>OY776677.1:132079986-137079986 GCA_963675555.1 Leptura quadrifasciata | reverse complement strand
TTATGCAGATGCTATCTATGGCCCTGCATTGAGAGTTTCTGATGCCAAACGACTTCAATTATTACAAAATGCCTGCCTACGATTCTCAACAGGACTTCGTAGATTTGATCATGTTAGTTATAAATATTCTGAAGTCGGCTGGCTAAAATTAGACAAGCTACGTTCTCTTCATCTTCTCTGCTTAATCCACAAGGTTCTTGATAAGCAAATTCCGACATATTTGTTTGAGAAATTGTCACGACTTAAATGTAATCAAGTGAATACACGAAAGCGGGATTTTCTGGCAATACCGAAACACTCATCTGCCATCTTTAAACGTAGCTTTTCATATAATTATATCAAGTTATATAACAGTTTATCCTCTGACTTTAGGCACTACTCAATTTATAATTTTAAAAAGAGACTAAAGAGATATCTATTTTCTTCTTAATGGTCTGCGTATTATATTTACAATGCTTTGTTTAATGGTACTTTTTGTTCTTTTTTTTTACTTTTTAGTCTCCATTTCTTTATGTCACGCGTGTCATTAATTTTAAGTTGTAGTTGTTTTATTAATATGTATTTGAAATCCATGTTTTTCGTAATTATATTATTTTTAAATTTATGTATTTGTTGTTGCTCTGGTTAAGTTGAAAATAAGCTTTTGGCTGACACTTCGCCACTTCTGTAGGTAGTAGTTGTTAAATATTTACTTATACCATTTATTTTTGTTAATACCTATGAATAAAGACGATTTATTATTATTATTATATAGCTTAGAACAATTTTGCTAAATTTTTCTTTTTCTTTATCGTTATTACACTTTTTAAGATGTACTGGACTTAAAGAACTTTTGACAAAAACTCTTAATAAGACACTTTCGATTCGCGTTTATTCAAAAACTAAAAAGAAATTGAGGTTCTCTGTGTATTTATACTATTATAAGATTTATTATTGGTTTTTACAACTATGCGCAAAAATAAAAATATTGTGTATTATTGTCGGCCTAGCTAGAGTCCCTTGAGATGAAATGCAGAAGTCATAGAAATGGTCATTTTGTAAGCACGTTTGATGAAAACATTGGTGTCCTACATCTGGAATTTAAAATGTTCTTGTATGTATCATGTTTGTTGTAAGTATACATCAAACAAATACTAATCAAAAAACTCTCGCTGTGCATTTATAAAGTCATAGAATTTAATGAGACACTACTATGAAGTTTATGGCATTACAGTGCGCCCTGCAAATATTCATAGAATACAAACAATTTGATTCCGTAATTAGGAACAATAAATATAAGACTAATTCCAGCCCCTGATGTCGGGTTTGACAAGCTATAAAGCAAGCAGTCGACATATTTTTTAAATGTTGGGCCCATGCCGATGCGGCCAGGTAGCTTCCTAACGTTTTCAAATTTTATCAGAGCATTTTTTTAAATGCTTTCATTTACAAAATAGGATGTAAGTACTCTTCTTTCTGTAGTTTTTTAAGGAGGTAAAGATTATTTATCCAAATTTTTTTATATCTTTAAAATTTCGTATTTTTTTCAAGGATATGACGCAAATTTTATCAAGCTTCAATCTCCCAACTCGACCACGATTGGGGGGAGAGCGCAAACAACATAAAAATAATTCAGTTTAATAACACCAAAATTTTTATGTAAAACTACTGATAAATATGCAAATATCTAAAACAAAACATCGAATTTAGGAAGAATACAGCACGTGGTGTTGAATTAAGCAATTAAATGATCAAAAATCGAAAGGCCGATCGACGCAAAACCGCGACAGTTTCCGGCATGCATACAGAATATTATTGAATGAGAATAGAAAAATAATTATTCTGTAATAATTTTATTGTTCTTCTGCCTTATTCTTTGCATTAAGTATTGATTTTTTAAATTATATTATTTATGGATTTTAGAAACTCAGCGCGCGTTAGAGCCCGTCGGTGTTTGGCACCGGTTGCACCGAAGTTAAATACGCCCCTGCTGAAAAGAGTATGTATTTTTTTTACAGTCAAGAGTTTACGATCTTACAAGTATTTTTGTATAAAATGTTCGAAAGTTTCAAAGATAGGTTCCATAATGTTCCTTAATAGTATTTGTAAGTTTGAAAAGCAAACATTGTTTTTAAAAGATTTTGCAGTTATGTGATGAAATGACATGTGACAAGAATTTATGAATAAAGTTTGTATGAGATTTTCAGAGGTTTTATAATCACAGTTTGTACGAGCATTCTAAGGGATTGAAGAGACCAAGCATTTTACAAGAATTTGCAGTCAAGAGAGAGATTCCACGATATTTCTTAACAGTATTTGTAAGTTTTACAAGTACTATAAGCAAACACTGTTTTAAGAGATTTAGCAGGTATGTGATTAAAAGCTTTCACATTAATTTATGAATAAAGTTGGTACGAGATTTGGAGAGGTTTCATAATCACAGTTGTTACGAGCATTTTAGGAAATTGAAAAGAGTAAGTATTTTACAAGAATTTGCAGTCAAGAGTTTACGAGGTTTTTCAAGTATTTTCGTATAAAATTTTGGAAAGTTTCAAGAGAGATTCCGTGATGTTTCTTAACAGTATTTGTAAATTTTTAAAAGTACTTTATAAATTGTATTCATAAGCTCCCGCAGATGCAGACAAATCAATGTCAATGTTGATTGTGTGGGCCTTCCTACACCCGTAGGTATAGTAAGGTCTAATTTCTAGAAAGCTTGCCACATTTCTTAGTTTGATAAACTGAAAAATGCACAAGAACAGATCTCCTGCTTCCTTTCTTTACTGGGTAATATTAGAGCTGATATAGTACCATTAAGAACATGAAGTCTTCTGCGGTATCTGAGGCTTATCTGATGTATTCAAAACAAAGTAAAAATAGCGATTCAAGATTTTGTAATGCAAAATTTTATTTATTTTTATTGGTATTTTTAGATCTAATAATGAACACAACTGAAATTTCATATATTATTTTAGTTCCTCTAATAAATAAATAGATAACACTATTACTATTTTGGATATTTCACTATTTGTTCTGTAGCTCGGTTATTTTTAAACGAAGCAAACCATTTTAACATGAACCTAACAGGCATTAAATTATTTTAAAACAGCTTAAGCAGTGCAATATCAATCGCAAGTACAAATTAAATCACGATCACTCATAAAATTATACGACGATGAAATACATGTAGGAAGCTTATTAGCTTATTTTATTTTAAATCCTACCGTTCCTGCAAATGGACTTTTAGCAGCTGTTCCATCCGTTAAATACACTTGTGATGCCTCGAGGGCCAACTGACCCCAGACGTCCGGAGAAACGTCCATTTTTATGAAACAAAAAGTTAATCACCACCACAGGTTGAGTACACCCACAATAATATTAAACAATTTACATATAATACATTTTCTTTACGTAACGTTGCACGGCGTCTAAATAATCCACTCTCAGAAAATAGCATTCTAAAAATACCAATATTTACTAAGCGGGCAACACGTAAAGTATGACAGTATTCTTGATCAAATTTTAATCCTGCATATACAGGCTGTCCATTTTATTAGGGCACTCGAGAATATCTCACTTAATATCGGTCGTACAAAAAAAAATTATTTTTACGAAAATTGTGCCGATTTATATAACCTACAAAATGGTTTAAAGACATTTGAAATCTATGGCCTACTTAAGAGCTATGGCGGAAAATGTCGAAAATGCGGAAAACGTCTAGGCCAAATATCTCCGTTTTTGCAAAACATAGTGTTTCAACGAGGTTTTATCTAATTTTTTTCAAAACCGCTGTATTTTGAGATTTACTCTTCAGGCTGTTGAAAAAATTATTTTGAAACGGGCGGGAAATGGCTCCATTAAATAGAGTATTTTCCTCCCTTTTCAATGATATATCACATGCCATTTATTCATTGGTACTACGTTAGTAATTATAAAAACATTTTTTTAAAACCAATAAATTTTTTTTTAGCAAGCATTATACTTGCTGTAGTGAAGTATGATTAAATAAAACGATAAAATAATTCAATAAGTTGTTCAAATCTTTGCTATAATAAAACATTAACACAATTAAGAAGAAGAAAGTAAATTCAGGTAACAAAAACAAAATAATAATCAAGAAAGCAACATGGAGCAATTATGGAAAGAGTATTCGCAGTTATACCAATGTATAGAGGTCCTCCATAAAAGTGTCACTCCTTGCTCAGAAAGTTAAAATGTCTTTACCAATTAATTTAAGTATCATATCCATTTGTTTGTATTTCAAGATTTCACTATTATTTCAATTATTTTAAAATAGTTGGCTATGAACAAACTTGACAATTTAATTTTTTGACAGATCATCTCTGTTAATACTTAAACTCTCACTCAATCACACTCGTTTAAGAATTTAGAATTTTCAGAATGATTTTCACTCATTGATCGTTATATTGATCGTTATAATATGTTCATTACATATTGTCAATGCAATTTTTACTCTAGATTAGCTCAAGTAGAATATAGAAACAGATTTCCACAAACACTACAGTCGAATAAAACTCTGTTTAGAAAATTAGCTACGAAACTGAAAAATAATGGTTCATTTTTAAAGAAGAAGACAAGGTTGAACAGTGTTACTGATAATGTAAATAAGGTATATTATTTGCATATGGTAGCAAAGAAAGAACCTAACGATTGGCTTCTCTGTGGTGATTATAGGCAACTCAATACCATCACCGTGCCTGATCGATACCCATTGCCTCATATTCACGATTTTAACGCTCAATTAAACGGTTATACAGTTTTTTTTCAAAACTCAATTTGGTCCGAGTATATCACCAAAGCCCTGTCGCTGCATCCGACATATTTATAAAACGGCAATTACCACACCTTTCGGCTTATTCGAATTTCTACGAATGCCTTTTGGTTTACGGAATGCTGGTCAAACCTTCCAACACTTCATGAAGGAAGTCCTTTTAGGTTTGCCATTTGTTTTTGCATATTTAGATGATATTTTAGTCGCTAGCAAGGATCATGATGAACATTTATTACATTGGATCCTATTTTCGACCGCCTCGAAAATTATGGTATATATGTCAAACCTCCAAGCATTTTTGGAGTGAACACCTTAACTTTCTTAGTACATTAGATCTCTGTTTCTGGTATTTCGCCATCTCACGAACGTGTTGACTTTATCAACAGTTATCCTAAACCGTCAACCCTCCAACTTCAGAGATTTATCGGAATGATAAACTTCAATCACCGTTTCATGCCGAACCTCGCGGAAATTTTAGTTCCCTCATACACGCTTGTAAATCGATTGATGAAAATTAAAATCATTGATTTCTGGCCAACTGACTCTTCTAATACTTTTTTACAAGCTAAACAAGCTTTGGTAAATACGACAGTTTTATCTCGCCCCAATTATGCTGGTGATGTGACCCTGTCTTTGATAGTAGACTGCTAGAATGTGTCTGTGGGTGCGGTTTGAGAGCAGCCATTTGAAGATTCACTACTTTTGAAAGGAGCTGCTGTCGCTTTATACGTCAGTTAGACATTTCAGACATTTGTTGGAGGGCCGTAAGTTTATCTGTTTCACGAATCATAAACCTTTAACCACAGCCCTAGTTTCTCGTTCCAAAAAAACTCTTCAACAAACTCGACATTTCAAGAAAAGTAAAAATTCTTCTAAAAACTTTATTTATATAATAATCATTTATAACGTTGGCTTGGTGGTGTGATGGAGAGTGCTGCGTCCTTGCACGCAGATGGTCCGGGTTCAAAACCGGGTCGCAGCAAATCGATGAGATATAGTGGATGAGCGGATCTGCTCGCGTCACCATCATTCGAAAGAGATGTAAAATTGTGGGTTTCATGTATCTACGATGTGAGCACGTTAAAGATCCCTACCCCACCACAAACTGTGGGGGTTCGGCAAAATTTCCAGGTTAGGGGTCCCAATGCTCACACAGACACTGATGAGCTTATCCCCTGGTGTCGGTGATTGGCCTTGGTAGCGGAAATAGACTGACGTTAAATAAATGATTTAAAAAAATATATATTTATTAACACTTTTCCAAGGCAACCATCAAGCATCGCAGTTACCAAAAGATGACTACGGGGTGGTATTAGTGTGTTCTACCTAATACACTACACGTTCCAAATATTGATAACTTCTCCAAATCTCACTCAATTTTGATTTGTGGATATGAAATTTCATTGACTTGACCTGAAGAGTAATGGCAGGAGCGTAACTGGCGATGTATCAAATGACCGCTCAGTCTGAGACCGCTCTGTTTCCATATATGAGCCATGTGCCCTTTTTCCCTCTTGTGAGGTCTTAATGTTGAGGAGTTGCACCATATCGGGTGGCTCAGCCCATAGGGACACTCTTGCAACTTTGTAACTAAATGGGCTAATGGAGGTCTTTTTCAAATTTGTTGTAGTGATATGGGATGAAATTTCTAATTATGTGATGTGAAGAAGCAAGACTGCCGATTTTCGATTTCGATGCAATTTACATGAAAATCAAATTTCTAAATTTGACAACCTGTATAATTTTGCATATTTGGATCCTGCTGGCAAAAATATGATGTGACCCTCAAATATTATTTTGATTATATCCGTTTTGCCCCTATTGGCTGAGCCACCCTAGTGTATCAAAGACTAACAAGAAATTGCGTTTTAAACATTGCAGGCCTCTAAGAGGAATTACTGAGCTGAGTTTTTTTTAACTGATGCTGTTTTGACTGCAATCGCAGGCGTTCATAAATGACTAGAAGAGAAATTGCTTTCCGAGATTCGTATATTTTGAGGATATTCGAGTAAAACAACTAATTTACAAGAATTTTCAATCAAGAGTTCAAAAAAATTAACAATTTTTGTATAAAATTTTCTAAAAGCGAGATTTCACGATGTTCACGCATTTATAAGTAAAAAATGTTGGTTTACGAATGAAGTTTATATAGAATCTGAACAGAGCTGGGTAAACTATTCTGGTAAAGTGCTTTGAGTAGTACTTGAAGCACTTTTAGGGCTTCAAGAATTGTGCTTCAATTACTTTTAAGAGTATTTGTCATTTGGCATTTGAATTACTTTGCATAAGTACTTGGGGCTTTAAAGCTTCAGGGCTTCAGTTACTATCGAAAGTGCTTCAATTACTTATAAAGTAATTGAATTCACCGTTGGTAAGGTGATGCAACTGCGTGATTTACCATTCTAGTAGAAGGCCCTAGGGCATTTCGCTTGCACCAAAATGCCGATGGTTGGCAACCCATATGGTGTTAATAAGGGTGACTTCCTGTTCACAAAAATCCATCTTCCAATTTTGATCATCTATATCTCAGGAACGGAATGACCTAAGATCAAAATTCTTTTACCGTTACATAGAGAGTATTACAGAGAATTAAAAACCTTACAATAGTTTTTGTAATATCTCAAAAACTAAACGAGATATCTGTACCCGAAGATAATATTTTTTTAATAATAATTTTTTTAATTTCTTAATTTTAATTTCTTGGCATTTTGCTTCAAAAATACAAGTTAAGGTATTATCATTTTCTGTCAATGGAAGATGGTTATGTTCTGGTTTCTTCTTTCGTTCAATTGTACATGGCATCAGGCAATTCAATTTTGGTGGGATTTCCTTTAATATATTATCACGAGAAACGTTACTTAAAAGGTCCATCGGTTTACTGTTGTCAGAACGTTCAATAGCTTGATAAAGAACCATACTGGTCGCATGAAGTGTATTTTTTTCATCAAAAGTGTCCTCCATGAAGTCGACGTGCACCATATGTATCTCTTTTCGACCAGGTCTGATGTAACATAGATATTGTCTCTCTCAGACATTTGTTTGATGGTTGATTGTGCGATTTGAGTTTCGAGTCTTATTATTTTGGCAAACGACACGGAGCAACCCAGAGAATGTACTGTTTCTATTTCTTGCCTGCTTCTAGCCCTATGGTAAAGTATATACGATTGGAATTGAAACCATATAAAAACTAAAAGCCGGCAAAAACAGTCGGCATCTCTTTATTGTACATGGGCGGGGGTAAATAGAAATGCTAAGATTTTCGGGCGTTATTATATTATCCTCTGTTTCAAATGGTCTCCAGAAAGCCATGGTAAATTAGTAAATAATTAAAATATTTTACCTTTTATACAGTAGTAAATATTTATAAATATGAACAGTAACTAACTAAACTCCTACGCTTGATATTATAATAGGTATTTATGCGCTGCACTGGCACATAGACAGCACGATATTAGACTTCCACGTTCCAAGATAAAGAAACGATTTACGAGTTTTTTTGTGCTAGTAGGCCTGTCCGTTTTATTACCTTTAAACCAGTGCAGTCGTAGATGGTTCATTCAGGCTGATTACATTGCCAGTCTCGGACTCGCCAGCACAGCTTCAACTACCGTTCGAATCTCAATACCATTGCCAAATATATAGGACAAAATATCAAGTTCAGTACGCACGGTCCTGTGCTTTAAAACTGACCAGTTTCAATTCCAATCGTATATACTATAAGCGCTTAAACCAGCTGCAATTTGAAGAGGATAATATCGCTTCTTTCTCTTGCGGTCTTTGTCTTGGATATCTTCGAAGACCTCATTTCGTACATAAGAATTTGAGATATTCTCAGTGAGGCACTAGATTGTTCATGTCGAGAATTTTCTCCTTGTGCACACCATAAAAAGAAGTGGATATCTTTTGTGGAACAATATTGCTGTTTTCTAATTGTAAGGAGCCAGTAAAGTTCCAGATATCTGCTTGCAAGACCGTTTTCCTCAAAATTTTAGTTGCCTCGTTCAGAACTGTTATGTCTTTATCTTTTTCAGCAGATTTAATTATCACAAATACTAGTAGCACATGTAGCATCTCGAACTCTTAAAAAAAAAAAAAATTGAGCTTCTCTCGGTTTAGCTGAATTGAAGAAACTTACTTCTTCACCAAATGATTCTAAAATATATTTCTTTGAAATTATTCAAGAAACAATATGGCTCTCAGGTATATTTTCATCTGTGCAAATTTCTAGGTACTAGTCATCGACCTCTTTGAGATCAGTGATAACATTTTTCGATAACTCAAACCGTAACCTTGTAAAAAATCTGTCTAAGGCTATTTCAAGTTCAGAATCAACTTTGCGCAACACACTTCTGACATTATTAACAAAGCAGTTATTTTGATAAGCGATATCGTTCGCATGCGCGTCATTTCCGATACAAATCTAGATAATTTAATTTTTAGTTTCAAGTCATTTTTCAGATATATCGCGTCCCGTATTTTTCTATCAATTTCATCGGTTTCCACTTTATGCAAACGATTTTTTTTGTTTCGGATTTATCGCAGTAATAACAAAGCAACTGCAACTCCTCTTTGGTGAGCTGTTTGGTTTTGTTATTGGATCTTAACAATTTTGGTTCGTTCGTTGTAGATTGATTTTCGATGTGTTTTTTCTTTAATCTTTCTATTTTATTCTTATGTGTCACATTGTTGTAGCAGGTGGAGTGCCACCCAGCGTGGATACTTATTTGGTTACGAAAGATACTGAGATGTTGAAAATGTGGATTTTCTAGGTTTAAGTGAATTTTCATACACTTAACCAAACGATCATATTTAGACGTATTCCTTACCAGTTTTTCGTTACAACAACACAATTTGTAAAATTCACTTCTGCACTAATTTTGATATGTAATTAAAGTCCATTACAAGCACAAAAAATAAAAATAAAAATTAGTTTAAAAAAGTATAATTTTCCTCGTTTAGTTTTTGAAATATGGAATAAAGCAATATAGCATTTTTTAATGTTTGATGTCTTCTAGACAACGATAAAAGACTTTTTTTACGTGTTTCCGCTGCTCAGATATGATCGATATAATTTTTTTTATAAAAACGGGTGGCGGGGGTAAACGACGCGGGGTTGTGGGTGGCAAGATGTGTTACGGACCTCTAGCGTATGCGACCCACCATACGCTTTAGCGTTTTGTGGGCCGCATTATAACAACTGCTACACGTCCGTAACACATTTCGCTATTCTCCATGGGAGGGCGACACATTTGTGACACGTGATCAACAGTGAAAACGGAAGCAGACATTTTTTGGTTGGCTTGGCTTGGCTTGTTGGTTAGTTGTTATTCTGTGAATCTTGATTTTATTCAAGGCATCCGCATGGATTTTAGAATAACCAACTCAAGAAAATTTCCTCAATCCGTTGTTGTTCCGTTTAGCGGAATATTTTGTGTTTGTGAGTAAATTTTATCTGCGGAAGCAGGATATTAAATTACACAAGGTAAGCTAACCTCTTCACGCCATCTTGCCCGTTCTCTACCCACGTGTTTCGCAAATTTGCAGGCTTTCCTGTGGAAATACAGTGTCAACTTTAAAAGGCGACTCAACCCCATTTATCCGACTGTGGCTTCCAGGAGTTTTGGTGGATTGTTCCCTCATCAGTGAGGTAAATTATGTTTCATTTGTAGGTTATGTCAGAATTTCTCACATTAAGCACGCTTCACGTGCATTTCTGACTGTGAATTAAATCGTGATATCTTTAGGGTTCCACGGACGGGGCTTCTACGCACGTCAGTGAAGTTCCACGGACGGGGCATCCACAAACAGTGGAAGGTTCCAGGGCTGGTGAGGCCACGATCAACCCCATCCTTGGGTCCATTTCTTGTGTCCCGAAGGCATCTCTGCAGGGCTTCAGTTCTTCCACCGGACTCGGTATCGTACCACCCTAAATAAGTGTGTGTTTATTATTTTTACTTACCGGGGACCACCTTCAGTGGTTCCGCTGGACATCAATTTATACTTTTTGGCATTTTAACCTGTACATTTTTTAAGTATTTTATGCATATATTTACATATATTTAAGGAGGTTCTTTAAATCAAACCTTTGTGGCAGAATCTATGACAATTTTATGATCAAATTGTAAACCGATGTGTAGCTACACGAGGCATTTTATGGATGTGTTATAACTTTTTAAGCGTGAAATATTGGCCACACCTTGTGAACATCGCCAGGTTATATTCTAGAGAACCAATATAGTTCAATATAGTGCATTTCATTTTTAAAGAAAGTGTCATTATTTCGTCTGCGACCACTACATATGGAAAAACTCAGTGATTTGTTAAGTAAGTAAACTAATAATTTATCATAGTTTGTGTAAGCTTGGGCTTAACGCCCTGAGATAGTCTGAGCTAGAGAAATTTTATCGTAGGCACGTACATCACTTTCCGGGTAAGTCAGTGCCTACGGTATCTGCTACGCCACGGTAGCCCAAGTGATTTCGTTACGTAATTATCTGATAATCATTAAGATCCAACGTATCTATTTGTTTATGTACGTTCAACTCGTAGCAGTGGCGCCCAACTTAAATAGTACAGTTATCTCAAGGCGATAGCAGATGGGTTTTCGTGAACAGGAAGACGCTCTTATTAATCTCATATAGGTTGCCAATCATCGGCACTTTGGTGCAAGCGAACCTATTTTTTCGCTCTAGGGCCTCCTAGATGATACTGTATTGTGAAATAAAGAACTGGTAAGTTTTAGAATAATTCAGGCTGGACTGGCACAGTTATAGTCATATAAGACCAAATAATGATCAGAGCTGGGTAAAGTACTCTGACAAAGTACTTCAAGTACCAAGTACTTAGCTAGAGTGCTTTAAAGCATGAAGTATCAAGTACTTTTATTTACAAAAGTGCTTCAATTACCAAGTACAGCACTTGAAAAAGTAAAGCTCCAAGTTACCAAGCCCTCAGAGTTATAAATGTCAAATACAAAGTACTATTCGTACAGTACTTGAAGCTCTTAAAGTACTTCAAGTACTAGCAAAGGTACACATATTTAAGTAACAACTGCAATTTGTTTCTTATCCAATTTGTAAAAGTTCGTTAATTGAAATAGGGAAGAGTGTTTATTTTTCCTGAATTTTTCATGATCGTTATATCATAAAGGTATGAATGGTGTAGGAGTGAAAATAATATTGCCTTTGTTTTTTAATCTCATATTACTTTTATATTTGTATCTTTGATAGTAATTGAAGTACTTTGTACTTGACATTTATATCTCTAAGGGCTTGGTATTTGGTGCTTTACTTTTTCAGGGTAATGAATTGGTAATTGAAGAACTTTTGTAAATAAAAGTACTTGATACTTCATGCTTTAAAGCTCTAGCTAAGTACTTGTAACTTGAAGCACTTGTCAGAGTACTTTACCCAGCTCTGGATCTGAAAAGGTTATTTTAAATATTTTTTGAGATCACTCTTGAGAATTGAAGAGCAAATAAATTAAACGGTTTTTCACAGTTATGGATTTATAAGGAATCATAATGGTTAATGATTATTAAAGAAATCCAAGAAGTTTCCACATCAGCAGAAAAGTAATTTTTCGACAACCATCGTAAGTATTGAAGCGTGTTCAAAAACAAATTCATAATTTCCCCACGTGTAGCAGAAAACTGTTTCCAAACAATTTCTTATTTATTGTCCACTAAAAATAAGATGTAATTATTGTAGAGATTATTATAAATTACAATTTAAAATGTAATTTGTTTATGTTGGATGTGTAAGCTTGCATGAGATATAAAAAATAAAACTACGTTTGAATATAAGTGATGATGGAAAATTTCAAGTCATGAAACATTTTTATGAAGCTCCTATAGGAATTTTGGCAAGAATATCTATGTCGTATTTATTTTAATAGTTTTGAAAGAATGTGACACAAATGGAAAATAAATGCAATCCTCCGAACCGTTATACTAAATAAAAATAACTTCAACATTCCCATAAAATTAAAAAATAGATACTGTCAGACCAATTTCATTCAGGTGTCTCCCAAATACACTTGTTCATATTTGGATGTTAAATTTGTAATAGTATTTTTCTTTGCAATTTCCATATTAACCTCTCCACAATAAAATTGTGAGGTTACTAAAATTGGTTCAAAAACAAAAATTGAGATAACATCAAATCTTTACGTTTTGAGGTCCTGGGAACCCAAAAAAGTGGTTTTTGAAAAATGTCTGTGTGTGTGTGTATTTGTGTTAGCACGATAGCGCCAAAACTACTACACGGATTTGAATGGAACCTTGCATGTGCGTTTCTTTAGTGCCCAGAAGAACTGAAAAGGTTTTGGTTGAGACCGGATTACGTTTAGTGCCATTTTGACGCAACAAGTTGTTTATTTTATAATTACGTTCAATTTGCAATGGAACCATTTAAAATTCTGATTTCAACGATATATCACACTTCTACCCTTTCGATTTGGTTTCCGTGAAAAAAATTAAAAACAAAGCAAATATGAAGCATAGATCGCATTTCGCATGACATGATCGATGCGCGTAGCCGTTACGTCGTGAAACTCGTCGCATCACGTGTCAATTCACGTGTGAGGGTTTCTTCACTACTTTAGAAGTAGAGCGGATTACGTTTAGTGCCGTTTTTAAACGTATATACAGGCAAATCGAAGAATTAAACTACAAATATTCCTCTAAAATCTAGTAAAATTGCTGAAATGCTAATGTTCATTTAACAAAGACAGCCGCGAGCGATCGGATTGCAATGAGCAAATTTTGACGATTGTTATTGTCATCGTTTGTCATCCGATAACGTTGGTGTCATGTCATGTTAATAAGATTTCGGCATATTTGTAACTTTTAGTGGATTGTCACAAACTTTAAAGGTAGATGTAACAATATCAATATCATATGCTTTCTGTACCTTCGTTGGTGAATTTATTATAGATTATCACTTTACCAATTTTCAGTTTGTTGCTTTACAAATCTGTAGTATTTAAGATAACTAGACTTTCTTAGTCGTTCAAGTGATGTTAAAGTTGTTAATATTAATATCCTAATAATATATTATTCAACAAGCGATAATGTAGGTAATAACTCGCATAGATGATTGTAAATTCTTGTTGAGGGTTTTTTTAATGCCCCAGAAGATCTGAAAAGGTTTTGGATGAGATCAGATTACGTTTAGTGCCGTTTTGTCACACAATTTAATGCTCTTTTCGGCTTCAAAGATCCACCTAGTGGGGAGGTTCCAGCCGCTTCCAGTAGCTGCCGATTTTTTAAATTTAATAATATGTCATAGTTAAATCATGGAAATGTAGAAGATAGTGGGGGAGACAGTGGGAAAAAATGAAAGATCCACAGTTTCTAGTAGAGAAGGAATAGCTAAAATATTTTTAAAAACCCAGACGTCGCGAAATCTATCTATCATATGCGCTATTTATGAAAATTAAGAAAAGTTATTTGGTACGATGGTAAACAAACCAAAAGTCTATGTATCTATAGATTTAGTATATTATTACCTAATAATGTTCATTTTTACACGTTTTAGAGGTTTATTGAGTATTATTAACGAATTTTAAAAAACCCTTTGTACAAAATTTCGTTATAACTGGTACAAAGGCGGTTGAGATGTAGGCCACAAAAAAAATTGTTTCAATGAAAAAATTTTTTTTATTTGCATAACGTTTACCCAAATTTTAAAAAATCTTCATTTTTTGTTCAGAACAATGTATTTTACTACTGCGATGTGGATTTAAAAGACAATTCTTAATTTTTTAATAATGCAAAAATTCTCTTATTTTAACAAATACAAACCTAAGTAAGCAATGAAAACAAAGGTTATAACATGTGTCAATTTATTATTGAAAGTACAGATTTGTAAATATTCTGTTTGTACGTGTATGTATTTCAAATAAATACCTAAACAGGGTAAATTTTTGTATTATAAAAAATATGGTGCGCCGTTTAACGATCGAGAAAAAGAATGCGTTGGTTCTATTGATTGGAGATAACGCCAGATCCTATAGAGAATCAGCTGCTGAATTTAACGCACCGAGCCTGAGCAGTCCTTTACTGTTTGACATAAATTGGTCGCAAACATCATGAACAATTTTAAAAACACAGGAAACGTACGTAAATTAAGACAAAAAATCCAGACGAAGAACATATTTTACAATATTTTAGATAAAACCCAAAATCTATTGTAAGACAAGCAGCGGTAAATCTTAACGTAAGTAAGGTCCGAGTTTGGCGTTGCTTAAAAAAAAATTGGCAAAGAACTTTCATGCCAAAAATATTGCATACTTTAGAGGATGGGGATACGCAGAGAAGGTTAGATTTTTGTTTTTGAGCACAGAGTGAATTTTTAAATAATACAAATTTTCCGAAAAGTATAATTTTTACTGATGAGGCTACCTTTACGACAAATGGGGTAGTATCCTTCCAGACAGGGAAGACTGGAAAAACGGCCCTCCCATAACAGCACAAACAGTCTGGTACACTGACGGCTCCAAGACAGAAAAAGTAGTCGGAACCAGGATTTACGGGACAACGTCAAAAGCCAATATCCAGATGTCTAGGGAAATAGGCAACGGTGTTTCAGGCAGAAGTGATCGCCATACACTGTTGAGGAAGGGAGATAATAGGACAAGGTACTGTTAACCAGTCGATTGCCATTTTCTCTGATAGCCAAGCGGCAATAAAAGCAATCAGCTTCATTCAAATCAACTCAAGATTGATGTGGGACTGCTTAACGGCCCTTATAGAGCTGGGAAGTCAGAACAGGGTGACCTTAGCATGGTTACTAGGACAAGAGGGACACAGAGGAAACGAAAATGTTGATAAACTGGCCAAGGAAGGTGCACTCAAAGCCCCAATAGGACCTGAGCCCTTTTGTGGCGTAGCAAAGCCATACATACGAGCAGCCACTAAGGAATGGGTGCAAAATAAATCTCTGGAATGGTGAAGGAATCTCCCAAGACAGAGGCAGCCCAAAGAGTTCATTAAAGAACGTTCGAAGAAGATCTACTAAGCCAGAATAGGAAGACCATCAGAGTAATAGTAGGCCTTTTAACTGGGCACTGTCGGCTCAATAGACACATGAGTCTAATGGGCCTGGCAGAGGACGCAACATACAGGTTCTGCCAAGAGGAAACCTCAGTTCACATATTGTGTCACTTTGAAGGCCTGGCGAGACAGATTTCAAGTACGAGAAGAGAAGAAAAATCAAAGGCGGACAGCTATACAAATGGGGCTTTATCAAAGCTGTGGAGTCTACTACAAAGGACAAAACTAGATGAGGTGCTATAAGGAATGTATTCTAGGTGTACCATAATAGGTCTGAAAAGGTCGCGGTGGTAAAAGCTAAATAACCAGCTCCTCTGTTCATCTATCTATCTATCCTCCCAGAATTGTCGCTTTTGTGAAAATCCCAAATGGGTTATCAATACCAAAAGGCAATATCTTTCGAAAGTCAATGTTTGGTGTGGCATATGGAATGACCAGATCATTGGGTCATTCTTCATCCCAAGATTAAAATGGGAGGCCTTTTTGAATTTATTGCCTGATTAAATTGCTCCATTTCTTAACGATCTGCTACAAGATGTTAGAGAAAACCTACATCAACTTGATGGTGCTCCAGCTCACAACGTTGGAAGAGAACTAATTTTCCGGACAGATGGATAAGACATAGAAGTCCAGTTTAGGAGTCTCCCCATCTCACACCTCTTGACTTCTATTTGTGGGGTCATTTAAAAAATAAAGTTTACAAGACCCCGTAGCCAAGAAGAATTAGAGGACATATTTAGGCAGGCATGTGTTGAAATCGCTCCTGGCAAGATTCGAAAAGTTATACGACATACAAGAAGAAGAATTGAACAAGTATTCGTAATGATGGTGGCTTTATAAAAACGGAAAGAATCGTTTAAGTGTTTATTTAGTTCCCTATTATAATTTTCGTGTGAGATGTAAGATTCGTTCCGATGTAAGATCGAGGGATCTTACATTATTTTTAAATATAATATTTATATTCGAATTTATGCATTATTAAAAAATTAAAAATTGTCTTTCAAATCTAAATCACACTAGTAAAATACATTGTTCTGAACAAAAAATGAAGAATTTTTTTCCAATTTGGGTAACCGTTTTGCCTATATCTCAACCATCTTGGCACCCATTATTACGAAACTTTGAACAGAAGGGTTTTTAAAGACGCTGAATAAGAATATCCGACAAGATTTTTTTCTAAAAAAACCGCTAATATACATTCTGGAAAAATCTACCCTTACGTTAGCCAATGTAAAGGTACACCAATGATGATTCTCCAATTTTACTACCTCATTAAGTTCTAATTGGGAGCAGTGATCAACCACCCAAATTTCAAACAAATCGCACTAGCAATTTTTGAGATATAAGGGTGGCTGCACTAAACTTACGACACGCTGTATACGTTATGTCATAATATTACACGTACAATGAATGAATATGTTGGCGCAGGCAGTTTTACAGTGAACTTACATAATATAACCACATATAACAAAGGGGCCTCACAGATATATCAATTTTAAAAATAGGTAATTAATTAAGGTAATTAAAATTTCAAGGTGGTAACGTCATCAGGAGTAGATTGTAGATTGTTTTATGGGGTCGTTTGGCTTCGAACGGCCTTACTTCACTTCGACCTAAAAGATATTTTGTGATTTACCCTACATCTAGTTGTTGCCCAGGATTCCAAGACTTTTTACAAAGCCTGTGATTTTCCTGGGGGCTAATTTCCCTATGTCTTCAGGCGTTATTTCCGCCTGTTCTAGGAATTTTAGCCTAGTGCGGACTACCACCTTGCATTCACAAAGTATATGGTCTGCAGTTTCAATTGCAATATCGCAATATCTGCATTTGTTGTCTACCGCCTTGCCCATATTCTTGAGATGATATCTCAAGGGGCAGTGGCCAGTTAGAAGGCCTGTGATTAGCCTTAGTTCGGGCTTTTCAAGTTCGAGAAGCCTTGTGGCATTCTTTGTCGAATAAGTTATAAACTTTTTCGCTTGTCTTTGGCCTGGAGTATTCCTCCAGTAGGACTTTTTCTAGTCCTTTTCCCATTTTTGGCTCTCCTCCGCTATGTGCCCCTTGGCCAGGCCACAGAACGGTTCGGGTCCAATGAATGGTGCTTTAGATCCTTTTTTTGCAAGGCCGTCAGCAAGTTCATTTCCTTGTATTCCCTCATGCCCTGGCACCCACATCAAGGTAACCTTGTTGTTGTTGGCCAGTTGCATCAGGAGTAATAATTATTCATAATAATATATAGATCTGGGGAGTTAAACCGTAATATTACTGAAATATTATTTATTATTTTACTAGATCTACTTCTCGACCTAAACTGATTGATGTCTATGTTTTTGGGATTTCAGTGATTAAATTAAAGGTTATTGTATTTTCTTACGTTTCGATTTTATTAACCATCATCAGAGAAACTTTCTAATTTAAATAAATGTATTCAATACTGGTTTTTACATTTTATGTCTTTCTAGGTCTGGTGTTTGGAGTTGCATCCAAACACCGCCTCTAGTGTTTCATTTAAATAGCCTTTATAATATCATAATCTAATGCATTATTTTATAATTAAAATACATTTTCAATTTAAATAATAATTAGAAAAATAAAGCTGCTACGAAAGATTTTTCATAATATTGTAGAAATAGTTAAAGGCTCCGAATACGGAAACGTAATTAAACTATGATTTAAAAACATTTATTTTACGATACATAAACTTTAAAAAAAAATCAAATAACATCAACAGAAATAATAAATTTATCAAATATATTTAGTAATTTAATTTTTTTTATAGATTAATTGATTGTTGATTGACATGAACAACATAAAATTCCCCATTCAATATTTTACATCACAGCACATCACGTATATTGTATTTTTTTATTTCTACAAAACAAATTTGTCAAAAATATTTACTTACAAGTTTCTTGGCCCGTCTAAAGCTGCTATTTAAATCATCCCTTACGATCGCCGCCCCAATATCTAAAGTACCCCATGCGTCCATTTTAAAAATGTCATCAGTAATTTACGAACACCGCACAGCAGAAATCAAGCTTTACATCACAAGAAACGGAAAAGGTTGTTTACATTTGAAAACAATTAATTAATTTTTGCACCATTGACTACGAAAGAAACATTGTAGCGAAGACATGCCAAGCAAGTTCTAATTATCTTCTACATAGTAAAACTCGTGTAAGAACGAAAATAGTATGCTTCAGCCGGGATTTCGCTACATGGAATGAGACTTGTTTAAAGCATTTATTGGCAACCACATAAGCCTTTGTAAAAAATTCTTAATTAGCAGACATGGTGACGAAGCGGAACCAATTTTAGCTTGAACTTTTGAATGTCTGGTAAAATATTTACAATGAAGTACAACGGACGTTAAAAAATGATTTGCAACCGGAATAACGTAAACAATATTAGATAAAAATACACCTGCAGTGATTATAGAGGAATTACAACATGTTTTACGAGGCGTAGTGGATCTAGACCAAGCAAATGCAAAAAATATGACGACAATGATTTTTTACGAGGACCGCACCAAATGATCTCGCTTAATATCTTTTGTAGAAGAATAAAGTTTTAGAAACAGTTATCCCATTTTTTGTGAGCTATATTTCAGTAAAAATAAATTTGAAATCCATAGCCTACTTTGTGAGATATATTACAAAAACCTGAAAAATACGAAAACCACAAACGGTTTTGCTTCCTTATTCGAGGAGATACGAAAAAATTTAAAGGGATGAAAGTTGACGGCAAGACAATAATCAATCGATGTCTTATATATGATGGGATTGATGTGGTAAGGTGCTTTAAATATAGTAGCTTTAATCATACCTCAACTGCGTGTAAAGGTAAGCTTGCATGTCCTCGCTGCTCCCTAGAACATGATTTAACTGATTGCAACAATGAAAATTCAGTAAAATGTATAAATTGTTTCAACTATAAAAATCTACAACTCAAAAGTAATGAGAACATAAATATCGATTATAATCACTCAGCCTTTGACAAGAACAACTGCTTTACAAGTCATACAAAGTGAGCATAGTAAACCTAAATAGTACTAATATAAATCTCCCTAACATCGATGTTGTTGGAATTAAAATCCTCTTAGATACTACAACACTTTCTGTATTCTTAATTTATGTGCCACCTAATGCAAATATCCAAATATACAACTCGATTTTTGACTGTTTTGCTAACCTACATTGTATTTACGGCACGGACATACTAATCTTAGGTGACTTTAATATTCCGGAATATTATGAATGCTTTCTTAATAACTCGACTAGGACCGTTAAAGTAACTGAACTAAATAATTTTATTAACTTCTTTGGCCTAACTCAATTCAATTTTGTAACTAACTCCAATAATAAATTATTAGATCTTATCTTTTACAATAAATTGTGCAGTGTCAGTAAATCCGATTGCTGTGTCTTCAAAGAAGATGTGCATCACCCACCACCTAATATTGATTTAAACTTTAGCTCTTGCTACAATAAGGTTCCCAAAAATCACGCAATGACGTACAATTTCAAAAAAGCTGACTTTATACCACTCTATTCAGAATTGTGTAACACAAACTAGGGAGATATCTATAAAATAAATAACGTTAACGATGCAGCGGATCACTTGTATAATATTATCAGTACTAGCGTATCAAAATTTGTTCCCATGAAAAAGACGTCCAAAAAAACATTTCCTCCCTGGTTCACAAAACATGTAATTACCGATATAAGGCATAAAGAGATGGCTTGGCGTATCTATAAAAAATCTAGTAACACTGTCGATCTTGAGAACTTTAAACTTTTAAGAGCTAAGTTGAAAAGAGATATCGACACATCTTACAAAAATTACTTACACTCAATTGAAAACAATCTGTCCTCAAATCCAAAAAGTTTCTGGGGATATGTCAACAGTAAAAAGAATTCCAGTTCAATGCCGAATGCCTTCACTAATAATGACAGTATCTTAGATAATCCCGAAGATATAGCGAATTCTTTTTCTGACTTCTTTAGTTCAGCGTACATCCCCTCAAGTCGCAATATAAACTTGTCGGCAGTAACTAGTGATAATATTAATATAGCAATGCCTAAAATAACTGAGATGGATGTGATTAATGCCTTCAAAAAATTTAAACCAAAATTTACGGCCGGACCCGATGGTTTACCAGCTTTCTGCTCAGGTATATTGGCTGCGCCGCTAGCATATATTTTTAACCTGTCCTTATAAATTTGTGCATATCCTTATAAATGGAAAGCATCTAAAATTTGTCCCATACACAAAAAAGGCAACAAATCGGATATAGAAAATTACCGCCCTATTACAATCATAAATAACTTTGGCAAAGTATTTGAAATCGTCATGCATACTGCACTTTATCCCCAGATTCATCAACGTATATGCAACAACCAACATGGTTTTGTCTCTCAACGATCGACAACAACAAACCTACTTTGTATAACACAATACTTAGCTGAAGTTATGGATGACGGTGGACAAATCGATATTATTTATATGGACTTCTCTAAGGCCTTTGATAGGTTGGACCATGGTGTTTTGCTAACGAAATTAGTCTCGTTTGGTTGTAACCTTAGTCTAATAACTTTTTTGAATCCTATCTGGTTAATAGAAGTCAGTTTGTACAATAGCATGGCCATAGGTCTATCGAATTTATACCAAAATCAGGAGTTCCACAAGGGTCGGTCTTAGGCCCTTTACTGTTTATCATTTTCATTAACGATATCGTCATCGATCTCAGTTGTAAATCTCTCTTATATGCTGACGACAACGACACATCAGACTGCGAAAAGCTGCAGACAGACTTAAGCACAATTCACGAGTGGTGTAACAAATTCAGATTGTCTCTGAACATAAATAAATGCAATGTAGTATCGTTTACGAGGAAACTAAATAAAATACAATATGAGTATACTATTAATAAGGCAAATCTAACACGTCATGATAGCTTTAAAGATCTAGGAGTAACATTTGACTCACATCTTTCGTTTAGAGAACACATAAGCAACACAGTGACATCATCTTTTAAAATGTTAGGGTTTGTCATACGAAATGCTCGAGATTTCCAAAATATGCGTACCATAAAAACTCTATATAATACCTTGGTGCGACCCCGACTAGAATACGCGAGCGTGATATGGAACCCCCACTACGACGTACATATTAACAATATTGAAGGCATTCAAAGACGTTTCTTAAAATTTCTGGCATTTACAATTGATCATCAATATCCCCCTATAGGTTATGATCACTCATTACTACTGAATCGTTTTTCATACAATTCTATGAAGCAGCGGAGAGAGATGCAATGTGTTATACTTTTATACAAACTTCTGAACAACATGATTGACTGTCCGCAATTACTTGAAGAAATCAACTTTAGAGCACCTACCAGGTCAACCAGATCTACATCCTTGTTTTATTTTTCTAATACACACACAAATGCTTTAAAGTTTTCACCACTATATTGTATCTGCCGTAGCTACGAAATTATTTCACATGATGTCGACATTTTTAACACTAGATTAAGTCAAATTAAGTCAAGATTCTCTTAGATTAACAGTTTTTGTTTGTTTCTTTTTTCTTAATGCTTTTCCCTATTCACTTTTCCTTTATTATTGTATATAATTGTATATGTGCGTGTATAGATAAATATGTATATATTAAATAGTCATATGTTCGCCTAATTCATTTGTAGAATTTTGCAATAATTATATTAGTATTAAGATTTAGGTTATAGTAAGCCATAATATATAACACTAACGTGTATTCTAGTTTTAATTTATATCACGAGTTTTGATAATATATATGTATGTTAGTTTCCGGCCCTGTAAATGGAATGTAAATTCTGTTGGGTTTGTGTATGTAAATAAATAAATAAGTAATAATGTGTATAAAAAAAATTCGAAAAACGCGGTTGGCTTCGAAATACGTCTTGTGCAAAAACGAAAAGAACAAATCGCAAAGCAGGCCATGATACCATTAATTCCATTTATTTTTCTCTTTCCAACGGTATAAAACATGTCACAAAAATTTTAACTGATAATGTCAATATTTAATATTTTACGAAAACCACAATTCATATCATTGGAATCGTAAAAATCAGCTATCCCATGATTAGTGAAAAGCAATATGTATAGTTATTAACAAATTTGACACATTGTCATTGTTGTATGTTGCGTTGCCGAGTTCTAAGACAAGTTTTATATCAGTAATTATGGTGTACACCAATAATAACAAATTCGATATGTTTAGTATAAAATGTTAGTGCAATTTTGACGCTGAGTCACGGTTTACAGAGATAGATTTCCAGATGCTCCGCAGCCAAATCGAACTATGTTTAGGAAGTTAGTTTAAAATCTAAAAACGCACGGTTCATTTTCAAAAAAAGTAGTAAGGCTGACAGTCGGGAACGAGTCTCCGTAGACAGCCATTTTCGTTGACAAAGCAAGGTTGTGGTTGTCATCAAATACTCTCTCTCTAAGTCCCCAGAGTGCTCTAGATGCAGCGTTAATTCTATTGCGAATCTCGCTGTCCATGTTTGCTTTGTCATTAACAACGTTGCCTAAGTAATTGAACTGATCCACCACTTCAAGAGAATTTCCGTTAAGTATAATGTCTATTTGGTTCACTTGATGAGAAGTTGACATAATCTTAGTCTTTCCAATGTTGATTTTAAGTCTCAAGGAATCATAGCTCTGGGCATACACATCTACGCATAATATACCCGGCATGCAGACAGTAAATGCATGAGCGATTCCAGCGCCTGACGGCAGGTCCTGCAGTTGGTATCAGGAACAGGTATCACACCCATCACACGGCTTTAGTAGACCAAAGTACATCATCCTGGTAGGCCGCAATGAATCCCTCGGTCTCCCACTTAAACCCAGCTGACATTAAGAAGGCGAACGTCAGCTTGATCGATAAACCCAGTGTTTCTTATAGAATACACCATGCCTGGGTATATCGACATGCCATCTAAACAGATTTTCCTGTTCTGCGGCTTTAATCTGGGTTTTCAGACGATTTGGCGGAAGCTTAGTGATTTCTAGGTCAGCACATCGCCGGCCTCCACGTCTGATGTCGAATACGAGACCAAGTTCATCTGCAACTCTCTTTGCCCTTGAATAATACTGCGCCCACTACTGCATTTTCATGATTTCTCACTAATTGTAGGAACTATATACTACGTAAAAATGCGTCTGAACCATTCCGATAGAGAATTTACTTATCTTTAACTTTAAAAACCATTTTTTCGTAGGACCATTCACAATCGAGATATTTACAAAAAATGATTTTTAAGCGATATTACGCCAAAATTGGGAGTGTTCCGGAGAGCGGGCGAGGGGAAAAAATTAGTATGTCTAAAAAGAGGCCTATAATGAACTGGTTCCAACAGTAAAATTTCTTGTCCGATTTAAAACGGTTTTTATGCATTCTCAACTCCCTGACGACTGGCCTAAATCAGAATTTTATCGGAAAGTATTCGAAGAAAGTTAGGAAGACGTTGAAGAACAAAGCGTAAATTAAGAAGAAACAGAATATCACTGAATGGATGATGACATATAATTACACATTTAATTTGTAGTCTTTCATTCATTTTTATTTTATTTATTTTTCGTAATTTAACCCCTTCAAAACGAGCTGCGTAGGAAATGTGTTTGGCCAAATTAAAACATATCCATCATATCATGTAGAACCTGGTACGTTCATTTTTGTTTCTTTATTTTTGTCGTCGAAGAAGTCATTAAAAATATTATTTTATGTAATCCTGCCCAAAACCATCGAATGAAATAATAAACAAAATCTGAAAGTCTAATTCTTGATGGATTTAAAAAGGGCAGTTTTAAATTTATTCTCGAAATTGGTTTATTTGAACGTGTCTCATTTTGAATAATACCTCCTCATTTGTATTTATATTAGAATCCATATACATACTCACTCTATATTTCAAAAGGAAGCCACCACCATCAGACTCATTTTCGTAGGATCTTTTGTCTTTTGACGCAATATGTTGCTGAATTTGTGCGGGATATTTTTGTTATACTCTGTACACCTTGTATAATTAAATTTAGCTTCCGCTCAGAAATTTCGGGCAGATAGAGTAGGACATACTACTCAGAGAAAGTCCTGTCGCATGGCCAGCCAGATTGCCAGCCTGAGGAAGGAGTTAAGGTTAAGCTCCAGATCATTAACCCAAAATCTCTTCAGCAAGATTTGTTCATAATGTTAAAATGTAATTTGTTGAATTCGAAAGTGTTAATTACCTTTCAAATTCGACCGTACAATTGCGTGGCTGTCGAGATTTGCAACAAGCAGGTGTACGTTCAATTATAGATTTAATAGTGAGTACTTAATATACTCGTATATAATTTAGTAATTAGTTAAAAGGTGACAAGCATTCATTTATTTTAGATCTGGCCAGCAGCGGTCTGAATTTCTTTGAATAATGTAAGTATATGCTATTTATAATTCATTATAATATACATGTATATATCTATTATATAGATATGCGGAACAACAGCTCGTTATTTATTATTTTAAATTCTTTTCTTATTAGTCACTCTGGCTACCTGCAAACTAGTGTACAAAAATATCTCTGTAAAGGAAATCCTTTAGTAACTCTGTTTTTTTTTATTGAATTTTCGATATTTTCAGTTTTGTTTAATGACAAAAAAACAAGTTGTTGAGACGGTGATAAGAGGTAAGGGAAAATGGTGGTAGGATGAAACGGTCAATATTGTTAATATGCAAAATAAAATTATGTGCCCTTTCCTGCCCTAAAAATTAGTAAGGTAGGGCAGGAGCACGGTGCAGCAAGTCGTTAGGATAGTTAACGACGTCAAAGTACATTACAAGCTCGGGAAGAGCATCACCATAGTGCTCCTCGATATTGAGAAGGCGTTTGAGACCGTCTGGATCCCGGGGTTACTATACAAAATGCATGATTAGACGGGCAGAGACCCCTGTGCAGGACCGACTGAATAACAAACTATCAACACGGTGGGACATTTGAGCGGGAGTCCCGCAAGGATCGTGCCTGTCATCAAAGTTGTACAACTTGTACGTCTCCGAATTCCCAGAGTTCCCGAGTACGAAGCTGGCCAAATACGTGCATTCCCATAACGATCAAGCAGCAAATATGCTGCTCAAAGCGCACAAGGTCCGTTCCACGGTATATTACGACCAGTGGAAGATTTGGGTAAATGCTGAGAAATCGGGGGCGATAGTCGTACACGATGGTGGTCAGGCCGTCCATCGCATCTTACGCGGCGCCGGTGTGGTGCAACATACCGATCACGATAATGAGAAAACTAAAAGTGATCGAGCACAAATTTATTCGCCTCATTTCAAATTCTGGAAGGTACACCTCCCTCAGAGACCTCCACGCACGTTGCAGCGACATAATCCCGATAGCGGACTACGTCCAGCATATCTCTCAAAAAACCAGACGATACCGATCTTCCGGCAACCCCTGTAGCCAAACTTTCACCAACTATAACTTCTGCTTGCCCTATCCACCTTTACTGATATTTTATACCTTTGAATCTTTAAATCTTTCCTGCCCCCCCCCCCCCCCTCTTCCTTTCGGTTTATTTTGATTTTGTTCCGTGTGTATCTTGTTTTCTTGTTGTACATTTTTCTCTTTAGATTCATTTTCCACTAAAATTCTAACAAGAACAAACATTTTCGGAAAACCAAAATTATTGAAATCAAAGTTTAGGCTAGCCTATGCGCACCGCGGCATTTTCGGTCTTCGCGGAAGGCTTCTCGTTCAGGTTGAGGTATCTGCGTCAATATTAAAATTTTAAAGAAATAAAGTGAAAGTTTTAAAAAATGTGTAGTTTTTAAGTTTTAAAAAATCTGTTCATTTATATATAGAAATTTTAAAAGCTTTTTTAACCTGTTTGTTAACAGGAGTTTAGGTTTAAGTTTTACTGTTTTTAGCCAAAGCGGACTCAATCCGCCCGACCCTGCAATCCGCCACCGCTAATCAAGCGATGATTGCACGGTCGGTCTCGGAGTGAGTTCTGGGGAGGCAATTGTTTAAATTTTAACTTGAATAAAGACTTGTTGAATTGAATTGAGTTGGCAGTTTATCCGTCGCCTGCTATTTTTCAATTTTGTGGCAGTTGTGCCATATGATACTACAATCTTTTTGTACAGCCAGTATATCATTCATGGTTGTAGCCTTACCCGCCATATTTTGTAGGTCCATAGGCGGGGTCGGACTAGCCTCATTTAGTCCCATAGGCAATAGAAGTAATCCCCCCAAAAATAAGCAGTCATATTCAGGACACACCATATACCTAATATAAACAAAAAATAAGTAGCATCTTTGATTTTATATAATTTATCGGCCGTGTTGTGCGACAAGCATACCTGATCAATTGTCTAGCGTGTACTTGGTTCGATCCCCAGATTCGATACCTCCAACATTGGCTCTATATTTGGGGGTTGTCTATTATATGTGATGTATTTGTGTTTATATTTATTATTTAATAATAAAAACATAAATACAAATATCCTCTTATTTTCTTATACAACTCTTGAACATCCCTTCAAAATTAAGTTCATACTGTGTACAATTTTCTGTAGAATTTATTTCCCGCCAAAGTGATTCGAGCTTGCATTCATCCCCTATATTAATTTTTCATCCCTCTTCGGTCATACACGGTTGGCCAAGTCGCAAATTGAGCTATGAAGTTCACTGTATTGTATTGTTGTTTCCGCCCACCCAAGTCCGTTCTGCCCGATCCTGCAATCCACCACCACGTCAGCACGGTGGTTGCACGATCGGTTCCGGAGCAGGTCCTGGTGAGGCAACTGTTTGTACTGTTAATATTGATAAAGACTATTTGAATTGAATTGAATTGGTATTACGAGCAGGGTAGTTTCAACCCCCGGAGGTTGCTTAGGTCAACTATGGTTGAGTAATGGTTAGTTTCTCTGATATTCTCATAGAAACCCCGACCCGACGAATCCCCGTCTAGGACTAGGACAGCATGGAAGAGGGAGAGTTTTTATACGTAGGGGGTAGTTTCGAGAGGATAGAGTGAAAAAAATACCACCATCGTGATTACCGCCTTCGAAAACCCGTGAGAAACCCGTTTTCCCGTTTTTCGAGGGATTTCGGTGTTGCGAACAGGGTAGTTTCAACCCTGCGGGGGTTGCTTAGGCCAACTGTGGTTGAGTAATGGTTAGTTTCCCTGATATTCTCATAAAAACTCCGACCCGACGAATCCCCGCATGCCTAGGACCGACAGCATGGAAGAAGGGGTGGTTTTTATACTTTGGGGGTAGTTGCGGGAGGGTAGGGTGAAAAATAACATAATCGTCGTGATCCCTGCCCTCGAAAATACATAGAAAACTTTGTCGAGTCCGTATTTTCTTATTTTTTGTGGATTTGGGCTATTAAGGGCGGGGATAGGTTCAATCTCCGGGGGTCGCTCTGGAGTACTCTAATGTAAATTAACTGATTTTATTATTCCCCAAAAAGAGCCGATCCGTCGATCCCTCGCAAGCCCAGTACAGAGAAGCCGGAAATTGGGGTGGTTTTTCCTTGATAGGGGTAATACGCAAGAGTTTCAGAAGTGGAAACCATCACCATCGTTTTTCTCACCCTCGAAAACAGGGGGTAAATGTATTGCAAAAGATCCTACAAACTTTTAATGTTCGGGACCTCGTTAAATGGACTATCTCTCGCCGTTTCCGCCGCGTTTGTGCTAAAAATTAAGCCACACGAAATGTTGCCAATTAGTCTTCAAACTCTTCATTTTTATTCAACGAGTGAGCATTGTCAGCAACCTCGCATTTTTCGACCAAAACTCGCAAATTCATCGATGTATTAAAAATATCTCATTGGATTTGTTTCATCGTCTAACACAACCACAGCACTGAAAACTGTGGTAGGCTGTGGAAAAATCTGAATACGACTAATATGGCACTTCCAATTTCATCATCGTAGATAGAACCTTTTGGTTTTAAACAATCTGTTGCGAGTTGTTCGTGACATGTAAAGTCAATATAAGTTTGTGTTGTCGTCTTTGAATTTAGCATTTCAAAGTTTTCACATTTTTATTTCAGTGACAAAAATTTAAACATGAAGCTGCAATAACAAGGAAATTATCACAAATAATTTTCAAATAAGCCACCATTTTGCTCTAAACATTTTTCAACTTTTCTCTTGACACTTTCTGTTGTTTTCAATAAACTGGCGGTTCATCTCTTGGCAGATTTCACGAACACGTGCTTCCAAAGCCGCTCTTGTTTCGCGTTCCAATTCATAAACATTATCTTTAATGTGATCCCATAAAGAAATCCAATGGATTGAGTTCCGGGGACCTCGCTGGCCATCTAATCAGTCCGGAAGTTGTGCATTGTGAGGTGGGGATCCGTCTTCCACAAAATATCTGTAAGTGTTGCCAAAAGTAAATTATCTAGATAATTTTCTTCCAAGAAAGACAATATGTTTTGGGAATAAAACGCTGCATTGGAATTTTGATAATAAACAACAGGTTCAATCAGTTGGTTGTTAATAAGCCCAATCCAAACATTGATTTTCCAAACTATCTGAAAATGGTGGATTTAGTTAAGTGTAAGTTAACATTGGACCAGTAGTGTGCGTTATGTCGATTGAAAATGCCGTTATTGGTAAAACTGGCCTCACCACTCCAAACCACTTTGCGTCAAAACTCTGGATCTTCTTGATTCTTTATCGTGAATCATTTGCAGAAGCAGTTCGTCTGGGAAAATCTCCAGGAAGTAACTTTTGATGTATCGTGTATTTGGATGCTGCCCATATCATTTTAATATTTTTTGGATGGAGGAATATGATATGACAAATTGCACTTCTAGTTGACGAACTGAAATACCTGGATTTTCCGTACCGGCCAATAGAATATTTAATTCATTATCCCTCTTGCCTCGTCACATAGTAAATGCTGTTTCGTGTCACTTTAAATTGTCCTAAAGTTCTTAAATGTGAAATTATTTTTTTTTTTAATCGACGATCAAGTCTCCTTTTCTCCGGATATTCTGCACTGAAACTACGACAAGTTTGGTTAAAAATCATGAGGATGTTAAAGAAATCTTCATTTGTATAATCATTTTTCATTATCTTCACTATTTTTTTGTGAACTGATGCCAGAAAATTTTGAAATACTAAAAACGGCAACGCTAACTTCTATTGACTTGACATGTGCCTACTACGCGTTTTGACGGCAATTTTAATCTACTACAAAATCGTTCCATAGGTAACTCGATTTTTAGCGCTTCGTATATCTCACCTCATCACTTTTCTCTCTAAATACTTTTTTACATTTCTAACACAGAAAAATATCTAGTTTTGAAATCCACAAGAAAAACTATAGTGTTTCATTTGAAAATTGAAAGTTGACGTCACTTCCGGTTAGACGGAAAATACCAGAAAAATAAAAACAAAGTGCATTAGATGCAAAAAATTTCTCAAAGTAGAAATGCACAATTTCAAAACTCTATATTTAATAATAATCGAGAAAAAGTGTTGGCCAATTTGACTGAAATTTTTTTAACTACATATTTTTCTAGAATTTCCCGTCGCATTCGCCAAAACTTTTCAACTGTTTTTATTCTATTTCTATTGAAGTGAAAACTTGTATTGGTTCAAAATATTTTAAAACGACACCATTATATAAAATATATTACAAAGTTGTATGCTAGTTAAGTACGCAACAAATAAAACCCAGTGGTATTATGTATTGCCTATATTAAAAGACTGTCACATAATAATGCAAGTTCAACTGCAAGATCAGTTGAAAGTATTTGAATAATATCTACATAAGTTTTTTATTTACTTTGACACGGTGTTAGTCATGAAAGGATTCTGAAAGTTTTTTGATGAGGAAGACAAGAACTTTGTGTGAAAAATTTTAGTCTATTCGGCAGTATTTTTTTTACTTTATTATATTTAGATCGAATTTAATATCGCCTTCGGCAAATTTTTTCAAATTTTGCCTCTTTTTTCTTAACGCAAAATTGTATTAATTCAACATATTTTAAAACGACATACTAATCTAAAATATGTTATAAAAATGTATGCTCCTTACTTAATATGCAACACTTAAAATCAACTCGTATACCATATTGCCTATATTAAAAAACCGTCTCATAATGTATATGATCCCATTTAATGCAAAGCTCCATGCATTAAATTAAACTGTAAAGAACTTACCGAACAGTCTTAACGTTTGGATCGGAGAATCTAGATTAGATACACACTTCAACTAATCCGTAGAAACGAAACATACAAAACTTCGTAACTACATACTGAGTCTTCAACAGAGACATCTGACATTCAAGTTATAGAAATGGTAAATAATACTCATAGTTAACTGATTGTATCTCCTCAAAGATCAACAGCGTATCTAAAGACTTTTCACATTATATTTTGAATGTATTATAGTTATCTGCTAGATAAAAGGTTTTGAAAGTTATTCAGAATAGGTACCTATTAACAATTATTCAAAGTCATGGTTTTTGTTTTGAATATTCTCGCTATTCTCAGTGGCACAATGCATACAGAATCCCATTAAAACTATTTGTCATCTAATAAACAATCCTCTTTATTATTTTGTCAAATACAGATATCAATGGTTTTAGAACCTTATCAAATAATTTTTAGGATGTTATGACTATGAGCCTTGTGATTTTCTTAAGTCTTTAGTCAGTGAAACCACAACTTAAGAAACGATTTAGATAATACTAATTTAACGAACATGAATATTGAAGTAAATGATACTCTACCTGGGTTTCAAAACAATATTATCAGTAAACAAAGACTTTGTGACAGTTTTCTAGAACCAGTTACTGATAAAACTATTCTGGATAGTTTTATATACCTGTTTAGGTACAAAAATATATTCTTGTTCTCAAAATTCGTAACGTATTTTATGTCTTTTACTTTACGTTCAATAGTTTGGGGTAAGAAATTCTTGAATGTCAAAAAATCTGCAGATTTTTGTTTAATATCTTACAAACTTGAAATCAGATAAAAATGTTCCAAACAAAAGTTGTTTCGTTTGAGGGGAAAGATAACATTTGTTTTTGGGTTCATGTTTTCAAGGTCATTTCAAGGTCAAAAAGAAAAATCCATGTTATTTACAACAACTTAATTAAACTTATCAATCATTTTTTATCGGATAAAATTCTATATAACAAAAATACTACATAATATTTTTAGCATTTCGCTAACTATGTTCACATCATCAAGAGGTGATTAACGTTTACAAATATAGCAATTATACTTAAAAATTATGACTTAATTTGAAAAAACTGGGAATGTTATTGTATAGAAATTTTCAACATTATACAAGAACTCCAGTGAACCAATGAGTAATATAGTATTGGAATATCATATAGTTTTAATTGCTGTTTTAATACAACATTACTAGATGTTAATGAAATTCGAAGGAGATAAACTATTTACTTATACTATTCAATAGATCGGGCGACCCAATTACAGAATATGAGATACACAAAAAAAATTACACTTATGTACAAACAAAGGAGAAACATATGAATAACCAACAGTAAAGATGCAACGAAATATATCAATCATAAATCCATCTTTTTAATTGACGGGATATTGCAAGACATAATGTTAAGTGAACAATTTAAGTTGCTATAATTGTTACATATATTGTGAAGAGGGGAATACTTTTTTATATTTGTTTGTGCATTTTGAAAATTTAACATACATAAAATTTCTGAGCAGTTTATATTGTTATGAATTATCTTGTGTAATAAGATCAGATAAGCTTTTGTGCGTTTCTGTTCGAGTGAGTCGAAATTTATAAGAAGTTCAGATTTGGGAAATTCTGTAAGAGAATAGTCCCCTTCCGTTCCAAAATGAGCATATTTTAAAAATCTGTATTCCTTCCAAATTATCAAGTTAGTATATGTATTATCAATATATGTTAGTTATAGGTAGCTAGGACATCAAATAATAGAAGCATATTCTGAATTAGGGCGAACAAAGGTGGCATTTTAAAAACTCTGTAAGTCTTCGTGGCAATGTACATGATGTAATTGTTAAAGGATAGTTTTCTTATCAAAGATAACATCCAGATCACAAAATGTTTCTGATCTTGGGAGCGTGTTATTGTCAATAAGGTAATGAAACTGGATCAATGATTTTTTTGTGGAATAAAACACTGCGTTACATTTCTGTGTATTTAAAGGTAAGTTATTTATTAAGCACCAACCCTTAACGTGAAGTTTGTTGAAGTACAAGGCAGTCGTCAATACTTTCAAACTTGCAATAGTTATTTGTTTAACTAGGCAGCAAAATGGTAGATTGACTGCCGCGGCTGATAATTCCTAGCCGAGCGTAGCGAGGCTATGAACTTAGCCAAAGCAGTCAATTTATTTTCCTGCTGAGTTGAACATATAATTTTTTCGTCGATTGTTTAAATATATTCTAAAATAATGAAATTATTACAATTCTCAATCTCTCTATTTTTGTTGTAATAAATTCAACAAAAAAAATGCATTAAAAATCGCAGTTGTTACTAGTTGGTTACTATGGAAACTAAAAGTCACTTTCCCTGCATAGGCAGGAAAGTGCTCACTTTCCTGCCTAGGCAGGGAAAACGAGCACTTTCCTGCAGGCAGGGAAAGTGACACTTTGCTGATTGCTATTAGTCAGCAAAGTTAGTACTTTGCTGTTAATCGGCGAAAAACATTTTTTTAGTCGTCAGCATAAAGAAAACAAGATACTGTCAGGCTATCAGCAATGTCATTAATGAATAGGATAAAGAAAATAGGTCACAAAACTAATTAAAGCGGTACACCCGACGTAGCTGATATTGGAATAGAGTTGCAATCGTCAGTTTTTTCAATAGAATACCGTGGTCAATTCTGTCAAATGCCTTTGAAACATCGGTATGGATCACGTCTGCTTGGAGTCCCTCATCGATGGCATCAGTTAAGAATTCTGCCATCATACAAAATAAGTTGGTAACAGTGGATCTGCCTTTAACAAAATCATGTTGCGCATCTGTCATCAAATGTTTGCAATGAAAAAAGCATGGTAAAATAATAACATTTCAAAACATTTGGCAAAGTTACAAATTCTGAGAATTGGATGATAGTTGCAGATATAGAACCGGTTGCCTTTCTTGAAAACTGGAGCGATCTTAGATAATTTCCACTGAAAGGAAAAAGTATTGCATTTTAAGGATAAATTGAACAGTTTAGAAAGTGGTTCTGCGAATATTGAAGCGCAATCAAGTAGGGAATTTCATCAGGCCCGCTCGTAAGCTTAGGTCTGAACTTGTTTAAACAAGTTATAACATCATTTTCAAATATAGATGGTGCATTAAGTTGATGACAGTTATTATTACAATCTTGCACAAAGTGCTGGTTGTTGTTGGAAGGCATGCTATGAGATTGCTGGAAAAAATTTGCAAAAGTATTGCCTATTTCTTCAGGATCGGAGATATTTACTCCATCTAATGTCAAGTTGTTAGGTCTACCAGCATGTGAGCTCTTTTTGTTGATAAATTTCCAGATGTTAGAAGGATCAAATACAATATTGTTTTCTATGTTGGATATAATAATATAGTCTTTAAACGATTTTTCACACCCAGTTTTAAGTTTATAACATAGTTGCTTAAATTCATTGTAACAAGTAATATCCTTAGAGGATTTATACTGTTCCTGTAGTGAATGATTTCTCTTGATATCCTTTATTATAGAGTAACTGAACCAAGGAGGATAACTACGATTAAATGTAACTACTTTTGGCACATAAATATTAGAAATCAGGTCCAGTTGGTTGTAAAATAGTAGTGTGGCTTCGTCAACACCTACACAGTTATGAAATATAAAAATTTGCAGAGGTCTTAAATTTAGGTCCAACCACTTTCTAAATTAAGAATATTGGTTGAAAATCGGGTTCAAAACTCATAGTGGTTATATAATGCCTGTTTTGCAAATTAATTTGGATTTGGACAACCCTAATCTTGCGGTACCTTCCTTACCGATATTATTATCTTATTTTTGATTTATTTCTTCATAATGACAAGACTTGAATTTTTTCTACAAAAAATTACATCACCATATCGTTCCTTAAACGTTACAAGTTCAGCAAAATTGTGTTAGATTAGTGTGGCAAGTTATATCAGGCATCAATCCGACAGAGAAATCAAAACTAAACTAAAGGAGAGTTGATTGAGTCTGGTTTCACGAAGAGGCTTTATGGTATATAGTTTGATATTAACAGATAATAGCCCTGCGCGGTGGTGGATTGGTTTTGGACAATACCTACCTATCTTTACTGTTCAAATGTACATGCACTATGCAGTCTTTTAAAATGGACTTTCAGTGGAGACAAAATGTACACAAAACTTGGGACTTTTTTAATGTATAATATATTAATCAGAACAAAGACTCCACTCAATAAAATATTAACATAAAACACAGTTATAGCGTCATCAATCATGTGCGATATTTTATTATGATATATATATTATGATATATCTCGCCCTCTCTTACGTTTCATTGCACTCGCATATACATTTGTTCTATTGAAGGACCTTTGTATTTTTTCATTATGTCACCTTATTTATTAATTCGTGAAGTTCGTAAACCTACGTATATCCATTACCATTCGAAAGCAATTACGTAATTTTTCATCACCTAGCTTGCCAAAAAGTGCAATTCACTACGATCCTTCCTCATAATATAATATATTATAGTATAGCTCTCCGTGCGTTACTACCTTAACGCTTAACCAAACAACTGTTAATATGTATGTCGGGCGATGAATAATTTTTTCTGAAAAATTTCAACGAGTTGCTGAATAAGTTATAATATTTTTCATTTACTTAGGCATATAGGTACTTACATTTTGTGATGGGAATAAGGATTCAATTTATTATAGATACATCCTATCTATTAAAAAAATATGTTTAAATCATTACAAAATCAACAATATTGTCATCTTCAATATTTACATTTTAACAAATATTTACATAACTATTAACATTTATATACATACCTATTTAAAAATTTTAACATTTAAATGATGGTACACTGATGTACGTAGTGTTTTGCGTTGATAATGTAACAATTTACTTACAAGCAGGTATTGCAACCAGAAGATAGAATCATTGTTTCCAACTAAAAAACAGTCCCATATTGCGACTCTTTAATCAGGCCCAATTAGCTACAGATATTGATTTGCCAACAGCCCACAACAGTTAAAACAATGTAAATATATATGCGTCTTACATTTTATTTAAAAGTACCATACATAAACATCAATCACGTGCTCTGCCGTTTTCATTATACTCCAGTTTTATCTCATTCATGTTATTTTAAGAATACCAATACCAATACCAAATCCCACAAAAATACTTGTTAATATCATTATTCTACTTCAAAGTACGCATGCTCAAACTTCCGGTTTTGTCATGCGCCTAATGACCTCGTGAGGCTGGTGGTGATCACAAACGGGTTTCATTACACCACGGTAAATATTACTGTTTACATTCACAGTACAGTGTCGACTACTCCACAAACCATATTAATAGCGATATGAGAATGATATGTCTGACTGGCTGCTGTTAGTTTTATATTTATCGTGTTTTATCAACGAAATCGCAAAAGTAAAAACATTGGAGTGTTTTGTATCGACTGTAATTTATTTGACAAATGATCCCAGCCGGAAGGTTAAGAGAAATAACACAAATTAAACACGAGATAAAGTGAAATTGTAAAATGGGGGTGCTGTTTATTGACTCAAAGCGATTTTCGGCCAAACGTGACCTCCTAGCGGAAAATCTCGCTCACGAAAGTTGTCAATAATAAAAAAATCTAAAGCTTCCACACAACGCATTTTTCAACGTAACCTCACATTTTCCGAGAAAATGGCGCAAAACCGATTATTCGGTTTTTTATTCTTTTCTCTCGTAAAAATAGTTTAATTTACATGAAATTATGTGAAAGTATACTTTTTTGCATTGAATAAACATGATTTTTTTGCAATTTAGGAAACAAGTAGTTTCCTAGATATTTACATTTTTCGAAAAAGAACGCAAATCTTGCACGGAAAACTTTATTGGTGTTTTCCTTGATTTCAATATTCTATCGGGGCCCATTTTAACAGTTGATATGTCTACTTGAAAATGATCTATATATGTTGATGGTTTATTTTTCATGAAACCGCTTAAAATTGAGAAAAACTAAAAAGATGACTTCGAATCACAAATTTTTCAATATTTTTTATTATTATTATTATTTTTTATTATTTATGTAAATAATGGTTTGAATTTCAATGACAGAATTTACTTCAATGTAATATTACTAAATTTGAATTAATTTAATTGAAGAAAGTGGCGGAAACCATCATGAAACTTTTAAATAAACAAAAAACGGCTTAAAATGTACCAATTTAAGCAGTAATTATCATGAAAACTACTCAAATAGAGACAAAGAAATATTTGAAGACTTAAACGATTCGAAAGAGATTATCTATGATCTATGAAGAGCCGAAGAGCCAGCAAAGAGACATTGAAATTGAAGAGCTCGAAAACGTCCATAATCTCGAAGATCCTTCGGAATTTGAAAGTTTTATTGATGAAGAAGAACAACCACAATGCAAAAGATCTATTATTTATTAAAATTTTATGACTTTTCATAAATTTTTATTTTTATAAAAAATGACAAAACAATACTTTTCTGAAGACGAAGCGAGTCAAAATTTGTAAGAAAATATCAAGAAATTAATTGTTTTACTTCATAATTATTTATTCGAATTATTTTATTCAAATATACCTACTTAAAACATTACCCATCGCTATACCACTTATTTAGTGAAAAAAATAGTAAACTATACATTAATAAAAATTCACACTGGGCCAGTGAGTCTTAACTCTAGCTTACGACTTTCAGTACGGTACGGTGCATTGCCATGAAAAACTTAAGTTTCAGAAGATTTCCCCCACTTTCTTCATTTAAATTCATTCAACTTTAGTAATATTACACTGAAGTAAATTCTGTCATTGAAATTTAATTCATTATTTACACAAATAATAAAAAAACAATGAAAACAATAAAAAAATATTGAATAATTCGTAATTCGAAGCCATTTTTTGACTTTCTTTCAATTTTAAGCGGTTTCGTGAAAAAAAATTTATTAACAAAACTTGTTATTCAAAAACCCTGAATCCGAAGTTTATCAATTCTAAAAAAATAAGGTTTTGATGAAAAAAATGATTTTAATAAAAGTTTTTACAAAAAATCAGAGAGAATGCGTTGGTGTTGCGTTCTGTAAACGTCAGATTAGTTATGAAACAAATCTGACAATTTGTTTGACAACTAACCTGACATTTACAAAATTATCTCAATAGAAACAAAGGAATCAGAGCATGCTTATCAAAACGAGAAATTTGGGGTTGGATTTTTTTCATTAAGATCTCTTTTTTTTATAATTCAATTAAGCTTCTGATTCAGGGTTTTTGAATGATTTTGAATAAGTTTTGTTAATAAAAATGTTTGATTAAAAAATGCCTAATATAATTTTTAATTCTTTTTCATATAAATTGGCATAAGATGGTCTTACATTTAAAGATGGAAAGTGATTTTGTGGCCTTAAATAGACCTTGGTGGCCTCTATCTTTTAAGATCAGTTTTATTTTAATCGGACAAAAAACAAAAGAATTATTACGTTGTTACACTCTTAAGTAAGACACACTGTAGACCATTTTAAAGTAGACATTTCAATGATTAAAGTGAGCCCAGATAGAGTATTTAAATAAATAAAAAAAAATACCAATGAACTTTTCCGTGGAAGATTTAAATGTAAATTCTCGGAAACTACTTGCTTCCTAGATTCCAAAAAAAAAATCATGCTTATTCAATGCGAAGAACACACAATTTCATGTAAATTGAATTATTTTTACGGGAGAAAAAATAAAAAATCGAGAAATTGGTTTTCCGCAGTTTTTTCAGAAAATTTGAGGTAAAAGTTGGAAAATGCATGATTTCAAAGTTTTAGATTTTTTTATTATCTACAACTTTTGTGAAGGACATTTTCTGCTAGGAGGTCACGTTTCGCCGAAAATGAAAAACAAATGAACCCGACAAGGATTTATCTTGGATACACATTGAATTCAAAAATTGGTGACAGTTGAAACTTGTCCATAATATTTTCGCTAAGTAACAGGCTTTAAATTTAACATTACATGAAACTGCTGTGAGGTACCCTGTTTAATTTCTAAAGAAAGTACTGGTAATTATGTCACCAGTAAATTTATTACTATTTATTTATCTGATTTATCTGAAGGATAAACAAATAAGATTGGCCATTTGAGTGATTGTCTAGTTTTGTTAGTGTAGGACCCAAATTTCGTTGTGTGTGTAGTAACTCTTTTATAATTACCCCAGGTTCTTTTATATAAAGTTTAATATTACTTGTTTCTGTCTGATACACTATATATCTTAGAAAATTTAATCACTCTGTTAATTTAAATACCCGGTAAACTTGAACACACTGTCTATTAATTGAGAGACCTAGTTAACTATATATATTATTTATGTAGTATTTTATTACTCAAGATTGTATTGTACAGTTGTAGATGAAGTTTGTTTTCTATTTTGATTTGAAATGAAACTATTTATTTAGTTAATTATAGAAAGGTAAATAGGAAAGAAAAGAAACAAAAATTGAATGGGAAAAATAGTCATAAAAAACCCATTTTATTTCGTAATAATTGATGCAACAATAGTCGAACGTGAAATCAAAAATAATCCAAATATTTTAGTAATGACAATTTATAATTAGAGCTGCTAGCAATTGCTAGGTAATAATGTTTTATAATTAAAGAAAGTTGTTAGCAATAGCCAAATAATGAATCGAATGCAAAACAGAGGACAAGAATCATGTCATGTTTACATTATCAAAATTAAGTTGAGATGGGCATTAAATACTCATGTAAAAGATGATAGAATGTTGAGGAAAAATCCTTTGATTATAATTAAAACAAGCAGTCTACCAAATTTTGTATGACTGTCCAACAACGTAAAACCAGGTGGGCAGTTGTAAATCAAACAGACGAGTCGTCCCGGTTCAGTACTCGACGAAAAGTAAACCCTTCTCAATACGAACAAGTTTACGGGTTAATTAACCCAGTACTGACCAATGGCCTGCACAGATTGTGAGTGTAAGGTAATTATGCGGATGGATCGTTATTAAACAATCATAGAAAACCAAATAGATCGCTGGTGAGAAACTTCAAATAATCATTTGAAAGATAAACATTACTATGACATTTTACATGTCCAAAATTAGGCACACAGTAGCCTTAATAAGTACATCAAATGAAAAATAATGGAAGTGAAAGTTCCTTGTCATTGCAGAAACGCAGAAAATATATAGTCCTTGAATATAAACTTGTTATTTTGCAAACGCAAATTTCCCAGTAAAATATTCGAAAGTGAAATTTTATGAATTAAATTCGTGAATGAAATCATAACTGAGTAACTGGTAATATAATATTCTTTATGTTAAAAATCAAAGCTAGTATTTCATAAAAAACTAATATTCTTTTAGTACCACAAACGCGTCATTTATACCTTTTTTAGACACCCCGTAACCAGAATATGAATGCAATTGCAAATAATAAAGTTTAGTCTCGAAATAAGAAAGTAATCACCTTTAGAAATTTATGCCAGCTGAATTTCTGTGCGCTCTGTATAGCGTTATATCGCCCGTGAATGCTCTCCCCCAGGTTTTACATGGTTAACGTCCTCGTAGGGCACCGTAGAGACGTTGAAACGGCACTTCATAAAGAGTACGTTAAACAGTGATTGTCTTTGATGTAAGTACAACGAACACGAAGTACTGTGATGCAATTCAGGTGTATTTAACACTTTATTTCCTAAGTACAGCAGACATAAAGTCTGCAAAGTAATTAGGGTGTGTTTAAATTCTAATTCCTAAGCACAGCAGAGGTGAAATCTGCAAAGTAACTTGAGCGTGTTTTAATTTTATTTCCTAAGTATAGCGGACACGAAGTCTGCAAAGTAACTCAAGTGGGATTCCAAATGCATTTCCTTTTCTGAACAGTCTGATCGTCTTTTATATGGTAAAAATGACGTCACAATTTATATGAAAGCTTCGAATTTCGTGGTCCCACTCTTGGAAATGTTTACATTATAAATTTCAATGTCTATATGCGTCGTAGTTCGCAGAGTCCGTCCTTTGCATGGCTTAAGATAGAAGACGACTGGCGATTTCACCCTGTGATAAGTAACAGAAGTACTTGACGCTTATTGTGTCCATTGTAAACAAATGCTGTGACTAGACTCGATTTTTAAGTAAATTCTTTCGTTTAACGTTGCTTTAAAAGAATATAATTTTAAAATGCATTCTGGTAACTCTATTGTGTCCAATATTAAATGAGTAACTAAATAAAAATGAAATTAATTAACTGCAATAATTGCTTGAATTTGGAAACATAAACAGGACAAAATTAAATTTGTAAATGCCCTATATACTGGGCGTTTCATACAGAATAGCCATTAAGATTCTTTAAAATTAGTTCAATTAACAAACGTCAAATTCTACAAGGTTAGGACACATTAATAAGAAAACTTTTTGATTGCACAATAAATAAAACAAAATTTGTTAAAAATAAACGTGCATATAAACGAACCTCATAGTCTTTGCCCTTTTAATTTCTGCACTTCACGATTATTGTCATCATCACTGCATCTACTCTGGGTAATTTGTCCGACTGAGCCTACAGAATCCCATGTCCGTCATCGCTCAGTTCTCAAATTCCACCAGTCAAAACACTACAATCAGTCTTTCTTGAATAAGTAAAAATACACTTTTACGTACTTTTATCATTGTAAATTGTGCTTTTCTAATGCTGGTTCTATTGACACGCCCGTATTTAGTGACTTGCGACGTCACACCAATAAGAAACCCGTTTTCAGTCACGTGATTTTGTTTACATAAAAATTAGAATTTTAAAGTCTAATATTTATCGAGTAAAATTTTTTTAAAGTTTTTTTTAATAGTACATATAGTGCATATTATGGAAGAATAATACATTTAAGTATTTTCAAAATTCGTACATCTTCCTCACTGACTTTTGAAACTTGGCAACGTCGCCACTGACGTGCAAGCACAGCGGGACCGACAAGAAATCGTTGCCGTGGTGGAATACGCTGACGCCCGAACAGATGTTCATTCATTCTGGTGGGGACGTAAATTTTGCGTCAAAAGCACGCGAGGCTCTATACGGAGATGTAGTAGACTGTAACACAATGAGTGTGTTTTAACGCGTGTTCTTAATTTTTACTAAGTTTAAATTAAAATTTGACCGGCTCAATCTCAGAGAAGATTAGTCGGCAAATTAGTTCATAAAATTAACTGTGGTGTAGGTGTAGTTGTAGGTTTAAGTTCGCATACGATTTTCGTACCCGCCAAAACAATGACAGTTCTCCCGAATGTTTTTCTTTGCGTGTCGGCCACCAACAACACGAATTTTGATAGTTCCTACAAAGATATAATGAATGAGTTGGTGCCGGGATGGGTTTGTGCTCTGGAATATATACCTTGGTTATGGGCCATGTTTGGTTCCATCCTTGTTGGACTGAGCGGTGTGCTACCACTCCTTGTCATATCAATTGACCAGACCGACAACTTGAAACAAGGAGGTTAGAATTTTTTGTTTATATTTTCTCTATTGTTTTCATTTACGTTTATTGACATTCGCAAGGTAGAGACAATGCGCTAATCATTGTTAAATACCATGCATAAATTGTTTGTTTCTAGTGTACGCTTATTTAGCATAATTCACCTTTGTGTTCGTAAACAGTTAATGAATCCATCCCTATTATAAATAAACAGTTAACAACGTAATTAAGTTAATTATAAGTGGTCATGCATGTATGGATCTGTTGCTGCCGAATTATTTATATCCGTGTTTCTGTTTATGGTGCAGAAATGCACTTGTGCTATATGTTATCATGACCACCGTTTTATTTTCCCCTTTCGGTATGACGAACAGCTGCTGTGTGGCCATTTATTTTTTCTTACTAGCATGTAAAGTCAGATCTTTGACCTCATAACGTGTAAACAGTTGTGCTTTTAAAAAAAAGTAAAATGTAGGGTAGTATATATTTTTGTTTTTCGATTTAAAAACTGCATTTTAATCATGATTCTAAATGAAGGATATGATATATGTTGGATATCAAATTTTATGTTGACCATCTTAACATATTTCCTTTAAAGCTGGTGTACGAGGTGATAAAATTTTATGATGAAAACTTAAATGATTTTAGCTCTATCTAGTTTTAGCCAAAATTTTAAAAATAGCATAGCTCTCCATAGGTTGTTAGTAAACCGATCGACCGACATTTGGTTCTTGTTTCTCAAAACTTTTTGAGATTGTACGCAAGACCGCACATTTAGTTTTTTATTTAAACATAACATTATTAGTCAAAAGTAACATGGTTTCGTGTCCAATAAAAATACTACAACAGCTGTAAGTGATTTTCTCACAGGTATTGTAATGGCACTTGCGGTAGACAAGTGCCCTGTTGGGATCTTCTGTGATCTTAGCAGTGCATTCGCAAAATATTATTGCAAAAAATGCATGTTTAAAGCATCTGAGGTGTTGCTCTTGACTGATATAAATCTTATCTCGACGAACGTTCCCGGTTTGTCCAGATATGCCACAAAAACAACGTTAATTTAATAAAAACAGACTCTAACCACTGTGAAGTCAAGTTGGGGGTACCGCAGGGCTCAATTTTGGGCCCTAAGTTATTTTTACTTCTTGTAAATCAGCTTCCTAACGTGCTGTCACAGTATAACAAAATTACCATGTATGCTGATGACAATACGTTTTTACTTGCGGATAAGAACTTAAAAAATCTAGAAACAAGAGTCAACAAGGCCTACATGGATATAAACGGTACATTCAATAACCTCAAACTCTATTTGAACGTCAGTAAAACAAATTATACTCTATTTTATAATCGACAAGCAAAACTTTCAAATATTAATGTAGATAGTAAGTGAATCTTATGAGATCTTGACATGTCAAATTTTTGGGAATAATACTGGATGAAAATTTAAATTGGGAATAACATTGCACAAATTTAATCTCGAAGTTAAATACTTATTGCTACCCTATTAGGAAACCTGAAACAAGTAAAGTGTACAACAATAATTGATCTCGTTCAATCACGCTCATGTTCAATCCAGGATTCTATATGCAATACAAAATGTGGCTCTTCATCCCATGCTAATAAAGTATTTATCACTCAGAAGCGGCTGATCAGATGCATAGCAGGTATTCCAAGCACACACTCCTGTAAACAAACCTCTCTTCAGTAAATACAGAATTTTGCCCCTATATTGTGTGCTAATTTTTAAACTCGCTGCTTTCAAATTTAAAAATAAGCATAAACTATGTAAAAATCAAGACATGCACCATTATAATACTCAAAATGGTATAAATTTTTTAACAAACATCGACTCAACATCGGAAAAAATCTTTCTGTAGATCTGGGACCAAAAATCTTTAATCATTTACCAAGACATCAGAAAAAACATAATTCTTTATTAACTTTTCAACATAATGTAAAGGACTATTTATTTCAGCATTGCTTCTATTCTCTTTCGGAATTTATCGAAAGTCGATGACATTCCTAAGCAAGGTACAGCCCCGTATTTAGCTGATTATTGTGTATACTTATTACCATTGTATCTATATGACGTATCGCATATTATTGTAAAGATAATCTCATTGGATAATACAGATTTTATTTATTTATTTATTTAAAAATTCACATCATGTCATACATTCTTTACGAAACATTTTCATGAAAAATGCTTGGGAACAGGATATAGTTACCTAATTAGAAATAATTTAATTTCAAAACATATACCTAGGTTTTTTTCTTGGTTAAATATCCAATAAATTCAAGCCATATCATTTCCGATTAGTAACCTTAGCTGGAACCTTACTTTGATATTTTAAGGTTATGGTTAGTACTAAATGTAAAATACAAGGTCCGCAAATAAAACTATACTCAATCCGTTAAAGGAGGATAGTGATGGTGTTGAAAAAGTTGCAAAAAGAGGCTTCAAACACAAAAGTTCTGTTACAGGGATGAAACATGGGCCCCCCGTTTTCGAGGGCGCTGAATACGATGGTGATATTTTTAAGGTTCCCACCCCTCAGGAACTACCCCTAAACTCGAAAAAACACCCCAATTTTGCGTTTTTCCATCGTAGGCATGCGGATAGGTTTTTGGATAGGATTCGGGTAGACCGTATGAAATTTAACCATACAACATATTATCTATCCCCGGGATTGAAACTACCACCACCCCTAATATTAAAATATTCCCAAAAAAATCAAAACGCATGAAAATTTATTTATCCCCGTTTTCGAGGGTGCTCAACACGATGGTAATATTCATTTCTCCCCCACTCTTCACCAGCCACCCTTGAAACCACCCCCTTTTCATATTTTTTGATATTGGGCATGTGGGGACTCGTTGGATCGGGGTTTTTAAGGGGATTTCGACATTGTAAAGGGAGGTGGGTGACGAGACATGCTATAAATCCCGGGGTTGAGACTACCACCACCACCCCTAAAATTGAAATCCACCGAAAAATACAAAATAGTGGAAATTGTTTTCTCTCCGCTTTCGAGGGCGCTAAACACGTTGTCAATACTATTTCATCCCCCACTATCCATCAACTACTCCCAAATCCCCAAAATCACCCCCTTTTCACATTTAGAGATACTAGGCATGCGATCACTTGTCGGATCGGATTTTATTATGGAACTTTGCATATTCTATGGGCATAAGTTTTGGATACACATATATATCATGTAATATATACAATTCTCCTTAAAAATCCCGATCCAATTAACTAGAAACATTACACATATTGGAGTACATAATGCCCTTTTCCGAATTAAACACAATTTACCATACCAAGCGTTGCCTATCTTCCGGCAAGCCATTTAACCAACCTTTCCCTTACCATAACTTCTTTTTCTATCCCTTTTCTCAGTTCTGTTTGTTATTATGTTGTTTTCTGCTAAATTCTTTTCAAACACCCTCCCATAAAATCACCAAAATTAACAAAAAATCATAACATGTTTAATCACATCTGTGGCTGGGATACTACCCTCACCCGCATTATTTCAAACGGGTTTTTGTCATTTGTTTGTACGTGTATTTCAGAAAATCTGGAAAATACTTTTAAGTTTTTACCGAGGTTTTCTTAAATTCTCTGGTTATAAATCGCTTCTGAGAAATACCGATTTTTTAAAACACTAGCTGTATAGTCGAGTACAGTTTTGCTGGGCAGTCAAAAAACGCAACAAAAACTTTACGAGCTAATTATTAACGCCGGTGAACCATTCGGCATGGCCTAATCAAACAAACCGACGTGCATTAAAAACCTATAAAGATAAGTGATTCAACTTGCATGTGAGATAGTACAGAGAGTAAGGGTATTTTAATGAGGTCGTAAAGTTTTCGTTACGTTTTTTGATTGCCCAGCAAAACTGTACTCTACTATACCTACTGGAACAGATATTGGAAATTGTATTTTAAGAAATGCAATAAACAGGTACCTAGGTACCTGACAATATTTAACAGCTTGCAAAATAAGTCATTGTGATTTTGTAGTTGCTTCCCGCCTGTCTCGACGACGGCAAGGGGATTATCTTAGCCTAAAAGAGGTATGTTCTTTCCATCATTCAAAATAAGGAATTTATTTATATGGCTATTGTGCGATCGACGAGAACACATAGATGAAAATAAGTAGGTATCTCGAAATGTCGAAACCTTTCAGTCGAATAATTATGATGTGGAATCGAACGTTAAAAATCTTTGAAAACGGAAAGAGTTTACTTTCCGAAACGTCAGCAAAATACATTATTTCTGTGTTTATTCCGATTTATGTTATTTGCAAAACATAACCTCTGACTATTCCTTTGGCGTAAACGTCACGGGCGCAGAGGCTTTTTTCCAATAATTCTATTATTTTGTAGATTCGGTGATTTGTTTTTGAAGAGGATAATAATACATGTGGTAGAAAACCCAAATAATAGGAAAGAATAGTGATTCCTTGGGCAGTGTTTTTGTCATTGATGCAACGTGTGTTAAAGAAAGGGAGATTTAGGTAGCAAAGAAACCTTTTTGGTTTAGTTCGATGATTGTTACTCACCGCGTCAATATTATACGTGGGGCGAGCGTAGGTGCGTCTTTACTATGTACATACTTCAGTATGCGATGTAAAGCAACGACAGGCGCAGTTAGTACTTGGATTGGTGACCATTCCAATGGAAACCGCGTTCTCGCCTCACATATCTTCCAGCGGCTTGTATATCAGTGTATGCGCGGAAGCTATTCAACCTTAGGCGAGGGTTGTATAGGAGATATACCATCCTTCGGAGGGGATGTAAAGCCGTCGGTCCCTTGTCTATTAAATGTTAGGCAAGTAAAAGATCCCTACTCTTCTTAAGGGAAGAGGTTCGGCAAAATTCCTGGTTGGGGGTAGCTCGTCTACAGGCGTCGGTGTTAGGCCTCAGTAGCGGAAAAAGGCCGACGTTAAATAAATGTATAAAAAAAAATATTATACGTACATTATCTGGCCAGAAATTTTGAAGCAATTTTTTTAAAAAACTCCCCGTTATTTATTTTCTCAAAAACTTTTAGCTTTGGCCGCATATTATATAAGGTCCTTTGTTTGTCTGATCGTTCCCTATTACTATATTTTCTTAATGATAAGAAAGTATTGACCCGATTAATAATAGTTTCATTTTTTTCCTCTTGTGCTATGCCAAATTAAATTCCTATGCCCGTATCAGTATGGTACAAAACTGTAAATGACTTAAACTTCTCTTTAATAAATGCTTTTCCAGGAAATGTATACTGAACAACTTTTTAATAATAATTTAATTTACTGGATAATAGAAACATGTGTTCTACTACTTATTGTCATTGTCGGTGTTCACAAAAGATTAAATCTGTTTGAAGATCTTCATTGTTTAATTGTTATCTCATCATAATGTTGATAAGGTAACAATGTTACACTCAATGATATAATTAAATTGATACTGCGACATCTTTTATGAATATTGATTTGAGTTTTGACGTCAACATCGAATGCAATTTAGGTACCAATATTAGATGTTTGATATTTGATAGTCAAAATACACAGTGTAGATTGCAGATTGGATACAGTACTTTAAATATCGATTTAAGGAGTGTGTCAGTCCTTAATCGAACCATCTGATAACCTTGATACTGCTTCGTTGTGTCCTTCATTACTTAAAATGATGCCCTTTGCATTATCTAAACACAGTCGTGATATTCATAATAAAAATACAGGGTGTCTCACCGGGAATTTAATCGATCGATATAGAGAAAAGTACGCATCAGAAAATTTTGATAATTTAGATAGTTACTAATGTCGGTGTGGCCAATCCAACTAAAATAATTACAAGCAGCTGGCACTTCCGCTTATACCGGAAGTCGATACTAACTTGCTTATTTCAAATGGAATACCCTATATATTTTAGAGTTTTTGAAAAGAGCATAAAATTCTGAGTCGAATATATGTAGCATATCCTATACCTAAACCTAGCCGTTTCAGAGATATTTGACATTTTACAGAAAATTTGACAGGTGCAACGGTTTGCAAGAACCGTTATAACTTTCTTCGTGTAAAAGATCCTCATTTGCTTCTTGTCACATAAAAAGAACACAAGGAGAACTACGTTCTACAACTGAAATAAATTCAATAATATCATACCAAGTGTTCCGTTTTTCGCGTTACATTTGTCAACTTCAAAACGCGAAAACTTCTTTAGGTTAAATGGAACACCCTGAATTTTTTTACGTCAAGTTGTGTAAAATTAAATTCCCTTTTTTCTGATATTAACATTGTGGGGGTTAAAGTTACAACTTTTTGAAATATTTGCGATTTTATTAGAAATTCATGAATTGTTGTAATCATTTCATCAAAATAGCCATATGATTAGAAACAATCAGTCATTATCTTATGTCAAAAAATGCCAGCACGTTTAAATTATACCAACGAAAACTTTTTAAATTTATTTATTATTTATGGCGAATGTGATAAAGTGATATCAAGAACTTGCAACACATACAAAAATACAGGATGTTCCATTTGATCTAAACATGTTTTCGCGGTTTGAAGTTGACAAAATGTAACGCAAAAAACTGAACACTTGGTATGATATTATTGAATTTATTTCAGTTGTAGAACGTAGTTCTCCTTATGTTCTTTTTATGTGACATGAAGCAAATGAGAATCTTTTACATGAAGAAAGTTATAACGGTTCTTGCAAACCGTTGCACCTGTCAAATTTTCTATAAAATGTAAAATATCTCTGAAACGGCTAGGTTTAGGTATAGGATATGCTACATATTTTCGACTCAGAATTTTATGCTCTTTTCGAAAACCCTAAAATATATAGGGCGTTCCATTTGAAATAACCAAGTTGGTATCGACTTCCGGTATAAACGGAAGTGCCAGCTGCTTGTAATTATTTTAGTTGGATTGGCCACACCGACATTAGTAATTATCTAAATTTTCAAAATTTTCTGATGCGTACTTTTCTCTATATCGATCGACTCAGTTCCCGGTGAGACACCCTGTATACTGCAAATTGGTAATCAATACTTTAAGTACCTACTTTTAAAATGTTTCTACTGGTATTGAAATTACATAAGTAACTGCTATTTTCAAGCATTTAAAAATGCTGCTACAGCAACCTTTTGGTTTTGTGTACGTTATTGAATGCAGCATGTACTTGTGAAGAGTATTGGTACTTAATACTGCAAGAAAATAAAAGCTATGCAACATTGGATACTAGTTATTCCGGGACATTCACTGACTATATACTAGATACAACTCTATGTTACTTATTTCATGATACAGTACATACATTCGGTTACTTATCTAACTTTCTTCTTAAATATGCCAAATGGATTTGGCAGTATCAATTTACAGTACCTATTTAATGACCAAATTCAAATATTAGATTATAGTGAATGATATAAAAACACACAATGTTTCTTTAAATGTTGATGATTTAAATGATTGCCAAGAATACAATTTGCACGATATTTTACTTCATCTCGATATAAAAATCATTGGTAATACCAACTTTAAGGTTAGGTGAGAATATGCAATAACAAATATCCAAGTGATTATTTCACACAAATCACACAAACTAAAAACCATTGATTTTTAATAAATAAAAATTTTGTTTCCTGTAAAGTTTGACATATTTATTATATTCCTTACAATACGCCAAAATCAAACAAATGAAACCGGCAAGGATTTATCTTGGATACACATTGGATTCACATACAACGTAAACTTAAATTGGTGACAATTGAGACGTCATAATATTTTCCTAAGTAACGGGCTTTAAAGTTTAACATGTGTAGTTACAGAATAGCCACTGAGATTCCCCAAAATTAATTCGTTGACAAACATCAAATTCTTCAAGGTTGGGACACTTTAATATGAAAACTTTTTGATTGCGCAATAATTAAAACAATATTTATTAAAAATAAACGTGCATACAAACCTCATAGTCTTTGCCCTTTTAATTTCTGCACTTATGAAATCACGATTGGCCAACAAATGCTGTCATCATGGCTGCATCTACTCTGGGTAAATTGATCGACTGGGCTTGCAAAAATCCCGTGTCCGTTATCGCTCTTCAAACTTCACAAAACAGTCAAAACTAGTCCTTGGATAAGTAAAACACACTTTTACGCATCTTTACCATAGTAAACTGTGCTTTACTAATGCTGCTTCTATTGGCAAATTGAGGTAGCTTAAAATTTGCCGTTTTTTTGCCGCTGAAGACTGGCTATAAGCAAAAAACGCCATGATGTTGCGTGTATCGACTTTAGGAAACGTCGAAAAATGCCCATTTTCGCGTTCATCTGCAGATTTTCGACTTTTCGAGTTTAATTTGCGATGTGATGCGTCTTTCTTTCGATATAAACACCAACAGCCTCCCAGCTTATGGTACAAATGAAAATCTAATCGTTTTAAAATCTAATGTTATGACTTTCTTCGATATTTTGTGTTTTATAAGCAATTTTTGAAGTATTTCTTAATAATTTTTAATTAATTTATGCCTTTCTATAAGATTTTGATTAAACATTGAATTAAAACGAAAAATTTCAATATTGTTTCAATATTTTCTTACGTAAGAAACCATTGCTTCTACAGAAAATCTATAAAAACGAGTTTGTGTAGAATTTTGTATTCTTCAAAATTGATACTAAGCATTTTTTTATATTTATAGTATTTTACGAGATATTTGGTAAAACCTTTTTTAAATGCATTTTTAGAAAGAAAGCTTCCTACACATTTTTTTACTTTAGTTCTTTTCCAACAGTATGCTAATTTTTAGTTTTCTTAGGAATCTTGGGAGTTTTGACGTTTATTTCCTCTATCAAAAACACTGTGAAGAACAAATATTTTATCAACCCCCCATTTACAATATGATGAAATGTATTGCAAAGTACCCCTCTTCATTGTTTAATTCTTATCATAAATAGTTGATAACTCATAACGTTTCAACAATATACTATTAATAGCGACAAAAGCACAAATATATCTTCAATAAATATTGTTTTCTGTTATGACGTCAACGGCCAAATCAATTTTTTATTGATTTTTGATACCGATGGATTTACATATTTACTAGATGTCTGACTTGGTGTCATTGAAAGAGCCGCCCGCAACAATTTTTAGTGGAATGTGCAATAATATATTGTTCGTATGATAGTTTGTTCATCAAATATTACACTTTTCCTTATATTTAATGTTGTTCAAAATTTGAAATCTTGAGAGGTATTATATTGTTACCTTTTCTATTTAAAGTTTAATGAATTGGATGATTGTCATTTTGTGAGGTTAGGGTTTCACATTGACTAATTCACAGAAGAATTTATCAGAACAATTCAAATTATATATTATAATAATACAGAATCCGCAATCGATTATATCTTTACAAACTTTAACTGTAATATAAAGGAAAAAACAATACTTAGAAATGGCCTATCCGACCATTTTGGCAAAAAAATTGTTTTTTCTGGAAATTTTTTGGGTAATAATACATACACTTTTAGGTCCTTTTCTATAAAAAATTGTGATGTCTTTAATAACTTTTTAATGAGTGAAACCTGGCGTGATGTTTTCAACGCAAAATCGGTCGATGATAAGTTTCAAATTTTTATCGGACTTTTAAAACATTATTATGATCAAAGTTTCAAAATTGTTACAAAAAATTTACAAATTTCTAACTCAAACCAGGGTTGGATAACTGCAGGCATAAAAATATCTAGCGTTCATTTAAAAGATTTATATCATTTGCAGCTAAACGAAATAATACCAAGAGACTACTATAAAAAATATAAATTAGTTTATGAGAAAGTATTAAAAAAGGCTAAACAAATGTACTTTGACAAAATCATATTAAATTCTGAAAACAAATCAACTACTGTTTGGAAAATTATAAATAATTCTGTGACAACAAAAACAAGAAATGTAAGTCAAAATATGCTAATAAATGGTAAAATATCTTCATACAAGCTTCAAACTGCAAATGCATTTAATACATTTTTCGTAAACCTACCTAGGAAATTGTTGCAAGTAAATAATATCCCCAGTAATACAAAAAATTACACTAGATTTTCCCTATTTCCTTCCCTTCAATGACCCAAATTTTAATTTTATTTTAAATCTGGTGTCAAAATCTGAAATTATCGATGTAATAAACAGTTTAAAAAATTCCAAGTCAGTTGGTCCTGATTTTTTCTCAATAAAAATTGTAAAGAAATTTGCTCACCTATTAGCTGAACCTCTATGTCATATAGTCAATGAATGTTTCCATCACGGTTGTTTTCCTAACTTATTAAAACTTTCAAAGGTTATTCCATTGCATAAAAAAGGAGACGCTACGCTACTCTGCAACTATAGACCCATCTCATTGTTGTCTGTTTCTTCAAAAATCTTTGAAAAGCTATTAGCCAATAGAATCCTAAATTTCCTAGAAAATTATAATGTCATCTCGAAAAATCAACACGGATTTTATAAAAATCGATCAACAATTTCGGTTCTTGCAAATAGTTTAAATTACGTTTATGAAAATCTGGATCGAGGAAATAAGGTAATTGCTGTCTTCATTGATTTATCAAAGGCATTCGACTGCGTAGATCATGACATTCTACTAAAAAAGATTGAGTGTTATGGTCTGCAGGGTCAGTGCAAGTCTGTTCTCCAATCTTATCTAGCTAACCGAAAACAATTTGTTGAATTTTGTAATACCAGGTCAAGTGAATTAATGGTGGACATAGGAGTCCCTCAAGGAAGTATACTAAGACCATTATTATTTTTATTATATATAAATGACATAGACAGTGCCTTTTCTACTTTTTATAATGCTTTTGCAGATGACATAACTATCATTGTCAGTGCCGAAAGTGAAAAACAAGCTATCGCCAAGCTAAACGAAAACTTGTCTGCTACTGCAAATTATTTAAAAAATAATAGACTTATTCTAAACCAAGAAAAAACATACTCGCTACAGTTCCATCCTATTGCTTCGAATTATATATCTAGTCCTTTACTTAAGCTAAATGGAAAGAGCAATCAACAAGTAACGGAATTTAAATTATTAGGAATTTTCATTGATCTATCCCGTGATTGGAAATTTCATATAAATTTTCTTTGTAATAAGTGTGCCAGTACCTGTTTTGCGTTGAAAAGGTTATGCCAAATTTCCAGCTCTTACGTGGAAATTTTTTTTTATTATTCTGTCTATTATTTTGTGTCTCGTTTGAGATACGGTATTGTCTTTTGGGGGAACTCATCAATGTCAAATCGTGTATTTATGTTGCAAAAAAGGGCCATACGCTGTATGTTTGGACTCAAATACCGAGAGTCGTGCAAGTCCATATTTATTGAGAATAATATATTAACCTTACCATCACTGTATATTCTTGAAATATTAACTTTTGTTAAAAAGAATCTTGCTCATTTCAATTTTCAAAATGCTTTCCATAATTACCCTACGCGTCATGGTTTTGATTTGCAATATAATATGCATCGAATGGAATTATATGAAGCCAATCCCTATTACATGGGTATCACTTTGTATAATAAACTAGATAATGGTATAAAAACCATACCCAGTATCAAGAAGTTCACATCTGCTGTTAAACAAATGCTGCTAAAGAAAGCTTACTACTCTGTTAATGAATTTCTTTTGTCTTAAATTAATGTATCTTGTAATAATTGACCTATTTTTTGTTCTAATTTTTTTTTTAATTTCTATGTAGTTCTATGTATTTCCTATCTATGTACGTACATACATGCATGAATGCATGTACGGATTCATTCATGGGTGTATGTATGTATGTTTGTTACTTATATCTGTTAATATTTTTGTATATGACTTGTCCTATATCATTTGTATAATCTCTTGGACCAATAAAGGATTATTATTATTATCATTATTATTATTATTATAATGAAATATATTATAATTTATTTTTTTTATTTATTTATTTCATACACTGTCCAACAGGTACTAAACCCAATTACAGGACAGGTGTTTTCTGACAATTTTTACGTATAAATGAAACTTAAAATTCAAGGTACAACTAGTTGACTAAGAATAGAAGTTCACAAAATAAAAACCTTAGCTAGACTAATGGAAACATAACAACTGCTTACAATACAATAAATAACTAAAACTAACTAAAAAAAAACACACACAAACAAAAAATGAATGGAGAAAACACGTTAAAAATATAGAAGTTCCCAAAACAAAACCTTAATGTAAAACTAGTGTAACAATATAGAAACAACGTACATTTCAATAGATAACTAATATAAACAAATAAAAATCGAAGAAAAACAAAGATGTAAGATTAGTCTTTTTGATAATTTTTCAAGATAGCAAGATTGCAATTAAAAATGTCAATTTCACCACAGATTGAATTATGGTTTTCGCAAATTGTGTGAACAGGAGAGAATCTTAAGGCATTAGTGCGGGGTGTAGTAAGATATTTCTATGACGAGTAGTTGTTCTTGGAATCTGGAAGTATAATTTAGATACCAATTCTTATGCATCAATATTGTTGTTTATTAGCTTATGCAAGAAAAGTTGAGAATACACCCACGCCTTTTGCTCAAACTATTAAAGGAGTACTATCAAGAAGGTTTTGCTGTGGAAAGCCAACCTCTGCGTAACTACCCTCGGTTTTAAAATGCAAAAATTTCAAGAATTTGCGTTGAACCGATTCTAAATTAATATGTTTATTATAGTGTGGGGAACAAACAACCCAGGCATACTCGAGCTTCGACTTTACATAACAACAATACAGCAACTTGAGCGTGTCTGTGTTTGAAAAATCACACGAATTTCTATCTATAAATCCGTACGATCTGCTAGCTGCTAGCTTCAGACACAATAGTGTTAATGTGGACATTAAATGACAGAGACTTGTCAAAGACAACACCTAGATCCCGCAGAGTGTCAGGCATATTCAGTACCACATCAATTTTATAATCATATGATATCACAGGCGATTTGCGTCTGTAAAATACAATGCAGCATTCTTGGGTGCTTAGAGGAAGTTTAAAATTTGTGCACCAATTACAAATTTTGTGTATATTTTCTTGCAAGTGGCTACAATCCATTGTGCTTTCGACTAATACAATACAGCATTAGGAAGCTCATTCATAACATATTTTAAACTATATACTGGTCGATAGCCGAGTGGGCTAAGGCGCGAGGTGGCACGCGATTACATCGACATACATCGATTACGGACATCGCACCACCGGGTTCGAATCCTGGCTCCGGCACTGTCGGAGAAAATGGTTGTATGTCAGCGTTTTTTCAATCGTCGTTTATAAAACTTTCACAGTTGCGGAAGAACGAGCTGAACATGAAAGAACCCTCAGAAAAATACATAACATTATCAGATCCTAATAATCACGTTATTTATCAGGTGTTCTACAAGGGTCCATACTCGGACCACTGTTGCTTGTTATCTATACAAGCCATAAAATTTAAAAATCAATCCAAATAAATCTACTACGTTTTAAAAATCGTACTAAGTTTCTAAAGATGCAACTTTCTCCAGTTATATCTATTGCGTTTTCAGATTGTGCAAAAACATTGTGGTTCTCATAGATTATTTAAAAATTTATAATTTGTAAAACATATAGTTATTAATGCAAAAAAGTTATGCCAGACTGAATTTTCTATATTCAAACACACATTTATAAATTAAATTATATATATTATTATTATATTATATAAATTTAATTTTATAAATTAAAAAAAATGCCGAATCACTTACGTTGCCAGTGTAATAAACACCTTGACTTTGATCAGTATCAAAAACATAATTCTGGTGGGTTGTTCAAACTAAAGAATGGGGCTAAGTAACTAACCATAAATTAAAATTAGTATACTGCTTTTTCCATTTTCTTCCAATGCCTCTATATTATCACGCTTGCTAAACTTTGAGATTGGCTGATTTGATTGTTTTTGTTGGAAAATATAATGAATGAAATATTTTTTTTATTGCAATAATTATAATGAACATAGTTCGCTTTCGTTTTTTCATCCGTTTTTTACACACAATGATAAATGCTTATGAGGAACAATGTTTGCAATATTTATAATCTCATCAACAATAATTTATTGAATCATTACGGTAATTAACGCAATATTCTCAAAACAATACTATCTCGGAAATCCCATTGTAGTAATCAACATTTTGTTTATTTTTGTAATTTCTTAATTATAATTAGTTAATCCACATTTTAATATCATAATTCATTAAATTCTTTCCTACAACACTATTCATGGCGTACCCAGAAGGTGGCGTCTATGTTGTTAATTAATTATTGTCGGCTGTCTGTAATCGAGAAGTACAGTTCTTTTTACATGTGCGCTTAATCAGCGACATTCAAACCGATGCTGATATCGCCTGCTGCGGCCGAACTGTCACCGACCGACCACAAGGTCTACAGTAAGGTGGGCCGAAAACATTTTTTTTAGGAATTGAAAATATATTTGTGCGGAAAAGTTGTGTCATGCACTAGTACGCATGAATAATTTCATAATTTTATTAAACAATTTTATCTTCGAGAAATCAATTAAATATTAGTGAGGAAATGGTACTTCATAACTTATAGTACAGTAAGCGAAGAAAATGGAAATGCACATAGGCACGTTTCGTCGTATTCCTCCTAATATTTTTATTAGGATGTGCGCTCTGAATGGTATTTTAGTTACCAATTACTAGAAACGCAATAAAGTGTTTATAGCAGACAGCAGCATGATCAGGTCTTGGTCTGCTCTGCACTGATGAGAGCCAAAAGCTCGAAACCGGTCTGCAGATGACTCTGGACATTACCGATGTTGCGGAACTCTTCTGTTTTAATAATGGGTACCTTCATCGGTAACTGCTATAAACACTTTATTGCGTTTCTACGCATGCTTACTATTTTACATGTCGCTATCGTAAAGATACCGAGATGTACCAAATAGTCAAGGGATCCTCGTGTCATCCGTCATATGCCTACCTTGCACTAACTAGAGCCAACAGCTCGAAACTGCAGTCTGCAAGTGGTATGGGATGACTCCTTTAAGTAGGATCAGTCTTCCGGCTGGTGTTTGTTGCAATCGAAGCATTAGCATTTTGTTGGTAATATGCGATTATTACACGTAACGCGCCAGACTTGTAACTTGTAATTCAGCGCTCGGCGGGGCACATAGCCCGGAGAGTAGCTGTTGGTTGCAGTCTGGTTATATCCCTTTTAGTAAAATAAGAATTTTATAGAGGAACTTGCGGAACATGTTGCGACATGTTTGGAATTTTTTTAGTATTTTTTCCGTGATCATATAATAGAATGAAATAATAACATATAGTATAAAGTACCAGATTGTAATAACACCAGTAAAAGGAAGAAATGCAACTTTTTTAAAATCAAAGTTAATAAAGTTTAAATCTGATGCTCAGATACTATTTGATATTTGTTCTTGCAAATGTGACATTGATCCATGCGACTGTAAATGTACCAAAGAATGAATTGACATTTTTAAAAGACCAAATAAATTAAAGGAAAATGGGAATTGGTGGTGTAGATAAGATTGTGACACAGCAGTTGCAGAAAAGTATGGAAAGAGAAGCAACAGTCCATAATAACAATAGATGTGATGCAGCAGTTGATCAAGTATCTTTAACAAGTACCAGCAGAACCAGGAATACCAGAACATTTCAAAGTACAACCTCAAAACCTGAAGAGTATTCGCCTGAACATAATTCGAGTGACAAGTTCTGATGGAGACGATGAATTTAAATGGTTATATCCTTTAGAAAGGCTTAAAGAACAAAAAATAACTAATGACCTTGATCATTCCTCAACTCAAATGAGAACTTGATTAATACCGCGAAGGCAACTGACCTAACAGGCATCTCAAACCGAAGCGCCGCAGAAATTGCAACAGCTATATTGGAGGATATGAAATTCGTTTCTTCAGAAGATACTTTTAAAGTTATCGACGAAAACAAAGTAAGGTGAGCAATAAAAAAACTAGAACGTTGGTACAGCAGAACTCCTTAGTCAGCTACCTCCCCGTGGTGAGTTCTGCGTTGACTCGGCATTCCTTGAGGATTTTTTAAAATTAAAATAATATAAATACTAAATTACAATTGATTTTACCTAAACCTAATTAAAATTCCTAATTAAGCAAAAGGCTGCGTTTTCTTATGGAAAAAATCCAATCCAAGAGAGCTCGGCTTTGAACAAAAAAGTTTATATTTTTTAAGTAAATAGCTAGATCCATAATTTAACTATTTTCGAATAATAAACTAAAAATGTTGTAAAAAAATATATTTTTTAATGGGCAAGGGGACCGGCTAAATATTGAAATATATCGCTTATCTTTTTTATAGGTTTTTTTCTATAACACTATACCAGCTTTTCATAGTAATATATATTTGATTTGTAAAAAAAATCGCATTTTTCGGCCCACCCTAACCTACAGCGTTTCTCTTTTTGCAGTGGTTATCGACGTCTTTGTTATTAACTTCATCTACAAAAGTTACTTTTTGTGTTTGAACTCAGCAACAAAGGAAACATCGTAACCAAGAGCCCATTTGTCAGACGCGTTCATAACCGAAATTCAAGCTGCAAATCTATGCTATGAAACTCTAAAAGTAATGCATATAGAAACAAAATAGAGAAGATGAAAGCTGGAAAGAGAATATGTGAAAAACTAAATAAACTGATAAAGAAGCATTAGAATAGTGCTCCTCCCACTACGTAAAAAAAAGAAAACCATCGGGATTTTGCGTACATCCAGGCTCAGTTTGCTATGCAGTATTTTTTCTGTAAATTATCTTCAGAGGACATTCTTCATTCATCTTTGCAACAATTATATTTACTTTTTCAATTTTATTCAAAACCAATAAGATTCTTCCTCCAACTAAGGCTCTTTTTTACAGGGTTCGATATATCACGAAGGATTTTGTCTTTTCAATGCTCCACCCAATATATCATTAGTTTAGGCACAACTGCTCTACCCCTTTAGTATTTTTAGGTGTGCGTACAGAACGAGTTCTTCTTTTATTTTTTCTGTGGCACATGAAGCACTACTAAGAAACTTGTGTACCCACTTTTTAGTCGTTATTCGATGCAACGGTCCTTTTATATCGTGTGTAAATTTAGCGAAATAAAATGTCATATATAAATCTGTTCAAACAAAGCGTATAGTGTGCGGTCCATTTATATTTTACTCTAAGGTTATAATCGGTGTATTTTTGAATCTGAGACCCTGATTGGTTTAGAGCTTTTAACATTGTTTTGTTGAAAGAGAGAAAATGCGCGTGGCGAGGTTCCCGTTGAAGTCGGGGTCCGATTGGAGTCAGAGTGTATGCCAAGTTAGAGGGGCGATGATGGAAGAGTAGTTAAAAAGATGAATTGCAAGTATTTTATTACCGTGAAATGAGGTGTAAAGTTAAGTTAATTACTAGTAGATTCGTTTGGTGTTCTTGTCTGTCGATATTACCTTCATAAGTTGCAGTTATGAGAGAAGTTTTTATTGGGCTAGTGAAAGATGCCATGTATTTATGCTGTAAACGGCAAGTCGGCCATATTTATTTTCACGTTCAGTTCTGTTATATTTACAGTATTAATCACTATACTGTACTGTATTATCAAAGACTAAACCCTGGGGACTTTCCCAGCGAAATAAAGACTTTCTGTGGAAATAACTCTTAGTGGATTAGGGGTTAATTTGTCCATTTTCTAACTATACACCCTCCAAGTGGAAATTTGGAAGATTGCTGTCAGTTCCTAGTTATTGTTTCAAGTAACAAAGTGCAACGAAACTTGTAAGTACGTTTTAGTTAAGTTCCCTGAATGGTTTTCGGCTTTTTACCGAAAATAAAATCCGTGGCGCCCAACTTTCCTTTCGAGATTTTGACTTGAAGAATTATTATGTGTGTTAATGTTGGAATATCTAACTTTATTTTGATATACTCCAGGTTCTGTGAAGCTTGTATATTAACTTTTGTTTCATTGAAAATGCTAAATTTTGTTCACATTTGTAAATAAAATTCTCTGTATTAGTTTAGTTATTTTTTTATGATTTGATTGCGTATTCGAATACCGTAGATATTACAGAACTCTTGATTTTCTTTTGACGTTGATGTATTTTTTATGTACTATGGCCTCCGGGTCACCCATTTTTTTTGTAATATAAGATTAGATTTTACATTGTTTGGTCTCATTAATCCAGTTTTCCCTCACTCCCTAATATTGAGCTAGCTAGGGCCCTAGGGCCTTTGAAGTAGACATTTTTAAAGAAATTTATAGTCAAAATTTTAAAGTTGCTTCATCAACTAGGAACTGGATAATGTGGATTTAAATGAAAGTGCCGACGAAATAAACGCTGGGTGATTGCAACAGATACGCTTTAACCGCAAAAGAACGTTGGATATTTGACCAACACCATATTCACAGCTAAACTGACATTTTTCGCAAACGCTTTGATAACTGTCTTAAATGTCCATTTATCGCGAAAGAATGGCGACTTGATTTGAACGCTACTCCATTCTGTCTGACTCATTATATTTTTGCAGTTAAATTTAATTTCAAAAAGTGGATTGTGGAAAAAAGCCCTAAAAGACAACTGCTAGCATATTTTGTAAAAAAATCTAATACAATTTTGCAACTATATTAATTAATTTAGTACGGAAAAGTTCTTTTTTAGTGGATGACTAATTCTTTAAAAGCCAAGGTCGCATATATTTAACTTTTACAACGTTTAAAACGTAGCTAAACCTATTGTCATTTGTAATTGCTAACAACTTCTGTAACGATATATTTTTGATATTTTAATTATACTAGTAACTGATAAATACAAAGAAAGGGGTCAAGAATGCCAAGACAAAATATTAATATTATTGCTTTCTTAGACACAATTTATTTTTATTTATTTACCTGACCTTGCACACACTTAGTGTCGTCTAGAATTTAAAATTAGATGATGTTAACGTCCTCTGTTCTTCACCATGCATTTTGGAATATTAATATTGGCGATTGTACTGATAACTAAGAAATATTTACCGTGAACAATGAACACTCAATTTTAGGTCCAAATGTTACCTACTTGTTTTTACCAAATTACTTCTTTACTTATTTGTCTAATTTTAAAACATGACTTAAACTAATATTGAATCAATTATGAATTAACGAAAAAATTAGGAACTCGTTATATACAAGTTATAACAATAACAAAATACATGTATATATAGTCAAGTATTAATCTAGCCGAAGGTCATGGTCTTTTTGTAGAAGCGCAAAATTGCTTATGATATGAATAAGATTAATGGCAAATGACTTATGTATAGGAAATTGATGTCAACGAAACATTCTTTGAATCCATTAATACTGTTTATCTACGATCGTGTAAAAAGCAAGTTTTTTACATTATTTTCAGTGTAAAAAGTGGCCTTTTATAAGAAACTGTGCAATAAAAATTTTTATTGCACGATTTCTAAATAGTTATTTAAGATACAAGTGTAAAAAGCCATTCTTTATTGCACAAATGGCTAGATTAAAAATACTAGTGAAGCGAGTGTTTTTAAAAGCCATGAGTGCAATAAAGAAGCTTTTACAAGTATGTCTTACAACGTTTTATCTTCGATCATTTCAATTATTGTAAGAAGTGGGCAATTTTTCATGAATATTTGTAAAACTGTATCAGCTTTTTGTGAATGTCACTTTGACGGTTAGTATTATTCGAGAGTAGTTGAAGTCTTCATTCTAATTATGTTACTTCATGGTCGTGACTGAAAATCTGTGATGATAGTAACTAAGGAAACGATATTATAAATAAACTGGCGTAGTTTTTAATTTTTTTAGAAATCGTGCAATAAAAATTTTTATTGCACCAGTTTCTTATAAAAAGCCACTTTTCACACTGGAAGTAATGTAAAGAACTATTACTTTTTACATGATCGTAGATAAAAATTGAAAAACTACGCCAGTTTATTTATAATATCGTTTCCTTAGTTACTATCATCACAGATTTTCAGTCACGACCATGAAGTAACATAATTAGAATAGAGACTTCAATTATAACTCGAATAATACTAACCGTCAAAGTGACATTCACAAAAAGTTGATACAGTTTTACAAATATTCATGAAAAATTGCCCATTTCTTACAATAATTGACACGAGCGAAGATAAAACGTTGTAAGGCACACTTATAAAAGCCTCTTTATTGCACGAATGGCTAGATTAAAAATACGAGCGAAGCGAGTGTTTTTAAAAGCCATTAGCTTTTTACACTTGTACCTTAAATAACCATAATAATATTATTATTAATTATTAATACGTATTATTACAGTTATTGTTGCTTTATTTATATATTGATTTTTAACGTCATTTTTCTGACAGAAATTGATATTTGTCATATATTTTATTTCGTCATCAACTATATTCTGGAGTTTTTATTTCCTGTTGTTCTTAGACTTCTAACAGTCAAACAATAATATTTATTAGGTTAGGTTTGAATTATCATCAAAGATTTATATACTAAAAAGTAAATAAAACACATTTAGTATAAATAGATATGCAAGATGTTGTTCAAAACAACATAAGATTCGCTCTCACTCGACTGTTTGTGAAAATTAATTAAAGTTATTTGATAAGTAAAGCAATAATCTACAAGTCTATGCGTTTATTTTTCTATTTTATATTTATTACATAATTTATAAACACTTAAATTTAAAAAAGAAATCCATAGAAGCTTGAAAACAAATAATCCCCCGAAAAATGTAATCTTCAGAGGTGATTTCCTGAACCGCCATAAATTCCGTCAAAAAGTTCTCCAATAATGAAAATTTCTTTCGGAAAAACAAAAAAAAATTGTGGAAAATATTATAATAATACCTTCTCAGAAAACACCAAAATAATAGGTCCATTATAGAACGTAGAGGCAAAACATACCAACTGCTGTTGGAAATAGTCGACGGTGATGGAATGAATCGCCCATATGGAACACTAAAAGAAAAGAAACAAATAACAACTATGAACAGCAAAAACAACTTAAACTACCAATATACAAGTATGGATGCAGGAAGTGTAGAAAGATGTAAAATATTCTTCGAAAACATAGAAACCCTGCCTTCAGACATCTGAAAGAGGAGATGTATATGCCCATATTTGCAGATTCTGTGAATGTATATATGTATAGTATGTATATGGGTATATGCGTGAATATATGTATAGAGAAAAAACCAACATACTCACTAGAAAGGACGCAGGACTTGGACCAAGAAACTGAAGAAAGACGGAAACTCAAAGAAAGAAAGAGCAAAACAAATTTAAAAAATGGAATAATGGATCGTGGACAAGCCAATATCGGAATAACAACTGTGAGAGAGCGCTTTTTAAGGTTCCCACTCCTCAACAACTACCTCTAAACTCGAAGAACCACCCCTATTTCGCGTTTTTTTACATCGTAGGCATGCGGATTGGTTTTTTGGGCAGGATTCGAGTAGGCCGTACGAAATTTAATCATACAACATCTTATCCACCCCCTGGGTTGAAACTACCCCCTCCCCTAATACTAGAATATCCCTAAAGAAATGAAAATGATTGAACATTTGTTTATCTCCGTTTTCGAGGGTGCTCATCACGATAGTAATATTAATTTCTCGCCCATCCTCCACCAACCATCCCTGCTATGTATACATATCTTTCATATATATGAACTCCCACAACTTATTCCAACAGAATATGCCCAGTTCCATAATAAAATCCGAACCAACAAGTGCTCGCATGCCCAGTACCTTTAAATGTGATAGGGGGTGGTTTTGTTTGGGGATTTGGGGGTGGTTGATGGAGAGTGGGGATGAAATAGTGCCCTCGCAAACTAGGAGAAAACATTTTCCACTATTTTGTATTTTTCGGTAGATTTCAATGTTAGGGGTGGTGGTACTTTCAACCCTGGTGTTGATGGAATGTCTCGTCACTCAATATCAATAAATATGAAAAAGGAGTTGTTTAAGGGGTAGTTGGTGGAGGGGGGGGGATGAATATTGCTATCGTGTTTAAGGGATAAAACATTTTCATGCATTTTGATTTTTTTATGATATTTTATTATTAGGGGAGTGAGTAGTTTCAACCCCGTTGGTGGATAAGACATTAGATGGTTAAATTTCATACGGCCAACGCGAATCCTGCCCATAAAACCGATCCGCATGCCTACGATCGAAAAAAACGCGAAATAGGGGTGGTTTTTCGACTTTAGGGTAGTTGTTGGGAGGTAGGAACCTTAAAAATATCCCCATCGTGTTCAGCGTCCTCAAAAATGGGGAGGTTACCATGTTTCATCCCTCTCACAGAACTTTTGTATTTTAACCCTTTTTTGCGACTTTTTCATGGACTAGTTTTATAAGGGCTAAAGCAGGGGGTGGCAAGCGTCAAATGAGCTTGCGTTCCTTGTCATGCGCACGTTTGAAAACGCGATCCCACGGTTTCTCCAGCGCGTTTCACAGGTGGGTTTTGTAAACAAATCCCGGACACCTTTTGGAATTCGTTTGTTTATTTTAACATAATAAAATTGAACTGACAACCAAGTTCAAACGGTATCTATATAGTTTTTACCCTATATGGCGATGTAGTTTTATTATATCTAAAATTATGTTTTCCTATTTTTATAGAAGCTATCAAAATGAGGTTATACCTTTGTATTGAATTGAAATACTTGTAATGTTGTAATAATCACTTTTAATAGTTCTAGGAAATAGTATATACATAAATTTTGAATATTTGAAATACAGGGACACCTATATGTTCGAAAGTATCTAGAGACGTATATTCTTTCCTATTATTTGGGTTTTCTACCACATGTATTATTATCCTATTCAAAAATAAATCACCGAATCTACAAAATAATAGAATTATTGGAAAGAAACCTCTGCGCCCGTGACATTTACGTCAAAGGAATAGTCAGAAGTTATGTTTTGCAAATAATATAAATCAGAATAAACACAGAAATAATGTATTTTGCTGACGTTTCGGAAAGTAGTCTCTCTTTCCGTTTTCAAAGCTTTTTTTGGAAGAACTCTTATTTTGCTGTGTATGTCAAATACACAGCCGTAAGATTTTATTTATGTTATTTCCATAGATACTTACTACTTACACAGATCTGATGATATTTTGTTGAGTTTGTTAAGTTCTTCTTTCTAACATTGGTAGCCAGTATTCTTTCCTATTATTTGGGTTTTCTACCACATGTACTATTATCCTCTTCAAAACAAATCACCGAATCTACAAAATAATAGAATTATTGGAAAAAAGAGCCTCTGCGCCCGTGACGTTTACGCCAAAGGAAAAGTCAGAGGTTATGTTTTTAGAATCTTAAAGCTGTGTATTTGACATACACAGCAAAATAAGAGTTCTTCAAAAAATAGCTTTGAAAACGGAAAGAGATTACTTTCCGAAACGTCAGCAAAATACATTATTTTTGTGTTTATTCCGATTTATATTATTTGCAAAACATAACCTCTGACTTTTCCTTTGGCGTAAACGTCACGGGCGCAGAGGCTCTTTTTTCCAATAATTCTATTATTTTGTAGATTCGGTGATTTGTTTTGAAGAGGATAATAGTACATGTGGTAGAAAACCCAAATAATAGGAAAGAATATTCGTAGAATGCCACAAATAACTTTCAGACAATATTGGTAGCCAGGTTGTACAAATATCTACAGAGCAATTCGATACGCACTTATCTTCATTTAACAAGACTATTGCTGATTCTTTAATTTTTCTTTTTTTGGTATCTGCTTCTTTTGTTAAAATTTTTGCCGAGTCCCAGTTTATTCTATGTCCTTTTTCCCAAGCATGTTCACAAATCTTTGATCCTTGAGACAATATCTAGAGACGTCTTTTGAAATTTTTATCCTACAATGTGGATGGTGTATATTCCCCCTGTTGGGTATCCCAATGATACACTTTTAGGTAGTTTTTCAACCGACAGTCTGAACACGCGAAGGAAAAAGCAGGCAGTCATATTTTTACATAAGTTAATAAATAATAAAATCAATTGCCCTGAAATAACCGAAAAACTGTTATTCCATGTGCCATGTGGATACACGACATCATACAACATTTTATCTTGCTAGACCCTGAACGAATATACTGAATTTCCCTCTTTTATATTTCATGTGTAACCACCTGCATGATGAGCGATATTTTTCATAGTTTTGTTTTGTCCATTAAACGCTTGAATTTGTAATTACTTTGTATACACTCTGTAGTTTTTACCTGTGCTGTACAATTTATTGTATTGTATTGTCATTGTCTTACATTTTTCATCCATCTTTTTCTTTTACGTAAATATGTAATGTTCTCATCCTGTAATTGGTCTTACGACAGTTGGATGATGTATCTAAATAAATAAATAAACATTTTCAAATAAAACTGTACTGCTAAAGTCTGTATTAAGCAAATACTGCAAAAGTCGAAGGAAGAAATTATTAAAATGATACTTGTTCCAGTTAGTTAACTTTTACCGTATTTAGGTGATATAGTCCGATACATATTAAAGTGAAGAAACGTGCAATAATACAAAAGCAGAGGAACGGATGCCACAATTAATAGCCTGCCTGATCTCCCGATTTAAACCCTGTCGGCTTCTGTTCTTGGGGAGCTATCAAAACATTATTACCTACTGCTCCAATAGAAAGTGTTAGACAATGAATTTAGCAATAAACTGCGGAATTTCAATACACGATGCTCATGTTCTTCAGAAAATAAAATTTTCCCTTCTAAAAAGATCAAGGCTTTGTGTTAAAGAAAACAGGAGTATAATTTGTTGCTTGCTCTGAAAATGTTGTATGGTTACTTGTTTATTTCTAATATACAAGGTTTCTGTTTTTTGTCAATGTGAAAAAATTTCAAAACAAAAGCAAACTGTCTTCCGTGATTATTTTTTCTATTTAAGATGATTACAAAAAAGACCCAAATATTCCGATATATTTATGAAAGTAACCCTGAAAATGGTTCGAAAGTAGCTATTAACAGAATTTTAAAAATAATACTAATAACCTAGAAATTGTTGTTCTAATAGTTATTCGCTTTTGAATTGATTTTTTAGCCAGTCGTTAAAATTAAGCTACGTCATTATTTAAAACGTTCACTTTTTACCATATAAGATTAAATCATATCATCAAATTGCGCCATATGCAGATTCTGCATCGCACTAAAGTCATTTTATTAAACTAGCGTATACGAAACATTGAAGGCAGAATAATAAACAAGAAAATCAACTATCGGTGTTTGTTTAAATTTCAAATTCAAATTGAGCCAGTTTTTATGACAGGTTTGTAAATATTTATTTCGTTGCACATTATTGGGTACCGTGTAATTATATATTACATAATTCGCGGATTATTTAATAGCTATTATTGAAATCAATTTTACTTTCTTTCAATCGTTGTTCAGTCAAGTAAAAACAATGTTACAAGGTGATCTGTTGATATTGCTATTTGACGATAATATTTTGATCGATTTGATAATGAGTTTAGTGATTAGAAAAACAAATATTTTTTCAAAAAGCCACGATAAACTATCGGCCTATATTTAAATACTGTCTTAGATTTCTTTTAGAATTAATTTAAATACGTCAATAAGGGTCGTTCATCACCAAGAAGAGTAATATTACTTTTGTTTAAATCACAAATGTTTCATGAATACATAACGTGTAAAAAAAATGTTATGTGTTTCACATATTTATGTATGACGTCTCCTCCTATTCTACTAAAAGTTGCATATTTGTAGAAGAAAATTTTGCATAGCTCTTCCAAACTTGTTAAACAATAACTTAGGAAACGTTTAACAAAAAATTTTCTGAAGACTGATGAATGATAATGATACAGCATTTGTAAAGTTATAATCCAAAAAAAATATAATTAATACAGTATTACACCTATGCCACTTGTACATATACACATACATAGGTGCCCTATGTTTGTCTAAGTTTCTTATATTTGCTTTGAATACTTCTACGATCCTTAAGGTTTTGAGGAAGAAGATTGTACTGACTAATACCTTTATGAAACAAACTATTCATCGTAGAATTTTTTAGAGTTGGTAGATCATAAAAGTTTAAGGCAGACCTGGTATAGTAAGGTTGTATTTCATTAACTGCAATGATCTGATTTTTTAAATATTCCGGTAATGAGTCGTTTTTCATTTTGTGAATGAATATCATTAGTTGGGCAAAATAATACTTCTCAATATCGATTCAGTTTAACAAATTCAACATACTCTAAATGCTGCTATATCTATTATATTTTAATATTATTCTCATTGCTTTGCTTTGCAATTTCTGTAATCTATTAAAACTTGTACAGGTAACATATAACACAGAGCAGCAATACCTAAAGTGAGGCAATATCAAAGTTAATTTAGTCGGAGTTGTTAGATAGGGATCTACTCGTTCTAAGAATCCAATTTTTTGCCAATTTTCTTTATAATACAGTCTATATGGCTTCCAAACTTTAGTTCTCTATCAATTACAAAACACAAGATCATTTGGTCTGTGTGCTCGACATCTTTCTCATTTACTTCAATTTTTAAATTTAACTTTTTTTTATATATATCACTAGTTGTTACTTATAAACATCCATTTGGATTTTAGTTCATTTACTTTCAGTTTGTTATGTCTAATTTTATTTGTAAACATTTTAAGTTCTTCGTTCATAGTAGCTGATATTAGTTCATTGAAATTATCGTGGGCATAATATATTATTGCAAAGAGATGAATTTTACATTTATTTAGGATATTTCCTACATCATTTATATATAATATAAATAGCAGTGGTCCAAGCACACTTCCTTGAGGAACTCTGAAGTTATTTATTTCCAATGAATATTTGGTATTCCCTATTTTTGTACGTTGACAGCGGGTAGGAAGGTAACGTTCAAACCACTAACACAATTCCAGTAAATCCATATTTTTAAGTTTCAGTATTAATATATCTCGATCTATAGTTTCGAATGCTGTTTTCAAATCGATAAATACTGCACAAACTTCGAAACCTTTCTCATCAATTTAATTTCCTTCATTGGGGCCACTTTGTCTAATGAAGAAATGATATTTTCTATAAATAGTTTGCTAACTAAATTAACATTCGTGCACCTATATCCCATTTCTTTTCAATCAACAGTTCTGTCATTTTATCAAAATTAATTTGACCCCTAGTTCATATTTATTTTCATGTTTATTTAATTTGAATTATGGAATGGTCCATAATAATATAGTCCTGTTCTATATATACATTTAATGTGTAGTAATTACTTATTACTAAGTCTATTAACATTCTAATAATATTCGTAATTCTAGTGAATTCTTTAACACCTGTTTTAAAAGCCCACTATTATTTTAATAAATAAAATCTTACACTTTCCATGCGTGAATCCTAAAAAAGACGGTTAATTCATGAATATTTCAAAATGATATGGCCCCAACGTGGAACCTTGAGGCATACCATAGGTCATATCTTGTAAACCCGATCTTATGTATACTACAAACTTCTTAGTTTATCTCTAAATTGATACATTTCTAAGTAGATCATGGTTCACTCAAATATGCGATCTACTTAACAGAATAGAAGGTGTGTAAATGTGTATAAACCCAGATGTATATTCATATTTTATAGTTTCACTAAAATTTAGATTTCCAATTGTTCAACCATTGTTTCATATATTGCGTTATATTTTATACTATTTTAAAACATATTCTAAAATTTCACACAGTTTGATTTCCATAATTCATTAGCATTTCTATTATTTATAGCCATGCACATAACGCGCAGTATGTACATATAATATTACTATCCTATAGAATTTCATAACATTTTCTTTTGTTACGCAATTTCATGTTCTATTTCACCCCGTTATATTAGCACGGACTTATGTGTAGCACATATTTTTATTTATAATATCCAATATTTGTTGAATGGAGATTACTAAGAACGACAATTTCTGGGAAGTGAAGACAAAAATAAAGCATTCATTATGTATTCATGATTATAAAATATCACCATAATTTCCTGTTTTTCTCTTTCCAATTTTACATTGCTCTATATATTTTCCTTATCTACAAAAAGCAGGCCCTGGACAGCAAGAATAGGCGGTTTTAATAAAAGTGAGCAGACAATTTATAAAGAATTAGTTACAATCAATTTACTCGTTCAGTCAAACGGGAAAAGTCACTGAAAAATTGGTCTACTTTACGTTAATAATATATTAAATTCAGAAAGATTTATCAACTGACGCAACACAGGATTGAAAAAGAAGGGTTGCTAGTTTCGCAGGAAATGTCCACCAAACATGTTTATAACTTCTCTAGGATTTTAGAAAATTTTTGCTACCCTCTGGAGGATACTGGAAAATGTTGATATGAAAAACCACCCTTAATTTTCGACAAGGAACCGCCCACTAAGTTTTTCACGCCAATTTAGAGACATCCTGTACATGATATACTAACATATATTCACAAGAAAACTTGCAGTTAGAGCTAAACAGTAATTTTGAGTAAAAATCAGAGTGTGACAAATTGATTTCATTGTTTTTCACTGGTGGTTAATAGTAAATTGGCAATTGAAAAATCAACTATAAAGGGTCAACTAACAGGTGGTGTGTACGCGACAATTTGCACTCGTCGTCCATTATTAGGTTAGGTAATGGAAGGATAATGGGTACTGAACTAAAACAGCCTTTACAATTATTTAAAGTCACACTTTTTGTAACAAAGGCAAGGTGAATTTTATGTACGCCTAAGAATAACGGATAAATATTTCGTTTCAATGACCATTTCCTCTTTCTGTTCCACGTAAATTAAGCTCAGATCTGAAAACATGCACGTGTCAATAGCGATACTAGTAGCTGAAATTTATTCAATTTCGCCAGTACAAGATGAGTGAATTTGCTTCATATATACAAAAATGATTATATAACATTGAAATCGAATTACTAATTTGTGTCTGCGGTCTAATTAAATCAGGTATTTCGCATAAAATCTGATTTTTAGTATATTATTTACTTTAATAATGATAATAAAATTATAAACCGTGAAGATTATTTGTATAATTAAGGTACTTGTATAAATATAGTAATTGACATTTTAAGAGTTATATTTTCTGATATATTTTTTTTGTATTTCTAAAGGTAAGTCTCCACCAAAGAAAAATTGCCAACACGTGTTGATGACAAAAGTTTCTGTTAATACGTTAAGTTGTCAACAAAAATTGTCAGCAAATGTCGAGAACCGTGTTTCCGTTTTAGGCGGAAGTTGCGGAGAGTTGCAAACACAGATATTGCCAAATTTTTCGGTGGAGACTTACCTTTAAATACATAATTACGATTCGTATGCAACAGATGTCGCACAATCTTAATAAAAATTATCATATTTTATTTATTTTTATTGATATGTAATGTATCTCATTTTCTGAACAATTAGCTCTCGACTTAACGAGAGACCTTCTGTCATTAAGCCGCAGATTTGCTTTATTATGATTTTATTTTTTATATACATTTATTTAACGTCGGCCTATTTCCTAACACCGACGCGACGCCTGTAGACGAGCTACCCCCAACCAGGAATTTTGCCGAACCTCTTCCCTTAAGAAGAGTAGGGATCTTTTACTTGCCTAACATTTAATAGACAAGGGACCGACGGCTTTACATCCCCTCCGAAGGATGGTATATCCCCTATACAACCCTCGCCTAAGGTTGTATAGCTTCCGCGCATACACTGATATACAAGCCGCTGGAAGATGTGTGAGGCGAGGACGCAGTCTTCGTTGTGAACACGAACAGGCCCTCTGTTCTTTGTAAAATAATAATTGGTAGTGGTGGGGGTTTAGAGCTGAGACCCCAGAGGCGTCCGTGCACTTATTTTCGATGGGTTGAGTCTCAGGGTTAGTTTTAATAAGTGCTGTTCGGGTCGAATGCTACACCCTGTATATGGTAGTTTGCACTGGTTGTTGTCATTTTATTTAAATAAGCACTTGTTTGATTATTAAATAGCTATTGTAGGGTCAACGGCTACACCCTATTTGTTGAAGGTTTTTTATTTAAGAAAAGATAATGACACGATGATTAAAAGATAATACAAAAATATTTATTGAAAGGATATTGAACAGAGTTTGAATAGATTTAATTTATTTTACAAGTTTCTTTTTTGAAGTAGAAACTAATCGACAACAGAAATTCTGTCTTAGGTTTTGATTAAAATGTATTTTAAAAAATGTTAAAAGAATAATAAATCTGAGAAAGTAACTTTTACGATTAAGCCTCGTAGGCAAAGGGGAAAAATTGAAAAGGGGGCCACTTAAGGCGAAGTATTTTGTTATAAAATTAACGAGGGGGGCCACTCAAGGCGAAATATTAAAACTAAAATGAAAAGGGGGCCACTTAAGGCGAGATCTTAAAAACTAACTCTTTTTAACCAGGTTTCGGCCTGGGAAGCTAGAATCGAACAGCTCGTCACGATAAGATTGCAAGGAACAGGGAATAAGAAAACCTAGCCGAGCGGGTATCTACAATATGAATTAAATAGTAACCGGACCCAGCGTCAACAGCTATTACACAAAGCTAACTTTGAAACTTAATTTCCACTAGAACACTACGCGAACTTTACACTAGAGTCACTGCCAAAACTGAACTTAATTTCGGCTCGCGATGCACCGGTATTTATACTAATTCAGAAAAGTTTCGTTTTTCTCGCCCCGTCGAGTCTCGCGGAGAGCTGGAAAGGCTTGAAATCGCTCCGTGCGGGCAAGGATGAGTCATCGATTGCAACATGTTGCGCAATACTTGAAAATTTTGGAATTTGGAAATAATTTTTATATGGACAGATCGGCGATGCGAAGTGGAATTGATTAAAATTTGAATGAAAGCTGGATCTATTTTTGTTTGGAAGTTATTCGAAGTTTTGTGGGCGAAATCTGGCTCGACCCCGTAAGGCATAACGAAGGTCCGCTGTTAACAAACTGTAACTCCGTTAAAAGGTTTCCAGTTAGTGCGTAAGATATTAAGATAAGATATTAACAAGGTACAATACGGTTATGAATCGAGCTGAACGTAGATATAGTATATGTGTCTGCTATTATACAGGGGTGATCGAAAATGGGGAAAGTGTATAATAGCAATTGGATTGGAAATTCGGTGAAAAGATATTGGGGACTTTTGAGACTCGAGGCACGGAACGTGATTTGACGTATACAGGGGTTGATCGAAAAGTAGGAATAGAAAATTTACGAAATGGTTTTAAGAACGTGGGGAAATGGACTCGACGGTTAATTTTAAGGGGGTTACGTATACGAGGGGTGGTCAAGAAGTTCGAATATTTTAAAAACGGAAATTGCTTATAAAAATGGGACGAATTGAATTGAGATAATGAGAACTTGGGTTCGAATGGGGAATTTGACGAATATACGGGGGCTGTATTTCTAAGTGACGTTTTTTGTGATGAATTGGTTCTGGATGAATGCAAATGAGTGTTTGACTTTAGATTTGGATGAATTTAGGTTAGTTGTGAATTATCGATGGTTGGCTAATTTTCTCAGATTTTTTTGAATTGAAATGTGGTTTTTTGATGCTAACAGTGTCTGATTGACTTTTTTTTACATAGTTTGCCAGGTGGCATGAGATTATTTGATTTTTTGATTATTTTTAGAATTTCTTGTTTTTTAATTTTGACTTGTAGGGGACATACCCTACAACAGTTGGAACGGTCACCCATCCAACTATTAACCGCGCCTTACGTTGCTTTACATTGCATATCGAAGTATGTACAAGGTGAAGACGCACCCACGCTCGCCCCTTTTTTAATGGTCAAACAAGGTCATTTGAACAAAAAAAGGATTCTCAAACATCAAGAATAATTATAAATATATTGGTATAGTTTGCCACATCAATATAAGCAGCATCAAAAACGTCTGATTCTTTGAAAACGTTTGATCAAAGACTCCGGCGTTTTTTATGCGCATTATGTAGACGAACAGAACTATACATTTTAAGTTGATGTTCTTCAAGGTTCCATTCTTCGTCCTCTGTATATTGATTATATAAATTCGCTTATACCTATTAAAGCTGCGATATTAATTTCGGTGAGGAGCAAACGGCGTTTTATAGCTTTATACATTTGACAATCTTGTGCATGACTCAAAACATGACACATTAAATGCATCTTCACACCAGGTACGAGACAACCTTGAGCCTGTGATCTACTGCATAACTAGACTTTTCAGCTCAGTGGCTCAATGTTTACGTGTTAGGCTTGCAGCCATGAAACCCCGGGTTGGAATCCTGGCTAGGATATGGATGTTTATTGGAATTTTTTATGTGTTAGTGAGTTGGTAGCAATGGACTTAGACGAGGTTGTGTGAGAGACAACACGTCTAGTCAATGTATCATTCCTGAGTTCGAGTCTCAGCTACGACATTGTTCCTGTAGAGTGATGATAAATAAATAAATAAATTAGATATCGGTAGCCGCTTCCAGTGAATATTGAAATTGAAATTATACATTAACTTATTCTCAAACTTCTCAGTAAACCTCTGAAAGCAAACACGGTTTTGTATCTGGACAATCTACTGTTACTAACATAACTTGGGTTACGTAGTATCTATTGGGAGAACAGGTGGATGTTATATTGACTTCTCAAGAGCTTTTGATGGCCTAGACTACTGTATGCTTCTAATACATTTAAAATATTTGGTTTTTTAAATGCTTCTGTAGAGTTCTTATCTCTCTATTTATTAGATAGGCTCCAATTCATTGAGTACCAAGATTTCCAATCTGGCACCTTCACATCATCGTCTAGGATTCCACAGGGACCTGTTCTAGGTCCCTTATTTTCATATTTAAATTAATTATATCAATCTGGAAGTGCTTTATTGTATGTTGACGATGCAAAATTATTTAAAAATATAAATAAATTTAATCTATGACTGCGATATGCTTCAATCATACCTTATCAAATTAGAAATTTGGTGTATCAAATTGCCGTTAAATGATATATAGAAAAATGTATATCATTAGTTCGCCTAATCCCAGTAAAAGGTTTTGGCATTGTGTTCGATTGCAAACTTACCTTTATTTAACAAACATGATCTCTAATTTCTTCTTCATATCGGACATTAGGTTTCGCCATTGGAAATTCTTGCGGTTTCTCAGACATGCTAACACATGCCACATTATTTAACATCTCCGTCACAATCAAAACTCGAATGCAAATTTTGGTTTGGAGTTCATGCTATAGAACTAACTCATTGTCAATATTGAGAATACAAAGGAAATTTCTGCAATATTAAACACTTACTATCCACCATATTTGTATGTATGTACAAAAATTTTAATAGAATAGAGTTTAATTTTGCCACTTTTTTGTTGTTAATGGAATAAAGTCCAATTTAGATAATTTATAGTAGTTGAGTACAAGGGGATAGTAACCCAGTGGGTCTAGTGCGTTCAGTTTTCAAACAGGAATACCCAGCGAACCGAATTTGAATCCGACTTACCGCACAATAATATTAACTATACCGGGTGTTAGAAAAGTATGGGAACGGTGGAAAATCAGCGGAAAACAGTTTGCATCAAATCGAAAAATAAAAAAATACGTGTCAAAAATTTGACCTCCCCACCCACCACCCTGTGACATTGGATTCGACTCTCCCACCCCTAACCCAGTGGGTGGAGCGGGGGACAACTTTGAAATTTGTAATGAAAAATCCCTATTTTTTTTATAGCGGATTCGAATTCTACGGCCAAATATACGTGAATTTTATATCGGGCATTTTTTTCGATTCTCGCAAGGTGTCGCTGCAATCGCACAAAATTGAAATAAACCTTAAGCGTCCATAAGTTTGTAAATATTTACAAACTCTAGCTACTCGCGTTGACAAAAAAACATTCAGTTTAAAAAACAATATTTGTGATATCTTGGTTTTTATGAATGTTTTTTTTAAAGTTTTCTTAATAACAGTATTTGTTTTGTGAAATTTCTACGAGAACGTTCAGTTCCTTCCAACTTTTGTAAAGGCAGGAGCGCACTTTTGTACGGAAAAAGTTATTCAATTTTTCATTAGTTCTCGCGTTTTTTTCTGCATAGTGGCTACTTTAATAGAGGAAAAGAGAGTTTCTCTTTTAATGATGCGAAGGTGGGGCGATAGAGAAAAGTTCTATGATGAAGTTGTGATTTTATTCAACGAAACTTTCCGTGTAGATCAAGTGGGAATTTCGAAATCTGCTGTGTCCCGTACCATCAAACGATTCCTAGACACAAGGACAAATAAAAATCGCCCAAAATCTGGAAGACCAAAATCTGAAACATCGGAAGCTCGACAAATGGAAGTGGCCCAGGCATTTGTTGAAAATCGAAGGTTATCAATCAGAAAAGTCAGTCAACAGCTTGATATGAGTGCATTTTCAGTTCATAAGAATTTGAAACTTTTGAAATTTCATCCTTACAAAATTCACCTTCACCAAGAGTTAAATGAAGATGATTTTGATCGGCGACTTGAATTTAGTGAATTAATGATGGAAAGGAGTAACCAAAACCCAAATTTTTTGTCATCTCTACTTGTCTTCTCAGATGAAGCAACTTTCGAACTCAGTGGAAAAGTTGATCGCCATCATTTCAGATATTGGAGTGACGAAAACCCTCACTAGATGCTTGAAACACACACGCAGTATCCAAAAAAATTAAATGTTTGGGCAGGAGTCCAAATCGTTTTTCATAGATGGAAATTTGAATGGAGAAAAATACCTGTTTATTTCACTAAACCTTCTGATTTGGAAGAGCTGAGGCAACGTATAATAAACATTTTTGCAGAAATACCACCTCAAATGATAGGAAGTGCTATCGAAAATTTTTACGTTCGTCTCGGATAATGCCAAGAAGTCAATGGACACCATTTTGAACACCTGCTATAATCTTGAAATTAAAACCTGCTAGTGTAGCAGTTAAGCTGTAAACTAATTGCCTCAGCTGGCCGAAATCTTCACCTTGCCTAAATGGCTGAGTTACCTCCTTGCCTTCACTGGCTGGGATAAATTTACAGAATGTTAATAGTTGTTGTAATTTCCGCACGACCGTGTAAAATCACTGTTCTCAAAACAGCTCGGGAAATCATTCACTCTGAGATCAGTAGTTTTACATTTCGTATTTTTTTAAGTATGCCTTCAAAACTTTCATGTTTCCACTCAATTTTTTGTGATTGCAGCGACACCTTGCGAGAATCGAAAAAAATGCCCGATATAAAATTCACGTATTTTTGGCCGTAAAATCCGAATCCGCTAGAAAAATAGGGATTTTTCATTACAAATTTCAAAGTTGCCCCCGCCCCACCCACTGGGTTAGGGGTGGGAGAGTCGAATCCAATGGCATTGGATAAATTTCGTAAAAGTAACAAATACGTGTTTTTCAGTTTTTGAATTGGACGTTTTTTTATGGGCACAAGACGCTACTCTTGAAACGGTAATGTTTTCTTTTCATTTTTTGCGATTGCAGCGACACCATGAAAGAATCGAAAAAAATGTCCGGAATAAAATTTACGTATTTTTTGCCGTAGAATCCGATTCCGCAATATAAAAAAAGGGGTTTCCATTTGAAATTTTAAAGTTGCCCCTCGCCCCACCCACAGTGTGGTGGGTGGTGAGGTCATTTTGGTATCAGTAGATAGTTTCTTGAAAAATTTTTGACACATATTTTTTTATTTTTCGATTTGATGCAAACTGTTCGAGATTTTCCACCGTCCCCATACTTTTCTTACACCCGGTATAGATTCAATGTTAATCTGACAATGTATGTTCCAACCTTGTACTGAAATGCAAATTCTATTGGGCTTGTAAAGTAAAATATTTCTTTTGAGTGAGGTTCTGTAGGACCTCAGACCACTTACTAAAGAATGTTAACAAAAATTCATCTCATTATGTTAAGCCAAATTTGTAATGGGTGACAAACCATCAGGATATATGATTTATAACATGTACAAATTTTGAGAAAATAATTTTACGATATACTTTAAGTAACAAACCTGGAGCAATATAGAATATGTGTTCAATTTTAAGTGATATTCATCCCTTATAATAACAAAATATTAAATTTAAACTATTATTTTAAAATTTCATTTAGAAAAATTATTTAAATTTGGCATATGTGTGTCAATTCAAAGTAACCAGTTTAACTGCTAGCTTTTTATCTAATGACGTACATATATTTTTTTTATTGTTAATTTTTTAAATCTTGGGAGATACTCAAATATACGTGCAGTTAGATAGACCAACGTTAAGTGTCCCTGTAAACAATTTTTTTTCCAAAATTCTCAATCTTTTAAAGCATAAACACAATATCTGCACGTAGATAAGATTAGATTTAAGTTGCCTATTATAATTAGTATCAGCAATCATTCAAAGACAAATAATTTCTTAATGCTAGTAGACAAATTGTTTCTTAAGTCAAGTGAACAATGTAAATCTAAAAGTAAATTAGGATAAATCTTGCTAACGCAGACGCTGATTTTAAAATTAGTTCATATATTATTTATAGAATGTATTTGAGAACAAATAACGATTCATGAGATATGTAAACTAACGTTAATGTACACAAAAAAAAAAACACCATGACATATCTAACTAAATAAACTCAACAGCCTAGTTTTTTTTTTTAAAAGCTACCTCTCCCCTTTCTTTCTCCAAGAGGAACAGTGAAGTATGGTGATGTAATACTGATTTTGTTTCTGGTTTTAAGCTGAGGATCGAATACAACTCCACCAATGTAATGGAGATTCGCCTCCAGAAGGCAGTTCAAATAACCTGGGACCTGAAACGAAGGTTCTATATTCTTAACTAGGCAAAATTTTCAAAACTGAACGCAAAAAGGTTAGTAAAACAATCGGCCATATCGATTCATTCATTCGGAAGGGCTTAGGAAATCATAGCAAAGGAGAAAATACCACCTAATCTATCAATTTTAACAGAACTCTTCCTTATGAATTAAACATATACACAAAATTTGATATGTTTCTGTTGAATTTTAAAAATCCCTAAATCAATCTTATCCGGTAAAGTGAAACTGAGAAAGTAATTTCTTCACTTAGGGCATATCTAAGAGAGCAAATTTTTTTTTTGCCATAATTTTTTTAAAAATATATATGTTGATAAAAAAATTCGGCAGCTACTGGAAGCGGCTGGAACCTCCCCACTCGGTGGATCTTTGAATCCGAAAAGAGCATTAAATTGTGTGACAAAACGCCACTAAACATAATCCGATCTCATCCAAAACCTTTTCAGATCTTCTGGGGCACTAAAAAAACCCTCAACTTAATGAATTTACAATCATCTATGCGAGTTATTACCTACATTATCGCTCGTTGAATAATATAATACTATTAGGATATTAACAACTTTAACATCGCTTGAACGACTAAGAAAGTCTAGTTATCCTAAATACTACAGGTTTGTAAAGCAACAAACTGAAAATTGGTAAAGTGATAATCTATAATAAATTCACCAACGAAGGTACAGAAAGCATATGATATTGATATTGTGACATCTACCTTTAAAGTTTGTGACAATCCACTAAAAGTTACAAATATGCCGAAATCTTATTAACATGACATGACACCAACGTTATCGGATGACAAACGATGACAATAACAATCGTCAAAATTTGCTCATTGCAATCAGATCGCTCGCGGCTGTCTTTGTTAAATGAAACATTAGCAGTTCAATAATTTTACTAGATTTTAGAGGAATATTTGTAGTTTAATTCTTCGACTTTTCTGTATATATATTTAAAAACGGCACTAAACGTAATCCGCTCTACTTCTAGAGCAGTGAAGAAACCCTTACACGTGAATTGACGCGTGATGTGACGAGTTCACGACGTAACGGCTACGCGCATCGATCATGTCATGCGAAATGCGATCTATGCCATATTTGCTTGGTTTTTAATTTTTTTCACGGAAACCAAATCGAAAGGATGGAAGTGTGATATATCGTTGAAATCAGAATTTTAATTGCTTTTCAATTGCTCCATTGCAAATTGAAAGTAATTATAAAATAAACAACTTGTTGCGTCAAAATGGCACTAAACGTAAACCGATCTCAACCAAAACCTTTTCAGATCTTCTGGGGCACTAAAGAAACGCACACGCAAAGTTTCATTCAAATCCGTTCAGTAGTTTCGGCGCTATCGTGCTAACACACATACACACGCACAGACATTTTTCAAAAACTACTTTTTTGGGTTTCTAGGACCTCAAAACGTAAAGATTTGATGTTATCTCAATTTTCGTTTTTGAACCAATTTTAGTAACCTCTCACAATTTTATTGTGGAGAGGTTAAAAAAGTATAAGACTACCTAAGTGAACTATGACAGATGTAGTGATATGGATTTTCATTCAATAATTTCAGTTGTTTGCAAAATTAGTTAATGTAAAACTACAAGATATGAAGATTGGTACTATTTTACTTCCACGTCCAATGGAAGTATAGTAACGCAAAAAAATGTCATGAAACGTCGAGATTTTAAATTTGAGCGAAAAAAAATTCCTGTCTGTCGGTCGGTCTGTAACTTTTTTGTGCGCACGTTTACTCTAGAAAGGGAGTAAAATATTACATTGGGATTTAGTGTGTATAAGACTTGGATACAAAATCTGGATGTGGAAGTAGTGATTCCTTGGGCAGCGGTTTTTAAATTTAAATTGACTAATTTTGCAAACAACTCAAATTACTGAGTGAAAATTCACATCACTTCACCTGTCATAGTTCTATTTAGGTAGTCCTATACTTTTTTACCAATATGTATTTAAAAAAAGTTATGGCCAAAAATAATAAATATTTCCTTATCGGGTCTCTCTCTCTCTCTTGGATATCCCCACCTTAATTTGTTCGTTAGTCATATTTTTTAACCTTTGGTAGTTCCAAAACCAATACCTTCTTAACCCTTATTAAAACTCATCTCTGATTTGGTGGCATATTCAACGTGAAGAGGTCATTTATATAAATAATAAATAGTATCAAGCCGAGTAGAGTACCTTGTGGCACCCGTATTTAACGATATTAAATTTTGCTTTTCCATTGCTGTTTTCGACATAATCAGTTAATAAATTGATTCTGGTTGTTCACGAAGGTCAATGCCAAATATAAATGCAACTGTAATAATTAAAATGCATTGCTGGTTTCCACTATGACATCACTCCAATCTTCCCAATAATACACCACTTGTAATGTCATATTATAATGTTGTGCAACGTTCCCAATCGTTTGTGATACATGTCACAACGTTAAGGATATGATTATGCACTTGCAAATGCAGTACAGTTCGAGATTATTAATTTCTAAGTTTAATTACAATTTTACTCTCATCTTGAATGCGGAATTGCTTTGTAACGATTGCATAAAGTTAATTATAGGAAACATAGATCGAGTAATAGTAAAATGAAAGTTACTATAAATGATGACCCTACGCTACTGGTGAAACCGAATAATTCACAGATTAAAAGTTTAAATTCTTTTTTACTTTATAAATGTAGAGGATTGTTTGAAATGATTTATCCACATCACATCTAATTATTGATTTACTGCTGATATATCCAGACATAGCTCCCATAGACCTGAACAATAGGCTGAGCTTTCCTTCATATAGGGTGAAAATGAATCGACACATAAAGTGAGCAACCAGTTGCTCAGAGTGATACTGTCTCTCTCGGAGTGAATAAAGTAGAGGGTTAGTGTCCAGCTGAACTATTGTTGGTACAACGTCGTATTTTTTTAAATTTTGAGCAAGTTTTTCCTGCAAAATTTTTCACAAGGCTGTTTACCTGATGCGATATTTATTTTTAAGCTGTCACCAGCGCCCTCTATAAATTTTTGGTGAAGCAAGCGCAAAATACACAAAAATTTATTACAATCAAAAAATTTTTGTCATTGCCCCCTATAACACCTTTTTGCCGTGGATAAATGGTATGTTCACGTCACTTCCACCGTATATAGAGGCTCAGTCCGTAATTTAAGTTTATGGTCGTTCCATGAATGTGAAAAATCAAGTGGACAAGGCGATTAATGCTCTTTGCTTGCATTCATCTGTATTAAGTTTTCTGACATTACTAAATTAAACTTCTCTGCACCAAGAATCTTGAACAAAACAAAAATATTTATAACGAGCATAAACAGCCAACAGGACTGGCGTTGGGTTGATGTAGATTTCGCCCTTCTCGCGGACGTCGTCAGGAGCTCGGTACGAATTTCTTAGATAGATATCCAGTGCTGACTCTAGGGATTTGCAATAGCACCAGTATCGAGCTCCGGGCGTTATCCCTTTGGATAGGGTTCGTGAGAGGGATCAGTAACTTAGATTTTAGATCTTGTTTTTAGATCTTGGACAGGGAAGGAGGATGATGATGCCTACTTTATATTCAGGGAAATTAACTCTGCTAGGGTAGGTGTTCTTGATGTTACGAATGAAAGTCACTTTTTCAAAAGATAGTATATTAATACTCGATTGAAAATATTTACAACACGGAAAAACGTATTTAGTTTACAGTTGGATTTTGGCAAGCACTTTTTTGTAGCTAAGATGCGTTACTAGTTAGGATGTCGTGGTTAAATGGTCGCGGCGCGGTGGACTGAGTAATGATAGGTTAAGTTATCTGCAAAAAGGTTTACATATGAATGTTTTAAAACACGACTTACGCCATTCACATACATAATGAATAGAAGGGGCCCCAAAACACTACCCTGCGGCACCTCATATGAGCTAGGGCTTTAGTAGATGTTCTAGTACATGCGCGTGAGCATATCTCTTAAACCCCTGCATCATTCTGCATCCCTGCATCAATTTTCTGTTTCATCGGTTTGATCCTCAATAACTAGAGGGTGACTGCATAGCACATACATATAAATAGATCATATTAGTATAAATAAGACTTAATATTATGCGCACATCTTTGGCTTATGTGTTTAGCATGTTTAGCAACCAATTATTAGACATAATCATATCTGCATATCCTATAGTAATTTCCAGTTGGTTAGTCTCAATTATCTATTAATATACAACCTACGATAGCTGACAGTATGATGTGTTTAAAGCTATATTGATTTGTTGTTTTTATTGTGCATACATAACTTATTTATGACCAGGGGCTACTCAAATCAGAATAATTAAATTTAACCTTCAGATCTAAATCTTTTCAAATATATAAATAAATAACTGCGTAGTTGCATGGCTGATGACAGTTCAAATTAACATGGTCCTTCTTTATTTATGTGAGCCATATTATAAAAAAGTAAATGATGTTATGTAATTTATACGAAATCACGGAATCGATTTGTAAGAATATGAAGTTACAAACGAACAAAATAAAGATTAGATAGTATAATAGCACATTTATTAACCAAGTAAATCGAATACAAAAAATTTATTATATAAAAACATTTCAAAATATAACAGGATAGTAAGTAGGAAATAATCGAAACAAAATATATGTTTTTTGTTTTTTTTAACCGCCTTCCACGTCACCTAGGTCTAGATTTATCTGAGTGATGGAGGCGAGGCCCTATAGTTTATAATGGGATTCGAACCACTTCTTGGGGATAATTTTACAATTGGAAATTACATCGCAATAGGTGGTTCTCGAACCCACCATACTATGTATGCTCCGAGAGAAAGCTAGGCATGCTAACCACTGAGCTACCATCCTCACTTAAAAGTCAAAATTAAAAGTCAACAAAATGTGTACACAAACAAGACTAAGCGAAAAAGACAGTATAAAGTTGGTAGAGAAGAAAGTAGAGGAAATAAAAATTTGTTGTTAAATTCTATATAATAAATGTCCTATTGACCTTGTAACTTATCCCCACCTATTTCGCAGGAACAGCGTCCAAACCAAGGGGTAGTTTGGAGCGCGCAGGTAAAAATCGATATTACACGAAGTTTCACAGCGAATATCTCAATACGGTTAATTTAACGAGAAAATTGCAAAAAATTGAATTTATAGAGCGTAATTTTCTATGTGAGATGCATGTCTAGCAGGTGTTGATGCAAGTGATTTTTATTTATTTTCCCCTTTCTTCCACAAAATGCGTTTTTTTTTTATTTGAGCTCGTTTACACATAAAAAAAACCGCATCTTTATGGAAGAAAGGGGAGAATAAATAAAAATCGCTTGCATCAACACCCGCTAGACATGCATCTTATAGAGGAAATTCCGCTCTATAAATTCATTCTTTTGCATTTTTCTCGTTAAACTAACCGATTTTGAGATATTCGCTGTAAAACTTCGTGTAAGATCGATTTTTACCTGCGCGCTCCAAACTACCCCTCAGTTTGGACGCTGTTACTGCGAAATAGGTGGGGATAAGCTACAAGGTCAATAGGACGTTTTTTATACAGAATTTAACGAGAAATTTTTATTTCCTATACTTTTTCTCTTCTAACGAACGGTTTACAAGATAAAAGCGAAAAACCAGCGTTAAGTTCCCGCTAGGGGTGCTTTTTTGCAAAAAAGGAACTTTCCTATACTTAATTACTTATACTTACTATACTTAATTAGGTTTTCCACAGGGGCTATTCGTGTAAGATTTTAAAGAAACAGCCCTGCATTTGACAAAAACTTCATTCGTAGAAATAACATTAGTCTACCGATTCGACCTTTAATACGTGCATCCTGCCTGAGTGTGTGTGTCCCCGCCTCCACCGTCAGGTCTCCTCGGTTGTGCTTATATCACTGAACATAACTTTTCCTGCTGATTTTTAACGATTTCCAATACGGTCTTTCCTGACAACCAGCGATCACGCGTGAACATGATGATTGGAATGAGACAGTCCGTTCTACAAAAGAGGACACAAAGGTATCCTAGAACACATACAACTTACAAGTATCTATGTTTTTCAGCTTTGTTGTACAGAACGATGACCCACAGTCTACCTAACCTGAAAACAATAGTTACCTAGCTATCTACTAACTTAACTAACTAATGGCCTCACGAGTCAACATGGTCCTTGTAGAAATACAGTTCTACAGGAACACTGACTCATGTTGAAGTCCCGCGGTTCCGACTGATCAAGCTAAATATGGGCCCACCTTTCCGGACAAACCAGACCAAAGTATCATGCACGACTTACCTTGCCGGACAAGCAGATCAAAAAGTATCATGCTGGACAAACCAGATTAAGGTACATACCTTTCCTCTTTATATTGCAGTACCTACCACGACCAAACTTACGACTTTTGCACTCGTTTTGTGTTTCTGATCTCCTTTCTCTCGTGCTCTAAAGGGATCAGTTCGGTTATTTTTTTAAGGGTCAAATTTGGATACAATGTTTTTGCTTGCAGATAAATTTAGATTGAGAATAATGAAAATTGGTGTTCGTGTATTTTTCAAAAGATCATCAACACCATCTACAAAAAACCGACTAGTTGGAGAAGTGTTACCGGTGTTATTTTGCTTGCGCCTTTGCAACGACATAACCCCGATAGCGGATTACGTCCAACAGATTTCTCAAAACTTCTACTCTTGCAAGCTAGGCAATAGTCCGCTAATAAGATACATAACATAAATTAGGCAGCATAATGCTCCATTCCGGATTACACATTCCTTTACCGTACCAGATGTTATGGATTTTCCGGAAATCCCTCCAGCCAAACTTCACCAACTACAACTTCCGCTTACCCTATCCACCTATAATATTCCAGACCTTCCGTATCTTTAAATCTTTCCTGTTCCCCTCTTCCTTTCTGTTTGTAACCTTTTTTGTCTCGTTTGTTCTCTTCTTTTTCTTTTTGTACATTTTTGTCTCTGAATTCATTTCCCATTGCAAACTTTTACAAAATCAAAATCTTGTGGGATCAACATTTTTAAAATCAAAGTTTAAGCCACCCTTTGCGCAGCCCAGCATTGACGTATCTCGAGGAAGGCGAATTGTGCCAGCGTCAGATACTAAATTTAAAAGTGCAAATACGCGAGAGTTTTTAGGTATAGTTCAATTTTACTATCTTTTTTATCTGTTTTTATAGAAATAGTCTAGGCTTAGTGTTTTTAATCGTCGTTTTTAACCGAGCCAGGTCTAGTCCGCCCGATCCTGCAATCCGCCACTGCGGTCAATGCGGTGGTTACACGATCGCTCCCGGAGGTACTTTTTGTAATGTTAAAGTTAATAAAGTAGTTTTGAATTGAATTGCATTGGTTTATTTTGAGCCGAGTAGTTTCAGGATTATGCCACTAGAACCTTATAATTTTATGCAAATTGTCCTTGCCGGTTGTCAATGGGAAAAATCCTAGCCAGTTCTTAATATATCCAATAGATGACGCCATGCGTACTCTGGCGGATTAAATAAAAGAGAATGTTTCTCATTCAATTTGTTGTTTTGCCTAATCCATTTAGGCACTATTTTTCTGTTTACCTTACTATCTGAAGACTCGGCATCAGAGTAAAATTCTATAGTACATGTGGCTATCCAGTGGTGTACCAGAATTTCTGTATTCCACAATATTTGTATCATACCTGCAATCGCTTTACTGACACTGGAGATATTGTTATACACCTTTTGAATTGACCAGCAATGGGTTTAGTTATGATTTTGAGTTTGCACGGATATCGTTCTGCGTTCTGTCATTTTCAGTCTGTGACCTGACTACATCGTTGGCGGAAGCCAACCTTTTTAAGAGAGTTTTTTCTTGCTTGGGCGCTGCCCCGTTCTTTTTTCTTCGGCTGACCACCGCACCGGTAAGAGTGCCTGGAATCATTTGGTTATTTTTAATCTTTGATCTTTTTGATCATCCGCATCCATTGTGTTTTATTATTGATAGATTTTGTGTAAGTTTGGCACTTTTTCCCTACTCACCTCGCATAAAGACTTGAAAAATCTATTCAGGCATCTATTAAATAATATATTATTTTCATTAATTTCACCTTTTGAAATTAGTAAATTTCATGCCTGCCATCATTAAAGAAATTCATAGTTTTATGTTGATTGCCAGTATATAGGTGTAGTATGACATGACGTAAGACATTTTTACTATGCGCTATATGCATATAAGTATAATTTAAGAATTATATGTATGTGCATATACAGGGGGGGTCCCAATAGTCCAATATCCGCCTTATTAGAAGTAAAAATATCTCTGGAAATATCGATTTTAGGTATAGGATATTATTCGCAAAAATCGTAGAGAATTAACGTGCCAATTCAATAATATATTAATATACAGAATCTTCTATTTCAAAAAATTGAGAAAATTCACTTTGAAATGTCCTGAATTAGCGCTAGTATAAAGTACACCCTGTATAATTATAACCAATATACGGTAGTTGTGTCGTTGTAGTACATCCCTTGTCTACATAATTACCAAATAAATCTTCTTAATTAATAGCAATATACACACAGCGAATTAATTAGTTAAACCTTGTTCCGACTAAAATTTTCATATTTTTCGAATAACTCGGCAACGCCACGTGAAAAACAAAAAATCTAAAGGTCGTTGGAAAGGCAATTTTACGCTGAATTCATAAATATAAAAATATATAGGGTGTTCCATTAAAAAAAATGACCTCGAAGATGCTCCGCTGTAGCGAGTCACCCTGTATATTTTAATATATTTTTAAAATGTGCGCCTCTAGAATTATATCACTTCCATAAAAAAATAATTTTCCAAATTCCTCTACTACGGCCGATATTGGACTTTGACGCATTATTGGGACATCCTGTATAAGAGCATATTATTACTTTGCATAGGTATAGCTTTTAAAAACCAAAAGTATGTTAGTAACAAGAGTATCAAGTGTTTACGATAGCTAACGACAGATATAGGGGGTGGCAACATAAGAAAAACGGTAAAAAATAAGAATAAAAAAATAATAAGTACAATTTTTCCAGCCTTACAACAACTTAAATCGCAACCTCAAAAATATATTTTGTGATTTTTACATAAGGATCAACTAACTATTTTTTATTGTGTGCATAAGAGTTTTATATAGCATGTGTCGAATTCGGGAGTCTGATTCTTCGGCTATCTTAAAATATATACTGTGAAGTTTGAAAAATACATTGGTTTAGTTTGGTTCAAACTTTTTAAATTCATATTTTTTTATTCCTGGGGTCACGACGCCGACGCATGGAGGACAAAAGTGGAGATTTAGATGGTCAAAATCCTGAAAAGTTGGATATATCTTCATTTATTTTGTCATAGTAATTACGGGAAAAATATTTAATAAAATCTACCAATGTCTGGTGTGGATTTACGGAGTGGAGATATATTTGAAAGTCAGATACACGGTTGAAACACTGTAAATTAAAGTATGAACAAGTATGAAAATATATTTTTTCTACTCCCTACATAGAAAATACTATTTTGCTCCCTCATTTCAGGGAGCAAAGTAGTACTTTTCCTCCCTCGGGAGGAAAATACTTTGCCTCCCTAGGAAGGAAAATACTTTGGCTCCCTCTGGAAGCAAACAAGTAGAAACTTCAAATAGCTGTAATTGTAGTGTATAGACTTCTTTTATTGATACACAAACTTCCTGAAAATGTATAATAATACTTTTCTTTGAAAGAGATTTTTTATTACTTATTTTTATTTATAAAAATTGAAAACAGTTTAAATCGAGGTTTAAATTAACATCAGTAACTAAATATTGTTAAAATTTATGGCACAAAAAGGAAAATGCACTTATGACAACTGCCTAAAATGTCACTTAATTGTCATTTTATATATACTTTTTAATAATGCTGCGTTACGTTTTTATTTATTATTCAACAATGACGATCAATCTTATCTTCATATGTAAGTAAGTTTCATCTGGAGCTTCTGCAATAAACTTGTTGATATCCTTCCTTGAAAAAGTATTGGCTTTCTTGGCTTTATATCCAGCAGATTTCCTTTTTAAAAACGCTACTAATTTAGGAAACTTAATGTCGATCTGTATTACACAGGAGCAAAGTGCCATTTCCTCCCTTGGATATTGATGCAAACTATCCGCGAGAGGAAATTATGCACTTTTCTCCCTTGTCATCCAAATAGCTATTTACACACCTAATTTGGTTTTATACACACATCAAATTTGCACCCAATTTGGTTTGATCTGTTAGAATAGTTTAATTGCTAGCTTGAAACTTTAGATCTGACTTATCTTTACGAGTGTATAATATATTGTTTTTTATAATACATTATTCGACCTTTTGCATCCTACTGTGAATCTATCTGTTTGCTGATAATGCATTAGATGCAATTACATAGTCGTGATGTGAGAGGAATCTTAAATTAAAACTATTCCGTCACACAAGCATTATGCTGTCTGTGATTTCGTGCAACTTCACATATATTTTCTCGTAATTCCTGCAATTATAAATTCACTGGAATTAACGGAGTGATTTTCTCTGCATGGAAACGCGATTTTTTGATTTTATCCTGGGCAGGCTATTGATGTGGTTTATTTATTCCTGTGGAATTTATAGAAACTACCTTCATAAGAAACAGAACAAATTTATCTAGTACAAAATATTTTCCAAGATTTACGGTCATATTTTTATTTAATAAATATACACGTTACGCAGTTAGTTCTCTCCTCTGAATGACTAATATCAAACAAGTGCATGACAATGATAAACTTATACAGGGTGTCTCACCGGGAACTGAATCGATCGATATAGAGAAAAGTACGCATCAGAAAATTTAGATAATTACTAATGTCGGTGTGGCCAATCCAACTAAAATAATTACAAGCAGCTGGCACTTCCGCTTATACCGGAAGTCGATACCAACTTGCTTATTTCAAATGCAACACCCTATATATTTTAGGGTTTTCGAAAAGAGCATAAAATTCTGAGTCGAAAATATGTAGCATATTCTCTACCTAAACCTAGCCGTTTCAGAGATACTTGACATTTTATAGAAAATTTGACAGGTGCAACGGTTTGCAAGAACCGTTATAACTTTCTTCGTATAAAAGATCATCATTTGCTTCTTGTCACGTAAAAATAACACAAGGAGAACTATGTTCTACAACTGAAATAAATTCAATAAGTGTTCCGTTTTTCGCGTTACATTTTGTCAACTTCAAACCGCGAAAACTTGTTTAGGTCAAATGGAACACCCTATATTTTTTTACGTCAAGTTGTGTAAAATTGAATTCCCTTCTTTCTGATAGCATTGTGGGGGTTAAAGTTACAACTTTTTGAAATATTTGCGATTTTATTAGAAATTCATGAATTGTTGTAATCATTTCATCAAAATAGCCATGATTAGAAACAATCAGTCATTATCTTATGTCAAAAAATTTGTTTATTATTTATAGAGAATGTGATAAAGTAATATCTAAAACTTGCAACACATTTGCTACTCGATATCCAAAAAAACGCAAAATAACACTAACACTGTAACATGCGTATTAATCGAATTGAAGATATCGATAATGGAGCTGTGGTCTGGTAGCTTAAGAGCAAACATACTGCAGTTAAGGTCAAGCTCAGCCAAGTGCAGAGAGTTGCCTGCCTAAGTATAACCTAAGCCATGCGAGCAACAGCAACGAAAGCTATGGAGGTAATGCTGTGTCTGCCACCACTAACCACTAGATATATACTAAGAGAAGTGGCTCTGACAACATTGGTACATCTCAAATCCATTGGCATACAACCAAATGTAGGCTGTGAAGAGGTCAGAAGTCGCCTGTGGAATGAGGCTGTCAGGAAGACGCGTGTTCTACAGGCGTGCACTGATGGCATTTATCCCCGGTTTGTCTTCGACAGGCCCTACATAATACAGACGAATAGTGAAAACCAGGCTGCTTTTGAAGATGCGATCAACATCTTCACAGACGGATAAAAAACAAGGATGTGGCAGGATGTGGAATATACTCCAGAAGTCTGCGAATTCAATATAAATGGGCTATGGATGGGCAACCCAGTGTAATGTAAAGGAGATTGACCGTAGACAATCATTACTAGCCTGAGGATTTACCAAATTACCACAGGAGCAGTATGGGAATGTCACCAAGCACTTGTGGGTGCCCCCAGCGTGAGTAACATATCGGTATGCTGGGTGAAATGACATGCACAGTTCAATGACAACAAAGGAGCCGACAGACTGGTCAAGAAGGCAGCAGGCCTAAATATCTTTGGACCGGGCCCGGCCAGTCTATTACCAATTACGGCGATAAGTAATTAAAGAGAACGTCCACAACGAATTCAAGAAGTTGTGCGATGGAACAAGCAGCTATCAGCTGGCTAGGGAACTACTAAAATATCTTAACAAGCGTAGAGCAATGGACTACCTGGCAATGTCTAGAAGGAACCTACGTTTCATAACGTTAATCCATACTGGACAAATATACATAATATGAGATTAAGTGAAACACCTCTCTGCAGAGGTTGTGGACAAGAGGATGAGACGGTCCAACATGTACACTGTGACTGTTCTGCCGTCTCATCGATCAGAGTCCATTTTGGGAGAAGGTTGGCCTACTTTGGGCGATGCCCCTACGCAGCATCACCACCTACTTCGCAAGATTAGGTTGGTTGAAGTACAAGGGGCCAAATGGTATTTAAGTGGGGGAGTTCAATATTTTTTTTGCTCGTCCTCCCAACCAATTTCAAATTCCAAAAATTCCCTACTGAGAATTACATTTTGGTAGACGGAGCTGAATGTATCTGCATATGTTTCCTAATGTACTCGATACACCACTTTTTGAGTTGATGTAGTTATAAAAAAAATTCCGCTGACAGTCGTGAGGATGTTCATGGATTAAATCATGAAGTATTAATTGAAAATTCTTTCGTTAGAATATTATTTAAAGTTACTTCTTTTGTTGTCAAAAGCACAGATTACATGTCTTCTATCACTTACTCATGATTATGGATTACATAGCTGATTTTTCCAACAAGATTGTATTGTTTTCAACACTGCATATGACGCTTTTAGATTTTTGTATCAATTTTGCAACAATACCAACTTGATTACCAGATTTGGCCCTCTGGATTATTTTCTATTCGAATAAATGAAATATACACATCTTTTCATGTGATTTTCGACTTGACTTCGCGCCGATCCACCGTTCAAATAGAACAAAGGAACTTGGTGGACGGGAACGTATACATTTGTGATATTGACCACCTATTTTGATAATCTAATGTAAATTAAATGTCAATCAAATCGTTTTATCTGTTCTGAATCAGATGGAGTCAGAAATGATCAGATTTCAGATTTAACTTACGTAAGTGCCCAATTAAATAAATAGTTTGATTAATCTCTCTCAATCAGTTTCATGCTGTTAAAACTTGGGATTTTAATTGTTTTCATTCAATAACATTGAAAACACTACTGGAGCGGTTGGAGCGGTCTTATCTGTATTAAAATGGAAACAACATATATATCTCTTCTAATGATTCACTAAACATAAATGTGTTACTAATAATATTACACATATTTTATATATATATTACATGCAACAAAGGAACAGGAAAGATGATTTCCATATCAGATGATATTTTACAAAGTTTATCAGCCAGTTGTTTGTATGTAAAATGTTTTATAAATTGATCACATACCTATATACACTCCTAAAGACTACATTTTTAAGTTAAAATTACATTGTTGACAGATCGTTGAGAGGTCTAAAAAAATTTATTTGACAGGAAGTAGGGAAGAGTACGTCAAATTTTAAGATTTTTATGACTTCATTTTCTATTTCCAAAAATATTTTTAATCTACAAGAACATAAAGTTTGTATTATCCTTATGTACGGCCGACGGTCCTGAAGGGGGCGGGGGTAATTAGAACCATTACCCCCAGAATTTACTTTATTTACATTTAAAATTTAAAGGATCCATAATTTCATAACTATTGTTACTTAAAACAAAAACTGAGCATTCTTTCATTAATAACTTGAATACTTAGCATTACTGTAGTATTGGTTATCGATTATTTATTATGATTAAATTACTTAGAATGATTTTTTCACTAACGAATTCACTTCACTAAATGCGAGCTTCAATCGCTAATTTAACCTAAAATTACCTTTTTCATAACTTTAACTCTCGTGGAATATGTACGTCATATGGCGTAAGACATGTGTATCTATTTTAAAATGTAAATAAATACGTTTGGAAATGTAATTATTTTTTGATCTGTCGGTGCTACTGGGCAATAATCGTGAAATTTCATATTATAGAAAAAATTACTTACTTTCTTATTGTGTGCTTCAATATAATTAATAAAATATTTTCTTTGCAGAAAGCGCCAACAGGTTGAAGTGGTTGCTAAGTTTTGCGGTGGGCGGTTTACTAGGAGATGTGTTCCTTCATTCCCTGCCAGAAATTTGGGCCAACGATGTGGCAAAAAATGGTGAGTATTGAACTGAGCTTTTCAAATATGATTAATTCTATCAATCTATAAGTTGTCGGTATTATAGGATAGTAAATAAATGAAAAACGGTAATTTACACTTGTCGACGTTTGAGTTACATTTTTAATCTTTTTCAGGACAACAAATAAATTATTTTATAACAACACGTAATTGGAATCCCGGTGATAATGGTCGAATTTGAGATATGTTATAGCTCAGACCTTCCTAATGAAAAGTTCAATTGGGACCAAGGCTCGAAAATCTTTTATTTTGGAGTTACAGCAAAGGCAAAAGTCGAAAATTCGTAAATTCGTGAAAAATCTTCAAAAATATACATATACATATACATATTTATATATTTATTATATATGTATACGCATATACATATACGATATACGAATTTTATAATCAATTAGTATAAAAGCTACGTTTGAAACTCTTAGAAGAGCATTTTGATTTATATTGTCTAGTTCAAGTTTTTACTCTTCCAAATCCGTGCGTTTTATTAATACGAATACTATAAAATAACTCATCTACACAAAGAACGCTATACGAACGGTCGGTTTTATTCTATTTATCTGTGTTAAAATCCTATTTTCTCAACAAAATAGTCAATATTCGAATGCCTATTCCTAGTCTCATTTTTATCAACCGAATATGTTGGTATTTATTTTATGTTTTACTCAAAACTATTGTGTGCGAAAATTATGTCACTCAAAAAATTGGAATATGTTGGTAGGAAAATTCGAAAGTCCCTACATTGCAGGAGTTTTGTTGCGCTCCTCCTAGTTTATACTCCAGACGTTTTAGCTGTAAAATGGACCTCTGTGCTAAATTCGTGCTCTACGAAAAATTTTTTTTATTGTGTTTATTTGAACGTCCTGGGTAGATACACCTGGAGGAATTCGTGAAAATCGCTTCGGAAGGTCGCGGAAATCGCGGATTCGCGATTAACTCAGTTTTTATGGCCCAAACGGGAACAAAACCTATTATAAAAGTTGTACATCTGTAAATTCTCTACCTTAAAGGTTCTACACACTTTTTTCGTACGCCCAAACGTTTTGGAGATACGATGCGAAATAAGTGAAAAATGCATTTAGTTCCGCCAAACCTCTTTTGCACCACATATTTCGCTATCTTGCTTTCCATGTCTCAGAATGAATATTAAATATTGCTGTTATAGAGCTCGGTAGTCTTTATTCTCCACTAGAATGTTTTACGCTTTTTTTTACATGATTTTCCCAGGAGCCCTAATCCATGCCGGATCTTAAATTAGTTAATATTTGCGACTTCTTCCGTTATTGTCCAATGACAAATGACCCTTCATACAGTTGCAAAACATTTAAATTAACAACATGTCTGGTCCTGGTGGCAACTGCGCTGGTACTGACTACAAAATATCATTCTTCCTAATCCAGCCCCACTGTCCAGGATCAGTGTCTTTTCCCAACCATGTTTGAACGTCTCAACAATTCTGTGCTGTCCAATATAACAAAAATATCTAAAAAAATTTAAAAAAAGGAAACTAAATGCATTTTTCACTTATTTCCAAAACGTTTAGGCGTACGAAAAAAATGTATAGGGTCTTTAAGGTAGAGAATTTACAGATGTACAATTTCCATAATAGGTGTTGTTCCCGTTTTGGGCCACAGAAACTGAGTTACTCGCGAATCCGCGATTTCCGCGACCTTAAGAAGCGATTTTCACGAATTCTTCCAGGTGTATCGTGGCGTAACTACCAAGTGTTATTTAGGACGTCCAAATAAACACAATAAAAATTTTTCGTAGAGCACAAATTTGGCAGCAAAAGTCTAAAACGCCTGGATTATTATTGATGTTTATTCTTGGCATGAAGATATTTTATTTTTAATTTTATAGCCTCTTCTCTCGTTTGTAAACATTGAATATGAGTAGCTCCTGAACTCGAGAATTCCGTTTTCGTATAATCTTATTTGTGCATGCGCTACATATCTAGCAGACGGCGCGCTTGATAATTTTAAATTCAAGTTGAATTATGATGTTAATATCGCTTGACTGTTATCTAGTATCGTATATATAAATATATATTTTTGATTTTTGAAGATTTGTCACGAATTGACGACCTTGCTGTAACTCCAAAATAAAAGGTTTTCGAGCCTTGGTCCCATTTGAATTGTTCATCAGTCAGGTTTGAACTACAACATATCTCAATTTAGACTATTTTCACCGGGATCCCAAATCCCAGAATTTACGAATTTTCGATTTTTGTCCTTGCTGTAACTCCAAAATAAAAGGATTTCGAGCCCTGGTCTCACATGTACGACTTCAAAAAATGTTACAGAGTTACTTTTCCTACAAGAGTGGAGAACTGTACATAACGGTAGTCACATACTGTAATTTTCATCAGGAAGGTCTGAACTACAACACTTCTTAATTTCGACCATTTTCACCGGGATCTCGGTGCGAGGGATGCTGATAAACGAAGAGTAATTTTTGTAATTGAGATAAAATTTCCATAAAATATTTCCCAAGTTACGATATTAACACTGTGTATAAAAACAACCTATTTTCAATTGGACAATGAGTTCTATCAGCAGGATTTTGGTATGGCTATGGGGTCTGCATTATCACCAATTTTAAGCAACATATTTATGGAGAACTTTGAGAACACACATGTTTAAAATTGTATAAACAAACCGGTTGTCTGGTGGACGACATCTTTGCAATTTGGCCTCATGGTGTTGATTTACTAGATAGTTTTTTAGAAAATATAAATAATAAGAAACCGTCTATTAAATTCACATTAGAAGTAGACAGTAGGAATGAACTACCGTTTTTAGATGTTTTAATTAGAAGGATAAATAATACAATTGAAACAAGCGTTTATAGAAAACCAACACATACTAATAGATATCTAAATTTTAACTCAAATCAGTCAATAAATGTTAAAAGGGGTGTTGTAAAATGTTTATACGATAGGGCCAAAATAATTTCATCTAATAATGAAATATTAAATAACGAGAAAAAATTTATCAAAGAGGTTCTAGTACAAAATCAATATCCTGAAGCCTTTGTTGATAGAGTTTTCATAAATGTTGAAAATAGGGACAATCAGGTACGACAAAAACCTGAACGTCATTATACAGCAATAATTCCTTATGTATACGGACTATCGGAAAAACTACGCCGTATAGGTGACAAATTTGATGTTAGGACGATATTTCAAACGGGGAACACTTTAAGATCTATTTTAACAAAAACAAAACCGATAAACAGGGAGCAGAATTCAAAAAACCGTATTTACAATATCCCGTGCGAATGTGATAAGTGTTATGTGGGTGAGTCATCCAGACCTTTCAGTGTGAGGTTGGATGAGCACAAGAATTACATTAGAAAGAATGAAATTCAGAAATCAAAGATTTGTGAACATGCTTGGGAAAACGGACATAGAATAAACTGGGACTAGGCAAAAATTTTAACAAAAGAAACAGATACCAAAAAAAGAAAAATTAAAGAATCAGCAATAATCTTATTAAATGAAGATAAGTGCGTATCGAATTGTTCTGTAGATATTTGTACAACCTGGCTACCAATGTTAAAAGAAGAACTTAGCAAACTCAACATTATCTAAAAAATATCATCAGTTCTATGTTCTGTGTAAGTAGTAAGTATCTATGGAAATAACATAAACAGAATCTTAAAGCTGTGTATTTGACATACACAGCAAAATAAGAGTTCTTCAAAAAAATAGCTTTGAAAACGGAAAGAGATTACTTTCCGAAACGTCAGCAAAATACATTATTTTTTGTTTATTCCGATTTATATTATTTGCAAAACATAACCTCTGACTTTTCCTTTGGCGTAAACGCCACGGGCGCAGAGGCTTTTTTTCCAATAATTCTATTATTTTGTAGATTCGGTGATTTGTTTTGAAGAGGATAATAGTACATGTGGTAGAAAACCCAAATAATAGGAAAGAATATACGATATTATTAGATTTACTTACAGGCATTTTTTAAACATCATTTATTTTCAACTTAGAAACGCATATGCCGTATGCTATCTATTGATTGTTGATGTTGATTGTTATGCGTTCACTACCTTACGGACAGAGGTCTGTCTCTGTAGTTAGTAGAAATAAGCCATTCTAATTAACTAGAATGGCAGTTCTCCAGTCGTTCAAGAGATAGCGCTACAGATTCAGTAACTAAAGAGGTTATTATCTGGTTTATAGATTCTTAGAAAGCAATGGTTTTATACTAGAATCATAGACCAGAATAATAGGGAGAGTAGCATTCATGGAGGTATAAAAGATAGCGAAATAGGTGCACCGAGTTGTTCGATATTGGTTAGTAAAGTGAACAGATCAGAAAAGGAACAAATTATCACACTATTGAAAAGAACAATATTTAGCAGTTGTAATTTTAAAGTCGTAACGTTACTATATGGTATTCCCCAGCTACGCATTTAGCCTCTGATGATTAGTGATTGCATCTTGTTTCGATATTATCTTCAAAAGCACACTCGTAATCAGTAGTAATTATCAATTCGGAGATAGTGATAAGAGAATATATCTGAAAAGTCTTAAAGTCATTTTAAAATCAATGAAATGAAAATCTCAATTCGAGGAGGTCCAGTCATCACTGGCGGTGATGGGAGTACGGTAAGTTTCACCGGTGGAAGAGATGTGATAAGCGATTAACCCTTTTTGGGGGTGATTTTTGGCCATTTAGGGGGTTGCACAGCTCCAAACAGAAATTCTACCAGTACGTTTAGCATCGTGTTCAGCATCATCGAAAACGGGCATAGCAAAATATTTACAAGTTTGTCCGACTCATATCACTAAAATATGTATATGTTGGAGTAAGGCCTTTTCCTTCCTTATATGATTACTTATCTCCACTTTGCCTCGGGCAGTTAGTTAATTCATCCACCGAAGAAAAGATTTTCCGTCCTAGCTATACAAATAACTATTTTAACGCATTTAGTGCGGACGACACGGATTCGTGTCGTGTGCAAATTTGAGATTGACACAGTGATAGATAAAAAATTTCGTTCCACTGAGAGCGTTAGAGTGTGTTATTGCGAACGACACAGATTCGTGTGCAAGCTTGAGAATAACACAATAATATCATAGAAAAAATTTGACGCTGCACTAGAGGTTAGCACGTGCTGAAAAATCGTAATAAACGTTTTAAAAAAAAGTATTATATAAAAGTTGTGTGGTTATGGCTGAATGTTGTTAATCAAAAGTACAGTAGCGTGTAAATTTCAGGGGATACAAAAAAATAATATATTTTTTGAATGGTATACCCTTCTATTTTAAATTTTTGGAATTATTCAACGTCGAATATCTTATACTGTAAATATGGAAAAGTCAACATTATTAAATTGAGCTATGAAAATGATAACTATTATGGTTGATAAGTGACATTTCTTTAATGAAATAATCAAAATGGTTTACAGTGAGGAAGAAAAAAACCAAATATTTATACAAAATAGATTTATTTAGGAAATATAAATATAAATAAATGATCTCATAAAAGATGTTCGATATGCCCACCATTATCGTCAATGCATAATCGATAATAATAATAATATATTTTTATTTTTGTTTATTATGTTAGTTATTATCTTAGGGTTAAGTGGAAGAGCAGAGAGTGTCTCACTCTACTGAACTTCGCCCTTTTATTATTGTATTCAATAATAAATAAAGACATATTATTATTATATATAATTGCACCGGAAATGGGTTCATTATTTACATCCAGATTGTTTATTTCAAGTCGAATCCTGTCTTTAATGACTTGAATACTATTATTATTACTGACTGTTGTGTGGGTACAACTAATTAAATGTTCTTCAGAAGGAGTTATTTATTAAGCAAAACTTTAACAAAAAGTGGTTACGAATCTTAAGTTTAAATATACGAAGTGAATTGTTTAAGAACAGAAATATGACTGACCTCTTTTGCCTGCATTTCGGCGGTCTCTCATATACCTCTCGAGGGATGGGTAAATGAGCGTAATTTCCAAATTGCGGTTGGCTATTGTAGTTGATCATTACTGCCTCCAGCCTGTCGGCATTTTTGCCTTAAAGGTATAACCTTTGTTAGTTTTACGATTATGGTATTTCCCTGCTTAATTGTGGGAAATTACGCTACACTGGCAATGATTTTTAGAAATACCCAAAAAAATGAATCTATGGGGTCAAATCCGGGCTGTCAGGTGGCCATTTAAATGTTCCATTATTCCCTATCCATATTGGGAAGACATTATTCAAATGATCTCGAACGGGCAGGACACTATGCAGAGTTGCCCCATCCTACATCCGAATCATATCATCGAGTTCGGCTTCCGGAAAATTCTGCAAAAGAATATTTTCTACTACTGGGATAATTATTTCCAGATAAGTAACTCCAGTTAAAGTATAATCATAAAATATAGGCCCAACAATTTTGTTTCTGAAAATTCTACACCAAACGCTAACAGTTTTTCTACCTGTGTTTTCTATTTGTTTTACCAATCTTTTTCTGGTGAACTTATTTTACCACGACCTTCCATTCTCCCCATTAAAAACTCCTGCCGTAAGAAAGGATGATACATCAGTCCATAATATTTTAGTAAAAAAACTCGGAATCTTCATCCAACTTTTGAATCATCTGGCGGCAAAAGTCCAGCCTTTTCCTTTTATGAGCCTCTGTTAAAACTTGTACAGGTAAAATTTTATATGGCGTGTAGTTACTATTTTTTAACGTACGTTGGATTTTGGAATAACTTCTACGTAATTGATCGACTACGTTATTTAAACTACATTCAGAATTTTCTAAAATTAATACAAACAAAAACAAAGTCTATTCGCAAATAAATATGGATGGGCTTACCATCGAGATGAAGCAGTATATCTAGCTAATTCTTCCTGGTTTACTTGAACTACACGCTTTTTTCTACTAAAACTGGAGGTATTATTGACCTTTCGGTAAATATTTTTGAACTTATTTTCTGATGGTGTTGGAGATTTGGATGCAATACTCTATATGCTCTTTTGCTGCAAGTTTATTTTTGTTATTTTGCATATAACAAGTAAATATTTCTTCTTCCTCACTGTAGACCATTTTGATTATTTCATTAAAGAAATGTCACTTATCAAACATAGTAAATAGTTTCAATTTTCATAGCTCACTTTAATAAAGTTAACTTTTCCATATGTACAGTAACTAATTGAACTAATATTCGATATTCGACGCTACGTATTTAGCTTAGCTACTTTGCAACAGAAATCGCTGTAGCTAAGTTAAGCTACCTTTTAAGTAAGTGTTGCTGAAATAACTTGCCCAGCTTTTATGGATGGCATACGTCCAAACTGTCGAGATTATTTTTTTTGTAGTTAGTTAAATACATCTTTGTGTGCACTTACACAGGAATAAGAGCTTATAACTGTGTCATGGCCTGCCGGTCTTCTCAAGTGGGTTTAATTCCACTAGAAGCAGAAAAATCTGAGGACTTGCTCGTAACCTTTGTACGCAAAAACAACAAATAAAAGTTGATTGGCAAATAATGACACAATGTGTATTATTTTCGTAAGACACTTTAAGTGAAATCTATTTGATATAGCGAAACCAATTGTTACCGATATCGAACAATTATTTTTATCTGTCATTGACATAAACCAGATGTGTAGATATAAATAAAGGTCTGGAAAATTAGAATACCTATCACTATACTGTACTTGGAATTAAAAGTGTTGTCAAAAGATTGTTTGAATGACTTGCAACAAAAATAAGGAATTATAACAAGGCTACTTGTAAAATTATGTAAAAGAGTTACAATATACAGATTTTTTTTCTTTTAAGAGTTTTAGAGTATTTAGTTATTTGTTACTTCAGCCAAAGATAATAAATTACATTTTAATAAGCAAGTAATGTAGTTTACTTAATAGCAAACTCATGACTTGGGAAACGTTCTATTAAAAGTATATATGTTTAGAATATCTTTTTAATTGTTGTTTTTGAAGGAATAACCATAGACTGGACTGGTTCTTTGTATTCGATAGGTTCCAAGAACATTTTGCTTTCATTGCAGATCATTAATTATTAAACTTATCAAGTTGTATTTGACGACGCGCGACGTTTTCACAACTGATTAATCTTCCTCGTCTTCTTGTCGAAATTGTTCCTTAAGGGTTTATAATCCCGTTTGTTTTAAAAATTTAACTAGTTGCCAGATTTTATCAAGAAACCCGGTTGGGTTTCGCACCTAATTTTCTCTCTCTGTCATGCAAAAGCGAAGGGATTCGTATACATCAAGATGTTGCTTTCTGCACCATCTGGATATTTCTTTTCTTTTATAAAAAAAACATAATCATTTAACATTGTTAATTACATGCGAAATGAGTTTTTTATCGTTTCATCTTTCAAATAAATATCTGTCTTGTCTGTCATCTGATTACGGCATTGCTATTGATGTTTGAATTTTGAGATCTGTCATTCCGGTTATATTTGTGTACTAGACGGAAGTACGTCTTCAAAAACGGAAGTTAAGTTAGGCGCGAGTGGGCTCTCTAACCTAAAAATCGGACATTTAAGTAGGATTTCCCCAGTTGAAACCGGTCGGAGGTATATAACCTCAAAGTGGTTTACAACAATTTTTAGAGAAGACGGTCAGCGTCCTCCGAGTACAGGCCGGGACATTATCTACGGGGACCTGAAGGTGTATAATACTGTATAAGGTCGGGTGGGGTAGCATTTTCGACTATACCGACCAGGGGGTACCAGGGGGAATCAATTACGACGGTTATCGAATCGATCCTATCACACCCGAGAGCGTTATTCACCATTTTATCAACGACTTGGGGAATCGAAAACAGAAACAAGTTTCTGGGGAATTCACACGTGTGGAAGCTAGGATTTTAAGAAAAAATCCGAACTTCGCACGAATACTTCCGAAGTTTCCCGATTGACTAAATCGACCACGAGGAATCGATTCCGACCAACAGTTCCGTGAAAAGTGTGCTGTGGCCAAACTAAAGGTCAGATATAAATAAAACGTTACTGGAGGACAACCAGTACCTCGATCCACCTTTTGCACCACTTTTGACCGAACGCCCAAATTTTGACCGGGATACTTAGTGACTCTGGAAAAAGGACTTAAAAGCAACGCGACCCATCGTTTTGAAGTAACTTGAGGTCATATAATCGATGGCCAGCAGTTTCAGTTCGATCCGACCAACCGTTCCGCGAAGAAGTGTGCTGTGACCAAACTGAAGATCAGGAATAAGTAAAACTTTACTGGAGGATAACTAGGACCTCGATACACTTTTTCCATCACTTTTGATCGACTGGCCAAATTTTGACCGGCATACTTAATGACTCTGGAAAGAGGAGTTAAAGGCAACGCGACCTGGGAGGTCAATCGTGTAAAGCTTATTTTAAACCTAATTTATTGTGAAATACATTTTATTAATACATAATGATAGCCAAAAGCAAAATATTGCAGGATATAAATTGTTGAAATCCCCACCCACCCATTGAATTATGCAAGAAAACCAGCAGCACAAAACACATTCCATATGTAATAGAACAAATTTGCGCTACTCATTTTTTCACTATACTTGTTGACTGGGTTAAAGCATTATTTTTATTTGTAATAAATTCTATTTATATACTTTTAATTGACCCACATTTATGAGTATGGGTCATATGAGTATATTTATATTTCTTGTAACACGTGCATTGATAAGGGTTCATTGTAGATCTGATGCTCGTGCTGAAGGTGTCGGATATCAGACCGACGGCGATATGACTCGGAGCAGGTTCAAAATTCCTAGCAACGAACAGATACGTTCTTTTTTCACAGGCGTAAAAGGCTCAACTTTTTATGCCTGTGAAGCAGACATAAATGTTGCGGCCCTGCTGAAAAATCCAGTTGGCATTTGCAACCGAAACACTGTCGATTTGAAAACACTGCCGACAAAACACTGCTGCAGTTCCGACACAAAACACCAAATAAGAGTGATTTACTGTTGATTTCGGAACTGAAACACAGTATTTCGCTAGTGCTGTGTGTCGGTAGTGAAGTACTGTCGCCTCGATATAGTGTTCCACATCGAATCTTCGGTGTCGATAACTTACGCACTCTCGATTCGAAAGTGCCGCACTAGTTTATTTTTTCTCGTGCAGCAATGCCTGGTACTTTCGATATTTTCTTTCATCTTCGGGAATTAAGGTTCATATAATGACAGAAAAGGACGGAAGATATCGAAAGTACCAGGCATTATTGCACTAGACTACATGTGTTACACTATATATCTATTGTGACGCTCTTTTTCTCGTACAGTGCGAGAACCAAGGCTGTCACTTTGACATTCGAGCTTTCTTACTTGTTACTCGGGCGCCAGTTCAAGTTTCAAGTGGTTGAACAACACCACCCAAAAGTCAATAAGCGAGACTGGGCAGCTCAGTGAAGACATAGTCAATTCCAGCGAGTCAATAAGGGAACTTAGACTTTCACAAACACAACAGTAAAACGCAGAAATTCGATAATATTTAAGTATATTACAGTAATCCTATGGTTAACAGTCCTAAATAAAACAGAAAATCAAAATTAAGACAAATTTATATACATAGGTTTAAGCAGTAGAGGGAGAGTAGCAAGCAAGAAAGCAATATTAGCGGCAAAAGCGTATAAGTAGTGAATTTAGCGAGGTTATGATAAAATGATTGTTAAGCAGACGGATACCAGAAAATGCAAAGCAAACAGAATTATTTACAGTATTAAAACAGGTTATAAAACAAACCGGAAATTTGGCTAGTGCTTGGTATCAGAAAATAAACAGTGAAATTTACAAGCTAAGTATAAAAATTTCAGTCAGTAAGTATGAAATAAAATAAATACCAATAATATTCAAACAGTGTGAATAAAAACAAATAATATGGGACATACCTGAAACTTGGCTAGTATTTCTAGATGTTAAACGCGACAGTAAGCTAAGTATTAAGTAATGGGCAGTTATTGAGAATTTAATCTAGATAGTTTTAATCCCGGGCTCAATAAAATTACTAGCCCTTAACGAATAGTGTTGAGACTAAAGGTAACTTGGTTTCAGAAGGGTACACCAGCCGAACTATTAAAGTGTAAAGGAGCGACACCAGCCGATTTTTAAAGTGCCTTGATCAGGTGCCTGGGGAGAAGGTATCAGCCAACTTTTAAAGTGCTTGATCAGGTGTCAGGGAGGAAGGAAGTCACAAAATAAACAAGTTATTATAAGTAGCCAATTTAAGCTAAATATCAGAAAATTGCCAATCAGTTTAAGAGCAAATAAAATTTAGTAAAAGTAATATATGATTGTACTAGCCAACTAACAAAGTCTCAACTCAAACAGTTAAGTATAAAAATTTTAATCAGAAAATATGAAATAATAGAACAAGTATCAAGAATATTCAGGCAGTGTAAAAATTTCATCAGAATATAAACAGCAAATTTCGGTGACTAAGTATAAAATGTATCAATCAGTAAACATGGAATAATTAAAATAATTATCAAGAATATTCAAACAGTGTAAAATTTTCAATCAGAATAAATACAGAATAATAAATGCACTAGCCAAATATACATCAAAGTTTTCTTACTCTTTCCTGGTTCGCGCTGGACACTGGTAGTCGACTGCTAGATTTGAGTGTTGGAACCAAATCTCATTTTACAGGTCTTTACTGTCAGTTTTATAGCCACATTCCCACTCAGGGTATCGCGAGGAACCCCACGTGCTTTAGAATCGCGCATGGCCCAATGTATTGAATACAAGACAGCGAGAACGGCTGCATTAACTTATTAAAAGTACTGGCAAATTATTATTACGTGCGTTGGTTAGTATAAATAAAGTATTCTGACTTTTGTAAGGTATGGAATCGGTTTCAAATAATTATTCTAACCAACTACGAGAAAGAAATGAATTTAATCGGCCACAGATAACTAGTTATTGAATTAATTACGTCAAATAATAAACAATAATTCTGTTTACAAATATTTTCCGCTTTAGATAAATATATGAAAATATTGGAATATTGGAAATCTTGCAATGATTTTTGCTTGAAATGCACCTGCGCAGATAGACATACCTATTCTGGAAGAGGAAGATTTACTGCTGCGTTTATTTCCTTAAATCTAAGTGTATCCTCAATATGGGTCATTTGTGGCGTATCTAGTACTATTACTAGTTAGTTGTTTATTGTTATTAATTTTATATTAAGAGAGATACCTTTAGTATCTAGGCTCGCTGCTAATAATATCTTCTATGACAAGAAAATAATATTTCAAGATTGATATACATACGTAAAATACATACGTATTATGGTACTTATTTGATTACAATAAATTATACCAATCAATTGAGTCATTCTTTTATTGTGGTTGAACCCATATCATTCCACTACGTTTTAATGCTATGAAGTTCCATAACAGGGCGTGTGAATCTTTGGACATGTTAATTGATGGTATCAAAAGTTTGCTTATTCGACAGGTGTCCATTTGATTAGACTACTTTTATCTCCAACTAGTTGTCGATTATTTCATGTACCATGTACCAGTCCTTTCGACATTTACAAAGCCTTATACATTCCCTCTCCTTTGTAAATATTCAGCAAGGAGAGCTTCAGAAATAATTCTACTTTCAGGATTCTCAGGGTTTTCATGAAAAACATTCTTCGCTAAGACAAAATTACTCGTCGTGCTGGTTATTTCATATTGTTTAAGTCGACAAAAATGATTTTACCCTCGTCTTGATTACATATTTTTGTATATTATGTCACTATAATCGTTTTAAAAAGGGAAGATTAAATATAAGCAAAAGCACTATGTATATCTAGCTGATAGACTGGAAGCTAAGCTTTCTCTGGGGAATTTAGGATCATGATAGTCACGAACAAAACATTCAGGTAAAAGGTCGCTCAGACAACTATTGTATTATTCTACACAGTTGTTTTTTTTTCACCTCAGGCTAAAAGTGGATATAGGTATTAAATTGTCTCATACACGTTATTCTACACGATTAAGATTGCATAACCTTACGATATTATCGGCAATGTCATTCTTATTTAGTTTATAAAATTCAAGATTTTAATCATGGATCCATTGTGTCAATAGAAAATTAAAAAGGCAACATCGGTTTCGTGCGACACTCAGCAAAATTCTATTATGACCTAGACAACTCTATTCTGTTTCACAAAAGAGAGTTAAATTGAAAATTACATTCAACATGCGTTCGTTGGCGTCATGTCTAAATTAATGCAAATTGTTAACAGCTTTACTGTCCTTGTTATTTAGGATGTGATCAAATGGCTGCATTTAATCGATATATTGAATATCCTAAAATGTTTAGGTTTATTTGTATGGTGACATATACAGAAATACGTTTATAAATTTCTGAAAATATTTGGAAACTTTCCAACAAAGATTAAAATTAGTTAAAAAGCAGTATTGTTCTAAGTATACAAGTGCTTTGAATTGGGGATGTGTTATTGGCACTGTATTTATAGCCTCATGACTCTAGTACAAAATTTATTACAAAAAATTACAAAGCAACACAATTTATTATTATAGTACTAGCTATAATAATAATAACTTTATTAATTTCTGCAGGAGAGAAACGCACTTGTATGAAATTTAGCCATTAAAAGCTTAAATGTTTTCTTAAAATGCTTTCTTAACCGCCTCTCAAGTTACCGAATTAACCCCCTGGAAGATCTCAAGGATCTTGTGCTAGGTAAGAGAGACGAGGCCCTACAGTTTAATGTGGACTCCGAATCACTCTTGGGGCAATTTTTTTAATGAAAAATTGTTTCGCCTAGCGGGAATCGAACCCACTTCGCTAGGCAACTCAGTTTGCTAGCCATTAACCATTAACCATTAAAAGATTTTTATTTTGTTTAGCTGTGGTTCACAATTCATTTCAACTAAATCTATATATTTCATTTATTTCATTTATATTGTTTACAAAGTGTGTTTTGACCCCGACGCGTTAGCCAGATGCTTTAACACACTGAGCTACCATCCCCCCCCCCCCGTCCCCGTCCCCATTAAAGGCTATTCTTATACTTAACCCTTTCTAACCTATAATAAATAGTCCAGTCAGTATATCATTTCACTTTGGAGTAATCCCCAGAGAGTTGAAATTTGGTATACATATTCTTTCAATAGTAATAAATAAAATTGAAAAAGGACTCTAAAACTTGAGATTGGAATTCCATGGAATTTAGTCGTAAAGACTGGCACTTGCTAATATCTCCGAAGATCTTAGGTTTTCGACAGAAAAGGTGGTATACGAAATTAAAGCTAGGATAGTTCTCTACAAAAGTCAATATTTATTTATTTTGTATTGTCGCATTACGCAATTATTTAACGCACGAAATGTTTACTTGTGTTTTTAACGTATTGTTGTGTGCACACCTGCTAATCCAGGTAAGATAGCAAAAGAGAATGCATTTTTTCGAAAAATTCCTCAGTGCGCTGAATTACAAGTTACAAGTCTTGTAATTCAGCGCTCGGCGGGGTACATATCCCGGAGAGTAGCTGTTTGTTGCAGTCTGGTTACGTTCCTTATAGCAAAATAAGGATTTTATAGAGGAGTTTGCGACTAAAAATATTATGTTTTAATATTCCGCCCTCTAAAAGCACATTTGAACTATGCTAAGCCCAGTCAGGCTATTTATTTTTCGATTGCAACAGACACTGGACCGCTAGATGGTGCCTGCTGACTATTTTGCATGTCGCTATCCCAAATGTACGAAATAGCCAAGTGGTCCTCGTGTCGGTCGTCACATGCCTACCTTGCACTGACGAGAGCCAACAGGTCGAAACTGCAGTCTGCAAGTGGTGTTTGACGACTGACACGAGAGCTCCTTTAAGTAGGATCAGTCTTTCGGCTGGTGTTTGTTGCAATCGAAGCATTAGCGTTTTGATGGTAATATGCAATTATTACACTTAACGCGCCTGTAACTTGTAATTCAGCGCTCGGCGGGGCACATAGCCCGGAGAGTAGCTGTTTGTTGCACTCTGGTTACGTTCCTTATAGTAAAATAAGGATTTTATAGAGGAGTTAGCACATTTGAAATAATATTGTATTGTAAATATATAGTGAATATATTGTCTTTTAGGAAAAGTGAAGAGAAGGAGAACAATGACCATTATAATCAGCATGATTCATAATTCTGATATTTTTTTTTGTAAAATAAATATTCTGCCAGCTTCACCACCAATGCCCCAAAACATTATCCCATATAACAGGTGGCTCTGGACATATGCAAAATAAAATGCTTTGCATGATGAAAGACTCACTAAGTCTCTGATATTTAATAAAATGCAAAAGTAGCATTGCCGAGTTTTGCTGCTATTGTCTCAATATGAGCTTTCCCATTTACAATATTCATTGATCTGTACACCGACAAATGCTTCTTGTTTACTGGAGGTATCATTGTGCCTAACAAGAAACTAGAACTGTTTGTATTACTCTGATTTTGGAAATAAATTACGTTAGTTTTGGAGATATTAATCAATTCAGCATTTACCTTACACCAATTGGACATACTTTGTACAGCAGAAGTTGCTAGTAGTACTGTTTGTTCGCTATTTGATCCTCGAATGTTTATCGACACATCATATTAGGAGAGAGGCTAAATTAGATCATTGCAGTAAATCAAAAAAAGTAATGGAGATAATATTGCACCTTGAGGGTTGCCCCTATTTACGGTTTACGGGAGGTAAGTAGGGAAAGTTTAAAATAGATCCATTTGTGCCTCTAATTTCATCAACCTGTGACCTACCGGATGAGATGACTGTATCCAACATTTCGCGAGGCCTGTTATGCCATAGGATTCTAATTTCTTAAACAAAATTGAATGCAAAATCAAAGGAGATTCCTAAAATACACTGGGCGCTATCCAGCGAGTCTAAAATATTACATACAAAATGGTATACCGCGGTCGTCGTCGATCCTCTAAACCCGTATTGTGATTCACTAAATAATTTTAAATGGTTGAAATATGATACTATCCTAATATACATGGCCTTTTCAAAGATCTTAGAAAATATCGGCAACAAGGATATATCTATAGTTGTTAACTTCTTTTGTGTTTGCTTTTTTATGTATGGGCTTAACTTTGGCCATTTTTAGCAAGTTAGAAAAATTGCCTTGTGTAAATGACTGATTGATAAGTAATAAATAAAATTTAAATATTAGTGCTGTCTTTACATTTTACTTGCCCTTTTTGAATTTAAAAATGCTGTTTTTTAATTTTTCATCGGAATTTACAACAAATTGAATTTTAAACAACTTCACAGCATTTAGCATTCACTATTTATGCTTGCAACTTTTATCACACTAGTTTACAGTGGTTTTGGGCCTTTTATATAACAGAACGAAGAAATACACAACCGTATTGCAAGGGAGGGCACAAGTTATAACAGTTATATGCAGTTAAAGTACTGAACATTTAGAATATACATAAATAACCTAAAAATTGGGGCAGTTGAAAAATATTCGTAACAAAATTATTAAAAGAAAATTGAAACTTTCTTTAACAAAATTGTAATGTTGATTTTTCTTTTTTTAGGTGGTCAGCACACGACGGGTAGTGGAATTTTGATATTGACAGGACTGATAGTGTTTGTAACTGCGGAAAAATTATTCACTGTGATAGAAAACATTAGCGAACGACATCAAGAAAAAGAACATACTCAAGAAAACAATAACACGAAAGGAATGATTGAACAAAAAACAAATAAGGTGAGCCTCCAAAAATAAATAAACAAATTTATTACCTGTCGAACAGAAAGTATATCTTTTACAGATTAGCCAATATTCTAAATTTGGTCAATCACAACTATTGGGCTGTTTTGGTTTTCAATTTTATATAACTCACAGATATTTAGAATCACACAGGGAATTTTCTTTGGGAGGGTATCAACTTTGCTATTATTATTTGTTGGTATAGACTACAAAGCAATCTTAAGCAATGTTATCGGAGAACACCTGAAATTGACGTTTTTAGAAATTTCCTCGAAGTGGACTTTGGGAGCGAATTTACTGCCATGGAAAAATAGTAAAAAGCGAGAAATGGGGGATATTCTAAGGGTTTTGACTACCAAGTGGGTTGAGGAATAGCGAGGGGAGGAGACATTCCCTTTCTACTGTCCACACAGAATTGATTGATGCACTATACCGGGTACACGAAATTTAACTAATTTTTTATAACGAGCGAGTCCCCTTTTCTTCCTTGAACAATGCTTAAATAACCTAAATAACCTTACACTCACTATACATAGCGTACGGCAGTAGATAGGCAAAGCCGTTTCTGGTGCACTCAGTAGAGAAACACTGGGGGGGTTCTCAATGATGTCATGAACTGGATGGCATGTGTTCATCAGAAGTGACTGCGAGAGTCGAGAGGGTGGTGAAGAGCTATAGGTGTTCATGGGGTATCTTGGGTAACTCATGGGGGTGCGTGATTGTAGAAAAAGCCGTAAAGCTGTACCCGAAGCTGTTTGAGAGCTAACCATCCTAACGTATCGTGGTCGTATGCACCTAGCCAACAAATCCCTGCATTAATGGGTGAGACGTTTGAACAACAGTTTTGATTTTTTGCATCACGAATAAATCATTAATTTAGCAGAGAATGCCGTAATTTAATGTACATGAGCAAAGTAATGAGTTTAAGTATTTCCTCACTCACACAAGAACGAACTTGATAAACAACATAGCATCAATAGACAACCTTTTATCAAGTCTTCGATATGTTCAAACCAATTTAAGTTAAAATCAATAATAATTTTACGTAATAGTTTTACTGAGAAGCTATTTCTCATGGCCAAATTATCGATTTTTACTAGTGAGCTTTGATCTGAAGTGTTATTGGCGTGGAGTTTTTGTCTCGTTAAGTTTTAATCCGAATTTGTCTTCAGCAAACCGAGTAACGTAGAAATCAGTCTTTATTTTTAAACGATAGTGAAGATCATTTATAAATATGAGAAGGAGAGGTCCTAAAGTGCTACCTTGTGGGACTCCAATTGGCACCAACTTGACATCTGATAGATACTATTTGCTATCGACTTTTAATATGACTCTGAGTGCGATGACTTTGGTAGAACCTAATCCAAAACTTAAGTATTCCTTTTGCACCATAAGCGCACAATTTATTAAGTAGCAGTTCATGATTAATGTAAGTTTTAATTTTGCAGATAGCGGGATATTTAAACTTGGTTGCCAATACGATAGATAATTTCACGCACGGATTATCGTTGGGAGGAGCATTTCTAGTGTCCCTAAGACTCGGATTACTTACAACATTTGCCATTTTGGTTCACGAGATACCTCACGAAGTGGGTGATTTTGCCATTTTGCTCAAGTCAGGTTTTACTCGATGGCATGCCGCCGTATTCCAGGTGCTCACAGCAGGAGGCGGCCTTGTAGGTGCTATGTCGGCCATTACTTTTAGTGGTGCCACGAATTCCATGGGTAAGTAAATAAAATTACAGATTAAGCATATAAATCTGTGATAAAATCTTCTATTAAAACACAGAGCAACCCAATTTGCATTAATGTATTGCTTACAATAGGTCTGTCCATAACGTAATTAATATACATTACCAGTAATGTAAAATAAAGATTTTTACCTAATAATAGCAATATTAGAACTGTGATTGGAAAAAGTCAATCCGAACAACAGCAGCGGCCGTAAAAATTGCTTGCTTTATTTCAGTCAGATAAACGCGTATGACGTCACATGCTTGCTGGCTCGGCAGGCACCAGATTGTACGCTACGTTAGGTTTATTCTGTGTCGTTCTCGTTAGAAAAAAGTTTGAATTCACGGCAGTAATAGTGCCTTTACTATTTAGAAGGTCAAATAGAGTTTGTTTATTGTTGTCAAATATGGAGGAGGGTTCCCAGAAAAGAGATCCACATAATTTGCAGAACGTAGAGGTGATTATGGGAGCCGATTTTCTTTCAAAGCACAGATGAATACGATTATGACAAGTATCGGCAAAAATATCCGGCCCGCCCTAGCTTATGACAAGAATTTATTTTCCGGCCGAAGCCTGCCCACCTACCTTTCGGTTTTAGGGGAACCTAGCTTATGATAGTCGCAAAATTAACTACATCACTATAGCAACACCCAGAGTATCGCAGCGTATGTCGCGCAGCAAGTATGTGACGTCACCAGTCTAGCCACGCGCCAAGGAAGCGTTTTCTAGCCTCGACGCGTTGAGGTAATTTCTATTATAACTAGCGTCGAAAGTAAATGATTACTTTTTTTAAAACTTGTAGGGGTTTATAACACCTATAAATATATCATTTCCAATTAAAAACTAGATTTTATGGACAGACCTAATAGGTGATTCCAAAAATATCTGGTTATTCAGGTAGTAAATACAGCCTTTCAGTTTGTCTGCTTTGATGGCGATCCATCAATAGGAAAATAAATATTGAGAAATATCTGTATTTGGGCGAATCTCAAAACAAACCGCACCATTTGTGTAATGCAATTTCTTTCCAAAAAGGTGGTTTTGTTCTTGTTAAAAACTGCACGAAAGAATGTTTTCATCTCGTCTTTCGATTAGACATCATGAAGCGTTTTCATGGAACTGATTCACATCAACTATTCAGTGGGCATCATCAGGTGGCCAAATATTCTCTTAACATAAATATTCTGCTGTGATTTTGATTTATTGATGAATTTTAAGTTTTGTTGTGATAATTTTACGGCAGACGATAATTTCGGTGCTAGTACTCACGAAAAATTTTGCTTCGATCGGATGTCGTGAAATTTGAAATAATGGAATTTTCATGGAACTCATCCACTTCGCCTATCCAACAGGCATCATCAGGTTCATATCCAATACCATGAACTCGAAAGAGGCAATATGCGAATATTTAGGCATCATTTACTTATTTTATTTACACTATTCAACAGGTCGTGGGACCCAATTACAGAATAGGAGAAATACACAAAAAAGTAAAAAAAAAATCATCAAGTAGATGCAGATAATCTCTTAGCAATCATTTAAGTAATCTAATATTTATTTATCTTTATTTCTAGTTTTTATGACAATTACTGCATAAATTAGTACATTTTATCCGTGTTTTCGGCAGCCACATCTTTATTTATTACAACCACTTTTACAGCTGTAGCTAATACTTTTTCGGGAATTAAGTCTGAACTGTTTGGGATAAACTTGGGTACGAGTCTACCTAGATGGTCGTTCCAGCCCCACATTGCTTAGTTTTTTTTGTTATCGGGCTCGTTGTCCATATAACCAAGGCAAGTTGCGATTTGCAAAGTTGAATGAACTTTAAAAATTCTTGAAAAAAGTTTGGGCAGGTTTTTCTTTTTTATTGGTTACTAAATTTGTTAATTTGTTTTATACTGTATTTTGTATGTTTCAAAATTAGTAAAAATTCAAGAAAAATTAGAAAATGTACTTAAACCCCTTTTATGCCAAACTTTTTTGTTTTTGTGGTACACAATAATAAATCATTATTTTTCAAAAAATTCGTAAACATTTAAGTATTAACAAATGTGTCATATAAATATTAAGCAAATATTATTTATCCTTAATAATAGGATTACAATATGAAATTTAAGTCGGAGCCAGTCTCCGTCTGCCTCTTCATTTTCCGTTGGCTGAAGATCAACTTCCCGATTTTCAGCAGCTGCATTTGTGTTTTTGTTTCCCTGCTTTTTCGAGTTATGCCTGGTTGTGTTGCTTTTTTTTTTCTTTCTCTTTTTTCTCGTGTTCAATACTATTATAAAATTAATGATATACTGGAGGAATTTACGACAAAAGTGATTGCAAATTCTTCCACTTTAATTCGTTTATTTTCAAACCTTCTTGATTTAGCTGTGGAAACGTATTTAGAAAAGCCATGTTAGGCCGACCAGTGCCTTTAGCTGAGCAAATACATTTACTGAATAGAAAATCCAGATCCAGTGTTAACGTATAGTAGAAACAAAATGGCTGATGAGTTTTTGAAAAAAAATATTGAGTTTGCCTCCATTTCATTAATTACAGGTTTGTCTGTATCCGTTTTAGGATCACTGATAGTTTCGTTGTAAAAGTTCTCATTAGTCAACTCATGAATAGAATTTTTTTTTACAAGATTTCTTGACAATATTTTTCCAATGTTCTGGTACAAACATTTGAGAAATCTTTCTTTTCTAAAATTCCGAAATCATGGTCACACTCTATAAAAGTGTGTAATGGCTCTAGAAACCTATGATGAATTTCTTGAATTCTTGTAGCTTTGACCAGGAACATGAACAATTTTTCTATATTTTTGTTTTGTCTCCCACACGATTCTTGATTTTCACTATCCATGTTTAAGCTGAATTTACAAACTCTGCCGCTGAAATTGAGATTTCGGTCAAGGCACGATGGAAAAACAAGGTTTCAATAATAATGATTAAAAACATCTAAATGTTTATAAAACTCTCCTCGGAATGTTTGATATTAGTTGGAATAAAATGGGTATAAGTGACACTTGCATCCCTTATACACTGAATTAATTTTACTATTTGTTTACATCATATTTCTACTCGTCAACAGATGTCAGTAAAAGTCAGAAAATCACTTGGATCTATTTTGCATCAAACAAATATGAACTTTAGGTTGTCAAATCTGCACTTAACGCTAATATGAAAAACATGCACTTATACCCCTTTTATTCTAGACCCCTCAATTGGTAATAAACTCTATAGGAATATTGTGCGGCTGCTCCTTCAGTTGGAGGAAATGTTTCCAATTTGAAAGTAAATTTGTTAGTTGCCAGTTGGTAATGCTCAAAATCTTAATGGATTTAATGACATATCTATTTTTTAAATTTTATAAATACCAGCTAAGTTGAGATCCATTTTTTAAAAGGTTCTCGAGCTTTGGTCCCATTTGAACTTTTCATCAGGAAGGTCTGAGTTACAAAATATAACAATTTCGACCATTTTCGCCGGGATCTCAAATCCCGTGTTTCTGTGCGGAGCCCTTTATATTTTAAATGGAATTTTTAGTTTACTGTGATTGAAAGTTTTTACCTTATTTTCTTTTAAAATTTGTATAGGAATTATAAAACCTGAAAATTTCTACAATTTTTCAAACTTATTTCCCGTTACAGAAGCAAGAACGTCCTGGATACTGCCATTCACAGCGGGTACCTTTCTTCACATCGCACTGGTGACCGTTCTTCCAGATCTGTTAAAAGAAGAAGACCCGAAGGAGTCTCTAAAGCAATTGTTAGCTCTAATATTAGGGATCACGATAATGGCGTTTGTAACGAACGCTTTTGAATGAAATCTGAAGTTTGAATGAAATTCTAGCTGTGTTTATAAGTTGCCATACATTTTATTATAACTATAGTGATATAACTGTTGTACATATACTTTATTACAGTATTTTTAAGGATAGAATAGTTTGAATTGTACGTAAAGATAAGTAATTTTTATAACAGGGTGTTCATAATAAGAATTTTCAATTCTGCAAAATCTGTATATTGTAATGTAACGAAAATTAAATTGTTGCTTTTTTCTAAAATATTTTACAAGAATTTCAAGTTTTATATGTTCACAAACATTATGCAATGTTCAATTTTGGGATCTGAAGTTCAAATAGGAATATAAAATTCAGCTTTCAGTATTAAACTGAGCTATAGTTTAAATACTTTTTAATGATTTCATACACGCAGAGGCAGAGCTCTTACCTGTCTACCTTTTTCAATAAATTGCATTTTTATCTACAATACGTCTTCTATGCATATTACTTGTCTAAAAGTGCTGCACTTCTACTAAATTATGCTTTATTTGTAAACAAAAAGACGCCACACAGATTAAACAACTAATAAATCTAAAGCAGTGGGCAGTGAATAATAATAACCATATATTTTTGTCATATAATGTGGTCTAGCAAACTATGTCACTGAACTCTGTTACTTATATCTTGTTAATGACTACATCTAGATTATTACCGCCTGTAAAATACAAACGTTTGTTTAATTTTTCTACTTGCAAAGCTCCATGATGCAATTATTTATGTTGTGTAAAAAGAAATGAATGTATTATGTGCTTTCCAAACCTGAACAAAAAATACCATGAAAGAAGCTATTAAGGTCGATACCGACAAATTTTTATACTACATTAGATAAAATTTAAAAAAATAAAAAACCAGAAAGAAGTGTAAATTTAACATATAATTTTGGAAATTTTTAGGAACTCAATTGATCATGACTTTTTGCTGAGAACCTGTGAATTGTATCCATATTAGATACTCTGTAGATTGTAAAAAATACGAAATGTAGCTTTAAAAATCGCCATCTAATTCTTTTGTCACATTTCACACTTGTTAAGTCAACTCATCTGTTGTGCGCTGCTGAATTTTGTTTAAATTTGTATTTAATTTTTATATAAAAAGTATTGTTTGTTACGTAAATACAGATAAATCAACTTGAAACAGGTAATACCGATAAGACCATTTTCAACGTCATTGAAATAAAGACAGTCAACCTTCAGTATGGCATAGTAAAATTGGTTACCGTATTAATGATGTTTCTCTAGATACCTCAGTTTTACGTTCTCTATCATGGAGAGAATAAAATATATCCAAATGACTACATGAAGCATATCCCATTTTAATGATGTATGAAGATTATTTACTAAATTGTTAACGCTACCAATTTTTTAAATAACTATTTTTGATAACATTGTAGATAAAAGTGTTATTTGTAAATTCATAATTTAGTTACATAATGTAATTTACTATTTACATTGGCAGCCTTTAGAAGATCCACATACTTAAAGAATTTATCTTTCAATCGCACATTGTGAACGGTTTTTTTAGAGTTATGTAAGAAACTCCGTACATTTTAACCTTGCCTACGTTCGGTAAAACTTATAATCATGTTCAGGGCAATTAATAACTGCTATACAATAAATAAAAGATAAAACAAATATTTATACAGAATAATGTAGATATACTTATTCCTGAGAATTAGATATACCCGGTGACAACGAGATTCCAATTTCAGGGTTGATTTTAGGAATACAATTTTGACATATCATTTGTGACACAAAAAGCCAGAGTTTGCAGTTATTAAGTGAAAAATACCACTTCCGGTCAAGAAGTAGCAACAACTTTTTATTTTTAAATAGCAACCTATATACAGCACACTCAGCTGGGTTCAAAACACGCTATACTTATCGTTGAATATGAGCCGTTTTTGAGATACTTTAGTACGCCATATTTTTGAAATGACTGCACATATTTAGATAAAATTTGGTACACATATTATACTCTTTTAAGTTAATAAATAGCTTACTTTTAAAAAGCCATAATGGCCAGTTTAGGAAATAATGTCATAATATTTGATGGCACGTTTATGGTTATTCTTCAATAAATTTTCAATAGTATTGAAAGACCAAATTTGACATTCTACAAATAACACAGTCCAGTTACTAACACCAATTTTAGCTAAATACCCCGCAGAAGAGGTTGTTATTTGTTTTTGTTTTGACATTCAGTGTTTCTAAGCTCTTTTTAGTTTAATTTCATCCAAAATAATACACATTCCATTTCTTTAATAAATTTATTTACAACTTTGAATAATTGAAAAAAAAAACTTAAAAACGGTGCAAATAATTAAAACTATAACATGTTTTCAAAATGAATGCCCCCAGCGTCAATACATTTTCGAGAACGTTTTAATATGTTTTTCATTGACCTGTCAATCACTTCCGAGTTATTTCTAATGTTATAACATACAGTAATAATTTTTTCTAGAAGCTGGTTACGTGTATTGAACTCTTCATTGTATACCTCTGATTTGAGATGACCCCATAAAAAATAATCTAGAGGTGGAAGATCAGGAGACCTAGGTGGCCAGTTTACCAGACCTTCGCGAACAAACCATCTAGACGTTGAACTGTTTCAACATGAAATGCATACAAATTTTTCTGCTTTAATGTTCGCCATACTCTTGTCTTAGGTACTGCTAACTCATTACTTATTTTTCTAACACTTATGGATGGATTATTTTCCACAACCTGTAATATTTGCTCTTCTTGTGGAAAAACTCTGGGAACATGTTCATGCTTTGTCATTGACGGAAATTGTCCATGTTCTCTACTAAATTGGTATACATCTGAAAACGTTCTATGATCTGGTACACGGCGATTTGGAAAACGCCTTTGATACTTTCTTTTTGCAGCTCTCCCATTTCCGGCGCAAAAGCCATACACAAAAATAATATCCGCATATTCTTCATTACTAAATTGAAACGGCATCTTAAAATTTTCAGTTTTATAATTAGTTTTTTATCACTTTTCTAATAATTACTAAGAGCGAACAGCAATTCTTATTTGTAAAATTACACATTTGACATGTGCTTACTTGGGATTTTTAATGCAACAACGTCATGTGTTAATCGCATCGTTTTATTACTTATTTTTTATTCGTTAAATAAATGGAATGTGCTTTATTTTGGAAGGAAAAACACTGAATGTCAAAACAAAAACAAATAACAACCTCTTCTGCGGGCTATTTAGCTAAAATTAATAAAATAATGATGTTAGCAACTGGATTGTGTTACTTGTAGAATGCCAAATTTGGTCTTTCAATACTTTTGAAAATATATTGAAGAATAACCATAAACGTGCCATTAAATATTATGACATTATTTCATAAACTGGTCCATAGGCTTCTTAAAACTTTACTAACATTTACCAAAAAATAATATACAGTGTGATGTTAACGACCCAAAGAGCCATATTAAAAAAATGGAGTTCGTTCCTTGAATTTTTCCAAAGTCACTTAAGCTATTTATTAACCTAAAAGAGTATAATATGTATATCAAATTTTATCCAAATATGTGCAGTAATTTCAAAAATATGGAGGACTAAAGTTCTGGTCAAAAACCATAAAACAACTCCGTATCGCAAAAGCGGTTCACATTCAACGATAAGTATAGGGGTGTTTTAAAGTCAGCTGAGTGTGCTCTACATTCCACTAGACTATGTCCGTTTAAATCTGGGACACCCTGTATATTTTTGCATATTTAGATTCCACATGAAATTCTCGTTACAACGCTAACGCTGTATCACAACTAGTTTTTTTCCAAATGACGTCATAAATTCGAAAATATGAAAAAGCAAAAAATTGCCTACTGCAAGACTGTGTTCTCAAAAATTGACCTAGTAGGCCTTGAATCTGATGTATCACCTTAATTTTTATTGTCGCAAGTTTATTTCATACCAAAATCACTATATTGAATTCAAAAACAAATTTTCGAAAAAACAAACGGATTTTATTCAATTTTTTTAAAATGGTAATCTATTTTTTCACTGGCGCCAGCAAAGCCCAAAACATTAACATTTCATTTGATGTATAGTACGTCTAGTTTCGGTGTTAATTTACTTTGAAATTATTGGATATTGGTATTGTTAAAAAAATACAGAAATACTATAGAGATTAAACAGAATTTATTAAGAATAAAATTATAGCAATTGTTCAAAATGCACTCCTTCAACGTCAGTACATTTTGAGCCTTACCGATGGTTTCCCTTACCGCCCGTTCTAACACTTGCGCAGTTATTGTTGCAAAAGCTTGGCGAATTTTGGTTTCCAACTCCTGGAGGTTTCTTGAAGATAATGGAAAAACTCATTCTGTGATGTATTCCCCCCACAGGAAAAAATCCATAGGGGTTAGTTCAGGTGATCTGGTAGGCCCCCTCGTGCTCCCATATGTCGAAATAACTCTATTTTGAAATCTGTTGTCTAAATAGTCAGAAACATCTCGAAGGTTATATGGCGGAGCCCCATCTTGTTTGTAATAAATGCTTCTTCTCAAATTCATAGGTAATTCTCCTGAAAAGCCCTCGATTTGATTTTCCGAAAAGTTCAGGTACCTAATTCCTTCAAAGTCCCCTGAAATAAAATAGGACCTATGATCTTAGTACCCACAATTCCTGCCCAAACACTTCTTGGTGATTTTCTTCTCTAAATTCATGTAAATTTTCCTGAGACCAGTAACGCAAATTATTTCGGTTAAACAAGCCATTGTTAATGAACCAATTTTCATCTGAGAACAGAATTTTGGGAACAATGTTTTCTATTTTCTAGTAACCAATTGCAATAATGAACTCTCCTACCTGCATGTATCAGCTTCATGTAAGTGCTGATGAAGTTGATATTTGTATGATTTATATCCATGCTTTCTCAGATTCTCGGCTAATTTTTATTCCTTTCCCCGGATGCTAAAACATTCATCTCTATGGCCTCGTCAATAATAAACGTATTTGGTTCATTTTCATTTGACTGGGTCCTAAATTTTTTTTGTGCACGAAATAAATTTTTATTGAAATTCAACAATAAAAATGAAGGAAACATCAGATTCAAGGTCTACTGGGTAAATTTTTTGAAAACACAGTCTTGTAGTTGCTAACTTAGCTTTTTCACTTTTTTGAATGTATGACGCCATTTTGAAAACAATTGCTTAGAATTTTATGCTGAATCTAAATATGCAAAAATATATATAGGTTGCTATTTAAAAATCACCTACTTCCGGTTCGACAGGAAGTGACATTTTTCACTTAATAAGTGCAAAATGTGGTTTTTTGTGTCGCAAATGATATGCCAAAATTTCAAAACATTATTCCTAAAAGCAACCGAGAAATTTTGTCACTCGGTATACATATAAGTAATGTATTTAGAAACATTACATATATTTCGGCTTCTTAGACCCTTACCAAGGGCATTGCAAAACGAATACTATAGTTGAGGTGTAGTTAGTTACTTTAAACCTATACCTACCTAAGAATTTTTAGCATTTTGTCTAATATAGGAGTATTTAAGAAATTTAAGGTACACGGAAAGCAATAAAAAAATCCATCAAAAACAATCCTTGTACCACGACTGACCAACAAGATTACTTAAATACTCCTATAATAGTACGAAATGTTCAAAAGTCGGTAATGACATACATACACAGTGGTGATTGAAGGAACTACTATCCTGAAAGAAGGTACACTGTACCCCACTCCATATTGTGGGTTAAGTGTTTGACATGTCCACTTTTAGTAAAACCACGTATAGAACACGTTCAAATAAGCAGATCATGCTAGCCCCACTTGCCCCCTTCCTTCCAAAATGACTATTATATTTTTTTCAAAACTGGTAAGAGATATATAAAATATAAAATTTTGCATAAAAATCTTACTTTTTATATTCTTTTGTGTGGGACTCCATAGCAAAAACAGTAGGCGGAGCCCTATAACAGTAACACATATTCCGCTATAACTCCAAAACGACCCAATAAATCAAAATTCTACAAGATACAAAAAATGAATACCGATATATTTTCCATTGATTGATATATAATTTGTACCTTATTTATTTAAATTGAGGCATCAGCGGCGCGCAAAGAAAGAGTTGATCATGTGATTGCGTTATGATTTATTTAATAACTATTAGCCTTCTTAGGAACTGCAAAAAAACTTGATTGTATCTTTGAAAATTGTTTCACACACATTATTTTACTATTTCTTTTTCTGTAATAACGTTTAACAAACATTATTGGAAGAACATTGCAGCTATTTTGTTTTTAACTATCACTCGAACAACCCGATAAATTTAACACAAGATAAGAAATATATTCTGCTTTCTATCAATTGGTACATAGTTTTAATTGGTATTTATTTAAATAATGCCGCCAATGACGAGCATGGAAAAGCAACATATGTAATTGTATTAGCACCTATTTTAATAATAATAATACCTTTATTGCCCAACAGGTAACACCCAATAACAGGACAATAATAGTATAGCCCACCATTTTCACTGTTGTTTATTCTATAAAGCATCAGCAATGTAATAGGTATGTAAATAATGGTAAAATTAACAAAAAACATTTAATAGAATATAAAATAACTAATTTACAGTACCTACCGAATAAAAACAAATTTTAAAGCAAATAAGCTGGCATTTGAATATAAGTTTGACCTTAAAATTTTTGGAAAATATTTGCTTATGAATTTTGCACTTGTATTTTAATAGCTCAATGAAATTTTCTCATTTTGGACGTTGGACGTAGTCTGAGTGGCACCAATTTCTCCAAAATCCAAATCTATCCCCATCTGAAGGAAGATGGAAATTCTATGATTAATTGCCAGAGCATTCATTGGTGGGAGTAAGTTTCTGTGTAAATAACACAACACAAGTCGATATTATCTGTTTCGAATTTTCGTAAATCGTTATGACAAATTTGCCGTCATATGCAGTAATTTGCACGAGAAACCTAAAGCTGACCATAATCAATATTCTGTCAATTTACAGCAATAGATTTTATCAAGCAAGATTTGTTTGGAGTAAGCTTTGTCAATAAATCATAGAACTTTCGTGTCCATTCAAATGGGGGATGGACTTTGAATAACGGTAAAGGGATGTCGCTGTGAACTAGCTCTAAAACTGAGAAAATTTCATCGAATGTGTTATTATAATTTGTGGGCAAAAGTGTGAATATATTTTTAAGAACTTGAAATATACAAAATTATGTTCACACGTAGAATAGTCAATTATTTAATTATTTTAATTTTACTATTATTTATATATATTTTTTTGTTAATGCTTTATAAAATGAAAAATAGTAAAACATATTGGGCGTCCAATATAATAACGCAACTGCATGAGTTGCTTTATCTATGCATGCCACTGGAGACTTTATTTAAATAAATCGCATTTGCAAATTAAACTACTTGACAGAGAAAGTAATATAAAAGTCGAGGCAAGAATTCAAGCCATGCACGTCACGAGTAATCTCATTAAAGAAATGTTAATACTAACATAATTTTTAATCATTAGTTACGCTAAAAAGAGTAATTTATGACGCCCAGTTATTAAGCTTTTTTCAGACATAGGTACAGTTTAATGGGGCTTCATGATTCTTGGCAGTATTGTCTTATTTATAGAATCGATCTGTGACGTGCATCGCTTGAATTCTTGCCTCGACTATAGATAGATAATTTGTTGACGTTTATAAACAAAAAACAGTGTTTACACAAGTCAGAGGGAATAGTTGAAAAGATAAAATTTATATTAAAATTCATAAAACTTACATTAAAAATTATAAAATTTATTTTAAAAATTATGAATATAACAAAAGACAGAAACAGAGAGAAAACACTTACTTAATATACAGAAAGCCAGACATAAAACATACAAAAAAATTAATAAATTATTTATATATTGAAAGCCAGTAAACCCCTCAGACTATTATGGTCAAATTAGGTCTGTGGAATTATTGACGAGGTAGTCTTCAAAGTTATCTTTAGGTATATTTTAATTTTACCTTTAAAAATATTTAATGGTAAGACTGATATACTTTTTTATATCTTGTGTCCAATTTAATTGACTGGGTCCTTTGAATTACAGCCAAAATTTTGTTTTTTAGCTAGAATGTTCACCCTAAATCTTTTTCGAAGGATTTTACATAAAAAAAAACAAAAAATATGAAATAGTTTTTAATAGGTACAATCATTTCCCAGAGTATTAAGAAGAATAATAAATTATTTTAAACAAGATCCTAATGCAATTACATGCGCAGCTTCTTCTTTGCACACCACTGATGATTTTATTTAAATAAATAACATAAAAATTATACATCAATCGATAGAAAAAATAGTGAGCTTTAGTTCTTATATCCTGTGATATTTTGATAGAGTTATAGTCTATCAAGTGAGACCATAAAAAAGATGAAAAAAATAGGCAACCTCCCTTTTTCGAGGACGCTGAATACGGCGGTGAAATTTTTAGGGTTCCCACCCTTTATGAACTACCCCTAAGCTCGAAAAACCACCCCTATTTCGCGATTTTTTGGGCAGGATTCGGATAGGCCGTATGAATCCACCCCCGGGTTAAAACTACCCCCTCTTCTAATACTAAAATATCCAAAAAAATAAATCAAAATGCACAAACATTTATTTATCCCCGTTTTCGGGGGTGCTCAACACGATGGTAATACTCATTTCTCCCCCATCGTCCACCAACCACCCCTAAAACCACCCCCTGTTCATGAATATTACCATTGTGTTGAGCACCCCTGAAAACGAGGATAAACAAATTTTCATACATTTTAATTTTTTTTTTTTGATATTTTAGTATAGGGAAAGGGTAGTTTCAACCCCGGGGGTGGATAAGATGTTGTATGGTTAAATTTCATAGGGTTTCTAGGAATATTGCCCAAAAAACCGATCCGCATGCCTACGATGAAAAGATAAACGCGAAATAGGGGTGGTTCTTCGAGTTTAGGGGTAGTTGCTGAGGGGTGGGAATCTTAAAATATCACAATCGTGTTCAGCGCCCTCGAAGACAGAGGGGTATCCATGTTTCATCGCTGTCACAGAACTTTTGTGTTTTAAGCCTTTTTCTGCAATTTTTTCATGGACTATTACTATTGGAAGGCTTTGTCCATTTCTTTTTGCTGTGGGGCCTTACGTAAGTAACAACAATAAAATATAAAATAGGAATCTTATGCAAAATTATATGCTCTATGGAATGGTATCCAGATCATTTCTCTATCTCTTATCTTTTTTTGAAAAAAAAGTATATACGCATCTACAGGTATGATGCCTCGAGATGTATTTGTAAGAATAACAGTTAATTAATTTTCTCCATGCACACAGCTCAGTTTTATTCATTAATAACAGTTAGTAACAAAGTTTTTGGAATTCTCAGAATGACAAGTTTCCAATGAGTACTTTTTAATTTTCAAGCTGTCGATGTGTATATTGGACGCTCTGAGGCTGCCAATGTCTAAGTGGCAAAATTCAGTCCGCGGTTACCCACATTTTTATATATTGTTGATGTTGTTTGTACATTGGGTTTTTACCGAATCAAACCACCTCGTTGTAGGAATTTGTAATTATTAATACTTCGTTGCTGTGAAAGTCTTGAATGTGATATACGAATTAGTATTTTCAGAATTATGGTTTTGATCATGAAAATGAAACAACGTTGTTAGTTATCAAAATTGTAAAAACGGGATAAAATGTTTTAAAAATAGTATGCCACCAGGAAGTAAAAAAACAAGGCCAACTTTATCGGAAAATATTTTTAAAAAAACGATTTTTTTCTAAATTAAAATGCCACTGGCACATTTCATCATTTTTTGTTCAATTGTGATTTCATGTCTCAAACGGGTTCAAGCGTCAAACAGACAGACGTATATTTTTTAATATTTTGTGCACAGTGGGATTTAATAAAACAATACGTAAGGTTACTATTCAAATTTTGGCCAATATGAATCAAATGACATGGCATATATATCTATCAAAATGTTGCAAAAAGTTTGGAGGATGTATACAGAGAGCGATATTTAAGGAACGCATAGTTTCATTTCAATCACACTTCCTTTGTTTAATCTATCAAGAGTAATGAGACAATTATTACCACCGTTCTTGATAGTATGATTCGGTAGATTAGAATTACGAAACTGGATTGCGAGTTGGCTAATTTTCAATATAAAAACAAAAAACGAAATTCATGATTATATTTCACAGCTTTAATATACAAATACAAAAATAGCCTTTAGTACATTAGTCCTTGCCGTCGGTGCCTTTTTCTTTTTTAAAATAAAATCCTTGTGTATATTTACAGGGTTTTGGTATTAAATTAACAGTAGGTTAATAAAAAACCCACTATAAGAAAATGTATATAACTTAAAAACTTACTTTTCTCGCGGCATTTGGAACCAGTTTCTCCAATAGCTGCTCAAAACTATAGGTATACATTAAGGGTTTACGAAATGTCACTGGAAGTAATTTGAAAGTATCATTCTCATTTTCTAAAACTTTAAAAATAACAAAGACACAGATAGTGATCTGAATGCTCTGAGTCAATTTTCGTAAACCCCTATTAACTTGTAACTCTTGGCCTGACGAATCATCCCATTGTCAGGTCATTAGAGCTGCATCCTCTCGCTGGCGACGTTGCTTAATTTAATATCTCTCGTGTATTTTTAGCCAGTTCTGCAAGACTTTTTCACAAAATAATGTCTATTTGTGTACACGATATACTGAACGTGATTGCTTTTGTTATTAAGGTATTTTTGTTTAACGATAAAGCATTATTATTTGATATACACTTAATTTAATACCGTACATCCGTAAACACCATGTACATTCCATTTACGTTTCCATATTGACAAATGATTATATTTATATATAATTAAATAGAGTCCCAAAGTAAAACAATGTGAATGTATTTAAAAAAATTAAAGAACAAAACATTTTTAAGGTGTAAAAGCGATTACTGTATTGCTCTAGTATTTCATACATTGTTTTCATAAGAGAAGATACCAGAACAATTTTTTAACAGAACTTTAAGTCCTTTTTGTATTTAAGAACAAATACAACGAAAAGCTTTGCTTTTGCGTTTTATTGTGAATGTTAGAGAACAATCTAAATATTATTTTCCAAATTAGAATTTAAATCAAATGTTGCTCATTTTTTTAAATAAGTAGTGGAAAACTGAAAGAAAACGAAAAATTATGAAAAATAACATTAAAATTAGTAAATTAAAAAAATATGTATTGTTTCGTTTGTTTTATAACAAAGAAGAAAAGTTTGTGTAATTGATGTTTCAATTCATCGTATTGTAAACAAGAGTTGTCCTGGTAATCACTCTTCGTTGTACTATAATTTAGCAAACGTCACAAATCTTTTGAATAATTTTAGTATAAGTACACTCATTATTTTATAAACACGTTGAGAAATTGTAACAAACATTTTGTGATATTAATACATACAAGAATATATATGTAGTACTTAAAAGTGCTCTTATATATTTTATATCAACTTCCAGTGTAAATATGATGATATATTTTAAATAAAGAGCATAAAAACGTGATGTTTCTTTTGTTTCTAATCCCACTTAAACATAGATGATCCCCATGATACAAATATTACTCTTCATAATATCTTGGATGAGTCCTAATATTGTCGGCTCAATTAGAGTCTATTGGAGACGACATGGTAAAAGAGTCAAAAATGGACAATTTTAAGTACATGCTGCTGAGGGTATGGACGCTCCTATATCGGGAATTTGAAATGCTCATGTACAAGTAATTTGGCCAAACAAAATAAACTTTACTACTGCGCACTTGTAACTTAATAAAAGGGCTAGACACAGATAGAAACCAACTTATGAATGGATCAGATTAGTGAAACGTATAAAGCCCCTGAAAGTAGGCATTTTATAGTACATAGAGTCATAGCGCGTTCAATGAAAATCGTCATGTATTATTGTGAACTTTATGTGCATTACACATAAGGACCAAAATTAAATCGCAAAAACAGTCGTCGTGTCATATCTCATATAAATTCATATCTACCTACATGGAATATTTGAAGTTTTACTCACGTATGATGAATTCCACATCTTTTTACATAATGTATTACGTAGAAATAGTTAAATATTTTCATGTAAATTTGCATTTCAATAAAATGTAGAGCTACAATTACTTCCATGTCCAGTGGAAGTATACTAACGCTTAAATAGACTTAAAATGCCATGAAACGTCGTGATTTTAAATTTGAGAGAAAAAGTTCCTATCTGTCGGTCTGTAACTTTTTTTGTGCGCACGTTTACTCTGGAACCGTTTATGATATTGGCTTGAAATTTGGTACACTTATGTATTATAACGAGATCTGAAACTAGATTATATTTTGATCTAATTCCGTTGGGGGTTCGGGGGGTAAATAAGGGTAAATAGGCAAAGCAAGCAAGTAAGAGTCCATAATATTGCAATTTAGGGCATTTACGAAAAGTCAAGGGGTTAAAAATTTTGTTAGCATCAGCCACCCCCCACTATCACCCCCACACTATTATGAAGGGGAGTAAAAAAAATAAAATGAAATTGTTGTATACAAGAACAAAACGTCTCAAAAATTTTGTTTTGCGTTAGCTTATTCTAGCTCTACCACCCCCGTTGCCACCCCCAGCCTATTATTAAAGGGAATAAAAAATTAAATTGGGATTTAGTTTGTATACGAGAACCAAGGGACTCTAAAAATTTTTTGGCATTAACCACTCCCTCTACTACCCTCCATTGCCACCCCCGTCCTATTATTAAAGGCAGTAAAAAATTAAATTGGGATTTGGTGTGTATAAGAAAACCAAGGGCCTTTAAAATTTTTTCGACATTAGCCACCCCCTCTGCCACCCCTATTGCCACCCCCACCATATTATTAAAGGGAATAAAAATTAAATTGGGATTTAGTTTGTATACGAGAACCAAGGGCATTTTAAATTTATTTTGGCATTAACCACCCCCTGAAGCTCTAAAACATCAGCTGGAGATGAACTCTCAAAGAAAACCGCTGCCCAAGGAATCACTACTTCCACATCCAGATTTTGTATCCAAGCCTTATAAGACACACTAAATCCCAATGTAATATATTACTCTCTTTAATAATAAAGGTGGTAGAGGGGGTGCCTAATGCCAAAAAAAATTTAAAACCCCTTGGTTTTCTTATAAACACCAAATCCCAATTTAATTTTTTACTGCGGTGGTGGCAATGGGATGGTAGAGGGGGTACGACAAAAAAATTTCTTGTATACACACTAAATCACATTAAAATTTTTTTTTACTCCCTTCATAATAGTGTGAGGGTGGTATTGGGGGTGATAGTGGGGGAGTGGCTGATGCAAAAAAAAAATTAAGACCTTGACTTTTCGTGCATGCCCTAAATTGCAATTTTATGGAGTCTTACCTGCTTGCTTTGCCTATTTACCCCGAACCCTTCAACGGGATTAGACCAAAATATAATCTAGTTCCAGATCTCATTATAATATTCATAAGTGCACCAAATTTCAAGCTAATATCATAAACGGTTCCAGGGTAAACGTGCGCACAAAAAAGTTACAGACCGACAGACAGGAATTTATTTTCGCTCAAATTTAAAATCTCCACCTTTCATGACATTTTAAGCATATTTCAACAAAACGTTGCTATACTTCCACTGGACGTGGAAGTAAAATGAGGGTATAAAGAAAAAAGTGGCTATAATGGCAGTATCAGGCAAAATAATAAAGCGTTATAGATGTTTGAGTGAAATGATGAGTTTCGGATCCTATAAACTATTTCGCAAGAAGACTTTGAAGAGCAATGAAAAATCAGAAATAGCTAAACAAATAGTTGACGAGTTCTATCAAAACGATTAATGCAACCGCCTCGCCTCCGGCAAGCATAACTCCATAACACGCAAAGGAATCAAAATGCAGTAGAGATTTCTAATTGGAACCCAGAAAATTTTATACAGAAAATTTTGTGTAATACACGAAACCATGAGGCTACTAACAGGTAAATTAGAACTGCTGAAGGTAATAGATTGTTGAGGTTCTTACGAATTTTGTACAACTGTGTGCTGTTGTCAGCAACCGAGAAATGGCTTGAAAGGAAATACAAACATTTTACTAATAAACAACCCAGATACAATGATTACGATCCGAATGAAAGCATTATGTATAAAAAATGGATTATGAAGAAAGAAACGGTTTCGATAAAAAGCATACAAAATATATATGTACGAAATATATTAAACAAGAAGCCCATTGCAAAAAATCGGGTTTAACAACAAAGCTCAACATACAACACGTAGCTATAAAACATCAAGTTCAAGCTATAGATTCTCTAAAAAAAATATAAGAAGAGTCTCGGAGTCCGCAAATTGCGCATCTTTATCCTGTTCCCTGGGAGTCCTCAAATGTAAAATATATGGGCAGTTTGCGGACCTCTATTCTGTAGGTTACAATTCTGCAACTTGCATTCCCGTATTTCCATTTGTTCAAGGTCCTCAAATAGCGGACTACTATCTTATTTTTTTAGGGATCCGAAAATCATAACCATATACTACCGCTGGATGTGTGCTATAGACTTGTAGTGTTGTGGGTAAAGAAAATTTATTTGAAGTACAATAATATTAGGAAAATTAAGTACCATTAAGCAAGGAGGTAATAGTTTAGTTTAGTGACTTCTGCGAAAATGGCCAAAATTTAATAGGGTTTTTTGCTAAAATCTTTGGTTTTGCCGTAAAAGGCGATTTTAAGTTGGGGGAGCAAGGTTTTTGTCGCTAAAAATGCAAAAAGATGAAAAATATTTGATTGGACATATTCACTAAAGAACCCAAACTAACCTTTGATGGAGATATTGTAATGAAAATAAGTTAGGTTGGGTTAGGTTCTTGTATTTTTAAGTTCATGTAAATAATTCAGATTTGTACTTTGTGAATTTGTATGTAATTCGTTAACAAATAAACAATTTCTTACAAATTTTTGTATTTTAACTTTTACATTTTTAGGGTTCCGTACCTTAAAAAGAAAAATGGAATCCTTATAAGACCACTTTCGTGTCCGTCAATCGCAGAGGTTTTTCTCGAAAACTATGTAATGTAGGAATTTCTTGATAACGCAATTTACGGAACTCTATTATACGTAATACAGGTCCGCAATTTGCGGAACTCTATTATACATAATTCGGGTCCACAATTTGCGGAAGTCTATTATACTGTCAAGTAGTGATAATTATTCTGCACTATAAAATTAACCAAAATACTCTTTAGCATATTCTCTACAAAATATAATTTTCAAATATTCAATAATAAATTAAATAAGTTGCAAAACTAAATCGATAAATAAATTTTACATTCTTTCCAAGTTAAATTTTATCATTCATATTTTATTTCTACAATATAAATTCGCTATTTAACAAGCATAAAGGATGTAAAGTTTCATATTTCAATATCAGCTTGTAACCGCGTTGAGACATAAACTTTAAGTCTACCTTTATAGGAATATTGCTGAATAAGTATTTAGGAATCATATAAATAGTCCAGGATTGATACACACAATTACTTACTTATTGGTAGTCAGTCAACGAGCACCTACCTGACACATCTCCCCCATTATGGACTGGTAAGATCTTTTTATTTTAAATTTTATTTTATTTTTTATTGTTTGAACTATTTTCCTTGTTTGTTATATTTTTACCTTCAATAAAATGTTGGTATCTTTTTGTTATACATCATTATTTTATTTATAAATTAACCTCTCGCAAGCCAAGCACCCCCGGCTCGTGACACATGGTGGAGGCGCCGTATTTTAGCCCGTGGCGCATGGTGGAGGTGCCTAGCTTCATTCTTAGGGTTTTTATTCTTCCTAATAAACCCAATGTTTTTTTATTGTATTTCCATTAGCCCGTGGCAACTGGCTGGAAATATGATTGAAAATATTTTTTTTAATTGGTAGTCGTATTTTAGCCCGTGCCAACTGGCTAGTACGTAGTACTAATTTTATCCTCCAATTGTGGTATTTCTAGTGCCCGTGTAAAACTGGCTGGAAATAAAACAGTAAAACAAAAAATAAGAAATATTATCCGTATTTCAGCCGAGTGTCAGACTGGTTGGTACAGGGTAGTATTTTTCTCCCCCCGTACTGTGGTATTTCTAGTGCCCGTGTAAAACTGGCTGGAAATAAAACAGTAAAACAAAAAAATAAGAAATATTATTCGTATTTCAGCCGAGTGTCAGACTGGTTGGTACAGAGTAGTATTTTTTTTCTACCCCTTTACCTCGATTTAACCCCAATACCTATTTTATATATATTTTTTAATCTTGATTTAATTTTCATTTTTTTCTATTAATTTTTTAAAGTAATTTTAAAACCAGTCGAATCAATATTTACTGTTGGAAGGTTATTTTATTAGAGTTTTTTTAAATATTCCTTTAAACTTTTTCTAATGCCACAAAAAAAGCTTGGGAGGAGAGAGCGCCAGGAGAGGAGAATACTTAAATTTACCAAATTACACTAATGTCCAAGTAAGAGAATCAGGGTTACCTCTTACCCCTGGTTCAGAACAAAATAATAGTAAAAAACATTTTGTCTCTCCTGAAGGAAATAAAAGCCAACAGAAACCTATTAGCAAAGAGGTAGCAGAAGTCTATCAAATGCTGAAAAAAATTACACAATTACGGAACTCGAAGGATTAAGTGCCATTTGGTCACTGGGATACCTACGTCATCTAATCTATGGGAGACCAGTAAAAATTGTAAGTGATCACCACGCTTTGTGCTGGATCAGATCACTGAAGGACCCATCAGGTAGATTGGCGAGATGGTCTTTAAAACTAGCTGAATATGACTATACCATTGTGCACAAAAATGGGGTAGCACATAAGGATGCAGACTGTTTGTCTAGAAATCCCGTCCTAAAAACCAATGAAGATAATTATAATGTGGACGATATACCCACTTTCCTCCTTTTATCAACTGACATTGCTAAAGAACAACAACAAGACCCAGAAATAAAACAACTAATAAACGCTATTGAAGATCCCACTAACCAATCAATACCTATAGGAATACGAAAACGATCAAAAAACTTTAGATGCATAGATGGTGTGTTATATAAAACAAATATACTACCTGACGGACGTGAAAACCTACTAGTTATCCCAAGGAACTTAATTGCTGAAATTCTTTTTTCCCATCATAGCGAACCACTTTCAGGACATTTGGGCATTGCAAAAACTTTGTATAGAATTAAGAATAGGTACTACTGGCCAACTCTGCAAAAAGACGTTGAAAAATTCGTTAAAGGTTGCACAGACTGCCAAGCCAGAAAAGGCGAACAAAATAGAAAACCAATAGGGCTACTACAACCAATACCAGTTGGAACACCTTTTGAAAAAATCGGAATCGATATCCTTGGACCTATTAGAAAAAGCAGAAATGGAAAAACAGTAATAGTGGTTGCAACAGATTATGCCACACGTTGGGCAGAAACACAGGCACTGCCATCTGGAAAGGCACTGCCAGTAGCAAAATTTATATTGGAAAAAATTATTACCCGTCATGGAGCTCCAAGACACATACTGAGTGATAGGGGGCAAACATTTCGCTCAGAACTCGTACGTGAACTTGTTAATTGCATGGGTACAACTAACCAGTACACAACAGCATATCACCCATCTTGTAATGGATTAACAGAACGTTTTAATAAAACCTTGGCAGACATGTTATCTAAATATACAAATACCCAACAGACGGACTGGGACGAATATTTACCACATGTAACATTTGCCTATAATACAGCACGCCAAGACACTACTCAATATTCCCCATTTATGCTAGTTTATGGTAGAGAACCAATACTACCGACAGAAGCTAACCTAATGGAAGTAGGCGAGTCCCAAGATGCGCAAAAAATAAGAGAAAAAGCACTAGCAGTACGTAACCTGGCAGTAGAAAATATAAAAAAAAGACAAGCAGCGGATAAAATAAGGCATGACGAAAAACATCGCCACCTACAATTTGCTAAAGGGGAAAAAGTAAAAGTTTTCACCCCAATCAGAAAAGTCGGACGATCAGAAAAACTACTCTTAAGATGGTTTGGACCTTACTACATCGTAGGAAAAATAGGAGAAGTAGATTACGAGATCCGGAAAGGCCCATCAAAAAAAGCTAAGAAAGAAATAGTACATGTAAGCCGGATATTACCTTATAACGATCCTTGGACACCGGGAGTAGCACCGATAGAAACATAAATATACGGTTAAGTTATTTTTAAGTATGCAAGTTAATTTGATTAAGTATTATTATTTTTTTAATGAGGGTGTATATTGGTCTCGAAATAGTTTTTTCCCTTAGAAATAAATGTAGAAAAGTGAATAATAAAATAAATAATTTTAAACAGGTTCATCATTCTTTGTCTCCTAGCACCCTGTATTTATTCTACACCTCATAATTTGGAGGTGACCGCCGGGGCTTTTTGGAGACCCCTACCGTCAACGGTAAGTTATGAAGCCACGATTCCACTAATTTATGAATCAATATGGTACGAAAAAGAAAATATTCAAAACACAGAGGGTAAAACGAGCTGTCTCAGAAAAGAAAGTAAAAAACCAGAATGTATCATCTTAAACAATTTAGAACTAGTAAAAAATGCTTATAAATTAGAATTTGAGGCTCTTGAACAAAGCTGGAATGTAAAGTATTTACAAAATATTAGGGAATTCGAAAACGCGTTTCGAAGAAAAAGATCTCTAGATTTCCTAGGAGAAGGGTTGTCTTGGTGTTGTGGGGTTGCAACACAACATAAACTAGATACAGTCACAGCCAGAGAGGACATTTTGAGAGAACAAATACTTAAATTGAATAAAGGACTTTCAAAATCTATTACAAACATTTCAGAAAATTCAAAATTATTCAAAAAATATGAAAAAGAAATTGCGGTAGCTTTTAATACAACCGAAAGTAAAATACACGAATTAGAAGAATTTACAAACGAATTTAAAAATACCTTAATAACACATCAAGATGAACAATCTTATTTTATTTTAGCTATTTTAAACAACCAATTTCAAAATATCAAACATATAGTAGAACTCACCAGAGCAATAAGAAAACAGGGAATCCTAAATTCATGTAGGCAACATCAAATACCTATAGCTATCCTTAGCCCTACTATTCTTTCTCACGATCTAACCATCCTAGCAAAAGAATTACAACTCTCTAACCAAAGCCTAGCAATTCCAATCTCAGATATTTCAAAATTTTATCAACTACCACTTTGCGATTGTGCATTCACAAATAACAAAATTATTATTAACATTAGGGTCCCAATCACTCAAATTAACCAATCATGGGACTTATTTGAATTAATTACCATACCATTTGCATGGTTAAACCAAACATGCATTATCAATCATGACACGATATATCTCGCTGTTTCAAAAAATTACCATTCCTCAACAGATCAAATTAGGCAAATCTCAGGTGCAGGTCTGCATCATTGCAAACCTTTTCACGATAAACTTTGTTTTCTACCTCGCTTCTCCGCAGACATACTGCGAGGGCCAGCTTGTGCAAAAAAATTATACGTAGGAGCAACTATAGACGAGATTAACCACCATTGTCCTATGAGTTGTCATAAATCAATAAATACTGTTATTTCCGAAATAGGAGAAGAAAGCTATATTATAACTCACCCAAAAAATAATACTTATGTAAAATGCCCTCGAAAAACAATAAATATTCCTTTAAAATCTTCCGAAACACCTGGTGCAATAAAAATCAATCTACCCTGTAACTGTAAACTTATTATGGAAGAGGAAGAATTAATTCCAAAAAGATTCCCGTGTTCAGACTTATTACCTAACCAAGCCTCATTTATACATGTTATACCAGCAGCTTGGTCAAACTTAAAATCATTTATACTTAATCCGAAACGCCAAGACAATCTACCTCGTTTTCAAAATTTTACGGAATGTCTCAATAAAAATTGGACCTTAACTATCCCACATTTAAACTTAACATCAACTAATGATAACTTACAGGAAATTATTCGTAACGTAGAGGAATATAATAATTTATCATATACTGATACCTATGGTATTCATAGTAATACAATTTTCTTGATATGGAACTCCGTGCTATCAATAATTGTAGGGTATCTGATCTTCAATAGAAATAATATTGCAGTCCTTCCAGCGATGGCACAAGTAGCCCACGGTGATAATGATATTCCAATTCAGCATGACATTTTCTTCAGTATGACATGCGCGGCATTAATATTATTTGTCCTATACCTCCTGATAAAGTTGTTGATAAATTGGTGGAAACGTGACAGCACCCCTGAAAGAAGAAATGATCAGGAAAAACCAATACCACTAGAGAGACGAAACGTCCCAGAAAGTAATAATAAATACATACTAGAAGTAGATACAGCTTTATCAAACCTTTCGCCAGGTACTAGCCTCAATTGTGTAATACACAATACCGAGGAGCAATGAAATTTTCTTTTTTAACACAAAGCCCCACTACGCCACAAGTATAAGTAAATATAAAAAGTAAAAGTGTGCAATTATCGCTGTTAATAGGTGCATAATGATGCAAACTGAGTAAGTATAGAGGAAGTACCAAGATGAAAATATGTATAAGGGTACTTAAAAAACGTCATTATTGAAAAAGGAATTTATTGACAATGTGTGTATAATGTTATTGTAAGAAAAGAAGTATGTCGACAATGTGTGTATAATAATATTGTAGAAGTATATTGAAAATATATGTATAATGTTACTGTAGAAAAATTAAATATGTGAACAATGTGTATACAAGAATATTTAATGAAAAAGTTTTTCTAAGGAAAAATTATATTTGTTTTAGAATGTCCAAATAGGTACATTATTAATAGGAACTGCAGTATGGCGCCATAATTTCAAGACTGATATATCGTTGGGGTATTTAAGTTAACGTTATAAATGGGCATTAAATGAATATCTCTTCAATTATCTAACAGCTTGAAAATGTAGTTCATGTTAGAACGAAGTTATATTAAAGTTATGTATAAACAATGCAAGGAAATAAATGTAATAAAACAATACACACAGTACAGAGGGTATAATGATAAGTAAATAAATGAGATAGAATGATTTTTTTTTGTGTATCGAGAGATAGATTATAAATGCACACAATTTTCTTAAAATAAATCTTATTTTAAGCTGACAGATTAAAAAGGCGTAGTATATTGGGGGCTAAAAGTAGTCAAATGAAAGGTATGAAATAAGAATATCAATCTTATAATTTTTCTAGTATAAAAGCTACTAATGATCATTAACATTGGGTAATAAAACATATATACATACGATGAACTTAAAATCACTAAATATTACAGCATGCAAATATCCATTTTACTTGGTCACTTAAAAAATATCAACAAAAATGATACTATTTTATACTTATACTATTCTTTAACTTTGAGAAAGAAAAAATTAAAAAAGGGAAAAATAGTAGTTAAGAGGTCTTGAAATAAATACCTATATCATTATATTTTATAATTAAGGATAAATTGTAATGGATTAACAATTCCTTATTGTGTAATTTAAATATAGATCAGTAATATTTAAATATTAATAAGAAATGAAAAATTAAATTGTGACAAAGATATGACTTAAATAATAAATAAATAGATTAGATAAATAAAACTGTAATTATCGAAGAATGTTATAAAAGAATTATTTTTAAATATAAGGACTTACTTGGGTTCTATTCTTTGTTTCATGTTGAATGCACACGGAGCACTGACGATGGCAAATGACCCACTCCACACGAACCCCAGAATTGGCAGCTAACCCTTACACACAATGTGGCTAGATCGAGGAACTGGAAAAGGTTGAGTACACCAATACCCATATCGCAGTCCCAGGATAAGATGTTTTTTTGTCTCTCAGAAAAAATTCCGGTACGAGTTTCGTCTTCTGTTAAGCAATTAACATAAAGGGATAGCATCTTGGCATTTTTTCCAAATTTGCGCACTCCGCAAATTTCTGTCGCCATATTCTCCAAATCCCTGCATAACAGAAGTACAATTAAACAACTGAAATGGAATTAAGACAACCCTAATGGAAGCCTCCGAATTTACACTAGTTCACAAATGTTTACACTGGTTTTCGTAAACAGTAACTAGAAAAATAAGCAACAAGGGGTACATAAACATCGATTGGCCTAGCAGTTAATATGGATCATTCACCTTCTACGAGATAAGAAAATGCAACAGGTCAAGAAAGCTGACTCACTTACCTACTAATTTCCACCTGGAGATTCCCAGCTAATAACTTCAACTGATGCTGAAAATGGGTTACACCGTTCGCCACATAGTGTTAAAAAGTAAAATAAAACTACACAAACTTACAAACAATAAAACTCCGCGCGTTATCAAACCAAAGGATAACCGACTGGAAGCGCGACCCACGTAAAATGACAATTAGTGTATGCAGCGTTGCCAATATCTTGAACTAAAAATAACTAACGTGAAGTAGAGTGCGGAAAGAGACAGGACCGAACTAAGCCAGTGCTATAAAAATGTGTGCCAAAAACTTTTTATTAATTGACTCTATTAAAAGACTAAATTTTTGTTTTATTATTGTTGATTTTCCTTTATATTATTTGCCATTTTATTTTTCAGATATTGTATATTATTTGTACGACATGCGGTGTGTTCCACCACATATAATTATTATATGCTTTATATTTTCTTATTTTTAATTGTTTTTATAAACGTGTTGTAATTGTATTTTTATAGCATTTTAACTAATTACCGGCAGTTTAAGCTGGTGGCCAGCTATTCGGAAGGGGGAAATGTGTCAAGTAGTGATAATTATTCTGCACTATAAAATTAACCAAAATACTCTTTAGCATATTCTCTACAAAATATAATTTTCAAATATTCAATAATAAATTAAATAAGTTGCAAAACTAAATCGATAAATAAATTTTACATTCTTTCCAAGTTAAATTTTATCATTCATATTTTATTTCTACAATATAAATTCGCTATTTAACAAGCATAAAGGATGTAAAGTTTCATATTTCAATATCAGCTTGTAACCGCGTTGAGACATAAACTTTAAGTCTACCTTTATAGGAATATTGCTGAATAAGTATTTAGGAATCATATAAATAGTCCAGGATTGATACACACAATTACTTACTTATTGGTAGTCAGTCAACGAGCACCTACCTGACACATCTCCCCCATTATGGACTGGTAAGATCTTTTTATTTTAAATTTTATTTTATTTTTTATTGTTTGAACTATTTTCCTTGTTTGTTATATTTTTACCTTCAATAAAATGTTGGTATCTTTTTGTTATACATCATTATTTTATTTATAAATTAACCTCTCGCAAGCCAAGCACCCCCGGCTCGTGACAATACATAATTTAGGTACGCAATTTGCGGACCCCGAGACTCTTCCAAAAATATATAATGTAAAGATGTTATTGTACACATCGATTTTTCATAAAATTACATGTGCAAATACGAATATTAGTCAACTATATGATCACTATGATCATCAACTCCATGAATTTGTTTTTTTAATTTTTGCTCAATAAATCCTTCAAAAGTCGATATTGATCTCAAACTGATATATCAATTAGTTTCTCAAATGCACACTCAATATTTGAAATAACAAATAAAAATATTTCAGCAGGTAGATAATTTGCGAGTAGTTAATAAACACATTTAAAATCCAGATGTTTTTCCTGGATAGTATATAAATTGACTACAAAATAACAACTCTATAAAATTTCAGCAAGAAAACATTATTTATAAACCACTATTTTATTTTAAGTTGTCTCATGATTTTACTTAGATTAGTGACATGCCCACTCATGGCAAACCTTTAGAAACGCAATGTTATTGCAACAATTACAGAGTAAATATATTCCCCATGTGGCCTAAGCGAAATCTTAGTTTTGTTTATATTTTATCGCCTTATTTAGATTAACGTCCTGGCAGAGTTTAGCATTAGCTATTCCACCACTCAACCAGGACACATACACATAGACGTTATAAACAATTATACAACGACCATTCCCTACGAAATTTCCATCTACCGCAGCTGAGACTCGAACTCAGCAGTGGTACAGCAACTAACCGTGTTGTATCTCACACAACCTCGTCTAATCCACTGCCGCCAAAACGATAGGTAACACATGATAAACACCACGAAACATCCATACCCTAACCTGGATTCGAACCCGGGACTCCTTGGTTGCAAGCCTAACACGTAAGCGTCGAGCCACTGAACCATTTTTAGTAATTAATACATCGCACGAAACCGATGAATAGATCGATACACAACACAATATCTACGTGAGGAAAACTAAATTAAAAATTATTATCTCAATAAGTCGCCAGGACATCGCCAATGCAATTCAGTGGGATTATTCTCCTACACGCAACTAAGTAGCTGGTCGTTACGTTAGCCGTCAGTAGTTTGGCTCGCCCGAGAGCAGAGCAACGTCCCAATACGCGGGTTTTTGTTTGATATCGTAAAATACGAAAAGATTCTTTAAATTTCGTTTCATTATCTTTTAGATGATTTTTTATTAAAATTGATTGGGATCCTTCTGTCTGTCTGTTTTTAATCATGGGTAATTTTTTCTTTATTTTATAGTGTCAAGAGTAAAAGTAGATTTTCCTCTTGAGCTTGACAATGTAATAACATGAAAATAAGTGTCTTTCCATAATATTCATTTTCGACTGTAGGGTATTCGCCAGACACTAATAATACTGACGTGTAGGAGAACAGTACACGCCTTGGCGGCTTGGTAGCAGCTAGCGGTAGCGGCTACCAGCGACCAGCGAATTTGTAGGAGAACGCTGCTTTACAACAACGTTAGGACGAAAAAATATAATATTAGAAAATGTTTAACAACAACGTTAAAATTAAAACCATAAAAATATTTGTATATTATTTAATCATACATAACTTTTACTTTTAGTTAATAATGTTGATATTGAAGAAATGTTTTATAAATGTTGTTTATCAACTTTATAATATTCCAAAAAGTTCTAATATAACTTACATGTTTGACAACAGAATGTTTTTTAGCAACGTAGACTCTGCGCATGGCCCCGATAGCTATGGAAATCTGCAGGATGTCCATATTGGTCGTTTAGACCAAATAACGACAAAAACTGAACGTCCATGGGATATTGTGTGCTATCAGAGATTAATAAAATCCATAGAAAATTAAATGTATTGCATTATCATACGCTTTGCATAAAACAGTTATATCTTTACTTAAAAACAAAAATTGAAGCTTAACCTCTGCCTTTTATTAATTATAAACTAATTATAAATATATGCACAATTTAAGTAAATAAGGAAACTGATATGAACGGTTAATTAGCAATAGCAATAATAGTTATAAACAAACTGATGAAATATAGATAATATCTAATAATACGCCCACATTAGGCGCCAATTTAAGAGCACTACGGGGTTGCTAGCAGACTAACCATTCCTATAGAGTTAGTTTGTTGTGCACTCCAAGAAATTAAGAGCAAGTACGTCCAAATATTAAAAGGATAATACTTGTACACCTCTGACTTTAATATATCAAACATGGTAGCTCTAATTGCTGAAAGCCATTGATTACGTTGTTTTGCACTTTCTATATTCAATAAGAATACGGTTATAGTTTAGCATATAGTGCAGGCTCCAATGATTTATTCGTTTGAAAAGTATGCAGACCGCTAACTGTTTTGTGAGGTGCATACCTGTATAAAAAACCATGTTGCCGCTCACCGGTGCGGTCCGTTGCCGTCTTGTTTCCCCACCCTTATAACCCTCATGGTGTGTGCTCTTGCGTTCCCCAACCCGATGCCTATTGCGTCGTCAAAGCGAGTTACTTTTGAGTGTCTCCATTTGGTGACATACTATTTATGAATTCAATAAATAGTTTTGTGAAAAAATGTCACTAAAGTCATTAATTTAAAGAAAAAAACCCAATGAACTAGCGTGTTCGTTTTGCACTTCATTAGGGCAGTTAGTGAACGAACCAAAGCCACAGACATTTCTCACTATAAAACAAACTCCCTCCAAACTTCTGTCATATCTTGCAGTGCAAATGTGAACGATCCATCTTTTCACGTCTGAACGAATTTTATTATTCTTCCTAAAGTGGATATTATAATGTTCACCTGAAGGGTTCGTAACGACTGCTCAGACGAAAAATACAAAAATCAATACTTACTGTTTCGTTTTTGCTTAACTGCTGCACTGATGGTACCAATTGGACGTCGTAACACTATAAGTCTAACACAGTAAATACTAACACTTTTTTAAATTTAAACCTGAAAAGGAATTTTGAAACACAAGAAAAAGACAATATAATGTTCAAAAAATATATATTAAATCTTTTAAAAAATTATGTTATTACAAAACGTTCAAGAAAATGTATGATAACTATAGTCTGGCCCGTGTACAACACATAGTGAGGAACGGAACGACTTATAATGTAACCAACTACCATCCAATATGCGGTTTATAGCTAACGATTACACAACAAGATTCAGTAAAAAGTTCAATGTTTATAATTTTGGTGGACTTTTGCTTGCCTGTCTATTGGCGTATTTTCAGTTCAATATCAATTTAGTTCGCTCCTCGCAGCTTAAAACTGCTTGAACCGCAACGACTTTGAATTATATTGTGGCGATTATATATTCATACGTTCAGGCAAGGCGGTCCCATGCACATCTGAGTACACGGTAAAGATACTTTTCTGACACCGAATCGCTGAGGAACCGGTTTAAGGCAAATGCGCGGAAAACACATAGTTTTTCCGCCAAAATCGATGGTTGGAAAGTGAAAGGTCACCCTCGACGCTAAGGGCAATTTTTGCTAAAACTCTCGAAAAACTTTGACTAGAGATTAGAGAACGTATCCTCATATTTAACATAACGCATGAGTGAATGAGTGAACAACGTGAATTCGTAAAAGGGCTTTTATTTTCGAAATTTCCGAAATTAAAGTTGGTTTTCGTTATACTTTCTAAAATTTTGTGGCCAGGGCGGCATTACGTCCCCGTGCAACGACATTTAGTATACTTTCTAAAATTACACACCTTGATGAGTTTCCAAGATTTTGGCATAAGAAAATATGAAAAATGTTAATTTATATATAATAACCTCTTCCAACGGCCTTTTTAAGTCGGATTTTATTATAGTTTCGAAACGTTTATCGAAGGATTTGGCGTGTTCTTTAACACAAACAGATGCTACTGAGGTTATTGATTCTAAGGTGCACAATGAGTGAAATGAATGCTAAAGACGAAAATGATGTCCAAAATCTTATCTCGACTTTGAACGAATTTAACCCATTCAAAGCAAATGACGAGAATAATATCCTTTACAACATCTATAATACTGATGCTGTAACTGAAAAATCAACGTCATAATGTATTCTCGATGTCAGACAATGTGGAGAATCTTTGATTAACGAATTCGAAAAAGAAGAAAAATGTATTTGGCACTATGAAAACACCTTTTTATAATTTCGATTATTGCCCAAATCTAAGAAAGACTATAAGTTCAAATAAACAATTTCAAGAGTTCAACAATCACTTATGTTAGCTATTGAAAAACACAAAAAAAGGAGACTACAAAATAGCAATAATTGAATGCAAGGGATCCACATTTAAGAAGCTTATAACAGCAAATAAAATAAACATAAAATATAATAGATGCCCAGTGTATGAAAACATTAGTGTTCTGAGATGCTTAAAGTGCAACGGTTTCAACCACAAAATGCGTGATTGTAAAAAAGAGACTGTATGTACAAATTGTGCAGAAAATCATTCAGCAGAAAACTGTGTAAATCGTGTCAAAAAGTGCATTAGTTGCGAAAACTCCAACCTAAGGTTCAAAACAGACTACGATATAAACCACTCCTGTCTGGATAGTGAATGTCCAGTATTCAAAAAACAGTTAAGTAATGTTAGAGAACAGATTATAGTAACTAGTAGTGGTTATGGACCCCTTTATAAAAGATTACAATAATGAGCCTATGAAAGCACAAGTGATTAAAAACCTATCTATATTTAACAGTACTTGTCAACAAGCACAGCATAATTTCAAAATACTACATCTCAATATAAGAAGCATATTTAAAAATTTTGACGAATTAACCATACTCTTAAATCAATTAACTGTTGACTTTAAAATTATTGTACTGACAGAAACTCATTACATACATGATCCAAGCGTATTTAAACTCTATGGCTATAATGTTTTATATAATGAGGGTTATTTAAATAGGAGCGATGGTGTAATTATCTTTATCAAAGCAAATATACACTATAATTATAACATTATTAGCATTGGGGAAACAAAAGCCCTACAACTAAACATCCTAAAAAACAATAAAAAAGTTGTGGTAACTGCAATATACCGCTCACCTAGTACATGTCCAGAACGCTTTACTACCCAGCTACTGCGTTATTTGTATCAAACAGAAAAAAATGACATGCACATCATAACAGGGGACATTAACTTAGATTTACTCTCAAATAATGATAATGTTGAACAATATAAAAATACAATGAGTGCCCATGGTTTTATATCATATATTAATGAACCAACTCGTCCGCAAAGTGAAACATGTCTAGATCACTTCTTCATAAAAAACTCACTACATATGGACGATAATAATATAAAATCTTATATCTTTGAATATGACATTACAGATCATTATCCTATTGCTATAAGTTTCAAAATCGACACAAATAAAGAAAAAAATAATACAACTACAAAAGAAAACATCAAAAATAAAAAATATATAAATTATGCTAACCTCAAATCGGACTTACAACAGGAAAAATGGAATGACATGTACCGTGAAAATAATATAGACCTGATGACAGATATATTTATCAAAACATTAAAATACCATATTACAAAAAACACCAAATAAATTAAAATAAATCACAAAGATATACACCGGAAACAATGGATAACCTCTGGACTCGTAAAATCTATAAATGAAAAAAATAAATTGTACCAAAAATTACAAAGCGATCCAAATAATATAAACCTATCTAACGCATACAAAGAATACAAGAACAAATTAAACCGGTTGATACAAAAGGCGAAAAAAAATTATTCTAACTCTATGATAAACAATAACAAAAACTCAACTAAGGCTCTTTGGAAGTGTGTAAACAATATTTGTAACAAATTGGAACCTAAAACAATTATATCTAAAATTAGATTAACAGATGAAAATATTATAGAAAATAAACAACAAATAGCAAACGCATTTAATCAGCACTATAGCGACTTGGGACAAACATATGCAAACAAAATAAACGATCCACCAGAGGGTTTTGCCGAAAACAACATCGAAATAGAAAACACAATGTACCTATACCCGACAAATGAGACAGAAGTCCGGAAAGTTATCAAAGAACTAAAATTTAAAAAATCTCCTGGTCTTGATAACATTCGCACGGAAGTATTAAAAAAAGTAGAAACAGAAATTGCCACTCCAATAACATATCTAATAAATAGATGCTTTGAAACTGAATGCATCCCTAAACTGCTAAAAGTTGGTCTCATTAAACCACTTTATAAAAGTGGAGACAAACTAGAAATAATAAACTACAGGCCAATCTCACTTATCTCTAATATCGCCAAAATTATTGAAAAAATATTAAAATGCAGAATTCTGAAATTTTTAAATCGCCACAATATAATCTCGGATCACCAATATGGCTTCAGAGAGGGAAAGTCAACTGAAGATGCAATTCATAAATTAACATCTGAAATATATAGAGCTCTAGACTCAAAAACATCTGCTTTATGTATCTTTGTTGATCTATCTAAAGCTTTTGACACCGTGTCCCACCAAAAACTTTTAGAAAAAATAAAATGCTATGGACTTCGGGGAAAAATGTATAACCTCATTAAAAGTTACTTATCCGATCGGGAACAGTATGTGGAGATTGACGGTACTATTAGTAGTGCCAGAACAATAACATTCGGAGTCCCGCAAGGAACGGTATTGGGACCACTACTATTTACAATATATATCAACAGTTTACTATCCATTAATTCCACTGGTAAAATATTAAGTTTCGCTGATGATACTGCTGTTTTATACACCGGAAATAGCTGGGAAACTCTAAAAAGAGAAGCAGAGACCGACTTTAAAAAAATAAAAATATGGTTCCAGTACAACAAACTAACCTTAAATTGTGACAAAACCAAATATTTACCGTTCACCTCCTAGACTAACACATTACCCGATATTGGCCCACTAAAAATTAATGAAGACGTGCAAATACCAGAAGCTGAGTCTATAAAATACCTAGGCATTACTGTAGACAGACATCTAAGGTGGGATCTACAAGTAATGAATATTATAAAAAAAGTCAGAGGACTACTTACCAGATTTAAACTTCTTAAAGAATACTTAAACGAACCACAGCTAAAAATTCTTTATTACTCGTTGGTCCAATCACAGCTTTCATATGGTATTGTAGGCTGGGGAGGAGTAAGCGATAACCATCTGGAAAGACTAAATTCCATACAAAAATGGATACTAAAAACAATTTTTGGTAAAAATCGAACTTACCCTAGTGATAAGCTATATAAAGAAAACAACGTTCTGGATATTCGACAACTGTTTTGTTTAAATATGTTACTGAATATAAGAAAAAATAAAATAAACATAGAACCTATTCGTCACAATTATAATACACGAGGAAAACAACACAGTCATATCATGCCCCGATGTGACAAAACCATAGGTCAACGAAACTGTAACTACTTAGGACCTCGTCTATATGAAATTCTACCAACAAATATTAAAAATATGGACAAATTCAAGAAATTCAAAAAAAATGTAAAAATATGGCTTCTAAATACTGATCGAACTAGGTTTCAAAATATAGTTAACCAGAGAAATAATCCCAGCAAAAAATAATAATTATCCAAAATATGCCATTTGATATAATATATTAATCGTAAAAAAATAAAAAATTCTATATACCTAATTAAATAACTGAAAACATTATAAAATTACACGTCAGCTTCTGTTTATTGTCTATTTAAATTACTTGCTATGTATATGTAAAATCACGCACAAGCAGCAGCAATCTGCTGCTGCTTCTGTGATTACCCTAGTTTATTTAGGTGTTTATACATTTTATACGCCATTCATATATTACTTTTTATATATCATTATATTGTGTATTTTATATCTATACATTGTATATTGTACATTCTATATATTGTGTATTGTATATTATCTTAAATAAACTTATATTATTATTATTATTATTATTATTATTTGGAGCTCAAAATATTTGCACACACGAAATTTAGACTATCCAAAATATTTTTCTGGCTAAGATGGTTTTTATAGAAAGTCACCTAAATCAACTATGGCTCTTGAAATCGAAACCAAGCATTAAGTGTGGAAACCACACCTTACAAGGAATTATATGCTCTAATAATCCGAAAGTTTACATTGTAGATACATTGTTACTAGTGCATCAAAAAAGTACAACTCAAAAGTTTGAGTACGTTTGGAGAATTCGTAGAACCGTTTTACAAAAAAATAACGAATTTTTGTCTCCGTTGAGCGATATGATAATGATATACCTGTTGAATTTTTGGAATGATCCTTTTTCCTGATTTCAAAAATATACCTTATGTTACCCCTACCATATACCGTTTTTGAGTTATTAAACGTCGAATATCTTAGCTCAACTAGTTACTGTAAATATGGAAACTTAATATTATTAAAGTGAGCTATGCAAATGACAACTATTATGTTTGATAAGTGACATTTCCTTAGTGAAATAATCAAAATGGTTTACAGTAGGGAAGAGATGGTCCAAATATTTATTTGTTATATACAAAATAACAAAAATAATGCAGCAAAAAGAGCATATAGGGTGTTGTATCCGAATCGTCCAACACCATCAGAAAATACGTTCAAAAATATTTACCGAAAGATGAATAACACCTCCAGTTTTAGTAGAAGAAAGCATGTAGTTCAAGCGAACTAGGAAGACTAGATATACTGCTTCATTTCAAAGGTAAGCCCATCCATATTTATTCGCGAATAGACTTTTTTGAACATCGTATTATTTTTTAGAAAATTCTGAATGTAATATAAATAATGCAGTGGATCGATTAGGTAAAATTTATTTTAAAATCCAACGTACGTTAAAAAATAATAACTGGACCATATAAAATTTTACCCGTACAAGTTTTAACAGAAGCTCATAAAAGGAAAAGGCTGGACTTTTGTCGCCAGCTGATCCAAAATTTGAATGAAGATTCCGATATTTTACTCATATCTTATGGACTAATGTATCATCCTTTTACGGCAGGAGTTTTTAATAGAAAAAATCAAAGGTCGCGGGAAAACAAGCACAACAGAAAAATATTGGTAAAACAAATTAAAAAAATGAGGAAAAAAACTGTTAACATTTGGTGTGGAATTTTCAGAAACAAAATTGTTGGGCCTATATTTTATGCTTATACTTAAACTGGAGTTACATATCTCGAAACAATTATCCCAGAAGCAGAAAATATTCGTTTGCAGAATTTTCCGGAAGCTGAACTTGATGATGATGAGGATGGGGCAACTCCGCATACTGTCCTACCCGCTCGCTCGAGATTATTTGAATAATGTATTCCCAATATTGATAGGGAATAATGTGACACGTTTTTCTCCACCTCGCACGTTGACGTGGAGAAAAGGGCGCGACCACTCTTTGACACACGAGCTCCGGAAACAAGTTTTCGGTTTGCTCGGGCGCTAGTCCTAGTTTAAGTGATAGGACACACTACCCTCAAGTCGAGTACGCGAGGCTGAGTAGCTCAAGTGGAGAAAGTTTTACTCCAGAGGGTCAATGTATGGGAAATTAAACGTTCACACACAAACAGTCAAACTCAGAGTCTTTCAATAAAATCAGTATATTACAGTAAACCTAAATGTACAATTCTAAATATTTATTATGAAAAATCTATAATTTATCAAATACCGGTAGGAGCACGCGTAGCAACGCAAAACTCCAATAGAACCAGATGACTCAGGTGATCAGATTAGCAGGCTGTAACATACAGAATATACAGTTAGCAAGAATAAACAGGGTGCAGAATAGTTAACGGACACCAGACAAGTAAAGCAAGACACAAATATATAAAAGCTACAGTGAAACAGTTTATCAAGTACTTGCTAGTACATCAGTTTACCTGCTCCTCTGTGGACTTACTTACTCCCTGTGCTTACGGTCGGGCACGCCTGCTTTGGTGGAGCGATCGTAGTGGAATTCCTTCTGCTACAGTGAAACAGTTTATCAAGTACTTGCTAGTACATCAGTTTACCTGCTCCTCTGTGGACTTACTTACTCCCTGTGCTTACGGTCGGGCACGCCTGCTTTGGTGGAGCGATCGTAGTGGAATTCCTTCTGCAGAGCTCCTCAGATCCTTTTCTGAAAATGAAACAACTTACTATAGAAATGGGAGTAGACGCCTGATGGATGCGATGCTAGTCGACTGGACTTTGTCAAAATCCTACAGCTCGAATATAACAGATGGCACCTGGGTTCGCTTCTCGGAGTGGACACGTCTGATCCCGATGAGTCGCCTGGGCTGACTGACTTCTTGGCTCCACAGGTCCTCTTCTAGCAGCGAAACCTCTTACCATGGGAGTGGGAGTAGGCGCTAGACGGATGCGCTACTGGTCGGTGACGTTAAACAGACTTAACAAAATATTTTGAAATATTTTTTAGACTTAGAAAAATAAGGCCACTACGGGTTTGTGGACTTAGAAAAATAATTGGGATACAGATTTGTGAACTTAGAACAATTAACGGTACCTTTAAGTTTTAATATCTTCGGAGTGAACACGTCTGCTTGCTTTGAATCGAACTGGATTACTGCCTACACGGTATGAATTTAATTACTTCCTTCCGATATGAAGGAGTGGGAGAAACAGCAGAAAACAGATGCGTGATGGATAACGGTGACATCAGACGGACTTAACAAAATATTTGAAATATTGTCACGCAGTACCTAGACAATTATTGGACCACCCGGTATATGATTTTATTCAGGAAACGATTTAGTTACAAAATTAATTTAATCCGATATCTTAAAGTAAACCAAGTTGCTGGTTACAATGTACCGTGGAAATCCAGCAAACTCAGCAACGGTGCACACGGCCCGCTAGTTGCAGAAATGCTGAGAGTGCAAGTACCGGGAAAGGAAATGGAAAAAAGTAAATGAGTTAGTTAGTGGTCGTCTGGGTTTTTAGAGAACCAGGCCTCGGTGGTGCGTGGGGCAATTCCCTCCCAGAGGCCATGCCTCAGGGTGGCTAGATGTGGTACAATGTAAGTAGTATATTTTATTATGTTCATTTCATTGTTTGATTTTATTCTGTTATAATAAATGTTCAATCTGTTATGTTACCACTATGTTTTATTTGTGTCTTCACTTAGTAACGTAATTTACCCTCTCGACATGCCAAGAGAGTAAAGTGACTTTAGCCATGGCTATCGTTGGCACTTACCTTCTACAGGGTGATGCTGGCGATATCCGTGGACGTCCTGCTAACCCCCGTCGCGCAGACGTGACACATGGTGTAGGTGCCGTATGTCAGCTCGTGACAATATTTTGGGGACTTCACATACCTTAATTTGTGGACTTGCGACATTTTCGTTACAGCACCGGAGAAAGCAGCAGACACGTGTACCTCGTAGGACGGCAGCCGGAAGACTGACTGCGGAATAATTAAATTATTCTCGTGTACTGAAAGAGTGACGTCGCATAGGTGACGTCAAATGAACTTGTAAAATATTTTCGGAAAATAATGCCAGGACGGATTTGTGGACTTGGCAAATTTACCTTACTCTGATACCACAGGACGGAGATCTCTGCACATATAACCTGATCGGTCGCTGGGAAGGCACTGCTCCTTGCAGTCCTCGCGTGGTTTGGCTTGCCTGAAATATAGACACTCTTCTCGTCGCTCCCCACCCGGGTTCATCTGTACTTTACAATCTGGTATACCTACGCGGGGTTTCTAGAAATTAATTTCAAACGAATTCGCCTACAGCGGTACAGTATATTTGCAAATATAAATATAACAGAACAGCTACTATAAAATATTTTCCAGAAAATAATGATATTTTATACAAATTTCGGTAACGAAAAACACTTCGTTACGATAACGGAACAATTAAATAGCCACCTAACAGTCCGCATTTGGCCCCTGTCATTTCATTTTTTTTGGGATTTGTGTATATTGTCAAATCATTAAAGACATGATTAGGCTTGAAATAAACAATATGAATATAAATAATGAAGTCATTTCCAATGCAATTATAAATATAAGAAGACGTTATCAATTATGCATTGACAATAATGGTGACACATCGAACATCTTTTATGAGTTATCAATTATTAATATTTAAATTTCCTAAATAAATCTTTGTTATCTATTTAGTGTAAATATTTGTTTTCTTCTTCCTCACTGTAAACCATTCTGATTATTTCATTAAATAAATGTCACTTATTAAATAAAGTAGTTGTCATTTTCATAGCTCACTTTATTAATGTTAACTTTTTCATATTTACAGAACCAGTTGAACTAAGATATTCGACATTTAATAATTAAAAAACGGTATATGGCAGGGATAATATATAGTATATTTTTGAATTCAGGATCATTCAAAAAATTTAATAATATATACATACAATACCTACTACTATGATATCCGCCTGAATAACGGTTAAAATATCAAGGGAAATAATTTCTAATTTAATTCTCAAAGTCGTAAGTTCGGAAACATTAAAAGACATACAATTCTAAAAACACAAATAAGCAATAAAACAAATTCAAATCAAACTGAACAATATTTCATACAACTACAAGATGAAATTCCCTATCTAGCTAATAAAATAAATACGATACTAAAATAAAAATAATTTGGAGATGATTAAGTTTAAAATAAAATTTGTTAATAAAAATGAAATTAATTGTCAAAATTTGTAATTTAAAATATTCTCAATTATTTCAAAACGATAAAATGGTGAGCAAGACATTTATATAAAGTTTATTATAGTCCAAACTTTACGATATAATGCCTGTCATCAAACAACCCGACGCACATTAAAAACCTAGAAAGGTAAGCAAGTCAGTTTGCGGGCGAGACAGCACAAATAATGATGATATTTTAATGAGGTCGTAAAGTTTTTGTTGCGTTTTTTATGTACCGGAACTGCTAATTTCAACTATACAACCTTTTAAGTCCGCGTAGCTCAATATAACTTACAGCCGCACAGTATCACTTATTTGCGATGTTTAACTGCTATCTCCTAAACTCCTTCACGTTTCAAGTGGTATATTGTTTCCACCAGGATCGTTTTTTGCAGCTTAAAATAAATTATGATTATACTCCTTTCTCTTACTTGTCAAAATATTGAAAAACTCGATTTTCTATTTCTTTCTTCCAAATTCTTTAGTTACCCATCTTCCTTCGTTTTGCTTTTCTTCAATTCAATCAACAACAGTCTATTTGCTCTATTTTACTCCAAATTTTTCTTTCTCCAAAATCTTTCACCCTATCAATTTTCACAATTTTCTTATTATTTCTGGGTTTCAGTAAAAGTTTATATATAGAAATGCCCTTCTGAATGACACTGATTTCGTTAAATTTGGCTATGAGTTCTGAGAAGGCAACTTTTATCCAATACAAATGAAAAAGACCAGCCATGTAAATATCAATACAATTGTCACATAATGTCATGTAGTTGTAAGAAATCAACTTTGAGCCGTATTTCTGTCTGTAAATGCATAAACAATAATTGTAAATTTTTAAAACCAAGTTAAACTGCTTGCTTCTTATATTTAAAATAATATATTGTTTTATTTTAACGATAAACACGTGTTAGCAGGTGTTAAGTACCTACATTTACTCGTTATTTCATTTATTACCCATGAATACATCACACACTTATTTTTAGTAAAGTAACACTATTAAAACCAATGGTTTATTGAATGATACGAAACAATGTACAGGGAGTTTGCTAATTGATGGTAGTCCTTTTAAAGAATAAAAAACATTTTTGTCTATTATGCCAAATAACCAAAATAAAAAATTAGTTAATGTCTAAGATACATGAGACACAAGCCGGTAACGTTGCACGTTACATTTGTCATCGCTCGCAGTAAGCGCTCGATGTTGGTTGACCAGCGTTTATTAGTTTTTTTACGTTATCAATAAAGCAGGGCATATAGCTCTCGTATAGAGGAATTGTACCATCAACGGTTTCCTAACCGCCGCAGACCAGACGCAAGAATACAGAATGCGTAAGTCTATTATTTAATCGCACATTTACTGTGCATTTCTATTAAATAAAATGTCGAGGGTTTAATGTTACGTTTAAAAACACAAATATTCATTTAGATAGTACAACCGTGTTGGCTTTGACTTTTGCTATGCTGCCACATTAATAATTATCTAATTTTAGCCCTCGTTTTCAAATGACTTTTTGAGAAAAATGCAATATATAAAAGTTAAACGAATAGTATCCACCATTATAAGAACTACCAACAGTTAGCGAACATCCTATATAAATGAGAGGGGCCCTCATTTATTGGACCATAATACTTTCTGGCAACATCAATAATATCGAAGTCTGGGAACACTATAACGTATACCAGAAGCCATAATGTATATTTTGCATATGGGAGTCCGCTCTATATAAGCTGAGGATAGTTTCTCTTTGGTACAATCCTTTGTTCTATACACCTACTAACCGTGGTCTACATTATAGTCGAGCTCAGATGTACGATGTACTCAAAAAGACAACAAAAACTTTACGACGTCATTATTATCGCTGTTGGACCATGGGGTATGGTGTCATCAAACAAGCCGACGCACATTAAAAACTTATGTATTAGAATGTACAGGGTTATTCACTATATATTGACCCCCTCCTTTATTTCCGTTATTGTTGAAAATAGAAAAAAAAAGTTTCGTATAAAAGTTGTAGGACCTTATCTATATTTTATTGAAACGTGATTTAAAAAAACAATGTCTGTATAGGTCACGTGATACGATAAATATGTGTTTTTTAAATTGAACATCCTATATATTATTGCATTTTCGAGAAGCCCTTTTTCCCCATATTTCAAATATATAAAATTGTATAGGTCTGTCTTAAATACTTCTTGACATATTTGACATTCCAAATGCAAATGAGCTGGTTTATTGCAAGAAGAGTGAGTCATGCATGTCGAAATACAAGTGAAACAAAAATAACAAGGTAGGTCACGACGTTTATTCAATTTTGACATTTTAAACCGTCATGATTAACTCCATAGCAATAACCGTAAATAGTTGTTTATTCGCTAATGAAATAAAAAGTTTTTCCTACGACTGCTTTAAAAAGTGCTACTAACTACAACTACTAATTACGCTTGAAAATTATTGATTTCACATAGCGTGTGCTAAATCTTTAACGCACGCTAACATTATTTGAAATCCCTTTCACGTGTGAAGAGTGCTATTTTCAACATGTAAATTATATATGACCTAACTATAACCACGTGTAAATAATTAATGTGATATTAGAATTAACTTCATATTTAATTTATTAAAGAACAGATTTAATAAAGCAAGAGAAAACTCTTTATAATAAAATAATACTACATAAGAAATCAATTAAAGAAACTGTTCAAAGTGGCCACCATTATTTTCAATGCAAAGCTCATAGCGTCTTCTTAAGTTTAGGAAAATATTGCAAATAGCGTTATTATGGTTTCTGTTTAAGTTGTTAATTTCTTCTAGAATTTTTGCTTTAATGGCCTGAAGATTGTGGTGATGATTAAAATTGGCTTTGTCTTTTAAAAACCCCCATAAAAAGCTATCTAATGGCGTCAAATCGGGCAATTTGGTGGCCATCGAATGGTCCCAGCATTGCCTATCCAAATTGGAAATTGATTATTTAAATGTTCCCGAACTTCTAAAACGCTATGTGGAGTCGCCTCCCGTCTTGATGCCAAATCATTCTAGATAATACGTCCATAGAGAATTCTTGAATTAGACGATCTACCTCTGGCAAATTATTTCGAAATATATTTGTCGTGTCAATGCAAAATCATAAAATACAGGCCCAACTACTTTGTTTTGAAAAATTCCTGACCAAACATTGATTGATTTTCTACCCGATTTTTTTATTTGCTTGGCCTTTCTCTGTCTTTGGTTTTTATTCTCCCAGGAACGTCTGTTTTTTATATTAAAAACTCCCGCCGCGTGGAAAAACTTAACTCATCTGTCCACATCTTTAAAAAAATCAGTATTTGTTAGTTGTTATTTTTGTTTCTCTTGTGTTTTGACACGCATGGCTCACTCTTCTTGCAATAAAGCAGCTAACCTATTGTTATTATTATTATTATTATTATTTCAGGTATACAGTGAGTAACAGCCAAATGGAATAAATTCCGTATCTCAATTATTGTGCATATTTATAAAAATCCCCAGACACGTCAATTTTGGATTCTGAAATGACATCCTGCCAATTTTATTGAAAACGCCGTAGCGATTGGACAACAATAAATAGATGACATAGTTGCCAATAAATAGTTGTGAATGTTTTGCGTATTGTTTAAACTTTGCTAGCTGCAAATTCTAAACATGGTTTATTTAAACGAAATGCATAAAATAATAGGTGATAGGAGATGGAACGCGATCACAGAAGCACGTTCTCCTGATCTTACACCCTTTGATTTCTATGGGGATATGTGAAAAGTATGGTATTTAAAACTAAGCCACGCCGATATAGCTGAATGAGAATAACGGATGTGGTTGGATCGGACATGCCTCAGATGTTGGAGAACGTTGGAAGGCATTTTTATTTACGATTAGGATGCTGCCAAGACGTTCAAGGAACTCATTTTGAACATTTACTACAATGAAATTCAGTTTTTTTTAGTTTGCTGTTGTAATTACGTCAAGCATCAAATAAGCCGACGTACATTAAAAACCTACAAAGATAAATGATTCAATTTGCAGGCGAGATAGTACAGAGGGTAACGGTATTTTTATGAGGTCGTAAAGTTTTTGTTGCGTTTTTTTTTTGATTGCCCAGTAAATATACACCCGACTATACATGTCAAAAAAATTACAGGAGTTCTATCTTGGAGAATAATTCAAGTGAAAATGTAAAGCGTATGGAAGTCTGAGGGACATCCTTAAATAAGTTTATGAATCTAATTTTGGTACCTAAAATGGAAATAGTTTTATGGACGATTCAATTGGTAACTAGAATAGAATAGAATAGAATAGAATATATTTATTAACCTTTTTTGCCATACAAAATATGCCAGTCAATGTTAATTATCTAAAATACATAAATATAAAATCCTAAAAATTGGACATAGTAAAAACAAACCAGTTCGATTTACAGATAATAAAAACATTTGATAAAAGCACCTGTAAGCATAAAGTGTATAGTCGAGGCAAGAATTCAAGCGATGCACGTCACAGATCGTTTCTATAAATAAGGCAATACTGCTAAGAATAATGAAGCCCCATTAAACTGTACCTATTTCTGAAAAAAACTTAATAACTGGGTGTCAAGAAGTACTTTTATGTAATTAATGATTAAAAATTATGTTACTATTAAAATTTCTTTAATGAGATCACTCGTGACGTGCATCGCTTGCATTCTTGCCTCGACTTTACACATATACACTCAGTGATAAACTCTTCCAAAGTATAAAAACAACCTTCGATTAAAAATGATTTTAAATTTCTTTTAAACTCAGCAAAACAGCGTGGCAATTTAATTGCATTAGGTAAAATGTTAAAGAGACTACAACCTGCGTAGACGGGAGACTTTTTATATTTCTCGTGCAAGCATTTACCAAGACAAAACTTTTCTTTATTTCTGGTTGGGTAATCATGAAAGTCTATATTTTTTTAAAATTTGGTTTGATTTAGATATACAAAACATAATATTTTTAGTATATAGATTGATGTAAAAGTTAATAAGCATCTACACTTAAAAGATTCACGGCATGACTCCCTGTAATCTAAGTTAAACATTAGTCTCAATATACGCTTTTGTATTATAAAAACGCGAGTAGATTCTGTAGATTGACCCCAGATAGTAATATTATTGCTTATTGCTGAGTATACTTGGGCATAATATAATGACAATAAGGCAGTCTCATTTAAGTCATTTTTTAAAGAAAACAGCGCAAAGAAAGACTTGTTCAACTTAGAGCATACCTGGTTAACATGTTCAGAAAAATTAAGATTTTCATCTACCTGAATACCTAAAAATTTTGTTACATTGGTAATTTTAATTTGAGTATTATCTAGAGGGAAGTTTATGTCTGGTACAGCGCAGTTCCCATAAGAAAATTTTATACATTCAGTCTTATTTAAATTTATAATTAATTTATTTCTGTTGCACCAGATCTTAAATTCCTCTAATATAATATTGACTCTGTCGATAGCACCTAAGACGTTAACCGCTGACACTACATCATCAGCGTACATAAATAACCCTCCGTGTTGTAATATGTAGTCTGGTAATCATTTACAAACAAGAGAAATAGTAAGGGGCCCAATATACTCCCTTGAGGCGTTCCAAGGTCTGTATTATATAATTGGGAGTTCACCTCTCCTACTCTAACAACCAGGGACCTGTCCGTCAAATAAGATTTTATCCAATATCTAGACGTCTCTCTAACGTCAGCATAATGTCCACCGGACCTACCTATTATCGACATCCTGCGTATCTTCGAGTGTCCAGAGCGTATATTTTTCAGGCGTCCAATGTCCATAGCACATCTCTGTGCTATTTGCTCTAGTCGGCAACGCCTGAGTGCAACAATTACTCGTTTTCTTCATGAGAAAATAAAAGAGATTCATCAATAGACATAAAATCATTATTAACCTGACCTGATATTTAACCTTTGATATGCAATATTTATATCAATTAGAAACCAATTTAAATAATCCGATAAGAAATTTCAAAAGGGAGATATAATCAGCAAAGAAAGGGACAGCAATATTAAACACTTCGGCACAAAATAAAAAATGAAACGCGATAATACAAAAGAAACGACGATGACTGATGAGTGTTTTATAGTTCGGTTACAATGTAACAATCTGTTGTTTGTGGTTGACCTTTGATAAAATAAATAAAGTAGTGTGATTTGAAGAGTTGAGTATAAATCTGTAGTCTTACTTGGCACTTTGTTCTCGTCCCTCTGGAATGCAACTAGTTTCTATTATGGTTTTACAACTGCTGCACGCCGGTGGATGAACGATATGAATTAAATTTTTCCGGTAAGTTGTTTGTTTACTCGTACCCACTAAATTAAATAAATGTCGCCCTTATCACAACACCATTGCGATAGAAACGTGTTTCTCATAGTATCTTGCAAATAAGTTAAAATAATATTTGTTTATTTCCACGCGTGTCGCATAATTTGCTTCTAGCTTTGACTCAGTGATAAATAGTTTTGTTTGGAGACTACATAATTTTTTCTTAGGTAGTTTGAAAATCATGGTTTTAATTGGATAACGAAAATTGGGACACTCAAAGAATAAATAATATTCTGCGTTTTGTTACACAGGTGCGAAGGGTTGAGAAGTTAAAAATGAGTCCGAACGATAAAATTTCCACAATGGAAAGACATAACGGAAGTGGGACAGAAAAAATGAACGGAAGGTAAGTTTGGCTATACGCTATTTTATATACATAGATATTGATTTTGAACCATCTAGTAGAGATGAATAGAAAGAAAAAGTTTAAGAAAAATTTAACAAAGAAAAATATTTCGTAATTTTTGTACAATCCAGTTTTGCAGTTTCAGTGAGGTTGATGTATTGTTTAATTAAACAATTGAATTTTTAAGAGCGTGTTCTTCCATCGGTTTTTTTTTAAATCTCGAAATCTATAAGTTCTCCAAGACAAATGGAAAATATGGAAAATGTCCATTATGAGTTATACATCACAATATAAATAAACTAGAATTCACTCCGATTATTATATTATTATTTACATAGTAATAAAATATTGCAAAATACATTGCTTTTAAACAAATTATTATTTCTCTGAAGAAAATGGGCAAATTTCAATGAAATTTTGGGAAAATATAGGCCTTACAAAGTCCTACCATTATCAATTAAAAAACCGCGGCCCAAGGAATTACTACTTCCACATCCAGATTTTGTATCCAATTCTTATGCATACTAAATCCCAATGTAATATTTGATTCCCTTTAATAATAGAGTGGGGGTGATTGAGGGGGTGGTTAATGTAAAAAAAATTTAGAGGTCCTTGGTTCTCGTATACACACTAAATCCCAATTTAATTTTTTATTCCCTTAAACAATAGGGTGGGGGTGGAAATGGGGGTGGTAGAGGGGCTAACTAATGCGAAAATAAATTTTAGAGGCCCTTGGTTCAAATCCCAATTTAATTTTTACTCCTTTTAATAATAGGGTGAGGGTGGTAGAGGGGGTAGCTAACGCCAAAAAATTTTTTTTATTCATTTCGTTTTGTATACACACTAAATCACATTTTAATTTTTTTTACCCCCTTTAATAATAGAGTGAGGGTGGCAATGGGGGTGGTCACAAAATTTTTTAGGCGTTTCGTTCTTGTATATACACTAAATCATATTTAAATTTTTTTTCCCCTTCAATAATAGGGTGGGGATGGCAATGGGCGTGCTAGAGGGGGTAGCGAACGCCGAGAAAATTTTTTTAGACGTTTCGTTCTTGTATATACACAAAATCACATTTTAACTTTTTTACCCCCTTTTAATAATAAGGTGGGGGAGGCAATGGGGTGGTAGAGGGGATAGCTAACGCCAAAAAAATTTTACTAGACGTTTCGTTCTTGTATATACACTAAATCACATTTTAACTTGTTTTACCCCTTTTAATAGTAGGGTGGAGGAGGCAATGAGGTGGTAGAGGGGGTGACTAAAGCCAAGAAATTTTTTTTAGACGTTTCGTTCTTGTATACGCACTAAATCACATTTCAATTTTTTTTATCCCCTTTAATAATAGTGTGGAGGTGGCAATGGGGGTGGTAGAGGGGGTAGCTAACGCTAAAAAATTTTTTAGACGTTTCGTATTTGTATATACACTAAATCACATTTTATTTTTTTTTACTCTCTTTCATAATAGTGGGGGGGGGGGCTGATGCCAAAAAAATGTATAAGTATGAAGACGTTATTTTACCATTAGAGGCGTCTTTTACAAAAGGTTATCATACTCGATGCTATTTTTTCACTGCATTATCAGGACGGTATAAGTAACGGTAATTAAATAAAAAAATGAGTAATTTTTTATACAAAATTACAATTTATATACTTGTGATATTATTTAATATTGATTGGAATTTATTTCCTGCACTTAAAAAACGCAACAATAACTTTACGACATAATTATCATCGCCTCGGGCCATGGCGGCATGCCTGCATCAAACCATCCGACGCACATTAAAAACCTATAAAGGGAAGCGACATGATTTGCGGTCGAGATAGTACAAAGAGTAATGGTATTTTAATGAGGTCGTAAAGTTTTTGTTGCGTCTTTTATATAACAATTGATTTAATTTTAAGTAAGTACCTCTGTATTGCTTGGAAAAATATTAATGTTATTTGATAATTCACATAGTACTCTACATTTATTTTGAACTTTTATCATAACAAATTTTTTTTTTAAATTAAAAAAGAATAAAAATAACTAACATTAACTAGTAATACCAAATATTAACTCATTGCGAAATTTATTATTTATTAAATAATCTTTCACATTTTTATGTATAATCAATTTAAAAATATTAACATATAAAGTTATTTTTGATATATTATACCGGATGACCTGGAAAAACTTAAAACGGTTATGTTTTTACTCCAAAACTTTCAGGCCTGATGGGCGTCATTACGGTTAGTACATTTGTTCAAACCACGTGAACGCTCAGAGCCAATGAAAACGCAGCACATCAGGGCGCTAAGGAGCTGCAGATAAACGCTCTCTCTCACATTCGTTCTTTCCCGTAGTCTTTCTCACTCATGCCATGGAATGTTTTTCATCGCGTCTGGCAGATTTTTTCAATTTTTCAATCCCCTAGAGGGTTGAATCCTGGTGTAGGGGTGATTGAGGTCAAATCCTTCGAGGGACTTTCCGTTCTACTCGAGGGAATAACAGTTAGTCGAAAAACTGGGGAAAATAAACGGGTTCACGGAAAAGGGCACTTTGGGGGTAGTTTTTGGCCAATTTGGGTTACCGAGGAAAAAAAATTGCGGGACCCCCACCATCCTGTTCAGCGACGGAAGGGGGGAGGGTCTCTAGATTGGTGCTCTGGCAAAAAAAAGCAAAAACGCCAACAAATCCTGACTCCTGTCATCGACTATAGTCTGGTTTCACATCATCTCACTCAAATAGTCTGTGGTGAATATATTATGTTTATAATTGATTATAAATTATAATTTTTGTAATTTTATTATGAATCAATAATATTTTTTAACACATATTTTCTACCTAACTCCTACCTTGCGCAGTACCTGGCTCACCTGTTAAAGCCAGCCAGACAGGCCATTTCCTATACAACTATCGTAGACGGTACCTTTATGCATTATGGCTAGTTGTACCAAATCTGTAGTCAAAATTTGCACCAGTTCTTGGACTATTTGATATAACCCCAACGAAAGAAGTCTGGTGAGGTTAGATCAGGTGACCTTGCAGGCCGCCTTATGAAACTCTGGTTTGAACTAAGTTGTGGGGCATAAGTTTCATTCAGATAATCCATAACAACGCAAAAGTGATTTGTACAACTTTGGAAGTAAATAGTTATTAATGAACTTTAACGAAAAATTATATTTTTCCCATGAACTTTACCTACCGTGGAACGGATTTTGGTATTCCGCAGCACTCTAGACGAATGTCTTAAAGTGCTTAAAAACTGAACATAGACTCAAAAATTCTCGAAAGTCGCATAGTATACTCAGAATGTTGTCTTGGATCCAAATATGTGTTCCATTTAAAAATCGAAAGTTGCTGTTATTGTGAACGATCCATTTTTTGCGTCTGAAGGACTTTTACTATATTTATCAAAAATGAATGTTAACGTTCACAAAATAAGAATTCAAAACGACTGTTTCAGATAGAGAATAATATAAAATTTATACTTACTGTTCGTTTTTGCTTAACTGCTGCTCTGATGGTATCTATTGGACGTCGTAACACTATAAATCTAACACAGTAGGTACTAACACTTTCTTAAAATTATACCTGAAAGGGAATTTTGAAAACACAAGTAAAAGACAATATAAAGTTCAAAAATATATATTAAATCTCTTCAAAAATTTATGTTTTACAACAACTTCAAGAAATATGTTTTGACAAACTATAGTCTGGCCCGTGTACAGCACATGGTGAGAAACGGAACGATTTATAATGTACCAACTACCAACCAATATGCGGTTTTTGAGCTAACGATTACACAAAAAGATTCAAGAAAAGTTCAATATTTATAAAATTTTGGTAGGCTTTTGCTTGCCTGTCTATTCACGTATTTTTATTTCAATATCAATTTTGGTCGCTCCTCGGAGCTTTAAAATGCTTGAATTGCAACGGCTTTGAATTATATTTTGCAATTACAATTTCATACGTTCAGGCAAGGCGGTCCGGTCCCATGCACATATGAGTACATGGTAACTATACTTTTCTGACACCGAATCACTGAGGAACCGGTTTAGGGAAAATCCCGTTAAAACCCATAATTTTCCCGTCAACATCGACTGCTAGGAAATGATGGGGGTCCCATGTCGCTAAAGGCCATTTTCGCTAAAACTTACGATATACTTTGAATAGAAGCTGGATTAACTTGTCCTCATATTTAGCACAACGCATGAGTTGCAGTGCTTAACAACAAACACACAACAAACAACAACAAATTTTGTTACTGTTTCTAAATATTGGTGGTCGGGCGACATTACGTCCCTGTGCAGCGACATTTACTACACTTTCTAAAATTACGCTCCTTGATGAGTTATTGAAATTTTTGCATAAAATACGGTCCGTAGGGCGAAAATATGATGAAAAATATTAAAAACCTCTTCCACGATATTTTTACGTGAAGCACGCTTTTCATGCGAAATATTTAAGTAGGATTTTGTTACAGTTTCGAAAAGTACACCGAGGGTTTTATCGTGTTCTTTAACATTATTTCCGGGTAAAGCGGAAATGGTCTCATACAGTTTTTATGTTCAAATATCAATTTTTACAGGTTTACAGTTTATGCACCCCAAATTCCAAATAGGTAAGTTAAAAATAAAGGAAATAGCCACTAATCTATGTCACCCGGTATGTAAATTTTAATTAGATTTTCGAGTTACATAAAACCAATATATTTTAGTCACACTGAATCTATTAATTTATAAGAAAGAAAGAAATAACGTAAATAAATAAAATATATTGAATTGTAATTAAATTTGATTTTTTATCAAAATTTCATAAATATTATGAAACTATTTTCTTTATTAAAAATTGAAAATAAAAACAATTATTTTAAACTATATAAAATCAAACGTAGTTGAATGTGTACAAAAATCCTAGCGAAGTATACTTGAAATTTGGCACAGTAATTTAATCCTAGTAAAGGGAAAACGAAAATTGTAAAAGTGTCGCCCCTAACACGGATGAACAATTGTAGTATAATATAATATAAATCTGAAATTACGTTTGTCTCAAATCAAAATTAGTTTTCCTTGAACTTATAGACTCCCAGACACGTACATAAATCAACAAAAAAATAGATACTAACATCAACCAAACCAATACAGGATTATTTAAATTATGCGCATGTTTTCGAATAAGTGCTACCTGAATGACTACATTCGCCTTGTTAAATGTCTTTAAAAATGCTATACATATTATCTCTATCCTCTAATGATTAACATTTTATTTTTGTCTTATTAGTGGAGTCAAAGTAGGTTTTCACTTCGGAAAAATTCCGGGAAGCGATAACTTTTTACTGTACATTTGTGAGTATGTTACGAACAACATGAAAAGTTATCAACAAAAGAGTGCCTGCTTAATTTTCCGTTTACCAAATTACTTGCAAAATACCAATTTAAAAAAAAAAAAACTTAAAATACAAATTTTTATAAAAACAACTATTATCGGCATTCGAAAGAACGGAAAAATTTAACATAAAAATGACATAGAAAGTATTATTGTAAAATCAAAACTGTAAGTTGTAGAATTTTTTTTTGAAGGTCCGAACATATGCCACTATATATGCGCGCTATAATAAATTTGCTATACCCTTTTAACTAATCCATGGAATAGAGTTTTCCCAGAAAAAAAAAAATATTGCTGAAATACTTAACTCACTTAAAAAAATGATTTATGGCATATTTATTATCTTATTAATTTTACTAATAGTAACAAAAAAAAACTTGAAGTTTCAAAAATATTGGGTTCATTTTAAATGGCCATAAATTGGCGCGTTGTGACGTCAGCACCCTGAAATCCAATCACAGAGATTGTCTCTGTTCAAGATTGTTTATTAATCTTGGTCTCTGTTAACATAACATAACCTCTATTTATTGACAGCACTCGGCACTTTTCTACTTTAGGTAAATTATCAGCGGCACCTTTAACATATCCCTCTTCCACTTGATTCCATTTTGATTGTAGAATTAATAAAACATAAACCAGAAACTGATAAAATAATATTTTCACTCCAAACAATACAAAACATAAAAATATAAATTTAACGTTTTAGGTTAGTCATTTGATGTGTAATGTCGGTGAAGGTTAAACCTAAACTACAGTACAAAATATTAACGTCCGACGCTTTCACGAATAACTTGTGCGCCATTTATCTGGATTCTGATTGGCTAATATTTACACGTCCACTGCTTTAGGCCAATCACAGTACAAGCATTACAAATTGACATACTGAGAAGTTTTAGAGGAAAGCTTTCTTTAACACACAGTTAGAATCTATTACAAACTAATTATATCCATAATCTCATTGGTTTTCCGGGTAGATACGTAATTCTGGCGCGTAAAAATGCCCGTTTTAAAAAGCAGTGAAATTATCAGCAAGTTGTTTTAACGATATTTTCTTAGAAATAATTCTTATTAGAAAAATAAATTGTTGTAAATTAATAACATTTTTTATTATATCATTTTCACGACACAAATTGTTAAGATAAAATTAGTGGGAAAACCCTATTGTGCAATCCAAAATTTAAATGAAAGTAGAGGATATTGAGTATTAGATTCTAATACTTAAATTTGAAAAACATTGTATCAATATGTATGGTATGTAAATGAAGTTTAAAAATAATGAGTTTTTCTACAAAATCCGTTAAAGCTATGCCATTTCTAATATTTTTAAGATAAAGATTTGAAACTTTCACAGTTTACTCTTTAAGTAATAAACAAAAAGATGTATGATGTAAAGAAAAATCTCAAAAATTTATTTTTTAATATACAGGACTTGAAACATTGGAAAATTTGAAAGAGTACCAAATTTTAATTTTTACGACTAATTTCAACGATCTATTACTTGAGTTTAAAATATGTTATTAAAACTTTAAACGTGCATTTTATTTAGCTTGAAATGTGTTCTTTAAAATGCTTTGAATCGTTATATTTTAAAAATTAAATTTAGGCTCTCTTTTATAAATGTAAAAAATAAAAAATAATATTGCCCCAAAATTAATGAAAATTGAGTTAATATATATCTTTATAATTTTTATAAAAAAAAATTCTCGTTGTCCCACTTAGCATATATTTATAGAAGAACTTTGAAAGAAGTAAATTCCGTGTAGAAATAATTTTTTTGATATATATGACCGTATACTTTTCACGAAAAATCAAAGAAAATTGCGTTTTTACAATAAATTGACGCAATTTTTATGTTTTTAAGATAGTTTTCCTGTTTTAAATAGTAAAAACACAGTCAAAATATTGTCCCGGTATATTATCACTCGATAAATGTATCTGAGAGAGATATATTATAATAGGTCTGTGCAGCTGTAGGCCTGCCGAATGTTGCTGTGTGCGTGTATAAACAGATATGGGATAGTTATTAAAAGGTAATGGGCCACGTTTTCACAAATTATCTTGTACTGTCAAATATTACAACGTGATCTTTACTTCTTATTTCGTTTTTATTTTAATATTATTTTGTTTGAATAATTAGAACAGTGACAATTATTGTTGACTAACCATAGGATAACTGAACAAAACAATAGATACCCATTGTTTCGTTTGGCATTTATCCTATAGTTTTAAGTGCTAACTGTATTGATAAATCGGCCCTAAATAAGTTGAGTATAAATTACTTTATTGAATTTTAAAATAAATATATGTTGACATTTTAGGTTATATTCAAATAAAAAAATTCCGTGCTTTGCAACAGTGCATATAAATATTTTCTCTGTAATTAACGTATAAGGTATTTATTTTCATTGTATATTTTTTTACAATTATTATGAAATTATGTTAAAATAAATTTTTTTAACTTTTATGGTTTATATATAAAAATTTATTTTTACATACAGTTGTGAAAAATCTTATTCTCAAACATTATTGGCAAATACTGTTATCTATATTTTTTTCATATTGTCCCCAACAGAAATTTCTAAAATCTATCTGTATTTAAAAATATAAATAACTGTTATTATTATTAATAACAGTTATTTACCGTTTTTAATATTTTTTAACAATTTGTCGCAAAGCACATTTACACGAGGGATACGAAAATTGTTTATGCCAATAAAATATTACAAAAATGACTGCAATTAATTGATAAAAGTTGTAAATAATTGGAAAAATTGTAAACTACAGAAATTAATATTTATTTTAATCAGTAATTGATATATTAGAATACCGTAAATAACTGAGAAAAAATTGAAATTTTATGGTAAAAAACTTATTAATGAACTATATGTTCAATCGAACGACATTTATTTAAAATTCATTTTTTATGAAATATTGTAACAAAAGTCGGCCATATTGAATCAGCCATTTTGATTTTCTAACTTTCAATATCATATCCTTTGTCAGTGACCTCAAAATCACACATTCTTCGAGTTATGTCATTTTTTAGGAAATATTTTACATAAAGTCGGCCATATTGGATCAGCCATTTTGAATTTTTATTTTTCAGCATTATATTCTTTTTCGGTGGCCTCAAAAACCCCTAGAATATCAATTTGAATGTAATTGCTTTGAAATTCAGTGTGTTATTACAATTTTACATAAAAAACGTTTTTCTTTTGCTTAAACAATTAATAAACAATTAGTGGGCAAATATAACAGTATAAATTTTTATTTACATATTACCCTTTTATTAAGTGAGTGAGAGAGAATAGAATTCTGTTGATAATTTATATTAAATTGTCTGGTTAAAGTGAACTAACAAAAAAAAAATACGGACAACAAATTGGTTGATTAATAGTCTACCAATTAAAGCATTTGTGGTATCTAAATAAGTTTTGTTAATGTTAAGTTTGATTAATCTGCACTTATAACCTAATTTGCGTGGAAGAAGTCTTAGGAACCAGTGGCGTAGCTCGCGGAATTTTTGCTAAGAAGCAAGTATGAAGCCAACTAATATATGTTCTTGTTGTAATAAATCCTTTGAACAACACCTAATGGTGGAATGCTCAGTCTGTAAGAAATTATTTAAAAATACATGTGTCGATATTACATCTTCTGAAGTGCGAGCTATCAATGCTAATAAAGGCTACGATTGGTCATGTAAAGACTGCCGTACTATTGGCAATGATTTTAAAGAATTGAAAGCGTTAATCATAGGCCTGAGGGATGAGATTCACTCACTAAAGGAAGAAAATTCCAAATTTGTTGGTTCATTTAAAAACAACATAAATTTTGAGAAAGTCATAGCTGAGATAAACGATCGAAACAGTCGCAAGTGTAACATCGTTGTCTTTGGAGTTGAGGAACAGGATCAATCAGGAGCTGAGGCATCAATGAAGGAAGGCGATAAGAATACGGTAATTAATATGATTAATACCATATGTCCAAATAATGAGGCGGAATGCATAGAATTTACCCGTTTAGGCAAATATCAGAGCACAAAAATACGTCCCATTAAGGTGACACTTAGCAACGACAAGCAAGTACTTTCCGTTATACGAAATGCTAAGAATTTACGTAACAACAGAGAATATCGTCATATCTCAATTTCGTACGATCGCACCAAGCGCCAAATTGAATATTATAAAACCCTTAAAACTGAACTAGATGAACGTCGTAGCCAAGGAGAACATGATTGTAAAATTAAATATTATAACGGAGTTCCCAAAATAGTATCAAATTTAAACTAATATCGTCCGACAGTGCTAGTGATTTATTAATTAGTTACCAAAATGTAAGAGGACTAAGAAGCAAAATACAAAAATTCTACACTACAGTTTCGGAAACTGAATTTGATATTGTTGCGCTGAGTGAGACCTGGCTGCAAGATGATGTAGGCAACAGCGAACTTTTCCCTCCGATCTATAACGTGCACAGATGTGACCGTAAGTTGGATCGTACAAATCTTACTACAGGTGGGGGCGTACTCTTAGCTTGCAAAAACGTTTTAAAAAGTGAAAAATTAGATCTATCTCATCTTGAGACCAATTTTCCTTTTCTAGACATTATAGGATGTAAGTGCACAATGAATGGCAAAGTGATTTTTATAGTAGTTATATATATACCTCCTACCACCACATTACAATGCTATGAGCAATATTTTGAGACTCTTGAGTTGTTGAATTTATTATATAATCAAAATATTTTAATCATAGGGGATTTCAATAATCCAAATTATTGCAACAATGACAGCAGTAAGAAAACAATATGTATAAATAATTTCTCCAGCTTTTTCAACTTATGCCAGTTTAATAACATAACCAATGTCAATGGTAGAATACTCGACCTAGTTTTCTCGAATTTGAAATGTGAGACTATGCACAATAATACTCCTTTTGTAAAAGAAGATGCATACCATCCTGCACTATTTATCTCAATTGAAAAAGTGTCAAAACCTAATAACTTTCATTCCAACCTAACACAGAAAGCATATAACTTTAGGAAGGCCAATTTCGCAACTTTATATGATGCGTTTTTTAATGTCGATTGGTCTTTTGTAAATAACTTCTCGGATGTAAATATTGCACTTGACGCGTTGTACAGCAAATTGTATGAAATATTGGACGCCCATGTCCCTCTTTATAAAAAGATAAACAAAAAATATCCCAAGTGGTATACGTTGGAGATAATTTCTAATATAAAAAGAAAGTACAAATATTACAAAAAATATAAAGAAACAAAGGATAATTTTTATTTGGAACAATTTAAACATTTAAGATCTGTAATAAAGAATCAAATCAAAGCTGCATACGATATCTATCTGTCGGACGTTCAATCGTCTCTAATTGTAGATCCGCAAAACTTTTGGTCATACATACAGTCAAAAAAAAGTAATTCTAGAATTCCTGGTAAAATGTTTTTTGAGAATGAAGCGTATGATAACCAGCAAAACATTGTCAACGTATTCGCTGAATTTTTTAGCAATATATTTGCGCCAGCTGATAATCAAATAAATATAAATTTTAGAAATGAAACAACTTCCTTATACAATAATAATGTACATATTGATATGATAAATGTAGACGAAATATACGATGCGATCAAAAAACTCAAAAACAAATTAACCTCTGGTCCCGATTTAATTCCATCGTTCATGGTCAAAGATTGCGGTTATATTTTAGCTGAGCCGTTATGTCATTTGTTTAACATGTCTCTACGATTAGCTACTTTTCCCAGTAAGTGGAAGCTTGCTAAACTCTGCCCTATATTTAAAAGTGGTGATGTCACAAAAATTAATAATTACCGCGGAATATCCATCCTATCTAACTTTGCAAAGGTTTTTGAAATAGTCTTATATAATCGTATCTACCTTTCAACTAATTACATTTTATCTCCCTTTCAACATGGATTTGTTAGTAATAGATCTACCGTTAGTAATCTCGCCACATTCTCTCATTTTGTGAGCAAAGAACTCGATAATAAAAGTCAGGTGGATGTGATATATACGGACTTTTCAGAAGCCTTCGATAAGGTCGACCATAACTTATTGTGTGACAAACTTTTAAATATTGGTTTCAGCAATCAACTAGTTTTGTTCTTTCAATCCTATTTCTATAGACGTGAACAGTTTGTTACATACAATGGTTTTAACTCTCAGATGATTATTGCTACCTCCGGGGTCCCCCAAGGCTCCAATCTTGGTCCATTGTTCTTTCTGTTGTTTATTACCGATATATTTAACAATATTAGTTGTAATAAATTGTGTTTTGCCGACGACTTAAAAATCTTCACGAATATCCATACCATCGAGGACTGTATACGCCTACAGAACGACTTGAATAGTATTAAGGTTTGGTGTGATGTCAATAAACTGCATTTAAATGTTTCGAAATGTAAAGTAATGACATATTCTAGGAAACAATTAAATATAACTTATGAATATACTATTGATGGTAACACTTTAGTCAGAGAAAACACAATAAAAGACTTAGGGGTGATTTTTGATTCACAAATGACTTTCATTCAGCATATAAATACAAAAACGTCTGAAGCAGTTAAAATGCTTGGATTTATTATACGCAATTGTTTATCGTTTACTAATACCGCTGCTTTAAAAACACTATATGCCTCATACGTAAGATCTAAAGTGGAATATGGCGCTTTAATTTGGAATCCTTACTATTATTGCCACAAATATGCCTTAGAAAACGTGCAAAGAAGATTTTTAAAATTTTTGTATTTTAAGACTACAGATAATTATCCTGAGCGGGGAATAGATAATAATTATTTACTCCAATGTTTTAACCTCCAATCCTTAGAAACTCGTCGCAAATACAACTCCCTATCTTTCCTTCACAAACTGTTACACAATAAAATCGATTGTTCTGACCTTCTGGCTGCATTAAATTTTTTAGTTCCAAGGCAAGAGTCGAGGCAGAATCTCACATTTCATATTGATACAGCTAGGACAAATGTGTTTTTTAATTCACCAATACACACAATGTGCATTAATTTCAACAGCATTAGTCATTTATGCGACATTAACCAATGCAATTTAATCAAACTAAAAAGTATATGTTACAATCAGGTTTAACTACACACTAATATTTTTAGATGCCATTATGTATGTATCCTTACAATTAATTAAAACAGATATTTTAGCTCCTCAAATATTTAGATGCAGGTAATTATAATTTTTATGTTAACTGTTTTTATACTCACACTTGTCATATATACGCTATACTTCTTTACATTTGTGGTCTCTATTGTGTTTTTTCTTATTATATTTGTTTTTTTTTCTACTCATACTTTTAGCTATTACATTAGTTAGTAGTACTATATTTTGTACACTTCAAAGTGTCCTGTAATTGGGCGTGAGCCTGTTGGACAATAAACGATTATTATTATTATTATTATTATTTTAAACTATTTCAAGTGTCTATCAAAAAACTTCACGGAAATCCAAGCTTCCTGTAATTATTTCGAAACATAGCGCATTTCTGAGCTAATTTGACTCCACTATATGCGCTGTTTTTTTAACATTCATGTTTTTTTAATATTCGCATCGAACTCAATTTTTGTATTTTATATTCTGGACTTGCTACAAAAATAAAAATGTACGTAAGGTGGCGAAATAAAACTTCTTTCTTTCTGTCTCGTTTCACTCTGTAGACGACTGTCTTGCACCTTGACAAAATCTATTATTTTTTGGTTGTGAGGTAATTGATTAGATAAATCCGACATAAAATCGATAATCGATTAAATAACCAAGCTATTAATTGAAATTTGTGTTAATCTTAGTCGAACATTCGGTAACCTATACAGAGCAGCCAAAATGTGCAATTTGACCAAGTTATAGTCGAGTTCATTAGTTCCCGGCACTCAAAAAACGCAACAAAAACTTTACGACATAATTATTATTGCCGTTGGGTCATGCGGCTTGCCGTCATCAAACAAGCCGACGCACATTAAAAACCTATAAAGGTAAGCGAGTCAATTTGCGAACAGCAGTACAGAGTGCCGGTATTTTAACGAGGTCGTAAAGTTTTCGTTGCGTTTTTGGAATGCCGGGAACTGATTAACTCGACTATAACGGTTATTTTCTCGATTAAGAAAAGAAAAAGGTTCACAATTTGCTTAGTATTTATCTACTTTTATGCGTCTTGAATTTAAAGTTTGACAGTCGTACTCATAATACAACAGCGTTACTAATCTCTAGGTTTTTAAAAACACTCTATATTATGTACTTTCATTTTTTATTACAACCATTACCCCACTACATTATAGACAATTTTTATGCATTAATTTTTTGCAATAATTTATGCTTATCATATTTTATGATACACATATTCATCTAAATATATTATAATTTTACGAGGTATAGCCATTAGTTAGGGATGCAGAAACTGTTTTCTTTCAGTACTTTGCAACTTTTCGACATACTTCTAAAATTTAAAAAAATTAAAAAACACGCTTTAATAGCAAACCGAACTAAAAAGTAAAAAATGGCGCCTAGACATAACCTTAACGCTTTATTTTGGATTATATTTAGCTGCTGTAAGAGGGTGTTGCTTGCTGATCCATATAATATGTTTCCGTAATCGATGATGGATCGAATGTACGTACGATCTATAAAAAATTGTGACAGTTTGTGAGTCCCCTCCCCACCACGCTCCCATTATCATAAAAAGTTTAAACTCTCATTATATTTAGCGCTTATATGTTTTACAGAAAGTTTCCATGTGAGTTTCTGATCCAGAGTAACGCCCAAATATGATAGCTGCTTTTGTACAGGTAAAGCTACATTGACTGGAGGTATATAGTCTCTATTTGGTATTTATGTCTCGTAAAAAAGACTACAGATGATTTCCCTTACGGTACAATCATTGATTAAGAAGCTTGGCACACAATCTTCCCCACATGTTAGTTTCGGTTTTAGGTTCTTGAGAGGGGATATAATTTCCATTTCAGTAAAGGAACTAATTGAAATGTGAGGATTCAGTTGATTAACAGCGTCGAAATCATTTATTTGAAAATTATCCCCAGGCTTTTCATATATGCTATGAAAGAAATCTGCAAATGCATTGACTATGCTCGGAGGACTGTTAAATTCTTTATTTTCTAACTATCCCTGGTATACTCGATTATACAAGATTATATTGCATATACGTATGACTCAAAACGGGACATAAAGTGTTCTTTGTAACTTTCTCAACCGATTATATAGATGTGGAAAATTATACACTTTTTTAGTATAATATATGAATAATAATAATTATACCCAACTTATAAAGCATATTCAAAGTCTAATGTGCATGTAATCACTGTTACAACAATTAAATTTGGAATAAAAATAAAGAAAATATTATTTATATATTTTTTCTTATCTATAATTACTACATTGTAGTAATATTAATACGTCCTTGTTGGTACTAAAGCACTACAATAATACTTTTATTGTTTACACGCTTATTTTCCGAGGAAATTTTCATGTCATCAAACTTCCCGATAATACCGCTATTAGTGATATATTTATGTGTCATTTTAATGTAATCGGGATGTAATTAATGTAATTGCACAACAGTAAACATTTTGACATGTTTTATTAAACGTAGGTCTCGTCTATATTTATTATTTGTGTCATATTCTTACTTCTTATTGCGTATTTTGCAACTTATCTGTAAAAATATTTTGAAATTCTATTGTAAGAAATCTCCGCGCCAAAAGATTAGACATATATCTGATTACTTCAAAAATTCCCCACAAAGTACCTATATAAACAAAACAAAATTTTAAATAATTACTTATGTAATTAAAAATATAAGAAATTAACACCTCAAACCTTTTAAAAACTCTACTTATGATCCCTTTTAGATGTTTACAATGTTCTTAATGTAAAATCTGGTACATATTCACATGTTCGTCAATTCTTATACAGTTAGGTGCATAAGTAACTGATAAGTTCATCATCTACGTAATTTACAATTTATAAAATCCTAAAACCCGTCAATGTTTAATTCTAAAATAACATTTTTTGAGCAATATTGTATACCACCTCCTTCAACCCCTATATAAGTGGTTGTAGAAACTAATAAAACTTAAGTTTTATTAGAGTTTAGGGGGTAAATACGAAACATGGACACATTCAAGATTACGTTTAAGAATACTAATAATATAGTATAGGCAGAATAATTTCTTTTTGGAAATCATTTGGATAAAATTGTCATTTTCTGTTGAATTTCCGTGTTAATAAAATATATTCTTTAGAGTCACGTCAGTCAATACATATTGAACTCTAGGAATGTGCTCTCAGTATACCTTGTGTAATACAAAATAAATTAATTAAATTAAATTAAAACAAAATATTATCCACCTTAATGGGTGGCAATAAATTTATTTCCTTTCATAGGTTCTTTCGTATTATATATTTTACTAGACATATATTTTTTTATTTAAATTATAATTTAATGTACATTCACTTTTTAAGGAAATAAACAATGATGTAATGAAAAAGGATTCTACAAATTCTGTGAATAAATTATCAATAATAATCGTATTAAATTATGAATTAATTAATATACTAAAATCTACAAGTGTAGATTAACAAAAACTTAGTGATAAAATAAGGTTAAATTTGCTGGAGATTCGATTTTCCAGTGGCGAGCGATAGCCTATTAATTCACATTAAAACAAACAGTCGTACCAAATTTTTAATATAGTTATAAGTAATGAATGATGGAGGATGAATAAGGAAAATATAAAAGGAAAATTAAATAAAACTTAGCGCGATGCTTAGACCATAAGTACCAAAGATAGAAAGTCCCAACTACCTCTTTTTAGTCGGAAATAGTATGCTGTGATAGGCCCATGTTGCCGAATTCAGGCGTAAACTCAGAATGGTAAAAAAGATGAGGCAACTAATATCATGTGCTCCGTCTGTATGTTGGAATATTTTCGGCATATTGGAAGGTAGCGGTAGTTATAAAACCAAAGACTAAACAGGAAAGAAAGTAAAACCACAGGACAAGTGATGCGCAAAGCTTTAAAAAGCTAGAAGTTGTAATAACACAGAATAGAGATGCTAGAAAGGCAGGGGTAGTAATAAAATGCAAAAGTAAGGAGGAAGTTGACAAATAAAAAATGTGGCCGAAAACATTTTTAAAAATCTACGAAATTAAAGCACCAAAGAAACCCTAAAATTAAAATTGTGGATTTAGAAGAGGCTTCAGATATAGAAGTACTTACTGGAAGATACAATTTTAAAACGAGATTCGTTCTGGAATCGTCAAGATATTCTGCTTAATATTAAGGTATTGAAAAGAATATAATCAAGGTACATGGCGATTGTAGAATGTGATCCACTTACATCCGATAAAATCCGTTCTTATTTTGAGGTGTTACAAATGCGGTGATTACAATCATAAAGTGAATGAGTGTCAAAGATATGAACAATGTTTTAACTGTGCCAGCAAGGAACATAAAACTGAAAATTGTATGACATCTATAAATTTTGTAACTGTAGAGCGACTAGTGATAAACTAAACCTAAATTTAAAAACAGATCACACGGTATTTGGCGTCAGTTGACCAGTATATCTGAGAAGAATAAATATTATAAAGAAGAATAAAAGTAGTTATAGACAGCAATAAGTAACTCGTGAAATTCTTAAGATTGAGAGATGTAACACAGTCAGTAGGTGCCATCTAGCGGTCTAATGTCTATTGCAATTGAAATAAATAGCCTTACTGGGCTTAGCATGAGTTCAAATGTGCTTCTAGAGGGCAGAATATTAAAACGTAATATTCCAGTCACAATCTCCTCTATAAAGTCCTTATTACTTCCACGTCCGCTATCACCCCCAATACCACCCCCACACTATTATGAAAGGGAATAAAAAAATTAAAATGTGATTTAGTGTATATACAAAAACGAAACGTCTAAAAAAATTTTTTAGCGTTAGGACTTCTAATTTTTTTTTACATTAGCCACCCCCTCTACCAACCACACTCCATTATTAAAGGGAATAAAATATTACATTGGGATTTAATGTGCATAAGACTTGGATACAAAATCTGGATGTAGAAGTAGTGATTCTTTGGGCAGCGGTTTTTTTGGTATAAGGAATATAACCAGACTGCAGTCAATAGTTGTTCGCTGGGCTACGTGCCCTGCCGAGCGCTGAATTAAAGATTTCGTGATGTACCAAATAGTCGGAGGATCCTCGTGTCGGTCGTTACCGCCTACCTTGCACTGATGAGAGCCAACAGTTCGAAACTGCAGTCTGCAAGTGGTTTGGAACGACTGGCACGAGAGCTCCTTTAAGTATGAATAAGTCTTTCGGCCGGTGTTTGTTGCATTCGAAGCATTAACAGTTCTGTTGGTAATTGTGATTATTGCACTTAACATGGTAGGTTTGTAATTCGTAGTTCAGTGCTCGGCGGAGCATATAGCCCGGGGAATAGCTGTTTATTATAGTCTGATTGTGTTCCTTATGTCCTGATGTTAAAAATAAGGTTTTTAAGTAAACACTTCTTTTAGATACCTATATCAAATTACTATATTTAAAATCCTCTATAAATGTTTCGGCTTTTTAGGCCTTTATCAAGAGTACTACTCGATAAAATGTTAACAATTATTCTTTGATTTACATAATTATGTTAGGTCTATCCGAAAAATTAACATAACTAAAGTTTGTCATAAATATATTAAGTCATAAATACATTTAGGTATATATTTAGAGCAACCACCTTTGTTACTTTAGTATACACTTTTTAGTACTCTTGATAAAGGCCTAAAGAGCCAAAACATTTTTAGAGGATTTTAAAAAGCAGTGCTTACTTAAAAATCATTATTGTCAAGATGTTTCACAAGGAACCCACCACCAACTCAGTACAGTATATTAAAAATAAGCACTTTATTTGAAGAAAACTCTATTATTTCGTCTCATTATTAATCAAAAAAGTAAATATTATTGTAAAACATCTGTAAAATATATAATGCAAAACAAAAAAATTTATATTCTTAACATATTTTGATGTGCAGGATTTCTATTGGTTTATTTTTGATTTTATTTTCTTTCAGCAAACTGAAACATAGACCGCTACCTGAAAAAAAGTTTGAATTAAGGAGTTCTTTACTGACAGACTTGTTTGAGAGTAACCCACATATAAAAACAATCCACCACATGTTCATAGCAACCTTAATATGTCTTTTTGTAAATACAGTGGCAAATGATTATCTAATAAAGGGGGTGTAAGTATGTTTTTATTGCATTTTGTACTTTTTCTTCTGTTGATAAGATGGGTAAAGGAATTTGGAAGCATTAAACTATTCTTACCTATTCTGTTCTTTTAGTAAAAACAGTACGAGACAAACTGGTTTTAAAATTTTTGTGATTTTAAAAATAATTAGAAACAAGTTCTTTCAGTTATATTTAGACTCTTATCGAATATTATAATTCCCAACTTGAAGAAAATAAAGATGTGGAGCTAGGTTCAACTTTAAATTTTTGCTTGTGCATAATAACGTTTAGTTAATATCTCTAATTTTACGGAAGCGTCTCCAACCCTAAAGCAAAATGTACTTCTAATGTTCCCAAATAATTGCCTCAAATTTGGTTCAGATATTGTTTAAATTTTCGAAGCTGCAAAATTCACAAGACGCAAAACATTGTACTCAATTCATTTTCTTGTTTTAGCGCTAAGGCTTAAACTTTAATATTTTAAAAAAGTTGTTTCTAAAAGCATTGAATATTTTTTTGTTTACTGTCAAATCATCAGTTTATTTTCTTATGAAATTTGGACAGGAGCATCTTCAATACGTTCTAAATAAAGATGAGTTATCAGAAAATGAACTTTTTCGTTTTAACAGCAACAATAATTTGGGGTTGGGGAGTGATTCAACCAACCCAAGAATATTTGTTAAAAACCATATACTAACAAATGTACTGATATATTTTCTATTTCAGGAATACGTTAGGATTTCATCTCATATACATAAGTTTCGGAAAACTCTATATAGCCACATTGTCGTGGATAGCATTTCTCTTAATGACATGTTCGTGTTATGTCAGTTTTAAATTTTGGGCGACAATTAGGATAACTTTCTTTCCTAAATGTAAGTTTCTGTTATTTAGCGATATTGCAACCTTAAGGAGTAATTGATTAAATAAAAAACTTTAAATATTTGTCTCTAGCGCAGCATTTTGGTTTACGGCATAAATTTCTCGCTCAAAAAGATTCACAGATCTCTAAAACTTAGCTTCACGTTTATTCAAATTTATTTCTATAATTAATTTCAAATTTATTCAAATTTATTTCTAGTAATACATTAACAAATTTATTATAAACAAATTAGTAGATTACGAAGTACCAAAGATATTATTACGCAATAGGTAGCAAATATACTAAAAACGTAAATATTTACTAATACGTTACTTCTCTTTCAGCACCTAATATTAAACTATGGGACACTTTATGGTTATTTTCGTTAGTGGGATACTATATATTTTCGTTTTACACAGCATCCCTTATTGTAGTAACGTTCAACTTACCACCAGCCTCTGCATCAATTGTCCTCCTAGAACAGGTATATTTTTTAATTCAAATTTGCCGTATACAGGGCGTTTTACCTTGGTAGTCCCAAATCATCAATGTAACCATCGTACTTCTTGAAATGTAGGGCGTTTTATTAATTTTGGCCAAATATTTCTTTGGTCATAACTTTTGAACTATCTTGTGTAATGGAGTTATTTCATGTTAAAGAAAAACTTTAAAATATCTATCATTTTGAATAATAGAATATACAAGAATAATGTATTGGTAAATACTATTTCATCATATTCCATCTGACTGGTTGCATACTCCCGAAAAAGGTAAATGCTTCAAAATGTAAAGATCATCGCTTAATCAGCCTAATGTGTCACTTACTAAAAATATTTTTACGTATTCTACATACAAGAATGTTCAAAAAGCTAGAAGAACTAAGCGGAGAGCCGCAATTTGGCTTCAAAGGTGGAATGGTAACACGAGAGGCGGTATTCTGCGTGAACACCTTAGTCCAAAATTGTCTAGATCAACGAAAAGGTGTGTTTATGGCATTCATTGACTACGAGAAGGCCTTCGACAATGTCAAGCACGACACCTTCCTGAGATTGTTGCATAACGCTAACATCGACCAAAAAGACATCAGGATCATACAGAATTTTTACTGGGATCAGAAGGCGCGTGTCAAATTGGATCATTCAATCAACACAGACGAATTTGAAGTGAGGAAGGGTGTCCGTCAAGGGTGCATTTTGTCACCGATGTTATTTAACCTTTACGTTGAAAACATATTTTCTAGCGCTCTGGAAGGCGAAATAGGCGGAATAAAAGTAAACGATACAGTGATATCAGATATGCCGACGATACAGTAATTATTACTGATAACCACGAAGATCTTCAGCGGCTGGTAAATAAAATAAACATAGTGGGTAGGGATAATGGCCTGAAAATTAATGCTCAGAAAACAAAACTCATGATTGTGAGCAAAAACCCCTTACCCCTACAAAATGTCGCCATAAATATCGATAATGCGCCCATAGAACAAGTACATACAGCAAGCGAGGTAGGCATTCATTAAATTGAGGCCCTTCCTATGCAGCCAAAGTCTGTCCTTTTTGATCCGGTACAGAATGGTCAAATTCTATGTGTGGTCAATCTTACTCTATGGAATGGAAACCTGGACACTTAAAGTCACATCAATTAATAGATTGGGAGCTTTTGAAATGTGGTTACTGAGAAGAATGCTCCGCATATCCTGGGTAGATAGAATTCGTAACGACGACGTACTGCAAAGAGCGAATGTGGAGAGGCAGCTCTTTAACTTGATTAAAAAACGCAAGATAAACTACCTGGGATACATCTTAAAAGGACCGAAATACAGAATACCACAACTAGTCCTACAAGGAAAAATTGAAGGCAAGAGAGGAGTAGGGCGTAAACAAATGTCCTGGTTACGGAACATTAAACAATGGACTGGAATAACCAACACCGGCGAACTATGTCACGCGGCCAAGGAAAAAACCCTCACTCTGAGATAGTCATCTACGTATAATTGCATAGTAGCAGAAGAAGAAGAAGAAGAAATACTGTTTCTTTATTATTTGTCAATTATTCATAAACCAATAAGAAGTATCGTCAATAATTTCAAATTTTATTGACTTCTGACGTCACTGTTTAAGAACCAAATCTAAGAATATTTGTTCTTGTTAAGATTCCTCACTGGCAATATCAAAGAAGTAGAAGAAGAGTCACACGTATGACAGTTTGCTTTGTGTTTATTGTTTATTATTATTGTAGTTTATGTCAGTTCATCATTTGTTACTAATTATTACATTATGGAGCCTAATTTCGTTAAAGCTAGCAGTGAAAACTTACCTGAAGTGAATTACATTATGATTCAGGAATTCTTTGCGATAAATATGGACTATTTCAGTGTTGAATTTAAAAGTGTGAAAAATGTGAGGTTAGTTTTCTTGAAATTGGAAATAAAACATACATATTAATGATATTTGGTAAACTCGTAATAAGTATATATTATATTTTAGGGCATCTAGAGCTGGTTATGGCGATGATGCTATTGGATATGTGCAAGTAAAGCGAGAACAAAACATATGCACCGTTAAAGGTCGCATTGTTCCGGAACATAAAGTACATAATAAACCCTACACAGTTTCTGCAATATTTGATGACAAATGGCAAATGACAGTATCTGAAGCTGCCAATGTTAAAGCTGTGCTGCTTCACAAGGTAAGATATGTAAAAAAAATTATATAGAAAGTATATTTTGTTACTTTTGTATAACGGCATTTGATTCTTATAATTTAAATGTATGTTTATAGGTGGATATAAACATGTGATTGCGTTTCTATATTGGATTCTAAGAAGAAATGACGAAAAAGGTCCAACAGCAGTGGAATGTTATTGGCAGAAACCTACCTTAGCTAAAGTAGATACATCCATAAAATATATAAAAGCTTCTTAGTTAAAATCAGAAGAGTCTGGAATGACTTTTGATATTGTGGAAATTTTTTTAGAAAAGGTAGTTGAAGAAGCTAAAAATGTGGAGTGTTCAGCACAATAGATTTTAATAATGGAGTGTTTATTAAAGAGATAATGAGAGAAGCAATGGAATTTTGGAAAAATGTGATATTTTCTATTTTAGTAAAATGAATAAATAATAAAAATCTCTAATAAAGGTGATTAACATTTCAAACAAAATACACATAGTATTTTGTTTGTGATCTTTAGATCCACCTTATTTTAGTTAGATGTTACATGTATTTTGGTAAATTTTAGAATAGGCTGATAGTATATTTTATTCATTAATGTTGAGAATAGAGTTAGGACCGGTACTTTAATGCAAGATTAGCTAAGTAACCCTCAGTTAGTGACTTCTCGATCAATAGGATTTACCCATTTTATACCCATTTGGGTCCTTAATGTGCCACTCTCACGAACCTGATCTTTTTAGTCTTATCAGGACCTGTAACATGTAATCAAGCATGTAAGCCCATGTAGTTCATTATTTTTTTTTGTACAGCAGTTCCACATTATTCTCGATATGAATAAGACAGAACATTAGATTCTCCATATAAAGCTGATAAAATTCTTTACTATGAATCATTGTACATTAGATGTAGGTAACTGTCGTAATAAAATGTGATTTCAAATAAAATATTTATTGCAGGAGAAATTTTACAGGCGGCTTATTTTTTACCTACAATATAAAAAATTTCAATCGTATGAATTCACTTTATTTTTTCTAGATTTATTTGTATTGACATTAGTTTATCTTCTCTTCAGGGAAACGTTAATAAGCCACACATTGTACAAAATTTGGTTTTCAGTATAATTCGCTTTATGGAGAAGGAAAGAAGCCACAATAAAATTATTAACAACTGCTACACTGCTAATTTAGCTGTCAGTTTGAAGTTTGAAACTCAGTGCTGCCACATAGATATTTCATCTACGCTATACTGCGCATGCGGACATATGAACGTCATGACTGCTCGCGGGAATTAATATTTTCAAATTATAAACCGAAATTAAAAGTACGTAGCCGTAAAATTTTTTTTTCGAATTTATTGAGTTTTGAGGTGTTCCTGATTGTAGATTTAACATAAACAAAAATTGTGAAATAACCCCATTGAATCAATTTGAATACAGATATAAAGCTGACAATTTGTCAAATTTCAATTATACAGGATAGTTCAAAAGTTACAACCAAAGAAATAATTGGCTAAAAAGAATAACACGCTGTATCTCAGTAAAGGCGAGCGGTAGAGATACATTAATGATGGATTATTTGGAACCACCAATGTGCCCTTGAATACGCCTACACTTCCTGGTTTTAATAAAAAATATATTTTGTATTTGAAAATTTAACTTCGGGCTAGTAGAGACTCTTTCGGGATGTAGAGTGCACAAAATTTTGATGGAGAAGTTCGCTGGGGTTGTCTTAAAAATGTTGAACAGGGTCAACAGCTACACCCTGTATATGTCCAGACTGGTTGATTGGCTTTTTGTTTAATAGAATCAATTATTCTAATTTTTTAGCAATTTTAAGAGTCACTGGCAGGGTAGAAAGTAACACCCTCTATAGCAAATTTGATGAAAAAACGACACTTTGTTTTAATACGAATTTACAATGTTTATGTACTTTTAACCGAGTTTAGATATTTATTTATTTATTCTTTACACTTTATAATTTTAGGTAACTTTTCGACAATGAAATTTCGACTTGAGAAGTTTGTTTCATTATTCAATTTAATTAAGCGTTTTAGCTGCCTGAAAAAAATCACTTGAGGATTTAATGCACGAGGGCATATTATAATTATTTAGGAAAATCTTTTTTTACTTAATTTCGGCCAAGGAAGCACTTTCAGGGTCTCGATTACAGAAATTCCCGACGTAAAAGTTAATAAGTGGAACTAGAGAGTCGGTAACTACACTCTTAAATTTCGTTAAACTGAAAGAACACTAGTATACTTCTTACTGCAAGCAGTACACGAACTTGTATAATATTAATTTTAAAAATTTATCACTGAATAATAACACTTGAACTTTTTTGGAGAAACTTGTAGAACGATTTAATTAACGCGAAGGAAACCACTGGAAAACTACTTGCCAGAAGCTCGTCGAGTTCGGCTTTTATATAATCAGTACCGTTTAATTTTTCTGGAACTGTGCCTCACTGGAACGTTTTTATATCCGTTTTAGAGCTGGATATGTGTCCGTTTAGTCTGGATCGGCACGATTGCACAATATTGCGCAATAGTTTGCAAAATTTGAATTTTCAGAAATAAAAATTATATGGAAAAATCGGCAATGAAAATTTTGATATAGAAACGAAGTTTGAATCATTTCGGGTTTAGAAGTTAATGAAGCTTGATTATCTAGAAGTTGAATACTTTTCGAAGCGCTCCTGTAAAGTCGTTAAGATAGTCGAGCGTTTACGGTTGCAAAGATGTTCCCCGATAGGTGCGAGCTGAATGAAATGGAAATAAGTTTTGATATCGGTTGCAAGGGAAGTGCCGGTACTTTATGTAACATTACGAGGGGAGATGAATAAGAAGTGGAATTTGAAATAGGAAAACGAGTTGCAGAAAATTAATGAAGCGAAGTAGCCTAATAAAACAGGACGAAATTTCTCGATTTGGATGAAATAATTCAGAGCGGGCTGAAATTTTGGGAACAGGCTTATTTTGTGGTACTTTTTAACATATCAATAGTCCTTACCCGTAGATGCCCACGGAGGGGAGGGGGGATAAAATAGGTAAAAAATCGGTTTTTCGCAAAAAGCTCGGAAAGTATCAATTTTACTGTAAAGTATGTACACATAAAAATTATAGCTAATAAAAATCCGCACAATGTCGTTTTCTAAAGTTCATACGACGTATTTGAGCCGAGATAGATTTTTTGAAATTTTGACAGTTTTGTAACGCAATGGAAACGCGCGCGTTTTTCGGTAAAATCTCGAAAATGGTCATTCGGATCGCAAAATGTTTCAAATCAACGTTGTACAGAATTTGATTACGAACAATTTCCTTTTATTTTTCATTTCTATTCGATCAATATTGGCAGAGATATGAATTTTTAAACATCTTCATAGCGCGCTATCAGAACATTTGATAAAAGGAAAAAACTTGAAAAATTGTCATTTTCAACTGCATTTTGACAAGTACCTATTTTTTGATTGGCTGTAGGCAATAATGAGACTAAAGGTTTTATGAAGAGAATTAAATTACGTGTAAAATGAGCTCAAGTGACCTTCATACCATGAATGGTTCACGAGTTACAGCTGTTTAAAAATTTCTTTTCTATTATAAATTAAGATTTTCCTGCAAGAACTGTGCATAACAATTTTTTAAAAATTGGTTTTGACCTATTTTTATTAGTTTATATATGAAAGTAATGCAATGGCATAAGTCGTTCTCAAGGTATATTTTCTTTGAAAAAATATCCTTGAAAACTGTTTTTGTTCTAAAAAATTGAACCACTATTATTTTTTAATTCTTTTTCTTGTATATATCATCGTTTCTTTTGACTTTACGACAAAATTTCATAAGACCAAAAAGGCCGGCTTACAAAATTTCCTACAAGAAACACTTTTTCGTGTATGATTTTCAATAAGTAGCGACAGGAACTGACAATTATTGAAAATGCGGTTGATTTTTGATTTTTACTTATGGTATTGCATCACTTATAAACATAAAGAGAACCGACCGCATGTCAGTTTCAGTTTAGTTACAAAAAAGGCCACAAAGAAGGTCTTCGGCTTCTTTTAAATCATCGCAAAAAATGGTCATAAATATTTTCTAATAAGTTAAGCGACCTAGGCCAATTCCACTCCTATGGAATTGCTTAAATTAAAAAAATAAATTAAATATTCACGATCAAAGTTGTAATTTTTTAAAGTTACAGATTTTACATCATTACTTGAAAACTTCTCTATAATTTTTTTCCGGAAACAACTCATCTATACATTAGTTTATAACGAATATTTTGAATAAAAAAATTGGCCGTTGCCCGATTTGTTGAAAAGATAAAACGTTTATGAAATATGCAAGTTTGGCTCGATAAGTCGAGGGACATGTCAATGAGCGTCTCGCAACGCTGTGCATGTGCAAGTAGTTGGGGGGAGATTCGTGTGTATGACCATTTTTGAATATTAGATGTCAGCTGTAAAATAAACTAGAAAATAATGAAACATTCGCAGACCCATATGTAATTATCAGAAGCCTCGCGCGCTTGTTATCCTAACTTTTATTGACTGCTGACTGAGTAGGTTCTATGAAATCAAGTCTGACTATTGATTTCATGAATTTAATTATATAAACTAACATGGCTGAATTTCAACTTTCCCAAATCATTTGCATTGAATTTATTTTTACAACACGTATATAGTGGTGCCGACGTCACACGTTCCATTTTTATGCTGTCTCACTATTTGTTTTGAGTTTATTATTGTATCAGCTATTTACAGATGAATTTTGAGCTTTTCCAAAACATTTTGGAGACACTAAATTTTACACCTTTCCTAATGCGCCAGCGTCAGATATCCCCGTAGCTGACATGTTGGCTCTACAGTGGCCAAAGTGGTCAAAGTACAATTCAAGCTAAAAATATCAGCCTCTCCAAAACTCTTGCATTTTTTTGGCGCGAGCTCATGAACTATAAATTGCTCACCAGCGGGGTCGATTGCCACAATGAGGAAACTGTTTAATATTTTTTTTATCTCATAAGTAGATAGGCATCTGAAAAATATGCCTCGTCGTCTTTTTTTCTAAAAATAAGGATGCATTTCTTCTAGCTGAGACTTTAAACGCATTGAAGCGCCCTGGCCCTGACGCGTGACCTTAGATTTTATAGTGATGATAAGTACGTCACTGCCATTGACATATCAGAAACGAATACTGTGATTAATAGATTAAAAAACTAAGTTTGTTCGAAATCACTAACCGTTATTTTATCAAATAAATAATAACAAGATTAAAAACAACATACACTCGCAGGTTCAAGGCAGATTAGCGACGTAAGTGACGTCAAATCAATATCATAGCGTTTTCAGTCACATGGTTTTGTTTTTATAATAATTGGAATTTTAAATTTGAATATTTGTAAAATACAATTTTTATAATTTTTTATATTTTCAACTTAAAAGTGTATAAATAATAAATTCATGTATATTCCTGATTAATGGTGGATAGTGAAACTATTGTAATAAACATGCGAGGAATCAACTGTAGTTCAGAATGCAGCCGTATCCCATGTCAAAACAATCTGGCGAAATGTCAAAAAATGCCCTTTTTTCCAACACAGTATTTACCTAGTTTGGCACACGGTTAGTATAGATAATGTTGGATTACTGGGCGGGGACTATGACGTTACGGTAGACCTCGGAACGCGCCATATTTCTATCGTTTGTTTTCATTGTAAACGTTTTACATAATGTTGGATATATTTTTTTATTTTCATTGCTCAAATAGGTATTCGTAGTTGGCAACGTTCGATTGCCAAACTTTCACTCATTTCCTAATAGTCTTAATTAAAAATATCTTTAAATAAATCTAATATATCACATAATATAAAGTTCCATCGTACGTGAGAAACATACTGTATGTTATATTTTCTTTATACTGTCTTCGTATTTTTGTGTGCTATGCTATAACCTAAAACCTTGCGGTAACATATATTTTGCTTTAAAATTATACGATAGGATGACAGCTTACACGCCTTTGGGCTATTTTAAAGTAAGAAGTGCAGAAATTTTTTGTGCGGCAACTTAAAATTTTTTGTCCGATTATAGTGCGTCCCTTTTTATTAAATCAAATTTGTATAAAATAAATAATATCTGGTTTTTTTGTATTAAAATAAAATAATAATTGCAATGAAATAAATGAATATAATAGAGATATAAGTGGAAGCAAGAACGACTTAAGAGAATATTAATGAGAGGGAACGAGACAGCATTATATGCGAGCGTAAACGAGGTCTACTTTGACGTCACTACACTAAACGTTTTCTGATTGGCAGGGGCGGGCATAATCCAATCGTATCTATATGAATCGTGTTTGGCATACCCCTACAGTTTTTGGCACCTTGTATGTTACTATAATATAGTAAAAATCAAATTATGATGAGTGCTGTGCATGAGGAGTGTACGGTACGTTTACATTTTTTATTACATTTTTAGGTAAGATTTCTAATGAAAATCCACGCATTTACTAGGAGCAATGTGCCGAAAGTTTTAAGCTACAAGATGCATAGCGATCAGAAGTTAATTCTACCACCTTTTTCGAAATTTCTATATTTTCTATTTGCACCAACTATAATTTACAGAGATGAATATCCAAGGTAAGTAAAAATAAATGAGTATGGCTGGACACAGCAAACAGATTCGGCAAAATTAGTGCTACGTATTTAGCAAGCATAGTATATAGAGTATCCTTGCGTATTTACACCCTCCAGTAAACACCTCAGAGCTAGGTCCAATAATTACATCACGAATTTCCACTAACCAGTGCTTTATTAATCACTAAATTACTTACAATAAAAAGTATTTTAATTACACACTAAATATACTTACGTACTACAAATTATCTACTAATTGTCACTGTACTAGTTTGTTCACTATTCTTTATCTTATCTGATCTAATATATAAGTGTCCATGACTCCGTGCGTTGGATTCGCTTCTTATATATCCGTGATGATTATTCTCGATTCATCTATTTCACTGCAGACTGTTTCACACAACTGCTTCTTTCTTCTGGTCTGAATGATTCTACTTCCGTTTTCTAGTCAATCTGTGACAATGGCGCCATCTTTGGGCCAACTGTCACACTATCATTTTACTGGTAGCTAACTAGGCAGACTTCCTTTTACTCTACTACTGGGATTAAAGCTCTCTCCGTTAGAGGCCATGGGTATGCACATAACACTGTCCCCTCCTTAAACCTGAACTTCCCGGTCAGGAAATTCAGAGTCCCCAACATACTTTGCCAGTCTGTCCCGGTGCTCGTTTTCAACTTGGACTTCTTACTACATTGAATCCGATAAACAAAGTCATTAATCCCACTTCTGAAACCAATTGTTACGTGTTTACACCCTCCAGTAAACATCCAAGCATAGGTCCAATAATTGCAACACGAGTTTTCTCTACCCACTGATTTATTAATCACTATTACTTACAATAATAAGTCCTTATAATTACGCACTAACTATAACTTAATTACTATAAATTATCTACTAATTGTCACTGTACTAGTTTGTTCACTGTTCTTTATATTATCTGATCTAATATATAAGTGACCATGACTCCGTGCGTTGGATTCGCTTCTTATATATCCGTGACGATTATTCTCGATTCATCTATTTCACTGCAGACTGTTCCAGACAACTTCTCTTTCCTTCTGGCCTGTTTCGGATGATTCTACTACCGCTTTTTAGTCAATATGTGGTAATGGCGCCATCTTTGAGCCAACTGGTGAACTAACTAACCCAAAAAGTATTAGCCTTAACGTTTTTCGTTTCCAAGCTGCATTATGGTAAAATTAGAAATATTGAATCATATTTTGCCTCTATTTTACCGTATATTATATGTATTTAAATTTGGTAAGGGTTCGTTTTTCAGGACTTTAATTACAATAGTGATAATACCAATGTTTTATAGAGGGCGCTAATTATATCACTTTTTATGACACTCTGAGCCAAGTTGTTTGAGGTTAGGTTTTGGCCGTTATCTTCCATTATGTTTGAAGCGCAACTTGGTTTCCTAAATATATACATACACATATATATAGGTAAAGAAAATTCATGGGCAAGCCCGCCAAGAAAAAGTGCAAACCGCAGACACGTGTTTCGGACTTTTTGGTCCTCATCAGTGCGGTGTAGCTAAGTTGAAAGGATGGGCTCAACTTAGGAATCAAACGACACAAATGGATCACAGGCAGGAAGCCAGCTTCACATTTGTGACGCCGCTGAAAAGACCCTGCATTCCAGAGCAACAAAATAGCATAGCCACGGAGGTGAACTATAACAACCTGCGTGGATATCCATAGCCCAAGGATTATCACAAGATAAAAAGGATGGTAACACGGGTAACAAATTATCGGTAAAGAAAATTCATGGGCAAGCCCGCCAAGAAAAATGTGCAAACCGCAGACACGTGTTTCGGACTTTTTGGTCCTCATCAGTACGGTGTAGCCAAGTTGAAAGGATGGGCTCAACTTAGGAATCAAACGACACAAATGGATCATAGGCAGGGAGCCAGCTGCACATTTGTGACGCCGCTAGAAAGACCCTGCATTCCAGAGCAACAAAACAGCATACATATATATATATATATATATATATATATATATTGTTATTATACATGATTTGCAGGAAACAACTACTCAGCGGGCAAATACCCCGACCTGCATTGAATTACACCTTACAAATCATGAAAAATTGGTAGCCAATGTCATTTGTCAACTCCCTGACCAGACATAGACCGGTTTCGAACTTATTAGTTCTCCTCAGTATGCCATAGGTCATGGAGCAGACAAATGACAGTGGCCAACCTGCTAGTCTTATACAGACTAATGTAAATGGTATAGTGGTGAGAGGTAATACTGAGGAGAACTAATAAGTTCGAAACCGGTCTATGTCTGGTCAGGGAGTTGACAAATGACATTGGCTACCAATTTTTCATGATTTGTAAGGTGTAATTCAATGCAGGTCGGGGTATTTGCCCGCTGAGTAGTTGTTTCCTGCAAATCATGTATAATAACAGTATATAGGTTAAGTCCACCAAGGGCTAAAGGTCGCCGCTCTCGGTACTTGCAAAATGGCAAGTCGCTATGCACCACGAAGACATCTATGATGTCTGGTGTATAGTAGCATTAGACCACATGAGAGGATTCAATTACCTCTCACCACTATACCATTTACATTAGTCTGTATAAGACTAGCAGGTTGGCCACTGTCATTTGTCTGCTCCATGACCTATGGCATACTGAGGAGAACTAATAAGTTCGAAACCGGTCTATGTCTGGTCAGGGAGTTGACAAATGACATTGGCTACCAATTTTTCATGATTTGTAAGGTGTAATTCAATGCAGGTCGGGGTATTTGCCCGCTGAGTAGTTGTTTCCTGCAAATCATGTATAATAACAGTATATAGGTTAAGTCCACCAAGGGCTAAAGGTCGCCGCTCTCGGTACTTGCAAAATGGCAAGTCGCTATGCACCACGGAGACATCTATGATGTCTGGTGTATAGTAGCATTAGACCACATGAGAGGATTCAATTACCTCTCACCACTATACCATATATATATATATATATATATATATATATATATATATATATATATATATTGATATGATTTTTACTTGTACTGAAGCTAAAGAACATATTCGGGTCAACTTACTTACTTATTTTATTCTAAGTAGACAATTGCATGCATGTTTCTGTTTTCTTTTATTTGTTCTGTTTAGTAAAATACCAAAGTACTTTACAGAAGACAGATATTTTCCATAAATACATGCAATTTTTATATTTCAGCCATTAAAAACAGATAGAGATATTTATAACATAATTTAATGGTAAATAGAATCAGTTTTTTATTTAAACGCACTTTTAATTATTGTTATACAAATTATTAAAACGTTTAAAACATTTCGAACTGTTCACGCAGTTAATATGTTCAAATAGATTTTTAATTAATTTTTGTCGGAAAATGATAAAAGAGACAAAGGCTCAATATCACGCGATGAGAATCAATTTGTTTTGTTAAGTTGATGTCACGAAAGATTCAAATTGGTATTTGCGATTTTATATTTTGAGGAAAATATAAAGGAGATTCTGGAAAAATTGAAAATTGGAGGTTGCTAGGGAATATAAAAATAACAAGAAAATGGTGAAAACTGAAAGGGTGAATAATTTTGAAGAAAGGAGAAGTTTGAAGTAAAATATAGAAAATGGACTGTTGTTGGTTTAATTGAAGATAAGTAAAATGAAGGAAAACAACTAGTTTAAGAATTTGGAAGAAAGAAATAAAAAATCGAGTTTTTCAAGATTTTGGCAAGTAAGAGAGAGAAGCATAATCATAATTTATTTTAAGGTCCAGAACACGATTCTTGGTGGAAACGATATACCATTGAAATGGTGAAGGAGTTTGGAGATAACAGCTTAACATAGCAAATAACTGATACTGTGCGGCTGGAAGTTATATTGAGCTACGCGGACTAAAAGATTGTAATAAGCTTTATATAAATTTCATGTTCACCATTTCATATGTTGGAAATAATTGAGAATATTTTAAAAAGTTTGACAGTTTATTTAATTTTTATTAATAAATTTTATTTTAAACTAATCATCTCCAAATTATTTTCTTTTAATATCGTATTTATTTTATTTAGCTAGATATTGAATTTTATCTCTTATTTGTATCGAATATTGTTCTCGCAATACACTGTTCAGTTTGATTTGAATTTGTTTTATTGTTTATTTGTGTTTCTAGAATTGTGTTTCTTTTATTGACTCCGAACTTTCGACTTTGAAATTTAATTTTAAAAATTACGCCATAATATGAATATCACAGCAATATATTTGTTGAAGCTCGATAAAATTCATCTTTTCAAAGAAATACGCGATTTAAACTTTTACACGCACCAGCTCGAAGAAAGTTAATTTTACCTAAAAATCGTTTTATCTAGTTGATGCACGTCTAATTTTCAAATTGTCAATAGTGTTTATTGTGTCAAACATTATGTACAAAGAATAATAATTACTTGTTCTGTTTTTGTGCAGCTAGTAATTATTTGCATTTAGTTGCATACATTTTCTTTAGTAATTTAAGAGCTTCAACAATATAATTATATTTTTTTAAAACTAAATTGCGCTTCAAACTGAAATCTAACCTCAAAAAAGTCGTGGCTCAAAATGCAATAAAATAGTGCTGCCATTAATGCCCTCTATGAAATGTGATATCGGCATTATCACCATTGCAACTGAAGACCTGAAAATTATACCTTATAGGTCAATACAAATAGAAACAAAAAATGTTTTTTTTTACTTTCCCACCCTATATCTTGAAAAGGAAAGTTACACCTCTATTTTTTGGTTATATAGACTTGGTTCGATGATCTACAACTAAGCGTTGTCAAAAAATATGTCTTTTTAATAATGTAAATAAAAGCGCTGAATTACAAGTTACAAGCCTGGCGCGTTAAGTGCAATAATTGCATAGTACCATCAAAACGGTAATGCTTCGATTGCAACAAACACCAGCCGAAAGGCTGATCCTACTTAAAGTAGCTCTCTTGCCATAGCCCGGAGAGTAGCTGTTGGTTGCAGTCTGGTTACGTTCCTTATAGTAGGATTTTATAGAGGAGTTTGCGACTAAAAATATTATGTTTTAATATTCCTCCCTCTAAAAGCATATTTGAACTATGCTAAACCCAGTCAGGCTATTTATTTTCTCGATTGCAACAGACACTGGACCGCTAGATGGCGCCTGCTGTCTATTTTACATGTCGCTATTGTAAATATACCGGGATGTACCAAGTAGTCAAAGGATCCTCGTGCTGGTCGTCACATGCCTACGTTGCACTGACGAGAGCCAACGGCTCGAAACTGCAGTCTGCAGGTGGTGTGTGACGGCTGGCAAGAGAGCTCCTTTAAGTAGGATCAGTCTTTCGGCTGGTGTTTGTTGCAATCGAAGCATTACCGTTTTGATGGTAATATGCAATTATTGCACTTAACGCGCCAGGCTTGTAACTTGTAATTCAGCGCTCGGCGGGGCACATAGCCCGGAGAGTGGCTGTTGGTTGCAGTCTGGTTACGTTCCTTATAGTAGATTAAGGATATTATAGAGGAGTTTGCGACTAAAAATATTATGTTTTACAGTACTATTTATTTAATATTCTTTATGAAAGTGTAATGCTTCTTCGATCTTCACGGGCATTTTAAAGCCACTGTTGCGACGGTAGGTAGATAATAGTGAGATCTCACTAAAACACGTTCTTACTGTGTACTCTACGACCAACGGCGACCGACGGTCAACACGGCGCTCGCGGTTAAATAATACTATTACAAAAAAACATTATAAATATTTTTAATTTCTTTTGCAGAACGAAAACAATCAGATGGAACTTCGTGATGTATAGGGCCTTGGAGATATTTGGTGTAATCTTCTACTACAGTTTCCTGGTGGATAAAATGTTGCTACCGACCTACAAAGACTTTGGACTGAGAAAATACACGTGGAACGAAATAGTTGTCTCAGTATTTGAAAATTCTTTTACAGGAATTTTAATTCTGCTCTCCACGTTTTTCTTAATTTTGCATTCGGTGCAAAATTTATTCGCAGAGCTACTTTGTTTTGGAGACAGAATGTTCTATAAGGACTGGTGGACTTGCACTTCCTATTCTGAATATTTTAGAACTTGGAACATCATTGTCCACGACTGGCTGTACACATATATTTACAAGGATATGTACGAAATACTGCTGCCCAGGAACAAAACTGTTGCAAGATTTACTGTTTTTATAGTGTCAGCTATGGTGCACGAATGGGTTTTAGTTTATATGTTCGGATTTTTCTTTCCGGCATTATTTGTGTATTTTTTCTTCGGTGGGGGACTTTTGAGTTTTATAAAAGCACCCAAGATAACGGTACTAAACATACTATTTTGGTACGGGCTCGCATTCGGCTCCGGTACCCTTTTAAGTTTGTATACTTTGGAACATTACGCTAGAACTAATACGGCGCCTGTAGATAATTCTGCTTTGAAAGATTTTCTACTTCCAAGGTGGCTAACTTGTGATTGTATACAATAAAATTAAGTTTTAATTAGTTTATTAATTGAATAACTTGCAATGTTGTGATTTTTACTGTTATGATATTATGTTCATGAACCTCTGATTGTTTAGAATTAAGCATGTTTGTTTTCCAGTGATTAGTACAATTTTTTTTATGAATATAATTAAATGTAAAAATTATTCGGCTAATGTACTACTCCACTCCTTGTGTTTTTAGTTACTGATGTTGTGATTGATCCATATTTTCGCGTCTGAAGGACTTTTTATATTTTACAAAAAATGAATATTAAACGTTCACAAAGAAAGGTTCAAAACGACTGTTTCAGACGAAGAATAATACAAAATGTATACTTACTGTTCGTTTATGCTTAACTGCTTCGCTGATGGTACCAATTGGAAGTCGTAACATTATAAATCTAACACAGTGAATACTAACACTTTCTTAAATTTAAACCTGAAAAGGAATTTTGAAAACACAAGAAAAAAACAATATAAAGTTAAAAAATATATATTAAATCTCTTAAAAAAATCATGTTTTACTAAAACGTTCAAGAAAAATGTATTGACAACTATAGTCTGGCCCGTGTACAACACATAGTGAGGAACGGAACGACTCATAATGTACCAACTACCATCTAATGTGCGGTTTATAGCTAACGACTACACAAAAAGATTCAAGAAAAGCTCAATATTTATAAATTTTTGGTGGGATTTGCTTGCCTGTCTATTTACGTATTATCAGTTCAATAATAATTTGGTTCGCTCCTCGGAGCTGAAAAATACTTGAATTGCAACGACTTTGAATTATTTTGTGGCAATTATATATTCATACGTTCAGGCAAGGCGGTCCCATGCACATCTGAGTACATGGTAAAGATACTTTTCTGACGCCGAATCACTGAGAAACCGGTTTAGGGCAAATCCCGTTAATATCCATCATTTTCCCGTCAAAATCGACTGCTCGAAAATGAATGGTCACCCTTGTCGCTAGAGGCTATTTTTGCTAAAACTCTCGAAATACTTTGACTAGAAACTGGATTAACTTATCCTCATATTTAACACAACGCATGAGTTGCAGGGCTGCACAACGTGGATTCGTAAAAGGGTTTTTAATTTTGAAATTTCCGAAATTCGATTTTTGTTACACTTTCTAAATTTTGGTGGTCGGGGTGTGAACGATCCATGCTTTTGATGGAAGTCTGAAGGACGTATTTTCTGTTCGAAAAACTTAGAAAAATTGAAAAAAATAGGAAAAAGAAAAAATTAATTTTCTTTTTCCTCAACCTTTTCTAAATACTAAATAAAAAATATTACGTTCACAAAATTTTTAGGGTTCAAAGTGACTGTTTCAGACGGAGATTAATGGATAAATCATACTTACTGTCGTTTATGCTTAACTGCGGCTCTGATGGTATCAATTGGAAGACGTCGTAACACTATAAATCTAACACTGTCTGTTTAACACTCTCTTAAAATTAAATCTGAAAGGGAAATTTTGTTAGAAAACACAAGTAAAAGACAATATAAAGTTCAAAAATGTATATTAAATCTTTAAAAAAAATTATGTTTTTACAACAACTTCTTCAGAGGAAATGTTAACAAACAATGGTCTGACCCGTGTACAACACATGGTGAGGAACGGGACGATTCATACGGTACCAACTACCATCCAATATGCAGTTTGAAAAGCTAACGATGCACAAAAAGATTCAAGGAACAGTTCATGTAACTGAAATTTTGGTGGGCTTATGCTTGCCTGTCTTATAAACGTATTTTATTAATTCACATAAATTTTGGTCGCTCCTCGGAGCTTAAAATTGCTTGAAGCGTATCTACTTCGTTTGTATTATGCAATAACAAATTTTACGTTCAGGCAAGGCAGATCCCATGCACGTGTGAGTACATGGTATAGATACTTTTTTGACTCCGAATCACTGAGGAACCGGTTTAGGGCAAACCCCGTCAAAATACATCATTTCCCCGTCAAATCCGACTGCTAGGAAATGATGGGGGTCCCATGTCGCTAAGGGCTATTTTCGCTATAACTTCCGATATACTTTGGATAGTCGTTGGACTAACTTGTCCTCATATTCAATACCTCGTAAGAGTTGCAGTGCTTGACAACGTGGATTCGTAAAAGGGTTTTTAATCTTGGAAATTTGGAAGTTCAAGTCCAATTTTAGAATACTTTCCAAAATTGGGTGGTCGGGGCGACATTACGTCCCTGTGCAGCGACATTTACTACACTTACCAAATTAACGCTCCTCGAAGAGTTAGCGAAAATTTGGCATAAAAAACGCTCCGAAGAGCAAAAATGTATTTCCAAGAATTAAAAACCTCCTCCACGGCGTTTTTACGTGAAGCACGCTTTTCTTACGAAATATTTCCTAAGTCGGATTTTGTTACAACGTCGAAAAGTATATCGGGGTTATAGCGTTCTTTAACACTCCCCTCCTTTCCGTGAATCTTTTTGTGTAACGTTTGGTAAATTGGTTGTTTGAAAATAAAATGGATCATTGGATGTAGTCTCCCATGTGTTGTATTCGGTTATCGTTCAGACCGGCCTATCTGAACAAAACATAGATGCAAATCTAAAAATGGTGATAATTTGAACATATATCGATGCATAGCATTCGATTGAATAATTGAACATTGTATATGAAAAAGGCATAAAAAAAAAAAAAAAGAAAAAAATCGAGAATCCTCGGATTCTCGATGACACAACACAAACACTTTCGACGCACTTATCTTTCTTAGTGTTCTTCCACTAATGCGGGTTTGCGTCTGCTCCTCCTCGTGTCTATGCCTCGTCGATCACCTTCGGTGTCGAACTGCCTTCTGGAACAGCTTAGGTGGTCCTCGGACTGCTTGGCTCCAGCTATACATTGGTTCTGCTCGGTTTATATGAAACAATATAAAACAAAATTTTAGTAAAAATGTTTGTCTACATCCCGTCTGGGGATCTGCGACCGATAACATATCGTCGTCTTTGAGAATAAGAACACTGAATTTTGTCGACTTATATTGATTGAAATGGTTTCCGTGTGGTTAAAAAATCTCTTCTTGGGAGAAATCTGCGACCGATATCACATCGTCGTCTTTGAGAATAGGAACATTGAATTTTGTTGACTTATATTGATTGAAATAGTTTTTATTAAAATCTCTTCTTGGGAGAAATCTGCGACAGAATCTGCCTCCGTCGGATCGTTGCATCTGCCCCTCCAGCAGACGTGGCGGCATCTCGCCCTTGAGTTGCTAGACTCGTCTGAATCGCGCTCTGCGTCAGAGTTGTCGTCTTTCCATGCCGTGCCAATGGAACATTTGTTTGGACCCTTTGGGTCGGACTCTGCTTACAGATGAATGTTTAATAACATTTGAGGACTTAGAAAAATTATAAAAAATACCAACTCTGCCGGACACGGTCAGAGTTGCTGCAGTGAATTTTGAAGAATTGTATGTGGATACAATATCCTCAGATGAAAATAACTTGCAAAAAAAAATGCATAAAAAATACCAACTTTTGCCTGACACGACAAGAAGTTGGTATGGAAATTTTGATATAAAATAAACCTAGCACTAAGTTAAAACTTAGCCTAGGTTGAAAAATGTTATAAAAAGATGATTGAATCTCCAGAACTGGATTCTGAATCAGAAGTGGAAGCATCTCGTGGCGGTGCATGAATTTGTACAACCGTTTGCTCCGGCGTTGGAGGTTCTGTGGAATCGTCTGAGAACGGGGAATCATTTCCATCGAGTGATGTTCCGCCTGGACTAGCATTTTCTTCATCGGAAGATTCGATTTCCAAGTTGTGCTCCTCTGGCGGGGCTGGTCTCAAATCATCGACATGTACTCTTGTCGTTACATTTCCCTTTTGCACGAGATACACCTCGTCTGAAAACTTCTTCAGAATTCTGGTTGGGCCTGACCAAGACGGCGTGAAGGTATGTACCTTCTTTTTTCTCTTACTCATGACTCTGTCTCCTACTTTGTAGACGATCGGAGTGACGGCCTCTTTCGGCGCATATTTCTGTTTATAATTTTGTTGGGCCTGACGGGCTTCCTTGATTCGCTCGTATCGTGGAAGCGTTTGTTGCTTGGCTCTTTCTTGCCTCCAGGCATACAAATCCCATTCGCCTCTTTCGGCTGGATCATATCCTAACACGACCATGCTAGGTGTTTGATTTGTAGCGGCGTTCCTACGATTTCTTAATATGTATGTCATCTGATGCACGTAGCGATCCCAAGTGTCGTTTGGCTTTTTGAACAAAAGAGTCTTTAAAATTTTCTTGCATTCCTGAACCCGTCGTTCCACGGGGTTGGATTGTTGGTGATAGGCTGGAATTAAGTATCGTTCGATACCATTCCTTTCGCAAAATGTGATGTACCATTCGGAATTGAAATGACCACCGTTGTCGGATATTATGACTCGAGGGACTCCGAATCTTGCTACTATTTCTTCGTCGATATATTTGGCTATCGTTCTGCCGTCGACCTGAATGTATGCCTTTGCCTCTATCCATTTACTGAAAACGTCTTCGACGATAATCATGTATCTGTTTTCGGCGTCTTTAGTCCTCTGCAGCGGGCCAATTACGTCGACGCTCAAGGTTTCAAATGCATTTTGTGGTGCATGACTTCTAAGTGGAGCATTGGGTTGGGCTTGTCTTGTCTTTACAGACTGGCATATCAGACAGTCGTTTATGTATCTGCCTACGATCCTGGCCATATTATTGAAATAGTAGCGTTTCGCTATTTTCCTGAGAGTCTCGTCTCTTCCTGGATGACATGCTTCATCTCGGTCATGATAATGGTAAATCAATTCTTTTATTTTCCTCTTTGGAACTATTAATTTAAAATTTCGATCGCAATCTTTAAAAAGTACATCGTCTTGGACGTGAAAATTTTTCATAAAAATAAGATCCGCATCGGAACGTTGTTCCTGTTGAAATAGATCATTCCAACGGCGGATCTTGTCTTGAATATCTCTTGAACTCAATTGAGCCTGTACGATATCTTCGTATATTTCTGAGTGCGTTAAAACAGAAATACGTTCTGGACACTTATAATTTGGTAGGAACATTCTTTCCTCTTCATCGTCTGTCTCGACATACTGATTTTGTGGGTTACGACTTAGAAAATCTGCTAATAAATTTTCCTTTCCTGGACAGTGTTCAATTTTGAATGCATATTCTTGCAATAGTAATGACCATCGAGTAAATTTTGTTTTGTCGTCCTTATGTTTGTTTAACCAAAGTAACGCCCTGTTGTCCGTCTTCACCAAGAACGGTTTGTCTGCTAAGTACATCTTGTACTTTTTAATATAGTTCACCACCGCCAAGCATTCCAGCTCGTTTATGTGGTAACGTCTCTCCGCTGGAGATAACGTGTTGCTTGCATACGAGATTATGTATTTTTCGCCGTTGTCTCCTAATTGATATAATACGGCCGAAAGGCCTTGGAGGGATGCATCTGTTTGCAAAATGAATTGACGTGAAAAATCCGGCCGATGTAGTTCCAGCGGTCCGGATAATAATTCTTTTAATTTTCTAAACGCTTCATCGCATGTATGGTTCCAGTGAAAACGATTTTCCTTCGAAAGAAGTTTCGTTAGTGGCTTCGTGATCATCGCCACATTTGGTAGATATTCTCGTACCCAGTTGCAAAGCCCTAGGAAACTTTGTAGCTGCTTTTTTGTAGCTGGAACGGGGTAATTTTGAATTTGTAAGACATGTTTTTCTAATGGTTGGGAAGTATCAGTTCTAATTGTATGGCCTAAATATTGGATTTCATTCGTCGCTATTACACACTTTTCCGGTGACACTTTTAGATTGTGCAGACGTAGTCTTTCAAAGACTAACCTCAAGTGGGACATATGCTCCTTCACGTTTACGCTGTAAACGATTATATCATCTAAATACACTTTACAGAAATGGTGCAGGTAACCCGTTAAAACGTCCTTTGCCATGAATTTCTGAAAGGTACAGGGAGCTGTCTTGAGGCCGAAAGGCATGACATTAAATCTGTAAGCTGCCCCATCAGGAGTGGTAAAAGTCGAAAAATCTTTTGATGCTTCATCTAGCGGTATTTGCCAATATCCACTTTTTAAATCCAACACAGAAAAAATCTTCGAATTGCCTAAATCTTTAATACTTTCGTGTATTTTTGGTAAGACGGAAGCCTCGTCTTCAGTCATTTCATTCAAATGGCGATAGTCGATGCAAAATCGTGGTTTCTTATCCGAGCGTTTTATTATCACTGGTGGTGAACTATATTGGGCAGTGCTAGGTTCGATGACGCCAGCTTTTAACATCTCTTCGATTTGGTCATACATAATTTTCTTTGTACTCGGAGACATCGGATATGGTCTGATATTAAATGGTTTTGTGTCTTTTACTGTAATTTTGTGTTTAACAGTCACTGTGGTTGCTTGAGTCGGTTCCGCAGTGAACAGATCGACAAATTCTTCGAACAGCGGCCGTAGAAATTTGTCTTTAATAACAAGCTCTTCAGGAAGCTTTGCCTGCTGTCTCTCCCTCTGAGAAGCTTGATTCCAGAAGACGGTAATACGCTCTTCCGTGCCGGCATATAGGCATTTTCGGCCATAATCATATGCGACATTGTTCATATATAAGAATGGTGATCCTAATATTATCGTTTCGTTCAAATTTTCGATTACTTGAAAATCAATTTCAAAAGAGGTGCCTGAAATTATTACTTGTAATTTTGTCGTGCCAAGAGAGTCCACCATTCGATCTCCGCACGCCATAGCAAATGATCGACGTGTCGTGAGATTTTTAAAATTATCCAACATCCTCGGATGGATAACGTTTCGCGTCGAGCCTGAATCGATCAGTGCGTCGACCGCATGTTCATTAATTTGAACTTTTATACGAGGCAAAGGGAACGCTTCGCTCATATAATTTATTGACTCTCTTGTCTTGTGCAGAGGAGCGTCGTAGTGGTCATGAGTATCGGAAAAAATTACTGGACATTGCTGCCGCCTTGGTTCGGCCGTTGTGCCGGGGATCTTGCAGATGGACCCTGGCCTGGGTCTCTGGCCCCTCGAAAGTTTCCCGGTCTCCTGTTGAGATGCGGGTTATTCGGGCATTGGCTATGGAAGTGCCACTGCACTGTGTCTGTACAGTATCGGCACGGGGTTGCCGGTCGGTCGGGTACTCGGAATTTCCCCGATCCGCCATTGAAATTGGTTTGCCTGCGGTCAGGATTCACTGATCCGCTCGTAGAATTAGGCATAAAAAAAGGACGACCAGGCGCTCTGCCTGGACCGTCCTGTCGAGATACATCCTCTCGGAAATGCACCCTCGGTGCTGTCGGAGTTGGGCTTCCATTGCTCCTGTTACTAGAATTTTGTTGACTGATGTGTCCCGGCTCTCGATAGTAAGACGCGCGGGACAGACGTTGATCAATAAGCTGGATTAGCGACGTCTGTTCGTCAGCTGAATCCCGCTCGACGTTAGTAGCCGCTGCTATTAACATCTCTGTGTTTGAAATTAGGTTGCTTCTCAAGCGTGACCTAATTTCTGGACGCAGTTGGTCCATGATGACCCGAGCTCTGATGGCTTCGGATTTAAAGGGATCAATACGATCGAAAAGACAGGTTTTCCTTGTGATAAACACTGCCGTGTCGTCTAAAGACGTTTGCTTGACGGCATACAGTTGAGCAATAGCTCGTGACTGTATGTCGGGAGAATTAAATCTCGTAAGGAATCTTTCCTTGAATAAGGCATACGAAGTAGTCAACGTCCTAAATTGTTCGGACCATCGTTGAGCTTCGCCCTTGAGTTGGCTGGTTACGTTATGGAGGCGATCATAGTCGTGGCTTATGCGAGCTCTGTCGAAATATTCCTCCATAATTTTCAGAAATGCTTCTGGATCTTCATGATCAAGCCCATGGAACGTCACGTTCGGACATCTTTGTCTCTCATGGGGCGTACAGGTCGACACGTTCTGTATCGCCTGCACGAAGCCCTCTGCCATTTTCAGAAACATACTTTCCATCGAAGCAGTTTGTGGCTGTGAAGCTGATAAATTAACATTATTTCCCTCTGGAAACAGTCGCTGTGGTTCTATCCCTCTAGAACCGTCGTCGACGAGCGGTGCGGTGACTCGCTCATAAAATTCTCTTGGGGTCGACCCCTCGGAGTCTTCCGCCATGAATGAGAAAGGATTTGTTGGGTTTGGGGACGGCATGGTCCCTGTTCGGGCGCCATGTGAACGATCCATGCTTTTGATGGAAGTCTGAAGGACGTATTTTCTGTTCGAAAAACTTAGAAAAATTGAAAAAAATAGGAAAAAGAAAAAATTAATTTTCTTTTTCCTCAACCTTTTCTAAATACTAAATAAAAAATATTACGTTCACAAAATTTTTAGGGTTCAAAGTGACTGTTTCAGACGGAGATTAATGGATAAATCATACTTACTGTCGTTTATGCTTAACTGCGGCTCTGATGGTATCAATTGGAAGACGTCGTAACACTATAAATCTAACACTGTCTGTTTAACACTCTCTTAAAATTAAATCTGAAAGGGAAATTTTGTTAGAAAACACAAGTAAAAGACAATATAAAGTTCAAAAATGTATATTAAATCTTTAAAAAAAATTATGTTTTTACAACAACTTCTTCAGAGGAAATGTTAACAAACAATGGTCTGACCCGTGTACAACACATGGTGAGGAACGGGACGATTCATACGGTACCAACTACCATCCAATATGCAGTTTGAAAAGCTAACGATGCACAAAAAGATTCAAGGAACAGTTCATGTAACTGAAATTTTGGTGGGCTTATGCTTGCCTGTCTTATAAACGTATTTTATTAATTCACATAAATTTTGGTCGCTCCTCGGAGCTTAAAATTGCTTGAAGCGTATCTACTTCGTTTGTATTATGCAATAACAAATTTTACGTTCAGGCAAGGCAGATCCCATGCACGTGTGAGTACATGGTATAGATACTTTTTTGACTCCGAATCACTGAGGAACCGGTTTAGGGCAAACCCCGTCAAAACACATCATTACCCCGTCAAATCCGACTGCTAGGAAATGATGGGGGTCCCATGTCGCTAAGGGCTATTTTCGCTATAACTTCCGATATACTTTGAGTAGTCGTTGGACTAACTTGTCCTCATATTCAATACCTCGCAAGAGTTGCAGTGCTTGACAACGTGGATTCGTAAAAGGGTTTTTAATCTTGGAAATTTTGAAGTTCAAGTCCAATTTTAGTATACTTTCTAAAATTGGGTGGTCGGGGCGACATTACGTCCCTGTGCAGCGACATTTACTACACTTTCTAAATTAACGCTCCTTGAAGAGTTAGCGAAAATTTGGCATAAAAAATGCTCCGAAGAGCAAAAATATGTTTCCAAGAATTAAAAACCTATTCCACGGCGTTTCTACGTGAAGCACGCTTTTCTTACGAAGTATTTCCTAAGTCGGATTTTGTTACAACGTCGAAAAGTATATCGGGGTTATAGCGTTCTTTAACATACACGCCGAAACTTTCGATAAACTTTTCGAAACTGTAACAAAATCCTAAACATTTCGCATGAAAAGCGTGCTTCATGTAAAAATGCCCTTGGAAGAGGTTTTTATACTTTAAATCATATTTTCGCTCTACGGAGCGTTTTTTATGAAAAAATATCAGAAACTCATCAAGGAGTGTAATTTTAGAAACTGTAGTAAATGTCGCTGCACGGGGACGTAATGTCGCCCCTGTTAAAGAACGCTAAAAAGTTGTTATTGCATAATACAAACGAAGTAGAGACGCTTCAAGCAATTTTAAGCTCCGAGGAGCGACCAAAATTTATGTGAATTAATAAATACGTTTATAAGACAGGCAAGCAAAAGCCCACCAAAAATTTCAGTTACATGAAACTTTTCTTGAATCTTTTTGTGCATCGTTAGCTTATCAAACTGCATATTGGATGGTAGTTGGTACCGTATGAATCGTCCCGTTCCTCACCATGTGTTGTACACGGGTCAGACCATTGTTTGTTAACATTTTCTCTTGAAAAAAGTTGTTGTAAAAACATACATTTTTTTAAAAGATTTAATATATACATTTTGAACTTTATATTGTCTTTTAGTTGTGTTTTCTAACAAAATTCCTTTTCAGGTTTACTTTTAAGAGAGTGTGATACAGACAGTGTTAGATTTATAGTGTTACGACGTCGTCCAATTGATACCATCAGAGCAGCAGTTAAGCATAAACGACAGTAAGTATGATTTATCCATTATTCTCCGTCTGAAACAGTCACGTTGAACCCTAAAAATTTTGTGAACGTAATATTTATTATCTAGAATTAAAAAAAGGTTGAGGAAAAAGAAAATTAATTTTTTCTTTTTCCTATTTTTTTTAATTTTTCTAAGTTTTTCGAGTAGAAAATACGTCCTTCAGACATCCATCAAAGCATGGATCGTTCACATGTACCCCGTATAGATTATATATAAAAATGACTCGGTAAATTTCGTTGAAATTTTAGTATGATGTAGTATTTAATCAATCGATCAATAGTTTCCTTAGGCCCAACCTGGGGAACTAAACAAACTTTTTATAATATTAATGATAAATTATAAGCATACCTAAGACTTAAAATTTAAAAAATGACACAGAAATGAGAAATAATTTCGATCCAACACAAAATAGATACAGGAATAATAACATGTCTGTTTGAGGAAGGAATATTAAATATACAGTAGCCGCGATGAGTTTCAACAGAGTTCAAGCAGATGGAAGGGGATAATAATCGCAGTGGACGTTTAGACCTTCCCCTGACAAGGATTTCTTTGACCCATGGAATGTATGGACTTTGACTTCAGAATCTTAATTGGGGAATGTTATTCAGGAATCCATGAGGTGGACATCCCGGAAAGTGGGAGGCAGTCCGCCATATCGGTTTTTATGCCAATGCGGATGGCATTTTGGCATAATGCACCTCGTCTCGGTCAATGGGCAGTATTCCAATGCATTGATTGATTGTGACCAAACGCAGGTACGTTTTGCCAGCTCAGACTGAAACGCAGTGCATTTTGCCATATTTTTACAAGGCCATGTATTAAATTACACTGCAATTAAAATAATTGGATTCCTACTAAATAAAGGAAAAGTCATAAGACATTATTAACAGACATTGTAAATAAACAAAAAAGCATGATCGTGTAGAAATAATATAAAGTATTATACCAAAGTTAAGTTTTTCCTTCTATTATTTTACAATTTCAAATACATTTTTTTTACTTAACGAGGTTTGGGGAACACTGTCTAGATAAAGGGATTTGTTAGATATGGGCAGACTATAAAATAACATGTATTTTTTTAATTTTTGCAAATAACTATAAGGTGATGTACTAAATATATTAATAACTTGCGCCATGTGATTTTGCATTTGGTAAATTTTTTCCAACATTGAAAGACAAACTTCGCTTTCTTTTAGCAGTAGTGCCTGACTCACCGGAAGGCGGACGTCCACATGGCAATCTTTTACTGCCTCTCGTGACACCAATCTTTCTTCTAGCTATTGCTGTAGGTTGAACACGTATTGCTGCTCCAGACCGTTGTCTTAATGCAATGCTATTTCCGACAGTACTTAAATATTTATCTCAACTTTCTCTGTGCTTTACCATTTCCAGTCATTTGATGCATCTGTTAATAATAAGTTGTGATTAACCAAAGTTCTGGTGCTTTATTTTAATTATTTCAATTAGATTTAGCAATGAGTTGTCATCATCATCACTCGTTTTTTCCATATGCAGTATATCTTCTTTTTCAGAAAAAAATGTATTACTATCCATGCCTACAGACATGTTTACTGCCCTTTCTTTATGAATGTCATGGGTATTCGTAATACCGCCATAGTATATCGATCATCAGCATTAGCCTCATTTATATCTAAAGGAAATAAATAAACTCCAGCTTGGTGTTTGCATAGACTCCCTAATTTCGCAAGAACAATAACCAATTTGGATATCTGGATCATATACCTCATTGCTGTTTTCACTTGGTACTTTAAAGGAATATTCGTAATTTTGTACTATCTTTTCTTTCGAAAGATACGCAGCTTTATTAAGTTGTACTTTGAAGAAAAGTCAATTTTTATCACATCGCCCATCAGCAAAATTTCGAAACCGTTGAATGTAATACTGCTCCATGACGGTAGATGAAAAATCAACAAGCGCAACAATATTGTACGCTTTACACCTTCTTAGGACTACATCTTTATACAATCGGGCACTAATTTTGCAAAAGTTATTTATCTGATTCACGTGTGTTATGGCATCCCGATAGCAGAGACACCAACATTCACGACGATTCCAGTAGTCTTTAATATAATTTAGCCAGTGAGGGTATTTTTTGCCAACTTCAACAGCAATAGCCACCTTAAAAGCATTTTCTGCTGTTAATAAGGATGAGGCGATTAAAATATTTTTAAAAGATTGATACATTAATGGGCGATCTTCTTTTAAAATGTTATATTTTTTGTCCCAAAGCCACCTTCATATAGCTTGCCCAATGTGAAAAGAACACAGTTGCAATTTTGCCTTTGGAAATACTTGTTGCAGAGCTCCCCTTTCTGCGTTACTACCATCAGTCATAAAGAGTTTTGGCGCACCTTGTCCACTAAATGCAATACTACTAAGAACATTTTTGACAAGTTGAGAGGTTGAAGTATAGTCTACTGAAGTCTGTGTCTTAGTTATTATAATGGCAAGGGGATAGTCCCTGAGACACTAACTGTTAATATAAATGTTATTGAACTCTGTTCCGCATCGCACGAGGCAGTGCTATCTACAAAAACAATATCACTTGCAGTTGCTGACTGATGAGCCCGTTGCATTAAAGGTGTCACAATAACAATAGTAAATGGGTCTTCCTGGACTTTTACAGTAATTCCTAATTTTTCATATTCGTCTTGCTCTACAACAAAAAAAATTGAATTATTTAAAGAAACTTTAAGTTAAATAAATATGTACCTTCAAAACGCCAACACCAGCGCGTGGACCTAGGTACAACTTTCTCCAACAATCATACCAGTATCTTACCGTGCGATATTTTGGATTAACTGAACCCTTGGCCAAATCAGTTTCTTCCATTTCCCATTCTAATTTTCCTTTTTTAGTTCAACTACAAATTTTACGCTAAAAGCTCTTGTCAATTTTTTCGTATCTTTGAAGATAACGGAGTTAAAATTAATAAAAAAGAAGTAAAAATTCACAATTAAATTTTTTTTAATCACAACCGTTCATCTTTTCTCATTCTATATATTTTTAAATATTTGTTTAATATAAGTTGTAGTCCCACATTTTAGCTACAATATCTCGTTTTGTCCACCCGATTACCTCTAAAAAAACCCGGTGCCCAAGGAATCACTACTTCCACATCCAGATTCTGTATCCAAGTCTTATACACACTAAATCCCAATGTAATATTTTATTCCCTCTGTGGGGGTGGTAGAGGAGGTGGCTAACGTAAACAAATTTTTAGAAGCCCTTGGTTCTCATATATACACTAAATACAAAATGCCAATAAAATAGATGAACTATTAATTGATTGTTTAAAAAATGTTTGGTGATCCTCTCGAAATTTAAGCTTTTTATTCAAGCTAATCTTTAGTTACAAGGGTGTAACAAAAGGAAAAGTAGTGAACTTTTTTAAAAAATAACGGCTTTTAATAATAGTAATTAACCAATGTAAGTTAAACTGACAGTACATGCTTCTTAAATAAGATACTAGTCATAAATAAAAAAAATCATCGATTACTTAGTAACGAATATTTAATCATTTGTTCGGGAGATAAAAGTATTATCTTACGGCATATCCTCGGGTAATAATTCTTGAGTTTTTCAGTAATGGCGCAATTGTTCTTCATGTAGTACTCTTAAAGCGCTTTGGTGAGGTATATCCATTCTTAAGCCTAATCTTCTAGTATTTATCGTAGGATCTTCCATTACAATATCTAACATTTATTCTTCAACGTTAACAGTTCTTGCATTTCTTGGACGGCCAGCATCTGTGTTTTTCACTTGAAGACGTACTGTTTCCCTAAATCGGCGTTCTGTATTCAAAAATTAAAAATTGAATATAAATTAAAATAAATATTAAGCTTTTTGTAGAAGCGTTTCGAATTGTGACCATACCTTGCAGTAAGCCAAGAAAAACATATCAAAAATTGCACACGACATCTGTCAAAACGTTGTTGAGTGAAATAGAGCCGTAGTCGTTATTTGTAAATTTATAATTAGGTGCTTTCTTCAAATATATACAAAATGAAAAGGTAGATTTACTTTTAATTTACGGCGAATGTCAGAAAAATGCCCATGCGGCCGCACGTCTATATTACGAAAGATATCCCGTTCGTCGTCAGCCATACCGGCAGTATTTTAAAATTCTAGAAGAGTCATTCTGAAATGCAGAAAATATTGAGATGGCAGAGGACAGATTTATAGTGAGCGAAGAAATTGAGACAAATGTATTGGCTTACACACATGTGTGCCCAAATGTTATTACGAGAGGGCTGACAAAAGAGATATATATATATTGGTCGTGAGACGGTAAGACGTATATTAAAAAAACATGATTTTAAATGCTACAAATACCAATAGCATTAAGAATTATATGAAAACGACGGAAACAGAAGATTGATCTTTTGTAATTGGTTTACTCAATACGTATACTTAAACAATAGAATTCTATTTAGTGATGAATCTTGTTCCGGCATATACAATAGACATACCTAATCTACATTATTGGTTTAAAGAGAATTTACACGAAATGCTTGAAGGTAACCGTCAGGATAGATTTGAAGTGAACTGGATGAACTTTCCTTGGAAGATTTCAGAAATATATACTTCCAACAAGATGGAGCAACGCCTCGTAATGCTGGTATTGTGGGAAATTACCTTAGTGCAAAGTTGATACCCGGATAATATCTACTAATAGAACTATTAGGTGGCCTGTTAGGTCACCAGACCTCCATTGATTTTTTTCTTTGGGGTTATCTGAAGGACAAAGTATACTCAACGTCGTCTGCAACATTAAAAGAACTTCCAAAGTAAAATTTTAAATGGCTTTGAATCCATAACTCCAGTCATGTTAGAAAATGTTGTGAGATAAACTATTCGAAGAGTGAACAAGTGTTCTGAAATGGGTGGGCGTCATTTTGAGCACCTGTTATAGGTTTGGTATTTAGTTGTGTTGTATTGTTCTAATTATTATAATATTTATAAATTTAGTAAGTTGCTGTACAGATAGGTATCATAACTTATAAATTGGTTTTGATTGTGTGAATTTTTGTTTTTTTGCTAACGATTCAACAAAATTTTTGTTACATTATATTGTTATATATCAAAGTAAATTTTCTCTAATTACAAATAACTCATCTGTTTTTGATAGCTTAATACAATATATGAACACAATTCGAAACGCTTCTACAAAAAGCTTAATAATTATTTTAATTTATATTCAATTTTTAATCGGGAAAAACGAATCTAAAGCAAATTTATCACTCTATCTGATAAAAAATAAAACGTACAGGGGCTATTTGAAAAATTGGGGTTATGACAAATTGAATTTCCATGAAATGGAAAAATGGGAAAAACATTTCTAAATCCAAGCAAATAAACAAAATAGTCCAATTATACATTTAATTTGTTGAGAAATACCCTTTTATTCAAATTCAAAGTCTACTTCGAAATTTTTTAAATTTGCTGTGAATTTCAAAGCCAGCTAGAAATAGTAAATAAATGCCATTTCCAAGGTTATTTTTCATCCGATTTAAAAATCTGACAAAAGCGTTGGAGAGAGAAATTACAACTTTATGAGAAAAGTGACTTAAATATACAGGGTGCTATTTAAAATATTGTTAAAACTGTAGAAAAAAGTGGAGGGGGGTACGTACTTTCTGGGTCACCCGATATATACAACTTTTTAAAATATTTTTCATAAAAATTAAAACTAAATGTAGGTACGGTCGCGAGCAAAAAAAATAGGACAAGTCTTATAACGGTATTTTGCTAAAATCTAGTTGTGTACATCTAACTTTAATTTTTGTGACATTGTCAGTTAGTTGTCATAATTTACTGCAAGTGTGCAAAAACTAATATGCCTCATATAAGCGATTTAGTTAAATCTGGAGTTATTGCTAAAGCAGAAGATGGATGGTCAATGAGACAAATTGCACTGCGTTATAATATTGACAAAAATTTGGTGTGTAACATTTTAAGAAAGTGGAGAATAAACGGTACGATTAATAGAAATCCTGGATCAGGGCGACGAAGGATATCAACTCAACAACAAGATTTGCAATTGGTAAATGCTTTAGTAGGAAATTCATTTTACTCAGTTATTCAGGCTGCTGAAGAAACGAATTTTCCTGGATCGAGTAGAGAATCGGAGCTACGCTGTCATGCAGCAGCACAGAAATACTTACTTAAAGCTGAACATAAAGAAGCTCGAGTAGGATTTGCGCTTGAATTTTTAGCGCATGATGTAAGTTTTTTGGAACAATGTAATGTTTACAGATGAAAAAACTTTCCAGTCAACACACAGCGGTCGTATTCGTGTTTACCGCCCTCCGAATACTCGATTCGATGAGAAATATATATATCTAACAATGATAAAAGTGGTAGATTTTTCGTCAATATGTGGGCTTGGATATCGGCACGTGGTCCTGGTGTTTTGTGGCATATTGAGGAACGATTTAATAGTGAAACGTATGTTAGGATTTTAAACAATATTATGCTCCCTTCTGTGTCACAATTATTTCCTAATAATGAGTTCATATTTCAACAAGACAACTGTTCCGTTCATACTGCTCATACCGTAACTAACTGGTTTCAAGATAACAGCATCAATGTTCTTAACTGGCCCAGTCATAGTCCAGATCTTAACCCTGTGGAAGAAGTATAGGGACTACTCGTGAGAAGTATCCAAAAACGAAATGTGAGATCACGGAATGCCGAAGAATTACTGGAAATAGTAAATAATGCATGGTAAAATATTATTACTAATGATTATTGTATAAGGTTATTTAATCCTATGCCAAACAGACGTATAGAAGTTATAAATAGAAATGGTGCAATAACGAAATATTAATAGTTAGTTTCTTGTTAAGTAGGATATCCTTTGTCCTTTGATCCAGGATTTCTACTAATCGTACAGTTTATTCTCCACTTTCTTAAAATGTTAAACACCAAATTTTTGTTAATGTTATAACGCAGTGCAATTTGTCTCATTAACCATCCATCATTTACTATAGCAATAACTACAGCAATAAAATAAAAAATCTGATATCTGTTTTATTTCGGCTACTCATTACATATTCAAATAAAGACAGATTTACATTAGAACAAAAAAGTTGTCCTATTTTTTTTTCGCTCACGACAGTACCTAGTTTACTTTTAGGTAAAATTCATAGTTTTTAAATTTTTGAGCTCTCTTTATAAAAAGAATTGTTAGCAGGAATCGTATTTTTTGAAAAATATTTTTTCTAGAAAGTGTGATTTTTTTGTGTGTAAAATTTAGGGTCATTTCTGGTGTGCGTAACCCCATCCGCGGACACTCTGCGTACTATATTTTATTTTAAGGCAATGAATGTAATGGAAAATCCGAAAAATAAAACAAAAATACACATTTATAAGCAGGTGTTTTGAAAAACCGGTTAACCAATTAATTGCCATTGAAAATTTCTTAGTCGTAAACAATCCACAGAAACGAGAATATATTAAATAAATAATAATTTTCTATAGTTACTACGGATCGAATAAAACAAAACACTGATAGTGCTATACTATAAATATATAGTTGGTACACCTCTCATCTCTCATTCTACTTACAGCCTAACACCGGTTAGTAATGCGACTACTACTATTAAATCTTGGTTCTCTTATACCATTCTTTTTGAATAGTTATATAAGGAATTTCTAATGAGTAAGTAATTACAACCCTAGACCAATTTCTAATGCATCTTCCCAGAGTAGCGCACACCTGCTCAATGAGGTTCAAATCTAGTAAACGAGGAGAGCGTTTCTCTGCAGAAAGGATTTCTAAGTTGTTAGTAGCCCTAGACCGATTTCCCAAAATATCGCACACGTTTTCAATGGGGTTCAAACCTGGCACACAAAGACATCGTTTATCATATCATGATTGCAATTTCATTTTGACAAGCCTTGTAGTTTTTCTTACAAAATTCCGTCACTGATGAAGTGCAGTAATTAATTCATGAAATTGATAGCATATCGAATTTTTTATTTCGCTTTCATTATCGATGAAAATTACCACTGAAGATATTTCAGTGGTAATTTTCATCGCTTCATTTTCAAACGGTTCATTTATACAAAAATTGATATTGAAATTGAAGCACCCTGTGTACCCCATATATAAATTTAGTTTTTTCTTATTTATTTCCAAATTCAAGTAATTTTTGCAGTTAATTCATTTCATTTTTACATTTATTTAGTCATTTAATACTAAACACAATAAAGTTACCATAATGCATTTTAAAATTATATTCTTTTAAAGCAAAGTTAAACGCTACAGTTTTAACTAAAAAGTTACAGAAAGTCGAGTCGAGCCACAGGGTTTGTTTACAATGAACACGATAAGCGTCAAGCACTTCGGTTACTTCCCAGAGTGTGAAATCGCCTACCCTTTTCTATCTTAACCGTAGGTGGAGATAGAGAGTGGAGTTTTCAATCTGAAACGCTGCACAAAACTAAGCCGTATCAAATATTAATACTGTTAACGTAAACAATTCCCACGTCGGACTTGGGGGACGCGTAAATCTGGGTAAATTGTGACGTCATTTTTACCATATAAAAGAAACTGCAGTGCCCATGGAAAAGGGTAATCAGACCTGAGCTACATCGCAGGACATTGGGTTCGCTGTTCCTCCCTGGAGATTACAATTGCACCGCGCCTTAGGTACATCGCTGGACATTGAGTTCGCTGTACTGACGGTATTTTGTGTGGTTATTTGCCTGACTGCGAGTCCAACAATATTTTGATCTAACTAGCCTTTTCACTTATTTCATGTCAGCCGTAGACAACCATTCTTTGGCGTACTCTTTATGAAGTGCCATTTTCACCTCTCTGTTATGCTCGACGAGTACGTTAAACATGAAGCAGCTGGGGAAAAGCATTCACGGGCGATATAACGCTATTCAGGGCGCACGGAAATTCTGCAGGCATAAATTTCTAAAGGTGATCGCTTGCTTATTTCGAGACGCTATTTTTTCATTGGCAATTGCATTTATATTCTGGTTTCGTCGGAGTGTAATGGGGAAAATTGACGCATTTGTGATACTAAAAGAATATTAGATTTTTTATGAACGATTAGCTTTGATTTTTAACTATCATAATATTATATTACCAGTTATTCAGTTATGATTTCATTCACGATTTTAATTCACAAAATTTCACTTTCTGAATATCTTACTAGGGAAATTTGCGTTTGCAAGTAACAAGTTTATATTCAAGAATTATATATTTTCTGCGTTTATGAAATGACAAGAAACCTTCCTTCCATTATTTTTCATTTGATGTACTTAAGGCTACTGTGTGCCTAATTTTGGACATGTAAAATGTCGTAGTAATGTTTACCTGTCAAATTATTATCTGAGATTTCTCACCAGCGATTTATTTGGTGTTCTATGATTGTTTAATAACGATCCATCCACTTAAATACCTTGCGCTCACAAAATGTACAGGCCATCGGTCAGTACTGGGTTAATTAGCCCGTAAACTTGTTCGTATTAAGAAGGGTTTACTTTTCGTCGAGTACTGAACCGGGACGTCTCGTCTGTTCGATTTACATCCGCCCACCCTCTTTTATGTTGTTGGACAGTCATACAAAATTTGGTAGAGTGCTTGTTTCATTATAATCAAAGGATTTTTTCTCAACATTCTATGATATTTTACATGAGTATTTAATTCTCATTTATCACTTATATTCTATGATGCACAAACATGACAGATTCTAACAACTTTAATTATAAATCATTATTACTTAGCGGTTGCTGACAATTTTCTTTAATTATAGACCATTATTACCTAGCGATTGCTAACAGCTCTATTATAGATTATCATTATCAGGCCATTGCCACAACTCTAATTACTATTAAAATAACACAGCATACTTTTGTATCTCAGATCTTGTTATTGCATCAAAACACTCATTATATCTATAGTATGGTCATTACTATAGCGACGCATATTTTCCTATTATAATATTTAGACAATTGTCTCAAATATTTGAATTATTTTTGATTTCATGTTCGACTATTGTTGCATCAATTTATATAAAATAAAATCGGGTTTTTTTTACTATTTTTCCCCATCAGTCTTATTCTTTCACATTTACCTTTTCGTCATATAAGTGATAAACTAAATAAATGTTTTAATTTCAAAAGCAAAATAGAAAACAAACTTCAACTATAACAACAGTGCAATCTTGAGTAATAAAATACTACATAAATAACATATATAGTTAACTAGGTCCCTCAATTAATAGACAGTGTGTTCAAGTTTACCAGGTATTTCAATTAACAGAGTGATTAATTTTCTAAGGTATATAGTATCAGACTGAAACAGGTAATATTAAACTTTATATAAGAGAACCTGGGACAATTATAAAAAGGTTTACTACACACATACAAAATGAAATTTGGGTCCTAACTTTGTAGAAAGAGACGATCACGCAAATGGCCAATTTTATTTGTTTATCCTTCAGATAAATAAATAGTAATTAACCTATTGGTGGCATAATTACCAGGATTTCATTTGTAATTAATTGGGGTGGGATAAAAACCTATTCAAAATATATGAATTCGCAGATTCTTAAGAAAAAAATGAATCTACACAAATTACTAACTAGTTTTATATCTTTTCAAGTTTTTGTAAAGCATCTCAATCCATTCTACAAAGGATTTTTGCTTATTGTTTAAAACGTTAAATGGATAAAATCATAAAGTTTTCTCTTAATTAACTAAATTTTATTAGATTATATATAAATAAATGATACAATCTATTTCCGTTTTTGTTTTTGGTAAATAATAATTTACCAAACACGTCCCTTTTAGTATCTTTACTTTTCCGTCCAGTAATGTAATAAAGAAAGGGATTCACCCTCTTGTAAAGCGAAGATACATTTAAATCCCATAGCACAGCTACGATGTGTCCGCCAGAATTTATACCTCACACTAACCAAACCGGACGGACAGGCGAATTGGCTGACCACCGAGTCAGTACTGATAAACTGATACAACAGTTAAAAAAGGAATTGGTCCAGTCACTTCTGGTGGTCAGAAAGTCCACTTGCAAATTTGATTATTATTTAATTCTAATGTGATTAGCACAAGGAGCTAGCGGGACAAATTGTATCCCAATAACGTCCTCAACGGACTTTCACTGCGTTTCATAGTAGCAGGAGCGCAGACACGGTTAGAGGTACTCGTTGAATATCTGTCGCTGTAGCACGTTTGAAGAAGTTGCCAAATGCTTTGTTTAAGGTTTAGTTTCAGAAGTGTTTCATGTTTATTTTTAACGATATAACTTGGTACTCTCATTTCCTGTGGCCTGTTTTTTGTGATCTTTGTTATATCTATAATTTGTTTACCAAACTAACTATTATAGTGAATACGATCAGAATTGAAACTGTATAAAAACTAAAAGCCGGCAAAAGCAGCCGGCATCTATTTATTGTTTTTCTTATGACAAGCATTTCTATTTACCTCCGCAAGTGATGCCGACTGTTTTTACTGGCTTTCAGTTTTTATACGGTTTCAATTCTGGTCGTATACACTATACTATAATTATGTTTTGTATAAATAATAAATAAGAAAAGGAATTGATTTCCACTGCACTTACGCGTAGTATACTTATTGCCGCAGGCTATGCAAGAATTAGTTGAATGTTTTGTAAAATTGATATTTAAAGTTCTTTTTAAAAATGATGTTTTGCATGTATTTAATTTAATTTTACTAAAACAAAGGCGCAGGTTACCTGAAACTGCTCCACATTTGGCAACATTGCTGCATTCTTGCGTTTGTGTAGTGGTTTTTAGTGGTACAATAGGTATTTTCATATTCCTGTAATGAAAATTGTTAAGTAATTTCTTGTGTTCTAGGGTAGATCCAAAAATACGAAATTCTCATGATTGAGTATTAATCGTTCCCCACAATACAAGAATTTTTTATGAGAACTGGTGTTTATTTGTAAATTGTGACCAACAACGCAATACGCATTACCCACAAACTTGTTCTATTTTAAATTGCCTAATAGTAACATTCTACATGAACTAGTTAGTGCGTATTGTATACATATATAAGTAATATTACATACAATCCAACATCTGGATGGGAGTTGCAATAAGTATATTTAAATTTGAACCTTTATTTAAAAAATACTTGGTTTCAATGTACAGAATACAGGAGTCAAACTCAAATTTCATTTTAGTTTCGTTATTTTGGCTACTTCTCACCGTTTCTGTGGCCCTGTGAGATGAGCCCTCTTAGTTATGAATTATGAGAAAATTGTAATATTTCTATGTTCATCTTCATAATAACTGCTTTATGATACTGGAAATCCGTCATATTTTATGACGGGCAGGCTGGCGGCCATCTTTTCATAGGTGCTTCAACAACTTACTACCGCTTAGCAAATAGTTATTTTATGTCTATCATAATACAACTAGGTAGGTACTATTAGAAACTGTTTCTTTAAAATTTACGAGTTTTGATATCCCTGGGTAAGAGCGTGAAAAAGATTAAAAAACTTCATTAAAATCAAACTTTATAATTTAAATAAATCAAAAATGTCATTAATTATAAACTAGTTTTAAGTTATATTTGTTCCGTTTAAAGACAAATAAACTAGCCTTTAGTAAAGAGTTTTCAAAATAAATATTATTTATGTAATTTATTCAATAACAATAATAAATTATTCTTGAAAATTTTGTTGGCATTCCAATCAATCAAACAAATTACACCTGTCCACTTTGCACATCAAAGTTATCAAATGAGAGCTACGCAACAACAGGATAACAGAAGACTACAGTTAGTCGATTCACTGCCACTACTTTCTCGTTACTGAAACGGTTACCTGACTCATATCATGCTTTCCTGGTAGACAGACCGCCAAATTCGCGCCCAAACACACTCTTGTATGTCACGTGGTTTGCCAATGCGATTTAGATTCCCTTGTTTGCTACCGCATCGCCATCTTCTGGTTGATAGCTAAAATTATAGGCTGCAGTCAAATAACGTGTCACGAGACAACCAACTATACAAGACGGGTGTATTGGTGACAGTTTCATATTGGGGGTTGATCTTCACAACAAAAATGTCTAGCCCCGGTATAGGTGAAAGATGAAAAACTGAGATACTACGATGGCTCTGAAGGGCCATGATCAAAGTAGGATTAACTAAAAAATTGAAAGCAAGTGATCAACATTGATAAAGGTGCAATTCCAAAATAATTTCGCTATTTATTACACTTTTGAATTTCGATTTTTTTCATTTCTACCACAGTGGCACATTATGTGATATAGGTATGCAATTTCTTTGTAATGACCCCAAACAAAGATCTATGGGGTTCAGGTCTGGTCACCGCGAAGGCCACCTGATGTGCCCGTCACGTCCGATAGATCTCGTTCATGTATCGCCTAATAGACCGTGATACCGTCGCAAAAATGTCTTTTATTAGCTTTTTTGCTGTCTATTTGCTAACAGCTGCAGGAGGAGTGGGAAGTAGGGATCGTAGGTGGGGTCGAGCGGATCTTCGGGAACATGAAGTTATTAAAATGGTTGGTTTGTCCCGATCATTAATAATAATAATAAATATCACGGAAATTAGACAACCCCCAATTCCAGAAGCCAGTGGCTTGTGCGGAAGGGGTTACACATTGAAAAACGCGGACATACAACTATATCCTCCGACAGTGCCAGTGTCTTGTGAAATGTACCTTAAATCTTAAAAAATCTGCTTCAACAATAAAATGTAGAACATATCGAGATTATAGAAATTTTAGCTATGATAATTTTTCAACTGGTCCTCATAGATTTGATTGGAATATGTTATCTACATTAAATAGATAGATAGGTAGATAATTTATTAAATAATGTTGATGATATGGTATATCACTTTAATAACATCATGGTAAGTGACCTTTTTCATAAACATGCGGCTAACAGAAGAGCCCGTTTTTCCAAAACTCCTGCTCCTTGGATTACCGATAATATAAAGTTTATGAAGTGCCTTAGAGAGAAAGCACTTTCCAAATATAAAAAAGTTAAAACTGTGGCTGCCTGAAAGGAGCATAAGCAGCTTAGAAATCATGTAACAATGTCGTTATTTAGCTAATCGGCTACAAAGAATAATAATAGTCAATGAAACCTCGGATGTTAAAATTTTGAATAAAGGTATACCACAAATAATTGTATTGGGCCCCTTGTTATTTGCTGTTTACACTACAGAGTTTAGTAATCATTTAAAAAAAAATTCTAGTCTCCAATGTGCAGATGACATGAAGATTTACCACTCGTTTAAGTTAGGTATTATAGACTTAAGTAAAAATTTCATTAATAATGCGTTTATTACCCAACAGGTAACATTCAATAACAGGACAATTTTTAACAACGCAAAGAATGCTCGTAATAATATGATAAGTAAAAATTACAAATAACTACAAGTAAACACAAATAAAAGAGAGAAAAAGAAAAAATATAAACAGCAGTACCTAAAACGTTAATATAATAAATGAGGGGACGGTAGCTCAGTGTGCTAAAGCGTCTGGCTAGCAAACTGAGTTGCCTAGCGAAGCGGGTTCGATTCCCACAAGGCGAGACAATTTTTCATTAAAAAAATTTGCCCCAAGAGTGGTTCGGAGTCCACATTAAACTGTAGGGCCTCGTCTCTCTTCACCTAGCACAAGATCCTTCAGGTCTTCCAAGGGGTTACTTCGGTAACTTGAGAGGCGGTTAAGAAAACACTATTAAGAAAACACTATTATAGAGGATTCAGTGATATTTAATAAAAGTTCCAGTTTGGGTTAGAGATAATTCATTGCTGTATCTGATATTTCGTTTTTGTACAGATATTAATATCACATATATATCGTTAATATTGTATTTACACAACTGGTTCTTTGGAACTTTTTTATATTGTCTTGTGCACTATCTGATAGCGGCTGGAAATACTTTCCATCACTTCCGGTTTCACCAGAAATGATCTTAACTTCCCAAATTTAAATGGGACAGCCTATTTTTTTTAAGAGAATTATAGAACAATCAATTCTAAATATTTTTGCAAATGGAACCATACTCCAAAATCAAAAATAACTTAGTTAAGCAAGAAGAACTGTTTTTTAGTTTGTTGCATTTTACAATATCAGAGAACACACAGTGATGGAAAATATTTCCAGCCGCTTTGAGATAGTTCACAAGCCAATATAAAAAAATTCCAAAGAACCAAATGTGCAAATACAATATTAACGGAAATAGAGGGGTGTTTCCCTTTAAAAAAATCACCCGGTAGACAATAAACATGTAGTTGAATAATAGAACGTGTAGTTGTGTCTGGAATAATAATTCGACACATTGAAGCATAATTGAGACAATAGTTCGGGACAGTTAATATTGTTATTCAGTAAATAAGTAAATAGAGTTGCATTTTCTTCTCAATTCGAAGCTACGCATTTCAAAACTAGTAAAGAGAGTGGTTTGCTTTATACCTTATTCGGGGTAAGTTGCATCCACTTTATATGTTAAAAATTTCAATTTTCTTTGCACATTTTCAAGTGTCAATTTCTGACTCTCGTAGTAGGGACTCCAGATAAGCGATCCATACTCAAGTTTAGACCTAACATAACAGAAGTAAAGTATTTTAGTGCTCTGATGTTGGTAAATGATTTGCAGTTTTTAATTATGAAGCCAAGCATCTTAGTGACATCTTGGACCTATAAATTAATGTGTTCAATAAATGATACCTGACCATCGAATACGACACCAAGATCCTTAGTGGATAACAACTTTCTGTCAATGGGCTAACCATTAGGGTGGGCCCAAAAACAACAAAGTTATCAGAGCGGAACGATATAATAAAAAAAAGTTGTGTTTGGTAGAGACAAGACGAGGAAAAACTTTTTTTTCTGATTCAACCTTTCTAGTCTCTGTGGTGTGTACAAATCGATCACTAATATGGCAGACATGCAGTGTACAATAAACAGAGGAAAGGCCGATTCATCGCACAATGCTGCATTCGTCTTATTGACAGCCAAGCTGTCTATAATTAAATAAAATGTGTGGATGGGTTGACAATATGCGTACGATTTCGTATGTGTTGCACACAAAGTTATCGCAATAGAGGAAAAACTCAGTAGACATATGCGACAATACGTTTTATCTATTACAGAGTGTGCCACATATGTAATCGCATGCATATATTATTTCACATGCCAAATTAGACTTTACCTGACTATATCGCTGCTAATAAAGACGACACTTTTTCACCTACTTCTGAATATCTCAATAATATCCCGTGAACGTATTTTTTGGGACTAGAATGGACCAGAATAAAATGTCTTAACAACTTCTCCATAATGTCATATAAATGCCTTTTTTAGGCCTAAAATGGACTAAAATAAGACGTCTTAAAGACGTTTTGATTAGTATAGTGTATACGATCAGAATTGAAACCGTATAAAAACTAAAAGCCGGCATCTCTTTAGGGGGTAAACAGAAATGCTTGTAATAAGAAAAACAATAAAGAGATGCCGGCTGTTTTTGCCGACTTTTAGTTTTTATACGGTTTCAATTCTGGTCGTATATACTTTAACAATGGACATCCTCAAGACCTCTTCTGTACGACTTACGTCTTAAAGTGGACGTTGTTAAGACGTCTCGAATGTCCCATGCAGACGTCCCTAAGACGTCTTTGGCATGTCTTAGTGCTATCTGGGTAGCGGGGAAAGTGATTCATATTAAAGGTAGAAAGCACTCATTTTTTTTTTAGAAATCTGTCAACATCTTCCGTTCGCGCATGCGCTTTAAAAAACACATTTTTGGTAAAATATGGTTTTTAATTGTATATGTAAAGAGGTTACATTTTATCAGACAGTTATTTTCCTGAATGGCTAATTTGAATTTAGCTTTATTAGAAAACTCTGGCAATAACAAGGATTCATACCATCCTTCTCTAATTGTTACTCTCACCACTAGATACGAAAGACACAGCACAGCGACTTCAAACTACACCCAACCAACAAAGCATATAATTTTAGAAAAGCTAATTTTCCAGAAGTTTACTCGTCAATTCTAGACACTGATTGGTCAATTTTAGACTCATACTCTAATATTGATGATGCATGCGACACATTCTACAAAAAGCTATATGAATTGTTTGATATGTATGTGCCAGTCTATAGAAACAATTCAAGTAAATTTAAATATCCTGTTTGGTACACTTTCGAAATTACCAATGATATTAAACTAAAGTATAAGTGGCTTAGTAAGTATAAGAAACATAAATTTCCCGCTGGCCTAGTAAAATACAAAGACCTAAGAAAATCCATTAAAACTCGATTAAACTTGGCTTTCAAAACTTACATCTCAACGACTGAACAAAATATAACTTTCGATCCGAAAATTGTTTGGTCATATGTTCAAAGTAAAAAAAAATTCTACTAGAATTCCTGGTAAGGTAACGGGTAGCAACAATGAAACATTAAACACTCCTCAAGATATTGTCAACGGCTTCAGCGAGTATTTCAATAGCGTCTACTTACTGAAATCTCAAATCACTCCTAATCACAGTTACAGGAACTTCCGCAGTATTGAAGTAAAACACATCAGTGAAAATGAAATTATTCAAGCAACTAAGAGACTTAAAAACAAAATGACGGCAGGCGATGATCAAATATCCAGTTTTTTAGTAAAGGATTGTGCGCATGCCCTAGTTAAACCTTTATATATTCTATTTAACCTCTCCCTACAAAGCTGCTCCTTCCCAAACAGATGAAAAATCGCAAGACTATGTCCTATCTTGAAAACTGGTGTCCCTTCGATTGTAAGTAATTATAGAGCTATCGCCATTATCTCTAACTTATCAAAGGTCTTTGAGATCTTAATCTATTTCCAATTATACCCACAAGTCAAAAATTGTATATTTCCTTATCAACATGGTTTCATGGAAAATCGCTCAACTATAAGAAACCTTGCATATTTCACTCAATTTGTTTCAGAACCACTAGACGAGCAAAGCCGAGTCGACGTGGTGTACACGGATTTCTCAAAGGCTTTTGATAAATTAGATCACTCAATCATCATAGAGAAATTAACAAATATTGGCGCCCTAGATTCCCTTGCTGTATTTTTCACTTCTTATCTAGACGCTAGGATGCAGTACTTAATGTACAATGGTTATAAATCTGATCTGCTAATGTAATTGAGACATCGGGGGTGCCACAGGGATCAAACTTGGGACCTTTACTCTTCCTGCTATTCATCAACGGTCTGTGTAACAATATTTCCTGTGATAAGTTGCTGTATGCTGATGACTTAAAATTACTTGCCAAGATAGACTCGGATGCTGATTGTAGATTTCTCCAGGAGCAAATCTGTCATGTAGAAAATTGGTGCGTAAGTAACAAACTGCATCTTAATGTAGCTAAATGTAAGATAATGTCCTATAGTAGAAAAGTACAACCAACTATATTTGACTACAAACTGAATGACGTTATATTAACACGTGTCTATTCCACTAAAGATTTGGGTATTATTTTTGACACCAAAATTACATTCATAGAACACATTGCTACCACAACTAAATCAGCCTACTCTAAGTTAGGATTTATTATTCAAAACACCAGATCCTTTTCTGACATAAAAACTTTAAAGACTTTGTATTTTTCATCAGTCCGAAGCAAATTTGAATATGGGTCTCTAGTATGGTACCCCTTCTATCAAACACATATAGTTGCCCTTGAAAATATTCAAAGAAAATTTCTCAAGTTAATATCTTTTAAGTTAGATGGAATATATCCGCAACAGGATGTAAATCATCACCAACTATTAAGTAGGTTTAATCTGCAGTCCCTGGAATCAAGACGTATTACGTTTAGTATAATATTTGTATTTAAGATCCTTCGCAATAACATTCACTTACCAGATATTTTTGCCAAACTAAAACTTAATGTACCAAGATATCATAGCCGCAATCCATGTGTACTCTATTGTCCCACTGCAAAAAGTAATGTTATGCTGAAATCTCATCTTTACACAATGTGTAGCAATTATAATAAAATTAGCCCACACTGTGACATCAACACTTGTTCTCTTAATGAATTGCGAGCACACTCATGTCTAACTATCAATTAACCGCTGTTTTTGTTTTTTTTTTCTTTTTCTATGTATTGTTATAAGCTTCTTATTTTTATTATTATTATTCATATAATTTGTCCTATAATTGGATGTATATATCTGTTGGGCAATAAAGATTATTATTATTATTAGATTATTATTATGGATCTTGATAGCAAAGTTGATCTGATGTAGCCATCTCTATTCTCCGCACCACAGACTTTGCCTGATGCCTAGGCGACAAGCTTTACGCATCGCTCCAAAACTTGTGTGTGGCAGGGAAAGCATCTTATGTTCCAATTTGGGGCAGCCTCACAGTGTATTAGTGATAAAATTGTATCATCGTCAATATTGCGCAAAATAGGTGAAGAGAATAACTTACAGGAACTCCAGTCAATTATTTCAAAGTAGTTTTCAGCATTAAAGTTTAGTTTTGGAGGAAGAAATGACCGAATTGATTTTTCTTTAGCAGAACGTTGCCTTGACTTTATTATTCGTCTCAACCCAAGCTCCCTGGTGTCATCCATGACTATTGAGAGGAGAAGGTTTTCAGCATGGGCAAAAAATGAGTTGCGAGGTTCTATTACTTGACGCAAATTAGCAGTTAAGTATCGTGAAGTTTGTATTGCCTTAAATAATAATAAATAAATAAATAAATACACCACAGGTAATGACGACCCCCTTTATCCCGGAAGGCTCTAGAAGAGCCTTGTGTGGGAGGGGTCTACACATTTAGAGACAAGGGACACACACCCAATATTCGTGTATAGTGAAAAAATCCCTCTCACAGTATTTTCCACTGCCACGACCGGGGATCGAACCCGGAACTTTTGGGTGAGAGGCAAGTGTGCTCACCTCTCGACCATCATAAATACATGCTTTGATCCATCGGTAGAAGAACTATTTTTCTTAATATCAAACCAAACAGACATATATAAGTTCAAAATGAATAAAACTGTTTGTTTCAGTTCATAGGTGGGACTTTCTGTTAGCTCTGTTAGCAACAGTTAACCATCTATTCACAAACTAGATGGTTAACTCCAATATTTTTTCTTTAATTCATACACAGATACCATGACAAAATTCCTATAAATAAAAAAGTGTTTCAATTCATGAAAAAGTCATTACCAGGTAAATGAAACTATCAGATTGTCTTTTATTTTTCTAATAATAAAAACTAACTATAAAAAGTTCATTAAAATGTGTCATACGGTTTCGAAGATATGGCAAAGTGAGTAATAAAAAGTACGTTTTCTTAATTTTCACAAATTTTACACATTTTTAGATTTTAAAAAAATCGGTACCGTTAAAAAAAGTCGTAAATGATATTTTTGGATGTTCGGATCTAATGATGTCATGAAGGTTTCATCTGGTTATACCTCAAAAAAAAATTTTTTTTACTCAATTTTATATCCGCTATATCTCAATGTGCGCTAATATACTAGTTAGAAAAATACTTATGGGAAAGTTTGTCTGAGTTGCGTTAGACAAATTTTTTTAAATTGTCTACTCGAGATTTGTTTGGCGTTTGGCGCCCTAATCGTGTGGGTGGCGCCCTAGGCAGTTGCAGTTGCCCTGGCCTTGTTTCTCCGTACTTTTAGTTATAAAACCGTGAGGGCCTTTAATTCTTTACCCTCTATTATAAACACAAGCTCGACTATTACATCGTTCAAAAAAATTTTAAAATAACTTGTAAGTAATTAAAATGTATTGTAATTTCATTTGTTTAATAGCTATATATTTTTGGCATAATCTTCTTATTTTCTACTGCTTACCTCTGTGGATTGTATTTCTATAGTGTCTAATTTTTGCTGCTTAAAATAACACATGTGCACATTATCTAGTATTATACTATTTCCTTTGGAAATGGTCTTAATTTTGATTTTCCTATTGGGTGGTTAGGTAAGTAGCTATGCTAGATCTCGCATCCTTCTGAATGATTTTGTATTATGTTATATTTGAATTAATTAATTGAAGTCATGTTATTAATTCATTCACACTGCACAAGCTTATCAAAACTAGACAAATTAGTCAGTTATATTTTCATCATACAGACTCTTCATCTACAACACTGGCTCTGCAAAAGATTGTTGATAACATCACTCTTGTCAATTCAATTACATCATTTTTAGTATCATGAAATGTCAATGAGACCGATAAGATTTACTACGAATGCGAAAGAGAAGAAGCACTATGACACACAGCGAACAACATTTATACCAAAGAAATATTTTATTAGTGTGGTTGGATACTCTTAAAGGTGCACTGAGCAGAGTGCTAGAGCTAGGCAGAGGTCATGGCGTGAACTCCCTCGCAGTGATTGAATTATGGCTGCGTGTTTTCCTAACAACATTGTTTATAACCATTCTTATTATATTACCCCGCAAAAGAACCAATAAGTGTACTAATATACTACGTTTAGCCTGTGTGTACCTGTATCCTTGTATGTAATATAGGAAATACAATACAAAGGCTTTACAAAACGAAGGTAACAATTTGTGGGATAAATTCAGGTGAGCGAGAGCGCGGAAATCTAAAATTCGTGATTTACTACATTCAAATAAACAAAAGAATTGTCAATGTACTGTTACGTGTTTACACCCTCCATTAAACACCCTGCACATAGGTTCATCAAAATGCAATAAGAATCTGCACAAACCACTGATTTATTTAATCACCCAAATTACAATAATTAAGTCCTTATACATATTAGTACACTATAATTATTGCAAGTTCCATCTACTATAGTCTCACTACTATAATTCACAACTTATTAGTGTTTATTCCATCTGTTCACTTGTTCCTCCAATATAAAACTGTTTTCGTGCTCCGATTCACAAGGGAGATAGTGGTTATTTACCCCATTTACCCCCGATTCCTTTCGCTTTCTGGTGGCAATGGGGGTGGTAGTATATATATGAAGTGTTACTGTACTTCCGGGTGCTCTCCCGCGTCGATGGTCGACTCCTCCAGGAATCACGGTTGTCTAAACGACGTTTCGGCAGAATCTTATCTGCCATCTTCAGGTTCTCACTGAAAGCTGCCTACTGTTGCTCCTCGTTGCTCGAACTGAACTGACGTTCCCCCCGTTGTGCGGCTCCTTATATATATTGCCATCTAGGACGCGCCTGCGCGTTTGGCTACGTGTTACCGGTTCCCCACCACCTGTGGTAGGCGTAGCGGGCGCCTGAGCCAACCCGACAAGTGGCCTCGTAGAAACGTCACGCTCCACGTGACTTCTCGCTGGTGGTCGGGCATCCTCGTGTCCAATCGGTGTCGCAGAATGCCGTGGTTCTCCTTAATTGGTCAGCGCTCGGCTCTGACTCCTCGTGATAGGTCCATATCGGGCAGGTTGCTGTGTTCCTTCACTATTTGTCAATACTTGAACGTACCTCCTCGTGATTGATTCATCCACGGTGGATCGTCGTGTGTTTCCGGTTACGTATCTTCCCATAAGAGCGGGCTTCCAAGAACTGGGCAATCTCTGCGTATCATCTCGTTTATTAAGATTTTGTGGTCCTTTTTTCGATCTCTATGGCCTCTCTGGTAATCCTTGACCTATACTGCTCGATATTAGCTACTGTTCTGGTGTTATCGAAGTATATTTTGTGTCCTGTGGATTTTACATACTGTGCTAGGGACGATGATTTCTCCTCTTTTCGTACTGCACTCATATGTTCTTCCTTTCTTACATTAATAAGTCTATTAGTCGGGCCTATGCATGATTTGTTACAATCTTGGCACGGGGTTTCGTATACTCCTTGGTTTTCTAGGGTAGTTTTTGATTTTGGATTACGGAGAACTGTACTGATTTTTCGGTCTATTTTAAATATTGTCTCTATGTTATGTTTGCGTAGAAGTGCCAATTTTATCTGTCGTTCCTTTTACGTAAGGTAGATATGCTTTTGACACTAATTTCTCGGATTCCTCTTGGGTTTTTTGTCTGTATGGCCCCTGCGATCATTAGTGCATTCTGAAGTGATGACATATTTTCGTTAATGTGGTCGACGTCTGCCAACCTCTGAGAACGTGTCACTAGAATCTTTACTACTGAATTTAGTTGTGCTGGATGGTGATGTGATGCCGCATTTAGATATCTGTCCATGTGAGTGGGTTTTCTGTATACTGTGTGACCTAGTATCCTGTCTTGTTTCTTTTTCCCTAATACGTCTAAAAATGGAAGCTTGTCTTCTGTTTCTACCTCCATGGTGAATTTGATTTGACACCTGAATAGCATTCACGATAATATCAAATTGTAAATAACAAGTAATGTTGTTGTCAACACACTTGAAGTTTTCATATTTTGCATTTGTGTGTTCCATAACTTAGATCAAGTATAAGTATGCATAGTCTGGGTATTAAGCAGCAATGTATATTTTAAATCCTTAATTATAATTATACATATCATTATTCGATCATTAATATAGTCGGCTAGACAATGTGTTTTCTGGGATTGATAACACTGACTACCGTACGCAAGTCAATCAAACTATCTTGACCACTGGACCGCTAGATGGCGCCTCCTGACTATTTTACATGTCGCTATTCCAAAAATACCGAAATGTACTAACTAGTCAAGTGATCCTCGTGTCGATCATCACACGCCTACCTTGCACTGACGAGAGCCAACAGCTCGAAACTGCAATCTGTAAGTGGTGTGTGATGACTGGCACGAGAGCTCCTTTAAGTAGGATCAGTCTTTTGGCTGGTGTTTGTTGTAATCAAAGCATTAGCGTTTTGATGGTAATATGCAATTATTACACTTAACGCGCCAGGTTTGTAAATTGTAATTCAGCTCTCGGCGGGGCACATAGCCCGGAGAATAGCTGTTGGTTACAGTCTGGTTACGTTCCTTATAATAAAATAAGGATTTTATAGAGGAGTTTGCGACTAAAAATATTATGTTTTAATATTCTGCCCTCTAAAAGTACATTTGAACTATCTTCACCAAATACTTCTGGCAATGAACGTCTATCTGTAAGGAGAAGCATGAATTCTTTAATCATAGTCGACGGAGGTCATTTCCAACAGTTTTTTGTGATTATATATTTTTTGTGTTGTTGATTCGTTTTTTTTTAAATGCCATTAAAAACTAATGTACATCGACATTTTCCGCTTTCACTTTCTACAGCAATCACGAGATTTTAATTAATTTGCAATCAAAGTTAGTCAGTCCGTCCTTTATGTCAAGTTAAATAGTAGTTAATGAAAAAAACGTTTATTACAGAAGTTAATGAGAAACGGATCAAGCACCTACGGCGACGCCTTTTCAAAATATTACAATTAATTTTCAGTAATAAAGAACAGTTTTAATGAAGATGCTGTCGTAAATTTAACAAATATGTTGGTACATTATTTATCAAATAATCCAATCTGATTAAAGGTTGGTTGAACCGCCCAGCTAATCGCGAGGAACCTCGAAAAAAAGTGTTTTAATAGCCATAAACTCCTACGGAATGCCCAAAACGATTTCGTTTTCTAAAGCGGATCTCTGGCTAGGTGTGGGACTGGCCGCGAAGGTGGAAGCTTTTACTTTTCATGTTCCGTGGATTTTTAGATTTATTATAGTTGATTTGTTTACATGGAACAGTAAATTGCACTGCGTTTTTTGCTAATGTGTACGGAGAATATGACTGAAGCGTGGTAGGGAAATTAATTAAAGTCAGGGGCGTACGCTGTGGGGTCCGTTTTTAAATAATGACAATTTATTAAACAATTTTAATTTGAATAATATATAAAAAATTTGAATGATGCACTTGGTTTGCTAACCCAATTAATATGTCGGTAGGTTATTAAAATTTACCGCCTTGGACGTAATTTTTTCGTGTTTGGAAACTCCATTCTTGTACCAAACTACATTTAAATGGGGAAGAAATATAAGTGAACAAAATTTTTAAACTCAAAAGCGATTTGCAGCAGCAAAATGGCAGCCAGAACAAACAAATAATATTTCTTGGATAAATAATGAAGTGCGATTAGCTCAAAAAGAAAGAGATAGAGCTCATAAATAATTCGTACTCTCCAGTACTCTCTATTATAGAGAAAAATAAACTCTAATATACAATAAAGCAAGAAAGAGATAGCTAAATAAAAATAAAAATATATATGGCAATTTTGAAGTAGTTAGATCAAAACAAATAGAGGCAGAATTGATATAGAAAAATGTTAATGAACTTTATGAAATAAGAAGAGTGATATTACTCCAGCATAAAGTGACGTTACTGTAAATTAAACAAACCCTGAACAAACTTAATAAACCTATTAAAGTAAATCAACTTCTGATGAAGGTGTAGCAATACAATTTTTCCTTCCACTTTTTTCAACTGGTGTCCAAACTTCAATGTGAACATTTTAATCTTTTTATAATCATTATTTCTTCTATTAATGTCCACGTTTGCAAACCATCAGTTGGTCTTATTGTTTTTGTGAGTAGTTGAGGTGTTTGTTGTTATAGTACATTCCATTCTCTACAAGAAAAAACAAATTAAAAAAATGTCAAAAATAGTCAAAAAATTCAATCTTTCGGTTCAAAAGGACAAACCTCAATAAACAAGTACCTCCTCATTTTCATTTAAGCAGAAACTACAATTTCGTCATATAAAATCGGAAAAAATTCACGAAATTCACATAATTCCAAAATATCCCAAAACTATCAAAAAACACATTATAATATTTCATTCGTCAATTTTTTTAAACTTTTCATATCACTCACCTAAAAAATACCGCCCCCATATAATTGCACTCAATGTTTCAACTCACCCCCGGTACAAATTTCAAATTCATATTCATAAACTTTTTATAAATTATTTTCCATTCCATTTTAACGTTCACTCGATTTCTTACTTCAATTATTTATCTATTTCATAACAGTCTATATTTCCAAATTAATGTCAACTTATTTTCGTTCCAACGCATCAGCACAATTTTATTTCACTTCAACTACATAATTACCCCCCGTTCAATCATCGGCACAACAAATGACCGCATTTCATATTTATGTGCGTGCATAAATAGCGATACTACGAGGACGAATCAATATATTCAACTTCTTTTTTATTCAATAACTCCTAAACTAAAACAGATTCCAGATTCATTCAAATACCAAACGATTTCTTATTTTGTCGCCTAAACGGTCATGTACTTTTCATTTACGACTCTCAAATTTTTTACAAAAATTACGAAATATTGCGCAATGAATGGCTGAGGAAAACTTTCTAGAACAGAACAGGTGTAAAAACGATCGTGCGAGACTCACCGTGCTTCAAAAACGAAACGGTAGCAAAAAGTATAAAAGGCCGAGCTCGACACGATTTAGGCAAGTCAGTTTTGCGATGTACCTCGTGATAATTCAAATCCAGTAACCGTGCTACTGCCTTGGTCGGAACTAAGTAAACAAGATTTAATTTAAATAATTTAATCTGCCACCGTGCATTTAATCTTAAGCGAATTTTTGACATTTTGAAACTAATCTCAAAACGAATCAAATCTCCCAGCCGGAATTTATTCGCTGTCGAAAAATTACCATTTAGTGACTGTATTAAAATAATAATAATTTTATTTAATTTTAATTACTCGAACTTTTATTGCTTTCTAATAATAAATATTATAATCAAGTTTTGAAACAAAGTATTTCAATCAAACAGTCAATATACATGGTGTTCAAAATGTACGTGGACAATTTAATTCGAATTTTAATAAATATAATCAAGTGCTTCAATAATAAATTTGCTTTCAAAAAGTGTTTATACTTCACCAAGAAAATACAAGGTGTTGAGAAATCATCTGACAAAAGAAGTAAATTTAATTCAAAGTGATATCAACTTTTTGAACTCAAACCAAGTACATTCAAAGCATCAAACGCTTAATATACAGGGGGTGTAATGGGGTAGTGAAGCGCAAGTTACAGCCTCTCCTACTCAATTGTTAACCTCACCTTCGCGATGAGTTCAATTTGAACTTGGTGCACCCTGTTTTCACTAACGAGGCTCTAACGACCGAGTAAGGGCGGAATAACCCTTACCTTTTGCCGTGAGCACATCCACCTTCTCACGAAGAGTGCGATAAAAATAACCCACCGCACACAAAGGTTGCTTTTGGAATCGTTTGGTTACCCCATCGTCGCAGTCTCCTTCTGTGCCATGGGACCACACCATTCGCCTTCCGCAACCGAGCTGGTCAGTTGCATACCTGCTCCAGCTAAAACTTCAAATGCAGCTTCGTTTTCAGTCGATTAAGGCTTTTAAAAAATGATGGAGCGTTCAAGTGGGACAAAATCATCCGGAGGTAAAATACCCTCCCGATCGGATCTCCGGGGGAGGGTGCCCACAGGGACACCTCATCGAATGTCAAAAAAACACCGACAAGTTAAATCCAACAAAACTAATTCTTTCATCTACGGCGCTTGGAATGTTCGTACTTTGAACGACAGCACTCGCACCGATCGGCCTGAAAGAAGAACTGCTCTAATAGATAGAGAACTTCACCGACTCAATGTTGACGTTGCAGCTCTCAGCGAAACTCGATTTTTGGAGGAAGGCTCTCTCACAGAAAAGTACTACACCTTCTATTGGAAAGGTCTTCCCACCAATTCAAGAAGACAACATGGAGTAGGATTTGCCGTTCGGAATCAACTTGTATCCAACTTAACACAAGTACCACAAGGCCTATCCGAGCGTCTAATGCTGCTACGCTATGAGCTATCAGATGGCAACGCGGTAAATCTAATAAGCGCCTACGCTCCCACTCTGGATGCAAGTCACGAAACCAAGGAAAGTTTCTATCAACAGCTGGAAGAAACCCTCTGTAGAATACCTAAAACGGAACGACTCGTTATTCTTGGCGATTTTAACGCTAGAGTAGGGAGAGATGCAGACACCTGGCCAGGCATCATAGGCAAGAACGGTTTGGGCAACATGAACGCTAACGGTCAACTACTCCTAACTAAATGCGCCGAACATGATCTAGTTATAACAAACACCATTTTCCGACAAAAGGATAAATTTAAAGGCACCTGGCGTCACCCCAGATCAGGTCACTGGCATCTACTGGACTATGTTATCGTACGTAGGAAGCATCTCAAGGACGTCCAAATTACAAAGGCGCGCATTGATAGCGAATGTTGGACCGATCATCGTCCTGTTGTCTCTAAAATGAAAATTGTTATGAGACCCAAACACCGAAGAACTCAAGTAAAACGCAGACTCCGTCTCTGTATTAGTAAATTGCGTGACCAACAAACCGTCGAACAGCTAAAGCAAAAAGTTCAAGAGAATTTGAGTGCACTAGAAGAAACCAATTCTGTCGCTGCTACCTGGACACAAATTAAAGACAGTTTAAAAAGTGCGAGTGAGGAAATTCTTGGCACTGCAGCAAGTAAAAAACAGGAGGACTGGTTCAATGATAATGAAGCTTTTATACAAGAACTTCTTGACCGCAAACATACTGCCTTCCAAAACGCTATGAACTACCCCAACGACTCATCAAAAGCAGAAGCTTTTACCCAATCTAAGTATGAAACGCAACGCGAAATCAGAAGAATAAAGAACGAGTGGTGGGCAAGTAAGGCCAGAGAAATTCAAAGGTACGCCGATTCACACGACTACAGGAATTTCTTTCAAGGAGTAAAAGCAGTGTACGGCCCCAGTAGGAAAAATATGTGCCCTATTAAAGATTTAAATGGAAATCTCCTCAAAGAAGACCAGGAAATAAGAGCCCGATGGAAAGAACATTACTCTAGCATTCTTAACCAGCAAAGTCAAGCCGATCACGATATTATAAATCTTATCCCTCAATATGACACCTTCGAAGACTTAGATAAACCACTAACAACGGAAGAGATCTTAACCGCCATTGGGCAGCTAAAAAATAACAAATCTCCCGGCGCCGACTCACTCCCAGCTGAGATCTTTAAAGCTGTGTCGTCAGAGCTCATACCCTACCTCAAAAAACTGTTTGATATCGTGTGGGAAAGTGGTCAAGCTCCGCAGGAGTTTCGTGATACACTTTTAATCAACCTCTTCAAAAACAAAGGGAGCGCTGCGGACTGTGGAAATTACAGGGGTATAGCTCTCCTGGCTGTTGGAGGGAAGATACTCACTAAAGCGATGGCAAATAGGCTAACACCTGTTATGGAAAAGTTACTTCCTGAAACACAGAGTGGCTTTAGACCAAACCGAGGCACATCGGATTTAATCTTTACACTTAAACAGCTTCAAGAAAAAGCACTCGAACATCAAGGAGAAATTCACATGGCCTTCATTGATTTAACCAAGGCGTTTGACTCGGTGGACAGGGAAGTGCTCTGGAAAATTATGTTCCGCTTAGGTATCCCTAGAAAATTTGTGGAAGTATGTCGCAGTCTACATACAAACAACAACGCCCAGGTTATGTATAATAATGAGGCAACCGAACCTTTCCAAACTCTCACTGGAGTTAGGCAGGGATGTGTCCTGGCACCCCTACTCTTTAATTTGTTTACCACTGCTCTAACAATTATTGTTGACAACAAACTGACAGTCAGAGGAATAGGTCTCAGATACCGTTTTGATGGCGGTCTCTTTAACATAGGGCGCTTTAGAGCTTTCACGAAGATACGCACACGATTCATTTGTGATCTCCAGTATGCGGATGACTGTGCACTTTTAGCCTCTACGCCGGAAGAGCTTCAAGAACTTTTAGATGTGTATGCCCAAAGCTATGATTCTTTGGGACTTAAAATCAACATTGGAAAGACTAAGATTATGTCAACTCCTCATCAAGTGAACCAAATAGACATTACACTTAACGGAAATTCTCTTGAAGTGGTGGATCAGTTCAATTACTTAGGCAACGTTGTTAATGACAAAGCAAACATGGACAGCGAGATTCGCAATAGAATTAACGCTGCATCTAGAGCATTCTGGGGACTTAGAGAGAGAGTATTTGACAACCACGACCTTGCTTTGTCAACGAAAATGGCTGTCTACAGAGCAGTTGTCATTCCAACACTGCTATATGGATGTGAAAGCTGGGTCACTTACCGTCGTCATGTGAAAGAATTAGAACGTTTTCAGCAAAGACACCTCAGAAGTATGATGAAAATCCGTTGGTTCCATCACATATCAAACGTGGAAGTACTCAGGAGAGCAAACAGCCTTCCAATTGAGGTGCTTATTTCAAGAGCACGCCTAAGATGGGCAGGTCACGTTCATCGTATGCATGATAACCGCCTTCCTAAATGTACACTTTATGGTGAATTGCTAAGCGGTAGAAGAAAGCGTGGCGGTCAACGAAAGAGGTTCAAAGACGCTCTCCATGAAAGTTTAAAATCCTGCGGTATTGCAGACGAGCAATGGGAACAACTTGCAGCGGACAGAACCGAATGGCGAGGGGTTGTGGCCAGCTATCAAGGAAATGTTGCTGCAAGAAGGCCGAATCCAAGACCTAACCAGGTCTATGTTTGTCCTGATTGCGGTCGACATGTGCTCTCCCGAATTGGCCTCTATAGCCATAGTCGTGTGCACCGTAGATGAATGCGAATTACAATAGACTACACCTTTTACTTGTTTTTTATTGTACGCAATTTATCGACTGTAACATTTCTATACTCGGACTCGAGTAACGGCTAATAAAAAAATATACAGGGTGTAGCTATTGACCCTGCCATCAATAATTAATTCAAAAAAATCAAAAGTGCTAGCTGAATTACAAATAGGAAGACGAAGACAAAATCAATCTACAGGGACTTATACAAGGTGAAGCAATTTATCTTATTCAACCTTTTTAAGTGCAACCCCCCAAACCTCACTCAATCTACAAATTAAGTCAAGAAAAGCTTCAAGGGTCTCAAACCTGCTCGAAACCTAACAAAACTATCTTGTGTTCATTTACTCGTTCATTGCACCCAACTTGGTACCTTATACATATAACACGAGGCTTTACTCGCACATAACGCCTAACGAGGGCTCCAATTATAACCATAAGAGGCTGGCTTTTGTACATTGTATAGTTATGCTTCATTCCTGACCTATAGCGTATTTATTGTTTATTTATTTGTCTATTCCAGGCGCAGCATTTCTTCTATTTTTGGCTTTTGTGTTCATTTTTAATTTTGAATTTTTGTCCTCCTCCAGTGTATTTTCTCGTCAGCAATTTGTTGTTTCTTCTATTAACGTTCGATTTGAATTATACTTAGGTTTACTTATACGAACGGTATTTATATTCCTTTAAAATTTTTCTAGCAATTTTCACGTTAATATTACATTCTGTTTCGAGTTCTCGAGATTTGTCCGTAGCTAACGTATTGATTTCGACTTCTTCACTCTCAATAGATTCATTTTGAGCGTTGCCTCTTTATCTTTTTATTTAATAATAATGATAATAGCAATATTCATTTCCATAAAACTTAACAAACCGTAGAATATTGTCATACATCTTAAGCATTAAAACTTATAACACTTGTAGGTACTTAAAAGTATATTTCCTCTTACAATATAGTGACGCTGTTTATACCCTTTTTATAAAGTAATGTAATTAGAATACTACACATGAAGACCAGAATTATTAAACTTACCTTCAAATACTGAAATCGAAAATTTCAATTCCCAATGTTTTAATAGCTCGACCATCGTCATTCGGCAGGATACATTAACTTTTATTTCACAGTCCATAGTTTTCTTTTTCATATGTAACTTCATATATTATTATTATTGAACATTTACTTAACGCGCAATAGATATGTCATATCAAGATGTCAAAATTTCAAGAATAGCTGATTACTTTAATATAGAATAGAAACACAACGTAATGCTCGCACCTATAGTAACACATCAAATGAAATGTAAAGGTTTTGATAGTCTATATTTTCAAAAAGTCCCGTTAAAATCGGATAATAAACACAATTTTTAAAGGGGTGTTTTCATTCAAAGTAGATCACACTGTATAAGTAAAAATGGGTTCGTACCCAACACGCTGCTCTGGCATTGCTTCAAAAATTTAAAAAACGTTCATTATAGGGTGATATATGAGAGTTTGAAAACATTTTTATCACAGCATGCATATTTATTCCAATGGACTGGAAGTAGCTACCTAATGATAATAATAAAATCATTAAATTTATTTAGATATTTACATTTTATCTGTCTAGCTAATTTACACCTGACAAATAGCGACAATTCAACAATCCTTGCCTTATTGAGTAATAAGGAAACTTCTTAATACACCGTTTCTATTTACATTTTTTTCGAACTGGCCATGAAGATGCTAATGAAGATAGCGATGCAAATGTAATTGGTATTTTAGTTAACACTTTAAAATTTGCAAATATTATTATGTGATTATCATGCAATATAAAATTATTTGCTTCTTAGAATGTAGCTGAACCTGATACATAACAGTATACGTAAGAGACAACTTTTATCGTTATTAGCAAAAAGCCATCCCCATAATATGTTACTATTTATGTTGCTATACGGTCGTTAACAATAATAATAAGTCAAATACTTGAACTTTATGGTTGTTAATTACTTTTTCTTCAAACGTCAAAAAACATTACTTTTATAACAAATTTCGTGAACTTAAACTGTAATTTCACTGACATTCTATCTGAGCGGAAGTAGAAGTCTTTTACTCCCGCTTTCATTATTCTGAGCGGTAGTAAAATTTTTTTACTGCCGGTCGCGGCCGGTACTAAAAGTAGTTGAAGAAAAAAATTGAGTGTCATATGCGGAGTGATTTTTGTGTCTCGGCTATTCTTGTAAAGTATATCTCGACACAAAAAATATCACTTTTACTCCATCCGACTTCGATAGCTGGAAATTTCAAAAAATACACGTAAACTACATAAAGAAAAAAAGCAGAGACTTTTATTTAAATGCTATCATAATGGACATTTATATGTACCGGACGAAAGAGAGTTTAGGGTCAAATATTACTCAAAGATCTTTTGTACTCGGGCCTATCTAGTGTTGTATTGTCTAGGCTTTAATTATATTTTATTTGGTTAACTTTCTTCTAAAATCTCATTACGTTGCAGTTAGATGGATTTAGGAGCAAGTTATTTCTAATACACCAGTGATTAAGAGTATTTAATGCATTTTGAAGACGTTCACAATCTAATACAGATGTTAACTCACAGAATAATTTTAAATCATCAGCGCATAGAAAGAAATGCACATTTAAATTTAATATGATATTGTCGATGAATATTATAAAGAAAAGAGGTCCCAGTATGGAGCCTTGGGGGACTCCTGATGCTTAAAGGAATTTGTCAGAGACGTAACCACGATATTTCACAAACTAGTATCGGTGTGTTAAATAAGAATTGAGGACGCATAGTACGAAGTCAGAAAATCGAGAAATTGGTCTAAAGAACGTCTATATATTATCGTAACTAGATAGTTCACGTTTAGTGTATTCTGTAAGTCGGACAGGAATATGAATTTTTCTTAGCCTAACGAGACTAAGGCCCCCCACCCCCCGTTTTCGAGGATGATTAAATCTCTCTTCGAGGTCACCCCAAACGGCCAAAAAAACCACCCACCGTCTCCTACCAGCCAAACCTATGTTACCCCCGTTTTCGAGGATGCTGAGCACAATGGTGATGTCGAGACCCCTCCTCGACTCCCGCTAACCCCCAAAAACCACCCCCGAAAGGGGGTATCCGCCGTCTCCTACCAGCCAAATCTGTGTTACCCCCGTTTTTGAGGATGCTGAGCAAGACAGTGATGTCAAGACCCCTCCCCGGCCCCCGCCAATCCCCCAAATAGCCAAAAACCACCCCGAAAAGGGCAAACTGCGTATCCGCCGTCTCCTATCGTCCAAACCAGTGTTACCCTGTTTCCGAGGACGCTGAGTACGATGGTGATGTTGGATCTTCTCCGACTCACAGAATGTAGTTGTTGATGGAGTATTCAATAGGGAGCTGGTGTAAGAGAGACGTTGACAGTATTCGCTACCAACTTTGACATTCCCACTTCGCTACTAATAATTTGATATTTAAGGATGACTTCAATTTAATTTTGGTTATTTATCTATGCAATAAAATAGCGAAAAACAATGAATCACTATAAAACATTCAGGGATTAGTGAAACTGATAAAAATTGTTACAATTTAAATATTCTCAAGCTCATTTGTATATGCTATGATTTTTTTTTATATAGCTTCTGGATTAACAGATAGGCATGCACATATTGTAGTTGGAATTCAAAAGAATTTTTACTTCCCTCTATTACCTAGCCAACTCTGGAGTTCCGCAAGGCTCCAATCTAGGACCTCTATTGTTTTTGCTATTTATATGTAAATTTTACTGTCAAATTAATTATAACGTACTACTTCTTTATGACATTCTGAGAGTGAATGTGATAGCTCATAGGGTGACATTTACAAGTTACAAGACTGACGCAAGGTAAAGACGTGAAAATAATTATTTCTATAATAAGGAATTGTAAAAATTTTAATAACTGACAAAAGTTGTGTATTTTATTATTCGTTTGTAGGGTCCAAACCTGAATACGGTTCCGTAATATGAGGTCTATGCTATAATTGTCAAAAGATGCTGTGGATAAAATACAGCAAACATTTTTGAAATTTAAATCTTTTAAAATTGATGGCACTTTTCTTGTCAGATAAATTATGACAATTATTGAAATAGGTACGATTTGCCAGTGATTATTTTCTTGTTATATCATATATAATCAAGTTTTCAAAATATAAGGCTTACGCTCATTGCACATTCTTACGTAATAAAGAGGTGGGTATTATGTGGATATCACAAACGTGACATCACACGTGACTTAAAAGCGACCCGTCTAGAAAATACATTAATAGTAACGCAAAAAAAAATTTTGTTGAAACGTCGATATTTTAAATTTGGGAGAAAAAATATTTTCTGTTTGTCTGTCGGTCTGTATCCTACCTTTTTTGTGCGCACGTTTATGACTTGAAATTTGGTAAAGTATAAACGAACTTAATTGAAACCGTATAAAAACTAAAAGCCGGCAAAAACAGTCGGCATCTCTTTATTGTACACGGGCGGAGGTAAGTAGAAATGCTTGTCATAAGAAAATGATAAGATTTTCGGGCGTTATTATATTATCCTCTGTTTCAAATGGTCTCCAGAAAGCTATGATAAATTAGTAAATAATTAAAATATTTTACCTTTTATATAGTAGTAAATATTTATAAATATGAACAATAACTAACTAAACTTCTACGCTTGATATTATAACAGGTATTTACGCACTGCACAGGCACAGACAGCACATCTCTAAGTCCGCCGTTGAAACGATTTACGAGTTTTTTTTATGCTAGTAGGCCTGTCCGTTTTATTATCTTTAAACCAGTGCAGTCGTAGATGGTTCATTCAGGCTGATTACGTTGCCAGTCTCGGACTGCACAGTCTCAACTACCATTCGAATCTCGATACCATTGCTAAATATATAGGATAAAATATCAAGTTCAGTGCGCACGGTCCTGTGCTTTAACACTGACCAGTTTCAATTATCCTCGTTTAAAGTATACACTTATGTATTATAAAGAGATCTGGAACTAGATTATATTTTGATCTAATTCCGTTGTCACCCCCAACACCACCCCCACACTATTATGAAAGGGAGTAAAAAAAATAAAATGTGATTTAGTGTATATACAAGAACGAATGTCTCAAAAAAATTGTTTGGCGTTAGCTACTCCCTCTACCGCCCCCCATTGCCACCTCCATCCTGTTATTAAAGGGAGTAAAAAATTAAATTGGCATTTAATGTGTATACGAGAACTAAGGGACTCTAAATTTTTTTTGGCATTAGTCACCCCCTCTACCGCTCCCGCCTTACTATTAAAGGGATTAAAATATTACATTTGGATTTAGTGTGAATAAGACTTGGATACAAAATCTGGTTGTGGAAGTAGTGATTCCTTGGGCAGCGGTTTTTACAGTTATCCTGCCACTCATTTTAGATGTGGATGCCAACATAACACTTGAAAATGATGTGTTAAGCGACATATAAATTACTTTAAATATTTTACAAAGAATATTCCACTTAATTAAAATGGATAAGATTGGACAAGATTATTTTGTTGACAATATTCAGTTCAATTTACTAATAAATTGAATCTAACAATACTCTTGGAGCATTTTTTGATCAAATCAAAACCATATAGTGACGTTACCTCAGCATAGTTTTAGATCGGGAAAATCGGTTGACTCGGCATCCTGTCATCTGCTGGAGCATGCGTATTAGTGCTTGGAAGAGGGCAGGTATGTGGTATCACTGATGTTTGATTTTCCAAAGCCTTTGATACCATCAACAAAGAAATATTGAGCCTTAAACTACATAGCATTAGTATTAGGGGTAACATTCTTTCATGGTGAATATCACATATGGAAAGTCGATCCTTGGTTGTACACCTGTATGGGGAAAAATCTGACTGACGTGCATGATATTGAGCTTGGTGTTCCTCAGGGTTTCGTATTAGGTCTCTTATTGCTCATGTCATACGTCAACGATTTACCCTATCACATGAAAAATTGTCATGTGACAATGTTTGCTGATGACACAACAATTACCGTGTCAGCGGACACTCCTCAGGAACTTCAAAATCTTGTTGGTAATACAATTGAGTCACTAAGCACATGGAGCCAGAGGAAGCAAACTCATCTTAAATGAGAAAAAAACTGTGCTTCTAAATTTTCATCTTCAGAGACCTGCTCCAAATCACATTGTTCTTTATGAAAATTTACTAGATCGGAATCAGTAAAATTATTTGGCGCATTTTTTGATTTCAAGTTATTCTGGATTGGCTATGTTGACATTTTAGAAGGAGAGCAAACTTTCATAACTATGTAATGAGACATGGTGAACTCCTCAGTATTCCTTCCCATCGCACAAGTGCATTTAATGATAGAACGTACAGTGTCCTGTCGGCAGTGCGAAAACAGCTTATTTGAGTACACTAGAAATAGCTAAATATTAGGATTATGGGACTTGCCCGCAGAACGAATTTTTACATTTTCTAGAAGCCAATGAAATGCCTTGAAAGCGCATCTCTATCTGAAGGCGCTATGTTTATTAGTTCCAAAGTTATGCCGGCTTGAACTTTCATTTATACTCAAATGATGAAGCTAGAAGCGCGTATTTTCACGCCGGCAATGGTTTTTGATTCGAAAAATAATCATTGTGGACAGGGCCGGATCAAAGTAAATTTCGCTTGCAGTCAAAAATATTTTTCCCCTCTCTTTACTTCAAAATTTACAAAATATGTTGCTTTTTCGATTTTGTCGCCCTTTAATTTTTTCGCTACCTCAATTATTTAACTCTTTTAATTTCTTCGCTTTTCCAAGTTTTTCGCTCTTTTTATTTTTCCCCTTAAAAATTTATTCGCTCTTTTCATTTTTTCATTCTTTCAGTTTTGGCGCCTCTCCAAGTTTGGCGCCCTAGGCGACCGCCTGCTTCGCATGCGCCTTAATCCGGCCCTGTTCGTGGAGTATATCACAATTTGGTGAAGAATGGAATACGGCCAGGTGTTTCGGAGTGATAAAAAAAAAATTTCAAATAAAAAAAATCTGGCAAGTGTTGAGTGGGACATCGATGGAAGCACCACGAAGATTAGTTGTAGTTCTCTTCAAATTGAAGGTAAGTAAATGCGTTTTTTGTATACTTGGATCTAAAAAACCAATTTACAAATACTAATGATAATAATAGCAGTACTTGTGGCGCACGTGCTGTTATGTATTTTCCAACAATAGGAAGAAATTGTTTTACCTACCATATTCAGCATGGTATCCCAGCATAGACGACTAAAAATATATTTTTTATTGAACATTTGTTTTCATTTTTCCTACCCGTTTTTGACTTAAAAATAAATTAAAAATAATATTTAATAAAGATATTAATATTTTTGAATTATACTTTTATTTAAATCATTTACAATATGCTCCAAATTTTATTTATTTTGCAACTAAAAATATCTTTCAATTTAAAGCGCTGCACTTCTGGCAGCACAATTTGCGATTAAAGTGAGTCCTGCCAACAGGTCTTCAATTTATGTATATACTTCTGGTAGTACCTTACGTCTGTAAGCCGGATAACTTTATAAGTGGAATATTGTCCTGCTAGCAGGATCAGGATCTCTGTGCAAAAATCATTCCGGAAGCGCTTCCAGCAGGATAAAACTCTGTACGCTATCATTAAGCGTTCCCCTACTATAATTGCATCACTCTATATAATACTCTCCCTGAGGAGATTCGCAATGTCTCGCAGTACATAACATTTAAGAAAAAAGTGAAAGAGTATTTGTCCATAAATTGCTTTTATACAATAACCATAACGGATTTTTAATATAAAAATTAATATTTGTGATCTCTTATGTTTGATGATCTTTTTAAATATTCACTTGTAAATTATTTATTTTATCTTTATATTAATTTATCTTGTTCGACAGTTAAATTGTCCATATATTTATGTGTGTATATTTATATTATGTGTTTGTTTATTTTCCAAAGAATGTATTTCAAGTGCCATATGTACATATTTGTATCTAATTTTGACAAATAAATTATTATTATTATTATACTTATCATATTTTATGGTATACCTTTTAATAGTTCCTCATTTTTCTCAAAGCTAGATAACTGCGCCATCTCTTGACGGAAGGCGTGGTTACGTAGTTTTATAAAATTATTTTGGGTACTATAAATCTTTAATGATGAATCGTGAAACTTGTTGGTGATTCTTTGATCGATTAGAAATCTTTAATTTTAAATATTGTCTGAAAGTTATTTGTGGCATTCTATGAATATTCTTTCCTATTATTTGGGTTTTCTACCACATGTACTATTATCCTCTTCAAAACAAATCACCGAATCTACAAAATAATAGAATTATTGGAAAAAAACCTCTGCGCCCGACGTTTACGCCAAAGGAAAAGTCAGAGGTTGTGTTTTGCAAATAATATAAATCGGAATAAACACAAAAATAATGTATTTTGCTGACGTTTCGGAAAGTAATCTCTTTCCGTTTTCAAAGCTATTTTTTGAAGAACTCTTATTTTGCTGTGTATGTCAAATACACAGCTTTAAGATTCTGTTTATGTTATTTCCATAGATACTTACTACTTACACAGAACATAGAACTGATGATATTTTTTTTTAGATAATGTTGAGTTTGTTAAGTTCTTCTTTTAACATTGGTAGCCAGGTTGTACAAATATCTACAGAACAATTCGATACGCACTTATCTTCATTTAATAAGATTATTGCCGATTCTTTAATTTTTCTTTTTTTGGTATCTGTTTCTTTTGTTAAAATTTTTGCCGAGTCCCAGTTTATTCTATGTCCGTTTTCCCAAGCATGTTCACAAATCTTTGATTTCTGAATTTCATTCTTTCTAATGTAATTCTTGTGCTCATCCAACCTCACACTGAAAGGTCTGGATGACTCACCCACATAACATTTATCACATTCGCACGGGATATTGTAAATACAGTTTTTTGAATTCTGCTCCCTGTTTATCGGTTTTGTTTTTGTTAAAATAGATCTTAAAGTGTTCCCCGTTTGAAATATCGTCCTAACATCAAATTTGTCACCTATACGGCGTAGCTTTTCCGATAGTCCGTATACATAAGGAATTATTGCTGTATAATGACGTTCAGGTTTTTGTCGTACCTGATTGTCCCTATTTTCAACATTTATGAAAACTCTATCAACAAAGGCTTCAGGATATTGATTTTGTACTAGAACCTCTTTGATAAATTTTTTCTCGTTATTTAATATTTCATTATTAGATGAAATTATTTTGGCCCTATCGTATAAACATTTTACAACACCCCTTTTAACATTTATTGACTGATTTGAGTTAAAATTTAGATATCTATTAGTATGTGTTGGTTTTCTATAAACGCTTGTTTCAATTGTATTATTTGTCCTTCTAATTAAAACATCTAAAAATGGTAGTTCATTCCTACTTTCTACTTCTAATGTGAATTTAATAGACGGTTCCTTACTATTTATATTTTCTAAAAAACTATCTAGTAAATCAACACTATGAGGCCAAATTGCAAAGATGTCGTCAACATATCTCCACCAGACAACCGGTTTGTTTATACAATTTTGAACATGTGTGTTCTCAAAGTTCTCCATAAATATGTTGCTTAAAATTGGTGATAATGCAGACCCCATAGCCATACCAAAATCCTGCTGATAGAACTCATTGTCCAATTGAAAATAGGTTGTTTTTATACACAGTGTTAAGAGTTCCATTATGCTATTTACACTTAATTTAGTTCTAGTTTCCAAATTAATATCATTTAGCAACCTGTCTTTAACTATTTTTAATGTTTCATCTACCGGAACATTGGTAAAGAGGCTAACTACATCAAAACTAACCATCAGGTGTGATTCATGAATATCGGTTTCATAAATTTTTTCTATGAAATGTTTACTATTTTTAATATATGAATCGGTATTTCCAGATAATGGATCAATAATTTTAAGTAAAAATTTTGCCAAATTATGACATGGTGAATTAATAGAACTAACAATTGGTCTTAAAGGAATATTTTGTTTATGTGTCTTTGGTAAGCCATAAAAATGAGGGGGCTTACTATGATGTGGTGTAAGTTTCCTTCGTTCAAAATCATTAAATTCATGTTTGTATTTAAACAAAGTTCTGTAAATTTTGCTCTCTATTGATTTTGTTGGATCTTTGTTTAGTTTTGAGTAGGGTCCCTCATTTACAAGAGTCATGATTTTTGTGTTATATATATCTTTATCTATAATGACTGTGGCATTACCTTTGTCTGCTGGCAATATTTTTATACTTTCATCGCGTTTTAAAGAATTTATCGATAACTTTTCTTCTGGAGTTAAATTATCTTTAATTTTGTATTGCTTCTCTAAAGCAATTTTTGCCCGTATGCGATATTCATTACCACCATCTGTTGGTAAATTTTGAGCCGTTTTTTCTATTGCCGCTACTATGTCAAATTTCGGAACAGTTTTCGGGTTTATTGCAAAATTTAAACCTTTTGATAGTACATGTACTATCAAACGGTTAGGTTAGGTTATTTAAACCTTTTGATAGTACATGTACTATCAAAAGGTTTAAATTTTGCAATAAACCCGAAAACTGTTCCGAAATTTGACATAGTAGCGGCAATAGAAAAAACGGCTCAAAATTTACCAACAGATGGTGGTAATGAATATCGCATACGGGCAAAAATTGCTTTAGAGAAGCAATACAAAATTAAAGATAATTTAACTCCAGAAGAAAAGTTATCGATAAATTCTTTAAAACGCGATGAAAGTATAAAAATATTGCCAGCAGACAAAGGTAATGCCACAGTCATTATAGATAAAGATATATATAACACAAAAATCATGACTCTTGTAAATGAGGGACCCTACTCAAAACTAAACAAAGATCCAACAAAATCAATAGAGAGCAAAATTTACAGAACTTTGTTTAAATACAAACATGAATTTAATGATTTTGAACGAAGGAAACTTACACCACATCATAGTAAGCCCCCTCATTTTTATGGCTTACCAAAGACACATAAACAAAATATTCCTTTAAGACCAATTGTTAGTTCTATTAATTCACCATGTCATAATTTGGCAAAATTTTTACTTAAAATTATTGATCCATTATCTGGAAATACCGATTCATATATTAAAAATAGTAAACATTTCATAGAAAAAATTTATGAAACCGATATTCATGAATCACACCTGATGGTTAGTTTTGATGTAGTTAGCCTCTTTACCAATGTTCCGGTAGATGAAACATTAAAAATAGTTAAAGACAGGTTGCTAAATGATATTAATTTGGAAACTAGAACTAAATTAAGTGTAAATAGCATAATGGAACTCTTAACACTGTGTATAAAAACAACCTATTTTCAATTGGACAATGAGTTCTATCAGCAGGATTTTGGTATGGCTATGGGGTCTGCATTATCACCAATTTTAAGCAACATATTTATGGAGAACTTTGAGAACACACATGTTCAAAATTGTATAAACAAACCGGTTGTCTGGTGGAGACATGTTGACGACATCTTTGCAATTTGGCCTCATAGTGTTGATTTACTAGATAGTTTTTTAGAAAATATAAATAGTAAGGAACCGTCTATTAAATTCACATTAGAAGTAGAAAGTAGGAATGAACTACCATTTTTAGATGTTTTAATTAGAAGGACAAATAATACAATTGAAACAAGCGTTTATAGAAAACCAACACATACTAATAGATATCTAAATTTTAACTCAAATCAGTCAATAAATGTTAAAAGGGGTGTTGTAAAATGTTTATACGATAGGGCCAAAATAATTTCATCTAATAATGAAATATTAAATAACGAGAAAAAATTTATCAAAGAGGTTCTAGTACAAAATCAATATCCTGAAGCCTTTGTTGATAGAGTTTTCATAAATGTTGAAAATAGGGACAATCAGGTACGACAAAAACCTGAACGTCATTATACAGCAATAATTCCTTATGTATACGGACTATCGGAAAAGCTACGCCGTATAGGTGACAAATTTGATGTTAGGACGATATTTCAAACGGGGAACACTTTAAGATCTATTTTAACAAAAACAAAACCGATAAACAGGGAGCAGAATTCAAAAAACTGTATTTACAATATCCCGTGCGAATGTGATAAATGTTATGTGGGTGAGTCATCCAGACCTTTCAGTGTGAGGTTGGATGAGCACAAGAATTACATTAGAAAGAATGAAATTCAGAAATCAAAGATTTGTGAACATGCTTGGGAAAACGGACATAGAATAAACTGGGACTCGGCAAAAATTTTAACAAAAGAAACAGATACCAAAAAAAGAAAAATTAAAGAATCGGCAATAATCTTATTAAATGAAGATAAGTGCGTATCGAATTGTTCTGTAGATATTTGTACAACCTGGCTACCAATGTTAAAAGAAGAACTTAACAAACTCAACATTATCTAAAAAAAAATATCATCAGTTCTATGTTCTGTGTAAGTAGTAAGTACCTATGGAAATAACATAAACAGAATCTTAAAGCTGTGTATTTGACATACACAGTAAAATAAGAGTTCTTCAAAAAATAGCTTTGAAAACGGAAAGAGATTACTTTCCGAAACGTCAGCAAAATACATTATTTTTGTGTTTATTCCGATTTATATTATTTGCAAAACACAACCTCTGACTTTTCCTTTGGCGTAAACGTCGGGCGCAGAGGTTTTTTTCCAATAATTCTATTATTTTGTAGATTCGGTGATTTGTTTTGAAGAGGATAATAGTACATGTGGTAGAAAACCCAAATAATAGGAAAGAATATCTTTAATTTTAGTGTTACAATATATAAAAAATGTTTTTATTTACAAAACTAGTCAAATATCATTTACTTTTTAGATTATATTTGTTGTATCTGACGTGGAATAAAAATATAATCGAAAAAATATGCTGTTATATGACTGATGGCCGAGAGGTGAGCGCACTTGCCTCTCACCCAAAAGTTCCGGGTTCGATCCCCGGTCGTGGCAGTGGAAAATACTGTGAGAGGGATTTTTCCACTATACACGAATATTGGGTGTGTGTCCCTTGTCTCTAAATGTGTAGCCCCCTCCCACACAAGGCTCTTCTAGAGCCTTCCGTGATAAAGGGGGTCGTCATTATTTGTGGTGTATTTATTTATTTATTATTTATTAAAGCAAATAGACTAAGCAAAGTTACTGTTCTTAACATGGTATACACACGTAAAGTCCAAGTAAGGACTTCCTGAGACAAAAAAAACTAAACAAAAACTTTACGGCTTAATTATTATCGCCGCGGGCCATGGCGCTAAATTGAAGTAAATAGATCCCAGTAAATAAAAAATGCAAACAAAAACTTTACAACACAATTATATCGCTGCGGGCCATGGCGCCAAGCCTGACATGAAACATTCCCGGCGCAAAAACCTATAAAGATAAGCGAGTCAATTTGCGAACGGCACAAAATTGAGTACCGGTATTTTAATGAGGTCGTAAAGTTTTTGTTTGGTTTTTATGTCTCGCTTTATTCTTACTTGACCATTACATACTTTGCTCTTAATCTCCAACTTATGCTATCATTGACCGCTTTCTTTTCAAGTTCTTGGAGCCTTGAGTTTTTTAAAATAAGAATTCTGATTGGCTGATGAAAGTTGGAAACTGACAATTGTCAATTATGCACCAATCACAGTATTCATTTTGAAACCTCCAGGGCTCCAAGCACTTGAAAACAAAGAGTACATTGTTAGTTGCACGGCAAAACGCTCGTCGAATAAAGTATACGAGTGTAGTCGTCAAGTGATTAGGTATTTGTGGAAACTACATCAGAGGGAGACAGAAAAAGCAATGTGTAATATGTATATATTATAATTTTTGATATTACACTATGGTAAAATACATTATTCTAATATCAAACTGTGATTACTGGACTAAATTTTTTCAATGTTATGCACATCACGATGTTCTTATAAAATTAGACGCCGCTTAATATTTTATTGTTCTAATACTTCAAATAAAAAAGAATCGTCGCACCATAGATCCTGTCGGGACGGTCATGGGTTTTGGATTTCGATTAAAAAAAATAATAAAAAATATCGTCATCTAAGATAAATAGTTGCAGGACTGGCTCCGATTCGACCACCTAACTTTTATCTTAGTGACGTTACACTGAGTAGGTTGTGCCGTCCTTGATGGACCTTGAGGCTCACTGAACTCGAACAGCTTGCTAGATTCGCTAAAATGATGTGGTACGGTTCTCTTTGTGGTGAAGGTGGTGGGTATCGTGGGCAAACGGAGCCGTTTCATCGTTAGTTAATTGTTCTGTGACTCAAAGATTTACATCGGATTTTCGAGGAAAGACAAAAAATAATTGAATAACTACTAAATTATGAACATTTTAAACCACTCTAATAATAGGCATTATTTATTTTGCGGGTACGAACAAAGAGCTTTAAACTTTAGCAAAATGTGGCAAGAAATTATATTTCTGACTAATATAATGAACATTATACAGGGTGTTTAGAATAGAATAGGAGTCCGCTTAGAGCTCACGAGTTCTGGCATTTGCATAGACACTTAGCCAAGTACCTAAGACTGTTTTCAAAATTATCGCGCCACTTGAGAGAACTACACATTCAACAGGAAAAAGGAATTTTTTCACAAAAATTGTTGAAAAAATGTAATTTAGACAATAATAACAATAACACCAGTTAATTAAATGACTACGTTCTTAAATAAATATTCCTGTTAGGTGGAGATATGTTGACGACATTTTTGCAATTTGGCCTTATGGTGTTGATTTACTAGACAGTTTTTTGGAAAATATAAATAGTAAGGAACCGTCTATTAAATTCACATTAGAAGTAGAAAGTAGGAATGAACTACCGTTTTTAGATGTTTTAATTAGAAGGGTAAATAATACAATTGCAACAAGCGCTTATAGAAAACCAACACATACTAATAGATATCTAAATTTTAACTCAAATCAGTCAATAAATGTTAAAAGGGGTGTTGTAAAATGTTTATACGATAGGGCCAAAATAATTTCATCTAATAATGAAATATTAAATAACGAGAAAAAATTTATCAAAGAGGTTCTAGTACAAAATCAATATCCTGAAGCCTTTGTTGATAGAGTTTTCATAAATGTTGAAAATAGGGACAATCAGGTACGACAAAAACCTAAACGTTATTATACAGCAATAACTCCTTATGTATTAGACTATCGGAGAAGCTACGCCATATAGGTGACAAATTTGATGTTAGGACGATACTTCAAACGGGGAACACTTTAAGATCTATTTTAACAAAAACAAAACCGATAAACAGGGAGCAGAATTCAAAAAACTGTATTTACAATATCCTGTGCGAATATGATAAATGTTATGTGGGTGAGTAATCCAGACATTTCAATGTGAGGTTGGATGAACACAAGAATTACATTAGAAAGAATGAAATTCAGAAATCAAAGATTTGTGAACATGCTTGGGAAAACGGACATAGAATAAACTAGGACTCGGCAAAAATTTTAACAAAAGAAGCAGATACCAAAAAAAGAAAAATTAAAGAATCAGAAATAATCTTATTAAATGAAGATAAGTGCGTATCGAATTGTTCTGTAGATATTTATACAACCTGGCTACCGATGTTAAAAGAAGAACTTAACAAACTCAACATTATCTAAAAGAAAATATCATCAGTTCTGTGTTCTGTGTAAGTAGTAAGTATCTATGGAAATAACATGAACAGAATCTTAAAGCTGTGTATTTGACATACACACAAAATAAAATTTCTAAAAAAAAAGCTTTGGAGACGGAAAGAGACTACTTTCCGGAACGTCAGCAAAATACATTATTTCTGTGTTTATTCCGATTTATATTATTTGCAAAACATAACCTCTGACTATTCCTTTGACGTAAACGTCATGGGCGCAGAGGCTTTTTCCAATAATTCTATTATTTTGTAGATTCGGTGATTTGCTTTTGAAGAGGATAATAATACATGTGGTAGAAAACCTAAATAATAGCAAAGAATATTTACACAAAATATATAACAGAGGTTTATTTAGGAAATTTAAATATAAATAAATGATAACATAAGTGATGACCACAATTATTGTCCTGAAAGAAAAAGCCCTAAATCATTGTAGATTACAACGATTTCAAAGCATTCATTGATTTATCTGATCAGCACAAAGCATACAACACTCCACTTAGTGGTGTAAAGTGGTACAGAAAGCTTGCTATAGAGCTGATTTTGGTAAATGCCTTTATTGTCTACAAAGAAGTCACACAAAAAAAATAATTATAACAGATTTCAAGACGCAAATTCTTAGACGTATTCTAGAAAAAAGAGAATATCCACCCATGCCACAAGATGCTGAGAAAGCACCACTCCATGATTTGCTAAATATAGCCATAAAGCGACGATGCGTCGTTTGCTATGAAAATGTTCATAAAGAACTTGGCAGAGAGTCTGCCCAAAGAAAAACTCCAAGATCAAATTGGCAGTGCACCATTTGTTGCAAATCTTATTGCGTAAACTGTTGCTTTCAGGTACATGCATGCGTCAAAATAAATAATGATTAGTTTTTGTACATAGCTGTATTATATAAAATACAAATATTTGAAATAAAGTGTACTTACTTCTTAAAAACGTGGTATTTATTTTTGACCAACCTATTTTTCTACTCTTGATCATTTACAAAACTCCTCCTGTATAAATAGTATCATTTTCGACGTTTCTCTTATATTATGTAATATAATCGATTATTTCAAACATTTGGTCGTATATTTTCTGGCCTCCCAGGCCACACAATATCGTTCCATATAAATATATGAAATCCGTGGCACTACAATAGAACCACAGACCGCTAAAGCATGGTATATAGGCACATATGACGTGACACGGTTCCTAAAGAGTATATTTCTGAGGTAATAAACGGGATCTCATAGCGGCGTATGTGTTAAAGTATAATCATAAAATATAGGCAAAAACAATTTTAAAACATATAAAATGCTTATTTTACTATAAGGAACGTAACCAGACTGCAACCAACGGCTACTCTCCGGGCTATGTGCCCCGCCGAGCGCTGAATTACAAGTTACAAGCCTGGCGCGTTAAGTGTAATAATTGCATATTACCATCAAAACGCTACGACATGAGTTTAGATCAAGAAAAGTAAAAAATATAATGTTAATGTTAACAATTAATAATAACATATTGTTTATACAAAGATACGTAAATTAGTACTCTTGTAGCAAGTAAAGTCAAAAAAGGAATAACATAAATATACTATTTTCATATAGTTTTAGCAGAACCTGAACATGAGATTATCAAATACTGCAAAATAAATTCTTAGATATAAAGCGATTCTTCTTATATTAAATAAAAAATATATATAAATAAATGCATTCTCCAATGAACCAATGAAGAACTTCACACCACCCTATTCTAAAACGAAACAAGTTTTAAGTATTCAATTTGGTGAATTTGAGTTGGGAAACCGAAAAAATTATAATTTGAAAATAATGTTAGAAGAAAAAGTGACAATTTTAACACAGCTTGTGAACACAGACAAATTTATTTTAAGTTTATCTTTCAAAAGATTTTACTATTCGTTAAAATATACCTAGTAAATCAATTTTTTAATAGTTTAATATGATTGTAAAGTTGAAAACCCATTTGAGTAATACTTAGAAATATATGCTATACTGATTATCCAAATAATTCAAAAATAAGAGCGTAATATTGATACTTGTTAATTACTTCCACGTCCAGTGGAAGTATAGTAACCCAAAAAAAATATTTTTTTTTTGTTGAAATAGGCTTAAAATAATGTCATGAAACGTCGAGATTTTAAATTTGAGCGAAAAAAATTTTTCTGTCTGTCTGTCGGTCTGCCCGTCTGTCTATCTGTAACTTTTTGTGCGCACGTTTACTCTAGAACCGTTTATGATATTGACTTGAAATTTGGTACACTTATGTATTGTAACGAGATCTGGAAGTAGATTATATTTTGATCTAATTTCGTTGTAGGGTTCGGGGGTAAATAAGGGTAAATAGGCAAAACAAGCAAGTACGAGTCCATAAAATTGAAATCTAGGGCATGTACGAAAAGTTAAGGTCTCTAAAATTTTTTTGGCATCAGCCACCCACCCCCACTGTCACCCCCAATACCACCCCTACGCTATTATGAAAGGGAGTACAAAAATTGAAATGTGATATAGTGTGTATATAAAAACGGAAAGTATAAAAAAAAAATTTGCCGTTAGCTACCCTCTCTACCACCCCCCCAACAAAATTTCAACTAAAAGATGCGTGAGAAGTACTTGGGGGTTAGACTGGACCAACGACTGACGTTTAACACCCACATAAATGAGACTGTACGGACGGTCTATTCCCTGTCCAGGAGTCTGTATCCGCTTATGGTCAGAGGCAGCAGACTCAACAGACAAAATAAAAAATTGTTGTACACAATGGTGATTAGGCCGTCCATCACATATGCGACGCCGGTGAGGTGCAGCATACCGACCACGACAATGAAAAAACTAAAAGTGCTCGAGCACAAATTTATGCGCCTCATTTCTAATTCTGGAAGGTGCACCTCCCTCAGAGACCTATACGCACGTTGCAACGACATAACCCCGATAGCGGATTACGTCCAGCAGATCTCCCAAAATTTCTACTCCTTCAAGCTGGGCGATAGTCCGCTAACAAGACACATAACACAAATTAGGCAGCATAATGCCCCATTTCGGATTAAACACCCTTTACCGTACCAGACGTTACCAATTTTCCGGCAACTCCTGTAGTCAAACTTCAACAACTATAACTTCCGCTTATCCTATCCACCTTTACTGACATTTCATAACTTTTGTACCTTTAAATCTTTCCTGTCCCCCTTTTCCTTTCTGTTTGTAACCTTTTTGTCGCGTTTGTTTTTCTTGATTTCTTTTTGTACATTTTTGTCTCTAAAATCATTTCGCTTCACAATTTTTTAGAAAATCAAAACATATACAACCCAAATTTTTTAAAATCAAAGTTTAGGCCAGCCATGCGCAGCCCAGCATTGACTTACCTCGCGGAATGCGCCTCGTTCAAATTGAGGTGCTAGCGTCAGATACGAAATTAAAATTGATCAGTGCACAAGTGTTTTAATTTAGTATGTCCTCACACATCTTCCAGCGGCTTGATATCAGTGTATGCGCGGAAGCTATACAACCTTAGGCGAGGGTTGTATAGGAGATATACCATCCTTCGGAGGGGATGTAAAGCCGTCGGTCCCTTGTCTATTAAATGTTAGGCAAGAAAAAGATCCCTACTCTTCTTAAGGGAAGAGGTTCGGCAAAATTCCTGGTTGGGGGTAGCTCGTCTACAGGCGTCGGTGTTAGGCCTCAGTAGCGGAAATAAACCGACGTTAAATAAATGTATATAAAAAAAAATTTAGTATGTAGTTTTTATTCAGTTTTGTTAAGTTTGTTCTTTAAACATGTTCCTAATTTTAACACCTTTTATAATCCGTCTGCGACGGAAGGAGCCTAGGTTTAGTTGTTTTAATTTTCTTTTTAGCCAAACCAGTCCCACTCCGCCCGGCCATGCAATCTGCCACCTCATTAGCGCGGTGGTTGCACGGTCGGACCCGGTGTGGGTTCTGGGGAGGTACTTTTTATATTAAAAATAAGAAATAAAGTCTTATTGATTGATGTTACCACCCCCACCTTGTTGTTAAAGGGGGGAAAAAAAATAAAATGTGATTTAGTGTGTATACAAGAACGAAACGTCTAAAAAAATTTTTTTGGCGTTAGCTACCCCCTCTACCACCCCATTGCCACCTTCACCATATTATTAAAGGGAGTAAAAACTTAAATTAGGATTTGGTGTGTGTACGAGAACCAACGGCCTCTAAATTTTTTTTTACATTAGCCATCCCCTCTACCACCCCCACTCCATTATTAAAGAGAATAAAATATTACATTGGGATTTAGTGTGCATAAGACTTGGATAGAAAATTTGGATGTGGAAGTAGTGATTCCTTGGGCAGCAGTTTTTCTTTCTATCTGTAATAATAACGTACAGGAAAATACATATACCACCGATTTAAAAAGCCAAGTATAGGATGGCAAAAAGAAAAAAATAGTCCACATCTATAGGCTACTTTTTTTTAGCAAAATGGCGTTGTTAACAGGGCCGGATTCAGGTGTGTGGGGGCCCGTGGCAATGAAGAAAGTGGAGGCCCTTTCAAGCAATAAATATCTTTCGATAATTTTATTTTTACATTTAAAAACAAATTTCCACTATTAAGATACATACTATTTTTTGTAATTTTTTGAAAATCGTTTCTGACGAACGATTTTTTTTTAAATTTTTGTTTTGACACAAGACAAAATGCGAGCGCGACACGGGGTAAAATGTAAGCTGGTCACGGGACAAAATGTTAGCTGAATCGAGTTTTGTCAATATTTTGCCCTGTGTCTTGCTGAGATTTCACGCCGTGTCCAGTTTGCATTTTACATCGTATTTAGCTGTCATTTTGCCCCTTATCCAGCGTACATTTTACCCCGTATCGAATAAATAAATATTGAATTTTGTCACTATTAAATTTTGTTAGAGGTGTGTGTATATTTTGAGGTTCCACCACTGAATGGACTTGACATAAGATGAAAATATCCCTTGTTTGGATATAGGTGTTTCATTACTCATTATTTTCTTAAAAATTAAAAAGAAAAACTATTGTTATAAAATTTTTGAATTCAAGGTTTGTGGAGACCCTCAGTGTGTGGGGCCCCGGGGCTCCCGCTGCGCCGTCTACCCGGCCCTGGTTGTTACGCATAACATTTTTGAAGATTTGCTGGGAATGACTGATATTTAAATATATATATTTTAGGGCTCAGTATTTTTTTGTTTTGCTTTAAAATACTAAAAATTCCATCATGTAATCCAATACTTCCAAGCGCTATAGCTAAAGGTGTATGTGCCTTGAGTGACTTGTCAAACTAAGTAATTTCGTACGAGAAAGAGCAATGAACATTTATTTGCTCAGTACCTTAAACGTAAATAAGTAAATACATAACAATTGTTCAGAGGGATGTCGAATCGCTTTAAAAAAAAATATTTCTCTCATAACAAAGACGAATTTTCCCTGCTTTATTTATTTTAAGTTTCAAACCCACGTTAAGCTCAACATATTAATACTCTCTTTTATGTTTAAATTAAGTGGTATATGATATAATTGCCTCACCGTTGGTGTCTCGTCTTCCAACTGTTACGTGTTGGGTGAGTTTTTTCCAAGTCCAAGTCCACCCACGACCAAGTGATATAATTAGGAAAACGACGTGATTTGCCCTATGGAGGTGTAACAATCTGACTGCTTAAGTGCTCTTTAAATAATGGTGCCATTGTTTCCTAGCTTGATTTGACGGAGACTGATGTCCCGTCTTAATAGTTGTTTGGATTTAAAAGTCCATAATAGTACAATAACGCGGATTGCTTACTGGCGATAAAGTGAAAATGTTGCGATGTCATTAAGTTATGAGAAGATGAATTATGTTTCCGTCTATACCTACACAGTCATATTCAAAAGGACTTAGTATAACTGGTGAACAAGTGAATGTTTTATTATTAAATTGTACATGCGGTGAATTGTTATAATCTAATAGTTTGATGGTAGACGCTAGTACATTAGATTTTTCATAGTTAACATAAAAAGTAAGTTCTAAAGTTACAAATTCAATAAACCTTTAACAAACAATTAGTTAAATATTATTTTAAATATGTCGGTTTGTTCCAATAATATCCAATTTCAATTTGAAATGAAAACTGCTAATAGCTGGCAAAATGGAAAGCAATTAATTCCAGATTTTCTTCAGTGGGCATTATTTTCGAGTTATTATTAACATCAATCGATAGTCGATATCATTCTCTACATCCTTTTTTCCATATTTACAATCTACTTAAAAAACAAATACAAAGTAATTAGTAAATGTTATGTAAGGAGTGAGGCTTGAATCAGGTACCATCCACTGACGGTTCTCTGAGGTTCACCTGGCTAGGTCTTCTGGCCACAATCTTTTTAATCTCCTTCCAGCGAGTAGTTGATTGAAAAGTTCACTTATGAGCTGGTTACCATGGTTAGTGCTGCGATTTTTATGTTTAATTGAGTATGGTCTTATTACTTCTTTGATAAATGGTATGTTGAGATCATTATGCAAAGTTTGATTGGACACATACCATGGGGCATCTGCTATTATTCTCAAAGTTTTGGACTGAAATGTTTGAAGGATCTTTGTGTTGGAAGGTTTACTACAACCCCACAACTCTATTCCATAGGTCCATATTGGTTTTAGTATTGTCTTGTGACTTTTTATTTATTAACCAGTGGATATTTCTTACTTTCAGGTACAGTTGACGTCTTTTCATTTTGATGTGTGTTCTCCAGGTTAGTTTTTCGTCTAAATAAAGCCCAAGATACTTTACTTCACTTTTCACAGGTATGGGAGCGTTGTTTATGCTGATTTGTGGACAAGTGTTTCATTTTGTGGTAAAGGTTATTTGAGTAGATTTATTGGTGTTAACGTTGATTTTCCAATCTTTAAGCCACCTTTGTAATAAATTAAGATGGTTTTGCAGTTTTTCGGATGCTCTTATAGGGTCAGTATCTGTTGATATGATTGCGGTATCATCTGCGAATGTCGCTATTAGTGTGTCATTTGTTGTTGGAGCATCTGCTGTAAGTATTAGGTATAGGAAGGGCCCCAGGACACTGTCCTGTGGTACACCAGATTTTATGGTGTGATAATCAGATAAGACATCATCGAGTTTAATTTGGAAGTAGCGGTCACTTAGGTACGATTTTAATATTAGGTACAGTTGATCAGGTAGGTTCATTTTCAGTTTGTATAATAATCCCTCGTGCCAGATTTTGTCAAAGGCCTGTTGTATGTCAAGAAAAACTGAGGCACACAATTTTTTCTCTTCAAAGCATTGTTTGATTTTATTTACGATTTTGTGACATTGCTGTATAGTAGAATGCTTATGTCTGAATCGAAACGGTGTTCAGGGATTAAATTATTTGTGGATACTGTCACTTCTATTCTATTAAGTATGAGTTTTTCAAATATCTTGGACAAAATAGATAAGAGGCTGATTGGTCTATATGAGCTAGTTTCGGTTGGAGGTTTGCCAGGCTTTGGAATCATAATGATTTGCGCATATTTCCATTGAATGGGAAAGTAGCATAAACGCAACATGCTATTATAAATATTTGTTATTAGAACAATTGCTTTTCTTGGGAGGTTCTTTAATACTTCTCCAACTATTGGATCGTATCCTGATGCTTTGTGTGGATTAAGTAGCCTTACTTCTTTGCGAATTTCCGTTGGTGAGAAGGGGTTTGTTCGAGGTGCTAATTGGCATGGAGCATTTAAGTAATTTTTAATTTCCTCATCGTCGTTGTTGTCAATTTGGGGTGTAGTAAATACGCTGGCCTCTACATCCTATACCAAATTTTGGGAACGTTATGTGTGACGTTTGTTTAGGTGTAATAAAATCAAAAATTTTCTCTGTGACGCATTTTTTCCCACCTCTGCCGGCGACAAGGAAGAAAAGGGCCACTCTTTGACACTCGAGCCTTGGAATCGAATTTTCGGTTTAAACTCGAGCGAAAGGCCTAGATAGGACACACTACCCCACAAGCCGGATACGTGAGATTGCGTAACTCAAGTGGAGAACCGGTACTCTAGTGGGTCAACTTGGGAAATTAGACGTTCACACAGAAACCTCAGAATTTTACAATAATATCAGTATATTCAATTAAACCTACTATAAACAAATCTACGGGTTTATTAATTAATTACCTCTACCAGATTTTACAGGTTCTAAAGAACGCAACGAAAAGGGCAGTACCAGATGACTCAGATGCCAGGGATAGCAAGCTGCAAAATAGTAACAAAAAAAACGCGGTAAAGCGTTGGCAAAGAATAAGCGATGACATAGAGCAAAGTTATATACAGCACTTAGCTAGTACATCAGTTTACTTACTCCTTCGTGGACTTACTTCACATCTGCACGTCTGCTACGGTGGAGCGATCGGAATAGAATTCAACTGCACGGCTCCTCAGATCCTTTTCTGAACATGAATCAACTTCCTATCAGAGTGGGAGTAGACGCCAGATGGATGCGCTGCTGGTCGATGACGTAGTACGGACTTGGCCAAAATCTTGCTGCTCGAAAATGACATGTGGCACCTGGGTTCTGATCTCGGAGTGGACATGTCTGTTGCCGATGAGTCGCTCTGGCTGACTGCCAGGAACTGACGGGACGAAATTAATTCTTTTTTTCGAATACTTACAAGAGGGGAAAACGGCGGCAATAGATGCGCGATGGATCGACGTGAGGTCAAACGGGTTTAATTACCTTAACTTTTGGACTTATTGGAATATTCTCTTCACAGATCGATATAGGAGAGAGCTCCACACATCTAATGCTAGCAGCGGCTACTCGCGAAGTGACTGTCGGATATATTTATTCCTTTTACTGAAAGGATGAGTTGTATAGGTGACGTCAGATATGACATATTTTCATTACCTTATTTTGAGAATATTTCGTATAAATCGGTACAGGACGGAGAACTCCGCACATCTAACGCTGGCAGTAATTGGATACGTACTATTTGCGGTTTGGTTCACGTCCAGTGATCTTGAGGGTTGTGGACAGAGAAAATAACGATTCCAGGGAACACATTCCTCACATTTTCCATGGAAGCGTTGGCAGTGTACCGTCCACTTGAAACTGAAATGATAGGCCACTGCAAAGCGATAGACCCCTCCTCCACTTCCCTAACACCACTAACGGCTGTGTACCAACCATTTGAAAAACGTCTGTTTTCCGCAAGTCACTCTGTATCTCTATAGAAACAGTAATATATTAGAGAAAGCTACTTTAGGTACGCTAATTGGTGGGTAATTGGTAAAAAGTAGCGCGCTAATGCCTTTTTTCTGCAATTTTTAAAAATACGCCATACTGTTATTCGGATAGCCTGAGGAGCAATTTTGTTGCAAATTTTATACTCTCCAACTTTTAATTAGAACTTTCTTTCTGGTACTTCTGGAAGACACAATTGCCCCATGTTGGCTGACATTATTGAAAATGACCAAAATTATTTATAGGATCAGTTGACATTCCAACAAGATGGCTTTACTCTGCCCCATGCTCTGCGTCAGTATTTGGATGAACAATTTCTGGATCACTGAATTGGGAGGAGACGTTCTTTAGAATGACCCCCACGATCACCAGGTCTTTCTCCATTAGACTTTTTTCCGTGGGGTCACTTGAAAAGTGGAATTTATTCCACTCCACCTACTTCATTGGAAGATCTACATTAACGACTTACAAACAAATATCGCCAAATCACCCCAGATATACTTCAAAATGTGCGAGAACGAGAAGGGAATTTTCAGTGATATACAAGTCGCTCTTATTTCCCCATTCAAATTTAGGGGTTGTTCATCCTGCTGCTCGAAGGTTGAAGTGACGATGTTGACACTCGAAAAACCAGTTTTCCTCCCTCCAAAATATAATTAATCTGTCCGAGCGTTTCTTTATATCTAGGTACGCTATTATCACGCAAAACTCCCACATGAATTTATTAATGCCAAAGTAAACATTATAAATTACAAAAGTAATAAGTGTGTACTAAAATACTACATTCATTGCCACCCATCAAGATGCACAATGTGCGTTTCCATTACATTTTTATTAATATAAATTTTATCTCTTTCTCTAATTATATGTATTGTATATTTACATTTCCTTTAGGCTTCGATTAAGGAGTACTTGTTGTGTAGATATGTACGTATAATCAAGCTCAGATTTACGATGCACTCAAAAAAGGCAACAAAAACTTTACGACCTCATTATTATCGCTGTTAGGCCATGCGGCATGATGTCATCAAACAAGCCACGCACATTAAAAACCTATCAAGGTAAGCGAGTCAATTTGCTAACGAACTTAAAATTCGTATGCATTAGAATATACTTATTAATAATACTAGACCGCAACGCGTTGTTAAAATTGAACGACAGAGTTGCTGATCTAAATATTTCAAGTGCGTGCCTGGGCGCAATTACTCTCGAGCTCGAGAGTATATAAGTAAGTATGTATTAGAAAATTATTATGTATACGTATATCTGTAATTTAATATTCTTTAACTTTGAAATTCACATAAACCTAAGTAGAATGTGATACTTATACTTATAACATTTTATTTTTGGGAAATAAATCTAAATCTAAATGTATTTGTTTATACCTAAATATTAGGCAATAAAACGTAAAGAAAATTATTTGTTCTCTATTTAACCGAATCTAAATAATTATTGCCAACGAAACGCTTAGCCTTAAGTTAAGACAGCGTCTGAAGGACTGATTGAAAACTGAAATCTGGCACAACAGTAATTTATATGTAAAATGATCCATACACCTCATCTCACGTACATATATTTAGAATGTGTTATTGCATCCATGATTATTTTAAATCAACGCTCACCCCATGGTATGAAAACAATTTATTATAATTGGCAGCAAACTACTACGTCGCATATATAATGGTAGGAGAGAGTTCATGGCAAGCTGGACCACATAGGTGTCCGTAGGGGTGGTAACTGGGATGTTTGCCCATATGGAGCTGGAAAGAGGGGACATATTTAGTTCACTTTAACAACGATTTCATAATGGGTGGGATGAATAAATTTTTTTGATATTATGAACCGATAGACCACTAAAAATGTGTATTAAATTTTAATAGAAAAAAACGCGTTCACAATACATGTTTGACTGGGTGAATTATACAGATATTTCATTGTAAAATTTGGTGGACAGGATAATTATTATTGGAAGTGGAATTAAAAATCAAATATTGTTACCTCCTTTCCCTTATTATTTATTTTGAGAAAGAATTGAGGCAACATATGCGGACGACTAGCTGGATTAAGTCGTAGCAAAGAGCCGTGGATCCAGAGTATTCGTAAGAGTGGAGAAACTTACCCTTTTTGATATGTACAGCATAAGCGATAGATTTCTGTTTAGTTCGAGAAAAGGAGACAAAGAAAATATGATGTTAAATTGGGCACCATCTATAGTGAAAATAAGTAGAATTGTCTCTTTTTCTCGAATAACTAGTCCACTATAGATCAGACTGAAACTATTGGTAAGAGAAATAAAAAGATAGTTTAAAATGAATGATAAGATATATTACATGAATAATAGACAAATCGGTTTGCAAAGACTAATTGAATATATATATATATAATTGTTGAGGTGACTGGTTCTGGGACAGCAATCCAGGCCCACAATTGTCTCTTGTTGCAAGAATGGAGTCTAAAGGTTTCCTAGGCAATTTACGTCTCTTAACGAAATGGTGTGAAAATTGTAGGAAAATTAACCAACTATGTGGTTTTTGAACAGTTAATGAAATTTTATTTATATGCAGAAAGATAAGCTATGCATAAGCTGTGCAAAAGATATGCAGAAATGTAGAAGCTATGCACGAACGTATACAGAAATGTATAAATATATGCATATGTGTATAAGTGTATAAATTTATAAGTACATAAGTACATATATAGAAATATATAAATAGAAATATATAAGCTGATTTCGTAAACTATAAATTGTCAAAAAATGAAAAAGAAAGAAAAAATATTTTAAAACCATGTGGTACATATAGTATTTTAACTACTTATTAAATTAAAAAGAATTGACCTTGAATTTAAATGTATTTTAAAAATAATTGAAATTACATCAAAGACAAAAATTGAAGATTAATTGAATTTTAAATTAGTAATAAATGAAATTTACCTGGATATTAAACACTTGTTAACGCGGATATAAAAATGTAATATCAATTACTGAAATTCGCAGTTAAATTTATATGTTCGAATCAGTACAAAGGCTGCAAGCAAATGATTTCCTTGTGAGATTTACTAATAAGGTAAACTTTTTTTGTCCTACTTACTGCAAAATAATGCCACCAGTTAAAATTGAAAAATCTATTTCCCCTAGTTATATAGAAAGCTACAAAACGTAGAAATGGTACAGGTATGGCCATCTGTCAATTATTGAGTTAAGCGCAACAACCTGCCTTATATAGATTTCCGTACTCAAACAAATTACAGAATCGGTAAAAGAAATCTATAATACCACAGCTGACTTAAATTGCAACAATTTGTAATTTCTATTTTATACATAACCAAAAATATGAACTGCCGCAATAAATAGTAAAACGTATTGTGAGAACTCAGTAAAAATATTACATCTTATAGGATATACTATATATAGTAATGAGAAAGGTAAGGAAAATAACCATATGTACTTACATAGTAAACAAAAATATATAAATTGAAGTATAGGTATATGAGTGTAAATAAATGTTTCCTAGACAACCGTTTCCTGGGATGCTGTATAGAACGGAACAGAGATACATAATAGTGTAAAGAAACATGATTCATTTCCTAAGATATAAAAATATGTACATAAAACAGTGTGAAAAGATTTAGAGGTTATACAAGTAAATTATGTTAGTTGAAAACAGTTTCACTTACAAAAACTGAATCAAAATGTTATACAGATCGTGCTAAATATAAACACTAGTTTTTATATAAAACTGTTAAATGAACATAGGCCATGTAACAATATATGCAAAGAGGATCGCAACAACAGGCATAGAATAAAACTGGACTCAACAACTGCAACAAAATTTTAAAAAGACGTATAGTAAAAATTAATCAGCAATAATACTACTAAAGCCCCTCGCAACTTTCGTGATGCAATATTCCTGATTATAGGTTTAGAAATATTTCAATGGGATAGGCTGTGATTAAGCTTGACTGAACAAATTATCATCCCAAACTTTGGCTGCTATCTTCTTGTAATCTGGATTTTTCTGATTTCCCACAAAATTTTCACCATTTTTAAAACTGAGTCGAAGTGGCTGAAAACTTTAAAAACCTGAAATTCTTGATCAATTTAAAATTGCATGAAGTACTTGGCGTCTTATATTGATTATTCCCCAGAAAATGGGGATCATAGTGAAAAGCTAGGAAAAATATTCGAATAAGATATTCAAGAAATGCTTATATAAAAGGAGGTGGGAGGAAAGTATGATGATTAACTACTGTTGAAAAGAGGCTGCACTGCTCCACTTTTATTAGAAGGCCAATTATACCCAAAATAAATCAAATACTACCAACTTTTGACTGAATTTTCGATGTTACATTAAGATAAAAATAAACTCGTTTTGCGATCGCATTTGCATACTGTAAATATCAGAGCTCAGAGCGCACTTTGTATACCCCAATTTAATAGTATGTTTTTTAAAAGATCATTTACTTATGCAGCATGTCATTTATATAATAAATTACCGCAAGATTTAAAATCTTTGTCTGTAGCTGCATTCAGAAATTCCATCCGAACTCATCTACAAAGTCATTGGTAAATAATTTTGGTGAGCTTTTTTTTTTTTTTATCTTAATTTTTTTTTCCCCTCCCTTTTTCGTTAAATTTCCTATCTCTTTTATTTTATTTGTTATATCATGTTTGTCACCTAATTAATGTTGGAACTTCGTCACTATTTTTGTAGTTACTATTTATTATTATTGTTATTTATTATGTATTATTATTATTATTATTATTAATTATAACTATATTACACAGTTGTGTTTGTGTTTGTAATATGTAGTTGATAAAGTGAGGGTTAAGTGGAAGAATGTCGTATAGACAAACTTCGCCCTCAAAATAAAGACGTTTATTATTATTATTATTATTATTCTGACCTAATGGACCTAATTTAGGTAATTTCCAACGTTTTCAGTTTTTCTGTGTATCTGTTTCATTCCATAGAATACTCGAGCTACGCCAGAGAAATATAGAATTCTGAAATAACTTTATTTCTATTGCTGTCATTATTTCTTCACTTCGTATATCATACCACTTTTAAAAATATTTGTGCAGACGCCAATGAGCGGATAAATATTTTCTTACCACGCTGGTAACATCTTGAAGGAAATACGTTTGCAATCAACCTTACCTATAGATCTGATCTTTGTCAATTTACTACCATGTCTAGGCAATAGATTTTTATAAAATTAACAAGTACATTGTAATCAACAATCAATAAACACGATGATGCAGCCATTGTATTTGTGGTCATATTAATTTCGATCGGAAACATGGGTTTCTAATACATGAGGAGAATTATTTGAAATATTTATAAGAATGAGTAATGGCCGGCCAGGGAAGTACACTAAAAAGAAAATCGACAGTTTTATTAGAAATTACATAATCTCATTGTAGTTGTAAAAATTATATAAAAAAATATTTTAAAAAAAGCTTTTATTTAAATGCTCTAAAAAGTGGAAAATAAACTTTGAAGTAAATCAAACCCATCATTTTGTTACATTATATAATTTTTTTATGATATAAAAGCTTGTTGCTAGATTTTCCTGTGCTTTTATATCATAAAAAAATATATATACTTAATGTAACAAAATGATGGGTTTGATTTACTTCAAAGCTTATTTTCTACTTTTTAGAGCATTTAAAAAAGCTTTTTTTTTAATATTTTTTATTTAATATTATTTTTTTCCCTTTATTCTTTTGATATGCTGTATCCCCAGATATCGATTTTGAGACGAATCGGATCATAAACGGTAAAGTCGCCCGCCATCTTGAGTTAAATTTTTGACCAGTAATTCGTAATCCGCAACCCCGAAAACACCCAGATATCGATTTTGGTCAATTTGGATCTAAATGACAAAAGTTTTCCGCTATATTGGTGCCACCATTTTCAATTTCTGAATTTTGACCAAGAATTCATAATTGGCGATATCGAAAACCCCCAGATATCAATTTTGAGTCGAATCGGATCATAAACGATAAAGTCGTCCGCCATCTTGAAGCCGCCATCCTGAACTAATTTTTTTACTAAAAATTCGTAATCGGCGAACCCGAAAACCCCCAGATATCGATTTTGATCGATTTGGACCATAAATGAAAAAAGTCGTAAGCCATATTGGCGCCGCCGTTTTGCATTTCTAAATTTTGACTAAGAATTCATAATTGACGATCTCGAAAACCCCCAGATATCGATTTTCAGACGAATCGGATAATAAACGATAAAGTCGTCCGGAATATTGAATCTGCCATCTTGTTTTTTTCTTATATGAAAACGATAAAGTGTATTGTCACCGGACTTATACACATGTGCAAAATTTCAAAGCTCTATCTTAATTAGAACTAATCGAAATTTTGATTGCAAGATTTGACCTAAACAAACAAACTAACTAACAAGCAAACATTGCAAGTTTAATAAAAGCTCTTAATAAAATGTATGTTAAGCCAGCAATAGTACATTATACACTAAGGGAGAGAAACGTCTTATTTTTCCTGAGGTGTAATTCGAGGCCCGAGGGCAAAAAATACATCGAGGGAAAAATGGCGGTCTCTCCCGAGGTGTATATACTATTTTTTCCACGATCGGATCGGGAGTAGAAACATTTATTTCATAAATAAAGAATTATAATAAATTGGAGCGAAATTACAATATTTAGAAGCCTTTGCGATTTTTCCATTCAACGTATCATGGCAACAAATATTTGTTTACAAATACATTTGTCAAGTGCAAAAGTTGAGTTCTGGCATTTTTGGTATGGAAAACCAAGAAGAACCGCAAGATATCGTTGAAGCTGCCGGTGCGGCAGTTTTAAACTTATTACCCACAAAATCAAGAAATTTGTATGATAAAGCGTACAATCAGTTCAGAGAATGGGGTAAGAAATAGAAGGTACAAACGTACACGCAAAATGTTATACTGGCATATCTTCATGAAAAATCAAATTAATATATTGGGCCCATACTGTGGAAGATTTCCACGGTATGGGCCCAATATTCTATGTTAAAATCGTGTATGATTATGTACGATAACATAGATATAAGTAAATATGTAAAGCTGATGGCATTTTTGAAAAGAAATTCCGATGGTTATAAAGCAAAAAAATCAAAAATTTTGACAAGGGACCAAATTAACTCTTTTTTATCGCAAGCAAATGACGATGAATATTTAATGATAAAGGTAAGATTATATTAGTGTTTATTAAGGTATGATTATGCAACAATGTTTTGTTACTTTTTTAGATTGCGTTGATCTTCGGAATTTCAGGCGCATGCCGTGGAGACGAATTAACTAACGTAAAAGTTGATGATATTGAAGATGTAGTATCATCTTTAATAATAACAATACCTAATACCAAAACTAAAATATCCCGAACCTCTGTAGTAACCAGAAATGAAGGAAACATAAATTTACTCGATCTATATCGTAAATATGCGGCATTGCGTCCCTCTCACACCAGTCATGGTCGATTTTTTGTATTTTATAAATCAGGAAAATGTACTACACAGCCAGTAGGCAAAAACACTTTTAGAAAAATCCCAAGTATAATAGCCACCTACCTAGGATTATCGGATCCAACCTTATATACTGGCTATTGTCTACGTAGATCTTCAGCAACTCTATTAGCGGATGCAGGAGCAGACATCACGACTATAAAACGTCACGGAGGTTGGAAGTCGACGACAGTTGCTGAGGGGTACATTGACAATTCGGTGCAAAACAAAACAAATATAGCAAATCAAGTACTACAAGCTGCAACTACGGTTCAAAAAACTATAAATCTGGGTAAAGAAAGTGTTTCATTTAGTGAACTTCCTTCGAATATTAATTTCAATAGTTGTGAGAATGTAACATTTACTATCAATGTTAATAAATAAGAATTACATTTTGTTTAACTATTAGCTTATATAAGTAAATATGCAATGTATTATTAATTAATAAATAAGAATTACATTTTGTTTAACTATTGGGCATGAAATAAAAACTCCCCTAGGGACATTATTGTCTTATTTCGTCTCTAGGGAGTAAAATGCCTTACTTCTGTCACAATTTTGATGCCATAGAAATCGATTTCTACTCCCGGTCGTGGAAAAAATTATATATAGTACAATAATAGTTATTTATTGTATATGTGTTTTAAATAACGTTTCATCCATGCAAGAAAGTTTAAACTCGAGAACGAAGTTCACGATCATTTAGAATCAGATTTCATCAAAAAATTATTTGACATTTCGTTATGTTAGCGGCTGTAACGTCAAAAATTATTGAAATTAATTTAAAAAACTTGGAAGGTGTTTAAACTTCGACAAGCACTATACGTTCTGAAACCGATGACAACTACAAGCTGGTTATTAATGGAAACGAAGTGAAATATGATAAAACAAATAAGGAAATGTCTATTAATATAAATGTTAATATTGATATTAATAAAAAATAAATAAAATGTAATTGATTTACGATTATATTCTTCATTATTAAAGTAATTTAATTATTCCACTAGTGGATCAAGTGGTACTTATATGCTGTATAAGTGTGGATAAAACTCCAATTATAATGTGATTGTGGTTAAATTAATTTATCGTTTGGATTTTATTTCTCACAGGATAATTTTATGATCAACCGATGGGGGATAATGTCAGGAATAACATATTAAAATGTTTAAGACTTGGGTGTTGCACGGCCATAAAATGCTTCTAATAATTAAAAAATATATATATCATGTTGTAGAGCAAGAAATTTTCTACAATTTTGATACGGGAAATACCCCTCTACGATGCTTAATTTTTTTATCAATTTTTTAAGATTTTTTTCCAAGCTAATTTTTCATTTATAATAGAAATATGGAATGTCAAATAATACCCCTATGTTTCATATATTTAAATTTATTATAAAACAAGATATCGAACAAGTGTACTTATTTTTTAAGGTCGACATATCCAAGAGAGAGAGAGGACCAATAGGGAAATATTTACTATTTTTGACCATAACTTCCTATTCTAAAACACATATTGCAACAAACTATAAGACTACCTAAGTAGAACTATAACAAGAGTAGTGTTATAAATTTTCACTCAATAATTTCAAACATATGCGAAATAGTTAGATTTAAATTTTGAAAATACTAAGATTAACATAATTTATAAAATTAAATCTATGGACTATGGGGGCGAGCGTAGGTGCGTCTTTACTATGTACATACTTCGGTATGCGATGTAAAGCAACGACAGGCGCAGTTAGTACTTGGATGGGTGACCATTCCAACGGAAGCCGCGTTCTCGCCTCACACATCTTCCAGCGGCTTGTATATCAGTGTATGCGCGGAAGCTATACAACCTTAGGCGAGGGTTGTATAGGAGATATACCATCCTTCGGAGGGGATGTAAAGCCGTCGGTCCCTTGTCTATTAAATGTTAGGCAAGTAAAAGATCCCTACTCTTCTTAAGGGAAGAGGTTCGGCAAAATTCCTGGTTGGGGGTAGCTCGTCTACAGGCGTCGGTGTTAGGCCTCAGTAGCGGAAATAGGCCGACGTTAAATAAATGTATAAAAAAAAAATCTAACTATTTTGCAAACAACTGAAATTATTGAGTGAAAATTCATATCACTACACCTGTCATAGTACTTACTACTTAGATAGTCCTATACTTTTTTTTACCAATATATGTATTGAAAAAAAAAGTTATGGCCAAAAATAATAAATATTTCCTTATCGGATCTCTCTCTCTTGGATATGCCTACAGTTCACTGTAAAGTGAATTGTGTCAATTTCTTTATCAGTAATAATACGAAAGGATAAAAGATAGGAGAATTGAGAAATCGGAAGCCCCACCATGGGTGCCAAATATTATATTTGTTTCAACCATTTTGTGACCTTTGTTGTTAATTTCCATAAATAGAATGAAGTCATTAAAATACTAAACAATTGTTCCTATATATTGAGTTTACTAAAAGGCAAACTGTGCTAATTTCTTTATCAGTAATAATGCTCCACGTTGAGCATCAACTATACTGTTTTAGTCATTTTGTAACCTTTGATGTTAACTTTATTAAAAAGTTTGAACAAATATGAGTAAAGTCATTAGTAAATAATTACATCTAGACATTGAGTTTACTGAGCAATGAATTGTGCTCACATTTTTTACGAGTAATAATGCTCTGGAATAAAAAAAGAAGAATTGACAAATCGGAAGCCCCACGCTGAGCGCCAAATATATTTGGTTCCCTCATTTTGTTGTTAATTGTTAGAAATCGTTAAATTTACTTCAGCTACTTATGCGATTAGCCGATTAAGAATATAAATTCTCAACGACACTAACAAACAGACATATTTTTATTTTTTTTAAATTATGTTAAAAATTGATCTAGAGTTAAAGAGGCAAGATTTGTTAAACTCATTGCATTGATTTTCTAGATCAGATGACAGCAAATGATCCCAAAGATAACAAGGTGGCAAATAACTGCTAACACATGCATAGGAGGGTCAAAAAATTACGCTTAACCCTCAAATTTGCAAAAAACTATATAATTCAGAAGCTAAAACATTTTCTTGTAAAAATTATGTATTTGCCGAAAATTATTTCACTCTTTTCTTGGAAAAACACGGACGTGACAATTTTCAGTGTTGTATTCAAGGACCGATTTAATTTATCATCTACAAAATTGTAAAATCAGTTCTGCAATACACTCTTAGTCGTTTCAGTTGATTATTCCCACCCACGTAAATACTTTAGTAATATATAAAAATGTTTGTTTTGAACGTTGAGGCCACGTATTTTTAAACAATATAATTAATGAGACAAATTAACAAGAAAAATATGTTCATCTATTTAACAGGTTTAGTCATCACAGGATGGTTTATTTTTATAAATTACACTATATCGATAAATCCTCGTTCAATTAAAAAAATAATATAGTTAATATTCAGAAGATCACCGCATCATTGTTACCAACAACCATCGTCCTTTTGATTAGTTTAATTTTTCTGTAATTTTCAATTGTATTGTAATGATAAATGAATCACGCTTCATTCGACACATCAATTACTGCTACTGATAATTAATAATTAATTAACGTTCGACTTAATTAATGCTTGTTACTGGCAAAAAAATTAAATAGGTATACACAAGCCTACGATGTTGTTTACCATCATCAGAAAGTGAATCACCATTCTAAAAATAACCCATTTTTTATTTTACTGTATGTGTGTAATTTTTCTTCTATGCGTTGAGATTTTCAAATCAATGAATCTGTGATTTTGTCCTGCTATTTCAAGGTCGCTGCAGTTTTATGGGTCCTAGTGCAATAAAATAATTTTTCTCACTGCCATAATAAAATTTTATGATGTTCGTTCAACATGTTTCGTGTGTTACTGCAAAAAAATTGCTTAATTAGGCGACCGTGAGGATTAAAATTCCGGGTAATATAAAGTCATCAGCTGAAGCAGTTTGCGACACTTAAAATTTACTCTGTTGACGTTGTTACTATATTTTCTTATTTATTCGAATGTCGCTAACAAGCAAGGTATACATCGGAGACTTTAATTATTTTACCCTTTATTTCAAGGTCGTTTAAATTATAAACGTTGTTACCAAACTAAACGACAAAACGAAAAAGAGAGCGAAGTCAATATCGAGTAAATAAATAGGTACCTAACTAAATAAAAAATAATACAGCCTTTTTATTAAAAAAAATTGCTTATAACCATCATTCGGGTGTTACATAAACTTTTTTATATATCTTCAATCATTGAAGTTGTCCCAAATCTCGAGGACGATAACTTAATTTGTTTGTATGCTTAATCATAGTTCCTCAAACGTCTTCAATGGGATTAATGTCGGAACTTTTAGGTCATCATGGTAGCTCTTCCACATTATTATCTCGGAGCCATTGCGTTGTATTACGCGCCGTACGTATGGAGCAAATATCATATTGGAAGATAAAATTATCATCCGGAAATACTTCTCTTACTGACTGTTACATAGTATTTTCAAATATCTCAATATATTTATAGGAATTAAGGTAGCCATAAATAAACCAATACACACCGGTTCATATTTAACTGCTCCATGCCCAAGTATTAACAGAAAACCGTCCAAATTTGATGCCCATCAACACGAGAGAAACGATGACTTTAGACCAAAAGTCTTTATTGTTCAACATTATTATGGTTGAGAGCAAAAATCATCCGCTTTTGTTTTCTCTTCCATTAATTTGTATTTTTAACAGCAGCACTACACCTCAGGACGCTATTTTTAATTGTTCCATAGGCAGTTGGATGTTAAGGCAGGAAAATTTGTTCCCAAAAATTACTGCGGTCTCAAATGGATCTTCCTGGATGTAATTTGTAAGTGCCTTCATCTTGTTGCTTCGCTTAAACCAGAAGTAGAACCAAATTTATTTTTGTGTAAAAAAGTGACGTTTATCAGGTACAGTTTCAATAATAATTTATCTGCAAAAATTAAGAAAAAATTGGGGGTATAAGCAGTATACGTATATTGCATATTTTTATTGTATCATATGGGTCACAAATATAAAAAATGTTGAGTGGAGAGTGCTTATATGGAACTCCCCCTTGAGATATCTGTTAGATTTTACATCATTTGTGCAGCTGAATAAAAAAATATCTTTGACAGATACTCACACACATGTCTGTTAGGAAAATATGAACGGTAGACGCCGTTAAATTGTGAAACGCTGTAGAGGCATCTGGCAAGTTGCGCGTAAGTTAAAATACTGACTCAAGTAGTGATGATATTTTATGAAATGTATCCCACAGAGCGTCATCGAATCAGCAAATAACACTTTGTTAAATCTATTACCTGCAACGTCGCAAAAATACGAAGTTTGTAAATTTAATTTATAATTAGCGACGTTTTTAACCAAGATAAGAACCGTGGGTTAAACAGGGTTTTGTTAGAGATAATACAGTTAGTCGATGTATTAGTCTTGAGCTTGAATCTCAGCTGCGTGGCACTGTCGCGGGGAATAGTGGGAACTAGGTGATATTTTGATCTAATTCCGTTGAAAAGTTCGGGGGTAAATAGGGTAAATAAGGGTAATTAGGCAAAGCAAGCAGGTAAGAGTTCATAAAATTGCAATTTACGGCATGTAAAGAAAGTCAAGTTCTCAAAAACTTTTTGGCATCAGCCCCACACTATTTTGAAAGGGACTAAAAAAATGAAAATGTGATTTAGTGTGTATACAAGAACGAAAAATTTTTTTTGGCGTTAGCTACCCTCTCTACCACCCCCATTGCCACCCCCACCCTATTATTAAAGGGAGTAAAAAATTAAATTAGGATTAAGTGTATGTACGAGAACCAAGGGCTTCTAAAATTTATTTTGGCATTAGCTACCCCCTCTATAGCTCCCATTGCCACACCCACGCTATTATTTAAGGGAATAAAAAATTAAATTTGGATTTAGCGTGTATACGAGAACCAAGGGAACTCTAAAAAATGTTTGACATTAGCCATTTCTACCGGCCCTATTGCCTCCCCCACCCTATTATTAAAGGGAGTAAAATGTTACATTGAGATTTAGTGTGTATTAGACTTGGATATAAAATTTGGATGTGGAAGTAGTGATTCCTTGGGCAGCGCTTTTTTTGTTCAGACTTGCACTGTTTGGCAAAGAACACTCTGTGATTGTTCTTTCGACGTGAGAGTCACAGTTACTTTCCGGAGTAATAAACTGGATAATTATGCTGTTTTAGATTTCATGGTTATTTCTTTAGAAAAGGATATATTTGGTAGAAAGTTTCAAAAGGGGATGAGTATTAAAGGGCATGTCACAGTTCATTTTTAGAAAATAGAGATAACAAGTATTAAAAATAATCTTGTTCCACTGCTTCAAAGCGGCAGAAATTGCTAATTTTCAAGGTACGCCTGGAATAAAGACCTGAGCATGAAAATAAACCTACTAAACTAAACCCAAACCGACAACGAGCAATTTAAAATCACAAATATATAGAATTTGTAACAAAGAGTTCTTCATAAATTATTCAATTATCCATACAAAGCCGCATGACAGTTCACATATAATCATAAAGGCAAAAAATGTAAGTGCTTTATTTTTTACAACTACATTCTCTAATATGGTTCGAAACGGCTCAATAAACAGCGCGATACCCAATCTCCGCCGTACGGACACCTCAGATAAGCAATTCACAGTATACTTTTCTGCCATAACTCAGCCTTGAGAACTATTAATTATTAGATATTTTTCTTTTTAATCTTGTAATCGACGCGTTCTTACTTTATCACGCAGAAGAGTCTTTGAAATCATGTAGCAAAAATAAATTCACACGTCAAAATATCGCAGGTTAATTATGGTCTGCTATTACGGATGGCATTGGCGAAGCACGAGTTGTATATGACAGTCGAGAGACCGCGATAGGTAACTATTGGCGTACATAGGCGTAGTATTGTTTTCTGGAGGATTCGTCTGATTGTTGCTATTGGTAAAAGTAATAACAACTAAAACTCTCCCCACTATTAGACGTATCTTCTATTAATTTTCTACAAAAAAACACCCTTGTATGCAGGATCTCATTTTTTTTAATGTACTACCTGAAGATATTCGAAATAATGTTTCTTTAACAATTTTTTTATTATACCTAAATTATAATCTATATTTTTGAATATAAAAAAAATTAAAAATAAAATGAATCTACATTAATTAATTTTTTAATTTTTACTTTGCAGTGCAGGTATAATAAAAAATAGCACTTTAAAGCACGCACGAGTTTAGGGGACGACGAGCGTCCCTATCAGGATATATAAAACTGCTTTTTCCAAATCTGTATAACTGTCAATCTCTCCTCTACGGAACATAGGGCGCTCACGAAGCTACGCCATCTCTTGATATTTCTTCACGACTTCTGCATGATTTTAGTCTCTTTCATGATTGTCCTTTTCTAGGTTGTTCCTGGTCTACCTCCAAGATGTCCTTTGGGGTTCCAGTCAAGACGACTCCTGGCTACGTTTGTGTATATATCATGGACCTGCATGTATAACAAGATATACGTGAGAAAGTACAGATATTTTTTCCTCCAAGCTATGCTGAAAATATTGAAATTAATTTTCCATGGCTAAGGGGACATCGTTATGCTGCAACATTAAAAAACCTTTGCGAAGCTGCGTAGAGCTGAAATAGGTCTATAAGTAGATAGGCTATGTATGGTTTGGACCAGGAACACTGCGGGTTCTTAATGACGTCATGAGGTGGATGGCAATCCTGCAGACCTGTCTAAGATCTGCTTAGATTTGTTTAAGAGGTAATTAACACCTGTTCGGTGGCCTCCCGACACTCGTTCTCCTTCGCCAAGACCGCCCCCGCACTCCATCACTCCCTGCACCATCCGCCTGCACCCTCTGGACACTTCTTCTGCTTCGCCCAAGAACCCCCTTCAACCATTCCCCGTGGCCACTTCGGATAGACATATGTCATCCACCTCATGACGTCATTAAGAACCCGCAGAGATCCTCTACTCAGTGGTCCAGAACATACAAAGTCTATTTACTTCTATAATCACTAAATATGGATGGTTCGTCAATCTTAAAAATGGGACACACTTTTGCCATTTTCTACAAACCTGATAATGTTGCCGACTGTAATGTTAGATCAAACCGAATGAAAAATGATATGGTAAAACCTATGCACCATCAGGTTCAGAAGAATAGTTATTTGTTTAACTAGGCAGCAAAATGGTAGATTGACTGCCGCGGCTGATAATTCCTAGACGAGCGTAGCGAGGCTATTAACTCTGCCAAGGCAGACAATCTATTTTGCTGCTGAGTTGAATATATAATTTTTTCGCCGATTGTTTAAACGTATTCTAAGATAATTAAATTATTACAATTCTCAATTTCTTTATTTTTGTTGTAATAAATTCATTAAAAATCGCAGTTGTTACTAGTTGGTTACCATAGAAATTAAGTGTCACTTTCCCTGCCTAGGCAGGGAAAATGAGCACTTTCCTGCCTAGGCAGAGAAAGTGGCACTTTGCTGATTGACATTAGTCAGCAAAGTTAGTACTTTGCTGTCAATAGGCGAAAAAATTTATTTATTTTCTTTAAGATTTTAGGAACCTGAAAGTGTTCACGATTTATAATTAAATCTATATTTAAAGGGTCATTATTTTGAAGATAAACGCTACTAAAATACTCCCCAAATAGCTCAGCAATCATTTGAAGATTGCAATAATTGATATGTTACCTGTAGTTCTTGAGCTTTTCTTCTTATCTGGTGGTTTTATCATAATGATTTGGTTATGATGACGTGCGCATAGGAATTTGCAATTAATACACAAAAACAGAACAGCAAAATTTTGCTTGAAGAAACCGAAAATCTTATATGAAACTAATGTTTTGGAACAATAACTTTCACTTTAATAAGACAGTACTCAGAACTTTGAGTTATTCAAGACAAATTTTGTTGTCATTTTAATTTGCATTTCTTGCGATATGTATGCTGGAAATTCTAAATTCTATCTGTAGAATTTATTCTGGTGAACTTTTACATCGACGCCCATGTCTACTTCGTTTTACTCCCACGCGTCAAAACTGAATGACAATTAAGAATACTTGCATTACTATCATTAAATACGTATACAAGCAAGTTTCGCTAAGCTCCTGTACAAATCTAAAGTCGGATTTGTAATGCCGTGACTAGATGCCTTGGTACCATTCTATTTGACAAAAATGTGTACACAATAATAATAAAAATAATTATAAAAAGATTCGTTCACTAAATTATACCTGTAAATTTGAAGCCAATACATGATTTACTAAGCTTAATTGTTGCAGAAAACCGCTGCCCAAGGAATCACTACTTCCACATCCAGATTTTGTATCCAAGTCTTATGCACACTAAATCCCAAAGTAATATTTTGTTCCCTTTAATAATAGAGTGGGGGTCGCAGAGGGGGTGGCTAATGTAAAAGAAAAATTAGAGGTCCTTGGTTCTCGTACACACACTAAATACCAATTTAATTTTTTACTCCCTTTAATAATAGGGTGGCGACGGTAGAGGGGTAGCTAACGCCAAGAAATTTTTTTAGACGTTTCGTTCTTGTATACACATTAAATCACATTTTAATTTTTTTTACTCCCTTTAATAATAAGGTGGGAGTGGCAAGGGGGGTGGTAGAGGGGGTACCTGACGCCAAAAAATTTTTTTAGACGTTTAGTTTTTGTATACACACTAAATCACATTTTAATTTTTTTTATACACTTTAATAATAAGGTGGGCGGGGTAATGGGGCCGTAGAGGGGGTAGCTAACGCCAAAAAAGTTTTTTTAGACGTTTCGTTCTTGTATACACACTGAATTACATTTTAATTTTTTTTACCCCCTTTAATAATAGGGTGGCGGTGGCAGTGGGGATGGTAGAGGGGGCAGATAACGCTAAAAAAACTTTTTTAGATGTTTTGTGTTTGTATATACACTAAATCACATTTTAATTTTTTTTACTCCCTTTCATAATAGTGTAGGGGTGGTATTTGTGGTGATAGTAGGGGGGTAGGGGATTGGCTGATGCCAAAAAATTTTTTTGAGGCCTTAACTTTTCGTACATGCCCGAAATTGCAATTTTATGGAGTCTTACTTGCTTGTTTTGCCTATTTACCCTTATTTACCCCATTTACCCCCGAACCCTTCAACGGAATTAGATTAAAATATAATCTAGTTCCAGATCTCGTTACAATACATATCTCGACGTTTCATGACATTTTAAACCTATTTCAACAAAAAAATTTTTTTTGCGTTACTATACTTCCACTGGACGTGGAAGTAATAGAAAAGTAGCGAGCAGTTTTATTTATTCTAAAGTAAATTCTGAGAACGAAATGACCAGCACCATTCACAAAGTCAAATTAAATGACATTGATGGTATCAGTTTGTTATTGATTTAGAATAACTTACATATTATGCAATTAACAAATGCGTTACAACAAGTGCTTTCCCCAATGCTTTTTCCAGCGTGACTCCAGCCCCCAAATTTGCCAACATTTCCGAACTTCTCCTTTTGTGTCCTCTTACTATTTTTTCAAAAATTTTACTATTTATGAACCGCTTATGTCTTGTTCCAGTCTGGTTTCCGTACTAACCATATTACTACTGCATTGTTGCATGTATGAACTAATGAACAACAACAAAAACTCATGCTTAGTACTTCTAGACTTCAGCAAAGCATTATTTGATATTTGAACATGTTATCTTGTGCAATAAATTGAAATATTTAGCCTTAGTGATCTAATTACCCATTTTCAGGATTATTTATGACGCAGGCAAATAAGGGTTATGATTAACGGGAGTACTCTAGTTATTTGAAAATGCAAGGACGTATTCCACGGGGTAGTTTATTAGAACCGCTTTTATTTTCTATATATACAACAGACTTTGGTACTTATCTTGATTTTCACGAAAATTCAACAGAACGCGGAGGAAAAACTAATTTACTTTTCGTTCTATCCCTTCGAAATTGATGATGAATTGATAAGCACAGATATAAATAAGTTGTCAAAAGTTTCAGATGTTCCCAATTTGGTCTTAAGTGAATCGAAAAGGGAGATGTTATTATTTGGACGAAACAATGATGGTATTATTGAAAATGAATCGGTTAAAATAGTTCCTAATAATAATAATGTATTAAAGTTCGCTGAATGTTGCAAGTATTTGGGGGTTATTTTAGACAGGTATTTGAGATTTTCTAAACATGTTTGTCAGTTACATCGAAAAGCATGAGGAAAAGTAAAAATGTTATATATCCATAAAGAAACATGAAGATTAAATTTAACGACAATTAATGTGGTACCTCAATTTTATCTAGCATTTTTTAATGTGATATGGTATACTGGCCAACTTTAATAAACAAATATGAGGAAAGTTTCCAAAAGATGAAAAAAATTGAACATATTACTAATAAATGTAGGAAAATGAATTAACTATATACATGAAAGGTATATTTCCACATGGCCTCCTTAATCTATAATATAAATATGACGCAAACTCCTAGATTTTATTTTAAAGCTGGTCAAAGGTCTAGACATTCACAGTCGTATTACTAGGATTTTTTATCAATATTTCATTCCCAAGCATAGTTTAGCCCAATTTGCAGATCTGCATACAATACGGCTAAATTGTACAGCAGCTTTGAAATGAAATCGGCAAGCTCCATATCCATATGTAACTACTCCCTGGTACTGAGTGAAGGAAGACCTGTTTAGTTGACGGTCGGTGGGGTGGCGCCATCTCTGGGCCGACTGCCAACGCTGGATGATTCTAGAGAATTCGAGTACCTTTGCCACGGTATATAAGAGGGGAACCCAGCGCACGTGGACGGAGAGTTATATATTAGATTAATACAGTGCAGTTCAGTTCTGATATAAAATAAATAAATAAACACCACAGAAATTAGACAACCCCCAATTCCAGAAGCCAGGGCTTGTGCGGATGGGGGTTACACATTGAAAAAACGCGGACATACAACCATTTCCTCCGACAGTGCCAGTTCCATTGCCACCTCGAGCCTTAACCCACTCGGTTATCGATCAGACAATATGGGAGATTAGATAAGATAAAGAATAGTAACAAGTTGTCAATTATTATAGGAGTGAAACTATAGTAGATAGATAGAATAAAACTTGTAATTAGTGTGCATTAATGTGTATAAGGACTATTTATTGTAATTAAGTATTAAATAACGTAGTGGTTAGTGAAAAGTCTTGTTGCAGTTATTTGAACCTACGTACAGGGTGTTTACTGGAGATTGTAAGTACGTAATATATCAAACTCTGGATCCTAATAGATAGATAGATAGATGTTGTTTATTTATGATTTCACAATTTACAATTTAATTTAAGCACAATCAACAATGTTCAAAATATAATTTACAACTTCATAACAAGGCAATATAAACAAACAATTGATACTCACATAAGTATTAAAAATACTTGAGCATGAGAAAACAATGGATAAATAGAATAATATATGTATAAATAAATATTATAAATAACTAAATATATTCAATCTCATTCACACAAACATACATCCATAAATACACATATGTTCATATACACACGCATACACTAATTTATTTTTGTAACCATATATTACACGGCACATTTAACAATTCAGTTAACTGATTTGGGTGTATGCAAGTATTCTTGAATTGTTTAAAAAAAAAATTAATTTTATTTTAAATATGGGTTTAGAGTTAGCACTTCTTATTTCAAATGGGATAAAATTATATATTTTCGGGCCCAGGTAAGTACTGGAACGTTGCCCTGTTCTTGTGTGCATTAAAACTACTGGTAAGTTACATATAGTTCTGTTCCTTGTTTGATGGACTTGATTAATTATAGATTTTTTCCAGAAAATATTTTTAATGCTATGTTATAGAAGTATAATTGACGAACATCATACACTCGTGTCTCCTGAAATAATTCATCTGGTGGGTAAGTTAACGGTTTATTGAAAATTATTTTTAAGATTCGCTTTTGCAAAATTTCTAAGCGTAGTAAATGGGTATTTAGAACACCACCCCAACCAATGATTCCATAGGTTATATGTGATTCTACTAATGTTTTATACAGTATCATTAGATTATTTGGATTTAGTACATCCTTGACATATTTAAACATGTATATTAACTTCCTAATTTTTTTCACCACATAGTTGACATGTTCATCCCATCTCAAGTGACAATCGATATATATACCCAAATATTTTATATTATTAGTACGTTCTATCTTATAAGCATTTTCGTGTAATACTATATTTAGAGCTTTTATGTCATTATGTATTGAATTTTTATATATTCCGAATGGTATAAATTTTGTTTTTGTTACATTGATGTTAGCAATTTAAAGTTGAACCATTCTATGATTTTTGACATATCCCTTTCGGCTTTGCTTTTTAAATCTATCCAGGTGTCCGCTTCGTAATATATAACGGTGCAAAGCTGATAATAGTACCTTCACTGTTTAATAAAAACAAATTATTTAAGTATATTAAAAAGAGTATCGGCCCAAGAACAGTTCCTTGTGGTACATCATAATTAGCAGTCATAAATCCACTTCGTGTATCTCCTATATCCACACACTGTTTTCTTTTATGCAAATAACTCACAAATAAATTTAGAACAGAGTCTCTTATTCCCACATCTTCTAGGTACTGAAGAAGGTGTCGGTGGCTAACAGTATCAAAGGCCTTCGCTAATTCTAAAAATACGCCTAGCGAAGGTCTACTGTTATCCAGGGACTGATATATTTTTTCAGTTAGCCCAAGAATTGCATCTTGGGTTGATTTTCCCTCGATAAATCCAAATTGCTTGTCAGATAAAACATTACATTTCTTAAGAAACTTACAAAGCCTATCTTTTAGCAACATTTCGAACATCTTAGTAAAGTTAGTTATCAGTGAGATCGGTCTGTAATTAGTGACTGTCATTTTATTTCCATTTTTATATATCGGTTTCATTACTGCAACTTTAAAGCTAAAAGGACAATGCCCGGTTTCAAATATTTTATTTATAATGAATGCAAATATCACAGATATTTCATTTGCTATATGCTTTAAGGTTTTAGCTTTTATGCCGTCTATACCAGGTGATTTATTGGGTTTTAACTTTAATAAAATTTATTTTACTTCATATGGCGTTGTGGGGACTAGAAACATCGTTTTAGTATTACTTGCTACTTTTGGTTCTTCATAGTTATTATTCTTTTTTATTTTTTTTTGCCAAGTTTTCGCCCATGCTAGAGAATATATTGTTAAACGTATTACATATTTCCAATTTGTCTGTTATTATTACATTATTTTCGTTATAAATTTTTGATATATTTGTTTGTAAATGACTGGAATTACACATTTCTTTTACAGTAGACCATAGGTTTTTTTGAACATGTTCTATTTTGATTTATTTTTGTTTTGAAATAAAATATTTTAGTTTTTTTTTATCAAACCGGTTAACTTGTTCCGATATACTGTATAATGATTTTCCAGAATCACATTTAAAGGTTCCAATTGAACTTGTCTAAATAGCTCATCTCTTGTTTCAATTGATTTTATTATTCCATTGGTAATCCAGCATTTCCTTTTCCGCATATTGTTTTTAATTTTGCTTATTTTTGTACAGATATTTATTTTATTCTCTATTATACTGAGAAATTCTTCTATTGCAGATTCTACGTCACCGGAGTTATATACATCAGACCAGTTTACATTTGACATCTCTTCTTTTAACTTATAACTATTATACATAATAGATTATAACATTAAAATCGTCAATTTGTTCCTTTACTTACATATACATAATATTCTTATTTCTGTTAATATTGTTTATTATCATATTTTCTAATATCATAATACATAAACCATGAAATTTTTGAGTAAATTTTGAGGAAAGAAGGGGCTATGTGGAAGATAAATGAAGTTCAACATCGCTGCTCTTTTAAATAATTTGTATACTTTCATCTCATTATAAAATAAAAACACAATATTATTATTATTATAATTAGATACGAATTGAACTTCTGCAATTATGCATCACCTTTGGGGCGAAGCATATGAGTTAATACATTACGTATGCATCGTGCAAAAAAATAAAATATCGCAACAATATGTGGTCTAGACAGTTAAATTTGCAGATAACATTACGTAGGTTGCGAAACAGTCCTGGAACGATCCTTTCAAAAGTTACTCGCCTTTGAATCGACTCCAAATTTATCGCCCACAACTGACTGGCCATAAAAATTATCGTCAAGTTAAAACTTAATCACAATCACCTTTCATGTGAGTAAACAAATGTTCCAAACTAGAAAAGTAGCTGTAAACTCCTGCGTGTTTTGTTGACGTCATTCTTTACATGATGGAATATTTTTTGCGGTTCGAAATTGCCGTGGATGGTTTTTATTCCCGCAAATTGCATAATTGACTGAATATGTTTCCAATTTAAAATAAAACTAATTTCAAACCAGATAAAATGTTTTAGTCCTTAAAGTAGTTATTTTAATGATTTATTTTTCACGATATTTTTTATATTCCTGCTAGCCATCCGCCTAGGCTTTGCTCGGAGTCGTTTTAGGTTTTCTCTGTTTTTTTTCACTTTTGTATTAAATTGGTACCAACAAGGTAGCTTAATTATTGTGCAAGCTTCATTAATATTCATTCAGTAGAAACGAACAGACTGTCAACATTTCATTTTGTTCTTAGCTGTCTTAAAAATGATTCAATACGCTGCTAAAGCAGAGAGCTAGACACTTCATTTTTGTTTATGTGTATATATGACATAATCTTGAGGTCATGGAGTTCTTAGTCATGAGGTCCTTAATCCTAAAACCCTTTAGTATTGTAAATTGGAACCCCTGTTGTAACATAACGTAGTGTCCACAAACACTAAAATACTTGAACACTACACTCGAAACCTCTATTTGATGCGCGTTTCGCTAACCATATCAGCATCATCGGGAGACAATCATTTCCTGATGATGCCAACACGATCAGCAAATCACGAATACATTACTACACGTATGTTTCGCTGACTATGTTAGCATCATCAGGAGACTATTATCTACTGATGATGCTGGCATGGTTAACGAAATACGCATTGAGTAGTGGATTTGATTGTAGTATTCAAATGTTTTGGGGCTTGTGGAAACTATGTTCGAGATAAACAACATGATTAATGACTTACATTAACTTACAATCGGTGTATCTAGTATCTTAAACAGGGACGAGCGTAGGTGCGTCTTTACTATGTACATACTTCGATATGCGATGTAAAACAACGTAAGGCGCGGTTAGTAGTTGGATGGGTGGCCGTTCCAACGATGACCGCGTTCTCGCCTCTCACATCTTCCTGCGGCTTGTATATCAGTGTGTGCGTGGAAGCTATACAACCTTAGGCGAGGTTTATATAGGGGATATACCATCCTTCGGAGGAGATGTAAAGCTGTCGGTCCCTTGTCTATTAAATGTTAGGCAAGTAAAAAATCCCTACTCTTCTTAAGGGAAGAGGTTCGGCAAAATTCCTGGTTGGGGGTAGCTCATCTACAGGCGTCGGTTAAGCCTCAGTAGCGGAAATAGGCCGACGTTAAATACATGTATAATAAATAATATAAATAAATAAACACCACAGAACTTAGACAACCCCCAATTCCAGAAGCCAGGGCTTGTGCGGAAGGAGATTACACATTGAAAAAACGCGGACATACAACCATTTCCTCCGACAGTGCCGCAGCCAGGATTCGAACCTGGTGGTGCGATGTCCGTGTGATTAATCGCGATTGCCACCTCGCGCCTTAACCCACTCGGCTATCGATCAGACATAAATAAAAGTATCTTAAACTATGATTATATTATCTTTTAATTAGTAAGATGGGTTTTTATCGCAAAAACTTTTATAAAACGTGCGATAAAGACAATAATTCATTTTTAAAGGTGTTTCTTTTTGCTTACATAATATGTAATTTATATAAAATTATATAATTGTACCTATAATAAAGTAAATTATGCAATACCAATTAATAATTATTTATGAGTTTTGCTAGAATCATCTTCACGTCATTTATATACAGGGTTTTCCAAAAGTCTGAAAATAGTCAATTTTCTCGAAACTTAGATGTTTTAGAAAAAAAAATCTACTACTAAACGAGAATATTAAGTTTTTGGTGGGTGATGAGTGCTAAAAACTTCAAAATTGACTTGACATGACACTCAGAGTCTTATGAAATATGATTTCATTATCGTATAGCGTTTTAAAAGTCTTAAAAATTTGTATTTCCTATGTTTAACCGGTACGGTAGCGCTAAAGCGTGCTATGTTGCAAAATCGCTATGGTCAGATTCTGCTGTGTTCTCTGTTCGATCCTCGGCACCGACAATGGCAATGTCCGTGTATGGATGTCGTCTGCATTTTTTCAAATGTGTAACCCCCTTCCGGACAGCCTTTGGCTTTCGATTTGAGGGTTGTATACCATATGTAGTGTGTTTGTGTTTACGTTTAAAGATCTCCGTAACAATCCGTTTTGGGGATTCAATGTTCAAATGATTTATAAGCAGAATTTAATGATTTTTCCAATAGATATTTCATGAAAAAAAATTGACCTTCAAATAACTTTGAAACTTTTCAATTACCGAAAACTTGATATTCATTTAGTATAGTCGAAGAAATCGCTGTAATAGAATACGGTGAAATGGAGTCTATATGATGCCAACTAGTCCGTCCCTCACATCGCTTGCGTGAAAGCCAGACAGATAATTGTTATGTTGTTACCGTGCGAATGAATGTATGTATCCAGAATCGGACTTAGTTAGAGATTCGTGTGAGTTGGGTTGTTAAATATATATGGTGAGTGTAGTTTTATAGGTAACAATAATTACTTATTTTCCTACTTGCTGGTATTTATTTAAAAATAATTGAAGGTATAACGCGTTGGGATACGTAACAAGCTTCTCGACCGCCAGTCTCGCCGCGACCGCATTCTAATATAGCATTTGCTGCGACTATACTATTCACCCTTGGATGGAGCAAACACGAAACGCATATTTTCACCTGTCTGTCTGTCTTTGAACCAAATTGATTACATGCAATCAAACACAGAATTTAAATATCGGCCATATCGATAATTCTATTATGCTGTATCGCTCTACCACAATGTTTAAAAAATCTTTCACATATTATAATCTTAAATTAAATTATTTAATTCATTCAATTCTGAATTTTCTAGGTATGCAGTGACGTAACAGTTTCCATTATTAATTATTAATGCTAGTTTACTATTTTGGTTATTATTACTTTATATGCTTTGCTTTTATTACCTTTAGAAGTCTTCAGTTAAGCTTTTTTTCTCATTGTATTTTATATTATGTACGTCTTATGAGGTTTTGCATGTTGTATTGTATCACATACTTAATATGTAATTTCAGGGATATAGTAACCTGCGGATTTACGGTGCAGATAAAAAGACAATAAAAACTTTACGAGCTCATTATTGATGCCTGTGAACCATTCGGTATGGTGCCATCCAAACAAGCCGACGTACATTAAAAACCCATAAAGGTAAGTGATTCAATATGCGGACGATATAGTACAGAGAGGAACGGTATTTTAATGAGATCGTAAAGTTTTGTCGCCTTTTTATCTGCAGAGTAAAATTGCAACGACTATAGTCTAGTATACTTTAACCTGGCGTGTGTATGTATGAGTTAATATTTCCGTACGATTTCATTTTCTCCCATATTGTACACAAAGTTAAAACAATAGTCCAGAAACATTGTCTACGTGGACAATATTTCTGGATCTTTGTGTACAAGAGAAAATGAAATCGTACGGAAATATTAACTCATACATGCACACGCCAAGTTAAAGTATACTAGACTTTATAAGTGAAGGAACGGTTTATAGTAACCCTTGTCATATAATAAGGATTTATTATTATTATATTCCTCTTCAGTATTTCTTAAGTTTTGAAAACAAAATTACTAATATGATTTAATAGTTTTATTGGTAAAAACGGAGCTCAGAAAGCTATGTACACCACAACCGTTCCCAACGCCATTGTCATCTACCGCAGATGAGACTCGAACCCATGAGTGATACAGCGACTAGCCTTGTTGTTTCTCACAGAACTTCGTCTGATCTACTGTTACCAGCACAGTAATCGATGAAAAACGCCACTAAACATATATACGCTGGCCAACATTTGAACCCGGGACTTCTCGGTCTCAAGCCTAAACGTTGAGACACTGAGCCGGCAATTTTAATGTAAAACAAAATGAATGCCGACTGCAGGCAGAATTTTATCGCTTTGTCTCAAAAAAAATAACAAAAAAAATACAGATTTATTCTGTATTTCAATGACACATCCTGTACACAAATATTTACAAAAAAATATATCAATTTTTAAAAGCAAATCTCATGGCTTCATATAGAATCCCGATATGAACAAAAAATGTAAAACACTTTTCAATATCGGTAGGTACTATACAATGTTGACATTACGTAGGAGGAGTTCCTTTTGCTAGTTATACAGTTATATTAATTTGTCATAATGATAATCATAATTTTGATATAATATGAAGGTTAAAGATTGGACTTGTACAATGTAAACAACATAGGTGTATCCAATTCTGAGAACTTAAAGGGACATTCTTTAATTAAAACAATGGCAATGGCAACATATTTTAAACGCAAATATTTATTTTTGATAGTAATAGGCCCACAAGATGTTGAATTGCGGTTGCTTTTATTATTTAGTGAATATTTTATTTACGGAAGTTGACTGCCTGGAAAGGTCATATGGCCAATTGATGAATAAAGACAAGACCCCATAGGGCCAGAGATTTAAATACCTTATATATTGTGGTTACAGTTTCCTACTTGTTTACTCCCACTTTCACAGTTTTGAGGTGTGACGCAACCATTTTCAATCAGTCCAACATCAATTGTTACATTGTTTACATCTCACATAAGTAGATTCAATAAATTAAAACATTAGTAATGATATTTCCGATATTGACATTTCGGAACCCACCCGATCCATCCGTAGTATTCTGATCCATGGTTTTTGAACATGACCAAACTTTCTGGTTAGTACGTGGACATTTGTGGTGAGAAAATATAGTACAGATTTCTGTAAATGGTGTATTCGTATTTGCGACTTTTTCGTCAATTATATTTCTAACCTTATTTGGTTTGTAAATATGTCTAACAGATTTTATAAGAATTATTTTTCTTTTTAACTTAAAGCAACGAAGATGTCTGGGCGTCAATGTGCTGTAGCATCTTGTCAAAATAACAACTGGACTTTAAAAAAGAAAGCAGATACGTTTAATTTAAAAAGCGCTTGGGTTTGCTCTAATCATTTTGCCAAACATGCTTGTGAACGGGACCTTGAAAATGAGCTTTTAGGTAAAAAATGTTATATTTTATTGAAATTAGGTAGTGGTGGAGTGGATCGGGTAGAAAAAAGATCCTCACTCAATTCGTAGTCCTCAAATTGAAAAAAAAAAAATTCCCAATCGACTAAGTCGGATCTCGGTATTGTTTCCCTACTTACGTTCCACTCCACTCGTTACGCTCCATCTGAGGGTCGAGAGAAGGGAAGGGGACCAATTAAAAATCCGGGAAACTGGTTTTTCGTCAATAAGTCGGCGGGTGTTGATTCCACAAAAAAAATATATACTTCCCAGAAATGAAGAACTTGATAAAACACGCAATTTTGATTCTTGGCCTCTTCGACGTCGGACCATTATTTAGCGAGATATCGCGAATTAACGTTATAGGAAAGCGGGGAAAGGAAAGGGGGAGGGGGGAATAATTTTTATGTGAATCGATGGCTTTATCGTCAATTCCCGCCCAACTAGACCGCAATCCGATATATGGGGCCCAAAATGTGGCACATAAGGTATGAAAGTGCAAATGGAGTACTGTGTACTGTACTTTCCTACCTTTAACAGTTTTGCTCACCTAAGATATATTCGCTAAACTACGCTACGCTACACTGATGAGGAGCAATAACTCCAAAACACGTGCCCGTAGCTGCATTATCGTTTCTTTTTGTGGAATAAGGCACTAACTCAATTTCTATAAAAATTATTCCTCCCATGACAAAAACATTTTTTGGAAAAAAGGTCAAAACTTCTTTCGAGCGCCAGCCGCGTGTTTTTCGCAAAAGTCGTTCCGTTCCTCACCATGTGTTTTTTAAAAGATTTAATATATATTTTTTTGAACTTTATATTGTCTTTTTCTTGTGTTTCAAAATTCCTTTTCAGGTTTAAATTTAAGAAAGTGTTAGTATTTACTGTGTTAGATTTATAATGTTACGATGTCCAATTGGTACAAACAGTGAAGTAGTTAAGCAAAAACGAACAGTTAGTATAAATTTTTGTATTATTCTGTCTGAAATCAGTCGCCTCGAACCCTTCAGCCTAACTACTCTAAATCCACCCCCAAACGTACATGTCGTAAAATCAGAGATTATTGTATAGTCCCCGTTCTATACAAAATATTATCTTTACAATGTTTGTTAAAAAACGTAACTTGAAGGTTGACAGATTCAGTGATCACTTCCGTAATGTCTGTGTTCTAAATTTAGCTAATTCCGGGCCATGTAATTTGCCTAACATTAATAATAACTGTTCTACTGAGGATGAAATTATCATATCAATGTAGAAACTCAAAGATAAGCCGACCCGATCAAATTTCTAGCTTCCTTGTTAAAGACTGAGCACATGTGTTGTTTTATTATTATACTCAATCTTACTATAAAGATGTTTACATTTCCTTTAAATGAAAAGAAGCAAGCGTGTGTCCCTACCAATATAGATAATTATAGACTTCTAACTTTATTAAATAATTTTGGTAAAGTTTTTGAAATGTTAGTATATAATTGCATCTACTATCCAGTAAAAAATATCATTTCACTGGATCAGCATGGTTTTATTTCAAGCAGATCCACTGCTTCAAATTTAGTTTGTTTCACGCAATATGTGTCAAATATATTTGATGATCAGTGATAAGTAGATGTGGATGTGATTTATACCGACTATTCTAAGGCTTTTGATAGGGTACATCATGGGATTTTATTAAACAAATTAGTAATATTTGGATTTAGTCTGAATTTAATAAATTGTTTACATCTTATTTATCTAATAGATTCCAATATGTCACATTCAACGGCTATAAGTCTATTAGCCCCACGTTGGGCGCCAATTAGGTGTAACCGATTTCATACCCAATTGTTTGAAATTGATCCTTTGCGTACGGCAGCTGTTATTTGTGTGAGAGCAGAGGGCATGAATACGGAGTGTGGATAAGAGAGGGCGCCACTTGGTTGGTAATTTTTGCAAAGAATAATTTTTCATGAATCTTTGAGTTTCAAAAATAACATATTCGACTAGAAACTGGATCTCGCGGATTTAAATGAAAATGACGACGAAATAAATGCTGGATGATTACAATAGAATAGTTATTTTTTAAACAAGCTTCAACCTCAAAACAACGTTGAATATTTGACCAACGCCCGATTCATAGCTATACTGAGATTTCTCGCAAACCTTTTGATAACTATCTTAAATTTCCATTTATCGCGAAAGAATGGCGACTTGATTTGAGTTTATATCTCATCATATTATGACATGAATTAACTTTGAAAATGTATACTTCATTCTGCCGGAATATATTCTCCCTTACTACCAATTTTAACACCTCCCCTTAAATAACAGATATGCATTATGCAGGTACTAGTTATTCGTAATTTATCATGTTCCCCGGTAAACAAATTACACATATTAGTGTTATTCATACGTGAAGGCAATTTTCAAGGTATTTAACCCACCTATTCATTATACTCGCAAGAAAATACCTAACAGTGCCTCTGTCGTCAAGCACATTTTTTTACATTTTAGCTAACAAAATGAGTCAGGAAAGTGGGTGGTTTTCGTCTTTCAAAGACAGTTGTTTATTACTCAATAGAAAAGAAATTAAAATAATATACGGAATTATTAAATAAGGAATATTACAGGCGCGGTACTTTGTGTGACTGTTAATGCTACGACACACATGCATATATGAATGGATTTAATTTCGGATAATTAGATACTTGTTTTGGTACCGTGACATTTCATACAATACTTAACAAAACGGACTTCTTTCTCGAATTAAATGTCTTGAAATTCTGAGAATATTTTCTTCACATAACAATGAATATGATTATGTAATTAACATATTTGCGTAATCTTCCAACCATGTAATTAGACAGAATTAGTTTTAGAACTAGGCCAATGTCGGGGATACGTACGGTGCGTGCATTTTAATAGAAAATATTCACCCTAAATATATTTGGATAAATTCATTTTTGCAAAACGGAATAACATGACAAATATAAAAAATACATATTTCAGATATTCCGATGGCAGGGGCCAGTCGGAAAGGTAGATTTCGTCATATCGCATTCGAAATAAAATTTTGAGGCTATTTTGAAGATATTGAAATACCTTTTTTTTTTTAATTTTTCCTATGCGTTTTCACAAAAAATGTTTTAGACAAAAGTTGCAGGGCTAGATGAGCACTATCCAACGATGTATCGCATGTACATATTTGATTCGAAATAAAATTTTGAGAATTTATTTAAAACTTTAAACCGCCGCCATTTTGAAACGAAGAAGGCGACTTGGCCCATCTTCGAACTTAACTGAAATATTAATCCGATGACAAATTCGCCCTCTAGAGTATTTACAAATTTCGTTATATAGCATATATACAGGGTGGGGCAAAAGTGCGTCGGACCTCGATATCTCGAGTTCTACGATAGCTAGACATTTTTTTAAAAATAGCAAGTAAACTTGATAAAACAGTCTATAACTGCAAATTATTTTTGAACATACAGGGCGAGCCAAGACGAAATTACAGGACCAAGTGCCTTTTTTTTTTAATGGATATGTATATCAGTACATTTTTTGAAGCCTCTTTCTAGGCTCTATTCATTCCTATATTAGTTAAAAAATCACAACGTCACAATTATGGGTTTTAAGAAAAACTTATGTGAATACCATTTATGAGACATCTAATTAGTGTTTTTGAATCATTTTCATTTTCAAAAAATGTACAGGGTGGCCAAAAATTATTTTTCAATTATGAACATTTTAAATTGAATTTTCTCAATTTTTACAAATGGAACACCATGTATATTTTTCGACGATGTGATGTAGAAATGCAAAACGAACATTTTTTGTAAGTACTTCCTTATGACTAATTGCAACAATTTTCGTTTTATAAATAAATAAGCGTCAAATTCAAAAATAAACTTTAAAAAAGAGGTTCCCTTAAATAATTCATTAGAAAAATTTATAATAAGTGTTATCCATTTTGATTGAAACACGTCTCTATGCAATTTTGAAATGAGGCCATTTAGTGGAACCATTTCTTCCAATCCATTGAAATGAGTAAATAGTATTTAACCCGTCCTTTACTGTAATATTATTTTGTACATTTTTTTGCTATTTTGTTATTCGACAAGCAATAAAACCTCAGTTTGGTATAAATTGTCATGTGCAAAGGAGCATTTACACACTTATCGGTCGTTACAATTTGTATTGAATTTAAAATATTTGGAATTTTACAATATGAATTTTAATAAAGCGGAACTTGTAGACATGACTTTTGTTTTGGGCGAGTCAGACAGACATTGTTTACTTGCCAATAGAATTTATCACCAACGTTATCCTGAAAGAAGGATTCCTGATGTTAGCAGCTTCCAAGAACTTCTCGATAAATTTCTGAAAACTGGACATGTCGAATATAAAAAAAGTGAAAGAATAAAACGTGTTGTGAACGAAGAAAATGAGTTTTCTGTGGTGCTGGCAACGGTTGAGAATCCCCATGTTAGTCAAAGAGAAGTGAGCTCATTAGTAGGAATAAGTAGACGATCTGTGGCTCTAATCTTAAAAACAAATAAGTTGCATGCATATCATATTCAAATGCACAAGGAATTATCTGATGACGATTTTCAAAAGCGCCTACAATTTTGTGGTTGGGCCAGCGGTGAAATGCAACATGATGTCAATACTGTTTTATTCGGTGATGAAGCAACTTTTCATAAAAATGGATTTGTTAGTAGGCACAATTTCCATTATTATGTTCCGCAAAATTCTCACTTTTTTATGCAAGCTGATAACTAACACAGATGGTCTATAAACGTTTGGGGAGGAATTATTGGAGAACATGTACACATTTCTTTGATGATACATTGACTGGAGCTATTTATCTTCATTTTTTGGAAAACACACTGCCACAATTATTGGTAAATCTCCCTGAAAGAATTCGGAATAGGATGCGGTTTCAGCAAGATGGTACTCCACCACATTATTTAAATGCAGACCACTTAAATAATACCTACCCTCATCAATGGATGGGAAGAAATGGACCCACTAAATGGCCTGCTAGATCCCCAGATCTTACAAAAATGGATTTCTTTTTATGGGAATACGTGAAGGAAATTGTTTATGGAGACACATCAACAACAGTACAAAATATGAAAGAAAGAATAATAACTGCCTTTACATCTATCACACCGGCAGTTTTAGGAACAGTGGGAACCTCATTTCAAAAGCGCATAGAGATATGTGTCAATCAAAATGGGCAACATGTGAAACATTTATTATATTTTTTTCTACTGAGTTATTTGAAGAAACCTCTTTTTTTAAGTTTATTCTTGAATTTTGTAATTATTGCTCAATAGGGAAGCACTTACAAACAATGTTTGTTTTTCATTTCTACATCACATCGCCGAAAAATATACAGGGTGTTCCATTTGAAAAAATTGAGAAAATTCTATTTAAAATGTTCATAATTGAAAAATAATTTTTGGCCACCCTGTACATTTTTTGTTTCTATTTTCTAGTAATTGCAATAATGAACTCTCCTACCTGCATAAGCTTCGTATAAATACTGATGAAGTTTATATTTATATGATTTATATCCATTTTTTTTTTGCATTACGACTTTTGTCGATACAGCCAGGGATTTATACCAATGTTTTCTCAATATTCTTCTAATAGTCGGACAGTCGCAGCAACATGTAGGGGTCCTCCGTTTCGTTGAAATGCAAGGAATTTTTTTCAAAATATTTCAGTAATTTGTAGATCAACTGCATCTTTAAGAAATTCCGAATAATACCTCTCCCCTTGCAGGATTTTTTAACATTGTGACTGATACAGTGTGTTTCACTTGAAATGGTAACACCTCAATAACTTTCTTATTTTTCACTGAATTTCCAAATATTTTTTTTATATGTAACGTTTAACACTCTTTTAAAGGGTTAAAAAACATTTTAGCCTATGCTAATAAAGTAGCCTATTGTGATCAAAATTAAAGAGAAAAAATTGAAAAATATACTAGGAATTCTTTTTCAAAACAGTTTATTAAGAAAAGTTATTCGGAATCACTTGACAACCCCAATTCCCAAGTTTGGTTGAAAACAAAAAAGTTCGCCCCAAAAAAATGAGCAGTAAAATTAATTTCAATGTTTTTTATTATCAACTGATTACCACGATTTATTAACAATACCAAATCATCATAAGATCTGTCACATAAAACATTGATTGTGTCAAAATCCTAAATATACTCTTAAAATATTGGTGATTTTTATTGTTTAGATAATTTAATTATGGCTGTAGAAAGACTGAAGAGCTGAAAATTGGAAATTATAAGAATTGTTGGCGATAATGTAGTACATTTAACGAGGCCCCGAACATAACAGTTTGTAGGATCTTTTGCAATACATTTCCCCGTCTGTTTTCGAGGGTGAAAAAAACGATGATGATTGTTTCGAGTTCTGAAATCCTTGCGTACTACCCCTATCAAGGAAATACCACCCCGATTTCCAGCTTCTCGATCTTGGGCTTGTTAGGGATCGTTGGATCGGTTTTTTTTTGGGAAAAGTAATAAATTCAATTAATTTACATTAGAGTACCCTGGGCGGTAATCACGATGGTGGTGTTATTTTTCACCCTACCCTATATAAATAACTACACATATAGTTTATAGAGAAAGGGGTGTTTTAATGCATTGGGGTAGTTGCGGGAGGGTAGGATGAAAAATAACACCACCATCGTGATTCCCGCCCTCGAAAACCCGTGAGTGATTTCGGTGTTGTGATCGGGGTAGTTTCAACTCCCGGGGGTTGCTTAGATCAACTGAAGCTTGATAATGGTTAGTTTCCCTGATATTCCCATAAAAACCCCGACCTGACGAATTCCCGATGTCTAGGACCGACAGCATGGAAAGGGGGTGATTTTTATACGTTGGGGGTAGTTGCGAGAGGGTAGGGTGAAAAATGGCATCTACATCAAGATCCCTACCCTTGAACCGCCATAAAAAAACTTTGTCGAATCCGTATTTTTTAAATTTATTTGGATATTGCTGTCAATGAATTTAATGTGAGGCATGCTGGTCACCCTATAAAACAAATAAGACGGTCTTTAAAATTATGATTATTCTTTTTACGAAAAATATATTTTTATGTTTCAAAAAATTCCTTACTTCGATATTATGATGTGATGTGAAGTCTTATTACACCCTGTCTTTCCGGACAGGAATTGAAGTGCCAAAATGAATTAATTTTGGAAGCGCTTCAATAGGGGATACGAGCGGTTAAAGCTGGAAAATTTTATTATTTATTCAATTTCAGTTTAAAACGATAAAAAAAAACAAGAGAGCGGCATTCCTTTGTAAACCGACCTCGAACGCGTGTCATGCATAGGCGTGCGTAACTTACTTTTCAAGGCAATACGTGCCCTACAATATTTTAAAAATCGTTTATTATACATGCAACACTGTATTACAGACTTATTAACTAATAAATTATGACTGAAATTGGTAAAATGATAGGTAGGTATATTGGTATATTCGTTTGTATAAAGGATTATAATATAATAACACCTATATACTTGTATATAAACTAACAACATGCTTTACTCACTTAGTCTATGACATTATCTGCAGTTCAGATTGCTTTTATCACGGTTTGAGATTTTATTTTTTGGGAGGGTTGTTCGACGAGACTGCTCATATAATTGAGATCATTCTTCCTTACAGGTAAGTCGACTGTTCTATTAATTATCCCGTCTCGAATTATAACACCATGTAGATGTTTAAAGGACTATGAAATCTAAACTTAACCTCGTATTTATGTATTGATTTTCTGTTATTAACATCTAAACAATACCTGTCCACAAGTACTTGATTAAAACACATGCTAGCCAAACAGTCTTGAAATTTATAGTAGTCCTACACATAATTATGTTATATTTTATAACTTATAGCTACTAATACTACGGCCAGTTTTCCAATGCCATGTGTCAAAATCATTAACTCCCTGGCAAATGTATCTGAAAGAATTGCCAACAAAACTCAACAAAACATATTAGATTGCACTACATCTTGTATAAAGTTTTGTATCAATTTCACATGCCTTTAACACATTTTTAATCTACTCACTTATTGCTTAAGTAGATGGAATGCATACTGGCTTTTTTTATTACTTAAATAAGACTATTTTTGAAGTCTACGTTTTACAATTTTTGATAAATAATTAAAAATAAAGTTCACGTCAAGCAAAGATTGGGAATGTCCCTAAAATAAGGTAAAATAAGTATTGGCTGCTGTCTACCTTTGGTATCCTATCCTATGGTTTTTATGTAATTTTCCCATGGGCAAATATTCTACCAGATACAAAATTTGACAAATAAACACCGGATGTGGGTCTATGTTGTATAATATTTAAGTTCTTATGTTCAAAAGCCGTTTTAAAAACCACTTAATATGTTCTTGTTATTTGTATTCATTAGTAGAACAACAGAATCAGATCAGCCTCCCTCAGTACTTCGTTTAAAAAATTTGCCACCCATTATAAATTATAAATACATGGATCTGGACATGGAACTGAGTTAGGACACAATAAGCCTACCATTTTTTTAAACTGAATTTTACAGAATTAGATCCTTACAAGAATCCAGACATAAAAACTCACCAACTAATAGGTTTCTAAAAACCTCGGTACCTTCCGCCTGATCATTAATAATGAATAATGAATTGTCTTAATACTTTGGATATTAACGCAACAAGTGGAAATGCATAAAATAACATGCTGTATTGCCAAGACCTGCTGAAAGCATGAACACAACAAAAATCTGAATCTGATCTCCATGAAACACAATCTGCACATTTTACATTTAGTTTTGTATATAGGTCCACTTGTAGTACCCAAAATTTGTTCCAACTAGCTTCAAAATAACTAACTGGTAACTTACCTTAGTTTGACTAGATCTGGACTCTATATATCCTATAGTATTACCTTTCGAATTTACATACAAGGCAAACATATGAATATTTTGCTCTTTACATCTTTATAGTAATTCCATCTTTTTATAATTCAGGTCTTTGTATTTGATTCAACCTACTCGGTTTATACAGATAGCTGAATACATAGGTTTTGTGGAACATTTTAAAGTGTTAAAGGCTGTTTGTAACTTTAGATAATTTATATGTTTATCCCCTTTCTAATAGGTCCTTACAAATTTCTCAAACTCTCTATACAGAAGATTTCATTTCTATAAATTGTGTACGTAATTTTTGTATATTTAGTTGATAAAAACATACCCATGTTTACAATGTTTCAATTAAATCCTAACAACCTACGCCGCTGACTAGGCAATACATTTTTCTTTTCACTATTAACAATTTTGTAAAAATGAACGCAGCTGTACACAGCGTTATGCATACAGTTCAATTCATATAATTCATAAGAAAATTTAAATATAAAATATTTTCTGGCAAGTTTATCAATAATAACTAAAACATGCGTCTTTAAGTTCTATCAAACATAAATAATAACCTTTACATTGCGATACTCCTCCAATTTCAAATGAGGTGAGGTCATATATTTATTAAGGTTACGAAGTTTTAAAATAAAATGATCATTTCCATTTGATTTTCTTTTATTAAGAAATAATTGGAAATACATTCTCCATCTTCCTGTATATAGCGTGATACCACATGGTTTTTACATAGTTCTGGAACTTTTTGCCTTACTTTTTCCTGTTTAGCAGGCTTAATAGTATTAGGAGGAAGCTACCTCTGCCTCAGAGCAGTATTAATGGAAAATTTGTAGCCATTTAGCCTCTTTATTTCCTATCGTTCCTCCTTTATCTGCTCCCCTCCTCTCCTCCTTTTTCTTCGTTTCTCTGTCAAATTTTCACCAAAAGCTAATGGTCAATTATTTAGCTATCTTCAGTGACCTTTTTAAGAATGGTTCGATACTTGGCAACTGTTTAACGTCTGTAATACCAATTCAGTCATAAAAGGTATAACTCTTCCTTTAGATGAATTATATAAAAATATTTCAACTCATCACATCATAATTAGCAAAGTATTATCATTTATTTAATATAGAAGAAGTCTATATTTTGGATATAAACCAAAATATTATTTTAGACTGCATTCATGGCACGCCAGGCTACTGTCCATTACCTCGTACGTTTAGTTTTCCTCCAAGTATACTTTACTTAAATTTATTAGCTGCTTCAATTTGTTTGATATAATAATAATTTCATTGAAAGGAAAAATTTTATCAACGGCCTTTTACCACATTCAGACATATAATGCATAGCAGTCTTTTAGCTTAATTATATTCATATGTTCCAATTCACCATACCATAATTAACCAAGTATTATTATTTATTCTATATTGCCTGGCATATACCAGCAATCTGACGAGGGGCATGTCTAAACATCGAATTGAACCAACATTTTTTAGACTGAACTCAAGGCACAACATATAGAATAGAATAGAATAGAATAGAATAGAATAGAATAGAATAGAATAGAATGTATTCGTCAGTTCAAGTTTGAGATTTTTACAGAGCACAAACTTATAAGACTAGTCAAAAGAGAATGATATTTTGTAAGTTATGTTATAAAAAGTTTACATTAAAATTAAACTAAATTACGACACTACACATTAAAATAATTTAAAAATTCCTCGACAGAGTAAAATGCATTATTTTTGAAATGTTCAAACAGCACATTCTTAAAAGTTCTCACTATCATTGTATATTCCAACAAAGTGATTAAAGCAGATGATACCTTGATACGAAGGTGAGTTTTGGCTTATTCCTAATCGTGAAAAAGGCAATCTTAAATCACTACCAGCCCGGATGTGATAATTGTGTGTCACACTGTTTCTAGTATATAGTGCATAATTCTTCTTTGTGTCCAAGGTTATTAAGTAAATGTAAAGACATGGCAATGTCAGTACTCCTAGATTTCTAAATATTTGTTTGTAAGGTTCGCGGGGTCTTGCTCCTACACAACTTATAATAATTTTTGTTTGCAAAATGAATGTTTTATACACATGAGCTGAATTTCCCCAGAATATCAAGCCATACGATAGTAAGGACTGGATTAGACCGTAATAGGCTAATTTTAATACATCTAATGTCGACCATTACCTCGTATATTTGGTTTTCATTCACATAGTCTTTACCCAATATAGATAACTCTTACATTTATTCGATATTTTATGAATTTCTTTAACAGTAAAAACCCATAATAACGGTTTTTTTACCATATTATAATGCGTAGCTCTTCTTTTAAGCACTAGCACTTTATTACGTCCTTCTCGATGCGTACGACAAACTACATGATGTATGTGAAGGATAACGGCTGCGTGGTGGGAGTGTATACAGAGGCGAACTGAGTAGCCACGCACCCAGGATAGTATTCAAAAAAAATTATCTTTGAACGTCGTACGATTCGTGCAGCAAGCTACTGGATTAAATATGCAGTAATATGGCTGTAAACGTAACAGACTAAGGCCGTGTGTTTCGCAGATATACATACAACATATTCTTTTTTAAAATTATGTTCTTTGATAGTTTTCAATAAATCTTTTTTACTGGAATTGTTTCCGAAATATTTATGTTTTTAGATCTCATAGACTTTATTATATCGTCCTTTTTCGTATTACTATTTGGTACTTTATTTAATAGTCGCAAATGATAAGAATCGTTATCTACAACGATAACTGAATTTGAGGGAATATTATGTAACAGCTGTTCAGCGAACCATTTTTCAAACAAATCCGCGGTCATATCTTCAACGTTTTCATTATGTGAATTTTCTTCTGTATCTAATAAGCTATTTTAAGAATATTTTTTGAAAGAAATTTACAGTTAATAATATGTATTTTAGTTTAGTATTGATATTAGGATAAGCTATACATCTAAGCGGCTGAAGGTATTGTTTCCAAAATATCTCCGAAAACAAAACATAATGTCGACTATTCATTCATGTTAATAACTACCAAATGCAAACTTGGGCAATTTGGGACGAAATGGCAGACTGACAACTTAAAGCAAGCATATCGAACACTCTATTAATATATACTTAAAGAACAGGGTAAACGAACTATCGTCTTTATTAATAAGAAAAAATAAACAGGTTTCATTTTGCATTTCTTTGCAAGTCCTAGTTCATGTTACCTTCAACAGTAGTCACAGATTCAGTATAGTGAATAAATTGCAGATTTATTTAGACCCATCATTAATTATGTTCATATCTTTCAGCTAAATTAGTTTCCTTCTTCATCAAAGTACTAAACTACGGTAATAAAAAACGAGTGTTCTTTAATTCATTCATGATTGATTAATGTTTTTATAGTTCAAGACATAATTTTATAGTATCCACTGAATATCATATAAATGTTTTGTTAATGTGGCGTATACACATCTTCTTTAAAAACACAGACGTTAGGTGCTTTTGAGAAAATATTAATTGACTAAAGATATAAAATATATATACTTTTATAACTATAGAGTTATACCACCAATCATTAATCATTAATTACCTAGACAATCTACTGTCACGTATTGAAAACATAATCATTGGGAATTTTTTCCAGATAATGTTCTCTGGCTTTACTGCTAGTGGAAAGAGACATTCAATAAAATTTCTGACATATTGATTTTTGCATTTTGTATACAACGTGCAATGTTTTTCCAAATTTCTGCTCTGAAACTGCCAATTCCAAGATATTTATTTGAATATAGTACCCTTTAGTAGTGAAATCTGTACAAAAACTGCGGTAATCTTCCCATCATGACTTTTAATACTCTTAATGCCGTGAGTTGCTTATTATGTTTTATTGTTTTATTTATTATTTATAATTTGTTGTTAGTTATTACCGAAAAACTCAATAATTATTACCAAAGGATATGGCCAATAAGAGTTAATTTCTGCGAATTGTTACTTGAACGAACGGAAAATGCTCCAGAATTTTTAAGTAAAATACTTTTTACTGACGTGGCTACATTCGGACCAGGCATGTTTAATTCTCGGTATATGCATTCCTGGGCTGAGGAAAATCCTAATGCAACAATACAAACCCGTTTTCAACATACCTTCAAAATAAATGTATGGGCAGCAACTCTAGGGAATCAGTTAGTTGGTTACCATATATTTCCTACAAATTTAAATGGCGATATGTATTATAATTTTTTGGAAAACAATTTGCATAAAATATTAGATATTTCATTGCGAAGGAGAAGAAATATGTTTTTATGCATGACGACGCGATACCGCATTATGCCAGAACATGTAGAATATGGTTACACAACCAGTATCTTAATAGATGAATTGGTCGGGGTGCAGATGCACCCTTCAAGTTGCCTTCTCGGTCTCCTGACCTAACTCCTCTTGAATTCACTGTGTGGAGTTTTCTAAAATCACAAGTTTATAATACTCAAATTGACACGACTGAACAATTGGGAGAAAAAATCGATGAAGAGTTTACAATTCTATAGAATGATGAAGGGATGTTGCAGGGTATTTGCGCGTATAGTGACGCAAATTTTATTTTATTTTTTTTGTTGAAATACGCTTAAAATGTCATGAAACGTCGAGATTTTAAATTTGGGCGAAAAAAAATTCCTGTCGGTCTGCCTGTAACTTTTTCTGTGCGCACGTTTACTCTGGAACCGTTTACGATATTGACTTGAAAATTGGTACACTTATGTATTGTAACAAGATCTGGAACTACATTATTTTGATCTAATTCTGTTGAAGGGTTCGGAGATAAATGGGGTAAATAAAGATAAATAGGCAATGCAAGCAGGTAAGAGTACATAAAATTGCCGTAAAAAAATTAAAATGTAATTTAGAGTGTATACAAGAATGAAACGTGTCAAAAAATTTTTTTAACGTCTACTACCCCCATTGCCACCCCCCACCATGTTATTAAAGGGAGTAAAAATTAAATTGGGATTTAGTGTATGTACGAGAACCAAAGGCCTCTAAAATTTATTTTGGCATTAGTTCCCCCCTCTACCACCCCCATTGCCACCCCACCCTGTTGTTTAAGGGAATAAAAAATTAAATTGGAATTTAGCGTGAATACCAGAATTTTTTTTACATTAGCTACCCCCTCTACCACCTCCACTCTATTATTAAAGGGAATAAAATATTGCATTGGGATTTAGTGTGTATAAGACTTGGATACAAAATCTAGATGTGGAAGTAGTGATTCCTTGGGCTGCGGTTTTTTAGTTTTCTGAGGTAGATAATGCCTATTACCATATATTAATTTGAGGGCATTATATGTTTTTCGTATTAGTTTATTAACATGCGCATTAAACCTTATAGAACAAGAGCCAGTGACGATTTAAAGGAATTTCAGGCAGGCCAAAAGAAGGTTGCTGAAGTTGATATGAAAACACCTAAGCATAGAATGCTTCTATTGTCAATTTCATGTTAACTTGATTACTGAGTTGACGCAGTATTTAATTGTTGCGTTTACTAATTAAAAGAATGAAAAAGTAATTAAATATAAGAATACAAACAATAATTATTTCATAAAAAATGGAACGAGAGAAACAGTGAGGTTTTAAAACAATAACACATAGCAGTACATATACACAAAATGTTAACTGCTTGTATAGGTGAGAAATTAGGAGATGATGTTTAACATAATGTTACGTGTTTACAATCTTCAATAAACACTCTGTAGGTTCAAATAACTTGCAACAAAAATCTTCACAAACCACTATTTTATTAATCACTTAAATTACAATAGTTAATCCTTAAAAATCACACAACTAATAACAACTTTAATCTAATACAAAGCCACTACTTTTAAATCACAATTATTGTACTTTAATTTTCTGATCACTTGTCAACTCTTATCTAATCAAAAAAAACTGTCCTGCCTGCTCAACTTCACTTCATTATATACATCCTTGGAATTGTACCAGAATCCCATTCATACCCTTCCATAACCGGCTAGAATCCTCCATAGTTTTCTACTACGTGATAGATGGCGGTTCGTCAATCGGCCCAGAGATGGCGCCACCCCACCTACCGGCCATCCACAGAATAACAGGTTTCCCTTCGCTTTGACCAGGGACTTAATCACATCTCTCCTCGTTAGAGGGCAGCACATAACAATAATATATTGATTGTAAGTAAAGGCAGTAAATGTAAATAAACTATCCATGTTGGAAAGTCTGATTTTTGCAACTTTATTGTTATATGATTTTATATATATATATTTCAAAATGAATTAAGCAGGTGCGGATCGAGTTACATTATTAATTGAGAATATTCTTTATACAATCTTGATTTTGAGTAATAAATTTTCTTAATTCAATTTTTTATTTATTAAATTTTCCTATATTTTTTTATGTGAAGTGGTAAAATGTTATAAAGTTTTATGCCACAATAAAAGACATATCTTTGTGTATGGCATTTACTAACCAATGGTAAAGCAACAGACATATTTTTGGTAAATCTAGTTATATAACTAGGATGGGTTGATGGAGTCTTTTCGTCAAACATATGTATTAAACACTGGTAAACAAAAAGTTTTTTTATATTAAATACCTCTGCCTCTATGTATAATAATAATAATAGTATGGAGGAATACAGTTTTTTTTCTTTAAAATTATCTTTAGGATAGAATTTTGAGTTGTTTGTAGAATTTTTAGTACATTATTGTAAAGTCCTCTCCAGATAATAATGCAGTACCTAATTAGAGACTCAATTAGGAATTTATAAATAGTCGTTAAATTTTTTCTATTTGATATGTCCCTTAAAATATACAATTTATGTGTAAGTTGTCTAATTTTCTTTGTGATATAAGATATAAGCTCATTCCATCTTAGGTGATGGTCAAACATAACTCCTAAGTACTTTATTTTATTAGCTTTTTCGATAATAGGGCAACCAGAATTTGCTTGTTGCGAACATATATTATTATGTATATATAGTGTTCTTTTAGAACGTTGACCATTAGCTAATAATGTAAACGTTAAAAATTTGCTTTTTTCTATGTTTAAGCTTAATGAACTAAAGTTTAACCGCTTGAAAATTAATGCTAAACTCTCTTCTGCATTTCTATGTACTAAGTCCCATGAATCTTCTACAAACAGAATAGCAGTGTCATCAGCGTAAGTAAGATACTAAATGGCCTTTAAATTGTTTTAAATCTATAATACTATTAATATACACAAGGAACAAAATTGGACCCAATATGGTCCCTTGTGGTACGCCCATGGTGACAGTGGGAGGGTAATTCTTACGCATTGTTTTCTATTAGCGAGATAATTTTCTATGAGACGTTTTGAAGTGGATTTAGTAAGATATAAGATATTAATTGATGATCAGAAATTGGGCAGTCGACAACTCCCTTCTCCACCACTTTTTCATCTCTTCCTACTAGTATAAGATCAATTATTATCAATATCTCCTTTATTATTCATTTTCAGAAATTAGTTTATATAAAAGACTACTATTATTTTTGGATGTAGAAATATCGAGAGACAATTTTGGACCATCTTGTATATTTACGTCACAGGACGTTTCAGAGCGTTTATTTCTATATTACTAACAGAAAAAAAAAATGTTTATGATAATGATACATAATTTATTTTATAATTCTTTCATCAGACTTAAATTTATAAATAAATTATAAGTTACAGTGAAGGTTATAATCTATTATCATTTAAAAATGCATTAAATCTACAGCAAATTAATTAATCAACAAAATGGTTGCTGAGTAGAAACAGACAATAAACTGTTATATACTAAATTACTGCAGATCCCAAGATGCAATGCGTTTTACTATAACCCGCGTATAAATTATTCTAAGAAGTAATATAATTCCTTTGTTAAATTTGTTTTAAATCCAAAAGAAATAAGATTTTTAATGGGCAACCTTGCTATTTTTTAAATTATGTCTTTTATTGTGCTTTTACTGCAAACTAAACAGGATTTTTTATTATTTTCAACTTCACCGCAGAAAGCTGACATCATCATCAGTCTTTGTATTGTGGAGACCATAAATGACCCCCGTTAAAGCAATTTCTTCCGAGATTGTCTTTAAGTTCAATTCAAAAAGACTTTAAAACAGGGTTTTTTCTGACAATGATTAGTTTTGATAATTTATATCCAGAACTCAAAAAGTCTATATTGAAATTTTACTACAAAAATTAATTCGTATTAATACACAAGCGCATCGTAAATTAGTGGCCGAAACGCCCAATTTATTATTATAAGCACGTGAAGCAGCAATTTCTGACGGATGGAATCTAAAAATTAACGTTGATGAAATAATGAAAACATTAAACAAGGCAATGCATATAATCAGTGGTACATTAAAAACGTGAGACCAGGCATTAATTTCTCTAGACTTCTTAGAGCAATGTAGCTGCTTTTAGTAGCTGGAATAATTTTTCTAGTTCATGGCCGCTTATCTATTTCAAATTAAAACATAGTCTAGCAGGTTCCTATTTAACAATTATTCCCAACCCCACTATGGGGTAGACAATATTTCAACGTTTTTAGTTAAAGACTGTATGAGTTGCTTTGAGTTACCGTTATGTTTGCTATTTAAATTAATTTTAAGGCAGGAGGGGTTTTTCCAAAACAATGAATATGTCCTGTTTTTAAATCGGGTAATAAATATCTCATATTCAACTATAGACCAATTGGAAGTATTCCCAACTTTGCTAAAATATTTGAAAGTATGGTATCTTATTATATATTTAGTCATGTTGTTAGACAATTATCTGACAGTCAGTATGATTTTATCAATGGTAGATCGACTGTTACTAATTTGTGCAATTTTAGCCAATTTGTTTCAGGTGCACTTGATCAAAGGAAGCAAGTTGATGTAATCTATACTGATTTTATGAAAGCCTTTGATCGTGTGCACCATAAAACTAGAATAAAAAAACTTCGCTATTCTGGGCTGTGTGATAGCTGTGTTACATTGTAGCCCAATGAAATGAGACGAAATTTTAGCCAGGGTGCCAAATAATGATTTTTACCCTAACCTGGAAGTAGGGTATAGTAAACGTCTTTTGACTGTTGTAGGTTCTTCAAAAGGTCAACATTACGACTCCGATTGATGTCACTTTGGCACCCTTGAGCATTTTGATATATTCAAGATGGTGACGGGCTTATAGTAAAAAAACAGGTTTTTCCTAATATTTCATTATGTGGGTGTGTGACACGTCCTTTTATATGTTTTTGGAGTCTGTGAATTAGTATTTGAGGTTAAAAATCATGTAGGACGTGTAACCGGCCAATGAGAGCTGTGCAAAAAAATGCTTTACTTGGAGTGTTAGTTCAGGGTTTGGTGGTCCTGCCTGTATAGTCACCAGCCACAAAATTTTATTATAGTGTGCCTGCTACGAGCCCTGAGAGTTTACGTGGAGACAGGCACACTGGCTAGCTGTTCCTGCGGGGGTCGTGGTTCGTTTTGAGGGTGATTTAGGGTAGTGGGTGGTAATAAGGAAAATCTACGAAGTAAAATACAAATAGGCAAATTTATTACACTGTAAAATATCCAAATATGGGTATACACATACATATATATAGGACGCAAGAGTAAAAACAGTTATCTCATATTATACAAAAAAACCACTGATGGTTGACGCTAAAAATAAGGTTTGCCGCCGGTCGTGATCACGTCTGGCGTGCCATATAATTCTGGGCACTTATACGTATTAGCCTAGCGTAAATAATGACTTTATTAAACAATTATAAAAAAACTTCAAACTATACAAAACGAAGAAATGCAAGGGCTAAAATCGGTTGCGTAACCCAAATAGTGATATCTAATATTTTAAAACTCCACTGTTACAAATTGGCAAAACAATAGGCAAAAATATTAGGTTATTAATAACAATTATTCTGTACAAAGAAACCAGTTTGTCCGCAAATGGCGCAAGTGAATAGGATCAACTAATATATAAAATATTCGACATTGACAACTACTTGTATAAGATATTAAAAATGTTTCTCCAAATACGAAGTTGAGTATGAAAATATTAATTACAGTTGGCTGCCGGTTGGTGATATCCTATAGGCGTGCTCCACCAATCTGGATTCCGCTCTTACTGCAAAACGAGCCCTACTTCTTAGCTGCCCCTCGTAGATAGCCACAGCAAAATTGGTTGGCGATAAAGCTGATGACAGGGGTTGATTGTAAGAACTGGTGACAAGAATCAATGCTGAAGCTGGTTTTAAAAAGCCTTGGGGTTGTTTATCGGCTTAAAGTAGCCTTCTCGTCCTAAGAAAAACTTCAGCTGGAGGTGGCTCGGGACGGCCGAAAGTAAGAAAGAAAAATCCAGCCAAACTGCTCCCGCGGCAAGAACAATAAAACAAACACACCAAAGAAAATTAGGTTCGTTGCCACTTCAAAAAAAAACCTTTCCACCATAAATCCCCAAATTGAGTAAGCACAAAATAGCTGCAGAGGCAAAGGTCTCTTCCTTCTAGTTACAAATCGCCCAACCTGCGTCCCCTCTATCAGAAAAACGGGACTCCAACAAAAACCCCAGGTATTCAAATAAACCTATCAGCACTGTGCCGGACTCAACGTATTTCTATAGCCGTCGCTTCTCTGTAAATATCGACTTGTTAAAATTTGATGACCAACTATATAGTGTATACGATCAGAATTGAAACCGTATAAAAACTAAAAGCCGGCAAAAACAGTCGGCATCTCTTGTGGAGGTAAACAGAAATGCTTGTCATAAGAAAAACAATAAGGAGATGCCAACTGTTTTCACCGGCTTTTAGTTTTTATACGGTTTCAATTCTGGTCGTATACACTATACCTATGAAATCAAATGGCAATTATGTTACGGGGCCATAAAATGGACCGTAACAGACGTAATCTTTAAGTGGCGCTAATCTACTTTATTAAGAGGGCGGCTGATTCGGGAGAATAAATTAATTTTGGAAGCACGATCGAAGCACGAAAAACTAGTACCTAGTTTTGTTGTATTATCAAGTTACCATCACCATATCCTTAAAAGTGGTATGCGTGAGCAAGTTGAATGAACTTTTGAAAATATTGATTAAAAGGTCCTGCTGCTCAAAACAAGTAAGATTTTGAAAAAAATAAACAAATATTCTGTATTTTTTTAGGGTGGAAAGCTTGATCATTATTTTTTTATTTTATATTTTTTTATGATTTACTTTTTACTTTTTTGCAATTTATATATTGTCTGAAAGTTATTTGTGGCATTCTTCGAATATTCTTTCCTATTATTTGGGTTTTCTACCACATGTATTATTATCCTCTTCAAAACAAATTACCGAATCTACAAAATAATAGAATTATTTCTGTGTTTATTCCGATTTATATTATTTGCAAAACATAACCTCTGACTTTTTCTTTGGCGTAAACGTCACGGGCGCAGAGGTTTTTTCCCAATAATTCTATTATTTTGTAGATTCGGTAATTTATATGTTTTTAAATTCTTATTGTATTATCTTATTCTCGTATGAGGACTTTTGCAAGAATGTTCTGTGCTTAGTTGCAGACAATTGCACATTAAACTGCATGACAAGTGTAGCATAAGAACTACATTTAAGTATATACGGACAAAAAACCCACTTTCCCGAACATTCTGTCTACTTGAGCACAACACAAAAAAACGCAATAGCAAGCGACTAGCTATAATATTAATGATTTGGTGGTCGATTCGGAGAAAGAATAAATTGAACAACAGGACAATAAAAAAAGGAAACTGCACTGTACCTTAACTTTTAAGTCCTCCACTAAGACGAATCACATCGGCACCAAGAATCATGTAACGTAATGTAACGAAAAATGCTTTTCAAAACTTCACCGGTAAAATTAACGCACCTCCAATATCCACCATTGATCGATATATTGTCTCTCTCTGTCGATCGCACTGTACAGCCTCAAGGATAGGTACGACAGTGGCGGGACATGGTAAGTAAGGAAAGGTAAATAGATGTGGACGAAACATAAGGTAGGTGTGGACGAAACATAACCGCCCACCAAATTTTGGGTAACAAAATTTTACTAAAATAAAAAGATTGAAAAGAAAAAAAAACGCGAATTATTGCTAAATACTCTAGAAAAGAAATATATATTTTTAGTAGAGGAAAAAAAAAACAAAAGAATTAATGAAATGAAAATAAACAAAATTTTTACGCGAGCTTGGTATTTTATTGCGAAGGCAACGCACACAGCTTTACCAAGGGGCGTTTAAGAGTACCCTGAGAGGTACTTATTGACGCAACGCGAGCTACTCCATCTCTGCCGGAGTGGAGCTCTGAAATTCTACCTAGCCTCCACTTAAGAGGGGGAGCTAGATTATCTTTAATTAGCACTACAGTGCCAATATCGATAGGTTCAAGCTTGCGTAACCCCGACCATTTGCTTCTCTGATACAAATTGTGTAAGTATTCGTCTTTCCACCGCATCCAAAATCTCTGATGCATTTGCTGTATCAATTGCCAACGTGACAATCGGTTAATCGACAAATGAGTGAGGTCTGGATCGGGAGCTGAAGTTAAAGGTTCGAGGGTAAGGAAATGTCCGGGAGTTAAGACGCTTAGGTCATTTGGATCCGAACTTAGACAACAAAGAGGTCGGGAATTGAGCAGCGATTCAATCTGCACAAAGAGGGTGTTCATTTCCTCATAAGTGAGGGTTTGATCTCCGATGACCCTATAGAAATGAGTTTTTACGGCTTTAACTCCGCTTTCCCACAGTCCACCGAAGTGGGGAGCGGATGGCGGATTAAAGGTCCACATAATTTTTTCTGCTTCAGCAGAATCTTTCATATATTGATTTAGTTCATGATGAGCACCGACGAAATTGGTGCCACAGTCGGAGAACAGACGAGAACATCGACCGCGACGAGCGATGAATCGTCTTAGAGCGCCTAAAAATGCTTCCGTAGACAAACTTGAGGCTAACTCGAGGTGGATTGCCTTGGTGGCAAAGCATATAAAAAGGCAGAGATAAGCTTTCATAGTCTTTGCACCACGAATCTTCCCTAACGTGATAGTGAAGGGACCCGCATAGTCAACTCCAACACAACTGAATGGTTTGACCTGTCAGATACGAACTTTGGGAAGATCTCCCATAGGAGGGGCGTAAGGAACTGGGCTACTTCGGAAGCATTGATTACAAGTTGATAAATAATGTCGAATGGCTCGACGAGTAGATAAAACCCAAAAATTCTGTTGAAGTAAGTACATCGTTGTATTAATTCCGGGGTGAAAATTACGACGATGAATTTGTTGAATGATCAACTCCGTCAGGCGATGCTTACGGGGAAGGAGAGCAGGGTGTTTGACCGAAAATGATAGGTCTGCATTCGTGAGTCTACCACCGACACGCAATATTCCATCATCATCAAGGAAGGGTGACAGTTTTTGCAAATATTTTGGACATCTACGATTATTTCTGAGAGCTGTGATACGAAATAGTGCCTGGTGCAACTCTGAATCAAGCAAAGGTCCAACAACTTTAGTATTATTCCTGCAATTCCTTCCGAAGCGAATAATATATGCAATGATTCCCTGAATTTTTCGAAGTGAGGAAAAGTCATCAAGAAGGTTAATAGCATCAAAAGGCAAAGTTTGTCCAAGAAGAACAATAGATTTTTCTTCCAAATCCTCCTCCAAGGGAGGCTGCGGAGTTGAAGAGTCTGTTGGCCACAAATCCGGAAACTGGGATAAGAAGGTTGGTCCCGCCCACCAAAGGGAGCATGACAGCATATCCTTTGGAAGCAAACCACGAGAAGCTGGATCGGCTGGATTTTCGGTTGAAGGAACATACCGCCAACAGGATGGGGCAACACGCTCTTGGATGTATGTAACGCGATTAGCGACAAAGCTTTTCCACCGATGGGGTGAAGTTCGAATCCAAGTTAAAGTAACCATGGAATCACTCCATGCCACAATACGGTCAAAAGTGATAATGGGTTGATATGTATGGGTGACAAAATCGACAAGTTTTGCAAGTAAGACTGCTGCGCAAAGCTCTAAACGAGGAATTGATAGAGACTTGAGTGGGGCGACTTTAGATTTGGCCATCACTAGACTAGTGGATACTTGGTCGTTTATATCCAGTATGCGAAAATATATGACACAAGCATAACCAAGTTCTGAGGCATCACAAAATGCATGCAGTTGACACGATTGCAAGAAGGGAACGAATAAATGACGTGGAATTCGAAGGGAACTAAGACAAGATATTTCCGATTTGTATCGTAACCACATCTTTATGACATCCTCAGGAGGAGTGTCATCCCAGTCAAGACCTACAGTCCATAAATGTTGAAGTATACGTTTGGCAAATAGAGTTAATGGAGACAGAAATCCGAGAGGGTCATAGATTCGGGCGACTTCGGACAAAATTGACCGTTTGGTACAAGGTGATTCACGTGGTACGACTTTGAACGAGAATGAGTCAGAAGATGAATGCCATTGCAACCCAAGTATTTTGATAATCGTATCGGATTCGCTGTCAAAAGTAAGATCGTGGTGCTGTCGATGTGACATAGGTATATCCTCCAAGAGATCGAGGTTATTGGATGACCATTTTCGGAGTTCGAAACATCCGGAATGTAAGAGCGAAATAAGTTGATCTCGAAGCTTTAATGCTGCGTCTAGAGAAGAGGCACCGCAAACTAAATCATCAACGTATATATCGTTTTTGAGAGTAGATGCGGCAAGAGGAAATTGTTGACTACCTTCCTCGGCTAGTTGAAGCAGAGTCCGGATAGCTAAATATGGAGACGAATTAATGCCATAAGTGACTGTGTTTAGTTGATAAGTGTGTATGGGGTCAGTGGAATTGAATCGCCATCGAATAAGTTGATATTTTCTATGTTCAGGGGTTATTAAGATCTGACGGTACATCTGGCGGATATCACATGTGAAAACAATCGCATGAGAACGAAAACGAAGTAGGATATTACAGATGTCTGATTGAAGTTTAGGGCCAGGATACAGAGTATCGTTAAGTGAAAGGTTGTTTTCGGCTTTCGCACTGGCATCGAAGACCACACGAATTTTCTGTTTGTCTCCATTGGTGGTAAGTACACCATGGTGTGGAATAAAATATGTATCATGACCATCTGGAGATGGGTTGACAAGCGACATATGTCCCGAAGTGAGGTAATCTTGCATAAAATCAACGTAAAGTTGGCGTAATGAAGGCTGTGATTGCAAGCGCCTTTCAAGAGCAACAAAACGACGATCAGCAATAATGCACGAATTTTCAAACAAAGGCGAAGGTATCTTAAAAGGTAACGCAATACCAAAACGACCTGATGATGTACGAAAACACGAATTTCGGAAAAGTGTCTCCACCACCTTATCCTCCGGAGAGGTTGACGGTTTTGACGGCACTTCTTCAATGTCCCAGAATCTTTTTAGAACTACGTCGGAACATGGTTCAACGCTAGTGAAGAAGGAACGAATTTCCGGAGAGGTTGAAGTATTAATAGGTCCTAGAATTGTCCAACCGAAGATAGTTTCAACGGCCATCGGACCTTTGGCTGTGTCAGAGGTGATAAAATGCCCTTTCAACAATGAGGGGTAAATGTCAGCACCTAATAACATTTGAATAGGTCCGGGTTTGTGGAAGAGTGGATCAGCTAAAGATAAGTTGTGAAAAAATTCCACCTGCGATATCTCAACGGGAAAACTGGGTATGTTAGAACAAATGGTTTTGATAATCAAGGCATCTACCTCAAGTAGGGTTTTATCTGTCCCATGGGGACGAATATGACATGTAGTTATACCTTCGGATGGCTTAACAGTCGCTTGGCCTAACCCAAAGATAGGAGTATGATTTTTTGACCTAGTTAAGCCGAGCTGTTTGACTGAAGAGTCAAGGATAAACGAGGCCTGTGAACCGGGGTCCAAAAGAGCGCGAATCGTGCAGAAATTGCCAAATTTATTTTTTATTTCAAATGAAACAGTTGCTAATAAAACAGTGACGCTGGATTGATTATTTATCGAAGAAACACTAGTGCAAGCATTGACACCGGATGAAGATGGTGGTGGAGTAGAAGGTCGACTATGAGAAAGTGGTGTTTGTTTAGTAGAATTAGAAGACGAAGAAGAATTATCACTAATCGTACCTGACGGAGGACGATTAAAATGAAGTAAAGAATGATGTTTAAATCCGCAAGTTCTGCAAGTATGCTGCGAAGCACAACTAGCCACCGGGTGGGATTGCCTTAAGCAATTGACACATAGGCGTGCTTGTTTGATTACTTGGAACCTATCTGAGGGCGACTTGGCCAAGAAAGAGGGACAACGATATATCAAATGATTCATATTGCAAATAGCGCAAGCATCTGATTTGGAAGACGATGCTTGACTGTTTAATGTTGAGTTGGTATTTACCACAAAGGCCTTTTGATAAGAAGAGCCCTTTGAGTCTACGAAATGCTTTGAAGAAGAACTTTGAGTAACAGATGGCTTATTATATTTTTGGGAAGTTGAAGGATTATTCGGGAGTTTAGACGTGCCAACCGTTTCTAAGGCAACACATTGTTTAAGTAGAAAGTTTTTTAAATCGTCATATTTAGGAATGACTGTGGCATCGCAACTTAGTTCGAATCGTTTGCGTGTAGAAGGATCTAGCTTGTCTAAGAGTAAATCTGTTAGAATAAAATCCCACTCTTTTACATTACATTCTAAATGTCCTAATATCGAAATATTTTCGCTAAAAGTATCGATTAATTTACGAAGTGTTTTGTAATTATCAGTAGTTAATACAGGATAATTTTTTAGAGCACGCCAATGATGGAGTACTAAGAGTCGTTTGTTAGAATAACGATTTACAAGGGTGTCGTAGGCTGTTTTATAATTTGTTGCAGTTAATGGAATCGATTTAATCAATGTCAGCGGTTCATCAGTTAAAGAAGCTATTAAATATTGAAACTTATTTATTTCCGAAATGTAAGTGCATTCATGAACCGAGCTATTAAAAATGTCAATAAATGTTTGCCATATTTTCAAATCTCCTGAAAACTTAATTAATTCCAGCTTAGGAAGCCTTATATTAATTTGAGAAAGGAGGGCAGGGTTCGTTCCTGGTGTTAACAGTTCCCCACTGGATGTGGTAGCTGCTGTAGGGCATAATTCCTCAAACTTGGATACGATTAGAAGATATGTGTCGTCGATCTCTTTTCTTATCTCATCCTGAGCATCCCGGTCCGCATCAGGCGTTTGAGATACGATTTCAACATGAATAGACTGAAAATCTTCATAAGTTTTTTCTAAAAATCTATATTTAATTTTGAAAAGAGACAATTTTGAACTATCTGCAACTGCGGCTTCTGCGAGATCAAATGTTTCATTAATACGTGATACTAGTAAGTTTCGAGTAGCTAGAGCCTCTCTTTTGGGGGCCATTGCAATCAGAAAATATTCTAGGTCTATATGTTAGTCACGTATTTATATTACGTAACCTGGCAGGTGTCTTTTCAATAAATTTAAATTGATAAAACTTAATAATAAAAACCACGCCACTGGTTAACCACCCGCAAGTAAATGATATCAACAATGAAATAATTAATCAAAACACTAAACCTAACTACTAAAAAACTGAATGAATGCAGTAATGCAGTAACTGTGGTAAATTGTTAAGTACGCCACTGGGTGCAGCAAATAGATACGTCAACGCAACAAGTTAATAATACTTAATTCAATTATTAAAGGCGAAATTTGTATCAGAGAAACAAAGTACGGGATTTTTCCTTCTTTTGATCACTCTATATGTCAAATTCAAAGGGTTATTTAAAGTTTCTTGCGTGAACTGTTCTTAAAGATAGAAATGATGTTTTGTTATGCCAAATCAACGAAAAACGAAATGTTTACGATATGTCAAATCCTATCATAAATATATATGAATACCTATATGAGATTATTTTTTAGTTACTTCGAAAGAAAACTGAAGTTTTTGTTTAATTAATGCTAAGTTTGACAAAAAGCGAAAAGTTTACGATATGACAAATTCTACCATAAATATATAAGAGAATATAAGATTAAACTAAAACTAAACTGCAATGTTTATCCAATTAATGCTCCAATAATGGTACAGGCACAGTAGAAAATTCTCTACTGTCGTACAGGTGTACACGCCGGTGCCGCCGCTAACCTTGCTAATCTGAGTAAAACAAAGTGTACCGTGCGTTCGAAGTTTAAAATACCAAGCAACTGAAATTAAAATGTCCAAGTAAATAAACTGTAAAAAGAACGAGGTGGGTTTTGTTGTTTTAAAATGAACTATATGAAAGATTAACGTTAATCCGGCTAAAACGAAGGGACCAATAAAAAATGTAGCATAAGAACTACATTTAAGTATATACGGACAAAAAACCCACTTTCCCGAACATTCTGTCTACTTGAGCACAACACAAAAAAACGCAATAGCAAGCGACTAGCTATAATATTAATGATTTGGTGGTCGATTCGGAGAAAGAATAAATTGAACAACAGGACAATAAAAAAAGGAAACTGCACTGTACCTTAACTTTTAAGTCCTCCACTAAGACGAATCACATCGGCACCAAGAATCATGTAACGTAATGTAACGAAAAATGCTTTTCAAAACTTCACCGGTAAAATTAACGCACCTCCAATATCCACCATTGATCGATATATTGTCTCTCTCTGTCGATCGCACTGTACAGCCTCAAGGATAGGTACGACAGTGGCGGGACATGGTAAGTAAGGAAAGGTAAATAGATGTGGACGAAACATAAGGTAGGTGTGGACGAAACAACAAGCCATTAGCCACGCAGCTGCATCGTGTTGTGTTACACGGATTTCTTGATTTGCGAGCATTTTGCTAATGCCAAAATGTAATCTGGGGCAATTTGAATATTTTTTGGCAAGGCGATCGGATGTAATTCCAATTAATCCTCGTCAGCCTACCACCCGTATTGAGTGGCATCTATATTTGGCCAAGAGAAACTCATTACAGACAACCACAAAAATGTTTGGAAATGTGCCCTTTTTACGTTTTCTTGAAAACATTCAGTAGTTGGTGGAAGAGCAGAGAATGGCGGAGCTATTAGTTGGCCTTGTCCGACTTTTTTAGCCCATATCTATCTATCTAATATCGGTAATTTTGCAAGCACTGTTTACTCCATAACACGAAGCTATAAAAATTGTACATTCTTGAAAAACATCTTCAATATCACTGCCGATTAAACTCAAAAGCGTTAAAACTCGACCATCCGTTAAACATTTAATGACCTTTTTTTCCAATACCATGGTACTGATCCACCGGGTCGCAACCACATAAAGAATGTGCGGCTAGTAAATATGGTATGATATGTTTTAAAAACCAGAAGTCCTTTATTAGATGCCACAGGAAATTTCAACGCTTGCATACCACTTAAGTTTTATTAGGTTTCGCTAAGGATTTAAAAAAAAAAAAATTTAATATTAAACAAGAATTAGTGCTAATAAGAAATAATAATGATCTCGACTCAATAATAAATGCTCAGGCAGATGAGACGGTAGATATTCAAATTAATCGAATTTCGTGGAGGGTTCCTCATATATCAGTAGGAATAGCTCAAGAATTGAAACTAACCAAATATTTAGATAAAAACATAGAAATGCCTATTGCATTCAGAAGTTGGGAATTTTGTAAATATCCAGTTTTACCACAGACAAATCGTCATGCATGGGCCAAGATATATTATAGTAGGATTTCAAAAGGATAGGAAAAATAAACTGGATTCTGACATGAGTAAGTTTGATCATAGCTATCTTACTAACATAAAAGTATTTTTAAATTCAGAAAGTTATCCTTATGATAACTTGAATTTGGATTTTACCTAATGGCCGTTTTGCTACTGCATATGAAATGTTTTCCGATTTTCAAAAACCGTATTATGGCAAAGAATGTGAACCAATATATACACCTAAGGAATTTAAAACTACTGCTCCATTATTTGTCATAAACTGTGTTTTAAAAACCGTGGCCCTAATATCTGTGGTGGCTCGCAGCAGTGACTTAAAAGAAACCATATAAACCTCGTTTTTAATTCTAGTAAATGATAATCATATACAAGTAAGACAAAAACATCGGTACCATCACTTATTACATTTACGACGATGTTTGGATTTCTTAAATCTCGAGAATAAGTTGCTGTACCATAATGGTATCCGCTTCTTCATGTTGCGTCGCTAGATCAGCCCTCTCAGATATCACAGCGCTTTGTGGCTGAAAGGGATTAGTTTGTAGTCCCGTAACGATTAAAGGGTTTTTAAAAGCAATGTTGATATTTACACTGATACACGAGATTAATCAGTTGTTTTTTGTTATTAATGCTTGCTAATATTGCCTTTTGTAGGGGAAGTAATATCTGTATCACATGCCCGCATTTGGTAAATTAAAATTTTTAAAAAATTACATCTTAGACAAGCCACCATCTTAAATATATCAAAATGCTCAAGGGTGCCAGATGGCATCAACCATGGGGCGAGCGTAGGTGCGTCTTTACTATGTACATACTTCGGTATGCGATATAAAGCAACGACAGCCGCAGTTAGTACTTGGATGGGTGACCATTCCAACGGAAACCGCGTCCTCGCCTCACACATCTTCCAGCGGCTTGTATATCAGTGTATGCGCGGAAGCTATACAACCTTAGGCGAGGGTTGTATAGGAGATATACCATCCTTCGGAGGGGATGTAAAGCCGTCGGTCCCTTGTCTATTAAATGTTAGGCAAGTAAGAGATCCCTACTCTTCTTAAGGGAAGAGGTTCGGCAAAATTCCTGGTTGGGGGTAGCTCGTCTATAGGCGTCGGTGTTAGGCCTCAGTAGCGGAAATAGGCCGACGTTAAATAAATGTATAAAAAAAAATGGCATCAACCGGATTCTTAGGCTAGACCTACTAAAGTGCCGATAACCATAAAAAACCTCTACTATACCTTACTTCCACCTTTTTTCATTGACACCTTGACTATTTGTCAATTTGGATGAAATAATTCAGAGCGCGTTGAAATACACCCTACCTTCCCTACCTCAGCCGATAATCAATCATGTATAATACAAGAAATAAAGAATTATTGTCTATTCCGGCTCATAAAACAGCCAATTTCAAAAACTCTTTACGCTATAATTGTATTGTCTTATTTAATGCTTTGCCTCAATCAATTAAAGATATGAATCTACCATCGTATAAAAAAGAAGTAAAGAACTTACGAAATGTCTTTTATAGTGTTGACGAGTTTTTGAATAGGAAGTTGTAGCTTTTCTCATGGTGCTATCTGTTTATAAAATGGAAAAGAGTCGATTAGTGAATACATATGTATGTAACATTCATATGGTATGTATAGGTATGGTATGTTTATGCATGTTATAATATATGTTGTTTATGTAAGTGTTTTATTTACAATTATTGTTTAATATGTTTGTTTACACTCTGTTTATCTTGTGTTGTGCTATTTACACCTGTTAAATATGCCCACTAATTAATGTTGTAATGCTATATTTGTAAAATATCTGTCCTGACGTGCCAAATGTACATAAATATGTATCAGAAAAATTGGTAAAATAAATTCTATTCTATTCCAATTTTGGGAACAGGCTTATTGTGTAGTACTTTTTAACATATCAAAAGTCCTCACCCGTAGACGCCAGCGAAGGGTAGGGGGGAGAAAATAGGTAAACAAAATCGGTTTTTCGCAAGAAACTCGAAAAGTATCAATTTTACATGAAAATTATAGGTAATAAAAATCCGCACAATTTCGTTTTTTTGAACTTCGTACGACCTATTGAAAGATAGGTTTTTTTTTGAAATTTTGACAGTTTTGCGACGCAGCGGAAACGCGCGCGTTTTTCGCTAAAATCTCGAAATTGGTCATTCGGATCGCAAACTATTTCAAATAAAAGTTGTAGATAATTCGATTACGAACAATTTCCTTTTATTTTTCATTTCCATTCGATCAATATTGACAGCGTTATGAATTTTTTGAACGTGCAATCAGACTTACGCCGTTAATATAAATGATATGTGTAATACGATGAACCGCAGTTTATGGTACACAAAATGTTTCCACTGTCGTCAACAATAATGACAGCTGCGAGTTTTAATTTTAATGCACAGATTGCTGGTCAATACTAGAATGACTGGTCGCAGAAAATTGTAATGAACTCCTTCCTCCTGTATGTAGAAAAAACACAATTTTAAAATATACATTACCACCACTTCTAGGAATATTCTATATTCGATTTTTTTTTTTACGCGTACGAAAATGCACAGTACGACTGGGTCACAACATACAACGGTCGCCTTGTCCTCCGCTGCGCCACATGCCAACGGACCCTTCTTCTTTAGCCGTCACCACACATTGGCTATACGATACGGCAAGCGTCACTTGGCCAGCGTGTGGATGGAGAAGATGGCGCCTGTGAAGGCGCTGGCAGACGTTCGCATTTGCAATTGCCACCTGCCGTAAGGTTGTTGGTTTTTGTCCCGCTTCAAAGAAACTGGTGCATGTTCTCTCATGTGCCTAGCTCCGCCTCCACACAGTGGCCATATTTTGCTTTGGTATTCAGTGCTGTGTAAATCTGTATCGTTAATACTTTTTTAAGTTTAATTTTAAAATTCTGACTTCCTAAGTTTTCTGCATAATTATATGCGACAGCCGCTTCACAGAAAGTACCAACCGCTAGTTGCAGGTCATCAAGCACAGACATTTTGATGTTGGCTTAGACAGATAGATAGATATTTATTAGTTCTCGAAAAAATACAAGGTGTAGTGTAGAACATGTCACATAGTCACTTGTGAACTGACTATGTGACAAGTTTGTAACCAATATGTGGATGCCCATTTGTAATGTGTGAAAAACATTGGCCTGACCATGTGGGCCAATGTGTGGGGCCGGCTTAAGTGTGTAAATGTGTAAATAGTACTACACGTCCTAAAATATGGGCCCAGTATGAAACAACTAAGAAATGCGCACAGAATAACTTCTGATACTTAAAAAGTGAAAAAATATTATTAAATGTACTTTTTTGTACTTCAAACGTGACGAAAATTGCCTGTTTGCTAAAAATTAAAAATCAACCGCATTTTCAATTTTTAGCTCATAGCTTTAACCATCTGTAACTCGTGAACCATTCATAGCATGAAGGTCACTTGACCTCATTTTACAGATAATTTAATTCTCTTCAAAAAACCTTTAATGTGATAATTGCTTAAAGCCAATCAAAAAATAGGTATTTGTCAAAATGCACTTGAAAATGACAATTTTTAATATTTTTCCCTTTTATCTCCATTCACTCGTTATCAGAACGATTTTGTACATACACATATTCAAAATTTCATTCTCTTTAACTTCCATTAGATACACTATATGCGTATGATCTATCGGTTTGGAGTTTTTATCGATTTTATCATGAAATAAGTGCTCTGATAGCGCGCTATAAATATGTTTAAAAATTCATATCTCTGCCAATATTGATCGATTGGAAATGAACAATAAAAGGACATTGTTCGTAATCGAATTCTCTACAACTTTCATTTGAAACATTTTGCCACCCGAATCGAGATTAGAGAGTATGTATTTATAAAATTTCCTTTCCTTGCTTATTTAGTGACGATTATCAATTTTATTTTCGATTTGGATAGTTTCGACACTACTGAGAGATGGCGCTAGTTACGCTCTACTGCCCTAAAGCTTAACAGTGTCTATGAGATGCCACCCTCGTCTATCGAAGGTATGTCCTCTACACTAACGACATCCCTCCCCCTGATGACCACAGAACAACAATCTGTTTATACGCTGACGATACCGCCATACTGACGACCTCTGGACACCCTGATGTCATGGCTGACATCATTCAGGAACAGACAGACTTAACCATACAATTTTATAGAGACTGGGGACTAAACAACAATATAGATAAAACCCAAGCGTGCTACTTTACGAGAAAAAAGAAAAAAATCTCCCCCCGACTTTACCTACATAACTATTTGACCAACTGGAAAGACAACGTTGACAATCTCGGACTTACACTAGACAGACGACTTAACTTTCACACACACATAGACAACATCAACCTTAAATTCAGTAGACGTCTGCACAAGCTCTACTACACACTTAAAACAGCTCCACCTCGAACGGCGATACTACAATACAAATCGTACCTACGGCCTTTGCTTATTTTTGCGACCCCCGTGTGGTACCCCATCACTGAATTATCCCAGCAGAAGCGCCTACAGGTGTCTCAAAACAAGGCCCTTAAGATAGCAGGTAAACTTTGTCGCGGGACACCTATTCAACAGCTTCACAACCAGACCGGCACCCCACTACTGAGCGACTTCATCATAAATAAGCTTCTACCGCGCAATTCCGAAACCCTGCTTGTGTCTAGTAATCCCACCCTTTTAGATCCACTCACACCTAAATTCCTTACCGCTCCCACATATCCCTCCATTAATTATATCTTTACCCCTACCCCCGAATAATATGTACTACTAACTTGTATATACGAAAAGATGCATGAGCACACATATTACACCACAATATAAACACAAAAACACAAAAAAATATAAAAACTTTTAAAAAATACAAAAAAACCTAAAATCAATAAAAAAAATAATTAATAAAAAAAAAATAATAATAATATACATTACACTTTTGCCATTTTGAAGTAGTAGCTTCGACAAATCTAAAGACCAAAACAGCCATCCACAGGTCAATAACAACTATATGTAAAAAGACGCCAATATAATTTTCAGATGTAGCATTTACTTACACATAACACCCTAACACCATAACAAACTACATATCACAAGCTTTAAAGAAACAACCTAACAGTGCACCCTGGACAAATTAACCCAAACAGCATGCCCAGCTCGCTAAAGAGCAAGCCAAGTCATATACACTACACTCTGCGGCAAGCACCACAAGGTGGATACCGCGTCGATCCCTAGAAGGGACGAAACACTATCGTTCGAAGGTATGCTCACTTGCTCTGCACTGACGATACCCAAAAATAGGTCGAAACTGGTCTGCAGTTAGTGACATCCTGAGATTAAGGAGGTCTCGCATCTTCCTCGTATCATTCGAACAATCCAAATCATTGTATTTTAGTGCTGTGTTAGACAAAATACGGCAAATTTTGCCATTTAATTCAGCACTCGTCGTCGGCATGTAGCTGGGAGAATAGCTGTTTTGGTTTAATTTGTTTAGTCCTTATTATATACAAGGTACTTGCATACAGGCTGGAATATTATAATTCCTATTTTTATGTATTTATAAAAGATAGTATAGTTTTGGCTCCAGGGGCAATGCTTTCCATTCCGCCGTGAATAATTATAATTTTGAGTCTGAACAACATCGTTGTCAAAATAGCACTGATCAAAGCCGCTTTAAATTTTAGTCTACACAGTATAGCATAAGCTTGAATAAGCTGAAACTGGCTAGACAAATCTACAACACTAGTTACAGAAAATTAATATTGCTATAAAAATGCAAATGATCAAACATAAAATTGTGAAAATGTTTACTTAAAACATTTCTGTCACGCCAACCAACATTTTATTTATTATCGTAACTTTAAATAATTATTTAAAAATAGAAAATAATAGGTTTTACGTAAGACACGATATGTATTTAATATAATATACAAAATTATACTCATTATATAACAATCAATAAGTGACTATTTCGCAAAAAAAAAAAATAGAAAAAATTAATTAAAAAAAATTACGTCATATAATCCTAATATCTTTACCAGAATGAGTATCAGTGTTTTTTTTTATACATTTATTTAACGTCGGCCTATTTCCGCTACTGAGGCCTAACACCGACGCCTGTAGACGAGCTACCCCCAACCAGGAATTTTGCCCAACCTTTTCCCTTAAGAAGAGTAGGGATCTTTTACTTGCCTAACATTTAATAGACAAGGGACCGACGGCTTTACATCCCCTCCGAAGGATGTTATATCTCCTATACAACCCTCGCCTAAGGTTGTATAGCTTCCGCGCATACACTGATATACAAGCCGCTGGAAGATGGGTGAGGCGAGGACGTGGTCTTCGTTGGAACGGTCACCAATCCAACTACTAACCATGCCTAACGTTGCTTTACATCGCATATCGAAGTATGTACATAGTAAAGACGCACCTACGCTCGCCCCTAGTATCAGTGTTCTATAGGTGTAAAAGCCACTTTATAGTTTGCAATTCATTGCCGGCAATAAATACTCTTGCGAGTTTGCGCACTACTACGTGTTTTGATCAGCTCTTCCTTGCATTGCAGAAATTAGAACCTGTCCTAATTTTATTGCATTGCGGTTGCAATTCTGGTGATATTTTTGGTAATTTTTATGTTGCCAACGTTATAGAAATTAGAAAATTGGCAGAGACACAAGTGACAGAAGTTGGTGCTTCTACTGCAGAACAGGCTATTAATATACTTGCTGCTGCTGCTACTTTTGCTGTTTTATTAATAATCAACATTGCAAAATCACAACACCAGATAACCTAAATATTCTTCCTAACAGCTGCCAAAAGAAAATCAAACCTAAAATCAGTTTCTGTCTGTTAAGATGGTATACTTGTTTATTTCAAAGACATATTTTAAAACAATTGCCACTTTATTCCGTGGAATTGCCAAGTAGTGTAAAGTCAAGTCACAAGAAACATTGCCGGCAATAAAAATTGCAAACTGTAGTAAAGTGTGCTTAACTAGTTGAAAATGTGTATGTGTACTAGTTTGGTGAATCTTAGCAACAAGATTTTGTTTATAGATAAATAATCTACAGGAATAATTGCATATCTCATGGCAGAATTTTAGATTTGAATTATGTGTTTCGGTTTGCGTTCAAGCTTTTTTTACTCTTACCAGATGAGGTATCATGGTTATTTTCTATACCGTGTTATTATAATTTTGTTTACTTCTCGCTATTTTTATACTATCCTCGATTTTTTTATTAACAAATTTTATTTCGAATTAATACTAGTTTCCTGTTTCTTTGACAACATAATGTTTAATTAATATTAAAATAGTTTTTATTATAATTTACATACAGGATATGATCAATCTTCAGGCGAGCCATCTTAAAAACAAATCGATATAGATATTAATCTGTAAAAATAGTAATAACATTTCGAATGTTCAACTCCTGTTAGCAACGTGTAAAAATAGATAAATAAATCTGAAATGCCGAGGTTTTTTCCTCTTCATTATGTAACAAGATGCATATGCCAAAATCTAAACATAAAAAGTTGGAGTGTTTAAAATAATGTATTGACTAGAGCAGCTACATAATGTGGGCAGCTGGTCTTGGTTTTGTCCTATCAATGAGAAGTAGGTAGGAGTTCGTTCGGTACAGGATAGCAGATCCTGCTTGATCGTTGGGTTATGTTATGAGTGATAACAGGAATAATAGTAAGGTGGTCATGAAGTTTCTTCATATAATGAACTTTATTTAGCACTAACTTATATTCCATAAGGCACCTGGATATGATAATATAAAGGCTGAAACATTAAAAGTAGTTGCTGAAATATCGGCAATACTTAAATATGTTATTAACAAAGCCATAGAGCTTGGAAAATTTTCAAATATTTTAAAAGTTAGAATAATTGCACCGTCGGATAAAAAAGTTGCAAGTTAGAGAAATGTGAATATTTAGTAAGAATACTAAAATTTTTAAATAAGTAATAATAATACTGGATAAGCAGTTTGCCTTATGCATACTCATTGATGTTACCACGGCGTTCGATAACATTTGCCATTGAAAATCATTATACAGGGTGTCCCAATAGTGCGTCAAAAAATGAAAAGGCGCACATTTTAAAAATATTTTGAAAAATACAGGGTGGACTCGCGTGCATCTTCGAGGCCATCTTTTTTTTATGGAACACCCTATATATTTTTACATTTATGAATTTAGCCTAAAATTACTTTCCAACGGCCTGCAGATTTTTTGTTTTTGACGTGGCTTTGCCGAGTTATTCCAAAAAATATAAAAATTTTGGTTGGACCAAGGTTTTACAAATTAACTCGCTGTCTGTGTATTACTATTAATTAAGAAGATTTATTTTGCAATTATGTAGACAAGGGATGTACTACAACGACACAACCACCAAATATTGATTATAATCATAGGAGGTATATTTTATACTAACGCTAATTCAAGACATTTCAGAGTGAATTTTCTCAATTTTTTCAAATGGAACACTCTGTATATTATTGTATTTTTGATTGGCACATTAATTCTCTACGAATTTTTCGAATAATATCCTACCTAAAATCGATATTTACAAAGATATTTTTACTTTTTCATTAAAAACCGTTAAATTATAATACTTTTCATTTCGAACTGATCTAGTAGCCATGATGTTGACATAAATTGAGAATAATTGAAAGTTATCTTATTGACATTTAATTATAAACTATTGTGGCAAAGTATTTACACTTTTTACGTTATAAATTAGTTTAAAATTCGGATTTTCCAATAATGAATTTTTCGAGAGAAGGAATGGTCGATATGGTTTATGTTCTGTGTGCGCGTGATAAAAATTGTTTGCTATCAACTCGAATTTATAAAGAGCGATATTCGGAAAGAAGACAGCCCTCTAAAAAATCATTTGAGAAGTTGATGGAACGATTTGACAACACGGCGAAAGTCGAATATGAGAAAAAAAACGAACAAAAAATGTAGTAAATGAAGAAAACTAAACAGTCGTACTTTTGAGCGTGATTGAAGATCCTCATCACGGTATAAGAGAATTGGGAAGAAAAAACGATATATCGGCTTATAAGCCGATCTTCAGTCCATCGAATCGATGATCGAAGTTCGAGCAACGAGAAGCAGCAGTAGGCAGCTTTCAGTGAGAACATGAAAATGGCAGATGAGATTCTGCCGAAACGTCGTTTAGACAACCGTGACTCCTGGAGGAGTCGATCATCGACGCGGGAGAACACCCGGAAGTACAACAACACTTCATATATATATGTGTGTGTGGTCGAACCTAGTACACAATAGACTCTAGTCCACCATCATGTCTTAATTATTTAATGAAAACGTTATTTATACATCAGGTGATGAATATCTGCTCAGCTGACTCATATCTAAGTTTAATATTTGCATAAAAAATGTCCTCTCAACCTTACAAATGCATTAAAATCAAATAGTATGTATTTACGAAAACAACAATGGATTTCCATGGTCACTTTGATGATGGGCCACGAATTAAGACAAATAGTTTGAAAGTTTCAAAGGAAGCACCCAAGGTTCGTGGCAATAATTACGCACTTATATATAATGTAATTGAAAAAAAGGATTAAATGCGATTTTTTGTTAGCTTAAGACCATTTTTAGATTCTCCTACGTAATGTATTTGCATTATAATTGAGGCAAATTAAGTATTAGTATAATAATAATGCCAATTAATTAACGCCTTTGTACAGAGAAGGGTCGGATAATTAAATAAATAATACTTATTAATTAAGAACGTGATTAATTAAAAACATCTATTTGGGCAATTATTTAAGCTCGATTTTCGAGGAAAAAACAGGAGCTAGCAAGAAAACAATCTTAATATGGCTTTATGTGAATTACGAATTGGCAATTAAATTATTTTTATTTATTATTATTGAAAAAACTATATTTATGATATGCATGATGTAGGTCAATGTTGCAGAACCCTATCGATTTAAAATTTTGTGATTGAAATAAGTTGTATTGAATCTCGTGAAAGGAGAGCGTGGGTACTCTCTTGCAAATTAAGCCTTGCCGAAGTCTAATTTAATTATCCTAAAATGATGTTGAAATTTTTCATTACATGTTTCGCGTATTTCCTAAAACAATTTGTCATAATTATTTACGAGGGATATTTTCTGAAAATATAATTAAACTATAGTACAAATTAACCGACTCAAACAATAATAATGACACAGCTACTCAAAAAAAATTGTGACCCCGAAGTAAGACATAATTTTACATGTATTTTTGGTATTGATAATTTTTTTGCGGAAAAAAAGTTGATATTTTGCAGGTGTTTCTGTGAGGAAGGCGGCAGGTGACCAGGATTGCGTAACCATCCTCGGGGGTTGTTTTACCCTTCAGAGGAGTGGAAAAAAATGTTTTTTTGGGAAAAAAATAATATTTTGTAGTAGGCGTTTCATTGTATGGTACGTCTACTACAAAATATTATTTTTTTCCCACCCCTTAGAAGGATGAAAACAACCTTCGGGATTGGTTATACAACCCTGGTCACCTGCCATCTTACTCACAGAAACACCTCCTGTAAAATATCAATTTTTTTTTCACAAAATAAACTTCAATTTTCCAACCCCCTAGAGGGGTGGAAGCCTCGTGTAGGGGTGGCTGAGGTCAAATCCCTCGAGGGACCTTTCGTTCTACTCGAGGGAATAACAGTTAGTCGAAAAACTGGGGAAAATAAACGGGTTCACGGAAAAGGGTTGGGGGTGGTTTTTGGCTAATTTGACGGGGTTGCCGAGGAAAAAAAATTGCGGGACCCCCACCATCCTGTTCAGCGACCTCGATAACGGGGGGTCTCTAGATTGGCGCTCTGGCAAAAAAAGCAAAAACCCGGAAAAAACCCGACTCCTGATTTCGATTATATTTAAATTCCACGTTATAACAATGTAGCACAAGTAGGTATTCGTTTTCAAAATGGCGATAAATTTGACGACATAAATTTGAGAAAGTGTAAAGCTAAGTTATCTACTAACTACTATTACCTTCATTTTTATCGCCCCATTTCAATAAATGCTCATTTCGTGCAAAAATCACCATTTTGAATTGAAAGACCATTTTTCGAAAAAACACTAAGGAATGATTTTTTTTCAATTTTTTAAATAGTAGCCATATGTTATACTTACACCAGCAAAACCCAAAACATATTTTAATAATTTAGAAGAAAAATTTAGGGCCTACCCAAATAAAAACGAAGGAAATACATTTGTTATTGACAAGGCCACACAGATTAATGTCTTAACATTCGTGAAACTTAATAAAAATGCAAGTACACGTGAAATTGGAAGTTCTCTTGATATTAGTCAAGAAAAATATCGAGAAAACATAGATGTAAATCATAAATAATAAAAATATCAACTTCATCAGCACTTACATAAAGTTGACGTTGGTAGGAGAGTTCATTATTGTATAGTAACCTGCGGATTTACAAAAAAGATAACAAAAACGTTACCAGCTCATTGTTAACGCCGTTGAACCATTCGGTATGGTATAATTAAAGAAGCCGACGCACATTAACAACCTATTAAGGTGAGTGATTCAATTTGCGGGCGAAATAACACAGAGTAACGGTATTTTAATGAGGTCGTAAAGTTTTTGTTGCGTTTTTTATCTGTACGGTTAAATTGCAAACGACTTACTAGAAAATAGAAATATTGTTCCCAGAATCCTGTTCACAGATGAAAGTCAGTTTATTAACAATAGCATCTTTAATCGAAAAAACGGGAATACAATCACCTACAACAATTAAATGGATACAATCCATGCTTAGAAGCAGAATTATTACCACAAGTGTAGGGGATGAGTCGGCTACGGTGACTGCAGTTAGAGGTTGTCCACAAGGTGGAGTCCTATCGCCCTTACTGTGGTCAATGGTGGTCGATGATCTCCTCCATAAAATGAGTAATTCAGGCTTCAACGTCCAGAGCTATGCAGATGACCTGGTCGTCACTGTGAGACGAAAAAATAAGGTCATGGTCTCTAACCTCATTAAACATAATATCCAAATAGTGCTCGTCAGAGGTGCTCAATGTCAATCCGAGCAAAACAATTAATTATTGTCACGTTCACTAAAAGGAGAAAACTCAATCTTAGAACTCCTACACTGAATGGAACGATACTAAATTTTTCCAGTGAAGTCAAGTATCTAGGAGTAATCCTGGATCAAAAACTTACAGGGGAAGCTGCAGAAACTGCAACGCCTTGCCTGTTTAGGGACTACAGGAGCAATGAACTCGTATCCCGCAGTAGCTATGGAGGCTATGCTTGATCTACTTCCCATACACTTTCATGTAAGGAAGGAAGCCCTACGACTGCACCAGGAACATAAATTTAAATCAGGCGATTTGGTTGGTCACTTAAGGATTCTCGAGTTAATCCATTTGAAGGCTATGACCAAACCCACTGACTCAATGCCAATCAAACAAGATTTTAACTGCCCGTTAGACATGCTAATTGAAAGTCGTCAGACGAGCAAGATAGAGGCACTGCGATTCGAAGAAGGGTCACTCATCTGGTATACAGATGGATCTAAGATGGCTGAAGGGGTAGAAGTTGGCGTAACAGAGCCTAAATGTAGGCTATCCAAAGCCCTCGGTAACTCTCCAACCAACTTCCCGAAGAGCATCAGTTTTATATAACAATTTTTTTTTATTCATTTATTTAACGTCGGCCTATTTCCGCTATCAACGCCAATCACCGACGCCAGGGGATAAGCTCATCAGTGTCTGTGTAGACACTGGGATCCCTAACCTGAAAATTTTGTCGAGCCCCCACAGTTTGTAGTGGGGTAGGGATCTTTAATATGCTCACATCGTAGATACACAGAACCCACAGTTTACATCTCTTTCGAAAGATGGTGACGCGAGCAGATCCGCTCATTCACTATATTTCATCGACTTGCTGTAACCCGGTTTTGAACCCTGCGTGAAAGGACTATCCATTACACTACCAAATCGATTAATAACAAATTAAAAAACTAGCTGACGGTTTTGTAAATAAAATAACATAATCTTGAAGGAGGAAAGCTGAAATAGCATTAAGGTGTTTAAGTTTATATTTTTTAAAATGCTTTAACACATCATTTCCTATTATACAGAGATGTATAACTGTTAGTATTACAGTGATATCATTAGAAAAGGTTATAGATGTAAAATATGATTCCTAAAAGTAATTAGCAAATGCGTCAACTATTGCTTATAGCTCATCCAATAAGGAGTATGGTAAATTATAACGCTAGAAGTATTGAATACATTATTTCTATTGATTATATATGACAAGAAGCAATTTCAATTGGACGTAATTTTCTTCTCTATATAGTTAAAATATTCTTTGCGCGTATTATCAATTTCAGTTTCCATATTAATTTGCTATCAGAGAATTTTAAATTGGCCCGTCCTTCTGCTACTAGTCACGGTAGTGTTCTGATTTTTGAGTCAATGTCAAAAAAAATTTAGAGGCCCTTGGTTCTCGTATACACATTAAATCCTAATTTAATTTTTTTTCCCTTTAATAATAGGGTGGTAGAGGGGGTGGCTAATGCCAAAAAAATTCTTTGAGACGTTTCGTTCTTGTATACACACTAAATCACATTTAATTTTTTTTGCTCCCTTTTATAATAGTGTGGGGGTGATAGTGGGGGTATCTAATGTCAAAAATTTTTTAGAAGCCCTTGGTTCTCATACACACTATATCCCAATTTAATTTTTTACTCCCTTTAATAATAGGGTGGGGGTGGCAATGGGGGTGATAGAAGTGGTGGCTAATGACAACAAACTTTTAGAATCCCTTGGTTTTCGTATACACACTAAATTCCAATTTAATTTTTTACTCCCTTTAATAATAGGGTGGGGCTGGTAGAGGGGGTGGCTAACGCCAAAAAATTTTTTGAGACGTTTCGTTCTTGTATACACACTAAATCACGTTTAAATTTTTTTGCTCCCTTTTATAATAATGTGGGGGTGGTATTGTGGATGATAGTGGGGGGTGGCTGATGCCAAAAAAAAGTTTGAGACCTTGACTATTCATACATGCCCTAACTTGCAATTTTATAGACTCTTACCTGCTTCCTTTGCCTATTTACCCTTATTTATCCAATTTACCACCGAACCTTTCAGCGGAATTAGATCAAAATATAATCTAGTTCCAGATCTCGTTATAATACATAAATGTACCAAATTTCAAGTCAATATCATAAACGGTTCCAGAGTAAATGTGCGCACAAAAAAGTTACAGACAGACAGTCCGATATACAGAAAATTTTTTTCGTTTAAATTTAAAATCTCGACGTTTCATGACATCTTCAGCCTATTTCAATAAAAAAATATATATATATATATTTTTTGTGTTACTATACTTCCACTAGACGTGGAAGTAATACATTTTAAATTTGAAAACTGAATTGAATAATGACTCTTCACTAGGGAAAATTAGCCTTGCAGAATTGATATAAAACATTTGTAAAATTGTGAAATCCAATGATTTAAATTTCTATAAATAGTGTTTGTGTAAGAAAAATATGTTATCTAGAATTCTATTTCAAAAACCTACGACACATCCACGCGTAATTAACAATTACCACAATAGCTGTAAAAACACGTACATTTGCAATTCATCAATTGGGTGGCTAACCACATCGCTAAATCACTACTTAATGTTGGTTACATACAAGAGGCGGATCTGATGTGACAAAAGGAAAAGTAAAAATACGATGGTTTAGTGTTCCTCTGCAGTTTACACTATAATGAAACGAACACAAGTTACTGCATTTTCATGAAAGATAATCTCCAGAGAAGAAGAGAAGAAATTTTTTTAGATATGCAGATCAAAATGCCTTTTTTTGGCATTTTAAGAGAACTAAATGGAAATATTTATACAGGGTGTTCGCTAATTGTTGGTAGTTCTTATAATGGTGGATAGTACTTGTTTAATGGAATAACTTTTCTATATAGAATTTTTCTCAAAAAGTCATTGTAAAACGAGGGCTAAAATTAGAAAATTATTAATGTGGCAACATAGCAAAGTCAAAGTTAACAATGTTGTATTATCTAAATAAATATTTGTGTTCTTTTAAAACATAACATTAAACATTCGACTTTTTATTTAAAAGAAATGCACAGTAAATATGTGATTAGATAATAGATCTCACTCATTCTGTAAATTATTTTAGAACGATGTTTAACCTCCCTGTAACAGGGGTCCGGAATGTTCCCACCCCTCAGTAACTAACCCTAAACTCGAGAAACCACCCCTATTTCGCGTTTTTTTCCATCGAAGGCATGTGGATCAGTTTATTGGGCAGCATCGCATAGACCATATGAAATTTAATCATACATCTAATCCACCCCGGGGTTGAAACTACCCCCTAACCTCCCCCCCCCCTAAAACTAAAATATACCCAAAAAAATCAAAATGCATGAAAATTTGTTTATCCCTGTTTTCGAGGGTGTTCAACATGATGGTAATATTCATTTCTCCCTCACCCTTCACCAAGGGGATTTCGACATTGTAAAGGGAGTTGAGTGACCAGACATGCCATTAACCCCGAAGTTGAAATTACCACCACCCCTAACATGGAAATCCACCGAAAAATACAAAATAGTGGAAAATGTTTTCTCGTCGTTTTTGAGGGACCTAAACATGGCAATACTATTTCATCCCCCACTCTCAACCACCCCCAAATTAGGGGTTGTTACTTACTACAAATGTAACGTGTAACGTTGCCGGGATATGTTAGATTCCCATATATCTAAGAAATTTTTTTTGCCGTTATTTGGCATAGTAGATAAAAATGTCCGTAAGAAAAGTTACTTCATTTTATAAACATAACTATACCTGAAATACTACCACCAACTAACGAACGAGTGAGTTATCTCTCTAAAATCTTAAATAACAATAATAATGATACCGATAACGATAATAATAATTTTAGCGATGCCTGTGTACAGTGGGTTTACAAAAGTTACATTTTTTGTACATTACTCCACGTTGAAAGTTTCACACGGTGTGTCCCAAAAGAAAAGCATAAAATTCATAACTTTACTTTTGTTCTGCGTTCGCAAAAATACAGAAACACATCAATTAGTAAATCAGATTGCTCTATTTATACGTAATCAAAAATATTTTTTTTACGCTTTCTGCATATCTGTGGCGTCATCGATAATGTTTTGAAATGGAACACCCTATATTTTATTCTAAAAACTGATAGCCCTTCTAGAAAAGAATTAAATATTTTAATCTACCTGCTGCATCTGGTCTACTTACGTAGAGTCTGCTTTTAAGATAACGCCACAAGAGAAAAGTGATGTTGTTAAATCAGGTAAACGTGACGGCCACTCAATAAACTCTCTTCTGCATGTCTATCTCTCCGGAAATATTTTAGCGTTTTGATGGTAATATGCAATTATTACACTTAACGCGCCAGGCTTGTAACTTGTAATTCAGCGCTCGGCGGGACACATAGCTCGGAGAGTAGCTGTTGGTTGCAGTCTGGTTACGTTCCTTATAGTAAAATAAGGATTGTATAGAGGAGTTTGCGACTAAAAATATTATGTTTTAATGTTCCGCCCTCTAAAAGCACATTTGAATTATTTTAAAATAATTGAAATAATAGTGAAATCATGAAATACAAGCAAATGGATATTATACTTAAATTAATTAGTAAAGACATTTTAACTGTCGGAGCAAGGAGTGACGCTTTTATGGAGGACCTCTATACATTGGCATAACTGCGAATACTCTTTCCATAATAGCTCCATGTTGCTTTCTTTAGGGGGGTAATGGGGTAGTGAAGCGCAAGTTATAGCCTCTCCTACTCAATTGTTAACCTCACCTTCGCGATGAGTTCAATTTGAACTTGGTGCGCCCTGTTTTCACTAACGAGGCTCTAACGACCGAGTAAGGGCGGAATAACCCTTACCTTTTGCCGTGAGCACATCCACCTTCTCACGAAGAGTGCGGTAAAAATAACCGACCGCACACAAAGGTTGCTTTTGGAATCGTTTGGTTACCCCATCGTCGCAGTTTCCTTCTGTGCCATGGGACCACACCACTCGCCTTCCGCAACCGAGCTGGTCAGTTGCATACCTGCTCCAGCTAAAACTTCAAATGCAGCTTCGTTTTCAGTCGATTAAGGCTTTAAAAAATGATGGAGCGTTCAAGTGGGACAAAATCATCCGGAGGTAAAATACCCTCCCGATCGGATCTCCGGGGGAGGGTGCCCACAGGGACACCTCATCGAATGTCGAAAAAACACCGACAAGTTAAATCCAACAAAACTAATTCTTTCATCTACGGCGCTTGGAATGTTCGTACTTTGAACGACAGCACTCGCACCGATCGGCCTGAAAGAAGAACTGCTCTAATAGATAGAGAACTTCACCGACTCAATGTTGACGTTGCAGCTCTCAGCGAAACTCGATTTTTGGAGGAAGGTTCTCTCACAGAAAAGTACTACACCTTCTATTGGAAAGGTCTTCCCACCAATTCAAGAAGACAACATGGAGTAGGATTTGCCGTTCGGAATCAACTTGTATCCAACTTAACACAAGTACCACAAGGCATATCCGAGCGACTAATGCTGCTACGCTATGAGCTATCAGATGGCAACGCGGTAAATCTAATAAGCGCCTACGCTCCCACTCTGGATGCAAGTCACGAAACCAAGGAAAGCTTCTATCAACAGCTGGAAGAAACCCTCTGTAGAATACCTAAAACGGAACGACTCGTTATTCTTGGCGATTTTAACGCTAGAGTAGGGAGAGATGCAGACACCTGGCCAGGCATCATAGGCAAGAACGGTTTGGGCAACATGAACGCTAACGGTCAACTACTCCTAACTAAATGCGCCGAACATGATCTAGTTATAACAAACACCATTTTCCGACAAAAGGATAAATTTAAAGGCACCTGGCGTCACCCCAGATCAGGTCACTGGCATCTACTGGACTATGTTATCGTACGTAGGAAGCATCTCAAGGACGTCCAAATTACAAAGGCGCGCATTGATAGCGAATGTTGGACCGATCATCGTCCTGTTGTCTCTAAAATGAAAATTGTTATGAGACCCAAACACCGAAGAACTCAAGTGAAACGTAGACTCCGTCTCTGTATTAGTAAATTGCGTGACCAACAAACCGCCGAACAGCTAAAGCAAAAAGTTCAAGAGAATTTGAGTGCACTAGAAGAAACCAATTCTGTAGATGTCGCTGCTACCTGGACACAAATTAAAGACAGTTTAAAAAGTGCGAGTGAGGAAATTCTTGGCACTGCAGCAAGTAAAAAACAGGAGGACTGGTTCAATGATAATGAAGCGTTTATACTAGAACTTCTTGACCGCAAACATATTGCCTTCCAAAACGCTATCAACCACCCCAACGACTCATCAAAAGCAGAAGCTTTTACCCAATCTAAGTATGAAACGCAACGCGAAATCAGAAGAATAAAGAACGAGTGGTGGGCAAGCAAGGCCAGAGAAATTCAAAGGTACGCCGATTCACACGACTACAGGAATTTCTTTCAAGGAGTAAAAGCAGTGTACGGCCCCAGTCGGAAAAATATGTGCCCTATTAAAGATTTAAATGGAAATCTCCTCAAAGAAGACCAGGAAATAAGAGCCCGATGGAAAGAACACTACTCTAGCATTCTTAACCAGCAAAGTCAAGCCGATCACGATATTATAAATCTTATCCCTCAGTATGACACCTTCGAAGACTTAGATAAACCACTAACAACGGAAGAGATCTTAACCGCCATTGGGCAGCTAAAAAATAACAAATGTCCCGGCGCCGACTCACTCCCAGCTGAAATCTTTAAAGCTGTGTCGTCAGAGGTCATACCCTACCTCAAAAAACTGTTTTGTTTGATGTCGTGTGGGAAAGTGGTCAAGCTGCGCAGGAGTTTCGTGATACACTTTTAATCAACCTCTTCAAAAACAAAGGGAGCGCTGCAGACTGTGGAAATTACAGGGGTATAGCTCTCCTGGCTGTTGGAGGGAAGATACTCACTAAAGCGATGGCAAATAGGCTAACACCTGTTATGGAAAAGTTACTTCCTGAAACACAGAGCGGCTTTAGACCAAACCGAGGCACATCGGATTTAATCTTCACACCTAAACAGCTTCAAGAAAAAGCACTCGAACATCAAGGAGAAATTCACATGGCCTTCATTGATTTAACCAAGGCGTTTGACTCGGTGGACAGGGAAGTGCTCTGGAAAATTATGTTCCGCTTAGGTATCCCTAGAAAATTTGTGGAAGTATGTCGCAGTCTACATACAAACAACAACGCCCAGGTTATGTATAATAATGAGGCAACCGAACCTTTCCAAACCCTCACTGGAGTTAGGCAGGGATGTGTCCTGGCACCCCTACTTTTTAATTTGTTTACCACTGCTCTAACAATTATTGTTGACAACAAACTGACAGTCAGAGGAATAGGTCTCAGATACCGTTTTGATGGCGGTCTCTTTAACATAGGGCGCTTTAGAGCTTTCACGAAGACACGCACACGATTCATTTGTGATCTCCAGTATGCGGATGACTGTGCACTTTTAGCCTCTACGCCGGAAGAGCTTCAAGAACTTTTAGATGTGTATGCCCAGAGCTATGATTCCTTGGGACTTAAAATCAACATTGGAAAGACTAAGATTATGTCAACTCCTCATCAAGTGAACCAAATAGACATTACACTTAACGGAAATTCTCTTGAAGTGGTGGATCAGTTCAATTACTTAGGCAACGTTGTTAATGACAAAGCAAACATGGACAGCGAGATTCGCAATAGAATTAACGCTGCATCTAGAGCACTCTGGGAACTTAGAGAGAGAGTATTTGACAACCACGACCTTGCTTTGTCAACGAAAATGGCTGTCTACAGAGCAGTTGTCATTCCAACACTGCTATATGGATGTGAACGCTGGGTCACTTACCGTCGTCATGTGAAAGAATTAGAACGTTTTCAGCAAAGACACCTCAGAAGTATGATGAAAATCCGTTGGTTCCATCACATATCAAACGTGGAAGTACTCTGGAGGGCAAACAGCCTTCCAATTGAGGTGCTTATTTCAAGAGCACGCCTAAGATGGGCAGGCCACGTTCATCATATGCATGATAACCGCCTTCCTAAATGTACACTTTATGGTGAATTGCTAACCGGTAGAAGAAGGCGTGGCGGTCAACGAAAGAGGTTCAAAGACGCTCTCCATGAAAATCTAAAATCCTGCGGTGTTGCAGACGAGCAATGGGAACAACTTGCAGCGGACAGAACCGAATGGCGAGGGGTTGTGGCCAGCTATCAAGGAAATGTTGCTGCAAGAAGGCCAGATCCAAGACCTAACCAGGTCTATGTTTGTCCTGACTGCGGTCGACATGTGCTCTCCCGAATTGGCCTCTATAGCCATAGTCGTGTGCACCGTAGATGAATGGGAATTACAATAGACTACACCTTTTACTTGTTTTTTATTGCACAATTTATCGACTGTAACATTTTTATACTCGGACTCGAGTAACGGCTAATAATAATGCTTTCTTGATTATTATTTTGTTTTTGCTACCTGAATTTACTTTATTCTTCTTAATTGTGTTAATGTTTTATTATAGCAAAGATTTGAACTTATTGAATTATTTTATCGTTTTATTTAATCATACTTCTCCACGGCAAGTATAATGCTTTATTGGTTTTAAAAAAAATGATTTTATAATTACTAACGTAGTACCAATAAATAAATATGGCATGTGATATATCGTTGAAAAAGGAGGAAAATACTCTATTTAATGGCGCCATTTCCCGCCCGTTTCAAAATAATTTTTTTAAGCCTGAAGAGCAAATCTCAAAATACAACGGTTTTCAAAAAATTAGATAAAACCTCGTTGAAACTCTCTGTTTTGCAAAAAAATTTCGCCTTAGATTTTTTCTCGTATCTCTTCAAATAACGGAGATATTTTTCCTAGACGTTTTCCGCATTTTCGATGTTTTTTGCCATAACTCTTAAAGTAGGCCATGGATTTCAAATGTCTTTAAACCATTTTGTAGGTTATATAAATCGGCACAATTTTCGTAAAAATACTTTTTTTTTGCACGACCGATATTAAGTGAGATATTCTCGAGTGCCCTGATAAAATGGACGGCCTGTATATCCATCAAAATTTGTACGTGGTGACACATCAGCTGAAGCCAACTCTGGTATTGTTTCTGTATACTTACAATTTAAAGAGTAATAAACTCGTAATAGTACCGGCTTTCTGATATCCTTTGGAACTCTAAGTTGGTATTACTAATATTAAAGTTATTTTTAATATAAAAAAGTTAATGTGTTAAAATTACTACAGCAGTAATCCATTAAGTCTTCTTACCTGACCTTCATTTAGGTCGCGCCACTGATGACAGGCAAAGCAATAAATAAAACAAAACAAGGCAATTATATCGTATCCGGATGAAATTTAAAGCTATGATCTAAGAAAATAAGTAACCAAGTTTAGACAGAAGAATGGAGAATCTTCCTGTATGTTATTGTTATTTTCGCTTTGTTTTATTGTTTCAGTCAAGCTCGTAATTTTACTCATTTACATATCAATTGCATGATGGCAATATATTGCAAACGAGCTAAGGAAGAACATTTAAATCTAAATTAACGTACGTATATTGCATAAAAGGCTTCAAGCATCTGAGGCGCTAGCAATTTAATCAAATTTGGTGCATGTAATAACGTGTAATTTTTCATTTATGTTTACATTTTTCCCGTAATATTCAAATGGTTTTTTGGAGGTAACACCAGCAACAAAAAATAGAAGATGTATCGCACGAGTATCTAATCTTCGTTACTCGAAGGTCCAGTTTATTGGATCCTGAAAATGAGAAAAACATCCCATCAAGTTATGGTAGGACCTCTCATAATATACAAGTAGGGCTCACCTATGTCAAATTCAAGACACTATGTCCAGGAATAACAGAAACAATCTGGACCAGTTCAACGATTGCAATTGAAGCCATCCTTGGACTCGCACTTTGTTATATTGAAGTTGAACTTGAAACATCAGTTATACTGTTCAAGAATGGAACTTAGATTGCGAGAAATATAGGACTGACAAACAAAACTGTACCTGGGTTATCACTCAATCAGAGTATGTTCTCTGAACAGCTTCTTCCCAATATGACCTCAAATTCAGTATTCATATGGACAATGCTTTGTATCATTCAAGTATATTAAAAGGACCTAATCTGCGCCTAGTCAGAATATACCTTCTGGAATAGATGGAATTAGAATAAATAGTTTCTATTCATAGTAGTACTATTAGTACATATAATATCATATAGAGAATTGCATTCCGCTTTTTAAAGAAGCCATCATTAAACCTACTTACCTCCAAAGAAGAGTTAATAAACTGTAGAGTGGTGATTCGGACTCCACAATAATCTGTAGGGCCTTGTCTCTATTTTCCTAGCAACAACATCCTTTTACCAGGGGTTATTTCGGTAACTTGAGAGGCGGTTAAGAAAACATTTTAAGTAACATTGCCAAAACCTTCGAACAAATCATTAAATCTAGAATCGTGAGCTACCTGGGGAGAAAACACTTTTCATGTAATTGGTTATCCCCTACTAAATGTTATCGACCTAAATCTTGAAATAGCTATTTTGTTTTAAGGCGTCCGCAATAGTACCAATACCAAAAGTTCTAATAAATACTAAGTTGGCAGAGTATTCGACACCCATAAATATGCTTCCCTTTTGTGAAAAATTATTTGAATTAGTAATGTTCAATCGAGTAATCTAATATATAAATTCAAATAATATATTGTGTACTTATCAATCGGGTTTTCGGGGTAAACATTCCTGTGAAACAGCTTTACAGTTCATAATATCTGAATGGAAACAACACCTAAACAAACCGGGAACAATATGTGCAGTATTTATGGATCTTAAAAGGGCTTTCGAAACGATTGATAGGCAAATACTATTATTAAAATAAAAGGCTTTTCAAGTACAGTGCTGCATTGGTTTAAGAATTATCTGTCAAATCGTAAACGAATAATTAAAATAAATAATAATAAATCCGGACCTATTGTAAATAATTCTGGGGTGCCCCAAGGAAGCGTCCTTTACCCACTGCTATTTATACTGTAAATCAATGGCCTCGAAAATGTTTTGGAAAAATGTAAAATCCATCGTTTGCAGATGATACGTTGATATATGATGATGACAATGATTTCAATCAGTTGGTGGAGACAGTAAATCTGGATTAAGCAACGTCTCAAACAAATTCAAAGATAATAAGTTAAAAGTAAATGATATGAAATCAAAATGGATCTTTATTGGTTTAAATTGTTTATACAACTATTTTAAAGAACTAATCATAAATGTCATTTTAAATAATGAAAATGTGGAACATGTAAAAAATATAATTTTATATTTTCAGAATTTTCTTAGGACTTAGACTTAGAACTAAATGATCACGTTGACTATGTGCCGTAGAAAATACGTTAAAAAATTGGTTTCTTCAGAAGAGTCAGTCAGTGTTTATCAGTTGGAAGTAAAATGGCCGTGTATAACTCTTTAATCCTACCACACTTTACATACTGCTTTTCACTAATCTATACCTCAAACGCTAATAGGGAAAGAGTACAGAAACTTCAAAATAAAGCAATGCGAATTATTTTAGAATGTAACATGTACGAATACAAACATTAATTTGATGCTAAATATCTTAAAGTTGTTTGACATTAAAACTTATCTTTATATGCATACTATGATTTTTATTTATAAAATTGTTAATAATTGACTGCCAAATTAGTTAAAAGACCAAATAAAATTTATACGTGATGTCCATCAATATAGTAAGTACTAGGCAAGAACAAAATATTTAGATTAATACAACTTCTAAAACCAGTTCTATGAACCATTCTGGTCTCATCCAATATAATGTTTTAAATAATGAAAAAAAAAAATGCTAGCCCTGTAAAAGCATTTAAAACAAATCTTCAAAACCACCTTAGGTCTTTCAAGTGGCTTACTTTTGCTAATGTAGACTATAAACATAAGTATGTAATACTAGGTTTAGGATAAATGTAAATATGTAATATTCAACATGTATTTTTTACTTAAAAATGTGGCATGTAATATCCTTGAGATAAATAAACTTCATTCATTCATTCATTCATTGTATTGACGCCTTTGATATGGTATACCACACTAAACTATTATCAACAGTCATTTAGGTTTCAGAATTTACAGTTTTAAAATCTTAAAATCATATTTAACAGAAAGAGTTCGATACACAGAGATAAATTCCATTAGAAGTCGTCCGGAAATAGCTGAGTATGGTATACCGCAGGGTACGGTTTTAGGTCAAGATATCAAAATGTCAGGCTTCAAAAGTAATAAAAATCGTTATACTTCATAATTTTCACAAATGCGAAAAATCTGGTTTAAATTCGAGGTCCCATAAAGGTCTTGCAAACGTATTATTTTACTGGGCTGTAACGAAAGTAGAAGAAAAATCATAAGAACAAGATTAGTGTCGTATTTGGAATCACATAAATTATTATTAAAGATACTGTATACTTTTAGAAAAGAGATATCTATGGAAGCTGCAAATGAAACCGTGCACCAAGGCCTTCGACAATGTCAGTCATGAAAATTGGATTTTTTAAATTTAAGTACAAAAGTGGCCATAGCTTTGAACATACTTATGGTTGCTGAACTTCACTGTGGTGGTGGCGTACTGATGTGGCTGTTAGCCATCAACCACGGACAGAGGCAAGTCCGCTGCTTGATCGACAATATTGAAACGTTAAATTAAAAAATTCACAGATCTTGCATCCTACGCAAGTGTCTTAGACGTATTGAAAATACCAGACACAACTTTTTGTTTACTGTAGCACAGTGCTTGATTAGTTAGAAATGATAAAAAAGAGAAACGCAGTACACACGAAGAGCCAGGAATTGCGCATAAGTAGTACTCCTCGCATTATCTCGGATTAAGTCAATATTACAAAGAAAGAAATTTTCAATTTATTTTCAATTGTGTATTTATTTTATATTCACATTATTCCATCTACTTATCATTTATTATTATTAAATGTAAAACTAATTTTTTTGTTAAGCATTTTATATATTATAATAAATTATATATCGTAAGCATCACTCAGCATATTACTCTATATTTAGCAACTGTTTATTGGAATATTGTTAAATACGCACCTAATTTTTACAGTCAGCGTTTTTATTAGTCATCCTATAAATAATTGTACGTATTCCATGGCCTTGCCGACCGGCCTCCACAGACCTTGCAACATATGCAAACCCCGAGCATTTCGCATGTCACGAAATACTCGTAATGTTTTTTAAACACAGCTCCCATATACACATCGCGCCCAGAAGTATTTTCAATACTAAAAATACGAGGAAATGAGAGAACAAAATTAAACCGAGGGAAAATTTATTGAAATATACCTAATTCTTTAAAATGGCAGGGAGAATATATGTATTGCATTCACCTATCAACAATTTGAAGATGTAAAATTAAAATTTTTGAAGAGGGCGGACTAGGCGGCGTTGAAGAGGCAGGAAAATGGGTAAATCCAGAAACATCAGACCAGGAACTCCAGAGACTCTATTCGTGGAGCAGCTCTGGGAGTGGAATGGAGTTGTCGGGGACTCTGGAAACGGCGGGGATCGAGGATTCGGAATCAGAATCTAGGAAGTGGAAGTCGGGATCGGAAGGTTGGAGCGTCAGAGTCACCAATTTATTTACAATTGTATCACATCGTTGTCACCAGTTTATGGTTGTTGAACCATAAAAATAACAGATAAAATAGATAATAAGTAGTTTTATGAAATCTGTAACACATCTATCAAAATTCAAATTCAATAATAATATTTTGTTATTTTTTCTATCCTAATTACCGAAAATTACATGTATAGTTGGCCATCAAGTGGCTAGTATACTCTACTCCAAGTCAATAAAGCGGACAAGACATTAAATTTACTACAAGTAGAATACGATCTAGAAGATATTGTATTGTTATTTTATTCAAATGTATTGAAAAAGTGATTTTTCAATGGCAAAATAAGTAAAATAAATATATTAACATATTAAGCCTTCTGACTAAAAGTTTAGCGTAGACTGTTCCATATTTGGCAATTAAAAAAATTAATCAACCTATTTAATGCGAAGCAGTTCAATTTTAAACATTTCACATGCCGCTTTTATGATTTTTTTGCGTTCACCCGGTAAAGGAATCCCGGCGATAGCTCCTCCAATGGTGGTGATGTGCCATTAGCGATTTCGTCGTCTATGCACGACCTTGGAATGTGGCAAGGCCGCAGACTATCATTATTATGCTTATTACAGAGATTCAAGCAAAACGGTTAACAATTAATGCACAACATTTCTGGAATATTTCGCTAATATTCCTTTTTATTGGGTAATAAAAAGCGCATGATGTGATGATGGTCTAATGCTTTAGTTTAAGCTGCCATAAGAATAATTTGATGATTATTTTAACATATTATTAACATGACGCTGAGTTAACTTGTAGAGGCAATGACAAGGATGCTACTTTTTAGCATCAAGGCCCTAAATTATAATCAACCACGAGCAGTGTCGGACTGGTATGATTTGGCCCCATCGGCAACAAAGTTGGTCCCTACGCCTTACCGCCCTTACCAACTCTCTCAGAAAAGATCAGTAACTTTTAAGATAGAAATCCTATACTTTAGTAAACAAAAAAAAATAATCAATATTTTTATTTTCATATTCTTCATCTACGGGTATGATAGCTCAGCGCTCAGTTGTTTAACGTATACTAGACTCCATGCCCCGCTCCTACAGCGGTATTAGTGGATAATGGATGTGTTTACGTTTTTCATAAATATAACCCCCTTCTTAGCTTTAGATTTGGGGGTGGTCTATTATATGTAGTGTGCTTATGTTTATCACTTAAAGAGAAATTGTACATACATATAAACTCCTCTTTCTTGCTATGCAATTCTCAAGAATATTTTGGAAATTAGGTTCATGTTATGTAAAGTTTTCTGGTAGATCCATATCTAGAGGGCGCAAAGCGATACGAGCATGCGTTTCTTCCACTCTATTACTATTAACCCATCTTGAAAGATGCATGGTGCTTGTACTTTTTGCAATATAACTCGTGATATCTCGAACACTAAAAACGCTACAAGATGCAAATTTGATTTGTTGGCGTTAAAGAAGTGTTTTAATTAATTAAATCGTCTTTCAAGAAGCAATGAAAAACGTGAGGGTTTTAAAATCTTGTAGAGAAAAATGTAGCATCGACGTAATTTTTGTATTTCTAGAAATATTATCTGTGCCGTATGAGCAATATTATAGTAGAAAAGTTCAAGTTTAATTTTTGAGGGGTGTTGGAGGACGTGAACTTTGTAAGTGGGGCTTCAAACCACTAAAGCATACTCGATCTTACAAATGTAACGTAGGTATAAAGTATGAAGAGTGTCTCTCAGGTAAAAGTAACGAGGGTAATTCAACCTAGGAACACAGAGGACATAGAAACCTCCACCAAGCTTCTTCTTGGAGCGATTACTGCCTCATATGAGAGCAGCTGTCCTCTCAGCAGGAGGAAAGAAAAGAGCAACGTTCCATGGTGGATCAGAGAACTGCAAAACTTACGCAGAGAAACACGCAGGCTCTTCAATAGGGCGCAGTTTCCAGAGGATTGGGAAAAGCATTAGAGGTCCCAACGCCTCTATAAAATTTGCATTCGAGACAGCAAAAGGACTGCTTGGAAGGACTTCTGTGAGAGCATAGAAGATCTCCCGTGAGCCGCAAGGCTCTGTAAAACTCTCAAAAAAGACAGTCCAATGCGAATAGGATATTTGAGGCTCCCCTTTGGTAGTCTTACGGCTACCACTGCAGAGCGCCTCAAGCATTTGTTAGAAACTCTTTTTCCCGAATCTGTGATGGAGATAGAGAAAAATCCAGCCTCACGGTCGTTCCGCGCGATCTTTACGACAGCGGACTGGAGGACGGCCTCAAGGGTAGTGACAGTTAAGAGAGTCAAATGGGCTATCTCCACCTCCATCCTTATAAAAGTCCAGGAACGGATGGTGTTTATCCGGCACTTCTTCAGAAAGGCCTGGAGATACTCTTGCGTCTTATTTATCACATGTTGAGAACTGTCTGGCCCTAGGGTATGTTTCCATACCTTGGAGAACTGTCAGAATGGTTTTCATCCCAAAAGCAGGACGCATTTCTTACGACACTGCCAAATCCTACAGAGCTATCAGCCTTACATCCTTCTTGCTCAAAATGTTAGAGAGGTTGGTCGAAAGGTACATTAAAGACGGAGCATTGGCCTTGGAATCTTTGCATCCATCACAACATGCTTACCAGGTTGGAAAATAGGCGGAGACGGCCCTTCATCCGATTGTTTCCAGGATCGAGAAGGCGCTGCACCGCAAAGAACTCGCAGCCGGAGCTTTTTTGGACATCGAAGGAGCGTTTGATAACACCTCCTTCGACTCTATTTGTGCCATGGCCGCCTATCATGGCTTTGAAGATACCATCGTTAAATGGATAAGATCCGTGTTGGTGGACAGGCAAATTATCGCTGCCAGTGAAGATACGGCAGTGAAGGTAACAGTAAGGAAGGGCTGCCCACAAGGAGGCATTCTTTCCCTGTTATGGTGCCTCGTCCTTAATAGCCTACTTAAGGCACTTGAGAACGAAGGTCTTTACACGCAAGGCTACTCCGATGACTTGCCATTGTCATATCGGGACGGTCAGTGGGCTCATTGCAAAGAGCCCTGCTAATCGTACGGCAACGGTGCGACGACCAGGGCCTTAGAGTAAATACCTCTAAGGTATAACTGGTCGTTTTTACCAGGAAACGTGTGCTGGATGTTTTTGTCGAGACCATTTTTTATGACATTACTCTAAGGGTCTCCAGGACGGTGAAGTATCTAGGCGTCATCCTGGACTCCAAGCTGTCCTGGAAAGATCATATAGAGAGACAAATACAAAGGGCCACCAATACCCTCTGGGTATGTAGAAGGACCTTTGGCAAAACTTGGGGATCGAACCCCAGAGTAGCAATGTGGTACTACACTGTTATAGCGAGACCCATGGCAACGTACGCTTCCGTTGTCTGGTGATGACCGGCAGTTGCTAGACTACACAATCAACGGAAACTTGAGCAACCCAAAGACTTGCCTGCTAGGGAGTCACGGGAGTTATTCGCACTAATCCCACGGTAGCACTGGAGGCCCTTCTGGATCTTGTGCCCTTTCACGTGTTGATCGAGGCCGAGGCTCGGAAAGCGGCCTACAGGCTGAAGTGCGGTGGTCAGTGAAGGAAATAAGAGGGAGAACGGCTAGGGTACTCACTTCTGGACGTTAGAAGTGACTGTATAACTCCCGTGTTCTCTTCATCAGTGCATTTTAAGGTCATTATCCCGAAAAAAGGGGGATTGGTACCAACTCGGGAATATACTCGGATCTCCCGATATCGTCTGGTTGACAGACGGATCTAGATCTGAAGATGGTTCCAGAACGGCAATATACGGCAAGAAACCCAGGGCAAAATTCTCCTACGCTCTGGGTAAATTCTCAACGGTATTCCAGACCGAGATATTTGTTATTTTGGTCTACGTCCAGGAGAATATCCGCAAGGGATATTCTAGCAAACACAAGCGGCCCTCAAGGTATCAGTTAAACCAATTCTTCTTTGGTTCAGGACTGTAAATAGGCACTCTGTGAACTTGGCTCATCCAATTGGGTCAGGTTGCTCTGGGTGCCTGGGCACAGTAACATTGAGGGTAATTAGCAGGCAGAGGGTTCTCAACAACCCTTGAGGGACCCGGAACCAGCAGCATCTAAGCAGAAAGCAAGTTAGGATCGTGGTTAGTCTCTTGACTGGGCACGGCTCTTTCAGGAAACACCTGTACAACATTGAATTGGTTAACAACCCCGAGAGGAGGAGGAAACTTCCATCCACCTCCTAACCTCATGCCCTAGTCTCATGAGCTTGAGGCATAAACACTTCGGTGGGCTGAGTGCTGCGATTTATAATTGCACTGCTAAGAAGAGGAATGAGAGTGTCAATATTCACAAACTTCTTGCAGTTCCGAGCGAGGCTTTCAATAACTTTAATGGCACCAGCTTCTATTGACTCAATATGTTTTATGAAGATAATTAAATTTAGGATCAAAGTGAACTCCTAAGTCTTTGAAAGTCTCTTGCCCGGGCAATACGACTTTCTGTAGATTATAATCATAATTATGCTTTGTAGTACATGACGAAGCATTGCACTTTTGTGCATTAAGTGACAGCTTATTGATGACGTTAAGCCTATTGAGGTTGCTTTGCAATCTCTCATAGTGTTCGATAGATGTTATTTTGAGAAATATTTTTAAGTCGTCTGCATAAAACGATGTTTCGGCCCTAAAATCAGATGGTATATTATTCACAAACAAGTTAAAGAGAGGCGGGCCCGGCATAGACCCTTAAGGAACTCCGGAATTCTGCAAATAATCATCAGACTTGTAACCGCGGTATTGAACATATTGGTATATATCTTGCAGATATGTTCTAATTAAGTTTATTAGATCCACTGATAAACTGAATGCGGCTATCTTTGAGAGTAAAATACCCTGATCAGGTCTGTTGAATGCCTTGGATAAGTCTGTGTAAATCATATCAATCTGACTAGATAGATCATGTTTTCAACTTAAGTACTGAGCGATGCAAACCAGATTGGTTACTGTGGATCTGCCACTCATAAATCTGTGTTGGTTGGACGATATCATGCCGACATATGCTCATAAATTAGCAATTAAAGATTCCTTTGCTTAGCCATGCCTCTGTGAAAGCAATATCATGATGATTGGTGATTGACAGAATTGAAAATATTAGTTGTTTTGGACCCCCAATCTCTTCGCAATATGATAGTAAAAAGACAAGGTAGATGTATCAGGTCTACATGAATAAATCATGGTTCAGAAACAAGCGTCGAACTTAAAGATAATCTTAAAATAACCTTGAAAGTAACCATTTCATCAAAAATAAATTATGTTGTTATATTCTCCGAGCGAAACAAACAATTTTTGTCTGAAATATCTTTTTCTAAAGGGCTTTCGAGATATTCTAATGTTTCAAATTACATGCCTGCCTTTGATAATAATCTAGACAACAAAATAATTTATATAAGTACATGACAATCAAAGACGAGACGTACGCAGATCACAAACCTCTTCTTCAGAACAGAACAACAAATCTACAAATTAATGATTTTTTGTGAAAAGAACATTTCCAAGTGAATACATAATCAACTCATATGGTTTTAAAAAATTAAACTCGCAAAAGGCTTATGGTAGAATCTTGCGGTAGCGCTATTTTCGCCTACTGTTGTTACAGAACGTAGCCTGTTACAACAATTTGTGATCTATTACTCAAAAAAGACATCACCCAATCGCTACCTGCGCTATTATACTGTATTACTGTATTACGTATCAGATTTATTTTAGCACATGTTACATATAATTTACATGAAACAAACGCGGTATCACATAAAAGGTATTAACTATCAATGCATGTTTATATCCAATAACAAAGAAAACTAATGAGTTAGTCATCTCCTTTCATCAATCAATTTAAAAAACAATAATTAATTCAACTGTTATAGAAAAAATGTTTAGAAGCTTACTGAGCAATAAATCAGGAAGCTCTTAGTTGTGCGCCGTCATACTCTCGGCTGCTTTTTAAAGTTACCTAATTACAGTAGTACGTTGGGAATTAATGAAAAGAAATTTTATCATGTTCCTTAGTTGTTTTAGCGGATGCAGGTACCTAGCTAGAATATAATTGTTTATAAGAATCAGTATATTACGAGTATTTTTATATACAGTGTGTGTATCTTTGTCAACTATAGGTATCAGTGAGATATTAAACACACCATATACCGGGTGTAATAGGATCGTGGTATACCACCCTCTTCTCCTTTAGTTTTGAAGACTGATAGAAATTTAGGATATACTACATACATAATAATCGGCACTTTTTGACATACAATTGATTTTTTTTTCAATTCCGGTTTCGCCGGAAGTGATATTAACTTTCGATTTTTAAATATAATATATATTTATTTATTGCATTTTTGAATTCTGCATAATTTTCTGAATCCAACGATGCCAAATAAGTGACATTTCAAACATCATTTTTTTTTATAACATAATTTTTAGTGTTCCATTTAAGTGTGCCATGACGATTCCGATTTATTCTAAGTGACCCGTGTAATGCTACAAAAATCGAAATCCCGTTAAAAACACTAAATTACGTGATTTATGAGCAAATAAAATTCACCAAAATTGTTTTTGGGGCAAAACTCAATTTTTTCAAATGGAACCATATCGGTACCGTAGTACTATTTATAAGGAATTTATTTATATGTCGTATTAAAATGTGCGATAAATACAAACAAAATTACAGCTATAAGAAAATAAGAAAATATAATTTTGTTCTAATTAAATGTTAAGAAATAACTAAGGTGGATTTCAAAACAATGAAATATTTAGCTTGTCAAACATTTGTTGGTTTAAGGGTGTTTTTATTGTGTCTTTAAAAATTGTTTCAAATTCTTGTTAATTGTGTTCAAAATGCCGCAAATTTCTACAAGAGATGAAAAAGTGGACATGTTAATTATTAATGGCGAATGTAAAAGAAATGCAGTTGCGGCTACCGACTTTTATGCCCAACGATATCCTGATAGACAATGTCCAGCGAAAAATTATTCTAAACGTGTTGAAAATCAATTCCGAAGAGAGCCCAACAATGATCCCGAAGAAAAGTTCATTATTGACGAAGGAACAGAAATTAATGTTCTGTCTGGAATAGAAGTTGATAAGACCGTTTCTTTAAGGCAAGTTGGGTTTGAATTGGACATTAGTCACCAAACAGTAAACCGAATTTTGCACAAATACCACTATAAATCTTTTAAATACCAATTGCACCAGCATTTGTACGAAAGTGATTACGAACGTAGGATGGAATATTGCAATTGGATTTTGTATAATAACGTGCAGCCAAACAATGACTTTTTCGGACTGATTTTATTTTTGGATGAGTCTAGGTTTACAAATTTGGGATTATTTAACCGACAAAATACAAAATATTGGTCACAAGAAAAGCAAAATTTATTACGGGAGGGTAACTTTCAAGTGCGGTTCGGTTTCAATGTTTGGCATGGAATAATCGGTAGTAGAATCATTGGTCCAATAGTATTTGAAGGACCTCTGACTGGTGCCAGATACTTGAGATTCCTGGAAAATGAGATTGAGGACATTTTAGATTTAGGACAGGGAATATATTTGCAACAAGATGGCGCTCCTCCCCATAATTCAAGGATAGTAATTGATTACCTTCAACGGAGATTCGGAGAAAACGTAATTTCAACGAATGGTCCTGTGAGGCGGCCGACAAAGTCACCTGATTTAACTATCCTTGATTTTTTTGTTTGGAGTCATTTAAAAATTATTGTTTATGGAACCGCCGTTACAACCCGTGAAGACCTGGAGCTACGAGTAAGACGAGCAATTAATAGCATAACGGCCCAGCTATGAGAAGTGACGTTAATGGACATCATTTTGAACAACTGTTGTAATGTTTTGTGTTAATTTTTTATATTCCAAAACCACCTTATGTGTAACAAGGTAATTAGAATAAAATTGTATTTTCTTATTTTCTTTGTAATTTCACTTGTATTTATCGCACATTTTAATACGACATATGAATAAATTCCTTATTAATAGAACTAATAAATGGTACCACGGTACCGATATGGTTCCATTTGAAAAAAATTGAGTTTTGCCCCAAAATCAATTTTGGTGAATTTTATTTGCTCATAAATCACGTAATTTAGCGTTTTTAACAGGATTTCGATTTTTGTAGCATTGCACGGGTCATTTAGAATAAATCGGAACCGTCATGGCACACTTAAATGGAGAACTAAAAATTATATTATAAAAAAAAAATTGTGTTTAAAATGTCACTTATTTGGCATCGTTGGATTCAGAAAATTATACAGAATTTAAAAATGCAATAATTTAAGGGTGTTCCGTTTAAAAATCGAAAGTTAGTGTCACTTCCGGCGAAACCGGAAATGAAAAAAAAAATCAATTGTATGTCAAAACATACCGCTTATTATATATGTAGAATATCCTAAATTTCAATCGATTATCTTCAAAACTAACGGAGAAAAGAGGGGTACCCACAAAGGAGTTGCACATTTGAAAAAATGCGGACAATATCCATTACCCACCGAAATTACCAGTGTCGGTGTTGGAGACCGAACCCAGAACACAACAGAGTCTGATCAAACGAATTCACCATACAACCCGCTCTAGCTGACTGAGCAACCGTGTCGGTAAATTGAGGTGATAATCTACGTAGCGAAAATAAACAAAACACGTTTTAAGGAATGAATACACCGAATCCAAAAGATAATATTGCAGCAGATGACGATATATTTCATTCAATTAGTCGCTTTGTGAAGCGAAGTGAGTTCGACCAGCACCTCGTGCGAAGTAATGTTTCAAATATAAATTATCCCCAAGAAGTGGTTCGGATCCTACTATAAATTGTAGGGCCCCGTCTCCTGTACTCGGACAAATTTAGATCTCCTAGACTTAAAAAGGTCATTCAGATGAGTTGCAAGGAGGTTAAAAATAACATTTATAAACATGTACATTTATATTTATAGTCCTCGTATACATCCAAAATTTAGAAAAACTGTCCAACTAGACCAAGATCATCCAAGAGAAAACACGTCTTAACGCTCTCCTCCCCTTGACCTAGAGTCTCGCCTAGGGCAGATAGTGCAGATAGGGGAGATGTCTTAGGGAATAGCGGCTGTGTAATTGTTTGAGTACATGTATGCGCTTGCGTGGTGCAATAGTTGTAGATAACCTCCGCCAAGAGGCTAACATAAGTAAAGCGTTAAAAAAATTTGTGACAGAGATCTTATCTCAAATAGTTGGCTAGTGGAACAGAAAAAATGCTAAAGAAGCGTAACATATATTTATTTTTGTGGAACGTAACACACAATAGGTTAAAGTGTTACTATAAAAATAGTGACAACACAAACGCATAAATAAATATTGCCAATGGAAAATTATTTTTATTGTAGTTAATGATACCAGCGTCGGATTGGGCCCAAGGGCCCCGGGCGGCATTGTCACTTTAAGGGCCTGCCGCTTAAATGATAATAATAATCAAATAGGCAAGAGTTTTTAGAACTTTTTATTTCGTTTTTATGTAAAAAGTTCTAATTAGTTATAACTCAAGCTAGCCAATCAGCATTTTTTTTAAAAAGAGGAGATGTTTCCAAGGACATGACATAGGTTCGATACTCTCCGAAAGTCAAGTTGTTTTTCATAGTCATGGGAAAAATAATGGTATAGGATAGTCAATTTTACTGTTCTAGCATTAGAATTTTTGTGGGACACTCGTGAATTTTTCATATACGGCCAACTTGCGACAAAATTACCATGCAGTACAGTAATTTTCCATAGACTGGCTTTATAATTATTATGTTTCATTTCTCTTTGTGTATGAACCATTTTGGGTGTAGGTAGTAAGCCTCGAGGGGCCCGCACACGCCAGGGCCCTGGTGGCAAACTCCACCCTGGCTCTATGGCCAATCTGACAGTGAATGATACTGTTATGTGTTTATAATCTCCAGTAAACACCCGTACGTACGTTCAATAAATTGCAACAAGAATCTTCACAAGTCACTGATTTATTAATCACTTAAGATCACAATAATTAGTGCTCAAAAATAACACAACTAATTGTACTTTAATCTAACATAAATTCACTACTTTAAATTACAACTTGATACTGTTTCTTATTTCAGCTTATCACTTGCTCATTTAATACACAACTGTCCTCAATGCGCTTGAATTCATTCTATATATATATCCGCGCCGAATGGACTCGATTCTTTTAGAATGTTTCATTCTATCATTCCAGATCTTTCCAGTCTTTCTAGTATTTTCTATGAAGCAGTGGCGTAGGCGTGCACATAACAATACATAATTTATAAAAGTGTATTATAGTTTCAAGCCTATAAGACATGTTTAACACCGCCAATAAATATATGACTGATTCATTGCCATGAGACTTATTTCTTTAAATTATGATATAAACACTTTTAGTGTAGGTACTTTTTAAAGTAACACTGTAAAAATTCCGATGGACTATTTTTGAAACATTTAAGGAAAGTTTACAAAGCAACAAAATAAAAATGCAGTCTGATAAGTCCAAATTATTAACTAGGGTGAAATTATTTAAAAAAGAACACAAAAGAAGTCGATGGTAATTAAATGTTATTAGTCGAGAGTCAAACATCCTCGAATTTTTGGTGCACATGAGCTTTTGTAAATTAGAATTTAAGAAATTTCTTCAGAGGAAGGAAGAAAATGTGAACTGTTAACATTATCACAATTTTTCCAAATTTCTAATAACTATAAAACCGATTAGAGACTCCTTTTAAATAAAAATAAAATTCACTAACACTAACAAGAACGTTTTCTCTTTTACTTCCACGTTCAGTGGAAATAAAATATTGCATTGGGATTTAGTGTGTATAAGAATAAGACTTGGATACAAAATCTGGATGTGGATGTAGTGATTCCTTCGGCAGCGGTTTTTAATTTTATTACCAGTCAAATTGCTATTTTAAATTTTCGATTAATGTATGCACACCAGTTTTTTAATTTATTAGCAAAACATTTCCGTAAAAAAATATTAAATATAGTGTAAATAATGATAATTATAATTATTAATTCTATTTATATACATGTTATCGTAATCCAACACGTACATAATTACATGGTCTCCAAAGAGACATGTTTAAGTGTATTAATGTTTGACCAATTACCAAGAAAAATACGTAAAAAATAAGGATGTGGCTATTTATACATACTGTATGTATACGCAATTGGCTATTTATACATACAGTATGTATACGCAATTGGCTATTTATACATACAGTATGTATAAGAAATTGGCTATTTATACATACAGTATAGCCGTCGAGGGCAAGGGACATTATCTATCATAAACAACTATACTACATCAAAAAATATTAACATATTTAACCCAACGAACTAACCTAAAGAAATATTCGTATTACGTATTTTAGTTAACAAAATGTGGTAAAAAAAAAACTGTAGCAAGCGGATTCGAACCGTCGACCTCACGTGTGAGAATCAATTTTCAATTCAATTCAAAACAACTTTATTCATGGTAAACTGAGTACAAAAAACTGCCTCCCCAGAACCCGTCCCGGGACCGACCCTGCGACCACCGCGTTGACGCGATGGCGCATCGCAAGGTCGGGCCGAGGCGGGGCTGGTTTGGCGTAAGTAAAAAATGTAAATATAAAAACTCAAAACTCCTTTCACCACAAGGTGAATTAAAATAAGTAATATTGTATAAAAGGCTTAAAAAGTAAAGCTTAACAAAGATTAAAACTATCACTCGGTTTTACCCGTTTGCGCACTGCACTTTGTTTAATTTTGGCACTTTTCGCTGACACCATAACTTGTACGGAGTGCCATCCGCGAATTGTTCCAGCGACGGGCTGCGCAAGGCTGGCCTAAACTGTGATTCTAAATTTTGAATTGTTTTGGTATAAAAAAATTTGGAAACTGTTACAAGGTTAATGAGAGAAGAATGAATTTACAGACAAAAAGGTACAAACAGAAACGTGTGAGAATCGGGAACACTAAGTATTACACCACAGACTGCTGATGGTTAACCTTATAATTCTTACTATATCAATATGTTTGAACGTCATCGCGCATGTGCGGCGTGAATTGCCTGGACAGTATGTATAAATAGCCACATCCAAAAAATAAAATAGGATCTTAAACAACACGTTTAAGTTCGTGTGCATTTTTCTTTGAAATCATAATCAAAACCACGTATCAAGAAATATGTATTAGAACAGCATAGCTTTAGGTAATTTAGCGGAGTTTACATTCAAATAGGGATTATTTATTCTATAATATTTTTTTCATTTTTATATTCCCATTTATCTAGTATACCGAGAGTCAACAGAATCATTACACAAGCCATAATTTCCAATTTCCCCGGAAATGACCCCAAATTTGAAAGAGAGCCATATAGCATCTCGAGTTCAATGCTTGTTTGTCCGAGGATGTGAAGTAAATTTTATCGTTAACGAAACTGACAACAGACTAAAATAATTTTGTAAGGTACCCAGCAATTTTCAATTGTCAAATTCCCTGACATTTTCAGTTTTTCAAATAATATCCAAATCTTCAAAACTATTACACCAATCGAAAAAAATGTAGAGACCTTTTTTATGTATAATTTAGTGGAGAATAAATTTATATTCTTGATTTTTTGTTCTATTATTGATATTTTCGGAGATATTTTAAAAAACGTTAAAATTTCCCCTTTCAATTGTTTAAAGAATATATTCCAGATCGAATTGGAGGAGGCATTTTCGATCAATCTCTTTTTAAACATAAAACGAAGCGATAGAAGAAAAAAAAGCTTCCTTAGGAATTTTTATAACAAAAAACCCTGACCCCTGATTGCAATCCATACACTAAACTGAGAAAATCATCAACCTTTCTTAAATTTTTGCAAGAATTTTTTTAAAGTTGGCCAAAATTTCCATTAATTTTAGACTTTTCATATTCATTTTCGATAGTAATTGACTTGAGTACAGCATTTCAAGTTATGACTTTTCTCACTACTTTAAAGAAATCGAATTGCTCCATTTTCAAAATTTACTCAAAACTATGTGTCCAACATCAAATATACTTTATAAACTTACACGTTTATTCAAGTATTTTAATTTAAGACCTAGGTATCATATCCTTTTGTGATAGAAATTAGATAAAATATTGTCAAAGGTTCCCAATAAAATAATGAATGGGGCCATTTTGATTCCTTTTTCAATAATAAAGAATTTAGTGATATTGGTAGTTCGGGAAAACGACAAAATAACTATTTTCTTATGCAAAATCCTCCTCCCATAAAAATTTTTAGCAAAAATATCGATAAAATTTAAAATATTTTTATTCAAACGGCCGCTTTGACTCCAATATATTACAACGACCTGATCTTGTACGCAAACTAGGGAGGTGGTGGGAAAACTGAAATATGATTTTATATAGCAATAATATGGAATAAAAGTTGATATAATTGACCGATTAGAGCAACTGCTGGGTTTGGTTGCTGCTAAGTTTTTGAAATATATATATTGTTTTGTTTCAAGTTCACGACTAGTGGAAAATACCTGGACTTGCCATTTAAATTAATCATTTTGCGTGTTATATACCTGTGAATGTATTTACTTATAACATTTATAGATACGTGTTTCCATAATCATAATTTTGACATAATACATTTATACTTTTAATTGAAAAATTGTTGAATTTTATATTTTAAAACTTCATAGTTTTCATTGTAATGTTCCCACCCTGTAAATGGCTACCTGCTGGGTGGTAGTATCCAAATAAATAAATAAATAAATAAAGTAGACTGTGGACTTGTGATAACTTCCACACATGAGGACCATATGAGAATGAACATTCTGTTTGAACCTTGGACACCTTAAAACTAATAATTATCATATTATGTGGTTTTTTCACCATGCATATGCATCAACTCGTTCATTGAAAATTCATTATTCATTTATATTCATAATTATTTCATATCATTTTCGGTATCATTTCACCGCCTTTATATACTTCATATTATTTACTCCGCACTTAATACTAAATTTTCCCTTGGCTCAGAAAAATATCTCTGCTCAAGATAGCAGCAAATGTCAAAAGCTGACACAGTGACCAGTTCCCCCTCATAACTTTTATTCTCTCTAAATTACAACATGTTTTATTATATGTTTGTCTCATTGTTACTGATATGATTTAATTTATTTTTAAATGTTATTACAAATTACTTCAAAATTACATTCATGTTTACTTATTTCTCGTGTATGTTTCTCAAAGTTTACAATTTTATGTTTCCCTAGTGCAGTCCCTATTTTTGTCATATAAACCTATTTCACATTTCCTATTCAATCTTTCTTTCATCTTAATCTCATCCGCTATGTCACTCTGTATGTAATACTTTTTCCTAGTCTAGTTCCTATTCATTCTATTATCACTTCTAATTAAGGTTGGATAGTCTGTTCCTCATCTAGTCTCTATTGTCTGTCTGTCGGTGTTTCTCTTTGATTCATTTCCTTTTTTTACTATTTATTTTAATTTTATTTAAGTGATTTTATTATTTAAGCGATTCCCTTTCTTTTCTAATTTATATATTTTTATTTTGTCTATCATCTTGTCATTTAGTGTTTTGAGTATTGTAAGTATTACCTCACTTTCCTTCGAGAAATTTAGCGACGCTATATGTGAAAAAATTGTAGGTTGTGATATTTTTCTCGTTTCCACGCCACCTATGAGGTAGTGAAATCGGCGCGTTTTTCTTTATGTGGTATCCTCAGTCCCCAGTAGACAGTTCCGACTCTAAATCAAAGACCCGACGAACCGGTGCAATCATCATGCGAGATTTCTGCATCTTCTATGACATCCTCAGCAACACTATTTATGTTCTGAAGCACGTCAAGTTCGTCGTCATGGTCGTCATCCAGACATATGTCGGCTACATTGCTGCATGTATTTCCATTGCAAACAGCACACATTCTGGAGCATTTCAAACCTGCTTTGCGGCAGCAACCATAACGTCTTTGGCATGTGTAAGAAATGTAATTGAGAAGGTTAGCTGGAGCAGGTTCTTTCTACGTAGTTATGGCAATCAGGTGATCTCTGGATTTTTCCACCAGCAATCGAGTTGATTTTTCTGCACACCAAGCCACTGTTGAACTTGATGGTAAGTTCAATATGAATACTGTCGGGCGGTCTCGCTTGTTGGTGGTAGAGAAGCAGAAGCACACTTGGAAAAAAGGTTATATACCGAAGTGAGTTGAGGGTGGAATTGGTTTCGTCGAAGTGGGTGAGATAGGGGTTGAAATATTTTAAATATTTATTATTTTACTCAATTCCTGTCGAGTTTTAATTTTAACGAGGATTTATTAAGGACAATTATATACATCAGAAAAATATATTGAAATCATTTTCCAGCCCGTCTAGGAGGGTGAGATAGGGGTTGAAATTTTTCGCGTATAATCTAGGTATGTGACAAGTTTCAAAACTTCCCGACCTTTCACAAGATCAATTGTATTCGTTGACTGGAGTATTTCAAAATATATTGAAAAATCTATTAACTATGGTTGCAAAAAAAGTATGAGTAAATAAGGATTTTTATGTCAGTTATGTCAATTAAATTATTTTGACAAGAAATCATTGGTGGGTATCACAATGACATCGACACTAATAAAAATAGTAAAATATATTATGAGTGATGCGTCACTTGTGAGAACCATATTTACAATGGGAAAATCAGTTGATTACTTATTCTCGGCCGCAATAGTACGTGGCATTTAGAAGGTCAAATTAAATTTTGAAAAAATATATAAAATGTAAACTTTTACTGCTACTGCTTTTACTGTTTTAATTTCCACTATAAATTATAAGGAAAATGGAAACTAAATGAAAGGCAAATGTATCAGTTATAATTTACACTAGTCGCGTTTACTTGAGAATGATAAAAAACTAGGCTAATAGGTGCAATTTTGGCCTCACCATATACTTTCTAAATAGGAATATATCAAAAAAACCCAAAGATAAGGATAAACAAGGCCTTTATTGTGTCTGCATTTAAAAAAGATGAGCAACTAGTCAACGTGTTCGAAAGGAAGATTTCAATGAAAATCTTTGGTGCAATCAATGATAATGGCATATACCGACGCATGTACACTAACAACGATACTAAAGGTGGGAAGGTTCAGATACGTTGAAGGGTGAAAAACAATAACACCATCAAGAGAATATTTTAAAAAGAACCATTGGGAAGTAGGGAAAGAGGAAGGGCGCACCTCAGAGGGAAGGACAGAGGTAATCAAGATGCTCAATATAATCATATAATATACCTGAAAGATCATAATACAACTTTATATGGTGCATTTTTCAAAATCGCAAATTTTTTATTTTTTGTTGAAAAAATCACATATATTTAAATGGATGTTTCCAAAGTTGATATTGAGATAAGAAAGCAGAATCCTTTACTTGATTCATTAACGGGGTCCGGACTTCTTGAAGCCGAAAAAATCCAGTAATAATTAATTAAAACAATTATATTATAACATGATTGTTACTCAATATTACTGTACTTGTTCAGATAGATAGGTATAACATAAATAAGTCTATTCTCCGACAAAAAATGTTTTTCATACCTATATTTATTTAAAAACAATAACATAACTATAAATTGCTTATTATATGAATACAGAAAAATTCGACGTGTGAAATTTATTGTTTTTCATATTTCCATTTTCATAATTACTTGTGATATTATTTATTATTATTATTGAAATTCAGTATTTCAGGTTTCTTGCGAAATTTATGAATGTATGAATTTTAAAATTGCCTGAGCTTTCCATATTTTCAAGTTTTTTCATATGAGTCGGAACCCTGATTAAAAACCTTAACATCTTTTTATGATTATGCCTTTTTTGGAGTTTTTACCCATATCTCATATTTATATCGAAAACAGGGCTCAAATTGTAGGTAACTGTATAATTTTATAGAATATTCTTGATGTAGAACTCATTGTTTTTGAATAAGCTGATAATTTATAAAGTAAAAATCGATTTATTTAAAGCGGTAGAAAAAGATCAAGTAAAACTGAAATATTTCCTTTATCTCTCAATTTTTTTCCTTTTATTATCGAACAAATCAAAATTCAGAAAATGTATCTAAAAACTCTCCCTGGCTATTCCCTGACTGTTTCTAATTCCCAGACTTTTCCAGGTTTTCCATATTTTCCAGGTCGCAGGGCAGGGGTTTTGTAACAACAGGTTTTTGATTTCATTCATTATGTACTGTAATTTTTCACTAAAACTGCGAAATGATTTTTGAATACACATCACATCATCAATCATAGATGTAAATTAGTATATTACAAAACCAGTAGATATACGAGACTTTACAACAAGACAATCTACCCTCAACTAGGGATTATTTAATAGCGCCTTTATTTTATTTATGGATCGCAATGCACCTCGCTCCGTATTAAAACTTGTCTAACTTCTACCATATGCCATATTTGTAAAGGCTGGAAAATTTAAAGACGCATTACTGCGATAAAGCAATAACATTGTTACATACCACCCACACGCATATTCAAATTGACAAATAAAAGACATTCAAATTTGCATGGATAGTCATTCTGTGTATTTTATGTGTTCGATGCAATTTAATACAACTATAAAGGTAATCCTTTATAGGATTACATCTATATGTACATGTAGCTATGTTTGTAAAAAAGTTTCAACATTGGATTTTATGACTCAAATTGTTTTGCAGGCTTTAGCTAAAAAAATGTTTAGAATTTTTAAGAAGTTTGTGAAATTTTTATAATTTACTCAAATGCACCTGAGTCAAAGATACTATGTATAAAATGGAAAGCTAAGTACTGAAGTTCAAAGAAGTCAGCTTGTCTGAAACTGTAAATAGGTAAAGACTCATATTAGGGACATTATTATTGACTCTGTCAACTTCTTGCAATGTTTACCGTGAATAAAATTTGTAAGAAATACCGCAAATATATTACTGAAATATGTTAATTTAAGCACTTTGGTTCCTGTTTTGGAAAATCCGTTTAATGTAAAGGATGGATGAAATTCCCACATTTCATAGGTAACTAAAATATATTCACTATACACAGCTTTGTGAAATATTAATATTTAAGCTGCCTACTCACTAATAAATTCAAGTTCGGTATCCGTATTCAAAAATCACTTTAGGTTATTTTACCTCTCAGATTTAGTTCGAGTTCTACTTTACTTGTATAGGGTTATAATTGCGACATTTTAAAGTTTTATAGAGGATCCAAAAGTTAAAAATGTTATCGCAGAAAGGTCGACACAAGAGGTCTATTTAAAGTTTAAAAAATAACAATTTATAATAAAAATAGAAACTTTTTCTAATGTCTTTTATCAACAAACATATTCATGGTATCTATATGAAATACACAATTATTATAAATAATGTTATTACTTGTATATTCTTCTTCGTGGTTTACCAATTTTAATTAGTAGGGTTTCTTAAATTCGAAATTAACGTTGAATGATGGTCCTGATTGAACACGCTGAAGCTCCCTACTGTGGTAAAATAAAAATATTTCGGCAAAGCTTTGAGCTTTGAGAGACCCTGGGAGCCTTAGGTGTAATTAATTTGAATTTGAAAAGAGTGGGGGGGGGGTCACTCGTAAAACGTCGGATATGGTCAAATGCTACACCCTGTATAAGCCCTGAAATTGGCTAACGCGCTTGTAATAGGTTAATAATCGCTTGTATTTATTTTATTGTCTATGGTAGGGTACAAAGCTTCACCCTGTATATGCTTTTCTTGAATTAAAACACATACAAGAAATGATTTATTTAATAACTGAACAAAGTTTTAAAACAGTTTAACATAATGTTTAATTTACACAGGTTTTTTTTTATACATTTATTTAACGTCGGCCTATTTCCGCTACTGAGGCCTAACACCGACGCCTGTAGACGAGCTACCCCCAACCAGGAATTTTTGCCGAACCTCTTCCCTTAAGAAGAGTAGGGATCTTTTACTTGCCTAACATTTAATAGACAAGGGACCGACGGCTTTACATCCCCTCGGAAGGATGGTATATCTCCTATACAACCCTCGCCTAAGGTTGTATAGCTTCCGCGCATACACTGATATACAAGCCGCTGGAAGATGCGTGAGGCGAGAACGCGGTTTCCGTTGGAATGGTCACCAATCCAAGTACTAACTGCGCCTGTCGTTGCTTTACATCGCATACCGAAGTATGTACATAGTAAAGACGCACCTACGCTCGCCCCTCACACAGGTTTAAAATAAATACTTTTCGAACACTGAAATTCCGTTGTTTGAAATATTAAGATTTAATTGTAAAATGTATTAACACGATTGTTTTATGTAGTCTGAAAAAATTCACTTTTTGGTTTGGTGCACGAGGGCAGAATATAATTGATTTTAAAAACTCTTTTTTACTTGGTTCGGCCAAGGAAGCAGCTGCAGTGGCTCGTTCGCAGCGCACGTATCGAACTGGACCTGCTTGAGCTCGTCGCGCTCGGCTTTTTATATGCTTCGCCGAGACTGTGCGGCGGAGATCTGAAAAGGTCTGGAAATGTCCCTGCCCATTTCGATTTTGCAATATTGCATCAGAAAATACAAAAATGAGAAATTCGGATATGAAAATTTTATAAGCGTATCGGCATTGAAAAGGGACATTTTTTTGATATATGAACGAAGTTCGAATCGATTTGAACTCAGGAGCTATTAACGAAAATTGGTTGAAAATATTTATTAAATTCGAAACGACCCCATAAAATCGTCTCGAAGGTCTGTGCACAAAGATCTGAATATGATATGAAATTGTGCCGATACGTTCACGGCGAATGAATGACGTGCATTTAATTTAATTTGATACGTCGCTTATGTATCGGAAGTAAGTTTTGATATGAGCAAGTGGAACATACGAAATGGAAATGAATTTTGATGTCAATCGGAATATGCTAAATGAAAAAAAGTTTTGATGAATGCTCAGCTGGCACATCGGGAATGTGAATGAAGTGTATTTTGAAGTATGAATTGAATTTGAATGGGAAGTTGAAATTGAGAGAAAAATGTTTAATAAAAATTTGTAGAAATGAAACATAACATTGTGGCTGGAGGTATGGGAAGTGGTTGTGATGCGAATCGAGATATTGAGGGGGTTGTATTTTTTAGATTCGTAGTCTGTAACTTTTGAGCTGTAGTTTGGTTAATATGAATGTTTGAATGATGTTGATGAAGTCATAGTACACGGAAATTAGCAAAAAGAGCTTCATCCCTTTTTCACCCTTATAATGACACCGTGCTGTTTTTTCAATAATATTTTGAAAATGTGATGTTCTACGACAAAAATAGAGGTATTGAAAAATATTCAAAATTAGATTTTTTATAAAACATGTCCTATAGGTTGTTTGCAGATTATTAAGGGTGTTTACGTTAATCCACGGCAAACTTAGGGGTAGGTAACAAAAACGTTTTTGGATGGAAACACAATACTTATATTCTTTTTTGTAGAATTCGGTTTCAACAACTTTTTATAAATTATATAGAATTTAATTAAAAAAAGAACCAAAAATAGTCATTAGCAATTTCTAAACCAAACTCGTTTCCACACCACCCAGGAGGTAGAGTTTGTCCGTGCATTTCTTTTTATGTGGTTTCCTCTTGAGACCAAATCCACTAAAGGCTTTATTCTTGCTCAAATTCAATTTCATCGGTCCGTCCCACATTAAAGTATGCTTGTCCGTAGCAGTTCATACACATGACCGAACATTTTAAGCCAACCTTTAAACATCCGCATCACTGTCCGCAGACCTTTTTGCAGGCACATGAAATTAGCTCTAAAATTGATAAGTATGAAGCTGTTGCATCAGTAGTCAAAACAGGTATTAAAATATCACCTGATTTCTTCCATCCCCGTTCTTCTGGCTGAATTTGGTGGTAAACCCGCAACGAATGTTGTTGCAAAGCTGCGAACGTCGGGGCGGGTAGCCTTGCCAAAGTAACCGTTTGACTAGAATTGCCAACCGAGGTGTTAAACAGAACATACCTCTGACGTTTTATTTTCTTGTGCTTTATATAGTGCAAGAACAAATATTTCCCCAACCTCAGTAATATCCTGTTTTGTAGTATTTGGTTTGTTAAAGGTTTTAACAACTTCTTGTAAATTTGTTATCCAGTTTAATAAATTTATAGTTTGGTGTTTGCCTTTTCCAACACAAGCAGACGTTGTGTCACTACCACTAAATGCATGAGCAAAAGGAACTGTTTTTCTTGAGTTCTTAAGGACATTTGACAACTGTAAATCTTTAAATTTAATAACATAAAAAGTAATAGAAATATCGATACATAAAACAAAACCTTTTTTGTAGAGAATTTTGTGTCAAACCTTTTTCTATACATATGTTTTTTCCCTAAGATAACGCGTTTAAAAGATATTGTAAAAAAACCAGTGCGGTGTCCCTAAAGGAGGTGTGATAGGGATGAAGCTTACCCCTTAGGGGTGGGAACTTTTTTGATATGTATTCTTACACACAAACTAACTATTATAGACATTTTCTTCTATTCCACATAAATTTGTTTAATTTCCGTGTACTATCAAACTGTTTGTGAATTATCGGTGTCATGTGAATTCTTTCAAATTTTTCCGTACAGAATTGTAGTTTTATTATTTATGAAAATAGTCATCTTAAGGACTTTTTTATTACAGTTTAACTGTGTGATATGAAAAAGTTAATTTTCTGACAAATTGTGAGACGTTTGCAAATTTTTCTGTCTACTGTTTATGGAATATACTATAACAAGATATGGGTTTATTGTTTTGGTATTTGCATGACCAGTTATTTTGATTAAACATTCACTCAAAATACCAGATTTAGCAAGATTTGAAACTGTACTGTTCCTGTTAGATAATTTGTTATTTTATCGTTTTCGACATCGAGTCTAATTTTCATGATTGCTTCTTTAGTCCATTTTACAAGACTATTCTCTCCCACGCGCATACTTTTCTACCATCCACTTAAGTTTTCTTGGTTCCAGGTACAGTTAGGTGTCAAAAATAATTTGTCTGTTTTAATTGAAGTCGACCGTTTACTCATTAATTTTTTGAATAAACGTAAGTACCGGATAGATGGAAGGTTTTTTAAAATTAGTTGTAAGCCACTATCGCTGAGCTTGTTATCACCTCCTTGCCATGTCTTTGAAAAAATAGGATTGCATTCTATTTTATTAGTTAAACTTCCATCAGTTTTTTTTTTTTTAATTTGAAGTGGTCGATTTTACATTTAGCAGCCTCTCCTCCTCTCCATGCAAGTTCAAATGCCGCTACATGGTAAAATTTTCAGCTGTAAATTACCAAGGGCGCCGATAATCACGCGATAATTTTCTCTAATAATGAACCGAAAGCTTGTTGCTTAGTAATTGCCCGATGCCGTAAGGCGGATGGTAATTACATACAGCAACAAGCTTGAGGGTCATTATTAGGGAAAATTATAAGGATTTATCGTGAATGTGACATTTTAAATAAATTATAAAACTGTTAATAATTTTTCGTTGCATAGCAACATAAGTGATAATCTCCCTAGGGAGATTATAAGTGTAATCCTTTAATTATTGGATATATTTTGACATGTGACTAGAAATGAACGGATTTTATTGGATTTCTATTTCGTCAAAAAATTATCTCTGTAACACTTCAGGCGTTTCTTCGTCCCAAGCCTACATCATTTCATTTAGGTAAATGTTCTTTTTCAATGGCAACTGACCTTTGTTTGCGTTTTTCTAGAATTGCTTGAAGCCTTGTGCTATTGGCATTTTTGCATTCCTCGCGTTTTTAAACCAATAAATAGGTTAAAACTCCCATTATATTTAAAAAAAATATGTTTCTCGAATACATTGTTTTAACATTCCATATTGTTTTAAAGACAGTCAATAAAAATATTTGCAAGTTCATCGATAGTCGTACTGTTTCGAGGGAATAATGCTTCTCTTTGCAAAAAGCTTTAAATTGTTTCCATACAGAACTTTTAGTGTTTCTCGTTTTAACTGGGACACTTTAATTGATAGCTTCATTAATATTTTCTTGTAAAACATCACCAAATCGCTTTTCTCATTCGTTATGTGTTCAAAAATTAAGATGAAAACGCGAAATGTCAGATTTTAATAATTTTCGTAACATTCTGCCAATTAATCAATCGGGCTTTTATTTATTTTAGAAAGGGACTGCACTATTAAATATGAGTGATAATATCATAAGGGCTTTGGATACGGGTCAGGAAACTGTTATAGTATTGTTGGAGTTTACTAAAGCTTTTGACACAATTGATCAAAGCCTTCTCTTGTTGCTAAATGTAATTATTTTGGTCTAAATCCTGTATCATGTAACTTTTTAGAGAGCACACAGAGAGTCATTATAAACAACGAAGTCTCTTGTGATCTACCTTGCAACCCGTGTACCCCAGGGCTCAGTTTTGGAGAATCTCCCATTTTTATTGTAAACTTCAGACTTGCAAGAACAAGCAAATCACTGTAATGTGCAGTTTTTTGCAGACGATACACAGCTTTACCATCACCTTTCATCTAATGCATTACACCACGCTACCGCTGTTATCAACCATGACTTATCAAATATCAATAACTATGCTAATAGACATAACCTAAAATTGAATCCCTTAGAGTCTAAAGTTCTTTTAATTAGTTCAAAAGAACAGCGTGAAAACTTAAAATCAGTTATATCCATCAAGATTGATAATCAAATTATACCCTTTGTACACATAGCAAAAATTTTGGGAGTAATATTTGACGAAAACTTCAGATTTATAAATCATACCAATAATGTCTTAAAGCAGTGCTATACAAGATTAAAGTTACTTTATTCTAGTAAGCATATTTTGAATAAAAATACCAAAAAAAATGCTGTGCGAAAGTTTATATTCCTATCTAAAGTAGCTTACTGCAATATCATGTACTACCCTTGTCTTGACGCAATCACATGCACCAGACTACAAAAACCCAAAATACTTGCTGTAGGTTTATTAATAATCTAAGAAAGTATGATCATATAACCAACGCTTTTGTGGACCAGCGATGGTTAAAGTTAAATAGTTTATTTAAATATCACTTTCTTATTTTTTACATAATCTTTTAAATAAGGCACCAAAATATTTACGGGAAAAGCTTGTATCACGGGAAGTCATTCATAATATTAATGTTCGTTATCCAACAATATTAACTATGCCCCAACATAAGACAGCCATCTTTCAACGCTTCTTTACGTATAATGCAGTGAGATTGTACAATTACTTAAGTACTGATATTAAGAGTCTATCTGTTACTTTATTTAGGAAAAAATTAAAAGACTACCTTTTTTAAATCAGTGAATTTTAAAAATATTTATTTCTCTCTTTCTCTTTAGATTAATTATTTTAGATTAATGTAAACTAGGTTAGGAATGGTTAAGTGCAAGAGTAGCCTTTAATGGCTAAACTTCGCCCAAATTGTATTTCTAATTTTGTGAAAATCAATAAAGACGCTATTATTATTATTACCTGTTTAATGGTCATACAAATATCTCTAGGTATTTTCTGATATTGAATCAGTTCCTAATCAAAAACTTCACTAATATTTTACTTACAAATATAATGAAACATTGCCTTGTATAGTGAATTAAGCACACAAATTTTATTTACCACATATTTTCTACATTTCATATGTATATGAAGATTTCCATAAATAATTATTAATACTACTGTTATGTGCACGACTACGCCACTGGAAGCATAGAAAATTCGAGAACGGCGCCGGAAAAGTCGCGAATGTTAGGCTGGAACATTCTGGAATGTTTTATTACATTCGACGCGCGTATATATAGGGACTCGATCGGTGCACTGGGACAGTTTTGATATGAGACAAGCAGGTGAACAGATGGAATAAGAACAGTAATAAGTTGTGAATTATAGTAGTGAGACTATAGTAGATGGAACTTATAATTAGTGTATACTAATGTGTATAAGGACTTAATTATTGCAATTAAGTGATTGATAAATCAGTGGTTTGTGAAGATTCTTGTTGTAATTATCGAACCTACTTACAGAGTATTTACTGGAGATTGTAAACACGTAACACTACTATTTTACAGTAGGACTATAGGCCAAGTAGGGTACGTGGGAACGTTGCAAGCGGGGCAAAGGGGAGAAAACCGGTCATTTCAACAAGCCTAGTGACCACGCCCAAGATAACGTCACTTAGCCACGCCCATGATAGTAGGGAAGGATACTCAAAGCATAGTGGGGGTGGTATCCTAGACACGGTTAAATTCCCTACTGACATATTATTACTATTATTATTATTATTGTATACTCATTCTAATATTAATTTACAGATGCGTATTCTGTTAAGTATACAAATATTACGTTACCAGTTTCTCAGAAAATTTATATATAGCCCAAATTTATTTAGCATGGCTACTTTCTATCGGGATGCCCCATATCAACAAAGACACAGAAACATACATATTTATCCGATATTTGAGTTCAACGCGTTAAAACTGATTCCCATACAAACAACATCAAATAGATATAACAACATCAATAAAAGGAAATGGAACTGTAAATAATACCGGTTGTACAATTTCATGTAGTATTACTTTATTAAATAAAATATTTAATGTAGTAATAAAATATTAGTCAGTTATTAGCAGTGTGATTATATTTTATGATAGTAGCAATAGTAAATGCGATTTAAAGATACTAAAGTAACTTGTAACTAACGGCTACCGGTGATGTCCTCTTTTTAGATGTCTGTTTAACAGTGAGTCCATTCAGCAATCCTAAGGTATCAAGCTATCTATTAATAATCCTGATCGTAAGTTAAGGTATAATATACTGAAAAGGAATCATGAAGAAAATATTAGAAAATCGAAACAGGCCCATTTTCAAAATAAAATCCTAATGTCGAATAATAAATCGAAAACTATGTGGGACGTAGTTAGAGTAAACATAAATCTTGGTAATAAAAATAAACAGTTACCTTCTAAAATAATAATATAATAATAATAATAACACCACAGGTAATTACGACCCCCCTTATCCCGGAAGGATTTAGAAGAGCCTTGTGTGGGAGGGGGCTACACATTTAGAGACAAGGGACACACACCCAATATCCGTGTATAGTGAAAAAATCCCTCTCACAGTATTTTTCACTGCCACGGCCGGGAATCGAGAGGCAAGTGCGCTCACCTCTCGACCACCAATCATACAAATTGAATGAATTCGAAAATGGAAATTTTAGATAACATACAAGATATTTCAAACGGTTTTAATAACAACTTCATCGATTCGGTTAATGAACTAACCTCCACATGTAATATTAATAAATCTGACGTAACAACTGTGCAAGAAAGCTACAACCACTCCATGTATTTAATGCCTATTACAGAACTTGAGGTTTCTGATATTATCAATTCTGTTTGCAATAAAAAATTAAAAAATCATCGGGCCAAGATGAGGTGCCATGCTGTCTTATAAAGGACGTTAGTGTGCACTTGATTAATATTCTGACATATCTCATAAATGGACATTTTCCTGGTCGATTAAAAGCAGCCCTGGTAATTTCACTTTTTAAAAAAAATGACCCTCATGCAATGGAAAACTATAGGCCGATAGCACTGTTATCCGTATTGTCCAAAATCTTTGAAAAGGCTTCCGCGATTAGATTACATTCATACTTAAATAAAGATGATATATTAACACCAAGGTAATATGGATTTTGCAAGAAAAAATCAACTCAAGATGCTGTTCTATCCTTTTATGAAAAAATATTAAATAATTTGATACCACAAACCATAATTTATTATTAAGAAAACTAGAATGTATGGCATTCGTGGTCCAGCATTGGATTGAGTTAAGTCATATCTATTGGAAAGAACACAGATTGTTAAGATTAATTAAGAGGGAGTAGAATGTTTTCAGAGAGTGTCAATGTGTTAACAGGGGTACCACAAGGTAGTGTATTGGGCCCACTGTTGTTCATAATATTCATAAACGACTTAGTAGCAAGCATAGATAATTGCTTTATAACTCTTTTTGCAGACGACACCTCCTCCATCATAAATGCTGCTAGTGTCGATAAATGCTACCATGTGTGTGGATAAGATGTCAAAAAGGTGTCGAGCAAATGGCCTAATACTTAACCAACAAAAAACAGTATTTTTAATGTTTTCTCCAATTGGTGCAAAATTGAATTTTAGCCTCTTGGTTAGAGGTAGTCTTAACCTACATCAAGATAATTGTGTTAAATTCTTAGGCATACAGATGGATAGCTGTATGTCATGAGAAAATCATATCGATAAGTTAAAAAACAAATTGGCTAGTCTAAACTTTGCACTACTCCTAATGTGAGACTCTGTTGACGCTGACACCATGAAAACATTCTACTACGGATGTATTTACTCGGCCTTGCAATATTGCATATTGTTATTGATTGTTCATTTAATTTTAAAAATAGTCCAAAATTGTAGGCTTCGTATATACTACAAGATTACCTTGAAGAGTTACTAAACAAAATTTTTAAAAACCACGTGAATTACAAAATTGCAACATTTTTCTCTTCACCGGTGTCTGCGTATTTGACCCTTCTTCTACTTGTGGTACTGCAAGTGTTAAGGTACTGTTATTAACGTCAATCACACATGCGTGTCGAATAGTCACACATGAAATGTTTCATCTTCTCTCATGGTCTCTCGCCTTTGTTTGTTTTGGTTATTATTCTAATTGAGAAATTACCAACACAATGTATGTTACTAGTTGGGTGGAGATGCACTTGCATTCCAATGCAGCGGTTTGTGAACGATTTTAAATGAGCATTACAATTGCAAAAATAATGTATTTGTTTGTTTAACAATTGTAATTTTTTATATAATTATATAGTAGATATTTTAAGTTAGGAAAAATATTCAGTTATATTATCAGTTAGGTATGAGTTATAAGAGTCCATATAATATCTAGGTTACCATCAAATAACTTAATTAAAAATGGGGTTAAGATGCATCCGACAGGATGGGGACAGGATACGTTTAGCCGCCAAAGAATACTGCAGAATGATTATTTAGCGATTCACTGATCAATTAGGTACACTCTCTCAGTAGCAGAAAGTTAACAATTTAGCACTCAACTGAACCAAATAATTTGTTAATGAAGTATTTCAGAATGGGTAAAATTTTAGGTTTTGATTAATAATTTTTTCCACAAAAAACGCGAAATTAGAATATCCGTTTATCTTATAGCATAGAATATTAATAACAATCACGTCTAACTCAAAATATGAGCATCACTGTTTGTGATATTCTAAGTTATAGAGGTAAGAGCAGGCATACGTAGTTGTAAAAGAAATTAATGGATGCTACTTTTAATTTTTCATAAAGAATGGTCTAGGATTATTAGAGCAGCTTTAGAACAGAAATATAAACAATAACAAGTTATTCTCAAATATTTTATAAGTCATTGTAAAAGCTCATCTTCATATAAATATATACCGGATGACCCAGAAAGTACCTACATCCCACTTTTTTCTATAGTTTTAAAAATAAAATTCTGAAATTTGGGAAATCAAATATAGGTATCAATGGCCATATTTTGACCATTCGGTGGTAAAAGAATCACTTCCGGTATGGTCAGAAATTGCCACAACTTTCTTATTTTAATAACACTCTGTATATTTAAGTCACTTTTCTCATAAATCTGTAATTTCTCTTACCAATTCTTTCAACACATTTAAAATCGGATGAAAAATAACCCTTGAAATGGCGTTTATTTGCTAGTTGGCTTTGGAATGCAGGAACAAATATTAAAAATGTCTAAGTAGACTTTGAATTTGAATAAAGGGGTATTTCTCAACAAATTAAATGTAAAATTGGCCTATTTTGTTCATTTGCTTGGATTTAGAAATGTTTTTCCCGTGTTTCCATTTCATGGAAATTCAATTTGTCATCTCCAATTTTTCAAATAGTTACCCTGTATGTTTTATTTTTTTATCAGATAGAGTGGTAAATTTGCTTTAGACTAGTTTTCCCAATTAAAAATTGAATATAAATTAGAATAAATATTAAGCTTTTTGTAGAAGCGTTTCGAATTGTGTCCATATCTTGCAGTAAACCATGAAAAACACATGACAAATTACACACAGCATCTGTCAAAACGTTATTTTTCAGTGAAATAGAGGCGTATTTATTATTTGTAAATTTATAATTAGGTGGTTTATTCAAAATAAGATACGATTTACGATGCAATATACACAAAATGAGAAGGTATATTTACTTTTCATTTACGGCGAATGTCAGAAAAATGCCCATGTGGCCGCACGTCTATATTATGAAAGATATTCCGATCGTCGTCAGCCATACCGACAGTATTTTAAAATTCTAGAAGAATCATTCCGAAATGTAGAAAATATTGAGGTGGCAGAGAACATATTTATAGTAAGCTAGGAAATTGAGACAAATGTATTGGCTTACACACATGTGTACCCAAATGTTTCTACAAGAGATAGATATTAAAACATAATATTTTTAGCCGCAAACTCCTCCATAAAATCAGCTACTCTCCGGGCTATGTGCTCCGTTGAGCGCTGAATTACAAGTTACAAGCCTAGCGCGTGTAAGTGTAATAATTGCATATTACCATCAAAACGCTAATGCTTCGATTGCAACAAACACCAGCTGAAAGACTGATCCTACTTAAAGGAGCTCTCGTGCCAGTCGTCACACACCACTTGAAGACTGCAGTTTCGAACTGTTGGCTCTCGCCAGTGCAAGGTAGGCATGTGACGACTGACACGAGGATCACTTGACTATTTAGTACATTTCGGTATCTTTGGGATTGCGACATGTAAAATAGTCAGCAAGCGCCATCTACCGGTCCAATGTCTGTTGCAATCGAAAAATAAATAGCCTACATGGGCTTAGCATAGTTCAAATGTGCTGTTAGAGGGCGGAATATTAAAACATAATATTTTTAAAACTGTAGAAAAAAGTGGGGGAGTAGGTACTTTCTGGGTCACCCGGTATACATAACTTCTACTTGAAAATATACTTTTTAATAGGTGCCATTTCTAATATATTTGCAAAAGATGCAGCCATAACATTTGTGTATCAATTAGTTTATAACTGCGGCGATTTCAACAGGTTTTACTTAATGCAATTGAATAATTCAAATTCAATTTACGTGATCAACTGTTAGGTATCGATTTTCTTGAAACCAGTTAAACAATTTTAAATACATTAAAATTCATTTTGATTCGTCCATGATTTATCGATGAATAACAGTTTGAATACACGATATACGAAATATCTTGTTTGACATGGAAAACATCTTAATATTCACTTCACTTAAAGCTTGTACGTCTAGTACGTCAAATACAGGTATATTGTATTTAACATACATATTTTATAATAAATATACGTATTATTATAAATAATTAGGAACATCGTTATTGTGGTGTGTAGTTAACTCCTTCTCATTCCAAAGCTTTTTAGTTTTATTTTAAATTTAAAATTTTTGGAAGACATAGTTTGTGCTGACAAAACACCTTACATTCTCTAGAAATATCATAATAAATATATATTTGTTTATTCGACAGCAATGCGAGCGTAAATTTTAAGTAGGTTTTTCCTAATTTTGATCTATAAAATATGCATGATTTATGAATTTAGAAAGCTGATCTAAATCCGCCATCAACCAATTTAAATAATTTATGTAACCAAGTGGATATGCAATTTGGAACATAATATATTTTTAATGGAATATATTAAATTATTGTTAAACACTAAATTAAATTTCTGAAAGTTTATCGGACGTATACAAGGTGATCTCTATATTTTATTTATGGAACATTCGAAAGTATTTTCAAAGAAATTCGAAATCATAAAAATGTCAACATCAATCTTGCCTTCAGGAGATAGGAAAAAATTATTAAAGTCTACCACTAAAATATCTCTAAACATTGATATACAATTTTCCTGATCTAGGACATATCCTAGATTTAAACATTTCGATGTGGTACTATTTAATATACATTTACATTAATCTTTAGATAGTATAATTAATTTGGGTTATCTATATATATTGCATGTTCTCATTGTGTTGCCTCACAAATACAAGAGTTGAGTGGAAAGCACTACCCCTTGAGATTTCATGTTTTAGTCTTACCATGTATAATGATGGTTTTTGTTATTGTTCTGATCAGAAATAAAGACATTTATTATTATATATTTTCTGTTTCTTTAAATTATTTTTATTTTTACCGAACAATCTTTTAAGTATGTCATTAATGCATTAAAGAACGCATTTTGTAACTTCTTCCATGCATAAGTTCTTGAAAAATATATTTATAAATATACTAGGTGGGGGACGGTAGCTCAGTGTGTTAAAGCGTCTATCTAGCCTAGCGAAGTGGGTTCGATTCCCGCAAGACGAAACAATTTTTCATTTAAAAAAATTGCCCCAAGAGTGGTTCGGAGTATACATTAAACTGTAAGGCCTCGTCTCTCTTTACCTAGCACAATATCCTTGAGATTTCCAGGGAGTTACTTTGGTAACTTGAAAGGCGGTTAAGAAAACATTTCAAGAAACATTTAAGAAACTATACTTGTACATCAACCTTAATACCCAGTAGTTTTATTTATTTGCATATAAATAAAATATTCAAAACGTCAATCATTACAGTTTCTACCGAATATCCTCTCTGTCATGCTTTTAAAACAGGTTAATTCATTGAAAGTCAAAGTTCAATTTTTTAAATGAATTTATGAACCATTAGAAATTTAAATAAAGGAAAGTTATTAGTTCGTGGATCAGCAACGAAAATCTCAAAATCATTATAAAATAGCTACCGGGTTTAAACCCAGTTATATCAGTATTTTAATATTAAGAAAAATGTTGATATTTATCCTGATGTTGCACACAAAAAACTAAATAGATTTTTATCGGAAACTAGGGACTCAACCCGGTTTCGCGCATTGTAATTGTATTTCTTTCAGATGTCTAAGTTTTAGCACTTTATTAATTGTAATTAGCAAGCTCTGAGGTTGATTATGTTCAATAATTGAAAACTAGGCAAGGTAACCTTTTATTTAACATTTTGTCCTAACAATCGTGAAAATTAGGTCACAGAAATTAGGAATAACAAGTTTGATTATGTCCTATAGAGTTAATTTAATTTGAATTGATTTTTATCATTAAATTTCAAAAATAAAAAAAAATGAGAAAAGTAAGTGTCTTCACAAGCTTTAATTTAATAGAAAACTTTTTAATTTAATTTATTTATTATTTATTTATTTACTACTGCAACATGTTTACAAGTTGTACATTTTGTGTAATTATATAGATAATAATAATATTTATTATTAATTTTACAATTCTATTAACATTATGTCTTATGACACATGAGGGGACCTCGTGTTGTGTCTAGCAGTATTTAACATTTTGTTCATAAGTTAATATTCGTTGCATTTCCTAGGATTATTACGATTTATAAGTTTGTAGTTATAATATAATATAAAGTGAAATAATTAGACAGAGGAAGACAAGGATAATATATAGTTAATTGCATTTAAATTTATTATATATTATTACCTTTATTTTCGACTTGGTTAGTTACAAGAGTCGGAAGTAAACGGAGAAAGATTTGTTTTGTTGTAAGGCCAATAGTTGGAGTAGTGTGGTATAATTGTCTGATATACTTTTTACACGTCCTTTTGAATTTCTTTTTATTATGGACTTTAATGTGATCAGGTAGTTGGTTGTATAATTTAATTCCATTAAAATTGATTTGTTTTTGGCAGATTGTTTTGTTGTATTTTGGAGTTTGATAAGCGTTTTTAGATCTGTTTCTTGTTTCATATTGATGGTTTACAGACGAGACAAATGTATGTTTCTTTTGAGTATAAACTATAGTATCCATATACAATCCCTTCACACTAAGTGATTTATTATCAATAAATATATTTCTACAGTTGTCTCGACTTTTCCTGTTAAAAATTGTCCGTAGTATATAATTTTGTGTTATTTGGAGAAGCTGGAGAGTTAGTTGTATTGTAGGCTGAGCCCCAGACGCTAATACCATACCTAGTTATGGATTCCGCTAGGCTGTTATATGTCACTAAGAGAGTCTTTCTATTTAGTATACTTTTCAGGTTATAGAATTTATATATCAGTTTTCTTAGCTTTCTATCCCATTTTAGGTGATTATCGAAAATAACGCCGAGGTATTTGAGAGTAGTGGTATTTAGTATGTAACTATTCGTTTTGTGTGTTAGTAACTAGAGAGGATCTTCTGTGCTTAAATTTCTTTTGAATCCATACTGATTTTTTGAGAGTACTTAATATTTTTCAAGATATGGTGAAGCCTATGGTTCAGACATTTTTCGAAAATTTTTGCGATATTGCTTATCAACGAAATTGGACGGAAGTTTGTCATGTAATTTTTGTTACCACTTTTATAAATTGGGATAACTATGCTTTTTTGAAATGTTCAGGTATGTCTGCGTGTTTGAAGATAAGGTTGATAATATGTGGTAGAGGTTTACAGATGTGAACCGATAACACTTTTAGTGTTTTTACCGTTATTCCATCTTTTCCAGGAGAGGAGGAATTTTTGAGGGAACATATTATATTTTTTATTTTTATTTCATATTTATACGCACACGTCGTTCCTGATTCGTGCATTAGTTGTTCTACTTATTGCTTTGTTCTAACATTACTGATATAGTTGAAAGCGTACCCAAAAATACAAAACAAGTAATATCTAAAAATATTCGATGAGAGTTTACTATCCTCTAAAGGGCTTGTGAACACTCCAAAAAAGCTCCATCACAAGGACTTTATGGCAGACATCCCGACAAGCCTAAATCCTATCGCCCCATTAGCTTAACCTAGATCAACATATCAGAAGCGAAATCATTACAGAAATACTTATTCGCTCTAAGCAATTTGCCTATCAACCTGGCAAGTCAACAATAAACGCACTACATTGGCTGGGCCAAGGCACTGAAAATACATTCGTGGCTAAAGAAGTGGCTATATGTGCTATCGTAGATATAGAAAGTGCTTTTGACAATACCTATGAATCGATACAATAACCCGCCCAAAAAAGTGGAATGCAGTCACCTACAACTAAATGGATACAATCCATGCTCAGAAGCAGAATAATTACCACAAGGTTGAGTCCTATCACCTTTACCGTGGCCAATGGTGGTCCATAAAATGAGTAATTCGGGCTTCAACGTCCGTGCAGATGGTCATGACTGTGAGAGACAGAAATGAGGTTATGATCTCAAACCTCATGCAAATTGCCTTAAACATAATATCCAAATGGTGTTCCGAGCAAACAGTTGTTAATTGTTCCATTCACCAAAAGCAGAAGACTTAATCTTAGAACTCCTACGTTGAGTGGAACGATGCTAAACTTTTCCGGTGAAGTCAAGTATCTAGGAGTAATCCTGGATCAAAAACTTATTTGGAACTCACATCTGGAAAGGACACTTACTAAAGCAACAGCGATTAAATGGACGTGCCGTAGGCTGTATGGTAAGACTTGGGGTCTGAGGCCGAAAATGACACAATGGTCTTATCTTTCGGTTGTCAGATCTATGGTGACCTACGCATCATGTGTATGGAGGCCAAAAACAAAGGAAAAAATAGCACAAGGAAAGTTGCAGAAACTGCAATAACTTGCCTGTTTAGGGACTACAGGAGCAATGTGCTCGTGTCCTACAGCAGCTATGGAGACAACGCTCAACCCACTTCCTTTGCACTTGCATGTGAGGAAGCAGGCAGTACTTAGTTCCTTAATACTGCATCAGGCAGTTAAATTTAAACCAGGCGATCTGGTTGGTCACTTAAGGATTCTAGAGTTAGTCCATTTGGAATCCATGCATGCCAATCACACATGACTTTGACTGTCCGTTTGACGTACTGATTGAAAGCCATCAAACGAGCAAGATGGAGACACTGCGTTTGGAGCAAGGGTCACCCATCTGGTATACAGATGGCTAAAGGGGTAGGTGTAGCAGGGGTTAAATGTAGGCCATCCAGAGCCCTCGGTAACACCCCAACCATCTTCCAGGCAGAAATTCATGCTATAGATCTGTGTGCCCAGGAATGCCTAAATAAAGGCATTCGAAGGGCAAAAATCTACATAGTATCAGATAGCCAGGCAGCATTAAAAGCTCTAAGGTCCTATACCTTGGAGTCTAAAATTGCCTGAGAATTTAGACAATCCCTGAAGCAACTGGCCAACAATAACAAGGTTACCTTGATGTGGGTGCCAGGGCATGAGGGAGTACAAGATAATGAACTTGCGGACAGCCTTGTGAAAAAAGAAGCTGAAGCGCATTCATTGGACCTGAACCGTTTTGTAGGCTGGCCAAGGGACACATAACGGAAGAGATGATCCAGAAATGGGAGAGGATCAGAAAAAATCCTACTGGAGGAATACTCCAGGCCAAAGACAAGCGAAAAGGTTTATTCGGCAAAGAATGCCACAAGGTTTCTCGAACTTGAAAAATACAAATTAAGGCTGATAACAGGTCTTCTAACTGGTCACTGCCCTTGAGATATCGTCTCAAGAAAATGGGCAAGGCAGTAGACGACTAATGCAGATACTGTGATACTGCAACTGAAACTGTGGAACATATACTTTGTGAATGCGAGGTGCCAACAAAAGGGATTTTAGCCCCTAGGAAAACCACAAGCTTTGTAAAAAGTCTTGGAATTCTGGGCAACAACTAGGTGTTGGGTAAATTACAAAAGATCTTTTAGGTCGAAGTGAAGTAAGGCTACTCAGAGCCTAGCGACATCGAAATAGTTTCAAATTGTCAAATATACAGTTAGTTAGAAATGGTTGTGTCCCTCAATTTTGTTCTACTACTCTGAGAAGATTACCGGAATTGGGACTGCAGAACGAGTTTCGCCTTTGACATGGCTAATATGCTGATGAGTTATCTTGCTTGTTCTTGCATTTTCCTCTTGAAGAAGCAAGATTCAACTGTCCTGGTTCGGAAGCATTAATTCTTCATGTGGAATATCTTTTAGGCCTTAAAATGTTATTATCTACTGATAAAGTTATCTTTGTCTGGTATTTGAAGCTCAAGAAACTAAAATAATTTCAAAAGATAACTTCTAACACTGTCAAGAATATTTTCCTAAAGATGCAGCTGTAGGGAACGTATTCTGAGGTAAAATAAAGCAGTAATTGCACTTCACTAATTAATATCGTGCTATGATTTAAAATAAATATCCTTTTCAAATCTTTGCGTCAATTATAAAAAGATCATTTCATTTATGACGTAGCATAACTCATCTGAGAGTTCTAGTCGACTCTCACAATTAAATCAGATGCATGTACGTATATATTTGTAAATTGGCACCATTAGATATGTCCAACATAACATTTAATACAGTAATAAATACGTCTAGTAAATATGATTTACAATTATAGCGATTCATTTTAGTCAGAGATTTATTGTTATTATCTCGTTTCTATTTCCGTCAGATTTTTTAAAATTATTTCTCTGATTTAACCATTTAGATATTTTATTTTTAATAATTCATAGAATTTTAATTTTGGTACAAATATAGTATTTTCGCTAGGCCAAACTTAAATGGGCAGGCATAATCTTCCGCAAATATAAATCTAATATAATAATGATGTTTGCTGACTTCACAAACCTTCAAAGAAAAAATATTTCATAATTAATATCATTAACAAAGATGACTACAAAACAAATAACTTTTTTTCTTATCCTTAAGGACATTTTTGATTACACATTTATCGTCTTTGTATTGGGTAAATAAATGTACATGTGAAGGTTACAGAAGAAATATTATAAAGGCTTTAAATAATTAATAGATTCTCTGCCTTTTTTCTCTTTTGCATTTCCTCGACAGTAATAACTAATTATTCAAATGTATTATTTACTTTGGCAGTACATAAAAATTGTATAGAGTGGACAACCTCGAACATTGCACATTTTTAATAAGCATATATTTTAAAATGTCTAAATTATTTGAATGCAAGAAAATGCAGGGTAAGAATTTTATTTGGCAAAATCCTTTAAATGCAATAATGAACTACGCTCTAACTTGTTCCTCACAAAATACTAATTACCCCAGTGAAATTAGTGTCGCATCCGGAACAAAATCACCTAAAGCTGATTTTGGAAAAAACATGGGCTTTTTATCTTTTTCAATATTAATCGCGCCCTCAAATTTGAGAGGTGGAACATCCCAGAACCGCCCCGGAAGGTGGATTTTTAAACGTTTCTCTAAATATCTTCAATGTAATTTATTTTATTAGGAAAAACGAAGACAGAGAAATTAAAGTTAAAATATAATTTTTCGCTTAATTTCATTAACAACTATTTACGGAGCCTCCAAAGTTGAACATATTACTTTTTTTTATCGAAAACTTTTTTCAAATGGGAAGGTGGTGGCTTATAGTGTTATAGATTTTTTTGGAATTCATTGATATCCATTTCAAATCCATGCTATTTGTTTTTCTATTTTATTTAATTTATTTAAAAATAAAAAATCACTTTAATTTATGGCGAAGTTTGAAAAAATTCTGTGCTTGCAGGTCAAATATATACTCAGAGATTTCCTGAAAGAAGACATCCGTCTCGTCATTATTTCAAGAGATTAGAGAAAATAATGCGGCGAGATCCACGTGTCCAAATTCAAGAATTCGTTGTAAATGAAGAGTTGGAGATAGATTAATGTACTAGGAACCGTCAGCTACAATTAATCAGAGAAATAGCGGAAGGACTAGGATCAAATAGGGAAAAAGTAAGAAGAATTTTGAATAAACCTAATTACCCCTCGTTAAAGTACAATCTACACCAACATTTGTCGAAGGAGATTCTGTAAGACGACTTGTGTTTTACGAGTGGTTAATTAAAAAGTTTATAAGAGACAATCATTTTGCTTTCAGCATCCTTTTTTCGCATGAAGCTTGTTTCACAAATAATGCGATATTCAACCGGCAGAACGTAAGATACTGGTACCACCAAAATCAAAGAATAGTTAGACAAGGGAGGTTTCAAGAAAGATTTGGGATAAATGTTTGGGCAGGTATTTATGGAACAAGAATCGTTGGCCCAATATTCTTCTAAGGTATGCTGACAGGACAAAGGCATCTCGAATTCTTACAAAATCAAATTTGGCAAGATATCGATCAAGTTCCCTAGCACAATAGCGATTGTTGTATTTCCAGCAAGACGGTGCGTCGCCCCATAACAGCCGCGATGTTATCTTACGACCCACAACTTATTTCAAACCAGGGTTTCATATGGCGGCCTGCAATGTGTCTGATTGTGTGTACACTATCAGACCACCAATGGATAAACTTTGAAATTAATCTTATCAAGGCACCCAAAAACCCATTCCAAAATCCCCGGTGAATTGATAGAGATAAATATCGATGTCAACTCAGGAAGAATTTGGAAGGCGTTAATAAGAGGGTGCCCAGAAGGAGTGACGAAATAGAGCAATATGTTAAAATATTGCAAAAAGCCACAAGACAAGCTTTTGAAACATACTGCCCCTTGAGGTCCTCGCAACAGCCCAATGAGGCCACTAAATAGTGGTGTCAAGAACTGACTGACCTCAAGGAAGGCTAGAATTTCGTTTAATAAAGCAAAACTGACAAGACAGGAATCCGATTGGGAATCATACAAAAGCAATCTGAAAGAGTTTAAGAAACTAGTCAGACAAAGACAAAGAGATTCTCGTCAAAGACCATGACCTCTGCCTATTAAAAAGGAGTGATGGTATAAGAACCACCGACTTTCGTGAAAGCCTAGAATTACTCATGGAGACTCACTTCCCTGGATATGTGATAACAGAACGGAAGGAGTGGCCAAACGAAGTCGACACCCAACCCTCGGATTGGCAAATGACCAACCAAATAGTGAGTGAGGACAGAATATGACGGGTAATACAGAGCTTCTCCCCTTTTAAGTCGCAAGGCATTAACGACCTACTGCAATGGGGACTGGATGAATTACTGCCGCACCTGGTTGGAGTATTTAGAGCGTGCTTAGCACACCTTTATATTCCAGAGATATGGAGAGAAATGGAAGCTGTGTTCATCCCAAAGGCATGGCAGATGGACTATACGATCCCCAAAGCTTATAGACCTATCAGATTAATTTCGTTTCTGCTCAGGACGATGGAGAAGCTATGTGAACGACATACATAAGGGATGTTGTAACGAAAGACAAACCTTCACATCCTATTGGACTCTCTTCGAGGTCAAATATGACCTCGAAGAGAGTCCAAATCAGTGTGGGAGAGGTTGTCCGCAGGGAGGTGTAATATCACCACTCCTATGGAACCTCCTCATTTTTGATAGCCTCTGGTCCCGCCTCAATTCAGAAGGATTCCACACAATCGCCTAAACAGATGATTTAACAATAATGTTTGGCGGAAAATTCGAAGGAGTTCTCTATGAAAGAATGCAGGGGTCCTAAGAATAATCGAAAAGTGGTACAGAGAACACTCCCTGTCTGTCAATCCCAGGAAGATGGAGATGGTTCTCTTCACACGGAAAAGAAAACTACGAGCACTGAAGGCACCTGCCCTCCTGGATACACCCCAATACCTTGGGGTAACTTTCGATGTCAAACTAACATGGAATCTTCACATAGATAGAAGACTAAAGAAGGCTTACATTTCTTATGAGCAATGTCGCAAGACCGTGGGAAAAACCTGGGGAATGAAACCCAAAGTGGTCATGAGGATATATACTGCCGTCATAAGACCACTGATAGATTAGATTATATTTTGGTCTAATTCCGTTGAAGGGTTCGGGGGTAAATAAGGGTAAATAGGCAAAGCAAGCAGGTAAGAATTCATAAAACTGCAATTTCGGGCATGTACACAGAGTCAGTTTTAAAAATTTTTTTTTGGTATCAGCCACCCCCCACCCCCACTGTCACCCCCAATACAACCCCCACAATATTATGAACGGGAGTAAAAAAATTTAAAATGTGATTTAGTGTGTATACAAGAACGAAACGTCTCAAAAAAATTTTCTGGCGTTAGCTACTCCCTCTACCACCCCCACTCCATTAATAAAGGGAGTAAAAAATTAAATTGGGATTTAGTGTGTATATGAGAACCAAGGGCCTTTAAAATTTATTTTGGCATTAGTTACCCCCTCCACCACCCCATTGCCACCCCCACCCTATTGTTTAAGGGAATAAAAAATTAAATTGGGATTTAGTGGGTATTCGAGAACCAAGAGCTTCTAATTTTTTTTTATATTAGCCATTTCCCCTACCACCCCCACTCTATTATTAAAGGGACTAAAATATTACATTGGGATTTAGTTGTATAAGACTTGGATACAAAATCTGGATGTGAAAGTAATGATTCCTTGGGCAGCGGCTTTATTCTTGGCTTCTGGTTAATTTCTGATATCGTGACTTTAAAAGCAACATCACTTAAAATAGACTCATACTGTATAATTAAAAATTATATAGACATACTTTTAAATACATACGAGCTGTCGAACTTGTCATTTATATTTGCTCAAGTTATTTAAAAAAAAACGTGTTTGCTTCTTTATTAGAACAATGAATGATTCAAGGTGTTTGGCTGCATCAAGTAGTTTGTTCAATGTTATTAAAATATTTATTTACAATCGTGTGAAAAAATTACCGTATTAACCAAACAGGATAACTTTAGAATATATTCTATTATTCTAAATGGTAGAAGCACACATACATAATGTAAGGTTGTTTGCGGTTTTAAACAAAAAAAAAATTAATTACCGCTAAATTTGTTGTAAAATGAAATAATATGCCTAGCACAAATGTTCTGCAAGTAGCTATTAAACGCATAAACACGTATTTATATGAACTTAATAATTGGTTACAGGTTCGTTGAAATTAGACTATAACAATAATTGAGGGGTCCGTATACTTCATTCTTGTCCCGTAATCAGACCGTTTTAATAATTTCCATTGGTTGGTGAAATGTTCGACGATTGTAATGTTCAGTGTTTTCATCTTTATGAAAAATTAGTGTCAGATCAAAAACTAGAACACCATGTTCAAGGCAGATTTGACAGTTTCCCACTGCCTCTCCAATAGCCTGTTTAGACTAGGCGCTGTTGTTTAGAATGAAATTTGGATTCGATTTTTTGCAGGAATCAGTTAAGGAGATACTACCGATTATGAGAATCCATGACGGTTAACCTGGATCGTAATTTTTTAAAACAATTCTATTTATGACAAATAGAAAAAAAATTTCATCAAACTAAATGTTCTTATATTTTCTGATCGACTTCCAACAAGAAATGTTCAATAACTTATTTTCGTAAAGTTGATATTTTCAGTATTATTAATTTTCAAAATTGAAAAATCGCCAATTTCCCGTTTCTGACGTTCTAAAAGTATAATAAAAAAATGTTTTTTTACAATACTTATTTTTTATAATACCTTTTGACTTTGTATATTAACTTCCAATAAAGAAAACTGTTAATTTTTAATTCGTGACATATGTAAAAACTATTTGTTTTTATCCGCGCGCACGTGCCAGCCGTCCTAATTCTATCCAAGTACGGCGTTGCTGTCTTATGCGTATCGTGCGATTTCTGTTGTTTATGTACCTATCGTGATCATTGGGTTATTCTTAATGCTATTCTTATCAATTTGCTATTATAAATTTATTTAATTAAATATAGGTTCTTCATTAAATAATTACTCTCTTCATGAAATTTTTAAAAATTATTTATTGATATAAATTGTTTATGCTTATATATTTATATATTTTTTATTACGTAAATATTCTGTGAATACATGCAATAATAGTTTTTTTTAAATATACATATATAAATAAAATTGTAAACCAGAACAGGGTATTTAAATTATAACTAATTTTATTAAACAAGTGGAGAACATTTTGAAGCCATAAATCTAATTCTATAATATATAAAGAATTAAACATGAAAACAAACAGAATCATTCTATATTATTTTTTACACTCTAAAACAAAGTCGGGTAATATACATATTGGTACAGCCTCTTGAATTACAGGTGCATAAAGGAATGCAATTGACATTATTGTTCTTACAAAAACAAGCTTTTGTTTTACAACCGTTCTGGCAATTACATGGCTTTAGCAGGTTTTCGGACAATGAAGATTTTGTCAGATCTAGAATTTAAGTGAGTATATATTGCATTCTTCCAAATGTATGTTGTGCAGAAGCTCGTAAAGCATTAGAAGTGCATGGAATTTTTGATAATTTATCCCTATCCCAAATGATCGAGACAAAATAATAGTTCTGGCTTCATCTGCATTATTACCTTGCTTCCCTAATATTTGTAAATAAAGTTTTTCTACTATTTTATAGAGGAGTTTGCGACTAAAAATATTATGTTTTAATATTGCGCCCTCTAACACATTTGAACTATGCTAAGCCCAGTCAGGTTATTTATTTCTCGATTGCAACAGACACTGGACCGCTAGATGACGCCTGCTGACTGTTTTACATGTCGCTATCCCAAATATACCGAAATGTACTAAATAGTCAAGGATCCTCGTGTCAGTCGTCACATGCCTACCTTGCACTGACGAGAGCCAACAACTCGAAACTGCAGTCTGCAAGTGGTGTGTGACGACTGGCACAAGAGCTCTTTTAAGTAGGATCGGTCTTTCGGCTGTTTGTTGCAATCGAAGCATTAGCGTTTTGATGGTAATGTGCAATTATTACACTTAACGCGCCAGGTTTGTAACTTGTAATTCAGCGTTCGGCGGGGCACATAGCCCGGAGAGTAGCTGTTGGTTGCAGTTTGGTTACGTTCCTTATAGTAAAATAAGGATTTTATAGAGGAGCTTGCGACTAAAAATATTATGTTTTAATATTTGTTCGTGTGTCAGGAATATGTAAAAATTCATACATCTGAATATACATATACATTTCAAAAATATCATGTATGTATTAATGAAATATTAATATTATACCATACAAAAAGGTTCTTGTTCCACAGAGTAGATTCGGTTCTCTCTATGAATTTTGATAGGCTAGAATAGATTCCAGCGTCGAAATTGGCACTCTACGTCCCAATTTCTCTCCAACCTCAAAAATTAGCACAAAATTTGATTTTCTGAGGTATTGTCAAGGTTGGAAAGAAATGATGAGTGATGGGCCAGATTAAATATTGGATTCGATTTCAATATGTCAAAATGCACAGGACGATCTCTGGGTCTAGTGTGTTGTACAAACGCTTCTTTTGCGTGTGCCTATGTAATACAGGGTGGACCATTAATAATAGGCCATAGTTCAGGGGTAGATTCTTTAGTTCAAAATGTGAGGATATAACCAAATATACTTTAGTAAAATGTTGCTGTGGAAAAAGATCGATTCGTTTTTTTGCAATAACTCAACAGCCTCTTGACTGATCTTCGCCAAATTTGCTAGAGGAACTTTTTTTATTCTAAGAAACAATAATTTATGTATCACGTTAGATTATAGAGGGCGTCGCAGGACCTGTATCTGATGACGAATTTTTTTCATACTTTTTTTTACGAAACGTTGTGGTACTTCTGACCAGAAAATCTGATGAGGGCGTCTTTTCCACGTATAAAATGTACACTTGGTAGATCTTGATAACTCTAACCGTTTTCGAGGAAAGTGCCGTTAAACATTTCAATACATTTTTGAAAGACAAATTCAAATTTAATGAAACAAAGCGTATTTATTGGAAAGTGTAGTTTGGTTACGTTTTAGTTTTATCGTTTACGTCATTTAATCATTTTATTTTGTTTTTGTGTTCCACGAGCTAATTTCTTTGACTTCTTTATTTACAATGTCTAGACATAATAATCCTTTAAACAGGGAAATCACGGATATGATATATGTTTACGCACAAAATAACGTTAGCAGACGTGCTGCAGCGAGGAGATACTCATTGCAATAACCAAATAGAATACAGCCAAACCATAAGATTTTCAAAGATCCGTTTCGTCGTTTGGGAGAAACGGGGATTTTTATGATATAAAAGCTTGTCGCGAGCAATCTCCTTTACACGGGAAAATCTCGCGACAAGCTTTCATATAATAAAAAAAATTATATAATGTAACAAAATGATGAGTTTGATTTACTTCAAAGTTTATTTTCTAATTTTTAGAACATTTCTTAAATAAAAGCTTTTTTAAAAAAATATTTTTTTTTTTCAATAAATACACTTTGTTTCATTAAATTTGAATTTGTTTTTCAAAAAATTATTGAAATGTTTAACGGCACTTTCCTCGAAAACGGTTGGAATTATCAAGTTTTACCAAGTGTACCTTTTATACGTGAACGCCCTCATCAGATTTTCAGAAAGTACCACAACGTTTCGTCAAGAAAAAAAATATGAAATGAAATGAAATTTTGACACCCTGTATCTTTTCCACAGTAACATTTTACTAAAGCATATTTAATTATATGGTCGAGGCAAGAATTCAAGCGATGCACGCCACAGATCGATTCTATAAATAAGACAATATTGCTAAGAATCATGAAGCCCCATTAAACTGTACCTATGTCTGAAAAAGGCTTAATAACTGGGAGTCAAGAATTACTCTTTTTAACAATTAATGATTAAAAATTATGTTAGTATTAACATTTCTTTAATGAGATCACTCGTGACGTGCATCGCTTGAATTCTTGCCTCGACTTTATCCTCATATATTGGCCCAAAGAATCTATCCCTGAACTGTGGCCTATTATTAATGGTCCACCCTGTATATACAACTGATTTGTATTCAACTATTCACAGCGCGAAAAAAGTGCGTATATAAATATTATAAAAATGCTGATTGAGTTTAAATTACTAATCCTGAATTTATTATGGTGTTTACTATTATCTACTTGAATCAGAATGAATAAATATCTAAAAATACTCTTGATATAAATACTATTTACATTTAAATTATTAATAAACAAAATATTGTCACCATGTTCAGAAGCATATTTTCTTGATATACTTCGCTGCTTGCAAAATTTTTTGCATTTTGATTCAACAAGCCCTAACTGAGTTACGTTTTATAGCCATCGTCCTTTCTTTTATACTAAATCCACGGCTAATCATATTCCAATTATCTCCAATAGATTGATAGTTACGCGTTCAAACATTTTAATCATTATAAATCAAGTGCTACTTTTCAATGAGGGTCTGAGAACCTCCTTGAACTTCTATCGTGTGTAGTCCTACTTGGAGAAAACCTTACACCGAATCCGGATCTTAGCGGTGGGGCATTTTCATATGACTATGGACTATGGACTAGGACTATTTTTCACAAATCAATATCTTTGGCATCTAAAAACCAAAAACTAATGCTAAAACATTTCAACACTACTACCATGTTAGCATCATCAATAGATTATTATTCGTCTCCCGATTGTGTTGATGTCTCCATGGCTAACTATGCTAATTCAAAAAAATACCCTTTGAATGCAATTTTATCATATTTTATTAATTTTCTCGAAATTTGTCGTATGAGATTATATATACTATTTTCACAAAGTTGAATGCAGGAAGAAAATCTCTACAACAATCGACAAACAAATGTAAATGTATAGACATTTGAAAAAGAAAGTTGACTATCGTTACTTTGCCATATGTGATCACAGAGATAATTTGATGATGTCATTTTAGGGAGCTTGACAAGTGATTTATAAATATAGGGTTTGTAGTAGTTTCTTCTTGAAATAAAAAAATAAATAAGGGTGTGAATAGCAAACTAAATCATCCAATATAATTTTATGATTCCTAGGTTCACAACTGCTCTTCAAACGCACAAAATTAGCGAATTTTTGTATTTTTTTTTTAAACTAGAGAATAAATAGATTCTGTGGGAATATTAATATTTGATTTGACACATTTTACAAACTTTTAGGTAGAATTGGTCTCGGTGCTAATTAAACAGTGCCGAACAAGTTTAAAATATTTGTTTACCATCAGGTAGCACCTTAAACAAATGGTAAGACCATTAACAAGTGGGTGAATTATCAACTCTGTCAGATCTGGCCATCTGAAATAAAGCGTTAATATGTACTATTCATCGAATGAGTGAAAAGTTATTTGACGAACTTTCATATACGAGGTCTAATAGATCCGCTATGACATCAACATGATCTTCTATAAGTTTGGTGAAGTTTGCTTGATCTGACTCAAGTACTTTGTATTTTTAAGCTTTTTGTTTTTGTTATACTTATAGCAGTGAAGGGTCTTCTTTTGCTATCGATTTATTTACAGATGGAATTACTAAATAAAATATTTTGACTAAAAAACTCTCTTCTTGCTATTGAAACTAATATTGGCTTTTATATTTTTCGACTAGAAATAATAATAAAATGAAATAAATGATATTTTCGTGCATAAGTTATCTTATGTTGCAAAGGTGGAGGCCATTTATACTAGACAGCTTCCCATGAAAAATTACAAAACCTACCAGTTTTTTAAACCTTACATTTTATTGCTAATGGTTCTGTACAGCAAACGAGTCGCAATAAAACATATTTTTTTTGAAGTAATTAAATTAAAATAAATGTTAGTTTGTTTATTTTAAAAACAGCCAGTTTCTGTCTCCTTCATTAACAATATATTCTCTTTGTTTTTATTAGTTTAAATCGTTGTTATTATTTGCTGATGCGATTGCAAAACAAATAAATTAATTGAGCAGTCGTTCGACAACAGCAGAAATTATGCTTCACCGTGACATCATTTTGATTAAATTTTATATTTTGCTAAGCTCTTGTGCATCATAAAAACTAATTATATATATATGGTTAATGCATTTCATAAAACTTGTTGAAAATTATTACAGGAAATACTTAGCAATTTATTAAAATGCCTGTTTGTTGTGGACTTTTTACCTAAACTTAATATCTATGTAGTCATAATGGATAGTTATAGGATGTGCAAATAGCCAATGACGCGTGCATTGATTTTCAAGTTCAAAAACTATTTAACTACAATCTTGCAGGCTTTTTCAATATATGTTGGCAGTTAATAACTTGGGACGTGCATTTGCTTTTCTTTTTTTAAAAACAGCGCATGCATGAACAAATTTTAATTTAATTAAGTCGCATGTATTTATTTTAAGTGAAATTCTATAGTTTTACGGCTTGAACATTAGGAAAAGAAATGTTAAAATGTATTCACAAAAGACTTGGTTTGGTGCATACATGTTCACAGCGAAAATCTTGAATTACGTACGCGATAAATAGAAAAATGCTAGCTAAATAAGGGAGTTCCGCAAGGTTCTGTATGGGAATCACCGAGGTACCACATATGGGCAATTACGGCCAATTAATGCCAAAATTCAATGCAGATTTTGAAAAACCTTGATTTTTTTACATTACTGACAAAGATCTCTCCTGGAACCATCTTTAAGAACTACAAATCTATCCTCACAAAAGATATTTTGCGTAAGTTGCAGTACTACATAACTTTGTCAGAAAATTTATTTTGAAAGAACGAAAATAGTTTTCTTCACATTGCTTGATAGACGAGTATGAAAGAAATATATTATTTAGAAATTATTGATGCAAAGTTTCCACACTAATAAGAAATTATAGTCGAGGAAATCACTATACCAGAATGCGGTGGCGCGGAGTTTCTATCGCGCCATCTACTCCGTCCTTTACATCGCTTACATGAAACCGAGACAGATGATTGTTAAGTTGTTACCGCACGGATGAATGTATGTGTCCAGAATTGGACTTAGGCTAGTTACAGATTTGTGTGAGTTGAGTTATGGAACATATATAGTGAGTGTAATATGATAGGTAATAATAAACACGTATTTGTCTATTTACTGGTATTTATTTAAATATAATTGAAGGTATATGTTAGGCTTCTTATATCATTAAATCTAATAGTATAAAAAAAAATTCGAGCCAGTCTATGGTTTAAGTAAGGGGCATGCCCACCACTACATCTTCATTAAACAGTCCTAACGCTGTAATAATTATCTTCTTTTAGGCACTTGAAATTACTCACTGCTGTTCCATGTAAATTGGTTTTAATACTGGGTTTTAACACGTATGTCCTCTCGTCTACTATCCGTTTTTGTGAGTCGGTGTCTCTGGTTATTTGCACGTTCACAAAGCTCAAAACTCCAAAAGTCTCAACAGAATCATTAGGATCCTTAGAAAAAAGGTAACGAACCCAGTCAGTCGCTCCCTGAAGCATGAACAATGTTAGGCGTTATTTAGAAAATGTATTTTCCTCATCATTAGGGTTCTTCTTTTGGGCCAAGAACTGAAGATACGGTTCCGGATGGAATTTTTTATATAACACCATTTCGATGGGGAAACCTGTGGGGCGCAACCCCTGGAACGCAAGCAGATAAACCTTCAGCTATTCATTATAACTTTTTTCATTTTTATTCTAATCGTTAGCCCATTTGTTGATCTAACCCAACTTTAAATTTGGCTTTCAAACTTTTACGGCATAAAATAAATACCTTTTTTAAACATAACCTGTAACCCACCTGTAGCTACACCTGGGAATGTTGTAAGTATATATTGGTGCCTTTTATTACCACTAGGTGGTAAATTCGATGTCTTTACATGTTATTTCATTTCGGTATCGGCTCTCCTGTGTGGAGGGAAAAGTATAAGCACCCAAGTAAATGAATATATATATCTTGTAATATCCACTCTGTGATAATCTAGTAAACTTTAATATATTCAACATTCTCTCGTATTTGCTCTAGGAAGTAACGCTGGTCCTTCAGAGCTAGCCGCACGCTCTACTTTGGGGCATATACGTGTGGTAGTGTTTATAATTTCCCCCTTATTGCTGCCTACCCAAGTCAATGCCCCTCAGGCAGACATCAGCCTAACACCTATTCAACTACCAAAGTGCTGGTAGCAAAACGAGCGAATAAAGTTTAATCCGGGTCTGCGTTCAGAGGCATAGCAAACTTCTCGACCTCCCATCTCACCGAGACCGAATTCTGCTATACCGTTTGCCGCGAGTATATCTAGTTTTTATTGAGATTAACATACATTTCTTATACTGAACTTAGTGTAGCTCAAATCACGAATATTATCGTTCACATTATCAATTCATGTAATTATTAACAGCATGACATTTTTCTAGGTTTGTAATTACAAAGCGCATAAGGTGTAAATAACAGGAAGTCACGTTGGATGAAGCTACGACAGAAGTTGTAAGCGTTACGATGCGTTTTACAAAAAATTAATAATATAAGCGCTAGTTGTAGCCGCAATCAACGTTCAGTATTGTCAGTTCTCTGTCAATTCAGTAGCGCGCAGAGGACGCTTATGTCAAACTTATTAACTGTCTATTTATTTTCATTTTTATAAGTTTCTAGTGTTACTTACAGTGATATATTAAATTTCTTGTAATTAGGTAAATAGTTTGTGAGTGCTAGTTTTACTGTTTGTACATAAACTAACCTCAAAATGCCCAACAAAAGACTTATGCAGTAGCCAGAGACATGGTGGTGAAATTAGGTTAGTACTTCAATCAGCAAAAACGTAACGGAGGTTCTTTCTCTTTCACATTTACAAAAAATCCATAATGTGAATTGCAAAATGAAATGCGCCAGCGGATGCCAAAATTCATTGTATTGCATGTTATTGATGTCCATATATTTTCATTATAAAATTCTTGTCTTTTGTAAGCATTGATAAGCTTATATTCTTTCCTATTATTTGGGTTTTCTACCACATGTATTATTATCCTCTTCAAAAACAAATCACCGAATCTACAAAATAATAGAATTATTGGAAAATTAATAATATAAGCGCTAGTTGTAGCCGCAATCAACGTTCAGCATTGCCAGTTCTCTATCAATTCAGTAGCGTACAGTGGAAGCTTATATCAAACTTATTAACTGTCTATTTATTTTCAATTTATAAGTTTCTAGTGTTTCTTACTGTGATATATTAAATTTCCTGTAATTAGGTAAATAGTTTGTGAGTGCTAGTTTTACTGTTTGTACAGAAACTAACCTCAAAATGCCCGACAAAAGACTAATGCAGTAGCCAGAGACATGGTGGTGAAATTAGATTAGTACTTCAATCAGGAAAAACGTAACGGAGGTTCTTTCTCACATTTACAAAAAATCCATAATGTGAATTGCAAAATGAAATGCGGGAGCGGATGTCAAAATTCATTGTATTGCATGTTATTGATGTCCATATATTTTCATTATAAAATTCTTGTCTTTTGTAAACGTTGATAAGCCTATATTCTTTCCTATTATTTGGGTTTTCTACCACATGTATTATTATCCTCTTCAAAAACAAATCACCGAATCTACAAAATAATAGAAATGGGTGAGTCATCCAGACCTGTCAGTGTGAGGTTGGATGCGCACAAGAATTACATTAGAAAGAATGAAATTCAGAAATAAAAGATTTGTGAACATGCTTGTGAAAACGGACATAAAATAAACTGGGACTCGGCAAACATTTTAACAAAAGAGGCAGATAATAAAAAAAGAAAAATTATAGAATCAGCAATAATCTTATAAAATGAAGATAAGTGCGTATCGAATTGTTCTGTAGTAATTTGTACAACCTGGCTACTAATGTTAAAAGAAGAACTTAACAAATTCAACATTATCTAAAAGAAAATATCATCAGTTCTGTGTAAGTAGTAAGTATCTATGGAAATAACATAAACAGAACCTTAAAGCTGTGTATTTGACATACAGAGCAATATAAGAGTTCTTCCAAAAAAAGCTTTGAAAACGGAAAGAGACTACTTCCCGAAACGTCAGCAAAATACATTATTTCTGTGTTTATTCCGATTTATATTATTTGCAAAACATAACCTCTGTCTATTCCTTTGGCGTAAACGTCGCGGGCACAGAGACGTTTTTCCAATAATTCTATTATTTTGTAGATTCGGTGATTTGTTCTTGAACCCAAATAATGGGAAAGAATATTCGTAGAATGCCACAAATAACTTTCAGACAAAATTGTTGATAAGCTTATGCGTGTCATTCTGTATGACCTTGAGCTGATTTGAAATGAAATGAAAGAATGATGACGTGAACGACAACATTCGTGATCTGAACTATAGTTTTGCTGTTTATCATGGCTTACTGCAAATAGATAGGTACTATAGAATTAAAAACAATTACTTAAAATATGACACTTGTGTTTTAATACATATTTGAGGTGCATAGTGTATTTAGAAGTGTTAATTGTCGTTGTTGTAAACTTATATCGCAACAAATTTTGGTATTACTGTTGAGTAGTAATTCTAAGTATCGATTTTTTACGTTTAAAGAATGGCGTTCAAGCCTTAACGATACGAACCAAGTCATGGGAATGGTTATGGTAGGTGCATCCTTGAGAAATATTGAGGCTCACGTTAGTGTGAGCCACAATGTAATTGAATTTGAATGCGTTTTAATGAAATTGGATCTATTCGACATAGGCATAGCGGCAGAAGGCAACGCAGCATAACGATCAGACAGGATTCTTTCTTGGTAAATCATACAGCTACAGAAGCAGATTCTCTACTGCTAGAGTGCATCAGAATAACTTATTGTACGCAACTCGTACGGTATCAGTCTAAGTTGTAAGAAATGTAAGAAATAAGCCCATGAACCAAATTTAAGGTCCAGAGCTTCAAAAACATTTCATCAGAATTGGCGGGTTGAGGACTGAGGTCGCTGTTTGTATTCTAATGAAACTAGAGTTCGTCTTTATAGCTCAGATGGAAGATTAAGAGTATGGAGAAATAGAAGTGAACACAACAGTACAATCCACGTAAGCTTTCGAAGGCGGTTCAATAACCAGCTTGAGGTGGTATTTATTGGGCTAGTCCTGTATAGTTGTTCTTGGAAACATTACCATGAATCGTGAAAGACACCTTAATGATGTCAACTTACTGATGAAATCGGCATGCATTTATTTTAAAAATCTCAATCCTATGAAAATGGGACAATCTCAAGAGACGGGAACTTACCCACACAATCGCGAAGCGCCTCGAATGGCCATTTTGGAAGAATGGGGAAACAAGCAGTTGCAATACATACGGGACTTAATTTCCAGCATGCCAAGACGTTGCCAAGAGGCAATAAGGGCTAGAGGAGGTCCAACACATTACTAAAGTAAGTTTTTATTGATTTTTATTGCCTACTTTAGTGATGTTTATTTACTTGTGTCTTTCAAAATAAAAAGCTGTGTTATAAAATAGTGTATCTTCTCTAATTCCTAAAAAATGTATTTATAATACTCGTTTCTGCATGTTCTGGTCGGTAACGCAATCTGCATTTTTAAGTTACTAGAGGTGTCTAGTTCTAGAATATTGACGCGTAAATTATATATGTTGTATAATAATATACCTGCTACAAGTGAAATTATACTTTAAATATCCTATGCGTCTACACAAGTACATTTTGAATGTTAATTGGTGAGACAGGGACATTGCCATATTTGTTGACACATTTTTTTCAAATTAATATATTCGATAAATACTTGTTTCCTAAGACACAGTTTTAAAATGGATTCACATTCTCCCATGGCGTTTTAGAACAAGATTATTTGCGTCAAAAAATATAAAATAAATAATGTACGTTATTAAACTTGTTATATATTAATTCAAGATAGATAAGGACTTTGGTGAAAATTATAAAATATTAGGCAAGTTTCTTGGTGTAGTTTGAAAAAGACAAGATATTACGTAATACATAGAATATAATATATAGTACAATAAACTTTACCCTCGTTTGATTTTGTTGGATCCTTTTTTAATTTGATATGAGACGTGATTTTTGAGTCATATATATCTTTATCAAAGATGACTAAGGCATTCATTACCTTTGCCTGCTGGCAAAATTTTAATATTTTATATTTTAGAGAAGTTAAGTTATCCTTAATTTGGTATTGCTTCTCTAAAGCAATTTTTGCGTGTACACAATATTCATTTCTTTCAGTTGTAGGTTAATTTTGTGCAGTTCTCCCTATTACCGCTATTAAGCCAGATTTCGTATTTATTTCAACATTCAAACCATTTGACAAAGCGAGTCTGCCTGAAATAGGTAAATCTGTATTTGACATATTAATGACAACCTTGTTAATTAGAGGATTAATTAGTATACTGTTATCTGACTAACATTTAACACACATGTAAATAAGACGGTACGGATGGTCTACTACCTGTCCAGGAGTCTGTATCCGCTCATGGTCAGGGGTAGCAGACTTAGCAGACAAAATAAAAAATTGTTGTACACAATGGTGGTCAGGCCGTCCATCACATACGCGTCGCCGGTGTGGTGCAGCATACAGACCACGACAATGAAAACAATAAAAGTGCTCGAACACAAATTTATGCGCCTCATTTCAAATTCTGGAAGATATATCTCCCTCAGAGACCTATACTCTTTCAAGCTGGACGATAGTCCGTTAACAAGACTCATAATAAAGATAAATAAATAAACAATTTATTTACCTCAGAAACATACATATACAGATAAATATATTTGCAAACAGATTGAGACTAATGTTCGAGGTAAAAACGAACTATTTCAACTGCTGTTGATCTTCCAATAGTCAGAAGTATTAAGATTGAGACTACAAACATTTTTTCAAAATTTTAACAAAAAGAAAATACATATCAAGCTAAAGTATAAATCAAAACAATTTATTTTTATTATTTTGCGGTACAAATGGCAGGGAGTGAGAGGCAGGAACACGAAATTCAGTAAAGAATCACGATAAATTAATGTTGAAGGGCTAGCAGGTTGCTCTAGTAACATGGATTTAATATGCTCGGAAAATGTGTTTTCGACAAATTTTTATGCTCATCTGGTAAAGCATGTGGTTGCACGATCGGTTCCGGAGCAGGTCCTGGTGAGGCAACTGTTTCTATGTTAATATGAATAAATAACTTTTGAATTGAATTGAATTGGTAAAGCATTCCATAAATGAGCTGCTATAAAGACAAAGGATTTCTGGTATACGGTGGTCCTGTGAGGAGGAACTCTAAAATGATGTACAAAACGTGTATTGTGAAGTGTTGAAATTAACTTATTAATTTATTCCTGAGACATATGGGTTCATCTGATTTTGCATAATTCTATATATGAATGAATACATATGAGCCAACCTACGATATTCATGTTGAGAATAGAATGAATGTTTAAATAAGGAGTAATGTGATTTCTACAAGGAATATTAAATGAAAATCTCATACATGAATTTGGTATTTTTTTGACCTTGATGAGAGGACATGTGACTTAACGAACTATTGTACACCACATCACCATAATCGAAAAGTGACAGGATAAGACTTTCACATATAGTCTAGTATACTTTAACTTGGCGTGTGTATGTATGAGTTAATATTTCCGTACGATTTCATTTTCTCTTGTACACAAAGATCCAGAAATATTGTCCACGTAGACAATATTTCTGGACTATTGCTTTAACTTTGTGTACAATATGGGAGAAAATGAAATCGTACGGAAATATTAACTCATACATACACACTCCAAGTTAAAGTATACTAGACTATAGTTGATATTTGACATTTGAAGATAAATAATTCTTGTAAGGCTACAACCCCTTCAGACGTGAATATGCTAAACTTGTTCTGTTGGTTATATGTGTTTAAAAGTTGAGATCGCAGTCAATGTGTTTTCCTAAATTCTTTACCTCATGTACTATAGATATTTTTTCGTTATTTATTTTAAAAGTAATATTTTCACGAATCAATTTCGCTCTATTTACTTTACTGCCGAAAATTAGTGCGAATGATTTGGACACGTTTATTCTTAAAGTGTGGTCTTTTGCAAAGTTATATAGCCTGTCTAGATTTTCATTAATTTCCTCCTGAGCTAATAGGTTTAAGTCAGGAGAAAAGGCAAACTGTAGCTGTGAGTCATCGGCGTATTGATACAATTTTGCATTGTGGATGTTGTCACTCATGCCTGCCACATATATTGAGAATAGCGGGGGAGCCAAAAATAGACCCCTGCGGAACACCTTTTTTATAGCAATGCAAATTAGACAGCATAATGCCCCATTTCGGATTAAACACCCCTTACCGGACCAGACGTTACCGATTTTTGGACAACCCCTGTAGTTAAACTTCACCAACTATATCTTCTGCTTACCCTATCCACCTTTACTAATATTTCATTCCTTTCATATCTTTAAATCTTTCCTGTCCCCCTCTTCCTTTCTTTTGTATCCTTTTTGTCGCGTTTGTCTTTTCTTGGTTTCTTTTTGTACATTATTGTCTCTAAATTCATTTCGCTTCATAAATTTTTAGAAAGTCACATTATACAATCCAAATTTTTAGAATCAAAATTTAGGCCAGTCATATGCAGCCCAGCATTGAGTATCTCGCGGAAGCAGCTTAATTCAAATTGGCCAGCGTCAGATACGAAATTCAAGAATGATTAGTGCGCGAGTTTTTAATTTAGTATGTAATTTTTAGTTTTGTTAAGTCTGTTTTTTAGATATATTTTAATGACACCAGCTTTTTTTTATCTTTAGCAGAAGGTGTTTAGGTTTAAGATTTTAATTGCTGTTTCAACCCAATCAGGCCTACTCAACGCGATGATTGCATGGTTGGTTCCGGGATAGGTCCTGGGGAGGTGTTTTAATATTGTTAAATTTAATAAAGAAGTTTTGAATTGAATTGTTATCAGCGTAACTTATCGCTGTATACAATGGGCAAGTTAGTAAACATCCTTTTTGAATAGTCCTCTTACTACGAACTTAATATTAACCTCTGCGATCTATCTTAAGACAAAGATAACACCACTCTTCTAATAGCCTAGTAAAACAATCCGTCTTATTCAAACAACATTTTTTTTATCTTGATGGATGAATATCAAATGAAGTTGTTCAGGTCTGTCACAGAGGGCTCAAAATAATAGTGAGCGAAATTGGGTGGTAACTAGTTTATTTACAGGCTTAAAAATTAATTGAATATTTGATCAATGTGCAAACTTCTACTGTTTTAATACTAGGTAGTAGAAAATATTGTATGCAACACAATGGCAACTGTAGGTAGTGGTCCTAATATTTAATTATTTATTGTAATCATTGGTAAAATCACTTAAACTACAAAATTGAATATGGCACATGAAAAAATAGTTCCACTACTGGCTATTGGGTAAATTGCAATTTATTTGTTCACATTTAGATACATGTTTAGAAAAATTATAGTTAATAGAGAGAAGTACAGCTACCCGATACCTATACTGACTATATCTATAAAAATCACATTTTGCGCGATGAATTAAAAAGTACAAAATTAATTATCTTCATAATTAACTTAAGCTGTGTTTATAGCTAGCTGCAAAAATATATTTATGATTTATAAATCAATTATGAACATTACTATGGACCTTATTGTCTTGCAAAGAATTCAATAAAATAACATATAAGGTATTTATAAAACGGTATTGTTATTTCTTGAAAATACAGTACTATAAGTAAACATTAACCATGTCATTCAATTATTTTATTTATATGATTGACTACAAATTTTTTTAAATATTTGATGTTTATTTTAATATTATTTCTGCTCAGTACAGTAAAACTATTGATTTATTCAGTAAATAACAAAGACATTGTTTCAGCTGAAATGTAAACGTGTTTGTATATTTGATGACTTAATTAAAAACAGTGAAGGGAGACATAATGAACAATTTGCAATCGCTTAGAAAAACTAACTTCCTCTAGCATCGGCTTGTGTAAGAAAGTCTCAAGAAATCTGAAGTTCTATATAGAATAACCTACTGGCATCCGAATTTTTAGGTCATAAAATAATTTGAAATTGCAATATCAGTCATATGGAATGTTTTTGGATTTTCTCTAAAATTACGATTTTTACGAACTTGAACAATAAACAGAATAATTTATTAATTGAAATTGAAAAATACTTCATTCATAGTGTGGACAGAGATAAGAAAATTCTTGTGTTACAGGATGATGTAAAACATTCTTTGGGAATACACAGTATAATACAAAATCTAGCAAATGCGAATATCCACGTTTGCAATTTGCAGTTACCTACTTTCTCAAATTCGGGCGCCTGAGGTATGAACTCTTCGGCGCCACTGATCTTCATTGGAAGATCAGGAAGGTTCCAAGAGGGAGTAGGAGGTCGAGTAGGAATGAATGGTTGAGGGGACTTCAGGGGGTACGTAAAAAGAGTCCATTTGTGGCCTACTTGCCAGGCACTAGGCCTCCCCCAACAATTACTACTACTACTATTTTTCAAATTCCCGTCTTTTTCCCTGTTTCTTCCCGATTGGGCTAAATTCTTATCTGTGTCCCAGTTGGTGGACCCCCCCGTCTTTAGGTAAGAAGCTGCAGGTGGCGTTTGTTAATTATTTAAACACAAATATACGAATTTTTATTTTTTTAGCAAAATTTGATATGTCCCAATTAATTGGTATGTAGTCCAGGCCTAAAAAATACTGTGATAGTTGAAAAAGTTATTTTCTATTTTTTAATGCACTTTTAACAAAAACTTTTTTCTTTTATTAATATATTACATGCAGTATTTCCCCGATTAAATGGTTATTACCTCTAATGACTTTTAATATACCTTAAGATTTAGTATCGTAGTAATATAATTACACATATTTAAAAATACGTTCCCATTAACTTTTTGATTTACAGCAACATTTATCGCGATGAAGAGCGCACAAAGCATTTGCTAATTATAAACATATATCCTTATCCGTTTATTTCTGTAAATAATAACTAATAAACCGAATAAAAAATTAAGTTAACGCTATTATAAACAAGCAAACAACCTTTCCGAACAGTTTTACAATTAAAATTATCTTTATTATCACTTCCTGCGGGCTTTATTAAAATTCCTATTTCTTGCTGTTTGTTGCCATCTAGGTGCATTGAGTTTACCAAGGTCTCAATTTGTCAATTTCCACTCTAACGACAAAAAATCGAAAAATGCTCTTTAATATGCTTCCTCTGAAAATAATTGCCAATATAGCGGCACTTCAAGGTATTTAATAGCCACTTAAATTAATTAGCTTTACGCTCTTCATTTCGCTGACATTGAAGTGGTCGTCGGATTAGATGATGGTACATGTTCAGAAAATTATTCGACTAGATGTAAACCTCAAGAAGTCATGAGTTTTTGGCTGATGATCCCAATATCAGCATTGATCAGAAAATGAGCATATGGGCATAATCATATTCAGTATATAGTTCCGTTTTAGAGTCCCCCGGCAAATGTCTAGCAAAAGTAGATGAATATTTGACAAAAAGTTAGCCACTGTATATGAAACAAATGAAATAATTAATTAACAGTCTAAGGGCGAATTTATCAATGCAAGGTTAACTCGTAACTAGAGGATAAGTGTTCAGCGAAGCAGTGGATATTTTCTTTCCCTGTATTAACAAACCGGTCGGTCCTAAATCAAATGCATATAGTAGTGATGATGTATATTACATTAGTAAATTACAAAACGAGCATGGAAAGTGAAACTTAACACACGAATGGAAATATTGAATCTAACATAATATACTTGTGTGTTAGGAAAATAACATACACCTATTGATATTATTAACTTTCGTGACGACTACGTTTAGTAAATATGGATACTTTCTTGGGAGGTTGTAGGTAAAAATATTATTCACATAACTAATTTCAAAACAAGGCTTTTTTATAAGATCCGTTGAATCATAAATCTTAACAACTCATCTGTATCGACATTCAGAATTAGTGCAAGAAAGTTAGCTCGAAAAAAGAACTAGGGTGGAAAAAAATTGTGCAAGCTATTCTCAGTGGAAATTTATACGGAAATATATTTTGAACAACCTCCTAGAAGTCTCATTAGATTCGGATATGTCAAGTTGGAAAAATATGGCTGCCATATTGTTTTTATTTTTTAGTTTTTTGCAAATATGTTGGAAACCAGAGATTATTCGAAAAATGTCAAGATACCTTTTTTAAAGAGCTCCAAAATGTACACCTGAAAAGGCGTTTTAGGATATCTTACCTTGACATTTAGTGAAATTAACCAGATAAGTTGTAGTCTATTGAGGGAGTCTGGGGAAAAAATTAATATTTTGTAAGAGGCGCTTCTTTGAGAAAAGTGGTAGGTGACCAGGTTTGTGTAACCGGCCCCGGGGGTTGTGTTCCCCCTACAAAGGTGTGGAAAATCAATATATAAAAACACTTTAATAAACATGTTTTTTTTCTACTTTTCAATTAGAGATGGAAAAAAATGTCCACCCACTTGAAGGTTGAAAACAACCCCTGGGGTGGTTACACAATCCTCGTCACCTATCACCTTCTTCAAAGAAACGCCTCCTACAAAATTTTTTTTTCACAAAAACATATCAATTTTCCACCCCCTACAAGGGTTAGAAGTCTGGGATAGTGGTGGCTGTCAAATCCCTCGAGGGGCCTTCCGTTCTACTCGAGGGAACAACAATTCGAAAAGTCGAAAAACTGGGAAAAATAAACAGGTTCACGGAGAAGGGGATTGTGAGGGTGGTTTTTGACCAATTTGTGGGGGTTGCCAAGGTGGAAAAAATGGTTTGACCCCGGGAATCGATTCAGCACCCTCGAAAACGTGGGGGGGGGGCATTGTGAAGTCCGAGACGCAAACATTCGGTAATTTCAATCAATCGAAGCTTCCTCCTCCCCTTTTTGGCAGCAGATTTTTGATTGAAAAGTCACAGTTCGAACAGTTTGATCCGAACACAGCAGGTTCAACAAGTACACTGAATTGCGTTATTGCATACTAAATTGTAGATAGCGGCCGGGGCGTATTGAGGGGAGGATAGAGGCGAAATTCACGAAAATGGCCGAGAGTGGGTCGGAGAGTCACGAACGTTGGGCCCCTTCCACCTCACCTCTTCGCTCCCAACGATTGTATAATTAACACTTCTTTCTAGTTTTTTAATTTTTAGCTTTGTATACAGGACACTTTTTAACCTCTCCACAATAAAATTGTGAGAGATTACTAAAATTGGTTCAAAAACAAAAATTGAAATAACATCAAATCTTTACGTTTTGAGGTCCTAGGAACCCAAAAAAGTGGTTTTTGAAAAATGTCTGTGTGTGTGTATGTGTGTATGTGTGTTAGCACGATAGCGCCGAAACTATTGAACAGATTTGAATGAAACTTTGCATCTGCGTTTCTTTAGTGCCCCAGAAGAACTGAAAAGGTTTTGGTTGAGATCGGATTACGTTTAGTGCCGTTTTGACGCAACAAGTTGTTTATTTTATAATTACTTTCAATTTGCAATGGAACCATTGAAAAGCAGTTAAAATCCTGATTTCAACGATATATCACACTTCTACCCTTTCAATTTGGTTTCCGTGAAATAAATTAAAAACCAAGCAAATATGAAGCATAGATCGCATTTCGCATGACATGATCGATGCGCGTAGCCCTTACGTCGTGAAACTCGTCACATCACGTGTCAATTCACGTGTGAGGGTTTCTTCACTGCTCTAGAAGTAGAGCGGATTACGTTTAGTGCCGTTTCTAAATGTATCCAATGTATGTACAGACAAATCGAAGAATTAAACTACAAATATTCCTCTAAAATCTAGTAAAATTACTGAAATGCTAATGTTTCATTTACAGCCGCGAGCGATCGGATTGCAATGAGCAAATTTTCACGATTGTCATTGTCATAGTTTGTCATCCGATAACATTGGTGTCATGTTATGTTAATAAGATTTCGGCATATTATTTGTAACTTTTAGTGGATTGTCACAAACTTTAAAGGTAGATGTAACAATATCAATATCATATGCTTTCTGTACCTTTGTTGGTGAATTTATTACAGATTGTCACTTTACCAATTTTCAGTTTGTTGCTTTACAAATCTGTAGTGTTTAGGATAACTAGACTTTCTTAGTCGTTCAAGTGATGTTAATGTTGTTAATATCCTAATAGTATATTATCCAACGAGCGATAATGTAGGTAATAACTCTCATAGATGATTGTAAATTCATTAAGTTGAGGGTTTTTTTTAGTGCCCCAGAAGATCTGAAAAGGTTTTGGATGAGATCGCATTACGTTTAGTGCCGTTTTGTCACACAATTTAATGCTCTTTTCGGCTTCAAAGATCCACCGAGTGGGGAGGTTCCAGCCGCTTCCAGTAGCTGCCGATTTTTTTTTAACATAAATAGTATTGAGTTTAAACCCGTTATGTTAAAAAAGTATAATGCACAAGTACCGTTTATTTTATAATCAATACCAATATACTATTTACATTTAAAAAAAAATTTCCTCTGTTTTTAAAAGCTGGTTTTCAGCCATAGGTGATGGTAGTAGGTACCTACCTAAAAGATGAGGCTTAGCTTATTTCACAACTACGACTCGTATAAATATGCAGGTGTGATACAATAAATAAATAAATCAAGTTTATAAATATAACGTCATTTTTATAACATTCTGTAGGTAACTGTGCAATATTAACATTTACATTGGGAGCTCCATTTCTTGAAAAATCCGATTTCCTTAATTTTTTGTTCTTTCCAGATAACAAGGGAACAATTGATCCTACAAGGTTCCGCTTGTGTTTAAATTAAAGCAAAAGAACTGATCTACAACTTTATTTCCTATGACTTTCCTTGTAAGATGAGTGAATTCTTGGATGCAGTAAATATACACCAATAGATTGTACGAGGACAATAGCTATCAATAGAAGATATTATTAAAGTCAAATTTAGTTCTTATTTACAAAATTAAAAATAAACTAATTGCCTCAATATCGGTAAAATTTTCTGTAGAAAAGGTCAGAGGTCCATTCATATAATATAAGATGTAAAGATAATTATGCCATTGATTTTGTAAGACCAGTAATTCACAAAAAAATCTTGTTAGGAGATGAAGTTAAATTTGCTCCAAATTTAAAATAATTTGAAACAAAATTAACAAATATTAATTACAAAATGCATAGTGAAAATAAACTCTAACCTAGAAATACGTAGTAATACTATAAAATTCTTGTAATTCTGAACCCCAATGGCAATGAGTTAGGGTTGGTTTTTCATATATCATTATTTATGTGAATATTCCATAGAAAATTATTACAATCATTAATTAAGGACCAAAATTCTTTCTTAAATCGATTTTAATCTATTAGTAACAGTAATGGTGTGTGAGCTCAGACAGAGTTGATGTCATTCATCCAAATAAAATCAATATTTCATGCATTTCAACTGCTATAAATAATAATTGTGTATTTTACCGCTTCTTGCACACGTCTATTTCGGAAGTTATATTATGAGTTATTTTTAAATAAATCGTATGTCATTGAGAAGTGACAATATTTACCGTGACTACATTGCTGTGAAATTAAGCATTGTATATTTTTTCTGTCTAAAAATTGTCCCCAAATGAGTTAGTTACATGCTTTTTACTTTTCATTGTTTCGGTCAATATTTGTGCAAGCTCATCGTAGAATTATATTTATCAAACTATTCACCGAATTAATAAATGTATTCTTTTTTAGTAAAATGGCAGTTGAAGGGTCAAAATTATTATCACTGGACAGTGGACATGATAAATAAGAGAATTCTTTATCTAGCTGTAACTAAGTCGGTCATGCAAACAATTATTGTCAGAGGAAGTGATAGCAGAGCTGTCAAAAATTAGTTTGTTCAATATTTTATATAGTATACTAGTAGTTATTCCTTATAATTTAATTGCGTTATGACTCGTCTGGGCTATTCCAACGAAGATTATTTAAATTTATTAATTGTTTATGGAGAATGCGACAAAGTATTAACAAGAACGTGTGATATTTGCTTTAAGATATCCTGATAAACCTAAGCCATCACCCAGCACAATTCCTACAAAATAATAGGATTCTCTGAACTTTCGTAAATATTGTAAAAAACATAGTATTTAGGTATAGGGAAGTAAATGTAAATTTCATATTTTTAGTCGTAGAATTTGATAAAATAAAAAAATGGGGGCTTCCATTTACAAAACTGAAGATATTTTAAACAAAATGGAGAAACAAAACTGTACCTTCGGAAAATTTAAATCGTTAGAATTAAGCGGGTTAAGGAAGATTATTAATAAAATGAAGAATAAAGAAACTAGTATAGATGGAATAAATATGAAAATAATAAAGTTATTTGTTAAAGCGATCGGTGATAAATTTCTTAAAGTTATAAATAATTCTTTGGAACCAGGAACTTTTCCTATTCAACTATGCGACCAATTGAAAAAAAAGTCAATACTGATAAATGTGAAGATTTCGGCCTGTTAATATGGTTCCAACTCATGAGAAAGTATTAGAACTCGCAGCTAATGAACAAATTGTGGAATATGTAGAATCTAATAATATATAGGGTGTCTCACCGGGAACTGAATCGATCGATATAGAGAAAAGTATGCATCAGAAAATTTTGAAAATAAATAGATAATTACTAATATCGGTGTGGCCAATCCAACTAAAATAATTACAAGCAGCTGGCACTTCCGCTTATGCCGGAAGTCGATACCAACTTGCTTATTTCAAATGAAACACCCTATATATTATAGGGTTTTCGAAAAGAGCATAAAATTATGAATCGAAAATATGCAGCATATCCTACACCTAAACCTAGCCGTTTCAAAGATATTTGACATTTTATAGAAAATTTGATAGGTGCAACGGTTTGCAAGAACCGTTATAACTCGTGTAAAAGATCCTCATTTGCTTCTTGTCACATAAAAAGAACAGAAGGAAAACTACGTTTTACTACTGAAATAAATTCAATAATATCATACCAAGTGTTCCGTTTTTCGCGTTACATTTTTTCAACTTCAAACCGCGAAAACTTGTTTAGGTCAAATGGAACACCCTGTATTTTTTACGTCAAGTTGTGTAAAATTGAATTCCCTTTTTTCTGATGTTAGCATTGTGGGGGTTAAAGTTATAAATTTTTGAAATATTTGCGATTTTATTAGAAATTCATGAATTGTTGTAATCATTTCATCAAAATAGCCATGATTAGAAACAATCAGTCATGTCATTATCTTATGTCAAAAAATCCCAGCACGTTTATATTACACCCACGAAGACTTTTTAAATTTGTTTATTATTTATGGAGAATGTGATAAAGTAATATCAAGAACTTGCAGCACATTTACTACTCGATATCCAGAAAAACGGAAACCGTCATCACCCACTGTAAAACGCATACTGGAAAATTTTAAAAATTATGGCTCTGTCAAGGCAAAAATGCAAAGAAGAAAGCCTATTGTTGATGACGTAAACATTGAAATAGTCATTCTGGAATATTTTCATGCATTTCCAAGGATGTCATTAAGACAAGCTGCTCTGGAATCGGGACTATGCAAGGATTCAATTCACAGAGTCTTATTAAAACATAAGTTTCACCCGTTTTCATTCTATATGGTTCAAGAATTAAAAGAAACAGATTTCCTAAGAAGACAGAATTTTTGTAAGTTTATTCTAATAAGGTCTGAGGGACACGATTCTTATTTGGGAAATATTATATGGACAGATGAAGCAAAATTTACTAAAAATGGACTTTTTAATAGACACAATTCGCATTATTGGAGTGACTCAAATCCTCATATGTTCAGAGAGCGAAACTTTCAGGAAAGTTGGCAGTTCAACGTTTACTGTGCCATAAGAAACGATAGAGTGTTGGCATTACAATTTTATCAAGAAAATTGAAACGGTAAATTAAATTTTCTCTTCTGCTAATATGTATAGGGAAATTTTTGTTTTTTTTTTTAGGTGAAAGATATCTGAATATCTTACAAAATTTGAATAATAACTATTTAGAAAATTTACCTCTCGCCGAACATAGAAACATTTTTTATCAGCACGACGGTGCTTCCCCACATAACGCATATTTAATTAATAATTATTTACAAGAAACTTTTTATGATCAATGGATTGCCAATAATGGGCCTTTCTTATGACCTCCTCGCTCACCCGATTTATCAGTTCTGGATTATTTCATTTGGGGAACTATTAAAAATAAAGTTTATGAGAGCCTATTAACAATCATTGAAGATTGTATGCAAAGAGTAAGAAATGCATTTCAAAACATCACAGAATTCAATTAGAAGAGCTACCCATGAGGAACTAATCCGAAAGTGCGAAAAATGTGTCAAAGTTCGAGGGCGGAATTCTGAGCAATTATTAAATTAAAATGAGATCATATTTTAAATTGATCTTATCTCTGCTATTTTAGTTCATGCCATACCTTCAATTCGATTAATACGCATGTTACAGTGTTAGTGTTATTTTGCGTTTTTGTGGATATCGAGTAGCAAATGTGCTGCAAGTTCTTGATATTACTTTATCACATTCTCCATAAATAATAAACAAATTTAAAAAGTTTTCGTTGATATAATGTAAACGTGCTGGCATTTTTTGACGTAAGATTATGACTGATTGTTTCTAATCATGGCTATTTTGATGAAATGATTACAACAATTCATGAATTTCTAATAAAATCGCAAATATTTCAAAAAGTTGTAACTTTAACCCCCACAATGCCAATATTATAAAAAAGGGAATTCAATTTTACACAACTTGACGTAAAAAAATAAAGGGTGTTCCATTTGACCTAAACAAATCTGCGCTTGGTATGATATTATTGAATTTATTTTAGTTGTAGAACGTAGTTCTCCTTGTGTACTTTTTATGTGACCCGAAGCAAATGAGGATCTTTTACACGAAGAAAGTTATAACGGTTCTTGCAAACCGTTGCACCTGTCAAATTTTCTATAAAATGTCAAATATCTCTGAAACGGCTAGGTTTAGGTATATGATATGCTACATATTTTCGTCTCAGAATTTTATGCTCTTTTCGAAAACCCTAAAATATATAGGGTGTTCCATTTGAAATAAGTAAGTTGGTATCGACTTCCGGTATAAGCGAAAGTGCCAGCTGCTTGTAATTATTTTAGTTGGATTGGCCACACCGACATTAGTAATTATCTAAATTTTCAAAATTTTCTGATGCGTACTTTTCTTTATATCGATCGATTCAGTTCCCGGTAAGACACCCTGTAATAATGAAGAATCAAACTCGTTTTCGTAAGAATAATTTCTGTCAGAATGCACTGCAAACAATTCTAGTTCAGTGGAAAAGTGCCTTAAACGACAAATTTATGATAGGTGTTGTATTCCTTGACCTACCTAGGGCTTTTGAAAATAGAAATAGAGAACTGCTGCTGTTAAAATTAACAAATGTGGGATTTACAAATATAGTATTAAAATGGATAGAAAATCATCTTACGAGCAGATACCAAAAAACCAAATACTACCATTTCTTCAGAACAACTTATTAAATTTGGTATACCCCAAGGAACAGTTCTCAGCCCAAATTTGTTTATAATGTATATAAATGATATTGTATAATCCATAAATGATTGTAATACACAATTTTTTGCAGACGATACCTTAATATAAATATGATAGCGACAATGTGGATGAAATATTAAAGATCTTAAAGAGATTTGGAAATTTTAAATAAATGGTTAACAATTTAAAGTTAAATATAGACAAAACCAAGTATATGTTAATAAAAAACTATTACAGCATATTAAATCAGAAATAAAAAGGAGTGATAATTGGTGGTGAAGATATTGAGCAGATCAAAGAATTTAAATACTTAGGAGTGATAATTGATGAAGAATTGAGTTTTTCAAATCATGCAGTGTATATGACTTTAAAAAATGCGTGGAAAGTAAACCTTTTGGGTAGACTAGGTGAAGATCTTAGCTAATAGACAAAGTTAACAATTTATAAAACTATTATAGATCAACATTTCAATTATTCTTCAACAGTAGTATTCTTACTTAATGCTACACAAGTTTCCATATTACAAAAAAAAAATGTAATAGATACACTAGTGTGAAATATATGTTTACAAAATTATAAATATTCAGTGTCAATTAAACTATAATCTTCAACACTTTAGTATTTATATATAAAATTTTACATCAGTTATTTCCACAACATTTATTAGAAAATTGTTCGTGTCGCGGATTAGACAATCCCCCCGTTTTGGAGGGTGCTGAATCGATTCCCGGAATCAAACCAATTTTTCCACCTCGGCAACCCTCTCAAATTGGCCAAAAACCACCCCCAAAGACCCCTTTTCTATGAACCCGTGTATTTTCCTCAGTTTTTCGACTAATTGTTATTCCCTCGAGGGATTTGGCCTGAGCAACCTCTCCTACCTTTGTAGGGGGTGGAAAATTGATATGTTTTTGTGAGAAAAAAATAGATATTTTATAGGAGGTGTTTCTATAAGGAAGGTAGTAGGTAACCAGGGTTGTGCAACCATATCGGGGGTTGTTTTCACCCTTCAAAGGGGTGGAAAATTGATATTTATTTCTGTGAGAAAACATTAATATTTTGTAGGAGGCGTTTCTTTGTGGAAGGTGGTAGGTGACCAGGGTTGTGTAACCACCCTCGGGGACTGTTTTCACCCTTCAAAGGGGTGGAAAATCAATTTATAAAAACACTTTAATAAACATACATTTTACAATATTTTTCATCTATAAATGAAAAAAATTCCACCCCCTTGAATGGGGAAAACAAGCTCCGGGGGCTGGTTATACAATCCTGGTCTTCTATCACCTTCCTCAAAGAAACGCCTCCTACAAGATATCAATTTTTTTCTCACAAAAACAAATATCAGTCTTTCACCGCCTACACGGGTTGGAAGCCTGAGGTAGGGGTGGCTGAGGTCAAATCCTTCGAGGGACCTTCCGTTCTACACGAGCATTGAAAAACCGGCCCTAAGACTGTTTACGTCATATCCTTAGATACTTACTACTTACCCAGATCTGTTGATATTCTCAATGATATTACGTTTGCTAAGTTCTTCTTTTAAACATTGGTAACCATATCGGCAAAAATCTGTAGAACAATGAGATACGCATTTATCCTCATTTAATAATATGGCAGATTCTTTAATTTTCTTCTTTAACTGCCTGTTTTATTAGTCCCACTTTATTCTGTACTCATGTTTTCCCAAGCGTGTTCGCAAATATTGAATATTTGAATTTTTTATAATGTAATTTTTGTGTTCATCCAGTCTTACACCGTAATGTCTAAATGAGTCACACACATAATGCATATCACATTCGCTCGGGATACTATTGATAAAAATCCATGTAGCAATGAAAAACTGTGGTTATTTATTTATTAAAAAAAGAGTTAACTAAACAGTTGTCTGAGATATTTTCCATATTAATAATAGCACTGCCAAGTATTTATAATATAAACAGTAATTCCCGTTGTCTGCTACATTAAATCATTTCAAAACGCATTGTTTCATGATCAGATACACAAATTAAAAAATATTCATAAAATTCAAAATCATTAATTAGTGTAAGGAATTAGAAAGCATATCATTGTTCCCTGACTTGCATAACAGATTATTAATTCTGATCTATTACCCGAAGCAATGAAATTTTAGATTTTTAAAATCGTTAGTTATCTAGATCGTTTCAAACACGTTGCCCCTAGTCTGGTAGTGAAAGAAAGAGCTGGCCAGGATTTTAAAAAAAATTTCAGTACGCCATCTCGCCACATTTATTTACGTATATTTGATGTCAATGAGATCATTATTCATTTAGAAATTCACTCATATTTGTGTTTTATTTTACTAATGTTTTGCAATGAAATATTAATAAATTAGATTTTTGCAGTTTTTGTTGTTAGGAAATAATAATAGACTGCACTAGCACTACAATAGTCTGTGCAGGGAAGAACTAACGATTTTACCAGCTGAAGTTTAGTCTGCTCAATTACTTCATTTTTTAGATGATAGAATTCCAATTTAAAGTACGATGTTTTCGGAATATGGTTTTTATGTTGGTTAAAACTTTAAAGATTGCTTTAAAATCAACTCCCAAATTCTTTGCCAACTCCATTCAGGTAATGACAGCGCCATTAATTATTAGTTGATTGTGGTAAACTACATTTCTTTGTCGCTCATTACCTAGGCACCATGCAGTAGTTTTATTGGGACTTTAAGTCCATTGTCGGTGCACCACTGTGTTCTAAATAAATTCTAAATCTAAATTAATCTGACTGATGGCGCCTTGGGTTTTTGATAAAGGACACGATCTATAGAGTTGAATATCATCTGCTTATAGGTGAATATTACAATATGAATGGAGTATATTATATCGAAAGTGTATATAGAAAGTAATGTGGGTCCGAGAATGCTACCTTGAGGTACCCCATATTTAATCGCGCCAATTTGTGAATAATTATCATTTATAACAACTTTTTGTGTACGATTTTTCAAATAAGTATGAAACCAAGTTAATGTTGCATTATCGGAAGCCATATTTTTCATTTCGCAAATTAATAGATCACTATTTACCAAATCGAATGCTTTACTTTGACTCAAGAGTATCATGACAGATGCATTTGATTTATCCAATTCCAAGGATATGTCATCAATAACCTTTAAAAGTGCAGTTCTTGTACCATGTATTTGTCGAAATCCAGATTGAATACTTAGTAATATTTTAATATAATCTTGTATTTGTATGGAGATTATTTTCTCAAATAATTTTGAAAATGTTGGTAGGTTTGAAATGGGTCGCAAGTTGCTGGTAACGACACTTTTGTGTAGGACATTACATTTGCTGATTTCCATACACTGGGAAATATACCAATATTTAAGGAATCATTAAAAATATTACGCAAGGTATTAATGCAATATGGTAACACTAATTTTATCATTTCACTCCCGTGAAGTACTTGGGGGTCAGACTAGACCAGCGACTGACGGTCAACACACAGATCAATGAGACGATACGGACGGTCTATTCTCTGTCCAGGAGTCTATATTCGCTCATGGTCAGGGGTAGCAGACTCAACAGACAAAATAAAAAATTGTTGTACACGATGGTGATAAGGCCGTCTATCACATAAGCGGCGCCGGTGTGGTGCAGCATACTGACCACGACAATGAAAAAACTCAAACTGTTGGAACACAAATTTATGCGCCTCATCTCAAATTCAGGAAGGTACACCTCCCTCAGAGACCTCTACGAACTCTATGACGACATAACCCCGATAGCAGACTACGTCCAGCAAATCTCTCAGAACTTCTACTCGTTCAAACTGGGCGATAGTCCTCTGACAAGACTCATAACGCAAATTAGACAACATAATGCCCCATTTCGGATCAAACACCCCCTACCGTACCAGACGTTACCAATTTTCCGTCAGCCACTATAGCCAAGTTTCACCAATTATACCTTTCTCTAATCCTATCCACCTTTCACTAGTTTTTCATACCTTTGAATCACCTTTAATCCTTTCCTGTCCCCTCTTCTTTTCTGTTTGTGTATGTTTGTAGTGTTTGTTTTTCCTTCGTCTCTTTTTGGACATTTTTGTCTTTAAATTAATTTTTCCCATCATTAATCTCGTAATCGAACGAAAACAATTTTTGTATCAAAATTTTGTAAACTCACAGTTTAGGCCAGCCCTGCGCAGCCCCTCGTTGGAACATTTCGCGGAAGGCACTTTGTTCAAGTTGTGGTGTCAGCGTCCGATGCGAAATTTTAAAAAGTGAAGTGTGCTAGTTACTCTAAAAATTGTGTTCATTGTTCAGTTGTGTTAAGCTTACTTTTTTGCATACTAAATCGTATTACCTATTTTATTTTTAAGTTTTAAAAAAGGAGTCTAGGTTTTTTATATTGCTTTAATTGTCGTTTTCGCTGAACCGGACCTGTTCCGCGCGATCATGCAATCCGCAACCGCGTCAAAGCGGTGGTTGCACGATCGCGCCCGGTTCACACTCCAGGGAGGCAACTCTTTTTAAATATTAATAAAGCTCTTTTGAATTGAATTGAATTGAATTGAATCATTTTACTTCCACGTCCAGTGGAAGTATAGTAACGCAAACAATTTTTTTTTTGTTGAAATAGGCTTAAAATGTCATGAAACGTCGAGATTTTAAATTTGAGCGAAAAAAATTTTCCTGTCTGTCGGTCTGTCTGTAACTTTTTTGTGCGCATGTTTACTCTGAAACCGTTTATGATGATCGACTTGAAATTTAGTACATTTATGTATTGTAACGAGATCTGGAACTAGATTATATTTTGATCTAATTCCGTTGAAGGGTTCGGGGGTAAATGGGGTAAATAAGGGTAAATAGGCAAAACAAACTAGTAAGAGTCCATAAAATTGCAATTTAGGGCTCAAATTTTTTTTTTGGCATCAGCCACCCCTCCCCCTACTATCACCCCTAATACCACCCCCACACTATTATGAAAGGGAGCAAAAAAATTAAAATGTGATTTAATGTGTATACAAGAACGAAACGTCTAAAAAAATTTTTTTGCGTTAGCTACCCCCTCTACCACCTTCATTGCCACCCTCACCCTATTATTAAAGTGGGTAAAAAAATTAAAATGTGATTTGGTGTATATACAACGAAACGTCTAAAAAAATTTTTTTGGAGTTATTACCCTATTATTAAAGGAAGTAAAAAATTAAATTGGGATTTGAACCAAGGACCTCTAAAATTTATTTTGGCATTAGTTACCCCCTCTACCACCTCCATTTCCACCCCCACCCATTTGTTTAAAGGAATAAAAAATTAAATTGGGGTGTAGTGTGTATACGAGAGCCAAGGACTTCTTACTCTATTATTAAAGGGAATAAAATATTACATTGGGATTTAGTGTGCATAAGACTTGGATACAAAATTTGGATGTTTAAGTAGTGATTTCTTGAGCAGCGGTTTTTTAATTAATATCATCGCAGCCAACGGCTTCTGATTTTGAACAGTTTATATCTTTTATTCCAGTCAACGAATTTTTCAATATGGGTGTGCAGATTACATGGAGGGTGGCAGAATTTTTGACTAAACATCCTAAAAGTCCCCGACCCTAGGAGGTGAGCATTGCGGGGGGGCTTCCGGATGGCCCTAAATTTTTATTATTTTTGGGTTTCTCGCTAATAAGGCGAAAACTGTTGGTCCTAGATGAAAAATTATCCTTATCTTTTTGAAAGCTGACAAAATTTCCTACATTTTTTTATTTCGACAAAAGTTTATATCTTCATCATCTGTTTCTGATCACAATTAATTTTCGTCATACTCTGCTCTTAACACCTCCGATCTTCTTTATAAAATAAGATACAACCAAATCAAGATTTCAAGATTTTTTGCTATAATGTGATTGGGTTATTACTTGAAATCAGTACCTATATTTGAGGGCTACACCAATACATCAAAAAGTACAAAAATTGCTGAACAGAATCGTAGTAATCGGCTGAAGAAGTGCGTGGATGTACACTTCACCATGGAAACTGAAATCACGGTTTCTTTTTCAGTAGCCGTGATAGGCGAAGATGTGGACTTGGCAGTCCCCAGCGTGACATATTCCTCGTGAAACCTGGCAGAGGAAAAGTATGCACAGCAACATACTCTTCAGAAGAGCTGGGGCTGGAGCACATTTTGTTTTTACATGATTTCAAAGGCTGTGGTACCACCTTCGCAGCCTTCACGAAGAGAAAATTCAGGTTTGCCAAATTATACAAGAAAGACAAATCGGTCAAAGAAGCAGCTGAGGTGTTTACCACCCCTTCATCGACACCATCTGAGGTCGAAAGAGCAGGACATAATTGCAACCTTAGATGGTACGGTGCTCCATCTAAGGAGATATCCTTAGATGATTACAGATATCGGTAATTTTTAAAATCAGTCACTTCGATTAAACCAGACATTTCCACTTTCCCACCAACTAAGGGGGCCACGAAGTACCATTCCTACAGAGTGTACTACCAAATCCAGCAGTGACTGGGAACCATACTGACCTCACATGTGTTAGGTTTGGGAATTCCTGGCTGAGAGGAGAGAATGGGAAATTGGTGCCCAAACTAACAGACAAAAATGCTGCCCCCGACGAAATTTTGCAAGTTATATTTTGTCGTTGTAAAAAAGATTGTGACTGGAAGATGTGGATGCAGAAAGGCATCAATAAATTGTTTGCCAGCATGCCTCAACTGTCAGGGCAACTGCCACAATGGAGTCCCCATAATAGAGGATGAGGAGGATGAAGAATTTGATGACATAATATTCTCTATGGAGGATTCATTTTCCTCATCTACTGGCGTGGTGACCCCATAAGCTATTCCTCCGTCCGAAAATTGATCGCTTTTTTTTTGTTTCTTTAATAAAAGCATTAGCTAATTAGCAATTAGCCAATTATATGTAAATAAAAGTAGTTGAAATCATAATGCTGTGGTCCTACCTACCTTTTCCTCACTGTTGGATTGTAGCTACTTATTAGTATACCAAATGCAACTACTTACAACAATAAATAGATTTTTAAAAAGCCAAATGAATGCAATAAAATGTAGGTATGATTTCAAGCAGAAACCCTATCACATTACAGCTAATAATCTTGAAATCCATTATCTCAGCCATTAATTATATGTAGAATATATAATTTTTAAGTCAATTTAATCTTCTTCACTTGATTTGGTTGTATTTTATTATATAAAGAAGATTTGAGGTGAGTATGACGAAACAGCGTTTTCCGGATATCGGGAAGCCCTCCCCCGTAAGGCTGACCTTACAGAGTGGGGGGCTTTTAGGCTGTTTACCTTCTAACTACTCCAAACCCATCCCCTGAAGTCAAAAATTCTGCCGCCCTCCACGTAGTCTATAATAATTTGTCGACAGGACTATTTATAGATATCTTCATTCAATATATCTTTAAATGAGAAAACAGTGTCATTTACTTTATTGTTATCATGGTATGACAAGAGATTGATGTTAATACTAGTACTACCTGCTACATTTAAAAAAATAATAATTATTGATGTCATTTGCATTTGATAATTCTTCAGGATATTATCTCTAATTGATTTTGTGCATGTTGCCCAATTTGATAAACTTTTTCATAATTTTTTGGACTATGTTTGTGTATATTTAATTCGTGTTTTGTCGTATTTTTTTTTCTCGCGCTATAGCCTCCTTAACATAATTTTTTCATGTAATATAATATTCTCTGTTAGTATCGACTTTATTTTTCAAATATTCTTTGTGTGCTTTTTCCTTAAGTTTAATCATTTGTTTTATGGTAAAAGTTACGGTCTATAGTTTCTTTTAGTTTTATGGTGCAAATAGGAGCATGCACATCAAATAAATATACTTTGGTGCAAGCTATGGCTTAAGTTTACGTTTTCGATAGAGTTAATATAATAATCGGTGTTATTATGCATATCTAATGTGTCAGTAGATTCTAATATATCAGTATAATTTATGCACTAAGGTAATAAATATTTAATTGCATAATACGCCATATTGGCAAAAATGCCTGTCTCCATTGAGCATTACATCAATTTGATATGTAGTTAATGCAAATATTCCAAATTGTCAATAAAACAATAAACAACCAAGATATTAAAATAATGGTATACTGTTAGTCCCATAATAACAATTTGTAAAATTTGTTATGCAGAATTTTTTTATATACCACACCTTATATATGACCTTTCATAATTATAAAGATTTTATTATAGCATTATTTAAATTTACTACATTAAGAACTAAAAGATCTTAAAGGTCTTCCGATATACGAGTTGCAGAAAAGCACACCTGATGATTTATAAATTGACACAAAATGTCAATGGTCAATCTCGACATTATGAATTCAATAACTTCTTTCGAATAATTTTAAGTTTTTTATTTTACTTATTCATAAGACTTTGTACATGGCAAAAATACTAACAGGTTATAACACTTTCTTGATTTCTTCTTGCTCAGGGTGGGCGGCATTATATTCCAAAGAACGGAGGATCAGCGCTGGAACTGGTGGGGGAGTATTGTCATCAACTGGTGGCACTGGAAGATGAGCTCCCTGGGGTTGGAAGCCGTTCTCGTTTGCAACGTATGTCAATTGAATTGGAGTACCGTCGGGCGCTGTGTACGAAACTGATCCACTTACTTCCTCGGCTTCGGTCTCTTCGTTACCGGCGTTCTTCAGTACGCCATGTTCTTCAGCTAGGATACCATTTCCCGTTTCAAATGAGGACTGGAATGAACCATCGATGTTAACTTCTTGCTCCTGCTTGACAATTGGGATAGGTTCGACAGGCTCGGCAGCATATGCTACAGCTAAGAAAGCAAATGCACAAATCTGAAACAAAATATCAATAATAGTTAAAAATATACTTATAGTATACAGGTTTCTAGTTGTATACCGAATTGAAAATGCGCTATATTCTCGAAGAACTGAAAATCCAGATTAACCCAAATCAGAATAAGTTGTACATCATGTAGCACAGCACCTCTGTACCAGTTTCGAACTGCATACCATAATATAGATCTGCCAACGGATGATAGAACGTACAAAGCTAGAAATGAGTCTGAGGAAGCGACGAAAGAAAAGTGCAAGTTGAAATTATCTAATTCGGTAGAGAAAATTATCAGAAGCAAATAGAAATGGCCAAAACATGTCTCCCAAACCAACATAAAGGAAACAGAAGTCATCGAAAAATGATGCGTAAAGAGAACAAAGATGCATCGGCAGATTCTGGATGAGATGACATCCAGAGACTTTGCTAGAAACAACTGAATACTGGCCACGTATAACAAACATGCATGGAAGGAAATGAATTTATATCTACAGGTTGAAGAAGATGACTTTACTCTTAGGAATAATTAACAATAATAATAAATACATCACAGGTAATGACGACCCCCTTTATGCCGGAAGGCACTAGAAGAGCCTTGTGTGGGAGGGGGCTACACATTTAGAGACAAGGGACACACACACCCAATATCCGTGTATAGTGGAAAAATCCCTCTCACAGTATTTTCCACTGCCACGACTGAGGATCAAACCCGGAACTTTTGGGTGAGAGGCAAGTGCGCAAGTGAGCATCAGCCATAAAAATGATCGTCAAAATTCCTAATGAATTGAAATAAAAAAAGCAAAAGAACGATATCGTCGTAAGTTGCCTACCCGTACTGTGCCAAATATTCGTACTTTTTCTAATATTCAGTTAAGGTTAAGAGAAAGGGGGTGTTTAAAAAAAATAAGTCATGATTGTGGTCGTCGGAGACAAATAGGAGATGCAATGGAGGCACAAATTATTACATTATCTTTGTGAACATCCTGAATGTAGTATTAGACAGGCTGCTGTTCATCCACATAACAAGACCATCAGTATGGAGGATTTTGAAAATGCAAAGACTTTACCCATATCATTTACAGAGAATACAAGAGCTGTTCCCTCGTGACTTTCTAGTAAGACTTAATTTTTGTAGAATTATACTTAGGAAAGTACTATTCACAGATGAATGCTGCTTTATTCGACATGGAGTTTTAAATTTTCGTAACCAGCATTTATGGAGCGACGATAATCCTTACGCTGTTGTAAATGGAAGATATCAATACAACTTTTCAATAAATATTTGTGCCGGAATTATAGGCAATAGGGCCTTTTGAGTTACCAAACAGATTAAATGGTCCAGCTTATTTAAACTTTTTACAAAATGACCTATATCAACTTATAGACGATTTACCTCTTGCATTACTTCAAACACTGTGGTTTATGCACCTCATTATTCTTTAGAGGTTCGAGAATGGCTACACTCAACATATAGCAATCGATGGATTAGAAGGGGGCGAGAAGCTACAATTAAATGGCCCCCTCGGTCCGCAGATATTAATCCATTGGATTTTTACTTTTGGGGCCACTTGAAAAATGTTGTTTACTCGACACCTGTCCCTAACGTTGAAGTATTAAGAGGGACGATTTTTAATGCTGCCAATTAAGTTTTAAACTCTCCACATGTTTTAAATAGCTTGTATGGCAATTTTAGGAAACGGTTGCAAACGTGTATTCAAGTTGGAGATCGTCATTTTGAACAAATGCTTTAATATCTAAAAACAACAATCGTTGTCTTCGTGCTTAATTTTTTTTTTTTTTTTTGTTTAAATTCATATTTCGTGTATTTTGTGTATTTTTTTAGTTTACTAATAAATTTGCTTTTCAATACTCACTTTTGATTGATCACTTAGGCAGATGTAATTCAATTTTTTTCTCAAAAATGGTCGATTTTACTAATTTCTTTCAAAAGATAAAAAGTTTCTAAATGAATCATGTTTCGTTATTTTTTTATTGAAAAAAAATTGCAGGCAGAAAGATATTTACAAAATTTCAAGAAGGGTAGTTAATTTCACCCCTTTGTGTACATACTAGGTGGATGAAATGATTTCGTTGTATGCCTTTTGATGAGTAACCGAGATGTGCCAAATTTCGTCTTTTTCCGATTACGTTATTTTGAGATGGAAATTAAAACCCGTTTTTTTGGCACACCCCTTTAAGGGGGTGTAGCTGGAAAGGAAAGGGTTATTTTGAAAAATTGTATACGAAGAACCCATCTTAATTCTCGACAGGGAATCTACAATTAAATTTTTTGCACGTTATTACGGGACACCCTGTATATGAACCTGGTAACAGAAATAAACATAAACATAAAAAATACTGTATTCTCAATTAAATAGTGATTAAAAATTTTTTAGTTGTTTCACTACAACAAAAATAGGTATTTTTATTTATGGCTTGTAAATTCTTGTTTCTTATTTCATAAATTATTTTTTATTATCTCTCTATGTCTAATTGGTTTTACAATCTGATTTTAATTAAGCTCTATCTGTTCACCGAAAATATCAATGAATATTAACTCTGGATAAGCTAGTTTTGAATTAACAAAATAGTTTTTTCACTAAGATATGAAACTTTTCTTGGCGGTTGAACAATGAGACAATTGATAAATTGTGCTGTATAAATTTTGTCGCGATTTTAATTACGAGGGTGCTCTCCCTTAAACTTTGCGCATAATATAGTGATGTATTACGAAGAAAATATGTCAAGTAGATGCAACAATGTGTTGAAATATATCAGTAAGTCTTTGAAAAACATCAATGGAATAAGTGACTTCAAATTTTTCAGACAATCCACGTGGTTTAATATAAAAATTCAGAAATGATAATGTGATAATTTCTGCGGCTTTTCGAGCACGAACGTATTTAATTAAGCATTTCTTTTCATTTATATCAAATAAACACCATATTACTACAATCAACAGTTTATAAAATATATTTTTGCATGCAAAATTGACGGATGTTTTCAATATTTATGCAGAATGAAATTTTAAAAATGGAAGAGTAACAAAATTAATTGCATTTTCAATAAATTGCAATGTAATAACCATATTTTAACAGTAATTACAATAATATTAAATAATTTTTGGATACTTACAATGACTTTCATGTTTGAATCAGATGTTGGAAACGGTATGACAATTCGGCCTTTGTCTTCGATATTTATACCGAATCTTCTTCTTTCATCCTACCACCAAAACAAGTTTTGTTTTATTCATCAAGTAACATTTGTAACGTTAAATTTAGATTGTCGATAAATTTGAAATCCTTGATAATAAGACAAGGTTACTCTACAAGAATGCATCAAAATGTGTAGATACACTGTGTCTTAACGAAATCTATCCATCTCAAATATTTGCACAGTTTGTCAGTAACAACCGAACGAACAATCCCAATAAGTATCAAATACCAATTTAAGTTTTTTAATAACCTACGGGACTTTCATTAGAACTGTTTATACACCTACAGATAAATCTATATTTCTGTGATAGTAGTCATAGGAGTCTAATAAACTTAAAAAGAACCCAAAAGATAACGATCTTTAAGAGATTGTCAAAGCTAAATACTTAAAGCTATTATAAAACTTATCCGACTCATGAAGAACTTACCAAGTTATCTCTGTGAAAGCGTAGAGAGCTATAGTAGTTATACTATAAAAATAAAAAGATAAAATAGATAATACGTGGTTTATTCAATCTATCTATCAGTATAAAATATTGTTGTTTTTTCTCAAATTCTAATAATCTGTTTTTCGTTTTTCTTCTTTTTCTTGGTTACCGAGAAAATCCCAATATTTTGGTAGGCCCTTACGTGGCTAGTACAAGTTAGGTGGGCGTGTATGCCACAGATATTCCCCCTGCAATAGAAAAATCGATCTGCCAAAGAATCAATAGCGAAACGTACTTTCTTGAAGGTGGGTTTGACAGCAGAATCAGTAATATCATTCAACAAGTATGCAGGTTTGACTCCGCCAAGGCTGACAGTAAAATGCTTCCCACGCTTACTTGTCAATAATTTCAATGCGTTCACTGGTAGGAGAAATGCCGTCGGTGAAAATGTGAACGATCCATCTTTACACGTCTGAAGGACTTTTATTATACTTTCCAAAATGGATATTAAACGTTCATAAAGAAGGGTTCAAAACGACTGTCGTAAACGGGCGTCGTAACACTATAAATCTGACACAGTAAATACACTTTCTTAAATTTAAACCTGAAAAGGAATTTCGAAAACACAAGAGAAATACAATATAAAGTTAAAAAATATATATTAAATCTTTTTAAAAAATTATGTTTTACAAAAACGTTCAAGAAAAATGTATTGACAAACTATAGTCTGGCTCGTGTACAACATATAGTGAGGAACGGAACGACTCATAATGTACCAACTACCATCCAATGTGCGGTTTATAGCTAACGATTACACAAAAAGATTCAAGAAAAGTTCAATGTTTATAATTTTGGTGGACTTTTGCTTTCCTGTCTATTTAGTATTATTAGTTCAATATTAATTTAGTTCACTTCTCGGAAAAACGTTTGAATCGCAAAGACTTTGAATTATATTCTGCAATTATAAATGCATACGTTCAGGCAAGGCGGTCCCATGCACGTTCTGAGTTTTTTGACACCGAATCACTGAGGAACCGATTTAGGGCAAATATGCTTAAAACCCATCATTTTTCCGTCAAAATCGACTGCTAGAAAATGATAGGGCACCCTCGGCGCTAAGGGCTATTTTCGTTAAAACTCTCGAAATACTTTGACTAGAGACTGGATAACTTGTCTTCATATTTAACACAACGCATGAGTTGCAGTGCTGCACAACGTGGATTCGTAAAAGGGTTTTTAATTTTGAAACACTTTCTAAATTTTGGTCCCCGTGCAGCGACATTTATTACACTTTCTAAAATTACGCTCCTTGATGAGTTTCCAAGATTTTGGCATACAAAATGCTCCGTAGAGCGAAAATGTGAATTTATATATAAAAACCTCTTCCAACGGCATTTTTACGTGAAGCACGCTTTTCATGCGAAGTTAGATTTTGTTACAGTTTCGAAAAGTTCATCGAGGGTTTTGGCGTGTTCTTTAACAAAAACATGATGGCCAAGAAAATCTAAAGATGGCACGCCAAAAGTGCATTTATATGGCTTAATGTTGATACCATAGTCTTCGATGCGTTTAAAAACTACGTAAATGTGAGAAATGTTCATTTTCATCTTTACTAGCAATCAAAATGTCTTCTAGATAAACAAAAACGAATGGAAAATCTTTAAGAACTTTGTTCATAAATCTTTGGAAGGTTTATCCAGTATTCCGGAGTCTAAAGGGCATTCTGAGAAAATTAAAGAGAGGGTAGTTATTGCTGTTTTATAAACGTCCTCTTTTGCAACTAGGATCTGATGATAGGCACGGACCAGATCGATTTTGGAAAAAATGGTAGTAAATGATGTAAATGAGAGTTAAAATTATGGATGTGAGGCAACGGATATCGATCAGGAATAGTGACTGTGTTAAGCTGTCGATAGTCGCCACAAGGTCGCCAATCGTCAGATCCTTTCTTGGCAACCATGTGCAAAGGTGAGGAAACTGACGATGACGATTCCCAACTCAACCATCTGTTTGAATTCATTTTTTGCAACGTCAAATTTAATAAGGTTAAGCCTACGCAGGCGACAAGAAACTAAATGTCCCTCCGTCACTATATGATGTTGAACAGAGTTCTTAACGGGCAATAAATAGTTGGGTGAACTGATCAAGCTTGTAGTGATAAATCTGTGCATTGATTTTCCACTGAAAATTTAGGAGTAAGCGTGGGAGAATGGTCAATAGCACAGATAATTGATAGGAATGTTGTATCATCCACTAACCACTTATGTTTCAGGTCCACTACTAAATCAAAATGTTTTAAACAGTCAGCGCCGAGTATATACAGGTATATCGGGTATAATTAAAACAAAAGTAAAATTGCGGCATAACCCTAAGTTGACTGTTTACAACTTTTTGCCATAGGTAGAAATTACAGATCCGTTAGCTGCGGTGAGGGTTAGATCTGGATACTTTTTAAAATCTATCAGATGATTCCTTAGAATGACTGACAAGTCGGCACTGAAATTCACTAAAAACCTCATTTTTTCGTATAATCGTAAATAAAAAGGCGAGATTTTTTATTGTTTAGGGCACTAGTGATGGCTAGTGTTTTTGACGTAGAAAAATGTAAGTTTGACCTTTCACAGTTTTGACCAAAATTTAAATTAAATATACACCAAGTGCCGCCACACTTATGTCCTCTATCTTTGAACAGCTGGTGATAGTAGCACACAGTGTTGTTGGTAGGGTCAAAATGGACAGAGTTAGGGGAGCGTGTTTGCGACCGACGTCGATTTTGACAATTTGAGTAATGGTTGGAGGTACTTGATGAAGTTGAGGTAGGTGTAAAAGAACGATTATCGTGAATCAAAAAGAAAGTAGAGTTTAGTGCAGATATCTGTGCATCGAGCGACTGTTGCCTTTATAAAATCTGGTTTGATGTAGGCTGGTAATTTGTAGTAAAACCATTGTATTGAGAGAGTAAATCTGGAATATTAGGTGAATTATTAATACTTACTGGTAGGTTGAAATTAGATGAATTCTGTGACGGAAGAACGGTCCAGAACGGAGGGAAGCTTTGCTGTAGTCGAGGTGAAATGATGGGGATACTGTGATTGGGCATCAACCACAGGCAGAGACAAGTCCGCGGCTTGATCGACTATATTATGATACATAATAAAAAAATACGGAAAAATTAAATTAAAAAAATGAATAAATAAATAAATAAGCCGAAGGAGAATTTATAGAATGGATTGATTCTTTGGCTTATGATATATTGTCGGGAGAATATAATCGACCAACAATTTAGACAAATGAAAAAGGTCTGGAAGCAGGGGCCGGAGCTGATCGTTTGGGACAATGGGATAGGGCAACTCATTGGCATCGGAGGGCGAACTAGGTGGAACGAGGATCGGGGAATCAGAAGTGAACGCCGGAACTGAGAGGCTGGTGTGTCAGGATCGTCGAGGATGTAGCGCCGAAGCTCGGAAGTTCTAGAAGTGTTAACAACGGGGTTACCAATTTATGGAGCATCGGGATCATCGGGAATGGAAGGCTGCTGAAAGATGGAGCGGGGGTCACCAATTTACAGTGATTATACTATAAAAATAAGAAGATAAAATAGATAGTAAAATGTGGTTTATTCAATCTAACAGTATAAAATATTGTTGTTTTTTCTCTCAAATTCTAATAATCTGTTTTTGTTTTTCTTCTTTTCCTTGGTTACCGAAATATTTTGGTAGGCCATTAAGTGGCATAGTACACGTTAGGTGGGTGTGTACGCCATAAAAGCAACAGGTCTTAGACGAAAGAGTTTATTGAGACTTTAATGGTGCCATGAAAAGCTAAATTTGCCTTGAATAATGATCGTTAAAACTGTTTTATTTTAGAAAATTTACTATTCCAATGACATTTCAGTTTATTATTGCCTGAGTAAAATAGACGACAAACAGTTTACTGTGGAAATGTATGAAACTAGCTCCAAATTTTCAATACCCATCATCAGTAATTTTTTAATTTTATGAAAATTCTTAAGGGTCCCACCGGGTTTCCCTATGAAATCTGCACTAGCGTCTTGGTTGACATTGGGGCCTTTATTATGTAACTAGTTGTTGCAAATAATTTTAGGACAATTATCAAACCCCTAGCTTTATCCGTTTTTGGAAAAACGATTTTGAAGTTAGGTGATAAAATTTTGCACAGTTACTAAGCTCGGATGACGGTATAGTATTTCACTGTTATTTTTGCAAATATCCGCACATAGGGGACACGGGGGTGAAAATTGAAAAATCTGCAAAACGAAGGAGAGAGAAAGCGAAGGAACTCCCAAAAAGTGTGACTAAAAAGTAGAAAATTAAAAAATAATTCAAAAAAAGCTTTTTTCTATAAAAAGTCGTACTAAAAAGTAAAAAATAAAAAAAATACTAATGTACGAATGCAAGAAAAACTTTATGTACGCATGACTGAAGGCACTACGTGTACAACGATTCCACCCTTTTCATACAATCATGCGTACAATCATACTTTTAATTATGTCGAGGTAGGTAAGATCTAATAGAAATAAGACAAACGCTGTCTCATATCCAAATGTCTTGAATATAAATGGTGATTAAAATTCACACTTTACATTTGAATACTTAATTGCTTTAACAAAAGACTCTTTCATAAACGGTTTGACCTACTGTTAAATAAAAAGATTTTTTTATGACACATTATTACTGTAATATTGCAGTATGACAACATTAAAGTAACATGAAACAAAAGCGATATGAAATTGTAGAAAGTCTTTAATTTTAAAACCTAAATTATTGTATGAAAATAAAAACAATAATCATCTTTTTTAATTACAAATGGTAACTTAGGCTTTAAAATGAAAAACGCCACGCGTTACCGCCAACTTCAAAATTTTGCTGAAATTCTCAATCGAAAAGTAAAAATTATATACTTACTAATATCAAGTACCGCCTCAAGCGTAGTTTCTGGAGACACCAAAGCACTTGAACACTACACTAGAATAAACTACTCGACGCGCGTTGTGCTTACCATGTGGGCATCAGCGGGAGACTAAACTGTTCTATGCAGTTGTATGTACAACATTTATATATTTCTAATTTCTCAAAGTTTACAAAAATGTACAATTAGTAGATATCTAATGACAGAGGGTCGGAACGGTGCGCGGTACAGTGTTCAGTTTAGTGGTGGGAGGCAATTAGAGTGGTGGGAGGTTTTTAGGGGGCGGGACGTTAGAGGGCGGAGCCTAGGAGAGGTGATGGGGGGCAATTGTAGGTGGAAGGTAATGGAAATGGTGAGAGGTATCGAAGTGACGTGGTAATTAGAGTGGTGGGAGGTAATTAGGGGGCGGGACGTTAGAGATCGGGGCCCAAGAGTGGTAGTGGAGGACAATTGCAGTGGTGGTAGGCAATTGAAGTAGTGGGAGGCAATTAGAGAGCCATTAAGGGCAACTGCAGTAACAATAAGGGTAATTACAGTAGCAATAATTATAACTAAGGGTAATTGCAGCAACAATAAGGATAATTAAGGATAATTAGGGTAACAATAACGGTAATTTTGACTAATTACAATAACAATAAGGATAATTGCAGTAAGAATAATGGTGATTAAAGTAATTATGTCCGCCTATCCATCTGTCCGTTTGCCCATCTGTTAGTCTGTCTACCTACCTGCTCGTCTGTCCGACATTGCATTGTCCTAATGCACGATCTGTATCTGTGTATTTTTTCTTACAATGCCACAACAAACATTCGTTCTTGATTATATACCTAAAGTTACAAAACTATTTTACCTGCCGTACTGATTTATGACATGAACAATTGAGATCCTGCCTTTTTTATGATGATGAAAAATTGCGGCCTACCTGCCTTATCTTTATGCCGATCAATAATTGCGATATAAATTATTTTACCTGCCTTATCTTTAGGGATATCTTGCGCTGATAAGGCGCCTACCTGCCTTATCTACCGAGATTTTTTTACTGAGTTTATGAAAGGGAACATTCACATTGATATTTTTTAGTGAAATATTGCAGTGCATTTAAGTACCCTTTTTCATTATTTGCCTTATGATTGCACTTCAGGGCTTTGATTTATATTATGAGCGCACCCCGTTTAACGGCTTTAGGTACAGAAACATCCTGACGCCATAAGTGAGATGGGTGTGAAATGCTGTTCTTTGACTTGGTGTTATATTGCGCAATATTACAACACATACATTATTGACCTAAATTTCCGTTCTAATTAGGTGTATTTTTTAGTTATGTAATCAAAAATAAGTAATAAAATTAATGTATTATGTTAATTTTTCACATGAAATATTCATGTCATTGTATCTTTGATAAGTGTAGACGCATAGGCAGTCATGTCGTGATTATGTCTGGGACTTTACACAGTATGTCACTTCATCATCTTAGGTCTCTTAGATCCATCCGATCGTAGGTGTAGATCTATATGTTTTAATAAAGTCCAAGACATTTTGGCACGTTCAATGATTTAAGGCTAGGTGGGTCATTTTATTCCATTATGGATGCTGTAGTTCACTCTACTTTTGTATACAGTTATAACAATAATTAAACCACGTTGATAAATTTTAATTGCATTTTGACAAAGGCAAGATAGTGCTATCTAGAATCACTAATAATTAATATTGCCTGGTTAGTAAACATATTAAAGAATTTTTCAGGGTGATGTAGGAGGATGTTATGATTGATGCGAGTAAAGACCTTCTTTATGGTATTATTGTATGTAATGAAATAAATATGTGGTAAATGAAACTGGGGGTATTTTTAATTTATTATACATGGCGATGTTTCATTATAATATTTATGTAAAATATTGGTAATTTTGTGGGGAGCTGATTCTATATCCGGAAATATAAAGAAAGGTTTCTTGGACCAGAAATGTTTATTGAGACATGGCATATAAACTGCAATATACAGTATATTTCTCAAATTATGTTTCAAGTCATCTCAGTCTCCCAAGCCCCCCATGGACAAATTTTAAGGATAACCAATGGTAATTTATGTAAAAATATGGATAATATAGGGTAATTAAGGTTAAGATAAGGATAATTAAGAATAACTAAGGTAAAAAATAAGGTTAATTAAGGATAATTTAGGTAACAATAACAATATCCCAACACTTAGCATTCTTAAATACCATTAATTATCCCTATCTTTACCTGATTGTTGCAAATTTTTATGCCTCTTTGAAATAAAATTTCTACTGTTCTACAATCCAAAATATGAAAGAAAAATAATAACTACTTTATGATCGATTGCAGTTTTAAAAACAGTAGAGACTTAATTTCAAAGACGCATAGAGGGGTGTGTGATGTGATTTCCATATTTTTGGAAAAATTATTAATTTTAATTTTCATTTTTGTGACTACTATGCCCACAACATACATATTCCCAACGACGACAGCATCAATTCGAGCCAGGAGGCCCGGTCACACCGTTCCAAACTCCGGCCGCCCGGCATTAAGAACTCCGTCCGCCCGATCTTTAGATATATCCATCGAGATGCCTCCCCCGTCTGGTATCCCCTCATCACATAAACCAACAGAAACAAAATATAAGTCATACAAAACAAACACCTTGGACTAGCAGCCAACTTACAACTAAGAACCACCATTCCCTACCTCCATAATACTACAGGCACTCCAACTATTTCAGAACATATTGAATTCCCACTAATACCCAAATTTAAAGAAAAATTCACCTCTCACTCAAATCCGCTCCTAAAACTTCCCCTAACCCCTAAATTTGCCAAATACCCCTCCCTCAATTATGAATATTGCCCCTAAAAAACAACGTCAACTACACTCACTCATACTCCAAACACCATTTTATAATTCAACGTCTCATCACCCTAGCATACATACACCCCTACTAAACTATACCTCATAAATTCCCCCATTTCCCTTAACATAATACTACCCCTCACCCCCTTCCTCAGCAATATTAACGGCTCAAAAGAAAGATACATACCACACTCCACGGCAAGAGCCCACACGGCGGAAACCAAATGCAGCAATATGCGCATTGCGCAATGATCTAGTGAGCAGTATCTCAGTTCGCCGTCGCTACTTCAAGAACTTCATCAACTACGAGGGTATTCAGTCTACCAGCCAACTACAATCCAGCCTACCAGTCAGCTTCAGGCCAGCCTACCAGTATCTGCTCGACGCACCGAAACTTTCAACACAACGCTGTGTCTGCCACCAGCGCACGATACAAGGCTCTGTTATTATAGCGGAGAAGAGTACGATCAGAAGTGCATTGACAACCGCGACTTTCAAATGAAAGACAAGCGCATAGTAGTGCAGGAACAGTAGAATAATTTTTAGCTCAGTGAAGTTAGGGCTTAAGTAATTTTAACATCTTAACATTTTTTCTTCGAGTTGCTTTTAGTTATTTTGGAAAAATATCGCCTTTCATTTTAATTCTAATTGCAACTCTGGGCATTAGCTCCCCTATAAGCCATTGTCTCAGGACGCTCGGCTCTGTAAACAGTCAACCTGGGTTCTCCTGCCATCGTGAAAGTCAATAGAAATCGTAAATACTACGTCACCTCAGACGACGCAGCAATACCCACATACAACGTAAGAGTCTCATCTCTACAACAGTCAAAATCGGCCCTGAGAGCAGCAGTTGGTCCACAGCAGCGTACTAATCCCCCAACTAGGCTACTAGTGCCCTCGGACATTCAAAATTAAACTCAAAACACGTAGGCCAAACGGGGATCTCGGTAACAGTTTATGTGTGTGTGTGTGTGATGTGAAATTAGTAAATTTATTGTTATTATTATTAATATTAATTTCCCGATATTATTCTCTAAATTTGCCAAGTAGTTGTGAACTTCGTTTTTCTCTGTAAAATGTAATTGCATTTGTAATTGTGTATTTGCCGGATTAACTATTTGAACTTCCAGTTGCAACAATCCTTTACCATCTGAACTGAATATATTGATTATTCAACACTATTTAACCTTACAATGAAACTAACACATCTGAATAGCACGACACCACATCACGATTTCGTTTAAAAATTTGAGAAAACTCTTTTCTCTTTCTTGCCTTTTCATTAGTAACACGAAAGAAATTTTTCAATGCAGTAGCTTATTTTTCTAACAATAGGTTAACACTTATTGCCTCTAAAAGAGCTCGATTTTAAGCTTTCTAAGTTTTAACTAACAGCGTGCCAGGAAACGGCCGTTTTCCTTTGTTTTAAATGAACATAAAATGTTTACAGGATTCAAATGTTTAATTTCAATCAGAATAAAGCCTGTTTAGTATTTTCACGCCCAATTAATAAATTAATAGCATCAACGATGACTAATTATCATATGATATTCCTAAACATGCAACGAGAAATAATAAACGATTTTGTGAATCGTAAATTCATAGTGAAGGCTCCTTCAAACTTATGTTAGATTATTTAAATGGAAATATCTAAATGGGATTATTGTTTTTTCATGGGAACGCATACGCTGTGCGTAAATAGGAATCGCTGCTTTGAATATATCACTGTTATGTAATGTGCAATAACAAACAGAAAATAAGAACTAACTTATATCGACTGGAATGACTTTTCCAATATAACTACGATATCGATAAAAATTTAAGCATATTCTACGAAGGCTGAGATGGGCACCTTAATTTTTATTTTTGCTAATCACGAAAGGAGAACTTTTAAAATACTGATTTTCCGTCTATGGATGGAACCTAAATTTCAAATATCTACTGTGTGATTTATGTAAACATGCGGAAAATAAAATGGTATACAAATCTGTTATGTGGGAAAGCCTCTGTAAAATTTTAAAGTGATCCGAGGTGATTTATATTTTGTTGTCGATTTTATGGTTCTCGTTATTATGGACATGCTCTGCTATCGCCGACCTATACGTGTATCCAAATCTGGGATTCCTCTGATGTTCTTTGATTCTGCACTGGATACTCCGTCCTGTTTGTCCGATGTAGCTCTTACCACATGTGCACTTCAACTGGTAAACACCTTTTGATAACAGTTTAGGGACAGGGTCTTTGATTGAGGGAAGCATCTGCAGTATTTTCTTCACCACTGTTCGAAACCGTGCACCTACTTTCTTTTTTTTTTTTTATACATTTATTTAACGTCGGCCTATTTCCGCTACTGAGGCCTAACACCGACGCCTGTAGACGAGCTACCCCCAACCAGGAATTTTGCCGAAGGATCTTTTACTTGCCTAACATTTAATAGACAAGGGACCGACGGCTTTACATCCCCTCCGAAGGATGGTATATCTCCTATACAACCCTCGCCTAAGGTTGTATAGCTTCCGCGCATACACTGATATACAAGCCGCTGGAAGATGTCTGAGGCGAGAACGCGGTTTCCGTTGGAATGGTCACCAATCCAAGTACTAACTGCGCCTGTCGTTGCTTTACATCGCATACCGAAGTATGTACATAGTAAAGACGCACCTACGCTCGCCCCTACTTTCTTTTTCAATAAAATCTTCTTCAGCCTATCTGAGATTCCCGCGACGTAGGGTAGGCATGCATATGTCGTTGGTTGTTGCTGTTCTTCTTCTGTTGTTCTCCTCTAGTTATTTACTATTCGTTGTATATTGCTTTGACTGTATCCGTTCTTCTCTAAAACTTGTTGGACATTCTGTAATTCCTGGGGTTTGTTATCGTCGTCGCATATTGTGTTGGCACTTTGGACCAAGGTACTGATTGACGCTTTCTTCTATTGTGGATGGTGGTGAGATGTCGCATGTAGGTAACGAATGGAGACTTCCAATAGCAGAAGCAAGGAGCAGCCATGGGATTACCACTTTCACCTGTAATAGCCGACCTATTCATGGAAGCTTTTGAAGAGGAAGCTATGCACTGCAGTGAGAATAAACCAAAGTGCTGACTACGCTACGCAGACGATACGTTCATCATATGGTCACATGGAGAACTATCTTTATCTGTTTTCTTCGACCGTTTGAATAAATAGCATCCAAGTATCAAGTTTACAATGGAGACCGAGCAAGATGGAGCTTTACGTTTCTTAGTGTATTAGTGAATAGGTCACACAATGGCAAGCTGGCTCACGGCGTCTACAGAAAGAAAACACACACCGATCGTTACCTACATGCGACATCTCGCCACCATCCACAACAGAAGAGAGCGTTAATCAGTACCTTGGTCCACAGAGCCAACACAACATGCGACGACGATAACAAACTCGAGGAACTATAGAATGTCCAACAATTTTTAGAGAAGAACGGATACAGTCGAAGGATATACAATGATTAGTAAATAACCAGAGGAGAACAACAGAAGAAAAGCAGCAACAATCAACAACGTATACATGCCTACCGAACGTCGCGAGAGTCAGAGATAAACTGAAGATGATTTTATTCAAAAAAAGTAGGTGTACGGTTTCGAACGGTGAAGAAAATAACTGTTATCAAAAGGTGTTTACCAGTTGAAATGTACACGTGGTAAGAGCTACATCGGACAAACAGGACGGAATATCCAGTGCAGAATCAAAGAACATCGGAGGAATACAATATTTGGATACACGGGTAGGTCGGCGATAGCACAGCATGTCCATAATAACGAGAACCATAAAATCGACTACGAGAACGTCAATATATTAGGCAGGAATATGCGCTAGTATCCGCGAATCATTAGGGAATCACCGAAAATTATGAAAAACAGGAATAACTTTAACAGACAGGATGGGTATCGACTTAGTAACGCGTGGAGACTGGTATTGCCAAGTACCAGCACCATAGTAAGTCACGGTCACCCAAACACGACGAATGAGCTGGGAAGCGAACCAAGCACGACGAATGACTAACGAAGCGAAGCGGCGCCTAGGTATATAACGAGGAACGTAACACAACAAATTCACTCTTTAGAGTTCTTCTGAAGAAGCTGATAGGATGATCAGCGAAATGACCAAGGCAAGGCCCGGATAAAACTACCTCGTTCATCGACAATTTGTTCTCACTTATAGCTCTGATAGACTTGCGTATGATAGCGTTCCCATATCATAACTGTGGGTAGAAATGTAAAAACTTAATATAACATCATCACTAACTAATCCAAGCTACTCAGCGATAATGTAAAAACAACAATACTAGAGTGGAAATCAGAAATACACACACGGAACCCTTTAGAACAAGGGAGGGGTTAAGGCAAAGCTGTTGCTTATCTCCACCTCTGCTTAAGATATACTTGGATCAAGTCTTGAGAGGATTGGTCCGTAAATGTCAAAACATGGACCTGCAAGTAGAAGACGAGACACTACACGGCCTATTTTTCGCAGATGACCAAGTTGCGCTAGCGGAAGATGAGCAAGACTTGAGCAACATGATTAAGAAGCTCAATGAGGAATACGAACGCGCTGGTCTCACAATGAAGCTGAAGAAGTGTGAATACCTGATCGTAGGCAATGATGGATGTAGTGACCTACCTTTGGAAAATGGGAATATTAAAGGCATGGAAAAATGCAAATACTTAGGGGTCATCTTAAACAAACAGGGAACAAGTAATGCTGAGATTCAGGAAAGAATAAGTAAAGGAAAGAAAGCTATCGGGGCCCTTAATTCATTTCTATGGGAAAAAACATTAAAAAAGAAACGAATAAGCGCATTTATAAGGCCATTGTCCAAAACGTCACAATATATGGTGCGGAAGTTTGGGACCTAAGTAAATCCAACAAGAGAAAACTTCTGGCTACGGAGATTGATTACTTAAGACGGAGCTGCTCGAGACTTGATAGAATCCGAGTCACTAGAGAGCATATGAACATAAAGGGAGATATTGCAGACTAAATTGAACGGAAACACCTAATTTGTTTTGTTATGCAAAAAGAATGCCGGAAAATAGATGGCCCAGAAGCGTCTTAGAGTAGGTACCACCCGAGAGAAGGAAAGGATGAAGGCCTAGAAGAAGCTGGAGGGACGACGTAGATGAAGCTATGAGGACAAAATATCTTGAGGAGGACATCTGTTATGAGAGGAAAACTTGGAAACTGTGGACGGAACAGCCGTAGAAATCCGTATATATGTATGTACTAATATTAGTAAACACTTGTCTGCCATTGTGTTTATTAATAAATGGATTTTGCATATGTGATCATGAGTCTGACCACCATGATGCACATCGAGAACATCATGCTTAGCTTTAACCCTCATGTTTTTCCATGAGTGGGTCTAGCCAATACAAGCGTTGTATCCGCTCTCTTTTTGGTTCTTTGGAGTTATTGGTTACAGCTAAATCTAGAATCTAGTATTACTCCTAGATATTTTACCTATAAAGTATATTTGCATCTATCGATGAAATGTCAAAGAACACAGGATATCAAATTTTATTACTTAAACATTAATTAATAAAGAAGGTCCAACCATTTAACCTTGAAGAACCCAATTTCTAAAATTGTATTGTATAGTATTTAATTTAAAGAAAAATATATAAATACATATAAAAATATTACATTTTACTATAATCCGGATGTCTGTAAATCGTCAATTGTTTCTCAAATCTGATATTCGTGACAGGTGACGAGCATATTTTGCCTCCTTAACTATTTACGTATCTCGTATCTTCATAATTGGAGCCTACATACATATTTAATGTTAATAATGAAACATAAAACTGTACCTTGATACGCACGTTTACAATTAAATGACCAAGCATTTATTATAATTAAACGTACTCGGTATCATAATTAACAGTAATGTAAACGGGCAACAAAAAGATTAACTCTCAATCTTAATCTAAGTTATCATCGCGGTACTGATTGCTAGAAAATGTAGTTACTTAAAATGTCTTGGGTGTTCTCTAATGATTATTTGTATCTATTAATAACGATCCGTGTATACATTAGTATAGGTTTTTGTTCTAGATTATTATTAAGTACTTTAGCCGCATTGAAAAACGTTGTGAATGTGTCGTATCATCATCAGTTTTTTTCCATTATCATTATAATATTTTTTATTATTTCTTTTACTGGCCCGCCTTTTTTGTTATCTTTGTTGTTTTAATATCAGTCGGTATTTCTTAAAAATATATGTATGTTTGCACCCAAATCGAACCCAAATTAGATAATAAAGGCTTCTTTATAGGAAAAATTGATAATTCTTTTAGGGCCAGCAAACGTCATTTTTCACATAAAAATTGAATTATCTCAAAAACGGAGAGACCTAGGTATAGGACATGATCACAAAATCGGCCTACAATTTTGCATACAATCCAAAAATGTAATAATATATGGGGTGTCCCATTTAAAATAAGCAAGTTGGTATCGACTTCCGGTATAACCGGAAGTGCCACCATCTTGAAAATATTTTAGCCGAGTTGCCCACATCGACATTAGTTTACTACCAAATTTTCAAAATTTTCTGATGTCTACTTTTCGAGATATCGATCGCCGCAGTTCGTCGTGGGACACCCTGTGTTAATTACACATTTTAATTCAGGTATGAGTGTCCAGAATGTTCTCACAAGTCTTCGTGGATATCAAGAAACACAGATATTTCAGGCACCGAAAGTGTATCACTGACAACGAGCAATTTTCGACGACATTGGTGATAAAACTAAAAGTGATGTTCGATGTTTAATTCATCCTTTCTTTTTGAAAGAAATGAACCATCAAGTCTAGATAAAATATTACTTCAATTCAAACGAAGAAGTTTGAACAAATTGATCAAAGAAATTGGCTTTCGGTAAGTAACAGTTATTTAACGAACAAGTGGATTATTAATCGCCTTTTAATATACGAGTTAGTTACAAAATTTTTCCGTCAGCTGTATTTTTGTTAGAATGGAGAGAATCTGATTTTAATTTTTATTCATATACAAATTCAACTATCCATTAAATTGACAATGACAAATATTGATGACATGGCGTCTTGATTTGGCTATTTCATTTTATGTATGTTTGGGTGTTTATACTAAAATCGCTATTAATAGAAGTCGTTTTGTAGTGCTTCATATAGGGCGGTTTCGTTGAGGATGGTATGCTCTGCTTCCAACCGAAGAAAACAGGAGACTACCATGAAGAAATTAATGGTGAAATTTTCGAAAATTGATTTACTTAAATTCTGGGGTAACTGGCCGAACATTATGTGGCTGTGATAGACAACGCTTCCTATTACAGTAGAACAATGGAGAATATTCTAAATTCTTGCACGAAAAAAGCAGACATACAAGCCTGGTTGACAAATAAGTCGATTATTTACGAAGCAGATATGGTGAGAGCTGAACTCCAGCATCTTGTCAAGCAGTCAGTCTCTCATTGTCCCAAAATATGTAGTAGATAAAACGGCAAAAGAACAAGGTCACACAGTTTTGCGATTGCCTCCATATCATTGTGAATTCAACCCTATTGAATTAATATGGGGCCAAATAAAAGGAGAAATCGCCAGGAACAATACGTTTAATATGAAAGATCTTCATCCATTATTTCAGCATGCTGTTGGAAATGCCTCTTCCAAAAATTGGAAAAAAGTCATTCGATATGCGCAAAATGATGAGAAAAAATATGGCAGGTTGACATTACAATGGACATTGCAGTAGAGCTTTTGATAATTCATGTGGGAGGTGACTCTTCTTCATCATCTGAATCAGAAATGGTCTAAAAGCTGTATGACATGGCACAATTGTGAACAATCACATTGTATTAGCATATATTTTGGTTGAAATAAATGTAAATTGTTTCACTCTATATCATACAAACGTATCATGTCATTTTCTATATAGAAATCCAAAAATAATATTACCATATATATTGCTATAATATTCGAAGTTAAACACATTCTAGAAAACACACAGCAATAAAACAAATTCAGATCAATTGGAACAGTGTATTGTGATAACAATAAATACGATACACATAAAAGATGAAATAAGATTCCCTATCTAGCTAAAATATATAAACGATATTAGAAATAATGTAATTTGGATAATTATTGGTTAAAATCAAATTTGTTAATAAAAAAAATATAATTAATGATCGAAATTTTCAATTTCAAATATACACAATTATTTTCCAAACTATTTTAAAAGATTTACAGGAAATTTATATGAAGTTTATTACAACCTTTAATCCGCGTAGTTCAAATGAAAGACCTCCAAGTGCACTATATCACTTAACTCGATGATCACCTGCAATCTGCCAAGCTCCTACACAATTCAAGTCATATCTCGGTTCCACTAGGAGTCGTTTTCAGCACCTTAAATTAATTTAGAATTATCTTTCCTCACCAACTTGTCAGAATTTTGGGAAAAATTAATTTTCTTTCTCTAAAATTTGTAGACTGGTTGTGTTCCTCCTTCTTACTAGACTTAACTTTCACCAACAAACAGTCTATTTTCTCTCGTATCTTTAACTATTTTCTTTCTCTAAAATTTTCATAACCTGAAATTTTCAATAATTTTCTTGTTATTTATTTTTCATCCCTTAGCAACTTCTAATTTTTCAATTTTTCCTCACTCTCCCTTATATTTTCTGCAAATAATAAATCGCCGATACCAACTTGAATGTTCCTTGATATCGATTTGATAAAACGAATTGGTTCTTATTACGTGGTATTGAGCTTTTTGCAGTTTTATCACTTTCCTGCACAAATTAAATTAAAAATCATATCTAATGAACATAATAAATGCTTAAATAACATAACTGATCCTAATTACCATTAAATTGTGTTATACATCTCTAATTCAGATAGAATAAAATGCATTACTATTCGCAATACTAACTCGAATTGATCCGAATGTATTCTAAAGCTTTAGTACAAGTAATATCATATCATATATTTGTATTTTGTTATAAATAGTAAAGAATTTTATATTTTTTTATATTTATTTGAAACTATACATTTTATCACCTTAATTCCTCAAAAAATATGACATCAAATTACATTATTTTTTAATTTTCCCTCTTTTATTAATTTGTAGCGTGTAAAACTGGTCATTGCATACATTGGTCAATGGTCGGTGGGTAAAGGGCGAAGTTCGTTTTTGTCGATAGAGTGACAAACTCGCTTTTCCGCTTAACTCTATTACAAATAACTGTCACTTGTTTTTTTTTGTTTTAGGTAGTCAACAACTCGTATGAAAATATCATTTCATTTAGTTTACTTTTAAACCTTTCATTCTTCTTTGACGTTTTAAGCTCATACGATATAAGCATCTTAAATACTAGGAAAATGAAGGTTTATATAGGGTGGTTGAGTGTTTGGAGGTTATATTTAACTGATATATATCTCCGCAGAATTCAATTTTTCAGTAGTTGGGGATTCCACTATCTATAACTCTCTGATACAAACAGTAGCTATATTGTACTCTCCTTTTACGCATGCTCAACCAACCGATTTCCTTAATTCTCAGTGAAACTGAGTCATACTTTTGAACCTTTTGAATTCATTTTTCTTCTACTTTGGTAATACAAAAATTGTAGACTTCATCCGCAAAATCAAAATTACTCAGTACAAGTGAATTACATAAAATAATTTTTGATTTTTTATCCAAAATTTTGCGAACACTATAAATAATGATACAATGGTTATATGTTCATTAAATCTTAAGGAATAGTCTAAATATAAACCCAGATTACGAGCACAGTGTACAAAATTTAATTTTTCACCATTGGTAAAAATTTGTAAATTATCTAAGCAATTAGAGCGTTTTAATTTGTTATGGAAAAGTATTACATTAGACTTGTAGAATTTATGGTCAAGCAGTGATTTTTTGAAGCCAATATTATTGAATCCAAATATTGTCTGAAAGTTATTTGTGGCATTCTACGAATATTCTTTCCTATTATTTGGGTTTTCTGCCACATGTATTGTTGTCCTCTTCAAAAACAAATCACCGAATCTACAAAATAATGGAATTATTGGAATAAAGCCTCTGTGCTCGTGACGTTTATGCCAAAGGAATAGTCAGAGGTTATGTTTTGCAAATAATATAAATCGGAATAAACACAGAAATAATGTATTCCTTTTCTTCTTTCCGTTTTCAAAGCTTTTTTTGGAAGAACTCTTATTTTGCTGTGTATGTCAAATACACAGCTTTAAGATTCTGTTTATGTTATTTCCGTAGATATTTACTACATTATCTAAAAGAAAATATCATCAGTTCTATGTTCTGTGTAAGTAGTAAGTATCTATGGAAATAACATAAACAGAATCTTAAAGCTGGGTATTTGACATACACAGTAAAATAAGAGTTCTTCCAAAAAAAGCTTTGAAAACGGAAAGAGATTACTTTCCGAAACGTCAGCAAAATACATTATTTCTGTGTTTATTCTGATTTATATTATTTGCAAAACATAACCTCTGACTATTCCTTTGGCGTAAACGTCACGGGCGCAGAGGCTTTTTTCAAATAATTCTATTATTTTGTAGATTCGGTGATTTGTTTTTGAAGAGGACAATAATACATGTGATAGAAAACTCAAATAATAGGAAAGAATATTATTGAATCCAGATCTGCGTTTATTTTTTGGCCTCTTGTAAGTTTTTAGGATCAAAGGACAAATATAATTGACTATCGACAACATAACAGTGGAATTCACAAAAGGATAAGTATGGATATAAATTTGAAGTAAAAATTGTATGTAAATAATGTCGGTCCTAATATAGAACCTTGCGGAACTCCGTTGCTAATGCTTAATGGTGTGGGCAAAATATCTTTGATTCTAACATACCGTAGACGATTTTCTAAATAATTTTTTATCAACGCGAGTGAATCTTCCCCAAAACTATAATACTGAAGTATTGCCAAAAGTAACCGATGAGTTATTCTATCAAATGCCAGATATAGATAGATATTCGAAAGCATTTGATTTCGAATAATCTAGAAATATCAAAGCTGTTAATTTATTTTTATCTGTAGCTGATAGAATATCATCAGTCACTTTTAACAATGCCGTAGAAAAACTATAGTTTGCTCTAAAACCCGACTGAGTTATGGGTAGAATGTTATAAACTTATCAAGATGCTCACGTATTTGCACATTTAATACTTTTTCTATTAATTTGGATAATACTGGCAATATACTTATTGGGCAAAGATCTTTAAATTCCACGGGTTTTTTAATTTTTGGTAGTAGCATGATTTGCTATTTTCCAGGAAGTTGGAAAATGTATACTTGTGTTGTTGACTTGACTGATCATTATTCTCAAATTCTCTCCATCCAAATACAAAAGAACAATAAAAGTGATAACAAATGTGTATACCGCAGAAATTTTAGTGCAGAAAACATTCTTCTGTTTCATATCTATTTGCGAAAAGAGAACTGGTAAGAGATTCTTACACAAAATAGTACTGACATCGCCCTAGACAAATTTTGCGACGTAATTTTTTTTTATTTTGAAGTCAGTTTTCCAATAAAACGTTTCGGTATTAGAAATAAAAAGTATAAAAATAATATATTACGCCTGAACTAAACCAACTAAGAGACCAGGTAACCTTATATAGTGATCTCTGGAATATGATAAAAACAATACAGGGGTCAAATTATGTTTCCAAAGACATGCGTTTTGTTAAGGATGGTGTTGAAATTCCCATAGAAGATGTAGCTCACAACTTTAATTTACATTTTTCCAATGTAACAAATACTGATGAGTTACGTGATTTTGACTTTTTAGAATCTAATATTCCCAATTGCAACAAGTCTTCGTATTTGTCACCAGTCAGTGGTCTTGATGTGGAATCACTTGTAGATAAATTAAAGTCTTCAAACTCCAGCGGCCATGACAATATTTCTAACAATTTAATAAAAAATGTAAACATGTCATTAGCTGTCACCTAGCCTATATAATAAACCTCTCCATTGAAAAAGGTATATTTCCTATCAGTTTACTATGCAGCTTTTCAAAACTTCTTGAACTCCATCTCAAGGATCAGTTGTCAAATTTTTCACAAAAAAATAAGTTGCTTTCTCCCGAGCAACACGGTTTCACCGCAAACAAAAGTGCTGAGTCTGCACTATGCGAATTCCATCACAAAATTGTTAAAGCGTTAGATACTAAAAAAATTATTGTAGGTCTTTTTATAGACTTCTCACGAGCTTTTGATTTGGTTGATCATCAGTTGCTCATAGCCAAACTTGCACGGTATGGTGTTAACGGCATTGCAAATATTTACCTCCTATGTTGACAATAGATCTCAAAAGGTAAAAATGGAAGAGGGAGTGGAAAGTAAAGCTTGTGCCATTAAACAAGGAGTTCCTCAAGGTTCAATCCTGGGACCACTTCTATATATACTATTATATATACCTAACTGAGGCAAAGATGACCACTGAAAGGGTATATGATGAAATAATATGCTGGGCAAAAAAAATAACAAATCTAAACAAGACAAAAACGGTTTCAACTTAATTTTCACTAAGTAACAATACCGAAATCTTCAAACTCTTTGAGGGGACTGACAATGAAATAGCAACCTGTGACATTAATAAACTTTTGGGTGTTACTTTTGACAAACACATGCAATGGACATGCCATATTGAAAATTTGTGTAAAAAATTGAGAACTAGCTGCTACGCTCTAAAATTCATGTCAAAACACTGCAGCCAAGACATTCTTAAAACGCTCTAATATGCCAATTTTCATTCCCATCTCAGGTACGGAATCATGAATTAGGGTAATAGTGTAAGCGTAAATAGAGTATTCTTGTTACAAAAATATGCTGTCCGAATTTTGTCCAGTCTGAGTTACAGAGAAACTTGTCGTGATGCCTTCAAACAGTTACAAATTCTAACAGTCGCTAGCCTATATATTTTTGAGGTATGTTTATATATCCATAAAAACAAATCTATATTTGTAAGAAATCAAGCCAGACATTTACATGAAACAAGATTCAGAGATCTTTTACTCCCCGATTCTCATAGAACAAGTATGTTCCAGAAAAGCTTTCTGTACCATTGCTGTAAATTATACAACTCTCTCGATGAAGACATTAAAGTCTCTGGCAGTATACACATTTTCAAACACAAACTCAAAAGATTGTTACTCGAGAAAAACTGTTATACTATTGATGAGTTTTTTAGTTAATTCGCAAAAAAAGATATAGGATAAGGAATATCTGTTTATATGTTTTATCCATTTATATGTTATTTTATTTTTTTTTAACTTGACTTTTGTACAAAATAGTTTGTATGTGCAAATACGTTTGCAATATTTGATCAATGAAACGTCAGCAAAATACATTATTTCTGTGTTTATTCCGATTTATATTATTTGCAAAACATAACCTCTGCCTATTCCTTTGGCGTAAACGTCACGGGCGCAGAGGCTTTTTTCCAATAATTCTATTATTTTGTAGATTCGGTGATTTGTTTTTGAAGAGGACAATAATACATGTGGTAGAAAACCCAAATAATAGGAAAGAATATTCGTAGAATGCCACAAATAACTTTCAGACAATATTTGATCAATTATTCTTTTTTCAATGAATTTCTCTTTTTGACATTTTCTTCGTTGATCTTCTGTACATTTTTATTTGGTATATCTTTTCAACGGAGAAATAAATATTATTATTATTATTATATAAAAATGTAATGTAAAAGTACTGTAAACTATGACATGTATAAATTAGGGTAATAAATTAATGCATAAATATTGTCTATAAAGTAATGGTATAATAATAGTTGTAATGATCGGAAGTCCATAAGTGCTTGTATAATCCTCCGTTGACACCCTACCTTCCTAGAAAGCAAATTATACAGCAACAGACTATACCATCGAGCATATTTTAAATGTCATATCAAACTTCTTATCTCTCCAGTTTTCTAAATAAACCTCACAGCTATGGAATATATTCTTGTGATATTATACGAGAATCTTTATTACAGACATTTATCTTCTCATATAGTTATTCCACACCTGCATACTTGCGTACATTATTAATTTTGTTTTCTTTATTTTGGCGCTACTCAAAGCTTTAAATATTGTTTAGGCTCGTACAGAAGTCCCTAGTGCAAACGTATCCTGGCGTGAAACCAAAAGCTTGTCATTCTTTACACACATTATCTACATATTATGCCTTGGCAAGAACGTGACGTCCTGCCTCGCTTAAACAACACTCGGAATTCCGAATTTTGTAGAAGAGTTTGCAAATTATAGAGGTATGAAGTGCATAGCTGCATGCTAAATACTACACGAAATCTATATGAGTCCTGGAATATTAGTGAAAAAAATAAGTTCATTATATTACATAATGTTTACAATCATTTATATACAGAGCATTCATGAATTTAGTGAAAATAATAATTTTAAATATTTGCTAATAACTCACGAGTGATGGGTTTAGAAAAAATCTTTAGATCCAAGTTGAGTGGCATTCGGTTGCCTATTTAGGAGTTACTGAATCTTGGCTTAGTCGGGAAATAAGTAGGATGCTATAAGTATTGATGGTTATAGAATTTTAAGGGACGAACTCCCGAATGTTTGCGCCTCGGAGTAGACAATGTGCTTAATTGATTCTCGGGGTCAAACCAATTTTTTCACCTCGGATTTTCCTCCAATTTTTCGACTAAATATTGTTCCCTAGAGTAGAACGGAAGGTTCCTCGAAGGATTTCACCTCAGCCACCCCTACCCCAGGCTTCCAACCCTTACAGGGGGTGAAATATTGTTATTTGTTTTTGTGAGAAAAAAAAATATTTTGTAGGAGGCGTTTCTTTGAGGAAGGTGGTGGATGACCAGGAATGTGTAACCACCCCTGGGGATTGTTTTCATTTTTCAAGGGGGTGGAATTTTTTTTCATCAATAATTGAAAAATAGTATAAAAAGTACGTTTATTAAAGCATTTTTATAAATTGATTTTCTATCCCTTTGAAGGGTGAAAACAAACCCCAGGGCCAGTTACACAACTCTGGTCACCTACCACCTTCCTCAAAGGAACGCCTCCTACAAAATATTAATTTTTTTCTCCAAAAACTAATATGAATTTTCCACCCCTTTCAAGGGTGAAAACAACCCCCGGGCATTTCACATTTTTGTACCAGCCATCGGCAGAAAGCCTCACTCCTTGTTTGAGCGTTTGCACCAATTGCATGTGGTAGGGATACAGTAATTGTTCATGTAATACGATGCTGACACGCCTTCCTATAATGCTAGCCTTTCGTACTGATTTGGAGATTCGCATTTACTGCAGTTAATATTGCTTCTTCTGCTTCTGTGGTTCTAACATAAATATCTGGGCCAGAATATTCCTTGTCTAAATAGAATTTACCCCTTTCTCGTAACGAACAATCTACACTTACAAAAAAACTTTCGCAAGGTATTTTTCTATTTGGGAAAGCTTTTTCATACAGTCTTCTCTCTTCTGCAACATTGTCCCAGGCTCGACCGCAGAATAAATGAATATCGGCCTGTTCTTCGAAAGTGTAACTCATATTAAATCAAACTTGAAATTTTCTTATTAAAGACTGCGTAATGAGATCCTTAACTTTTATGTCATTAATGATAATTCAATATTGGAAACGAATAACGACCAATTAAGTAATAAAAAGTCAAATAAGTTGATCGGTGGTAAGAAGTCTTTACAAATAAAAAAATACGATGTGAATTTTTGGAAGTGCAGATCGAAAGATGAGCTTCTGTCCATGGCACTTGCGAAAATGGAAGAAAATTATGAATTCATTGAAAAAATTCTGTTTGCGCAAGACTGGAAAAATTCCTTTAGGTTCATATTTCCTGAAATCGGTTGGTCCTACGGCGTTACAAGATAACTTTTTTACGTATTTATAGCCAAGGAATAACATTCCAATGTGATAATGACAGAAAATTAACATCAAATAATTGGGGGGGGGGGGGGGAATAAGTCCCCGTCCTTTCCAGTTTTGTATATCCCTGATTGAATTTACCCTTGGTGGATAACATCAGCTACTGACCTATATTGATATCGAATCACGTGCAAAAACTACTCACTGTAGCTCAAAGGGTTCCTGAGATATTAAATAAAATGTCAATTCTGGATGCCCCTCTGAGGCCCGCAGTGCCCTTACGAGAAATTTTTGGACCCATGTTTATATGAACTATTTTTCATATTTTTTATGTAGAATCATTCCTAGATATTAATGACCGCATACCTGAAACAATCTGTATAATGAATAAAATATGAAAACTAAATTTTACGCAGACTAAGCAATTTTTCAAACATGTCTACAAAATTTTTATTTTATAAGTTTAATTAGCACGTCTTAAGTCACCATGAGGGACAGTAGTCTCCCTGTAAATCTCAAAAAAAAAAACAAAAACAAACAAAAAAGAAACAAAGCAAAAAAGGAAAAGAAAAAAATGTGTATATATGTATATATGTGTACATATGAATACACGATAGATATAAAAATATATTTTAGTTTATATTGCAATATATTTCTGATTATTGGGATTAATTTTATTAAATTAAAATATTAATCGGCTGTCGACAGACAAAAAGTTTAAGATTAATTACACGAGGTGATATACTGAAGATTAATTAAAACCATTTCATCTTCCACATGGCACTGAGCTAATCATTTTTAATAAATCGAAGCCAATAATACGACTTCTACTACTACTAATTAATTTAATACTAATTTAATTAGTCCACACATTTTGCTTAACAGTGCTAGAACCAAAATAAAATATACAGGGTGTCCCAATAGTGCGTAAAAGTCAAATGTTGGTCTTATTAGAAGACTTTGGAAAATTATTATTTTGAAATATACAAGATGACTCGCTACAGCGAAGCACCTTCGAGGTCATTTTTTTTAAATGGAACATCCTATATATTTTTACAGTTATAAATTGAGCTTAACGACTCCCCGATTTTTGGTTTTTGACATGGCGTTACCGAGTTATTAAAAAAAATTAAAATTTTTCGGAGCAAGGTTTAACAAATTAATTGGCTGTGTGTGTAAAGTATAAACGAACTTAATTGAAACCGTATAAAAACTAAAAGCCGGCAAAAATAGTCGGCATCTCTTTATTGTAAAATGATAAGATTTTCGGGCGTTATTATATTATCCTCTGTTTCAAATGGTCTCCAGAAAGCCATGATAAATTAGTAAATAATTAAAATATTTTACCTTTTATATAGTAGTAAATATTTATAAATATGAACAATAACTAACTAAACTCCTACGCTTGATATTATAACAGGTATTTACGCACTGCACTGGCACAGACAGCACATCTCTAAGTCTGCCGTTGAAACAATTTACGAGTTTTTTTATGCTAGTAGGCTTGTCCGTTTTATTATCTTTAAACCATTGCAGTCGTAGATGGCTCATTCAGGCTGATTACATTGCCAGTCTCGGACTCGCCTGCACAGTTTCAACTACCATTCGAATTCGATACCATTGCTAAATATACAGGACAAAATATCAAGTTCAGTGCGCACGGTCCTGTGCTTTAACACTGACCAGTTTCAATTATCCTCGTTAAAAGTTTATTACTATTAATTAAGACGATTCATTTTGCAATTATGTAGACAAGGAATGTACTACGACACAATCGCCAAATATTGATTATAATTATACAGGGTGTATTTTATATTAGTGCTAATTCAGGACATTTCACAGCGAATTTTCTAATTTTATTAAATGGAACACTCTGTATATTATTGTATTTTTGAATTGGCACGTTAATTCTCTACGATTTTCGTGAATAATATTCCTATACCTAAAAGGGATATTTCCAGAGAGATTTTTACTTTTTCATTAAAAATCTTAAATTATAATACTTTTCATTTCGAACTGATCTAGTAGCCAAGGTTTTGACATCAACTGAGAATAATTGAAAGTAGTATTAAATTTTTTTTCTGGGTGCGTCTTGGTTGCCTCAGTAGTACTTTTTCACAGTTTATTTAAATCACCTTTGAGTCTATCTTAAAAATTTATAAATAATCGTTTAATATTACAAAAAAGTTTATACAGGGTGTTGCATCATGAGAGGGACATAGCTTAATAGGAGGTAGAGAACATCAGTGGTAACCGGAACCTCCCATAGAAATGTCTCATTGGGCCTTCATTACGAGGTTGCTGGGTGTTAAATAATTTTTGGCCAAACCTGTTTTTTGTCATAACTTTGACAGGGAATGAAATAACGGATTCATATTTGGTACGGCTAATGTACTAACGAGCCCCAAGAGGTACATGTATAAAAAAATATATCCAGGTCCGGATTCACTATAATTTATGTTTCTTCTTTGCATCAATAAAACATCACCCTGTATATATTTTTTTGAAATTTCGATACGATATTCGAAAAGAGCAAGAAAAAACAAACAAAATGGCCTATTTCATTTTTTTGTTACACCTTCGTGGTTATTTAAATACGTTGTTAAATGTGCAAGAAAATGGATTACAGAACCCTATTAAATGAGAGGCACGTGAAATAAATAGTTTTATAACTAAAACTTGCAAAAATTCTATTGAGCCTAGGTGGTCTGGGTGAATCCTAATTCCGGCACGTTTTAAAGGTCCATTTTGGTAAAAAACTGTGGTCCTAATAAGTAATCGGGTATGAAATAACAAAATTTTTAATCAATCACAGTAGGCTTGTTCAAAGTGACAGATAATAAAAAGAAATCTCCTAAACAGTTGAATAATTGTTTGTTAGTAATTTAATGTGTCAATAATCCGCATTTAGTTAGTGAAAACTTGTGAAAATATTTTAACTATGCCAGTAAAATTTACAAACGTGGAATATGCTGATATAATATTCATCTATGGTTTCTGTAATGGAAATGGTAGGTCGGCGGAAAGAGAATATCGACTGCGTTTTCCTGGTCGTCGATGCCCTAATCATAAAACCTTTAGTACGGTGTGCCAGTATGCAAGATAACACGGAAAGTTTCCTAATTCTGCAGTTGTAGAGCGTGTTTTACAACAAGGTGTGCAGGAACAAAACAATATTATAAACGTAGTTCAAGAAAACCCAAATATGAGCACTAGACGAATCAGTTTGGCAACTGGTATTCCTCATTGGCGAGTATGAAGAACCCTAAAAAGAGAACGTTACCATCCATATCATATCCAACAGGTACAGCGTCTTCAACAAGGCGACGATATCCCCCGCCTGGCATTTTGTCATTGGTTGTCTAACCATCGCCCAGTCATTTACAGAACCTTATTTACGGATGAGGCACAATTTACAAGGGATGGAGTAAACAATTCACGAAATAATCATAAATGGGCACAGGAAAACCCACATGCGGTACGCCAACGCCGTTCGCAACACAGGTTTTCTGTAAATGTTTGGGTCGGACTTGTGAATAGACATTTGATAGGGCCACATTTTTTTGAAGAAAGATTGAATGGTGAAATTTACTTTGATTTTCTTCAAAACAGTTTACCGAATATGTTAGAAAATATCGGTATAAGAGGCATGTTGTTTCAGCATGATGGGGCCCCACCACATTTTAACCTTCAAGTAAGAGAACACTTAAACAATGTGTATCCTAATAGATGGATTGGACGCGGGGGTCCACATGAATGGCCACCAAGATCTCCTGATTGTAACCCTTGTGATTACTTTTTATGGGGCCACTTAAAAAACGAGGTTTATAGCATTGAAATTGAAAGTAGACAACATTTAATCCAGCGCATCGTTACAACCTGCGACGAAATAAGGAATAATCCAGAAATGATACGTCGAGCAATTGGTGACCTTTCTAAACGCGCAAGAAAATGCACAGAATGTGGGGGAGGACATTTTGAAAATTTACTTTAGTGTCAATTGCGTTTTATTTTTAAACACATTTAGTTATTGTTTTGTTATTTATTGTTAATTGAATGGAAAATAATTTATTTATTTAGATTTTAGTTTGTTCTCTTTTCCAATTTTTATTAAGTATAAAATGTTGATGATTTTCTTGATCAAAGTAACTGGTTGCTTAGGCCTAAATGGTTTAAATTATCTGTCACTTTTATTCTTTGAACAAGCCTACTGTGATTGATTAAAAATTTTGTTATTTCATACCCGATTACTTATTAGGACCACAGTTTTTTACCAAAATGGACCTTTAAAACGTGCCGGAATTAGGATTCACCCAGACCGCCTAGGCTCAATAGAATTTTTGCAAATTTTAGTTATAAAACTATTTATTTCACGTGCCTCTCATTTAATAGGGTTCTGTAATCCATTTTCTTGCACATTTAACAACGTATTTAAATAACCACGAAGGTGTAACAAAAAAATGAAATAGGCCATTTTGTTTGTTTTTTCTTGCTCTTTTCGAATATCGTATCGAAATTTCAAAAAAATATATACAGGGTGATGTTTTATTGATGCAAAGAAGAAACATAAATTATAGTGAGTCCGGACCTGGATATATTTTTTTTATACATGTACCTCTTGGGGCTCGTTAGTACATTAGCCGTACCAAATATGAATCCGTTATTTCATTCCCTGTCAAAGTTATGACAAAAAACAGGTTTGGCCAAAAATTATTTAACACCCAGCAACCTCGTAATGAAGGCCCAATGAGACATTTCTATGGGAGGTTCCGGTTACTGTTAAAGAACGCTATAACCCCGATATACTTTTCGACGTTGTAACAAAATCCGACTTAGGAAATATTTCGTAAGAAAAGCGTGCTTCACGTAAAAACGCCGTGGAGGAGGTTTTTAATTCTTGGAAATATATTTTTTTGCTCTTCGGAGCGTTTTTTATGCCAAATTTTCGCTAACTCTTCGAGGAGCGTTAATTTGGTAAGTGTAGTAAATGTCGCTGCACAGGGACGTAATGTCGCCCCGACCACCCAATTTTAGAAAGTATAATAAAATTGGACTTGAACTTCCAAATTTCCAAGATTAAAAACCCTTTTACGAATCCACGTTGTCAAGCACTGCAACTCTTACGAAGTGTTGAATATGAGGACAAGTTAGTCCAACGACTATTCAAAGTATATCGGAAGTTATAGCGAAAATAGCCCTTAGCGACATGGGACCCCCATCATTTCCTAGCAGTCGGATTTGACGGGGAAATGATGTATTTTGACGGGGTTTGCCCTAAACCGGTTCCTCAGTGATTCGGAGTCAAAAAAGTATCTATACCATGTACTCACACGTGCATGGGATCTGCCTTGCCTGAACGTAAAATTTGTTATTGCACAATACAAACGAAGTAGATACGCTTCAAGCAATTTTAAGCTCCGAGGAGCGACCAAAATTTATGTGAATTAATAAAATACGTTTATAAGACAGGCAAGCATAAGCCCACCAAAATTTCAGTTACATGAACTGTTCCTTGAATCTTTTTGTGCATCGTTAGCTTTTCAAACTGCATATTGGATGGTAGTTGGTACCGTATGAATCGTCCCGTTCCTCACCATGTGTTGTACACGGGTCAGACCATTGTTTGTTAACATTTTCTCTGAAGAAGTTGTTGTAAAAAACATAAATTTTTTTAAAGATTTAATATACATTTTTTGAACTTTATATTGTCTTTTACTTGTGTTTTTCTAACAAAATTTCCCTTTCAGATTTAATTTTTAGAGAGTGTTAAACAGACAGTGTTAGATTTATAGTGTTACGACGTCTTCCAATTGATACCATCAGAGCCGCAGTTAAGCATAAACGACAGTAAGTATGATTTATCCATTAATCTCCGTCTGAAACAGTCACTTTGAACCCTAAAAATTTTGTGAACGTAATATTTTTATTTAGTATTTAGAAAAGGTTGAGGAAAAAGAAAATTAATTTTTTCTTTTTCCTATTTTTTTTTTAATTTTTCTAAGTTTTTCGAACAGAAAATACGTCCTTCAGACTTCCATCAAAAGCATGGATCGTTCACATGGCGCCCGAGCAGGGACCATGCCGTCCCCAAACCCAACAAATCCTTTCTCATTCATGGCGGAAGACTCCGAGGGGTCGACCCCAAGAGAATTTTACGAGCGAGTCACAGCACCGCTCGTCGACGACGGTTCTAGAGGGATAGAACCACAGCGACTGTTTCCAGAGGGAAATAATGTTAATTTATCAGCTTCACAGCCACAAACTGCTTCGATGGAAAGTATGTTTCTGAAAATGGCAGAGGGCTTCGTGCAGGCGATACAGAACGTGTCGACCTGTACGCCCCATGAGAGACAAAGATGTCCGAACGTGACGTTCCATGGGCTTGATCATGAAGATCCAGAAGCATTTCTGAAAATTATGGAGGAATATTTCGACAGAGCTCGCATAAGCCACGACTATGATCGCCTCCATAACGTAACCGGCCAACTCAAGGGCGAAGCTCAACGATGGTCCGAACAATTTAGGACGTTGACTACTTCGTATGCCTTATTCAAGGAAAGATTCCTTACGAGATTTAATTCTCCCGACATACAGTCACGAGCTATTGCTCAACTGTATGCCGTCAAGCAAACGTCTTTAGACGACACGGCAGTGTTTATCACAAGGAAAACCTGTCTTTTCGATCGTATTGATCCCTTTAAATCCGAAGCCATCAGAGCTCGGGTCATCATGGACCAACTGCGTCCAGAAATTAGGTCACGCTTGAGAAGCAACCTAATTTCAAACACAGAGATGTTAATAGCAGCGGCTACTAACGTCGAGCGGGATTCAGCTGACGAACAGACGTCGCTAATCCAGCTTATTGATCAACGTCTGTCCCGCGCGTCTTACTATCGAGAGCCGGGACACATCAGTCAACAAAATTCTAGTAACAGGAGCAATGGAAGCCCAACTCCGACAGCACCGAGGGTGCATTTCCGAGAGGACGTATCTCGACAGGACGGTCCAGGCAGAGCGCCTGGTCGTCCTTTTTTTATGCCTAGTTCTACGAGCGGTTCAGTGAATCCTGACCGCAGGCAAACCAATTTTAATGGCGGATCGGGGAAATTCCGAGTACCCGACCGACCGGCAACCCCGTGCCGATACTGTACAGACACAGTGCAGTGGCACTTCCATAGCCAATGCCCGAATAACCCGCATCTCAACAGGAGACCGGGAAACTTTCGAGGGGCCAGAGACCCAGGCCAGGGTCCATCTGCAAGATCCCCGGCACAACGGCCGAACCAAGGCGGCAGCAATGTCCAGTAAATTTTTCCGATACTCATGACCACTACGACGCTCCTCTGCACAAGACAAGAGAGTCGATAAATTATATGAGCGAAGCGTTCCCTTTGCCTCGTATAAAAGTTCAAATTAATGAACATGCGGTCGACGCACTGATCGATTCAGGCTCGACGCGAAACGTTATCCATCCGAGGATGTTGGATAATTTTAAAAATCTCACGAGAGGTCGATCATTTGCTATGGCGTGCGGAGATCGAATGGTGGACTCTCTTGGCACGACAAAATTACAAGTAATAATTTCAGGCACCTCTTTTGAAATTGATTTTCAAGTAATCGAAAATTTGAACGAAACGATAATATTAGGATCACCATTCTTATATATGAACAATGTCGCATATGATTATGGCAGAAAATGCCTATATGCCGGCACAGAAGAGCGTATTACCGTCTTCTGGAATCAAGCTTCTCAGAGGGAGAGACAGCAGGCAAAGCTTCCTGAAGAGCTTGTTATAAATGACAAATTTCTACGGCCGCTGTTCGAGGAATTTGTCGATCTGTTCACTGCGGAACCGACTCAAGCAACCACAGTGACTGTGAAACACAAAATTACAGTAAAAGACACAAAACCATTTAATATCAGACCATATCCGATGTCTCCGAGTACTAAGAAAATTATGTACGACCAAATCGAAGAGATGTTAAAAGCTGGCGTCATCGAACCTAGCACTGCCCAATATAGTTCACCACCAGTGATAATAAAACGCTCCGACAAGAAACCACGATTTTGCATCGACTATCGCCATTTGAATGAAATGACTGAAGACGAGGCTTCCGTCTTACCCAAAATACACGAAAGTATTAAAGATTTAGGAAATTCGAAGATTTTTTCTGTGTTGGATTTAAAAAGTGGATATTGGCAAATACCGCTAGATGAAGCATCAAAAGATTTTTCGACTTTTACCACTCCTGATGGGGCAGCTTACAGATTTAATGTCATGCCTTTCGGCCTCAAGACAGCTCCCTGTACCTTTCAGAAATTCATGGCAAAGGACGTTTTAACGGGTTACCTGCACCATTTCTGTAAAGTGTATTTAGATGATATAATCGTTTACAGCGTAAACGTGAAGGAGCATATGTCCCACTTGAGATTAGTCTTTGAAAGACTACGTCTACACAATCTGAAAGTGTCACCGGAAAAGTGTGTAATAGCGACGAATGAAATTCAATATTTAGGCCATACAATTAGAACTGATACTTCCCAACCATTAGAAAAACATGTCTTACAAATTCAAAATTATCCCGTTCCAGCCACAAAAAAGCAGCTACAAAGTTTCCTAGGGCTTTGCAACTGGGTACGAGAATATCTACCAAATGTGGCGATGATCACGAAGCCACTAACGAAACTTCTTTCGAAGGAAAATCGTTTTCACTGGAACCATACATGCGATGAAGCATTTAGAAAATTAAAAGAATTATTATCCGGACCGCTGGAACTCCATCGGCCGGATTTTTCACGTCAATTCATTTTGCAAACAGATGCATCACTACAAGGCCTTTCGGCCGTATTATATCAATTAGGCGACAACGGCGAAAAATACATAATTTCGTATGCAAGCAACACGTTATCTCCAGCAGAGAGACGTTACCACATAAACGAGCTGGAATGCTTGGCGGTGGTGAACTATATTAAAAAGTACAAGATGTACTTAGCAGACAAACCGTTCTTGGTGAAGACGGACAACAGGGCGTTACTTTGGTTAAACAAACATAAGGACGACAAAACAAAATTTACACGATGGTCATTACTATTGCAAGAATATGCATTCAAAATTGAACACTGTCCAGGAAAGGAAAATTTATTAGCAGATTTTCTAAGTCGTAACCCACAAAATCAGTATGTCGAGACAGACGATGAAGAGGAAAGAATGTTCCTACCAAATTATAAGTGTCCAGAACGTATTTCTGTTTTAACGCATTCAGAAATATACGAAGATATCGTACAGGCTCAATTGAGTTCAAGAGATATTCAAGACAAGATCCGCCGTTGGAATGATCTATTTCAACAGGAACAACGTTCCGATGCGGATCTTATTTTTATGAAAAATTTTCACGTCCAAGACGATGTACTTTTTAAAGATTGCGATCGAAATATTAAATTAATAGTTCCAAAGAGGAAAATAAAAGAATTGATTTACCATTATCATGACCGAGATGAAGCATGTCATCCAGGAAGAGACGAGACTCTCAGGAAAATAGCGAAACGCTACTATTTCAATAATATGGCCAGGATCGTAGGCAAATACATAAACGACTGTCTGATATGCCAGTCTGTAAAGACAAGACAAGCCCAACCCAATGCTCCACTTAGAAGTCATGCACCACAAAACGCATTTGAAACCTTGAGCGTCGACGTAATTGGCCCGCTGCAGAGGACTAAAGACGCCGAAAACAGATACATGATTATCGTCGAAGACGTTTTCAGTAAATGGATAGAGGCAAAGGCATACATTCAGGTCGACGGCAGAACGATAGCCAAATATATCGACGAAGAAATAGTAGCAAGATTCGGAGTCCCTCGAGTCATAATATCAGACAACGGTGGTCATTTCAATTCCGAATGGTACATCACATTTTGCGAAAGGAATGGTATCGAACGATACTTAATTCCAGCATATCACCAACAGTCCAACCCCGTGGAACGACGGGTTCAGGAATGCAAGAAAATTTTAAAGACTCTTTTATTCAAAAAGCCAAACGACACTTGGGATCGCTACGTGCATCAAATGACATACATATTAAGAAATCGTAGGAACGCCGCTACAAATCAAACACCTAGCATGATCGTGTTAGGATATGATCCAGCCGAAAGAGGCGAATGGGATTTGTATGCCTGGAGGCAAGAAAGAGCCAAGCAACAAACGCTTCCACGATACGAGCGAATCAAGGAAGCCCGTCAGGCCCAACAAAATTACAAACAGAAATATGCGCCGAAAGAGGCCGTCACTCCGATCGTCTACAAAGTAGGAGACAGAGTCATGAGTAAGAGAAAAAAGAAGGTACATACCTTCACGCCGTCTTGGTCAGGCCCAACCAGAATTCTGAAGAAGTTTTCAGACGAGGTGTATCTCGTGCAAAAGGGAAATGTAACGACAAGAGTACATGTCGATGATTTGAGACCAGCCCCGCCAGAGGAGCACAACTTGGAAATCGAATCTTCCGATGAAGAAAATGCTAGTCCAGGCGGAACATCACTCGATGGAAATGATTCCCCGTTCTCAGACGATTCCACAGAACCTCCACCGCCGGAGCAAACGGTTGTACAAATTCATGCACCGCCACGAGATGCTTCCACTTCTGATTCAGAATCAAGTTCTGGAGATTCAATTATATTTTTATAATATTTTTCAACCTAGGCTAAGTTTTAACTTAGTGCTAGGTTTATTTTATATCAAAATTTCCATACCAACTTCTTGTCGTGTCAGGCAAGAGTTGGTATTTTTTATGCATTTTTTACAAGTCATTTTCATTGGGGATATTGTATCGTCCATACAAATCTTCAAAATTCACTGCAGCAACTCTGACCGTGTCCGGCAGAGTTGGTATTTTTTATAATTTTTCTAAGTCCTCAAATGTTATTAAACATTCATCTGTAAGCAGAGTCCGACCCAAAGGGTCCAAACAAATGTTCCATTGGCACGGCATGGAAAGACGACAACTCTGACGCAGAGCGCGATTCAGACGAGTCTAGCAACTCAAGGGCGAGATGCCGCCACGTCTGCTGGAGGGGCAGATGCAACGATCCGACGGATGCAGATTCTGTCGCAGATTTCTCCCAAGAAGAGATTTTAATAGAAACTATTTCAATCAATATAAGTCAACAAAATTCAATGTTCCTATTCTCAAAGACGACGATGTGATATCGGTCGCAGATTTCTCCCAAGAAGAGATTTTTTAACTACTCGGAAACCATTTCAACCAATATAAGTCAACAAAATTCAGTGTTCCTATTCTCAAAGACGACGATATGTTATCGGTCGCAGATCCCCAGACGGGATGTAAACAAACATTTTACTAAAATTTTGTTTTATATTGTTTCATATAAACCGAGCAGAACCAATGTATAGCTGGAGCCAAGCAGTCCGAGGACCACCTAAGCTGTTCCAGAAGGCAGTTCGACACCGAAGGTGATCGACGAGGCATAGACACGAGGAGGAGCAGACGCAAGCCCGCATTAGTGGAAGAACACTAAGAAAGATAAGTGCGTCGAAAGTGTTTGTGTTGTGTCATCGAGAATCCGAGGATTTTCGATTTTTTCTTTTTTTATGCCATTTTTGAAACACAATGTTCAATAATTCAATCGAATGCTATGCATCGATATATGTTCAAGTTTATCACCATTTTTTAGATTTGCATCTATGTTTTGTTCAGATAGGCCGGTCTGAACTATAACCGAATACAACACATGGGAGACTACATCCAATGATCCATTTTATTTTCAAACAAACAATTTACCAAACGTTACACAAAAAGATTCACGGAAAGGAGGGGAGTGTTAAAGAACGCTATAACCCCGATATACTTTTCGACGTTGTAACAAAATCCGACTTAGGAAATATTTCGTAAGAAAAGCGTGCTTCACGTAAAAACGCCGTGGAGGAGGTTTTTAATTCTTGGAAATATATTTTTTTGCTCTTCGGAGCGTTTTTTATGCCAAATTTTCGCTAACTCTTCGAGGAGCGTTAATTTGGTAAGTGTAGTAAATGTCGCTGCACAGGGACGTAATGTCGCCCCGACCACCCAATTTTAGAAAGTATAATAAAATTGGACCCTTTTACGAATCCACGTTGTCAAGCACTGCAACTCTTACGAAGTGTTGAATATGAGGACAAGTTAGTCCAACGACTATTCAAAGTATATCGGAAGTTATAGCGAAAATAGCCCTTAGCGACATGGGACCCCCATCATTTCCTAGCGGTCGGATTTGACGGGGAAATGATGTATTTTGACGGGGTTTGCCCTAAACCGGTTCCTCAGTGATTCGGAGTCAAAAAAGTATCTATACCATGTACTCACACGTGCATGGGATCTGCCTTGCCTGAACGTAAAATTTGTTATTGCACAATACAAACGAAGTAGATACGCTTCAAGCAATTTTAAGCTCCGAGGAGCGACCAAAATTTATGTGAATTAATAAAATACGTTTATAAGACAGGCAAGCATAAGCCCACCAAAATTTCAGTTACATGAACTGTTCCTTGAATCTTTTTGTGCATCGTTAGCTTTTCAAACTGCATATTGGATGGTAGTTGGTACCGTATGAATCGTCCCGTTCCTCACCATGTGTTGTACACGGGTCAGACCATTGTTTGTTAACATTTTCTCTGAAGAAGTTGTTGTAAAAAACATAAATTTTTTTAAAGATTTAATATACATTTTTTGAACTTTATATTGTCTTTTACTTGTGTTTTTCTAACAAAATTTCCCTTTCAGATTTAATTTTTAGAGAGTGTTAAACAGACAGTGTTAGATTTATAGTGTTACGACGTCTTCCAATTGATACCATCAGAGCCGCAGTTAAGCATAAACGACAGTAAGTATGATTTATCCATTAATCTCCGTCTGAAACAGTCACTTTGAACCCTAAAAATTTTGTGAACGTAATATTTTTATTTAGTATTTAGAAAAGGTTGAGGAAAAAGAAAATTAATTTTTTCTTTTTCCTATTTTTTTTTTAATTTTTCTAAGTTTTTCGAACAGAAAATACGTCCTTCAGACTTCCATCAAAAGCATGGATCGTTCACATGGCGCCCGAGCAGGGACCATGCCGTCCCCAAACCCAACAAATCCTTTCTCATTCATGGCGGAAGACTCCGAGGGGTCGACCCCAAGAGAATTTTACGAGCGAGTCACAGCACCGCTCGTCGACGACGGTTCTAGAGGGATAGAACCACAGCGACTGTTTCCAGAGGGAAATAATGTTAATTTATCAGCTTCACAGCCACAAACTGCTTCGATGGAAAGTATGTTTCTGAAAATGGCAGAGGGCTTCGTGCAGGCGATACAGAACGTGTCGACCTGTACGCCCCATGAGAGACAAAGATGTCCGAACGTGACGTTCCATGGGCTTGATCATGAAGATCCAGAAGCATTTCTGAAAATTATGGAGGAATATTTCGACAGAGCTCGCATAAGCCACGACTATGATCGCCTCCATAACGTAACCGGCCAACTCAAGGGCGAAGCTCAACGATGGTCCGAACAATTTAGGACGTTGACTACTTCGTATGCCTTATTCAAGGAAAGATTCCTTACGAGATTTAATTCTCCCGACATACAGTCACGAGCTATTGCTCAACTGTATGCCGTCAAGCAAACGTCTTTAGACGACACGGCAGTGTTTATCACAAGGAAAACCTGTCTTTTCGATCGTATTGATCCCTTTAAATCTGAAGCCATCAGAGCTCGGGTCATCATGGACCAACTGCGTCCAGAAATTAGGTCACGCTTGAGAAGCAACCTAATTTCAAACACAGAGATGTTAATAGCAGCGGCTACTAACGTCGAGCGGGATTCAGCTGACGAACAGACGTCGCTAATCCAGCTTATTGATCAACGTCTGTCCCGCGCGTCTTACTATCGAGAGCCGGGACACATCAGTCAACAAAATTCTAGTAACAGGAGCAATGGAAGCCCAACTCCGACAGCACCGAGGGTGCATTTCCGAGAGGACGTATCTCGACAGGACGGTCCAGGCAGAGCGCCTGGTCGTCCTTTTTTTATGCCTAGTTCTACGAGCGGTTCAGTGAATCCTGACCGCAGGCAAACCAATTTTAATGGCGGATCGGGGAAATTCCGAGTACCCGACCGACCGGCAACCCCGTGCCGATACTGTACAGACACAGTGCAGTGGCACTTCCATAGCCAATGCCCGAATAACCCGCATCTCAACAGGAGACCGGGAAACTTTCGAGGGGCCAGAGACCCAGGCCAGGGTCCATCTGCAAGATCCCCGGCACAACGGCCGAACCAAGGCGGCAGCAATGTCCAGTAAATTTTTCCGATACTCATGACCACTACGACGCTCCTCTGCACAAGACAAGAGAGTCGATAAATTATATGAGCGAAGCGTTCCCTTTGCCTCGTATAAAAGTTCAAATTAATGAACATGCGGTCGACGCACTGATCGATTCAGGCTCGACGCGAAACGTTATCCATCCGAGGATGTTGGATAATTTTAAAAATCTCACGAGAGGTCGATCATTTGCTATGGCGTGCGGAGATCGAATGGTGGACTCTCTTGGCACGACAAAATTACAAGTAATAATTTCAGGCACCTCTTTTGAAATTGATTTTCAAGTAATCGAAAATTTGAACGAAACGATAATATTAGGATCACCATTCTTATATATGAACAATGTCGCATATGATTATGGCAGAAAATGCCTATATGCCGGCACAGAAGAGCGTATTACCGTCTTCTGGAATCAAGCTTCTCAGAGGGAGAGACAGCAGGCAAAGCTTCCTGAAGAGCTTGTTATAAATGACAAATTTCTACGGCCGCTGTTCGAGGAATTTGTCGATCTGTTCACTGCGGAACCGACTCAAGCAACCACAGTGACTGTGAAACACAAAATTACAGTAAAAGACACAAAACCATTTAATATCAGACCATATCCGATGTCTCCGAGTACTAAGAAAATTATGTACGACCAAATCGAAGAGATGTTAAAAGCTGGCGTCATCGAACCTAGCACTGCCCAATATAGTTCACCACCAGTGATAATAAAACGCTCCGACAAGAAACCACGATTTTGCATCGACTATCGCCATTTGAATGAAATGACTGAAGACGAGGCTTCCGTCTTACCCAAAATACACGAAAGTATTAAAGATTTAGGAAATTCGAAGATTTTTTCTGTGTTGGATTTAAAAAGTGGATATTGGCAAATACCGCTAGATGAAGCATCAAAAGATTTTTCGACTTTTACCACTCCTGATGGGGCAGCTTACAGATTTAATGTCATGCCTTTCGGCCTCAAGACAGCTCCCTGTACCTTTCAGAAATTCATGGCAAAGGACGTTTTAACGGGTTACCTGCACCATTTCTGTAAAGTGTATTTAGATGATATAATCGTTTACAGCGTAAACGTGAAGGAGCATATGTCCCACTTGAGATTAGTCTTTGAAAGACTACGTCTACACAATCTGAAAGTGTCACCGGAAAAGTGTGTAATAGCGACGAATGAAATTCAATATTTAGGCCATACAATTAGAACTGATACTTCCCAACCATTAGAAAAACATGTCTTACAAATTCAAAATTATCCCGTTCCAGCCACAAAAAAGCAGCTACAAAGTTTCCTAGGGCTTTGCAACTGGGTACGAGAATATCTACCAAATGTGGCGATGATCACGAAGCCACTAACGAAACTTCTTTCGAAGGAAAATCGTTTTCACTGGAACCATACATGCGATGAAGCATTTAGAAAATTAAAAGAATTATTATCCGGACCGCTGGAACTCCATCGGCCGGATTTTTCACGTCAATTCATTTTGCAAACAGATGCATCACTACAAGGCCTTTCGGCCGTATTATATCAATTAGGCGACAACGGCGAAAAATACATAATTTCGTATGCAAGCAACACGTTATCTCCAGCAGAGAGACGTTACCACATAAACGAGCTGGAATGCTTGGCGGTGGTGAACTATATTAAAAAGTACAAGATGTACTTAGCAGACAAACCGTTCTTGGTGAAGACGGACAACAGGGCGTTACTTTGGTTAAACAAACATAAGGACGACAAAACAAAATTTACACGATGGTCATTACTATTGCAAGAATATGCATTCAAAATTGAACACTGTCCAGGAAAGGAAAATTTATTAGCAGATTTTCTAAGTCGTAACCCACAAAATCAGTATGTCGAGACAGACGATGAAGAGGAAAGAATGTTCCTACCAAATTATAAGTGTCCAGAACGTATTTCTGTTTTAACGCATTCAGAAATATACGAAGATATCGTACAGGCTCAATTGAGTTCAAGAGATATTCAAGACAAGATCCGCCGTTGGAATGATCTATTTCAACAGGAACAACGTTCCGATGCGGATCTTATTTTTATGAAAAATTTTCACGTCCAAGACGATGTACTTTTTAAAGATTGCGATCGAAATATTAAATTAATAGTTCCAAAGAGGAAAATAAAAGAATTGATTTACCATTATCATGACCGAGATGAAGCATGTCATCCAGGAAGAGACGAGACTCTCAGGAAAATAGCGAAACGCTACTATTTCAATAATATGGCCAGGATCGTAGGCAAATACATAAACGACTGTCTGATATGCCAGTCTGTAAAGACAAGACAAGCCCAACCCAATGCTCCACTTAGAAGTCATGCACCACAAAACGCATTTGAAACCTTGAGCGTCGACGTAATTGGCCCGCTGCAGAGGACTAAAGACGCCGAAAACAGATACATGATTATCGTCGAAGACGTTTTCAGTAAATGGATAGAGGCAAAGGCATACATTCAGGTCGACGGCAGAACGATAGCCAAATATATCGACGAAGAAATAGTAGCAAGATTCGGAGTCCCTCGAGTCATAATATCAGACAACGGTGGTCATTTCAATTCCGAATGGTACATCACATTTTGCGAAAGGAATGGTATCGAACGATACTTAATTCCAGCATATCACCAACAGTCCAACCCCGTGGAACGACGGGTTCAGGAATGCAAGAAAATTTTAAAGACTCTTTTATTCAAAAAGCCAAACGACACTTGGGATCGCTACGTGCATCAAATGACATACATATTAAGAAATCGTAGGAACGCCGCTACAAATCAAACACCTAGCATGATCGTGTTAGGATATGATCCAGCCGAAAGAGGCGAATGGGATTTGTATGCCTGGAGGCAAGAAAGAGCCAAGCAACAAACGCTTCCACGATACGAGCGAATCAAGGAAGCCCGTCAGGCCCAACAAAATTACAAACAGAAATATGCGCCGAAAGAGGCCGTCACTCCGATCGTCTACAAAGTAGGAGACAGAGTCATGAGTAAGAGAAAAAAGAAGGTACATACCTTCACGCCGTCTTGGTCAGGCCCAACCAGAATTCTGAAGAAGTTTTCAGACGAGGTGTATCTCGTGCAAAAGGGAAATGTAACGACAAGAGTACATGTCGATGATTTGAGACCAGCCCCGCCAGAGGAGCACAACTTGGAAATCGAATCTTCCGATGAAGAAAATGCTAGTCCAGGCGGAACATCACTCGATGGAAATGATTCCCCGTTCTCAGACGATTCCACAGAACCTCCACCGCCGGAGCAAACGGTTGTACAAATTCATGCACCGCCACGAGATGCTTCCACTTCTGATTCAGAATCAAGTTCTGGAGATTCAATTATATTTTTATAATATTTTTCAACCTAGGCTAAGTTTTAACTTAGTGCTAGGTTTATTTTATATCAAAATTTCCATACCAACTTCTTGTCGTGTCAGGCAAGAGTTGGTATTTTTTATGCATTTTTTACAAGTCATTTTCATTGGGGATATTGTATCGTCCATACAAATCTTCAAAATTCACTGCAGCAACTCTGACCGTGTCCGGCAGAGTTGGTATTTTTTATAATTTTTCTAAGTCCTCAAATGTTATTAAACATTCATCTGTAAGCAGAGTCCGACCCAAAGGGTCCAAACAAATGTTCCATTGGCACGGCATGGAAAGACGACAACTCTGACGCAGAGCGCGATTCAGACGAGTCTAGCAACTCAAGGGCGAGATGCCGCCACGTCTGCTGGAGGGGCAGATGCAACGATCCGACGGATGCAGATTCTGTCGCAGATTTCTCCCAAGAAGAGATTTTAATAGAAACTATTTCAATCAATATAAGTCAACAAAATTCAATGTTCCTATTCTCAAAGACGACGATGTGATATCGGTCGCAGATTTCTCCCAAGAAGAGATTTTTTAACTACTCGGAAACCATTTCAACCAATATAAGTCAACAAAATTCAGTGTTCCTATTCTCAAAGACGACGATATGTTATCGGTCGCAGATCCCCAGACGGGATGTAAACAAACATTTTACTAAAATTTTGTTTTATATTGTTTCATATAAACCGAGCAGAACCAATGTATAGCTGGAGCCAAGCAGTCCGAGGACCACCTAAGCTGTTCCAGAAGGCAGTTCGACACCGAAGGTGATCGACGAGGCATAGACACGAGGAGGAGCAGACGCAAGCCCGCATTAGTGGAAGAACACTAAGAAAGATAAGTGCGTCGAAAGTGTTTGTGTTGTGTCATCGAGAATCCGAGGATTTTCGATTTTTTCTTTTTTTATGCCATTTTTGAAACACAATGTTCAATAATTCAATCGAATGCTATGCATCGATATATGTTCAAGTTTATCACCATTTTTTAGATTTGCATCTATGTTTTGTTCAGATAGGCCGGTCTGAACTATAACCGAATACAACACATGGGAGACTACATCCAATGATCCATTTTATTTTCAAACAAACAATTTACCAAACGTTACACAAAAAGATTCACGGAAAGGAGGGGAGTGTTAAAGAACGCTATAACCCCGATATACTTTTCGACGTTGTAACAAAATCCGACTTAGGAAATATTTCGTAAGAAAAGCGTGCTTCACGTAAAAACGCCGTGGAGGAGGTTTTTAATTCTTGGAAATATATTTTTTTGCTCTTCGGAGCGTTTTTTATGCCAAATTTTCGCTAACTCTTCGAGGAGCGTTAATTTGGTAAGTGTAGTAAATGTCGCTGCACAGGGACGTAATGTCGCCCCGACCACCCAATTTTAGAAAGTATAATAAAATTGGACCCTTTTACGAATCCACGTTGTCAAGCACTGCAACTCTTACGAAGTGTTGAATATGAGGACAAGTTAGTCCAACGACTATTCAAAGTATATCGGAAGTTATAGCGAAAATAGCCCTTAGCGACATGGGACCCCCATCATTTCCTAGCGGTCGGATTTGACGGGGAAATGATGTATTTTGACGGGGTTTGCCCTAAACCGGTTCCTCAGTGATTCGGAGTCAAAAAAGTATCTATACCATGTACTCACACGTGCATGGGATCTGCCTTGCCTGAACGTAAAATTTGTTATTGCACAATACAAACGAAGTAGATACGCTTCAAGCAATTTTAAGCTCCGAGGAGCGACCAAAATTTATGTGAATTAATAAAATACGTTTATAAGACAGGCAAGCATAAGCCCACCAAAATTTCAGTTACATGAACTGTTCCTTGAATCTTTTTGTGCATCGTTAGCTTTTCAAACTGCATATTGGATGGTAGTTGGTACCGTATGAATCGTCCCGTTCCTCACCATGTGTTGTACACGGGTCAGACCATTGTTTGTTAACATTTTCTCTGAAGAAGTTGTTGTAAAAAACATAAATTTTTTTAAAGATTTAATATACATTTTTTGAACTTTATATTGTCTTTTACTTGTGTTTTTCTAACAAAATTTCCCTTTCAGATTTAATTTTTAGAGAGTGTTAAACAGACAGTGTTAGATTTATAGTGTTACGACGTCTTCCAATTGATACCATCAGAGCCGCAGTTAAGCATAAACGACAGTAAGTATGATTTATCCATTAATCTCCGTCTGAAACAGTCACTTTGAACCCTAAAAATTTTGTGAACGTAATATTTTTATTTAGTATTTAGAAAAGGTTGAGGAAAAAGAAAATTAATTTTTTCTTTTTCCTATTTTTTTTTTAATTTTTCTAAGTTTTTCGAACAGAAAATACGTCCTTCAGACTTCCATCAAAAGCATGGATCGTTCACATTACCACTGATGTTCTCTACCTCCTATTAAGCTATGTCCCTCTCATGATGCAACACCTGTATAAATAATAGAAAGAGAAAATATGGTATTAGGTAATACAAAAATTGGCACTATTTTAAAAATTCAAAGTTATTTTGAACCTAATTGAATGAAATAAATAATATCTAGCGTTTATAGCAAGTGGCCTCCCAGTACGTCTATGAATTTCTGTAGACGATTTTCGAATGATCTACCGACGTTTCTTAAAATATCTATAGCAATTTTCTGAAAAACTTCCCTTATTTCTTTTTTAACTCCACTCCACAAAAAGAAGTCTATTTTGGTCGAATCAGGGCTTCTGGCAGTCCAATTATGGGGTCCTCCTTTTCCTATTCAACCATTTGGAAAAGCGTCGTTTAAATGTTCATGAATAGCTGCAGTATGGTGACAGGTGCTCCGTCATGGAGGTACCACATTTTCTTCCTAATATCCCTGGGGATATCCTCCAGTAATTCTGCCAAGATGTCTTGCAAAAATTTTAAATAAATTTGACCATTCACACGTCCATAAAAAAATGTGGTCCTATCACATAATCCCCAACAATTCCTCTCCAAACATTCAACGACCATCTTGTTTGGCTATTTGTACGTGAGAGTAAGGATTGGTTGTGTCGTAATACTGAATATTATGACGATTAACATGTCCATTTTTATGAAACGTTGCTTTATCGGCAAACAAAACAAAATCAAAAAAAATTATTTGTTGTCCTATTTTTTTGTTTTGCCTATTGACAAAATTATATTCGGTTTTCATAATCCCTATCGGCTTAATAGTTTTCTCTTGCCAATTCTCTTATACTGCGACGAACATCTTCAATCACGCTCAAAAGTCTGACTGTTTCGTTTTTTTCATTTACTATATTTTTTCGTACCTTTTTGTTATATTCCACTTTCCCCGTATTGTCAAATCGTACTATCGACTTCTCAAATGATTTTTTAGAGGGCTGCCTTCTTTCTGGATAACGCTTCTTGTAAATTCGAGTTGATAGCGAACAATTTTTATCACACGCACAGAGAACATAAACCATATCGATGATTTCTTTTACGAAAAAATCACTATTAGAAAGTGTGAATTTTAAACGAATTTATAACTTAAAATAAATGTAAATAATTTTGTCACAATAGTTAATAATTAAACGTCAATAAGATCACTTTCTCACTTTATGTCAAAATCATGGCTACTAGATCAGTTCGAAATGAAAAGTATTATAATTTAACGGTTTTTAATTAAAGAGTAAAAATATCTCTGGAAATATCTATTGTAGGTATAGGATATTATTCACAAAAATCGTAGAGAATTCAAAAATTCAATAATATAATGTTCTATTTTAAAAAAAACTGAGAAAATTCACTTTGGAATGTCCTGAATTAGCGCTAGTATAAAATACACCCTGTATAATTATAATCAATATTTGGTGGTTGTGTTGTATTCATTCCTTGACTGCATAATTATAAAGTAAATCTTCTTAATTAATGGTAATACACACAGCGAATTAATTTGTTAAACTTTGTTCCGACCAAAATTTTCATACTTTTTCAAATAACTCGGCAACGCCACGTCAAAAAGGAAAAATCTGTAGGTCGTTGGAAAGGTAATTTTACGCTGAATTTGTAAATATAAAAATATATAAGGCGTTCCATTTAAAAAATGACCTCGAAGATGCTCCGCTGTAGCGAGTCACCCTGTATATTTCATAATATTTTTAAAGTGCACCTTTTGACTTTCATAAAAAAAAATTCCAAAGTTTTACTATTAAAATAAAGTAAGGTGTTACTTTTAACAGTTCATAAGTAGCATGTTCTACAAATGTATGTATGTTTTTTTAATACCTTGTTCCCTAAATAAAGCGAATATTACATTACTAAAAGTTGTGAGCTAAGTAATAATTTTGCAATAAATCACCGAACGCCCGTTAAGAATTTTATAAATTCAAATTTCTATGTGATTCACTAAACAGCTATTTACGATAACAGAACAAATAAGAAGAAAAAAAACGTCAAGAAGTTTCGAGTAAAATCATTCTTCCATAGCCATAATCACTAGACGATTGCATCATTGTACAACTCATGGACGAAACATAAGCAGGAGACATACCAATCACATCCAGTGACCGCACGATATTTACTATCACTTTTTAATTAAAATGTACATTAAACATTAATTTAAGAATCTTTTTATTAATACTCAATCTGTCATTAATATTCTTATTTAATAATATTATTTTTCACTAATCAAAATTTCGAGATAATTTTCAAATATTTCGTGAACTGTTTAAGATCGGAGTCTGACCCCGCATCGACATCTCCACCTCAGAATTTCCAAAGACATAAGTAATTCTCTATATTGATTTATCTTGTTGAGTACTAATTTATTTCAGGATATCATTCATAATTCACTTTAACTTATATACTGAAGTCATGGTCCATGTATTAAGCTCGCTGACCATAACAGGAGAATTTGAAGCGAGTTGCAGAAATACCGGGCTCTCGCGTTCTATTCTAAAGTGACTGACTCCGGTGGGTTCTCACATACGCGCGATAGCCAATCAAAAGCAACTTCTCATGGCCGCAGAGAAGCCAAGACGCCGATGCTCTTAAGCTAGTCAGTCTATCTCAAGACTTTAAGTGAGTAGCAGTGCCCTAACATTAACAGTGGAGTGATAGGGCCACATTAGCCCTGGCAAAAACAGCCATGGCGACTGGTAAGTCTTTCGAAAACAAAATACTAACATCTCCATCCACCAAAACTACCCGATCTTGCCCTATTTTGCTCTCAGGCTGCCCCATGCCACGGACTAACTAACTAAAGTGACAGTGCTTTGAACTAAACATTTGTGAAAACGAAAAGAGACTCAAGTGCTTCTAATTCCTCGTGAAGTGTTGTGTTGCCTGGAAGAAACAGAAGAAATAAACTAACATTCATTTTTAAACACAGACTGAGCTTGGAACTCGTATTTAACAATTGCTAAGAGGAGAAATCTGGCGACCTAAATTAAGAGATTTCTGTGTTAACAACAAAGTACTGCCCGGATTTAAGTGTCTCCTGTAAATTCCGGGGTACCTAGTGACAATTGACATTTCAGTACGAGCAAAATAATCCTTGAGTCCTTACACCCGAAGTCCTCCCACTTGTCATATGTTTACTAACGTATATTTTAAGACATTGCCTAATTCGTTCGACTGGTTTTGGAGATTTCAACTAACGGTTAGACGAGCAACTTTTTTATAAGAAGGGATTGGCAAATAGATACAAGGGTACAGAATAAGTATAGGACTATTTATAGATAACGGTATCAATTCTCTTTTATAACCCACTTTATTTTTAAATATTTACATTTAAATGCAACAGTCTCTGGAATGTTTATTAACAAACAACCGAGGTAGATATCTCTTTAGGCCAAAAGTGAGCGTTTCTTGAAAGCCTTTCATTAACAATATAAATAATATTCTCCGCGATGTCGGCAACATATTATTTTAATTAAAATTATTGCTATATCTATTAATATTATCTTAAATAACTATTAGTTTTGCTTCAATTAACGCGAAAAGTACAAGAAAGGCAGAACAAAGGACCTTATTTTTTACCATTGTAACCTTTCTGTTGCGAATTCACCTTAAATGTCAACTTCATAAATCTTGTTTGTAAGACTTGCAATACACGTTTTAAAATATTTCTATGAGTTGTGCTTTCGTCGAAATAACATCACCCGGCCGCGAATTAAGCAACAACTTTCATTTGTTGAACATGTTTGTTCACCCTAACATTACGAGGAGGAGAATTTTGCAAGTGACCACCGTGACGTCACTTTTAATGCCTCACACTCAATTGACAAAGTCACACAGTAAATTTCATTTTTATTGAGCGCAAACTCGTTTGGTATTAATATAAATAATTGCAAACAAGAAGCGCTAGTATAATTCCCTAATAAAAGAACTGGAACTGTATTAGTTTGAAATGGCGACTAGAAAACAGTTAAACTAGTAGTAGATTCAAATATAGAAGAGCTGAGCTGGGGCTTTAACGGATCTCTTCCCAAGAGCGTCACTAAAATACTTCTTCGGGCTCTTAAGTGTTTATTTAATTATTGTTGAGAAAGAGAATTAAGCGTATTTATTTAAACTTGTATTACTTGTTCTTGTGTGAAATGTCTAGCAACGTTTGTGGATGTGGGTTATTACGTGCGAAATGTTGCACAGAAAATGTACAGGAAAAAGTGAAATTATTTGCTTTTTATAAATTCCCGCGAATATGTTAAGAAAACAAAGGAGGAAATATTTAAAATTGCTGCTCAATCATGTGACAACATAATTTGACCAACAGTTGGAAATTAATGTATGTTTAATTCTAATACTTGGGTGTTTGCACGCAAAATTTCTTCAAAACAACTAATTTTAAGATTTAAAATTTACGAATAAAAGTTAATTTAACTACATATTTACAAATTATTCACAAACAAAGGCTCTAATTATATAATTATAGAAGCAAATATAGTTAATAGTTAAAATAGCTATACATGTATGTTGGAAGCACTTAAGAATTGTAAAAATCTTAACTCTAAAATATTTCCAATAAGTCAATGTAGGCACCACTTATGTTCGTATGATTATTTACACAGGCTTCCTTGAGAAAATGTATGGACTAGTCCACAAATCAATATTGATTTGTAATAAAAGATACAGTGTCTGCCAAAAAGTCTGCACCATATGGAAAACTTCTTTATTCACTTTTTTAAACAGGTTTCAGCATTATTTTCGGCATGGTTAATAACCACAAAATTTCCAAAAATATTTGTCATGTCGCAACTATAACACCTCTAAAATGTCATTAGAAATTTTAAAATGGCCTGAAATGGCTTTATTTGTCAAAATATGGAAAAGTACCATAAGAAAAAGTTGTTTCTAATTACATTAAGAATCTAAATGTGAAATTTGGTTTGAACATTTGAATGTTTTAGTTTTTTCATTTTTTCCAAAAATTTGTACCTAATATTAAATTTTTTTGTGTGCGTTTTTTTGTTTATACTTGAGTTAAAAAGTACATAGATGTTACATTTATTTTTTAAATGTAATTAGTAATGTCAAAAAAAAAACGTTTTTACAAAAAACAACAAGACAATCATGGGCTATTTTCAGTAATTTTGAACCCTTACTGTGGAATTTTGCACGATAATGGGCTTAGATATTAAAATAACGATTGTTCATTTAAATTAAATTTAGATCACATAAATAAAACTCAAAATTCTTATTAAAATTTACTTCAATTACCTTAAAAGTGAATAATACAGATTTATTTAATAACTTTCGCTGGGTAATCAAGTAAGTTTTGAAAACAAATGCTAACTTTTACGTACCGATGACTTATTAATGTCTACAATAAAATCTAATATTTCTGTTGCTGTTGATCGTTTAAAAAATGCTTACTAAAAAAATAAATAATAATAATAGAACTTTTATTAGCAATTACATACACAATACATAAGTAAAACATAAAACAACAACAGATACATAAAATAACTACAATTTGTACACCCTGTACCCTCTTAATAATTGTTCTTCACATAAACCTTCTCTTGAATTTATTTAAGTTGACACAGTTTTTGATTTCATTAGGTATTTCATTAAATAGTTTTAATCCATTTACAAAAACACTTTTTGTTGTTTGCGTCTTGTTAAAATTATTAACATAAAAATTAAGCTTGTTTCTATGAATATCCTGAACTACAGTCAATTTATTACTTAAATATGAAGGTAGTAGATTCAGTTTAACTTAAATATAAATACTAGTGTTTTAAATATAATTCTCTGTTTTACATTCATTAGATTTAGTGTTGAGAGCATAATTCTTGTTGGAGTCTATTTACTACATTTGAGTATTATTGTCATTGCTCCATTTTGTATTTTTTAGATTTGTTGGGGTTCATTTTCATTCAAACTATAAAGGATAGTAGAACATAATTATAAAAGAGGTGCAATCAAAGATTTATACAATAATAGTTTCACAAATGTGGATAAATTTTTCCCTATTCTATTTAAAAAATAAACCTTTTTAGACATTTTATTCATTATGTATTTAGCATGTTTCTTAAAACTCCGAAACATAACTCCCAAGTATCTAATGATATTAACTCTCTCAATTTCCTCATTTGCAATTTTGATTTTAATCTGTTCATAATCAATATTACTTAATTTGAATTTACTAACTATAATCATGAATTTCGTCTTATCAGTATTAATACTTAAGCTATTATCACACAGCCAACTATACAATCTAGTTAACTCTTCATTAATAGTGTCTCTTATTAAGTTTAAATTATTACCTATACAATAAAACATGGTATCATCAGCAAACATGCATATATCTCATTTTTACACGCTTTACCATATCGTTGACATACAAATCAACTAGCAATGGTCCCAAAACTGTCCTTTGTGGGACGCCATACCTTGTTTGCACCGCATTTGACACATCACCATTATATCTAACTTTTTGATATCTACAGTCCAAATAAGATTCAATCCAGGTCAACACATCACCATATATGCCAATTTTTTCAAGCTTTTTGAAATTATTTTAATTCACGGTGAAAATAGAACAAATAGGGACACAGCTCATATTTTTAGCCAAAGATATCCCCAAAAGCATGTTTCCCATTTAGCTGTCGGACGCATTTTCCAAAAATTGAAAACAACCGGCCCAGTTGGAAATCTTTACAAAAAGCCACACACGAATTGGACAATTGACAAATATGAGGAAAACGTTTTACTTGATGTAATAAAACATAAACAAACTTCGATTGCCGCAATTTTCGACAGAACTGGCGCAGGAGGAACTATTGTAAGGAGAATTTTGAGGAAACACAAATTGCGCCCGTATAAGCCAAAATTTAGTACGATTAAAGAATGCGATTTTGATGTTAGATTCTTTTTTGTGCTTGGATACAAGGAGAAATAGAAGAAAATCGGTATTTTGCTACACAGATCTTATTCACAGACAAAGTAACTTTTTCTTCCACTTTCCAGTTTCTTTAAAAAACGCCATCAGGGATATCTGTCTTGAAATATCCGCAAGAATTTTGATAAATGTAACCAAAGAATTTTGCACTAAGACAATAATATGTACGGAAAAGAAGGAAGACATATAGACATGTGGTATTTAATTTAAGAGAATATTGTTTGCAAACATGGTTTAAAGTTATTAAATAAATTCGTATTATTCATTTTTAGGGTAGAGGAATATTTTTTGGTCTCCAAATCAAATTAGAAGAAAATCGGTATTTTGCTACACAGATCTTATTCACAGACAAAGTAACTTTTTCTTCCACTTTCCAGTTTCTTTAAAAAACGCCATCAGGGATATCTGTCTTGAAATATCCGCAAGAATTTTGATAAATGTAACCAAAGAATTTTGCACTAAGACAATAATATGTACGGAAAAGAAGGAAGACATATAGACATGTGGTATTTAATTTAAGAGAATATTGTTTGCAAACATGGTTTAAAGTTATTAAATAAATTCGTATCATTCATTTTTAGGGTAGAGGAATATTTTGTGGTCTCCAAATCAGATTATGATATCAATCAATATTATTCTTCTGCTTTGAACGTCAAATTATCAAAAAAGCACACATTAAAATCATCATCGTGTCCATGCAAATCTCCTTTTTCGACATTAAAGATCTCATTCATCCATTCTTAGACCTAAAGCCTCCCCTAGAATAATTCCGCTATTGAGTCATACTTCTCAATACTTCTTGTATCGATCCATATAATTTATGATCTACCTTTGGTTCATTTTACTGTTCATGGTCTTCATATATATTTTTTTGTTCCATCAATTATAGGTCCGCATCATTGTGTGGCCAAAGAATCTCAATTTGACATCTTTAACTTAGGTTTTCCGATATTTTCTTTTCTATCTCTTGGTCCCATTCAGCATCATGATTACTCATTTCCCAGTGCCTGTGTATTTTAATCCACATTTTCCTATGAGGCTACTATTGCCTAATAATATATTTATGAACTTCCATAGTCATATAACTATTTCTTATAGAAACATTTCGAATTTTATACACAATTTTTAGAATATCTCCAAAGCCTTGAGCTCTCATTCCTAAATTTCTAAACATTACTACATGAATTGTCTGTTACTGCCTTGTGTTCTCGTCCTCTAGCAATCAGTGCCAACCGTTTACAACTAAATTTTTAAAGTATACATAAATTCGATGATACTATTTTATGTTACAATACTTATATCCTTGAATTTCATATTGGTAGACAGTAAATATAGTGAAAAGGTTACATAAAAATGTTCCTTAATCTTGCAAGCAATTAAAAATAAGTATGTGGGTAAAAGAACCTTCAATCACCTCATAAATAAAACCCCGTGTACTAACAGAGGTTAGGAATAAAATTAATATTTTAAACTAATTGGTTAAATTCCGCCATTCTCCAGAGCATTGTATGGTCAGTGATCAGCACTTTTGTATCCATTTCGCAACAAATCTAATAAAGCGGGTACATTTCTACTCATTATAATTAAACAAAGTGTTACCCAATTAAGATAATAGGTTGCAACAAAGAGACCCTAACGTGGGGGAATTTTACGACGTCCATAATTATTTATTTTTGAAGCTGTGTTTAAACGTTACGAAATAAATTTTGTGTATTTTTATATTTGCTTAATATCTAATAAATAAACTAATGTTAGTATGTGATTGATATTATCTGCAAAAATGGTTTAAACAAAATCAATCACATCAATTATATAGAAAACTATGTTTTTTTACTATTTGAAAATGTTTTTTTTTAAACCATTACTCTATTTAGTACCTTTTCAAGATGCAGCACTTGACAACATGTTTTTAAGAAAAGCAAACGTCTAATTTAATAAACCAAGTTAAAACATTAAGTATATTTTTCTATATATTTAAAATACTGAACAATGCACAAGAATCCAACCACAGAATCAATTCAGTGTAATATTTATTATTATACATGATTATTTTTTGTCCGTACTTTTATAGGTAACTATTATTATTCGTGTCATTTGTACTTATTTGTTACATGGGTCAAGTATCCACACTTTTGAAATTTAGTCTTTTGGAACACACAAAATTCATCAATTTGAGACAGTTCAGATGGGCCGAAAGCCTACAACGAAAATTAACGTGACTACTACAGTGATTTGTTACATGAAGAACATAATAAAATTACTTTAAAAAAATCAACTATTATCTCTTAAAAATAAATTATCTTTTACTATTTATTGTTGTCAATCCTTTGCGGTGAAGTTAGTAAAATTATGCACACTGCTTTTTTGTAGAAATCTATATGCAGATACATCTTTGTCTTTGTAAAAGTTATATTCAGCAACGATCGTTCAAATTTGAATCAAAAACATTTAAATGTTTCGTAAAAATTTTTACTCGAAACTCGTCTTTCGTAGGATATGACTCAATGCCATAAAATTGTGAAGAAATTAACACTTCAATAGTAAAAACACATGTTGAATAATTTTTATATGCAATAATTTAATCTCTCCTCAGCCTACACAAAACTAGAATCATATGTTTGTTTCACAGAAATCTTAAAAAAAACTACAAATAAATTATCCTTCAACTCCTGCAAATAAAATATTTAAACTAAATATATTCGTGCGAGAATTGTAAACAATGGACACATTGACTTATCCGACATGGGCAAATGACGTGGTGAAAATTTCGTACAATTTGATGGCATCTAAGGCAGTAATTGTTACATATTTTGAACCATATGTCGGCTGCAGGAACTCGCGCCCCCGCTGTAGAGAAAGTGATTGCGTCAAGATTGTGTTGCAAACACGCCGAACTCGGCAAAATGGTAAAGTGTTAATTCCCCTGGTCATTAATAAGAACAGTCGATCATTACTTATTTTTAGAACGGTGACTATATCTATAATTACATAAAATGTATTTTACTTGCTTTGGTTAATTTTTATACTGGCCATGTAATTTGGTAGGATAGCAACTGAGACACGAATTATTTTTTCCTTCTATTTTCATAATTTAACTGTTAGAAAATATAGCCGCACTAGTATAACAGAAAATTAAATAAAATACCCATTCACACCAACCAAAGACAAAATTAAAAATTATATCGTTATATCATTGAATATATTTAATTAACACGTAAAACAATAAATGTATATTTTTGAAAGGATATGTGATAAATAACCAACATATATTTCAATCTTATTTATAAGTATTGGTCAACTTACTTCTGGAAGGCGCAAAGCGATTCAAGCTTGAGTTCATCCCTTATTAATTTTTTCCTTCTTTTGACTTTTAAAAATATATCTCGTGATATCGCGAACAGTATAAATGTTCCAAAAATCCCATTTTAGAAGAAGATTAAATAATACATGGTGAATACGATGGTAATGTGTCGGTTATATTTCATTAATAAAATAATTAATGCAGGATTACTGAAACAATGCACAGAAAAATGCAGCATCTAGATTATTTGTCTATTTCTAAAAATGTTATCTAGGTTATGTGAGCGATGCACATTGTAGCAGAAACTCCAAATTTAATTTTTTTGATACAATTATTCTGGCGTGGAATTCGAGGGTGAATCATGAATTTAAAAAGGTGGAAATCTGCTACTGAAAATTCGCTTGTACACATATTACATCCACGTCCACCTCCACGCTATTATGAAAGGGAGCAAAAAAAATTAAAATGTGATTTGGTGTAGATACAAAAACGAAACGTCTAAAAAAATTTTTAGCGTTAGCTACCCCTTCTACTACCCCCATTTCCACCCCACACCCTATTATTAAAGGAGGTAAAAAAATTAAAACGTGATTTAGTGTGTATACAAGAACAAAATGTCTAAAAATATTTTTTGGCGTTAGCTACCCCCTCTACCGCCCCACTGCCACCCCCACCCTGCTATTAAAGGGGATAAAAAAAATAAAATGTGATTTAGTGTGTATACAAGAACAAAACGTCTAAAAAAATTTTTTTGGCGTTATCTACCCCTTTTACCACCCTCACCCTACTATTAAAGGGGATAAAAAAAATAAAATGTGATTTAGTGTGTATACAAGAACAAAACGTCTAAAAAAATTTTTTTGGTGTTAGCTACCCACTCTACCACCCCCATTGCCACCTCCACCCTATTATTAAAGGCAGTAAAAAATTAAATTGGGATTTGAACCAAGGGCCTCTAAAATTTATTTTGGCATTAGTTACCCCATCTACCACCCCCACCCATTGTTTAAGGGAATAAAGAATTAGATTGGGGTTTAGTGTGTATACGAGAACCAAGGACTTCTAAATTTTTTTTTACATTAGCCGCCCCCTCTACCACCCTCACTCTGTTATTAAATGGAATAAAATATTACATTGGGATTTAGTGTGCATAAGACTTGGATACAAAATCTGGATGTGGAAGTAGTGATTCCTTGGGCAGCAGTTTTTTTGTATTGTTATTGTATTTTGGTATAACATATTACACTAAATTGTAGTTATTACCATCAAATACTATATACTTGATGATATATCTGATCATAACTTATTTTTTTCTGTAGTTAAAATACCTAAAATTAAATCGGATCTAAAACATATTTATTATAGGAAATGCGATAAAATTAACATGAAATCTTTTGAGGAACCCTGCAGAAGTTAAATTGGGATGCAATATATTATGCGAGATATTATGTTAAAAATCTAAACGAAAAGCTAAAAAGTGATAAAAAAGAAAAGCCTTTTACACCATGGGTTACCGACAACATTAAACTTCTTATGAAAATGAGAGATAAAGCTTTGCTTTAGCAAAATATTTAAAAAGCAAAAGTCGCCAGAATCTAGAATATTATAAACAACTGAAAAATTATACAAATCATGCCATTCAACGGGGAAAATGTGCTTATTTTGATGTACTATCAAAAAACAAAGATTCCAAATTATTCTGGACAGAAGTAAATAAATTAAGTTTAACAAAAATAAGACACTTCTTTATAATTCTAATTTACATCAAAGCTATAAAGATACGTTTAACATTAAATTTAACAAGGAATGATGTTTACAATATAATTAGTAACATTAGAACTTGCAGCGTTGGCACAAATTTCTATTAAATACTTAAACTATGTTTGCTATTTTGTATAAATCATCTCATAAATATTTTAAACACCTGTATACTTGATGATATATTTCCATACTGCTGGAAAAAGGCAGTAGTTAAGCCTCTTGCAAAGATGGCTAATCCTATAGAACTAAAAGATCTCAGACCTATTAGTATCTTGTCTTCCACTTCTAAATTTTTGGAAAGACATTGACAACTAAATTTTTCCTTATTTCAATGAAAATTATCTGATTCCTTCGACACAATCGGGCTTTCGTAAAAATCATAGCACTTCCACTGCACTTATAAAAGTAACTGATGACGTTTCTCAAAATCCAGATAACAATAAAGCAACGCAACTTATCTAGTTCTACTTGATTTTAAGTAAAGCCTTCGATACTTTGAATCCACAAGTTTAGCTTTCTCCAATAATTATTGCATTAATTTCTTTAAATCTTATTTTACTAGCAGGGAACAATGCGTAACTTTGACAATAGATAATAAGACTGCCAAATCCAAAATTGCTTCATTACATCAAGGTATGCCTCAAGGGTCCATCTTAGGACCCCTGTTATTTTTAATATACGTTGCAGATATGAATGGCGAAGTTCAATATTCTAATGTAATGCAATATGCAGATGATTCTCAATTAATTCTCGATGTTTGTCCAAATGATTTTGTTGTCAAAATTGATAATGATGAAGTACCTAAATTGAGGGAATCAAAAAATCTTGGCGTAGTCATAGCTGACGCACTTACATTTCAATCACATGTTTCAACTAAAACAGGATTGTCATTCAGCCGTCTAAAAAGTTTATACCCATATAAAACTTTCATGTCACCTGGTGCTAAATATCGTTTGTGTAACAGCCTCTTTCTCTCTATTCTAGATTATGGTGATATAGTATATCATAATAAAAAAAAGTTCAAAATGCTTGCATGTGCTTTGCGTACAATATTCCCTTTAGAAATCACATCACTCCCTACTTAAATGAAAGTTCTATCCCAAATATGAAAAATTGGCGTATACTGCATATGTCTTATTTACAAAGTGACGACTACTGGTGAGCCTAGTTACCTATGAAGCAAGTTCTCTTCTTATAATCACGATCAAAACACAAGGCGCATGCGAGATTTTAGAATACCTAAGCATACATCGTCAGCTTCTCAAAAGTCATTCACATTTAATGCAATCCATTTGTGGAACAAGCTTGACTCGGGTGCTAAAAAATTGCCTCCAAAATACATTTAATTGTAAGATAAAAACTATGCTGCTTGACACTCAAAACGTGGCCACTTATAGAAAACAAGACCCTGCCCGTGTATGCACCACTTATATTATTTTGGTTTATTTCAATTGATCCCCCACCCTACACCTTTAGCGTTATATCGTTGTAAAGTTTTCCTTATTGTTATTAGGTTTAGGATTACGTAAATTAACTTTTTTTATCTTGTGGCCATTGGAAGAGCACCATCTAGGTGAAGTACTATGTACTATTTTTATGGTAAATAAAGATTTGCTTATTTATTTATATTTTGTAACATATGCTGCAAAATCGTGCTCGTATATCGCAAGGCAGCTTCTAGCAGCTTATTTCAGGAATACTGTTCAAAGAAAGAGCTCAACAACTTTATTCCTATCATCCACCCAGAATGGTCTTTCCTAGGGGAAGTTTAGTTTGATTGCAACATACGATTATTTCTTTCTTTTTCTTCGCGAGATCAATGCGCTGGACAGTTGTGTCTCCGACGTACTCACGAGAGAAGCGCCACTCCGCACATCCACGGCATAAGGTCTTTATTCATGATCTAAAGAATAGGTCATGAATAATGGCCCAGCTTTTCCTTGGTCTTTAGCCACTTTTGTATGAAAGAACTTGGTGGATGTACGTTCTTACCTTTTATGTTTTAATATCTTGAGTAATCCAATATTTATTTTCATTTTCCTTAATGAGAAACCGAAGTTAAAGACAACAAAGGCTTTAACAACAAAAATATGTTTCTTGGCTACAAGTTGTTAGTGTCAACAACTGGTCCATATGGAAATACCAACTAAAAATTGTCTTTTAAATCCCTTAGCAGAGTCGAAATCTATTGCGTATAACGAGATTGAGATCAGAACTTTGTTTAATATCGAATATGATATGAGATCATAAAACAGTGACCTTGCAGATTTTATTCAAATACAAATTCTACTTGCTAAGAACCTAGAATTAGTTCATCTAATTTCAAACGGTTTAAAATAAATCGTGTGCTGCGATTCTTTTCAAATATTTCAATAAATGTTGTAGTGAGATATTTTAGCCACAATTTCGCTCCTACGCTTCCAAAGTACCTTAGTTAAAAGTACAGTTATTTTAGTCATAAGTACATCCGGCCATGCTCGGGCATTAAAATTTTATAGTTGCTGCGTTTGGTCTAACTTAGAATGATACAATTTAATGACGAATATATTTAATAATTAGTTTTTTTAATTAGGAGCATACCGTGAAAAATAAATTTGTTGTTTTTATTTCATTTTTAAGCATGCACTTATAGCGTAGTCTCATTAACTTGACACCTCTGTACCCCATTTATGGTACCACTCACTGCATTATTCATTTACACTGGACCGGTTTCGGCAATGGCATTTCTTACACCATTTTCTAAATCTTCATTATTTTATTTGATCTGTAACGTCTTAGGAACAGAGACACAAGTGCATAATATCCATTCTCGAATATGGCCTCTAACTCTTACTACTTGCATTTCTTTAACTCACAGTGTTTTATTTTATTAATGTTTGTGTTCAAATCTTGCATCCTTTATTTAACACACTTCCTGACATAATCAATTAATGAAATTTTGCACAGTTACTAAGATCGGATGACAATACAGTATTCCATCGTTGCTTTTGCAAATATTCGCACATGGGGGGGGCAGGTGTGAAAATAAAAAAATCTGCAAAACGAAGGAGCGAAAAAGCGAAAAATCAAAATAAATCGTTAAGAGACGATTTTTTATTGAGCGCTATCTGGAGGAAAGTATGACTAATAAGTAGAAAATAAAAAAATACATATTTGCTTTTCTCTAAAGTAAAAAATAAAAAATAATAATGTACGACTGTAAGAAAAACAAGGCGAGCGCACTTTGTATATAAGTATATGTATCATCTTTATCTACGCATGACTGAAAGTAATATGTATACAACTATTCCACCACTTTCATACAATCCTGCGTACAATCATACAAAGTGCGCACGCCTTGTCTTACTTGCAGTCGTACATTATTATTATTATTAATTTTTAATTAGAAAATGCATTTTATTTGTGAAGAACTTAATTTAGATCGTCTTGTTTTTGTAATTAAGTCGAATTGTGTACGTAAATACAATTAAGAAATAAATTCCAGAGTCGATACCCATACTTAATACAACATATAATAGAGTTTAATTATTTTTTCATCTTCATAGTGTTCTCAGATGAAATTTCCCAATGTGAATGCAGATCTCGTTACCAATTCAGCTTAAATACAGTTCATTTGTGGCGATTTTAATTTGTATCATGATGTGTATGTAAAAACTTGACCATCAAATACAATTAATCGTTTTCAATTTATCAAAATTGACAGTGGCAAAGCAAGTAATTTTTTGGCGAACTTCCAATCTATCCTTCCATTACAAAATAGATTTATATGACGATTTAATCTAATTTGAAATAAATTGGGATATGCACAATCAGGAATAACAGTACAATTTATTTATCCGCGGGGAATTATATAATTATGTTAGTCATCAGACGCTGAGAGTTTTTGAAAATCTGTTTGCGGCAAGTTGGTTTATCTAATAAGTTTTAACATTTTTCTTATATAAGTTTAGAATAACAATCGTTCAAGAATAGGTTGGGTGTAGGGAAGGTCAACTTTTCCTTTCACTACCGTCGAATTTTGTCATATTATATTAACAATTATAAATAAACATACGACAAAAAACAGCTGGCATATTTTCATGGTAATTAGTTAGATACCGTTTACCAGTTTTTGCTATAACTAACTTGTTAAATACGAAATAAAAAAATACAATCTGGAAAATACGTAGTTTTTTACTAACTAATAAATATATATTACTGTAAAATTAATGCAGCTACGAAGTTAAAGTTATATGTCTCAATTTCCAAATTTAATTTCAAGTTCTTCGTTAAAACATTATTTAAATAGGAAATACTCAAGCGACCCACGAACATAAAACATTTTTTTTTAAATAATGAATATGTAGTAAAGTAAAAATACCACCGAGTTTTCGCCAATTTCGATTGCAATAAGTCGCCACCAAATGGAGCTATTGACCAATTGGGGACACCTCTTGTCTGTAATTTAATGGCTAGAGGAACAGTGAAGTGTTGTTCTGCATTCGCCTATGTCGTACTGATGAGAGCTAACAAGCTCGAAACTAGTATGTCGCAAGCTATAGGACATTATTTTTAATTCATTTGGAAACACACACTGTGTACCTTGATTGGTGGCAATGGATCGATTTCCTTTCATAGGAAACAGTGGAATAATGGACTTTAGTAGTAGGTATTTCTACTTTACTACACATTTAATATTTTGTTAAATATACTTTTTATAAATAAAGTGACTCAGTTAATAAGAATCGCAAAATTGGAAAATAAATGCGGATTTCCACTTTCCAGTTATTTAACGACATTCTAGGCATGTTTTATGTCTTTTATTAATTTTCTTTCGCCTTCCACGTCGCGTCGTTCCAAAGCACTGAGATGATCGTAGAACTATATTCTTAGTTGGAAATTTATTATACAACACATATCTCATGCAGTTCTAATTTTCTTAATGAGGACAAGTGTGTAATGGTTTCAACTTCTACGACCGATTATTATTGTTGTTATTCTTGCTGGTAATAATTGTTTTAATTTACATATCATTGAGTCTTGAACCGTGATCTCCAGACAATGGTCTTGAAATCTATGTATTTATATACCAAACTTCGAATTGCATAACACAAGTTACGAATCAATGTTCAAAGAAAAGAGATTATTGTCCTCGAAAATCATCGCTTGTTGGGGGAATGTGGCCCCTTTCGACTTCGAGCGGTGCTGATTGATACGATTGGTGGAGGGGTATTTAAGTCCGTTTGTACGATTTGTTGCGGATGCTTTTGCTTCCGTTTTAGGTGGAGCTGGTCGTGACGTCACAGGCACTGGCTGTGCAAACGGCGTCATTGGTGTTGCTGATGGGCTAGATCGAAAACTCATTGTTCTGGGGGTAGCTGGTCTGGGAGTAGCGTGTGGCCTAACAGCGAACCTAGGCGTCAGATTCCTGGCTGCATCGAAAAACCTTCTTGCTGCTTTGACCATTGATTGAATGATGGCTGCGCCTGCGTCGGCATCTGGTGGGGAAAAGACGCCTGGCGTTGATGATGATATTGGGTCATTGGGAGACCAACGATTTGTTATATATATGCACAGGTGCTACGACATCGTGGATAGATAGTCGAAATAAGAGATGATTTTTCAAGTTATTCATTATTGCAGAGAAGTGTCTTGGTATTACTGACATGTTTACTATTTGCCGGTAGTCCATGAACTGATGCCCAGGTGCTCTGTATGCTCGCTTTTAAAGTTTAGCTCATGACACATCGACTGAACGGTAAACTCGCGGACTCAGCGCTCATCGCCAGACCCCTCTAGGTCGTGAATTTGTGCTTGATTCGCAGCTTTAATAATTAATTGTATGAAAACTACATATCATATCAATAATAAATAACTACACCACAGGTAATGACAATCCCCTGTATTCCGGAAGGCTCTAAAGAGCTTTGTGTGGGAGGGGGCTACACATTTAGAGACAAGGGACACACACCCAATATCCGTATATAGTGGAAAATTCCCTCTCACAGTATTTTCGACTGCCACGACCGGGGATCGAACCCAGGACTTTTGGGTGAGAGGCAAGCGCGCTTACCTCTCGACCATCAGTCATGTGTATGATATCTCAAAAGAAAGGTCTCTTTGCGTTCTATCAAGTGGCATATTCGAATGGGCATAAGTCCATGTGGTTTTCCTGTTATTTGAAGAATAGGAAAATTTTTAAAAAAATTTTCATCGGCGTGTTTACCTAATTTTTTGATTACCGATGGTAAACATTGAACACTGAGCTGGCTGAGTTTTTCTCGTGCTGCTATTCCAATGTCGCCCGAAGATTTCTGTTGAGTAAAAGCTTCTTTAAAATTGACACAATTAGCGAGCATATTACATATTAATAGCGTACCATTATGTTAAAAAGTAAACTCTGATCTTTTCTACGCGACTGGACTATTGCTTATTTTAAATACCAGTCATATTTACAATGTCTGCAAATAGTCTAGAATGGGGCCTGTCGCGGCATGAAATTGTGTCAACTCTTGAGTACTCTTAAAACGTAATTGTGTTCGCCACTTAGAAAGTTATAATTGCGTTTATTTGATTTGTTTCTCAATATATCTCTTAATTACACTTGTCACGGGAAATGGAAGTAATATCAGGAGATAATAAGAGACATATAGTTGAATTTCACCGCAGTGGAATTTATATGTTGATGTATACAAATACAATACAAAACGATTGAAAGTTGAATACACTTATTGGAACGAAAACAGAATAAACTTACATTTCAGAATGTAGTCACTTGAATAGAAAATATAAGCCGCATTGCCACTTTATTTTCCTGCTGAATACGATACGATAAGTTATTATAAAAAATTGCCACTAGAGGTTCCCAACTAACACAATTAGCCGGTGGAATGTAGTACATCAAGTGCTGATCATTTCTAAGTTTGCTCACCCCGCAGCTGAAAATCGTAGGAAAATCGAGCAGCAAACCTTGAAGTTCTCTCCATACTGTTGCTTAAAAGGTTAGTCAAAAAATTGTTATGAACATTTCAGAAAGCCAACAGTCTGAAATAAGCAAAATTGTAGTTTTTTTCACTCCTGGTCAATGTATGGCTATACTTTCGATTTTACCAGAATGTATGCTCATTCTAAGGATCACCTATGGTGCATATTATCGGCATTTTAGTTCTTTAGCATTAACTATTGAATGTCTCGTATATGTCGCTATAAAACTATCAAACGTCTACCGTATTCACAGAGTCACGTAATGGAGATGATTTCCATGTACTTATTACTATTTGAGTTCTCCTCTTGGATATGATACTTAAAAGTGTTAGCTACCAATAAAGAGAAAACTTTAAAACTAAATTTGGTCTGGAAATTTGATTCCCGTGTCACATGAGGATTTTGTGGTACCCAGCAGCGCAAATTTCGTTTGTTAAAAATTCCTTCTTTAGAAAATTTAGCCTCTTCAGTCCAAATAATCCTTTTTAAAAAATCAGGATTTTTTTGAAGCGTTTTAAAATCTTTGGGCTTCAATGATGGTAATTTTTGATACAGAAAGTTGTGCATCTTGTGCTTGTTTAAAATTCGTTGAATAGACGAATATGAAAGTCCTAAATTCCAACTAGCACCAGGAATAGATCCCTGCGGATTTGCATAAAAGTAAGCCAGAGCATTAATCTCATTTTCTTCATTATCTGTAACTGGCTTCGGTATTGTGTTTACGGCTTTAACTTTGCCAAATTTTAACAAATTTTTACCTGATTCTTCAGAATCTATTGTTTGCCATTAGACACTAGATGACATTCTGAAACAGTGCTGATGTATGTACATTTTACAAATATTCGTCGATGAGAAAACCAAGAGAGATAGGTATATTGAATGGTAATATCAATCGATGCAGAATTCAATAATCTATTTTAAATAATACCTATGTTTGGGTGAATCGGGTAGTATTGTAGATTTTTGGCTAGTTTGAAAACGTGGGCTTAATTTTTTATTAAACAAAATGTGAAAAAATTCCTAAAAATTTCGTTTTTTTCTTCCTATTTTTTCGTATATCTCAGTAACTATCGCTTTTAGAGAAAAGTTATATAAGTGAAAAAGTTTTGTAATTAAATTTTCAATAAGATGCAGTTGGTTGCGAATCCAAAAATTTATTTTACTATATTGCAAAAATAGTAAAAATCGCAAAAAAAATTTGCATTTGTTTATGAGCAAAAAAATTTGTCAAATTTTTTAACAATTCCCTAGGCTCTCCTAATTAACGCATTTTAATATCTCAAAATGGATTTAAAAATTTGAGTGCTCTTTTATATGTCCAAAAATTTTCAATTTTCTAAATGCTTTAGTTTAGTCTCAGCAACATTTTGAAAAGTTGCAAATTCACAATCAACTGCACTTAAATTTAAAACAAATTTTTTAAATTTAATTACAAAACTTTTTCAGTCACCTAACCCAAAACAAATACCGCCTGGGCTACAAATCCAAGTTAAAATTTTATGACGAATCCAAATATGCAATAATATACAGGGTACTCCATTTAAAATGACAAAGTTTGGTGATACTTCCTATATAGGCGGAAGTGAAACAAAGTTGAAAATATTTTCGTTAAATTTACCATACTCAAAAACCTCTTTATACGAATTTTCAGATTTCTAAACTCGACAGATCCTGAAAAACGCTTAATACCTGCTTTGCGGGAATAACCCTGTATACTAAGTTCTTCCGCCCGACTTTACAAATAACTAGTTCAAATTAAAAGTCATGTGGTTGATTTTTTACACCATAATTAGACATTGTTATCAAATAAACAAAAAAATGGGGGTGCCTTGTCTCGCAGCCACCCAATATTACTAAGACGTTGAGATACGAACAAAAGAAAAACGTAATGGTTTAAGATCAGGTGAATGTGCTGGCCGCCGGGTAGCACCGTAATTCATCTGTCAATTTAAGTAAAATTTTTTGAAACTCTGACAACTTCAGCAACCGATACCCTTGTCGTTGACTTATAAAAAATGTACATTTCAAAATTTCTATTACGAGCTAGCCCGTATTTTACTTGATCAGGCAATATTTCAGTTTATCCTTCGAGTTCGTAAAATTTCCTAAAATTCGCAGCAACTGTAATAAAGAATTATGTTCACCATACGACAGTAAACGTACACATCGTGCGATGAATTATAATATAAAATATAAATAATACTGTCTAATTAAGTAATTGACACAAATAAATGTTGTATAGATACCTATAAAATTTTTGAAACAACTTTTACCGTTTGTTACTCACCAAAGCCACCTAGTTAGATGAACCTTTCATCATAGTGTTACTTGAGAAATGACCCCCATTAAAGCTACTAGAGTTTTTTGAGCGCCCCGCTGATATTTTTATATGCCTTTATATAATACCAATAAAACAAGATGTAACTATTTTTCAAGGCATAGTAAGTGTGCCCGGTAAGTGGATCTTAGTCGGTTTGTACCGCTACTCCACAGAATACTCAAAAAATCAAAATTGTTGTTTACGATTTACTTACGGTATCAACAGACGCCTTCCAGTTAGCCATAAATTACAAGTCAGTGAGTAGCGAAATATGAAACACGTACGTAAATTACAAATTACATTCTACCATATAAAATTAATTGGTTAATTTGATATGGCTGTATCGAGTAATTTTGAAGTTAATATCACAAAAGGTTAAATGATAAAAATAATGAATATAAACTGTTCTGTATTTCTAGGCAAACACTCTGTTTTAATGTGTATTTTCCCAGAATGTTGACAGCAAAATTTGTCATATTTACAGTAGTGGTAATATAGGAAACATAATAAATTATAAGGCTATATCAATATTACCTAACTTTGCAAAAGTATTTAAAGCATATCATTGTTTCCCCCAAAAAGAAATATGTGTGTTACCGCGGGCCCCCTAGTGTTTGAACTTGCACCGGACCCATAAAGTTCTTAAAAGCGTGCCTGGATTTTACCAATACTTAGTGAGAGCGAATAATAAAAAAGAACAAGTAAAACAAATACAATTTATTATAATAAGTATGCAATGTACAATACAAAGAAAATTCAAAGGTAAAAATCTTACAATAAAATAAATATCAAGAATATAGCAAAGTCTAGGGTTGTAAGCTAAGGCTATGGAAAAGAATTGTTTAATTTAAGCAATTTTTACAAGAAAAATAATATACAGTAGTTTCTTAACTAACTAACAAAATTGGGAAATTTTCCAGGCAGTCCAGTCTTGAAGGCTGTTGATCGAGGTCCTCGCTTCACAAATCTCAGCGTTAAATAAGATGTTATCCAAATGGGAGATTTTCAATTACAATCAAATATGTTTCTCTATCGTAGAGGGCAAATTATATACCAAAAATCGTGTTGGCAAGTTCTAACTCAAAATCTAGCTGTACCAAATCGAAATCTGGCCTTACCAAAATCGAAATTTAGCTGTACCCAAATCGTCTACAATTAAATTTACAAAATTAGTATCAAAATTAACTTCTAACATGAGCACTTCTCTATAATAAATCAAAGAAACTCAAACTTACCCAGAATAATACTTCTGAACGATACTCGCTAATTTAATCAGAATAAATCGAAATTTCAATTAAAATAACCCGAAATATTAAATTATGAAAATACGTGTGAAATCTAGTTTTTGATCCGGTACCAATCTGACTAGCAACCACGTGCCTTTTAAACTGAATTAATCACTTAGCAAAGTTTTCAGCTCAATTTCTTAATCCAAATAAAAGTTTGACGGTACTTGGGTAATATTTATAACTATTTTAACTCGCAAAACAAGAATTAAACTGACAGTTCAACAATTTGACTGTCAGAGTACCAACTTGAGAAATTTCAAAAATAAATCTATTGATATGGACTTTTTCTATCATTCACCATATTCACACCATTATTTTGTAGACAATTCTTATACGCTAAATATAATAATGATTTATATTTTAGATTTCCATTGCATACAAAATGATTTTTTACCTTTTAATATGTTAAAAAGTATCACAAAATAATCCTGTTCCTAAAATTTCAGCCCGCTCTGAATTATTTTATCCAAATCGACCAATTTCGTTCCATTTTATTGGGTTAAAAGCTTTTAACTATGTGTCACTTAATATAAAAATTATTTTTTTATAAATTTAGTAACATCAGTTCTATACTGCTTATTAATTCTTATCTCACTAACCGTCTTCAGTTTGTGTCTATAGGTAGTAATAAATCGAAGCCACGTGCTATTACGGAGGTTATCCCCCAAGGTTCAGTGCTGGGACCGTTAGTTTTCCTTATTTATGTAAATGACTTGACCAGTATATTTTATCCTATTTTCTGATGATACACCTGTTTTATCAAAGAATAAGTATATAAATAACTCGTTACCAAATGTTCACGATACACAGTCGTTAGTTCAAGAGTAGTTTTTGACTAATAAGTTGACCTTAAATACATCTAAATCTGATAATAGGGTATTTTCACTGCGCCAAATCATTGCTAACATGCAAAATGATATAGCTGATTGTGTAAAGTTCCTAGGAGTTTACTTGGATAATAAATTAACTTGAGAAAACCACACAAACTTCGTTTAGTAATGAGAATTGTAGCATGCCGAAACTACAGAGATGACTGTAAAGAAGATTTTAGAAAACTAAGAGTACTAACACTGCCTTGCATTTATATTTATATCAATGTCTCCTTCATATAAAAACTAATATTAATCTCTACACCTCACATTCACAGATGCAGACTAGAAACTCCACTAGAAACAATGAAAATATTAATCTTGACTCTCTACGACTTTGTAAAACTCGAAATGGAACTAGATATTACGATATCAAATTTTATATTATATGTTACCTGCAGAATAGAAATCGGGACTATAATAGTTTTAGATCAACCCTTAAGACGTTTTTATTAGACAATGCGTTTTATAGGTTAAATGAAGTTTTAAACCCGAATATTAACTTTTAAACTATAAGCTTGTATTTTTCTTTATCCTGTTTGTCATTTTGTATATTCTAACGGTAAAGAATTTTACTAACATATGTAAATACTGTATATGTATAATATATTAGCACCAATAAATATCATTATTCTTAATAATAGTTCAGGGGAATGGCGCACGTTGCAACGTTTACTACACAAAACAAGATCTAATACTCTATTGTTACAATTAAGAACAAAATTGCACTAGTCTATACTGAAATAATTCACAAAGTTTTGCAGTGACATAACATGTGTGAACATACGTGAACACCAATAAGGTTTCTTTTTCTATTTCACACTTATCAACTACCTGAAGAACGGCGATAATGTTTTTCAATGTCAGATAGACATACTTGTCAATTAAACCCAACTGAACATAAAAGATTAAAATAAATAAAATACATAGTAACGTAAGAAACGTTAACTTTGGATATTAGGTTATCACCTTTTAGAATCAAAAGATTGTCAGAAAATAGGCCTAAACCGCACAACTTTCTAACATAATTCATAACAATAATTTATCTTAATTTTATCATTTTCACTTATAACGAAGATGTTATCTTGTTTACAATAAATGTGAAGGTTATCAATGAGCAGCTGACATGAAATATATCTGCGGCTCACAATTAACATAAATGAGCAGTACTTTTTATGGACTGTTATAAATTTAATATTTAATATGATGATGTCATCTTGAAGTGGACAAAACAACGGTACACTCGCAATCACCTGACGATGATTTTAACTGGACTATTCTACGTATATTAAGATCGCCGCGATGTCTGAGTTTGCTTGGATCATCTGTATACTTACAGTTTCAGAACAATTCAAGTTTGGTGTGTCTTTAATAAATAGGCGGCGGAGTAAAAGAAAGATACTCGGAGGTCTGCTTGTGCTGAACAACTGGGCTGTACGAGTCTGATCAAATATGTATTTTGATCTCCAATGATGATCTCATCATTATTCTAATTTATATTGTCCTGTTAAAAGATGTTTTTATTATGTGTCACTCGCAGGTATCTCGACAAAACAATTTGATTTACTCATCCAACAAACGTTTTTCTAGGCTGTTATTCAACATTAATTTTGGAACTCGAATAGTAAGCCTTAGTTTAACAGCATTTATTAATTGATGGGTCTTAAGCCAGGGCGGATCTAGAATGAAGTCGAGGGGGGCTTCATAGAGATCACAGAATGAAAATTAATAGGCGCCGCAGTCTCAAATTTTACATTTTTCAAGGTCAAAAGCCTAAAATGAAAAGTTAGAAATCACCTTAGTGCGAAGTTAAATTGAAGACAACGGGACTGTTCCAAATAAAATTTAATTATTTCAGAAAATTTAGTAAACGGTCAAAAAACATTTTTATATTCATTAAAATTTGATACCTACATACTAATAATTAAAGGATTTTAACGCATTCATTGTCGATCAAGCAATTAACCGACGAAACAAAACTCGCTGCAACCAGCAACTTCTTATGCAGTGCATCTAGTTTTCTTCTTTCTAGTTTCGATGGCCTCTTGCACTAAAGGCACTCAGCCAATCTACTTTTCTAATCGCCAACTCTCCGTAAGAGACAGACAAAGCAGAGTGAGAGCACACTACACATTCGCTGGAATGGAAACATAGGGAAATTACCCCTAGGAAAATCACAAGCTTTGTAAAAAGTCTTGGAATCCTGGGCAACAACGATAGGTGTAGGGTAAACCACAAAAGATCTTTTAGGTCGAAGTGAATTAAGACTACTCAAAGCCAGGCGAGCCCTGAAACAATCAAATAGCTGAAGGCTGGGATCAACAAAGCGGTTTTACTGTATAATCTCTCTTTGTGGCAAAATTGGCGGTATTATCAGATTTATTTTTAAATACCTACTCTGCTTCTAAATGTGATCAAATGATTAACGAGTTCATCACCGTTTCCTCTTTATTTTTATAGTAGACATTGCTTTGCTACTCTCATAACAGAGAGGATGCGGTGATAAACTCATTAATGGTCTCATCATGTTTTTAACATATTTTCTTCAAAGATCTCAGTATTATTATTTTCTTGTTATTATTGAGCCATGGGGGGAGGGCAATAGTCCCAGTAGCCCCCCCATAGCCCCCCTTGGTCTTAAGCAGGAGAGACCTTACCGCGATTTATTTTACATCAGACACTGAGATCAAATAAGTGAGGATATAATTATCGATATCAAAATACGCCCATGGACTCGACACGGACTGAGTTTCGTTTACGTAGGTATAAAATATTTTCCTAATAGAATAGAAAATTATTCGTGCTATGCTTACATTAACATTAGTATAAAATATAAAGAGAAAATACAAAAACAAAAAATTTAAAACAATATAAAAGACACACTAAAATACCATAAATATATATATAAACGCATTTTGCAAGCGAATATTTTTAATTTTTTGTTTAAACATGTTCACACTCATATCGACATTTTTTAATTTATTTGGTAACACGTTGAAAAGTTTAAATGATTGGAAGAAAGAGTTTTGCGATTTGCCTAGTCTATATTTTGGGAATCTTAAATTGTTTTTTTTAGTATTACAGTAGTGTATGTCCTCCTGCTTGGTAACTTTGTCGTCACTTTTTAATCTTTTAATATGACACAAACATTAATATATGAATCATGACGGCAGGGTTAAAATATGAAGACTTTTGAAGAGCGATTTACATTGATCGTCATATTTAGTATCCTCCATTATTCTTACGACGTTTTTTTGTAATTTAAAATTTTTATTTAAATGGCACGATGATTCCCATACTATCAATCCATATGTCATTATAATGTGGAATATGGCAGAATTAGCCACTCTTAAGCAATTTTTTGTTGTTTTATTGCCTTATTACATAAATGGAGGTGGATAGCTGTTTTGATATGTCTTGAACATGGAATACAAAATTTAATGACGTATTTAAATACACACCAACGAGTTTAGTAGATTCAATGTTTACTTCCATTATTTTTTTGTTAAAAATTGTAAAGTTTTGGTTTTATCATTGTAAGACCTCGACCAATTTTTTATTAGACTTCATTAGATCAGACTCATTACTACTAACATACAAGTTGAACAAAAGGTTGTCTCTTAGCAAAAATGTGGCATCGTCAGCATATGTTATTGGGAGTACATCAGGAGTCAAATTGAATGGCAGATCATTAATATAGATGACAAACATCACAGGACCTAAGACGGAGCCCTGTGGTACTCCATAATTAACATTGGAACGTTTGGGCACTTTAGCGTTAACTTTAATACATTGTTGACGGTCTGCAAGATAGGACATAAATATACTTAAGGCATTTCCTCTGATTCCATAATAATATAATTTTTGTATTAGAACACTATGGTTAACAGTATCAAACGCCTTGGACAGGTCATCAAATTTAGTAGAGTATAGTTTTCGCTCCTCAAAAGCTTTTATAATGTTTGTACACATTTCGCAGATTGCGTTAACAGTGGGATTCCCTTGTCTATATCCAAATTGAGGACTGGTTAGTAGGTTATTTTTTTTTTTCTAAATATTCTAGCAATCTATTTTTTAGGACAATTTCAAATATTTTGGAGATGACAAGTATAATGGAAATAATTAAACTCGCCTTTTTTGTGCACAGGAGTAACTTGCGATTTTGTGAAAATTTTTAGTTAAGTTCCACATTCAATACACATGTTTAATAAATGTGCAATAGGCTTTACAAGTATGTCATCGACTTTTAAAACCTCGCTATTGAGATATATAGATATATTTAGATTTAGTAATTTTTAAGTGTGACATAATAGCTTTAATTTCCAGATTACAAACTGGAAATAGAAAAAAAGATTTACCTACCTTAGGTGCATTCTTTACAAAATCTGAAATCTTTGTATCATCAACAATGTCAAAATTAATCAATTAATTGTTGATAACATCGAAGAAGTAGTCTGAGAAATCATTAGCCGTTAAGTCAGGAGTTATATTTGTATTTTTATTTTTTCTATTTTTATTGATAACAACCCATGCTGCTTTCTGTTTGTTATTAGAAGTTAGAATTCGTTAGAATTACTCCTGTGTCAAGTGAACATTCATTGAATTTTTTATAATTCGTCCGAACAACTTTATGTCCCGTAACAAAAATCTGTACTTTCTAATTCCAGTAAAAAGGCGTTACCCGACGTTGCAAGCGACCACGTATTCAAAGCCAAACGTGGGAATTTCGAAAAATTTTCTTTCAGATATCTTCTTTGGTTTCTTGCCTTGCCTCGATATTTGGATGCCTCTGATAGGTTCAATAACACCCCCACTCCCGTGTTTCTCTCTGGTCCGCCATCTACATCTTATATGTCCGCAGACTTAGGCAGAAACATTGGTATATATATTTTAAATAATATTTGAAATATATATACCAATGTTTCTGCCTAAGTCTGCGGAACAACATATTATGTTGTTTAAGTTTAGTTAACAGTAAAAGTGTATAAAGTGTATTTTCCTTATTTACCTCATAATGTTATGACTGACGATGGATTTATAGTAGAAAATATGGTAGAAAACAAAGTAGAGTTTATGGATAATTAGCAAAACAAAAAAGAAAAAGAATTCAGAAAGTTTTTATTGAAATCGTAATCATTTCCCGTTTCTGCATCTCATTAAAATGTATTTGACATCTGTCGTAATTTTACCATCTGCTCGCATAAAATTTGTTTGTAATAGTACCAATTACGTATAAATAAGCGTATGCCTATTTATTACATACATGACTATATACATTTTACCTAATAAAAACAAATTGACTCTTTTAATATTATTGAAAGAAAGAATCAATAAAATGCAACGGTAGGTTCGGCTAGCTCGCCTACTGGACATAACACGTCTACATTGTAAGCGAAACTTTCTTACATATTAAAGAATACAACTCACATAGGTTTTACAGTTTTACTAAGGCCTCTTACCAGTTTCTAATTAAGTAATAATTCTCGATTCTTCTCTTTTAACTCTGTGGGGGGTTTTATTTGAATATGTTTATTTGTAATAAAGCCTTTTGAATTTAAATAAATCAAATACCAGTATTTTAATTAAATGAACTTTTTTTGAGAATATGGCTTTAGGGATTTACCTAACGGTTTATACTTTACATTATTTTTTTACCAATTTAAATTACAGTACATTATGTTTCAACAATCATAGCCAAAGTGATACGCCAGTCATTAAAGTAAAAAAAAGGATGAAAAATTGCAAAAGTTTTTAAATTTTGAGACATTGGACCAGGTAAAAAATAGCAAGTTATGCAAATAATTGTTTATACGGCAGAGTATGTCACATAACCCGCTTGTAGTTTTGCATAATTTCATTTACCCCGGAAGATTTTTTATCATTCCTTTATCTCGCACGATCACGATTTTGACGTTTTCAACTATAAATGGGGGTCTAAATAATTCCGAAAGTCTTAAAATCGGGGTCCGAATGTTTGTGACATTAATAACTGACATAATCCGAGTTTCCAGCCTCGTAAATGTCCTGAAACTTAATGAAATTATCTATTACTTGAATAAAAAAGTAATGCTTGACTAAAAAAAAATATAGGAAAAGGTGCAACTTTCATACAACATTCAAATAATGTATTAAAATACTCCTGTGAATTTGCAACCTCACAAAATATCTGGAATATATTTTTTATTACACTTGAATTGTAACCTATGTTTTTGAAGCTAAAAAGCGTGCAAAATCGGACCTTTAAATCACTAGAGCTTTAAAGTTGCTTAGGTAATAACAATGATTAAAAATGAAATTCAAAGATAAAAAAAGAAAGAAATAAAAATTTAACAAACACAAAAAAAATCAGTACAATTCCGTTTTGGATTTCCCGATCTTATAGGTTAGGTTTACTAAATTATGTTCAAAAAATCATATCATCCACAGACGGACAGATACAGCGCGTCCCATTTTGCTTGAAGAAAATGGTAAAATCTTATTAGCGATTTTTTTATTTTAAATCTGAGTGCGCCACTGGATTCAGCAACCCCCCAAATGTGTCTGTACCAAATTTCATTGCAAATGTCGTATTTTCAGTTTTTGAATGAGATTTCAAAACCTGCAGGGAAGACAACAGTTATATTTCCAATTACATGGATCTACCCCACACCATGTAGTCATTGTGAGGACGTATCTCAACCAAAACCCGGTAGGTGGATTGGACGTAGTAGTAAATTGATAGCCTGGCCGCCAAGATCGCCTTATTTAACACCCCTTGATTTTCATTTATGGGGTACTAGACCACAAAATAGGTAGGAATTATGTGACAGAATTGCACTAGCTTGACAAGAAATCTCGAGGGAAGAATCGCCAATAAAATTTCACCATTTTCTGACCCGAAAAGAATTCATAGTAGGCCACGCTATTATGTTTTGTAAAATTTAAAACAACACAAAGATGCGCTTTTCAAAGATCTTATTTAGAAAAAAATATATCTAAATCGGACATTATATAAACTTTTTATAGGGGTAGTTCCAAGCAAAACGGGACATTTTTATTTCTGTCATGAAAAATCCAAAAATACGACTTTTTCAATGAAACTTGGTACAAATAAATTTGGGGGGTTGCTGAATCCAGTGGTGCACTCAGATTTAAAATTAAAAATCGCTATTAAGATTTCGCCATTTTGTGACCCGAAAAAAAATCATAGTAGGCTATGCTTATGCTTTGTAAAATGTAATGTAACAAAGAGCTTATTAAAAGAGAAAAGATTATTAAAAAAACATATATATCAAAATCGGACATTAAATAAACGCTGTATATGAATACACAAAGCGCCATATTGTTAGAATAAATTTGATATTTTTGTGCCTTTTTCAAGCATTCAAATCATTTTCCCAAAAGAATACGAACACATTGACCAATCATTTTATTCATTTAATCCTAACGTCACTCTGGTAATCTCCTAGATCCTAGTACAATGGTTATCGTCGAGCTCAAATTTATGGTGCACTTAAAAAAGGCAACAAAAACTGTACGCCCTCATTATTATCCCTGTTGGACCATGAGGTATGATGTCATCAAGCTAGCTGACGCGCATTAAAAACCTATAAAGGTAAGCGAGTCAATTTGGGAACGAAATAGTACAAAGTCGTACTTAAAATTCGTATGTATTAGAATGTACATATTAATAATACTAGACCGCAACGCTCTTAAAATTGAACAAATGAGTTGCTGATCTAAATTTTTCAAGTGCGTACCTGGGCGCAATTATTATGCGACTAATTTAATGGTATTTTAATGAGGTTGTAAATTTTCTATTTGCACTTTTCGTAAATCTGAGCTCGACTATACCAACACTAAGTAAATATTTCCAAATAGAAGAAGTATGGTTTCAGAAAGATGGGGCGCCACCTCAATATGCTATTGCTGTACGGAAGTTCCTAAACGTTTGTTTTCGTGATCGATGGATAGGTCGAAGAGGGTCAGTCAATTGAACGGCCACCTAGGTCTTCAGGTTTAACTTCCCTCGATACTTTTATGCGGGGATGTACAAAGGCTAAAGTTTATGTAAATAGACCGGAAAGTTTAGAAGATTTAAAAGAACGAATGAGAGTGGAGATTGCACAAATAGCTCTATAACTCCTTTTCTGTATTTTACCATAGCATCAGTAAATAGAGATAATACCGACACTTGGGGGTAGAGACAGATAGTTAGAAAACACCGAAGTACGTCAGCAAGTAGATTGGCGTAAGCTGTAAAAACAACTTAAAGAATTATTATCAAAATATATCATTTACATCAGAATTTATAGGGCATACATAAACGTTAAGTAGATTTAAACTTCTCACGGAGAATTATCATCTGAGGATGGCATACTGTGATATTCTCGAAACGTTACCGAACAAGTTAGCTTTCTTTCATTCCGGCGTTCGTTCAACGAAACTCAGCGATATTTATTAAATTATTTAAGACAAAATGCTCTATTCGGTGTTTTATGCTCCTGATGTTTGACTGTTAAGTAAATTTGTTCATTAACTTTTACTAGAACATTTCCCTCTTTGTAGCTTTGGCCTTATTTAATTTAATAGCAATACGATCTACATTTTCTAATTGCATATTGTGAAAGGTTGTCCTCAGTCCACTCATTATTGAAAGTCTAGCCGTAACACTATATTTATACGACAATAATGATGATTTTATCGTTATTATACAAACAATTAAATGTCATTTAATGAAATGGCAAAAACTTGCAAATTGCATTTGCTATTGGAAATATGGAAAAAATATACTTTTGTGCCGTTCGTAAAACCATCATCGTTTTATAATTCGAATTAAGCAATTACATAATAATTATAGATATAAATCGTGGGCATCTCAACGCCATAACATTTCATAGCAAGGACATTTGAAAATGCTATCCACATTCGAATAAATAAACATGAATACATTATTAATTACACGTATTTATTTTTTCTATTAAATTGTGTACAGGTGCTTTTGAAACCAACACCTACAAAATTCCTGGCAAAACTTCCTCATCTAAATTTGGAAGATTACTGTTGCAGTCTTGCACAAACAACTCTGTGGTTGATCAAATCTGAATTTCCCTTTAAACTAACAAAGGTAAAACAAACTAACAAAGGTAAAACTACATTATATTTCACCATACTGTCTAATGAATATTCTTTATCACCATACATGGTTTATTTTACCAAGTAACAAAGAGAACTCCCTCGAGGAATCTGTGTTTGTTATTTTTACTATCAACGCAACGTATAATAAAAATGGTAATAACTAACGACCTAGAAATTATTGCTGGTTCAGAAAAGAAGTTTAATTGGGACCAATACTTCCAATATATTGGTTTAATTTAAACCATTTGCTTTATAGGTGACGTTTAATGATCTTGTTTAACCACCTCATACCAAAACAAGGTCTTTTATTTAACGTGCATTCCTACTTACACGCCTTTAAGATATAGGGTGTCCCAAAGGTGCACATTTTAAAAATATTTTGAAATCTACAGGGCAACTCGGAGCATCTTCGAGGTTAAATGGAATACCCTATATATTTTTACGTTTATGAATTTAGCGTAAAATTGCTTTTCCAACGACTTCCACATTTTTTTATTTTTGACGTGGCGTTGCCGAGTTATTCGGAAAAATATGAAAATTTTGGTCTGAACAAATTTTAACAAATCAATTCGCTGTGTGTGTATTACTACTAATTAAGAAGATTTATTTTGCAATTATGTAGACAAGGGATGTACTCCGTGCTTGGACCAATATTATTCAACATATATTTAAAAAATCTATACGAGATAAAAACGCAAGGAATCAACATCAGCTTCGCGGATGATACGGCGGTCTTTTATAAAGGGGATACTTGGCAACATTTGATCCAAAAAGCAAAAGTTGACTTTATCGAAATAATCAAGTGGTTTGATTCTCGTCTACTAACTATAAATTATGATAAAATGAAATTCTTACCCTTCGCCCTAAGCAAAAATAAAATTCCCGACATTGGGACTATTGCTTTACAGCGTGGAGAGGAGGTAATAGAGCTACCATCTGTAAATGAAATGAAATATCTAGGAGTTACGATTGATAGTTCACTAAAATGGAATATACACATAAATAATATCGTTATAAAAATAAGAAGTATGTTAGCGAAATTTAAATATTTAAAACAATTTCTAGACGAAAAACATCTATTAATATTGTACTACGCATTGGTAGAATCCCACCTAAGATACAGTATTGTAGCATGGGGGGGGAGCTTACAACAAACATATAAAAAAATTGAAATCATACTAAAATGGGTGTTTTTTTTTATACATTTATTTAACGTCGGCCTATTTCCGCTACTGAGGCCTAACACCGACGCCTGTAGACGAGCTACCCCCAACCAGGAATTTTGCCGAACCTCTTCCCTTAAGAAGAGTAGGGATCTTTTACTTGCCTAACATTTAATAGACAAGGGACCGACGGCTTTACATCCCCTCCGAAGGATGGTATATCTCCTATACAACCCTCGCCTAAGGTTGTATAACTTCCGCGCATACACTGATATACAAGCCGCTGGAAGATGTGTGAGGCGAGAACGCGGTTTCCGTTGGAATGGTCACCCATCCAAGTACTAACTGCGCCTGTCGTTGCTTTACATCGCATACCGAAGTATGTACATAGTAAAGACGCACCTACGCTCGCCCCCTAAAATGGGTGTTAAAAATAATCTTTAGGAAAGAAATGACTTACCCCACCAATGAACTGTATAAAATAGCGAATGTTTTTGATATAAGAACTTTTCTGCTTGGCTCTAATCTTGAAACAAAAAAAGAGTAAAAACAAAAACATTACTGGCCATACTTACCTCACAAGAACAAATAATATGTTACTCGTAGTTCCATTTGTTACCAAGACTATAGCGCAGAGATCTTCCTATTTTCTTGCTCCGAGAATTTATAATGAGGTGCTCAACGATATAAAATCAAAAAATTCAGAGGCATTATTTAAAAAACAAATAAAAAAAATGGTTAATTAGTAAACCAAGAATGTATGCTCATCAATTGATGGATATAAAGAACACATATTTTGAAGTTAAATAATAAAAATACACTTGCTCTACTATATTAGTCCTGGAAGTTTCTTAAGAATAACTGTTAATTTATTATATTGCTGTATAAAGGGTGTCTGTATGTAGGTGTGGAGTGTGCGTAGGAATATTCATTGAGTGTATAAAAGTGTGTGGGCGTATATATGTGTGTGTATGTATGTATGTATGTATATATGTATATGTGTGGGTATATATGTTGTATTAACTGTATTGCTATAATCCACAAACAAGTCGTCCTGACTTTTGTGGTTCTTGTTCGTTTACGTACCATGTTAATGCAGGACTTTTAGTATCATACATGTAGGTTTTTTATATAATATAATTTTCTCTTATATCATATCTTAAATTAGAATAATTGCACAAATCTAGATATAGATTTGTTTTCTTATGTAGTTAATCTGTGACTGGTATAGTAAATAAATATTATTATATTATTATTATTACTTTAACGACACAACCACCAAATACAGGGCAGGATGTATTTTATACTAGCGCTAATTCAGGACATTTCAAAGTGAATTTTCACTTCAATTTCTTCAAATGGAACAACCGTTAAATTATAATACTTCATTTCGAACTGATGAACATTATAAAATGGTGGATGCGTCGGGCGCAACCCGTTGTGTTAACTCTTCGAAGAATTTCTTAAAAAATGTTCCGTCATCTTATAGTGTACACGTTATTTTAAAATAAAGGAAACGCATAATTTCTACAACTGAAAACGAATTTTTAATAGTACTACAAAAAAAAATCTGTTACTTCTAGTGACCAAATTTTTGTCTCAGGCCAATATTTTCATCATATTTAGTCAAAATTAGATAATCAAAATATTGTGCCAAATTATGTTAATAATGTTAATATATTTCTTTAAAAGCCAGCCTTACACATATAGCTGTCAATTATTCAACTCTTAGTAGGTGAGTTTGGCAGTAAATAGATTTTTGTCCTCAGAGGGTTTCCCTTAAAAACGCAATTTTTTCCAGCTTTAAATTTTATAAACAAAACAAAATTGCTATTTTCCTCTTTGATTAAAATGAAAAGTACAAATATAACTTAACTTAAAAAAAAGTTACAAAATATTAATCTGGAATGGATATATATGGAACATTTTACATTTAATTTGTTTATAGATAAACAATTTGATTATTTTGAAACCTTCTACTTTAGCCGCATAACACCTAAAGTTTCTACTAAAAAAACATTTACTTTGCACCTTTTGCAATATTTATTACATCTCATTGTTCAAAGAAGATTACTTGCGAGTTTCTCATAATCGTTTTCTCACTGGGGCAACGCAATATTTATGTTAATGCGCTAGCTTTACTACCAAAAAATCAATAGCATTCAGGATTTTGCCTTTAGTTAACTGTGAAGAATTGATGTATAATTTCTCAAATGGGCAAATAAATAAATGCTCTACGTGTATAAATGATAGCGAAAAGTCTGTAGGTAAATTGTTCAATATTTATGTAGTATGACTGACCCCAATATGAGAGCTATTGTTTAATGTGTGCGGATAACAAATTTATGGGAATACTACAATACTTTGTTGTAAACATTCTTCTGTATATCATGTCTGGGAAACAAATACAAGGTGAGAACGTCTACATGACCGCTAATTCGACAAACACTATGAAGCACTACAGTCATCAACGCCTAAAAGTTACTTCCAGTGGGCCTAACTGCATGCATTGCCTAGAAATTTAAATTGTGAAAGGCAAAGAAGATAATAAATGGTACAATATACAGTGTTTGGTCCATCGACACACTGCTGAAAGGAGGTGGTAGGAGATATGACTTCTAACGTCAACCTCATCTTTGTTACGTCATCTACTTCTTTTGTTAAAATTTTTGCCGAGTCCCAGTTTATTCTATGTTCGTTTTCCCAAGCATGTTCACAAATCTTTAATTTCTGAATTTGATTCTTTCTAATGTAATTCTTGTGCTTATCTAATTTCACACTGAAAGGTCTGGATGATGAAATATATAAAAAAAATATAAACAAAAGAAGCAGATAACAAAAAAAGAAAAATTAAAGAATCAACGATAATCTTATTAAATGAAGATAAGTGCGTATCGAATTGTTTTGTAGATATTTGTACAAAACTCAACATTATCTAAAAGAAAATATCATCAGTTCTGTGTTCTGTGTAAGTAGTAAGTATCTATGGAAATAACATAAACAGAATCTTAAAGCTGTGTATTTGACATACACATCAAAATAAGAGTTCTTCCAAAAAAAAGCTTTGAAAACGGAAAGAGACTACTTTCCGAAACGTCAGCAAAATACATTATTTCGGTGTTTATTCTGATTCATATTATTTGTAGAACATAACCTGTGACTATTCCTTTGACATAAACCTCACGGGCGCAGAGGCTTTTTCCAATAATTCTATTATTTTGTAGATTCGGTGATTTGTTTTTGAAGATGATAATAATACATGTGGTAGAAAACCTAAATAATAGGAAAGAATATTCGTAGGATGCCACAAATAACTTTCAGACAATATTTACAATATAATATACAAAATAATCAAGAAATTTAGAATATCAAGTATCTCATGTTTCAATCCATGATATCCAGACTCCTTAAGCAAATTACTAATTGTCTTAACTTCGGTTCCCTACTTTTATTATAAGAATTGAAATGGTGAAAATTCTGAGACTTATGGATATAAATAATGGTAATTCTTCGATGCATTGAACTCTGTGATTACCTGAGTTTTCTCGCCTATAAAATGTTTTTATTTGTATGTCCACAATCAAAGTGTAAACATGAAGAATGAAATAATCACGTTTTGGTGCAAAATAAAAAACACAAAATAAATTCCGGGAAGCTACAAACAGTAATTAGCAATAAATAAACCTAATCAATCTACCACGTTGTATATCTGTTTTATCGCGCGCATTTGATGCGGGATTCTAAATATATTATGAAAAAATTATACAAGCCTGCTTATATTAGGAAAATATCAACTTTACTGCAGCCCTGAAAATCTTTTGATATTACAATAATAGGCACAGTAGTATTCTTTGTAATTACATAACCAAACTAAATTTGAATATACCCAAAAAAGTGCTTTAAAGCAACAACGCTTGGTAACAAACACTAAAACTAAACATTCGAATAAATATGTGCGTACAAATTTTGAACCTGGAAAGTATAATAAAATGAAAACAAGAAAATAACAGCAAATTTGTTCTTGGTGCAGGCAAATAGAATAGAGACGAATGCGAGCGAGTCTGCAAATTAGGAACATGAAATCCAATGCAACTAAGAATTTCAGGGTAGTCAACAGTACCATTTAAAATCTTAAAATGGAATGCAAGAGAGTGATACGCCCGACGTAGTTGAAGATCACTCGTGTTGAATCTATGTAATAAGTCACAATGTGGAAAACCTCTCTCTGGATAATTTCCAGAACTGTTGAACCAGAGGTATTTAAGAAAACGCCTCTGAGGTTTTTCAATGCTATATTTATGATTTTCGTAACCAGGACTCCAGACTATTGAAGCATATTCAAGTCCTGACCTCACAAATGAATTAAAGAGAAGTGTCAGTGTATTTTCGTTAAATTCTTTACAATTACGGATAATGTAGCCTAAATTTTTGTAGGAATTAGCGGTGATTTGATTGATATGGCTAATAAAAGATAACTTTGGATCGAATATTACTCCTAGATCTTTGAAATGACCACAGCTCTTCAGTTCTTCATCATTAATTGTATAGATAAATTTTATTGAATTTTGTGCACGAGTGTATGTCATAAACTTACACTTTGAGATATTTAACCGTAAATTGTTTACGCTACACCAAGACCATAGTTGTACAGAATCGTTTTGCAAATCAACAGTCTTCTGCACTAGCGATAGATGTAAAACATTTTAGGTCATCGGCATAAAATAATGTTTTGCAGTGTAAGCCAATGACGATATCATTTATAAAAATGTTAAAGAGCAATGGCCCAAGCACAGAACCTTGGGGAACACCTGATGTCGCTGAGATATCCATAGACCAAAATCCACGGTATTGTACATTTAGTCGTCTATTTACCAAGTAGGATTCAAAAAAGTTTAGGAAGTGCTCAGTTAGTCCAAATTCGGATAATTTGTTCAGAAAAATTCCGTGGTCCAGTCTGTCGAAGGTTTTAGAAAAATCTGTATAAATGACATCTACTTGGCCTCCAGCATCCAACTGTTCAGCTATGAACTGAGTAATGCACACAAGATTGCTTGGTGGTAGAGCGATTTGGCACGAATCCGTGTTGATCGAGGCAAATTTGAGATTTGACGTGATTAAAGAGAATATCGTATATTACTTTTTCAAATAATTTACTAAAATTGCACAATATTACTATTGGCCTATAGTTTTCAATAGCACATCTATCATTTTTTTTTGAATACCGAACAGATCCTAGATATTTTCCAGACTTCTGGAAAAGTAGCAGTTTTAATAGACAAATCAAAAATACTAGCTAGCGGTTTTGCAAATAAAATGGCATAATCTTTAAGGAGAAAGACCGGAATACCATCACGACCTGTAGTGGTTTTGGGTTTAATTTTCTTAAGTGCCTTGTTTACGTCATTTTCGGTAATATAGGGAATGCATAAATTGTTAGTATTACAATGAGTGCTATTTATATCATAAGCATATGCAATATGACTCTTGATAGTAATTAGTCCAAGAACTACTTAATTTTTAATGAAGAACCTCCGTCAACTTTTATGGAGTGTGGTCTTGTTTAAAGAGATAATCCTACGCTAGTTCGAGGTCCAGGTTTATTATTTTTGTTAATTGATAGTAAGTGTTAAGTGAAAGCATGAAAAAAGATAACATATGATATTTCTTAGCATGGAATTCAGATACAAATAACTAGTAATTTGTCGAGCAATAACATTATTCACTCGTATCAGCAGTTTGAATGCAGATGAAGAGATCAGGAGATATTTTTCTTCGACAATGGTACCAATTTTAAGGGCGCTATATGAGAATCACGTAAGAAACTTCAAAATAGAAACCATAATGACGTTACAAAATAACCTATAATGAAAACCATCACGTAATGCTTTTATCCTCAAATTGCAGCTCTCATGGGTGGAAATTGGGAAAAGAATCAAAAGAAAGTCGAAAAAGATTCCTAAAGATAGATATCATCAAAAATATTTTAGAACGATTTTGGTCGGGAGTGAATTATTCGTACTACTGAAACAGCACACTAGTTTTATTAATTAATTTTAAAGATATACATGACCTAATTTGGTGTTGAATGTACGTAACAGAAAAATATTTTATCCTCTACAAAATAGTTTAATACTATTCATAAACGGCTTAATTTTTGTATCGAAGAAAAGGATGTGACCAATTATTTTTTTACCGAGATGGAATCACTTTGAGGAATGTTTTTGTTGTCTATTAACCACTGCAATAATGATAATTAGGAAATAATGACTGCAGAGCTACAATTGTTCACTTGCGGCCTCTAATCATGATTGGGACTTACTTAACCATGGATTGGTATGTAATTCAGAGATAATCTTCTTTATTCCTTATTTGATTTACCAAATTTGCTGTTGTTAAGAGTGCACTTAAAAATTCAATTAAAGCCTAATAAGTTCTTTAATATAATGGTCACAATAGGCTTAAACTCAAATTACCTTAAACACCCATGCACGATGTTCAACTTAATTGATTGCTGGTTTTAAAGTAACTGCAATTATAGCGAGTTTAATATTGTTTATTTTATTTTAGCTGATGAGTGTACATCAATCTCGTAAACTCTTTTTAAATTATATGGTCAAAGACTTGAACTATCCTTGAGCGGCCTTGTGACGACAATTGACGAAAAAATATAATTACAGCGGTTTTTTAGCTCGCTTCAATCTAGAAATAATATGTGGTTAAATGGGAATATAAATGAGTTAATTGCAGTTTGCGGGAAATATTTAATGTATTAAACCTAAAAATAGATATCAACTTTTCAACTTTTATTTAACATCGTCTTCACCAGAACAAATTGTTTACAAGAAAATCCGTAAGGGGAATGCCTACGAATTTTTACAACAGCCAAAACTTTGAAAACCACACTCGACTCGTTTCGTCAACCAAGTTGGCATTATCAAGATATGCGTAAAAATACTGGAAATTTTATTTTAAAACACATTAATTCCAGTTTATTCCCGTATACTTTTGTGGTGAAGTATTAAAGTGAGCCACAGTATTTTTAAATGTTAAACATCATGACAACTTCTAATATCTCTGATTCACTTTGGGCACGACATAATTATTGTTACGTGCTTACACACTTTAGTAAACACTTCCAAGCGTTGGTTCAATAATTGCAACGAGAATTTTCATCAACCACTGATTTATTTATCACTAAATTACAATAATTACTCCTTACAATAACACACTAATTAAGACTCACTACTATAATTTACAACTTGTTACTGTTCTTATCTCATCTGATCGCTTAACTTATTCAGAACTATACTGAACTAGCCCCAGCACGTTGGCTCTGCTACTTATATATCCGTGGCGCTTATCCTCCTTTCATTCCAGTTCAGTCCAGGGTATTCCAGACTGCCATTCGGGATGATTCTAGTTTATCCGTGATAGTGGCGCCATCTTTAGCCAACTGGCGAACTACCGGCTTAGTGGTAGTTAATTAGGCAGGCCTCCTTTCACTCTGCTACCAGGGATTAAATCTCTCCTCTGTAAGAAGGCGGCACATAACATTATAGTGGAGCAGATCTGGGGGAAAACCAGACTCGAATAAGAAAACGTCCGATTGTGATTTTTTTTTGTGCCAATAAATAGAGTTGGGTCTACCCAACATTCCGACACATTTGTGTAGCGAATGTGAAAGGGGGGGAGGGGAAACGATATATTAAATGTATGGGAAAATAGTTGTTCGAAGATAACCGGCGGCTTTTGATATGGCGAAAAAAAATCTTCAGACTAAAAATGAAGAGCTCATGAAAATAAGCAAATTTTGTTCCCAACCTCATCGATGTCAGACCATTAATTCACGAGATATTGCGAATTCAAGGTGCAAAAATTAAAAAAATTTAAAGTTTTTTGTTATGAAGGAATGGAGTTGAGGACTCAATTCATTTTTAATAGAAGGGTATTGGTAGATATTTTGTTGGGCCGGAGGCTGGGGACGGTGGAATAATTAGGAGGGGAGGGAGAGGGGGAAAAGGAAAATATTTCACATGCTGATAACTCCCCGTGTAATTAACCTATCGCGATCAGATCAACGTACATTTTTTATGTTTTAATTACTACAAGATAGCACTTGATAAAATGATTTTTTTTGCAAACAAACGCTTGGCGCGCGAACTAAAAATTGCGCATTTTTCTCAAACACTTTTTTTGATATGAAGGGAAAGGGCGAGGAAAAATCCTTTTTGCCACTTGGTAGCTTTTTATTGACGTTTAATATCCACCTGGCCAGATCGAAATTCTTAGGAAGGGAGATAGAGGACAGCAAAAAACCGTATGAAAAAGCGTGCCATTTTTATTTCGCGCACCAAGCACTTGTTTGCAAAAAAAATCATTTTATGCGAGTGCTATCTTGTAGCAAATAAAAAAATTAAAAAATGTACGTTGATCTGATCGCGATAGGTCAATTACACGGGGAGTTATCAATATGTGAAATATTTTCGTTTTCCCACTCTCACTCCCCTTCTAATTATCCCACCGTCCTCAGCCTCCGGCACAATAAAATATCTGCCAAAAATGAATTCAATTTTTTTAATTTTTGCAACTTGGATTCACGATATCTTGCGAATCAATTGTTTGACGTCGATGAGGTTAGCAACAAAATTTGCTTATTTTCATGAGCTCTTCCTTTTTGGTTTGAAGATTTTTTTTCGTCAGATCAAAAGTCGCCGAGTTATCTTCGAAAAACTATTCTCCCATACAGTTAATATGTCGTTCACGCCACCCCCCTCCCCCTTTGCATCCGCTGCACAAATGTGTCGGAATGTTGGGAGGAACCCAACTCTATTTATTGACAAAAAGAAAAAATCACAATCGTACGTTACCTTATTCCAAAACCAGATCTGTTCCACTATTATTGAATATTTTCTTATTAATATTGAAAATACTTTTGGCATCCTTTATATAGGGACCGTCAACGCTAAAATAGAACGACATGCGACAGATCTGTCTGCCGGCCGGCCGCCGGCGTAGCAGCTGAGAATGATAGAATTTACTCGCACACAGTTAGCGGTTAGATTGCGCATAGCTCTTGGAACATTAATTGGTAATGCTTTGTGAAATAAAATTGTAGGTATTTATTGAAGTGTTGAAGAGAATTAGGTAAAACGACCGATATTCAAATATTATAAAATAAAAAAAAAACATGAAAAATTAATACAAATAATATTAGGAAAGTTTAGCCGTAATAAAAGACTAAAAATAAAAACAAATTCATGCGAATCTTAAAATAAATAATAATATGAAAATATATTTTTATCAAATTGTCAGTAATATTTCAACTTTATTAGTCTAATATTATCAAATTATAATAAAAAAAAAATTTAAAGTTTTTATCGCAATTTTTGCAGAAGAAAAGGTCAGGCGTAGGAGGTTTTCCACGGGGGAGAAGTGAAAGGGCTAAATAATGTGGTGTATTCTTATTCAAAAACAATCGACCTGGGTAAGGCCGAGAGAAGTAGTTTTATAAAATGTATTTTTTTCGAATGGATTGCAATACATAAATATATTTTATACCTTTCTATATTTATTCTGGTGGGTCAACAGAATCGTAAAATACACAACGTACAATTTTCCCCAATATAAAAACACATTACGGATAAACCATTAAAATTTTAATATTTACTCTGGTGAAATACAGCCAACAAAAGCCGCATCGGGGCTTTGTTCTTTGACTTCGTGAGTGAAAACAAAAGTAAACACGAGCCGGGGCCCTAAAATTATCGTTAACAGAACATAAAACCCTTATCTGCGTGAGCAGGTAGAATTACACTCTTAAGCAAAATTAACCAATTAATGTTAAAGTGACAGCTCGTTTAACAGAACAAGTGACACTATCCACGGCACCTTCTTTCGATTTGTAACCGATACCCACACACGAAAAGTTTGTAATTAAGTTTAAACGTTGCATTTTAAATACATGTACATCATGTTTCTTCTGGACACGACTGTACGACTGCCAGCGGCGTCCTGCGAATTTTAATTCAGTATGGATAATTTTTTTTGAGTAGGGAAAATTAAACTTTCAAACACTTTCGTAACAATTGTCCATTTTTTCATATGGCCGAGTAAAGTCAGAGGAATATAAGCTATTTCTTGGTTATGCTTTTTCGTTATTATTTATTGCTAAAAAATACCATATTACTAAGAAAATTGAAGTAATTCGAATATGATTTAGTAGGTTCTTTGATATTCTCACTCCCTTTTTTTAATACATTTTCTATTTATCCTTCATTTGTCGATACAGTTCCTCAAGACAGGGTCAAAGTTTTTATTTCAGTGTCCACTAAATGGTAAATCTTGCTTAGCAGTCACTAAATATGCATATAATGTCATGCAATAATAATAATAATAATAATAATATTTATTTCTCCATTGAAAAAAACATAGGTCGATGAAGAAAATGGCACATAAATATTTAAAAAAACAGTACCAAAAATAGAAAACAATACACTATAACATAATGTGGCTAAAATATATAAGACATTTTTGGACTTAGTCAGACCCTAAAATAATTATAAAAACAGATTAGATTTATGTCATATGAATTTAAAAAGAGGAAAAAAAGCAATAATATGGAAAAAGGAGATATTAAAATACAATTAATTAAAAAATTCATTAACTGTGACAGTTTTTGTTTAGCAATAATTTTTTAAGTTTCCCTTTAAAAACATGTACACTACCAGAGGATTTAATATCTTCATCTAATAAATTATAGAATTTACACCCTTGATACAGAAAACTTCTCTGATACATAGTTCTATGACAGTCAGGCAGTAGGAGATGTTTTGACCGAGTATAATGTGAATGTCCAACTTGATTATTTAAAAAACTGAATTTGTGTTTGTGGACATATGAACATACTTCCAGAATGTATAGGCTAGCAACAATCAAAATTTTTAAAACTTTAAAAACATCTCTACAAGTTTCTCTGTAACTCAAATTTAACAGTATACGAATTGCATATTTTTGCAGTAAAAATACCCCGGCTACGTTAGTACTATTAACCCAGTTTACAATTCCATACCTCAGATGAGAATGAAAATTGGCAAAATAAAGGGTTTTAAGGATATCCTGGCTACAATGTTTAGACATAAATTTTAGAGCAAAACAACTTTTTCGTAGCTTTATACACAGAGTTTCAATGTGATGAGCCCATTGCAGGTGTTTGTTAAAAGTGACACCTAACAAATTATTAGCATCACAGGTATTTAACTCAATGTCAATACCATTAAAAAGTGTTAGGCCTTCGGAATTGTTATTTAAGTAAATTGTATGGAAACGGTTTCAGTTTTATTTAAATTTAGATTATTCTTATGAGACCAGCATATAATTTCTTGATAAATTATTTCAGTGGTTGTTTTTACTTCCGTTGAGTTATTTCCTGTAATTAGAACATATATATCATCTGCGTAGCACACGACATGAACATTTGATGTTCTTGGCAAATAATCGGTAATGTCATTGGCAAACAAAATATACAATAGTGGTCTCAAAATTGAACTCTGTGGAATTCCTTGCTTGATGCAGCAAGTCTCGCTTTCAGCTCCACAGGCCATTTTTATAGTTTAAGCTCTGTTGTAAGATAGGATGAAAATATTTTCAAAGATTTCCCTCGAACACCATATCGTGCGAGTTAGCTTTGAGCAACCGATGATCAACCATATCAAAAGCTCGCGAGAAATCTATAAAAAGACCTAGAGCAAATTTTTAATTGTCCAGCGCCTTAATAATTTGGTGATGGAAATCACATAATGCCGACTCAGTGCTTTTATTAGTAGTAAAACCATGTTGAGCAGGAGAAAGCAGATTATTTTTTTGCAGAAAGTTGAATAACTGCTCTTTGAGATGGAGTTCGAAAATTTTTTAAAAACTACATAATACTAATAATAGTTCTGTAATTGCTATACTCATTTGGGTCCCCTTTCTTATAAAGGGGATGGATGGGCCCTTTTAAATTTGCTGGCAAAAATATCATTCTCTATGGAGAGATTTATTATGTAAGCTAACAGATAACTAATGACAGATTTGCATTTTTTAATTAAATTATTAGAAATATTATCATGGCCGCTAGAATTTCAGGATTTTAGTTTATCTATAAATAATTCAACATCAGTAGTAGAAACTGCAGATATATATACAGATCTATAAAAATTAGGCACATTAGATTCTAAGAAATTAAAATCGCGTAAGGCATTTATATTTGTGGTACTTGTGAAGTGAATATTAAAGCCATTAGCTACATCTTCAATCGGTATTTCATCGTCTGTAATTTATTACGATATAAGTTATACAGACGTGTACTAAGGCCCTTATAATTATTATCTATTTTTGCTATGTCACTGTATAAGTTTACTTGGTTTCTTAGTCTAATTATTGCAGGTGTCATATATTTGTTTTCATTTAGTTTTCTATTAATATTAAAACGCTATACAGGGAAACTTGCTTCAAAATAATACAAAATTGTGTCATAAAACTTGTCCACAGCAGTGTTAGGGCAATTTTGGCATGGAAGCGTGTAATATTTTCTGTGCTGAAATTTCTACGGTATACATATTTGGTTTCATTTTTACATTTATTTTTCACTTTAATGGAAAGAAACTGAGAAAAATGATCCGATAAATAGAGACCAACAAACACTGACTTTAAAATTATTAATATTTGTTGTGACTAAAAAATTGTCTATACATGTACTGGGAACCGAAGTTACTCTTGTTGGCGAGTTAACAGTAATGTGAAGATCAAAGCAACAGAGAAGGTCTTTAAACAGTGACAAATTCATACTATGACTTAAAAAATTAATGTTAAAATCCCGCCAATAATTGTTGACTTTTCAGTATTATAAAGATGGTTCAGTAAAGTGTTACATAAATTTAAAAATGTGTTAAAATCTCCAGAAGGAGGTCTGTACATTACCACAATAATAATTTTATAATATATAAGTTCAACACAGCAACATTCCAAAATACCTTGCACACAGAAATCATTTATAGAATGAACAATAAATAATATCCGAGGTGAATTGTTTATTCTTGTGGACAGCAACACCACCGTTCTTCTGAACGTTGCGACAAAAACAGTCTAATAAAGTATGGTTGCATAACTTTACACTATTTAATTGGTCTTTCTATTGTCTATCCCTTTCTACTTTTTGAGGGGCATCCTATGCCATGTTTTATTGATCGATTAAGAGTCTGAGAAGAATTTATGGCCCAATTGGCGTTTTGGAACCCTCGAGGACGCCACTGGCGACTGTTCGTGCGCGTCAGTGTGTACACAAGCATTATGTAAAAAATACCTAACATATTTAAATTTGTTGGATCGTTAACCTCACACAGAGAGTATTCCGGAGCAATAAAAGTTATTTATCAAGTGTTCCTTTATTGATGGGAACACGTAGATTTCTTGACAAATTCAAAAGACAAGGTAATCAATAAAAACGTTTAATCGCAGTTACTTTTTACGCGAACGTTTTGCTTTTACACAATAACTTGTGTAATCACCGCAAACTATTTTGTTTTATTGTCTATTAACAAATTATCTGGCCCCTTTTTCTACACAAAAATTTAACCTGTTATTAAAAATAAGGATATAAAGTACCGTTTGTCATTTCAAATACAGTAAGATTATAAATGAAAGAATGTAACTAAGCTACGTGTCAACATAAAAAAGTTATCTGCGACTGAATCTTAGAGGAAATTTTAAATTTCAGTGAAGTTCATGAATTTTGAGGAAGATATGAACACAAGGAGAATATAAATATCGACACCGTTGTCTGTACAATACCGTTTCTATGATGGCATATTTTATTATGATATAATTTTCTGATATTACTGTTGTTTCTATATTAATGTAGTACAGTCGATCTATTTATTTTTTTCAAAAAATTGTAAAGTAAGTAGCAATTTTAATTGAGGAATTTGGTGGTCTCTCAAGAAATATGGAAAAAATCATCCCTTGCTTCAAATAAAAAAGCAATTTATGTTCGAATTTCAATGAATCCTAAAAATATACTTGTAACATGCACATTTTTAAGTAAACATATTAATTAAAACGGTTACAAAGCCATAACAAATTTGATATTAGCATTATTGAAGCAAACAATCAAAAACGCGTTCGATCAGGATAAATCTTAAAATCCCTCTACTGGTTGTAGATAGTCAAAACAATTATTATTATTATAATTATGGCAACCACTATTTGCGGCCATTTTTTTTACAGGCAACCATGTACTATCGTAGTTCAAATGTGCTTTTAGAGGGCGGAATATTAAAATATAATATTTTTAGTCGCAAACTCCTCTATAAAATCCTTATTTTACTATAAGGAACGTAACCAGACTACAACCAACAGCTACTCTCCGGGCTATGTGCCTCGCCGAGCGCTGAATTACAAGTTACAAGCTGGGCGCGTTGAGTGTAATAATTGCATATTACCAACAAAACGCTAATGCTTCGATTGCAACAAACACCAGCCGAAAGACTGATCCTACTTAAAGGAGCTCTCGTGCCAGTCATCACACACCACTCGTAGACTGCAGTCTCGAGATGTTGGCTCTCGTAAATGCAAGGTAGGCATGTGACGACCGACACGAGGATCACTTGACTATTTAGTACATTTCGGTATCTTTGGGATAGCGACATGTAAAATAGTCAGCAGGCGCCATCTAGCGGTCCACTGTTTGTTGCAATCAAAAAATAAATAGCCTGACTGGGCTTAGCATAGTTCAAATGTGCTTTTAGAGGGCGGAATGTTAAAACATAGTATTTTTAGTCGCAAACTCCTATATAAAATCCTTATTTTACTATAAGGAAAGTAACCAGACTGCAACCAACAGCTACTCTCCGGGCTATGTGCCCCGCCGAGAGCTGAATTACAAGTTACAAGCCTACCTTGATATTTTGTTAAAATTCTTTATTCTATATAATCCATAATTTGCTCATTTGCAGCAAGTTCTAAAACTTTTTCATATATAGGCATTATATTAACTGTTGTAAATTCTTTACAATCATTGGAGTTGATTTTTTTTTTATTGGAACCACTGTTGATGTTTTCCATGTGCTAGAAAATGTTCCCGATTGTAAAGAATTATTTATAACTTGAATCTCTTTCCAATAGATTCAAAACCTAATTTTAATATTCCTATATTTATACCTCAACGCTACTCTTTATTTTGCATTTCATTTATAAATTTTCTTAACTCCCTAAATTCCAGCATTTTAAATTTCTATAACTTACAATTTGGTTTGTTCATTGCATTTAATATATTTTCATGATTTTTATTACCATTTAAATTTTTTTGTGATTTCTTCAATACTGGCTATGAAATATGTATTAAATTCATTAGCAATTTGTAAATCTTCTGTAATTGTCATTAAATACGATTTCCTCTTTTCTACTCTTTTTCTTTCCTTTGACAATATCTTTTATAGTTTTCCACATCTGGGTTGGATTATTTTTAACCTATCTATTTTTTTTTCATAGTATTCTTGTTTTTGTTCTCTTATTTCAGATACTACTTTATTTCTTTGGCGTTTATATTCTGTTAATGCTCAAATTGCTTCCATCCTAGTCTGATGCAGACACGGACATCTTTGCAAAAACGATCGTTGCAGTAACCTTGTGCTGCTAATTTTTTTTATTTCTTAAAATACATCATAAATTCTTTGTCGTAATTCTCTTTCGGTATTGATTGTTGTTTGGAAAATATTTTTTAAGGCATTCCAGTAATAAGGCGGCAGTTTTTTCGTTGGAATTTGCCCTGTAAGGATTTTTGAGGTTGTCGCGACAATTCCCGTATACGAAATAAACTCTCTTTGCAATTTCACTTTAAAATGTCCCAGGAATGTTTTTACGATCCATAGCACAATTTTTTTGTTGCTAATTTCGTGGTAGTTCCAAAAAAGTCATCTTTGGCATTTTTCTTGATCTTCTGTTACTGACGAATTTAAATGTCAAGTGTAGGTTCAATAACAATGTTACTCCTCTCTTCTGTTTACACGAGGGTCTCGAACGTTGTAACTCGAGAGTAGAGGTGCTCAAAGAAAGCAAGATTAAACATCCCAAGAAATAGAATAAAAAGCACTAAATCGTTTATTTACATTTGTTGATATTGATTAGATACTCTCTATGTGTTTTCCATAAACGATTTAGTGCTTTTTATTCTATTTCTTCGGAAGGATTCGTCAGTTACCCTTCGCTTCTTCAAATTATAGAGTAGATCATGTTCTATAAAATACGTCTTAACTGCATAAATTGCGGAGTATGAGTTATATATAGATCTTGCAAATTTGCCTTCATAGAATGTGAACATGAATATGATTATCATGATTTAATAAATATATTCCTCTGTGCCCTGAACAACTTCTAATATCAATTACGTTTTTGCATTAACAGTTACTGCTTCTGCCACTTCCGAAGTTGCCTCTTCAACTAACGACACTAGTTTCTTATCGCAAACTATTTAATTTATATTCCGTTAATCTAACGTAGTAAAACGAAGAAAAAATTAAGCTAAATTTATGTTTATATTTTGCTGTAATTCTGTGGTGATCAAAACGTCACGTAGAGATAATAGTGGAATCGAAATTAGATATACAATAATTTACATAATCCATAAACATACCTTACAACCTGTCTATTTTAATTTGTGATGACATCGGAAATTCTCAATTTCTTATATATTTGTTGTATGTTATTATCTTTGCCTTCTAACTTCATAAAGATGGCACGTTCATCTACTTTAAATTATCAAGTTGTTATCTATTAATTAATGAATACACTGCATTAACATAATGGTTTCTAACTTTCGTTTCTGTCGATTTTATTAGCATATGTAGGGATATTTAATTCAAGAATTTGGTTCTGTAAGTGGACGTTTTCTACAAATGTACATAATTTCTTTACGCCAATGTCAAAAAAGTGACTTTTTTATCTACATGTAAAAATGTTTCAAGCTGATTTCTTTTTTTTTTATGGACTTTGACGCTACTTGCATTGGTCGCTTTCCTGTACTTCTTATGCTGGATGTACTCGAAATACTACTGTGAGAGCTACCCGGTTCTGAATCCGTCACAGCATTGAAAATTTCATCGGTTTCACTGTCGCTAAAGTAATATAAATCGCTCTCAGCCTCGCGCATCATATCGTTCACTTCGTCGTCCTCGTTTTCGTAGTCGGAATTATAATCATCATCATCATCATCATAGAGAAATTTTGTGTTCTCATCTGGCAATCTGGCATGTCATCAGTAAGTTCATCGACTGGTGACCCACTGACCTCTTCAGAATTTTGGCAGGTTATATTCCGGCCAAAATGGCATAAACTGCAAAATTTTAAATCCAATTTCTTACATGAACAAGATTTCGTTTTGCACCCAGCTTTACAATCACATGCGATGATTTTTAACAAATCTTCTGAAACGAGTGGGTTGTCTGTAGTTTTTGGCATCGGTCCATTTTCCATTTTACACCAGCCGAAATCAATTGCAACCTTAGTTCTTTCACAATACCATCGACGAGTTTGATCAAATGTTCTTAAGCTGCGACAATCAGCCGCACTCAATCACATCAATTTTCAATAAAGACGCGATGATGGAACGTATAAGCAGCTGCTCGCGGTTGCAATGATTTTCTCATAGTACTAGTCTACTAGATACAACTTGGAATGCATATGTGCGAGGTATGTTGATGAATTTGTCTACCATGCAGAGCGCGAAAATTCAGATAATTTAAAACTGAACAGTAACTGAGAAAAATCCCCATATTTGAATAAAGTATGAATAAGATTTTGGATCATATTTTTATAACAATGATATCTTTGGATGTTTTATGGAGCACACGAGTTATATTTACCTATACAAACAGTTATATGCACCTTGTGCAACGGAAAATTATTGCGCGTATGTATACCATAAATGGCCGAAAATGGATCGAGTTTTTATATTAAAGATTTTTTAGTCATATCACCCAAAAGTACATAAAAAAACCTACATTTTAAGGGGGAGAAAATTGTCATACGACAAATGGCCAAAAAGTTACAGTGTTTTAAAAATTTTGGAAAATTCTCGAAAACATGGCATTGTATCCAAACATGTGGTAGGCTATTATAGGCATTATGAGCCACATTCACCCAAAATTTCATTTGATTCGGGCAAGATTTGCCCAAGTTATCCCAAAATCAATTTTTGTTAAAGAAAAGTACATATATCTGAATTACAGGAGGGGGGGAGTGAACGTAACATCACGGAAATTTAAGTAGAGATTCCTTGAACATTGACAATAAAAGAGGGTTAATTTACCCCTTTTTCGAGTTTAAAACAACGTTCAGACACTTGAAGAAGGAGGAATATCTAGGAATATCTTATTTTAAGACAACTAACAACTACCCAAAGTTTGGAATCTGTACAAAAAATTGTATTATTCTCCGCTATTTTCAGTTTACCATACTCCACTATATTTAATTTACCTTTAGGTGCAGACACACATTTTTAAAATCCACTTTTTTTTACTTCAGGGGGCCTAAAAACATGTAACCTCATCAAAAACTCGAAATCGATTTTTTGCACGATCACCATACTGCCATCCTATATACACGTATATGGTAAAGTAAAAAATCAAAACTAATTGCATTAACAAATAGCCTGCATAATTAGACAATTTACCAATCTACTAAATGAAACACATTGATAGATCTCTAGAAAGATAGACCTTTACCAAATGTGAAGGGTCATTGCAATTTGCATCACACCGATGAACTGGCAGAAGGCCGAGCTAGTCTCACGTCACTAGGTTAAATCTTTCACCATATGGACTTTACCATCGCCGTCCTTCGTCCATTTCGCAAAGACATGTTTAATTGGACTCATCGATTATTAACGTAAAGAATATATATAGGTCGCAGTGTTAAAGAAATTACGATACTTGATGGATAAATTGGGTTATATCTTTCACCGTATGCAGTGCGCCCCGACTGCAACGTGGGTAGACCCGGTACAGCAAAATGTCTCCGACCAGTTCCATGGACCGGGTGACCTCGCGAAATTGTGAAATCTGACTCACTCGTTACTTTATTCAAAGCTGTTCAACTTTAAGCGGTTCGTTTTTATTTCTTGTATTGTTTACTGATATCTTTGTTTTCGTTGTTAAGACGAATGAACATCTTGAATTGACATTAGCGTCTATTATACTTTCAAAGTTGTTGAGGCCTATCATTAAGGCTTTAGGACAGGTTGATCAAGTTACACGCCGGCCGGCACCAGCTTCTGTATAAGAATTTTGTTTGTTTTTTTACTAGTTGACAGTAGCGGTTTTCAGTAGGCTTTTTTAAATGATTGTAGCATTGTGTCATTAATGGACTTATAAAGAGGTACTTTTTTATAAATTTCAATTCATACAAATTGTTACAGTTGAAATACTTATTTGGTGCCATCAACACGTTCTCCTTGTTAAAGTAGTTATTTACAGGAAAAATTAAAGTTGTATCAATAAAAGAAAACAATAATATACAGGGTAAAACGTCTGGTATTTATGTTGATTGAAAAGGTAGAGAATATCTCGCTTAATATCTATTGTAGAAGAATAAAATTTTAGAAACAATTATCCTATTTTTTGTGAGCTATATTTCCGTAAAAAGAAAGAGAAAAATAAACGGAATTAATGATGTCATGGCCTACTTTCGTTTGTATTTTTAATCTAGCCATTCGTGCAATGAAGAAATGGCTTTTTACACTTGTATCTTAAATAAATATTAATATTATTATTATTATTATCCGTTACTCGAGTCCGAGTATAAAAATGTTACAGTCGATAGATTGTGTACAATAAAAACTATGGCTATAGAGGCCAATTCGGGAGAGCACATGTCGACCGCAGTCAGGACAAACATAGACCTGGTTAGGTCTTGGATTCGGCCTTTTTGCAGCAACATTTCCTTGATAGCTGGCCACAACCCCTCGCCATTCGGTTCTGTCCGCTGCAAGTTGTTCCCATTGCTCGTCTGCAATACCGCAGGATTTTAGATTTTCATGGAGAGCGTCTTTGTACCTCTTTCGTTGACCGCCACGCCTTCTTCTACCACTTAGAAATTCACCATAAAGTGCACATTTAGGAAGGCGGTTATCATGCATACGATGAACGTGACCTGCCCATCTTAGGCGTGCTCTTAAAATAAGCACGTCAATTGGAAGGCTGTTTGCTCTCCTGAGTACTTCCACGTTTGATATATGATGGAACCAACGGATTTTCATCATACTTCTGAGGAGTCTTTGTTGAAAACGTTCTAATTCTTTCACATGACGACGGTAACTGACCCAGCTTTCACATCCATATAGCAGTGTTGGAATGACAACTGCTCTGTAGACAGCCATTTTCGTTGACAAAGCAAGGTCGTGGTTGTCAAATACTCTCTCTCTAAGTCCCCAGAGTGCTCTAGATGCAGCGTTAATTCTATTGCGAATCTCGCTGTCCATATTTGCTTTGTCATTAACAACGTTGCCTAAGTAATTGAACTGATCCACCACTTCAAGAGAATTTCCGTTAAGTGTAATGTCTATTTGGTTCACTTGATGAGGAGTTGACATAATCTTAGTCTTTCCAATGCTGATTTTAAGTCCCAAGGAATCATAGCTCTGGGCATACACATCTAAAATAAATAACTAAATAAATAAATCTAAATAACTATTAATATTATTCGTCTGTTTGTCAACTTTTATATATGTATATATACGCACATTTGTATATTTGTATATCAATATACATATTTGGATAGTAAATTAATGTAAAATCTTGATTTGTTCTGTAGCACACTGTATTGCTCTTACTGGATTAATAAAAATATTCTATTCTATTCTATTCTATTTTATTCTATTCTATTCAAGTAATATATTGAGATAAATGGGATTTCTTTGATGTCCCCTTACATCTTTTCATCTCCATTTACACCTAAAAAAAAGTTGATAGGGAGGTGCTGATATGTACTGTTACATACGTAGATAATACAATATTATTATGCTATTTGAAATTCCATTAATATGCCCCCAATTAAAAACAATGAAAATGTCATAAATTTTGTATCACTTGATGACCGGCACGAATATTTATTTTATTTCTTTTGAATCTATTTATGTTGATTTATTTAAATAAGTTTACGTTTTTGCTTCGACCAAACTATTTCCTCAGTCATGCTTCTACTGAGTGATAACACACCTTCTTCATACGTAAGATTAAATAAACGATAAGTACTGTTGTCAGTTTCTGGACGGAGTTTTAAGTATAACGTGTGGCATCTATCAGTTGTTATAGTAGGAAGACCCCAGGCTCTAGTACCGAACAACCAGCGGGTGGTACTGACGATGATGATGGTTTTATTATCGCGATGTTATTTCCTCAACTTCACCAAACTGATTAGTAATAAAGAAAATTAAGTCATTTTAGTTACATTATTATCATGGAATAGAGATCATTATTCCATTTCCTATGAATGTTTCATTGAAATTTAAACGGATGATTGTAATCCTTGCTCGTATAGTTATCGCATATTTGTATTTTAATTGAAGTCTATTTAATGTAAATTTAATTAACTAATTAATAGATGGAGAAATAGAATTTTATTATTCCTAATTATTTACACTAGTATAGCACGCAAAAAAATAAAAATATTCACTGTAAAGAACTATATCAGTTTAGAATTTATATTCAATTAAATTTGTTTAGGAATCTTAATTCGGTAAATAAATTCACCTCCTAAAAAATAAAAGTAATTCTAATTTAAACTTAAGTAAGATGTTTATGACCATAATAGATAAGTATTTCATGTCAGTTTATAGTTTAGGTACTTTTGTCTAAAATAACTCACAAATGAGAAAGAAATGAAATAAAACACAGGGAAATGTAGAAACTATATTTTCTCTGGAATAAAATCAATTGTAAATCGTTTTTTTCCATAAAACATTGCACAATGATCAGCGATAATTTCAATAATTTATATGCATAAAGAATTTCAAAATCCTGTTTAAGGTGGGAATATCCAACAGAGAGAGATCCGATAAGGAAATATTTATTTTTGGCCATAACTTTTTATTTAAAACACATATCGGTAAATAAAGTATAAGGCTGCCTAAGTAGAACTATGACTATGATTGGTACTTCATCAGGCCAGTGAACGGAGTTAGCCCTGGCTAGCAACGCAGTCTTTAAGGTTCTGTGAAACCTTTCAACCATACCATTACTTTGTGGGTGATAAGCTGTCATATGAATTCTATGGAACCCTAAAAATTTCGAAAATTCGCGAAACAAAGGTGACTCAAACTGGACGCCCTGATCTGAAGTAGTGGAATGCCAAAACGATCCATAATTTTGAAATAAAGTTTTGCCGACAGTTTCGGCAGAATTGTCCGGTAACGGGTAAGCTTGTGGCCAGCGAGTAAAACGTTCAACCACAGTGAGGATGTAAGAGAAACCACTCGGCGAAGACAAGATCTATATGAATATGTTCAGAAGGATCCTTATTAGGTACTTCAAAATCTCTAACTAGAGTCCTGCTCTGACGAGTGATTTTAGAAGTTTGACAATTCCTGCAAGCCTCATGCAATCCGTCATTTTGGGCCAAAAATAGTTTGCGATTACTAGTTTCTTCGTGACTCGAGTACCGGCATGAGTTAAATTATGAAAAATGTCAAAAACTGTGAGAGAGTAGTAACTTGTACAGAATATTTCGTTTTATTAATATCATCTGTCTGTTTGGATAACAAAAGTAGAAGTTCACAATCATTCGTTTGTGTGTCCTTTAATGTTTGTAAATTGAAACTGTCTGAATTAATGGCAGATATTTGGACAGGAGGTAAATAGGTTTGATGTTCGAGGGAAGAAAAATCGTTTGTACGTGATAGTGCATCAGCTACGATGTTTTATTTATCTCGAACATGTCTGGTGTCGTTTGTGAATTGTGCGATATATTCCAAATGTCGAGTTTGGCGAGGAGTCTTTTCGGAATGAGAAACTAGGGCTGTAGCCCCTTACCGTTAACCGACGGTTTATGATCTATGAAACAAATAAATTTACGGCCTTGCAAAAATGTTTGAAGTGATATTTGACTGACAGTAAGTGACAGTAGTTCCCTGTCAAAAGTAGAGTAACGTTTTTGGGCATCATTTAACTTGCGTGAGAAGAAAGCTAAAGGTGTAGCCGAATCTTCAACTGTTTGTTCTAAAACTGCACCCATAGACAGGTTTGTGCAGTCTACTGTCAACGACAGAGTTACACCATCAACATAATTAGGATGAGATAAAATTGCTGCATTTACCAAAGATTTTTAGCCTGTAAAAAAACTATCAGAAGAGTCAGTTGACCAGAAATCAATGACTTTAATTTTATCGCGGACCAACCGAGTAACGAACGTGTGCAAGAGAACTAAACTCTCTGCTAGGTTGGGATATGAAACAATGATATAAGTTTATCATTCCCATAAACCGCTGAAGTTAATTAAGGGTGGACGATTTAGGATAATTGTTGATATCAACAATTTTGCCAGATGTGAGTTGAAACAGATAGTTGAGTTAAGGATTTGTAGAACATCCTCGTTTCTTCTCCTTTGCATATGGTAGCAAAGTAGGAGCTTAACGCTGTGGTGATTACAGATAACTCAATACAGTCGCTATGAGGTGGTATTAGAGTGCTCTACCTAATACACTACATATGGAAAATCAATGAGCAGCGGGAAAACTGATGGGTAGCGGGCAGCAGGAAAAACCAAGAGCGGCAGGCAGCAGGAAAAAAACACGGACAGCAGGAAAAGTCAACAATGAACACATCTCCTTGACGCACGTCACCAATTTGGGAGTTTTACCCATAATTTTAAAACAAAATAATCTTCGTTGTGAAATATTTATTCAAGCAATAAATATTCGTGTTTGAATTTTTGAAAGTTAAAAATTAAAAAATTTTTATATCAACATTTTTTTCTCTAGACAACCATCCCAAAATCGCAGTCACAAAAGATGGTTATGAGATGGTATTAGAAGAGTGCTCTACTTAATAATAGTCTTATACTTTTTTAACCAATATATTATATTTAAAAAAGTTATGGCCAAAAATAATAAATATCTCCTTATCTCTCTCTCTCTCTTGGATAAACATCTAACAGATTATTTGGAATGTTGCATGTTGTAGTGGCTGAATTGTTATCTGTCCTAGTAATTCCAAGTTGATAAAATAAGTCATTATAAGATTCAATCCCTACATACATCGCTTCATATAAATATAACGAATTACGTCGTCGCCTACTAACAGACCTTTAATTTTGAATTGTTACAACAGTTAATAAGGCTTCTATAAACAAATATAAACACCCCTTATGCTGATGTCTCAAAAAAGATTATTATTCTTGACACAACAAAGATTAACAAGATATTCCCATTGTTACCGGTAAATCGCTGAATCATTGAGAACCCTAATGCATCCCATTATAAAAAACTAACGACGATGAACTTTTTATTTTACTTGACCCAATTATTTTATACCTTTGATACAACTCATAATGTTCAGACAATAAAATGCGTGAGAACTATTCTAAAGGAGAAGAACTATGTGCTATCAATGTCATACATCGGAATTAAGAAGAAATTTAAAAACTTCAGAGTTTTCTGTAATATTAAGGTACTTTGTTCATTTCCAAAGCCAAAATTTCAACGTTAGTAATCATTGGGGAACTTCTGCAAGGAAACATAAAAGTTGAAATCATTTTTTCTCGAAACTGGTACATCATGGCGATAACAAACAAGAATGTTTAGATTCAAAATATTCGTCGCCAAGCCTCCCCCTCCTTATGAGACATTTAATTTCAATAGAAAAATCATGTTTACATCAAACAACGGGTCATTTTTAGTTAAGGTATCTAGTTTTACCAGGTTTCATTTCTAAAGGACTGTAGCTCCGTTAGGGAGCATTTTTGAACAGTATGGTTCAAATCGACATAAAGTCATGTCTAGAATTTGCAGTTTTGATTTGTCAGGAGAGTTTCTGGACACCCTGTATATCAGCACTAACAATATAGTGTAATAAGATAATATCATCACACCACGACAACAGAAAAGTCGCGGAAGCACAGGAATTTTTCTGGCCAGCATATTCACCTGATCTAAACCCAATAATTTCTAGCTAATATAAATTTTTTATTTCTGCCAAATTCTTTTGATCATAGTAGTTATAGATATTAACTATATACTACTACTTTTCCCACATATAAATATCTTTTGATATTTACAGTGGTGTAACATGTTTATTTATAGTATATTTTTAATACTTTGTATCTTGTATCTGTATTTACCTTAAATAATAAACATTGTTCTATTCTATTTTTTAGTAGGCGTATTTAATTTAAAAAAATATATATTTAAATAACTTTTTAATCACAATCTGAAACACAACTATACCAAATTTTATTTAAACCGATCAACAAATGGCCGAGATATTGGGGTGTAGTTGTGAAAAGTGAGACACAATGTATATGGAATTGTCTGGAAAAATAAATTTGTTTATCAACAACTAAAATGTAAAAGTTTCCTATTTTCCTTCCAAATTAACATTTTTGGCATATTTCATTTAGTGTATTTAGGGAATTATTAACTTTCGCTTTAGCCACTTGCCAGCTTTTAGCATTTTGAGGCCTACAGACTGACATGAAGCATAGCAAAAGCTCTCTACTAAAACGTACGGCCGATAAATTAATTTTGTAACACCTTTTATGAAGCTGATCCTTCGCCTGAGAGTGTTAAAACAGCAATATACTTTATCTTCACGTCCAAGTTAAAACTTTATTGCATAAGATCTATTATAAATAACATTTTAACGTCAGCACTGATTCTCATAACATATGGTGACACCACAAAACCCCATAGAAGACATTTACAAAGAAAATAGCCAATACATTAGGTTAATTCGAAAACGGCGTTGTATTTTATTGCCTTTCCTTTAGAGAATTCTACCCATTGTGCGGCTAATTTCATTATAGAATATTATCAATATCTCTTAACTAGCCAACTGGCACTAAGCTAAAACGAAAAGTTATGTACAGTCAGCCATATGGTACAGAATATGATGCACAAAGAAGGATAATATCAACTCACTAAAAGCTTTGCTTACTTGCAAATATATTCTAAACTATTATTTAATAGCTTTACATAATAGGCGGTCATCTTCATACAGTTAGCTATTTATTTAATAACGTTCTTTCATTATTACGCTTGAATCAGGCTTATACACTTAAAGGAGGCAATGTGAACCAGACTTTTAAATGTCAATTACCAACTTTCGTTTCACAATTGGTGTTAATACCGCACCAAACTCGCTACGTCACTCATTTGCATGTCAGAGTGAATATGCTTCGGTGTGCTTTTAATTTACTTTTATAACCTCGATTAAATTAAATTATTTGTACTTGGGTGTTACAGTTTTTTAAATAAACATACTTAGTAGTTTGCCAACAGATACCGGTATATATCACTGACTTGCACAAGGTGAACGAATAAAAATCACGGTTTGTGTGGGCTAAATAACAGTGGAAAATAGATTTTATATTCTTTTTTTAAATAGGATTAACAAATCCTATAAATCCAACTTCCTGAATCTTGACGAATTAATTTTTTTAGGGTTCAGGAAGTATTGTATTACCATTAGAATTTCACGTATATTGTTTTTTTTTACTTCGCCTCAAATATTCACCTTTTTTGAGCCTAAATTTTCAATGAAAACAATTTTTGTGGGCCAATCATTTACAGCAATTATAAGAAGAATTTATTCTCGATTTGATACCAATACATCTGCGCAAAAATAATAATAATAATAATAATTGTTCAATAATTATACAGGGTGTCCCAGCTCTATTTAGGCAAGCATTATCTCGCAAACGGTTAGACATAGAAATAAATGTTTAATAGAAAAGTTATTCTGTTTAAGAAGATGCGTTTAACCATTTTATGTACAAGGCGCCTCAAAAAGACGGCAGGTTATGAAACTTCACTTTTTCAAATGGAACACCCTGTATATTTCTGCATTTTTGGATTCTTCTTTTATTTCCGAACAAATTTTATTAACCATGTCCTATACCTATCATTAACCATTGTTGAGATATTAGCAGTTAAATTTTTTGGGATGGGATTTTTTATTAACGTAATTATAAGGAATACTACAATACAAAAAACAGTAAATATTATAATTTTTATAAATGATTCTCAAATTGTCGCCCATGTTCTATTTGACATAACTCATACCTCCTTAAGAGTTCTCGTGTACAAGAACTCCTTATGGCATCTGGGATTATTTGGCGGCAAGCATGGGTTTATCCTATTTCTTAAATCATAAAGATTATTTGATTTCTCAGCATATACAACTTGTTTTAAATGACCCCACAAGAAAAGATCTAGGGGGCTCATAACAGGTGGCCGTGCAGGCCATTTAACAGGTCCCTGATTACCAATTCAGTTCCCTCCAAATCTCTCAGTCAGGAAGCGTGTTACAAGGTTCGAATTATGCGATGGGGCCCCGTCTTGCTGCCACCACATAGTGAGGTGCTCATTTATTGCAATTTCTTCCACAAGACCAGGAATAATATTTCTTAAAAACCTCAAATATCTATCACCATTCAGGATACCTTCATAAAAGTATGCTCCAATTAATCGCCCATTAAATAAGCCGCACCAAACGTTAATTCCCCTAATAGTTTGAAAATGATTTTCTCTTAACCCAGCGAGGATTGTCTACTACCAATAATTAACCGTACCATTATTGTGAAATCGTGATTCATCAGTCCACATAATTTTATTGACAAACAGAGGATCATTATGTAACTGTGCCATACAGTTGGCAATGAATTCCATACATCTATTGTAATCATTAGGTCTTAAATCTTGAACTAAGCAGATTTTGGAAGGATGGTGTCCAACATCTACTAGAATTCTGTGCATCGAAAATTTACTTATACCAATCTCTTCCGCAATACTGCGGACAGAGGCATGCGGATTGATGACTATAAGCGCAAGAACTTTAATGACATTTTGTTCCTGTCTTGCTGGACGTTCATGCTGAACTCCTCTGGAGCTTGGAAAGGAACCAGTACGCATTTTTCTTTCCACATTTCTAGATGTCTCACAAGATGGTACACGTCTATTAGGAAATTTTTCTCTATACTTTTGTTCTGCGTTCCATAAATAAGTAACATGTCAACATATTCATTAGATGCAAACAGTGACGGCATATTACTGATTTGAAAATGAAATTGAGTCTTAAAGTGAACAACTATCAGTGACACTGCCACAAAATGACATCAATAATGTTTGCTTTTGTATGTAATCAAGGCCTGCCATTAGTTTAAGAATATGTAGCATGACTGAATCAAGATTAAACCGTTGATGTATCGTAAACCGTTAATTATAGGTATAGGACATAGTTAATAAAATTTGTTCGGGAATAACAGAACAATCCAAAAATGCAAAAATATACAGAGTGTTCTATTTGAAAAAGTAAAGTTGCATAACCTGTTGAGGCGCCTTGTACATTTGAAAATAAAATGGTTAAATGCATCATTTAAACAGAATAACTTTTTTTTTAAAAATTTCTTTCTATGTCTAACCGCTTCCGAGATAATGCTTGTCTAAATAGAGCTGGGACACCCTGTATAAATATAATCAACTGTTAATTTGATAGAATCATACACATTTTTTAAGTTGATGGAAAAATACTAAGAAATCAAGTCAATAATTTTAAGGTTAAGATTTTCTATACGATAACAACACATAGTATAAAATTTGTAATAATATTAAACTTTACTTCGCGTCTGTTTGTATTCTATAATATTTTTTGGTTTATTTACAGAGTATATATTAAAAAACATACCCTCTTTATTGCGTAAACTGGATTTAATTCATTTTCCCACACCTTTTATTTTGATCGTTTCCTTGTCATGGGCCACATCTATAATTATAGACACCTGCTACTTCCACTTATTTAGACAAAAGACCTACGAGAGTCTCGAACGACAGATGGATAAAAAGTATTTAACACAGTGTTTCCCTTCCTTGTGATCGTTGAAGTCTCCCAATTAAATTCAACTTAAAACTATAGAGAGGATTTATAGTAAAATGTCTAAGGATATTTAAAAATTTTCTGTTAATCATTCACTAAATGGTATAGAAGAAAGTATTGTGATGTCTGTAACGTGCAAATCTCTATAGAGTAGAAAGATATACTCACTATATTTGCTATATGTTTTCTTAACCGCCCCTTGAATCATCGAGGTAACTCCTTGAAAATCCAGGTTTTGGATTTTGTGCTAGATAAAGAGAAACGAAATCATTTCTTGGGGATAATTTTACCATTAAAATTATTTCGCAGTAAGCAGGGTTCCATTTAAAAAAATGACCTCGAAGACGCTCCGCTGTAGCGAGTCGCCCTGTATATTTCAACATATTTTTAAAATGTGTACTATTAGGACACCCTGTATAAAACAGCTATACAAAAATGAGAACTTTTCCACCTTCTTTATAGTTAAGCTCTATAAAAAACAGCATAATCTACAATTTCGGTACATATTAATTATATAATGTCTTATAGTTCAAGTAGGAAATATCTGAGACAGAAAAAACACAACAAAAACTTTACAACCTCATTAAAATACCATTACTCTTTGTGCTACATCGACCGATCCTCGACCGCAAAGCCTCTCGCTGGTTTTTAATGTGCGGCGAGTCGCTTGATAGTTTGATGTTAGGCATCCGCCGGTGACCCGTGGCGATCATGATGATGTAGTAAAGTTTTTGTTATGTTTTTTCTGTCTCAGATATTTCCTACTTGTACTATACAAACTTATTTTAGTTGCGTAGCTGTATGTAATATGGTTTGTAAAGATGCAAATTTCCCAATCTTATAGGGGGTACCCTTTTATTATTTGTTTTTTAATATAAACACCACAGAAATTAGACAACCCCCAATTCCAGAAGCCAGAGGCTTGTGCGGAAAGGGGTTACACATTGAAAAACGCGGACATACAACCATATCTCCCGACAGTGCCAGTGCCAGTGCCAGAACCGGAATTCAAACTCGGTCGATTAATCGCGATTGCTACCTCGCGCCTCAAGAACGCTCCGGATATAAGCCGGCAAGACGATTCGATTTACTCTTATATAAATCGGTATTTTAAAAAACGGCTTTCACTAAAAGACATTAAAAACATGTTACAATGTGGGATGATGAGAGAAAAAAAGTATATATATAAAAAAAAATTTCTGCTGTTTTCGATTTGCAAAACTAATTTGTATCATCCCACAAAGGTATTATTAAAATAAACGTTTTCCCTTTTGTAGAACTAAAATAAAATTAGCCCTAATATCCTCAGGAGTAAAGACAGATTTAAAGATTAGGTATAATAAATTTGTACAATGTCATATTCTATTACATCTCTATCTCTCTCTTTCCAAGCACACCGTACATTCGGCTACATCATTTTATTGATGTGAAGCCATTTACGATTAAAACTGGAAGCATGGATGACTAATACACTCCGGATAACTCTTGAACAACGCGACTATCGGCTATATAATATAATATAATTTGTTTCTTATACAACAGTTCTTTCATTATTTTAAATCCATCAAATGATCTTTTGCCAACGGTTTAAACAATCTTCACGTACATAAATATCCGACAATAGCCACAATCATCATTGCAAAATTGCAGTAACCTATTTTTTTACGAGGAGATAATTTCCTGTAAATAAAGATAAGTTAGTTGCTTTGCCCTCTTGTTAAGCTGGAGAAGATAGAAACGCCTCATCCTCGTACACTTTTTGTACTAGAAATACTAAGTTCAAAACACTGTAAATCATGATAAGAAACCACCGACGCAGTCGGTAAAGTAGAACGCATTCTGACAGGTGAATAATTTTACCGCTCATAGTACTTAACATTAATTTCAAATATTAATTATTGCAACTTTAATAAAACAAGCAATGCAACTACAGTGATTCCACGTTATACTGCATGAGTTTGCCCTGAAATTTAACTGCACTTTGTAAATAAGATAATTACGATTCAGAGGATGTTCGGCCTTGATTTGTTAAAAACAGTTTGATTAGGTAATCTAATAACACAGTCAACTCACTCCATAAGCGAGTCGTAGAATGAAAAACAACTGTTATTTCTACATTTTATCCAAAATATAATATAAAGAAATTCTTGAAAATGTGTGTAGGTGGGCTAAGAAATTTGAAACGAATGTAAAATGGAATAATTACGTATTCTAAACATACTTAAACATTCTTTTCGTTTATGTCAACGGATGCAATATTCAAATTCAACTCCATTGAAGGATGTGCAGCTTTCTCTAAGTAATAATAAATGTTTTAAATTAGTATTTTCGTCTCTATTGGTTCAACTGTAAAAGCATGAACATTATTCAACGTTTTTTTTTTATTTGTCATTGCCAGTTAGGCCGCGGAATTGCCAAGCGTTTATCTAAAGAAGCAAAACTTCTGAGGTTTTAGACAAAAACTGTTTAGTCTAATTTAGTTTTCGTCACGCTATTATAGCTGTTGTTTTTGATCTAATATTTTTGGTTTTTGTCTCGTGGTATTCCCAAGCCTTCGACTTGGGCAATAATGTGAATATAATAATGAAGAAACATCATACAAGTGTTTGAAAATGTCTAACATGATGTTTTTAAGACGCATAATAATACATAAGATTCATGAATTAGGGTCGGCTATTGAAAAACGAAAATTGATTTTTTTCTAAAATAATATTTCCCTCCATTTACAAATGAACCAAAATAATTACACTTAAATGAAAACAATTTAATCTTGAAGTAAAATAATAGAATGAACTGATAAATCTACCTCTCCACCGATCCTGATAATCAAGAGAAAAAGAACTTTAAAACTGAAATCTTGCTAAACATAAGAACTAGAGTGAGAGAGAGACAGAGAGAGAGAGAGAAAGCAATTGAATAGGATATTTTTTTATATAAATTTCAATATCATACAAAAATTTGAATTTTATAGCTTTGGAGATTTCTAGGTTACCAACACATTAGTCCGGGAGGCAACGTTGAAAATGAATAAACCATTTCATAAAATCAAATTAAAATTTCAAATGTTGCTTCTCACACAGTTGTTTAAAGATTTGAGCGTCAGCTGCATGGGTAGTGGTGGAGGTGGCTGTGAGAAAATTCGAAACATGTAAAAAAAAGAAAAATAAAGTCATTTCATCAAACTTGAAAATTTAGTAATAAAGTAATAAATTAAGTAATAAAAATTAATTTGCACCCTCACTTCTTTTTACCGGTTCATAAGGGTAGCTGACAAGTAATCTCCCGTTTTCAATGCAGCTGACAGTTATTTTTCTAATCTTTATTACTTAAATATGAATTCTACAAATTTTCAAGTTTGATGAAATGACTTTATTTTTCTTTTTTTTAACATGTTCCGAATTTTCTCACAGCCACCCCCCACGAAGACGCCGGTGACTGACGCTTGTTTCATTTATTATTTATATCTAAACTATCATTTTGTATAAAAATTAGATTTTATAAAAATACTTGCAATTAATATATAATAATATTTATTTGATTCAATTCAATTCTATTGTATAGTACAATGAAATATACCTACATAATTCAATGCAACATATACTGAACAGTAATACGATAAGATGTTATATTACACAGGAAGTACAATACCAAATTTTAATTTTACCTAGTTAATGAACACAAATAAACAGAAAATAGACCGCAAAGTATTGACCCTTGAACTCGGTTTCACTGTTTACTAGTGATGGCAGCTAGTGCTTACAAAATTAACAGTAAATAGGAAAAAAGCTTAGGACGCTTCCTGTATTTTGAGTTAATAATCGTTAATAGATGCTTACGTATGTTTTTATTAAGGTTATTAATTGCTTGGACAATGGACATGTCTCAGCCATTTATCAATTGGTAATTATTTTTTATGTCTATAAGTTGGTGAATTAGATATCGTGGTTGATCATCGATACATTATTAAATTTTCTTTTTAAACAGTGAAATTGAGTTTAGTCTTTTTCTTTCCTTGGGAACTTCATTGTAAATTTTTTGTCTCAAATAGTAAAAACTTCTTGGCCTGTTTGTTTTTTGGGCTCTGGGAATGGTAGCAGAGTCACCTTATATCTTGTATTATAAATATGTTTGATAAGGTGACTACTAGATTTTATTTTATATTGATATAATAGTAGACATTTACAAAACAATTGTCTAATATCATATATTTTTTGTATCATTAATAATGCCATGTAAAAGGTGCTATTCAGCTAATACAATGTACATTAATTTTAGATGATTTACACCAAAAAATTGTTTAAAATACTTGAATACTTGAAATGCGAGTCAATTATGATGCCTAAGTACTTCCCTCACCCTCACCTCTTACCTGAAGTTTACTAAATGTTGGTATGTTGTTTAAATAGGAAGTAAAGGGGGAAAAGTTTGTTTTTTTTCCGTTACTTGCGAGAAGTTTTGATTTAAAGAATTCAATTATAGTCCCAAAATCGCGTTCCACCTTTTCTTTTAACTTTCGCCAAGTTGTGTCTTTATACATTACCGTCGTTTCATCTGCGAAACTTATAATATTAACAGCGACGTTTAGTTTAAAAATGTCATTTAGAAATAGTGAAAATAGAATGGGTCCTAATAGGGTGCCTTGTGGGACCCCATACGTAATAGTTCTTTCATCACTCATAAAGTCGTCTATCTTTACACGTTGCGATCTTCCTGTAGGCAACTTTTCATTAGGTTGTATGCAATGCCGCGGTTACCTAGGTTCTCAAGCGTAACTAGCAAATCATGGTGACTGACCGTAGTGATCGTGTCGAAAGCCTTGGGTAGATCAACGAAGATGCAAAGCGAAGGCTCACCAGCATCAACAGCTTTATACACATTCGTTACGAGATCCGCTATTGGATCTTGCGTCGATCTACCCTGCCTAAACCCATATTGCTTTTTTGACATTATATTCTTCTATTCTTCATATAATTCTACAACAAATAACGAATATTTCAAACATCTCTTACTTGGCAACCTTTTCATAATAAAATGCAAGCAGCGCAATTTGTTCCCCCTGTATATCTCACGATCGTATCACTCAAGCATGTGATGTTGAAGATGACTATCAGGCAGAAATTCTTTTATTGGAAACAATATATGACTAATTATTCATTGTTTAAAGGAATTTGTCAAGACTAATTTTATAAATATTTGTATTAGGTATTATTATATATTAACGTTGGTCATCCCATGTGGTATTTCTCCATACAGTTGATTACTACATATTTTATTTATATATGTACAGGCTATGTGATTTTTCTGACGTAACAGACAAACAAAGTGTCCTTCAATGTTCATTTAATTGTCCATAAATTATTTATAAATACAAAACTTTATTTTAAATGACAGTATCGACGATAATACCTGACGTCCCGCTTTAAAATCAATATAGTTAGACATAAACAGTCGCATCAGAAGTAGCTTTATGTAAAATTTTACATCCAAGCTAAATAGAATTCATTTAGAAATAAGTATATATTTATTTTTGATTTCTTGTCAATTTCCTCACTTTTTTATTTATTAGGTCGTCGTCATTTTATTAACCAAGTATTGTATTTTATGTGGGCGCGTTTCTTGTGAACGAAGACAAAAAAATGATTCAAATTTTAAAAAATTATAGTACCATTTATAGTTTACATTTTGAGAGAGTTTTGAAACGTATTAATGCTGTGATTTATGATCGGTATTTTATATATCTACCACAATTTGGCAATTGTTGATGCTCTCAATTAAGCTTAACTGACTGATATTACTTTTGCGTTAACTGGCGTCATTTCTGAAAATATTTGGAAATTTGAAAATTTTTAAAAACTTAAAATTTCGAAAATTTCAAAACGCGCTTTTTGAAAATCACAATTTTTTTAAATTCGAGACTGAAAATTAGATGATTTTTGAAGATTCGAAACTTTTTAAAAATTTGAAACTGAAATTTTGAATTTTAAAATTGAAAAAAATATTTTTAAAAAATAAATAATTTTAAACATATTTAAAACTTGAAACTGAAAATTTTTGAAAATTGGAATCTTTTTGAAATTTCGACAATTTTTGAAAATTTTATAAAGACGCATGCATTGTACTGAAGAAAAATTACTGCCCATCCATACAAATTTAAAATACCAAAAATTCACCCACTGCTAGTTCAAAATTTTAATTTCAAAAATATAAATATACCGTCTGTTTATTTTACGAGGGCCACACCAAATATCTCGCTTAATATGTATTGTAAAGTTTTAGAAACAGGTATCCCACTTTTTGTGAGCTATATTTCAGTAAAAAGAAATTTGAAATCCATAGCCTACTTTGTGAGATATATTACAAAAACCTGAAAAATAGGAAAACCACTTGAGGAGATACGAAAAAAGTTAAAGGGATGAAAGGTGACGGCAAAAACAATAATAATAATAATGTGTATCAAAAAATTCGAAAAACGCAGTTGGCTTTGACATACGCTGTGTGCAAAAAGAAAAGAACAACCTCAAAGTAGGCCGTAACACCATTAGTCCTGTTTATTTTTTTCTCTTTCCAACGATATAGTCAGGCTATTTATTTTTCGATTGCAACAGACAATGGACCGCTAGATGGCGCCTGCTGAATATTTCACATGTCGCTATCCCAAAGATACCGAAATGTATACTTTAAACGAGGATAATTGAAACTGGTCAGTGTTAAAGCACAGGACCGTGCGCACTGAACTTGATATTTTGTCCTATATATTTAGCAATGGTATCGAGATTCGAATGGTAGTTGAAACTGTGCAGGCGAGTCCGAGACTGGCAATGTAATCAGGCTGAATGAACCATCTACGACTGCACTGGTTTAAAGATAATAAAACGGACATAAAAAAAACTCGTAAATCGTTTCAACGGCGGACCTAGAGATGTGCTGTCTGTGCCAGTGCAGTGCGTAAATACCTGTTATAATATCAAGTGTAGGAGTTTAGATAGTTATTGTTCATATTTATAAATATTTACTACTATATAAAAGGTAAAATATTATAATTATTTACTAATTTATCATGACTTTCTGGAGACCATTTGAAACAGAGGACAATATAATAACGCCCAAAAATCTTATCATTTTTTTATGACAAGCATTTCTATTTACCTCCGCCCATGTACAATAAAGAGATGCCTACTGTTTTTGCCGGCTTTTAGTTTTTATACGGTTTCAATTAAGTTCGTTTATACTTTACTAAATAGTCAAGTGATCCTCGTTTCGGTCGGTCGGTTTCGGCAAGTGGTGTGTGACGACTGGCATGAGAGCTCCTTTAAGTAGGATCAGTCTTTCGGCGCCAGGCTTGTAACTTGTAATTTAGCGCTCGGCGAGGTACATAGCCCGGAGAGTAGCTGTTGGTTGTAGTCTGGTTACGTTCCTTATAGTAAAATAAGGATTTTATAGAGGAGTTTGCGACTAAAAATATTATGTTTTAATATTCCGCCCTCTAATAAGCAAACACCACAGAAATTAGACAACCCCCAATTCCAGAAGCCAGGGCTTGTGCGGAAGGGGGTTACACATTGGAAAAACGCGGACATACAACCATTTCCTCCAACAGTGCCAGAGCCAGGATTCGAACCCGGTGGTGCGATATCCGTGTGATTAATAGCGATAAAAGCACATTTGAAGGTTATAAAACATGTCACAAAAATTTTAACTAATGGTGTCAATATTTAATATTTTACGAACATACAATTCATATCATGATTGTAAAAATCAGCTATGCCATAATAGTAAAAATTCAATTTCTAATAATTATAATTCAGTAATTATTTATTACAATTTAATACAAACAAACAAATATCTCATAAATAAAAATACAAGTACAAAATGAAAATCCAAAAAAACGAAAAACTATGTATAACAGTACTACCTACTACAATACTGAAAAGAAAATGTGTGTATTTATTTTTCTAACTAAAAATGTTCAAATTGGGCACCATGCATTCTAGTACACAAACATGTTCTACGCGAGGCCTTTTGGAGCATTTCAAGAGTAATTACCTCACATGCGTTTCTAATTCTTGTTTTAATGTGCTCAATATTTTCAGAGGCATATCCAACAGAGAGCGATCCGATAAGGAAATATTTATAATTTTTGGCCATAACTTTTTTTTAATACATATATTGGTTAAAAAAATGTATAAAACTACCTAAGTAGTACTATGACAGGTGTAGCGATATCAATTTTCACTCAATAATTTCAGTTGTTTGCAAACTAATTAGATTTAATTTTATAAATTATGTCAATTTTCGTATTTCCTAAATTTAAATCTACTTATTTTGCATATGTTTGAAATTATTGAGTGCAAATTTATAACATTACTCTTGTTATACTTCTACTTAGTCTTACAGTTTGTTTGTTTAGAATAAGAAGTTAGTCAAAAACAGTAAATATCTCCCTATCGGATCTCTCTCTCTTGGATATTCACACCTTAATTCCCATCAAAGATATATATTTTGTAAAGTACTTTGATTATTTCAATATTTGAAAATTACTCGGTATATCAATAAAACAAGAAAGACTAATCGAACTTGTTAGCAACTGTATTAAATTCTTGCCAATGAAGTATATCTAACTAGTCCTTATATTATTATTATTATGTATTCCATCATCATTAGAAGATACCAATACATTTTCCCTTATTCTCGCTGATATTACGCTAGAACTAAACTATTTAAAAACAATAAATAATTAATTTAATTAGTCAAATTTTATTGTAAAACTTCTCACTATTAAAATGAAAAAGTAAACACAATTTTACAAAATTATATAGCCGCCAAATCATTAAGCTATATAATTATAAGGCTTTCACTGCGTTAACAGTTTTAAAAGTAGGTGCAGAATGTTTTATTTATTTATAATTACGAAGTAATTACATATTAATTATTTTTGAATGACATTGAGGCATGTTTGAATCATTCAAGTAAGGTACACACGTTACTAGTTGAGTGCATTAACTATGGCAGTGTTTATTGTTGATATTTTATTACTACTGTTCTTCGAGTTCTCAATTCGCTCGTCATGAAAAACGGTACATAATCACGTAAGTAGCATACTAATTTCAATTTGTGCAATCTGGAGCAGATCACTACTCGCTTCCTTACAAAAATTCCCCCGTTTGTATAAAAGTTATAACTCTTAAATGGTTAGCTTTAGATAGGTGGATGGACAAATGTTTCGTTTGAGTAAAGTGTTAGTTTATTATACTTTTTGTAGTAGAAAGAACCGGTTCCACAATTAAATCTTTAGAAATTTATCCAAGGCATTTCTAAAGTAAATATTTTTTAACCAGAAGTTGTAATTCAAAATAGTAATTTGAAGTCTAAGCATAAAAAAATATTTTTAAAAAAGCTTTTATTTAAATGCTCTAAAAAGTAGAAAATAAACTTTGAACTAAATCAAACCCATCATTTTGTTACATTATATAATTTTTTTTATGATATAAAAACTTGTCTCGTGTAAAGGAAATTTCTTATTTTAAATAACACCCTGTATATTTAAGTCATTTTTCTCATAAAGTAAGGAACTTTTCTTTCCAACGCTTTTTTCAGATTTAAAATCGGATGAAAAATAACCTTGGACGTGGCATTTATTTGCTATTTCTAGTTGGCTTTGGAATTCAGAAACAAATTTGAAACATTTCTAAGTAGACTTTGAATTTGAATAAAAGGGTATTTCTCAACCAATTAAATGTAAAATTGGCCAATTTTATTCATTTGCTTGGATTTAGAAATGTTTTTCCCATTTCTCCGTTTCATGGAAATTCAATTTGTCATAACTCCAGTTTTTTAAATAGTACCCTGTATGTTTTATTTTTTTATCAGATAGAGTGGTTAATTTGCTTTAGACTGGTTTTTCCCGATTAAAAATTGAATATAAATTAAAATAAATATTAAGCTTTTTATAGAAGCGTTTCGAATTGTGTCCATCTCTTGCCGTAAGCCATGAAAAACAGATGAAAAATTACACATAGCATCTGTCAAAACATTATTTTTGAGTGAAATTGAGGCGTATTTATTATTTGTAAATTTATAATTAGGTGCTTTATTCAAAATAAGATACGATTTACGGTGCAATATACGCAAAATTAAAAGGTAGAGTTGCTTTTAATTTCCGGCGAATGTCAAAAAAATACCCATGCGGCCGCACGTCTATATTATGAAAGATATCCCGATCGTCGCCAGCCACACCGGCAGTATTTTAAAATTCTAGAAGAGTCATTCCGAAATGCAGAAAATATGGAGGTGGCAGAGGACACATTTATAGTAAGCAAAGAAATTGAGACAAATGTATTGGCTCACACACATGTGTACCCAAATATTTCTACAAGAGAGCTGGCAAAAGAGATAGATATTGATCGTAAGACAGTAAGACATAACATAGTTTTAAATGCACCAATTGCATCAAGAATTATATGAAAACGACGGAAACAGAAGATTGATCTTTTAATTACAAAAGAACCAATTGGTTTACTCAACGCGTATACTTAAACAACAGAATTTTATTTAGTGATGAATCTCGTTTTACAAATAATGGCATATACCAAGGTTACAATAGACATAATCTACATTATTGGTGTAAAGAAAATTTACACGAAATGTTTGAAGGTAACCTTCAGGATAGATTTGATGTGAATGTGTGGGCTGGAATATTCAGGGAAAAAATTATTGATCCCATATTATTTTAAGGACTACTAAACGGTGCGCGTTACTTAAACTTTTTGCAAAATGCAATAGAAAACGAACTGGATGAACTTTCCTTGGAATATTTCAGAAATATGTACTTCCAACAAGATGGAGCACCGCCGCATAATGCTGGTTTTGTGGGAAATTTCCTTAGTGCAAAGCTTGACAACCGGGTAATATCTACTAATGGAACTATTAGGCGGCCTGCTAGGTCACCAAATCTAACTCCACTTGATTTTTTCTTTGAAGTTATCTAAAGGATAAAGTATGCTCAACGCCGTCTGCAACATTAGAAGAACTCTGAAATAAAATTTTAAGTGCCTTTGAATCCATAACTCAAGTCATTTTACAAAGTGTTATGAGAGAAACTATTCGAAGAGTGAACTGAAATGGGTGCGCGTCATTTTGAGCACCTGTTATAGGTTTAGTTTTTAGTTGTGTTGTATTGTTCTAATTATTATAATATTTATAAATTTAGTAAATTGCTGTACAGGTAGGTATCATAACTTATAAATTTGTTTTGATTGTGTGAATTTTTGTTTTTTTTTTTTGCTAATGATTCATCAAAATTTTTGTTATATTTAACAAAATAAATTTTCTCTAATTACAAATAACTCATCTGCTTTTCACAGCTTACTGCAAGATATGGACACATAATCCGAAACGCTTCTACAAAAAGCTTAATATTTATTTTAATTTATATTCAATTTTTATTAAGGAAAACCAGCCTAAAGCAAATCCAACCCCTCTATCTGATAAAAAAATAAAACATACATGATACTATTTGAGAAACTGGAGTTATGACAAATTGAATTTCCATGAAATGTAAAAATGAGAAAAACATTTCTAAATCCAAGCAAATGAGCAAAATAGGCCAATTTTACATTTAATTTGTTGAGAAATACCCTTTTATTCAAATTCAGTCTACTTCGAAATTTTTAAATTTATTCCTGAATTCCAAAGCCAACTAGAAATAGCAAATAAATGCCGCTTCCAAGGTTATTTTTCATCCGATTTTAAATCTGAAAAAGCTTTATCAGAAAAGTTACTTAAATATACAGGGTGCTATTTAAAATAAGAAAGTTGTGGCAATTTCCGGCCATACCGGAAGTGGTTTTTTACCACCGAATGGTCAAAATGTGGCCATCGATTTCCCAAATTTCAGAATTTTATTTTTGAAACTCTAGAAAAAGTGGGGGGGGGGGGGTATGTTGTGCTTATCATTACATTCGGGACAACATTGATATCTAGTTGTTCTTTTAGTCTTTCTTTGTTTCTGATATCTTTTCACACCATGTTGATTACATCAAAATTTCCATTAGGCGTATCACACTGAACTAATTCTATCTGTATACTTAGCTTTTCTATTTTATAATTACAGAAATGCACTATTTATATTGAATTCTAATGTTCTTTTTATATGGACTCTTTTGGATTTGTATTCTTTTGATATCGTTGAATTAGTAAATCTACTATTATTATGCTTCAATCTAAAATTAGTGTATAAGTATCTCCTTTCTCCCATGGACGCACATTCATAAACTTTAAACATGCAGCAGGCGGAACATTAAGACACCTCTATATTTTGCTAACAAGTACATTTGATATCATCATTAAGGGAACGTTCAAAAGTTCATCTATCTTAATATATTCAAAAAACTAATTTAACAACATACAGTGTCTAGTTTCGAATGTCTACGTCTAGTCAGCAAAGGCTTGTAATGTATAATTATTGTCGTTAAATTATTTCTGAAAATAGTCAACGGGAAATTAACCTAGAAGTGTTTAATAAAGTTCCCACTGAATACATAATCATTTAACAAGAAAGTAACTAATTCTATAGTAAGACTTAAGTGAGATAAAATGATATAATTATATTTTCCTGGCGATGTTATAACTGAACGAAATTATGATCAATATATGCGATTGAAGGTGCCAGATGAAGTCATTGGGCTCATTGACAACAAGAGAGGAACTGAAGTGAGAATATTGAATGGAGCAGCTAAGGTATTGAATTTCACTGAGACTAAATGATGGGAAACGAGTTCATTGAGAAAAATCTCAAGTGTTAGTAAAATTTCTCTTAATTTTGCTAACAAAGTAGTGGTAAATACGTTCTAGTAAAATGCACTTATAGTGGCTTTGAGACATATAAATATTTGATCAGGTGTTATTAGTTCATTTATAGATGGAACTTTATTTGTTGCAACTTATTTGAGAACTCTTGAAGATGCACCATATCGTGTGAAGACGATCTAACAAGTAAATTCCCTTGAACCAACAAACATCATACCTCAGAATCAGAACGACGTACAAATAGATTTGAGCATTCCTAATAAATAATAATGCTGAATTTTACATCTTTTTAACTTCTGATATCAGACATTGCATTTGTGTGTATATATTTCCATGAATAAGTATATCACTCTCACATAAGGACATTAATTTTGAGTAGATCAATTCGAAACAATCTGCTAAAATGTTTGAGAATACGAGTGGTTATGCACACATACTTCATTACTGTCTTTTGTGAATATAATACTATACTATGTCAAATTTTTAAGATGTATGCATCATGCATGTTCCTCGATGAATGGGATAAAACCTAGACCACCATAATTGAGATGTAATATTATTACGACATTGATAATGATTAACATTTGAATGGGGAGTCAAATATAGGCGTGCGTCTTGAATTAAACATAAGATAGTGAACTTATAAAGATGTGATGTTTACTTTTGAGTAGTACAGAATTGTCATGGAATCGGAAAATAATGTTGAAGCCATAACCGTCCATAAAGGTAGCGCGACATTGAATAATATTTTATATACAGGCTGTCCATTTTATCAGGGCGCTCGAGAATATCTCACTTAATATCGGTCGTACAAAAAAAATTTTTTTTACGAAAATTGTGCCGATTTATATAATAAAATCCATTGGGGTTATATCTGGAGAACGAGGGAGCCATCGAATAAATCCATTGGTACCTATCCAATGTTAAGGCAAACTTTCGTCTAAATAATCTAAGCAAATCTGGGAATTGTGGGGAGGAGCTCCATCTTGTTGAAAATATTGAAAGTTGTGTCGTTTCTCTAAAGGCAGGTCATCTAAGAATTCATTAAATTCATTTCTCAAAAAGTTTAGGTACCTTTGACCACTGAGGTGACCATCATAAAAAGAAGGACCTATTAAATTGGCATAAAATACCTATCCACACATTTATTGATATTTATCTTTTTTATTGTTGGGTTTTAAATATGCAGTTTGAAAAAAGGTAGCGAAGGTATTAACAATATCCTTGGGATTTGTACATTGAGTATTATTATATTATCGGGAATGGAACTGCTATCTCTTTTACCGTTAATGTAAGACCAGAATTTTTGCGGATCGCTTTTTATGTTTTCTTGTATTTTCAGCAGATAGTTTTCATGCGCCTGTCTTAACTCATCCCCTCTTTTTTCTTATGCCACTACACTCCCTGTAACAACATTATCCATAATTACTGAATTTTATAGATGTTTGGGTAGAACCTATCGCTATAATAGACAATTAAAATGACTGACAAAAAAATACTTGTATTTATCATAAACTCCTTCAATTAGTAAAGCTAGATAGTTAGTAATTCATGACAAGCATTAGTTATCATCCTCAGAGGCTGACCGTACAGCCAGAATTTTTACGTCCAGCCCCCACTTTCTCATACAGGGGTGTCGTTTAACAATATCAGACACGATTTGAATCCTATTCCTTACCGATCCGTCTGATAACGAGCTTCCCTCTTCCCTATCTTGTAGAAGTGGTCTGAATTATTTCAATTGACACTGGATGAACTATAGTCTGTCTTCACATAATAGTACACAAGGTGCAGATCTGGAGCTATGATTACTAAATTTATGTACATTTATACAGATTTCTGTCTTCAGTAAAATTCGACTGGAATACAAATAACTGCTTTATACTGAACTGTTGAATATTGATGTAAGGATTTACATAATTCCTGTAGTTTTGACGTGACACAATCAAAAATCTAACAGTAATATGGTTTTGCCTGTGTGTGTGGAATCGATGTAATAGTAGAACTTTGTACTGTCCAATTAAATATCTAAAGTCTCAGTAAACGTTTTCTCTTAGGCGGATCGTAGATTGCTCCTTTACATATCAGACACTTTGTTTAAAATGCAAAATAAGTATTTTTTTCAGTTTAAGTCATTAAGTGTCATTAAACTAGCGATTTATTCATTAAAGATCTCATTAAATAGAGATAAAATGAATGCAAATATCTAAAGCATGCCCCAGGTATGGCTAAATAAATAGAAAAACGATTTAATAGTACAAAAACGACGATACAGTTGTGAAATTTATGTAATCCTTACGCAATTAATTAATAGTTTGATATTACTTTTTACCTAGCCTCACGGCTATGTATACCGCGCACGACCACCGTTATAGTTAGTTTTATTGCCTTTCACATTTTGATATCACTGGGTACTGCATATCCGCTAATAATAGAAACAGCAAAAATTGACAAGGTTAAAACGTTATATTGTACAATAAACTTGTCTACATATCCTCTTACTTTAATTTAATCCGGACAAAAAACTTAACCTTTTAAATATCGTATCATAACTTGAATAAATTTGAGCGGTAATTAGATATAAGATTTAAAGAGAAAATATACAGCTAATACCAATATTAACATTTTTTACAAAGCAATGCATTTCAACATCATTTAGGGGGATTGTAGGTAGTTCTTATATATGTGTTATATGGGGCAGTATTAGTGCGTCATACCTAATACGCTACACGTATTGACAAACACAAATGGTTTGACATTACCTTTGAAGACAAAATAGATAATTAATATGGTCAAAATTGCATGAAAATTTTCAAGTCGAGAAGGCCATGGCGACTGCTCTTCATCCTTTAAATAGCAACGATAGGATATTTGACAATTCTTCCCCATACGGCTGCAGAAAAAGCAGATCGGCAATTTTCAGCTTCGCACCCACAGAATCGTCAACAAAGAGGAGGTTCATTGACATAATAATACCGAAGCTGGAAAATATGGCTATGGGGCAGTATTAGTGCGTTCTACCTAACACGCTACAGTTATCATTGCGCACATTTTAAAAATATTTTGGAATATACAGTGTGACTCGCTACAGCTAAGCGTCTTCGAAGTCATTTTCTTCTTAATAATAAATAAATAAATAATAAATAAACGCCACAGAAAGGGAACACCTTATGTATTTTTACATTTCCAACGACCTCCAGATTTTTTGTTTTTGACATGGCGTTGCCGAGTTATTAGAAAAAAATATGAAAATTTTGGTCGGAACAAAGTTTAACAAATTAATTAGGTGTGTGTGTATTACTATCAATTAAGAAGATTTATTTTGCAAATATGTAGGCAAGAGATATACTACAATGACACAACCACCAAATAGATTTGTTACAGTAACTAAAAGGCCGTGACTGACATACTAAATTGGTCAGCTAGATCCCTGATCTCAATCCCATCGAACTTATTCAAGAGAACCGTTTAGGTTAAATTTTCATATTTTGGGCCAAGGATTCTTCGGTTACCTTTTATACAATTTTTAATGAAACATCCTGTATATATCACCCGTGTGTGCGATAACAGAATTTGGAGACTTCAACGACAGATTATACTAAAACTTACCAATATTTGTATGCATATACCAGTTGAAAAACTGATATGCTAGATTATAGATTTGTTATAGTAACTAGAAGGCAGTGACAGACTAAATTGTTCAGTGTGATTCCCCGATCTTAATCCCATCGAACTTATTTAAGAGTAATATTTTAGATTAAAACTTCATATTTTGGGCTAAGGATTCTTCAGTTAGCTTATGTACAATTTTTAATAAAACACCCTGTATATATCACCCATAACAGAATTTGGAGACTTCAACGGCAGATTAGACTAGAACTTACCAATATCTTTTATGCGTGTACCAGTTGAAAAACTGATATACCAGATTATAGAAAAATTATTAATGTAAAATATAACATTACAATTTAATTTAAAATAATAATAACGGCCACATTAATATAACGGTTTTAAATTATTCACCGGTAGAAAATTAGACGAGAGATCTGTTTAATTGCTCCGAATATTGTGTTATCAAAATGATGTTTAGCATTTTTCAAGAATAAAAATTTGTTAATTATGTTAAAATATCAATTTAACATGTGAACGTGTTAATTATATGCTTATGTCTTGGCTAAATACAATAGTTTTTACCAGAAATTATTTCCTTTATTCTGTGAATTATAACTTATACAATAATTTCTGTCAGTTTGGATTACCATCATTTATAATCATTATAAAATAAGCCGTAAAGCTAGAGAAGTAGAAAATAAACAGTGTGGAAACGACTCAAGTTGTCTTAGACCTCTTTCAGAAGATCATTTAGATACAATTTCAATTCCATTATACAGTGGCAAAAACTAACACAGTCCATTTCCTGCTCAGTTCTATTTCCATACACAATATGATACAGTTTTTCATTTATTCACACAGCATTAGTTGATTCATGATGAGCATAGTAATAATCTTTTGGCCAAGAATCCGTTAATGACATCTACCAAAAGTTTTTGCCGGCTCTTTCTCTACTTGTACCTATTCTATTATATCTTTTTTTTGTTTTAGTAAATCCTCTCCAACGTACATATCTATGCGAAATATAATTCTCTTGTTCAAATTATCATGCAAACAACTATAATCGAACAAATAATATTTTATGTTAAGTCCGTACATTCAGACTAGCAGCCGCATATTCACCAATAAATATGAATATGTTTACTTCAAAATCTTTGAAATGTTATTACTTAAATTGGGGCCCCAGAGCACAGACTTCACCATGCCAGGCTTATTTAAAAATTTGACGTCTGCAGCGGGTGAATGTTTCAGAATTCACAGCTGGCGCCGCTAGATTATTTTTTATTATTTATCGATTCCCGTAAATCCTATTCCTAAACCGATCATTTTTTTATGCCTCACATTCCTGAATCAAAAAAAAGTTAGCTTGGACACTGCTATGTTCCACAATCCCAACTTAACAAATTATCTAGATTTGAACTAACTGAACACCAATTTTTTTTAAATCCTACTTAGTGTATTGGCTATTAACGACTGAGTGTGCAACAACCTGGATTTTGGTCTACAGATATTTCGGCAACATCAGGTGTTCCCCAAGGTTCGGTGTTGGGGTTTTGTTATTTAACATATCTATAAACGGTATCGTAATTGGTTTACATTGTAAAACGTTACTTTATGCTAATGACCTGAAAATTTACACATCTGTTAGCAATGTATAAGATTGTACTGATTTGCAAAATGATCTTGGTTTAGGTATGTTTTGAAAACAGCAGCTATAGTCCTTGTGCGTCGCACAGCTAAAGATCTCGAAATGTAATTCAGTGATATACTGTCGTGCACAGAATCCCATAAAATTTGTGTATACAATAATAAAAAGCTGAAGAGCTTTAGTATTTTCAAAGACCGCGGAGTTATATTTAAACTAAGATTCTGTTACATGGCCTATGTCCATTTAAGAGTTTTAAATAAAAACTAGTGTTTTGTTTATGTTTGGCACAATCTGTGTAACATTTTGATTCAGTTTTTGTAAGTGAAAATGTTTTCAACTAACAGAATTTTACTTGTATAATTGCTAAACCATTTATTTCACACTGTTTTATGTACATATTTTAATATCTTAGGAACTCAGTCATGTTCTATTAACTATTATGTATCTCTGTACTTATAGCATCCCAGGAAACAATTGTCTACAAAATATTTATTTACATCAGATACCTATATTTCAATTTTTATATTTTTGTTTACTATGAAGTACATATGGTTATTTTCTTTACCTTTCTCATTAATAGGTATATATATATAGTATATCCTATAAGATGTAATATATTTACTGAGTTCTCACAATAGTCACAATACGTTTTACTATTTATTTACAGCTGTTCATATTGTTGGTTATGTACAAAATAGAAATTACAAACTGAGGCAAATCAGCTGTGGTATGGAAGTAATAAAAACTTTTATTATAGATTCCTTTGATCGATTATATGCCACTATTTTAGTTGAGAGTAAAGGAAATTGTAGAATTTGCGACCTGCTAGTTGTTGCGCTTAACTCAACCATTGACAGATGGCCATACCTATACTATTTCTGTATTTTATAGCTTTCAATTTAATTAGGGAATTAGATTTCTCAAGTTTACTTGGTAGCATTATTTTGCAGTAAATAGGACAAAAAAGTTTACCTTATCAGTAAAACTCACCAGGAAATCATTTGCTTGCAGCCTTTGTACTGATTCGAACGTATATAAATTCTAACTGTGGACTTCAGTAATTGATATTACATTTTTATATCCGCGTTAACAATAACATCCAGCTTTGATATAATTTCAATTATTTTTAAAATAAATTTAAATTCAAGGTCAATTCTTTTGAATTTAATAAGTAGTTAAAATACTATATGTACCACATGGTTTTAAAAATATTTTTCTCTTCCTTTTTCATTTTTTTGGCAATTTATAGTTTATGAAGTCAGCTTAAATACTTATATACTTATATTCTTATATGCTTATATATGCTTTTATATGCTTTTATATACTTATATATTTCTATATATTTATATGTCCTTATATGTTTATGCACATATATACTTATACATTTCTGTATACGCTTCTGCATAGCTTCTTCATTCCTGCATAGCATTTGCACAGCTTATCTTTCATATAGATAAAATTTTTAGCTTTTCATAAACCACCTAGTCGGTTAATTTTCCTACAATTTTCACTCCATTTCATTAAGAGACGTAAATTGCCAAGGAAATTTTAGACTCCATTCTTGCAACAAGAGACAATTGTGGGCCTGGATTGCTGTCCCAGAACCAGTCACCTCAACAATAGTCAATTTAGGATCCTGGTATAAATTTGTTATATATACTGTTATACATATATAACTGTTATATATTTTTTAAAATTTCAATTAGTCTTTACAAACCGATTTGTCTATTATTCATGTAATATATTTTAACATTAATTTTAAACAATCTTTTTATATCTCTTACCAACAATTTCAGTCTGATCTATAGTAGACTGGTTATTCGAGAAAAAGAGACAATTCTACTTATTTTCACTAGAGATGATGCCCAATTTAACATCAATTTTTCTTTGTCTCCTTTTCTCGAACCAAACAGAAATCTGTCATTTATGCTGTACATTTCAAAAAGGGTAAGTTTCTCCACTCTTACGAATACTCTGGACCCACGGCTCTCTGCTCCGACTTAAACCAGCTAGTCGTCCGCATATGTTGCTCAATTCTTTCTCAAAAATAAATAATAAGGGAAAGGAGGTAACAGTTTTTGTAAGACATATCAATAAAATTACCGCAAACTTGACTTGTTTGCATTCGTATCTATTCTTTTTGCCTGCCCCAAGAACAAATTTGCTACTGTTTTCAAAATATTGAAAATGTTGTTTATAATGTATATTATCATAAATTTATAATTGACAATTATTCCAATCTGGTTCGAACAAACGATTGATACAGTAATTTCAATATGTTAATATTGTGAGAACACCTTATTGTAAATCCTATATATAAAGCCTTCATTAGTGATGGTGATTATATGACAATTAAATGATAATTTGCTATTAAATATTGCACGGTCACGAAATGGTGAGGTGCAAGCACTGAATCTTGTAAACAATAATTAAATTCGATATATTGTCACAATCATTTACATCACATATGTGATTGTACAACTTCATATTGTCAACGTATATTGGACAATTGACGCCCAAATCATTAATGAAGACGATAAGAATAATGGGTCTAATACGGGATCCTGGGGTACTCCTGAAGTAAATACAAATTCTCCAGATCGTTGACGATAGTATTCAATATGGTGGTAGTTATTTGAAGATGTAATTTGAAAAATCAGTTTTTTATATTTGTAAAATCCCTGTATTGTAATTAGATTTCTGCCTAGGCAATTGGAAGAAAAGAAACAAATATATAAACTAACATATTAGTGATCGGTGCGGTGCGTTCCTGGTCTATCTCCGCATCATTAGCCAATTATTCGTCTTCTGACAGGGCTTTGCTCGGGTACTCATAGATAGTTCAAGACTCCTAGCTCCATAGTAAGGTATTATTCACCAAGAAGTTGTAGTGAATTAGCCGCTATATATTTATTACTAACTAAAAACTTAAGCTCAGCTGAAATAAGTATAATTATGCATATGCATTTCAACGCGTACAAAGTTTTTGTACGCATAGTTTGTTAATAATGCCTGTATATCTACGTATATTAATGTCGGTTAAATTTAATGCTTACTTTTAATTTTCTAGTTACTATCATTATGTGCAACCAGACAGAAAAATACACTGTTTGTACAATGTAATTTACGTGAAATTACAATTCATTACTTAATATACTTACACATTCATTTTTGAGGCGCATGGGAATTGAACTGTGCTCTTAATTATAATAACTGATCATTTTTGCTTTCCATCATTTTGTGAGAGTAAGGAATGATTAAAGAGAAATTAAGTTTTGAGATCTTCTTACTTGTGCCTTGATAGACCAAGAGATTTTGAATTTTTCAAGGAATATATTCTCGAATACACTACTCGACGCGCATTTCGCTAACCACGTCAACATTATCGGGAGAAGAATAAGACTGGTTTCATATCCCGATGCTATGTGAAGAATTCAGGAAGAAGATTAAAAAACGTGTACTATTAGGAGGTTTACATGTAGAATAGCATTCAACATAGTGGAATAAAATGTATTTTTTAGCAAGTTCTTACTTATTTTGCAACAAAACTCCATATTTAAGGTTTTCTTCATAATTGGAAAGCCTTTTTTAAATTAAATATTCATTATAAATATAAAGAAACGGTAATTTGTTTAAAATCGATTTCATATTGTCTAATTATAATACCTTCTTTTGCTCATCTTAAATCTGACAACTTTTATGACTTCCTGACTTCCTAAGACAAGCAAAACATTTTATAAAGAATGAATTTTTCGGCAAATCAAAAATAAGAAAGTTTACAAGGGTGCGGTATAGTCGAACTCAGATTTACGGTGCACACAAAAAAGGGAACAAAAACTTTACGATCTCATTATTATCGCCGTTGGACCATTCGGCATGCTGTCATCAAACAAGTCGACGCACACTGAAAACGAGACAATTTGCGAACGAAATAGCACTGAGCCGTACTTAAAATTCGTATGTATTATAATGTGCATATTAATAATACTAGACCGTAATGCGCTGTTAAAATTGAACGTTGCGTTGAGTTGCTGATGTAAATATTTCAAATGCGTACCTGAGCGCAACTACTTTTGTGACTAGTTTAAGGGTACCTTAAAGAGGTCGTAAAATTTGTATTACCTTTTTTGAGTCCACCGTAAATCTGAGCTCGACTATACCCCATCCGGGGCCACACTGTATATCTTTTGAAAAATCTTTCAATTCTCTACCTAGCTGTCTATTTGTTCTTTATCAACAGATTCATGTTTGCTGCAAAAATCTTCTTTTTTAATGTATCCACAAAAAGAAACCTAAGGGAGTGAGATCGGGCGACATTGCTGGCCACTCCATGTGGACTACTTCTTCCAATTTATCGCCCAAGAAACGGTTATCGAAAAATTGACAAATGATTGGAACAAAACGGGGAGTACCTCATCCTGCTGAAAAAATAGTTAGTAGATAATCTATATGAATACGACGCTAATATTCCATGCTTTTTCTTATGAAGGTTCGTTCTGCATTTCAAGGTTATTGGTTGTGACGTGATCCGCAGATCTCTGGTTTTCAAGCTTAGCCGCTACCCCTCGCATCTAGCGCCACCTATTAACCAACTTGTAACAAGTTATTATAATTTCCTATTTAAAGAGGTGTAAACAATAAACCAAACGTGGGGTATTATCTTTTCGCTGATGCATGTATCATGTTTATTATAAATTCATTTCTGGTTGATAAATGTTTCGATACAACTATTTTTTTGTCTTATTTCCGCGTTACCGCAAGATTTGTTGCAATTTCATATTCCTGTTTTGTTCCTATATCAATTTATATCAGTATTCAGTCTAAGGATTGGTTATTAGATATCAGTATTCAGTCAGGATTGGTTATTAGGTGACGCTGAGGGTGTCTATTCGGTGAGGCTAACTTTGAAAACCAGATCATTGCTAATGACGTTCCAACCAATAACGGAGATAGGATTCTAGAGTCGTACTCTTATATCTCATATACTACAGTTCATCCCCCAATAGACTATCGCCTTCCTCGAGGGTTTGGGTGATCCCTAGATCGATGACATTTTGTAAAAGATTCAGGTGATTTTCCCAATTCAAATTGTCAGGGGTAAAAACGATTCAGCAGAACCTTTCTCTTGCAATTCTTACATCAACCTAATTTAGTAAAGAAAAAATTTCTGTAACTACAACTCGATGGACACTACCTCTTATTACGCAGGAAGCCAGAGTTATTTCCCTTATGAAGTGGGTATTATCCATGTGCAAATGATCCAGAACTGCCACCTCGATTGTTTAACTCCTGATTAGTCGCTGAGGTTGTTACCTGTTGCTTTCCACAGAACTTGGTAATTTTAAGGCGTGTTGTTTTGTAAGTAGTAGATTTTGGTGTTAATAGATACTGAAAACGGAGCCTTTTACTGTTGTCTTTGTGAGGTCTAGTTTTTTCTTCAATCATTGGGCATATCCTGTCTCCACCGTAGTTACTCAAGCCCTACTTATTTGACTTGTAGAATAGTGTTGTTCCAATACTTGATTTTTAATGTTTTCTTTTGCTCTAGGGGTATTCATTGCTGCTATTCACAGACGCAGAATTTCGCACTCAATATTACTCCAGCAAGTTTTTAACTTAAAAAGGTCTTGATTTCAAATCACTAAAGAAACTTTCTTGTTCACTTTGTTAGTACTTTAATAAGGGACCAGGATAGAAAAAACGTTAGTTTCTGTAGGAATGGCACACGCAGCAAATTTCCAAAATCTTAATTTATTTTCATTAATGAATTGTTTCAAAATACCGATCGTTGAGAAGAAATTCCAATGTCGCTTTATTGTTTGACTTCACATTCTATATTAATATATATAAATCGCAGTATTTAAGTGACTTCGATTAGATTCAATTGGAAATATTTAGTTTACTTTTGAGTATTCAGAATAAAATTTTCAAAAATCCGGTAACTAGAGAAAGCCACAACCACTTGCATATTTCTAGCAATAACACATTGCGGCTATATATATGCTAATGGATCTAATGAATAAGAAAGGTAGGTTATATCACAGAATCACGGAGAATGCCAATAAAGAAGAAGAAAACGATCTAACGCTTTTCTCGATGATTACAAAGCAACAGGTGCATATTATTTAATACATCCTATTAATTTTTAAACAAATAATCACGACGTATTATCGTTATAATTATTTTAACACACGCAACTTTCTCTTTGTAGCGGTGAATTGGACGTGTTGTTCTCGAGGCGCTCGGATACGTCTTTTAATTTTAAGGCTACTCCTTTATAATTGATTTCTCACACGGAAGATTCAGTGAATTTTTTTTCGCTCGTCATTAAAAAATCGTTAATATTTTTTAATATTTTTAGTTTAAGCCGACTGGTACCTTGATAATTGGTCCAAAACAAGTTCAGTCTATAAAGGTAGAGGATAATAAGAGAGTTATTAATTTTGTTTGGTATGTACGCTCACCGACTTGAATAATTAATGTGTTGGGGCGTTAAAATTTTAACTAGAAGTAGAACAATTTGAGGAATCCGTTCTTTTTGTAGTCTAAGAAGTAGGGAGCTTCTGTTGGGATTTTAAGATTTAATCGGAAATTTGGTTTGTTTGTGCTATGTCTATTAAGTTAACTGAATTTAAAAATTCGCAGACCTTGCATCTTGGGCGTATTAAAAAACCTAACACAGCCACTAGTTTTCTAATTTGAAACTAAATCATAATTTTAGAAACTGAAAACATTTTCAAAGAATCGTAAGGTTCATATTTCAAGTCTCATTAAAATTCATTGCCATGAACTTGACCAAAGTCATGTTACGTGTTTACACCCTCCAGTAAACACCCTGTACGTAGGTTCAATAAGTTGCAACAAGAATCTTCACAAACCACTGATTTATTAATAATTCATCCTTAAAAATAACACAACTAATTATAACTTTAACCTAACACAAATTCACTCCTTTAAATCACAACTTGTCACTGTTCTTTATTTTTATCTAATCACTGACTAATCTCATATATAACTCTGAACTCTGCTTGAATTCGTTTCTTATATATGCGTCGAACGTACTCGAATATTTTATCTCTTTCTAAAACCCGTCTCGAAAAGCCTCGAAATTTCTATAGTTTTCTAGGTGCTAAATGGCGGTTCATCACTTGACCCACAGATGGCACTGTATTACGGGCACCCAACTAAACAGGTTTCCCTTCACCCTGTACCAGGAATTAATTACATATCTCTCTGTTAAAGGGCAGCATATAATAGTAATAAGATAGTTAGGCATCATCAGATGGCCAAATATTTTTATTTATTGACTCATTTTATTTAACAGAACAATGCAATTGCTGCGCAGGAATTTACAAGTAAATTACAACTAGATGATAAAAAAATTTGAAAATATAACATAGATAGAATGTTAGTTCTAGGAGTCGGCAAATAGAATAACGAGTTTTCCCTAGAACCATTTCTAGGTATCCGAAAATTTTGAATTCTATTTAAGAGTGCAGTCTGGGGAAAACTAATAGCAGAATAAACACCATCTGTCGAATACTCTATGTTTTTACTTGCTTTTCTTTAACTCACAATGTAGTATTTTTCAGTTTTCACGTTTGTCAAATCTTGTATCCTTTATTTAACACACTTCCTGACATAATCAATGGATGAAACTTTGCACAGTTACTAAGATCGGATGACAATACAGTATTCGACCATTACGTTTGCAAATATCCACATGTAGGGGGCGCGGAGGTAAAAATTGATTAAATATACCGTACAAGCGGCACCTCCGGCACAACGTACAATTTAAAAGGTTTTTCGCCTGATCAGAAACTTCTACGCCCGTTTTTTCCGTACAGATGGTACGATATTAGTTCCGGTGACATAATGGAATACCTTTAGGTTTATATCTCGGAACCCAGTTCCAATGAATGAATTTATGTAAATTGGTTCTATACCATAAATATATAAAGTGTGACTAAAAAGCAGAATACAAAAGAATATAAATTTTTTTAAAAAAACTTGCTTTTCTTAAAGTCGTACTAAAAAGTAAAAAATAATTGCCAGAAAAGCAAGGCGTGCGCATCATGCGTACAGTCATACATAGTGCGCACGCCTTGCTTTTCTTGCAATTATTTTTTATTTTTTAGTGCGACTTTAAGAAAAGCAAGTTTAAAAAAAACATTTTTTATATATGTATGCTATGATATCCGCCTGCCTTCGTCGAATGTTCGGTATCAATTAAAAGAAACACAATCCTAGAAACACAAATAAGCAAAAAAACAAATTCAAACAATATATTCCGAGAACAATATTCCATACAACTAAACGATAAAATTCCCTATCTAGCTAAATAAAATCAATACGATACTAAAATAAAATAATTTGGAGATGATTAAGTTTAAAATTTGTTAATAAAAAATGAAACTAATTGTCAAAATTTGTAATTTAAAATATTCTCAATAATTTTCAAACGATAAAATGGTGAACATGAAATTTATATAGAGTTTGTTACAACATTTTATATCCGCGTAGCTCAATATTACTTCCAGTATCACTTACTTGCGATGTTCAGCTGCTATCTCCAGTTCCTTCACCTTTCAAATGGTATGGTATGGTATCGTTTCCACCAAGAATCGTTTTCTGGACCTTAAAATAAATTATGATTATACTCCTTTCTCATATTTGCCATAATCTTGAAAAACTCGATTTTCTATTTCTATCTTCCAAATTCTTCCTTCGTTTTACTTTTCTTCAATTCAACCAACAACAATCTATTTTACTTCAATATTTTACTTTCTCCAACATTTTCCACCCCTGCAATTTTCACAATTTTCTTGTTATTTTCTCATCTCACCTACCAACCTCCAATTTTTAATTTTTCCACATCTTTATAGCCCAGTTGTCAAAGACAAATTTTAATGAAAAGTTAGAATTAACTGTTACCTCGCTAATTTTTTCAAGAAAGGCTAATTTTTTGCTAGTAGAAAGTGGCTCAAAAAAGTTTGCCAAAATCTACCTCCGCGAACCCTTATAAACAACCCCCTGAAACGGAAAAATTCAGTTTTTTGCTAATATCTCGAAAAATAATAATAATAATAATAATAAAACGGATAGCACCACATGAAGAGCGAGAAATTTGGTAAACTATTTTGAACCACTTTCTACTAGTAAAAACTAGCCTTTCATGAAAAAATTAGCGAGGTAACAATTAATTCCCAGTTAAAACCCCTGGTAACTAGGCTATTTATATTTTCCTGAAAATATAAAATCGCAGCTACCAACTTGAATCTGTCGTGACATCAACTTAACAAAACGAATTGATTCTCATCATGTGATATTGAGCCTTTTTTCAGTTTTATCACTTTCCCGCACAAATTAAAATCGTATATCTACTTGAACATATTAAATGCGTAAACACTTCAAATTATTTAAAACATTTTGATAATTAGTATAATAAATAAAATTCTACTTACCATTAATGTATGTTATAAACATTTCTATCTGTTTTTAATGGCTGAAATATAAAAATTGCATGTATTTATAGAAAATATCTGTCTTCTGTAAAATACTTTGGTATTTTATTAAACAGAACAAATAAAAGAAAACAGAAAACATGCATGTAACTCTCTACTCAGAATAAAATAAGATGCATTTTATTCACAATACATAACTCAAGTTGACTCGAATATGTTCTTAAGCTTAAGTACAAATATCAGTATATTATAATGAGGGGACCAAATAATAGATAAATATTCCAGTCTTGATCGAACAAAATATTGATATAGTACTTTTAGTATGTCAATGTCATTAAAAGCGTGAGAACATCTTATTATGAATCAGTATGTTCTAAAGCTTTCATTAGTAATGGTGTTTATATGTAGTTACACCACAGACCATGTTTCAATTTAATACTATTAATTATATAGGAATTACACTAAGGCGGGTAACTTCTGCCTTTAAGTACAGTTTTTGGGGCAGTTGTATTTAGAACGGCATATATTTTTTTATAGAATTTATTAAAAGCGTCGTCTAAATTCTGGATATTGAAAAGGAAATTCCAATCGATATCTGCTAGGTTTTTTATATAGATTTACTTTACGATAGTTATAACAGGTGAGGTTAACTGTGTTTTTTATTGTTATGTTTCTATGGATATCGAGTAAAATCAAGAGCGCTGGGTGGTGAATGTCCTCATTAATCAATATGTCATTAGTTTTATCTACTATACAATTCACACTCGATAAAACTACGTCCAAAATGTTCTCGTTACAATTTTTTATATGATTATATTGTTCTAAATTTAGGAAGTAACTAAAATTAATTGGATAAAAATATCGATAAAATATAATTCTCTAAATCATGTGGTTGTTATTAATTACAAAACTACAGAACGTAGAGACGAGTCTACAGCAAAAGTAATTTTGTTCAGTTAATTTTTTTATGAATTTTTATCTTTGTTTGGTTTTGGCATTTTTATGGCAAACGATCATATTCGATGAATCAGTTCCATAAAAGAATCAGTATTTCAATTTCACGATGTCTGTTCGAAGCAAAATTTTACGTTGTTAGCCAAAGTAGTCCGCAAAAATTACACAAAAAGGTTCGACATATATTTTTCACCTGTATGCCATGAAGTCAATCAACAAGCTATTCTTTCCTGCGATGTTTGTAGCTAGTAGTTGTAATCATTTAAAAACTAGCTTTTAACTTCTTTCTTAATTGTGCTTTGTCTGGCTCTTCAAAAACCTCTACTAGCTCCCGCACTATTGTCCGTTACTACGGTATGAAATAGATAGCCACACATAGAACACATCAACAACCTGGGACGTGTCAGGCTCTCCTGCATATTTAATTTTGATGATGACTAAAGTTTTTTTTAATATTTATTAAGGCCAATCAGAACAATATAGCATTTATTAGCCTTCTTGTACACGGCGCATTAGTTAATCCGTTATATTTACCAACTAATTATTATACCGATTACTTATATGGGTTGTAACCTTGTCAATTTAGAGAGAATAAATAATGAACTGTTGTATAACGTACATGATTATTAATTTTACCTATCCGTTACACTTGATTTTAAGGATTTTAATTCTCTTGGTAAAACTGCAACGGTTCTCAACATAATAACATAACGTTAAGACTAACATGCAGTGTGTGAAAGGTACCGGATATGATTGAGTTACAATTAGAGTCGGAATATCGGACATAATAGAATAGAACTTTATTATTTAGAAATAGAATTGCTAAGTATAGTCGAGTACATATTTACTGGACATTCAAAAAACGCAACAAAAACTTTACGACCTCATTATTATGCGGCATGTTGTCATCAAACAAGCCGACGCACATTAGGGACCTATAAAGGTAAGCGAGTCAGTTTGCGAACAAAATAGTACAGAGCCGAACTTATAATTCGTATGTATTAGAATGTACTGCTATTCTCACTTGATGAACCTAAAATACCACACAATATAGTTTATAAATTTTATTCTCAAGGTCGAAAGTTCGGAATCAATGAATAAAACACACATAGAAACACATAAACAATAAAACAAATTCAAATCAACTGAACAATATATTGTGATAACAGATATATCATACAATAAATTAACTATGATTCGAAGATTAGAATAATATGGATATAATTAAGTTGAAATTAAAATTTGTTTATGAAGTTAATTGTCAAAAATGCACCAATTTGAAATATTTTTAATTACTTCCATTAATTTATTAATTTATAATTATAATTGAATATATACTAAAATGGTAAACATAAAATTTTATATATAGTTTGTTACAACCTTTGTTAGTCCGCGTAGCGAAGTATTAATTCCAGCCACATTGCCACTTATCTGGGACGTCCAGTTACTAGCCTAAATGTTTTTTCACCTTCCAACGGGGATACCGTTTTCCACCAGGAATCTCGTTTTCTTGACTTTTCTCTTCAATCTACTTTTCTCAAATTCATCAAACAACAGTCTCTAGCCTATTTTATTATAATAATCTTTTTTTACAAAATTCTCTTTCCGCTTCAATTTTTAAATTTCTTATTATTCTTTTCATCCCCTGGCAAGCCCCAATTTTCAATTTCTCCACACTCTCCTTTATATTTTTCCTCATATAAAATCGCAACTACCAACTTGAATCTTTCGTAACATAAACTTAACAAAACAAATTGGTTTCTTCTCTTTTCATTCAACCATCACGTGACATTGAGCCCTTTTCACTTTTATCAATTTTCCGCACAAATTAATTTAAAATCTTATATCTACTTGAACATATTGTCTGGTCGATAGCCGAGTGGGTTAAGGCGCGAGGTAGCAATGGCGATTAATCACACGGACATCGCACCACCGGGTTCGAATCCTGGCTCCGGCACTGTCGGAGGAAATGGTTGTATGTCCGCGTTTTTTCAATGTGTAACCCCCTTCCGCGCAAGCCCTGGCTTCTGGGATTGGGGGTTGTCTAATTTCTGTTGTGTTTATTATTATTATTATTATTTATTATAATACATGCGTAAATTGTTCGAGATGTTTTAAACGTTATCCCTTTTTTTATTAAAAAATACTAAACCTATCTCATTTTAGCGAAAAAAAGTATACTTGTCTTAGTCTTAGAAATATCTCTGTTAATATCAATTTTTGTACTAAGGTAGGTTTAGTTAAATCGTAACATTTTAATGTCAGAAACCCACTGTTGCGCTATGGACCATTACTTACGGACCACCCTGTATATCTGTCTACAATGGCTTAAATAAAAAAATTGCCTGTATTTATTGAAAATATATGTCTTCTATAAAATACCTTGATATTTTATCAAAGAGAAGAAATAAAAGAAAACAGAAAACATGCATGCAGCTCTCTACTGAGAATAATATGCATTCTTTTGCGGCTAGTTAACGGTCTATACAATCAAATGGCCGGATGTTTGTACAACTAAGTTCATTTGATGAATGGATACAGTCAACTTTTTTGGTCAACCTATCTAACGAAACCCTGTATATTTATACGCACTCATCAAGCGATATCAGCAATTTCGTGTTGAATAAGTTAGATATAAGTTGTTTCTTTAACAGCATTATGCAAAACTCTGGAACATTGCGCCATTCACCATCTGTAACATTTGCATTTTCAATCGTCACTAATTCTAGTAAACACTTCTAGAAACGACTCCACCCTGTTAAGATAAAAAACAAAAATACAACTCCAAATAAAAATACACCCACTTAGAACTTGTACCACATACATTGTCCTTTAAGTTTAAAGTTGCTGGCATTGAAGACTATTTGATACCGGAACCAGTCATACGAAAAAATAAAACCACAATAAATGTTACTGTTTTTTATGTTTAACCGTTATGTTTTTTTTTTCAGCAAAAATGAAGATTATTCTTCCGCTGGTCGTTTGGATAATATGGCTGCATACGACGGTGAGTTTTTTTAAATAATTTTCACATTGAAACGCTTCTTGAAAATATATTGATGCACATAAAAACACAACTCATTGCGGAGATACCATCTGCAGTATCTTGGGAATGAGTAGTTGAGATAAAATATTTTTATATCAAACTCGTTTTCTGCTTTCATTTCATCTCCATAAGATATGACGTAAGAAAAAGCTGGGATTAATTTCCTCTAATTATAGACCAGTAACTCTGCGCTAATCACTAAATCGCATTTCTTATAATCCTTATCGAATCAATCGAAATCAGAAGTATTTTTAAATGGGCCATAAGATTTAATAGACGGTTTTGATTTTATTTACCGTTGACACGAGGAAAGAATTCGATAGTAACGCTACTGCAGTTAATTCTTTAATTAAGGCGATAAACCTGTTGGCAGTAAATCCAGAATAAAGTACAAAATTACTTAGCGTGTAACATAGCTTTCAGAGGCTTGTTCTTAGTTACTATAAAAATTAAGCGGATATTTGATCCTATACAAGACTACTCCGTGATGATACTTGGAACATGTGTGTGTTAAACCTGTTCGTGTTTTGTCATGAAATTAGATCTAGCATTGCACTGCGATGCGTCTAAATACTGTTGAAGACAAAGATGTTCTAAAGCAAGGATGATCACCAAAGAGATTTTTTTAATGTTGCCATAAGTTTATTAAATAATTTGCAAAATTCTAAAATCAGTTTCGCTGCTAAAATGTCTCATTAACAATAAAAATGTCTCAAACACAAGTAGAAATAAAAATATATTATTTAATAATGAAGGAAGATTAGAGTCTTATGGCATGATATGGTTAAGTTTCTAAAATACGGGTATGAGCTTTTAATTTAATTTTGCTTGTTCATGATAATTATACGTTTTAATAAATTTAATAAATCAATCGCGTTTGAAATAGTAAGATAATTATTCCTTAATACTTAATACTAGTAGTTTTCTAACACGATTTTAAAATGCATAGTTTTAGTAATGAGAAATTTGCACATGCATTTAATTTATGGTGAAAGTTCAGGCCCCCTCGGTCACCAGATATGAATGCATTGGACTTTTACTTTTGGAGTCACTTGAAAAATGTTGTTTACTCGACATCTGTTACTAACATCGAAGTTCTAAGTGCGAGAATTTTTAATGCTGCCAATGAAGGTCGAAACTCTCCACATTTTATATAGTTTGTATAGCAATTTTAGAAAACGGTTGCAAACATGTATTCAAGTTGGAGATTCTCATTTTGAATAAATGCTTTAATATCTAAAAACACCAATCATTGAGATTCAAGCCAAGGCATAGCTGCATCTCGGCACTTCCGATATCGTCGACGACATTGTGTGAACAACAGATCGAAGTTTATGCAAATTTTCATTTTATTGAATTTTAGTAGGGTTTTTGATACTCTAAGTTTTGAACTTTTATTATCGGTATATACCACAGACAGTGCTCTAAAATGAGTTCAAATTTATATTGAAAATAGACACCAATAAGTGGCAATTCAAAATAAAGAGTCAAATTATATTCCCTGAAATTCTGGTGTACCTCAGGGTTCCATTTTGGAGCCTCTGTTGTTTGCCATATGCACTAGCCAATTAAATGCCTTTGTCATTTTATACACCACTAACATGCCGATGATACCCAGCTTTATATTTCATTTAAACCTGCTGTGCACGGAGCTCGTTACGAAATTAATCAGGATTTGTTGCGTTAGCCAGAGACCACTGTTTGATCATAAATCCAAGTAAAACTAATACTGTTATATGTGGCCTAAGAAATGTGCATAATAATTTAAAGCAGAAAAGCAATATAACTATAGACCAAAATAAAATTTACATAGAGTAGGAAGCAAAAAACTTAGGAGTTGGATCCATAGTGATCTCAGGTTTAAAACTCACATAGGCAAACTTATACAAAAATTATGTATAACAATGAAGTTAATTTATGGTAACAGGCACTGCCTCAAAAGGCAAACCAAAATTATCCTATGTGAGAGCTTAGTCTTGTCATGATCAAACTTTGCAGATTTCGTATACGGACCTAACTTAACCCCTGTGTTTAAACACAAAATACATTTCAATAAGCGATCGGTAGTTAAATTTTTGCACGTTATTGCTGAACACCCTGTATATACCGTTGATATTTCTCTTGTTTAAATCTATATCTGGAACCTCATCCTTGTTACCTGGTCCGTTGTACCTTGCATTATATTTACCGTTATCTGTATAATATACTTTGCTATTCATATTTTCTTTACTTCTGTTTCTCACAATTCCTTATTATCTGGCGCCCATTTTCAAACCTAATTCAGCTTTCCTCTACAAAAATACACCAATACAGAACACCGCGAATTTTTACTATATAAATGCTACTGGACTAGACCTAGAATAAATTTGTTAAAATTATTGGTCTTTAAGAAGGCTACGACATCAACAATCATTGTTATTGAACGGTAATGCCCCACGTTGGGCGCCATTTTTTTTTGGCGCCCAACGTGGGGCGTTACACCTAAGTTACTACATGTTATGTTAGTTCTTTTCTATTGTTCAATTGAAACTTTTAGGCAATTTTTTTTCGCTTTTTTGAAATGTCACTGTATTTGCATTACTTGATTTTTACATAATTTTGAGATATTCACCAAATTATACAAATAATTTCTACAATAAGCGAGTTCCTTATAATAAATATATATAGTTAATATTACTCTCAAAAATATTGTTACATTACATTTCAATTAAACTTAATTGTTTATATTATCAAAACAGTATTTCTCATACTATATTATAGTCCAATTTTCTATTTGGTGCAATATTTAGCGGCCATAACCTTACTATTCTATTATATTAGCCCAGCCTTCAAAAAATTAAGACCTAAAAACATATATTAAGCTTTTCATTCAAGAAAATAACGAAATTCTAAATATATTCCGTTCATTAATTCTGTATAATTCTAAAAGAGAATTAAAAGAATATCTTTAAGGAAATCTTTGGCAGCAAAGGAAGTAATATTTAAACAATTCCTTTGACAATGGACTTTGTAAGAAAGTTTAATATATTAACATTGTGCTTGCGCTTACAATGGTGGCTTGTTAAAATTCAATACAACCAGAACTTGCGAGCGAGATTGTGTTTTAAATTTAAGAAAACATTACGACCTTGTTTTTTTTTTGATGATTGTGTGTGCTTCCAATTATTTAACTTTTACACTTTTAAAAGTGTTTGAAAAAGGATTTGAAATTTAGTACACTGTACTCACTATAATAAAATGTATTAAAATCTACGCATACTAAACGATATAAATATAAAAAAATAAGTAATTTTTTATGTATAGAAGTTTTGCTTGTATATTTCTTTAATACAAAACAGATCCTCCAAAAATGTTTAAAATTCTGAACGACAACAAATCCAGTACCAATGTCAGTCTAGTACATATTTCGACTTGCTTTACGTGAAGACACTGTACTCACATGAAACCTTATACCTTATTAAAAATATATTTTATTTTAGTATGTTTGTTTATTGCTGGATGTTGACAACTTTATTGGTAGTAGCATACTTTTTACCTTGCACAAGTTATCTGTCTCTCTCAGCTAGACTCTCGTTTTAAAAATATGCATGCCAACATGTCTATCGACAAGATACCGGTTTGACATAAAATGCCTTAATTCTAGCTCTCTATTTATATATATTATCTTAAAGAAGTTCACTTGATAATTAAAAATGCAATCTACATCCAAGATTAATTGAAAAATTTTAAGTTATTCGAAGAATTCTATGAAAAATATTAATCCGCTAGATCTAAATTTTAAAATAACTTCATTTAGTTAGAACATACCATTCAGACTTTTGTTTAACAAATAAATAACATTAACAGTAATTTTATTGAAATCTTTAAGAATGTAATTGTATCTCAAATTTAGTTAAGAAAATACATAGTTCAATATAAGCAGATTAAAATAAACAGTATTTCGTCAATGTAATTTTAAAAACCGCTGCCCAAGGAATCACTACTTCCACATCCAGATTTTGTATGCAAGTCCTATGCACACTAAATCCCAATGTAATATTTTATTCCCTTTAATAACAGAGTGGGGGTAGTAGAGGGGGTGGCTAATGTAAAAAAAAATTTAGCCGTTGGTTCTCGTACACACACTAAATCCCAATCTAATTTTTTACTCTCTTTAATAATAGGGTGGTAGAGGAGGGTGGCTAACGCCAAAAAAATTTTTTTAGACGTTTCGTTTTTGTACGAATCGTGAGCAAAGAAAAGTAGGACAAGTCTTATAACGGTATTTTGCTAAAATCTAGTTGTGTACATCAAACTTTAGTTTTTGTGACATTGTTAGTTAGTTGTCATAATTTATTGCAAGTGTGCAAAAACTAATATGCCTCATATAAGCGATTTAGTTAAATCTGGAATTGTTGTTAAAGCAGAAGATGGATGGTCAAGAAGACAAATTGCACTGCGATATAATATTGACAAAAATTCGGTGTGTAACATTTTAAGAAAGTGGAGAGTAAACGGTACGATTAGTAGAAATCCTGGATCAGGGCGACGAAGGATATCAACTCAACAACAAGATTTGCAATTGGTAAATGCTTTAGTAGAAAATCAATTTTACTCAGTTATTCGGGCTGCTGAAGAAACGAATTTTCCTGGATCGAGTAGTACTGGTCGCCAGCGAGTAAGAGAATCGGAGCTACGCTGTCATGCAGCAGCACAGAAATACTTACTTAAAGCTAAACATAAAGAAGCTCAAGTAGGATTTGCGCTTGAATTTTTGTAACAATCTTACAGACGAAAAAACTTTCCAATCAACACACAGTGGTCGTATTCGTGTTTACCGCCCTCCGAATACTTGATTTGATGAGAAGTATATATCTAACAATGATAGAAGTGGTAGATTTTCAGTAAATATGTGGGCTTGGATATCGGCACGTGGTCCTGGTGTTTTGTGGCATATTGAGGAACGATTTAATAGTGAAACGTATACTAGGATTTTAGACAATATTATGCTCCCTTCTATGTCACAATTAATTCCTAATAATGAGTTCATATTTCAACAAGACAATTGTTCCGTTCATACTGCTCATACCGTAACTAACTGGTTTCAAGATAGCAACATTAATGTTCTTAACTGGCCCAGCCATAGTCCAGATCTTAACCCTGTGGAAGAAGTATTGGGACTACTCGTAAGAAGTATTCAAAAACGAAATATGAGACCACGGAATGCCAAAGAATTACTGGAAATGGTAAATAATGCATGGGAAAATATTATTACTAATGATTATTGTATAAGGTTATTTAATTCTATGCCAAACAGACTTATAGAAGTTATAAATAGAAATGGTGCAATAACGAAATATTAATAGTTAGTTTCTTGTTAAGTAGGATATCCTTTGTCCTTTGATCCAGGATTTCTACTAATCGTACCGTTTATGCCCGACTTTCTTAAAATGTTACACACCAATTTTTTGTTAATGTTATAACACAGTGCAATTTGTCTCATTAACCATCCATCATTTACTATAGCAATAACTACAGCATTAAAATAAAAAATAAATTAAAAGTGATATCTGTTTTATTTCGGCTACCCATTACATATTCAAATAGAGATAGATTTACATTAGAAAAAAAAAGTTGTCCTGTTTTTTTCTGCTCATGACAGTACACACACTAAATCACATTTTAATTTTTTTTACCCCCTTTAATAATAGGGTGAGGGTGGAAATGGGGGTAGTAGAGGGGGTAGCAAACGCCAAAAAAATTTTTTGAGACGTTTCGTTCTTGTATACACAAAATCACATTTTAATTTTTGTTACCCCCTTTAATAACAGGGTGGGGGTGGCAATGGGGTGGTAGACGGGGTAGCTAACGCCAAAAAAAAATTTTTTTGACGTTTCGGTTTTGTATACACACTAATTCACGTTTTAATTTGTTTTACCCCCGAACCCTTCAACGGAATTAGATCAAAATAGAATCTAGTTCCAGATCTCATTACAATATATAAGTGTACCAAATTTCAAGTCAATATCACACAAACGGTTCCAGAGTAAGCGTGCGCACAAAAAAAGTTACAGACAGACAGGGAATTTTTTCGCTCAAATTTAAAATCTCGACGTTTCATGACATTTTTTTTGCGTTAGTATACTTCCACTGGACGTGGAAGTAAAATCAAAACATTAGAAACTTTACCTAAAGCTGCGAGAAGTTCAACTTTGCTTCATATACAATAATGACATCAACTTCTCCTTTAGACCTAAAGACTTTGAAGTACATATATGATATAATGAAAGAAAGTGAAAGCTTCCAAATGTAGGGAATTACTAGCAGAATTGTCTATTTTAGTAATAAAGTGCAAAATATTGTAAATTATACGGGGCTGTCAACTTTTCACGTTACACTGCCTCAAACTAGTTTTCATAACAACCAAAACACTTCAAGCCTACACTCGATTACTGTGCTCGACATGTTTCGCCCACCATGTTGGCATCATTTAGAGAATATTAAATATTTTGATATTAGTATAATTCCAGTTTCCCTTCAAGAATGATTTGCAGTTCAATATATTTGCGGTTAATGATTTAACCTAACGTTGTATAATAAATGGTTTTCATATTTTATTGAAAGGAAAATTTCGAATCGTAATATGAAGAGAACAAATGTAACTACCGGTAAAGTCACTATTTTAAAAGAATGGTTATTCACCAAATTCGAAATAAACAAGAATGAAACTATGCTAAGTACTATTAATGAGTGCACATTTCACTTTCAGTACACCAAAACGTAACTAATGGTTCAAGTAAACCATCGAAATTATTCAAAACAAATCGCTTTAGGTCGTGCTTATATTTGGTTAACTTTCTCCACGTATGCCGTTGTTTTTATAAACTCAGTATTGCTATTATTTATGCGTAAGAAATAAGTATCATATAATTAATAATTTGTTGGACATAGGTACCTATATTATCTTCTTATGATAAAAACTATTGTATAAATCGGGGACCTAAATTGATAATTATCATTTAGAATAATCCAGAATTAATTCTATACTAAAACAATGAATGAAGTTGTCACTTGCACTTTCTTTTATATGGAAATTTATTTATGATATTGTGACTGCATATAATCAAGTATATTAAGATAACTCTACCTCGCTGTTTCTGGAATCCTGTATGATTATTATGGGTGGGGTCCATTGTTACAGAAAGGAAACGTGATCCACATTTTTTATCTATGTAGCAAGCGATATTTCGTAATTTATTTATAACTAAAATTTAACAATCAAGGTGATGCGTTAAAGGAGTGAAATTTTTTTTAGATGATGACAGCTTTCTACATAATTTTGCATGATTGTATATGTTTAGAGAGTAGCCAAAAAGATTATTGGATAAATAACTAGTTATAAGCATATATTCTTCGTCTTCTTATTAAAATATATGCAGGATGTCCCAATAGTGTCCAGTATCGGCCTTATTAGAAGACTTTGGAAAATTATTTTTGTATGGAAGTGGTATAGTCCCACGTTTTAAAAATATTTTGAAATATACAGGCTGCAGCGAAGCATCTTCGTCATTTTTTTTTAATGGAACACACCGTATATTTTTACATTTATGAATTGGCATGGCGTTGCCGAGTTATTCGAAAAAATATGAAAATTTTGGTTGGAACAAGATTTAACAAATTAATTCGCTGTGTGTGTATTAATATTAATTAAGAAGTTTTATTTTGCAATTATGTAGACAAGAGATGTGCTACATCGACACAACCACCAAATATTGGTTATAATTATACAGGGTGTATTTTATACTAGCGCTAATTCAGGACATTTCACAGTGAATTTTCTCAATTTTTTCCAAATGGAACACTCTGTATATTATTGTATTTTTGAATCGGCACGTTAGTTCTCTACGATTCTTGTGAATAATATCCTATACGTAAAATCGATATTTCCAGAGATATTTTTACGTTTTCATTAAAAACCGTTAAATTATAATCCGTTTCATTTCAAACTGATCTAGTAGCCATGATTTTGACGTAAAGTGAAAATAATTGAAAGTTATCTTATTGACGTTTAATTACTAACTATTGTGACAAAGTATTTACACTTATTTTAAGTTACAAATTTGTTTAAAATTCACACTTTCCATAAAAAAATAATTTCCCAAAATCTTCTAATACGGCCGATATTGGACTTTGACGCTCTATTGGGACATATGTATATGCTTAACGATCATTCTATAGAATACGTTTCGCAGTTTCTTTCTAGATACAATTGATCTTGCAATTTTAATGATCTCAATCACAGAGAAGTGACTAACCTTTCAATTAATCCAGTCATTGAAGCGAAAAATAGGGTCTTACCTCCGAAATATTTTACTACGAACCGATTTACATGAAATTTTGGAATTAGGCTTATCTTACCCTTAACTTCAAATAACTTGAAAAGTATTGAGTTTTTGAAAAAACCTTATAGAACACTTTTTGCTTAGAATTGGGTCTTCTATCGATCCCCGAGGTTATTTTGACCAAAAAATTTCCACTGAGAAGGGGTGGCAACCACCCCCAGGGTAAAAACGGAGGTCGGGTCAATATCACTTTTGAAGTTAAGGGTAAGATAAGCCTAATTCCAAAATTTCATGTAAATCGGTTCGTAGTAAAATATTTCTGAGGTATAAAGCTTCAATGACTGGACACTAACTCATTTTACAATTCCTAAAAATCTAACCCAACCTTCGCATACTTAGTGTAGTGCTTAAGAAATATGTAATCGTTTTCTTTATTTAAATATGTTCATATAAGTATTGAAACACAATTTCTACAATATATACAATGTTTTTTTTAACATTCTTACAGTTACTACACATTTAAATGCAAATAAGCTCAATGTACTGTTGTACTGTCAATACTCTTGACATACACGCTATTTTTTTCGAAATCAAAAGATGATGTCATACGCCAGAGATAAAATATGTTATAAAATCCTGTTATAAAAATAATAATTCCTAACGAGCCGGTGTGAGCAAACCTACGCCTAACTGCAGTATAATTTACACTTTAAGTAGTTATTGTGCCAAGTCCAATTGTCATTAATATTCCAACGAAGTCAATAAGGCATTGTTCAGTCCTTATGCTGTAAAAAGCAAATAGGCTATATTGAATACTAAAAACTCTGTCTTTCACTTTTACAACCGATACAGGCCCGACTATTATTTATTGTGGCTAATACTACGTCTACTGCGAAGATTATAAAAGTGTTAGCAAACGAAGAAAAAGACAGTGATTTATACATTTGATTCTGAAACTGGTTATTGCAGCCAGACAGGCTGGCTGAATTTTAGAAAAGAATTTTAATTGTCAACGAAGGTAAGATGGAAATTCCTGCGAGGGGGAAACGTTTATGATTAATTAGAGCATATCAAAATGAACAGGTTTTTCCTTATTACCTGATTATATTTTTGAAAAATGGAGCATCGATTGTTTCAAATATTATAACTAAAGAATTTATATTTTGCGATTCAAGGGCTTGCTGCAATCAAATACTGTTGCAGATGTTTGAATATGAGCATACCCACTTTTTTTAATCGATAGTACCTGTAAATCTAAGGCCATTAGTATTTTTCCTAATTTTCTGAGCTAACATGACTTTTCAAGGGCATTTGACAGATGTATCAGTATCAGATGTATGTATCAGTTTGTTCGGTACCATGAAGACAATCCTGTTAAATCCCTACAGAGACCTGTGGTTCCGCAAGATTCGATATTTGGGCCGCTTTTATTTAATACGTTAATCAATGACGTAATATCTGACCTGAATGCAAATTACAAGCTGTAAACGTATTCAAAGTACATTAAACTTGGTTGAATCTTGGTGTAGATAATGATAACAGGCTAAATGCTGCGGAATGCAATGTCATGAATTTCAATAGAAAGTGTAATACGTAATTGTTTGCAAATAACGTTCCTGTTACATCGGCCCAATATTTCTAACAAAAACTGGCCTTTAGCCATCATATTGAGTCAACCACTTTAACAACTTTACAAAAGTAGATTTACTGTATGTAGCATTGATATAGAATATATAGACACTTTATTATGTATGTCTCTTATAAGGTCTCGCTTAGAATGTATATTAATAGCCATAGACATATAATGTACATATAGCATCACTATAAAAAATTAAGAGATACTTTTTAAGACTAGCTATCGCCCTTGATGGCGTATCACTAGTTGGATATTCACCATCAAAGGTCAGAGCTGACGTTAAGTGTCTCTCATATTTTATAGTTATGCTATATGTATATTATAAGTTAGATTCCAGACTACTCCACACTTTTAAATAGCTTTCAGTTGATTCATACTGAGATAAGGAGGCGTATGCAGTCTGTAATATTTTTAAAGTAGTCAATAATTAGCTGAACTATACATCCCTGCCAAATCTAGTTATATATCATGCCCTAGAGTGTCAACACCAGGCTTCTCTTTCTTCTATATTTGATACCGGGTTTATGCTGTTTCAAACTAGTTATAATTTGATGTTTCGTTTGAGCAACATACTTCAAATTACAATAAATGATTTCGTAAATCTTGAACCTTTCCTTTAATTCAATTTTATCTTTTGGCTTGCAGAAGTTGTGTCTAGCTATAAGACAAAAATTGTAATTATAAAATAACAAAACACTTCGTATAAAGGTACAGTAAATTTAAATTATGAACAAATATTTTTCCAAATCTATATTTCAACATAGATTTATAAAGACAATCGAATGTAATAATATGTGACTCTCATCTTTACCGCATTCATTTGAGACACAAAACTCAAAATACAGACTGGGGAAAAATAATTATACAACATAAATTAAAAATACTGTTATTTTCCGTATGCTGACTTCATCTTCTTAATTTAAATTGCCAAACTCCTATTCATTGGCGTAATACGTCAAAAGCCACAACCGCAAAATCATTATGAAAAAGATTACATGTAACCTCAAATTATATCTAGATTTTTTAATTTACTTAATGACTGACAATAAAATTACACCGGTACTTGGTCTGCAGAGAGGATATTAACTGTCTCTATATAGAAATAAATATATTTAAAATGTGGAATCAAACAAGCAGCCTTTTGTTACTTAAAAAGAAATATTTTGTCAAAAAAAAAATAACTATAACATATAATCAGTCAATAAAACAAAAAATACATACATAAAAAATATATGCATTAAAAAATTAGGTGGAATATAGGTAAAAGGTCCAAAACTGCGGGTGCAGCGAAATCTTAATAAAAAACACATCAAATTAAAGACACTTAATCGAACTGGTACTTATTTAAAGAAAAAAAATCATCAACCTCATAACAATCTTTTTCCAGTAATATTTTTTCAATTTTATTTTAAAACATGTAAAATCGGAGAAAGATTTATCTCCTCTCTTAGTGAATAAAAAAATTGCAACCATGGTAATAGTAGTACAAAGCTGTTCGGTGAGATTGTGGCTGTAATAATCCTTTAAACCTTGTATTGTGGTTATGGCTAACTTAATTGGCAAAAAAATCTATGCTGATTCTTGTAAACAAATGTACAGATCTCCAGAATGTAGATACCTGCTACAGTTATATTTTCAAGTTTCTAAAAGTAGTACGACAACTCATACTAAAGCCTAAGCCAGCAATAATTCGTATAGCATACTTCTGCAGAATGAATACTCGACTTATATGCACACTGTTGCCCCAGTTCGTTATACCATATCTCAAATGTGAGTGGAAATTTGCATAATAGAGGCTCATGAGTACATCACGTACAGTGTAATGACATAAACATCAAGCCATAACAGTTGCTTCGCAGTTTATTACACAAAATATCTGTATGGTTTTTCAAATCCAAGTATCTATCAAATGTTATGCTTAGCATGTTGACCGATTCACAGAAAGTAATATCACTTCCATTAAAAATTGACATATCCCGATTTCTGTGTAAGGTAAACAACAACATATTAGTTTTATTTTTATTTAAATTAAGCTTGTTTTCCTCAGACCAATGAACTACCTGTGAGTACATCAACTCAGCGGAGATTTAATAACATTTAAGTCACTGTCGATTAAAATATTTGTATCATTCGCATAACAGACACAGTGAATATTTGGCATTTTAATTAAATATATTATTAAATCATTAGTAAAAATGTTAAAAAGTAGAGGCCCCGAAACAGATCCCTGAGATACTCCATGCGTTATGTTGCATACAGCACTGATTATATCATAGTTTAATTTAACGATCTGTATTCTATTGTTTAGGAGGGAGGAAAAAAGTTAAAGAACTCCTCTGACTCCATACCTGTCTAACTTATAGAATTTCATGGTCAACAACATCAAAAGCACGGGAGGAATCGATAAACAACCCTAAGGCATATTGCTTGTTATCGAGGGTATTAACAATTAAGTCTTAGAACTCACAGAGTGCTGATTCGATCCTCTTGTTACATGTTGGCAAACAGATATAATGCGGGCGGGTTTTTGACATTTCAAGAATTATTTTCTCGAAATCTATCAATCTTAGAGAAAAATATCTAAGAACATTTTTTGTTTGTTTTGGCGTGAAAAATAGTAAAATATTTTTCCTGAAACAAGAAAGCTAATTTTTCTAATTTGTTTAAAAAAACTGTGTTTAAACAACTCCTGACCACATTTCCATCTGGCAAAAACTGTACTTTCTTATAAAGGAGCACATTTTAAACAAGATGGTGCAAAAATATTCCATCCGAATAAATATTCCGGTCGATAACTTATTTCGCCCGGACTAATAGGAAATCAGTCTGATACAAAAATAAAGACATCTGATCTTTGATAGCAAGTTCAAATAGTTTAGAAAAACTGCAAAGCAAACAGATGGCTCAGTAGTTTCCGTAACAATTAGGATCACCTTTTTTGTATAAAGGTTGGACAATAGTTAGCTTGAAAATGTCTGGAACATTTCCGGAATTAAAATATAGGTTTATCAAAAAACCAATGGCTGATAGATACTCAATTTAGAATGTTTAATTAAATTATTAGAAATATTATCGTATCCACAAATATTGTCAGATTATTTATTAATAATAATATATGGTAGGATAAAACTGGTTTTTAAAAAAGTGATCGTTAGAAAGAAGGCACATTAGAACTTAAAAGGACTGAATCAAAGACAGAATTTTTACTAATTGCGGATTTAAAATGGGGTTTCGTATATTTGAGTGGTTGTTTCCTAAATTAATTAAATAGTTAATTTTAAGAATGCTCCTCAGGCTTCTCCATTAGTTCTTTTTGTTTTGATGCACAGAAGTGAAAACGATTTTTTTTAATTTCGATATTTTTTTAATGTAGAGACGTAATAAAATAACACCACAGGTAATTACGACCGAGGAGCCTAGAAGAGCCTTGTGTGGGAGGGGGCTACACATTTGGAGACAAGGGACATCAGTTTACATTTACATTCTTAAGGACAAAATTCAAAGATTTTTATTTATTATGTTCTAATTAATTTCAAAAAATACTGGTCGATATGCATATATCGACCTTCATTTTCAGATGCGTACATTTAAGCATAAATAATATATCCCATTCATTTGTAAATACAGATTACATAAACTATTACTATTACATTAACTTTCCTATTGTGTTTCCATAAATTATTCAAAGTGTGTAAGTATAAATTTGCGTATTTTATAACAATAATCCCGCCAGCAGATATACGTATATCTCCTTTTTTATTTAGCTGGATTATTACAGTATGGCATTTCCTATTGTATATGCAACATCCGGTGTCTCCGGAGTCCGGAGCCACACGTACGTTAAACTTCCGTTTCTTACTCATTGTACGGTCCAAAGTCATTGACGCCGCAGTCTTGAGTTACATGAAAAATTTCAATGATGCACAATTTTATTTATCCAACTGTTGGTTATGTCAAATGTAACGGCATAGAACTTGATCGACAACTTATTTATGCTCATTATATAAAGATATAATTGACCCAAATATTCTTTCAATTAAATATGTGCCGGTATAATTCGGAGAATGCCATTGCCTAATAATAATGTGGATCATTAATTACATTTTTAAAGCTAGGTTCTAAAAAACTGCACTTTCACTGCATGGTTTATTCCTTTCGGAAAGGTCATGGATACTTTTTTGCTAATTCTTGAAACAATATTTACTTATCATTAACGAATCTTTTAATTTGTTACATTAACCATGTCTAGGAAACAAGGAATTAATTATGTATTTTTGATGAGTTGGCCAATTTCCTAAATAACAATATACTTAATCTGTTAAATCTGTCAGAAAAATATTGGTATAGTCGAGTTCATCTGTTATCGGCACTCAAAAAACGCAACAAAAACTTTACAACATAATTATTACCGCCGTGGCCCAAGCGGCATGCTGTCATCATACAAGCCGACGCACATTAAAAACCTATAAAGGTAAGCGAGTCAATTTGCGAACGAAACAGTACAGAGAGTACCGGTATTTTAATGAGGTCGTCAAGTTTTTGTTGCGTTTTTTGAGTGCCGATAACAGATGAACTTTACTATACAAAAATTTCGTATAGATCGATCTTAAAATATTCATATTGTGGGTACACTTACTTCTTATTTTACTGGGTGAACCAGGTTGAAGGTATGATACCATAAGTGGGATACTGTGGAATACTCTGTATATGTTTCAGAATTTGGTATCATGGCAAGTTCAATCATCTGCAAAATAAATATGACGATAATTTTTGTTTAATTAATTTCGGGCAAATACGCTGTATACGTTGTAAATTATACAGGGTGTCTTACCGGGAACTGAATCGATCGATATAGAGAAAAGTATGCATTAGAAAATTTTGAAAATTTAGATAATACTAATGTCGGTGTGGCCAATCCAACTAAAATAATTACAAGCAACTGGCACTTCCGCTTATACCGGAAGTCGATACCAACTTGCTTATTTCAAATAGAACACCCTATATATTTTACGGTTTTCGAAAAGAGCATAAAATTCTGAGTCGAAAATATGTAGCATATTCTATACCTAAACCTAGCCGTTTCAGAGATATTTGACATTTTATAGAAAATTTGACAGATGCAACGGTTTGCAAGACCCGTTATAACTTTCTTCGTGTAAAAGATCCTCATTTGCTTCTTGCCACATAAAAAGAACACAAGGAGAACTACGTTCTACAACTGAAATAAATTCAATAACATCATACCAAGTGTTCCGTTTTTCGTGTTACATTTTGTCAACTTCAAACCGCGAAAACTTGTTTAGCTCAAATGGAACACCCTGTATTTTTTTACGTCAAGTAATTCCCTTTTTTCTGATATTAGCATTGTGGGGGTTAAAGTTACAACTTTTTGAAATATTTGCGATTTTATTAGAAATTTATGAATTGTTGTAATCATTTCATCAAAATAGCCATGATTAGAAACAATCAGTCATTATCTTATGTCAAAAAATGCCAGCACGTTTAAATTATACCAACGAAAACTTTTTAAATTTGTTTATTATATATGGTTTATTATATTATATATTAGAAAAAAGGGAATTCAATTTTACACAACTTGACGTAAAAAAATACAGGGTGTTCTATTTGATCTAAACAAGTTTTCGCGGTTTGAAGTTGACAATTAATTTCAGTTGTAGAACGTAGTTCTCCAGTTCTCCTTGTGTTCTTTTTACGTGACAAGAAGCAAATGAGGATCTTTTACACGAAGAAAGTTATAACGGTTCTTGCAAACCGTTGCACCTATCAAATTTTCTATAAAATGTCAAATATCTCTGAAACGGCTAGGTTTAGGTATAGGATATGCTACATATTTTCGACTCAAAAATTTTTTGATGCGTACTTTACTCTATATCGATCGATTCAGTTCCCGGTGAGACACCCTGTATAGTTCTAATTCAAGCCCTAAGTTTTATCCACATAATACATTTTCTTGGCAGCTTTATTGTTTAAAATACTTCGTTATTAAATAAAGTGAGGAAGAAAAATTTACTATTTTTAAATTAATGCAGTAAATGTTTTTAATTTGTTTTAATTTATGAATACCTTCCTTTTTCTTAATTTACATTACACTATTTGATTTTTTATGAACACTCTATTGCCAAATTACGTAATTATATCATTATTTATTTCAGATTCCGCAGTTACACTTACAAAATAGCTATTAACTAAATTGATATTATCGACAGGTAGTTTATCTTCTTCTTAATAATATTAGAATTGTATGCCCTCATTCTGAGGTTACATAACCATCTTCATTTACAAGCAATTTTTCTTCTTTTACAATGAACGTAGTATATGGCTTTATATTTACTATTCACCGTAATAATATTTAAAGGAGAAAAAAACACCAACTATACGATTGTATTATAATCTATTTCCACTTGTAAATTTAAATTCACTACATTATGCACTATTTAGATTAACGCCCTGGCGAATTATACAATGACCATTCCCTATGACATTGCCATCTGCCAGATGAGACTCGAGCTCAGGATTGATACAGCAACCAGCCGTGTTGTCTCTCACATAACCTCGTCTAGTCCACTGCCACCAACTCGGTAACATATGAAACATACCACTAAACATCCGTACCCTAGCTAGGATTCAAACCCGGGACTTCTTCGTTGCAAGCCTAACACGGAAGCTTTGAACCACTAAGTTGGAATTAAATTTCAGTTTACTGATAATGCCTTTAAAGTTTTACTTGTCTCATATACTTAAGTATCTTACACTGATTATGAAAAAATATACAATGTACAATTCATTATTTTCTGCGTATAAGTAATGAAAAAACATGAAACAAGTCAAAAAACGTATTTTCTTCTTAATCGTTAAGTTATTACATATGAAAAAGAACAAAATGATTTTCAGATTATTACAACAGAAAAATTTAAAAACCATCAAGACTTATCAACTAAAAATTTGGAGTCGGGAATTAGTTATTACGATTTTAAAAACTGTGATTTTTAAAACTCTGTTGGTGCGGGATGCTGATTGGTCCCCTTTGTACATTGCAGACAACGTTAATGAGGAGGCACTTAATAACAAAAATAAATACAAAAACTTAGGCATTTATCCGATTGCCACAATAATTTGTATATGGAAGAGCGTGAAAAGTTAAAATCGCTTACGCAAGCAACTTATAATAAATTTTTGGAGCAAACTGAACAAAACATTGATAACAATTTTAAAGCGTTCTGGACATATACAAAACAAAATAAGAAAAATCAAAATCAATTACGGCTAAAACATTGTGTCACAAGATATAGCGACAAGTTTTGCACAGTATTTTTATTCTGTGTACAGAGACGTATCGGCGTCCTATAATATAAACCCTAATCTCCAAACTGATTGTGAAGTAATACATTTAGAGAAAATTACATCGAATGATTATAAAGATGCTGTAAAAAAGTTAAAACCCAAGAGGTCAGCTGGACCTTATAAGATTCCGCTTGATATAATTAAAGGGTGTGCAACTTGGCTAGAACTACCTCTACCTTTTATTTTCAATTTAGCTTTAAGAACAAATACGTTTCCTGATTTGTGGAAGGAAGTGACTGTGACGCCCTTCCACAAGTCTGGAAGTGTACATCAAGTGGAAAATTATAGGCCCTCTGCAATTGATAAGCTTTTGACCAGGTGGATCACGACGTCATCTTGAGAAAGTTTTGTCAGTTTGGTGCGATTCATAAAACATTGTCGTTTTTTTCCTCATATCTACAAAATCGTGTATTCTCGGTTAAATTCGCCCGCAAAAAATCAGGAAAATTTATTGCAAATTCTGTGGTACTACAGGGATCTAATTTAGGACCCTTGTTGTTCTTCATATTTATTAATGATATACCTAACGTATTAACAAGTTCCGATTGCCTGCTATTTACCGATGATATAAAAATTTACAAAAAAGTAGTAGCTCTAAATGATTGTCAATGCTTGCAACAAGATATTGATCAACTTTTTCAATGGAGCATTGAGAACAATTTAAATTTTAATATATCTAAATGTGCCGTTATGTCATGTACGCGTAAACGCCGTCGAATAAATTTTAATTATACAATGGATGACAAAAATCTATCAAGGACGACGAAAATTAAGGATTTGAGAATTCATAATGACAATAAACTATGTTTGGATGAGCATATACCTTACGTCCAGCAAAATTAAAAATATCACCAAAATAGTGAAATTCTTTAATACCTTAGTAAGTCAGCTTGGTGACGTGATGGACTGTGGCGCGTTCTTCCACGCAGACGGCCCGGGTTCAAAACTGGACCTCAGCAAGTCGATGAGATATAGTGGATGAGCGGATCTGCTCGCGTCACCATTTTTCGAAAGAGATGTAAAACTATGGTTTCCGTGTAACTACGATGTGACCACGTTAAAAATCTCTATCCCACAACAAAGTGTGGGGGTTCGAAAAAATTTTCAGGTTGAGGGTCCCAGTGCCTACACCTACACTGATGAGCTTATCCCCTGGCGTCGGTGATTGGCCTTGGTAGCGGAAATAGGCCGTCGTTAAATAAATGATTTTAAAAAAAATACTTTAGTAAGACCAATTCTGGAATATGCATCCGTAGTATGGCACCCGTGTTATTTTAAATATAAGTATATCATAGAAAAGGTGCAAAACAAATTTCTTAGATATTAGATTAGACTATTGGATTATAATAGTATAGGTACGGACAGAATTCACGAATAATGAATTTATGTTATCGGAGTTAGATTTTGCCCTGCCTTCCAAGAAATTTTAAAAATTACTAAGCCGTTTCATTGTAAATTTAGTTTAAGACACTCCCTCTCTTAATATTAATGTATTAATTTTTACTTCGCTCTTAGATAAATACTTCTTCCCTAAAATTTAATTTATTATTTAAATTTTAGAATATTAAATTAACCTATTATTGTATATATAGTTTCTAAGCTAATGCATGTATATGAAATATGTACTTGTATTTTTTTGTAACTAGATTTATCTGTTTGCGAAATAAATTTTAAAAAAATGAGAGATATAAGTCACGAATGCAGTAATGAGTTTACATTTTCATGAAAATTTTAAGGTTCGTATTGTGACTGCGCATTAAACTTTCCTAATGCTTCATTTCCTTGTAGAGTTAGTAATTCCTAGTGATTTAATACATACACATTAAATCGTGCAATCTGCAGAAATGTTCAAAAATGAAATCTGAAAAGAAAAATACAAATATATAAATATATCCCGGAAAAGAACCACAACTAATACGGAGTTAAAATAATTGATGGTTTCTTAAACACAGAAAATAACGAGCTTTATTAGGCCCTTATTTAGCTAACTGATCAGAAAATGTATACGACTCGCGGCAACTTCGTGATTTTCTGCCAACTATAACGTTTTCATAATGCTCGATTTTTTTTCTTAGGCGCCGCTGTTTCTTAGCCTAGGGCACTTCTTTTTCCGATAATACCAGTGGCTTAGAACGTCCGCAAGTTCTCGCAGAAAACTAGATCCACTTGTGTCGTCTATTTGCGTAGAGCTGCTGGCTTCACTATCATTAACTCGTTACAAAGCGTGCAAAGCCAACTAAATTATTGACTGCAAGGTTGCCTGGCTCTCAGGTCACATCTTTACGTAACATCATCATTTTATAACAGATCTTTTTTTATTCTTGGTTTCTCTGCGACTTAGTACAATTATTCTGTTTGTTGTCATGGTTGTGGCCTTTCGAACGGGACTGTAGGAGTGACAAAATGAACAACCTTTGTGTTGCTTATACAAAGCGTTACAATAAATATGAATTCCTAAATTCTACTTGTAACACAAAGAAAGACATCACTTGAGGTGTCTGACAATTTCTAACATATTTAATTTCTTTATCTCACAAAATAAGCAATTTGAACACAAAGCGTATATATCTTATAAACACAAATAAAGAATGAGAAACAACTAAAATGTTGCTCCGAATCTTAACCCTTGTAGAGAAATTAGTAAAAACGATATTACAGAAATTATAAAACTATGTCACATATATAGAGGTTATCCAATCTCAGTTTAAAACGTAACTGTTTTCCAGACTTATTAACTAATTAAAGTGATAGGTAGGTATAATATTGTATGTTCTTTGGTATAAATTATTATAATATAATATAATACCTATATACTTTTATATAAACTAACAACAAAGTTAGTCAACGGCATTTTCTACAAAAAGTAATAATTTCATTGACTCTTAATGTAGGGAACTAGAAAATATCACCGTCCAGCAAAAACCAACAGGGAGGTGTGAGTAGTTTTTGCCAGGATGAGAAGGGGAAAAGTATATAGTGATAGTAAGGTGGGACGCTAGAATAAACTTAACAAACCTGATAACAGTGATAATATTAATAACATAATTACAATATTTAAGTCTTGTTAAAAACGATAAAAGTAAAATAAGACATAATGTTTTCTTGTCAATAACAATAAAAATAAAATAAAACATAATTCTCATTAAAACACCGTCGTATCTCTAACGAAACAGAATTAGTTATTTTACCTCAATTAAAATAAAACTTCTATTAAAGTATGAAATTTTAAATATTGTCTGAAAGTTATTTGTGGCATTCTACGAATATTCTTTCCTAATATTTGGGTTTTCTACCACATGTATTATTGTCCTCTTCAAAAATAAATCACCGAATCTACAAAATAATAGAATTATTGGAAAAAAGCCTCTGCGCCCGTGACGTTTACACCAAAGGAATAGTCAGAGGTTATGTTTTGCAAATAATATAAATCGGAATAAACACAGAAATAATGTATTTTGCTGACGTTTCGTTTCGGAAAGTAAGAAAGTTTATTTACCAATAAAAGAAATTCTCATAGTTTCGAGAGAAAAAAATGGTCACATGGTAACGGAGTCATCAGTAAGCTCACTACTAGAATCATTGCCTACCTGAATAACAATAGGCTCTATTGACGGCAAAATGATATCCTCTTATTTTTTGTTTATAACGTGATTCACGGATTTTTTCCATATGTCGGTTTTGTATAAATCGGATATTACGGTTCTTATATTATCTAGAATTACAGCGCTTAAAGTCGGATTCTAATTGCATTTTCTCGACTCGTGTTTTACCCTGCAACAAATCAATTCCATTGGATTAAATATGCAGTAATATGGCGGTACACGTAACAGAGTATGGTCGTGAGTAGATAAGTAATGACAGTTCTGGCTCAAAATCCCATGTTATTTCTTATGGAGGTTAATTCTGGTTTTCAAGGTCACTTTTCACCAGGCTCCACCCACTTGCGCGTGCAGGTCACTACAGATTTTTTACTGGTCTGTGCCGTGCAGTTACGGCTTTTTACTGGTCTGTATGGTATAGGTACAGTTTTTTTTTACTGTTTTACACGTTAACAGATACAGACCAGTAATCAATACCTGTACCGTACAGACCTGCGCGCCCAAGTGGGTTGAGCCTGGCGAAAAGTGACCTTGAAAAAGAGGATGAACCTCCATAAGAAATAATATGGAATTTTGAGCCAGAACTGTCATTACTTATCTACTGTCGTGTGTTTCGCAGATATGGTCTACAACGTATTCTTTTTTAAAATTATGTTCTTTGATAGTTTTTAATAAAAAAATTTCACTGGAATTTTTTCAGAAATATTTATATTTGTAAATCTCATAAACTTTATTATATCGTCCTTTTTCGTATTATTAGGTACTTTATTTAATAGTCGCGAATTATAAGAAGCGTTATCCATAGCAATAACTGAATTTGGGGTAATGTTAGGTAACAGCTGTTAAGCGAACCGTTTTTCAAACCAATCCGCGGTGATATCTTCGTGAGAGTCATCAGAACACTATTTTGTATTTTTGGCTGGCAAGAGCAGTGCGTTGAGTACGAACCCATTTTTGGGCCGGGTCTACCCAACCGTAATTAACAGTATCATGTGCATCAAACCACGTCTCGTCAAGATATATTCCTATTTGATTCGCGAAATATTCCTGTCGAATTTTCACAATATCGCGTGATTCCATTGCTAATAAACGATTATTAATTTTTTTATATTTAAGTCCGCATTCTAATAAAATATCTTTTAAAGTTTCCAAAAATTGATAATTATAATCGCGTAATTTATTCGAAATAGTAGGGATTTCACAATGTTGGTTAAATAAGGTATAATTTAAAGGACAACAAAATAGTATCATTTTTAACACACTTTTATAACTTTACCTATATGTTTGTTTGTTTGCTTGTTTGTAATGGAATCTTTGAACGTGATTCTCACCCACTTCAAAACGTCAGATTAAACTGTAACATTGCACACTTATCAAGGACCTATGAAAATACAATAATTTGACAACTTTGTCCTAATGTCCTCACCAGGATCATTATGATAAAATAAAAAAGACTAACCTATTGTCGAGATTTTAGCGGAGGCGCCGATGTTAATAATATATTCTAATTAATAATAAAAACATGTTAATTAAATGATTTTTAGTAAATTTTAAAAAATTATAGTTTAAAAAAACTAAAAAAACACGCTTTAAGAACCGAACTAAAATGTAAAAAATAATAATGTTTAAATATTAAGATTTTGTTCAACAGCGATAGATTGTAAAAAGCGTGGGGTGCTTGATAGAAATTGTTTAAATATTTTATTGGTAGCTATTCATTAAGAAGAATTATAAAAATATAGTAAGAAGCACCCCACGCTTCTTACAATCTATCGCTGTTGAACAAAATCTTTATATTTAAACATTATTATTTTTTACTTTTTAGTTCGGTTTTTTAAAGCGTGCTTTTTTAGTTTTTTTAAAGTATATTTTTTATGTTTAAATCATCTTCAAACGTTGCCTTAGTTTTGATGGACTGCAGATATTCGATATGGTATACTTTATACGAGGACAATTGAAACTGGTCAGAGTTAAAGCACACGACCGTGCGCACTGAACTTGATATTTTGTCCTATATATTTAACAATGGTATCGAAATTCGAATGGTAGTTGAAACTGCGTAGGCGAATCCGAGAGTGGCAATGTAATCAGCCTGAATGAACGATCTACGCCTGCTCTGGTTTAAACATAATAAAACGGATAGCCCTACTAGCATAAAAAAACTCGTAAATCCTTTCTCAGTAGTCAACGGTGGACTTATGAGATGTTCTGTCAAATTGCCAGTGCAGTGCATAAATACCTGTTATAATATCAAGGTTAAAGTAATAAAAGGTAAAATATTTTAATTATTTACTAATTTACCACAGCTTTCTGGAGACCATTTGAAACAGAGGATAATATAATAACGCCCGAAAATCTTATCATTTTCTTATGACAAGCATTTCTATTTACCTCCGCCCATGTACAATAAAGAGATGCCGACTATTTTTGCCGACTTTTAGTTTTTAAACGCTTTCAATTAAGTTCGTAGACTTTTAATAGTACATAATTTGAAATTAAAAGTATTTACCTTGGATCTAATGTTATTTTTGTAGAAATTTAATGTTTCTAAGTCAGGTTCATCAGGATTTAGAGAAGAACATCATTATTAAATACTGCTGCGACAGCATTATCATATTCCAGCGAGTGAAAAGAAATCTAATCAAATTATTTTTGTTTTATCATTTTTTTCTTATTTGAATGAGGTAAGATTTAAACGCATATGGCCTTCCATTAATTATGATAATTACATTTATCTGCTCCATTTTAGTGAATGATTAAAGCCTGTCGATATTTGAGAACAAATTGAGTAGGTATGTATCTTTTTTTCTTCGGACAAACAAATTGGCAGCATGGACGTGAATACCACAGTACCAGCAGAAATTTACGAGCTGGATGAACTGTATAGATTGCAAAATCAGAGTTAATACCGTAACATAATGCGGGTAAACGTGACTAATACGGATAGGTAAGATAAGTTTCCAGTAGGAGATGTACCGCAGATTAATTTTCTGTATTAATAAAAGCAAAAAAAGGGGAGACGTGAGCTATTTGCAATACTTTATCATTAATATACTTTGCGAAGGTATATCAAACCGTTGCAGGTCATTACACAATATTGCAAGAGTTATTTTCAACTCCATGTAACAGTGGCGTTGAATATCACCCTTGCAAAAAGGGTACAGGTTTATACAGCACATCCTGTAAAGATGCTAACGTTAGCCAGTGTCTTGTATTATAATTAAAATTCAACTCAGTTATCTGCTCCAACATTGTTCAGAAGGTCTTTAAAAAAACAGTATTGTGAACGCTTGGTATAACCAACATAGTGTTTTCCGACAGGCTTTTAAAAAATAATTTGTAATTTATAATGACGTAGAAAATAAACAAAAAATGGATTTTGCTTTAATCAAAATTCTTTACAGTATCATTTAATTTGCATCGACTGACCTCTGAAAAAAGTTTGGATTAAAAAATGTTAAGACCATTATCAGTGAGATTAAAAAATCTAATTTTAATTTGGGCTATGATTACATTCTGAACTGTTGATGGCCGTGTAAAAATATAGTAAACTAAACAGGGAACGTGTATAGAAAAAGATAAAAGAGAGACAACCAAACATTTTTTGATACATCCTAAAAAATGGCAAGAAATAATGACTAAGGTTATGTCTTAACTGAATAATAAAATATAGTAATATTACAGTAAGTATTGTAGTAGTAGTCATCAACGATTACGTCTAACATGATTTGTCATTTATTCCAGTCTGTGTATAGAAGATTGATCGATTTCACGCAAAAAAATAATACAGGTATCTAAAGGTTGTAGGTCATAGGGGAGGGTTAGTAAATGATAAATACGTATAGACGTACAGCCAAAAATTTTTTTAGATGTTTCGCTCTTGTATACACACTAAATCGCATTTTAATTTTTTCTACCACCTTCAATAATAGGGTGGGGATGGCAATGGGGTGGTAGAGGAGGTAACTAACGCCAAAAAATTTTTTTAGACATTTCGTTCATGTATACACACTAAGTCACATTTTAATTTTTTTTTACCCCCTTTAATAATAGGATGGGGTGTGGTAGAGGGGGTAGCTAACGCTAAAAAATTTTTTTAGACGTTTCGTTTTTGTATATACACTAAATCACATTTTAATTTTTCTACTCCCTTTCATAATAGTGTAGGGGGTGGTATTGGGGGTGATGGTGGGGCGGGGTGGCTGATGCCAAAAAAAATTTTGAGACCTCAACTTTTCGTACACGCCCTAAATTGCAATTTTACGGAATATTGCTTGTTTTGCCTATTTACCCTTATTTACCCCATTTACCGCCGAACCCTTCAACGGAATTAGATCAAAATATAATCTAGTTCCAGATCTCATTACAATACAATTTCAAGTCAATATCATAAACGGTACGCATAAAAAAAGTTACAGACAGACAGGCAGACCGACAGACAGGAAATTTTTTTTTCGCTCAAATTTAAAATCTAGACGTTTCATGGCATTTTAAGCCTATTTCAACAAAAATAATAATAATTTTTTTTTCGTTACTATACTACTATAATTAAACATAAAAATAACTTTTTTTTTCTGTGCACTATATTTTTACTTTCAAGAATAATGAAAAGTTTAACTTTCATTTGATGTTAAGAATTATATTAGATTTATACGTAACGATATTTTGAAGTGAAGGTTATAATAATTATAATGTTTATTATTATTTTAACAATTTTAAAACCCTAATTACGATATGTCATAAAAATCTTTGTAAAGAGAAAATGTTTTCCTTCTGACAATTACAAAGAAAACAACAAAATAGTCTTTATAACAGTACGATTACTTCAACAGCACTTCAACAACTGAAATATTTTAGAAGTATTCGAGGGCTGGAATCTGGCTTTGTTTCCAGCATGTGTGTACTGTTATTTTAAACGAAAATAGAAAATTTTTCCTTCTCTTTTTTAAAATACATTTATCATACGATTGATTTTTAAGACGATGATTGTAACAATTTAAAAATTATTACATTAAAAATAATAATGAATATCATTTATAAATAACAAATTTAACGCAAAGAAAATCCAAATAAGCCGAAGAACAAAAAAGATCAATCATTTTTATCTTCCATTCAAAAATTATGTGGATTTTTTTTGTGATACATTTATTAATAACAATTTTAATTAACAATATTACTTAATAATAATTTGATGCAAATAAAATAAATATATAAAGAAAAATAAATATAGTGCACAGAAATCATTTTTAAGTTTAATTCCAAAATATTTTATTACGTACAAATGGCTGCTTCATTAGTTTATAAAATAATTAGAATATAAAAAATAAATAATTTATAACAAAACTGAAGCAAAAGTAAAAGATTTATTACAAAATTCACATTGAAAATAAAGTATGGGTAAAAAGCATGTAGATTTTTCCGGCATTTTCCAGGGCAATGACAATTGGCCAGTTGTTAATATTACATCGAGTTACCCTGGATTAAAAAGAAATGAAGGTTCTACGTTATCTAGAAGCCGAGATATTGTAAAATTTTCATGCGCGCTCCAATTTGAAGTTTCGATCTCAAAAAGTCACATGCCTACCTTGCACTGATGAGAACCAACAGCTCGAAACTGCAGTCTGCAAGTGGTGTGGACGACTGGCATGAGAGCTCCTTTAAGTAGGATCAGTCTTTCGGCTGGTGTTTGTTGCAATCGAAGTATTAGAGTTTTGATGATAATATGCAATTATTACACTTAACGCGCCAGGCTTGTAACTTGTAATTCAGCGCTCGGCGGAACACATATCCCGGAAAGTAGCTGTTGGTTGCAGTCTGGTTACGTTCTTTATAGTAAAATAAGAATTTTATAGAGGAGTTTGCGACTAAAAATAATATGATTTATAAAATAGTGCAAGAAGAAGGCTTTTCACCATTATCTTGATCATTTATTTATCGATTTTAACTATAAAAAATTAAATTAAAGTTCTCTTAAATACAACTTTTCTCTAAAACGTAATTGGAAAATTGTATGGCCTGAAAACTGAGTTTTCCGACTTTGATCAAAAATAGGGCAAATCTGGCTGTACGTCTATACGATGCATTTATCATTTATTAACGCCACCCCCCCCCCCCCCATGGCTTACAACCTTCAAATACCTGTAATAAATTAAATCAATTTTAGTGGCTATGAATCGAGTGTATATCTGATGGATGGAATTTTAAACATAAACTACCCAAAATAAAGTATCTTGCATTGCATAAATATACTTGTCGACCACTCTATGTATTTTTGAACTTGTCAAAGATACTGCATTTATACTCGTTGCGGTTGAGTAAATAAACATATGCAATTATATAAAAAAGCATATATAATTAATGCTTAGTTAGAAACACACCTGCTGAATTTACCGAGGAAAGAAGTGCTTGCTATGGGAACGAAAGTAAAATATACTTAGTTGCTCTAATGAAGGCAAAAAGGTAAATATATAAGTATGCCTCTACTGTGCCTTATTACTGTTTTAATGAACAGACGAGCGTTTAAAAGTATGTATAATAAGCTGGCACACCATTTGCTAAATAAGATAAGTATTCGTACCGCCCCTTTGAGAATATATCGAAAAATGTCGGAGTTGTTAATTATAATATAGATAATAAGGCAACCTTGGCAAGATAGACCGTGAATCTAAAAGTCTGCCGATGGTGGCAACGGAAATATAAATTATACATATGAATCGTATGATAACATAATTGTATGCTGCGGACTAACGTTACTGGTGGCATCAAGCGACGTTTCAATGGTATTAATGTGTTTTTGGATGTAAATGGAATATGCAATTCGAGATATTCAGCGAAAGCGATTTTATCGATACCTATTTGGCTAACTACTGGAACATATTACCCTTTTGTTGCTTTAATTTACTCATCCATGCATTCGTTTTCTGTACAAGATAAATGTCTTCTGGTGTTCGTTTCTCAGTGCCGGTGATTTCTATCACGGGATGTGCGCGTTTAAGGAATTCTTCCTTAATTGCAAACGTACGATTTTAACATAGAACATAAGTTATTACCCAATAGAGTGGAATAACTAGATCCAGCTATTTACTTTTTTAATTTAGTGGCATACGGCGGAGTTAATGTGTTAGGCCGGTCAATAAAACCATCAAACATCTACGATTTTTATGTTGTTAGGACCTCTGAGAGTAGTTTATACCCAAGTTTGCAACCCTGAAAACTCTGTGCTATTCCCGTGGTGTTCGAAAAACTGCGAAATTCTGGCACTTGTTTTTTCGATAAAACTACCTTAAGGAAGCGTTTTTCGGGTATCTTCAGTCAATACTTTTGTAAAGAAAACTAAATTTGCTACAACTTGAGCCATTGGTTGCGAACTTACAGCCAGTGATGGGCAATTTTTTTCAAAAGTGAAGTGAAAAGTGAAAATTTATCGGTAGGGTTATTTTCCAAGACACGTACCGACTAAACTAATGGTCCTAGAAAATAGTCATGAGACAGGAATTTGTGGTGAATTGAATTAGCTTCATTGTTGAAATGGTGCCTCTAGGCCTCTTAGTGTCCTCAAAAACGAAATAATAGTAAAACATCGAATTTTGGGAAAATTATGAAAACATTGTACTGAATAATGTTGGTGTGTATTTCTTTTAAAAAACGTGCAAGAATGTAAATTTAATATTTTTGAAGTCACATATGTCTTTAAATAAACATACACTAAACAAGTAAACGTAAACATAAAATAAACAACGTAAACATAAATGTAAACTATAAAATACTATTTACACAGTCAAGCACAAACACCGCAGTAGTTTACAACTTCGCCCTTTTGGAAGGACCGGGTCTCATCCAGTCTGGATCAGTGGGGGAGGGAGGAGGAGGAGGAACGACGTTTTCTGGAGGTGGAGGCGGGTCGTCATATGGTGTTGGGTCGTCCACATCCTCGTCCAGGAAGATAGGGGTGACATGGTTGCAACTTCGCCCTCGGCAAAAGAAGCATAGGAGAGAGCACCTGAACCCTACCCGCCCTTTATTGCGTTTGCAAGCCACCATTCTAAGCAGGGTCTGAGGAGTGAGCTCTGTGCACATTGTGACGGACATAAGACTTTGTTCGCTGGTGAGTGGTGGCCCTTCCACAGTCATACAGGTTTTTGTCGACCATTTTTGTAAGAATAATATTTTGCAGTATCTGTGGCGGGGGGAGGCGACAAGGTTGACCTTGGCCGTTGCTGCCGATTTTACAACTGCTGAGTATCACAGGGTGTTCAGCGTTCCCTTCTCCTCCGTAGAGGTTCATCAAGATCTCTTCGCCAGCATTTCTTCTTCCTGGTTGAAGTTTGGATGAAGGAAAATGCTGGTGAGGTCTATCCAGTGGATTTTTTTAGGACGTTGCACCACTTCATCTTGTATTGCCAGAAAAGGGCAGAGGTGGTGTTACATTAACTGATGGCATGCAGGAAGAAAACCATCCCTCGTGGTACCTGCATTTCTCCAGATGTAAAGGAATTTGTTGGGCGCACTCTGACCCACCTCTGTCGCCTACAGGAAGTACACGTTCACCTGTCCAGAGCTTACGCCATTGAGGAGGACCAGTGGGTCGACGTCGTCCCCAACGATGAAAACTTGGTCGAACGATTAGCCCTTGGGGAGGGCAGCCCTCACTATATCAGCATCGGCGTCTTCTTGAGATTGATTGATTGATTGAGATTGATATCTTCTTTTGTATTTGTGATATTAAGGCAATAAAAATACGAGCCTGTTCACAATTAAATTTCTGATAAAACAACGGCAGTAAATGCTGTTTCTATTAATTGGCAAATAAGTTGCAAAAACACAAAAACCAAAAACACTAAAGAAATTTATAAAATATTTATTTGGAACGGAACGAGAAATACCATTTAATTTTAATGTAAAACAACTGCTCATCTGCTGGCGTCAGTGATTGTCCTTAGGAGTGAAAATAAAACATTAAATAAATTAAAATAGTGCAGAAACATTTTTGATAGAAATTCGAAACATTAATTTATGTAAAATTCCAAGTTTAATTTTGATTTTGTTATAACAGAAAATATATAACGGTACGTTTGGACTTCAGATAAACTGGCTGCATGAAAAAATACTATACATTATCCGGCCGCCTACTGCTACCGAGAATAGAATAGAACAGGCTAATCACCTCAAAACAATGGTTAATTTCAATTAAAACTATTTTAATTGTACCCAGAAGGCCCAATAATTTTCATCTGCATATTAAATTAATGGTCGACTCGGTTGCTATGCACCTCTTCTTAGAAAGGACGTGCCTGGATTAGAGTATTTTAATATATGCATGCATATTGGTTCGTAGGGCCCGGTACACCAAATTGAAGAAACAAAAGTACTCAAGACATAATAAAAATATAACTGCCAATAAACTGTATTAAAATGGACGTAAATCTTTCTTTAATATCGGCATGCGCGGGCTCAATGCAAAACACTTTATGTCGAGCTGCTTCAATTGTAAACCGTAAAATAAAAATATATTGCACATAGAAGTACAGGGGCGGCTTAAGAGCCGGGCAAACCGGGCGGCTGCCCTGGACGCTGACTCGGAGGGGCAAGGATAAAAAAACAATGATTTCAGGTGATTGTACATTGCCACTGTAGAAACCGTTCACGTGACTAGTCAGGCCGATTGTTCAGTATGTACCTGACAGGGAAGGCCACGCGTCGATCACAAGCATTTGTTTACTCTTCTTGCACTATCTCTGTAACTTGAATAGACCTTGGCTATGAAATACGTTTTTAACTAATCATTGCATCTTACTGGTTTTCGGATTATCATCTATAGTAGTTTGGGGGCGAGCGTAGGTGCGTCCTTACTATGTACATACTTCGGTATGCGATGTAAAGCAACGACAGGCGCAGTTAGTACTTGGATGGGTGACCATTCCAACGGAAACCGCGTTCTCGCCTCACATATCTTCCGGCGGCTTGTATATCAGTGTATGCGCGGAAGCTATACAACCTTAGGCGAGGGTTGTATAGGAGATATACCATCCTTCGGAGGGGATGTAAAGCCGTCGGTCCCTTGTCTATTAAATGTTAGGCAAGTAAAAGATCCCTACTCTTCTTAAGGGAAGAGGTTCGGCAAAATTCCTAGTTGGGGGTAGCTCGTCTACAGGCGTCGGTGTTAGGCCTCAGTAGCGGAAATAGGCCGACGTTAAATAAATGTATAAAAAAAAAATCTATAGTAGTTGCTTCCGTATATTTTAAAATGAGCCCAGGTATAGTATAAACTGGTTTTAAGGAGCTTTGATTTACCAACAGTAATAATTAAAATTCAACTTATTAAAAAAGTAGTATATTATGTATATGTTCATGTTATCCCATGTGTTAAATTAAGTAGTAATCGCAAGATCTGAAGGAATATTGTTGCGTTTTGGTATATCTGTAAAATTCTCATGGTTATCACAGGGGCGCCCTTGGAAATAAAAGCACAACAGAAATAAAGTTTCTTCAATGAAAATTGAAATTGAATTAAAGCATTTTTTGTAGGAATTAAAGTAGTTTAGGTATTACTATTCATAAGTGTCATACGGTTTGCAAAATTAATTACAATTATCATTGTAGAGGAATAGCACACTGTTGACATTCATTATTTGGAACGCCTATAATCTAGATTTTAAAATCGTTCATATTTGTATGTACTATGATGCTCCAGAGCTAAAATACCTCCATAACTTATAAACTATCAGGGTATCGTCTGGTCGATAGCCGAGTGGATTAAAGCGCGAGGTGGCAATCGCGATTAATCACATGGACATCGCACCACCGGGTTCGAATCCTGGCTCCGGCACTGGCACTGTCGGAGGAAATGGTTGTATGTCCGCGTTTTTTCAATGTGTAACCCCCCTTCCGCACAAGCCCTGACTTCTGGAATTGGGGGTTGTCTAATTTCTGTGGTGTTTATTTATTTATTTATTTTTTTCTCGATATGCGGTCAGATATATTCTACACAACCCAAAACATTCAGAGAGTGCCTGATGCGGTAAATGAGGGAATAGGGTAAGTGCGAAGGCATTAGGATGAAACAGTAAAGAAAACGTCAAATAGTACCGAATCAGGAGTTACAAGTGATCAATAAGGGTCAGGTATCAGTCTGAACTTAGATACTACTGCAACAGTGCTTCAATCGGAAGTCACAGCCATAGAAGTCCGCGCTGAAGAAAATGATACAGAGGCCATTATATGATAAGAGGATCGCCGCATCATCACTGATAATCAGAGAGCTCTCAAAGCTCAACAGTAGAAAAAGTAGACGCGCGTTCATTGACTTGTCACTTAAAACAAAGACTACGCACTACAGAAAGAGCAAAAAATAACTAAAACACTATTCTAACAGGACCCTGCACACGAAATAAACATCTTACTAAATTCAAAGTGACTTGAACGTTGCGTGTGTGACAGAAAGAAACCAACCCCTCATCACATTTTACGTAAATGGCCAGCATTAGTGACTAGAAAACTTCTACTCACATTTCGCTGGACAGTCAAAAATATCCATTGATCTTATACAGGGAGAACGGGCTTAAAGGAATGATGAAACTACTATGGGGCACAATAAATGAAGAAAAAATCCTCCCCTCAATTCAGTGTCAAGAAGGTTCATTGTTTTAAACAAACTGACCTTGTTCTTTTCCATTATAGGATTTAAGTTTGCAAAAACTTGACCACTAAGCTGTTTCCTTCATTCCTGCTTTATCAAGGCACCTTCTATTACAAAATGTAGCCAGGGCAACTTACAGAGACGAGCTCGTTTCACTTTCAGCGCGATTGACATCTTTGGACATCCCTCGCCTATACGAATGCAAATTTTCGTAAAATGGGATTTCTATCGTTCGTAAAAAGTAGAAATGTGATACTGATTACCATAAATAATTTAATAGCCATGCCTCCTTTATTCTCTTGAAAATAAGACCACTATGGTTGATCTCCAAACCAGTACCAGTAGAACACAACAAGAAGGAATTTCTAGAAATGTTATAATAGCCTATTTTTTGGCTTAATGTTTTATGTTGTTTGTAATGAACATTCTTTTATACTCTGATGAATCGTGTACGTGTGTATGAAAAATATATTTCTAAGACTCTTTAGATACAAAGAATTGTAAATTTACTTTCAGTTATATTAGTTATATTCTTCGGGTTGTCTAAAATTTGTAATTTACTGTGATGAATACCTATTCATGTTTGCATAGTTTTATTGTGAAAATATCAATGGCGTCATTATGTTGAAAGTTGGCCACTTGACATATAGACTCGTTGCTTTTTAGTTCTGCTGCGCTTAAGGCCGTTCAAGACAATACACGACTTCAGGATGCTTTACTGCTTAATGATAAAACTTAGCATTATATTCATTTCGTGATTTATAGCTTTAACTTAGACAAAGTTCAAGGCTACATCTCTACATGTTTTCAAAGATCGCGATATTGAAAGATATTTTGTTACACTGGTGAAAATAATGAATTTAATGGTAATGGTAATTTTACGGTTTACAATTGGATCAAGAATAGAAAAAACATGGAGATAATTTTCATCATAAAGATACGGTTATTTGTTACACCTTCAAGAGTTACTTATCGGAGGTCAGTTTCAAAACAATATTAAAATAAACATAATATTTTTAGTCTCAAACTCCTCTATAAAATCCTTATTTTACTATAAGGAACGTAACCATACTGCAACCAACAGCTACTCTCCGGGCTATGTGCCCCGCCGAGCGCTGAATTACAAGTTACAAGCCTGGCGCGTTAAGTGTAATTATTGCATATTACCATCAAAACGCTAATGCTTCGATTGCAATAAACACCAGCCGAAAGACTGATCCTACTTAAAGGAGCTCTCGTGCCAGTTGTCACACACCACTTGCAGACTGTAGTTTCGAGCTGTTGGCTCTCATCAGTGCAAGGTAGGCATGTGACGACCGACACGAGGATCACTTGACTATTTAGTACATTTCGGTATCTTTGGGACAGCGATCTAGCGGTCCGGTGTCTGTTGCAATCGAAAAATAAATAGCCTGACTGGGCTTAGCATAGTTCAAATGTGCTTTTAGAGGGCTGAATATTAAAACATAATATTTTTTGTCGCAAACTCCTCTATAAAATTCTTATTTTACTATAAGGAACTACTCGGCAAAAATATTATCAAGATCACTTCTTCTTTTAGGGCCTGCAAACGTCATTTTTGACAACAATTGAAATGTCAAAAACGGAGAGACTTAGGTATAAGACATGATACACAAAATCGGCCTAGAATTTTCCGTGCAATCCAAAAATGTGTATATATACAGGGTGTCCTATTTAAATTAAGCAAGTTAACATCTACTGCCGGTATAACCGGAAGTGCCACCATCTTGAAAACATTTTAGCCGAGTCGACATTAGTTTACTACCAAATTTTCAATGTCTACTTTTCGATATATCGATCGGCGCAGTTCGCCGTGGGACACCTTTTATCGACATTAGTTTACTACCAAATTTTCAAAATTTTCCAATGTCTATTTTTCGAGATATCAATCGCCGCAATTCGTCGTGGAACATTCTGTATAGGCAACAGAGATGGTAAATTACATTGCTGAATATTTTTGCAATGCATACATTATATTTTATGTCTCAATTATGCATGATCTCCTAGGTGCACATATTTACTTTGACAACTGAACAAGTTAGCGAGGAAAAGTCGCCCGATGTTTCGAATTTATTTCTGCTTTATCTTCTGACAAAGTTCCCTCTCCTCACAAAGTATCTAATGATTAAATTTAAGCTTAAGCCGCCATTGTCTCGTATACCGTCAGTTTTTACCGATATATCTTTTACCAGTAACAAAAAAAGTATACTTATGGGGGACGGTATCACAGTGTTTATAGCTCGTCTAGCTTTCTCCCTGAGCATACCTAGCGAAGTGGGTTCGAACCCCATAATTACCCACAAGAAGTGGTTCGGATCCCACTATAAACTGTAGGGTTCCGTCTCCTCTACTCACACAAGTCTTGGTTTAAGTGAGTCATTCAAGTGTTTTAAAACGCGGTTAAAACCTCTATTTTTTATTTATCTAATCTCAAAGACACATGTATATATGAAAGCAAATCGCTGTAGAAATACTCGACTTCCACTTAATTTATTTATGATACTGGATGCAATAAATTGAGTATTATTTTCCTGATATGTACTTTTTTCAACGAAACTAGTATTGTGACGCTTGTCTTACATCAATCAGCCCATCTTTTCACACAAATGGTAGCAAAAACCGACTCTATTCCAGATCTTTATTGGTTCCGGTTTCGCAAGTGCATTTAGACGTCGCGTTTCTTCTAGCATTTTACCACTATTAATTTCTTCTCAGAACAAGGAACTTTCAGCCGATAAGCGTATCTTGTTTTCTCGTATAGAAACATGTTTTGTAATGGCGGTTAGCACCTACTAACTAAAAACAAGATAGCTTTGCAAATACTTCAATTATACTAGGTTCATGCAAATCGAAATCATGCGGTGTAACCAGTCATGCCGTTATGAGTAAGGGCAGAGGAATTTTTACTTTAAGGTTGAACCGTCATATTTTCAGTTCTTGACATTACATTCATTAATCAAGAACCAATCCCTCATAATTCTAGTTTTTTTTATTACTTATTCGTATTATGGAACACATTTTAAAGAATTCAATTTTCAGTTTTAAAATTTATAAAATTTCTTTGGAAAATATTTCACAACAAAACCTCTATTTTATAAAGGACATCCTGTAGAAAACAAAAAGCGTTTGAGTCACATCATTTAATGCTCCATATTTTGTTATATCATGACAAGGATCAGAATTTAGGTCCATAGTGTTAAAAATTTATATGTTACTTTTACCAGTTGCACCGAATCGTAAACAATTTCCACGAGTTAGCAGCGACCTAGTTCCAATGAGGATAAGGAAGCTCTTATTCAGCGAAGATTATAAAATGTTATAAATATATGTGAGAGTAGAATAAGATTTACTTTTCATTGTAATTTCGTTATAATAAAGTCAATTTAAATTCAACTTGCATCATTCTTTGTGGGCTAAACTTAGCCCTACAAATTGTAAATTGTTTTTAAAAACAAGGTTGTTACGGCCATCAACGTAACTGGTGTCAGAAGTGTGATTTTGTGAAGAGTTTTCTTTCGAAAATTAAAGAAAACGTTGGTTTCAACCATTTGCCGAAGCAGAATCCACCCTGAGGGACGAAGATAGTAGCCGAGGGCAAGAGTCCGACGACAGCGAACAGTAGTCCTTAATTAAGAAGATTTCAAGAAAGAAGAATTCAAGAAAGAAGGATTCAAGAAAGAAGATTTCAAGAAAGAAGTTCAAGCAAAGAAATTTCAAGTTTTTGAAAATTTCCCTACATTCATCCATTCATCTACATTCAACCCCTACTCATCCCAGGTACATCAAAGGAACCCAAGCGAGCAAAAAAACGGAGGGAAATACGAGGCAGGCTACGGTTTCTACATAGCTAGAAAGGTCACTCGTATCGTTATACCTCCCTCGCCAACATGTCGAAAAATGAAATCATCTCTAGTGATGCTATTTTTGTAAGTATGATTGCTCATTCCTGCTTGTAAAATCAAATTAACCCTTACCCTATTTTTGACCCTTTTTATTATTCCGCAATAAAATTATTCTATAAGTCTCGACGTCCTATCGAGCAAAATAAACATTATATTTAACTGTACAATATCAAAAATATTAAAACAAAATTGATAATATATTAGAAGAATTTTCGAACTTAAATATATCCAAAAAATAAATTTAAAATGGCAACACAACAACAGCATCAGCAACCCCAACCCCAACAACAGTATCAACAACCGACAATTAGAGACCAGCTAGAAACCATCCCGAGATTCGATGGCAATCCAGTAACAATATCGAATTTTACTTTGGCATGCGAAAACGTAATAAATGCACTAGGACGAGCTGAAGACAATGTGTTCAATTCATTTTTAATGGCCCATATTCGCAGCAAATTAGTTGGCCGTGCAGCACAGCTGATTGCAGTAAGAAATATTTTAACTTGGCCTAGTTTAAAAGAAGCGATTCAGCTAACTTTTGGAGATCTACGTGACGAAGATTCACTTATACGCGACCTTCTGATGATTAAACAAGAAAACAACGAATCAGCAATAAAGTTCGGAGAAAAATGCCAAGATATAAATAGCCTATTAATGTCGAAAGTAAATTCGACTGAAAATGATGAAACAATAAAACAAGAAAAAATTAAATTGTATAACAATATGACCATAAAAACATTTATGAAAGGCTTAAAAGAACCATATAGCCTTATCGTGCGCTGCAGAGAACCCAAAACAATAGAAGAAGGCATAAGTATAATTACCGACGAGGACAACTTAAATTATATAAGAAAAACAAGTCAATTTCCTGCTAGAAACGTGCCGCAAGCACCATTTCCACAAACGCAGTTTCCCCAAATAAGAAGGTCTGTACCATTCGCCAGACCTCAGCAAAGTTTCATACCACCTAATCGATATCAAAATTTTAACCAAAATAATCGATATCAACAACCATTCGTTAGACAAAATAACTGGCAACCAAATTGGCAAGCAAATAATTCACAACAAAATAATACACAAGCATTTAATAGAAATAATATTCAACAGCAGAGACCACCGACTAATGTATTTCAACCCCGTTTTCAACCTAGCGCAAGACAGAATTTTTATAAACCTACACCAATGGACACTTCTTCTGGTAACGCTACTTTTAGGAAACCAAATTTCGCATCTAATGAACTACACTATATCAACATAAACGATTTTTATGATCAACCTGAAGAATATTTTGAAAACTACGAAGATCAGTATCAAGCACAGTGTGAATATTATCCAACAGACACAAATCAATACCAATGCACTCCTCAATATTTCGAAGAAGCCTACCAAGAAAACACAAATACTGAGCAACCACCCTGTGAACCATTATTCGATGAAGCGACAAATTTTCAGGATACCAGCCCGGACAAGAAGAAAACTTAGTATATATTAATGCGCAAATCGATACACATTTACCCTATATTTACATACCGGAATTTCAAGCAAATTTTCTGATTGATACTGGTTCAGCAAAAAGCCTCATAAAACCGGAATTAGCCATGAAATATTTCAAGAATAATATCAAACCAGAAAAATTTTTAATCCAAACTGCCCATGGACGTACAGTACATACAGGAAGTATTATGGCCAGTTTACCGAAAACGTTAAAGTATTCAACACCATATAAATTCTACTTATTCAATTTTAATAATGAATTTGGAGGACTACTAGGCATGGACCTATTACGAGAAACTAAAGCACAAATTAATACATATAAAAACTTATTAATTACAAAGAGAACTACAATTCCATTGAATTTAATTTGCACTGAAACCGAACAGGAGGAAAATGCAAAAATAATTCCACCTAGAACAGAGGTAATAGTCAAATTACCGGTAGAGAAAACAAAATTAAAACAGGGACTAGTTTCTCAACATAAATTCAAAAAAGATTTAGAAATTCCACCATCAATAGTCACCATAGAAAATAATTATATTATTACAACAATAAAAAATAATTCAGACGAACCACAAAATTTTAAACTGGACAAACCAATTAAGGTACAAGATTTTATGGAAATAAACAACATCGAGATGGACACTCCTGAAACATACGATAACTCACAAATAGATATGAAACTGGTAGAAAACTTAGAGAAAAACTTAAGAACAAACCATATGAATACAGAGGAAAAAGAAAAAATACAACAACTGTGTCTGAAATACAGAGACATATTTTACCACGAAGATATGCCACTTACATTCACAAGCAAAATTAAACATCATATTAAAACAAAAGACAACGAACCGATTTACACAAAAAGCTATCGCTACCCCCAAGTACACAGAGAGGAAGTTAGAAACCAAATGGACAAGATGCTGAAAGATGACATCATACAACATAGTATATCACCCTGGTCATCGCCTATATGGGTTGTCCCTAAGAAACAAGATGCAAGTGGAAAAGCAAAATGGAGGATAGTTATAGACTACCGACGGCTCAATGAAAAAACTATTGATAACAAATATCCTATTCCAAATATAGACGACTTATTAAGCAAACTAGGAAACAGCACTTATTTTACAACTTTAGACTTAGCCAACGGGTTTTATCAAATAGAAATGGCTCCAGATGACATAGAAAAAACTGCATTTTCAACTGAGAATGGACACTATGAGTTTAAAAGGATGCCCTTTGGACTAAAAAATGCCCCAGCGACTTTCCAATCTGTAATGGACCACATACTTAGAGGATTGCAGAATGAAATATGCTTAGTCTACATGGATGACATTGTCGTCTTTTCCTCATCTTTGGACGAACATATTTCACGTTTAGACAAAATATTTGAAAGACTTAGGGATGCGAACCTAAAGATTCAATTGGATAAATCTGAATTTGTGAGACACGAAGCCGAATACTTAGGTCACGTTATAACACCAGACGGAGTACATCCCAATCCCGACAAGGTACGAGCGATTACGAAATTTCCAATACCAACCACTACGAAAGAAATAAAGCAGTTCCTTGGCCTCGTAGGTTACTACAGGAAATTTATTAAGGATTTTGCACATTTAACCAAACCATTGACGAAATGCCTAAAGAAAAATTCAAAAATAATTCATGATAAAAAATTTGTTGAAGCTTTTGAAAAATGCAAAGAAATTTTGAGTAATGCACCCATACTACAATACCCGGACTTCAATAAGACATTCATAATAACTACGGATGCATCAGATATTGCACTCGGCGCGGTGCTCTCGCAAATGAAGTCAGGAAACGATTTACCTATATGCTATGCTTCAAAAACTTTAAATGAAACCGAGAGAAAATATAGCACGTGCGAAAGAGAGCTGATGAGCGTTATTTTCGCAACGAAAATTTTTAGATCATACATATTCGGCAGGAAGATAAAGATAGTAACAGACCACAAACCCTTACAGTGGCTGATGAACCTTAAAGAATGTAACCCTCGACTAACACGCTGGAAATTACGATTAGAGGAATTTGATTACGAAATTGTTCATAAGAAAGGAAAACACAACTTAAACGCTGACGCCCTATCAAGGATAAAAATCTACCCCATAGAACATTCAATCGCCGCCACTGCTGGAACCTCAAGAGACCTAAATACACCAACACCTAGTGAAATAAATGATATCTTACGAAGTGGAAGCGACCAACCAAATCGAATAGACGCCGATTTAGAAATACCCGGGATTGACCTAGAAATACCCGATATCGATCTTCAAATGCCCGCTCAAGTAGAAGAAAATGTAACTATACATTCCCAGGAAGATAATACGCCTAGTATACCCCTAGCAGACGACGCCATAGAAACAAAAAATAAACAAATATGGTTTAACACAACCCAAGACCCGAGCGAGTATACCACAAAAATTGTGCAATTTGACAAGAAAAAGGTCTATCTGACCTTCATTGCAAACGATCAGTTACAAATACAAAACTGGTTAAAAGAATATCTGGTACCAAAAGAAACATACTATGTTAATTGTACAGACGAGTTCTATCCCACATTATGCCAAGCCTATTTAAGTATTTTCATGAGCTATAAACCGAAATTAATTAGATGTATGGGTCACAAGACATATATACTACAAGACAATGAAAAATTAAACATTACAAAAAGAATACATGAAAATCTAAACCATCGTGGAATCTTACCTACTTTACTACAAATTAAAAGAAGCTACTACTGGCCATTGATGGACAAAACGATTTCAGACTATATAAAAAATTGTGAGATTTGTAATAGGGCCAAATATGACCGAATACCGCCTGCAGCAAACATCAATTTGACGACTACAGCGAGCAAACCATTGGATCATGTGTTTATAGACACTTTTGTAATTGAAAAACTCAAATTTGTAACTTTATTAGACTCTTTTACGAAATATGCTGTTGCTTATGAAATAGAGACCAAGAACGCAACGGAAGTCTGCGACGCTCTGTTAGACTATTTTATGCATTATGGAATACCAAGAAAAATAACCACAGATAGCGGAACCGAATTTGAAAACGGTCTAGTTAAAGATCTAACCACGCTATACGAAATAGACCATCACTTAACCACACCTTACAATCCCAGATCAAACGGAGCCATAGAAAGGCTTCACTCAACCCTAATCGAGCATTATAGGGTAGCCAAATTAACAAGCCCTAACATGAGACCCATCGTCAGAATAAAACAATGTATAATCGCCTACAATAACACCATACATTCCGCAACGAATTTTACACCACAAGAATTACTATTAGGACAAACCAACGCAGCCAACCCTTATTCTATAAATGTTCAGCATAGAAACTATCAAGTTTTCGTCGACGAATTGAAAAAGACCACCCAAGCTCAGTACGAACTAGTAAAACAAAATTTAATAAAAACAAAACAGGCAGCATATCAAATTGATCTAAGAAAAAATCAAGATTCAACAAGTCAATATAAAGTTGGAGATAAAGTTTATATGCGAAACCCCCGCGGGAGATCTAAAACGACAAACCCATTCATAGGCCCCTATATAATTCAAGAAATTAACCCAGACAAAACTTGTGTTTTATTAAACAATCAAACAAAACATACCAGAAAAATTCATATGGATAAACTAAAACATTCCTATCTTATTCCAGATACGGAATCGGACGAGTCATCAGCGGAGGAATCGGAGAACTAAAAATTGAAAAATACACCGACAAAGCGGGACTCTACCCACAACATATTGGCACCGCCCAAATTCAAAAATCCAAATGGACCCTGATTAAAGAAATAAGCTTAGACTCCTTGTACGCCAACTATGTCACACTTAGAAAAATGTACAATAAACTGGAAGGCGCCTATAATAACACCCAATATGGAAAAACGTATATATCAGAAAATAAAATATATTTAGCCACTAGTCAACATATGTTAGATGTAGCAGAACAAAAATTCAAGCAGTTATTAATTCACAAAAGAACAAAACGAGGACTTCTCAATATTCTAGGAAAAGGAATAAAATTGATCTCAGGAAACTTAGATGCTGATGATGGCGAACGTTACGAGAAAGAAATACTAAAATTGCAGGAAAGTCAAAATAAATTATCGCATATGAGTTCAAATCAAATTTCAATATTGGAAAATACCATTAAAACATTCAATAAGTCTATAAATACTCTGGAAAATAATGAGCTAATTATGACAAGCAGAATAATACAAATTCAGGCACATATGGAAAAACAAGATATCTACGCGACTGAAAATAGAGCGATATCATTGTTACACACTACACACAACCAACTAATTCTTGCCATGAACGAAATTATAAGAGCCTTAGAAGAAATAGAAACATCAATTACCTTCGCCAGAATAGGATTAATGCATCCCGCTATAATCGATCCAGATGACCTAAAATATGAACTACAAAAAATAACAGAACTAATTGATGAACCGTATAAACTGCCATTCCCCATGAACAATGTGACTTCATTCGAAAAAATCATGGAAATTAAAGCCTATCAGAAGGACAACGTAATAAAATTTATCATTGAAATTCCTATCACCCAGAACGAGATATATAATGTTTTTCATTTATGGGCTTTACCCACGTTAACGTCTGACAACAACTTCAATCTCATAATCCCAAAATCCAAATTCCTAGTTCTATCCGAGCAATCATACGCATTATCTGATGAACCCTGTATAGAAATAAGTAATGAAAATTATTTTTGTAAATTATCAAAATTGCATAACGTAAATAACAAAATTTGTGAAATTCAAATTATACTCAAAGAACAAAGTTTAAATTGTAGTCAAAATAAAATAAAACTTATTGAATCTAAAGTGCAAGAAATTGACAAAGACCAATACATAATTATTTCTCCTACGAGAAATGTGTTAAAAATAAACTGTAACAATCACTTGCAAACTAAAGACGTTCTTGGAACTTATATTATCTCGCTTTCACCAGATTGCTTTATTCAGTTTGATCATCATATAATAAAAATATATAAAACTGATTTAAAAATAAATCAAATTAGCAGCTTTTTGCCATACATACAAAACAATGTTGACAAGTTATTTTTCGAAAATAAAGCATTAGAAATCTCACATATTAACTTAGATGATATAAACAAACTAAACGATGAATTAAATTTAAACAAACAACTTGTAAAAAACATAGAAACTGAAGAGATGTCGAGCTTTGATTTTAAAACCCTTATTATTTATCTTGTGATTGTTTTGATAATAATTTATGGTATGTTCCCTAGACTGAAATTATTGTATTTGAAAATGACTTCAAGTAAGAATCAACAGGAAAGACACCAAGAAACTACCCCAACAAGAGATGTACCCTTTCGCATAGCATGAAGGAAGCTATGCTCAAGTTTGGCGCCGGAGGAGTTAGCAGCGACCTAGTTCCAATGAGGATAAGGAAGCTCTTATTCAGCGAAGATTATAAAATGTTATAAATATATGTGAGAGTAGAATAAGATTTACTTTTCATTGTAATTTCGTTATAATAAAGTCAATTTAAATTCAACTTGCATCATTCTTTGTGGGCTAAACTTAGCCCTACAAATTGTAAATTGTTTTTAAAAACAAGGTTGTTACGGCCATCAACGTAACTCACGGAAAGAAATGCTCTTAAAAAAATATCACCACTTACAACTTAAAAAATATTTACATATCTTTTAAGGATGTGAATAATTTAAAATCATCGTTTCTCTCATTAATATTTGTGCAGAGGAACCGTTACCGAAAGATAAAAGACGGAATGTCTAGACTCTCTCACGGTATAACAGTTTTTATATGTGTCAGATAATGCTTTTTATATTTATTTTTATTTTTACAACCATGTGTTGCACGAAGACACTACGACGTCCATGAGAAGATATCCAGGATGTATATGGTCGGTGATAATTGCCTTGCAACTAGATATGTTATTAACATAATAGCTAATAGATAATTTGTATAACATACAACATTTGTGTAATTATGGTTTTTGTCTTTTTTACATATGACGCCGGAATAATGTTATTTGAAAGGGTGAATTGTGTTATAGAAGTATTGAAGAATTATGAGTGGTAATTTTTTTTATCAGTCTCACATATATACACCTTCTACTTGGAGGATAATCATCATTTTCTTCAAATATTTCTCATATGAGTTCGTATGATATAATATATTAACTGAATCCATCCAGTATCTTATATTCTTATGCGCGCACATGCATTTGATAATAATGCGAATAACGATCCAACAAGGTCTGCAATTTATAATTTATCTGATCTAGATGAAGCATATAATTACTTCAATATCATATTTACGTACCCTTTTAATACACATTTTCCAGACGCAAGTACTTTAGCCCTGATAATGCTAATCAGTAGTGGGTCAATAATGAAGTCTTCATAACCTGAAAAATGCATATTGCATTGATAAAGAAACCGAAAAAAATACTATCAAAGTAAAATGAATGGTTCCGATAATCCCAGCAAAGTCACATGGAATGTTATCGCTGAAATGTCAAATAAACATAAGAATCTAAAGAATTTGTGTAACAAAAATGGTATGACGATAGATGATGCTACTCTTTTAGCCGCAAACTTCAACAATTTCTTTATAAATGTACCTAAAGAAGTAATTAAACAAATCCCTATTAAAAACCAAATTAGCGATGGTCAACATACAGATATTAAACTCAATCAATTTGGTTTATCTTTGGAACCTTCTTTATGTGAGAAATTAGTAAATTTATTAAATAACAATCTAAAAATAAAGTATTTGGTCAAATTCCTACGTTTTTAATAAAAAAAACACTTGCAAAACCCTTGACGTATTCAGTGAATTTATTATTTCATACGGTACTTTTCCAAAATACTTAAAATTAGGGACAGTAGTCCCTATTCGTAAAAAACTCGATGCAGAGGATATGGCTAATTATAGGCCAATAACAGTACCTTCTGGCTTTTGTAGTGTTCTAGTATTGTTATCTGTCTCGTATGTCAAATTTTCTTCAAAATCATAAGATTTTTAATGAAAATCAACATGGATTTCGTGCTTCTAGGTCTACGGGCGTTGCCCTATATTATTTTTATAAAAGAGTTGTTGACTATATTGAAGCAGATGAATGCCCTGTTGGAACTTTTTGCGATTTGAGCAGGACGACTATGTCAACCAAATAAACATATCGATAAATGAATTGTCAAGCTACGGTGTTCAGGGGCGTCGCTCTCGATCGGGTCTGCTCGTTTCTGACTAATATGAATCAATACGTTAGTGAGACATTCCACACGGAAGGCACTACAGGTCAGTTCAACCCAGGGTATAGAGTTATTACCAGGTTTCCACAGGGTTCAATATTGGGCCCTGCGCTATTTTTATTATACACAAATGAACTCGATACCATAACATCAGATCTTTTGTCATGTACGCAGCTGACAAATCGCATAACTTGTCGGTTAAATCTAATGTTTGTGCAGGAAATATTGTAAAAAATATAAAATATAATATATTTTTGGTTTATTTATATTTGAATTTTGTGTATTCATGTCTGTTAACAGAACTTGTTTTAACTCAATTAAAAAAGTCCACTCTATTAATATAAGAAACAAAAAGGATTTTTATTTACCATTCTATAAATACAAAGTATCCTGATATTATCCAGATCATATTGGTCTTAAAGTTGTTAATCGTTTACCAGTTAAGGTAAAGCAGGTTAAATATGTACATTTTTTTTAAATTAGAGCTTAGAGAATTTCTTATATTTGTATTCTATCATCATGATAATGTATAAATTTAGATTTAAGCAAGTGTGACGATTTCTATACAATTCATATTGTCTTAAAGGGAAATAAATTTATTATTACTGGTACTACTATTATTACTACTTATGTTTATATTAATATTTAATTGTATATTCGCATATATATAAACCATAATTAATAAACTATGTATGTGTTCCAGGGAGTAGATCCTTTGTCACCATTTATATTAACAACTTTACATTTTCCAATTTCGAAACTCTCATAGGGATCCAGGCTGTAATTAAAATTGAGTCATATGTTTCTTAATTCTAGTTGTTATTTTTGTCCAACATACCTCATATTACAATCCTTACAATTGATTTCGAAAGTGCTGAGCCTTTGAATTAATTAAACTTTATCCTTTCGGTTGCCTGTCTAAGTAGCCATTTTACATTATATTGAATCTAATGGAAGTGCAACACAACAAATTTTATAAAACTATTTGATTTCGGTACTAATTTGTAATGAGGATATTCTTGAAACCTTTATGTAATGCTAATAACTATAAAATGGACGAAAATTTATTCAGTTGTTCACAACTAATCGATAAAAAATTTTCTTTCTTTGCAGGAATAATAAATTTAGTTAAAGAGAAAATATCTCATCCAATCAGCTAATGAGTTTTAATTAATTTAATCTTTAATTCGTCTCACTGTTCCCGATATACAATGTGTCGGCGGCAAAGCGGTGTTATAGTATGGCACGCGATCCTGACCTTTTTTTGTTGGAATCTGTAAAAAAATAACAGGGTTATAGGTATCGAAATATTACCAATAATTCTGATGATATGACTGCTACTAAATCGTAAAACATAAAATACCGTTTCCTGAAATTTTACATATCCATATCTAAATCTATAAATCCCAGTGCAGTAATTTCAATAAATAAATAAACATAAACACTAAGTGCCTTCCCAATTTGTGTTTCCCAAAGCCGCTAAACAGTGTTAAGCATAACACAAACACATAGGTATGAATAAGTCATATACAAGTGCACCATATGTATTCAACAAACGGTCAACAAACTTTATGCTTTATGACATTCTTCTCGTACAGTTTTTACTGTTATACATGCTCTTTAATCCACACACTGTTGTACTCACGTTTAGCGATTTCGCTGACAGATAAAATAGCATAACATCGTAACGCTCGGCTGCATCTCCCCCAAATTGCTCTTTTGTGCAACTATAAGTAAATTAGTGATTTTTAATTGGCGTAGATTTAATCGCCTTCAAGAAAAAGGTAATTGTCTGTTATGGGCGATAAAAAACGTTGCTTAATTTCGTTGGCATTCTTGAAATGATAATATGATGAGGAGCTAGCCTTACTTAGTCGTACCTTTAAAGCATATATTTCATCTAATATTCAGAACTGAAATGCATCAAAGTATTTTAAGATTCCCATAATTACACGTACCTTAAAATCGGGAAATTCAAAACTAGTAAATAATTATAGATCAATAAGTATCACATAAACATGTCAATATATTTACCTACGTTTACGCAAACTTGGTGAGATTCGCACATCTCAAATACGGAAATTCTGTTCTCTAATTACAATATCGTACAGTGTGATCATAACTTTGTAGACACGAATAAAACTAAAGGCGGCGGCGTACTAATTGCGTAAACAAACAAAGAATACCAATATCTACAGGAAGTTTAGTGACATAAGAAAAAGATAAAGGATAAGTTAACACAGGCGCATGAAAACTATCTGCTGAAAATACAAGAAAATATAAAAAGCGATCCGCAAAAATGTTGGTCTTACATTAACGGTAAAAGAGGTAGCAGTTCCATTCCCGATAATATTATATATAATGATACTTATTGTACGAATCCCCAGGATATTGTTAATGCCTTCGCTACCTTTTTTCTAACTACATATTTAAAACCTAACAATAACGAAGATAAATATCATTCCTACATCATGTCAGTAGTAATAGCACTAATTTGCTTCTCACGTCATTTTCTGAAACAGAAGTATTTAAAGTCATTGAAGGAAATTAAGCCTAAGCTTACTAAAGATCCTGATAACATTCCCGCAATTATCGTCAAAGACTGTGCAAGCTATCTTCGCCGGTCCTCTCACAACAATATTTAATTTCATGTAGTAGTTTCTTCCGGGTCTTGCCGTGGTCGTCGAACTTGACTTGACGTTTCGCTGTTCATCCTGTCAGCTTCTTCAGAAGGATTTCAAAGACTGAATTTGTTGTGTTACACTCCTCGTTATATACCTAAGCGCAGAATCGCTTCGCTGGTCATTGGTCGAAGCGAAGCGGCGGAAGGATTCACTTACTTCTCACCACTACACCATTTACATTAGTCTGTATAAGACTAGCAGGTTGGCCACTGTCATTTGTCTGTTCCATGACCTATGGCATGCTGATGAGAACTAATAAGTTCGAAACCGGTTTGTGTCTGGTCAGGGAATTGACAAATGACATTGGCTACCAATCTTTCATGATTTGTAAGGCATAATTCAATGCAGGTCGGGGTATTTGCCCGCTGAGTAGTTGTTTCCTGCAAATCATGTACAACAACTATATATATAAACAAATAAATAAACATAGTCGCTGCTTAATTCGTATAGGAATTTTTTTGTAAATTATTACAATTAATTAGTATTTATTGATACAAACTGATCGGTTTAACGTTCTGGAAAGCATTAAACGAAAACGAAAAGTAATTAAAGCCTATGTTTCCCATGTACTTAATTAATTCTATAGCATCTCTAAGTTTATAATTAAATTAGAGTAGTAGAGTTAAACATCTAATATGTTCATTAAGAAATTTTATTTGCTATTTATAAATGCGATCCGTAAGAATTAGGAATTTTGTATAGAGTAATTAGCATACTCGGACCTTGGGTGTGTCTCTATTGTTCCACTAATGTCACTTCACTAACATAGAGGAAGTGAATTTCATGTGGTATTTGAAAGATCTATCGCCATTCCGAAAATTATCGGCTAACGAGCGCAGAGCGATTCTACAACCATTTCGCGAGGCATCGCGTGCGAACTTCCTTGACCAGCAATTGCCTTTGTGCTGTTAAACCTAAAGGTAAGGAAGAAGTTGATTTTATCCCGGAAGACCAAAGACCTGTGATTATATATTTTTTTTTATTTAAATATTATACATGATATTCAAATTGCATGTGCAATTATAACGTTTAAATGTGCATAAAGAAGTTCTGAACTAAAAGTGTTTTTATTTAAGTTAGAAATACGAGGTAAGCAAATTATGTACCGACAGAAATGGATAGTAATTTGAAATTTTCAATGATAAGATAAGAATAGCAAATTTGTTTAAATTTTAAACAATATTTTCTTCTATTTGAAATGTTCTACAAGTATCATATTCGCCAAGTTGTTTGAATCCTTTACTGCATGTTATTTGTACAATCACGTATCACATTGTATTGCAGTAGAACAACATAGTTTTATGAAAGGACGTTCAGTTAATACGAATCTTTACAATTTTACACAATATACTTCTGACGTTCTAGATGGCAAAATGATATTATATATATGAACATATCAAAAGCTTTTGATCAGGTGGATCACCCTACTTTACTTCATAAGCTGCATGGTTACAGTGTTCCGGATAATCTAATTGCGTTTTTTAACTCTTATTTAATTGATAGGATGCAAATATGTCGACTGCAAAATGACAAAAGTCATTACCTTATGCAGTAACTAGTGGTGTCACCCAAGGAAGTAATTTGGACACATTATTATTTTTGCTCTTTATTAACGATTTTGTCATGGCTATTCAAGCGCCTAAATTATTATATGCAGATGACCTGAACATTTTTAATATCGTAGATATCTTTGAGAGCCGTCTGTCACTGCAGAATGATTTTAATGATGTAGTTAAGTGGTGTGCTAACAACCTGAAAATCAACATAGGAAAGTGTACAGTAAGGACTCTTGTCCTCAAATTAACTCTTACTGAGTTCGACTATCAAATTGATGACCTAAATGTAACCAGGGTAACCATAGTTAAGAATTTGACCAAAAGTTATGTTTTATTCCTCACATAGAACAGGTTTCTAGCGAGGTGATGAAGATGTTAGGTTTTGTAATCGGGAGCACCAAGGACTTTCATAACATTAAAACTTTGAAAACATTATATCATAGTTATGTGAATAGTAAATTAGAGTATGCTTGTGTTGTATGGGCTCTATATTACAATACTTCACATCCAGTCTCTCGAATACAACGCAAATTTTATAGATATTTATATTATATTGAATTTGGTTTGTATTCTGGCAGAGACGTTTCATACTATGAAATGCATAGTTTATTTAGCGCCATTAGCATGGAAATGAGGTGGAAAAATTGTCACAAAGTTTTCAAAAGAATTCTATAACTATAACTAACAATTGGTGGTAAAGAAATATTTTGTTTGAATATTTGTGGTAAACCACAAAAAAGGAAAGGTCATTAAATTCATATTTGTATGTAAATAGAGTTCTATAACTTTGCCCCCAATAATTTTGCTGTATTCTTGTTTAATCTTGAAAAACCTTCATTTATAAGTCATAATTTTTGTGTCTAAATATCTTTATCTAAAATGACTGTGGCATTACCTTTGTTCACTGGCAAAATTTTAATCGCGTGTTCTTTACTGTAGAAACCAACCAGTGAGGTAAAAGTCATCTTATCACACCGAGTGGTGTAAAATACTACTAACCCGCTCAAAATAGTGTCATAAATTGTATGTACTTAAGTTTATCTAATTCATTTTATCTTCTACATTTATCCAATTCGATTTGTTGTTCGATGTAGCCATTCCCAAACATCATAATGCAATACAAATGCAAATTAATTCACATGCGCCTGAGTCTAAAATAAATCCCGTAGTTGCTTCCATTCTTTATTAACATAAACGTCAATTATTATCATTATAGGCCAGTAATTTTAATAGGTTTGGTCTTGGCTTCCACAGATTCAATTGATTATCATACCACAACGTCAGTTTTAAAATTAACAGTAGACTTATTATCCCAGTATGCAAATGAAGCTGGCTGCAGAGATCTAAACGTACTGATGGTATGCGTTATGGCAAAGTTATTATAATTTTGTAGAATCGATGCTAGTTACTGAAACTGGAAGGTTGTCGTGATGTTGATATTTTTTAATAATAGCTTTTAACTACATCGATTATGGTTGGCTGGTCATATTGAAGCATCGTTCCTTGCCATAGAAATACAAAACGTGCAGCAAAAGTCTTAAATTTATGAAGCGCCACGAAACCAATTAAATTTTTTTTAATAGGCCACACATTAGCTCTAAATCCTTTTTCGTATTATTGTCTTCGGACGGGTTCTTGTAATTACAGTCGGACTTATAAATGCTCCACCTGAACATTTATTATTTTTCCATTTATTTTAGAAATGGGCCATGCTTGAATTAAGTGATGATCTAGACGTTTCTATTAAACGAAAGCGAACGTATCAGGTTTTTTATTACCTCGCAGGAGATCAGTTAGTAATTACATTACTTAAAACCATATATTCTATCAAGCTCTTCTAGACTGATTATATGTTAAAGATTATATATTAATCTGATACTATGTATCTCGTTTAAGGTAAAAGTCTCATGGCATTTTGGATATCTATATTAGAACTAATTAGTTACATGATGTATAGTCATAAAGAATAGAACAGTTTATTTTTTAAACATTTACCTGTGTAGCAAGGAATGCGAAGGTTTACTTTATGTATTGTCTATAAAACAAGATTGCTGCATTTATCTAAAAGAAATTTGGACATATTATATGGAGATTATAGGTTTTAGGTACTACATATTTCTTAAACTTTTTGTTTATGCTGATTACTCTTTCTGTTTATTGGTATGGTAAAGTGGATATGTATAGTAGAGAGCATGCATACTATAGTGTTGTAAAAAAGCTCACAAACACGTAAAGGAGACCGAACGCATATCAGTTTCAGCTTAGTTAGCTGCCTTATCGCAAAAGATGGTCATACATACTTTCTAACGAGTACGTAGGCCAATCCCACTCCTAGCAATTGCTTGAAATTTGAGCTACTGAATTGATAATTTGTCGAATGACTTCTAGGGGTGGACTGTTTCTTTGCCATGAAAGTTTAATGAAAAATGTTATTGAATATTCACAATATTGTTTATCTAGAAATTGAACAGTAAAACTAAAATTTACAAGAAATCAATTCTTAAAAATCCGTCCAACTTTTCCATTTAGAAGTAAGAACAGTTTTGGAGAAAATAATTCGTTTTTATTCTTTCTATAAATCCGACCCTCCACAGCTTTTCTCCCTGGCTCGGAGCCAGGGAGCCCTGTCTTGGCCCGGAGCCCATGTTGGGAATTACAAGGAAACATGTCGCTACGGCCCTTAATGAGTGGGCACAAGCAACATTGAGGGAACATTGGAGGCTGAGCAGTGGCTGCAGACAGGCTCGAGACTTCGTAACGGGGCCGAACAAGTCAAGGGCGGCCTGGTTGCTAGGCAGAAGCCGGAGGACTCTGAACCAATTGGTCGGAGTCCTAACTGGTCACTACAGGCTCAGAAGACACCTATCACTGATAGGGGTTGAGGTAGATCCCACCTGCCCAAGATGCGGAAGTGATGAAGAAACATCGTTTCACTTCTTGGGACAATGTGAAGCGTTCGGGCGCCTGAGGTATGAACTCTTCGGCGCCACAACGCTCCCAAAAGAGGAAATGGACTCTCTCGAATGGAAACATGTCCTGACATTCATTGGAAGATCAGGAAGGTTTCAAGAGGGAGTAGGAGGCCGAGTAGAAGTGAATGGTTGAGGGTAGGTAAGAAGGGCCCATTTGTGGCCTACTTGCCAGGCACTAGGCCTCCCCCACCAATTACTACTACTACTACTAATTTGGGATTATTTAACCGACAAAATACAAAATATTGGTCACAAGAAAATCAAAATTTATTACAGGAGGATAACTTCAAGTGTGGTTTGGTTTCAATGTTTGGCTTGGAATAATCGGGAGTAGAATCATTGGTCCAATAATATTTGAAGGACCTCTGACTGGTGCCAGATACTTGAGATTCTTGGAAAATGAGATTGAGGACATTTTAGATGAGTTACCTTTAGATTTAGGACAGGGAATGTATCTCCAACAAGATGGCGCTCTTTTCCATAATTCAAGGAGAGTAATTGATTACCTTCAACGGAGATCCGGAGAAAACTTATTTTCGACGAATGGTCCTGTAAGATGGCCTCCAAGGTCACCTGATTTAACGTCCCTTGATTTCTTTGTTTGGGGTCATTTAAAAAATATTATCTATGCAACCGCCGTTAAAACGTGAAGACCTGGAGCTACGAGTAAGACGAGCAATTAACAGCATAGTATTTTCTTATTTTCCTTTAGCTGTAATTTTATTTGTATTTATCGCACATTTTAATACAGCACATGAATAAAATCCTTATTAATAGTACTAATAAATGCTACCACGGTACCGATATGGTTCCATAATTGAGTTTTGCCCCAAAAACCATTTTAGTGAATTTTATTTGCTCATAAATCACGTAATTTAGTGTTTTTAACAGGATTTCGATTTTTGTAGCATTACACAGGTCATTTAGAATAAATTGGAACCATCATGGCACACTTAAATAGAAAATTAAAAATTATATTCTAAAAAAAATTGATGTATGATCAAGTCTCGTGCAATTAAGACACCAACCGGTTTATCGATTACCTACTACAATAATTGTAAGGAATATTGAAAGGATTCTAAGCTATTTATACTTTAACTTGCTGTGTTCTGCATTCAATATACCATCATTAGTTTTGTTACATCATATTCTTCACCACAATGAAAAATATCTTAATATCCTCGGCAAAAGCATCTAGTACACTGCTTTAAATACTTCTTCAACGCAATTATCCGCTCAGACTTTATTATATTTATCAGTAATTACAACTTTCACATTATATTCCACCACGTATTTAGCGGGATAATTAGCCTGTCTGGGATCGGGCTTAGAAGATTTTTCAGCGAGAAACCTGAGGAGAGGTCGGTGTTGCTGATGATAATTAATGTTGTTAATTATTTGTTATGTAACGCACTAACGACTAACGTAAGCGGTAAACTAAGCCGATGCCAAATCGAGAGCATTGTGCATCTCTAGTTATGCAGCTTCTTCTACGTCCCCACATTGACAGTGTGATATATTAGGCATGCATCCTTATCCTTTGCTCGTTGTTTAATGACAATTAGTGTTAACAAACTTATGTAGCTGTCTTAGTCCTGCCTAGCTTATCCTGTCAACGAGTCCTTTTCTATGGTAAATAACTGGCCTCAACTATTTACGATGCTTCGCCTGGCATTAGAGAGATTTATTCTGCAGTTGCGGAATAATTGCAGTATTTTATAGCAGCTCAAAGTGTCACTTTATCACATTTTAATACGCACTACGTTTTTTACGACTTACAATGTAATGACCTGCTATTGATATGTAAAAGGTATGATTTATGAAGCCGACGAGGGAGGGGTTTTTGATAGGACGCGACGACGTTTATTGTTATATCGTGTGGTAAGATGATTGACGCGGAAGTGGAATATGAAATCAAATATTTATCCGCCTTTTCAATATAGTTGGGAAAAATCATATACGAGACTGTTTACATTTCCATAATTAGCACAAAAAGTTAATCTGAAGCGTGCCGTTCAAAGTGTCGCGTTTTTTGCTTTAGGAGTCCGGTCGGCTTGTGGGTATAACAAAAAACGCGGCACTTTGAGCGGCATGTTTCAATTTAACTTTTTGTGCTAATTATGGAAATGTAAACAGTCTCGTATATGTTTCTTCCCAACTATACATACAAGGTGTTTCAGTTAACATTCCTAGAGACGATATCTAGGCCGAAACTAAGAAATATATTTTTATTCTATAAATTCTGTATTCAGGAAGTACAATTTACTATTAAAATATTGTCACGAGAGATGGCGCTGCAGTTTAAAAATATTTTTCGATCAAGGAGGCTTTAAAACTCAGGCCATTCGATTAAAAACTTTTTTTGTTTGTTTTATATTGATCAGAGAATCACACTAACAAGATCATTAGAAAATCCAAACTTACCGTTATAAATTCAAAAACGTCTGAAATTTTTTGATTATTTCATGGAAAGCTCCTTTAAAAATTGCTAACATGTTCTCAGTTGTTAAACAAAAAAATACGGCACATTCTTTAAAACATGCAATTTCCAATTTTCAAATGATTCTGAAAATGGAGATCTTATGACATATTCTAAACCTTTCTCCTTATTTCGAGTCTCAGTTGAGCCAAATCCGTTGTCCATGAAGTTGTTATCAACTAAAACATAATTATTTTGACGCTTTCAAGATCAATTTCTTAGTGTATAGAAGAAAAAAGATTAATAAACAATGCAATGATTATTGGGTAACATTAGGTCGATTGGATCTTAAAATAATGGAAGAATCATGACATCAGAAGAACTAAAATGGGTACTGTATGTCTTCCTTAATAGAAAATATAACACAGTGTATCAGAAACGAAATTATTAAGAAAAAATGTAATTGAGACTGGAATTGGTTGGGAAGGTGGTCAATGAAAATTATTGAACCATAGCACTTAGGCCCCATTGGGTACTGCCTCCCTGTAGGCAGATCCTGGCTTAGGCCTCTAACCAACCTAATCTTGCGAAATAGGTGGCGGTGGTGTAATTGATGAGACAGCAGAACAGTCATAGAGTACATGTTGAACTGTCTCATCTTCTTGCTCACAACCTCTGCAGAGAGGTGTTTCGCTTAATCTCATATTATTGGCTAATAATAATTATGTAGATGTTACCTTAACGGACAGTGTCCAGTCTGCATACCCGTTATAAAACGTAGGTTCCTTCTGGACATTGCCAGATAGTTCATTACTGTACTCTTGTTGGGATATTTTAGTAATTCCCTAGCAAGATGACAGCTGTTTGTTTCATCCCACAGCTTCTTGAATTCATTGTGGGTGTTCTCTTTATTTATTTGTGTTATCGCCGTGATCGGTAACAGAGTGGCCGGGCCTGGTCCAAAGATACTTAGGCCTGCTGCTTTTTTGGCCAGTCTGTCGGCTACTTTGTTGCCGCTACACCATTATGTTATTCATGCTGGAGGCACCGACAAGTGTTTGGTGACATTCCCATACTGCTCCTGTGGTAATTTTGTAACTTCTTAGGGCTAGTACTGGTTGTCTACAAACTGTGTAGATACTGATTGTCTTGCCCGTAATTTGTCTACGGACAATCTCCTTTGCGGCTATGATTATGCCCGCTAGTTCCGTCTGTACTACGCTGGCTCTCCCATCCATAGCCCATTTATATTGGATTTGCAGACTTCTGGAGTATATTCCACATCCTGTCCCATCCTTCTTTTTTGATATTGATCACACCTTTGCCAGCAGCCTCGTTTTCATTAATCGTCTGTATTATGCCCCAGTTATGCTTAAGCAGGCAACTCTCTGCACTTGGCTGAGCTTGACCTTAGCTGTAGTCTGTTTGTGCTTAGGCCACCAAATCACAGCTCCATAGGTTATCATTGGTCTTACGATGGAAGTGTATATCCACATGACCACTTTGGGTTTCATTCTCCAGGTTTTCCCCCACGGTCCTGCGACACTGCTCATAAGAAATATAAGCCTTCTTTAGCCATCTAAGTGAAGATTCCATGTTAGTTTGGCATCGAAGGTTACCCCAAGGTATTTCACTTCTGATGCGAAACTTAGTGCTGTATCCAGGATGGCAGGTGCCTTCGGTGTCCCTAGTTTCCTTTTCCTTGCGAAGAGAACCATCTCCGTCTTCCTGGGATTGACAGACAATGATTTGTACAGCTCTCTTCGAGATCATGTTGGATATCCAGCTTCCCATGATCGTAGGGACATTCTTCTCCACTAGGGCCGCTGTAATTTTTGGAGAGGTGGTCCTGTCAAACGCACCTTCCATGTCTATGAAGACACCTAGGGTGGACTCTTTATTGTCCAAGGATATCTCAATCCGACTCGCAACTGCATGGAGAACGGTGTCAGTGGATCTTCCCAGGGTGTATGCGCGCTGGTTAGGATGTAAAGGGTTGTTTTTCACTACAACATCCCTTATGTATCGTTCACGTAGCTTCTCCATTGCCTTGAGCAAGAACGAGGTTAAGCGAACAGGTCTATACGCTTTGGGGGTGGTATAGTCCATCCGCCCTGCCTTTGGGATGAACACAACTTTCACTTCTCTCCATATCTCTGGAATATAAAGGTGTGCTAAGCACGCCCTAAATACTCCAACCAGGTGCAGCAGTAATTCATCCAATCCCCATTACAGTAGGGCGGGATAGATACCGTCAATGCCTAATTGAGTCTAAACTGAGTTTTAATTTCGTTGTTGGTGATACGAACACACAAACTATAATTGTATCCGAGTGCAACATTCAATTTAGTGTGGAAGTTAGAGGGTGAATATCACCTGTTCTTGCTTTCCTCAACCCGCTCGGAAGCTGCAATCAAAGGCAGGGCAAAATCCTTTCAATAACTTGTATTTTTCACTTTTTACTATTTCTTCTCGCCCATGGATTCGCTCTCACACTTCGAAAGAATTTTTCAGAACGTCAATTCAGGCATTTGCAAACGCTTTATTCTTCAGAAACTTTTGGCTGAATCTTGGCCAATATCTAACGTAAACATAACAAGCGTCAAATTAAAGGTAATTGAATATGTTTTCGAGTTAATTTCAAAAAAATAGTAAAAATATTACTATGATTTTATGAGAAATTAACCAAGACTATATGAATGTTATTCTTATTAAAAGATCATACGTATATGAAATATAATAGGGAGAGGTAGAATTTCCCTCTAATGTCTAATATTTTGTTTCCGACTCTGATGTAATTATTTGCCTTCTTCCTCAAATAACCATAATGATATCAAAATATAGCACAGTTACAGCGAAAATGCATGCAATCAGTTACATTGTACGAACGCCAACTATGGTTAGCAAAAACAGTTACTCCTAAATTGCCCCATTTCAATAGTAAAAAAATATAACTATGCAAAACATCACAATCTAATGCACTATTGCAGAGATGAGATACAGTTTTCGCTATTGCCGTTATAGCTGAGAGCACGAATACGAAATGTAAATTTATGTTCTGTTGTTTAGTATTATATACCTTACAAACCATTACCATTTTCTGTATAACCTACAGCGTAGCAAACAGAACAAAAATTCCGTGGACCTCACGTCGGGTGTGAGTGGTTACCTGCGTCTCAGTCTGACATGTACGCATTCACCATTTGATATATATCGAAAATCATAAGTTTGCAGTTTAGCGATTATTCAGTGGAATGATAAAATAACAGCTTTCCAACGTTAAATGCATCACATGTTTCTAAATACGCTATTTATTACATCAACCGGCGATCGTTTATTACCGCATATCTAACCATATAAAATTAAATTATTGTAATGGTAGTCTTAATAAACCACACCGTTAGTACAGGCGCAAATCGACTTATTCCAACAAAATTTAGAGCGTTTTGAAAATTAGCATACACTATTCTTGCTAGGTGGAAACTAAAGATGAATGGATAAACATCTTCAGTCCGATTAATGGTAAAGTTTATTAAATTCCTCTCAAATTATTATGTTTCATATTTAATAAAATCCTTTGCAATTTTGGGAAGTTCTTGGAAATCATTATTTATGAAAATATTTACTGTGAAATCAAAGGTCATTATTATTATTATTAGCCGTTACTCGAGTCCGAGTACAAAAATGTTACAGTCGATAAATTGTGTACAATAAAAAACAAGTAAAAGGTGTAGTCTATTGTAATTCCCATTCATCTACGGTGCACACGACTATGGCTATAGAGGCCAATTCGGGAGAGCACATGTCGACCGCAGTCAGGACAAACATAGACCTGGTTAGGTCTTGGATTCGGCCTTCTTGCAGCAACATTTCCTTGATAGCTGGCCACAACCCCTCGCCATTCGGTTCTGTCTGCTGCAAGTTGTTCCCATTGCTCGTCTGCAATACCGCAGGATTTTAGATTTTCATGGAGAGCGTCTTTGAACCTCTTTCGTTGACCGCCACGCCTTCTTCTACCGCTTAGCAATTCACCATAAAGTGTACATTTAGGAAGGCGGTTATTATGCATACGATGAACGTGCCCTGCCCATCTTAGGCGTGCTCTTGAAATAAGCACCTCAATTGGAAGGCTGTTTGCTCTCCTGAGTACTTCCACGTTTGATATGTGATGGAACCAACGGATTTTCATCATACTTCTGAGGTGTCTTTGCTGAAAACGTTCTAATTCTTTCACATAACGACGGTAAGTGACCCAGCTTTCACATCCATATAGCAGTGTTGGAATGACAACTGCTCTATAGACAGCCATTTTCGTTGACAAAGCAAGGTCGTGGTTGTCAAATACTCTCTCTCTAAGTCCCCAGAGTGCTCTAAATGCAGCGCTAATTCTATTGCGAATCTTGCTGTCCATGTTTGCTTTGTCATTAACAACGTTGCCTAGGTAATTGAACTGATCCACCACTTCAAGAGAATTTCCGTTAAGTGTAATGTCTATTTGGTTCACTTGATGAGGAGTTGACATAATCTTAGTCTTTCCAATGTTGATTTTATGTCCCAAGGAATCATAGCTCTGGGCATACACATCTAAAAGTTGTTGAAGCTCTTCCGGCGAAGAGGCTAAAAGTGCACAGTCATCCGCATACTGGAGATCACAAATGAATCGTGCGCGTGTCTTCGTGAAAGCTCTAAAGCGCCCTATGTTAAAGAGACCGCCATCAAAACGGTATCTGAGACCTATTCCTCTGACTGTCAGTTTGTTGTCAACAATAATTGTTAGAGCAGTGGTAAACAAATTAAAGAGTAGGGGTGCCAGGACACATCACATCCCTGCCTAACTCCAGTGAGGGTTTGGAAAGGTTCGGTTGCCTCATTATTATACATAACCTGGGCGTTGTTGTTTGTATGTAGACTGCGACATACTTCCACAAATTTTCTAGGGACCACAAATTTCATATAACCAGCACGACTTTATGGAAAAAAGATCGACTATCTCGAACCTGACTTACATTACACAGTATATCTCCGACAGATTGGACTCACTAGGACAAGTAGATGTTATATATACTGACTTCCAAAAAGCTTCTGTCAAAATCGATCGTTACTTACTCCTTTCTAAACTTAACGCAATTGGAGTATCAGAAACCTTGCTATCATTAATCGAGTCCTACTTACTCAATAGAAAGCAGTTTGTTGAATATGGTGGATTTAATTCTCAGAGCTTTATCGCAGCATCTGGAGTTCCTCAAGGATCCAACATAGGTCCACAGGACCTATTCCTAAATATGAGCTCCACACATCTACTTTTTGCAGACGACTTGAAAATTTATTCAGAAATAAGCAAACTTGACGACTGTTCTTTTTTACAAAATGCATTAGACTCGCTCAATGACTAATACGAAAGCAATTTCTTAAAACTAAACATATCTAAGTGTAAAGTCATGTCTTTTTACAATAACAAAAAACCAGTCCTATTTGCATATACTATAATATATTAATAATACAATACTAGAAAGATACTCAAACTTTAAGGATCTTGGAGTAACATTCGACTCCAGGCTCAGTTTGTTTGCTCATATTAGCACCATGGTTATTTCAGCATCTAAAGTACACGGATATTGTATTAGGAATTGGAGCAGTTTTACAGCATTACAAGTATTGTACAAAGTACTTCATAATCAGTTAGACTGTGTTCACTTGTTAAATAAAATTAAGTTTTGTGTACCAAGACCGAACTCCCGTTAACACAATGCATTTTATATTGATATGAGCCGAACTAACATTCAAGTCAAATCACCAATATTTAACACGTGTAAATTATTTTTACGAAATCTCTCATTTGTGTGTGTTATTTTGACAATATAAATCATATTATCCGTATATACAAAGAAAATCAGCTAATATGCGATATGTATTAACATTGACGCCAGCAGTTCAGCAAGCATGTTAGAGTTTAGCCCACTAAAGAGAGAAATGGCAACGGCGCAGTTCATATTTTTCAACATATTATTTGGCTATTTCTCCTCTCTTCTATCTTGGGTACGTACTACCTCTCAACGTCCTATCACAAATGTTGACAGACTATACTATTACATATATTTCACAAGAATACTCAGTGGAGGTAAGTGATTCTCCAATATCAGATTGTAAGTCTCAAATACTGGGCTTCGCAATTAGATTCGGCCAAACAAGAATGAGACAACCCAGAACCATTTATAAATGATTGGTCCCAGGATAACTGTCAAACTGTTTATGAAGCGAAAACATGTGATGAAAAAATAAAAGTATTTTTGAATATTCTGCAAGAAATAAATTCAATAACTTTTCTAAAAGTAATGTCTCTAGTAAATATAAAATCTCCAAGTATTCATACGGATTACAACGAACTTATAAAAACCAATGCACATACATATCCATATCTCACCGGAGGAAATCCGTGTTACTGTTGGTAATTTTAAATCAAATCATTTAGCGAATTCGATAGCATTTCATCAAAACTATGCCTAACTGCTCTTGAAAATTTCATTCATTTCTACATTGCGAACTTTAAAATTGGCACTGTTGGTACTTGTTTGTAATATCTACTGTAGCTACACTTAATAATACCTCTTTCAGACTGCTGGCTTTGCTAATGGTCAAATTAATGTGGGAGGCATGTTCTGTAATTCACAGTTGAGTCCGATACGGAGTTACTATATGAAGATGTCTACAGATAGACGTCTTTAAAATTCCAAATAATGCGTCCATCTCTGTGTGGTTGAATCTGTACACATAAGTCCTATCCTTGATATGCCTTTGTTGAGTCGACCGTACCTTATGAGGATTCCTGTTATTATTGGCAATTTGTTCTTTCTAAGTTGTAATCGGTCGATTATATTATTTCCTGAGTATTCCTTATAAATTTACTTCGTCAGCTTTTTATTTTCCTCAAATTTGAAGTACCCATAAATCAAACATTGTGTTATGTAATTGTACCCAGAGAAACTCTTTAATATATTAGTTAATTCCAACACGAAACTAGAACTGATCTCCGATGAAGAAAGAGCTTGAGGAGCTCTGAAGGCCTCTATTGATGTTTGCACTGCCATTTCTCGATGATACATACTTTAGTTTGGAAGCTGGAGGCTGAAAGGCTTTTAAATAGTTGAACGTTTGATGCCAACTCATATATTTCTACATCTACTCCACTAATAATTTTTGGCCCCCCTGAATACCAGATTAAGGCTCGTTTTTGAAGAATGGAATTTGCCTATGTGGTTTCTTTGAGATTTTCGTAGACATCCCAAAGAAAGGTTCCTCTTGTATCGATTCTTTTAGCATGGCATTTAGCATTTTTAACCAATGCACTCCCGTGCACCTCTGTCCTCATTACTGGTTCAATGAAGAAAGATATGAAGAAGTAAAAAATTAAGGAGCACATCAAGATCCTCAAGAGGTGTTGATACCACAACTGGCATAGGTACACAAATACGAGTATACTTAATTTATTAATTAAAATAAATAATTACCCGTGTTAAAAGCCTTCTTGATGGGTTACTCCATTTAATAATGCACTGGAATAAAAGTGTATGTAAGTATCAGGACTGCCCATATTTTACCCTATTACCCTATTACGTCGTTAATTCTCGAATCTGAGATCCTACTGTTTTTCGCATTATTAATTTCATGCCAAACCTCTACGGACAAATTTAATTGACATTTCAAATGACTTAATAATGAAATTGTTTGTCACAGTACGATTGTAGATTATGTGCGTATCATAAATTTACTGTTCTTCCACAAACTTCGTTCATAAAACAAAGATGCATAAAGAACATAAAAGTCTATTCTTTTAAAGTGCCAATAAAATTTCTGTTAAGGTTGAAATTAATTTACAAACTTATATACGCAAATAAAAAAATAATTCGTTATCTATTTATTTACAGCATTGTTCATCTATCATTCTCTAATTACTGTTATTAGAGGCTTAAAAGTTTACGATAGGTGGAGAAAATTAATTTTTAAAATATTCTCAGCAAATAGAATGACATTCCTCAATTTGGACTTACAGTTTTAACTTATATTTTATACTTTATTTTTCAATAATTATGGAAGCAGAAATGAAAAATGTTTTCAGATATTAGATGGAGCTATGAGGATATAAGTAATAGCGCAGTCAAAATTGCACAAAAAATCAGTATAAATAACTTTTTCCATAAGCAATTTTATGGTTTTTGGACTTCAAAGACCTTGTGGTCTAATTGTTATTAACAATTTAATTTCTTTAACCGCGTTTTTCAACCTAAAAATGTGAATAATTCGAGATATATAGGTCCGATCGGGACAAAAAAAAAACAAAATCTTTGTAATAAAATTTTCTACAAATTCACGTTTAATGTAGGTCTTAGGAGCGCAACCATAACCTACAAAAGTTAAAAAACAGGCAAAAAATCGATTTTTTTTTTTTGCTGCCCAGACCCACTGTGTGAACTGAGCAGATTCAAACTGAAAATCTACCTTTTGCTCTAACAAAGACAATTTGGTGTATTAAACCCAGTGTGCGCAATTGAATTTGTTATTTAAAATTTGAATTGGCCGCCATTTTGTGCCATTAAGTCTAACAGGGATCATTTTTTCCAAAAGTTAGGTCTCTAGGCCAGCTTTTTGATATTATAAAAAAAAAATTGTTGAACCTATTTTGGCCATTTTTTGCATTTGTTTGAAAACCCAAATTAACAAAAAATTAATTTTTCGGTCATTTTGGAAAAAATTTGAAAATTTCAAGTCAAAAAGAAGATTTTAATACCTTTATCTGTCTGGTCGATAGCCGAGTGGGTTAAGGCGCGAGGTGGTAATCGCGATTAATCACACGGACATCGCACCACCGGGTTCGAATCCTGGCTCCGGCACTGTCGGAGGAAATGGTTGTTCCGCGTTTTTTCAATGTGTAACCTCCTTCCGCACAAGCCCTGGCTTCTGGAATTGGGGGTTGTCTAGTTTCTGTGGTGTTTATTTATTATTTATTTTAATTTTAAAAAGTGGGGCGAGCGTAGGTGCGTCTTTACTATGTACATACTTCGGTATGCGATGTAAAGCAAAGACAGGCGCAGTTAGTACTTGGATGGTGACCATTCCAACGGAAACCGCCTCACACATCTTCCAGCGGCTTGTATATCAGTGTATGCGCGGAAGCTATACAACCTTAGGCGAGGGTTGTATAGGAGATATACCATCCTTCGGAGGGGATGTAACGCCGTCGGTCCCTTGTCTATTAAATATTAGGCAAGTAAAAGATCCCTACTCTTCTTAAGGGAAGAGGTTCGGCAAAATTCCTGGTTGGGGGTAGCTCGTCTACAGGCGTCGGTGTTAGGCCTCAGTAGTGGAAATAGGCCGACGTTAAATAAATGTATAAAGAAAATTAAAAAAGTTTATATTGGTCAAACTAGACTCAAGATATTTACACTTTTCATAAGAACAAATTTGTATACATTTAAATGTAGTTGTTGTTGTTAATTTACGTGAAAAGAACTTTTTTGAAACTTTTTATGACTTTTTTTTAAATATGTTCTTTTTCCCAAGCAACGCAATGAGCAACTTACTTTCTTGTTATGACCTATCATTTAATTTTTAATTAAATTGAATCAATTTATTTTTTTATCAAGCTTACTTGTAAAATGCAATAATTCTCTTGCTTTTAGACCTTTTCACGACCAATTTTTTCAAATATCTTAATTAACGAATAAAACTTATATATTTATTACACCTGTTTTAATATTTTACAGCTGGCTTGCTACTATATGCCGAAATTAAGTACGCCAACGTACAGAAATGCAGAGCCGGGTTTCCGACTAAGCCTCATAGGCCCGGGCGTAGGGGCGCCACTCGGCGGGGGCGAAATTAACTTGGACCTAGGGGCAATTTATATCTAAAACCAGCACTGCAGCCATATGATTGAACAGTATAATAATACCCCATGATTTTTCGATAGTAAAACAAATATTTTTATCTATTATAGGCATATAGTATTATTAGAACATGATCACAATTTGGATCAATAGTGTAGATAAAGACACGTAATTTTTTGTTTTTTATGTTAAACTAGCTGACCCGACAGACATTGTCCTGTCACAACGAACATCCCTGTCACAGAAAGCACTTTGAGTTTTTCCAGATTTTTCCAATTTTCCGAGCAACTTTTTCAATTTTTCTTTCCCTAAAAACCTTCTTCGGACTATCCCTATCACTCGAACTATTACAAACATCCCTATCACAAAAAGCACTTTCAATTTTTCCAGAATTTTCCAATTTTCCGGAAAAATTTTTCTTTCCCTAAAAACCTTCTTCAGACTGTTCAGACTATTACGAACATTCCTGTCACAAAAAACACTTTCAGTTTTTCCAGGTTCTTCCAATTTTCCGAGCAACTTTTTTAATTTTTCTTTCCCTAAAACCTTCTGCGGACTATTTCGAATATCAATGTCACTCAGACTATTACGAACATCCCTATCACAAAAACACTTTCAGTTTTTAAAAAAATTTCCAATTTTCCGGGCAAATTTTCCAATTTTTCTTTCCCTAAAAACCTTATTCAGACTACTACGAACATTTTAAAATCGGACTATGACGAACATCCCTGTCACAAAAAGCACTTTCAGTTTTTCCAGAATTTTCCAATTTTCCGGAAAACTTTTTCTTTCCCTGAAAACCTTCTTCAGACTATCACGAACATCCCTGTCACAAAAAAACACTTTCAGTTTTTCCAGATTTTTCCAATTTTCCGGCAACTTTTTTAATTTTTCTTTCCCTAAAAACCTTCTGCGGACTATTACGAATATCCCTGTCATTCGGACTATTACGAACATACCTGTCACAAAAAATATTTTCTCAGTTTTTCCAGAATTTTCCGATTTTACGGTCAACTTTTCCAATTGTTCTTTCACTAAAAACCTTATTCGGACTATTACGAACATTTTAAAATCGGACTATTACGAACATCCCCATCACAAAAAACACTTTCAGTTTTTCCAGATTTTTCCAATTTTCCGAGCAACGTTTTCAATTTTCTTTCCCTAAAAACCATCTGCGGACTATTACGAATATCCCTGCCACTCGGACTATTACGAACATACCTGTCACAAAAAATACTTTCTCAGTTTTTCCAGAATTTTCCGATTTTCCGGGCAACTTTTCCAATTGTTCTTTCACTAAAAACCTTATTCGGACTATTACGAACATTCGAAAAAAAATAGCGAACTCGGTCAAGCCGTTCTCAAGTGATGCGCTTACCAACGAACAGCATTTCATTTTTATTATATATAGATATTGGATTTTGAATGTATGAAAATTGTCTACCAATTATCCAAACAACACTTTTCAATAATTATAAAATGTTATACCATGAGAATAAATTGCACATTTTATAAACCAAAGAATATTTCTCAACATTCCAGTTAAATTTAACGAGAAAAATGCAGATAAATACTTAGAAGTGAAAGACGTCAAGAACACCCGTTTTATTGCAGATATACCACGCGACAAGCCCAGTGACGTGACGAAATCTCCTTGATTGATTCTCCCAAGATAACAAGATTCATTACTTTCTAAACGCTGCTTAAACGCTACTTTAAAACTAACGTTTCCACTTCCTCGAATTCCAACAATTAATATTCCTTTTTATGTGAGACTCTGTATAATGCAAGATGTGTGGGACGTTATGTCCTTCGGTATACTAAGGCAACCCATATTAGGTAGCAACACAAGAACTAGTTAACTAAACGTCACATTTAAGAGGCTCCGTAAGTCATTGGGCAATTTGTGTGTATCTCGAACTTATTGTTCATACAGGGAGGCCAAAATAAATGTTTAATTCTCAACAACAAATTAATCACATGCATTTATGTACAATTGATTGATGTGACTCATTCACAGGGATTATCAGAATTTCATTAGCAACACTGAAACCTCACTTAAACCCAATTCCAAGAATCAATGGAACTTTGTGAATAGCAAGAAAAGCCAATCTAGAATACCTGGAAGCATGCGATATAACAACGCAAAGTTAAACAATCCTGAAACTATAGTTGATGCTTTTAGTAATTATTTAAAGTGTTTTTCTTCTTCCCAACGGCGACTCTCATATGAACACCAGCTACACCCACTCCAACATATCCAGTATAAATGTTACATCATTGCACGAGGACGAAATAGTACTTTCAATGAAGAGTTTAAAAAATAAAATGACCTGTGGTCCGTACGGTATTCCCAGTTTTTTTTATTAAAGACTATGCACATAGCTTAACTCAACCATTAACAGCTCTCTTTAACTTATCCCTGAGGCAAGATGTCTTTCCCCGATACCTGGAAAACTGCTAGTGACTGTCCCATTCTGAAAACGATGGTAACGAACTATATACCTTACTGTGTAACTTCGCAAAAGCTTTTGATATGTCATTATATACACGTACCCACTCGCTAAAAGTATTATATCGTTTGATCAGCATGGCTTTATACAAAAACGCTCTACCAATACAAATTTAATGTTTCACACAGCTACTGTCCAAAGTTATTGATCAAAAGGGGCCGATTTCTCGAAAGCCTTTGATCGCATGTATCACGAAATCGTATTAATCAAACTAGAAGAACACGGTTTTTCTGCGCCGCTATTCACTTTTTTTCGCTCATACTTGACAGATCGTCTCCAGTACATTACATATAATGTTTTAAGTCAAGTCAATACGCGACTAACTCGGGAGTTCCACAGGGATCTAACTCGGGTCCTCTATTATTTTGTCTTTTCATTAATGACCTGAGTAATGTAATTGATTGTCATAAACTGTTTTTCACAGACGACTTAAAAATATTTTCATCAATTAAATCAGCTGACGACTGTAATCTACTGCAAGCCGAGCTAGACAAGGTTGGTATAATTGGTGTAACAAAAATCGTCTTCATTTGAACATCTCCAAATGTAAGTAATGACGTACTCCCGTAAAGTCAACATACGACTATCAAATTGAATCGCAGGCTCTAGTTCGCACCAACGCGGAGATTTAGGAATTTATTTTGATTGTAAATTCAGGAATACTACTAATTTCTAATATTCCATCGATAAGTAATTCCTTATTACTCAGTTTGTTTTATATTCTATTAACTGAATACTCATATTATAGCTCAATGGCTTCTTGTGCTATATTTTATAATAATCTAGTTACTATAGATATAGATTTACTTATAAGCAATTTTACTTTATTATTTTGTCCTGTAAATGGTTATGTACTGTTGGACAAATAAACGATTATTATTACTACATACATTTTTCTAAAATTTCTAAAAGGAAATTAAAATTGAAAATATTAAAAGACTATAAAAATGTTAAAGGCTGTACTTTAAAACCGAAATTTAACAATTTACGTTTATGTTCAGCAGTCAATGAAGTTGGCAAAGCAAAATACGCCAGGAGAGAATAGCGTAAAGTCAAGTTGTGATGGCTTCAGCCCACACAAGCTCAGACAATAACACCAGTTGAGGCATTAAATAAATTGCTAACTATGAATTGGATAAAAGGCCTCAGACAAAAGGTTCTACAGCGGACTTATGCGGCAGTTTTTTCCATGGACGACCACTCCATAGGGTTCTTGTACTGAACTTTCTTTTCAAAAGGTGACAGAGTACTTCTTCCAGTTTTTCATTAACCTTTATTCTTGTGAAGAGATGTAATTATACAAGATATCTAAAGGGTCCCATTATCTTATTTCTTTATCTATAACTTTTTCATTTTGAATTCTGCTTAAAAATCCATTGAATTAAGCATATGTTATACAGAGTGTTCGTGAGAATTGTGTAAGTCCTCATATGTTAGCTTCATAAAATGTAACTAAGTGAACACATTCGCATTGGTTCAAAATCTTGCTTCCGCATCCGCCACATAAATTCACCCCGCATGAAATTCGCTATTGTTGGCCCCCGTTGATTTGTGAAGTTCTTTAATCTACGTGCGGACATCGTGCTATTCGAATAACGTACCAATTCACCGCACATGTCTAAGTAGCGTTAACATTACTATGTAATACTCATACAGTAATCCCATGCAGCGAAACAAATTTAACAAACAGAATAAAATTATATGAAAACTATAAAATTGAGATACATGATTACTATATAATTGAAGTCGTGTATTTGTAAATCATTTATGACAGTCCTATATGATTAAAAGTAATAGGGTTTTAAAATTAATACAATTCATTAATAAAAGTAATTACAACTAGTACACTATTATGTTTCTTTACTTTCACTTTCTTGTTGTTGTTAAGTTTAATTAGATTTCTTGAATCCAAACATGACTATATTTTTAATTTGGGGGCAAATGTTCTTGAGCTATTTTTATTAACAATTGCAATAATTGATGCTAGAAATTTGTAATACGCTTATAGGATGAGCACCAGCATCATCGAACCACACTTAATTTACGTACAGACTCTACTGAGTGTACTGGCCCAGATGTAAAATCAATAATATTATTCCCACCCCACTATTGGAATTTGTTAATTCGCATTCATTTTCACTACTTACTTGCGGTAACTGCAGCTATTCGACGTCAAAATACTTCAAATTGAAAGTTTACTTACTTGATGCCCCACGTTGGGCGCCAAAATATGCAATGATGCTATACTTCAGGTATAAGGTTTTCGATAGAAGAGAATGGAGTAAAGGGAAGTTGTTGTAAGGAGAAGATTTGGCTCAAGCGGTTGCTAGAAAATGATCAACGCCTGATAAGGTAGGGTGTGTTCTATTCTATCCACTCACGAGACGCACTAAGTACTTGAAGAAAAAATAACAGTATTTATTTAACTCATATTGGACTTCTGAAGAAAAAATTCCATGTTATATGTGAAGTAAACTGATTTTTTGTGTCTCGGCTATCATACTCTACAAAAAAATATCACCTTTACCCAATATAAAACAATATACTATTATTTATTGATCAAGTGTGTACTTTTCTTGTACTATACCCATTCCGTAATTGCACCGTTCGATCTGCTGAATAGTATAAACAAATAAAATAAAACAACAGATGTTATACATCCATGGACGCTTCCACTAACTTTTTCGTTAGCCGATAAATATTATTATTATGTTTTTGATTCCATTGTCACGTCAGAGAATTGGTAAACATTTGCCGATTTGATGCCGCACATCGGGCGCCAATATATGCTATGGTCCACTTCGCTCAAACTCGTCATTTTATCTTTGCTGGGTTACATTTGTGAATAACGTCCTTTCAGATAAACTCGATCAACTGGACTGGAATTACCAGAAATAGTATGTTATACAAAATATGCTATAGTTTTAGAATACGTTTTTATTGAAAAACGAAACAACTAAATAAGTAACATCATAAAGATTTACTCACTTGATGCCCCACGTTGGGCGCCAAAAAATGCGTTAAGGAAAAATAACAGTATTATTTAACTCGTATTGGACAAACAATATACTATTATTTATTAATTAGGTGTGCACTTTTCTTGTACTACACCCATTCCCTAATTAAAATAAAAACATAACAGGCTTTATTTACACACCGATGGGCCCTCAAATAACCTTTTCGTTAGCAGGTAAATATTATTATTATTATGTTTTTGATCCTGTTGTCACGTCAGAGAATTGGTAAACATTTGCCGATTTGATGCCCCACGTCGGGTGCCAATATATGCTTGGTCCATTTCGCTCAGACTCGTCTTTTTATCTTTACTGGGTTACATTTGTAAATAGCGTCCTTTCAAAGATACTCGATCAATCGGATAGGAATTACCAGAAATAATACGTTATACAAAATATGACTTTAATTTTAGAATACATTGTTATTGAAAAACAAACCAACTAAATAAGTAACATCATAATTAACATCATAAAGATTTACTCACTTGATGCCACTTATTCCATATTAGTTACAACATTATACGATGACAATGCTTTGTCATTTAGAACAGTAAGTAGAAAAGAAGAATTTAATGTAAGTATAATGATACTGAATACAAATCTATATTTAGACGCAAACAAATGGCAGAGACAAAAGCTAGCCGTGTAATTTTTCAGGATTATTAAAATGTCAAGATTCCAATCCCAGTGAATTTATACATATAAGAATTCCAACGCCATCATCAATTTGTAATGCATTATCATTGTAATCGTTTAGCAAGCTGTAAAATGGCCACGACAGTTTAGTGGTTTGTCTAGTTCGAAGAATGAAGTTGAAAGTGGAGGTCTAATATGCACCAACGCCTCGAAATCCCCAGAGACTGTATCATTGCGTGTAATTATGCAAATGACTTGACCGTTTTTATTTTTGTTCTGTCAGACATTGGAAAACAGTTAAATAATATACGGCAGTTTTCTAAAACGTCCCGGTTAAGTAAGTCTGTACTGGAAAGACTGTGTACAGAGACAGTTAAGGAGGACAGGGCGTTCACTTTTACCATATGACCTACTAATTTTATACAGGCCTTGCACTTTACTTCATTTAATATTCAACAGATGCCGTAATCCACGAAACTGAGCCCGGTAATGTGGTTGAACATTTCGATTTTCGCTGCCACGTTGGGCGCCAAAATATGCGATCACCTTTAATCAGTCCTATTTTTGAGAAACTTCGTTTCAGAACAACTAGACATGAGTTAATTGAAATGATACGTTGTCAAATTTTTGATGTTGTGACGTTATTAAAACTAATCTATCATTTCGCGTTAATATGTTGCCAATTCAACTTTATTTAAAAAATAATGGGTGTTCACCAGACAAAAAAGATGGGCGTCACGATGATTAGAGAATTTTTAATTAGATAATAGTATACCATTTAATATTTATCTAAAGAATGTTTCCTAAATACTATAATTTGCGGACTATTAGCAAAAATTAAGAAAGGCGAGATGTGCTTTGAAACTGCTGATTTTTTTTTAAATCTGAAAACAGCATCTTAACACTGCATAACTTCTCTCTAATTCTGGAAATAAAAAAAAAATTGTTTCTAATTTATTTCAAGAATGTTTTGCAAAAACACCAGCCCTTACAAGACTATAGTCCTACAGAATTCTAAAAAATATTATATACACAACTGGGTATTTTATAGAACAACTTACGTAGATGTTACTTTGGTATTATATTAGTTTCTTTTCAAGGATCAATCGAGATAGTGTCATATTTTTCTTCATGTGTTATTACCATTTGCCTGGAAGCACCAGCCAATGATTAACACCTCATTATATAATTTCTTGGGAGTAGTACTTAATTATAATCACAAATCCAGATAAGCACTGTTTAGATGTCGAGTTAGATGGTAGGCTAATTTTTGCTTATTTATAATATAAGCTTTTATAAAGTGTAATTACAATAAGATACAATCTCGTATTGACAGCAATGATGTAACAGTGAATTAGCAAGGTTGTTGCTGCCTGGTTAATTGAAGTAAAATCCAAAAATAAAAACATACATACAAATGAAGTGACTGAACTCTGGAATGTGTAATTATTTGGCTCATTTTAACATAATATGTGACATATTATACTGTTTAAATTCGTGGTTGCTCTAATGCATAGTTAAGCATATATTATTATAAACTCGTTAAGGGGAGAAATAGCTTCCGGTTTCAATTAAAAAGTGGCGAAAGAGAATATGATCTCGAAAAAGCCTCAATGCTTACACTTTAGGCTTGCAACCACGGAGTCCCGGGTTCGAATCCTGGCCAGGGTATGGATGTTTAGTGGCGTTTTTAACGTGTTACCGAGTTGGTAGCAGTGGACTAGACGGGGTTGTGTGAGAGACAACACGGTTAGTTGCTGTACCCCATTTCTGAGTTCTAGTCTCAACTACCGCAGATGGCAATGTCGTAGGGAATGATCGTTGTGTAATAATCTACGTGCATGTGTCCTGGTTGAGTGGTGGAATAGCTAATGCTATACTCCGCCAGAACGATAATCTAAATGAGACGATGAAAAAAAAACTTATTAAATAATGTAACTGGCCTATGTGTCTTGAACATGAACTGGATACTCGTAATTGAAAAATTAAAAAGGGTTGAACCGGAGGGCTTTAGTAGAGACCCTTGAGGGTGTTAGTGCACTTTATTTCGTTGAGAGAAGCCTTGAGGTTCGAACTTTGTAGTTGTGATTCGGATCAAATGCTACACCCTGTATATGAGTTCTGGAACTTTCAGAAATATTAGGCTGTGGCCGAAGTAGAAAGCTGACTAGACGGTGGGAAACTACAACTTCAGTTAAATAGGACCGGACCGATTTTTACTAGTATATAAACTTATTAAATTTAAAATCACTTTTAAACAACTACTAAAGGTTCCACTCGCGAAAACTTAGCGTACTAATTCCACTTTAACTTGCTGGTGATTTCGAACTTACCTCGAGCTCGCGTTCCTCGTCTTTTCATATTGTCGACGGAGGCTAGGCTCACCGAGGTCTGGAAAAGGTCTGGATATGTCCCCTGCCAGTCATCTATGCTAGACTTGTGAAATATTGCACAACAGTGACAAGATTTGGAAATTCGGGGTTGAAAAACATATGAACATTTAGTGCATGAAAAGGGATGTTTTTTTACTTATTTTTAAAATTTGAATCAATTCGGATTCTGAAGTTATCAGCGATAACTGCATGAATAACTTGCTAAAAATGGGCTTGGTCCGGTAAAGTGATATGAACGTTATTATGCGATATTGTCATATTAAGCATGTTCCAATGGGCACGCTATCTGCGTTGAAACGAAGTGGAAGTAAATTTTGATAACAGAACATTGATATGGCGAGGAAGTTAGTTTTGATGACGATGGGCTATGACTTTGGAAAAGAGAATTTTTGATGAATGCGATGTGGGCATCTGGACGGAAGTTTATGAATGGGAATGTGGTGTAACTTAATATATGAATTGAGAATTGAAGTGGAAGTTGAACTGAAGAGAAAATTAAGTTGTAAAATGTTTACGGAAGCGAAGTAAAATATTCTGACCGGGAGTGTGGAAAGTAGTTTTGATATTGTTTATGACTATATGGGGGTGGTATTTTTTAAGTCGATATTATGTAACGATTGGTTCGTAAAATAGTTGATTTGAGTGTTTGACGTTGGTTACTGGTTGATTTCGGTTATTTGTGTATCGAGGTGTAGTGATTTTTTTCAGATTTTGTTGTTAAAATGTGGTTTTTGAAAATTTGAAATTGTATATGACTTTTATCGTGGTTTGCCATGGTGAGCTGGTTGATATTTTAGCAACTTTTGTGCAAGGTCTGTTTGAAGAAGCCATTTCGATTGCTGGTTGTAGAGTGGAATATATTTAATCACATACAGATCCACTGTACAATATTCAGCATTTTATTTAAATCTTGTAACATTCCACGTTATTTGGTCAAGGCTATAATTAATGACAAATCTGGTAATACGAAAAGTCACATACGTGACATTCTTAGCGTTCTTTTAGCGGCTTAACAATAAACTGCAAATTACAAACTATTTTTGAACAAATATGGGTTGGACAAACACGAAAATACTACACTCAGTGCATATGTGGACATTTTTATTTAAAACATTTTGCATAGATCTAAAATACACAACCTTCAGTATAAAATATGCAAAAATATTAACACTGTGGTTTAATTTGTAGAAATGTAATTTATTGCCTATACCCTTTCTTGCTTCTTGATCTACATAATGCATTTTCGAAACAATATTTATGTCCATTAGGAAACGTATATTTCCACTTAAATTTTAAATAGTTTATTCAAACTTTCACATTAAGAGTGAAATAGCAACTCGGCGTGGATACATATAAGATATAATACAATTATAGTTATTAGAAACATCTAAAATAAAAAAAGGAACGTACAAAGAACGAATCCAACGTCTGTTTAATCGACCATAAAATCCATCCGATACCTATTTTATTGTATATTTAATACATGCCAATATTCGAGTTACATAATACATTACCTCGAAGCGAATACAATACGTTTTGTCAATTAAGGTAACAATTAAGCGTTACTTATCGTGGCCTTGATGGGAGCAATCTCCCAGACAAGTCTAATTTGGAGGGTCAAAATTCCAGGGAAATTTGATATTAGATATTCATAAAAATAAAAATAAATCCCCGTTAACTTTGTGTAAGCAATTCCAAGAATGTATTTGCGTTTTCACTGGTAAAATGTCAGTTACCCCAGCATCCCACACAGCGAGAGGATCTTCAGAAAATTGTAGGCGGCGAGTACGTACACCCATAACAGGTGTACATAGGCGGATGATAGGGCGACTTGATACAGACGCAGAGATTTGCTAATTCTCAAAGGTTAAGAATAATTATATTATTATCACGTCAAAGGACCTTAATACCAGGAATTAAAAATATTATTTCTATATCTCATAACACTTTTAATCATTTTGATCACTTATATATCAACAATATTGTAGATGGACAACGATTTTTGCAATTTATTTGGTAAAGGCAGAAAATAATAAAACATTAAGGTAAAGAGTGCTATTTTTTCTACTTATAATCATAGAAATTATACCTAAACTCTAAAGAGATTTTTCAGATTCGTTCAATTGTGGGATAGTCTATCAACTGATTATCTTGTGATTGTGGTTCGAAGGTCGGGACTAAAGAAACAAGCGACTATCGCAGATAAGATTGAGGAATATTTTATTTAAATGTTGGATCTTATACTCCCGGATCTGAAATTGTAATTGTGATCCATTTCAAGCAGATTGAGTGAGCATCTACGACTTTCTGCCAGAGAAAATGGTTCATCTCTCAAGTCAATGAGAGATTAAAATTGTCAGAATAGTGTAAACACCTACATAAAACGCTAAGGACAAAAACCGCGGTAAAGTCGGTTAAAATAGTAAACAGTTTCATATGAACTAGAATACCGCTTAGAAAATTGTATTGAACTTGTGTTCATAATATTTGAAACATAATATAAAACACATAAAAATAATAAAGTGTAGTGAATACACAAAATAGAGCATTATTTCTTGGTTTAGGTCATTTTGTTTAATGCGCACATGCGAAAGTGCAATAAAAAAGGAGCAATTAACCAACCACCGATCGCCTCAACGCCTATAGTTTATAACTTAAGATGAAAATATTCCTAAATAATAAAAAATAGAGCCATATTGACATAAAAACATGTGAACGTAAATCACTATAGTAGAGGTCTAGTCTAGTGGTCTATCAATCCTTTACATCGCTTACGTGAAAGTGAGACAGATGATTGTTATATTATTGGCGTACCAATGAAAGTTTATCGATCTCCCGTCTTGCCGCGACCGCATTCTGTTATACCGTTTGCCGCGACAATATCTATAGACAGAAAATTAGGAGAACAAAGAAAATGAGGTAACAAAAGATTTCTACAATTTAGTAAAAGATACATCAAATCCCAATGACAATCTGCACAAAGGACTAAAAAAGGTCAACAATACAGAAGAAAAAAACATCTACAAAAAAGGCAGTAATTAGGAGGACGATTGGTATTTTCGCGAATTTTATTCCAGATTTTTCAGTTGGGGGTTGTAGGGCAAGAACGCGAAATTAGTTTTAAAGAAAATGAATGAATGGATTTCAAAAAAATGCTTGACTTTTCTGTAAATATTAAGAATGCTTTAAATCTGGACTTGTTCTGTACATATATAAGTTGTTGACAAGTGATTTGTCAACAACTTATATCGCATTTTAAACACCAGGAAAATAATAATAAATTAGGAATAAGTAATAGTTAATTCCACTCCTCAATTCTATTCTGTTCTCTGTGATATTCAGACAATTTTATTTTGAACAATATTGCCAATTTGCTGATAAATTTAAAGTGAATTTTAAAAAGTTAAGAATACCCATGAATTAATTTCTGATTTTCACTTACGAAGGCCTTCGACAAGCTGAACCATAGTATCTTATTGCAAGAATTACACATATTTGGATTTTCAGCTGACCTTGTCGATTATTTTTCATCCTACCTTAACAACAGATCTCAATATGTTTTATATTGTGACCATAAGTCTGTAGAAGTTTTATCAACCTCAGGTGTCCCGCAGGGGTCTAATTTGGGCCCACTTTTGTTCATTATGTTTATCAACAACATTGTTATTGACAATGCCCTAAACTGTCTTTTATATGCTGACGATTTTAACATATTTTGTAGAATTACATCCATTGAAGACTGTTTAATTATACAACATATTTTAGATATAATAAATAATTGGTGTGTAAAAAACTTGCTCCTCAATCCTCTGAAGTGTAGTGTCTTACCAATAACAATGAAGAGAAATGCTATAAAATGTGATTACTCGCTTGAAAACAGTGTACTTTCTGGATTAGATACATTCACTAATTTAGGTGTAGTATTTGATGAAAAATTATCATTCACTTACCACAATCGAATAACTGAAAAATCCTATAAGATGCTAGGTTTTCTTATTAGAAATATCTCGAGGTAAATACTCTTCATTTCAATAATGCCACTGTATTTCTTTATTGTGAGGTCTAACCTGGAGTATGCGTCATTAATATGGTCTCCTAATTACAAGACGCATATAGAGAATTTAGAAAACATTCAACGAGTTGATGGGGTACATTCACCTATTGGTTACCCCCATTAGAAACTATTATCGAGATTCTCAGTCGTATCGTTAGAAGATCGCCATAGAGTCTTTTACCTTACATTTCTTTACAGATTGATACATAATATCACCGACAGCACTATTATAATGAATATGCTGCCCTTTGCTCACAGAACTGCATCACGCCAGACAGATTTATTTAAACTGATCACGCCCAGAACAAATATAAAAAAAAATCCCCACTTCAAACCATGTGTTCTACTTATAATAACATTAATGATCGTATCGATATTTTCAACTGCATCGTTGCTTCCCTAAACGCATGCATCTACCTACGCACTAAAAAACCGCTGTCCAAGGAATCACTACTTAGGCATCCAAATTTTGTATCCAAGTCTTGTACACACTAAATCCCAATGTAATATTTTACTCCCTTTAATGATGATGGCGATGGGGGTGGTAGAGGGGGTAGCTAATGCCAAAATAAATTTTACACACACTAAATCCCAATTTAATTTTTACTCCCTTTAATAATAAGGTGGGGGTGGCAATGACCTCCATTGCCACCCCACCCCACTTGGCTAACGTCAAAAAAAAATTTTTGGGACGTATCGTTCTTGTATACACACTAAATCACATTTTAATTTTTTGGGGTGGTGTGGGGGTGGTATTGGGGATGATAGTGGGGGGCGGTTGATGCCAAAAAAAATTTCAGAATTAGATCTAAATATAATGTAGTTCCAGATCTCGTTATAATATATAAGTGAGTGTACCAAATTTCAAGTCAATATCATAAACGGTTCCAGAGTAAATGTGCGCACAAAAAAGTTACAGACCGACGGACAGAAATTTATTTCGCTCAAATTTAAAATCTCGACGTTTCATGACATTTTAAGCTTATTTCAACAAAAAAAAAAATGTTTTTTTTGCGTTACTATACTTGGACTGGACGTGGAAGTAAAATTGAATAATTCAGTAATTCTTGACCTATAAAGATACGTTTATGTCTATGTGTGCTAGACATTTTTTAAAATTGTAAATAAATACTGATAAACCAAGTGTTATTTTTAAAATTATCCTCAATTTACCTCCCATAAATTCAACACTCCCTTTTAACCGCCGCTCATGTCGTACGCTTTTGTAATGATTTAAGTGTACAATACCCTCTCATTTATGTTTTTTAACTGTCGTCATGTGTTCTTACGTGGGATCATCCTAAATCCTATAAGGAAAGTTGCATAAGTTTCTTACTGTGCTTAATCGAGTGGGTTGTTCGCTGGTTGCTCCTGCAAACTTTCGTTTTTTGTTCGTCGTGCAAAAACCTTGAAGTACCGTAAGATTTGATGCAGTAAAAACGTATTGGTCATTTAGAAGTAAAATAGATATCAAGGAGTGTAATTGTTGCTAATATGAATTTCAAAATTTAGAATAATTAAACTAGATTTAGAACTATTTTCCAACCAAATTGCCACCTGTCACTGCTGTGGTTCAAGCCCAGAGCACGACATGCAGAGAGGCACGACGATTATGCAGAGATTAATCGCGTCTGCCAATCAAATTCATTTTCATAATCTTGGTCTAAAATCTCCTACAGGTGATTTGATTGAAATCCACCTTTGCACTTATAAATAAACTGTATAGAAATGGGGCTGGGCAGTATCGCAAGTAGACAGTAAAGCTTCTTTTATTCTTTTTTCTAACTACAATCGTTTTAAAACATGTATCCCTGTGTTGTCTAATTTCTGTAGTGGTGGTGTTTATATCTTTCATTTGGTCGATAGCCGAGTGAGTTAAAGCGCGAGGTGGCAATCGCGTTAATCACACGGACATTGCACCACCGGGTTCGAATCCTGGCTCCGGCACTGTCGGAGGAAATAGTTGTATGTCCGCGTTTTTTCAATGTGTAACCCCCTTCCGCACAAGCCCTGGCTTCTGGAATTGGGGGTTGTCTAATTTCTCTGATCCAACAAGTCCCCACATGCCCAGTATCAACAAATATGAAAAGGGGGTGCTTTTAGGGGTGGTTGGTGGAGGGTGGGGGAGAAATGAATACTACCATCGTGTTGAGCACCCTCAAAAACGGGGATAAAGAAATCTCAATGCATTTTGATTTTTTTGGGGAATATTAGGGGTGGTGGTAGTTTCAACCCCGGGGGATGGATAAGATGTTGTATGGTTAAATTTCACCAGGTCTATCCAAACCCTGCCCAAAAAATCTACCCCCAAGCCTACGATGGAAAAAAACGCAAAATTGAGGTGTTTTTTCGAGTTTAGGGGTAGTTGCTGAGGGGTGGAAACCTAAAAAATATCACTATCGTGTTCAGCGTCCTCGAAAACGAGGGGTGGGGGCATGTTTCATCCTTGTAACAGAACTTTTGTGTTTTGCAACTTTTTCATGGTGAAAAGCCTCCATTATTTGTTAAACAACCAACATGTTGAGTTCACCGATGCTTGTAGATTTTCTGCAACTTTGGTGATAGTTTTATCGTGCGATACTAGAGCTGTGTCGTCCGCAAATTGTAAGATGTATCCATTGTGGGCAAAGTGTTCGGGATCCTCATATTGATAGTTATAAATATCAGAACAGTGAACATTGTAAAGTATTGGTGACAGTGGTGAACCTTGTGGTAGTCCTTGTTCGGGGGTGAATTCAAACGAATGAGTATTTAGAATCTTTATTTTCAATGATCCATTAGTAGTGGGCTTTTAATAAGAAAGATATATTTTAGGCGTCCTAAAACATGTAGTTTAAATAACATACCCTGTTGTCGTACATTATCAAAGGCTTTATTGATATCAAGGAATACCACTCCAGACTTAGACCGGTTAAGTTTGCACTCTTCTATGTTATTGGTTAAAATTGAAAGAGAATGCATTGTCGAATGACCAGTCTTAAATCCAAATTGGTATCCTGGAATTCCATTTCCAATGGCTTGTTGTATCCTATTTTTGATAATTTTCTGGAAGTTCTTACCTAATGCCGGGAGTAGTGTGATTGGCCTGTAACTATTTGTTTTAGAATGATCTAGGTTCGGCTTAGGAATAGTGATTGTAGTGCTAGTTTTTCACTCGGTAGGTATAAAGTGGGTTCTAGACAGAATTCATAAATTTTTTTGATATACAGACGTACTCTGTTATAATGTGTTATTCCATTGGTAGGATTTCCGAGAAATATGTCTCATACCACTGGGTAACATTGTCGTGATGAAAGTTGTCAAAATTGTTATCTTCACTTCTTTTGTACACTTTTTCATAATGCCAGGCAAAGATATCTCCTTTTTCGGCAGGTGTCTCATATCTCACCCCATTCTCCTCTATGATTTGCTTATTACCCATTTTATTTTTGTATTTAGATAGTTTTTTGACCTCCTGCCAATAAGTTTTTCCTGTTTTGTTGTTTATATTTTCACATGCCCTTATCCATTTGTGTGTTCTGAATTGTTGGATTAATTCTTGTATAATTTTATTAAATATATTTATTTCTGTTTTCATCTCTGGCTCTCTGTTGGCTTTATACATTTGTCTTTTGTTCTTTATAAGGCTTAAGATATAAGGTGACAGCTTGCGTGTATAAAGCTATATTTCGTCCTCGAGTTATACTCTAAAATAAGTGGCATTAGCTTAGCGTTGCAGTTTGATATTTGCCGTCTTGTAATTTCTCCATGCTCTGGATTTTCCAAAAATGATAGCATGCCTTCGTTTACTTTATTAATGTCTATTTTCGAGAAATTGTACTTTTGGACATCACTAGACTGAGTTGCCATTTGTAGATTATATCTCAATATATTATGACATGAATTAACTTTGAAAATAGATATTTCATTCTGCCGGCCCCGTTATTTTTCATCCTGTATAATAGATTGTAGCTTGTGTATACGTAATGAATCTATGAATGACATTATTTGTTGAATTATATTCAATTCATAGGTCATACAGTAGTAATATGTACCATCCCACATTACCTAATAACGACATAACGAATTCTTACTGATATTTCAAGTTTACTTTTACTTTTCTTGCTGTATTCGTTATTCCACCAACAAGTGATCGAATTCGGTTTCATTTAATGGCTTTATGGTACATAAGTGAAAATAATAACAACAATAAAGCAAGGAATTATTAAACGCACTGCTTTTTTATTTAAATCACAGTTACTTATAAATAAATACAGGTATTATACGTTTACCAGACAATAGACATTTGAAACGAGGTCGTGTTCCAATTAAAAGCTGCAAATCCGTGCGAAAGTAATTAATAAATTGAAGGCGGAACATTACTAGTATGTTATGGAAATAGTATTATAAAACCAGTTAATTATTTTTCTTTTATTTTATAACATAATTAATATTCAATTTATACTATTGCTTATATTACATATTAAAAAGGGGTGATTCATAATTAATTCTAGAATGACGGTGGTGATAAAATTATTATATACTGTGAAAAATTGTACAAATTATATACTGGATGGCGGTAATTTATTCTTATTTTTATATTGGGTACTAACCCTCTATATCCAATGATGACACAATAGAGTCTTGCACTAGAAGTTTGGACATCTAAGTTCATAATTACAGGAGGCTGTAAGGATAATGAAAGGAATAATTTCAGTAACACAAAACCCGACTGCGGAAAATTAAGTTGAACTTTCAAACTTTACACGGCTCAATGTTTCAGCATTAGGCTTGTAATGGTGAGGTTCCGGGTTCGAATCCTGGTCAGGTACGGATATTTAGCGCCGTTTTTTATGTATTGCCAAGGCCATAGCAGTGGGTTAGACTGCGGTTGTGTGACAGGCAACACGGCTAGTCGCTGTTGCCACCTCTGAGTTCGAGTTCCAACTGCGGTAAATGGCAATATCGTGTCAGAAAGAATGTGTGTTGTGTTATTGTCTACACATACAGGGTGATTCACGTAGGCCGTTCCTTAGAAGTTTTTCAACACACAGTGCGATTACAAACTTAAAACATGGTATGCAGCCGTAATCGATCATGCCCGTTCTACCTAAAAAAATTTGAGTCCTCCAGCTATACAGGGTTGCCAAAAATCGGTACCCACGTTCTTATTTTAAATGGAAACCATATTTTTTTACTTGATTAGATTGGCCTTCCAATTCTGAGTTTAGACAACCTAAGTTATGTTAACTTATCTGTTTTATACCTAACTTCACCCCCAATCGAGTTATTTAATAAAAATCAAGAAATACCTTAGCTTGTCGAGATATTGGCTTGGTTTGTCAAGTATGCCATATGACACTTCTAAAAATTAACTTACAAATATATCTTGAGTTATTGACATTTTTTTAAAGAAATATTTTTTTTCTTCAAGGATAGTAGGCTTTGAAAATAATCGTTTCATTTGAATTTTTATTCAAAAATCGTATTGCCGTAACAAATAATAACAACAAATGGGGAGATTAACAAAATAATTTATTTCAATTCAAATGCTCAATGTGTGCATCGTTTTCATTGAGACAGTCTACATTACGCTCCTGAACAGACTCCGTTGCTCTCCGAATTTCTAAATGTTCTAAACGATCAAAAGCTCCAACTATTCTTATTCTCAAGTCTACTTAATCCAAAATCGGATTTGCGTACACTAATTCTTTGACCTGACCCCATAAATAAAAATCTAAAGGTGTAAGATCCGGAGATCGAGCGAGCTAAAGTGATGGACCTCTGTTTCCCCACCAACGATCTTCGAAGAGTTCCGTTAATTTGGCATCTACGGCTCTAGTTGAATGTGCTGGAGCTCCGTTCATTTGATACCATCGATTGATAAGTCGATTGAGCGGCATATCATCCAGGTAGTTTTCCACAACTTCTCTTAAGATTCTCAAATAACCTCCGCCATTCAAGTTTTCATCGTACATGAACACACCCCACTGTCCATTAACAGTCAGAAAATATTAATACCAAATTGAATTTGATTTTTCATCTCCATTACAATACGAGGTTTTTCGTGAGCCCAAAAATGTCGATATTTTCGATTAAATACTTAAATACCCCTGGTTGACAAAATTTTGCTTCGTCTGTCCAGATGATTTTTTATAAAAAAATTCTTCGCAAAAGTTGATCCTACGTACATAGTGCCCGGGATGTAGTTTTTGTAGCCTTATATATCTATAAGGACTTATGACGACAAAGAATTCTTTGCAACGAGGTAAAAGAAATTCCCAAATCAGCAGATGCTGTTCTGATGGAAGCACGTGGATATACGTGGATATACTTGAAAATATCCCAGGGCAATAATTTCAATATCTTCATTTACTGTTATAGGTTTAGTTCTCACAAAAGGTTTGACTACCTTCCCATAATCAAAAAATATATTTTTAAGCCAAAGAAATTTACCTCTTGTCAACTATTCTGTTATTTTCACCATAAATTACAAACAGATCAAAGACAACATCATTCGGATAATGTTCCGTGATGAATTGCACGAGTTAATTGAAACAATATGATAACAATGATACAATAGTGACTAGGTTTGACATTTGGCATTTTTTCCAAAGCCTACTTCAAAAAATATCAATAACTCAAGATATGCATACATATTTTTAAGTAAATTGTTTGAATAGTCATTTGTTTCCATGGCATACTTGAAAAACCAAACAATATTTCGGCAAGATAAAGTACTTTTTGATTTTAATTGAACTCGATTGAGGGTAAAGTTAAGTATAGGGAGTGGTAAAGTAACTCACCCTAAAATTCAATTTTCTTTCGAATGGTGTCAACAGAAACAGTAGGTGGCATTTTTTAAAAATCGACTTTTTGACGATTTTTCATTGCGACATTTGCGTCCGTATGGTACAAGACGGAACCACCGATGGGATGTCAGGTGTCAGCCTGGACTATCAGTTATCTACTTCATCAATTTAGTTTCATAATTTTGAACGGTACAGATTTGTTCGTAAACTACTAAAGTGGCAATTTTTTTCTCAAAAAATTGACATGTATCAAAACCTGTAACAGATAAGTTAATATAACTTGGGTTGTCTAACCTCAGAATTGGAAGGCCAATCGAGCCATGTAAAAAATTTAGGTTTCCGTTTAAAATACGAAAATTGGTACCGACTTTTCGCACACCCTGTATAGCAGGTAGAATGGGCATGATCGATTATTTCAAGGAAAGCTATAGCCCTCACAAAAGGGCACTGATTGGCGGCCAATGAATCCAACGCATCGCGAGTGACCAATTAGAAATTCTGATTAGTCATATCAATGCAAATCGCAGTTGAACGGCAAAATTTACATTATTATCTTCTACTTACCATATGTTTGATATTTTATTGGAGACTGGAACATGCTAATTGGAAGAAGCTGTACATATTAAAACATTAATTAATAAGATACTTTTTGTAGTAATTAATCCGGTTTAACTAGAAATAGCTCGTTGCTATAAATTTACTAACATTAGACGAGAATTTACTATGTTTAGCCATGCAGCTCCGCTCGTTGCAGTTTGTTTCTGTTTTATTAACCGTGTTCCCTGTAATTTCAGTGGTACTAAATTTCTTCGAAGAGAATTAATTATAGCAAAAAAATTGCTTCCTGCAGCTAAACACGGCGTAGTATTGACGTTCCTTCTTCAATGTCACATCGTCTTTAACTAAAGACAGAAAATCAAAGTATTTAAAAACGCAAATTATCTTTAAAAATTGTTCAAGACTGGTAAATTCCGATCTTTACCTAACAAGCCATTACCGCTGCTACTTATATTGAAATTCATCAGGCGTTGGCGAAAGAAGGAAAAATGGACGTGGGTTAGTAATGAATAAATTGACAAGTTTACCGGAAAAAATAGCAGCCAGAGCGCGGCACAAGTCAGGAATGTAATTAACATTTAAATACGTATCTTGAATTAATGTAGGAATTGGCGGACCTATCGGTATTTTATCGAACAAAGTGCGTGAGAAATTGTAACGTGGAAACGCTGATGTGTGTGTGAGAAGCGTTAGTCACTTACTATTATTATATTGTTGCGACAACTAAATCTCTATCTAACGTAAAAAGCAAATTATATTTAAAATACTTTTATTACTAAGGTTAAAAATCACGCGGTGGGTTCACATACACTACTAGCCCCACAAAAATTAGTCTGGTGGAGGTAAGTCAGGAGAATCTGCTGGCCAATCCCATCAGGGATCATATGTGTGATTTGGATACTCTGCTACAAAGTTCCTATTTATGACTCATTCGAGGAGTTACCACAATTAATAAAACCTGGCAAAAAAAATCCCTGTATATTTTTATTCAAGAACAGTTATTTATTGGATAAAAAATAATTATTCTTAAAAACCAAAAATATATTGTGTATCTTTCCAATATCCATTTCCTTGGTTACCTTCAACATTAGTTAGAGAAAATAAAATAGTTGCCCGTCGATAGTGATAGGTTAGTTGTAATATAGTTAACACTAAGAAGTTAGTAAGTACATCACAAATACTCCATCTCCTAAAAAAAATATTAACCAGCCAAGAAATCTATCGCAAACCTCACTTTCTTTGGAACTTCTTTATTATCTAAAATTGAACTTATATTTAACAAATATTCAGGTTTTACCCTGTGTAAACTGATAGTAACATATCTATCTTGTTTGGTTGTCGTAATTACCTTTTCTGAACGAGATACCACCTTAAAAGGTCCTTCATATGGCGAAGATAGTGATGGTTTCAGCCCTTAAACTCTTAGAAAAACGTAATATTCACATTCTTGAACGTCAGAACTGACAAATGGTTTTTTGAGTGAGTGATGTATTGGTTTAAAGTTATGAAAATATTATTTTAATTTTGACATAAAACCAGGGTTGGTGTCATCGTGTAAAAAATCTCCTGGAATGCGTAAAGCTTGCCCAAAAACAATTTCCGAAGAGGAACATTTTAAATCTTCCTTAATAATGGTTCTAAAACTCAGTAAAATTATTGGAAGCTCTTCTTCCAAAAGGCAAGTAGACAATTTTTTTATTATTATTTTAATAACATCTACACATAAAAACAGTTTACCCGTATTTTTTATTTTATTTTTTTAATAATGCCTTATAGTAGAAAAAAGTCATGAAATTTAAACTATGTTTAAACGGTTAGATATTGCCGCAAATGTTCGGGCTATTCTATTGGCTATGACGTAATAGCGTAATCGGCAGAAAAACGAGCGCTAGTGGAAGGGCGGAGCCAACAAAGTCTTGCAAAACGTATGAGCGGCTCTGTCTTCGTTATATTGAATGCGCACGCATGTTACACTATAACGTCACGAGATAACCGGCGAACTGTATTATTTTAAATCCACTCTAATCTTAAGCATATTCATTTTACAATAAACCCAATAGTAGTGGTAAAATTACCTTGAAATTATGTTTATAACATATTGAAGAGTCAACCTAAAATGCTATATTATTACTTTTGTCATTTTCGGTATTGTCTACTAGCCCATTACGTGAATTAGCTCTGGCTGTCAGAGTTGCTTTCAACGTTCTATGAAATCTTTCAATCATACCATTGCTTTGTGGATGATACGTGGTTGTATGTATTCTACGACAACCGAGAAATTTTCTAAATTCTGCAATGCCCGATAATCGCTTCTGTAATAACACCGCATCAGACATTCATACAACACCTTCCTTTCGAATTATACCATCCTATTCATTTAGATATGTCATTCCAGTAATGACAAACATGCCTAATATATTTTCCATCATGAAGAACGTTACACGATTTAATTTAAAATGATAAGCATCTCCATAAAGTTGACATGTGTGCGTAAAATTTACCTGAAACTAAATTATTTCAAGCTCCAAGACACCATAATAAACAGCAGAAGGTTAGAAGTTGCGACGTTGCCAAATGTAGGGCTGCACAAAGTTGGGATCATTTGTGGGTTGTACAACGTTGTATATGTTGTGTTAATGTTCTGTTTCAAAGTTTGTTAATTCGTATAACAGTTTAATAGAAACCAATGTTTTCATTTGCGTATAACAGTTATGTTATTTCGACGAAATCTGTCTGACAAAAATCAGACCATCTGTGACATTAACAGACTATTTCATCGCTGCTTCTTCGCTACTCCTTTGTCTAATTTGTTCATCAAATACGTCGGATCGAGGAATCACGTGTATAAATTGAAAAAACAACAGTTATCAAAATTTATCTACTGATAATCTGGCACGCTATTACGGGTAAATCTGAAATCTTAAATAATTAAGATAATGTATAGTTCAGGGTTAAGAAAATGACTTACATTGTGTATTGTTGGTAATAAATAATATCTTAGCAGCATAAATTATAGACCATAAGTACAATGCAGTTGATTAAAGCTCGACGTTTATTTTAAAATATATAATTTTTAAGAAATTGCCTGTATTTATGTGCTAGTAAGTTTTGCGAAAGCATCATATTTCGCTCTTGTACGAAAACAAAAGCGCTAATTAAACTAATAATGTAATAGGCGCTTCATGCTTTATTACATATGCATTAGTAAAGGAAATGGCTGCCGCAATTTAGTACATTACGATTTTATAATTTCCAAGTACTTCGACCTTTGAGGTAAAATACTCTCACTAATAAGATTAAATTGGACATAAAACTTAAAATACACTTTGTTCCGCTACCAACCTTATGAAAACAACAATAACTGTACAATGGATGTTTTAAATTACCATTTGTGGTGTTGGAGTTTATATAATTATTTATATAATTGCTTACAGGTATCTAAAGAGTATTAGTTACTTAAGTCGTTAATGGAATTTTATTTGAGCAATACTGGAGTGTCGCTTAGATATGTTCCTTCATTTGAAATAAAAACGTGAACCACAACACATGCACATATACTGCGAAACCAACACTAGCCATGATCAAGGCTATCTAGAATGTTTGAACGGATGCCCTGGTACTGTAAAGTTGTTTTTCTACACCTACTATAAAAATTCATCTCTATACGGTTTTCTGTGTTAAGAACACCAAAGAATTCGAAATTCAAGTCGTGTGGCAAAGTATTTCGCTGAGCTATATTGAAAAATATACAGGCTGTCCATTTTATCAGGGCACTCGAGAATATCTCACTTAATATCGGTCGTACAAAAAAATTATTTTTACGAAAATTGTGCCGATTTATATATCCTACAAAATGGTTTAAAGACATTTGAAATCCATGGCCTACTTTAAGAGTTATGGCGGGAAATATCGAAAATGCGGAAAACGTCTAGGCCAAATATCTCCGTTATTTGAAGAGATACGAGAAAAATTCTAAGGCGAAAATTTTTTGCAAAACAGAGTGTTTCAACGAGGTTCTATCTAATTTTTTTCACAACCGTTGTATTAAGTTGTTCAAATCTTTGCTATTATAAAACATAAACGCAATTAAGAAGGATAAAGCAAATTCAGGTAACAAAAACAAAATAATAATCAAGAAACCAACATGGAGCAATTATGGAAAGAGTATTCGCAGTTATGCCAATGTATAGAGATCCTCCATAAAAGCGTCATTCCTTGCTCAGAAAGTTAAAATGTCTTTACCAATTAATTTAAGTATAATATCCATTTGTTTGTATTTCATGATTTCACTATTACTTCAATTATTTTAAAATAGTTGGCTATGAACAAACTTGACAATTTAATTTTTTGACAGATCATCTCAGTTAATACTTAAACTCTCACAATCACACTCGTTTAAGAATTTAGAATTTTCAAAAATGATTTTCACTCACATTGATCGTTATAATATGTTCGTTACATATTGCCAATGCAATTTCAACTCTGGATTAGCTCAAGTAGAATATAAAACAGATTTCCACAAGCACTACAGCCGAATAAAACTCTGTTCAGAAAATTAGCTACGAAACTGAAAAATAATGGTTCATTTTTAAAGAAGAAGACAAGGTTGAACAGTGTTACTGATAATGTAAATAAGGTAAACCGAGTTATTAATTATGTAAGAAATAAAAATACAGAAAATTTGGATAAATTGCTTGTCATATAAATAAAACAAGTGCTAGAAAAATGTAAAAGAAAATGGTTACCGGTATTATAATGCCAAAAAAGTTCACAATTTGCAAGCGGGGGACAAATCAAGGAGGACGAGTTTTTGTAGGTGACTGTTGGAAAAGAAGCGTGCCGATCCATTAATATGTAGTAAAATACTTTGGTCCGACGAGGCAAATTTTTCCAATAATGGACTTCTAAAAATACACACTGGTATAGACCGAATGGGTTTCAAGATCGTTTTTCAATAAATGTGTGGATAGGTATTTTAGGCACCAATTTAATAGGTCCTTATTTTTATGATGGTCACCTCAGTGGTCAAAGGTACCTAAACTTTTTGAGAAATGAATTTAATGAACTCTTAGATGACCTCCCTCCCCACAATTCCCAGAACATTAGATAGGTACCAATGGATTTATTCGATGGACCCCTCGTTCTCCAGATATAAACCCAATGAATTTTTTTCTGTGGGGTTTATTAAAGATAATAAGGTGTTTTCGACGACACCGCAAAATGTAGAGGACCTAAAAGCTCGAATTCAACAGGCATGTATTAAAATGCTGAGTAATGTTTTAAATGCAGTGCCGTGCTCGATTGTGCATAAGAAATCGCGGTGGACACTTTGAACACTTGGTATGATATCTTAAAAATTATTTTGAGGATTAGATAAATATTAATGTTCTGTGTGCTATATTCTTTTTATTATTATTTTGTTTTTGTTACCTGAAGTAAACTTTATTCTTCTTAACTGTGTTAATGTTTTATTTTAGCAAAGATTTGAACAATTTATTGAATTATTTTATCGTTTTATTTAATTATACTTCTCCACGGCAAGTATAATGCTTGTTAAAAAAAAATTATTGGTTTTAAAAAAATGGGAGGAAAATACTCTATTTAATGGCGCCATTTCCCGTCCGTTTCAAAATAATTTTTTTAACAGCCTGAAGAGTAAATCTCAAAATACAGCGGTTTTGAAAACAATCAGATAAAACCTCGTTGAAACGCTCTGTTTTGCAAAAAAATTTCGCCTTAGGATTTTTCTCGTATCTCTTCAAATAACGGAGATATTTGGCCTAGACGTTTTCCGCATTTTCGATATTTTCCGCCATAATTCTTAAAGTAGGCCATGGATTTCAAATGTCTTTAAACCATTTTGTAGCTTATATAAATCGGCACAATTTTCGTAAAAATATTTTTTTTGTACGACCGATATTAAGTGAGATATTCTCGAGGACCCTGATAAAATGGACTGTATGCCACATATATGTATTTCATCACAAAAATAGTGAAAATGACATTAAACGTCAAAGTATGTTAATAGTACGTTATAATAAGCGTATAGAACAAAATGTTCCAAAGAACAAAGTTTATAGAATGAAATATACCGCACTTTCCTAAAATCCTCAGGCAAACAAAGCACAAGGGGAATATAATTCGGTTCTTGCGTAGTTACGAGGGTTATTCTAAAAGTGTACGATTATTGTTAAGTGATAAAATTTGTTGGCAACTGGTCACCAGCCAGCACCTGCTGTCGGTTAGGCTTGTTAAATGTAGGTAGAGAGGACGAGGGGAATGTTATTAATGACAATTTTCAATAATTATTCTAGAACTCCTTCTCCGAGTCAGACCGATAGATGTCTACCGCATAATTTAATTATTAGTATTTAAAACACTGAATGATTTTGTTGCATACGTAATACTAAAGCCAGTGGTTATAATGCAATTATGATTAAATAATTAAATTGGATAATAAGTGTTAATAAAAGTAAATGTTTCCTCTATGAATATAATAATTTTTGCTAGAGAAAGTGTGTTATTTTGTGGTTAGATTGTAATTATTATTTACTATCATAAATTAACATATAAATTCAAATTTTAATCGATCTTACATTATTTTACGAGTATATTGACAAACTTCTAGAATTTATAACATGTTATTCACGCCATCATCGGATAAATTAAACACGTTTCTAATTCGCTTCTTTGTCATTGTTTTAAGATTCACATTCCACATCTACGACCTTTTCTTATGAATCTGATGTAAATAGCAGCCATATAGACCAGGGGCTATTAGCGTTTTCAAAAGTTATCTGAGAACCTCCTTCGAAACTGAAAACCAAGTCTTACACCGTAGATATTTTTAATACAAGTATATCCACAACGTGAGATATTGTTTTCAATTAGGGACAGTATCCATTTCAGCACTGACCATAATTAACAGCAATTATGCTTCTGACAATATTCGTCAGATAACCGTCAAATCCGCAAAAAAAATAAGATGTCCAGCGATAAAAAGTCGACAAGATGTCATTAGATGCCTTTTCAGATAAAAGTGTTCACCGATGCGTATTTAAAATGATTACATTTATTTCTTCCGCGTTAGCTAACTGAGAATGTAATGGTAATAATCTGGTTTAATAATATGTTTTTGTTGTAATTAGAACGAAAATATTCCCGGCATATGTTTTGTAAAACGCCTGTAATACACAACTAACTTTGTAACTCATAAACGACAAATAAAAAATGTATTTTATATGGAAAATATAAATTATATGGCATATATGACGAAAATGGGCATCAATTGAGTACATCGACACCAATCAACGTTGAAACGAACAGGATAAGGCTAAATTATTTTATCTATAGATGGTGAAAATGTAATGACATATTCTGGTTTATAGCATTTTTCCAATCATTACGTTAACGCGAAAACACGTACGAATTGATTTATTGCCAAAAGAGCCACCGATGTTAAAAACGTGTAATTTCTTCTATAGAAAGATGTATAAGACTATGCTGATTAAAAGTAAAACAGCCAATTCCAGAAACAGATCAAGGAATATATAAATACACTTGATAATCTGTTTTAACTTTTCCAACAAGCACATCTTGCCTTTTTTAAGACCTACAGAAAGGGTTCTGTTGGTTTTTTAAAATATCTTAAAATTAAAACATTATTGAAAATACTTGTTTTAAACACTTCAGATGGCATGTCATATTTTCGTGACTGAAAATTCAAATTCATAATCAGTAAAGTTTATCTCAGAGAGACAGTTCGGTTTTAGGAAAGGTAGAAGCACGTCAGCAGCGATATTGGATCTTATTACCTTTATAAGTGAGGGCTTTGAGAACGGAAACTCGACTTTAGCACTCTTTCTCGATTTAAGCAAGGCTTTTGATTGTGTTTCAAAGCAGATATTACTAGACAAGCTGAAATTCTATGGCTTCAGAGGTGTAGTGTTTGACCTAATGTCGTCGTACCTATCAAACAGGTACCAGTGCGTATTTCGTATTGGCAAATTTAGCAATATGCTGCCGATAAAACATGGCGTTCCACAGGGGAGCGTTTTAGGTCCATTGCTATTTTTAATATATATTAATGATTTATCCAGTGTCACGTCAGCGTTTACCGTTCTCTTTGCTGATGATACTACTTTCGCGAAACATCTAAAAGATACTGACAGCAATGTTGACGATACTACAAATGATATCATTAGTAAAGCCTCTGACTGGTTTAATGCAAACAAGCTATGCTTAAACTCGAATAAGACAAACACCTTACTTTTTTCCACTAAAACAAACCACTCAGAACCCAAAAACATTTTTAGGTCTCACTTTGGACTGTAGTTTAACGTGGCATTCCTATATCGATATTTTAGCATCTAAACTGTAAAAAAAAAGTGTATGCTATTAAACAAATTAAACTTGGGGTTAATGAAGATGCCGCAATGATTGCATATCATGCATTATTTCATAATGCAATGACGTATGGTTTGTTAAACTGGGGTACGTCCAACCAAATACAGAGAATCTTCATTGTACAAAAAAAGGCAGTAAGAGTTTTGGCAGGTGTGAACCAACTGGTAAGCTGTAAACCTTGGTTCATTAAATTTAAAATATTAACATTACCCTCACAAGTAATCTACTGTAATTTGATATACATAAGGGAACATTTAGGGGATTACATTATAAAAGGTGAAACACATGCATACAATACACGTAATCGGCATCATTTACAAATACCATCACAAAGACTGGAATCCACAAAAAGAAACAACTTTGGTATTGGTTTGTATAACTCCCTGAAAAATAATTTGAAACAGTTACCAATTTCTAAATTTAAAATTAAACTAAAAAGACACCTCTTATCCAATGCTTACTACAATATATACGACTTTAGGTATGAGAATCCAGGCTAATTCGCTGTTTGTCTATCCTATTATTGTTGTTTCGGTATTTTATTTTATTTTATTATAGGTGTACTTATACTTATTCTGGGTATGTTTGTATTTATATTTATTTATGTACATATATTCTATTTATACTTGTTTATGTCCACTTTTATTTTATTTGTGTAATTATGACTTGTCCAAGCACTACGGTGTATCATTGTGACGAATATAATTATTATTATTATTAATATATTGAAAATTTTATACTAGCACGAAAAATTCTTATTTTAAATTTATATTAAGAATAAATCTCGGAATAAATACGTTTTGAAAAAATCTGAATGAAATTTTCATTTCAAACTATACTTCGACCATAAATGAAGGAACAAAGAATGTACGAAAATACCAAACACCAGGTGTCTACTTTTAATTATGTGTTTATCATTCCTCCCAATATAAAATTCATTATATCATACCCACTTTAAAATATTTCTTACATCGTAAACAAAATTGTTGGGTTTGTATTACTAATTTTTCCCACGTCTCGCAATCGTAATCAACAAAACGCAATGAATCAAAACCACTCTTAATAATAATAGGAAGATATTGCTCTACATTTACGTTTCAGTAACTCAAATGGATAAACCATTATTTCCCAGCTGAAGGTCTCTCAGCACAATTGTTAACCCTTTACTTTTTCTTCGAGAATATTGTAAATAAACTTAATACCGAGGCAAACATTTTGTTATTCTTTCAGACAGTTAAATTTTCTTGCCACTTGTGTTAATTGAAATTGAAAGTCTACAAAATTAGTCATGATACATAAAAAATTAAGGAACGTAACACCTAAATCTTTAACCATAAACAAATCTGAATTATTTTTATTCCCTTGCACAACAATTAAAAATCAATAACGATAACTTTTGAATAAAGACACTAGTGTGAATTTTAAGGCAACATAAAAAATTTCTTGCGGTACAGACCAATAACAGTATTTTTCATATAATAGGCAAGGATAAACAACGAAATATTTTCTGAACATAAAAACCAAAATGATCAAATTTGCATACTTACACCTACTTATACCCAAAGATAAACAAGTTATGGATAATAACCACATCAGCCTACATCATTTACGAAACTTCTTTTTGTTAACTCGCCATATTTAGCATTGTTTACTTTTAAAGCTCAAATTTATGTGAAATTAAGCATTCTTTTTGTGATACGTTTACCACTAATATGTTAAATAGTTGTTTTTAACACTTCTGAAAAGTTTATAGTGTAATTTGAAACACTCGGTTTTACTTTCATCGTAGGAAGAGAAATAATGTAATCAAGAAGAAATCAAAAACAACAATTAATCAAAAGGTGTTTTTGAGACTAGGAAATATTTTTACATGCGATTGGTCGGTCTGGTCGGGCAGTTGTCCGTTCAAATGCGTAGTTTATTATTTATGACTTTCTATATAAAATATATTCGAGACGCCTCGCCTGGAAGAATTGTACAACAACCATCAACGTAGTTGGAATAGAATGAAAGAAGAAGTCTTATGACATGACCCCTTGATCATCCGATTTAAATCCCTTGGAGTTATTTTAATGAGAACATATTAAAAATAAGTTTATTGATCAGCTAAGAAATACGAAGAAATAATTTCTAATGAACATTTCACTCGAATTTTACTTACATTTCGGGAAATTGTTTAAAGGTAATAAAATAAAATGGGTCTGGCAAAGAATGATGATGAAAAAATTATATAGCAATCGCGGAAGTAATTGAAATAGAATGAAAGAGGAGATATAATGCCATGGCCTCCTCGGTCTCCCGATCTCAATCCTCTGAATTTCTTTTTTTGGGATATGTTAAAGTTACGTTTATGTTGAGTGGCTAAGGGCTATGAAAAAGTAATTTATGATTATCACTTCATTCGGATTTCACTTATTCACTTAACCCGCTAGACGTTCCAAACAGTTTTGGAACATTATCTAAAGAAGGTTATAAGATATGTCTGAGAAACCTGTCAACAATGTATGATGATATAAAAAATTTATAGCAATCGTGAATATAATTGAAATGAAATGGAAGAAGAAGCCTTATGGCATGGCCCCACGATCACCCGATTTAAACCCCTTGGATTTATTTTATTGAGGACATATTAAAAACAAGTTTATGTTGACTAGTTAAAAAAATACGAAGAAATAATTTCTAATTAACATTTCACTCAATTTTACTTATATTTGGGGAAATTGTTTGAAAGTAATAAAATAGGTCTGGCAACGAATGATGCTGAAGAGATTATATAGCAATCGCGGAGGTAATTGAAATAGAATGAAAGGGGAGATATAATGGCATGGCCTCCTAGATCTCCCGATCTCAATCCTCTGGATTTCTTTTTTGGGGATATGTTAGAGCTAAGTTTGAGTAGCTAAGGAATATGAAAAACCATTTCTGATCATTTCATTCGGATTTCACTTATATTCATACTCGGTCGACGTTCCAAACAGTTTTGAAACATTATCTAAAGAAAGTTATAAAATATGCCTGAGAAATTTGTCAACGTGTGAAGATTTTATAGTAATCGTGAACATAATTGAAAGGGAATGAAAAGAGAGTTCTAGTTTCATGGCTCCTCGATCACCCGATTTCAACACTCTAGACTTTGGGGGAAAGGATAAGTTTATGTTGAGCAACTAAAGAACATGAAGAAACGATTGCTAATTAATATTTCACTAGGATTTCACTTATGTCGGTACCAGCATACTTTTCCAACAGTTTCAGAAAATTGTCTAAAGGTTATGATTCATGTCTGAGGCTCCCGACAACAACGTATAATGACGGAAACCTGAGTATAAACCTCATGCATTTCTGGGAATGAGTCTGATGATCATAAAACATAACCTAACACATCACATATAGCAGACAACCCCCAAATTCAAAGCTAAGAGCTGTCCGGAAGGGGTTGCATATTTGAAAAAACGCAGACAACATCAATTACCCACCGACATTGCTAGTGTCGGTACCTGGAATCGAACCCAGAACAGCAGAGTCAGACAAATTGCAATTGACTTTAGAGTCCTGCAAAGATACTTCCAATACTGGCTGCTAATATAGGAAATGTATATTTTTTATTGAAGAAAGTTTATTATAACAGCAATTGAATAATATACAATTATTAAACTATATTTTAATTATTTAGTAAATGTAAAGGCATTAAAACATCAGACACAGAAATGCAATTCTCGCCTACACCTATGGAAAAAAGTGAAATATGCATATCTCTGTACCTGTTTTATGGCAGACGTCATCTTTACAAACTAATATTATACTATACCAAACGTAAGCAGACAGCAGACAATCTGTAATAACAATGAAAAAAGTAAAATGTATCGAATATATCCTGAGCAAAATTGTTGGCAAAACCATGGAAGATTTTTCAGATGATTCTTATGAATTTCTTATACCGCAGCAGTTTTCAATTTGTTACATTCTATATTTACTTTATAATATTAATATCATAATAATATTTTATATAACGAGTGGCTAAAATGGTGTTTTTTTCACAAGTGAGGCATTTATAGTACGAGCCGAAAGCGAGTGCTATAAACACACGAGTACACGATTTTAAAAAACACATTTTAGTCCCGAGTTACATACAAATTTTTTTATAACATAACGCCATATCCTAAAATGGCTTTTATTTATTTTATTCTTTTATCGCCGTTCGAAATTAGAGAACGATATATTTTTGTAAAAATACGGCAAAAATTGTGAAATAAAGGAATTTTATTTCACACTGTGAATTAAAATTTCTTTATTTTTCACTTGTCAATAATCACCTTATTTTGATTCATTGAAACTGTCAAACAAATGTCATTTTAAGACATGGCGTTACAAAAATAAGTTTTTATGATACTAATGCCATAAAATAGTTACTTATGCAACAAGTGTGTAAAGTGATACTTTTTTCACGAATGGGAATTCCATGAGTGAAAAAAGGCATTTTACAGACGAGTTGCACACACAATTTTTTTCTACTACTGAAGTGATTACAAAAAATATATGAATAAATTAAAATACAAAAATTCTACTTTACGCACTAGTGCGTAAAATATTTAACTTTATGCACTAGTGCGTAAAGTAAAATAACTAAGACAGCGAGGTTTTGTTGAATAATGTTATATTCTAACTATATATACTAGTTATGTAAAAAAATTAACACATCGGTACTTGACATAATTAATTGCTTTAATGAAAGTTATGTGAATATTCCTAGAATAAAAACGAAATTAAATATTGTTCTAAAAAATAATTTAAGCAAAATTTATAACTAGTTATTAATTTTAATTTAATTGTTAATAGCATAAAATTAAATAACTAATTTATTTTTTACAGGCATTTTTTTACTTTTTACTTTACGCACTAGTGCGTAAATTTTAACTTTACACACTACACAGCGTGCGTAGAGTACGGTAGTAGAAAAATGTATTTTCTGTTGACGCCTTCGTTACATTTATGATAACACTACTACTGTAGAAGGAAATAAGTTATTTATATATAGTTTTTGTAACTTAAATATTTTGCAATAGCCATTGTAATTCCGTAATTATTGCAAATAAATACAAATCCAACGTCATAAACATTGTTATAAATTAATGAAATTTCACTGGTGAATCATTTACAGTCGGACACATTTTCAAAAGTGGATCTAATTGACCGGACGTAAGTACAATCACATGGTGGAACTGCTTCCGTTCTTGAAGGTTATTAGATTACTTACCGTTATCAATAAAGGTCGTCTAATTTTACACACCGTTTTGTACTTTGATTTCTATATAAAAATAAATAAAGTTCGCAGTAAGACGATCGAGATAATTATCTAATAAAAAAAATAACACAGCCAAGCTGGAGGTACAATTATGTAAACAGTCATATTATGCTTGACGTATTTGCTTTGACAAGGTCGTCTCTAATTAATTTATAACGGTGGCTATGATGATTGTTGCACAAACTTCGCTAAACATTGTAGCTTCTTTCTCAGTGATTAAATTGTCCGCTCTTAGTTAAAATTTTCAATAAGAAAGTGATTCGTTAGGTCCATAAATAAGTTAGTACATCTGTTGTTAATGCCTAAGTTATTAAAATCTATCGGTAAAGTTCGATATGGCAAGTTTTCTTTTCCGAAGCCCGTGTTCAAAATGATCTGTTTTAAAATTTTTGAATTGTACTTAAAAAATAACGCTGCATAGTTTCCTACTTACTAAATAAATAAATAAATAACACCACATGTAATGACGACCCCTTTATCCGGGAAGGCTCTAGAAGAGCCTTGTGTGGGAGGGGGCTACACATTTAGAGACAAGGGACAATATCTTTGTATAGTGGAAAAATCCCTCTCACAGTATTTTCCACTGCCATGATCGGGGATCGAACCCGGAACTTTTGGGTGAGAGGCAAGAGCGCTCACCTCTCGACCATCAGTCATACTTCATGGTTATTATTCTTTTTATATACATTGGTATAACTTTTGACTATTTGAAGGCATGTGGAAATTCACTAGCATTTATTTAAAGATCTGTAGCATCAACTACCTGCAAAATGTAATTTCTTCCGTCAAATATTTTTTTTATTGGTGAGCTATGCGACCTGAAAAGTGTGTGATTAAAGTTAATACTGTCTACGATAAATAAAAATACATATCTTGAACATTTCTTCTCTTCCAAAAGTAGTCATGAAGAACCAGTTTTATTAACCAAACATTAATGTTCTAAAAAATTGCATTTATGGGAAATATTCCGCTAAAACCTTGAAGAGGATTATTGAGAATAGATGGACAACAAGTAGATATTAATGACGCTAATGTATCATAACGACTTCAAGGAAAAAATCAAGGTTTTTGTAACATATCAAATGCAACTGATAATATCGATTTGGTTTTTATTCGCTTACTTGTCGATGTGTACATCTCATCGAGGATGAAATCAATTAGCAGATTTCGACATGATTCTATTCTGTTGTCAAACTGAACTTGTTCCTCGTTCAAGGTTGTTTTGAAAAAAACATATTGTATCATCTTCTAAATCGGCTCTAAATGATCTAACAAAGAAATAGAACAGAAATAAAAGTCACACCACGAGGTTATAAAAATATTTACACTAAAATTAACGATGATGTGAACAAATGGCGCCATAATGAGGTTCTCAGGATAAAGCGCAATTTTGTAATGAAACCATCGTAAAATTGGATCTATATATTTTCTACGATAACTGTATACTATCGTAAATCAAGAATGAGAGTCTCAACATAAAGAAAGAGAAATGTAACGTTACACGGGTCTTATTGATTTTACAGCTAAGTGTGTAAATATATAGGAGTACACACTATTGACAGAACAATTAGGTCTATAATTTTATTTAAGAGAATCTGCTCATCGGTTTATGTGAGCTCACATAGAAATTAGTCAATCGCAGTGACGTTAAATTATACAGGGTGTCCCGATAGTGCGTCAAAGTCCAATATCGGCCTTATTAGATGACTTTGGAAAATTATTTTTGTGGTGTAGTGTCAAAAGGCACATATTTTAAAAATGTTTTGAAATATACAGGGTGACTCACTAAAACGAAGCATCTGCGAGATCATTTTTTTAAATGGAAGGGTCAAATACGAAAAGCTGGAAGTCGTTGGAAAGGTAATTTTACGCTAAATTGATTCATGTAAAAATATATAGGGGGTTCCATTAAAAAAAATGACTTCGAAAATGCTCCGCTGTAGCGAGTCACCTTGTATATTTCAAGATATTTTTTAAATGTGCGCTTTTTGAGACTATACCACTCACTGAACTCTATTACAGTAAATAGAATGCCAATGCCCACAAAAATTTCTACGTACAATTGAATATCGCGCAAATATGGCGGCCACATAGTAGCGCGCAATCGCACTATGAAATACGTCAGGGCCGGCCTTATTTTTATTGCGTGTTTCATATTTTTAACTTTTTTTAGAAATCGCATAAATAAATATAACAAATTATTTGCCTTGATAGTTATAAAAAAAATAAAAGTTATTGTTATTCCCAAAACAATCATTTTATTTTAAATTTCTTGTAGCATATGTCGAATATGTATGATCATAAGTTCAATATATAGTTCACAAAAAATAGTCATATGTTTTCTATCTCTGGGCTCGAAATATGATTTTAAAACTAATAAAACCTAAAATTGAGGCCTGAAAAAAACCTATACTTTTTTTCTACGATCAATCAGTAAATATATGAGTAGATACTAGTGAATTTTTATTGAAAACTAAAATCATGCATTTTATATTCACATGTTTGAATTGACAAATGAAATGAAGAAAAGGTAATAATTAACTATTTTCAAATACTTGGTGTGGTATTATTATTTGAATTTCAAGATAACTTACCTTTTTTGTTTAAGATCAAATGCTTTGATATATAAGTGATAGATTGTTTTACTCGTTTGTTTATAAAAATATGACATACTCATGAGACAATGAATTGTAAAAGAATATATAAAGGTGTTTACGTAAAACTTCCTTCTCTATTTGCAAGAGAAAATTAAAGTATAATGTCCATTTATATTTTGACTAAAAGTATGTGGTTTCATCCCCGGTAGTAGTGTACATATACCAAATGTTTACTTGCTACATTAAATAATTTTTCTGACAAAGTAACTGAATAACTAAAATTCGTAATATACTTCGTCCGAAACGTGGAAAATCTGATAAAATCTTGTACTGTACTTTTGACAAATACAATGTAAACATGAACCAAGGGAAGCAACAATTTTCTTAACTTTTGTTAAGTATTTTGCACTGAACTCTATTGCTTTATTTTCCTTGATTTATTTAACATCGGTCTATTTCCGCTACCAAGGGCAAGAACCAATACCAGGAGACAAGCTACCCTCAAACTGGAAATTTTGCCAAACCTCTAACAAAGAGTAGGGATTTTTTTTACTTGCCAAGTATTTAATGGACAGGGGATTAACTGTTTTACATACCCTCCCAAAGATGGTATATCCACTACACAATTCCCATCTAGAATTAAATAGCATTTGTTAATACACTGAAATACAAGCCGCTAGAAGGTGAGTCAAGATTGCTGCGTTTCTCTGAAAGTCACCCATTCAAGCACTAACTGCGGCTCCTCTTGCTTTATATTTAGTATCGCAGTACAATGCCATAAAGACAGAGCTGCGCTCGTCCTTAACTGTTTTGATATAATAGATTTCAGTGGTATCTTGCCATGGTGTGCAAAAAATATTTAAAAATTTTAATGAATGAAACCTCTGCGTAAAAATAGCAGAACTTGGTTTTTGAATATTACAAAATGTCTCGCTAGTAAAATATGTAAATTAAAACAACATTTTTAAATATATTATTACATAATTAAAAATATAAAATAACACAGTTATAAAATTTGCAGGAAATTCTCTTTTTATTCACAAAACGCTTTGTTATATATGTCAAACATTGTCATTCTGTTTGTATTTCCATAAACATTTGGCACATTATTTTTAACCGACTGCGCTAAGCAAAGGGGGTAATGTGTTCCTTATTTATTTCGCATAACACACAAATAATTGAGATGCCTTGCTGCCGCACTCTATTAAACTTACTAGTAATATACTTGAGTGTTCCTATTGTCAACTTTACCACGTTGGCTGACTGGACTCACATTTCACAGTTTGAACTTGCTTGTTTCATAAAATTGTAATATTAATTTATAAAAAGTATGATAACGTTATGTGTTTTTAAAAAGATCTTGGAATCAGTATTATTATCCCGAATATGTTGGATACGTATTTATATTAATACTATTTAGGTAACAATTCACAAATAATAAACTTAAAAATCGCAGCAATGAAAAAATGTGAGGTTAGAATATTTTGCATCCTGGTATCTTGGGAAGTATATATAGCCCATTTTTAATAAAAATTCGTGTTTAAGTAATGCGCATTCAATTTAAGACCTACGCTTTAGAAACAAATAAAACACAAACTTGCGTCAGCGCATAACTTCCGTACACAGCTGTTTGAGTCAAGTTCCGACATATTTTTAACCTTAGATTTCCTACTGCGTCGGCGCTTGTCTATGCACTTTGAATCGCATGATTATCACATTTTGTTTACGGGCATATGCCCATAATGGCGTTCCGTTTACTGTAATAGAGTTCAGTGATACCACTACCATAAAAATATAATTTTCCAAAGTCTTCAAATAAGGCGATTTGGACTTTGACGCACTTTGGAACACCCTGTATATTAAAATTACATATGAAGTACCTGGGAAGAAATGGTTTTAGGGTCTTAAACATATGGAAAATTTTGCTTTTTGCTTCACATGGGTATGAAAAACAATTAATTTATGTCTCCGGACCACATTGTTATCGTTTTTTGTTCTGTATACTGATATTAATTCAGCTGAAACATATATGCAACAATTTATGCCTTTTTTGATAAAATAAAATATCAAAAACTTAGGTGAGTAAACTTTCTACTGGGATTTTAATTAACTACTAATTATTTAGCAACACTTCTTATAACAATGCAGGGTTTATCCCTATGTATGTTATTTTTTTTAAACACGTGACAGTTAAAGAGAGTCGTTTAGGTATCGTATCTGTCAACAAGTGTATTATTTGGGTACCATTTTCTCTGAGAATTAAAATATTCCGATATTAATTCAGATGGAATAAGGAACACGCACTAATATCAATAAAATTAGAATCTATTTTTATTAAAACAACAATTTTGATTATTAATTTCATTGAAATATGTTGAATTCGGCATAAAATTGAATTTGAAAAAGTGAAGTTTTACGCGCGCTGTCACTATTATACATCTGAAAGTGAAGATTACTTTCGCATAGACAATGATGGCAGCGGCGATGATGGTCTAGTATTAGATACATCAGAAATTCCACACAAAATTATGAAATTGTTTAATAATATATCAATAAGTTCATTTAATCTGTATAATTTAAACTTTAAGAAATATTGTAATACTAAATGTGTCCTTTCTTTTTCAGACTGCCCAGTCCTTCGGAGGGATTGGATTTGGTATTAAACGAGAGGTTTTTTTTCTTAACCTAGAGGACGGATATTTCGGTTGTCAAGTTAACGAATCGACGGACGTTTTACAATTGTTCGAATTATCAAAATTATGCGATGGGACTCCCAATTGCTTTTTAGGATCCGATGAGTTAACCAGAGAACTTAAATGCACAGGTAAGACATTGCTATAGTTCCTAGTGATCAAAAATTATTGACGACTGATCTGTTTAACTGCCTAGCAAAATGTAGCGACTGATAAAAATGACATTAAGTGGCAGTACTTACTTAGGGTTGGGATTCTGATCCACCATATTTATGTAGCCCAATAAAATGGGACGAAATTTGTCGATTTGGATGAAATCATTCAGAGTGGGCTGAAATTTTAGGAACAGGCTTATTTTGTGGTACTTTTTAACATATCAAGTCCCCACCCGTAGACGCCGGCGGAGGGGAGGAGGGAGAAAACGATAGATCGTATGCATATAATGTATCTACTGAAAGTTCAAGAGAATCAAATTTTAAATATGTTGGTGTATGTACAAAATCGTTTTGATAACGAGTGAATGGAGATAAAAGGGAAAAACATGAAAAATTATCATTTTCAGATGCATTTAGACAAATAATAATTTTTTTATTGGCTTTAGGCCATAATGACACTAAAGATTTTTTGAAGAGAATTAAATTGTCTGTAAAATGAGCTCCAAGTGGCCTTCATACGATGTATGGTTCATGAGTAGTTACAGCTGTTTAAAGCTATGAGCAAAAATGTCTTTTCTATTATAAATTAAGATTTTCCAGATTGATTAAAAAATTGCAAAATAAATACTTTCCTTGAACAATTAATAAAGTAACTTTTTACACAGCAAACCATTATTTAAATTACGATACACCATATCAATTTCTCTCTAAATTGTGTCTTAGGAACAGGTAGTTTGATACCTTATAGACGAGTAGAGGAGCTATAAGAGTTCTGCGCCGCATGTCATCCAGTTGTCAGGTGCCATCTATTAGATTTTTTATTTTGCCTCTTCGGCCTCAGCTTCACTTTATTATATAATTTTTCAGCTAGATATTGAATTTTATCATTAATTATAGAGTTAAACAATCTTGCGGCAAGATATAATGTAAAACATATTTACTTAAGGTAATACATTACAAAGTAACAAAACGTTAATAATTCGGGAAATCAAAACTATACAAAACACATTACAATTTCGTAGAACTTATTCAACTGACCAGATAGTTCTTTTTTCTTAACCAAACAAACTTAACTTGATTTTTATACTTCTTATATTGAAAATAAGGATAAAATAAGTAAATATATTTAAATAACACTTAATAATTTCTGTATCATTTACCAGCGGGCATAATGTTTGGAATATGATTCTAGCAGCGTTAGATGACGCTGCTTGAACTATATATTCGATTTCTGATAACGGGACCATGGGTAGATAATAGATGGGACATTGTTTAATGCAGTAGCGCTTTCGCTTTCTTTATTCGTTATGTGATTGGACGAGACATGCACGAGAACTTGTTGCCATAAAGACTTCTCATCGTATTTGAGCCACTCTATATATCACAATAGCCATGGGTCCAAAGATGCTACTTTGTTCCTTCGTTGTCATAGAAACCATCATGTCCAAGTATCCGGTAATATAATTAAATAATATTATTTTTTCAAATGTGCTTTTAGAGGGCGGAATATTAAACATAATATTTTTAGTCGCAAACTCCCCTATAAAATACTTATTTTACTATAAGGACCGTAACCAGACTGCAACCAACAGCTACTCTCCGGGCTATGTGCCCCGCCGAGCGTTGAATTACAAGCTACAAGTCTGGCGCGTTAAGTGTAATAATTGCATATTACCATTACCGGAGAGTAGCTGTTGGTTGCAGTCTGGTTACGGTCCTTATAGTAAAATAGGGATTTTATAGAGGAGTTTGCGACTAAAAATATTATGTTTAATATTATTTTTGTTTACTATTATAAAACAACTTAATATTAAAGATCCATTTTATGTATTTGATTAATTTATTCGTGAAATATTCTCCCCAAATACCACGCGTGCTTTTAAATTTTATTTATAAATTTTTTAATATAGTTCGTGTAAATTGGCAGTTTATTATCAAAGATTTTATAATAAACTATCAATTTACACTCTTTATATTACTAAGCAAATACGTTCTCGAAAAAATTTTACCGACAAACTTCTAAGTTAGTGTTATTACATACGAATATAGCATATTATAATTTTCCAAAACGTTTGTAAGTTAGTTTTTGTTCGGGTAAACACACATCCAGTCTTATATATGTATATAAATTAAGTTCTGCTTTAATAAAACATTTTATCTCATTTTTTAAGCTCCACAATGACCACAATATGCGCGTCGGCCTTCCACACCACGTTAAATAATAAAGCACAACATAAGATTTCGATTTTCTGGTTTAAATCAAGCGTATTCAATAACAGTTTTCAACTGTAAAAATTCCAGCAGTCTTTGTTCAAAACAAAAACAAACGCCGAGCAGAACAACTGAAGGCATAGAGAAATAAACAAAAATGAACAAAAAAACAAAAATATATTCCGCGTGCTGGTAAGAAACGATGGTGCTTAAAGGAATGTCTCGCAGAATGTCTCGAGGCGGGGAGAATGTGACAAAAAGAGGAAACTTCGTTTCAGGAATAAAATACACAGCTTCTGCGGTGGTCGGTATAATTGAAAACTAGGAAATCCAGTACTTACAACCACTTATTGATATTCTTTAGATAACACTCGCTTTGACCATGTTAGGCCGTGCTCCAAAGAAAGTTGTGACAAATAGGAAAACGATAATTAATGGAAAACTCGGATGTTTGTGTGTAAAATATACATTAAATATATTGAATTTGTGTACGTATATTAGTCTAGATCATAGAGTACATTAATTTGGATTATGTTAAATGATTTATTGATTCTATTTCGAACAAGACAGAGAAGAAGTTAGTTGCATCCAATTTCGTCGTTAAATATCCGGTCTGACGCAATTATTTATGGTCTTTATCATGTAAATGTATCATTATGGCACTGATTTATAGGGTATATTAATCTAAGTTTCTGATTTAGGGTAGGCTATGAAAAATCTGCATTTCGTTGACCTTAATGACACTAATTAATTTTTCATTACTGAAGTTATAATTAAAATTATAAATTCAGTTAGTTCAATGTGTTTGAAAGGGATATTTATTGTCAAATAACAAAATTGTTAAAAACTTTATTCTTACTTGCTTTTCCTTTAGTCACAGCGTAGTATTTTTCAGTTTTCACAATGTTTGTCTTCAAATCTTGCATCTTTTATTTAACACGCTTCTGACATAATCAATTGATGAAATTTTGCACAGTTACTAAGATCAGATGACAATACAGTATTCCACCGTTATTTTTGCGAATATCCGCGCGTAGGGGGCGCGGGGATGAAAATTGAAAAATCTGCAAAATGAAGGAGCGAGGAAGCGAAGGATCTTTGAAAATCCAAATTAACCTACTAATTAAACTTAGGCAATGTATGATAATAATTTTAAAAAGTTGAAAATAAAAAAAATTAAAAAAATGTTAAAAACTTTTCTGTAAAAGTAAAAATAATGTGCAACTGCAAGAAAAGCAAGGCGTGCGCACTTTGTATGACTGTACGCATGATTGCATGAAATTAGACATATATGTTTAATTTTGGGAACTTTACAAAAAATATACTTATAATTCAGAAGATTAAAATTTAAAAAATGTTATCCGATCTTTCACTAGAACGGAGAAACGCGTGTCTATATATAACAACGTATATTACTAAAGTGACTTTTAATTTGGAAGATATAGATAGGTTTTAGAGAAACACCGTAAAGAAAAAGTTGCTGAAAATTTAATTTTCTTTAAAATTAGACAAGCTAAGATAAAAAATTTCACCGGAATTTCTACAAAGGTGGAAAATCTGTAAACACGTGTACGTCCAGGTACAATAAAAGTCCATAAAACTCGGCAGCTGCTTGTTCTAGAGAAAAGTTTTTAAAAAACTTGTTTGAATAAAATTTTGAACGGCGGCAAATTTGAGTTAATGGGACATGACAGTGGGGGAAATGCAATGTTTACAAATATGTTAAAAAACAAATATTTTGGTGAAAAATGTCGCGAGATCTTAAAGTATATTCCGTTAATTTGAAGTTTGGACAACCATAGAAATTGTCCGAAAGTACTTTGAAATTACACCCCTGTTTCGCATTCTTTGAAGAAATTAAATAATTATGCTCTCAATTTATTTGAAATATTGAGTCCCATGTCAAAATTGCCCCATACTGAGCGATTCAGGGAACTCTACCCAGAGTCCGAACCTTTATAATATGACGCATTTAGTTTAAATGTAAATATTTCATAAACTATGATATTTGCATCAAAAATGCTAAGAACTTACTATTAATGAAGCTTTTAAACGTTTATTTATTTCATTCTGGATCATAGGAAACAAATTATAACCGGAAAAACGTACGTCTCTACAAAAAAAAATCGATTACCGTTTATCGTTAATATATTATAGCGCCTGCCTCGCATATGCTCGCGCAATGTGCTAGGATGAATTCAAGTTTAGCCCCTCTGCTAAAGGTATATTTGGTTTCCTACTCCCAGTAGACTTGATAATATTTCACTGATCTGAAATTATATTTATTTTGTGGTAATTTTGGACTTTGGACAAATAATTTTAATTTGTTTTTATTACATTTTGTGAACTTGTGCCTTCAGCAACTTGTAGTAATTTTCACTTAATCGATCGTGTCTAGTAAATCCGGGAAGACATTTTACCGTGAATAATACCCTCAGGGGGCGCTGCCTTTAAGTGGGACCCTCCAGAGGTGTACGTCGAGATTTTAATACAATTTATTGTGATTTGATTTTAATTTTGCAAATAAATTATTTTTTCCGTGAAATTCTCAGTCGGGGACGCTGCCTTTAAGTGGGACACTCCACCTGAGTCGAACTGTAGATTAATACCAAACACGATCTTAAAAATAAGCCAAGACAAATTAATATCTAGTGGAATAAAACTTGACGTTTGAACCTGTTTGTTAGTAAAATTTTCTGTACATAAGTAGTTATACCGGGTTATTTTCCGCTAGTTAACGACGTTAAAGTGCAATACAACCTCGAGAAGAACACCACCATGGTGCTCCTCGATACTGAGAGGGCGTTCGACACCGTCTGGGTCCCGGGATTACTCTACAAACTTCACAATTATAACTTCCCACTCACCTAACAAAACTTATTCGCTCGTTCCTAACACGCAGAGCAACACGGCGGGACATTCGCGCGGGAGTCCCGCAAGGATCGTGCCTGTCACCGAAGTTGTACAACTTGTACGTCTCTGATTTTCCAGAGTTCCCGAATACGAAGCTGGCCAAGTACGCCGACGACACGGCCATGTACGCACATTCGCACAACGCACAAGCAGCGAACATGCTGCTGAAAGCGCACATGGCTCGTGCCACAGCTTATTACGACCAGTGGAAGATTCGGGTGAACGCTGAGAAGTCCGCGTCGCTTTACTGAGAATAAAATTATTACTCCAGTTTTGATCAGGGGAAGCAAAATTCCAACCAAAAAATGCGTAAAGTACTTGGGAGTGAGACTTGACCAAAGACGACGTTCAATACGCACATAAATAAGACAGTACGGATGGTCTACTCCCTATCCACGAGTCTGTATCCGCTCATGGTCAGGGGTAGCAGACTTAACAGACAGAATAAATGCTGTTGTACAAGATGGTGGTCAGGCCGTCCATCACATACGCGGCGCCGATGTGGTGCAGCATACCGGCCACGACAATGAGAAAACTTAAAGTGCTAGAATACAAATTTATGCGACTTCAAATTCTGGAAGGTACACATCCCTCAGTGACCTATATGCACGTTGCAACGATATAACCCCGATAGCGCATTAGGTCCAACAGATCTCTCAAAACTTTTACTCGTTTAAACTGGACGATGGTCCGCTAACAAGACACATAACACAAATTAGACAGCATAATGCCCCATTTCGGATTAAACACTCTCTACCATATACCATACCAGACGTTACCGATTTTTCGGCAACCACTATAGCCAAATTTCAACAACTATACCTTTTGCTAGCATTTCATACCTTTCGCTCATCTCTATTCCTTTTCTGTCCCCCTCTTCCTTTTTGTTTGTGTATTTTTGTCGCGTTTGTTTGTTTTTCTTAGTTTCTTTTTGTACATTTTTGTCTCTAAATTCATTTCACGTCAATCTTTTTCAGAAAGCAAACCTTTTCGAAATTCGAAATTTTTTAAAATCAAAGTTTAGGCCAGCCCTACGCAGCCCCGCATTGCAGTATCTCGCGGAAGGTACCTCGTTTGAGTTGTGGTGCTTGCGTCCAGATACAAATTTTAATAGTGTTTTTTGTGCGCGAGTTCTTTAAATATAACTGTAGTTTTAGGTTTTGTTAAGCTTGTTTTTTCAAGCATGGTTCAATGTTACTACCTATTTTAATTTTATATATTTGTAAAAGGAGTTAGGTTAGGTTTATTTGTTTTACTTGTCGTTTTCGCCGATCCAGACCAGTTCCGCCCGATCCTGCAATCCTCAACCGCGTCAACGCGGTGGTTGCACGATCGGTTCTGGAGCAGGTCCTGAAGAGGCAACTGTTTCTATGTTAATATGAATAAATATCTTTTGAATTGAATTGAATTGGGTTATTTTCCGCGAAATTCTCAGTCGGGGACGCCGCCTTTAAGTGGGACACTCCACCTGAGTCGTACCGTTATTTGTTTTTTTTTTTTAAGTGGATTCACGGGGTATTTTCCGCGAAATTCTCAGTCGGGGACGCTGCCTTTGAGTGGGACACTTCAACTGAGACGTACCGTCTTATTTAATAATTAAACATTCCATCACTGGGTTCACCACGTCAAGTTCGCAAAATTGGCGTTTCATAATATAAAAAAGGTCACTTTATTCTTGCTAGAAATTTCAAAATTTTAATAATAATTTGTCTGTTATAAAGTTAGTCCAAATTTCATTACTGTTGCACGTATCAAACCACCGGTTTTGCTTTGTTTGTCATTTAATTTAATTTTTCATTTTACATTTACTTGCTTGCGTGCTTGCTTACTAAAATTTTAATATTTCCAAAACTCGGGTAATTAAAAATTTTAATATATTTGAAATATCAATTTATCTGTACTGTTTTGTGGTTTTCCTGTAAATATATATATGCACATTTCTTAAGATACATACCATATCGTAAATTTGATTTTTGTTTTGAACTGTAAATATTTTTCAATATTTTATTAAACTGTTTTGTGTGCCTTAATTTTAGTCTCTACTCTAATTTGCATTTTCCTGAAATAGTAAAGGTGTTACAAATAATAAAATCATTACAGCTTTCCTTGAGAAAGATAGCCTACATTTCGACCACTGGTAATAAACCGTCTTCACTGATTCTATCTGGGGCCTCTATTATATTGCTAATAGGGAAAGTGATGTTTCTACACTTTAAACAGAAACTGGCGCTAGAGGCAAAAACCCACTTGTACTAGATATATAGTGCAAGTTGCAGCACCGAAATAGCGGTGTTACATACTCAAATGTCGATGCTTTCAGAGATCTTTCGATTTGTTTCTGTTGTGTGTGGACGATCGGACCATCTGAATAATCTGTTTAATACATGAATAATATAACGGTAAATTGTTACGCTTGTGACCTTCACCATATACATTAGCTATATCGAAAATAAAATGATAATAAACTATGTAGTTAGCAAAGCTCGTTTCCTGAACCCTTCGTAGCCTGAAATAAAGTATCAGAGTATCCTACGTTTATCAAAACCAGTATAAATTTGGAGATAAATTTATTACTTTAAACAAACGTTACGCGACATACTAGCCCATATTCTTTCTTGGAGGTCTCAACCTTATAAGAGTGTGACATAACGCAAGCTCTTTATCGATCCTTGTACTAAATTAAAACTCATTTCGCTTAAAGTCGGATGTCATTATTAAACTTTTCCAAAACAGGTTTAAGACAAACATACCGCTATGCTACCTGTATTTACATTGTATCAGCAGATTTCATCTAAGTGTATAAAATTAGCCCGCGGATACCAAATTTATTACTTTAGTTTGGGAATCGGTACCTTAACCAAGTCAATAATTTTACTGGAGATATGTGGCCCATAAGGCTAGTTTTAACAACAAGAAATAGTAAACTTAATAACAATAAATGGTATAAAATATGGTTACAATGAGATCAGGATGAATTTAGGTTTAACAAATTTTTATCGTTTTAGTTCAGCGAATAATGTTCAATATTCAATATTAGTCCAGTCAAATAAGACTTTGACCCGGACATTTGAAATGAAAAGCTGAAAATTTTCAGAGATGTTGAGGATGATGTCCTAATTGAAATCCTGAAAATCCGCCATCTTGGATTTTTAAGATTTGAGCATAGCGACTGAAACAAGCGTCCGATTTTGTTCGTCTTTGCGTCAAATTGCGTAGTTTGCCGTTCTTTCTCTTTCAAAACGTTAAAAATATGAAATATTGTCCATTTTTTTTACAAATAAAATCAAACATTTTTATTTATTTTTTTAAGAAAGTACATTTTTGCCTAAGTTGCATTTGCATTTTTTGGCCATACTAAATATTACGTTAAATGTAGCGTTTCTGTGGCAACACGTCAGCCAAAGGTGCCACGTCGTCATCGATGTCCGAGTCAGCGATTTGTGCCATTCATGCCCAGCGCAGTAACCGCACATATCTGTGCAACTGAGACCACTTGTCCTGCATTTGCATTTCTTTTCGCAACCGGATTTGCAGTTGCAGGATATGATGTGGAGTACTCGCTCCGGTGCTATATCCTCTTCAGTCGGGATGGATTTTAGCTGGCCTGCATGCACCATCCATTCTTTTTCCGACAGGCGATTTTCCATCCATACTTGAACCTAAATTTAAATATACGGAATTCGCATACTAAAATCGATCTCGGTGCTCAATCTTCGTAAAACTTCTTCACCCCATGCATCCACTTGCTGTACGGCTATTGCACGTATACTATCAATAATATGTGTATAATGAACAACACTATATTTCACTTGGTGGTCTGGGTGTACTTATCGCAAACGTCAATGTCCTTTCCATAAAACATGCAGTGCTTCTCAAAATCAAAAACGTTACTAATACTGCGCAAACGATTGCATCGTTTAGGTTGTTGTGCACCGCCTGTGCGCGCAGCATCACGACGAATGTAGTCTTTACCCAATTTATGTGTACGTTACACTTTCCTTAAGTAAGAGGGCAATGTCATCATTTCTTTCCTCACTTATCCGGAGTAGGGTATGGAAGCTCCGTTTCACAACAACAAGTCCACCACTTTCACGATCTTTGCACAAAATACATGAAACAGTGTCCGTTGGTTCCATGTTTAAACAACAAAAGTCGCAAAAACTAAGAACTTGCGCCCAAAAACGACCAATTCTTACACTGAACGTAGTTTCCAGTCCTATAATTCACCACGACACACTCACCGTTCTTGCAGACGATATTTCATAAGTGATGAGTACACATAACAATGCCAACCTTTAACTGTAAGTGACACACTTCAAACTATTCTCACAACCATACCAATAATTTAGAGCACAACACACCACGACGGTGTCTTTAGGAGGCGAATTAAAATCCCGTGTATTTGCGTTTTTGTGTTATTTCTTGCCTGAAGAATGCACTGGGTATTAATAAATAACAAGAACGTTTTGAGATTCAAACTAGGAGATTATCGTCAACGTTTGTACCAATTTTCAGCTTTTTATTTCGAATGTCCAGGTTAAGGCGATTTTCTGTCTAATTTGAGTGGAGTATAACCGTTCAGTCAGCATGCAATGTCGAAGAGTATTTACTAAATTAGATTCTATAACAACCAGATTATTTAGTTTCTTTTTAATATCCATTAACAGTATCGATTTTATGAGATATAAGTGTATTGAAAGGCACACCAAAATTTGAATATTAAACTGTGAAAATTATAAGATTTACAGTTTCTGAAATAAGAGAGAGTTATACGAGTAATAAAAATGCACAGCAATGAATGGAGCCAGAAAGTGAAAGTCGAAATGAAGAGCTTGAATTATTGAATGAAGCAGTGAGCTCTCCATATTCTGCATAATCCGATTACTAAAGAAAATAAAATGAATGCCATCAAAAGGAATGTTTTAATGTAAGCGATTAGGCTTTATATTCGTCTGTTGCCGTATAATACAGGATGTCAGTAAACCTTACAGTTAAATTTTCGAAGATTTCTGGTGATAAAACTCACATGGTAATTTGTTGTATTCATGACAGGTATTACACGAAAAACTACGAGTAAAAATGGCAGTGGTATGGCGGGGTATTTTTTAAAAATATTTATATCTTGTTCCATGTGAGTGAAGTTATACGATTTCTGCAGCTTGTCGTGCAATAGAGCAGGAGTCTGTGTTTTTAGAATTTTGCATGATAAAAAAAGATGTAACTTTCGAAATGTCTCTAATTTGAGTTTACTAGACTGCTGTATTTTCTCACTTTTTTTTCTCACCCGTTTCAAATTTTCTTACACCAAATGAAAATCTGTAACAAAATTCTATATTTTTTGAAGCCTCATGGAGTCAATGGTTGGACCGTAAACAATATCACAGTACGAGAACTAAGAAATAACTAAGCTGCTACATAATTGAAATTTTAAGTTACTATCCCTTTAGAATGATGTACGAAGATTGGCACAAATAGTTTGCAAGTTTAAAATTTCAAATTCTCATCCAGCCATAAACCTAGGCCCTTAGCGCTTCCTGAAATATTAATTCGTATCTCATTTATTATTATATTGAGAGGAGATTTTACATTATTTGTGAATTATACAGGATCAAAAATCATTCATTCGGTTTTGGTTATTTTAAAGTTGTCATTAGCTAAAGCTAAATCATCAACATGAAAGGTTATCACTTGCGAGTGATAAATAATATTCTTAGACTTTAGTAAGGCATTGGACACTCTAAATCATAATAATCTGTACCAAATTACATTACTTTGGGCTCGTACATTGGCTGTACCATTTTTTCAAAACTATCTTAGCGGGAAGTAAATCAAGGACTTCTACAATCTACAAATCAAGAACTTCCACAAGGGAATATTCTTGATGCACTAATATTTGTAAAAATTTAGGTCTTTATTTCGATGACAACTAAGATTGAAAAAATCATTTGGTGAATTAAAATTTATTTCACTACAAAGATATTTTGAGCAATGATATTAAATCAAAAAACCGCTGCCCAAGGAATCACTAATTTCACACCCAGATTTTGTATCCAAGTCTTATGCACACTAAATCCCAATATAATATTTTATTCCCTTTAATAATAGAGTGGGAGTGGTAGAGGGGGTGGCTAATGAAAAAAAAGTTAGAAGTCCTTGGTTCTCGTATACACACTAAATCCCAATTTAATTTTTTACTCCCTTTAATAATAGGATGAGGGTGGCAATGGGGATGGTAGAGGAAGTAGCTAACGCCAAAAATTTTTTTTAGACGTTTCGTTCTTGTATATATACTAAATCACATTTTAATTTTTTTTTACCCCCTTTAATAATACGGTGGGGGGGGCAATGGAGGTGGTAGCTAACACTAAAAAAATTCACATTTTAATTTTTTTTACTCCCTTTCATATAGTGTGCGGTGGTATTGGGGGTGATAGTGGGGGGGGGGGCTGATGCCAAAAAAAATTCGTACATGCCCTAAATTGCAATTTTATGAACTCTTACTTGCTTATTTTACCTGTTCATCCTTATTTACCCCATTTACCCCCGAACCCTTCAACAGAATTAGATCAAAATGTAATCTAGTTCCAGATCTCGTTACAATACATAAGTGTACCAAATTTCAAGTCAATATCATAAACGGTTCCAGAGTAAATGTACGCACAAAAAAGTTACAGACAGACAGACCGACAGACAGATAGACAGACCGACATACAAGACTTTTTCGCTCAAATTTTAAATCTCGACTTTTCATGACATTTCAAGCCTATTTCAACAAAAAAAAATTATTTTTTTACAGCTTATTGTGAAGTAGTATTATATTGGCCCGCTTTATTGCAACGAGATAAAGTTAGTCTACAAAAGATACATCAATAGTTTTTTTAACAATCTTTGCAAATATGGATCATGTTACAAATAAATTTAATGAATCTAGCATGCCTTATTTTTAAAATTAGTTCTACTCAGATGTCCACATACCTACAAAATAAAGACATTTTATTATTATTATCACTGTCATTACTTAAGGTTGCATGAAAATCTAAAATATAAATAGAGAAAAGTAGGGGCCCAAGGACAGGACCTTGTGTCATATTAGACGACGTAGAAACTGACAGCGGCTGGAGCTCAATTAGCGAGAATTTAATAACGACTTAATCATTAAGCTTGCGTGAGTATAAATAAATTAATTTTGTCAAATAACGTATAATATAATTACGTGCTTAATTACGGTAATAAGTAAATTTCGTCTAATGGGCCGTCATAAAAGTGAAGCTGGATTTAATTTTCTGATTGGCCACGCATGAGCGTTTCATGCAAATTATCTTTTACGTTGAAAGTTACTAGGAGTTTTGTAAGATTACATGATAAACCTATTTTTCAAACTGGTTTAATATCAGTAATTGCTGTTGGTTGCTAGTAATTAATGGCCGTGCAGATTCCACATTGATACATTTATTTTATTCACATCGGCCACTTATCCAGACCTATCTCAACCCCGACTTCTTTGTCTGATCCTGTAATCGGAATCATGTCGGAATAATTTCGCATTTAAATTATGCGAGGATGGTATTTAAGGTCTTTTATTTTCTTTTACACGGACCGACTAAAACGGTTTGAATCTGAAGCGCTTGCCCATAAAAATACAGGAGCGGACTACGACGTTGTAAATAAACCTCTGAATGTAATTAATAGGTACACATTTTTACTTGAACGAAACATTTATAATGAGAAAGACGATATAAGAAGTTGAATTAAAATTTTATTCTATTCAAATTCTGTTCTGTTCCATTAAAAAATGTTAATTGTTAATAAATGCGTTACATATTTTCTGTATGTCGTAATCATAGAATTAAACCCAAATTTTCTTTCAGTAAATGTTTTTTGGCTGTTAGTTTATTTATTTTTTTATTTTATAACAGAAATTCAAGTACAAACGAAATCCTAAATTATAGATTTATTTTTTTTTTTACATTTATTTAACGTCGGCCTATTTCCGCTACTGATGCCTAACACCGACGCCTGTAGACGAGCTACCCCCAACCAGGAATTTTGCCGAACCTCTTCCCTTAAGAAGAGTAGGGATCTTTTACTTGCCTAACATTTAATAGACAAGGGACCGACGGCTTTACATCCCCTCCGAAGGATGGTATATCTCCTATACAACCCTCGCCTAAGTTGTATAGCTTCCGCGCATACACTGATATACAAGCCGCTGGAAGATGTGTGAGGCGAGAACGCGGTTTCCGTTGGAATGGTCACCAATCCAAGTACTAACCGCGCCTGTCGTTGCTTTACATCGCATACCGAAGTATGTACATAGTAAAGACGCACCTACGCTCGCCCCGAATATAGATTTATTGAATTTATAGATTTGCATTGGTTTGATCTGATTTAGTAGCGTCATAGTTAGCGTATGGTTGCTTCCATAACAAACCTCATTGCCACATCTATGTTGGGTTGGACTGAGGTTATGTTGTCAGAAGTGAGACATATGACACACGGTACAGAAATGTAGGACGAGGAGTGTAGACGTTTGTAAAATGCTTTTGTGATTATTGTTTTTCCTCTTATTAATGTTGATATTTCCTATCGTTCCTAGTCTAATTGTTTTGCAAGTAGTTGCCGCTAATAACAGGTTCCTTATTAGTTCATTTTTCTCATATGAAGTAGAATGGCCCTTGTCATTTATAGTCATATGGTTAGAATATAGACAGGAGAAGTAGTCACGTAGTCAAATGTAGCATCATCCTGCCATATTGTTATCACATTTCTGTCAAAAGTGACAGTTTGTAATTTGCTCATTTTTACTTGTTATCGACGAATTGTGAAGTTTTTCTGCCAAAAGAACAATGGTATCATGTATCCAAAGAAGTTGCTCTTCTAGAGACGGTGTTAACAAAAAGGAAATCACTTAGATAGCATTTCATAAGTTAGCATATAATATAAACATCGCACAGAGCCGTGTTAAAAAAATTCATTTAATTAAATTTAAAAAATGTATTTTCAAATTTTTCTTTTGACCAGCCATAGGGTTCTATAAATAAAAAAGCAATAGCAAATAAGTACGCAAATGTTAGGCTGTACTATTTATGTAAAAATAAAATGAATAAGTCACAAAGCATTAGGCATAAACAATAAAATCGTGTTACTTAAAGGACAATAAATATATATTTACTTAGATATGTTTTGTTTTATTTAAATATTCACATATGTCCTTTAGGTAGGTACGCTAATTAATTTTATTGAAAAATCTGCATTTAATTTTTTTTTACGTCTCGGACTACATAATGTCTCCCCCTCCATTTTCGAGGATGCTGAATCGATTCTCGGGGTCAAACCAATTTTTCCGGATCGGCAACCCCCTCAAATTGGCCAAAAACCAGCCCCAAAGTCCCCCTTTCCGCGAACCCGTTTATTTTCCCCAGTTCGTCGACTAATTGTTGTTCCCTCAAATAGAACGGAGGGTCCCTAGAGGGATTTGACCTCAGCCACCCCTACCCCATTCTTCCACCTTTGTAGGGGTGGAAAATTGATATTTATTTTTATGAGAAAAAATTGATATTTTATAGGAGGTATTTCTTTGAGGAAGGTGGTAGGTGATCAGGGTTGTGTAACTACCCCGGGGGTTGTTTTCGCCCTTCAAAGGGGTGGAAGATGGATTTATAAAAACACTTTAATAAATGTATTTTTTATGCTATTTTTCAATTATAGATAAAAAAATATTCCACCCCATTGAACGGTGAAAACAACTCCTGGGGGTTGTTACACAATTCTGGGCATTTACCACCTGCCTCACAGAAACGCCTCCTACAAAATATTAATTTTTTTCTCACGAAAACAAATATAAATTTTTCACCCCCTACAAAGGTTGGTAGCCTAGGGTAGGGGTGGCAGAGAGCAATAGGGGTGGTAGAGGGGGTAGCTAGTGTCAAAAAAAATTTTAGAGGCCCTTAGTTCTCGTATACACACCAAATCCCAATATAATTTTTTACTCCCTTTAATAATAAGGTGGGGGTGGTAGAGTGATTAACGCCAAAAAAATTTTTTGAGACGTTTCGTTCTTGTATACACACTAAATCACATTTTAATTTTTTTACTCCCTTTCATAAAAGTGTGGGGGTGGTATTGGGAATGATAGTAACGGAGGCTGATCCAAAAAAAATTTTGAAACCTTCGTACATGCCCTAAATTGCAATTTTATGGACTCTTACCTGCTAGTTTTGCCTATTTACCCGTATTTACCCCATTTACCTCGAACCCTTCAACAGAATTATACTTAACGCACCAGGCTTGTAACTTGCAATTCAGCCCTAGGCGGGGCACATAACTCGGAGAATAGCTATTGGTTGCAGGCTGGTTACGTTCCTTATAGTAAAATAAGGATTTTATAGAGGAGTTTTGCGACAGAAATATTGTTTTAATATTCTGCCCTCTAAAAGCACATTTGAATTATCCCAAGTCCAGTCAGGCTATTCATTTTTCGATTGCAGCAGACACTGGACCGCTAGATGGCGCCTGCTGACTATTTTGCATGTCGCTATCCTAACGATACCGAGATGTACCAAATAGTCAGAGGATCCTCGTGTCGTTCGTCACATGCCTACCTTGCACTGACGAGAGCCAACAGCTCGAAACTGCAGTCTGCAAGTGGTATGGGACGACTGGCACGAGAGCTCCTTTAAGTAGGGATCAGTCTTACGACTGGTGTTTCTTGCAATCGAAGCACTAGCGTTTTGTTGGTAATACACAGTTATTACACTTAACACGCCAGGCTTATAACTTGTAATTCAGCGCTCGGCGGGGCACATATCCCGGAGAGTAGCTGTTGGTTGCAGTCTGGTTACGTTCCTTATAGTAAAATAAGGATTTTATAGAAGAGTTTTGCTATTGAAATATTGTTATAATATTCTGCGCTCTAAAAGCACATTTGATTTAGGTATTTAAACAGATTCTAACTGAACACTCCTTCTATAGCAAGAATCTTATGATCTCAATGAAGTTAATTAACTCGTATTTTCTTAACTATTCCCTATTTTTATACATTATTTATGCACTTAGATTCGTGTTATAATAGTATAGGCGATTTTACATGTGTTTTTATGCGTGTAGATCTTGGCATTAGCTCTTAGCTTGGCCCTAATTGATAATGATGATCTACGTTTATCGCAGTTTTTAGTTTTCTTTAAATATTTATAACCATATATGGATTAATTTATAGCAAACAATTTACTCTAGGAATAATCCTAAATTGCTGTATTAAAGAAATTCCGTCAAAATAGTCATTAAACAGTTCCATACCTTGGCGCTGGTGTTCATAATTATTTTGATTAAAACCATCCTTCCATACAAAATATAATTTTTCACAAAAATCCTCTTGTGTGAAGGCCAACGCAAATGCAATTAATCGCTCGCCATGCACAGCAAATACATAGAAAAAGCAAGCCTTTCCTGTCTGTTTGCCTTGAGTTTGAAAAGTCCACTTACAGTTTCATGTTTCACAATATTAAAAGTTGTACATGCAAAACGAACGAAATTTACACTGCATCCTTCACTTTGCGGCCGCCTAGCTTTGATATCTCGGGCTTGTATCCTGCGCGCCCGTTGTAAGTTCCCAGCATTGAAGTGTGGCGCTACTTCCACCCACGGAGAAGTCGCCTAACATTAGAATTCTATCGATAAGTCACGACCACACCGAAAAATACGTCCTACGAGTGACATTGCGCCGAGTAAGGCAATCTTGTTTTTACTACAGATAGGACAGAATCTAAGTTGGCAATCTGCAAGTGGACACAGTTGTGTCGTGCACATGAATCATTCATTGGCATTTAAATAGTGAGCTTTTGTTCCCATAGAACGTATATCTTGCAAACGGGATGTTTTCGCTTTCTAAGATACCCGAGATTTAATGTATTGCGCTTGCACTTGAAAAAAAAATGGCGGCTGTATAATTTCTGCTCTGAAATTTCCGAGGGATTGAAATTCAGTTAGGTGGAAGAGAATTATATTCTTAGGCTAGCTATAAATATAAAGCGGCAGCTAGGACGTTTCTGCAATCATAAATTTTTACTTCATTTCAGTTAACATTCTAGGAAACTAAAAAAGATATTTTTATTGTGTAAATCAGAGCCGGCCCGTGGCTTTTAGCTCTGGGTGGGCAGGATGGGGGAAATTTAGTGGGTGTAAAAATCACGCAAAAAAATTCAATGATACCTCTGCCCATTTCAATCGCCTTGTATAACGTTTTTAAATTATCTATCCCTCTTGAGTTCCACGGACTTTTACTATTTTTACTGAATAACATGCAAGGCAGCAATAAAGTTTATTTTTTTAATTTCACTTCCAGAAAGCCATAAACATTTCTGATACCCTGTGACACAAAATTTCCTATTGAACGAATTTGAACTTACATCGAGATTTCCCATAGTGGGGCAAGGTCGCTCTAATTTAGTTACAAAAATTTTGTCGTCGTATGTTCGGGACGCAGAACAGTTTTCTAATAAAAAATGTATAACATCAGAATTATCGCTTTACCGTTTGTCTTACGTCGGCCATGGCAAATATTTTAATATTAATAATTTATCAGTTGTCCATTTACCACACTTTTTTCTGCTAAAGGAGACACTTACTATTTACTAAATACCAACAACGATCACAGATTAAAATTAAAAAAACATAAAATTGAGAGAATAAAACATGACACAAACCTAACCAAAAACCAAAATCTTCCAATTCTAAAACAGCAGCAACAACTTACAACGTTTGAGATTCGCGAATACTGACTTGACTTGACTTCACACGTCCGAAAATGTAACGATTCTCGGCGAAACATCACGACACTGTAAAAGAAAAGGGAAGGGATGAGGGTGGTAGTGTCCACATCCCACCGAGCGCGAAGTTCCATACTTGAATATTATACATTTATTTCATTTACATATTATATTAATTTCACATCTAAAACTGCTGAAATAAAATGAAACATTATTTTAGTACTTTTTGGACAATATAGAGGCATATGTGTTCTAATACCTTAAAAATACCTTAAAACGCAAATAAAAATAAAATTATAGTTATATAGGTTACTTAACTAATATGGCACCGCTGATATGTATTTTAACTTCTTTTTGTCCCTATTTATCAAATTAGAAATTGCTATCATATTTGATATTCATCAATTTGAACACATTAGTTATTTTTTCTGTTTGATGTCTTTTCAATTGTGAACATATTCTATTCAATATTCATCATATTGTTTATAACAAGTTTTGCTCAGGGATGCCTTGCCCACTCTAGGTTTTAAATACCCTAAGCATGCAAGACGTATGTCTCGTTTTGATATGCATTACAGGCGTGAGATCGAAGTGAATAACCAACATGCACGTAGACGTATTATGATTGAATTCACGATTTCTGAGCGATGCTTGCCCGCCCTGGCTTTGCGCATGACACTTTCGGTATACCTATATGAGACAGATTAATATGTAGTAAAAATAATATTATAATAAAGCTAACTTTTTAATTTTAATACTACAATTAATTAATCGCAATAGATTTCTATGATTAATGCCATGAAGTACAATTTACTATTATAGCATTACCGCCAGAGATGGCGCTGCTGTTTAAAAATGTTTCGATCAAGGAAGGTTTGAAATATATACCATTCGATTAAGAATGAGATATTAAGCAAAAGTGTCCTTATTTCAAAAAGTCAGATCTGCAATAGTTCTGCAATCTATTTTTTAAGTTTATTTTTGAATTTTATAATTATTGCTCTATGAAACGAAATTGGTTGCAATTAGCCCTAGGGAAATACTTACAAAAAATGTTGGTTTTTCATTTCTACATCACATCGTCGAAAAATATACAGGGTGTTCCATTTGAAAAATTGAGAAAATTCAATTTAAAATGTTCTTAATTGTAAAATAATGGCCACCCTGTACATTTTTAGGAAATGAAAATTATCCAAAACATTAACTACATGTCTCGTAACTGGTATTCACATAAGTTTTTCTTAAAACCCATAATTGTGACTGTGGTGATTTTTTTAATATCCATCTGCAGATTGCATCATTTCAACAAAAAAATTCATTGCATCCAAGTAGTTGGGAGATATTCAATGCCAATATAGAAATGAATAGAGCCTAGAAAGAGGTTTCAAAAATGTACTGACATACAATAGCATTCCATTAAAAAAAGTACTTGGTCCTGTAATTTCGTCTTGGCTCGCCCTGTTTATTTAGTTTACTTGCAATTTTTTAAAAAATTTCTAACTATCGTAAAACTCGAGATATCGAGGTCCGAAGCACTATTGCCTCACCCTGTATTATTATTGTAAGTACTACCAGAAGAGTATATTTTGTTTGCCAAGCACTTTACTAAAACCATAAATATCACTCGTAGAGAAAAAAATCCTCTGACTCTGTTAATCATTGAAAGAAGAAAAACGTTCAAAATGTGCAATTTTTGTTATTATTATTATCCAGTCATCTTTCCTAGAAATCGGTTTATGATTGGATATTGAAATCAAAACCCAACAAAAAATGCTGTTAACCGATTTTATCAGTCCCCAATGTCCAATTGAACCCAGCCCTAGATACTATTAATAAATCGCCATGTAATGGTGTGTAATGTCGAGGAGTATGCCACAGGCTATTTACTGTACACCTCGGTGATAAATTTCAATTAATTTAAGATACTACAACGGCAGCTTCGTTAGTATAATGAACTTATTGTTATCACTATTCTAATGTAAATATACGTTCTGTAACATACATTCTTAGAAGGAAGTCATTTCAACTTAAACTAATACAACGTACGTTTTCAAACAAAAAAATCAAGACTTCCTCTTGAAACGTGTTTTAATTAATTGAACTTCGAGACAGAGGTGGATTTGCCGCTTTTGATATGGCAGATACGTTAAAATATTACCGTTATTATCCATGATATTAAAACAAAAAATATAAGTTATCTATAAATGCTTATGTCATCATTAAAAATGACAAAATAAAGGATAAAAAACCGTATGCTTTAAATGTTAATTAAAATAAGCAAACCAGTTCCTAAGGCTTGCCACACATATACATTGAGAACAGAGAATCCATATACTCGTTTGTGGTTTATAGATTTGACTGCACATTTTTTTTTTTTCAACGCACATATTTTACAATTCCCTAGGCTCTCCTAATTAACGGATTTTAATATCTCAAAATTGATTTGAAAATTTGAGTGCTCTTTTATATGCCAAAAAATGTTCAACTTTCTAAATGCTTTAGTTTAGCCTCAGCAACATTTTGAAAATTTGCAAATTTTGCAAAATTTAGATTGCAAAATTATTATGCAAAAACTAAAAGTCCGATCTTGATGAAATTTGGTGGGAAGATTTATTATATTAAAAAGTTTTCTTTAGGAAGGTCCTACCTATAATATAAGTTTTTGAAAAAAAATCCACAAATAACTTTCTATTTTAAATTTTTTTGTGGAATTTTTGAAATACATTTTTAAAGCAATATTTTCACGAGTATTTCACAATTCGGTATCATCTAGGCAAATGTATGAGACTTTACGAGGTATTCCACGGAATGAACATATGACCAGAAATATTGGTGATCATTGGAAATTAAGGACTGGACATTTTCAACATATAATGTGCATTTTATTAAGTATTTTTTCTATTTAAACATTGTTTAAATTGAAACTTAACACTAAAGTTTACTAAAAGTATGTAATTTTTATTGACACATTTTAATATGTATTGAAAAATGAACACGGTTTGTGATAAGTAGGTGCACCTATCGTAAATTTCCTTCCTCTTCACCGTTAAATCTGCAATTTTAATACTAGCCAAATTACACTAACTAGTAAGCAAATAAATTAAATCGACCAAACTATTAATCAGTATCATTACACACAAGGCTAAAAAAAATATTGTTATGTTGTAACAATTAATAACGATCCAAGAGCAGACTCAGTGCGTCACTTGTATATAATTTCGCTTCTAAATCAATTCCTATAGTTAATTATCTATCTAGGTACATAGATTAATAACGTCCACATTCCAGCGACTGGATTTATTAGACTCAAAGTTTTCAATAACATTGATTAACATACAGTTTTTCGTCATTTGTTGTCATTCCTTGAGAAAAGTATCGGCAAATTCAAAATGAAACTTATTCTAAACAAATTACATATCTGAGTTCCTTTAGGAAATACTATATTCAGTTCTTTGAAGTGAATTGGCCCATTACTGGCGAAAAGAAAAGCCTTTGTGACGGCTCAAGTTGGCCATGATACGGACACCAAATTTTTTGAGAGGGTTAATTGAGGCAACTGAGAGTAGTTTTATTACGTGTACAAATTTTTTTACGAATTATAATTTAAAAGTAAAATGCATACGAACTTGGACAATTTATTTATTTTAATTTTGCTTTGTTAGTACGATTAAAGATAGAATCTAAGCCCATATTTCTCTTGAAATAATATGGAGGCATGATTTTCCTTCTAGTTTAAATTATAAAGGTATAACTAATATAAAAAATTGTCTAATTTATAAGCATCTAAGCAGGGCTTGAGTAGCAACAGTGGGGACATGGCATGTCCAGAGGGCGAAGAGAAAACTACACTCTACAAACATAGCAATAGAAGGTAGTTTCCAATATTTCAAGATTTATTAAAGTTAAACCTACTATTTACAATGCTCCTAACTCTGGAATGATCATAACTAGATCTATATATAAAAATCAGAATATAACATTAAAATAAAAGGATCTCCCAGCAGGCTCGATCTTGGAATGCAACTTGTTCCGCGCTTATGAAGGTTAATAGCCAGAAACCGGTCTACAGGTGGTGCAGGGTGATGTGCATCCTGCCTACAAATGTTTGAACTGAATTTTAGCAACATTTGAAAATTAATTAGATGACACAAATAAAACTACATCTTTTTTATTTAACAAGCAATAGTTCTTTATTTAAAATGTAAAATGTAATGTACGTAGTTTCCTAATTTCTAAAAGTCAAACTATTGCCTTATATGACACACCCTGTACATAGGCCACCTTATGATTAATGAAATTAAATAAATATTTCCAGAGACATAGACATATCAAGGACGCTATTCATAATCAGCAACTTTTCGGCGTTCCGTCTCTGCATCAAGCAAGTTCTTTGATTTACCCGCGACTGTAGTGTTGGATAAAAGATGGGCAACTGATTCGTGTTGCCCCGTGGACTCACATGCTGCATAAGTTCAAAGGAATTACGTCTGCTTGTTTCCTTGTTTCTGTTATCTATCCTGGGAGTTTTTTTTGCTTGGAACGCGAGTCAAGAATTTGTTGTTGTTTTACATGCAAACTTGCAAGAAAATTTTAATTCCTACTAGTAGTTGCATTCCTAATCGTAGGTGCTAATCAACTGTATTAAAATCAATGTTTGCTAGTCGGGCTAGCTAAATTAGATGTTATCTAATTTACTCCCACGTTTTCCGCGGCGCACCTATGGGAATATTTTAGCTTGTAGAAGTAATAACAGAAAAAGTAAATAAATATCGCGAACCTGGAGGTTTAACCGATTACATTAAGATAACTTCTGCAAATTGCAGAATTAAATACATGAAATACTTACGTTAGGATATTTCCGCAGCCACATTACTTTTGAAATTCTTGTTTACTTTGTTTACTAGGCAACTATTATATAAGAAACTGCTGATAACAAATTAATTTTATGGCGTTGATATATTTCTAATATATATTTCAATTTTGTCTGTTGTTAAAAATAGTTTTGAAACTGTCGAAACATATATTCCTGTAGTTCTCAGATAAATTTGTAGTTTTTCTGCTCTCTTATAAATATTCTATTAACTACAATCCTACAACAGTCCTTATTGATACTAAATATAAATAACATACCAAACTCATCACTATAACACAAAATATTCCTTAAAACAAACAAAAACCTGCTCTAAGGTACCATCATGATGATTTCTTTGTATCATTTACACGACGATGAGCTCATTCAAGTTTGCTTCCAGCAGATCAAAGCTACAGCACACACACGCAGACGGATCTTCATCAGATTGTTGTTAAAACTAAAAAGACCATTGGAGAACTGACTTTGGCAGCATTTTTGGAATCACGCTTCATAAAGAAACTGTTAAAGCCAAGGTGGGCAGAGAGTGGGAAGGGATATTGTCTATTGTGAAACCTCATGCTAAACTAAATGAAGCAGGCTTCTACACACAAATATGCAGATGATCTGGCTAGCATGAGACAAAGTCAATTAGAAAATTATTTTAGGATTCTTAACATAGTTCAAGTTTGATGTAACAGTCAATCCTGCCAAAACAAAGGTAACGGTGTTCACAAAAAAGAGAAAAACAATACATTTGTCAGCTTCCTTTTCTGACAGGACTTCGGTTCAACTGAGGAATAGGTACTAAGCATTTGTTGGACATGCTCTTAGAATCGCTCGACTCAAATTATTGTATATTGAAGTAGACTTGAAAGGCAGCAAAAACTGTTCCAAGAATAGACAGTAGAATGGTTCGGGTATGGGCATACAAAGTCTTTAATTCTACTCTTTGTAACTGGTCAGGTCATCACTCAGTCAAAGATTGACCCAGTATCTTCCTGTCCACAGGTTAACCATTTTATATATAGGCGTATTTTCTAGTCGAGATGACCGGAAACGCGATAAAAAGTATCTTCCGAGACTGGAATTGTATACGGATGGTTCGCAGACACTGGTGAGAACTGGTACTGGCATACACGGATACAATCCAAAAGCTCGTATATTGTCGTCACTTGTCAAATACCCAAGTGTATTTCGAGCAGAGATGTAGACCATTCTGCCATATGTAGATCTCAGGAATAGTTTCATTACAAGGTATATTTTACATATTTCGCAATGTTAGATAATCTCTTAAATTTAACAAGGTAACCTCTAAGGTAGCTATGACTAAGTTGTGCAAACATAGTTTATTCAAACTGGCAACGAAAGAGAAGAAACATAAACTACTTTCCATGACCATAAATCAACCTTTTGTTTGCCAAGAAATCTGATTCAATCAGACTAGATCATGGCACATTCAACAACTACTAGGTTCAAGCTCTCAGAATGAAGCCTTCAACTAAACAAAGAACGAATGAGATGGTTAGTGGGTTTGTTAACAAGACGCTGTTAACAGAATGCTGACCTCTAAACAAGCACCTACATGTAACGAAGATGAAGGAAAATCCTATAAGTCTGGTGTGTGAAGTGGAAGATGAATCACACTCATACTCTACGCAACCGCGCAGCACCGGAAGCATCAAGGAATATCTCGGGAAACAATTTTTACAGCAGAATAAACTACGGAATTTAGGTAGAAATATACTGTCATCTCTTAAGGAGATTTATTTGTCGCGTCTGTACAAAGAGTCGAGAGGCCCGAGATCTTCAACTCTGTACGCGTACCTGATTATAGTGCTCATGATATTTAATAAACATAAACAAGGAATTTTGTTAAAATCAAACCATAGCATTTAATATAAATCGCATGGGACCGCAACGAAATGTTAAAATATTCGTTTAATATTCGTTATACTTTACTTAATCTCAATTTACCTTCCAATCTGATGTACCAATTAAACTACAATCGTGATAATTTAATCAAAGACGTGCGTTTGAAAATTCACAAGTGCCTTTGGTCATGTTTTTTATCCTGATTTTGTAGAATTTCTAGTGACCAAATAGAAGCCATTCTGTCAATAAAGATACGTAAAGAAAGAATCGACAGGCTAATAAACAAGTTCTGCCTTGTAAGAACTAAGATTATTAAAAATGATATCCCCTTGGAAAGTGGAGCCTTGGAATGAATAATACTGATATAATTAGAAAATTCTTTGATGTAATAATATGAAATCTCATTATGCATCTCGTTTGTTTATATCGGAAGGTATGGTAAGGTCTAGGACTCCGGCGAATATTCACGTTTTGTAGTCGTGCGCTATTCTGGTTGATTTTTTTTCTTAATTTAATGCACCTTACAATCCAACGGAGAGCAAGGGTTTCCTTTTGTTTTATATATTTTTTTGCCTTTCGACATTTAACCTTTAACCACTTCGGTTTTAATAGTCCACGATTCTGTGGTCTTACGTTCGCAGGGTAATAAATTTTAATTTATTTCTAATTAAAATTTCATTATGTCTTATTTGTTTGTTTTATCATGCTCATTTAATGAAGAACAATCAAGTAACAAGTAATTAGGCTTAAAAATACAACATAGTAGGTACATTATTTTATATTCAAATATCAGACGATCAACTGATGCGAAAATATTGATCATTTATATAGGATTGTCCCTAATTATCATGTCCCAAGAGTAAAGAAACGCAAAAACATTAAATAGGTAAATGTTCTTATAATAATATTCTTTAATCGTCTTCCAAATCACCTGGCGACCGTCTTAAGTCTAGGAGATCTAGATTTGTCTGAGTAAAGGAGACGAGGCCCTACAGTTTATAGTGGGATCCGAACCACTTCTTGGGGATAATATTGATCGCAATATGTGGGATTCGAACCTACCACGCTAGGTATGCTCAGAGTGAAAGCTGGGCCTGCCAACCACTAAGCTGCGGCCCCCTTTCTAAATCACTAGTTCACTGTCAATGACAATGACCGCTAATTATTGCCTAGAGTATATGCAGGGTGTCAATTCCGCGGCAATTTTAAGTTGATAAAGAACACCCTACATTGTAATTAACCATAATCAAATTTAATCACCGTTTCACATACAAAATATGGCAAGTCAGCGAAGGAAAAACCTAGCTATTGTATTATAATTAATAAGACGAAAATAAGGGGCGAGCGTAGGTGCGTCTTTATTATGTACATACTTCGGTATGCGATGTAAAGCAACGACAGGCGCAGTTAGTACTTGGATAGGTGACCATTCCAACGGAAACCGCGTTCTCGCCTCACACATCTTCCAGCGGCTTGTATATCAGTGTATGCGCGGAAGCTATACAACCTTAGGCGAGGGTTGTATAGGAGATACACCATCCTTCGGAGGGGATGTAGAGCCGTCGGTCCCTTGTCTATTAAATGTTAGGCAAGTAAAAGATCCCTACTCTTCTTAAGGGAAGAGGTTCGGCAAAATTCCTGGTTGGGGGTAGCTCGTCTACAGGTGTCGGTGTTAGGCCTCAGTAGCGAAAATAGTCCGACGTTAAATAAATGTATAAAAAAAGACGAAAATAAGTTTACAATTATGTAAACTATCATTTATTTATTTATTTACATGTCATTAAGAAATATTATTAAAAATATTCAACAAACAAATTCTACCCACAAAATGAGAAACAATCTACACAATAAAAAACACAGAGAATAAAGAGCAAAATTACGAATCTCACAAATTATTATCACTAAAAAATTTATCAATATAGTATAGTCGAGGTCAGCGCTTCCCGGCACTCAAAAAACGCAACAAAAACTTTACGACATAATTATTATCGCCACAGGCCATGCGTCATGCCTTTCATCAAACAAGCCGACACACATTAAAAACCTACAAAGGTAAGCGAGTCAAGGTCGTAAAGTTTTGGTTGCATTTTTTGAGTGCCGGGAAGCGCTGACTTGTACTATAACATTTATTCAGTACCTGATTTGTGCAATAGCAAACACGGGCAATTTTTTTACATACAGCTTCTTTCTATAGCAATTATCAGATATATTTAATACTAAAAAAATTTATTAACAAACTATTATCAAGTTTATTATGCGATACATTAAATCTTATAAAGTTAAATCTACTATTCAATTAAATCCCTGATGATTCATAAACGACAAGGCACATAGTGCACCACTCGTATACTTCTCAGAACATTTATAATTTTATTTGGCAATAGAAGTACTAATAACTACTATTTATCGCTTGTTTTAAATACTTTAAATTTTATCAAAATGTTAACATTATAACAAATACAATTAACAATATTCTCTTTAATTTTCAGACGAGTGCCGAAAAGAAGATGGGACCGAGTGCCAAAACGGAGCCTGCCTCGATAATCAATGTTACTGTAACGACGGTTACGGTGGCTGCAGCTGCGAAGTGCCAGGTAAGCGTAAAAAAATAACCGGAGTGTAAAATTGTACAAAATCGCATGCATGAAGCGGCATTAGAGTTAAATTAAAGTGCGTTCTCTTCGACGCCAAGACTGAGGTCGACCATCTCAGAATTTTCTTAAGCATAAAACTTTTATAATAAACCGAACTTGTCTGGACTGATAAATATTTCATATAATTACAATTACTAATAAGTTTTCCTAGTCTTCAATCATGGATTTTAGTAATAGTTATACTGTTCCCAAAACTCAAGTGAACATTTTTTTTAACTTCGCTCCATAATCTCTCTCAACATAACTTTATCACAAATTCATTATCACTTTCTAGATTTGTCAATATCCAACACTGTATGTGAAGCCGATAAATGTGATGATCATCATCATAATATCCACTATTTTGTAATGTCTCAGCCTAACTCGACGTAATTTACATCGATTTTTCCAAAGCCTTAGATAAATTAGACTACGAGAAGTCGCAATAGATTATGTAGAATATCGTGGTTTCAAATTTGTCGAAATTCGGATTATTTCTGAGGTACCTCAAGGTAACATTCTAGGCCTCCTCTTGTTGGCTTGTCAATGTAGAGAAATGTCATATACTGCCATATAATAGGAGAAAGACCCCATCCTCTATCGATACGACCCAACCGGAATGTACCAAAATCTCGGTGTCACTTGACAAACTAACATCTAAAAGCATAAGTATAGAAACTTTTTATTCCTAGAAACTCTAAAAGTTTTACGGATATTAACGTATTTTTATTGCTTTTTAATACTGTCGTAAAGTCAAAATTGAAATATGCATCGTTGATCTGGAATCGGTTATAAAATCCATATAGTTTCTATTCAAAGATAAATTTCCATTTTAAGTAATTGATGGAGTTTATCCTGCAGTACTAACTAGAGTTGGTATAGAAGTCTTGAAACCAGTGAGATAAATATCCTTACTCAATAATGGTCGAATTCTTCATTTTTTAGAAGTCGAAGTAGGGCAAAGTTCAATGATTTAGTACCTCCTGCAGGAGGAAGGTTCGCTCTGAAGACACAATGTTTCTCTCGTACTAGTACGGACGATCCTGTCCTAGATGGCTGTAATAAATCCTCTAACTCCGAAGTAACTTTCCTTCGTTCAACCACAACAGCCGAGAGTTCTTACCAACCGCTGGATTGTTTAAAGCTTTAAGATACATTCCGTAAAGCAGCTTGTCCTGGCCATCATGTTCAGACCCTTCATTCTTTAGGATCATTGTAGTGTGCTGCCAAAGTAAGGTTTAGGGATGAGTACTTTTTGTAGCATAAAATGCCTGTCTCTTGAGATCTGCCCATCTTCTGAATGCTGCTTAGTCATGTCTCCTTGCGTCCGTGATATGTTAGCCTTTTAACAGAGCTTTTTGGGTGATGCGTTTTAAGCTTTTCGGCATCTGTATTTGAATATTTGAGTATTCCGAATGAGAAGAGCTTGTTTAAAGGAATTCCTTTAGCTGAGTGTCTATCATTCTATTCTGCAGAATTCAAAAGTACTTGTAGGTTTCCTCTAAACGCACTTACTTAAAGTCACGTGTGTTCTCTAGTTCCTGTGTTAACCACATTTCAAATTCCATTTAGATTTCATGATTGAAGGTTTTGACGTTGGATACAAATGACTTGAATTTCTAATACTCATAGCGTGTGTTTTTCAAAATCAGTAAATGGTTGAGATTCAAGTCCGCCTCTATAGGATATAGCCGAAGACCGTAGATGATGTTTTTCAATATTGCTGACAGCAAACTGAGTTCTGGTCAAAACCACAGTGGACTCAAAGACAGACCATCGCCTTTACGTTTTCTGATTTTGATGTTTGAAACAATGCTTTCTTCGAATATCGTCTGGATCTTCAAGTCATGATAGCACGTGTTAGCAGCCGAGTTATGGTGGTACAAACTTTATAAACTTCTAGCATTTTTATTAACAAATCATAAGTTCTATTCTACAGATTTCTACAACTCGAGTAATTTTTTATTGAAAAATTCTAATGCGCAAAACTATTAGAAAATAAATGATCCCATTATCTGTTAGAGTTCTCGTAACATATTCACAGAGTGTATAGCAAGAAATGTACATTTATACCCTAACAATGACTCAACACTTCTGTAAGCTTTTATCTTTTGTTTTTCTTCAGATTAAATCATTAATAACGGAGGCAAGCGTATATTTTTTCCGTTCGCTCCGTAAATGACATGAATTGCAGAGATATAAATTTACTGTTAATTTTAATAGGTGATTCTAATGCTATTGTTAAGAGAAAAGATTATTATCTCCAACCATTTTAATAGCAATGTGTTACGTATGTGAATCTTAATTAACAATTCGCAAATTATTTTTAACAGTTAATTGAAAAATCGTGAAATACAAAAAACTGTTATTCGCTCAGCGGGAGATATTTATGTTAATTATACTTTGTAAATTAGTTTCAAATTAACGTAAGTATGCACAATTTACAGGGTATACCAAGTTCGGATGAATTGGAGTGTTTGAATATAAAAAAAAAACGAGTAAGAGACGATGGAAATAATAATTTAATTAAGTCATTTATTTGCGGGGCTTGTACCACACGCTCAGTGTACTTACTAGCTAGGATAGGCTAGCACAGTGTGTATCCCCTTTATCTAGCTCTTTGTATCATTACCGCTATATTTGTCCAATGATCTAACACGTTCATTTGTATTTCAGATGAGAATGAGTGTAAATACAGGCCGTGCGATGTATTTGCGCACTGCACAAACACACTTGGCAGTTTTTCATGCACGTGCTTTCCAGGCTACCAAGGAGACGGCTTCCATTGCGAGGGTAAGTTTTTCAATAATCATATCAATAAACCTAGCTAAGAAGGACAGCTGCTTACATTTATATGCTACGTTTTTAACAGCTTTACTTCAATATAATAAAGTTGGCATTGAAATAGTTTGCGCAAACATAGAAAGTTTTGGAGTTCCACAAGGATCTGTTTTAGGGCCTCTGTATATTCCTATATTTGCTAATGATATCAACTTAGAGCTTAGTTGATTGTATTGCATTATATATTTAAATTTTTTATTTTAACGTGTTCAATGTCAACTATGCACAATACTTTTTCCAGCAGGCACGTCTCGTCCGAAGCTTCTTTGAAAAATTTTAAAACATCCTCCTGCGTCAATATCTTGGATTTTTTCGAAAGATATCTTTTTGAAGATTGTTTCAGAAATGCCTCCAGCGGATTGTAATCTACGTTTATTTTTCTATTCACCAATAATGTTGCCTTCGGCATTGAGTTTTTTTACCACAATGCGTTCGGGCAGAATATTTCCGCCTATAAAAAATAAGATGTAGGGACAATAATTTATCATTGTTGACATTTTTCATACCCTTTCTCATACAGTGATCGAGATTTTTTTGGTAGCATTGCCTCATTTACTTCTGTGGCCCTTTGGACGAGAATTTGTGGAATTTCTTCGTCTTCTTCATAGTCATGATCACTTTTAGAAAGGTTTCAACACACTTTATTATTTCACTGGTAGAAATGAATAAAATAATAGTCGCATCGTTGTAACCTTGTGTGACTTTCTACCCTCGGGCCAAGATCGTCAGATAGAAATTCCTCACCCGCGAGCATAAACATATCTATATCGCCCTCGGTACATAAACAACTATTTCAATCCGCCTCCCCTAATTCAGTGTTGCGTTTCTCACTTGTTGTCGTGTCACCTTTTCACCAGAGGCCAGAAGTCGCCTGTGGAATGAGGTTGTCAGGAAGATGTCTCTTCTACAGGCATACACAGATAGTATTTCTCCCCGGTGTGTCTTTGACAGACCCCACATAATACAGACGAATAGCGAGAACGAGGCTGCTGGCGAAGGTATGATCAATATCTTCACAGGCGGATCAAAAAAGAAGGATGGAGCAGGATGTGGAATATACTCCAGAAGTCTAAAAATCCAATATAAATGGGCTTGGATGGGAGAGCCAGCGTAGTACAGACGGAACTGGCGGGCATAACCATAGCCGCAAAAGATATTGTCCGTAAACAATCTACAGGCAAAACAATCAGGATCTACACAGATTGTAGACAATCATTACTAGCCCTGATTACCACAGGAGCAGTATGGGAATGTCACTAAGCACTTGTGGGTGCCTCCGGCATGAATATAGTAGTTTGTGCAACAAGAGTGGATATGATAGCCATATCGCACGAGAAAGAAAATTGAGCACGACGCCGTAGGCGGAGTGCCTCAATCTTTCGAGTGCGATATGGATAATCCACTCGAGTTGTACAGTATACTTTTTCTACGACCGGATTAAGAAAAAACTACAAATAATAGTTTTAATCAAATTTTAAAACACAAACTTAGCTACTGCTTAATCTTATGATCTAGGTGAAGACATTTTATAAAAGCGGCAGTAGCCTAGTGGTTCCTATCTACGCTTCGAAAAGCGATCATTCTTTCCTGTCCCCCTCTTCTTTTGTTTTTGTGTATTTTTGTATGTGTCGCGTTTGTTCGTTCTTCGTTTCTGTTTGTACATTTTTGTCTGTAAATTCATCCTTCCTTCATTAAACTCGTAACAGAATCCAAATTTTATATCAGAACAATCAAAATTTTTAGAATCTCAGTTTAGGCCTGCCTTGCGCAACCCGTAGTTGGAGCAATTCGCGGATGGCACCCCGTGCAAGTTACGGAGTCAGCGTCAGTGCCCAAATTAAATTCAGTGAAGTGCACGAACGGCGAAAGCCAAGTGATCGTTTTAACCAGTTTTAAGTTAAGCTTTCTTTTTTAAGAATTTTTTGTCAAAGCACTTAATTTTATTTACTTTTGCAAAAGGAGTTTGAGTTTTTATCGTTTTCATTTTTACCTAGCCAAACCAGTCCCGCCTCGGCCCGCGTTAACGCGGTGGTCGCAGGGTCGGCCCCGATGGGCTCTGGGGAGGCACATTTACTGTATATTAATTTTAATAAAGTTGTTTTGAATTGAATTGAAAAGCGATCATAGGTTCAATCCCCCCATATAGCTACTTTTTCTTTGTCATAATATACCTCTAAAATTTTGTCTGTATATAATAATTTCAATAAAATTTTAGGTGGTATACCGTTTATCGATTCTTCACTGGAATCACTCATTTTAAATTATTTTCTTGTCCAAACTGCACGAATATACACACTGACAACTACTGACAATTACTTTGACAGCTTACGCACCAACTTGAATTTTTTAAAACGAATAGTTGCCTATGTACTTAATACACGAACTGTGATTGGTCGATTTCATATCCATCCTAGAACGTATATGACATATATCCGTTCAGTTAACTGGAATGGCCCACTTATCCAATCTACAGACTGTACGGAAAACATCAAATTTACATAAGGGAGTAGAAAAACATAATGGTATGCTTGGTGAAGGAACATGCACAGTGTAGTGGGAACAAAGTAGCCGACAGACTGACCAAGAAGGCAGCAGGCTTAAGTATCTTTGAACTAGGCCCGACCAGTTTGTTACTAATCATAGCGATAATAATTAAAGAGAACGCCCACAATGAATTCAAGAAGCTGTGGGATGAAACAAACAGCCTGTCAGCTTGCTAGGGAACTTTTAAAATATCCCAACAAGAGTCTAGCAATGGACTACTTGGCAATGTCTAGAAGGAACCTACGCTTTATAGCGGGAATCCAGACTGGACACTGTCCGTTAATGGAACATCCACATAATATGAGATTAAGCGAAACACCTCGCTGTAGAGGTTGTGAACAAGAAGATGAGACGATTCAACATGTACTCTGTGACTGTTCTGTCGTCTCATCAATCAGAGAGTTCAATTTGGGAGAACGTTGGCCTACTTTGGCTGATGTAAAGGAGATGGCTCTAGACAGCATCACCACCTATTTCGCAAGATTAGGTTGGTTGGAAGCCTAGGCGAGGATCTGCCTACAGGGAGGAAGTACAAGAGGCCCAATGGGGCCTAAGTGCCGTGGTTCAATAATGTTCATTGACTACCCTCCCAACCAATTCCAGATTCCAGAGTCACCTCTTCATAGACCTTTTTTGTTTTTTCGCACAACTCTGCTCTGTTTGGTGGTCTTGCTTGTATAGTTTTTCTTTAAGTGTTCCCCATAAAAAGAAATCTAAGGGTGTGATGTCCGGAGACCTAAGAACCCACTCAATTAGGGGACTTATAGATCTCGAGATATTAAAAAAAGTCCGATGGAAAACACGCTCTAAAAAATGCTATTGCTTAAATAAATAATACCCTAACGTCGCTGAAACTGCAAAACTGGATTATGAGCTCAACTTGATCCCCTAAACACGTTAAAGTAAAAGAAGTGCCCTTACCAGACAATTCACATTAAAAACCTAATTTGACTTTAGTAACTTGATAAACGATAATTTTTTTCGTATTTATTACACTTCTTTCTAGTTTTTTTTTTTCATAGAAAATGCTTTCGTATCTCCCTGTATAAATAACTGATTCTTTGTAGGTCGCTACCCTTGTTCGACTCAGATTTGGGAAGTTCTTGATGGGGGTAGGATTAAATTTTGTTTCTTTTTTTTTACTCATTTTGCCGCCACCCAATGTGCCGTGCCGCCTGGGGCGCTTGTCTCCTTTCTGTCCGGCACTGGCCCGACTACATTATTAGCTGTGATATTAAACGGATATCGAAATCCATTGATTTTGATACTAACGACAGCACTGCATCAAATTAATTTAATAACAATAACCTTTTCACAAGACGAACGCAATCCTCTTGGTGTGACACTGCTTGTTAAATCTGCTCCGAGATCAGCTGCCAATTTTTCCACAAATCATTGATACGCATCTCGCAGGAACCCACCCGCAAATTAGGGCGTTCCCCATAATATTTTTAACGATCTTGACGCCGCTGCAAAGTTCCGTAAGCTCCGTATAAGCAGTTTCCAGCGGATAGAGCCCGGTGTAATATGGAATTTCATCAATATCATCGACTGCAGATATGTAATTTTCAACAAATAATATCCTTGGCCATAGGGCATTCTCTCATGTACTGTTACCCGTCCGGAGTTGGTGAAATGAAATCCTAGTAAATTTTATGAACTTGGCGGTGGATAATCGCCTATATCGCAGTCACGACCTTCCTCACGGCCTCCTTGATGTAGTTAGGCTCCGCGCGTGCGTGCTCACGCTATGTAAAGCATTGGATGCGAGTATCGCGAAGAAATGCCCAGGATTAGATGCATCATGCTCGTTGTTTGACCATTTTTATCTTAAACGGTGCAGGACGCAGGAGAGCAATCTCACAAATGAGATTGCTGTTAACGCCTGAATAGCAATTGTGATTGATTATTAATTACTGTACGAGTTTTGTTATTACCTAATAATTTAAGTTATTTTCGCCTCGAGCTTGCTTGTTAGATTAAGGTTGTGGCATTAGACGAACTTGCATGGTTAGTTGCAAAGGCAAATAAAGAAAGAAAATTTTAGCTGGTACTAAATAATTATCGTACTTTGTAATATGTAGAACAACACTGATGTGTAATTAACAAAGGAATGTATCCTGATTAAAAATTACAGCCTTGGGAATGTACTAATAGATTTAAATAAGGATACATGCTATAGGTTTAAAAAAAAGTTTTGTTTATGTGGTCGTATGTTCCAACTTAATCAAGTTTTGTTAGTTTCTATAAAAATTAAAAACTAGCTTTCCTTTGATTTAAGTAACCTCTTGTTTCTAATAAATCATTTTAATCTAACCGCTTACAATTTTTTAAAATAATAACAAAATATCCTTAAGCTCTTAGCGGTAATTTTGTTTGATGGCAACATAAATGGCCTTCATGATTGTTTATTTTTCCGAGACCCCAATACAGTTATACAATTTAGTTCACATGTAATATAATGATACAATTACACAAGTATAACCGTTTGATAGTGACTTTAGTTGTAACGGTGATATTTTTATTATTAATTAATTGCAATGAATGCAATGAGGAGATTGGATGAAAATTTTTACTTTTCTAGTTTTAGTTTTACTAGTTTTACCTATGCAACTTGAACAACACTCGATATTTTATGGAACCATTGTTGATCATAGTACTTTCCCTAAAAAAAGCTCAAAAAGGCCTACTTCGCTATTAAACAATTAAAAGACAAACCTAACTCTGACTATCTGTTGGCTGTATATTATACTCTATTCTACTCAGGCATTAGCTATAATAGCTAAAAAAAATTTTGACACATTGACTTTTCGTACATGCTCTAAATTGCAATTTTATGGACTCTTACCGGCTTGCTTTGCCATTTACCCTTATTTACCCCATTTACCCCCGAACCCTTCAACGTAATTAGATCAAAATATAATCTAGTTCCAGATGTTACAATACATAAGTATACCAAATTTCAAGTCGATATCATAAACGGTTCCAAAGTAAACGTAAGCACAAAAAACGTTACAGACAGACAGACAGGAGTTTTTTCGCTAAAATTTAAGATCTCAACGTTTCATGACATTTTAAACCTATTTCAGCAAAAAATATATATTTTTTTGCGTTACTATACTCCCACTGAACGTGGAAGTAATTAACCTCTAACGTGAGCACGTATCTATGAAAAATCAAAGAAATTCAAACTTACCTACAATATTACTTTTAGACGATAACGTGCTTATTAATCCGAATAAATCGAAATTTCAATTAAATGAAAAATATTAATTGAAAATTAGGTTAAATTTAGTTTTTTGATCCGGTACCAAACCGACTAGCAACCACGTGCCTTTTAACTAAATTAATCCCTAGCAAAATTTTCGGCTTAATTTCTTGATTTAAAAAAGAAAGTTGGAAGCAACTTAGCTGATTTTATAAACCTTTGTAACTCACAAAAACAAGGGGAAATAACTTAAACTAACAGTTCGACCGTCAGAGTACCAACTTGTGAAAAATCTCAGGAAATAACCTGTTCAAGCTTTTAAGAAGAAGCTAAAAATCTATCTAGCAAATAATGCATTCTATACCATTGGGGACTTTATTCTAAAATTGCCAACGGGAAAAAATATAATTTTCTAGTAAGCATAAACTTTTTAATCTTGTTTTATCTTTTAATGTAATTTTTAATGAGTGTTTATCAATGTGTATTTTATAGTTTTTATTTATACATACTTGTACCTACGTGTTTTAGCTTTTGTATTTAATGCTGTTTGATTTATCTGCTAATGTATATGGCCCCAGAGATAAATAAAGTAATATTACCATCTGGTCGATAGCCGACTGGGTTAAGGCGCGAGGTGGCATTCACGATTAATTACACGGACATTGCACCACCGGGTTCGAATCCTGGCACTGGCACTGTCGGAGGAAATGTCCGCGTTTTTTCAACGTGTAACCCCCTTACGCATAAGCCCTGGCTTCTGGAATTGGGGGTTGTCTAATTTCTGTGGTGTTTATTTATTTATTATTATTACTATATTACTATTACAATTCTGTAGTTTTAAATTATTATTCTGGTGTTTGTCGCAGAATCGGGAATTTATGTTTATAACATTTCACAACTGCAAACGTTCTTCCAAAGTCAAATCAAAACTACGTCTGTTAATTCAGAGAACGTGCAATCATCCATGTTTAAATAATAGTAACAATTAAACTGGAATTATTTCAGAAAAGAAAAGAATCAAAGTCTAATATAATAAATAACAGAAATGTCAAAGTAATATTTCAAACCATTTCTTGTGTGTAAAAGGATTTATTAATAAAATCTTACAAATGCACCTTGTTTTTAAAAGCTTTTATTAAACTTGCAATGTTTGTCCAAGTCAAATCTTGCAATCAAAATTTCGATTAGTTCTAATTAAGCTACAGCTTTGAAATTTTGCACGTGTATAAGTCCGGTGACAATACACTTTAACATTTTCATATAAGAAAAAAACAAAATGGCGGCTTCAAGATGGCGGACGACTTTATCGTTTATGATCCAATTCGACTCAAAATCGAGATCGCCAATTATGAATTCTTTGTCAAAATTTAGAAATTCAAAATGGCGGCGCCAATATGGCGGACGAATTTTGTTATTTATGGTCCAAATCGATCAAAATCGATATCTGGGGATTTTTCGGGTTCGCCGATTACGAATTTCTAGTCAAAAATTTTGTTCTTGTTGGGGGACCACTTTATCGTTTATGATCCGATTCGACCTCGGATTCGACTCAAAATCGATATCTGGGGGTTTTCTAGATAGCGGATTATGAATTTTTAATCAAAATTCAAAATGGCGGCGCCAATATCGCTGACGGCTTTTGTCATTTAGGTCCAAATCGATCAAAATCGATATCTGGGGGTTCTTGGGGTCGCGGATTATGAATATCCAGTCAAAAGTTTAGTTGAAGAAGGCGGACGACTTTACCGTTTATGATCCGATTCGTCTCAAAATCGATATCTGGGGATTACAGCATATCAAAAGACCAAAGGTAAAAAATAAATATATATTATAAAAAAAAAATTAAAAAAGCTTTTGTTAAATGCTCTAAAAAGTAGAAAATAAACTATTAATTAAATCAAACCCATCATTTTGTTACATTATATAATTTTTTTATGATATAAAAGCTTGTCGCGAGCAATCTGATTTACACAGGAAAATCTCTAAAGTATTTTCTACTTTTTAGAGCATTTAATAAAACCTTTTTTTTTAACTTTTTTATATAATTTTTTTAAACATAAATTATTCGAGAACGGCTTAGTTTATGGAAATACAATAAGAATACCTTTTTTATTTCTAATGATCTGAAAATCAGTATTTTATAATAATTTTTAGAAATATGAAAAAATTAAAAAGTTATGAGCAAAATACTGACAGTCAACCCCTATAACTACCCACCCTTTAAGCTGAAGAGAAGGTTTGACTGATACCATGTAAAAACTAGTATCCGGATGGCCTATAACTAAGTTTAAAATATGAATTTGATATTTAAGAGAGTTGGAAGATATAGCAGAAGAACTGAAATTGATTATCCTCCTTTTAAGGGATATATCTCCCTTATTATTCATTTTCGGAAATAAGTTTAAAAGACTACTATTATTTTTCGATGTACTATCATCCGCAGAAATATCGGGAGACAATTTTGGACCACATTGTATCTAGCAGATAAGCTAAGATTTTTATGTCTAGGCTCTTAAAGAAAAGTACGATCCATCTTGTTGTTTTCCTGACTTTTGCTGCGCCACTCAATTTAAAACAATGTTTCATGATTTATTTTGTTCTAGTCATAGTTCTAGTAATAGAAATAATTGCTTCCTAATGAAAATGTGATATTATTACGCCATTACCACTTGTAGCTTTATATTAATCATTCACAAGAGACAACTTCGAGTTAAGATAATAAGAACTGGTGATGGTTAACTTCTTTGCAGTACCTAATTTATATACAATATTCTATTAACTAGTCAGTTCCCGTACCCGAGTTATAAATTATAATTTACAACTTAAATGCCTACCCACAATTCAATTTATTATGAATAACCTTTGACACACGGCCGGTTACTTAAAATTTGGCCAAGGCTTGAGGCTGTGCAATGTACAATAGTTATTATAGTATCATTACATACCACTAGCACAATGTTTAAATATAATAATATATTATTACTTTTGCAACAAAGGATGTCGGCTATTTCGAATTATTTGCTAAAATTATTATTAACTTATTCTGTATAGGGCCAAAGTGATTATTTGTTTTCATCTTTTTGTTAGCGTGAAAATAATGTAAAATAATTTGAAAAGGACGGTGGAAGGAAGATGAAATTATCCAGTTATTTTTCAAAAAGGCGTCGAACTCGTTAAACGAATGCTTTAGAACTTTTTAAAATTGCTGAAACTAGTTCATTCAGCACTGGATAGAATTCAACAGAAAGATAGTTTTTATCACAAGCAGTAGATGAATGAGAAAAATTAAGAATTGTCATACTTAATTATATCTTTTATGAAATATTATTTGTTTGTTTTGGTTACGGCTGCCCAGGCAAATAAATGAAAACGAAGTCGAGCAAGTCTGCAAATTAGGAACATGAAATCTAATGCAACTAAGAATTTCAGGGCAGTCAAGAGTGCTATTTAAAATCTTAAAAAGGAATACAAGAGAGTGATACACCCGACGTAGTTGTAGATCACTTGTGTTGAATCTAGGTAATAAGTCACAATGTGGAAAACTTCTTTCTGGATAATTTCCAGAACTTTTGAATCGAAGTTATTTAAGAAAACATCTCTGAGATTTTTCAATGCTACATTTATAATTTTCATAACCAGGACATACTATTGAAGTATATTCAAGTCTTGACCTCACAAATGAATTAGCGGTGATTTAATTGATATGGCTAACAAAAGATAACTCGGGTCGAATATAACTCCTACATCTTTGAGATGACTATTGCTCCTCAGTTCTTCATTATTAATTGCATAGATAAATTTTATTGGATTTTGTGCACGAGACTATGTCATTGAGTTAGCTACACTTTGAGATATTTAACTGTAATTTTTTTACGCTACACCAAGACCATAGCTGTACAAGATCGTTTTCCAAATCAGCGCAATCTTCTAGTGATAGATGTAAATTAATTTAATTGCCTTGAGTACGTCATTTTCGGCAATGTAGTAAATCCATAAATTGTTACTGTTACTTAGTATTGCAATGAATACTATATACATCATAAGAAAAGTTTGTAGATGTGGAATATGATTTTTTAAAGTAATTACCAAATGCGTCAACTATTACATGTGGTTGGTTATTTTATGTTTTTGAGATATATTTTTCTCTTTCAACTATTTTAAGCATATTTTTTCATTCCCTGATCTTTCCGAAAATCTGTGATGCATTGGGAGCGATTTTATCATAATAAATGCGATTGTAGATCTAATCAAAGATTAGCTACTGATTGCACCGCCTTAGTTGTATGTTCTGCCTGTATTACATAGTTACTATTCGTTTAATAGTACGTATTCGATGTAATAGATTTAACATTAACCATCTCTGTAATAAAACAATTTATATAACGCTTCCAGTGTAATTATGAAGTAAATTATGTTTGATCAAGGCCAGGTCATCTTTAGAAATAGCAACAGCGCCAGCGTTCTCCATCTGCATGCATATAAACATTCTTATAGTAAATGTTGATAAAATGTATACATAATATTAATAGCATATACTTGTAGAACGCAGCCATTCATTATTGGTGTGACGAGAAATCTTTCAAATTGAAGCTTATCTGAGATGGTAAATTTGATGTGATAATTTACTTTCATAGAACTGTAAGTCGTGGATTAAACGACTAACAAATTTCGTGTCGAGATTAATGGAATTTTGATAGAAATTAATTAATAGACTTAGAGGATTTAATCATTTAAATCAGTTATACACGATAAATTTCTGTAAATCCCGAAAAGAATTTAAAACATTCAAATTATGAATCGTGCCATATCAAGTCCAATGTTGATCAAGAGTTGAACAAATTAACAGTACATTAAATAATTTTTATAATTTTAATAGTAAAAATTAACTTAATTATAAGTCAGTAGTTATTTATTACAATTTAATACAAACAAACAAATACCTCATAAATAGAAATACAAGTACAAAATGAACATCTAAAAAAGCGAAAAACTATATCAATACTACCTACTACCATACTTAAAAGAAAATGTGTATATTTATTTTTCTATTATATCTAAAAATGCTCAAATTGTGCACCATGCATTCTAATACACAAACGTTCTCTACGAGACACCTCACGCATTACATTTTGGAGCATTTCAGGAGTAATTGCCTCACATGCGTTTCTAATTATAGTTTTGATGTCCTCAATATTTTCAGTGGCAGTTTGAAATATACCTTGTTTTTAATATAACCCCAGACGAAAAAATCCAAGAGAGTAATATCTGGTGATCGAGCTGGCCATAGAATGGGTCCATAGGTGCCTATCCAGCTATCTGGCATAACTAGATTTAAATAATTTGTACATTACAGCAGTGTGAGGTGGAGTCCGATCTTGTTGAAAATATGAATAATTTAATCTTTCTGTCACTGTTAATTCATAAAGAAAACATTGAAATTCGTTTTGCAGGAAATTAAGGTATCTACGAGCGGTTAATTTTCCATCATAAAAATAAAGTCCAATTACTTTAGTCCCTAAAAGACCCACCCAAACATTCGTAGAAAATCTCTCTGCACCAATGTGTATTTTCTCGTGTTCACTTATAATGCATATTTCTATTAAAAAATCCATTATTAGAAAAATTTGATTCATCCGATCAAACAATTTTGCGAGGAATTGTTACATATCAGCGGATCATTCCTTTTTTATTTAACAACTATCTACAAAATCTTACTCTCCTCGGTTTATCTCCCTCATTTAAATGTTGAACATTCTTCATTTTGTAGCATCAAAATCTGTTTTTTCTAATTATTTTTCTTGCACTGTCTTTTTTTATGCGACAGTTTCTCTGAATTTGTCTCAAAGGGGTTTCTTCATTTTGGTAAACATAATTCAATGCTCTATTCACTTTTCTTACATTATTCGCAACATGCCCTCTACTTCTACTAACTTCCTAAACATAGTTCGATTTGGCTGCGGAGCATCTGGAAATCTATCTCTGTAAACTGTGACTGCCATCTCAGTGTCAAAATTGCACTGACAATAAATGCTAGTCATATTATGCGCGGTTTCAGGGGGGAGGGAGGCAATGGGTGCAATTGCCCTCCCCCCTTGGGCTACCCTTGTGCTGTGCGAAAATCTGAAAGGTCCGGTCCAGCGGCGCCGCTTTGTCGAAATCACCCGGATTATAATAATAATAATGAATTACGACCCCCTTTATCCCGGAAGGCTCTAGACGAGTCTTGTGTGGGAGGGGGCTACACATTTAGAGACAAGGGACACACACCCAATATCCGTGTAGGTATAGTGAAAAAATCCCTCTCACAGTATTTTTCACTGCCACAGCAAGTGCGCTTACCTCTCGATCATCAGTCATACAAACGGCGCAAACATAACCGAATCTACAATATTGTTGGTGTTTACTGTAGTCATAATACTCATAATAAGTGCCAATTTAGTCAATTTGTCTTTAAATATGTATAGGCATGCCAAATAAATATCTACTGTGAGGACGTATAGATTTAAAATAATGTAAAAACATCTACCCGCAAAAGGGATCATTTTGGCAAAGAAAACGAAAACAATAACCTCTGAATTAAATATATGTATTCTTAATATTTTAACGTGTTTTTACACCAGTTTTTTTACCAGGTACTTTTCAACATTTGTCAATTGGTACAAGTGCCCCCCCCCCCTCCCCTTTAGGGAGCCCCTGGATCCGCCCTTGAATCATATGGAATTTGTAATTATTGGTGTACGCCATAATTACTGATATAAAACTTGTCTTAGAATTCGACAACGCAACATACAACAGTGACAATCTTCGAATCTTCCAAACTTGTTAACTGTATACATTGTTTTTCACTAATCATGGCATATAGCTAATTTTTACATTCAGTGATATGAATTGATGGTGGTTTTCGCAAAATATATCAATTAAAATTTTTGTGATATGTTTTAGGTATATCGCTGGAAAGAGAAAAAATAAACGGAATTAATGGTGTCATGGCCTACTTTGAGATTTGTTCTTTTCATTTTTGCACAAGAGCGTATGTCAAAGCCAATTGCGTTTTTCGAATTTTTTGATACACATTATTATTCTTTTTGTTTTCGCCGTCAACTTTCATCCCTTTAACTTTTTTCGTATCTCCTCAAATAAGGAAGTTATAACTGTTTGTGGTTTTCCTATTTTTCAGATTTTTGTAATATATCTCACAAAGTAGGCTATGGATTTCAATATTTGAAATTTTTTTTTACTGAAATATAGCTCACAAAAAGTAACTGTTTCTTCTGCAATTGATATGAAGGGAGATATTTGATGTGGCCCTCGTAAAATAGACAGACGGTTGTCAGCTTTGTATCATGTTAGTCGGTCAATATTTCTCATAAAATAATGAAAACAAAGGCTATATTAAATTTTCTGACATTTTTGCAAGTAAAAATGTTAATCAGTAACGCCCTGTTTAATCGAGTCTACATTGCACGTATAAAAATATTCGAGCACACTACAGATTATTTTCGATCTATATCGCCTACAGGTAACTTTTCGCAAAAGTTTAAATATTGTCCAGCAAATCGAACTATAATAAATTGTACGCCAAAACCAAAGCCTACGTGATGCAAGAATGAGGTGACAAAAACCCAATTTCAACCACAAATTGCTATCTGCTGATTTATAATTTCGCATTTTTATTACATTATAAGTTCCTACTCACCTTAGTCGCGCCTGTTCATGTTTTTTCCGCTTCTGTTTTTACTAATGCAAAACTTGGTTTAAAAATCACTGTTAATCATCACAAAATAAGACGACACGACGCGGCGCTTCAACAACACTACACACTCAAAACGTTAGCACAAAATATTTCACATTTTTAAAATTTATAATATACCTATCTGCAGTTACACTTTCTTCAACAATGCAACGTTAGTAATTTAAGGGTGGGTGAGTCAATATCGCTGTGCCATGCCGTCTGCGTTGCACTTGTTAGATTAGTTCTGTTTTAAGCCACCGTTTCTTGGAATATTGCGTCACGTGTGCGTCTCCTGAGCAATTGTTCTACCTATTATTTCTGGGATGGGTGTAAAGTTTTTTTAAATGTAAATTATAGATATAACAGACAAATTATAATTATTATAAATATGAATTGCACTGAACTGTTGGGCGCAGTAGGTAAGCTAATTAGAATTACACAACATAAGACGATTTTATGGATAACTTGATTATAAATTTTAGAAACCTAGTGAAATGTGGATTTCATCCACAAATCAGGAGCGCACTACCGCTGTATCGGCTATAAAAAATATTAATGGTATAAGACCCACTAGCTAAGAGGGCTCATTGTGTCTGTCGATCTATTCTGTTTGTGTGTGATACTCTTTTTTTTCTCGGACACGCATCAACGTGGAAATCTGAGATTTTAGGCAAAAATTGGAATGTCCAAGGTACGGCTATTAAATTCTCGTACCTCCAGGGCCGGCGGAAAAGGTGGGTATGGTGGGTAGTAGTACCCGCCTGAAAAATCTGTAGGTAGGGAATTACCCACCCGAAAATATGAGCAAAAAATAAAAAAATAGACCGATGTTTGTATTCGATTTTCATAATACGCGTCGTGCGCATATCCGTCGATTCGGGTCTCTAGGTTCATACCTAGTCGGCCGACTTCGTTTTCGTTATGTTATGCGTACCTGAGTGACAGTAAAAAGGGCGGGAAAACGGTCGACCGACTAGCATTCACGTTCTGAGTCAAGAGAGATAAACCCGTTTATTAAAAGAGGGGACTACTCCCCCCCGCACTACCCACCCGGATTGATCACGTTTCGCCGGTCCTATACATATCTAAAATGTTTCAATTAAAAATTGTTCAGAATGAAAAATTGTAGGACATTAAGGCTTCCGTAGGGTATAACAAGTGTACCTCAAATCGAAAGAAAAAATATTGTACCTATCTAAGAGGACCCCACTCTTTCCGTAGTCTGGTCAGTAACGTCTTAAGTCGCCATGAAGGACTCCTTGGCGCATACAATTAGTCTCCCTGTAAATCTCCCCCCCCCCAAAAAACAAATACAAAAAAAATTAAAAAAAAATAAACAAAATGTATATGTGTATATGAGTGTGAATATCTAAAAATGTTTCAATTAAAAGTTGTTCAGAATGAAAAATTCTAGGACATTAAGGCTTCCGTAGGGTATAACAAGTGTACTTCAAATCGAAAGAAAAAAATATTGTACCTATCTAAAAGGACCCCACTCTTTCCGTAGTCTGGTCAGTAACGTCTTAAGTCGCCATGAAGGACTCCTTAGCGCATACAATTAGTCTCCCTATAAATCTCCCCCCCCTCAAAAAAACAAATACAAAAAAAAATTTAAAAAAAAAAGAAACAAAATGTATATGTGTGTGTATGAGTGTGAATATGCGTATATATGTGTACATATAAATACACGATAGATATAAAAATATATTTAGATTTAAGTTTTTGTTTTTTTTACAGTATGTTTCTGGTTGTTGGGATTAATTTTATTAAATTAAATTATTAATTTGCTTTTTACAGACAATAAGTTTAAAGATTAATTACACGAGGTGATATACTGAAGATTAATTAAAACCATTTCATTTTCCACATGGCGCTGAGCTAATGATTTTTAATAAATCGAAGCCAATAATGCGATTTCTACTACTACTATCTAAAAGGATTTCTTTGTAAATTTCTTTTCTTTCAAAATAGCTCAAATCCTGGCTAGGGTATGGATGTTTAGTGATGTTTTTCATATGTTACCGAGTTGGTACCATTGGACTAGACGAGGTTGTGTAAGAGACAACACAATTAGTTGCTGTATCACTCCTGCGTTCGAGTCTCAGATGGCAATGTCGTAGGGATTGATCGTTGTATAATTGTCTATGTGTATATGCCCTGGTTGAGTGGTGGAACAGCTAATGCCAAACTCTACCAGGACGTTAATATAAATAAGACGTTAAAAAAATATATTTGCGACTGATGAGCTATCTCTCCACTTTTTAATCCAAGATAAAATGGCGTACGCATCAGATAATTTCTGAATGTCGCCAAAAACATTTTTGTTTGATTATAAGTTTCCATCGCAAAAGAAACACTGTTCTACGTACCATACTTTCATTTTAGTAATTGTCAAAATATCTATGAAACAATATTTCAAAAGCGTCCTTTTTTATTTAAAGAAACTCGCGTAGCAGCTACTAAATTGGTTTTATTTTTAATTAAACATTCAAAATAATCAGTACTGTTGTTGAACCTTGTATGTATTTGGATTCCTTTATTCTTGATGTCAATTAAAACAAAACATTATACAGTTTTAATACACATCACATGGTAGTTTAAATTGTTGCAATCTACTCATAGTATAAATAATGGAATGCGGCAGTTGTTTTTACGTTAGTTAAGGTAGAGTAACTGGCAGTACGCCTTCTTGATATGTTATTACCTGTAGCATGTGCGAAGACCACAAATTATAACTCTAGTTAGGCCGATTTCTTTGTGTCATATTTTATACTTAGATACTGTTAGCTATCTAATTAATGATCGCGGTTTGGTCGTGAACAACTCCAACGTAAACTAGATAAAGAATAAATAGCCCCTTGCAATTTGGCCGCGGCTTAAAAGACCAACATGATATTAATGGCCATTTTATGATCGAAAAATTAATATACTTGGTTTATTTGTTTTGCATCTATCTGCCCACACGCTCACATACGAGAGTAATTGAAAGGCTCATTGAGCGCAGTGGGCTGAAGACTGAAGTTATTCAATTAAGTTGCTGAAAAATATAGGTACCTATGTAATTAGATAGCATGTAAAAGTATTTTAATGTTAGACCCCTGCATTGCATATCCTGATTCTTGACTAACAAGTTGTTAGTCAACAAAAATGGGCAGACCACCTGCTGTTCAACATTTCTGGAAGGCAGAGTATAAGAATCATTCTAATTTAACAATAAAGCCGAAAACAACCTGCGTATTTTCTCCTTTTTATTTGGCAAAAAGATCTTCTCCTGTGCAAAGTTCTATTTCAGGCATACACCAAAGCTGTGAAGGAAGTTGGGGACCTTTGAGGAACTTAATTAGACAATTATTGTCATAGGACATTGTAGCCCAGGCGGTATTTGTTTTGGATTGGGTGAATCGGGTAGTATGGCAGATTTTCGGCTTTATCCTAAAAATCATAAGAAATGATAATTTCACTATGCGCTAGTTTGAAAACGTGGGCTTAATTTTTTATTAAACAAAATGTGAAAAAAATCCTAAAAATTCCGTTTTTTTCTTCTTATTTTTTCATATATCTCAGTAAGTATTGCTTTTAGAGAAAAGTTATATAAGTGAAAAAGTTTTGTAACTAAATTTTCAATAAGATGCAGTTGGTTGCGAATCCAAAAATTCATTTTTACTATTGCAAAAATATTAAAAATCGCAAAAAAAAAATTTTGAAATAGAAAGTTATTTGTGGATTTTGTTTCAAATACTTACATTATATGTAGGACCTTCATATTTAGCTAAAGAAAACATTTTAATATAATAAATCTTCCCACCAAATTTCATCAAGATCGGACTTTTAGTTTTTGCATAATAATTTTGCAATCTAAATTTCGTTTTGAAAATTTGCAAATTTTTAAAATGGTGCTGAGGCTAAACTAAAGCATTTAGACTGTTGAAAATTTTTGGACGTGTAAAAGAGTACTCAAATTTTCAAATCCATTTTGAGATATTAAAATCCGTTAATTAGGAGAGCCTAGGAAATTGTTTAAAATTTTATTATTATTTAAAATAATCTAGTTCTAGATCTCGTTATAATACATAGATGTACCAGATTTCAAGTCAATATCATAAACGGTTCCAGAGTAAACGTGCGCACAAATATAGTTACAGACCGACCGACAGACAGAAAGTACCCTGGAATTTTTTTCGTTCAAATTTAAAATCTCGACGTTTCATGACAGTTTAAGTCTATTTCGCCAAAAAATTGGTTTTCTTGCGTTACTGTACTTCCACAGGACGTAGAAATAAAAAATAAAACACATATATATATATATATATATATATATATAAATTATTATCATAAAGATCATTTATTATTAAGATTTTTTTAAATGAACTCAAACAATGCACTTTTAAAAATGCATTTTGGTCCGCACAGAATGCATTTCTCATTTGTATAAGAAAAAAAGTTGTAACATTTTTTATAAATGCCGTCCTAAGTCGAATGCAAAAAACCCCATCTCCATCCGTCTTACTGCTTAAAAATCGTTTGTGAAATGCCAAATTGCCTCGGCTATTATTATTTTCACATATGTTGTTTAACATTGAATGTAACTCTGAAAGAAATGTCTCAAGGTTTGCTGCTAATGGAGATATATACATTGATTATTTTTATTTTTGTGTTTCCTATACTAATTTCAATTCCACATACTTAATTATTTTTTCTTTAGATATATTCTTCAGAAATTCTAATTCTGTGAAATTACAGATAAGGCCTTTTACGAAATGTGACAACACCACCATTTTTGTAATGTTTCCGACTAGTGATACAGTATCCGTTTACATAGATACTATCAATTTCATTTTCTACTAAAAAATGTTCTGAAATACATGCAATACCACGTCATTGACCCTAAACACTACCTTGAGGTGCTCCAGTTTACTTTTGATTCCTTGCACATTTTGGTCAAAAACATTTAATTTTAAAACGTGTGCATATACCGTTTAAACATCATCTAAGCGCTATAAAACTGGCAGCCATTGCATTTTACATTAGCAATTGGTTTGTTATCATATCAATCATTTAATATTTAGTGTTAGGTACCTCAACGGTAAGGTGCAATAAACTACCTCCACAAATACGTGCATACTCATATTAAAAAAAGTTTTTAATTACTTTTTCTTTTCTAATCAATAATCGATTAAAGTTGGCGACGACCTACGTAACCACAAGCACAGCTTTAAATACTGGCCACGGCGCAATACCGTTAGATTTTCCTTATTAATTGGAATGACTAAATCGGCATCCGTTCGTTCCTAATAAATGTTTTGGCAAAGGTCGTTGACCGTTTCTTTTATTCAAACAATAAATCATAGAGGTGTAAACATAACGTTCCTCGGACGTTTGCTTTAAACATTCAAATGAGTTGTTTACATTCATCTGAAATAGTGAATTTTCCATTTCACAATTATTAAACCAACCTGTAACATATTTACCTCTAATTTCATTCTCGTACTGGACGCGAGTAAAATTTATTTAAGTAACCTTGCTTAATTAGCATAATTACTCTTCGGCCTTTTTAATCTTCGAAACAAATAGTAGTTATATAATCTCAGCTTACGAGCTCTGTAAAAGTTTTTTCGCCGAAGTATGTGACCTTGCCGCTTTATCATCTTCCTAAAATACCCCGCGGGTGGCAAAAAACTAGCCTACATGATCTAATAGTGAAAAATAACGTCAACTCAAGTCCGCAAAGTTAGTTCATTGATCTGAGGAGGCCGTTGATCTAGGCATTGAGCTACTCGCCGTGGTAGCCGTCCGCCGTCCCTCAAACTAATAACTAAAACGTCACCGAGCTGCCACTGGGTTTGTCCTCAAAAACTTAATGGCATACCCGATGAAATATACTTTTGCTTTTCATTTTGATTGTAGTTCTACTTACAATTATTAGTATCACACGAGTGTCACGATAAGTTAATTACTGGTGAGAGCGCCAATGACTTAGTTTCTTATTGCAATTTATGTCTAGGTACAAAAGTTGCAGTGTTCATAAAAAGAATATTTAAAATTGTCACATATTGCATAGAAAGAAGAAACCCCTTATACTTTCGATACATTTAGCCTCAGTTTATGCCTATAGTCGCATACTGATCACAGGCACCGCGATATTGAGAAAAATACAGATATAAAAACAATATCAAATTTAAAGATCACTACCGTAAAAAAATATAAAGAATTAAATAATAATCTATATTATCAGGAATTTTCAAGGCATCGTTCACTAGTTAAGAATCAAATATCCATAGAGTACAACAATTATCTTGCCTCAGTTGAATTGTTGGTCTTACATACAAGAGAAAAAGGTTCTACTAGAATCCCAGGCAAAATGTATGATGAGGTAACATGTTACGATGAACCCAGAGGCATAGTAAATGGTTTCGCGGACTATTTTCACAACGTGTACTTCGTCTGTGAACGACTCTGATATTGCTCTAAATTAAATATTGTAAACTGCGGAAATTGTCCATGCATAGGTGTCAGTAGTTTTAATAGTCCCACAAGTAAAGTCGCTAATTTCACCCCAACAGCATGGATTTATTGAAAATGGTCAACAGTATCAAATCTTGTAGAAATAAACCAAGCAATATCTAATACTCTAGATACCCATGGTCAAGTGGATGTAGTATATACGGACTTCTCAAAGGCTTTGGGCAAAATAGTACACTCTATATTACTAAATACATTAGACTATTACGGCTTTACCAACTCCATAATTTCGTTAAATATCCTTATCTTGGCGATAGGAATATTTATGTGAGCTACAATGGTTTCAATTCCAATTTATTTACAGCAGCATGGTGTCCCACGAGGATCTAACCTAGGACCCTTGCTATTTATCATATTTATTAGTAACCTAACAACGCTTCTTAATTGTGGGAGCCTTCTCTTTGCAGACGACTTAAAATTATATGCAGTTGTGAATAACATAAACGATTGCCTTCAATTGCAGACACAAATAGATCTGGTAGAAGTTTGGTGCAGCAATCAAAACAAACACCTCATGAAAATGTCAAAGTGCAAAGTTTGTTTATACACTAAGAAAAGTTATCCGGTATATTATAAATATTCCTTTAATTCTTCTGAATTATCACGTTGCACTTTAATACGGGATCTAGGACTTTATTTTGATAATAAGCTCATCTTCAACGAACACGTTAGATTAACTTCTGCATTCACACTTAATATGCTAGGGTTCATCTACGAAACTGCCGAACCTTCACAGACATAAAGGCCCTTAACACGTTATACTTTTCTCTAGTGCGTTCTAAACTGGAATATGATGGATTGATGTGGCACCCTCACTATAATACATATATAAATTTGCTAGAACGTGTGCAAAGACGCTACCTGAAATTTTTAGCTTTCAACGTCGATGGCATCTTGACTTCTGACTTGAGATTCGAACTTTAAACCACAGGAGAATACTATCCAGTCTCGCGTTCTATAATCCCAGAACCAACATGCTAATAAAATCTCTGGTCTATATTATAATATGTGACAATTCCAACAAAATATCCAATTTATGTTATTTTTCATAACCACATCTTAATGATATAAAATATACCAATTGTCTCTATGCACTGCCTTCTAATTAGTATTAACTAATTAATAGTTGCTTAGTTTATTTCTTATTTATATTTATGTGATTATGTTTAATATTTACATTGTTCTTAAAATTTTCTGCATGATATACGTCAGATTTACATCGTTTTTTACACCTTTTGTATGTTGTATGTAATATTTTAATATAATATATAATTGGATCTTTTTTCTGTTGGACTATAAATATACGTATATAAGATAGCTCGGAAAAACAAACGGACATTTAAAAAAGCAATAAGGAAACATTAAAACATCCCTAGATTACTTTTCGATATAATAAAAGCATCATGACTCCATCATAAACGTTTGTTATTTGAATCTCTTCAGTCTCTTCAATTAATCTGCATTTAGTTCTCTGACGCAGATGGGCAACTCAATGCATATATCAACAGTATTTAATTGAAAGTTTTTGACAGAAGGGAATAAACAGTTTATCCGCCTCACCGCATCATCTGCCTTGCATCCACAAATAATACATAAAATACATAATAATATACTTAACAAAACACAATTTGCAATGTACTAAAAAATTAAATATTGCACCGTTTTGTTGGCTGTAAATAGGTGCTAAATAGCAGCTGACTTGGCCCGTTATTTCCCTCAAAATGAATCTTGACTTGAAACTGGTAACTTTTGGAAATGCTTCTTGCTGCTTTTAGCAGTTTTCACGCACTCCCACTGAATAAAAGTGCTATTTCTTTCTCTTCTCAGCGGCACTGCTCTTTCTTCCACTTGAATTTTAAAAACCACATTGATTTCATTCATATAAGACGCTACATGGAAAACACCATTGTTTTTGTAACATGGTGCTAAGTTAATGAATTTAAAACCGATCAAGTAAAACGAAACCAATAATTACACTATTAAAACAATCTTCATGGTAAATGTGTACATTAAGGTCTTCTGTGGTAGATCTCTGCAAAACATCGTCACGCAAGAATGTCAATTTACTGAATACAGTAGCCTAACCATATTACACACTAAATCTGTAGGCAGCTGTTCTTATGCAATCAATTTATCTCGCAAAAGCATTAATATGTAGGATATGAATTTATGTTGATTAATTATTACCTATTTATTTTCAGATATTAATGAATGCGACGAACCCGCAATAGCCGCAAGGTGTGTGGAAAATGCCGAGTGTTGCAATTTGCCGGCGCATTTCCTTTGCAAATGCAACCCAGGCTACCAAGGAGATGGCGAAGTTCAATGTCTCGGTAAGACGTTCCGCATACGTTATCTATTATTTACTCACATTAAACACAGAGTAAAGGTTATCTACATTGCAATAAAAATGTGTATACAATTACGGGGCGGGTAACTAGAGCGAAACACCATTTAATTACGTAACCGTGCAGGGCCGAACTTGCCTTATTTGTTCTATATAAAAAAGTGGGAAGCCCTAATAAAAACTTTTTTCTAGAATGCGTTGCACACTAACGTGGGTAATTGAAAAGTAAGTAAGTGGAAGTAGGTTTCTTATTATTAATAATTCCGAAAAGGATAAAAAGGAACATGCAGAACTTCTTTTAGTAGCAGTGGTTGTCTTCAAATCGTGATTTTAACTTTAAACTATTGTGGTAAAAAGTACTTATACTTATTTGTGATCTCCACTATGCGGATGACTGTGCACTTTTAGCCTCTACGCCGGAAGAGCTTCAAGAACTTTTAGATGTGTATGCCCAGAGCTATGATTCCTTGGGACTTAAAATCAACATTGGAAAGACTAAGATTATGTCAACTCCTCATTCAAGTGAACCAAATAGACATTACACTTAACGGAAATTCTCTTGAAATGGTGGATCAGTTTAATTACTTAGGTAACGTTGTTAATGACAAAGCAAACATGGACAGCGAGATTCGCAATAGAATTAACGCTGCATCTAGAGCACTCTGGGGACTTAGAGAGAGAGTATTTGACAACCACGACCTTGCTTTGTCAACGAAAATGGCTGTCTACAGAGCAGTTGTCATTCCAACACTGCTATATGGATGTGAAAGCTGGGTCACTTACCGTCGTCATGTGAAAGAATTAGAACGTTTTCAGCAAAGACACCTCAGAAGTATGATGAAAATCCGTTGGTTCCATCACATATCAAACGTGGAAGTACTCAGGAAAGCAAACAGCCTTCCAATTGAGGTGCTTATTTCAAGAGCACGCCTAAGATGGGCCGGTCACGTTCATCGTATGCATGATAACCGCCTTCCTAAATGTACACTTTATGGTGAATTGCTAAGCGGTAGAAGAAGGCGTGGCGGTCAACGAAAGAGGTTCAAAGACGCTCTCCATGAAAATCTAAAATCCTGCGGTATTGCAGACGAGCAATGGGAACAACTTGCAGCGGACAGCACCGAATGGCGAGGGGTTGTGGCCAGCTATCAAGGAAATGTTGCTGCAAGAAGGCCGAATCCGAGACCTAACCAGGTCTATGTTTGTCCTGACTGCGGTCGACATGTGCTCCCCCGAATTGGCCTCTATAGCCATAGTCGTGTGCACCGTAGATGGATGGCAATTACAATAGACTACATCTTTTACTTGTTTTTTATTGTACACAATTTATCGACTGTAACATTTTTATACTCGGACTCGAGTAACGGCTAATAACATCTTCACACAACCGAAAATACATATTTTCGCAATTTCTTTGTTCCTTTCGTATCATTTCCAATTATTTGTGTAAACAATTCTACGCTGTAAATTTTAGCCCTAATTTTACAACCTTAAATGAAGAATGGCGAAAATTCACTGATCTATATATACAATGGATATCGCATAGGCTCTCTCCGCCGTACTTTCAGCTGTGCGGTGAAGCAGCCATGTTGTTCCATGCTGTTGGTGCCAAAATTCCAGATTGTCGATAAAACAGAGGCGAGCAATTTATAAAATTTAAAAGCTGCAGATAAATATTATTTATTTTTTAAATATAAATGCATTTTCTGTCACAGTGTTTTAATTTTGTTATTATTTTATACATTTACCGTCTATATTATTATAATTATGTAAATGAAGTTACTCTACCTTACCGACATTTCGGAAAACTGGCACCAAACCATCAAACAAGATGGAGGGGTCGGCGCACAGCCGTTTCGGACCTATGCGATATCCAGTGTATATACACTGACAGACATAAAAAGTGGCACACTCGAAATTTTACTCAAGTTTAATCTGTCATAATTTCTAAACTACTGGATTGATTGCCACGGACCTTTTTTTATTTTGAAGAATGATTCATTAAGATCATCATACAGGCCCAAACTTTTTCATTGATTACACTTTTGTAATTGATGCAGGGGAAAATAAGAGTGACTGTTTTATTCAGGAACTTTAAAACACCCTGTAAATTTATTCGGCGCTTGGAATAACTTCGGCGTTTTAAGCGGAATTCAGATTACATTTCTGTTTTTTGTTCACCTTTTTATCTTGCTTTGTTTAGAGAATATACGATTGCAGGTGAAACAGGTACAATTAAAAACATTTTGTTAGTTAGCGAGTGAATGCCTGTGATGTTGAAAACATTTTGACACCTGTCATCTTTTAGAACAATGTGTAATCTTTTCATGGCCTTCTTAAACAAAACAAAATATTAATTTTGTTAATATGCATTAATATTACTTTGCTTAAACATGTGTATTTTCCAAACAAAGCAAGATAATAGGCCAGGCATCAGGGTTTTTTTTGTTATAACAATTCCAAAGGAAGCTTTTATTTCTTCTATCGCTTCTTTTTATGTATAGAAAGAGATTTATTGAAGATTCCCCCTCCAATTCGGCCCGGAACTTATTGTTTAAACAATCGAAAGGGGGAATTTTAGTGTTTTTTTAAATATATCGGAAAGTATCAATAATAGGACAAAAAATAGAAATGTATTCTCTATTAAATTCTACATATAAAAGGCTCTACATTTTTTTCGATAGGTATAATAGTTTTGAAGATAGAACCGTGGGAAGGAGCGAGTGGCGGGTCGCATCAGCGTATAAGAGCAAAAAGTTGAAACTATTATGAATGTGGTAGTTAAAGTATTTAAGACCCGAATTCTGGTGAAATAATTGAAATGATTGCTTATTCAGGATTATGCTACACATTATATTTATTGTTATTCATACAACCGAAGAGTAACTAATCCAATCGCATTATATGTCACATGAAACATTTTGGGTAGAAGCAAAAAATTGATATCATTTTATTAATTTAATGTAATATCTGCGCTGTATTCTACTTTGGGAGATATTAGGAAGTAGTACTGATAAATGATCTCATTTAAATCGAAATGACTACAGATATATAGAAAAAAATAAAAAATTGTTGGACATTATGCATTTTGTTGCATTACAATGGACATAATCCATTTTGTTGCGGTTAATATTGGACATACTGCGTTTTGTAACAGCTGGAAACATGATTGTACAGAATTACTAACATAGAAACAGTTTTCACAGTAATATTGGACAAAGTATTGATATAAAAAATATATTCAAATATGTTGTATTCCAGAATCCTTCTCGAGTCAATTGTCCTGTTTTTTGTAGTAGCATCCAAGGCATAGTTAAAGAAAAACCCTGAAGGTAAGAATGGAATGTTATAGATTCCCAGTCTGCAAAAAAGCCTTGCCTGAATCTGTTTTCGCACATCATCCTTTTATCCTGTTTAATTGTAATTTTGCGATATCTAAACTCCAAATTGACGCTTAGTATGCTGGCAGGGTGGGTGAAAATTAAGAAGTAAAGGGTCACTGTCTTTATATCTACGAAGAAAATAAAATGTAAAAATGATTTCACTTCAAAATCGAGTATACTTCTTCAAGTATTTTTCACATAAGAAACTTTTTATCTACGTTTTTTCATATTCTAGTTCTCTTTTACTCTCCGTCGCAACCTTTTCCTTGACCCTTGGTTATGATCATCTACAGTGACACTATTATCCAGGTTATCCATCATTGATTAATTTATTTAATTATCAAAAAAAGATTCAACCAAATTTTCTGTGTAATCGCTATCTTTTAGGCTAAGCTAATGGATATTTCCATGCATTCGAGGAACCTCCTGGTGGCCAATTGACATAATGCTTTTTGAACTGACGATATTGGTGAACATAATACGTTTTGTTTAGGTCATGACATTTTGCACTTAAATTACATACTGATATAATTCTATTTGATGTGTTCCATTTACACAGTACTATAAAGTAGACTAAGATAGTTTCAAAATCATTTAATAATGCATTTTGTCATAATGCGTTTTGATTGGTTGCTCCTCCATTCTCCTCCTTTTGAGTTTAGGTTGGTGCCCAAGATCGAGTTGCTCTGCTATTTCTGGTTCTCTGACTTCTTGTTGTTCCTTGGTTCCTTCAATCTCTCCAATCTCTTCAGGTTCTGCAGTCTCTTCAACTTCTCCCGTCCCTTCATGCTCTTCATTTGACATCTCAACGTTAAAAACCTCCTCGAGATCGATGTCTATATGTTCATCAATGTCTTCTTCAATGTCAATTCTGAGAGCTTCGACATTGGAGCAAGTTTGCCCTTCGCAATGGGACCAGATGATGGAACATTTCAGCCCATGTTAACGGTATCCGCAGTTTCCCTTGTATCCACCTCGACAACTACAAGATATTATTTTCAGCAATGCTGGTAGTGCAGCTTCTTTTTCAGTGGTTACTGGAAGTAAACCGTCCAGAGTCCGCTTCCACCCCCATTCGGTTGGTTCCAAATCAATGTCCCCAATGTTATTTGATGGTACACTCTGTATGCATGCTATCGTGCTGCTGCACGAGTAGGTGACAAAGAACGAAGGTTGAATGAAGTTTTAACCACTGCTTTTTTGATACTATAGTACATATTATGATAGAACACTTACTTTTAAAACTCAACACCTCACAATTCCCGCGCAAACGTACAGCCGTTGAACTTTTTAAGGAACTGGAATGGGAGTCAATGCTTTGTGCAAATCGCCTAGCCTCGCCGGTGCGGCGCACGGCTAATTACAATGATAAAATCGCAAATAGTGTAAACAAGAAGTGTCGATGGCAGAGCGTGACACGCGAGGGGAGTCGGGCGCGCTCCTTCGCACGGTTCTATATTTAAAACTATTACAACAATCGAAAAAAATATAGAGCCCTGTTATATGTACAATTTAGTATAGAATAAATTTCTATTCTTGATTTTTCGGAGATATTTTTAAAAAACGCTAAAATTTACCCTTTCAATTGTTTAAACAATATGTTCCGGACCGAAATGGAGGGGGCATTTTCAATAAATCTCTTTCTAAACATAAAAAGAAGCGATAGAAGAAAAGAAGCTTCCTTAGGAGTTATTCTATCAATCCGGTGATATTCAACCTCTAACGCCTAGACTATAAGAGGTTAATCAAAAACAAAAATTTTGAACTTATTCCAAGTGCCGAATAAATCTACAAGGTGTTTTAAAGTTCTTGAATAAAACAGTCACTTTTATTTTTCCCTGTATCAATTATAAAATCAATCAATAAAAATGTTTAGGCATGTATGATGATCTTAAAAAATCATCCTTCAAAATAAAAAAGGTTCGTAGCAATCAATCAAGTAGTTTAGAACTTATGAGAGATTGACAGATTAAACTTGAGTAAAATCTCGAGTGCGCCACTTTTTATGTCATCTGTCAGTGTAGATCAGTGCGTAAATCTACGTATGTTTATTGACCTTCTCAGATCGTGATTTTCTTCTCGTTAACGTGCAGTAGGTGTATACTTTATGTAAGCTCATTATGATAAAAAAAAACAAATTATGTTTTTTTGAAATTATCCTATCCACGGAGTGTCAGTTCACGACCGTGTCCAATCGTATGGGTATTGTGCGATTTGAAACTGATTATTTTGAAAATTGGTTTAAAATTCAGCGTAATATCTCTCATGAACATTTTGAGTTACTCACTAAAGAAAATACTACGTTATCTTCTTTTCCTTTATTGTATGCGTTGCCATTGAATAAATAGATCCATGGACAAACCGAATTCATCGCGTAAATTTGTTTAGCGATATTCCACCATGTGGCGCCACCACTTGGAAAAGAGTCATCATAACTTCCCGCCATGGAAATGTATTTTGATTTTGCAAGTGTCTTTGCAAACAAAACTGTTTTTGTTTTTGATTCTGAATCAGTCAAGTTTCATGGCGTCAATTCGCGAACGTATGAAACTTCTCATGCAGATTTGAGGTTAGAAAAATATAATTTGTTAAATTACTTAAATAACAAGGTATTATTTAAACACGTCTTTGATAAATAATTAAATAAGGTTTTTACTTTATAAACGTAATGTGAACTTCTTACTAAAATTATAATCTGTTTTGTTTTCATATAGGTAATTCACACGCAATATTTACATTTATGCGTATAACCTTTGCACTTGGACCTGGATAATTTCAAGATTCCTAATTAATCTAAAGTAAATTTTTTCAGAGTTATGGCCGGTTTATCAATATAGGGTTAACACTTAACTATAAGATAAATGTCAAACGATACAATGGGTATCTATATTGTTTTGTTTTGCATTTATCCTTTGGTTACGAGTTAAACTTGCATTGATAAACCCATTAAACCGGCCCTAAGATGAATTTAAATTTAACAGTTAATTGGCTTCATTTTGTATTAGTCATTTAAAGGAATGTTTTTAACAGTTGTTGATGAGATCAATTTATTTTTCAAATTTTTTTGTTTCTAAAACATGCAGATAGTATTTTGTTCAGCCTTAGTAAGCACTAATAGGGATAAATAAAGTGAATACTGTTTTAGTTAGAGAATTAATCTTTTTATACATTTTTTATTAAGTACAAGGTTTCATTCTCTATATAATTTTAAAAAGTATTTCAAAACTGAGGATTAATGTGTCGCCGATATAACTAATCTCAAAAACAAACAAAAACAATTATTTTTTAAATATCATTAAAGAATAATAGTTTAATAAACATCAAAACTAACTCTACAGAAATAAATAAATGAATGGAAACAAACACATTCTCTTAGATTAAGTACCTAATTTCTCCAATAAAGTATTCGTAAAACTTGCTTCATTTTAGATATCGACGAATGTGCAAACCCAAATGCATGTGGCCAAAATGCCTTATGTCAAAACACTCCAGGAAACTACACGTGCCTCTGCCCAGAAGGGTTCTTCGGAAATCCATTTGATGGTTGCGTGGACATAGATGAATGTGAACTACCCAATGCTTGTGGGCCTGGTGCCACTTGTAGAAATGTCGTTGGGGGAAGAGAGTGCCATTGCCCACCGGGCTTCGAAGGGGATGCTTACACCACTGGATGCGGAGATATGGATGAGTGCTCAAGGGCCAACCCTTGCGGTAGAAATGCTCATTGTACCAATTTAGAAGGAAGTTTCAAATGTGCATGCCCACCGGGTTTCATAGGAGACCCAATGACTGATTGCACAGGTACTTGCTTTAATAATACCATAAAACATGTATATATACTTGTAAATACATCATTTTTACAGAAACAAACACGTGAAGACTGATTTTCTTGTACAAAAATTTTAGTTTAACCCAGGACTTTTACTGATCATGTCATAGTAGCCAGATTGGAATAACTCTAGTTAAACTACTACATTGTAGATTGTAGATTAACTTTGATATATGTTAATAATAACTTGTTACTATATTTAGTTGGCAGTTTGTAGGACAGCACGCATGAAATTTTACGAAATTTTTAAAATTTTGTTGCTTGCTCTCTCGGCAAACTGCTGACCAATACCAAGGTAATTGCGGCAAACATATAGGAAAATCAGTTTTACAATATTTTTACTATAACATTTGATTTTTGCACTACACGCAGATGGGAAACTTATTAATACTGTTTATTAATAATGTGACAGTGTATAATTGTGACCAAGACATCACCATTTGTAAGTTAATTATAGAGCAATAATTTTATTTTAAGAAGGTGCGAAATTTCTTTGTATTACTGACTCACAAAACAACACCAATTGGCTTTTAATTTGCTGCAAGTGCCTCAGTTTGACATGAGCACCTAATTAACGTTGTAAAAGTCCAACGATAACAACTAAACAATATGTCTTAACACCATTTAATATTACTCTATTTTAATTTAATTAAATACTAAGAAAATCACTCTTCTTACCTATTAATTATTAATAAAATCCATTAACACTAATGCTTTAACATCGCTAGACATTAACGAGTGTGACTCGAACCCCTGCGCTGCAACCGCAACCTGCGTTAACACTAACGGAAGTTTCTCCTGCTTGTGTCCTGAAGGATACACAGGCTCAGCTAATGAGGACTGCGTTGATATCAATGAGTGTGGAAGATCGGGAGCTTGTGGAATAAACGCAAAATGCATTAACGTACCCGGCTCCTTCAAGTGCATATGCCCCCAAGGTTTCACGGGACAGGGACACACATACTGCGAAAGTTAGTGGAATTACAATGTACACAGTCCTCTTTATAACACCACTCCGAGTATTTTTCAACTTATGTTTCCAACACCGGCTGTGATTACCAAGTTGAATATGATGTTCACTCTTGTATTTGTTCCATAACTTTTCTGGTAACGGGAAGATCAAGTACTAGAGTTTATATCAGTAGAATATATTTGAGTAACTTCATAGCCTGTGTGGAAATATGAAATTTCCGGGTCTGTCTGTAGCTTAGCATTTCCCTACACTAATACCCCTTATTTATTTTAGTATGTCGTTATTTTTCACCAGTTTCCATATAACAACTAGTATTTTATTTGCCTACTACTCGTTTTGATCCTCTCCTCGTATGTACCTATTACTACTATGTATTCTAGAAAGCCTAACTGTACTGTATACATTTTTGTACAAACTTGTTTTTATTTTAATACTATTTGTCTTGCAGAGTATGTGGATAATCCTAATTTCACTTTCAGCTGATTTCTCTTCGTATGTTGTTTGTCTCGTCTTTACCTGTTCTGTTTCTTTCAGTCTATTCTTCAGTAGGTTACCAATTTCATTTAATTAGAATTTTTTCGAAATGTTTTATAAAATTTTCTCAGATATTAACGAATGCGAAACAAATCCGTGCGGAGAAAATGCTATTTGCAAAGACACAGTCGGAAGTTACTCTTGTTCCTGCAAAGAAGACTACACCGGAGACCCTTTCAAAGGATGCATTGACATTAATGAATGTGTTGCACTCGAAAAGCCCTGTGGTACACACGCTATCTGTGAAAATGCCGTGCCCGGATACAACTGCATTTGTCCTCAAGGGTATCAAGCCAGCCCCACTCCGCAAGTTGCCTGCGAACAAGTAAGATATATTCAATTAATTCTTAAAGCATGATTCTAATAATTTATATTCAACAGGTCGATGTAAACATCCTCTGTAAATCGAATTTCGACTGCACAAACAATGCTGAATGTATAGAAAATCAATGTTTCTGCCAAAAAGGTTTCGTTGCGAAAGGTTCAAACTGTGTCGACATAGACGAATGTCATGAGCAACCCTGTGGTCCATTTTCTATCTGTACTAACACAGTTGGTAGTTTTCACTGTGAGTGCGAAAATGGTTTTGTGGGAGCCCCTCCAATGGTTGCATGTAAAGCTCCTTGTGAGGACGTTACCTGCGGAGATCATGCCTACTGTAAGCCTGACGGACAAGAGGCCTACTGTATATGTGAGGATGGTTGGACCTTCAATCCAAGTGACATAGCCGCAGGATGTATTGGTAAGGATAAGAATTATTAATATAAATCCCCTAATTCAATTCCAATTACTTCAGAAGCCATATCAAGACCCAGCTAGTTTGCTTATAAGCCAGCATTTGGTGGCATTAAATATTTGATAATACTTTACTCTTGACTGTCTGTCAAGTAATTACTGTTGTGTAATTTTAAGAAATCACTTTTCTTTCAGATGTAGATGAATGCGATAAAGTAAATGGTCCAAGCGGACGTTGTGGTGAAAATGCAATTTGTACCAACTTACCTGGCACTTTTGCGTGCCAATGTAAACTGGGCTTCTCCGGCAACCCGAATACACAGTGCAACGATATAAATGAATGTTCTAAATCAACTGCATGTGGCATTGGAGCTATTTGCAAAAATTCGCCTGGTTCCTACTCATGTGAATGCCCAGAGGGAACCGTACCAGACCCTGATCCAACAACAAAATGTAACGAAATTGTTACTTGTGAAAATGACTCCGGTTGTCCTGGTAATGCCATCTGTGACAATAAAAAAAGGTGCCTGTGCCCTGAACCCAACATCGGCAATGACTGCAGACGTAAGTGTTCAATTTCTTATAAAAAAATTATGTCTAATTACAATTATTTTAATAGATCCATGTGAGACTACTGCTTGTGGGCCAAATGAAGAATGTATGCTGATAAACCAAGAAGCTAAATGTATCTGCAGCACAGGTTACACCGGTACCAGCTCTGGGTGTGTAGATATAGACGAGTGTGCGGGAAATCCATGCGCATCTGGTGCCATTTGCAAGAATGAGCCTGGCGCATTCTCCTGTCAGTGTCCAGGAGGAACAATCGGAGATGCTTATAGATCAGGGTGCACAAAAACGAATATTCCGTCAGGGTGTTCAGACACAAACCCTTGCCCAACCGGGGAACAGTGCATCCTGGATGAATATCTACAAGAGAGTGTTTGCATTTGTGTACAAGGGTACGTTAGAGATCATGAGACTGGCAAATGCAGGGATAACGATGAGTGTACCGAACTCAGAGACAAACCTGCGTGTGGCATCAACGCTGTTTGCAAAAATTTGCCCGGCAGTTATGACTGCCAGTGCCCACCTGGATTCAATGGCAATCCATTCTTAGAGTGTCTAGAATGCAACAGCCCAGATTGCCGTTGTCAGCCGCCTTATAAATTAAATGATGGCAACTGCGTCCTCGCAAGCTGCGAACCAGACGGTACTTGTCCCAGCGGGGCTGAATGCATAACTATTACTGGAGGAGTAAGCTACTGTGCTTGTCCTAAAGGGTTCAGAGCACTGCCAGACGGCTCGTGTGTAGATATTAATGAATGTATGGAACAACAACAAGTTTGCGGTTATGGAGCCGAATGTACCAACCGTCCAGGTTCTTATGAATGTAACTGCCCTCTCGGTTATAGCGGCGATCCTTACAATGGCCTCTGCTCTCCTGCTCAGAAAAAGTGCATCAGCGACAAAGAATGCTCGTCAAATGAAAGATGTGTTCAACCTGGAGAGTGCGTGTGCCCTCCACCATTCTTCACCGATCCACAAGACGATAACAAATGCAAAAGCCCCTGTGAACGTCATGCTTGCGGGTTAAATGCCAAATGTGTACCTAGCGATCCACCAAAATGCATATGTGAATTAGGATTTCAAGGAGATGCACTCCAAGGATGCGTGGATGTAAATGAATGTGCTGATGTTCCATGCGCTTATGGAGCCTTATGCCTTAACTTGAAGGGAGGATATAAGTGCATTTGTCCTAAAGGAATGACAGGAGATGCTTACAAAGGAGGTTGCATATTTGAAACACCCGGAGTAAAAACTGAATGCCAGTCTAATAATGATTGCGCAAGTACTCTTAGCTGTCACGACGGTACTTGTATAAGTCCATGTGCCACCGTATTATGTGGACCACATTCCTATTGTGAACCAGAGAACCACGAGGCACGATGCATATGTAATGTTGGTTTCTCAACAAACTCCAGGGGAGAGTGTGAATCAAGTAAGTAACAATGACAAAATTACTTATACGACTTAATAAATACCAATTCTTTTCAGTATGCAGTGGTACTGTCTGTGCTCCTGGTGCGCAGTGCATCGCAACATACGCCGGACCAACTTGCACGTGCATAGAGGGCTTCATCGGAAACCCTTTCCCTGGCGGGCAATGTTCCAGAGATGTATGCTCAAAAACCAATCCCTGTGAAGAACCGCATGTATGTATCGGCGGCAGGTGCAAGCAAAGATGCGAAGGTATAATCTGTGGTGTAGGAGCTCACTGTGATATAAATACGAATAAGTGTGTCTGCGATCATCTATTCACAGGAAATCCTAATATGATTTGCATGCCACGTAAGTATACTGCATATTAAAAGTCGAAACATAAAACTTACATAAACTACTATTTTACAGCTTTCCATGGTCCTAGTTGTGATCCAAAGTGTGGAAAAAATGCACACTGTGAATACGGCTTCTTGAACCAATGCGTTTGTAATTCTGGTACTATTGGGAATCCTTACGAATTATGTGAAAGTATTGAAAAGAAAACATGCAGTCCTGCATCTTGTGGAATCAATGCTGAATGCAGAGAAAGTTATAATGGAATTGACTGTACTTGCACTCCAGGTTTCACTGGAAATCCCTACATTATATGTGAAGATATAGATGAGTGTAACAGCAACGTCTGTGGCAACAGCGCAGTTTGCATCAACACAATAGGAAGTTACGATTGTCGATGCAAAGAAGGATACGCTGGCAATCCATTTGTGATGTGTTCTCAAGTTCGAGGAGGCATTTGTAGAGAGCCCGAAAACTGTCAATGTAGTGACAAACTTCTTTGCCCTAACGGTTACACTTGCGAGCGAGGTCAGTGTCAGAATCTTTGCGAACATGTCACATGTGGGCCGAAAGCTACTTGCGATGGTGGGCAATGTTTGTGTCCACCTGGTTATGTTGGAAATCCATCGGATCTGATTACAGGATGTAAAGTTCAAGGGCAATGTAACAGTGACTTGGACTGCTATGACACGGAGATATGTTTCCAATTGGGAAAAGGCCTAAGGAAGTGTTTAGATGCATGTAGTAAAGTACAGTGCGGGCCGAATGCACTGTGTGTAGCAGAAAACCACAGGTCCTCTTGTATTTGTGCTTCCGGGTACAATGGCAATCCAGGAGACTTGAATGACGGCTGCCAACTAGAAGAGAGAGTAAACCAGAGGGAATGCGAACATGACAGTGACTGTAAATTAGGAACTATATGTTCTATAGATTCTACGGGAACACAAAAATGCATAAGTCCTTGCGAAACTGTCGCTTGCGGTCCAAACGAGATTTGTCGACTTGATGTTGCAGGACATCCGACATGTGCATGCAAAGAAGAATACATTTGGAACCCTGTGACGTCTTCATGCGAAAAGCCATCAGTACCTGATTGTTCGTCTGATATAGATTGTGAACCTGTAGAGGCTTGCCAACCAGACGCCTTAGGAGTTCTTAAATGTGTTCCGGTCTGTTCACATTTCACCTGCCCCGACAATGCCGCATGTGTTGCAGAATCACACGTAGGCCAATGTCAGTGCCTAACAGGTTACACAGGAAATCCAAACGATCGCAATGGATGCAAACCTGTAGCCCAGAATCAATGCATCTCGGATGCCCAATGTCCAGAACAGGACACTTGTAGAAGACATAGCGAACACAATGTATTTGTGTGTATATCAGCCTGCGAATTATTATCATGTGGACCGAATGCGATTTGCGTCGTTAACAACCACGTACCCCAATGTCAATGCCCGCCAGGTTCATATGTAGGAGACCCTAACGATCCATCATCGGGCTGTAAATCAGTGCCTTGTGTCTACAATATCGATTGTCCCCCAACACAGTTATGCAACCGTATGACACATAGTTGTTATGATGTGTGCGATGAAGAATCATGCGGAACAAATGCTGTTTGTATAGCCGATGACCACAAAGCAATATGCCAATGCCCACCCGGCACCAGCCCCAATCCTATACCTGATGTTGAATGCATCACGGTAGACGTATGCACCCCGAACCCTTGTCACAGCACTGCTATATGCAAGAGCAGTTCGACCGGTCACACATGCCAGTGTCCTCAAGGCACCATTGGGGATCCATTTACATCAGGCTGTCGACCAGAAGGAAGCTGTCCGAATGGAGATAGCGATTGTCCACCAAAATCAGTGTGTAAATCAAGTCGTTGCGTAAACCCATGTGAGCAAATAACCTGTGGACCCAATTCTGTCTGTAATGTGGAAAATAGAAAAGCCTCTTGTGTATGCCTGGCGAAGTACGTTCCTGTGCAAACTGGAAACCAAAATGGCTGTATACGTATTTCGAAAACTTGCGCAGCCGACACAGACTGCGATAATGAGGTGTGTTATAATGGACAGTGTAGAGATGTCTGCCGCAATAATGAGGATTGCTCCAGCGATGAACGATGTTTACAGAAAGTGTGTGTAAACCCCTGCGCAGATCACAGCCAGTGTTCCAAAGATCAAGCCTGCATTAATGGTGTGTGCATCATAGGCTGCCGCAGTAATAAAAATTGTCCTTCTGAACATGCCTGCATAAATAACAAATGCCAAGACCCTTGCCAAGGAGAAGGATCGTGTGGACCAAATGCCATTTGTTCATGTCAAAATCACAAAACGGTCTGCAAATGCCCAGATGGTTTCGATGGAAATCCAACACCACAGCAGGGATGTATTCGAGTACCATCTCTATGCCAACATACTACTGAATGCCCCGAACGACATGTTTGTCAACAAAATATATGCACCCTACCATGTCAAGATAACGCTATTTGTGCCATAGGCGAAAGATGCTACAACGACATATGCGTTAAGGTTTGCTATAGCGATAGCAACTGTTTACATGGAGAGGTATGTCGCAAAGATGTATGCCAACCAGGCTGTGCCTTCGATACAGACTGCAGAACTTCTCAAGTTTGTATGCAAGGGCAATGCAAGTGTGCTCTAGGCTTCATCGGTACACCCCTTGGTTGTGTGGACATAGACGAGTGTGAAGATAATCCTTGCCACCCTACAGCTGTTTGTAAAAATCAACCGGGTTCATTCACATGCATATGCAGCGAGGGCAGAGTTGGAGATCCATTTGCTGAGCCCGGATGTTCTCTGCCAGGTCAATGCCGCCATAACAACAATTGTGCCGATAATCTTGTGTGCAAACTTGGTAAATGTCAAGACCCCTGCGAAGAAACACGTTGTGGATCACACGCTACATGTAACGTCGTGAAACATAAACTGACTTGCTCCTGCCCACCCGGACACTTGGGAGATCCGTATGATACTCTGTTAGGATGCTTCAAAGTGGAGTGTCTCAAAGATGACGACTGCTCTTCCAATCAGTTTTGTGATGAAAAATCCAACAAGTGCTTGAGTAAGTTACTTGGGTATTCATTTAAGATGTATGTGTTATTAAATATAATTTTCTCTTGCAGATCCATGCGACATTGTGACCTGTGGAAAAGGTACTTGTTCCACTGCAAACCACCGTGCCCTGTGTAGTTGCTTCGCTGGCTACACCATAAAAAACAACAAATGCGTAGATATCAATGAGTGTATTGAATCGCAGCCGTGCCATACCACAGCAACTTGCATCAATAGCGATGGTAGCTTTTCTTGTGTTTGTGCCGAAGGACTGGTAGGTGATCCTGTGGGCACTGGCTGCCGTAAACCTGGAGATTGCTTTACCGATGCAGACTGTCCGGCTTCTGCTTCCTGCGAGAATAATAGATGCAGAAATCCATGCGAGAATCCAGTAGCTTGCGGTCTTAATGCAGAATGTATTCCTCTCGCACATGAAGCCACTTGTAGGTGTCCTCCTCGAACAAGAGAAGATGCTAACCACAACTGCATCGCAATAGAGTGTGTGGATAATAATGACTGTTCTCAAGAAAAGACTTGCGTTGATTCAGTATGTACTAACCCCTGCAACCTACCAAATGTATGCGGACAAAAAGCCGACTGCATACCACTGAATCATCTGGGAGTTTGCACCTGTCAAGCGGGCACAACCGGCGATCCTCTTTTAGGCTGTGTCCCAGTTCAATACTGCGCAGGAGATAATCAATGCCCATCAGGTCTTAAATGCTATAACGGCTTGTGTACCTCAATCTGCACCACAACACGTGAGTGTATCAGTGACCAGCTCTGCATTCAAGGCATTTGCCAGCCAACGTGTAAATCAAACTCATCTTGTCCCGATTTCCAGTTTTGTCAGAACAATATATGTACTCAGGAGGTCCGATGTAGAACCAACACCGACTGCGAGTATACAGAAAAATGCCTGTCTAACAATATAGGTCAAACAGAATGTATCGACGCCTGTGAAAGTGTACTTTGTGGAAGAAATGCAGAGTGTTCTTCCAAAAATCACAAAGCTTCCTGTACCTGTAAGCCCGGTTACAAAGGCAATCCTAACGATGACAAACTAGGGTGTCAAAAAGTGGAATGCGAGACAAACGAGCAATGCACAAATGACAAACTATGCGACCAGTATATGTGCAAGATAGCGTGCCTGGTTAATAATCCTTGCGGAAAGAACGCCTTGTGCTCTGCAGAACACCACCGACAAACTTGTTATTGTCAACCTGGCTATACTGGAGACGCCTATGAAGGCTGTCGACTCATAGATTTTTGTGCCGATGAACCATGTGGACCACGTGCTCTTTGTCACAACTCTCGCGGATCCTTCAAATGTCAATGTCCACACGGCACAATTGGAGATCCTTATAATGAAGGTTGCCGAGCTCCCTTGGAATGTATCACGAATAAGGACTGTCCTGTTGCTGCCAAATGTGACACAAGCAATGGTGTTCATAAATGCAAAGATGTATGCGAAACCACAATATGCGGAGTTAATGCTGAATGCATTGCCGTCGATCACGTAGGTCACTGCAGCTGCCGAAATGGTTACCAAGGAGAGCCAAACGATGTCAAGCTAGGTTGCAGGCCCAAACTAGTTAATTGCAAAACAACAGCAAACTGTCCAGCAAACACGTACTGTTACGGGGATATTTGTAGCCCACCTTGCCAAGCTGACTCTGAATGCCAACAGGACGAGAAATGTCTGCAAGGGCAATGCCTCAACCCATGCGTATTAAGGAATTCCTGTGGTATGAATGCTGAATGCAAGGTGGAAAATCACGTTAAATATTGCAGGTGTCCAGCCGGTTTCACTGGGAATCAAAATGTTGAATGTATTAGAGGTAAGAGTTTTTATAATAATGTTACGTGCTTACAATTTTCAGTAAACACTTTGTGGATTCGAATAACTTGCAACAAGAATTTTCACAAACCACTGATTTATTTAATCACTAAAATTACACTAGTAAATACTTAAAAATCACACAACTAATAATAACTTAATCTAATATGAATTCACTACTTTTAAAACACTATGTACTTTTCTTCCTAAACTTGACAACTTTATCTAACCTAAAAACTCTGTATTGCCTACTTCACTCAACTGAACTCTTCTTCTACAAACTGTCTCTGTAACCAGAACCACAGACTACCCAGAACTGAACTGGATACTAAACTGAACTGTTCCTTATACTTCACTAAACTGTACTGTTCTGTTCTTTATACTTTAAACTGTACTGTTCTGTTCCCCCATCTGCTGGCTTCACTTCTTTATATACCCACTTGGAATGTCCAGAATATCATTGTAGAACTTTCCAGAAGATATTGGAATTCTCTATAATTTTCTTAGGCACTACTAAATGGTGGTTCGCCAGTTGGCCCACAGATGGCGCCACCCTTCTGGCCAGGGAGTAATTACAACTCTCCTCTCTGTTAGAGGGCAGCACATAACAATAATATAGTATAGCCAAATAAAGAACGTTTAGTTAAAAGTGACTCGAGGTCCTTGAAATTGTAACTGCAATTTGTTGGACTGCTGCCATATTGAAGAAATGTCAATAAACACTTAGCCTTTTATATCAGTTGCAACAAAATCTTTGTAGGGACTGAAATTATCTGCAATTTTTGTCATATGCCTTTTTTCCATAAGATTACTATTTTTGTATTCTAATGCCACAAACGTAAAAATTAATATTAATATTGTTTTTTTTATAAAACTTTTCTTTTATGATCACTGAAAAAATTGCCTCAGTAATTTTAATTACCATAAATAGTTTGTTTGAGAAGCTCTTTCTGGGTCAATATATCATAAAGATGTCTGCAGCAGTTGTGTTTGTATAGAACAAACTGTTAACAAGTGCTATTATGTAAATTATTAGTCCATTTTATAATATTTAACCAGCCGTTGGTTAGCAGTGTTTTACAATTATCGGCATTAATATCAAAACATTGCCGCCTATGTCTTAGAATTCCAGACAGTCTCTAACTTAGTAACGACTTGAACTTAGTTAATTTGCTTGAATGCCAAATACAATAATTACTCTAGGTATTTTTTGTGATCTGTCAAAGGCCTTCGACTATGTGGACCATACTATTTTACTTGAAAAAGTTAATTACTGCTCTATAAGAGAGATACCACTGCAGTGGTTTGAGTATCACTTGTCGGGTCGCAAAATTCTTGTAGAAATTGAACATCAGAACAATGATTCTATAAGTAAAGTGAATTCCGCGGAAAATATAGTACAATGCAGTGTTCCACAAGGTTCTATATAGGGCCCAATTCTCTTTCTGATTTACATAAACGATATTGCCCATAGTTTTTCTTACTTACATTTTTCTTTATTTGCTGATGACCTTAAATAATAGAAATTACGAGGACTTAATAAGACTTGGTCATATATCAATGAACAAAATTATTGATTGATTTAGTGCAAATAAATTGTTGTTGTTGTAGAAGAAATTTTCAACATGACATTTCGCATTTCACTTCATGACTTCGATAGAAAGGAACACAGATATAAGAACTACAAATGGTATCTTTAGCTCCACAAATGATATAAAATTTTTGAGAGTTCATATTGACAAGCAACTGAAATGGAATGTCCATAATAATTTCTTTGTAAATTTGGCAAAAGAAATAAAAATAAACAAACAAGATGACACCAAAATTAAAAATCATACAAAGAGATCAAATTTCATGGACAAAACGATTTTTCTTGGAGCAGTCGCTGAATCTGAGGCTGTTAGCATACTAAGAGATTTAAAAAACACGAACTCCACAGGCCCAGATCAATTTTCTACCGCTATCATAAAAAATATGCATATAGCTAATATTTGAATCTCTCAAGGCAGCTTCTCAAATGCTTTAAGACCTTCTAAAGTTATTGTTCTATACAAAAAAGGAGATCAAAAATTACTCACCAACTATTGTCCAATTTCACTTTTGTCGGTGTTTTCTAAAGTGATTGAAAAAATTTTAGCCAAAAGAATTACAAAATTTTAAAACAAATAGTTTCTTAGCAAATACTCAGCATGTTTTTAGACATAAAAGATCGAAGATGTTGGCATAATTAAATATACTCCATGTAATTTATAGATTACTGGACAGAAACAATAAGGTGGTGGCTCTTTTTGTTGATATATCAAAAGCCTTTGACTGTGTAGACCATGAAGTTATGTTGGATAAAATGGAACTATATGGTCTGCGTGGTAAATGCAATGATCTGTTAAGGTCATATCTAACAAACCGAAAACAGTTTGTAAATTATTTGGCCAAAATTCAAATGAGCTCACGATGGACGCTGGTGTTCCACAGGGAAGTGCTTTGGACCCGTTGCTGTTTTTATTATATTGTAATGATATAGATGATCGCCTGTCTATATATCACTGTGAATTTGTGAATAACATGGCACTGGTTGCATACAATCAAAATCAAGAAAATGTAACCCAACAACTAAACAACTTAGTAGCATTGCTTAATTATCTTAATAGTAGCCTTCACTTAAAAATTAATCAAGAAAAAACACGTATCTTACAATTTCACCCTATATCCTATACTGTGGTCTTTTGGATCAATAAATGTATTTATTTATTTTATTTTTTTATACACCACAAATACTTACAAACAGTAGCACTTTGTTACATTATTTTGTTTATTTTTAGTGCCAGAACAATGTGTACATAATTCAGACTGTGCACCAGGCCACAATTGTACACAGAACATGTGCCATCCACTATGTAAAGTAGATAATGACTGTGCTTATAATGAGAAATGTCTAAGAGGCAATTGCCAACTGACCTGCCGTGTCGACAATGACTGTTTCCTTGGCCACATATGCTTTAACAACATGTGCTTCTATGGTTGCCATGGCGACGAGGATTGCACAAGCAGCGAATCATGCAGAAACAACAAATGCATTAACCCTTGTGATGAAAATCCATGCGGTCCCAATGCACTTTGTTCAGTGTCAAACCACAGAGCTACCTGCTCGTGTGGCAAGGGATTCGTACCAAATCCATCGGCTAAAGTAGCTTGTGTAAGAGCTCCCGCACAACCTTGTAAAGAAAACAGAGAATGCCCGACTGGCAATGCATGTATAGAAGAGTCCTGTAGAACTGTATGCTCTTCCGATGTGGGATGTTTAAGCAATGAAAGGTGTGATATATCGTCTGGAGTATGCAAACCTATATGTAGAAGAGACAACGATTGTAGAAATGATGAAATCTGCGAAAGTCTGGCTTGCGTCATTGGATGTAGAAGTGACTCAAGTTGTTCTGCCGAAAGATCATGTGTTAATAACAAGTGCATTGATTTATGCTCATTTCCAACAGCTTGCGGGACCAACGCAAATTGTACTGTCATCAATCACCAAAAGCAGTGCAGTTGTCCAACACCTCTTATTGGAAACCCATTAGAATCCTGTAAATATCCACTGAAAACTTGCCATGCAGATAAAGAATGTGTTAAGGGACAAGCATGCTACGGTGGAGTTTGCCAAGGAATGTGCAGAACGTAAGTTCACAACGCCAACGTTTTATAAAAATATAATTTCTATTTATTTTAGGGATCGCAATTGTTTGTCAGACGAGCGATGCGTTAAGGGTGTTTGCAAAACCGTTTGTAATTCCGATTCAGCTTGCAGTTCAAACCAAATATGTGAAAATCGAATATGTGAAATAGGCTGCCGTAGCGATTCCATCTGCCCTCAGGATCACGCTTGTATAAACAACAAGTGTAAAAGTAAGTGTCACATAACAGTCACAGTATAATTCTGGTAAATAATACATATAGGCCAGTAAGAATAATGGGTCGACCTAAAACAAATTTGGGACAAGCTGATTTTAGCGTGATTGTGTTCCCTATGGAGTACTTTTTATGTGCCTAAAAATCCTCAGTTATCCCCTGAGCCAAACTACCCTCGGCTTGGGGGATCACTGGGGATTTTTAGGCACATAAGAAGTACCCCCTAGGGAACACAATCAAGCTAAAATTTTAAGTCCAACCTAAAACTAATTTGGGATTAGTTTTAGGTTGGACTTAAAATTCACTTAATTTTATTGGACTAATATCTTCTTAAATAATTACAGATTCATGTGATGAAAGTGCAACATGCGGCACATGTGCTGATTGCGTAGTTAAAAATCATGTAGCTCAGTGCAGTTGTCCGGCAAATTTTTTGGGAAATCCGTTAATATCTTGCACTCAAGCAGCCACTAAATGTAACGATAATTGCGAATGTGACGAAGCAGGATACTGTACAAAATCATGCCGATCCTCATCTGTCTGCTCCTGTGGAGAAGCATGCGTTAGCGGTAAATGCAGAAACAAATGTTCCTCTCAGTCATCTTGCGCTCAAGGTCAGTTGTGTACTAGAGGAGCTTGCTTACCTGGCTGTAGATCAAATAACGACTGTCCAAATTCCGAGCTATGTAAGAACAAAAAATGCCAAAACCCATGCAAAGCTCCCAATGCATGCGGTAAAAATGCCCTATGTAGAGCTACGGAACACAGAAAAATATGCTTGTGCCCCGACGGGTATCAAGGGGATCCAAACGCTATCTGCTCCCCTTACGAATGTAGACGTGATGAAGACTGTGAGACGAATAAGAAATGTGGAGCGGATGGTGCTTGCAGAAACCCATGCCTGGAACACGAAGCTTGTGGTGTTAATGCCCAGTGCAGAGTGTTGGACAGAAAACCGTTATGTTCCTGTCCACCTGGATATATTGGAAATGCTTTGATAGAGTGCAAACAGAGTCGCAACGAGGAGTGTTTCAAAAACCCCTGTGGCGTTAATGCCAAATGTAAAGATATACCTGGAGGGTATGAGTGTAGCTGTGCTAATGGTTGCGTCGGAGACGCTTACAGAGGATGTGTTTGTGAAGGAGGCTTGATTAATTTATGCAAAGATAAATTGTGTGGCACTGGGGCTGAATGCAGAGTGGTTAATGGAAAAGAAGCGCAATGCTACTGTCCGTCTGATAAGCCTCGTGGTGATCCAACCATTGAATGTAAGTGTTTTATTTATTTATTTAATTAGCAGGATAACCCCATTATAAAGTGTACAAAGACAAAATTATAATACAATTAATTTAAACAGTTCCAAAAATTCACACACAAGTTTCACGGAGAAAAGATTGAGGAGGTCTCTTTTTTAAAAATCATTTTTCATTTTACCAAAGAGATAATATTAAAGAATAGTCTGGTGATGGAATTGAACATTCATTACTTGTACATTTGATTTCAAAAAGAATTGGTACACTTTTTTTAGCTATGTAAATCTTTCGTTCATTGACTGATACTTATAATTATTACAAACAGAAAGAAAAATATTTCGGTCTATACTCAATCCGTTAAAGGAGGATAGTGATGACGTTGGTGTGCGTGTTATTGTAGGAAAGTTTTAGACTGCTAAAAATATTTACATTCAAAAGGAGACATCTCGGTATAGAGGTAATTTGCATAGGTTACCTATATAACTCAAAAATTATCGCAGAACCTTCTGAGTATTCCATACACACTTGTATGGAAACAGCTATGAACCGATCATTGTTGATAAATTTAAAAATAATACTAATAATAATGAGGAAGATGCATGAATTTTAAAAATGCTTAATTTTCTTATTTTTCCATAATAAGTACTATATAATAAAAGAAACTCATAGAAAAATTTCGCTTTGTAAATATGCCACATTAAAATATGAACTGTAAAGAAAACCACATGACTGAGAACGCTATAATATTGCTTTGACGTCATTTTGACGTCACTAATTGGACCTGAATTTGCTAATTTACGTTGTTATTCTTAATCTTGTTAATAATTATTGGTTAATATGACGGATAATCATTTCATAACATCCCTAACGTGTTAATCTATAACCACAGCATCCTCTTTAGATGTTTCTACGTTTTAACAATAACGACGTGACGCTACGGGTTACGAATGACGCTATTCCATAGTGATAGAGCATTTTAATGATTTTAAATTCTCAGCTAAAATAAATGGTTTTTTTCACCCTCAATTTTAACAAAAAATAAAAAGAGAAAATACGGGGAAGCATATTTTTCTGCCGTCTGTCTATCTGTGATATATAAAAAAACATGTAACTTCCTCATTGTTACTAATAATCCACAGTGACGTCAATACAAGTGCGAGTGCTCTAACCTATAAAATCACTCATCTGTCACACAGTTCATGCAACAGAACAACGTTGATTTAATCATTTGCATTTGTAAATTTTATTTCGAATTATACCACTCTCCAAATTTAAATGCCAATAGGCTATCTTGTATCCGCTGGTCACGTGCAACTACTATTATTCTCCTTTCACGAATTGAGTATAGTGTTGTAAAATGTTGTGACATTTATTTTTCCGGATATGTCCGGTTAAATATCAGATAGAAACTTGTACAGAAAAAATGCCAAAAAATAAAAATATAATATTTCTACATGTTATATAATTTACCTTACCATTAAGATCTTCCATTGAACATGATTACCGAAAAATTGTTGTTTTTACAACTATATTAGTTAAGAATGTTGTGGACAATAATGTTTCATGGAAACAAAATGGAACGAAACGAAATTTATGAAACCTTCCGTAACATAAAGGACCCAGCACGGAATGATAGGAAAATGGCCCTCGGTTAAATTGCATCAAATTTTAGTATGTTATAGGTCTTGGCCTTCTGAACAATAGTTCTCATGGGCACAATGCTCAAAAGTCGATATAGCGCAAGCCACTACTAGTTGAAGATAGAGGTGAGAAAAACGATGGTGATAGTTTCGAGTTCTGAAACCCTTACGTACTACCCCTATCAAGGAAAAACCACCCCAGTTTCCCGATTTCTCTGTCTTGGGTTTGCGCAGGCTTGTCGGATCGGATTTTTTTTGGTGTGTAATAATAAGTTCAATTAATTTACACTAGAATGCCCCGGACCGACCCCCGGGGGTTGAACCTACCCTCGCCCGTAATAGCAATATCCCCAAGCAATAAAAAGTATGGACTCAATAAGGTTTCTTTATGGACTTTCGAGGGCAGGGATCACGATGATGGTATTATTTTTTACCCTAGTCTCCCACAACCACCCCCAATGTATAGAAACCCCCACCTTTCGTGCTGTCGGTCCTATGCACGCGGGAATTTGTCGGATCGGGGTTTTTAGGGGAATATAAGGGAAATTGACCATTACTAAACCACAACCTCGGAGGTTGAAACTTTCTTGCTCGCAACACCGAAATCGCTCGAAAAACGGGCTCGGAATAGGCTTCTCACGGGTTTTCGAGGGCGGTAATGACGATTCTGGTTTCTTTTTACCCCTACCCTTCCATAACTACATCAATAAATATTTTCTTTTTTAATAAAAATATCATAAGAGCATATCAATTCTTCAACAATTATTTAAATAAAAAAATATTTTTTCCCAATAAATCAATCCACAAACTCAACAAAAACACTGGGCATTGATGCAGCCATTGGTAACTTATTCCATCTGAGGCTGATATTCTCTTCAAAAACCCGATCGAACAAACTCGCGCATGCCTAGGACCGACAACATGGAAGAGGGGGTGGTTTTTATACGTTGGGGGTAGTTGCGGGAGGGTAGGGTGAAAAATGGCATCACCATTATGATATCTGTCCTCGAGAACCCATAAAAAAATTCTCGAGTCCGTATTTTGTTATTTTTTGGGGATATTGTTACTACAGGCGAGGGTAGGTTCAACTCCCGGGGGTCGGGGGCAATCTAGTGTAAATTAACTGAACTTATTATTACATATCAAAAAAAACCAATCCGACGCGCCCTCGCTAACCCAAGACCGAGAAGTCGGAAAATTGGTGTGGTTTTTCCTTGATAGGGGTATATAGTACGTAAGAGTTTCAGAACTCGAAACTATCACCATCGTTTTTCTAACCCTCGAAAACGGAGGGGGAAATATATCCTACAAAATTTTGATATTTCGGCCTTTTTGGAACCTCGTTAAATGGACTATTAATGGTTGTGTCTTCAACAAGTAGTAGCTTGTGCTATATTGACTTTTGAGCATCGTGCCCATGAGAACTATTGTTCAGAAGGCCAAAACCTATAACATACTAAAATTTGGTGCAATTTAACCGAGGGTCATTTTCCTCTCATTCCGTGCGGGGCCCTTTCATACACTCATTTGATGATTATATTTAATAAGGAGTGATTTATTAATTTTCAATATTTTAGATTTTATTATGAAAAAGATGAACGGCAATGTTTTTATTTCTTGTAAGGCATTTAATCTGGCAGTAATTCCTAATTAAAACCTCTTTCAATAATTTGCTGCTTGAAAGTGTTTTAATGCAACAAAATGCAAGCCCAAAGTTTGAATAAGAATAAAATGTAAAAAATTTTAGTCTATGCAAGTCTACAAAATTTTGAAACATTTGGCGGGATATTTAAAAATCGGACAAAATCTAAAAAACAGACGCTTTCCAATATGTGATATCTAATTTGTCCTCAAAATACTGGACAAGAAGAAATGCCTCTATTTCAAACCCATATTTGGGTTATAAAAATATTTGACATTGTCTTGAAATTTTGAATTTGACAAACTAAAAGCTACAAAATAGTCTTCATTTATTAAACCAATTTATATCCGGAGCAATTTTTTCTTGAAGTTGGTGGATTATTATACGAAAATTTTAATAATGTAGAACGACTCTAACTATAATTATCGAGAAGAATTTTATACCAATTGAAAATTCGTGCAGAAGTTTTTTACATTCTCATTCGAAATAAAAACTACTATTATAAAACAATCTGAAAAATTTTTGCTAAAACACAAGCTGAAATTGACATGATATTACAATATTTAATTTATTTCACAGAGGTACTGTTGTGGGCAAAAAAATGGGACAAGTCTTATAACGTATTTTTGCTAAAGTCTAGTTGTGTACATCCAACTCTCATTTTTGTGACAGTGTCAGTTATTTGTCAAAATTTATTACAAGTGTGCAAAAACTAATATACCCCATATAGTCCATGAAAAAGTTGCAATAAAAGACTAAAATACAAAAGTTCTCTTACAGGGATGAAACATGCCCCCCCCCCCTCCTCCCGTTTTCAAGGGTGCTGAACACGATGGTGATATTTTTAAGGTTCCCACCCCTCAGCAGCTATCCCTAAACTCGAAAAAATACCCCAATGTTGTTTTTTTCCATCGTAGGCATGCAGATTGGTTTTTTGGATGGGATTCGGGTAGGCCACATGAAATTTAACCATACAACATCTTATCCACCCCTGGGGTTGAAACTACCACCACCCTTAATATTAAAATGCATGAAAACTTGTTTATCCTCATTTTCGAGGGTGCTCCAACACGATAGTTATATTCATTTCTTCCCCACTCTCCGCCAACCACCCCTAAAACCACCCCCTTCTTATATTTCTTGATACGGGGCATGTGGAGACTCGTTGGATCAGGGTTTTAAGGGGATTTCGACATTGTAAAGGGACTTGAGTGACGAGACATGCCATAAATAGACAATAGACAATAGACCTTTATTGATGTACAGGAAAATACATATTCTTACATAAGTCAGTTACAGTAAAACTACACAAATACATAGAAAGAGTAGTAAAATGGTATAATAAAATTTCGATATTAAAATTATATATATATACACATACATACAAATCATGATTTAAAACTAGATAAAAGAGAAAAAAAATTTGTTATATTAGAAGTCATTAATTGTAAAGTTGTCATTTAAAAATTCGTTGTAAGAGTAGTAGGCTTTTTTTATTAAGACTTTTTTCATTTTGTTTATGAAGTTATTTCCTTCAAAAGATCTTACACTTATAGGTAATTTGTTAGAAAATGTTGGGGCCAAATGTAGCGTTGCATTCTAGGATTTATTTAACCGCAAGAATTCAATTTTAAGATCATCTTTGTGACTCGTGTTATGATTATGTATATTCTGTGAGGTATTATAAAGTTCTCTATTCTTTTTTATGTATAATATACAGTCAAAGATATATCTGCAAGGAAGGGTCATAATGTTGAGCTCTCTATATGCCTCTCTAGCATCTGCACGGTAATCTATTTTTGCTATTATACGAACTGCCCGTCTTTGCAGTTTAATACTCTGTTTGCATGGGAAGAGTGTCCCCACACTATGATCGCATAACTTAAGACTGACTGTATGACTGCATGAAAGGTCATAATGCAAACTTGTTGACTAACTGTTTTTATTAGATTTTTCAATAAGAATATACTTTTGGCTATTTTGTTAGATATATAATTAGCATGACTTCCAAAATTTAGAGTGGGGTCTAAGAAAACTCCTAAAAATTTAACGGATTCTGTGTTATTTATTTTATCATTTCTGCGTAAGGAAAAAATCATATTTTCTGTCTTATTTACATTTAAACCTAATTGGTTAGCTGAAAACCAATCCTCCACATTGGAGATTGAGGCATTCATGCGAGCCTTCAACTGATCGATATCAATATCGCATTGTGTGAAATTTGTGTCATCAGCATATAGTACTAATGCACTGACTGTGAGGGATGAAGGAATATCATTGATATATATGAGGAAAAGCAGAGGTCCTAAGATTGACCCCTGCGGAACTCTGTGGGTTACTGTTCTTTCCTCAGATAGGTTGCCATCATAATAGGTTACTTGAGTTCAATCTGGTAGATACCTAGAAAGCAAATTCCGACTACCAGCACCAACTCCATAATATTGTAATTTTTTTAACAAGATCTTGTGTGACGCAATCAAAGGCCTTGGAGAGGTCGCAGAAAGTTGACACTACGCAGTCTCCGTCTTCAAAGCCTCTGATTACTGTCTCACAAAGTTTATTTATGGCACCTATAGTACTTTTGTTTTCTCTAAAGCCAAATTGTGATTCTATGAACAGTTTGTTATATTCTAGGTATTCATACAATTGTTTTTTTAATAGAAACTCGAATATCTTGGATATTACTGGAATCAGCGCTATAGGCCTGTAGTTGCTAGGATCTAATTTATTGCCTTTCTGGAATATCGGAATTACTTTAGATATTTTAAAGCATGTTTTCTCTCTGTTTTCGAACACGATATCAATACCATTTCATTCCCCACTATCCATCAACCACCCTCAAATCCCCAAATTCCCTGAGTTCTTCCTCTTTAAAATGCAACCTTTTTTTTTCGTTCTTAATGGGTACAAATTGTCTTTATTATGTAGCAGCGGTCGAGAAATGTCTCATTTCCCTGTGCGACGTGCTTCAAATATTGAGCAAACTGTAATAATTTCTCATGCTAAGGGAAAAATTTATAAAAAAAAACTTATCTACTATTTATTTGTAAAATATCCCGCTATTTCACGTTGTGCTATCCGTTTTTTTTTTTTCATTATTTTGCGAGATATTAGCAAAAAATTGAATTTTTCCATTTCAGGGGGTTTTTTACAAGGGTTCGTGGGTCTACTAGCAAAAACTAGCCTTTCACAAAACAATTAGCGAGGTAACAATTAATTCTAACTATTCATCAAAATTGGTCTGTGACAACTGGGCTAAACAACTAAATAATAATAATTGGTTTTTTAAGAGTTTTTTATGATACTACTACTACCATATCCGCTTTACAATAAAAAATACAATAATACTTATATCTGTTTTATTTCGGCTGCTCATTACATATTCAAATAGACAGATTTGAGATTTACATTAGAGAAAAATAGCTGTCTTATTTCTTTCTGTCCACGACAGTATAAAGAAAGGAGTAACTAATTTAATTATATATAAGCCCATAGTTCTATCTGGTATTCAAAAATATGTAGGAGAGTTTTCATATTACATTTTGAATGAATGATAGTTATCTGCTAGAAATCCGAAAAGGAATTCTTCAAAGAATCCTCTTTACTTTGCACTTTGATTGTTCTGATGCCAGTCTATATTATTTCAGCATAATCATTATTCTCAATGTCTTTTCAAGGTTCTTCAGAAGAAACCGTGCCCGATTGCAGAACAGAGGGATGTGGTAAGAATTCGGAATGCATTCGCGAACAGGCATTTTTCGTGTGCCGTTGTTTGCCAGGATACTCTGGTCAACCGGAAAATGGGTGCTACCGAGGTAAGTGCTTCAGTGTGATGTGACTAACTCATAATAAACATACGCATTCACGTACATTGTATACAGTACATAGGCTTTCTCGCTCAACTAATGCAGTTGTGCATTAGATCTTGATTATTTGATTAATAATATCCACACATTATGTACAAAGATTCTGCACGTTGATATATAACATATGTGTTGATTGTGGTCGATGTAATAAACTGTAGCCTACATATTTGACATTATACTAGTGTATTTGGTCTAGGTAAATAGAGTAAAAATGTCGGAGCGGAGTATATGTAAATAATGTACTAGTTGTTGGCGACCTTGAAAGCAGCTCGTCATGTGGAATGTACACTTCAGGGTTCCAATCTGCCTTTCACACAATCCTGATACGCCCACGCTTCCCATCACCCAGCCACATTCCACACAACTGAGTGCAGTCAGTTAGTAATATAAAAGATCTATAGAACAGAGCACTGGTAGCGCGTGGCGCCCTGTGCGGTTGCGCGCAGCGGGTATGATGGATGATAAGTCAGATTGGGAACTATGAAAGGAGCATTCTCACATTGATTTGTACATTAGCATTGATCTCTAGCATCACCCGGCTAAAAGCTGTTACGCTTGTAAATACTGCCGCTTGTTCGGTCTCGTTGAGATGGCCTCTTTCATTTCTCTCATCCTCTGACTGTCTTGGTCACGCCCGCATGCGATGTTGTGTATTGTGAGATGTACTTCCTTTCACGGTTCTTAAAAATGCTTTCTTTTTCTTGCCCACCCCCGATGTTTCCATAGCTGCCGAATGTAACACTGACTTAGAGTGTCCAAGCGAGAAAGCATGTATCAACTTCCAGTGTATAGACCCATGTTCACTCAGAGGGGCTTGTGGATTAAACGCTCTTTGCAAAACCATACAACATAGACCACGATGTTCCTGTCCAGAATGCCACGTGGGTATGGCCAATACAGCCTGTAATCCGGACCCAAAGTGCCTTTCCACACAACCGAGACCATCAACCAAAGTAATTTGTAGATCAGATTCGGACTGTTCTAGCAAATCGGCCTGTAACCTGGCGTCCGGAGAGTGTTTCGATCCTTGTACGGACAATTTATTCAAATGCAAAGGCAGTAAGAAATGCGAGGTACACCATCACAGAGCCACATGCGTTTGCAAGAACGGATTTGTAGTAAATGAACACGGCGAAATTTCGTGTGCCCCTGATAATACAGAATGCTATCAAGATAACCAATGTCCATCTAACAAAGCGTGCATTGAAGGGTTGTGTCAAAACCCTTGTACAGCCTCCTTTAAGTCACCATGCCCACCAGAAAAGAGTTGCGATGTTATAAACCACAAGCCAACCTGTATATGCTTGAAAAACTGTAGCCCCTCCTTATCAATATGTTTGAGAGATAACGGTTGTCCATCAAATCAAGCTTGTAGAGCTTTTCGTTGCGAAGATCCGTGTACATCAGCAAGCTGTCCGGAAGATACTCCCTGTTATGTAGAAGATCATAGACCGATATGCAAGTTTTGTCCCCCTGGATTTGTAACCGATGCTAAATATGGATGCCTTAAAGGTAAAAACTAATTCCTGGTGCAAATTTCTTAGTGCTTGACGACAAACATCAAAAAAACGATGAATTACGTTGCTTTCGGTTACAGTACGCAGTAATAGATCCAACTTTCTATGCTACGTCGTTTATCTACTTACTACCGTAATGATAAAATTATAAAGGCAAGCCGTTCACAACTTGTCCTTAAATCTGAATCTGTCTTACTTCTATAACTGCTATATCTCTACAGTGTATCAATGTCTGATAAAATATGCTATTTCGCAATTTCCTTTCCTATTAATCAATTATTAACCACCGCTCTGCATTTTAACTAAACCATTTTGTATAAATATTTTGTATGTATGTTTGTAAATATAATATATTCGCAGCTGAAAATGCAACAAAGATTACCTGCACTTCGGACCATAATTGTACACAAGCACAATCCTGCATTGGAAACACATGCACAGATATTTGCACCCACAATTGCGGCAAAGAAGCCGTATGTGAGGCAGTCAATCACACTGCAAATTGCTTTTGCCCACCTGGCTACGAGGGCGATCCGTCCATAGAATGTTTTCCAGTACATCATCTCACAACATCATCACCTTCCGATAAAACTGCAATCCCAACATATTCCCATTCCAAACCTGACTATGAATTGACCACAGTAAAATTAAGTCCAGCGCTTGAAATAACTTTGTTGACAACAGAAACTGACTATGAAACAGAATCCTCTATTTTAACATCAGAAGGATCCACACAGCACCATGAGGAAATAACCAAGCCTGAACAAATGTTTACAACTGAAGAACCCACAAAAGGTTCCACATTACCTTTTGTAGAAGAAATAATGCAATATACAACTGAAGCACTAACAACCAAAACAGAATATACAGTTGAAACTGAAACCCTAACAACATTATATGAAACAGTTAAAACAAAAAGACCATCCACAGATAGCAAAATAACCACACCACAACCATCAGGACAGTTCACGACTATACAAGAATATACAACACTAAAAGAACACTTGTCATCCTCAGAAGAAATAACAACTATACCAGAAGTTATGGGTTATACATTATCCACGGGAGGAGTAACTACAACGGCATATAAAACTGAAACACTACCAGAGAGTTCCAAGTTGCCATCTGGAGATATAACAACTGCACCAGAATACATCACTGAAAGTGGAATAACCAGTTATAAACTACCGTCAGAAAAATTAACAACTAGTTTAGACCATATAGAAACCAATTATACCCTACCCTATATAGAAGCAACAACTAAATCGGGACATACAACTGAAACATCAAGAGAAAATTACACTTTGCCTTCTGGAAAAATAACAACACCACAATATACAGTTAAGGCTGGGACACTACCTGAAAGTTCCTCATTATCTAGTGCCGAAACAACTGAAACAAAATCTACCATTACAATGGAAATATTGCCAGAAGGCAGAGAGACAATGACAACACCACAATATGCAATTAAAACAGAAACATCACCAGAAGACTATACACTACATTACGATGAAACAACGATCCCAGGATATTCATTAAAACCAGATGTAACTACCAAAATATCATTTGACAGTGACATATTGACTTCTGTGAAGCTAACAACAGTGTCAGAAACTACAATTTCCTATGACAAGACTACAATTAAACCAGAGTATTCGGTTAAAACTGAAATTCCGCCAGCTCACACTATCCCTATTGAAGAAACAATGACTAAACAAAAATACATAGACCAAACTGAAATTCCAGTAGTGGGGTATACACGGGCTTCTTCAGATATCGCAATATCAGAATATATAAGTGAAACAACTTCCCCACAAGCATACACAACAAAATCTGTAGATGTAACTAAATCGAAATATTCAATTAAGCCAGAAATTGTATCAGAGAAATACACACCACCACCCCTTAAAAAAACAACGGAACCAAAATATGTAGAAGAAACTGAAACACCTACAGAAGGTTCTATGCAAACCTCTACAGTAAGAACAGTATCAGAATATACACTTAAAACTAAACAACCATCAGATGCATATACATCAACATCTGCGGAAATAACAACTAAAATGCAAACACCTCCGGAAGGCTACACAAGCTCCTATGACAAGACTACACTTGAACAAGCGTATTCAGTTAAAACCGACATAACAACAGAAAGATACACCATCCCTACTGAAGAAACTACATTTACACCAGAATACAGAATGGAAACTAGTACACCACCAGACCGGTATTATCTACCCTTTGGAGAGGCAACGACTAAATCGCAATACAGAGATAAAATTGAAGAACCTACCACACGCCTTTCTGCGGAAACAGAAATATCTACTAAAGGGATATATACCACTGAAAGTAAGATAACACCGGAAAGTTATACACTTCCCTCTGGTGACAAGAAAGGTGAACCAGAATATTCAGTTAAACCCGAAATATCATCAGAAGTGACAACATTACATGTAGAAGAAACTACATTGAAATCAGAATACACAGGTCAAACTGAAAGATCAAGAGAAGATCATACACAGAGGTCTTCAGAAATAACAATGCCAGAGCATATAACTAAAATTGGTACACCATCGGAAAGCGACACATACATATCTGCAGAAACCACAACTGCATCAGGTTATACAATGAAAACGGAGACAGTTCCAGATTATGCAACTCATCATGATGAAACAAGCACTATTCCAGAATATTCTGCCAAAACTGAAGTACCATCAGAAAGATACACACACCCTCTTGAAGAAACAGTTACACCAGAATATAAGGAAGTAACTGGAATACCAACAGATGGTTACAAGGAGCCCCCTGCAAAAATAACAACATTAGAATCAATAACATCACAAGAGGCCACAACAATAGCATCCACACAGCCTTCAAAAATAACAATGCAGGAATATACAACTGAAACAAAAGTATCACCAGAGCAACACACATCGTCATATACATATGTAACTAAACCTGAATATTCAATTGAGACGGAAATTGCATCAGAGAAATACACATCATCCTTTGGAGAAGCAACTGAACCAAAATATACACAAGAAACTGAAACACCTACGGAAGGTTCTGCGCAGACCTCTACAGCAATAGCAATATCAGAATACACGCTTAAAACTAAACCACCATCAGACACCTACACACCAACACCTGTAGAAATAACGAAATCAGAATATAAAACTAAAAAGCCGACGTCTGAAAGTCATACAATTTCCTATGACAAGACTACACTTGAACCAACGTATTCAGTTAAACCCAAAATACCAACAAAAGGATACACCATCCCTACTGAAGAAACTACATTTACACTAGAATACAGAGTGGAAACTAGAACACCACCAGACCGGTATTATCTACCCTTTGGAGAGACACCGGCTAAATCTCAGTACACAGATAAATTTGAAGTACCTACCACACACCTTTCAACAGAAACAGGAATATCTACTGAAAGGACATATTCCACTGAAAGTAAGACAACACCAGAAGGTTACACACTTCCCTCTGGTGATAAGAAAGGTGAACCAGAATATTCAGTTAAACCTGAAATATCAACAGAAGTGACAACATTACATGTAGAAGAAACCACATTGAAATCAGAATACATAGGTCAAACTGAAAGATCAAGAGAAGATCAGACACAGAGCTTTTCAGAAATAACAATGTCAGAGCATATAACTAAAATTGGTACACCCTCGGAAAGCTACACATACATATCTGCAGAAACCACAACTGCATCAGATTATGCAATTAAAACGGAATCAGTTCCAGATTATGCAACTCATCATGATGAAACAAGCACTATTCCAGAATATTCTACCAAAACTGAAGTACCATCAGAAAGATACACACACCCTCTTGAAACAGTTACTCCAGAGTATAAGGAAGTAACTGGAATACCAGCAGACGGTTACAAGAAGCCCTCTGCAAAAATAACAACATTAGAATCAAAAACATCACAGGAAGCCACCACAATAGCATACACACAGCCTTCTTCAAAAATAACAATGCAGGAATATACAACTGAAACAATATCACCAGAGCAATACACACCGTCATCTACATATGTAACTAAACCGGAATATTCAATTAAGACGGAAATTGCATCAGAGAAATACACACCATCACCACCCTTTAAAAAAACAACGGAATCACAATATGTACAAGAAACTGAAACACCTACAGAAGGTTCTACTCAAACCTCTACAGCAAGAATAATAACTAAACCACCATCAGATGCATATACATCAACATCTGCGGAAATAACAACTAAAATGCAAACACCTCCGGAAGGCTACACAAGCTCCTATGACAAGGCTACATTTGAACAAGCTTATTCAGTTAAAACCGACATAACAACAGAAAGATACACCATCCCTACTGAAGAAACTACATTTACACCAGAATACAGAATGGAAACTAGTACACCACCAGACCGGTATTATCTACCCTTTGGAGAGGCAACGACTAAATCGCAATACAGAGATAAAATTGAAGAACCTACCACACGCCTTTCTGCGGAAACAGAAATATCTACTAAAGGGATATATACCACTGAAAGTAAGATAACACCGGAAAGTTATACACTTCCCTCTGGTGACAAGAAAGGTGAACCAGAATATTCAGTTAAACCCGAAATATCATCAGAAGTGACAACATTACATGTAGAAGAAACTACATTGAAATCAGAATACACAGGTCAAACTGAAAGATCAAGAGAAGATCAGACACAGAGGTCTTCAGAAATAACAATGCCAGAGCATATAACTAAAATTGGTACACCATCGGAAAGCTACACATACATATCTGCAGAAACCACAACTGCATCAGGTTATACAATGAAAACGGAAACAGTTCCAGATTATGCAACTCATCATGATGAAACAAGCACTATTCCAGAATATTCTGCCAAAACTGAAGTACCATCAGAAAGCTACACACACCCTCTTGAAGAAACAGTTACACCAGAATATAAGGAAGTAACTGGAATACCAACAGACGGTTACAAGGAGCCCCCTGCAAAAATAACAACATTAGAATCAATAACATCACAAGAGGCCACAACAATAGCATCCACACAGCCTTCAAAAATAACAATGCAGGAATATACAACTGAAACAAAAGTATCACCAGAGCAACATACATCGTCATATACATATGTAACTAAACCTGAATATTCAATTAAGACGGAAATTGCATCAGAGAAATACACATCATCCTTTGGAGAAGCAACTGAACCAAAATATACACAAGAAACTGAAACACCTACGGAAGGTTCTGCGCAGACCTCTACAGCAAAAGCAATATCAGAATACACGCTTAAAACTAAACCACCATCAGACACCTACACACCAACACCTGTAGAAATAATGAAATCAGAATATAAAACTAAAAAGCCGACGTCTGAAAGTCATACAATTTCCTATGACAAGACTACACTTGAACCAACGTATTCAGTTAAACCCAAAATACCAACAAAAGGATACACCATCCCTACTGAAGAAACTACATTTACACTAGAATACAGAGTGGAAACTAGAACACCACCAGACCGGTATTATCTACCCTTTGGAGAGACACCGGCTAAATCTCAGTACACAGATAAATTTGAAGTACCTACCACACACCTTTCAACAGAAACAGGAATATCTACTGAAAGGACATATTCCACTGAAAGTAAGACAACACCAGAAGGTTACACACTTCCCTCTGGTGATAAGGAAGGTGAACCAGAATATTCAGTTAAACCTGAAATATCATCAGAAGTGACAACATTACATGTAGAAGAAACCACATTGAAATCAGAATACATAGGTCAAACTGAAAGATCAAGAGAAGATCAGACACAGAACTCTTCAGAAATAACAATGCCAGAGCATATAACTGAAATTGGTACACCCTCGGAAAGCTACACATACATATCTGCAGAAACCACAACTGCATCAGATTATACAATTAAAACGGAATCAGTTCCAGATTATGCAACTCATCATGATGAAACAAGCACTATTCCAGAATATTCTACCAAAACTGAAGTACCATCAGAAAGATACACACACCCTCTTGAAACAGTTACTCCAGAGTATAAGGAAGTAACTGGAATACCAGCAGACGGTTACAAGAAGCCCTCTGCAAAAATAACAACATTAGAATCAAAAACATCACAGGAAGCCACCACAATAGCATACACACAGCCTTCTTCAAAAATAACAATGCAGGAATATACAACTGAAACAATATCACCAGAGCAATACACACCGTCATCTACATATGTAACTAAACCGGAATATTCAATTAAGACAGAAATTGCATCAGAGAAATACACACCATCACCACCCTTTAAAAAAACAACGGAATCACAACATGTACAAGAAAATAAAACACCTACAGAAGGTTCTACTCAAACCTCTACAGCAAGAATAATAACTAAACCACCATCAGATGCATATACATCAACATCTGCGGAAATAACAACTAAAATGCAAACACCTCCGGAAGGCTACACAAGCTTCTATGACAAGACTACACTTGAACAAGCTTATTCAGTTAAAACCGACATAACAACAGAAAGATACACCATCCCTACTGAAGAAACTACATTTACACCAGAATACAGAATGGAAACTAGTACACCACCAGACCGGTATTATCTACCCTTTGGAGAGGCAACGACTAAATCGCAATACAGAGATAAAATTGAAGAACCTACCACACGCCTTTCTGCGGAAACAGAAATATCTACTAAAGGGATATATACCACTGAAAGTAAGATAACACCGGAAAGTTATACACTTCCCTCTGGTGACAAGAAAGGTGAACCAGAATATTCAGTTAAACCCGAAATATCATCAGAAGTGACAACATTACATGTAGAAGAAACTACATTGAAATCAGAATACACAGGTCAAACTGAAAGATCAAGAGAAGATCAGACACAGAGGTCTTCAGAAATAACAATGTCAGAGCATATAACTAAAATTGGTACACCATCTGAAAGCTACACATACATATCTGCAGAAACTACAACTGCATCAGGTTATACAATGAAAATGGAAACAGTTCCAGATTATGCAACTCATCATGATGAAACAAGCACTATTCCAGAATATTCTACCAAAACTGAAGTACCATCAGAAAGATACACAAGATACACACACCCTCTTGAAGAAACAGTTACACCAGAATATAAGGAAGTAACTGGAATACCAACAGACGGTTACAAGGAGCCCCCTACAAAAATAACAACATTAGAATCAAAAACATCACAGGAAGCCACCACAATAGCATACACACAGCCTTCTTCAAAAATAACAATGCAGGAATATACAACTGAAACAATATCACCAGAGCAATACACACCGTCATCTACATATGTAACTAAATCGGAATATTCAATTAAAACGGAAATTGCTTCAGAAAAATACACATCACCCTTTGGAGAAACAACTGAACCAGAATATACACAAGAAACACCTACAGAAGGTTCTGCACAGACCTCTACACTCAGAACAATATCAGAATACACACTTAAAACTAAACCACCATCAGATACCCACACACCAACATCTGTAGAAATAACAAAATCAGAATATAAAACTAGAAAGCCGCCATCTCCAGAAAGTTATACAATTTCCTATGACAAGACTACACTTGATGAAACAATTAAACCGGAATACAAGGAAATAACTGAAATACCAGCCGATGGTTACAAGGAGCCCTCTGCAAAAATAACAACATCAAAAACATCACAGGAGGCCACAACTATAGCATACACACAGCCTTCTTCAGAAATAACAATGGAGGAATATACAACTAAAGTAAAAATATCCCCAGAGCAGTACACACCGACATCTACATATGTGACTAAACCGGCATATTCAATTAAGACGGAAATTGCGTCAGAGAAATACACATCGTCCTTTGAAAAAACAACTGAACCTGAATATACACAAGAAACTGAAACACCTACAGAAGGTTCTACGCAAACCTCTACACCAAGAACAATAACAGAATACACACTTAAAACTAAACCACCATCAGAAGCCTACACATCAACATCTGCAGAAATAACAACTAAAATGCAGACACCTCTGGAAGGCTACACAAGCTTCCATGACAAGACTTCACTTGAACCAATGTATTCAGCTAAAACCAAAATACCAACAGAAAGATACGCTGTCTCTACTGAAAGAACTACATTTACTTCAGAATACATAGATCAAACTGAATCTCCAGTAAGGGAATATACACAGCCTTCTTCAGAAATAACAGTGCCGAAATATACAACTGAAACAAAAACATCCTCAGAAGGCTACACACCACCTTTTACAGAAACAACAACTGAATTAAAGTATTCAAAGGAAACAGAACCACCTGTAGATAGTTCTAGGCACACTACACTTATACCAGAGTATTCAGTTAAAACTGAAATACCAGCAGAAAGATACACTGTCACTACTGAAGAAACCATGTTTACACTAGAATATGTAGATCAAACTGAAGCCCCAGTTCCACAATCATCTTCAGAAATAACGCTACCCGAATATACAATTGAAACAAAACCATCGCCAGGAGGCTACACGTCAATATTTACTGATGTTACTAAACCAGAATATACGATTAAAACCAAAATTGTATCAGAAAAATTCACACCATCCTTTGAAGAAACAACGACTAAACCAAAATATACTGAAGAAACAGAATCACCTTCAGTACCAACAGAAAGATACACTATCCCTACTAAAGAAACTACACCAGAATACATAGATCAAACTCAAGCAGCAATAGGGGGATATACAAAGCCTTCTTCAGAAATAACGGCTCCTGGATATACAATTGAAACAAAAACATCATCAGAGTCAATATTTACTGACGTAACCAAACCAGAATATGCAATAAAGACAGAAAAGTCCACACCATCCTTTGAAGAAACAACAACTAAACCAAAACATATAACAGAAGCTGAGACGCCTGTTGAAGGCTCTAAAGTAACTACAGTTTCAGAATACACACTTAAGACCAAACAACCGTCCACTTTGACATATGTAGAAATAACAGCTACACCAGAATATACAACACTTAAATCAGAGTATTCAGTAAGAACTGAAGTGCCATCATTACCTACAACTAAATCAGAATATATAGTTAAAAATGAAACACCGGCTGAAGATAAAATAACCAAAGCTTCATATACAACAGAAACCGACGCGTCATCGGAAAGATATACATTTGGTGAAACAACAACTAAATTCGAATATACCATTATTCCCGAAGTATCGCCGGATGACAACCTAATATCAGTTGGAGAAATAACAACTGAACCAGAACATCCAAAAGAACCCACATTACCTTTTGGCAAGTCTACAACCAAAACAGAATACATTGATGAACCTGTGAGTACCAGCAGTGGCGGAATATCAACACCAAAGTCTGCAAGTAAAACAGAAGCTTCGCAAGAAAAGTACACAACAGTTGCAACTGAGACCCAACCAGAGAGCAGAGAAGAAGTAAGTACTAAAGAACTATATACAATTAAAGCGGAAACGACATGGGAAAGTTATACCCTCTCTTATGGTGAAACAACTAAACCAGACTATTCAATTGAAACTGAAACAGCACAGGAAATCTCTACGCTAAGTTTTGGTGAATCTGCAGCCAACGAAACAGGTTCCACATTGTCCTCTGGGGAAATTACAATGCCACCAAAATATATAGCGAAACAAAGCACATCACCAGATATTTATACAATGACCTTTAGAGAAGGAATATCGACACCACAGTTAACAGTTAATACTGAAATATCACAACAAACAGTCACACCCTCTGAAGAAGTAACTTATCCCTCAAAATATACAACAGAAATTGGAACATTTGAAGGTGGGGTAGGTTCAACTCTACCAGTATATATAGTCAAAACTGAAACATCTGATGAACAAGACTTTAGCACGTATAAGGCAGGACAATTTTCAACTGACATTCCTTCAACAGTCTTTTCTTCTCCCACCGAACAGGTACAAAGCGTACCTAAATTTCCAGGTTCTAAGGTTTCTTATACATACCTCCCTCCTTTGCAAAAATCATCTACCATTCCTGAATACCTAACAAAAGCTCCTTTAAGTTATAAAACCACGGTTAAAACCCCAATTAAAGCTGAAACACCAAGTGAAACTCCTCATGTGAGTGCTACGTCTACACCGTCTTACACACCTACCCCTATACAATTGTTAACTACCGTTAAGTATACTGGGAAGAATGAAACAATCATACCAGCCTATAAAATAACTGCCAAGGAATTGTTAACTACCACTATACATCCTGCTATGAGTACTAAAACAGATATACCTCTACTCCGTACAGACCATACTACAGAGTATCCTATAATAATAACCAGTGAACCTTCTAATATATCACTACCCACCGGGACAGGCATTATGTATCCTGGAAGAAATAAAACGACATTCACTGAGCCTCCCATATTGAATATAACTACTATTACTGAACTAGACATTCCTTGTTCCCGAGTGAGTGACTGTTCTGACAATACGACTTGTATACAAAACCTCTGCCTTGATCCATGTTCGTATTATGTACCTTGTGCTGGAGACATTAAATGCGACGTTATTGCTCACGTGGCCACGTGTCTGTGCCCAGTAAACCAGACGCAAAAGGAATTATTTGGTTGTGAAATGATACCAGGTAAACACATATTTCAAATGTTATTGGTGAGTAGCGTCTGCAAGCAATTTCTGACATATCCATGGATTATGCGAGCATGAACGAGCAGCCCTAGTACGACAAAATGTGGCTGTACAAGGTCTTCTACAAATACCTTGAAGTTCATTATGCATGTGTATATATACCCCTGCCTGGATCACCACAAGTTCTCAGCGAGAACTTAAATCATCCATCGTTATTTATTTATTTACGTATTTATTTGTTTGTTGTATATAGTGTACATTTTTGTTTAGCCGGTTATGGATAGATTGCTTTGGTTGTGGGTTCTGTTAAATATATTTTGTATAGATTTGTTTACATTACGCTTGTTGTATTTGAAGCTTCTCGCTTAAATTTTTGAAATTCTGGACGTCAAATATCTTTTACCCCAAAATTGATCGCATATTTTATTTCATCATTGAATAGACAATGTCCTAGTTTCAGATTGCTAAAGTGTATTTCTTTACTAATCTGAAGTTATTAAAAAAAGTGTCAAGTGTAAAAGATAGATGAGCCGCATATTTTGTGTCTTGCAATTTTTCTTATATTTTAATGAGTAAAGTGAGTTTAATTCTCATTTTTTCAAATTAGATGTGTTATGCCATTCACATTCGGAATGCCCATCACAACAAGCTTGCATTAATACAAAATGTCAAAATCCTTGCGCTGTATCAAACCCTTGTACCAAATCCCAAGACTGTCAAGTACAAGATCATCAGCCGGTATGCGTGAAAGGTAATATTATTAAGAATAAAGAAAGAATCAAACTAAATGCCAAACCAACTTTTTACAGTCTGTCAATGCCAAAGAGATGCCGACTGTGGCAATATCAATTTAAGATGTGATGGCTGCAAATGTATCAGCGGTATGTAGTGGTCAACTATATTTTTTTTGTTAAGATCACAATATTTTAAGTAAATACTCCATGACATGTATGTTTTTTCAGAAGAACCAAGAATACCATGCCAGCACTGCCCACCGGGCATACCGTGCGATCCATTCACTGGGGCCTGTCAGAAGGGTAAGTGTTTTCAATCCACTTATTAATTTACATTGTTAGAATGTGTTGCTGTTTTTAATTCCATTACCCTTTCTGTCCCCTCCCATATCGAGAATATTTTAACAATGAGAAAACCATAAGAACTGGTAAGCTTATGATCGCAAGAAGTTGGGTAAAGTTATTTCAAGACATACTTATCAGATACAAAGAACAAAACTGATTTTATTTTGTGTTACAGCTTCAGAATCATCTAACTGTATATTTTTTCTAACATGTATCATTTCATTGTAAATTTTTGAAAATAGCAACACTTTTTTTTTATTTTTTCATGTGGCATAATTGCTCTTGTCAATTAAGACTGACACAGGTATTTCTTATACGAACGGAACCTGATACTGTTCACGTTATTTTAGTCTTTTTCTCTAGTCTATTAGTACAAAAATAGTTTCTAGTGACTTAGGTGTGTATCTTATTGTACATTTGTTACATACTCTAGCTGTAGTCTAAACTTACACAGTTTGGTTGCGGGTCGCTTCAGCTTTGTCATTGCATGAACATACAAAATAACAAATTCTTTCAAACCATTTCATTGTATACAGATATTTGTAATAATATTGTAATATACTTTAGATACTCACTTGTATTATTTCTTTTGAAATAACAGATATGGCTACAACACCTGAAACACTAACAGAAACACAATCTGTGACTATTTCACAAATAACAAAAGCTACCTCTGCTACCACTTTAACATTTAGCGAACCAGGAGCTGCTTTTACTAGGGAAGAGACGACACTCTCGAAAGAAGAATCGATCACCCCATTTACATCTGGGCCAGCAGTAACAACCACAACTCCAGTTGGAATAATAACTTTGTTTACTTCTAAACCGTTTTCAGAAACAACTAAATCTAGCACACAAACTGTTTATACGAGTAGAACTATTCCAGAATTAACTATTACAGAGACAACGACAGAGGGTAAATTAATCATTTATCCACTTACTACAACAACAGAGAAATATGTGACAATAACACCACAGTACCCTGAATCTGCTACACAAAATAACACTACTAGTGGTATATATGAAATCACAAGTAAGGGAACTGAAAGATCTAATTTCTCTATTCCAACCGAATCAATGATATCAACCACAAATGGAAGTGAAACAATTACAGAGTTTACAACAGTTTCTCCACAAGAAACTACACAAACTAAAATAGATACTCCTCATATAACAATAACTACAGCATCATTAAATGTGACAGAATATACCCAAGAGCTTACCACTCCTATTTCCCAATTTACTACAAAAGAAGTTGAAGAAATGACCATTGGTACAACAGTAATTAGCAGCGAAACTACACCTTCAGAAATTTCAACTGGGACAAAAGAATCAGTTCCTGTTTCTGCTTCAACTAAAGAAGAGTCAGAAACAACACCTGGTGAAGGTTTATTTACATCACAAATGGAATTATCTACTGTTAGTAGCACAGAAGAACAAACGATTACGCCAACTTATGCTACTACAAAACAGGTTGGGGAAGTCACCACAATCGGTGTCACAAAAGGATCTACACTTGCATATACAACTACAGAACAACAAACAGATACAACTCCTTATGAGGAATTAACTACTAAAGAAGCTGAAAAAATAACATTTGGTTCTACAACAATCAGCAAAGGTTCTACTACAGAAAGTGACCTAGTAACTACAAGTGAAGAACTTTCATTGACAACTGAACTAACTACAATTGGTATAGAGGCTATACCTACGTACACAACTACAGAAAGGGTTCCTGAAATTACAATTGGTTCTACAAGAGTCAGTAAACAATCAACAACACCTACATATGAATCTACAGAGCCACCCTCAGAAACAACTTCTCAACAAATTATGTCTACCTTAGAGGAAATTGAGGGGGATAGTACAACAGTTAGATTAACAACTAGTAAAGAATCTACAACTGCTTATATGACTACTGAAGAAGTATTATATATAAGCAAAGAATCAACGCCTTTATATGGAACAACCGAAGGCAACCTAGGAACTCCTCCTACCGAAGTTCTTTTATCTACCGAAAAAGTACCAACTGCAGCTAGTCCTCTAACAATAAGCACAGAATCTACACCTACATATGAAACTAAAGAAATAACTTCAACAATCAGTAAAGAATCCACCCCTTTCTATACAACTACTGAAAGAGTCCCAGATACAACTGTTCAACAAATTTTATTAACTACCAGGAAAACTGAAGAATTAACTACACCAGGTATCACAACAATTAGTGGGGAAACTACAGCTGCACATGCAACAGCGGATGAAGGCTTGGAAACAACGCCTTCTGAACTATCCTTATCCACTAAACGAATTGAACAACTAACAACAACCGGTGCTATAATTCCTGAACAATCTACAGAGAAAGCGCCAGAAGTCACTTCTCAAGAGGTATTAATAAGTAGTAAACAAGTTGAGGAATTACCTATGACAGATTTTACAATAATTAGTAAGGAATTTACACCCTCTTATGTTACTGCTACCAATGAAATTGAGACAACGCCTTATGAAGTTTTATTGACTACTAAACAAATCGAGGAAATAACCACCATTGGTTATACAACAATCGATAAATTAAATACATCTATACATACAACAACAAAAGGAGGTCTAGAAACCGCCTCTTATGAAGTTTTATTAACTACCAAGCAAGTTGAAGAATTAACTACAACAGCTACCACAACAATAAGTAGTGACTCCACGCCCGCATATGCAACAACAGAAGTTTTGGAGACTACTCCTCATAAACTTTCGTTATCTACTGAGCAAATTGAGCAAATAAGTACAAGTAGTACTACAGTTCCTGAAGTATTTACTCACACATATGCATTTACAGATAAAGGAGCGGGAACTACTTCTCAAGAAATAATACTGACCACTAAACAAATTGAGGAACTTACTACAACTGGTTTTACAACAATCAGTAAAGAATCTACGCCTGCTTATGCTACTACTGAGCGAGAAATTCATACAACTCCTTATGAAGCTTCGTCAACTACAGGACACTTTGAGGAAACATCAATTGACAAGGAATCTTCACCTAGTTACGTATCTACAGAGAGAAGCCCAGAAACAGTTTCTCAAACAGTTTTACTAACTACCGAACAAATTGCAGAACTGACTACAACAGGAATAACAACAATAAGTAGAGAATCTACAGCTGCATATACAAGTGTAAAAGACTTGAAAACCACCCCTCATGAACTTTTATTAAGTACTGAACCAATTGAAGCACTAACAAAAAGTGGTACCGCAACAATTCATAAAGAGTCTACACCTGCATATGCATCCACGGAAAGAGAACCAGGGAGCACTACTCACGAAGTATTATTGAATACTAAACAAATTGAGGAAATAACTACATTTGAATCTACAACAATCGGTAAAGAATCTACATATCCAACAGAAAGAGGCTCTGAAACTACTCCTCGTGCAGCTACTGAGCAAATTGAGCCCCTAACCACCATTGAACATACAACAATTAGTAAAGAATATCTTCCACCTTCATATGTAACAAAAGAAACCAGTCCAATAACTACTCAAGAAACTTTAACTACTGAACCAATTGAGGGCATAGTTACGACCAGTTCCACACAAATTAGAAAGGAATCTACACCTTCATACATTACTACAGAAAGAGAAATGAAAACCACTCCTTTTAAGGTATTGTCAAATACCAATGAAGAACTAAGTACAGTTGGCTCTACAATAATCAGCAAAGGAGCTACACCTACATACATAAGTACAGAAATGGTACCTAAAACTACTGATCATGAAAGTACTAAAGAAATTGTGGAACAAACTGCAACCGGTACCCCAACATTTAAAGAGACTACACTGGAGTACGCAACTACAAAGACTCCATATGAAATTTTATCAAGTACCGAAGAAATTGGCTCTACAGCCATTGAGAAAGAATCGACTAGACTCCATGTGACTACAGAACGAAGTCAGGAAACCTCACCTTATACAGTCTTATTAACTACTAAACAAATTGAGGAATTGACCACAACTGGTACCACGATAATTAGTAAAGAATCTACACCTACAACCTCTGATAGTGAAACAAAAACGACTTCTGAACGGTCATTAATTACTGAAAAAATAGAGGGTCTAACCACAGCTAGTGGTACAACAATTGGTAAAGAATCTGTCTCTCCGTATGCAACTACAGAAAGTGGACTAGAAACGACTCATGAAGTATCTGTAAGTACCCAAAAAGTAGAGGAAAGCTCTGTACCTTCACATAATGCTACTGAAACAGAAACTGAAACAACTTCTCCCTATACAGTATTACTAACCACTGAACAGATTGAGGAGATTACTACAACTGGATCTACAACAATCAGTAAAGCCTACACCCCTGTGTATACAACTACGGAGGGCAGATTGGAAACAACTTATGGAGCTTTATTGACTACTAGCCAAGTTGAGGAAATAACCGAAACTAGTACGTCAGTAATTGGTGAAGAATCTACTTCTGCTTATGCTACTCCAGAAAACGATACAACTCCTCTTGAGGTTTTATTGACCACTAAACAAATTGAAGAGTTAACTACTTTCGATTATACAACGTTAACCAAAGAATCTGTTACAGAAATTAGCCCAATTACTGAAGAAACTCCTGAGATTCAGTTAACTACTACAACAATCAGTAGAGAATATCTTCCTCCATATGTAACTATAGAAAAAGGCCCAGAAACTACTACCTCTGAAGACTCTACTACAAGACAATTCGAGGAAGCAAGTACAAAAAGTACCACAACAGAGATTGAGCAACCAACTCCTCCAGAAGAAAAACAAGGAGAAACAACACTTTCTGAAAGTTTATTAACTACAAAAGATATAGAAGAATTAACTACAACTGGTTCTGCAACACTCGGCAAGGAATCTATTCCAGCATATGCAACTACAGAAAGAAGTCCAAAAATTACTAAAGATACTGAAGAAATAACTACTACTAGTTCTACACTCTTCGTCCAACAATCTACACCTATATATACTACTGAAGTAGAAATGGAAGCAACTACTAAGCATGCAGAGGAATTAACTACAATTGGGCCTACAACGATCAGCAAAGAATATATTCCGGCATATACTACAGAAAGGGGGGCCGAAACTACTCCCCATGAAATGTTAGCATATACACAACACACTGAGGAACTAGGTAAAACTGGTTATGCCTTAGTTAGCAGTGAATCTTCATTTGTAACAATTATTGAGGAAGAAACAACAACTCCTTATAAACTTTTACTGACTACTAAACAAATTGAGGAATTAACTACAATTGGTTCTACAAAAATCAGTAAAGAATCAACACATGTATATGGTTCTACAGAAAAAGTCCCAGAAACCTCTCCTCATAAAGTTTTATTAACTACTAAACAAATTGAGGAAGTATCCACCATAGGCTCAATAACAACTGGTAAAGAATCTACATCTATATATGACACTTCCGAAAAAGGGATAGGCACTACCGCAAAAGAATATGAAACAACTCCTTTCGAAATCTCATTAACTACAAAACAAATTGAGGAATTAACTACAACTGGTTCTACCACAATCGGTAAAGATTCAACACTTTCATATGGAACCACAGAAAGGATATCAGAAACATCCTCACATGAGGTTGTATTTAGTACTGAACAATTTGAAGGACCAACTACTTATGCTACTGCAACAGGTACAGAAAAAGGTCAAGAAACTACACCTCATGAAGTTTTATTAACTACTAAACAAACTGAGGAACTAACCACCAAAGGTTCAACAACAATTAATAAAGAATCTACATCTATATATAGCACTCCTGAAAAAGATATAGGTACTACTACAGAAGAATATGAAACAACTCCTTTCGAAATCTTATTAACTACCAAACAAATTGAGGAATTAACTACAACTGGTTCTACGACAATCAGTAAATATTCAACACTTTCATATGGTACCACAGAAAAGGTATCAGAAACCTCTCCACATGAAGTTGTATTTAGTACTGAACAATTTGAAGGACCTACTGCAACTGGTACAGAAAAAGGACAAGAAACTACACCTCATGAAGTTCTATTAACTACTAAGCAAACTGAGGAACTAACCACCATAGGTTCAACAACAATTAGTAAAGAATTTACACCTATATATGGCACTTCTGAGAAAGGGATAGGCACTACTGAAAAAGAACATGAAACAACTCCTTTCGAGATTTTATTAACTACCAAACAAATTGAGGAATTAACTACAACTGGTTCTATGACAATCAGTAAAGATTCAACAGTTTCATATGGTACCACAGAAAAGGTATCAGAAACCTCTCCGCATGAAGTTGTATTTAGTACTGAACAATTTGAAGGACCTACTGCAACTGGTACAGAAAAAGGACAAGAAACTACACCTCATGAAGTTCTATTAACTACTAAACGAACTGAGGAACTAACCACTTTAGGTTCAACAACACTTGGTAAAGAATCTACACCTATATATAGCACTTCTGAGAAAGGAATAGGCGCTACTGAAAAAGAACATGAAACAACTCCTTTCGAGATTTTATTAACTACCAAACAAATTGAGGAATTAACTACAACTGGTTCTACGACAATCAGTAAAGATTCAACAGTTTCATATGGTACCACAGAAAAGGTATCAGAAACCTCTCCACATGAAGTTGTATTTAGTACTGAACAATTTGAAGGACCTACTGCAACTGGTACAGAAAAAGGACAAGAAACTACACCTCATGAAGTTCTATTAACTACTAAACGAACTGAGGAACTAACCACTTTAAGTTCTACAACACTTGGTGAAGAATCTACACCTATATATAGCACTTCTGAGAAAGGAATAGGCACTACTGAAAAAGAACATGAAACAACTCCTTTCGAAATCTTATTAACTACCAAACAAATTGAGGAATTAACTACAACTGGTTCTACGGCAATCAGTAAAGATTCAGCACTTTCATATGGTACCACAGAAAAGGTATCAGAAACCTCTCCGCATGAAGTTGTATTTAGTACTGAACAATTTGAAGGACCTACTGCAACTGGTACAGAAAAAGGACAAGAAACCACACCTCATGAAGTTTTATTAACTACTAAGCAAACTGAGGAACTAACCACCATAGGTTCAACCACAATTAGTAAAGAATTTACACCTATATATGGCACTTTTGAGAAAGGGATAGGCACTACTGAAAAAGAACATGAAACAACTCCTTTCGAGATTTTATTAACTACCAAACAAATTGAGGAATTAACTACAACTGGTTCTACGACAATCAGTAAAGACTCAACAGTTTCATATGGTACCACAGAAAAGGTATCAGAAACCTCTCCGCATGAAGTTGTATTTAGTACTGAACAATTTGAAGGACCTACTGCAACTGGTACAGATAAAGAACAAGAAACTACACCTCATGAAGTTCTATTAACTACTAAACGAACTGAGGAACTAACCACTTTAGGTTCAACAACACTTGGTAAAGAATCTACACCTATATATAGCACTTCTGAGAAAGGAATAGGCACTACTGAAAAAGAACCTGAAACAACTCCTTTCGAAATTTTATTAACTACCAAACAAATTGAGGAATTAACTACAACTGGTTCTACGACAATCAGTAAAGATTCAGCACTTTCATATGGTACCACAGAAAAGGTATCAGAAACCTCTCCGCATGAAGTTGTATTTAGTACTGAACAATTTGAAGGACCTACTGCAACTGGTACAGAAAAAGGACAAGAAACCACACCTCATGAAGTTTTATTAATTACTAAGCAAACTGAGGAACTAACCACCATAGGTTCAACCACAATTAGTAAAGAATTTACACCTATATATGGCACTTCTGAGAAAGGGATAGGCACTACTGAAAAAGAACATGAAACAACTCCTTTCGAGATTTTATTAACTACCAAACAAATTGAGGAATTAACTACAACTGGTTCTACGACAATCAGTAAAGACTCAACAGTTTCATATGGTACCACAGAAAAGGTATCAGAAACCTCTCCGCATGAAGTTGTATTTAGTACTGAACAATTTGAAGGACCTACTGCAACTGGTACAGATAAAGAACAAGAAACTACACCTCATGAAGTTCTATTAACTACTAAACGAACTGAGGAACTAACCACTTTAGGTTCAACAACACTTGGTAAAGAATCTACACCTATATATAGCACTTCTGAGAAAGGAATAGGCACTACTGAAAAAGAACCTGAAACAACTCCTTTCGAAATTTTATTAACTACCAAACAAATTGAGGAATTAACTACAACTGGTTCTACGACAATCAGTAAAGATTCAGCACTTTCATATGGTACCACAGAAAAGGTATCAGAAACCTCTCCGCATGAAGTTGTATTTAGTACTGAACAATTTGAAGGACCTACTGCAACTGGTACAGAAAAAGGACAAGAAACCACACCTCATGAAGTTTTATTAATTACTAAGCAAACTGAGGAACTAACCACCATAGGTTCAACCACAATTAGTAAAGAATTTACACCTATATATGGCACTTCTGAGAAAGGGATAGGCACTACTGAAAAAGAACATGAAACAACTCCTTTCGAGATTTTATTAACTACCAAACAAATTGAGGAATTAACTACAACTGGTTCTACGACAATCAGTAAAGACTCAACAGTTTCATATGGTACCACAGAAAAGGTATCAGAAACCTCTCCGCATGAAGTTGTATTTAGTACTGAACAATTTGAAGGACCTACTGCAACTGGTACAGATAAAGAACAAGAAACTACACCTCATGAAGTTCTATTAACTACTGAGCAAACTGAGGAATTAACCACTACAGGTTCAACAACAATTAGTAAAGAATTTACATCTATATATAGCACTTCCAAAAAAGATATAGGCACTACTACAGAAGAATATGAAACAACTCCTTCCGAAATCTTATTAACTACCAAACAAATTGAGAAGTTAACTACAACTGGTTCTACGACAATCAGTAAAGATTCAACACTTTCATATGGTACCACAGAAAAGGTATCAGAAACCTCCCCGCATGAAGTTGTATTTAGTACTGAACAGTTTGAAGGACCTACTGCAACTGGTACAGATAAAGGACAAGAAACTACGCCTCATGAAGTTCTATTAACTACTGAACAAACTGAGGAATTAACCACTACAGGTTCAACAACGATTAGTAAAGAATCCACATCTACATATAGCACTTACGAAAAAGATATAGGCACTACTGCAAAAGAATATGAAACAACTCCTTTCGAAATTTTATTAACTACTAAGCAAATTGAGGAATTGACTACAATTGGTTCTACAACAATCAGCAAAAATGCTACACCTTTATATAGTACTACAGATAAAATCTCAGAAACCTCTCCTCGTGAAGGTGTAATAAGTACAATACGATTTGAAGGGCCAACTACTTATGCTACTGCAACAAGTACTGACAGTAGGCAAGAAACCACACCTCATGAAACTTTATTAACTACTAAGCAGTCTGAAGAACTAACTACTATAGGCCCTACAACAGTTAGTAAAGAATTTACATCTATATATGGCACTTCTGAAAAGGGGGTAGGCACTACTACAGAAGAATATGAAGCAACTCCTTTCAATATTCTATTAACCACCAAACAGGTTGAGGAGTTAACTACAGTAGGTACCACAATTATTAGTAAACAGTCTACATCTGCTCCTTCAACTACCGAAGGAAGTACTGAACAAATTGAAAAATTAGCTACAGTTGGTACATCTCCAGTTATTAAAGAACTAACAACTACTCAAGCGGAGGTAGAAACAACTCCATATATTTTATTAACTACAAAACCAGCTCAAGAACCAACATCACCTGGCACTACGAGCAAAGGATTTACACCTGCCACTTCTGAAAAATACACCACTATTTATGAAGAATCTACGCCTGCATACGTTACAACAGAAGAGATTCCTGAAACAATTGCCCCAGGAATAACAACACGACGAATACCTGTTACCACTATTTATTCAGAAGTTACCACTAGTTATATACAAAATGGTTCAGTTATAACTGTTGGTGATAATTTAACACTGTCTGAAGATCTGTCTACAACAACCATAGGTGCAGAAAAAGCGCCTACATCACCTCACACTGAATCGGATATTACAATGAGAAGCACTTCTAGTGCCTTCTATCCACAACCTACGACAATTTCATATGAGGGTAGGCAAAAAGTTACATCTTCACCCATATATGCCGAAACTACCACCCAACAGATTGACACTACTATTTATCTTTCTACCGAAACATCAACAGAGACAATATACACAGAAAAAATAACTTCAGTATCTGAGTTGACAACAAAACATTTTGCATTGACTACTGATCAAACTGGAGTCACCACGGAACATCCAGTGTCAGTTAAAAATTATACAGAGTTAGTCACTAACATTACTAATCCATGCTGCGTTGACACTGATTGCTCTGAAGCGGAAGTTTGTGTGGCTAAATTGTGCATTCATGTTTGTGCTATTGGAGGTATGTGCGCCTCAAACGCCAATTGTAGAGCTGCAAATCATACAGCTAATTGCTCGTGTCCGCCTCATCACTATGGAGATCCACATAGGATTTGCTTCCAAGGTATAAGACACAAATTAAATCGCCCCGAACATAAGGCCCCTGTATAAATTGATTAAATTTTGATATAAATGTATTACGTAACTTTTGCACTTTTTAATTAAACTAATTTTTGCACTAGTTTATTTGATTAAAGTTTGCATGCATTTGAATTTGGTTTAAGGTAGATTTTTGTACATAGTTTTATCTATATAGATAGAGTCCACCAGTTCTGTTCGTTTCTTAATTATTAATGTAAATTAATTCATTAACTGTTTAATAATTTAATCTCTAACTCTCATTAGAACCACGGGAACCTAAACCTTCTAAACCTTGCCGGTCTGATATGGAGTGCCTCGAAAATGAGGCCTGTTACATGTCGTTGTGTCAGGATCCTTGTGAATTTACAAACGCCTGTGCAGAAACTGCTAGATGTCAGGCTAAAATGCACAGGCCCATTTGTACTTGTCCGATGGGATACGAAGGAAACCCAGCAACTAAATGCTTCAAATCACCCACAAGTAAGATAACCCTCTGTACATAATTCTATTAATTATTTAAAATGTTCGTTTTTAATGTAATAATCAACAACATAACGACTAATCAACAAAATAATAAACAATAATATATTTAATTAATAGACAAGTTAGATACACTTAAGTACATACAAGAAATGCAAGTCGGTAAATGAATATGAACTTCAAATGAATAAGGGGGCAAATGATCACCTTCCATTTGAAGTGATTAGTTTGAATTTTCAGGATTTTAGTTATCTACCAATATTCTATTCTATTGATACTAATAACATTGCATTTTCATGATGAAATCCGTACCATATATCAGAAATAAGTTTGCATCGGATGAAATTCGCCCAGCTGCGGCCTTAGGAAAATACATCACTGTATTTAACTAATCAAAAAATATGATTAGGCGTACGACAGGGCAAAATTCTTGGTTCAATATTTCACATTAGCAACAATTTTCTGAATGGCCGCCTAACCCAAGCAGCACTTAAAGTATTCTCTATGTGGTGGCTACCATCGGGGGACTTTAAAGGTTTCCGCAACTAATGACTGTTACGTATTGGGAACGACAATTTTACGAAGTATTCGCCAAAATGGGGAATAGGTATTACGTAAAAATTACTATTCCGCAACTTCTGCTGTTACGTGTTGACGACTCGGTTATTAAGTAACCAGAATGTAACCAAGTAGTAAAAATTACTATAACTTCTGTGATTTGGAACAACTCTGATGGTGAACAGTGGTATGATAGTAAAATATCATTTGAATAACAAATAATAGTACAATGTATTTGTTACTTAATAGGAGTGACAAAAACCAAAATTAACATTATTTTTACTCAAGATGTCACTAATAAGTTACAAAACTTTAAGATTCCAGAAAATGTTCCAACAACGTCATAGGAATTTTAAATGGAACACTTGCAGTTATGATAATAACTTAACTTAAGCTTTGTCGTATTAAGATATTTTTACATTTTTTAACTCATTGTTCATTTTTTCAATTGCAACTGCTAAATGTTTATCATTAATGGAAATGAGTGAATCATCAGCAAATAGGTAAAGAAACTCAGAAGTAATATGATAATTTATATTATTAATGTAAATGATAAAGAGAAGAGGGCCCAGTACACTACCCTGTAGAACGCCAAATTTATTTTCGATTTCAAATGATATTACAGAATTTATTTTTGTTATCTACATTCTCCCTTTTAAATAATCAACTAACCAATTTATTACTGTGCCTGAAATACCATAATATTTAAGTTTGTATATTAATACTGAACAATCAATGGTTTCAAATGCTCTTTTGAAGTCCAAAAAAATAGCTACTATATAATGACCTTAATGCAGTCGGCATTACTACCAATCTTCACCTTAAAGTTGAGAATGTCAAAGTAATTTCGAGTAGTATCGGCATCGTTACACATACTGCAGCACTTACTTAAAAATGTAACAATAACTATATAGTGCCAAAATTCAGTAGCATCTACTTAATTGTTACTCCACAGGCATACCATAAGGCGAATTTTACACTAAAGTCATAAATTTAGTGATAATTATGTAATGCTTACTGTATTAAAGTTCCAATACCACTGATGAAAGTTCCCATAACTTTGAGTGCTACTTGGGAAGGATGACACAGAAACACTATTAAAATATTTAAAACTTATTGCACTTGAAGTTTTAAATACTTCGAAGGATATAAAATTGTATTTTTGATTTTTTATTAAACGACTTCCCTGCGTTGGCCTTGTTTTCAAGTGTGTCCAATTTTGGTTCAAACCACTTAAATTATTATTGATTTCTTGTAGTTAAATTTTTTTTTCAACTGTATTTTGGATAAGTTAGCTTGTAATGTATCATTCCCTTCTGTGACACATGTTTTTGAGCAATATCTAGTTTTTGTGTTCCTCTTTTATTAAATATTTGATCTCCTCGGTTTCATCTTCTCTTTTACGTTTTGTTCTGGAACGATCCTCAATATTCTGTTCTTCCTTCCGCTGCCTTTTAGCTAATAATTTCTCTTACTTTTCTTGTTCTTGAAAACAAGTATATGAAACATAAGATTGTTTTGCGTATTGAAGCAACTTTTGAGTTGCTGGCATTTTTTCCACTCCCCTATACAGGGAGAGTGTAGGTACTGAATTTTTGGATTTTTGAGAATTTCAGGATATCTGAGATCCCTGCGCACAATAACATTTTAAATTCCATCTCAGCGATCGTGCACAGGTCAGCCTGATTGTTCATTTTTTCTTTTTTTCACAGTGATAAATAGGTCAAAGTGGAGTTCTAGATTATGTGTCACTGCATAAACATTTTTCTGCATATATGACAATATTTTATCTTGTGTAGTAATGCATTTTCATTTGTTTAGGGCAACCTTTATTTGATGAAGTACTACGTAAATGAATTGGTAACGTGGTTCCTTATTTAAAATGTTTATTCATCTGCCTCCTTATTTGAGTAGTTTATTTTCATACATCTGAAACAAAAATAACTGGGGAAATGCATATACTAGGATACAATACTTCGAGGCTGATAGAAAAATTAAAATATAGTTTATTGTATAAATCATAGACTGATATTGCATATTAAAGGTGATATAAACTGCAAAGGTGGTTCTCAATGTCACCTTTTTATTTATTTTTGAAATACTTGAAATGTCAAATTGTAATTTAGGTTTGAATAAAATGTTATAGAACCCATCTTTGGGTGACATCATAGAATTCTCTGCTCTTTTTTAAGGTTATTTTTCGTTGGCTATGATTCCGCCTTTTTCCCTCTTTTTGTTTTTAACTTTTTTATTTTTATAAAATGTTTGTTGCTTCAGTCAAAAGTTATAAGTTTCCAATCTATTTGTCATTTTAATTTTAGCTTGAATTTAACGAGTTATAGGCTATTGATTATGTCGTGTAGAAAGGAAGCGAGACGTTCAAGGGTTTTTTGCATAAATCGTTCAATTGGTCATTAAGATGAGAAAACCGCGGAGTGCTATTAAATTAGAGGGTGCAAATTGAAGATAGGGGTGAAAATGCAACCCATGTAGAAAATCAAATTTCCCATCGAAATGGTTTATTTAAAAAACTAAAAAACAAATTTTTGTGCGAAAAGTATAAAAAAAAACAATTAAAAAAAAGCAAACAATCCAATTTTTTGTTTTTTCTTATTTTTTGCCTATAACTTTTTTTTGAGCAGAGATCGGTATAGGCATTGCTTTGTAGAAAAAAATGTTGATAAAATTTGCTTTCAAATGGTGGTCTCAAAAAGTTTTTTTTATGAAAATTAACTGAGATGTAGCCGCTTAAATTTGGCCTTTTTTTCCCGTTTTTTATAGTGTTTACCTTGATATTGTCTTGAATCACATTTTTTATAACAAAATTGATTTTTACTCAATAAAACAATGTGTTTCAAGTTAATTTGTTAATAATGAAGAATTATTTTCACAAATGTATAAAACTGTGATGGTTTTTTAAAATAATATGACAATTAATTATACTAAAATATATATTCTTTTATCTATCTGATATATAGAGATTTGTCATTTTTTCCAATAAAAATATACTGTCGCAATTGACACCCATACATTCTTTGCAAAACATAGAACAAGTTAGTTCTAGTTTCCTGTAACCACACCTTCCGTGACAACCTGTGATACATCCGCAAACCATTTTTTTGAGCAAAATCTCTGGTGCTAGAGATTCATTCATGGAATTAGCTATTAATCCATATTTTGATTTTTTCCAACCCCTGGTGAATAGGGTTTAAATGCTTACCATTCCACTGCTGTATTTGAAAATATGTCCTTAAGTAGTGCTGTTTAGTGGTATCATACGTTGGCGGTAATTGGGCCAGAGAAAATTTTGCACTTTTTGATAATTTGCAAAAAATACTCTGCGTTTTTAGCACTCTGTTTGCTTCAGCCAATATATTTTTCTCACATAAAAAACACTTTTCCATTATAAAGTATACATTTCATGTATTAGTAAAATTGACTTGAGCTCTACCAAAACGAAAACGTTATTGACACATGTACTATATAACTCCAGAATATTCGGCACCACTGATGCTGTGTCCCCACTCTTCTGTATATCAACAGGCTTTTCACCACTTTGAAACTTTTGAAAGCAATATTACGAAGCAGATGTTCAGTAGAGGCGACGTTGTAGATTCAAGAACTAACGAAAAAGAAATGAAACAAATTTTAAAATAACTTAATTTCAAATATATTTTAAGAATCTCCATATTTTACAACTATATTTAATTATTTAATAAATATTAATAGTCTAATTAATTAATATATTTTAGATTAAATTCAGAGTGTTTTCACCCTTCAAAGGGGTGGAGAATTGATTTTTTTCTTCGAAAAAAAAAAATTTTTAGAAAGCGTTTCTTTGAAGAAGGTGGTAGGTGACCAGGGATGTGTAACCGGCCCCGAGGGTTGTCTTCATCCTTCAAAGGGGTGGAAAATCAATTTATAAAAACATTTTAATAAACATATCTTTTATACTGTTTTTGTATTATAGATGAAAAGAAAATTTCACCCCGTTGAAGGGTGAAAACAACCCCCGGGGGTGGTTACACAACCCTGGTCACCTACCACCTTCCACAAAGAAATGCCCCCTACAAAATATTTGTGAAAATAATTATTCATTATTAACAAATTAACTTGAAATACATTATTTTATCGAGTAAAAAGCAATTTTGTTATAAAAAATAAAATTTAAAACAATATCAAGGTGAACGCGATAAAAATCGAAAAAAAATGGCTAATAAGTTTGGAAGACTTCTCATCAGTTAATTTTCATCGAAAAAGCTAGGATTTTTTGCTTTTTTTAATTGTTTTTTTGGATACTTTCGCACAAAAAATTGTTTTTATTTTTTTAAATAAACCATTTCGATGGGAAATTTGATTCTCTACAAAAAGTTTTCTATTAACTATAGGTACCTGAATTTTGCTTAGTTTTCGAGTTATATTTAAAAACTGAAAGGCTTGTATTTTCACCCCTATCTTCAATTTACACCCTCTAATTTATTAGTACTCCGCGGTTTTCTCATCTTAAATGACCAATTGAACGATTTATGCAAAAAAACCCTTGAACGTCTTAGTTCCTTATTTCCCTGTTTTTTATAACATAATCAATAGCCCATTAGCAAATTATCAACAAAATCATTGTTTATAACAATTTTTTATCAATAGCCAACATTGAAAAGGTTATGCCTTTTGATTAAGACAACAAAACAAACAAGTTGCCAAAAGTTTCATGAAAATTCATTCAATATGACAACAGTGTTGAAAAAAACCTAAATCGATCGTACTACTAAGAAAGCTTAAAAAACAAAAATTACCACCTTCGACAAACTGTAAATTTACATTTGTATAAAATTAATTATATATACTGTAAATAAATTAGATTAGATATCTCTCCTCTTACTATGTTCTCTGCACCCTTTCCCTTTAGTGAGTTGCACAAGGAATGAAGATTGTTCCATCAGCGAAGCTTGTATAGATAGGGCATGTCAAAGACCATGTGACGTTCGTAATCCTTGCGCACAACATGCTGTTTGTATCAATACAAATCATGGGTCCGATTGCAGTTGCGAAGAGGGTTTTGCGGGGAACGGATACGTCCTCTGTACATTAGGTAAACTACTATTTTACAAACAAAAGTACGGCTATTTATAAAACTTTCTTACAGTTGACAACTACAAACCAATTTGCCAATACAATGAAGACTGTCCACCTAACAAACTCTGCGACAGACTAAATAGACTTTGTATCAGTCCATGCTTTGAAGATTCATGTGGAGAAAACGCTGAATGCATACCAAAAGACCATGAAATTGACTGCCGTTGTCTGCCAGGTTATCAAGGAAATCCTTACATTTCTTGTAATAGACTTAAGGGATGTCGTTCTGATAGCGAGTGTCCTACCCATGAAGCCTGCATAAACGAACAGTGTACTTCCCCATGTGCATGTGGATATAATGCTAATTGTGAAGTAATTTATCATAAAGCGATGTGTAAATGTCCTCCAGGTTACCAAGGTAATGCATTAGTAGGATGCCAACCACCTACAAACCCCTGCGATCCTAACCCATGTGGTCTGAATGCACTTTGCGAACTTGATAATGGCAATCCAATTTGTTATTGTCCAAAGGGATTAACTGGCAATCCATTTAAAAATTGCAGTAAGTACATATAGCAATTTACACGTCTAGAACGTCTTAAATATATAATTCATTTTTAGTACCAGAAGGAGATGAATGCGCTCCTAACCCGTGTGGTCCAAATTCCGGATGTCGAGTGGTAGGCGGTAATGCTGTTTGCTTTTGCTTGCCAGAATTCGAAGGAACGCCTCCCCAAACACCTTGTGCATTACCACTAAACCCATGTGATCCTTCCCCATGTGGTCCTAATACACAATGCGCAATCCTCAGCAATGGATTTGCTAAGTGCACTTGTCTTCCGGGTTTCTTAGAAAGTCCAAATACAATTCGTGGATGTATAGAAGCCAAAAACCCGTGCAGTCCCAATCCTTGCGGTCAAGGTGCTCAGTGTGACCCATTAAGAGAACCTGTATGTTTTTGCCCACTAAATACTATAGGAAATCCGTTCAGGAGCTGTGCTGCACCAATTATCCCATCACTATGTAGTCCAGGTCCTTGCGGATTAAATGCTGACTGTTATGTCACTAACAACCAAGAGCAATGTTATTGTAGAGCCGGGTTTATTGGAAATCCATATTCCGGATGTAGAATCGAACCACAATCTCCATGTATACCCAATCCTTGTGGACCCGGTGCTCAGTGTGTTATCACTCCAGATGGAAATTCAATGTGTCGGTGTCCCAATGGTATGGGAGGAGACCCAACAGGTCCAGCAGGTTGTCACGGATACGAATGTGTTGTTGATGAAAACTGTCCAGACCATCAAGCTTGTATGGGCTACAGATGCAAAGATCCTTGCCCAGGAGCTTGCGGTGTTAATGCAAATTGCCGTGTGGAAAAACACCATCCAGTTTGTACTTGCAATACTGGTCTAACCGGTAACCCAGTTATTAGATGTTTCCCTGTAGAAGAACCAACACCTGAAGGCAATGCTTGCTTACCAAGCCCTTGTGGACTTAACACTATATGCCAAGTTTTAAATGGACGAGCAGTATGCTCCTGTTTACCAGATTTTCAAGGTGACCCACAATTCGGTTGTCGGCCGGAATGTGTATTGAACTCTGATTGTCCAATCAATAAGGCTTGCTTGGACAGACATTGTAGAGACCCATGTACTATCGGTCACTTATGTGGCGTAAACGCAGTTTGTCAAGTGAGAGACCACACTGCCACATGCATTTGTGCAGAAGGATATATGGGAGATCCATTCTCACAATGTTTAATAACTCCACTTGTTAACATCCCTACTTATCCAAATGTAACCATACAACCTTGCTTACCGTCTCCATGTGGCTCAATGGAATGCAATATTTATGGAACCCAGGTAGCCATTTGTAATCCATGTCTAGGCCCTGAGGCGCCTTACAATCCGCAATGTCGACCAGAATGTCTAACAAATGCAGATTGTCCCTTTGACACAGCTTGCTTGGGATATAATTGTGTGGATCCATGTCCAGGTTCATGTGGTGTGAATGCCTTATGTTCAGTAGTTTTACATACTCCTGTGTGTAGTTGTCCAACAGGACTTATCGGTGATCCTTTCACACATTGTTCAATACCAATAAGTAAGTTATAAATTCTATTTAAATTTGCGGAAATACTAACAAATTCTTATTTTACAGAACCCGTGGAAATTGATACATGTGAAAACATCAGATGCGGAGCTAATGCTGATTGCATAGAACAACATAACGTATTAGCTTGCATATGCAAAAAAGGATTTTTCGGCAATCCATGGATAGCATGTAGACCAGAATGTGTAGTGAACCCAGACTGTCCTACTAATAAAGCCTGTATCAACAGCAAGTGTGTAGATCCTTGTGGTGGGGTCTGCGGAGTAGCAGCGCAATGTGAGGTTGCAAACCACGTACCTATTTGCTACTGTCCACCACATTTCTCAGGTGATCCATTTGTTACTTGCTACAAATTTACGCCACCTATAATACCTCCACTGCCAAGCGAGAATCCTTGCGATCCTTCGCCTTGTGGACCTTTCAGCAGATGTTTAGTATCGCATCAAGGTTATGCAACCTGTTCTTGTTTGCCGAATTACCAAGGAGCACCACCTGCCTGCAAACCCGAATGCATAGTCAGTTCAGAGTGCTCTCCAATTAAAGCTTGCATTAATCAAAAATGTGTGGATCCATGCGCCGGCACTTGCGGTGTTAATGCACTCTGCACTGTGATCAACCATAACCCAATATGCAGTTGCACCCCTGGAGAGGAAGGTGATCCCTTCCTAAATTGTTATAAACCAGCAGAACGACACCCCGGACCTGAAAGAAATCCTTGCCAACCATCGCCATGCGGCCCGAACTCCATCTGCCAAGTAAAAGAGAATCGACCTGTTTGTTCTTGCGTGGCAAATTACATCGGTAGCCCTCCATATTGTAGGCCAGAGTGTACTATAAATCAAGAATGCGATAAAGATAAAGCCTGTGTCAAAGAGAAATGTATAAATCCCTGTAATAATCTCTGTGGATCTAATGCCAAGTGCAATGTAGTAAATCATATACCGCTTTGCAGCTGTATATCTGGTTATGAAGGCGATGCATTCATAGGCTGTTCAAGGACACCAAACATACCAAAAGATCCTTGTAATCCATCTCCTTGTGGAGAAAACTCACAATGTACAGTTAGTGGTGGTGCTGCGAAATGTACTTGTATACCACCTTACATCGGAAATCCTTATGCAGGTGGTTGTAGACCTGAATGCACCATGAATTCTGAATGCCCTAATCATCTTGCTTGTCTATCACAACATTGTAGAGATCCTTGCCAGGGACTGTGTGGAATTAATGCCGAATGTAGCGTGGTAAGCCACGTGCCAGTTTGTGCTTGTGGCAGAGGTCTAGTAGGAGACGCATTCACAGCATGCCGGGAACAACCAGTAAACCGTAAGTTCTTAACCCTTTCTGAAGTTTTAAAATTCACAATTTATTTGTTATGTATGTTTAGCGCCACCACCTACAAATCCATGTGAACCCTCACCCTGTGGACCAAATAGCGTTTGTCGAGTAAGAAACGATCAGGCCATTTGCTCTTGTCAGATCGGTTATTCTGGTACACCACCATTGTGTAGACCAGAATGTTTAGTTAGCTCCGAATGCAGCTTAGACAAGGCGTGTATAAATCAAAAGTGTCAAGATCCTTGTCCTGGGACTTGCGGCATTGCGGCGAGATGTCAAGTAAACAACCACAACCCTATTTGCAGTTGTCCCCCCAATTATAACGGGGATCCATTTGTACAATGCACTAAACCAGGTATTTATATGAAAGTTGTTATTGATGTCCTGTTAACTCATAATTATCCATTTCATCAGTAAAACCAGTGGTGCCTCGTGTTACGCCATGCGTACCATCTCCATGTGGAGCGAATGCGGAATGCCGAGCTGTGGATGAGAGATCAGTATGTTCTTGCTTACCAGGGATGTTCGGTGCTCCACCAAATTGTCGCCCAGAATGTGTAATCGACCAAGATTGTCCTTTGACTTTGTCCTGTGTTGGAAACAGATGCAAAAACCCATGTTCTGGATCTTGCGGATTTAATGCTGAATGTAGCGTCGTTAACCACAGACCAATTTGCAGTTGCTTTACAGGCTTCGAAGGTGATCCCTTCTCTGGTTGCAATGAGATACCAGGTAAGAGCATGTTTTTTTTCATTGAATTCTCCATTTACTTCTGTACTCCATTTCCTTGTACATACTTGTACATTTCTGTAAATTTATTTATATTTATGTTTCTGTTTTCTCATCTATGTGTATATTTTTCACTTCCTTATAGTAAGAGATATACCACGAAACCCTTGTAATCCATCTCCTTGCGGTGCAAATGCAATTTGTACTGAAAGAAATGGTGCCGGTGCATGTACATGCGATAAAGGATACTTTGGTGATCCTTATAGCGGATGCAGGCCAGAATGTTTAACAAATAACGACTGCCCTCACGATAGGGCATGCTTAGCCATGAAATGTAGAGACCCTTGCCCAGGTAGTTGTGGAGTAAATGCGGAATGCAAGGTTTTCAATCATAACCCTCAGTGTTACTGCCTAACAGGATATACCGGAAATGCCTTGTCATTTTGCCGAGTAATCGAACCTCGTAAGATATACAAAAACAATATAAAAAAAAAGTACTAATTTTTGCGTTTATTAGTTATTTTTGAAGAACCCAAAAGAAACCCATGCCTGCCATCGCCTTGTGGTCCCTATAGCATATGCCGTGAAGTAAATGATAGGCCAGTATGCTCTTGTAGTGTTGGTTATGTAGGAGCTCCCCCAAATTGTAAACCCGAATGTGTTGTCAATTCAGAATGTCCTCTAGACAAAGCTTGTCAAAATCAGAAATGCATAAATCCTTGCCCTGGTACTTGTGGGTTCAACGCACTGTGTAAAGTAATAATACATAGCCCAATATGTAGCTGTCCCCCAGATTATGTAGGTGACCCTTTCAGTAGATGCATAAGGGAAGAGAGTAAGCATGAATTTAGTATCTGTAGCTTTTTGCTTCTTGCATGTTGCTTTTTTAGAACGTCCTGTTATTATTGAAGAAATTAGAAACCCTTGTACACCATCACCATGTGGACTTTTCTCTGAGTGTAGAGATATAGATAATCGAGCGGTATGCTCATGTTTACCAAATTACTATGGACAACCCCCAAATTGTAGACCAGAGTGTACTGTAAATTCAGAGTGTTCACTGGCTAGAGCGTGTTTGAATCAAAGATGTAAAGATCCTTGTCCTGGTTCATGTGGAGCAAATGCCGAATGCAGAACTGTAAATCATTCTCCGGTTTGCTATTGTTTACCTGGTTACTCGGGCGACCCATTCTCTGGTTGTCAAGAATGTAAGCAATAATCAGTAGTAAATGTCACTTAATGTTAGAATAGATCTTTATGCGCACATTTAAATTTCAGTTGTACTGGTTGAAGAACCTGCTCACCCGTGTAACCCGTCGCCATGTGGTTCAAATGCAATTTGTAGGGAACTCAATGGTGCAGGATCTTGTGCATGCTTACCAGAATATTTTGGAGATCCTTATTCGAGTTGCAGACCAGAATGCGTAATGAATTCTGATTGTCCAAGGGATAGGTCATGCGTAAATAACAAGTGCAAGGATCCTTGTCCTGGCACTTGTGGGTTAAATGCGGACTGTCTTGTAAATAATCATGTTCCCACTTGCCTCTGTTTACAAGGATTTACAGGGAATCCTCTGACATCCTGTCACCATGTACCTCCTGCAACTAGTAAGACTTTTTTTTCTTTTTCTTAACACTTACTATTCTTTTCTCTTAATCTTTACTTTCACTTTATTTAGCTGTCATCGAACTACCTACAAATCCTTGTACACCCTCTCCATGTGGACCATTTAGTCAATGTAGAGTTATAAATCAACATGCTGTATGCTCATGCCAAGCTAATTACATTGGGGTGCCACCCATGTGTCGACCTGAATGTTCAGTAAGTACAGACTGTTCTCAAGATAAAGCCTGTATTAATCAAAAATGTCGCGACCCATGCCCAGGAACGTGTGGTTTAAATGCAAGATGCAATGTAGTAAATCATAATCCTATATGTAGTTGCCCACCAGGATTAGTCGGAGACCCATTTATCCGTTGCATCCAGGAAGAAAGTAAGAAGATTTCTAACAAACTAACAAATATTTCTTATTTTCTTTTTCTTTACTGTTACCTTTATATTTTAGAACGTCCTGTAGTTGCACCAAGTGGCGATCCTTGCATTCCATCACCTTGTGGTCTAAATTCCCAATGTAGAGTTGTTGGTACACAAGCCGCATGTTCTTGTCTGCCAAATTATATAGGTCGTGCTCCAAACTGTCGCCCAGAATGTACAATAAATGCAGAGTGTTCCGGAAATTTAGCATGTATCAACGAAAGATGTAAAGACCCCTGCCCGGGCTCTTGTGGTGTCAACACCTTTTGTGTTGTCGTTAAACATTCACCCAACTGTCAGTGTGAATCAGGATTTACTGGAGATCCATTTGGTGGCTGCTCGTTAATTGTTTTACCACTCATAGAAGAGAAAAGAGAGCCTTGTAATCCATCTCCTTGCGGAGCGAACGCCGTTTGCAAACAATTCAATGGAGCGGGATCTTGCACATGTATTCCGGAATATTTTGGCGACCCTTACACAGGGTGTAGACCAGAATGTGTAACTAATACAGACTGTCCAAGAGACAAAGCTTGTTTAAATAATAAATGTAAAGATCCTTGCCCGGGAACGTGTGGCCTCAATGCGGAATGTAGAGTGTACAACCATGCGCCATCTTGCTTCTGTTTCGAAGGATATACAGGAAACCCAACCACTGCCTGTCATTCACCCCCACCTCGTATGTATTTAATAACCACATTAAATATGTAACAGTTTCTGACAGTGATTTTCCTCCATAGCTCCAGAACAACCCAAAATTGAACCTTGCCAACCTTCACCATGTGGACCGTACAGTCAATGTAGAGTTGTAAACGGTCACGCTGTGTGCTCTTGTCAAGCTAATTATGTAGGTTCTCCTCCAATGTGCAAACCTGAATGTATGATAAGCGCTGACTGTTCATTGGATAGGGCATGTATAAATTCAAAGTGCCAGGATCCTTGCCCAGGCACTTGCGGTCTAAATGCTCGATGTCAAGTGGTTAATCACAATCCAATATGTAGTTGTTCGCCCGGATTTACAGGAGATCCCTTCGTTAGATGTTTACAAGAAGAAAGTAAGCAATGCAGTGTATCTGATGTTTTTTTTTTTTTAAATTTAACATGATGTATTTTGAAAATTATTTTGATTTGTTATGCTAGGTTCAATATTTTGCTTTGATCTTGTAGTAGTTAGCCAAAATGTTTTGTGGTGGTACAGTTCTTTCTGTTGGATATTATTTTTCTATTCAAAAAGAGCAATCAGTATGGTTGCCAACTTTTACCCTCCAAAACCAAAAACCTAAGTGGTTGCTTATGTTGTACTATACCAGAAACGTTTAATTTTATGTAGTCCAAAAACAGATTTAACTTACTATTTATAAATTTCAAAGTTAACATCTGTAAAGAGTTGAAGACAGATGTTGTATTGTGCCAGAACCAAAGATGTCTCATTGATTGGAATAGATATAAAATAAAATCCTTCTACAATCTTTAATTGGAAACATGCGAAATTAAGTAGTCTCTCAATATTTGCCGAATTGACATTCACTTTGCTAAAGATAAAAGTTAAAATATGAAACTTGGCATATTTAGAAAAGATATATGATTAAGAACAATTTTTTGTTAATTATTTACACATTTCTCTTACCTCAGAGAAACCTGTAGTGGTTCCTTCAGAAAACCCATGCATTCCATCGCCTTGTGGGCCAAACTCCCAATGTAGGGTGATTGGTAGTACACCAGCATGCTCTTGTTTACCAAATTACATTGGCCGTGCTCCCAACTGCAGGCCAGAGTGTACAATTAATGCAGAATGTTCCGGTAATTTAGCGTGTCAAAGGGAAAAATGTGTCGATCCTTGTCCTGGATCATGTGGCGCCAACACGGATTGCATTGTAATTACTCATCGCCCAGTATGTTCTTGTAGAACTGGCTATACTGGAGACCCATTTGCTGGTTGTCTTCTACTAAGTAAGATGCTGAATTAATCTTTTCAAAATAGAGATGTAATGTTGTTATTTTAGTCGCACCAACTGTGGAAGAACCACATAATCCATGCAATCCATCTCCATGTGGTGCAAATGCCATATGTAAAGAAAGAAATGGGGTAGGTTCTTGTACATGCTTACAGGAATATTTCGGTGATCCCTATACTGGGTGTAGACCTGAATGTGTAACAAATTCAGACTGTCCAAGAGAGAAATCCTGTGTAAATAATAAATGTAATGATCCTTGTCCAGGAACTTGCGGTTTGAATGCCGAATGTAGAGTAGTAAACCATGCGCCATCGTGTACTTGTCTGCCAGGTTATACAGGAAATCCTCTGACATCCTGCAGACTCCCACCACCACGTAGTAAGCTAAACCATTTCTCTTTCTTTTTTCCCTCCTTAATTTACTATTTTCTTATTAGTTGAAGAACCTAAAGGAAACCCATGTCAACCTTCGCCTTGCGGACCTTACAGTAACTGTAAAGTTGTAAATGATCATGCAGTATGTTCTTGTCAAACTAATTATATTGGTACCCCACCTGCATGTAAACCCGAATGCATGGTTAGTTCGGAATGCTCACAAAACAAAGCATGCATCAACAATAAATGTAAAGATCCATGTCCTGGAACATGTGGACTAAATGCCAGATGTCAAGTTGTAAATCATAACCCGATTTGTAGTTGTCCCGAAAATTATGTTGGAGATCCTTTTGCCCGGTGCATTTTGGAAGAAAGTAAGCTTTAATTTCTTTTCTCTTTCACTATGTATTGCTAATTTCACTCTCTTTATAAATCTTTTGCATGTTCTTATCTCTATTTTTAGAAAAAGATGTGGAACCAAGCGGCAATCCTTGTGTTCCCTCGCCTTGTGGGCCAAACTCACAGTGTAGAGTAATTGGTACCCAAGCTGCATGTTCTTGCCTGCCAAATTACATAGGTCGAGCTCCAAATTGTAGACCAGAATGTACCATAAATGAAGAGTGCGCTGGAAACCTCGCATGCCAAAATGAGAAATGTAAAGATCCTTGCCCTGGTTCCTGTGGATCGTTCACAAATTGTGTTGTTATAAAGCATGCTCCTGTATGCCAATGTACATCTGGTTATACTGGTGACCCATTTACCGGATGTTCTATCATACCGCCTTGTAAGAACTATCTCTATTTTACTTTATACTTTTTCACCTATTGGTTACTATCTGTATATCTATCTATGTCTTTCTTTAATGCTCTTTTTCAGCTCCTCCTGTTACTGAAAGTCCTCGAAATCCTTGCAACCCTTCACCATGTGGTGCTAACGCTATATGCAGGGAACGAAGTGGTGCCGGATCTTGCACGTGTTTACCTGAGTACTTTGGAGACCCTTACGCAGGGTGCCGACCCGAATGCGTTACCAATTCTGACTGTGATCGTAGCAGAGCATGTGTTAATAATAAATGCGTAGATCCATGCCCAGGAACTTGCGGATTAAATGCGGAATGTAGGGTTATTAATCATGCTCCGTCATGTACATGTATTGTAGGATATAACGGCGATCCAGTCAGGGCTTGTACCCTAATTCAAGCTGGTGAGCATTTACCTGGCATTACTCAAAAAGGCCATTTTATACTAACACAATGTTCAAATAACTCAATTTACTTATTCATAATAATATACCTATTGTATTAATGTAAAAAATATGGCAGAAATTACTATCTTATATTCGTAATACCACTGCGCTGCCTGGGATTTGTAAACCCCGAGTAAAACTGATACCTCAATTCTCAGTTTGGTCCTGATTTTTAATTCGCTGTTGTAATATAGCATGTAAATATAAATGATTTATTTCAGAAATCTAATCAGAAAGTACTTGTTGTTACAGTTGTACCCCACGTTGGGCGCCGATTATAACCTCAAAAGTACTTTTGAATCAGTGGTTATGAAATTAATCAATTATTGCTTCAACACTTTTATTCCACATTAAAAGAACTAAACTGGAATGTAGCTTACCACATAAAATTAATATAAACTAAGTGAAGTTTGTACAACAATATGTAGTATCAGATGAACTGGTGCATACTCCACGCTCTGCCAATGCAGTGGCATTATACAATTTATTTTATTAATGAAACAATAATACAGACTATAAACAGTAATATACCTATATGTCAGTTTTTCATTTATTAAATTACTTACACCTTTAGTATCTAATGCGAAAATATGCAGTAGTTGCGGGAAATAATATTAACAGAATTTACATTAGACTTCTCTACAATTTGCTTACTTGATGATTCAGAGTGAGTTGTTTCATTATTGACTGGGTGGATCGAACAATACTGTGTAAACCACGTGGTTTGCTTAACCCATCCAAATGAATTGCAGCATGTGTAAACTGACGGTTATGTTTATTTCATTATTTTTGTTCATCTGTGAACATTTTGTTTATATAGAAATAGCTGTTAGCAATCAAATTAAATATTTTGAATCAGATTTAAACTAGCGAGAATGATATATAAAAACTTCTTTCAAGTCAGCTGTATATAACCTTATTTATTGTTTTATTAAAAAATATGAACAAGATATATTGGGCCTCAATGAAAACATTAATAATCAGTTATAGAGGAGAAAAACCCATGCGAGCCATCACCTTGCGGGCCTTATAGCCAATGCCGTGAGGTAAATCGCCACGCAGTTTGCTCTTGTAACATTGGATACCTGGGGTCTCCGCCTATGTGCAGACCTGAATGCGTGGCTAGTTCTGAATGTCCTCAAGACAAATCTTGTGTTTCACAAAAATGTGTAGACCCTTGCCCCGGAACTTGTGGATTAAATGCGAAATGTAGGGCCGTTAATCACAACCCGATTTGTAGCTGCTCACCAGGATTTACAGGAGATCCTTTCACACGTTGTACTAAAATTGAACGTATGTCTCTGTCTTTACTTTCTGTTCTTTTCTGTAATCTATTTTACTTTATATTCTAGTACCTCCACCTCCTCCAGAAATTGGAAATCCCTGTGTGCCTTCACCATGTGGACCAAACTCTCAATGTAGACTAGTTGGTTCTCAACCTGCATGCTCTTGCTTACCAAACTTTATCGGTCGACCCCCTAACTGTCGACCTCAATGTATCAATGACTCTGAATGTCCTAATAATCTAGCATGTAAAAATGAAAAATGCCGAGATCCTTGTCCAGGTTCTTGCGGCTCTAATGCTCAATGTACTGTAGTCAATCATAGCCCCGTCTGTTCTTGCTTCCCGGGCTATGTTGGCGATCCATTCAGTTCTTGTGTTTTACCTCTTCCACCATGTAAGAACTCATTACGATTTCTAACAAAATTCCACGTTTAATAAACATGCATTTATTTATTTTAGCTTCTGAGCGTACTCCAACATCACCTTGTTCCCCATCTCCGTGCGGGCCAAACGCAGAATGTCGTGAGAAAAATGGTGCAGGAGCATGCATATGTCCTCCAGGTTATGAAGGAGATCCATATGATAGTAAAGGATGCCATAGAGAATGCGAAATAAATTCGGACTGTTCACCTACTTTAGCATGTGTTTCTTATAAATGCGTTGACCCTTGCCCAGGAACTTGTGGTATTTTAGCAGAATGTCGTATTAATAATCACATTCCTACATGTTCATGTCCTGCTGGATTCTCCGGAGACCCATTCTTCGAATGTAGAGCATTACCTCCTCCGCCTCCTAAATTACCTGAAGATCCGTGCAAACCATCACCATGTGGACCGAACAGTCAATGCAGAAATGTCAATCACCAAGCTGTATGTTCTTGCTTGCCTACTTATATTGGGAGCCCTCCAAGTTGCAGACCCGAATGTGTTGTGAGCTCAGAGTGTCCTGTGGATAGAGCATGCCTAAACCAATTGTGCGTCGATCCATGTCCAAACACTTGTGGCTTAGGAGCACAATGCACAACTAAGAATCATAATCCAATATGTGCCTGCCCTCCTGGATATAGCGGGGATCCTTTCACAAGATGCGAACCACAAAGTAAGTTAATAATAGTTTTTAAATATTTTAGATACCATATAAATTATTCCAGGAATAGAAGTCGAACCTTCATCAGAGCGACCGCCATCATGTTACCCATCCCCATGTGGTCCAAATTCACAATGTAAAATTGTCAGAGACACCCCATCTTGCTCCTGTTTACCAGACTTCATTGGCGCTCCACCAAATTGCAGACCAGAATGTGTTCTCAGCACAGAATGTGGTAATCCCCAAGCTTGTATAAACAACAAGTGTAGAGACCCTTGTCCAGGTTCATGCGGAGGAAATACCGACTGTCATGTTATTAATCACCTACCAATCTGTACATGCGCAGCAGGTCACACTGGTGATCCATTTATTCAGTGTAATGTAATTCCCGTAGTTACCACTCCACCACCGCCTGAGGATCTTTGCAATCCATCACCGTGCGGACCAAATGCACAATGCGACAACGGTATATGTACTTGCATATCAGAATATATCGGAAATCCCTATGAATCATGCAGACCAGAGTGTGTTCTTAGCACAGAGTGCTCTAGAGATAAAGGTTGCATTCGAAATAAATGTGTTGATCCGTGTCCAGGAACTTGCGGACAAAATGCTCGTTGTGACGTTATTAATCACATACCTACATGTTCATGCCCAGACGGATTTACAGGAGATCCATTCACAAACTGCAGAGTTGCAGATCAGATACCACCGGTACAAAAGAATCCTTGCAATCCATCACCATGTGGACCCAACAGTCAATGTAGAGAAATTAATGAGCATGCTGCATGTTCCTGCATACAAGGTTACCAAGGCAGCCCACCATCTTGTAGACCAGAATGTCTGGTCAGTAGTGAATGTCCACAAAACAGAGCATGTGTCAATCAGAAATGCATCGACCCTTGTCCTGGTTCCTGCGGTCTAGGAGCACGGTGTGAGGTAAGAAACCACAGCCCAATATGCAGTTGCCCCGAAGATCAAACTGGAGATCCCTTCCAAAGCTGTAGACAACTTCCAAGAGCACCAGTCACACCAAGACCCACCACCGATCCATGTCAGCCATCCCCTTGTGGTCCAAACTCGATTTGTAGAAGAGTTGGCGATACCCCCTCCTGTACATGTCTTGAAGGCTATATTGGAAATCCGCCCAACTGTAGGCCTGAATGTGTAATTAATCCTGATTGCCAAAGCACCGAAGCGTGCATCAATAATAAATGTAAAGATCCATGTCCCGGCAGTTGCGGAGACAATGCAGAATGTCGGGTAATCACGCATACAGTGACATGTTCTTGTTCCACTGGATTCACTGGAAATCCGTTTGTACAATGTGTTATTCAAGAGCAAGAAAAACCAAATCCCTGTGAACCATCTCCATGTGGTGCAAATGCAGAATGTAGGCAAAGAGATGGGGCTGGAGCCTGCATTTGTATTGAAGACTATCAAGGAAATCCCTATGAGGGCTGTAGACCAGAATGTGTACTTAGTTCAGATTGTCCAACAAATAAGGCTTGCGTCCGAAATAAATGTGCAGACCCATGTCCTGGAGTTTGTGGTCAAAATGCAGAATGTTCCGTAATTAATCATATACCCGCCTGTACTTGCATCCAAAGTTTTATTGGTGATCCATTTGTTGGATGTTCACCTGCACCACCACCGCCACGTAAGTAAAACTTTATTTTTCAAATTAAAATTAGTGTCTTGATGGCAATATTTTCTTTGTTTTGCAGCCGTAACTGCTCCATCAGTAACAAATCCCTGCAGTCCATCGCCATGTGGCCCATACAGTCAGTGTCGCGATGTAAACGGTCAAGAAGTATGTTCGTGCCTTCCAGAATACACAGGATCCCCGCCAAATTGTAAGCCAGAATGTGTTGTAAGTTCTGAATGTCCGCAAACCCGTGCGTGCCATAAATTTAAATGTGCCAATCCCTGTGTCGGTACTTGTGGAGTAGGAGCTAAATGCGACGTCATCAATCACAACCCTATTTGTACATGTCCATCAGGGTTAACAGGGGATCCATTCACTAGATGTTATGAATTACCACCTCCCCCACCAACACCTACACCAGTTAGAAATCCTTGTAATCCCTCACCATGCGGACCAAACTCAGAATGTCGAGAGGTTGGAGATCAGCCATCTTGTTCTTGTCAATCTAACTATGTTGGAATACCTCCAAATTGCAGACCAGAATGTGTAGTCAACACCGATTGCTCCTCAAGTACGGCATGTATTATAGAGAAATGTAGAGATCCTTGCCCAGGATCGTGTGGTTTTAACGCTGAGTGTAGAGTACAGAATCACATTCCGATATGCTCTTGCGCAACTGGTTTCACCGGAGATGCATTTACAGAATGTACTAAGATAGAAATTCCTAAGACTCCGAAACCAGTTGATCCATGTAACCCATCTCCTTGTGGACAGAATACCGAATGTAATGATGGAATTTGTTCTTGCCTACCCTTATATCAAGGAGATCCATACAGAGGGTGCAGACCAGAATGTACGATGAATACCGATTGCTCGCCCAACAAGGCCTGCAGCAATTTAAGATGTATCGATCCTTGTGTGGGAACATGCGGACAGAGTGCAGTATGCGATGTTGTTAACCATATTCCAGCTTGCAGCTGTCCCACTGGTTATGAAGGAGATCCATTTACGAATTGCAGACCAATCAAAAAGATCGGTAGGCGCATCTCTTTATTTTATTTTAACTTTTGTATCATTCCAAAAAACCCACCTATGATAGCTACTAATTAATGGTATAAATATATGTGTATATATATATATCTCCTAATTTTAGATATAGTGCAGCCTTGTCAGCCATCACCCTGCGGTCCAAACAGTGTATGTAAAGTGAACAATGGCGTGGCTGTGTGTTCTTGTCAACCTGGATTAATTGGAAGTCCTCCAGTTTGCCGACCAGAATGTGTAGTTAGTGCTGAATGCCCCTTGCCTCAAGCATGCCTTAGTAACAAATGTATCGACCCGTGCCCGGGTACGTGTGGAATCAATGCTAGATGTCAGGTCGTAAACCACAATCCAATATGCAGCTGCACCCAAGGCAACATAGGAGATCCATTTACAAGATGCTACCCAGCACCCAAAGGTATTTGATTACTGTAATGGTACAGGCACATGTTGTATTACTTGCTTTAGCAAGATTTGATTATTTCAAATAATGACACTGGTAATGCCAAACTCAGGTAATAACTCTGCCACTTGCTGATTGTATTGTGCCATCCTGGATATTAAAAAATGAGCAGTTGGGGCAGAGCCTGGTTGCAAGACATGAAACCTAGTCATTAACTTCTAACGTTTTTTTTTTCTTTTTCAGTTCCACCTCCGCCAGTGAACCCGTGCGAACCGAGCCCGTGTGGTCCGAATTCGGTCTGTCAAGTCCGAGGGGAGAGTCCCGCTTGCTCGTGTCTAGTAAATTACGTCGGTACGCCGCCAAACTGTCGGCCGGAGTGCACAATAAATCCCGAATGCCCAAATACGCGTGCGTGCATTAACCAAAAGTGTCAGGACCCTTGTCCGGGAAGTTGTGGTTCAAGTGCCATTTGCAGTGTAGTAAATCACAGTCCTGTGTGCTCCTGCTCTCCTGGATATACTGGTGATCCATTCCGAGGCTGTGTTCCTGTACCAGGTAGGAATTTTAAATTGTTTTTGATTACAAAAAGCAATACCATTGGTAAAATAGCTACTGGAGAGGTGAATCGTTCTATGTGTTCTATAGACTATGTTTCTAAGTACCTCTGAAAAAACACAGAGGTACCCAATATTTTAATACTGATAATATGAAAAATTTAGTAGACATGCCAAGATCAATGATTAAATTGCTAGGGGAGTAAGATAGGAAGATGGTATGTAAGCTTAAATTCTCTGGTTCCAGATTGTAGAATTAGAATTCAATGAATGTTTGATGCCACTTTCTTAAGTGATGTTTTGTTCTTGTATTCTGTTTAAAATATTATAAATTTTTATCTAAGACTCATGATAATGAAGTGATTAATAATATTTTTGTATTATAAAGTTTTTACAGAAGCGGATTTTTTTACAGTATTACACAAAAATTTAGTATTTTATTGAATTTGTTTTTGAATTTGGTTTACATGCCTACATTTAGGAAGTGCAAAAAATGTATTTGTTCAGAATATTTCCAATAATTTCACTCACATAATATTTTCTTCGAAAATTTTCCACAGCATTTGTTACCAATTTCAATTTTTAGCTAAACATTAGTTTAGTGTTTTTGACAGATAATAGTTTTGTTCATAATTAAGGTAATAAAGTCGCTCTTGAATAATACGACATTTAAATAACTAACAGCTGATCGAATGCTTGTCAATAAGGTTAATTTTGGTGAAATAGTATAACGAACAAATATTTTTTTTATATTTTACCTAATGCGGAATATAAAGTAAAAGATTATATCATAAAAGTAAGCTTCTTCCTTCCTTTTCTGTTACATTCACCTCTCGCAACATTTAAAATTTACAACATACTGGTATTGTTTTTTGTCAATTATTGCATGTGGAGCATCTAGCTATATACTATCTGTAAACATGTTCCATTATTTTATCACATAAAAAGTTATTAATGTAATAAGACTTAATAATTTATAAAACTAGTAAAGGATTATATTTTGATTAAATCTTACTTTAAAACAGTTTTTGTAAAGAAAATATTAACTAAATCTTGTACAATAGTTTATGAGGAACTAGTACTGCCTAATTAAAAAACGCAAATGGTTTTCTTTAGAGTTTGCTTTCAAAATGCTTTAAGAGTGCTTCAAAATGTTGTACAAAATTTAGTGTATTGTAAAACTATGATGGTTAATTGAAAAAAGCATAAAGAAATGTTTGAATTAATAAAATTATAATAGAAGTTTCATTTTCTTTACATTTAAATTTTTGGCCGACATTTTAAATAATTAATTCAAAAAGATTTAAAACCATAGGATAAAGCAAAAGAATAATAATAGCTGATAAGTTAATAGGATCACATTTTTTTGTAGTAATTTAGTAAGTTGTAGTAATTTTTGTAGTAAGTTTAATGGTCAATAATTCATTCCTCTGTTCTGTTAGATTGACAAAATAGTGATATTTAATCAACATACAATTATAAATAGATAATGGGACATTTTACTCTTTATGCATGCTTTTGCTGTAAATAACCGCTTCTATTTATGTCGGGGATAAAAAGGTAAGGATAATCCCCCAACGATAACGAGCTTCAACATCAACGCTCCCACACGCTAACGCCCCTCACAAAGCCCCTTGCCCCTGCTATATAAACCCCAAAACGCTAAAAACTCCCCTACAAATAACAGATCGCTTTACAAAATAAAAATCGGTTCACGGTTCACGAGCGTAAATACACTGCCCTCCCCCAACCCCTGCGCTTTACATTTTATTTAATCCCTAATAAAAAGCTTACCCCTGCAAAGCAGCTAATAAAAGCGCAAGATATAAAGATACATGGTGAAATATAATATTTCTAATAAGCTTAAAGCACCTGGAATAGCGGTAATTAATGCCTCGGAGCGCCTACAGCACTAACAGCAAATAGTGCAAATTTTAAATATTTAAATAATGTTTGCATTGTAGAGAGATTACCAGAACCAGAAATAATTAATCCTTGCATTCCATCCCCTTGCGGAACAAACGCCATTTGCAAGGAAAGAAACGGAGCTGGTTCTTGTACATGTTTACCAGAATATATTGGAAATCCCTATGAAAACTGTAGGCCAGAATGTGTACATAACTCTGATTGTCCCTCGAACAAAGCATGTGTAAGAAATAAATGTGCAGACCCCTGCCCCGGTACTTGCGGTACAAATGCGAACTGCCAAGTTATAAACCACTCACCCTCATGTACTTGTATACCAGGATACACCGGAGATCCATTTAGATATTGTTCAATACCACCTCCTGAACGTAAGGATGATACTAATAAAATTTACAATGAATCTCCTATAAATATAAATGTTTTCTCCAATATAGCCCAACGTGACGTAACCCCATTAAACCCTTGTCAACCATCACCCTGCGGACCTAACAGTCAATGTCGCGAAGCTAACGGACAAGCAGTCTGTTCTTGCTTACCAAATTATACAGGCAGTCCACCTGGCTGTAGGCCTGAATGTGTCGTAAGTTCAGAGTGCTCCCCAAACAAAGCGTGTATTAATCAGAAATGTGCTGACCCTTGCCCTGGAACATGCGGAATCAATACCAAGTGCCAAGTTATAAATCATAGCCCGATTTGTAGTTGTCACCCTAGTTACACTGGAGATCCATTTACCAGGTGTTACCCAGAACCACGTAAGACAATCAATCATGTAAGGCTTGTTTATATTCTATGTTTTAATTTGATGTTTTCAGCTCCCCCGCGTGAGCCTGCAATTATACAAAACCCTTGCATCCCATCACCTTGTGGCCCGAATTCTCAATGTAGAGATATTGGTGGGACTCCATCATGTTTCTGCTTGCCTCAATATATCGGTAACCCCCCCAATTGTCGACCGGAATGTACAATAAATCCTGAATGTCCAAGTAACTTGGCTTGCATTCGGGAAAAATGTGTAGACCCTTGTCCCGGATCATGTGGCACAAATGCTCAGTGTAGCGTACTTAACCATAATTCCATATGTATCTGCCCAGAAGATTTTACAGGTGATCCTTTTACAAATTGCTATCCAAAGCCGCCAGAAATTGAACCGGTTAAAATTGAAGACCCCTGCAACCCATCTCCTTGTGGTTCGAATGCCCAATGCGACGATGGTGTTTGCACTTGCTTCCCTGAATATCAAGGAGATCCGTACCGAGGATGTAGACCTGAGTGTGTGCTGAACAACGATTGCGCTAGAGATAGATCGTGCATTAGAAATAAATGCGTAGACCCTTGCCCCGGAACCTGTGCTTCCACAGCTGTATGCCAAGTTATAAACCATATACCAATGTGCAGCTGTCCAGCCGGGTTAACTGGCAATGCTTTTATTGCCTGCAGAGTTATAGAAAGTAGGTGAACAATTTATATAATAATCAAAGCTACAATTACAATTATTTTAGATCCTCCCAAACGAAACCCTTGTAACCCTTCACCTTGTGGAACAAACAGCCAATGTAGAGAAATCAATGGTCAAGCCGTATGCTCTTGTGTACCCGGTTTTATAGGCAGCCCTCCAACTTGTAGACCTGAATGTGTCACTAGCTCAGAGTGTTCTTTAACACAAGCCTGTATAAATCAAAAATGTGTTGATCCCTGTCCTGGTACATGTGGTTTATCTGCCAAATGTCAAGTAGTAAATCACAATCCAATATGTAGTTGCCCAGCAAATTATATAGGTGACCCGTTTACAAGGTGTACTCCAAAACGTAAGAATATATTTTTTAAGTGTATTTAATTGACAACTTATTTAATTAAATCCCAATGTTTTTAGCACAAGAAGAACCTCCTAAAAGCCCTACAAATCCTTGTCTACCTTCCCCTTGTGGACCATATTCTCAGTGCAAAGCAGTTGGTGATTCACCATCGTGTTCATGTTTACCAGAATTTACAGGCTCTCCTCCGAACTGTCGGCCAGAATGTGTTACAAGTAGCGAATGTGCATTTAGCCTTGCTTGTATAAATCAGAAATGCAAAGATCCCTGCCCTGGTACTTGCGGAATAAGCGCAGAATGCCGAGTTGTCAGTCATACCCCTAATTGCGTATGTATTATTGGTTACGAAGGTGATCCCTTCACACAGTGCAGACCTATTCAACAACCGATACCACAAGATCTAATAAACCCCTGCATGCCGACTCCATGTGGGGCAAATGCAATATGTAAGGAGAGAAACGGCGCCGGTTCATGCACTTGCTTACCAGATTACATTGGCAATCCCTACGAAGGATGCAGACCTGAATGTGTCTTGAGTACCGATTGTCCCTCTAACAAGGCCTGCGTTAGAAATAAATGCATTGACCCTTGTCCTGGCACTTGTGGTCAAAATGCAAACTGTCAAGTTATTAACCATTTACCATCATGTACTTGTATACCAGGTTACACAGGAGATCCCTTCAGATATTGCAATATTTTACCCACAGAACGTAAGCATTAAATTCAATCCTCCCCCTTATGCTAGGTATCTAACTAAAAAATATTTTAGCCATCAGAGATGTAACTCCTGTTGTTCCATGTCAACCATCACCTTGTGGACCTAACAGTCAGTGCCGTGAAGTTAACGGCCAAGCAGTTTGTTCTTGTTTGCCTAATTATACAGGAAGCCCGCCAGGCTGTAGACCAGAATGTACCGTCAGCTCAGAATGTCCACATATTAGGGCCTGCGTAAATCAAAAATGTGTTGACCCTTGTCCAGGAACATGTGGCCTGAATGCAAACTGCCAGGTTGTAAATCACAGTCCCATATGCAGTTGTCGAACCACTTTTACAGGCGATCCATTTACTAGGTGTTTCCCTATACCTCGTAAGATTCACTCACTGTGATTTATAATAGTCTTATTATTAAAAATATATTTTTTCAGCTCCCCAACCTGAACCTAGCACTCCAATCGTGTATAATCCATGTGTACCATCACCTTGTGGACCTAATAGCCAATGCCGTGACATAAGCAGCTCTCCATCATGCTCTTGTTTAGCTAACTATATTGGTAGCCCCCCAAATTGTAGACCGGAGTGTTCTATTAACTCAGAATGTGCCAGTAATTTGGCATGTATTCGCGAAAAATGTACCGATCCTTGTCCCGGATCTTGTGGTGCTGCTGCGCAATGTGGTGTGATAAACCATACTCCAATTTGTACTTGCCCAGAAGGTTACACCGGAGATCCATTTAGCTACTGTCAACCTAAACCTAAGGAGCCTGAACCTCTTGAAGTTGATCCTTGCAATCCATCACCTTGCGGTCCAAATGCACAGTGTGACAATGGCATTTGTACTTGCCTCTCTGAGTATCAAGGAGATCCTTATAGAGGTTGTAGGCCTGAGTGCGTTCTTAATAATGACTGTCCTAGAGAAAAATCTTGTATAAGAAACAAATGTGTTGATCCTTGCCCGGGAATGTGCGGCACTAATGCTATTTGCTCAGTTATCAATCATATTCCGATGTGTACTTGTATCCAAGATTATGTAGGAAACGCTTTCCTCATATGTAATCCAATTCCAGGTAATAAAAACATATTAGTAAGTAGGAAATGAAATGTTAACTCAATAAAATTTTAGTGGAAATTCCAAAGAATCCATGTAGCCCATCTCCGTGCGGACCCAATAGCCAGTGCAGAGAAATAAACGGGCAATCTGTTTGTTCATGCGTACCTGGATACATCGGCAGCCCACCTACATGTAGACCCGAGTGTGTATCAAGCACAGAATGTTCTCTTAACCAAGCCTGTGTAAATCAAAAATGCATCGATCCTTGTCCAGGAACCTGCGGACTTAGTGCCAAGTGTCAAGTAGTGAACCATAACCCAATTTGTAGTTGTCCACCTAACTATAGCGGAGATCCGTTTACAAGATGTTTACCCAAACGTAAGGCAAAACTTCCAATTGTCGTAGACTAACTCATCACCTTTTTATTTTTATTTAGCTGTTGAAGAACCAGTTGTAACACCTGTCAATCCTTGTCAGCCATCTCCTTGTGGTTCAAACGCTGAATGCCGGGCTATATCAGATAGTCCCTCTTGTTCTTGTTTGCCAGAATTCATTGGTTCTCCACCAAATTGCCGTCCAGAGTGTATAAGTAACAGTGAATGTTCGAGTCATCTAGCCTGTATCAACAGAAAATGCAAAGATCCCTGCCCTGGTGTTTGTGGCTTAAACGCCGAATGCAGGGTTGTAAGTCACACTCCCAATTGCGTCTGCCTGCTTGGTTACTTTGGAGATCCATTTACTCAATGCAACATTCAACAAACACCTCTCCCTGACATCTTACACCCTTGTGAACCATCCCCTTGTGGTGTTAATGCTGAGTGCAGGGAAAGGAACGGTGCAGGATCTTGTGTATGTTTGCCAGAATATGTGGGAAATCCTTACGAAGGGTGCAGACCTGAGTGCTCTATTAATTCAGACTGCCCATCAAACAGGGCTTGCATTCAAAATAAATGCCAAGATCCTTGCCCTGGAACGTGCGGCCAAAATGCAAATTGTCAAGTTATCAATCATTTACCCTCATGTACTTGCATCCCTGGATACACTGGTGATCCCTTCAGATACTGTAATGTACAACCACCAGAATGTAAGAAAATTTCCATGTGACTAAACGATTCATTAATATAAATGTCATTTGTAGCTATTAGGGATGAAACACCACTAAACCCCTGTCAACCATCTCCTTGCGGACCAAATAGTCAGTGTCGTGAGGTTAATGAGCAAGCTGTTTGCTCATGTCTACCAACCTATATCGGAAGCCCACCCGGTTGTAGGCCAGAGTGCACGGTCAGCTCTGAGTGTGCGCTCAGCAAAGCATGCGTCAACCAGAAATGTGTCGATCCTTGCCCGGGAACCTGTGGTTTAAATGCCAACTGTCAGGTCATTAAGCACAGTCCTATTTGTAGCTGTAAGTCTAGATTTACTGGTGACCCATTCACGAGGTGCTATCCCATACCACGTAAGATATTCCAAGTCAATTTTTGAAACACAAAATTACTTGCCAACTGAAGATACAAAATGAGGCATAATCGGTGATGCACTTCAAAAAAGTAAATGTTTGTTTTTCATAATTAACCTGCAATATTTGATTCGATTTGATTTGATGGATAACTTCTATTCATTTTTTTTTTCATGCAGCTTATGGTTTTTAAGCACAAGCATTTGCTTTATTCTTCTCTAACAGCTTGAGAGATAAGCCTTCACAGATAACAAACTCTAACTATATAAATAAATAATTCTCTGAAATACTGCTTAAGCTACCACCGACATATTTGATTTAATTTCTTTTTGTATAATGCAGTTGGCAGTGATTCACAAATGTACAAACTATTCATCACCGTGAGACAAATAATAATTATCGATTTTAGCTCCACAAGAAGATATTCGCCCCATCATAGTAAACCCATGTGTTCCTTCACCCTGCGGTCCTAATTCTCAATGTAGAGAAATTGGAACCTCTCCATCATGCTCTTGTTTATCTGAATTCATTGGCAGCCCACCAAATTGCAGGCCAGAATGTACCATAAACTCAGAATGTTCGAGTAACTTCGCATGCATCCGCGAAAAATGTAGGGACCCTTGTCCAGGCTCATGCGGAGCCGGTGCCCAGTGCAGTGTAATAAACCACACACCCATCTGTACTTGTCCTGAAGGGTACACAGGAGATCCATTCAGTTTTTGTCAACCAAAACCACCACCATGTATGTCATTATTTTATTTTATTCATTTCGTCATCATTGAAATAAATATATTTTAGTACCAGAACCAACAGTAACAGATCCTTGCAACCCTTCACCGTGTGGTCCTAATGCACAATGTGATGATGGCGTTTGTACTTGCCTTCCCGAGTATCAAGGAGACCCTTATAGAGGATGCAGACCTGAATGCGTTTTGAGTTCTGATTGCTCCAAAGACAAGGCTTGTATCAGAAGTAAATGTCAAGATCCATGCCCTGGAACTTGCGGTACAAATGCAGAATGTAATGTTATTAATCACATACCCATGTGTACTTGTATTCAAGGATACATAGGAAATGCTTTCTTGATCTGCTCGCCCATCCCAGGTATAGTTACTTCTGCCAATTATGACATAGTTTCTATAGCTTTTGTTGTTATTTAGTCGATATCAAGAAAAATCCTTGTAATCCATCACCTTGCGGTCCCAACAGTCAGTGTAGGGAAATTAATGGGCAAGCAGTTTGTTCCTGTGTGCAAGGCTTTATAGGTACTCCGCCAACTTGCAGGCCTGAGTGTGTCATCAGTCAGGAATGTTCGCTAAACCGTGCATGTGTGAATCAAAAATGCATAGATCCTTGTCCGGGTACTTGTGGTCTTAACGCCAAGTGTCAAGTGGTGAATCACAATCCGATTTGTTCATGTCCTCCCAGCTATTCCGGAGATCCATTCATCAGATGTCTGTTAATACGTAAGAAAAATACTAATTACTTGTGCCAAAAATTATACAGTTCATTTTATAGGCGAGGAACCAGTGGTAGTACCCACAAATCCCTGTCAGCCATCACCGTGCGGAGCTAACTCTCAGTGTAAAGCAGTGGGAGACTCGCCTTCATGCTCCTGCCTCCCTGAATTTTTAGGTTCACCACCAAACTGTAGACCGGAATGTATCAGTAATAGCGAGTGTGCTAATCACTTAGCTTGCATGAACCAAAAATGTAAAGATCCTTGTCCAGGTACCTGCGGAACTAATGCTGAATGTAGAGTTATCAGTCACACACCAAATTGTGTTTGTTCACTGGGCTTCATAGGAGATCCGTTTAGTCAGTGTACTCTCAAGCCAAGTAAGACCTGATTTCTTGTCTGGAATTTTAAATTATGTATTGACATTTTTAGCTGAAATTATCCATGAACATCTATCCCCATGCTCGCCATCCCCTTGCGGAGCAAATGCGCAATGCAAAGAACAAAACGGTGCTGGATCATGTACTTGTCTCCCTGATTATATTGGAAATCCTTACGAGGGCTGCAGACCTGAATGTGTCTTAAATTCAGACTGTCCATACAATAAAGCCTGTATAAGAAATACATGCCAAGATCCTTGTCCCGGCACTTGCGGTCAAAATGCTGACTGTCAAGTCGTTAATCATTTGCCACTTTGTACATGCAGAACTGGTTACACCGGAGATCCATTCAGATATTGTAATGTGCTTCCGATAGAACGTAAGATATAAATTTTCATTAATTGGTACTTTATTTTACTAACAACAAAATTTTAAAGCTCCAAGAGAGGAACCCCCGCAAAATCCATGTCATCCGAGCCCTTGCGGACCAAACAGTCAATGTCGTGAGTTTAATAGTCAGGCAGTTTGTTCTTGTTTACCGAATTACATCGGTAGCCCACCAGGATGCAGACCTGAATGTACAGTTAGTTCAGAGTGTTCCCAAAACAAGGCTTGCATTAATCAAAAATGTTCGGACCCTTGTCCAGGAACTTGTGGACTAAATGCTAACTGTCAAGTAATAAATCACAGTCCAATTTGTAGTTGTAAACAAGGTCACACCGGAGATCCTTTCACGAGATGTTATCCCACACCCCGTAAGTTACTATATTTAATTTTTGAAAGCTACTTCATAATGTCAAACTGATTTATATTTTAGCTCCTCCACCACAGCCCATTCTATCGATTTCAATAAACCCTTGCGTGCCATCTCCATGTGGTCCTAACAGTCAGTGCAGAGATGTTGGTGGTACTCCATCCTGTTCTTGTCTATCAAACTATTTCGGAAGCCCACCAAACTGTAGGCCAGAATGTTCCATTAACTCAGAATGTCGAAGCAACTTAGCTTGTATAACAGAAAAATGCAGGGATCCTTGCCCTGGATCCTGCGGTTCCGGCGCACGGTGTAGTGTAATAAACCATACCCCAATTTGTACGTGCCCTGAGGGTTACACGGGCGATCCGTTTAGTTATTGTCAACCTAAACCCCCAGAAATTGAACCTGTTAAAACAGATCCTTGTAACCCTTCGCCATGCGGTCCAAATGCGCAATGCGACAATGGAATTTGCACCTGTCTCTCTGAATATCAAGGTGATCCTTACAGAGGTTGTAGACCCGAATGCGTCCTTAACAGTGATTGCTCACGTGACAAAGCATGTTTAAGAAACAAATGCAAGGATCCTTGTCCCGGTACTTGTGGACAAAATGCTGAATGTATTGTTGCAAACCATATACCAATGTGTAGTTGTTTGCCTGGTTTTATTGGAAATGCGTTTGTCGCTTGTAGACAAGTGGAACGTAAGCTTATTGTGAATTTGCTATAATAGGCTGTTTAACCATTGTTATATTTTAGGACCTCCACCTAAAAATCCCTGTAACCCTTCACCCTGTGGTCCTAACAGCCAATGCAGGGAAATAAACGAGCAAGCTGTTTGTTCATGCATACCAGGCTTTATCGGCTCACCACCCACATGTAGACCAGAATGTGTTACGAGTACAGAATGTCCTCTAAGTGAGGCTTGTTTAAATCAAAAATGTATTAATCCATGCCCCGGAACATGTGGAGTTGCAGCAAATTGTCAAGTGGTAAATCACAATCCTATATGTACCTGTCCACCAAGGTACACAGGTGACCCATTTATTCGATGTATCCCAAGGCGTAAGATTCCATATATATTTTTCATAAAACCATGCATAACTTGGCAATTATTTTAGGTGAAGAGGAAACAGTAGTTATTCCAACAGATCCCTGTCAACCTTCCCCGTGTGGACCAAATGCACAATGTAGAGCTGTCGGTGATTCACCTTCTTGTTCCTGTTTGCCTGAGTTCGTAGGATCTCCCCCAAATTGTAAACCTGAATGTATCAGTAACAGTGAATGTTCAAATCATTTAGCTTGTACAAACCAAAAATGTAAAGATCCATGCCCTGGCACTTGTGGTTTAAATGCAGAATGCCGAGTGGTCAGCCACACTCCAAATTGTGTATGCCTAACGGGTTATATAGGGGACCCATTTAGTCAATGCTCTTTACCTTTACCCATTAGAGATGAAATTTTATCACCTTGTTCACCATCTCCTTGTGGTGCTAATGCACAGTGCAGGGAGCAAAATGGAGCCGGTGCTTGCATCTGTCTACCGGACTATTTAGGAAATCCTTACGAAGGGTGTAGACCAGAATGTACTCTAAACACTGATTGCCCCTCTAACAGGGCATGCACAAACAACAAATGTAAAGATCCATGTCCAGGAACCTGCGGACCAAATGCTAATTGTCAAGTTGTTAATCATGTGCCTTCGTGTACTTGTATTGATGGGTACACTGGAGATCCGTTTAGGTATTGCAACCCCAATCCAGTAGAAGGTAAATTTTAAAAATTGTCTCATAATTTATTCACAATATTTTAACATTTGTAGCTGTTGAACACGAGCCAACCAATCCTTGCCAACCTTCTCCATGTGGGCCCAACAGTCAGTGTCGGGAAGTCAATAGTCAAGCAGTTTGCTCATGTTTACCAAATTATGTGGGAAGCCCACCTGGTTGTAGACCCGAATGCGTTGTTAGTACTGAATGTTCCCTAAATAATGCTTGTGTAAATCAAAAATGTGTAGACCCTTGCCCGGGTACCTGTGGTATCAATGCAAACTGCCAAGTTATCAATCACAGTCCAATATGTAGCTGCAAATCTGCCAATACAGGAAATCCATTTACACGCTGCTACCCAATACCACGTAAGCTGTGTATCATTAATTCTCTTGATTCTTTTTTAACAATTTCTTCTTCTGCTAGCACCTCTACCGCCACCGGTTTTACCAGTTTATACCAACCCATGTGTGCCCTCTCCTTGTGGAGCGAATAGCCAGTGCAGAGATGTTGGTGGTTCACCATCTTGTTCTTGCTTACCAAATTTTGTAGGAAGTCCTCCAAACTGCAGGCCCGAATGTACTATTAATTCAGAATGTTCAAGTAACTTAGCCTGTATTAGAGAAAAATGCAAAGATCCATGTCCAGGCTCTTGTGGTCTTAATGCTGAATGTAATGTTATTAACCACATACCAATATGTAGTTGTCTCGAAGGATATACCGGCGATCCGTTCAATAACTGTGCAGTCAAACCGCCACCTCGTACGTATTGTTGACAGTGAAATATTTTGGTATATTCTGAAACTTTTGCTCATTGATACTAAATTCATTTTAGAACCGATAGTAGAAGAAGACCCTTGTAACCCTTCCCCTTGTGGAGCTAATGCCCAATGTGACAATGGAATATGCACTTGTATACTCGATTATCAAGGAGATCCATATAGAGGCTGCCGACCAGAATGTGTTCTAAACAATGACTGCCCTCGGGAAAAGGCATGCGTTAGAAATAAATGTGTAGATCCCTGTCCAGGGGTGTGCGGCCAAAATGCCCAATGCAACGTCTACAATCACATACCAATGTGTTCATGTATATCTGGTTTCACAGGAAATGCTTTTGTACTTTGCTCAGAAATAAAAGGTACTTTTCGTGTGTTTTACTTGCCCAAACTTTACATTGACTTATATTTTAGTACCACCCGTACAAAATCCATGCAGCCCTTCACCATGCGGCCCCAACAGTCAATGTAGGGAAATTAACCAGCAAGCTGTCTGTTCCTGTTTGCCTAGTTATATAGGAAGTCCTCCGACTTGCAGACCAGAATGTATTTCTAGTTCAGAGTGTTCTTTGAGCGAGGCCTGCGTAAATCAGAAATGTATCGATCCATGTCCGGGTACATGCGGAATTTCTGCTAAATGTCAAGTCGTAAATCATAATCCAATTTGTAGTTGTCCTCCAAGATACAGTGGAGATCCATTTACCAGATGCTCCTTGATTCGTAAGTTAATGTGCTATTTAAAAGATTTCTAATGTAATCTGTGTAATTTTGTAGCCCTAGAAGAACCAGTTGTTGTTCCTGGAAATCCTTGTCAACCATCTCCTTGTGGACTAAATTCGCAATGTAAGGAGGTCAATGGGTCTCCGTCGTGTTCTTGTCTATCAGAATTTATTGGTTCACCGCCAAACTGTAGACCCGAATGTGTAAGCAACGGCGAATGTGCAAATCACCTGGCTTGTATAAATAATAAATGTAAAGATCCCTGCCCCGGAACTTGCGGTTCAAATGCAGAATGTAGAGTCATCAGTCACACACCGAACTGTGTTTGTACAGTTGGTTACACCGGCGATCCATTCACTTTCTGTAACTTGGTACCTATACTCCCTATAGAAAATATTTCCCCCTGTACTCCATCTCCATGCGGTGCCAACGCCGAATGCAGAGTTCACAACACAGCTGGTTCCTGTACCTGTCTCCCGGAATATATTGGAAATCCTTATGAGGGATGCCGACCGGAATGTACACTAAATTCAGATTGTGCTCCTAATAAAGCATGCGTCAGGAATAAATGTGTAGACCCTTGCCCTGGAACTTGCGGTCAAAATGCCAATTGCCAAGTAATCAATCACTTACCCTCATGTACCTGCATACCTGGTTACACAGGAGATCCCTTCAGATATTGTAACCTGCCACCACCAGAACGTAAGAATCATAGTGAAGTAGTATTGTAAAGTTGACTGGTCAAACATTGCTTGGATTTGATTGCTGCATTTTGATAGAAATTATGTCGATAAAATATTAGGGTATTGATAAGCAGATCTCTAATAATCTTCCTTTGTGTTTCTGGGAATCAAACAGTATATTTCTGGAAGAACTTAACAGTGTTCTTTTGTTTCTTTTTGTCTCTGTGATTCAAATAAACTCTTATGCATTATTAGCACGTTATCAATAGCTGTTTGAAGCTGCTTTAACCTTTTGACTGCTGCCGCCGTATATACACGTTCTGCGAAATCGTGCCACCGTTGCTACTGACCGGAATTGTATGTTTTGCTATTCGGTCGTCAACTGGGTCAAACAAATAAAAATGTTTTTAGTAGAGATATCCTGAATACACACGCACAAAGCTATATAGCAGTTAGCATTTACCGAGTAGATTGAGTGCGTGCCGGATGTGGTCACCATTTGTAAATAAATAAATCGCGGCGTATTAGAAAATAACTGCAGTCACCAAAAATGGGTTCTTTTTATTCTGTTGGAGAATTGGATGAAGTTCTAGCTAGTTCAGTGAAGATTAATTTTTTATAGAAAATTTTGATATTGACGATATATCGGATGATGATCTGGCAAATGTAGTAGGTCTTTGCCTCCGGGCCCCCATAAGTGATCCTAACCTCACAAAGACAAAATGGTATAATTCCAGAACGAATTGGAGACGTAATAGTAATAATAATAATAATCGGCCTTATTGATACATTAAAAAATAACAACTTCCGGTCATCCAAAACATGCAATGTGGGGTATCAAATGAATCGTCTCGACGTCTAGAATAAGAATTTTATTGTATTTTCGTAAAAATGGCGCTTAGAGGTTAATAATTTGAATCTCAAGTATAAAATCATATCCCCGGGTTCGAAACACGACAGAATCTGCTATAAAATAACAACTTCCGGTTTCAAGTTCCGGTCGTCCGAAATATACGATGTATGGTATCAAATGAATCGTCTCGATTTTTTTGAAAATATCCGATTTTTACTCATCGCCGGTAATGATTTTGGTATAATTCGTAACCAACTTCAATCCAGTTAGTCAATAGAAATGGTTGAAAATTGGACTAAAGTTAACTACAAAGTATAACAACACCAAGATTGGCAACAAAATAAACTTTGACAATTATTTGACACCATTCCATAATATAACCAATACCCATATCCTCATGCTGCGGGAAACGTATATGTATAGCCGCACTGATGGAGTATTCCAGTTTATGGACAGCCGCCGTCAAAAGGTTAAATGTGTCTCAAAGAGGCTTACAAGTAAAGCTATTAAGGGCTAGTAATTATAGTTATTTATTTTATTCATAGAGGGCGCCACATGCTTGACTCAATCTTCATATTTTGATGTCTGCAATATACAGCTGAAGTATATACTCAATGCTTAAAGTTAGATGTCATTTTATGCCATGGGAAAACTGAAACAAACTCCCAAAACATCCAGTGTGCATAATTTGATATTATATGACTGATGGTCGAGAGTTGAGCGCACTTGCCTCTCACCCAAAAGTTCCGGGTTCGATCCCCGATCGTGGCAGTGGAAAATACTGTGAGAGGGATTTTTTCACTATACACGGATATTGGGTGTGTGTCCCTTGTCTCTAAATGTGTAGCCCCCTCCCACACAAGGCTCTTCTAGAGCCTTCCGGGATAAAGGGGGTCGTCATTATCTGTGGTGTATTTATATAAGTATATGATTATATAGTAAATTGAATGCCAGAACTTGCAATTCATGTTTTAATAGTACGGCCAATTTAGAGGCAAACGTCTTTTACTTTACAAAATTTGTCATAATGAATGAATTTTCATGAAATTTTTTGCAAATTGTTTGTTTTGTTGTCTCAATCAAAAGGCATAACTTTTTAATCTTAGTTATTGTAAAGTTTTTGAAAAGATTCGTATTTTCCAAGATTTGAAATTTTCCAAAAAGGAAGGAGGTAGAATGAAAATCGTATGGAAAAAATTCAGGTATGTTCATTTTTTAAATACAAACTTTTTTTCGGCATCAACTTTTTCAGCAAACAGAAATCTGCGAAATTTTTCCGGAAAAACTTATAATAATTGTTAAAACTTTGAGGGGGAAAATGAGAGATAAAAAAGGTTTCTAAAAATCTGAAAAAATTGATCAAAAAGAATGAGGTTTCCCTAACATTTTATTTTACTCTTATTATTTTCGATTGAAATGCATATTTTCCGAGGTAGGGGATTAGATTATCTAGAAATCAAATCGCCATACACTGGAAAATATGCATTTCAACAGAAAATCGAAAGAGTAAAATGTTAAGAAATTTTCATTCTTTTCGACCAATTATTTTCAGATTTTTGAAACCTTTTTGATCCCGCATTTTTCCTCTGTTTTTCCAATTTTGATGGGTTATTTCCGGGAAAACTTCGCAGGTTTGCATTTGCTGAAAAAGTCGATAAGGAAAAAAACTTTGTAATAAAAGCAATGAACATACTTGAATGTTTTCCAAATAATTTTCATTCCCCTTCCTCCTTTTTGGAAAATTTCAAATCGCTCTCAAAAAATACGAATCTTTTCAAAAATTTCACAAGAGTAAATTGTTATTTTTTGACAAAATATTTAAAAGCCTTTTTTTCATTTAATTTTAGCTTGAATTTAACGAGTTAAAATTGAAATCAACCATACTATAAAGTTCCAGACAAGCATAGTGAAAAATGCTCCAATACCAAATTTATTGTTATGTACAGGGTTATTCAATATATATTGCCCCCCCCCTTTATTGCTGTTATTATTGAAAATAGAAAAAAAGTTTCGTATAAAACTTGTAGGATTTTACCTATATTTTATTGAAACGTGATCAAAAAAAACAATATCATGTATAGGTCACATGATACGAAATATATATGTTTTTTTTTAATGGAACACCCTATATATTATTGCATTTTCGAGAAGTCCTTTTTCCCTGTTTTCAAATATATATATTGTATAGGTCTATCTTAAATACTTCTTAACATATTTGACATTCAAAATGCAAATGAGCTGCTTTATTGCAGGAAGAGTGAGCCATGCGTGTCAAAACACAAGTGAAATAAAAAATAACAATGTAGGCCACGAAAATAATCGTTTTATTGTTTATTCAATTTTAACATTTCAAACCGTCAATATTAATTCCATAGCAACAACCATAAATAGTTGTTTATTCACTAGTAAAATAAAAAGTTTTCTCTACGACTGCTTTGAAAAGTGCTACTAATTACGCTTGAAAATTATTGATTTCACATAGTGTGTGATAAATCTTTAACGCACCCTAACAGTATGTGAAAACGCTTTCACGTATGAAAAGTGCTATTTCCAACATATAAATGATATATGACCTAATTATAATGACGTAAATAATTAATGTGATATTAGAATTAACTTCATATTTAAGTTATTAAAAAACAGATTTAACAAAGCAAGAGAAAACTCTTTATAATAAAATAATGCTACATAATTAATCAATTAAAGAAATTGTTCAAAGTGGCCACCATTATTTTCAATACAAAGCTCATAGCGTCATCTTAAGTTTAGGAAAATATCGCAAATAGCGTCATTATCGTTTCTGTTTAAGTTGTTAATTTCTTCTTGAATTTTTGCTTTAATGAAGATTGTGGTTATGATTAAAATTGACTTTGTCTTTTAAAAACCCCATAAAAAGCTATCTAATGGCGTCAAATCAGGCTATTTGGTGGTGATCGAATGGTCCTAGCATTGCCTATCCAAATGGGAAATTGATTATTTAAATGTTCCCGAAATCACTCCGTCGTGTGATTCCAAACATTCTAGACAATACGTCAATAGGGAATTGTTGAATTCGACGATCTATCTCTGGTAAATTATTTTGAGATATGTTTGTCATGTCAAAGTAAAATCATAAAATATAGGCACAACTACTTTGTTTTGAAAAATTCCGCGCCAAAGGTGGATTGATTTTCTACCCGATTTTTTTATTTGCTTAACCTTTCTCTGTCTTTGGTTTTACTCTCCCAGGAACGTATGTTTTTTTCTATTAAAAACTCCGGTCGTGGAAAAACTTGAATAGAATAGAATAGAATAATTTATTGATGTCAGGTAGACATAGTGTTTACACAAGTCATAATAGTAGAATACAAAAACACATACGAAACATGAAACATATAAGTCACTGTTTAAATACATAATGCTTAAAATGACAACTAAAATATAAGGGAAATTATATAAAAAACAAAATGTGAACAAACAATATATCTAATTTCAAAAATACATTACAATACTAATTAACAACTACACAATGAATTAAAGATATGAACTAGAGACAATTAAAAAAGACCACTTAATAACATCTTGTATTGTTGCTCTTAAATTTGAGATAAATCACTCGATAAAAATTCCTCAAGACTGTAAAAGGCATTTACACTAAGATATGTTTTTAATCTGTATTTAAACTTTGTTTCATTTAAAAGTTTTACCGCCGGAGGCAGTGCATTATATAGTCGGATCCCATGATATCCAGCGCCATCCCTAGTTTTTTTTAGACGTAAAAAATGTTGTTGAATATCATTTTTTTTTTAAACATTATATGAATGTATTTCATTTCGAATTGTGTATTTGTTTAAGTTGTTTTTTATGTACAAAAGACATTGTAGTATGTAAGTACAGGGCACAGTTAGTATATTTAACTTTTTAAATTGTTATTTGCAATCATCTCTAAACTTGAGTCCAGATATAATTCGTATAGCTTTTCTTTGCACGGAAAACGGACTACTAGATGAAGTAGCATGACCCCATACAGTATTCCATATATGACAGAATGAATTATCCCATGGTATGCAGCTACCAATGCATTATGAGAGATCCTACCTTTAAGATTTCTGAGTAGGTATATATTTTTAGAGATTTTTTTACAAACATGTGATGTGTGTTCATCCCATGACCGTTTTGGGTCCAAGTATAGACCAAGAAATTTTACAGATGTTGGGTTACTTGTTTCCTCCATGTTTCGTAGACTAAATATCATTAGCTCCGTTTTTGATGTATTTAAATTTAGGCGATTTGCCAGAAACCAGTCTTGTATGTTGCCTCATCTGTCCACATAATTCTTTAAAAAAATCAGGGTTTTCATCTAATTCGTGAAGCATGATCTGCAAAACTCCAATCTTCTACGTTTTTGGTCTTCATTCAGTTCCTAGACGGGTAATATTTTGTAAGGCCTATATTGATGCTTTTTCAAAGTTCTTTGAATCTTGGAATAACTTTTTTCCATTTCACGACATGCATTTAATAAACATATTAAAATAAGGCATCGATCTATTTCTATAATAAATTATTTTTTTACCTTCAAAATATAACAATATACTAGATCTTCTTCCTCGTTTGCTATAACGTTACATCGTTTTGTTGAAAAACTATGGGTCCTACTTATGATGATAAACATTAAAAAACGTGTTTACGCTAGGAATCGCTCGATTCGGATACAACGTCATGTATTCTCTTCTTGCGGCACAATTATTTTTATTATTTTTCACATAAAAGGAAAATATTTTGACCTTTTCAGCCTCAGTATAACCCATTTTGATTAAATAAAAATGACGGTTTGTAAGGTCAAAATTGAATAAACGATAAAGTAATTTTGTTCGTAGCCTACCTCGTTATTTTTGTTTCACTTGTGTTTTGACACACATGGCTCACTCTTCTTGCAATAAAGCAGCTCATTTGCATATAGATAGATAGATAGATAGATAGTTTATTAGCCACCAGTTCATACATTAAATTGTACATGTGACAAGTCATGATAAATACAACAGTATAAGTATGTATATACAAACAAAAAATAGATATGTATAAACAGATAATTAAAAGTCAAGTCATTCACATATAATACATAATAACAACAGTATTGAACAAGATAATACGTTAATAATAATATTCACAGGATTTGGTTATAAGAAATGAATTCGGTAAGTGTATAAAAGCAGTTTTTGATGAGAAATAACTTTAGTTTTTTTTTTTTAATTAATTGAAGACTGTAATAAGCTTGAGATGTTCTGGCAACATATTAAAATATTTGCATCCAGCATAAAGCGGTGATTTTTGATATTTGGAGTGATATGCTTTTTTTAAACAGAAATCGCCTTTTTTCTAGTGCTGTATTGATGAAAATTAGAATTTTTTTTTCAGAGTATTTTTTTTTAGAATAAATGTAGCACAGCAACTTAAATAAGTAAATGGAGGTGAATGTCAGTATTCCCTTATTTTTAAGTGTATCTCTACAAGATTGTCTATAGCCTAAATCAAAAATCACATATATTATACGTTTTATTTATTTATTATAATATTATAGCAAATAATAGAATATGCCTGAGCATAGTATACATTCAAAAGGGAATTATCTGTTATGATCTCCTATCAACGATAGTTCCTAAAAATTTTGTATTTTCTGATAAGCTGATTTCAGAATCATTCATGTGGAAATTCAAATCATGCGTAATGCGGCGTCCATAGCAAAACTTTACAATTACAGATTTGCTAGCATTTATGACAAGATGGTTGCTTTCACACCATGTATTAAACAAATCTAGAACCAGACTGGCCTTTCCAGACAGATCCTTTATTGTTTGCGCGGAGAGTATGACTGTTGTGTCATCTGCATACAAAAACAATCCTCCGTGATCAGTTACAGCTTCTGGAAGGTCATTTACGTATAGCAGAAACAGCAATGGACCTAATACACTTCCCTGCGGGGTACCAAGGTTAATGTTGTACAGTTGGGAGTCTATGTCTCCGATTCTTACAGTAAAGGATCTGTTGGTTACATAAGAATTAATCCCGCTATTAATGGGTTCTCTAATACCCAAACACAAGAGTTTTCTTGATAAGAACTCCGGGTTTATGGTATCAAAGGCCCGAGATAGATCAAAGAAGATCCCAAACACATGCTTGCCCTGGTCGAGTTCCTCATGAATAGATTGAACAAAGTCCAACGTAGCTGTTTCAGTTGAATACCCTCGTCTAAAACCGTGCTGACAGCTAGTTAATAACTTATTTGAGTTTAAGAACAGCGTAATACTGCCGCACACAGCCAATTCACTTAATACTGATATTGCCCTGTAATTCATGATATCTTGGTGATCCCCTTTTTTATGTACTGGGATGATCTTTGCCGTTTTTAATAAAGAAGGAAACTGGCCAAGACAAATAGATTTATTTATAATAATTGCTAAATAATGTGCAAATTCATATTTACATTCCTTTAATAACGAAACAGGAACCTCATCAATTCCATACGACTTTTTGCTAGCTAAGTTACTAATAATATCTAAGACAGTATCTTCTGTCAAAGGCGAAAAATACGTTGAGTTACATATGTTCCTAGACATCGTGCAGTCATATTCATTATTTTAAAAATTCTTGGCAACTAGTATTTTTATTGAGTTGGCAAAATAGTATAGGGTGTTCCGTTTAAAAAAAAAACATATGTTTATTTCGTATCACGTGACCTATACATGATATTGTTTTTTTTTTATCACATTTCAATAAAATATGGGTAAGATCCCTACAACTTTTATACGAAACTTTTTTTTCTATTTTCAATAATAACAGAAATAAAAGGGGGGGGTTAATATATAGTAAATAACACTGTACATCCTTTGTTACTCTTCTACTTTCTTGCCGAGTTTGAGAAAAATTTGAAATCAATAAAAAAAATTAATTTTAATATTCCAAAATTTTTTTGAGAATCATATTTCCTTCTGTAACTACCCCAATATTATATAAATTTGTTATAGAGAATCTTCATTCCACTGATACATGTCTTAGATATGAGGACTTTTATTATGATTTTAGAAATGCAAACTATATTGGCCTCAATGACTATCTGGCTTCTGTGGATTGGTGTGCTTATCTGAATGATATCAATGTGAATAGACAAACCGAAAATTTTTATGAAATGATTTATATGGGTATAGCTCTGTTTGTTCCTTTAAAGAAATTTAAAAGTTCCAATTTTCCTAAATGGTTCTCTGCTGAATTAAGAAATTTGGTTGCCAGGAAAAAAATAGCACACAAAAACTACTTAATATCGAGAAATTACCATGATTACTTTATATTCTAGCAACTGAGATCAAGTTAAAAATATTTCTAAAATTTGTTACAGTGATTATTTGAGAAATGTTGACAGAAATTTATCAAGCACTCCAAAGTTGTTCTGGAAATTTCTTAGAGAACAAAGATCTTCCTTTGATTTACCTGGGGAAATGTATTTAAATGAATTCATTACAAATAAAGCAGAGGAAGTTGTAGATCTTTTTGCGAGCTTTTTTTCCACAGTGTATTCAGGGGAGAGTTGTGATATTCCCAATACCACAATATCTAGCAATAACCTCATTGCATGTAACGACATATCATTGGTTAATATATTTGATAAAATATCGAAAATACCTTATAAGTTGTCAGTAGGACCTAATGGTATTCCTAATACGTTACTGAAAATGTGCGCCTGTACTTTATCTAAGCCCCTACATATTCTCTATAAAAGGTCCTTAGAAACAGGTATTTTCCCTGAATTGTGGAAGGACAGCTTTGTTGTACCAATTTTTAAATCGGGTGATAGAAGTAACATTGAAAATTACAGGAGTGTATGTATTCAATCCTCTATTCCGAAAATGTTTGACAGCCTTGTTTATGATCAATTATTCTGGTATTGTAAGGAATTAATCATTAACCAACAGCATGGTTTCTTTCGTGGTAGATCAACGGTCACAAACCTGTTAGTCTATGAGACATATTTGTTGAATGCCTTGGAGAATAGAGAGCAAGTCGTTGCAATTTACACAGGTTTTTCCAAGGCATTTGATAGAGTGAATCATGATTTACTGTTGCATAAATTGAATAACCTAGGTTTTAATGACCTAATCTTATCATGGTTAAGAAGTTTTCTAACAGGCCGTAAACAACGGGTCAAAATTGGGAACAATAACTCTAAGGAAATAGAGGTTTTATCAGGAGTGCCGCAAGGGTCACATTGTGCACCACTCTTGTTTAATTTATTTATCAATGATATCTCGTTACATATAAAAGACTGTGATTTTGTATTATTTGCTGATGATCTAAAATTATATAGAAGTATTAATGCCGAAGAAGATCAGGAATTTTTACAGGGGGATTTGGATGGTTTGATAAATTGGTGCAAAATAAATAAGCTATCTCTAAATATAAACAAATGCTACCACATCAACTTTTTCAAAGTAAATAAAAAATTTAATACTTCTTATGAATAGATGGCATCATTATTAAATCAGTGTCGTCTATAAAAGATCTTGGTGTGACTTTTGATGAGCAATTAAACTTTGTTGATCATATTACCAATATATCCATTACAGCATCTAAAATGTTAGGCTTTCTCTTACGTAATAGCAATGAATTTTCGGTTAATTCTATAAAAACTGTTTATTGTGCCTTGGTTAGATCACAAATTGAGTATGCCTCAATGATATGGTCTCCTATATACATGGTGCATGTGAAAATCCTAGAAAAAACGCAGCATAAATTTTTGAGGTTTTGTTCGTTTAGGCTCAATAATCCAATAATCAATCACCATTATAGAGACATTTTGACTTTGCTCAATTTAAACACCTTAGAAAAACGTAGAGTTCACAATGATATTTTATTTATATTTAAATTGGTTAATTGGTGCCTATCAGAATACTAAGAAATCAATATACTTTTACTACTCAGCATCACTCAACTAATTACGGTAGAAATTCTCAAATCGACAGAAGTCTGAGAGCCATTGATGATCATAATTTGAATATATTTGACTGTAGCTTAGCAAGGTTTATGAGACTGATCAAGAGTACTATTTAGTCATTTCGCTCTTGCATAATAATTTCGGTTTTTAGATAACTTATAGTTTACAGTCTGTAATTTTTAATTGTGATGATGTGTGTTTGTGTGCAACTTATAGTTTTGCGTGTATATATTTATCTTATGACATAGTTATTGTATATGTATTATTATTTTATTATGCTCGATACCTTTATTAAGTAATATTTATATGTATATGTTCTTTTCTCTTTTTTAACTGTACACTATATAATGGGGTTATCCCGTCAATTAAATAAATAAATATTAGGGGTACGAGCTAAAATCTCAGCAAATATTGTTTATTTATACAGAGCTAACAAACGACGTACACAAAGTCCAAGTTAAGCTTTCAATATACTCATAAAAATTATTAAAATCCCCTAATTTCTTAATAAATTTTCGCTAACTTTTCTCTGACATTTTTAAACAATTTAGTGTTTTGACTTTCTTAGATATTCGAGTCACTAGAAACCCTGATATACCATTATTTATAAAGCAGCTTCTTTTAATTAGATAACGTGGGAAAATCAACTGTAAAATCCGAAATAATTTTTTATTTCGCCAATATTGCTTGTGTGACCAATCAACAAACAATCTATCTACAATACTAAAGTAAAGCAAAATAACATTAAAATGAGATTGTTCATTTTAGCTCTTAAGGATGAAACTCCGCAAAATCCATGTCAACCTACCCCATGTGGACCAAACAGTCAATGTCGTGAAGTTAACGCACAAGCGGTTTGTTCTTGCCTGCCCAATTACAGTGGCAGTCCACCTGGTTGCAGGCCCGAGTGCACAGTAAGCTCAGAGTGCCCACAAAGTAGAGCGTGTATCAATCAAAAATGTGTCGACCCTTGTCCTGGCACTTGCGGCTTAAACTCCAATTGCCAAGTTATAAACCATAGTCCGATTTGCACCTGTACGGCAGGCCATACCGGTGACCCATTCACAAGATGTTTCCTTATACCACGTAAGATATCTTGATGTTTTTACTAAACATTTACATGCACCATCTAAAATCATAATTATTTTTTAATATAATTATTTCAGCCCCAGCCTTAGTGACGACCATAGAACCTGTACGCGACCCATGTGTACCATCCCCATGTGGTCCAAATTCCCAATGCCTTAATTTAGGTGGTTCCCATTCTTGTTCTTGCCTACCAAATTACGTTGGAAGTCCTCCAAATTGTAGACCTGAATGTACAATTAATTCGGAATGCTCCAGTAACTTAGCTTGCATTCGAGAGAAATGCAGAGATCCCTGTCCAGGCTCATGTGGTGCAGGCGCACGTTGTGGTGTAATAAATCACACTCCAATTTGCACCTGTCCCGAAGGATACACTGGAGATCCTTTCACTTATTGCCAGCCTAAGCCTCCAACACGTATGTTATTTATTGTAAATTTATACATTATATAGTACAACTCTACATATTCTAGCGCCAGAACCAGTCGAAACTGACCCATGCAATCCATCACCATGCGGTCCTAATGCACAATGTAACGACGGCATATGCACATGCTTAGCGGAATATCAAGGTGACCCTTACAGAGGATGTAGGCCAGAGTGTGTTCTTAATAATGACTGCCCTAGACACCAAGCATGTATACGAAATAAGTGTGGTGATCCATGCCCAGGAACATGCGGGCAAAATGCAGAATGTTCCATCGTAAATCACATTCCCGTGTGTACTTGTATTTCGGGCTATGCCGGAAATGCATTTGTCCTATGCAATCGCATACCAGCTCCAGCTATAACTAATCCTTGCAACCCTTCGCCTTGTGGTCCAAACAGTCAATGTAGAGAGGTTAACGGACAAGCAGTCTGCTCTTGCGTGTTAGGTTATCAAGGTAGCCCTCCGGCTTGCAGACCAGAATGTGTTACTAGCTCAGAATGTTCTTTGAATCAAGCTTGTGTAAATCAGAAATGTATAGATCCATGCCCCGGAACCTGCGGAATAAGCGCATTGTGCCAAGTTGTAAACCACAACCCTATCTGCAGTTGTCCAGCTAAATATTCTGGCGATCCCTTTGTACGATGTTCTCCAATACGTAAGAATATCAGTTATAAGTTTTTTATTTTGATTTTCTAACCAAATAACAATTTCAGCTTTAGAAGAACCACCTCAGATCGATCCTTGTAATCCATCCCCTTGCGGGCCTAATGCACAGTGTAGAGAAATTAATAATTCTCCATCATGTTCGTGTTTATCAGAATTTATCGGCTCTCCTCCAAACTGTAGACCAGAATGTGTTAGTAACAGTGAATGTGCAAGTCACTTGGCTTGTATCAATCAGAAATGTAAAGATCCCTGTCCGGGAATTTGTGGACAAAATGCTGAGTGTAGAGTTGTCAGTCACACGCCAAATTGTGTGTGTACATCAAACTATGTTGGCAATCCGTTTATTCAATGTCTTCCACCACCAAGTAAGATAATTTAAATTTGTAAGTTTTAAAAATATCATTGTTTTCTAATATTGCAGCACCTCCTGTACAAGAACTTATAACCCCATGTTCCCCATCTCCGTGCGGAGCAAATGCACAGTGTCGAGAGCAAAATAATGCAGGATCTTGCACTTGTTTGCCTGATTATATCGGAAATCCCTATGAAGGCTGCAGACCTGAGTGCACACTTAACTCCGACTGTCCTTCAAATAAAGCCTGTATCAGAAATAAGTGTATGGACCCTTGTCCTGGCACTTGTGGGCAAAACGCAGAATGTCAAGTAATAAATCATTTGCCATCTTGTACGTGTATCTCTGGATACACAGGAGATCCATTTAGATTCTGCAACGTTCCTGCGGTAGAACGTAAGATAACAAATTATTGATTTGGAAAAATATTTACAGAATTTTTTTAGCTGTTGTAACCCCTCCAACCCCTTGTACGCCTTCTCCTTGCGGACCAAACAGTCAATGTCGGGAAGTTAATGCGCAAGCGGTTTGCTCATGCCTGCCGACCTACATTGGAAGCCCACCAGGGTGTCGTCCAGAATGTACAGTTAGCTCTGAATGTCCACAGAATAGAGCGTGCATTAACCAAAAATGTGTTGATCCCTGTCCTGGCACCTGCGGACTAAATGCCAACTGCCAAGTTATCAATCATAGTCCCATTTGCAGTTGCAAAGAAGCGTATACTGGCGATCCATTCTCTAGATGCTTCCCCATACCACGTAATATGCCATCTGTGTCAGAAAAACTTTACCTAACGAATTGTTAATTACAGCACCTCCACCCGTTCTAGTTCCAGAACCTTATAGAAACCCCTGTATGCCCTCTCCGTGCGGACCAAACAGTCAGTGTAGGGATGTGGGTGGTTCTCCATCATGTTCTTGTTTATCTAACTATGTTGGAAGTCCACCTAACTGTAGGCCCGAATGTACCATTAACCCAGAGTGCTCCAGCAATTTGGCGTGTATTAGAGAAAAATGTAGGGACCCATGCCCAGGTTCCTGCGGTGCAGGTGCACAGTGTAGCGTCATAAATCATACACCAATTTGCACTTGCCCTGAGGGATATACTGGTGATCCATTCAGTTATTGCCAACCTAAACCTCCAACACGTATGTTATTTAATCGCTTACATTTGTGTTCTTAGTTGCCTTGTAAGATAACATTAAAACTAAAAAAATGTACACTGAAATGTGTATAAGAACAAAATGTAGCACTGAGGATAGATATTGAACATATAACTAGGTACTTTCGTTTGTCTTGAACAAACTGAACACAACCACTAAACAGCTAATCGAGTTGAAATATTTTTCAAATTCTTGATTTCTATTGGTTGCTTACTAATCACAATCACTTTGTTCAAGACGAACGAAAGCAGCTACTGCTACTATCCTTCATCCATTACTACATTTAGTTCTTATTTCATATTTTGGCATACTTTTCTGTGTTTTTTGTTTCATAAACTAATCTCTGAATATGCATTACGAATGAATATAAACAATACGAATTACTTTATATTCTATTATTGAATATATTTTAGAACTAATACTCGAAGCTGACCCATGCAATCCCTCACCTTGTGGCTCGAATGCCGCATGTAATGATGGCATTTGCACTTGCTTGCCCGAGTACCAAGGAGATCCTTACAGAGGTTGCAGACCTGAATGTGTCCTGAACAATGATTGCCCGAGAGACAAAGCGTGTAGTAGAAACAAATGTGTCGATCCTTGCCCGGGTACATGTGGTCAAAATGCAGAGTGTTTCGTTACAAACCACATACCAATATGTACTTGTATTGAAGGTTATCAAGGCAATGCCTTTGTTTTTTGTTCAAAAATACCAGGTACAATAATTTATAACCTTTGTGAGAATCATATAATGTCATTATTACTTATTTCAGCTCCGTTAATTACAAATCCCTGCAATCCATCACCATGCGGCCCAAACAGTCAATGTAGAGAAATTAATAACCAGGCTGTGTGCTCTTGTGTGCCTGGTTTTATAGGTAGTCCACCAGCTTGTAGACCAGAGTGCATTTCTAGTACAGAATGTCCCCTCAGCCAAGCTTGCGTTAACCAAAAATGTATTGACCCTTGTCCAGGAACTTGCGGCATTGCTGCTCTATGTCAGGTTGTTAATCACAATCCAATTTGTAGCTGCCCTTCTAGGCAAACCGGCGATCCGTTTGTTAGATGTTTACCTATACGTAAGACCATAAAACAACTTATTTTAAACAAGACATTACCAAATAATTATTATAGGTGATGAGCCTGTAGTGCCGATTAATCCTTGCCAACCCTCTCCATGCGGTCCAAACGCACAATGCAAAGTAGTAGGAGATCAACCATCTTGCTCGTGTTTAGCTGAGTTTATAGGGTCACCACCAAACTGCAGACCAGAATGTGTGAGCAATAGCGAATGCGCCAACCATCTTGCATGCACAAACCAGAAATGTAAAGATCCCTGCCCCGGTACTTGTGGTGAAAATGCGGAATGTCGTGTGATAAGTCACACGCCGAATTGCGTATGCCAACAAGGCTATATTGGAGATCCCTTCTCACGTTGCTCGATACCACCATGTAAGATATATCTTAGCCTTTTATTAGCTGCTCAATAATCATTGTATAAAAGCATTGCAAAAACGCAAAACTAATGGCTTAAAAAATACTAATAAATTAAACATGTATCATTTTGCCAAACAAATTTTAAAATTTCAGCTCCACCTCCTGATATCGTTACACCCTGTACCCCATCACCCTGTGGAGCTAATGCAATATGTAGAGAACAAAATAATGCAGGTTCATGTACCTGCTTGCCAGAATATATTGGTAATCCTTACGAAGGATGTAGACCTGAATGTGTCCTTAATTCAGACTGCCCCTCTAACAAGGCATGTGTTAGAAATAAATGCCAAGACCCTTGCCCTGGAACTTGTGGTCAAAATGCGGAATGTCAAGTTGTGAACCACCTTGCCCTTTGCACATGTATAACAGGATATACCGGAGATCCATTTGCTTACTGTACCCCATTTGTTCCACCTGAAATTCAACCTGAACGTAAGAATTGTATCCCTTTGCTATTTTCTTTGCTTATAATGCTTTATTTTCTTAAACAGCGAAACCCTGTCAACCATCACCTTGCGGCCCCAATAGTCAATGTAGGGAGGTTAATGAACAAGCAGTTTGTTCTTGCCTACCCACTTATATAGGTAGCCCACCAGCGTGTAGACCAGAGTGTGTAGCTAGTTCAGAATGTTCGTTAAACAAAGCGTGCGCCAATCAAAAATGCGTTGATCCCTGTCCAGGTGTTTGTGGTCTTAATACTAAATGTGAAGTGATAAATCACAGCCCAATCTGTAGTTGTTTACCAAGATACAGTGGTGATCCTTTCACCAGATGCTATCCCATACCACGTAAGTAAACACTGTAAATAGTTTTAATCATGCAGATAATAAAAATCATTCCTTGTAGCTCCAGAACCTGAACCTGTGCCGCAGATTATAAGAGATCCGTGTGTACCTTCACCTTGCGGACCTAATGCACAATGTAGAGATATTGGCGGAGCACCTTCTTGTTCTTGTTTGGCAGATTACTTTGGAAACCCTCCAAATTGTAGACCCGAATGTACTATCAACTCGGAATGCTCCAGTAACTTGGCTTGCATACGTCAAAAATGTATCGATCCTTGCCCAGGATCCTGTGGATACGAGGCTAGGTGCAATGTTATTAATCACACACCGACCTGCACTTGTCCGGAGGGATACACGGGTGATCCATTTACTAACTGCCAAATAGTACCACTAAAAGTAGAACCGTTAGAAACTGATAAATGCAATCCATCCCCATGTGGAGCGAACACACGGTGCGATGATGGTATTTGTACGTGTCTTCCCGAGTACCAAGGAGATCCATACAGAGGTTGTAGACCCGAATGTATATTGAACAATGAGTGTCCCAGGGATAAGGCATGTATTCAAACTAAATGTAAAGATCCATGTCCTGGAACCTGTGGTCAAAATGCTGAATGTGCTGTCATCAATCATATTCCTACTTGCTCCTGTATTCAAGGATACATAGGAAATGCTTTTGTCCTTTGCAACCCAATACCACGTATGTAAATTAACTTTTTCTTAATATAACTATGAAGTTATTTGTCAAAATATTGAGCGTATATAACATGTGATCAACCAAAACATTTTGAAAATTAAGAAGACATGAACATCTGTAGAACCTCTGTCACACAAGCTGACTTTACTTGCCCCCATTGCAGACGACAATTTATATCTTTTAGTCGCCAACTATGAGATGTTGGTCATCACACGCTTGTACAAGTGGCTAAAAATACGCGTGCTGACTGAAGTTAAATGTGTTCAAGTTTGCTTGCCAGTAACGTGTGATTTCATGGTCATTTGGCCATGTTGTGCTACTTGTAGCAACGTACTTGCTTCACGTTATAATGTTAACAGGACTGGGGTTGGGTTGATGTAGATTTCTCCCTTATGGCAGATGTCGTCAGGAGTTCGGTACGAATTTCTTAGAAAGGTATGTGAGAGCCAGTACCGACTCCTTTGGTTTGTAGGAATACCAGTGTCGAACTAGGTTGTATCTCAGTGTGTTTTCCCTTTGGAACAGGTTCATGGGAGAGACCAGGGATTTGTTTTGTGTAAAGAGAGTTTGTTTGTGCCCAGCTTCGGCGTAGTCACTTAGATTTTGAACAGGAAAAGAGTCCCTGATGATGCCTACTTTATATTCAGGGAAGTTAGCTTTGTTAGGGAAGGTGGTCCCTAAATGTATGCCAATGGAATGAAAGTCACTTTTTCCAAAAACCAGTATATTAACACTCTACAGAAATTAGACAATTTACAAAACGGAAAAACGATTTATTTTGTTTATTTAGTTTACAGTTGTATGCAAGCACTTTTCTGTATCTAAGACGCGTTATAGTTAGGTTAAGTCGCTAGGTACAGAAGTTGTTACGTTGAACGAGTACGGTGGACTGTTCAAACGTCACTTTTTGTTAAATGCGCGATGGCAATGGTTTAGAGTTTTACTTGGTACAGCCAAGGAAGCAACTGTAGTGGCACGGTTATAGATTTACCTTTCGCGGCACACAAATCGAATTGGACTTCACTTGATAATATTCGCGGCGCACGAATCGAATTGGACTTCACTTGAGAATATTAAGATTTAAATGAAAAATTTATTTATTTGTTAGATGCGCGAAGGCAGAATAGAATTGATATAAAACTCTTTTTTACTTGGTTTGGCCAAGGAAGCAGCTGTAGTGGCACGGTTGGAGATTCAACGTTCGTGGCACACATATCGAACTGGACTTACTCAAGCTCATAGCGCTCGGCTTTTAATATGGTTTGCTGGGGAGTCGACGTGTGGAGGATAGGAAAGGTCTCCCCATTCTGTGCGGACACTATTGTGCAATATTAAGACATTCGCTGCCACGTTAAAAATACATGTACGGTCTCAGATGCCATAATAATAATAATCTTTATTTCATAATACATTACATTTATAATATAAACAAACATAAAATTAAAAGGCGTCAGAGCAAGGACATCAAGTTGGGGTCTACTACCAAAGTAAATAACAAAATTTTATTTAATTTTAATTGATATATCACGACCAGTTCTTTGCAAGTGTGCCCGTTTTGGCTGCGACTGCCCTGCTTCATCTTATGAACTCATTATTTGTATGTAATAATGGTCTGAAGTAAACTAAAATACTGCACTATTACTATAAAACTGTATAAGACTACAAACGCTACCCTAAATGTGACCAGTTTTTTCTAACAAAAAGAGTGCGTTTCCTGGTCATGTAAGGGGCCAGCGGCACAGGAGGATAGAGCCGAGCATCCCCGTAAGTGGCCGGCGGCATGTATTAAGGTAAAGATGAAAAATTCGGACGTGAAAATTATATGACCATACCGGCATTAAAATGGGAAATTTTTTGATATACGAACAAAGTTCGAATCGATTTGAATTCAGAAGTTATTAACGGAAATTAGTTGGAAATATTTATTAAATTTGAAACGACCCCGTAAAGTCGTCCCGAAGGTCTTTGCACTTAAAGTTGAATATGATATGAAATTGTGCCGATACGTTCACGGTGAATGAATGACGTGTATTCAATTTAATTTAATACATAGCTTATGTTTTCGGAAGTAAGTTTTGATATTGATGGGGAAGAAAGTAACGGTATTCTATTGGGACAATTTGAATGGAGATCGATTGTATCTTGATATTTAGGACGTGGAATTGAATGAACGGTGGAATTGAAAGGAAGAATAATTTATAAAAAGTTTGTATATGACTGAAATAAAATATTTTGAATGCGAAGCAAAGCATACGAAATAGAAAGAGGTTTTGATGATAGCTCGGCTGGCACATCGGAAAAGTGAATGAGGTGTATTTTGATGTATGAATTGAAACTTGAATGGAAATTTGAAATTGAGAGAAAAATGATTAATACAAATTTGTAGAAGTGAAACATAACATTGTGGCTGGGAGTGTGGAAAGTGGTTGTGATGCGAATCGAGATAGTGAGGGGGCTGTATTTTTTAGGGCCCGAAGTTTGTAACTTTGACCTGTAATTCGAATAATTTTAATGTTTGAATGGTTTTATTGATGAATTCGAAATATTTATGAATTTTTTATGATACGTGAACTTTTTCTAGATTCGAAATAAATGATGTTTGTTGGCAATAACACACCTATTTCTCCTAAGAAACTTTAATTGACTCCTCGGACTCATACTGAATATTTTAATGTTCAGCATGGAACTACTAAACTGCCTTCTTCACAATGTTTAACTTCAAAATTATTAGCTAAATGTGACGAACTCAGTACCGGCAACTGTCAAGTAGCAAATAGTCTGCTACTAGTAGGAGTGAGCAAAGTCGCTCCATGTGATAGAGGCTTAAGAATATTGGATTAATAATGTTGTGTAATGGAAAATCCACGAAATATGTTGTTTTCTTAATATTCACATCAAATTTGTTTCATTGAAACATTTTTCCTTTTTACCATTAATAACCGTTCATGTAAATAAAAAATATTTATGCAGCTGAAGAACCTAAAAACCCATGCAGTCCATCACCTTGTGGTCCTAACAGCCAATGTAGAGAAGTTAACGGGCAAGCAGTGTGTTCTTGTGTACCTAGCTATATAGGTACACCACCAGCCTGTAGACCAGAATGCGTTAGTAGCGCAGAATGTCTTCTAAATCAAGCTTGCGTAAATCAAAGATGTGTTGATCCTTGCCCTGGAACGTGTGGCATTAATGCATTGTGCCAAGTAGTAAATCATAATCCGATTTGTAGCTGTCAGTCTAGGTACACCGGTGATCCATTTACTAGATGCATTGTGATAAGTAAGAGTAACAAGCAACCGATTGCTCCTGGCACTTGTAATATATGTTTCATTTTAGGGGAAGAGCCTCCTGTTCCGACAAATCCTTGTCAGCCTTCACCTTGCGGTCCAAATGCTCAATGCAAAGCAGTCGGAGATTCACCGTCTTGCTCTTGTTTATCAGAATTTATTGGTTCACCACCGAACTGCAGACCTGAATGTGTCAGCAATAGTGAATGTGCAAATCATTTAGCCTGCATTAATCAAAAATGTAAAGATCCTTGTCCCGGAACTTGTGGTCAAAACGCCGAATGCAGAGTCGTCAGTCATACACCCAACTGTGTATGCTTACCTGGCTATATTGGAGATCCTTTCTCTTTCTGTAATATACAAAGTAGGTGTTTAATTTTGAAAACACTGGATGGAAAAACTTGATACATTTTTTTTTTAGCGCAACCGGTCCCACTTGAAAGACCAACCCCTTGTCTTCCTTCGCCTTGTGGTTCAAATGCAGAATGTAAGGAGAGAAATGGTGCAGGTGCTTGCACTTGTCTCCCTGATTACATTGGCAATCCATATGAAGGTTGCAGACCTGAGTGTGTTTTGAATTCTGATTGCCAGTCAAACAAAGCATGTGTTAGAAACAAGTGTGTAGATCCATGCCCGGGAACGTGCGGACAAAACGCAAACTGTCAAGTTGTAAATCATTTGCCGTCATGCACTTGTGTCCCTGGATTCACTGGTGATCCATTCAGATTTTGTTATGTAGAAGAAGGTAAAGACTGATTAATATAAAATATCGTTTTGTTCTCACCAAAAATATTTTATTTTAGAACAAAAGGAAGTACCCCCGTCAAATCCATGCCAACCATCTCCTTGCGGACCAAACAGTCAATGTCGGGAAGTTAACGAACAAGCGGTGTGCTCTTGCTTACCTAATTATGTTGGCAGTCCTCCAGGCTGTAGACCGGAATGTGTGGTTAGTTCCGAATGCCCGCAAAATCGAGCCTGCGTAAATCAAAAATGTGTCGACCCTTGCCCTGGTACCTGCGGCCTAAATGCAAACTGTCAAATTATAAATCACAGTCCGATATGTAGTTGCCAGTCAAGTTACACTGGAGATCCATTTACCAGATGCTACCCTGTTCCTCCACCATTACCAGCACCAGTATACCCACCTACGAATCCATGTGTACCATCTCCTTGTGGTCCCAACAGCCAATGTAGAGATATTGGTGGTTCCCCTTCATGTTCTTGTTTATCAAACTATATAGGCAATCCACCAAATTGTAGGCCTGAGTGTACTATAAACCCAGAATGCCCCAGCAGCTTGGCCTGTATTCGAGAAAAATGCGGAGACCCATGTCCCGGATCTTGTGGATCTGGTGCACAGTGCAATGTCATTAATCACACTCCGATTTGTACCTGCCTCGAGGGGTATACTGGAGATCCGTTCACATATTGCCAACCGAAGCCACCAGTAGTAGAACCAGTAGAACAAGATCTCTGCAATCCATCTCCATGTGGACCTAATGCACAATGCGACAATGGAATTTGCACTTGCATCTCTGAATATCAAGGAGATCCTTATGCAGGATGTAGACCGGAATGTATATTAAATAACGACTGTTCACGAGACAGAGCTTGTATCAGAAATAAATGTGTGGATCCATGTCCAGGTACTTGCGGGCAAAATGCCGAATGCGCTGTGATCAACCACATTCCTACATGTACCTGCATTCAAAGATTTGTCGGAAACGCCTTTGTTCTGTGCACACCCGTACAAGGTAAGCATTATAAAGTATTTATGCAAATTATATACTATTTAGTCATATCTTATTGCAGAGGAGGTACCTAAGAACCCATGTAATCCAACTCCATGCGGCCCGAACAGCCAGTGTAGAGAAATCAATGAGCAAGCTGTGTGCTCTTGCGTACCTGGTTTTATCGGAAGCCCACCAGCATGCAGGCCTGAATGTGTTTCCAGTTCAGAGTGTGCTTTAAGTAGGGCTTGTTTGAATCAGAAATGTATCGATCCATGTCCAGGCACTTGTGGATTAAATGCAAACTGCCAAGTGGTGAACCATAATCCTATTTGTAGCTGCGCCCCTGGACAAACCGGAGATCCATTTACTAGATGTTTACCAATAAGTAATTATAAATAAGTTATATAATTTGAAAATATATGCTCATCTTTATTGTTTCTAGGAGAAGAACCACCTGTTACACCACCTAATCCTTGCCAACCCTCGCCTTGTGGTCCAAATGCTCAATGTAGAGTAGTGGGTGAGGCACCATCGTGTTCATGCATAGCAGAATTCATTGGTACCCCTCCTAACTGTAGACCAGAGTGCGTTAGTAACAGTGAATGTGCAAGTCATTTGGCTTGTATCAATCAGAAATGTAAAGATCCCTGTCCAGGAATCTGTGGACAAAATGCGGAATGCAGAGTTGTCAGTCACACTCCAAATTGTGTATGCTTAGCTGGTTTTATCGGAAATCCATTTATCCAATGCCAACAAAAAGTAGAAGAAAATATTGTAGAAAGACCAACTCCTTGTGTACCTTCGCCGTGCGGAGCTAATGCCGAATGTAGAGAACGAAATGGAGCTGGTTCTTGTTCTTGCATCCCAGACTATCTAGGAAATCCCTATGATGGTTGCAGACCTGAGTGTACACTCAACTCTGATTGTCCATCTAATAAAGCTTGTGTTAGGAACAAATGTGTGGACCCATGCCCCGGCACATGCGGACAAAACGCAGAATGTCAAGTAATAAATCACTTGCCATCTTGCACTTGTATTTCCGGTTATACTGGAGATCCGTTCCGATATTGCAATTTACCATCGCCGCCACCAAGTAAGTACATTTTAATATAAGTCCGGAAAATTAGTAACATTCTATTTCTAGCTCCACCGGAACCTTTAAAACCTTGCCAACCCTCACCGTGTGGACCAAACAGCCAATGTCGTGAAGTAAACGAGCAAGCAGTGTGCTCTTGCCTGCCCAATTATATAGGTAGCCCACCTGGTTGCAGACCTGAATGCGTAGTCAGCTCAGAGTGTGACCAAAATAGGGCTTGTCTAAACCAAAAATGTGTTGACCCTTGTCCAGGAACATGTGGTCTCAATTCAGAATGTCAAGTAATAAACCACAGTCCTATATGTAGTTGTAAATCTACATTCACTGGTGATCCATTTACAAGGTGTTATCCTGTACCAGGTAAGTTTAATTTGTGTTGCAATGAAATTTTCAAAGTAATTGGTTTATTTATATTTTTAGCTCAACCTCCACCAGCAGTGCTACTGCCAGAACCATGTGTTCCATCTCCATGCGGACCTAATAGCCAATGTCGAGATGTCGGTGGAGTTCCATCGTGTTCTTGTCTACTGAATTATATTGGCAGTCCACCAAATTGCAGACCCGAATGCACAATCAATCCAGAATGTTCTAGTAACTTAGCGTGCATTCGTGAAAAATGTATAGATCCCTGTCCAGGTTCTTGCGGTGCTGCTGCACTATGCAGCGTAATTAATCACACACCAACGTGCACTTGCCCTGAAGGATACACCGGTGATCCATTCAGTTACTGTCAACCTAAACCTCCAGAAATAGAACCCATCAAAACTGAACCTTGTAACCCATCGCCTTGTGGTCCCAATGCTCAATGTGATGATGGAATATGCACATGTTTGCCTGAATACCAAGGCGATCCTTATAGGGGATGCAGGCCCGAATGTGTGTTAAATAGCGACTGTTCTCGAGATTTGGCTTGTATTAGAAACAAATGCAAGGACCCATGTCCAGGCACCTGTGGCCAAAACGCCCAGTGTGCGGCAATCAACCATATTCCAACCTGCACTTGCCTTGAAGGATATCAAGGCAATGCTTTTGTGTTATGTACTAAAATCCCAGGTAAATACAAGTTTCTGTAGTAAAAAATTGAATAGTACTTTCAAACCAAATAGATGGTAAGTTAGTCCCTGTGAATCCTCACAACCCCCCGTCTATTAATTACTAAAAAAAATACTCCTTGATCGTGAAGCAATCAAGAACATATTAAACCTGCCCAGTAATTACTTATCTCAATTTTATGTTAAGATAAATAAACAAATTGACTATTTACGTGATCGTCTAGTTTTACAAAGTTAGGACCCAAATTACGTTGTGTTTATAGTAACCTTTTATATTTATTTACCCAAGTTCTTTATGCAAAGTTATACATTACGATTTCTTATCTGATATTATTTACCTGAGAAAATTAATCACTGTTAATTTAAATACCTCGTAAATGTTAACACATTATTTGTTAATTGAGAAAACTAGTTAATCATTTATATTATTTATCTTCTATTTTCTTAGTCAAGATTGCACTGTGAATTTATGGTTGAAGTTTGTTTTCTATTTTATTTGGTTGAAATGAAATCCTTTATTAAGTTTATTACCTGTAGTACTAGAAAGGTATGGTGGAAAGAAAGTACAGTATTTGTTGGGACAATAGTCACAGAAACCATTTTATTTTATAACAACTGCTGCAGCAAATAGCTAAACATGAAGTTAAACAACCCAAATATTTAAGACAATTGCCTAAATATTATATAGAAAAGCATACGTTGCTACAGTAATGACCATACTGTATATGTTTCAGAGTTGGTTATGCAAATAACAAGAACCATTTTATGCAATAGTATTTCCGTGTTATTTTGGTTGTAATTAGACATGCGTCAATGGCCGGTTAAATGATGGTTTGAAATTAGTGTGGTAGCAATCGCTATGATAACAAAACTTAATGCAAAACAGAGGACAGTAATCATGTAAATGTTCGTGCATCATCGAATATAAATGGTAAATGAGAACTAAATACTCATAGAATATTGAGGAAATATTCTTTAATTGATTGCACAAACGGCAACTACCAAATTGTGTATGACTGTCCAACAACATAACCCGTGTGGTCGATGTAATTTAAACAGACAAGGCGTCCTGGTTCAGCTCTTCGTCGAAAAGTAGCCCACTCAAATACGAGAAAGGTGTACAGGGCCAATGGGCCCAAGCACTGATCCCTGACCTCACTGTTTTGTAATTCGTAGAATAATTATAGTGCCAGATTGTTATTAAACAATCATAGAAAACTAGGTATTTCGTCGCGCCGGTGAGAAACCTCTCACAATAATTTGAAAGGCAAAACATTCTTGTGAAATCTTACATGTCAATAGACACACGTTAAGCCTCTGGTAGTACATTAATTGAAATATAATTGAAGTTAAAGTCTCTGTCATTGCATAAACTCTGAAAGCATACAGTCCTAGAATATAACCTTGTTATTTAGCAAACGTAAATCTCCCTAATAAAATATTCAGCAGATGAACTTTTTCCTAATCTCATTATTATTATTTAAAATGGTTAACAGAGAAAATTGTAATATAACTTCATCCTATTTTCTTGTTAAAAGTCAAAGCTAATATTCCATTAAAAAATCTACTGTTTCTTTTAGTACCACAAACATGCGAAATACCCATATCTCAATCCCATATCAATTCTAAGTAATAACCCAAAGAAATGCACAGGTTATTATACTTAGACAGTTATGTCAGTAAAATTGGCGTTGTGCAAACTGCCAGATTATGCTATTTCTCAGATATAAGGACTTCTGCCGCAGGGTCGGCGGTATCTCCAGCGAGGTTTTGGAATTGACACTTCATGGCTGACGAAAGAAGTGACTAGGGAGACTTGAAGTATATGCTCTGGGGATTCCAGACGTCACAAACTCTAAGAGCTGAGCTGGAATAGCTGCCAAAGGGCTATTTGCAGTAATAGTTGGTGGTGTCAGTACTCCGGTGATTCCAGACATCACAAACTCTAAGAGCTGAGCTGGAATAGCCGTCGAAGTAGAATTGGTAGAGAAATCAGAGGGCTCATAGTAGAACCAGGGCACCCTCGCACGAATTATTTAGCTTTTTATGATATTTGCCTGTGAAGGGGAATATACGTTTTGCTTCTTCTAGCACATTGGTTTTATATAAATTCCGTAGCTATGCTGGCTGTGTTGCACAAGGCCCTATCCTATCGAATAATTTTCCCGTGACAGAAATAAGTCTTCTACTTTAGCTGGTCTATATAAAATATTATTGTTATTATTAACCTTATTAAAGTTAACTATTGCTATAATTATTGTTACTAAAATTTATCCTTATTATTATTATTTGTAGTTGAAATTCCTAAAAATCCATGCAGTCCATCGCCGTGTGGTCCCAACAGTCAATGCAGAGAGATCAATGCCCAAGCAGTATGCTCTTGCGTACCTGGTTTCATTGGTAGTCCCCCAGCTTGTAGACCCGAGTGCGTTACAAGCACCGAATGCTCCCTGAATGAAGCTTGTGCTAACCAGAAATGTATAGATCCATGTCCAGGAACGTGCGGCTTAAATGCACGTTGCCAAGTGGTCAATCACAATCCAATTTGTAGTTGTCCAACGAAATATTCTGGTGATCCGTTCACCAGATGTTTACCAATAAGTACGATTCATTACCTTAAGACGTTATTTGTATTCTTATAAAATATATTTACAGGAGAGGAACCCGCTCCGCTAGCACTTCCTTGTCAGCCGTCGCCTTGTGGACCAAACGCGCAATGCAGAGATATTAACGGGTCACCGTCATGTTCTTGTTTGCCAGAATTTACTGGATCTCCACCGAACTGTAGGCCAGAATGCGTCAGTAACAGCGAATGTGCTAATCACTTGGCCTGTATCAATCAAAAATGTAAAGATCCTTGTCCTGGCATCTGCGGATCAAATGCCGAATGTCGTGTCGTCAGTCATACGCCAAATTGTGTCTGTAGTCAGGGATACGTTGGAAATCCATTTACGAAATGTGACCTACCAGAAATTCCTATACCTACTGAGCCTGTTCATCCATGCTTCCCGTCTCCTTGTGGGGCAAATGCGGTATGTAGAGAACAAAATGGAGCAGGATCTTGCAGTTGCATAGAAGACTACTTAGGAAACCCTTACGAGGGTTGTAGACCCGAATGCGTGCTTAATTCTGACTGCCCTTCGAACAGAGCCTGCGTAAGAACTAAATGCGTCGACCCCTGTCCAGGCACTTGCGGCCAAAATGCCGAGTGTCAAGTAATAAACCACCTGCCATCTTGCACTTGTATTCCTGGATACACTGGAGATCCCTTCAGATACTGTGATCTGAAACCAAGTGAATGTAAGATAACATATTCTCTTAACGAAGTTTAAAAAATTACACAATATTTTATATTTTAGCACCACCAGAGCCAACTAATCCATGTCAACCAAATCCTTGTGGACCAAATAGTCAATGTCGAGAAGTGAATACTCAAGCTGTGTGTTCTTGCCTGCCAAGTTACATTGGTAGTCCTCCTGGCTGTAGGCCGGAATGTACTGTCAGCTCAGAATGTAGCCTAAATCAAGCCTGTATAAATCAGAAATGTGTGGATCCATGCCCAGGAACGTGTGGTTTGAACGCACGATGCGAAGTCATAAATCACAGCCCAATTTGTAGTTGCTCTCAAGGGCATACCGGAGATCCATTTACAAGATGCTATCCAGTTCCACGTAAGATGAAATTGTATTTGCCAATTAAGTCTTAATTATAACACTTTAAAATTTTAGCACCCCCGCCAGAGCCTTCTCCACCAGTTAAACGTAACCCTTGTGTACCGTCTCCATGTGGACCTCACTCTATATGTCAAGATATAAATGGAGCACCGTCTTGTTCATGTATTGTCAATTACTTAGGCAGTCCACCAAATTGTAGGCCAGAATGTACAATAAACCCAGAATGTCCGAGCAATTTAGTTTGCAGTCGAGAAAAATGTAGGGACCCTTGCCCAGGTTCCTGCGGTGCTGGTGCTCAATGTAGCGTAATAAATCACACACCGATTTGCACTTGTCCCGAAGGATACACTGGAGATCCATTCAGCTACTGTAACCCCAAACCCTTGCTACTGCCGGAAACTAAGAGGGATCCTTGCAATCCATCTCCATGTGGTGCAAATACGCAATGTGACAACGGAATTTGCACATGCCTCTCTGAATATCAAGGAGACCCTTATAGAGGTTGTAGACCTGAATGTGTATTAAATACTGATTGTCCCCGGGATAGAGCTTGTATCAGGAACAAATGCGCAGATCCTTGCCCCGGCACGTGCGGGCAGAATGCAGAATGTGCCGTTATAAACCATATTCCTACTTGCTCCTGTTTAGAAGGCAACATTGGTAATGCCTTTGTGTTATGTTCACCAATACCAGGTAATATTTGTAGTTACTGAGACATATTATTCCTATTGACAATATTTGTTTTCAGCCCGCTTGCCTAAGAATCCGTGCAACCCCTCGCCTTGCGGACAAAACAGTCAGTGCCGAGAAATAAATGAACAGGCGGTTTGCTCTTGCGTTCCTGGCTACATTGGTAGCCCACCGACCTGCAGGCCAGAATGTGTGACTAGCACAGAGTGTTCGTTGGACAGAGCATGCGTTAATCAGAAATGTATAGATCCGTGTCCAGGAACTTGTGGATTAAGCGCTCTCTGCCAAATTGTCAATCACAATCCCATCTGCAGCTGCCCGCCTAGATATTCAGGGGATCCATTTTTCAGATGTGTCCCATTACGTGAAGAGCCCACTCCTCCAGAAAAACCATGTCAGCCATCACCCTGTGGTCCGAACGCGCAGTGTAGAGACATAAACGGATCTCCGTCTTGCAGTTGCCTACCAGAATTTACAGGGTCACCGCCTAATTGTCGACCAGAGTGCGTCAGTAATACCGAGTGCTCCAATCATTTAGCCTGTATCAATCAGAAATGCAAAGATCCATGTCCGGGTACATGCGGCCTCAATGCCGAATGCAGAGTTGTTGCACACACACCGAATTGTGTATGTATTGCAGGCTACTCTGGAAACCCCTTCCAACAGTGCTTGGTGTACGAAGTCCCCGTACCAAAACCAGCTGATCAAATCAATCCTTGTTTCCCATCACCGTGTGGAGCTAATGCAATTTGCAAGGAAAGAAACAATGCTGGCTCGTGTATCTGTTTGCCGGAGTACATAGGAAATCCATATGAGGGATGCCGGCCAGAGTGTGTATTAAATTCTGATTGTCCTTCTAATAAGGCTTGTATAAGTAATAGATGTTCGGATCCTTGCCCTGGCACGTGTGGTCAAAATGCCAACTGTCAAGTTATTAGCCACTTACCTTCTTGTTCCTGCATTTCCGGCTACACTGGGGATCCATTTAGGTTTTGCAATATAATAGCACATAAAGATGAACGTAAGTTTCACAGAAATCACTCTTAACTACCTGCAATAATAATCGACTTCCTTACAGCTCTCCCAAATGCCCCATGCCAGCCAACTCCTTGCGGACCAAATAGTCAGTGTCGGGAGGTTAATGGCCAGGCAGTGTGTTCCTGCCTACCTAATTATATTGGAAGCCCTCCAGGTTGCAGGCCTGAATGTACAGTGAGTTCGGAATGTGCCCAAAATAGAGCTTGTACAAATCAAAAATGTGTCGATCCTTGTCCGGGAACTTGCGGACTTAATGCACAATGCAATGTAATAAATCATAGCCCAATCTGCAGCTGCTCTCAAGGATATATTGGAGATCCGTTTACTAGGTGTTACACAGCGCCACGTAAGATTATATCACATCGACAGTGTTAAACCACTAATGTTAATTTTTATCTTTAGCACCTCCACCGGAACAAAAGCCCTATGAAAAAAATCCTTGTGTTCCTTCACCTTGTGGTTCTAACAGTCAATGTAGAGATCTAGGTGGAAATCCGTCTTGTTCGTGTTTGCCAAATTATATCGGCAGCCCTCCATCCTGCCGACCAGAATGTACGATAAACTCTGAGTGTTCTAGCAATCTGGCTTGTATCAACGAAAAATGTAAGGACCCCTGCCCAGGATCTTGCGGTATTGGGGCAATTTGTGAAGTAAGAAACCACAATCCGACATGCGTATGCCCTCCTGGCTATGCTGGAGACGCATTTATAGCGTGCGCTGCTAAACCGTCACCACCACGTAAGTATTGCTTAATTGAAGCATTTAACGATGGCTAAATGTAACTACTAATGCATCTGATTTTAGCACCCAGTGTTCGAAATCCATGTTACCCCAACCCATGCGGACCGAATGCCCGCTGCGATAATGGTACCTGTACATGCTATCCCGAGTACCTTGGAGATCCGTACAGGGAATGTAGGCCAGAATGTGTACTGAACTCTGATTGTTCTCGAGACAAGGCCTGCATAAATCAGAAATGCAAAGATCCCTGTCCAGGTACTTGTGGACAAAATGCAGAATGTAACGTATTCAATCACTATCCTTCGTGTTCTTGCATACAAGGTTTTTCGGGTGATCCATTCATCTTTTGCACAAAGATAGAGAGTAAGTAAGGTTACTTTTGTAAAAATACAATAAATTAAAGCTTGTGTTGTTATTATTAGCTCCTCCTCCAAAGAACCCTTGCAACCCTTCACCTTGTGGACCCAACAGCCAATGTAGGGAGGTAAATGAACAAGCGGTCTGTTCTTGTCTACAAGGTTTTATAGGTAGTCCCCCGGCATGTAGACCCGAGTGTGTCTCAAACTCGGAATGCTCCCTTAATAGGGCTTGCGTAAATCAGAAATGTATAGACCCTTGCCCTGGTACTTGCGGATTAAATGCGTTATGTCAGGTTGTCAACCACAATCCCATTTGCACATGTCCGGCCAGATATAGCGGCGATCCATTTATAAGATGCCAAGTTATAATTGGTATGTTAATTGACAAATATAACCCGAACGCTTATATTAATAATGTATTCCCTGAAACAGAGAGACCAAAACAACCGGTTGTAGTCGAAAATCCTTGCGTACCCTCCCCATGCGGCCCCAACGCTCAATGTGAACCGACCCCCATCGGTACAGCGAAATGCACTTGCCTTGCCGAATACATTGGCGCCCCACCCAACTGTCGACCAGAATGCCTTACCAACAATGATTGTTCTAAAACTTTGACGTGCATCAATCACAAATGTGGGGATCCTTGTCCTGGATCATGTGGATTGAATGCTCGTTGTTTCGTAGTAAACCATGTTGCAAACTGTATTTGCATAGATAATTATATTGGAGACCCTTTCACTATTTGCACGCCAAAACCACGTAAGACTTCTCTTTATTCTGAATTTACTAATTTTCATTTTATATACCACAATGCTAATCAACATAATCTCTCACACTGAGGGTTGGCTTACACACAAAATGAACTATTAATGGATATATACTAAAATAAACCTTGTATTCTATAGAGACTCCTACACCTCCACCGAGGAAAGAACCATGCTTCCCATCTCCATGTGGTCCGAATGCCCATTGCCGTGCAGAAAACGATTATGCTGTCTGTGAGTGTTTGCCGGAATACCATGGAAACCCATATGAAAGTTGCAGACCTGAATGTTTAACAAGCGCAGACTGTGCAATGAATACGGCATGTATCAGAAACAAATGTCAAGATCCTTGCCCAGGAACGTGTGGTATTGATGCTCTTTGTAGTGTTACCAATCACGTACCTGTATGCTCCTGTCCGGATAAATACACAGGAGATGCCTTTAGACTCTGCACGTTGGTAATTGGTAAGTACTTACTGATATTTAATGAAGATACAAAGTGAAAGGACTTATCTAATAGTTCTAATAACAATATTGCCACTAAATGACAATGGAAAACAATACAAAATACATTCTGCACTGCATTAAAAGCTTTGTTTGATTCTACTTTTAAAAATGCTCAGTGAACTGTTTAATACATCCAGGCCGCTTTCGTTGATACACCTTAATATTCTTGTTATAGATGAATGCATGCCATAGTTGGTAGAGTGAAATTCAACATTAAATATTGCGTTGTTTCTAAGCATATGCTTAGGAATATTGAAACTGATTGATTCAAGCAAGTCTGGGCACGATGCCTTTTAATAATTTAAACATAATTGAATCGGTTAATGTATTGATACAGTGGAAGGGACCTAATCTTTTTTTAAATTGATTTAATGACAAGTCAAATAAATCCAAATTGTAATGATTAATAACGTGTAGGCAGGCGCGGTCATAGGGGAATTACATGGAATGCTATCTTCATTCAACACTAACTAGAATAAATTACTTTGTTTAGACGGCCGTATTCCTATTTTTTTATTTAAATTTAACAAATTACTCTTTGCTATAAATTGACTACTTAGAAATTGCTAAAATAATAATAATACTTTATATACAGCATGTCGCTCTTAGGAGTGTAACGCCCTTAATTTTTTCTTTTTTTTTCCGATTTGAGCCAAATTTTACTCAGATATAGAACAAAGTAGGATCTACCTATGGCCAAGAAAACATTCGCCCTCTACAAATACAAAGCTACCTACGATACCAAAATTAATGGAAAAAAATCAGAAAATCTTATTAGTTATTTCTTATCGGAAATTTTTATTATTGAGAGTTGTTCAGAATTGTTTAAAAACCTTGAGTCTAAAATTTCATCAAAATTTAGAAAATATTAAGATTTTGTTTAAAGTAACGTTCAAGTCCTAAAATATAATTGTAATGTGTTTCCTTGCTTAGAAAAGTGCGTTTTGTTTTAAATTAAATGCAAGCTGCCAGGTGTTTGTCAAATAATCTTATAAGTTATTTAAAATGATGTTTTCAGATTGACATTATTTTAAATAAAATTATTATTTTTTATATAATTTTGGACCAAAGATTTAAGACAATTCTGAACAATTTTCACAAATAAATTTTTTAGATAAAAAAATGCTTAATATGATTTTTTTAATTTTTAACGTAATTTGACAACTTCATCCTAATGTCCTCACCAGGATCATCAGGATAAAATAATTTTTTTAAAAAAATGACTAATCTGTTGTCAAGATTTTGCCGGAGGCGTCGCCGTTATTAATATATATTTTATTATTTTATTAACTTCATCTGTATATTTGTTTGTTTATAACGTAATCTTTAATCATGATTCTCACCCAAACTGTCTCAGCGGTTCGCACAATAGCGACGCGCACATAGGTGTACACTTTTGCGCATCCTTCTGCGCATATGCGTCTAAGTGAGCAGCGGTAATTCACTGCAGATAGCCGCACAAGTATCCGCCCTCGCTTAAGCTAATATCGCAGAATGCAAAAAAGGTATGAGTGTTGGACATTTCTCGTATTATATTATTATATAAGCATCAACACCCAGCGGTCAACCGCAGTACAGTTTGTGTTCATTGCATACCATAGTACATATACGTAACTTCAAAATTGTCTGTAATGTATTTGCCGTTGTATAAGCCCTTGTTAAACGCTAGTTTCAACTTTAATACATAGATGTAATATTAATTATGTACTACTAGCGGACACTCAGCGGTTTCGAAAAGCAGGCGAGTATCAGCTGGTTTCTGTATATATCGGTGTTCATGATACTAATTCTAAAATTCACCCAATCCAATATATTGGTAAGAAACGTGCCGAGGGATGAATGGCAAGAGGGTGACTAAAAATGTCATGTCGCTAGTGTCAAGCGGTATATCGAGTTAGTGGACGGACTTTCTATCGCTGTTGAATAATATCTTAATATTTAAACATTATTTTTTACTTTTTAGTTCGGTTTGCTATTAAAGCGTGTTTTTTTTATTTTCTTTAAACTATATTTTATATTTTATCTTGGTATTACAGGTGACTTTGCATTTGTAGGGGGCAAATGTTTTTTTAACCATAAGTACTTCTACTACTTTTTACTTTGTTTTATATTTGAGTAAGATTTGTTCCAAATCGGAAAACAAAGAAAAAATTTATAATTAGGGTGTTACACCTTTAAGTGCAGCACACTGTATATCACCAAAACTAAAATTTAAAACAATAGAAAATACTCCATTCTATTGAATAAAGGTATTGTTACATGCTTACAATTTTCAGTAAACACTCCGTGGATTCGAATAACTTGCAACAAGAATTTTCACAAACCACTGATTTATTTAATCACTAAAATTACACTAGTAAATACTTAAAAATCACACAACTAATAATAACTTAATCTAATATGAATTCACTACTTTTAAAACACTATGTACTTTCCTTCCTAAACTTGACAACTTTATCTAACCTAAAAACTCTGTATTGCCTACTTCACTCAACTGAACTCTTCTTCTACAAACTGTCTCTGTAACCAGAACCACAGATTACCCAGAACTGAACTGGATACTGAACTGTTCCTTATTCTTCACTAAACTGTACTGTTCTGTTCCCCCATCTGCTGGCTTCACCTCTTTATATACCCACTTGGAATGTCCAGAATATCATTGTAGAACTTTCCAGAAGATACTGGAATTCTCTATAATCTTCTTAGGCACTACTAAATGGTGGTTCGCCAGTTGGCCCACAGATGGCGCCACCCTTCTGGCCAGGGAGTAATTACAACTCTCCTCTCTGTTAGAGGGCAGCACATAACAGTATTATAGAAGTCCCTTTAACAATAAATGATAATTACTTTATTTAGTTTATAAAAGATTAGTATGTAACCCCCCTTGAAGAAGATATATGACCGCCCCTGCGTGTAGGGTTCTGTCAAAAGGCAAATGCTTTCCATAATTTTATGCAAACAAATTAAAAAATATCATAGTAAAGTTTGGAGTTGAACAAATAATAACTGAACCAACCAGGGTAACGGCTACTAGAAGTTCAGTAATAGATTATGTACAAATCAACCAAACGTAAAAGCCATTGTTCATGATTTTCCAAAAATTACGGACCACAGTATGATATCTGTAACATTGTTAAACAATAGCCACAACACTAATAGTAACAAAACTCTAAAATTAAAACATAATATTTTTAGTCGCAAACTCCTCTATAAAATCCTTATTTTACTATAAGGAACGTAACCAGACTGCAACCAACAGCTACTCTCCGGGCTACGTGCCCCGCCGAGCGCTGAATTACAAGTTACAAGTCTGTCGGTCTGTCAACTTAAAATCAAACTTTCTTCCATGGTACGATGAGGAGGTTAGAAATAAAGCAATGGAAAGAAATGCTACATATAAAAAATTCAAATCAGCAATCAATGTAAACATATCAATAAATGAACTTTGGGATGACTACAAAAAATGCAGAAATGAAGTAGTTAATGTTTTAAAATATAAGAAACAAAAATATTATCAAGAAAAAATAGAAATGAACCGAAATGACCCAAAAGCCTAGTACTTAAAGAACTTGTGGGGCCAAACAATGACTGTGGTATTATATCGGAAATTAAATTTACTTAAACTTCTTAATATAAGTCCCTTGGCGAGGGAGCTTAATAATAAATGTAATTCGTGGGATATTCTTAACAGTAGACTTAAAATCTATTATAGACTTTGTAGGTTTTAATTCACTAAATTTCATCAACATGTCTCTCAAAAAATGTGTTATTCCAAACCAATTAAAATATAGTTGTATTACACCAATTCCTAAAATTAAGAATACAAAGGATGCAGTTAATTTTAGATAGATCAATACTTTACCTTCTGTAGAAAAATGATTAGAAAAAGCAGTTTATAACAAATCGGTTAATTACTTTAATTCAAAAAATTTATTAATTAGTCATCAGTCAGGTTTTTGAGCTAAGCATTCGTGTGAATCTGCACTTCAACTGACACTTACTAGTTGGATTCAGATGATTGATCAAGGAAAGTATATCGTAGCTGTATTAATAGATTTAAAAACAGCGTGGAAACCATCAATAGAAAAATATTGTTGGATAAGTTATCCTACTACGGTGTCAGAGGTAACGTATTGAATTTGTTAAAAAATTATCTGACTAACAGAGAACAAACCACCAAAGTGAATAACACATTATCTCCAAGTCTTATTTCTATTTTCCCCTACCTTTCCATCACCTTTACCCATTTTATCATGATCTTCCCTCACCTTTTGATAACTTTTTCTACTTTCCCACCTTCCCTTCACATTCTCACTATCTCTCCTTACCCTTCTTCACTTTCCTCAATATTTCTTCACCATTACTTATCTGAATATCTTTGATATTGGTTATGATAGGTCTATAATTGTTGAGCTGTCTTTTAGTGAAATTTGAGCATATTTTAAGTAAGTTTAAAATGCTACTACTGGAGAAATCGCTTTTCAAGCATTGTAAAGTTGATGACAATGTAATCGGCATATAATTGTTTGTTTTTGTATGGTCTAAATTTGGTTTTGGAATGTTGATAATTGGCATCATTTCAACTCTTTAGGGAAATATCCCTTGAATATACAATAGTTAAATATCTTTACTAGATGTTCAATCATACGTCCATTCCGGCTTCAGACATTTTATCATTAATTGTGGAATATTATCATGATCTGGTGCTGCGTTTTTCCAATTATTTAGCACTTAATAAAATTAAGCACTATTAATGAATGTTACCTGATCTTTGTATTTTGAAACTAGTTTTCGTACCAATTGAGTATTTGCTATTTACGGTCTTCGTTAAAATCATCGTTTTTAGTTTCTGTGTGGCATTTTTTACAGTGTGTTTTGACTGTTGTCGTTTTGGATCATTTTTTAATCTGTTTCCAGTACTTAGTTTCTTCCTTTTGCTCCATTTATTTCCTTACGTGTTTCTTAACATATATTTGTTTTGAACTGTAAGACTAGCTTTCGTATATCTACATTAAGTTTATTAAATTTTGCTTTTACCTCTTAATGACCATACTGCTTTTGACTCTATACATCTGCCTGTTGACTTTAATGAGTTTTAAAATAAATGGTGGCAGCCTATTCTTGCAGTAGCTTTGTTTGTATTTGTAAGTACTTTACAACTGTATTTGAGTTTACAAATGTTTCTACTTGTTTCTGTGGTAGTTTTTGACGATTAACTGATATCTGTATTGTTAGGACATCGGAGCAAAGATCGGAAGGTAGATCGATTTTCACGATGTTATTTTTTATGTAGGAAATACACATTATATTGGTGTACAGTTTGGATTGTTGGTCATAATTAATATAAGATCTGTTGGAATAATTTGAAAATAGGAGCTCTTTGTGAAAGTTTCAATGTCTTTTTTTTTTGCTGTATATTGTCCTCAATATTGAAAGTAGGCGATTATATATGAGAAACATGTGAACATGCTGCTTCTTTAGCTTCGATGGGTTCTGTGGGTGATTCTTCATTTAATTTCTTAAGATCAAACATTAATATGTTTACATATTTTATGTCCTATGAAATTTGCATATGCATCTATATTGTATTGTTCTAAAAAATTTTTTCTTTAAGTTTAATACCAGTTCAAATACTGACAATATGATCATGCATTATTATTGGTTGATGAATTCTGCTTTTCTTGATGATAGATTTATCCAATTTCTTGACCTTCTGTATCATCTTACATGCGGTACATTTCTGTGGAAATGCAGGGATACATTTATTGTGTGAGTGTAAACCATATAGTTTTATTAATTACGTTTTTGTCATTGTCGGACTTAAGCAAAAATCTTTTGGATGTTTTTAAAATTAATCCTTGGAATTTGGAAAGTACTTCATCAATTGGTCTAATAACCTTTTGTTAATTAACTCCAAGCCAAAGTTGATTGCTTTCACTATTTGTGTAAATTTTCTCTTGTTTATCTTACCTTTTTATTTTCTGTTTTAACCGAGGTAGAGTATGAGAATGTTGCATCATTAATATCTTCTGTTTGTATGTTTCTGATATTTCAGAGTAACTATAAAACATTAATCAACTTATTGAAGAGCAGTAAAATAGACTTGTTTTAGACACATCTTACAAAATCTATTTTGATTCTTGGAGAATTATTGACGCAATTTTGTTCCACATATACACAGAAATAATAGTTTTTTTTTATACATTTATTTAACGTCAGCCTATTTCCGCTACTGTGGCCTAACACCGATGGTTGTAGACGAGCTACCCCCAACCAGGAATTTTGCCGAACCTCTTCCCTTAAGAAGAGTAGGGATCTTTTACTTGCCTAACATTTAATAGACAAGGGACCGACGGCTTTACATCCCCTCCGAAGGATGGTATATCCCCTATACAACCCTCGCCTAAGGTTGTATAGCTTCCGCGCATACACTGGTATACAAGCCGCTGGAAGATATGTGAGGCGAGGACGTTGTCTTTGTTGGAACGGTTACCCATCCAACTACTAACTGCGCCTTACGTTGCTTTACATCGCACCCACGCTCGCCCCTTTTAGAAAACATATTTCGATATTTTCATTTAAAAAAAAATGCCAATGTTACAAGAGCACATAAACTTTAGACATAATAAATGTCTGTTAATCATATATTATACAACAAATAAAGCTTACACTTGAGAACTATGACAATTGGTACATAATTTTATTTTCAAGTGTAGCTTTTCCGGCACCTTCACACAATGGTATGAGGTTCGTCAGTCAGTATCTATTTCGTGAGACAGTATTAGGATTTTCCTGTTAGAACGTTATCAAATTTTTAAATTAATGCAATGCAGATCAATTGAATTATAAGGAACAACACTTGTATTTCGAATTCATGCTGTATTCTAGTATGTTTACATGTTTTTTAATTGTGTTTACAGAGGAGCCACCATCAGATCCCTGCAATCCATCACCATGCGGAATTAATACCGTATGCCGTCAGTCTAACAAAAATGCTATTTGCGAATGTCTACCTGGATTCTTTGGAACACCATCAGCAGGCGGATGCAGGCCAGAGTGTACCATCAGTGCTGATTGTGCCAGGAATAGAGCCTGCGTAAACACTAAATGTATCGACCCTTGCCCAGGAGTTTGTGGTTTCGCGGCAGTTTGTAACGTTATCAATCATAGCCCGGTATGTAGCTGCCCCGCACCATTAGTTGGTGATCCATTTACATTATGTCGCGAACAAGAGGAGCCGAAAAATCCATGCAACCCATCTCCTTGCAATCTGAACGGACAATGTAGAGAAGTCAATGGAGTCGCGACTTGTATTTATCCTGAGTGTATTATTAACCAAGACTGCCCAAGAGATAAGGCTTGCTATTCGCAGAAATGCAGAGATCCTTGCAGAGATGCCTGTGGCTTGAACGCTCTTTGTCAAGTAGTTAACCACAAAGCTGTTTGTTCATGTCCAGCAGGATACATTGGATCGCCAGAAGTGCAGTGTAGAATTCAACCAGAGGTGCCACCCAAACCAAAAGTGGAATGTACCCAGGATGCGGAATGTACAAACGATAAGGCGTGTATCAACACACAATGTCAAAATCCTTGTTCAGCTACACCTGGCATATGCGGCCTGAATGCACAGTGTCATCCACAAGTTCACAGGGCTGTGTGTTCTTGCAGAGATGGTTTCACCGGAAACGCGCAACAAGCCTGCTTGGAAATCGGATGCAGGTCCGATTCCGAGTGCCCACCAACTCAAGCTTGTATCAATAGAGATTGTGTCGATCCGTGCACATTTACGTCCTGCGGTGTTAATGCTCTCTGTCGAGCCGATGTCAATCACAAGGCAAGATGTTATTGCCCAGATAATTTCAGAGGTGATCCGTCAATAAGATGCGAACGTCCAGAATGTACTGTGGACGATGAATGCTCCTACAATTTAGCCTGTAGAAACGAACGATGTGAAGATCCTTGCAACTGCGGTTTGGGAGCTCTTTGCACAGTAATAAATCATAGAGCTAAATGTTCTTGCCCACCTGGTTATACTGGAAACCCTCTAACCGCATGCAATAGAGAACATATTGTGGTGCAGCCTGAGTGCAAGATGGATGCAGACTGTGCTAGCAAACTTGCTTGCTTTAGCGGCGTTTGTAAGAATCCTTGCTATGAAACCAAACCGTGTGGTGTAAATGCCGAATGTATCGTCGTGGATAGTTTGCCGCTAAGAACCATGTCATGCATGTGTCTACCTGGATATGTGGGAGATGCAGACACCGAATGTAGACTAGGTAATTTTCATTTCATATTACAGTCATGTTTTCTTTATCGATGTGTTACTAATGAAATGATATATTTGAGTTTCAGGTTTGCTTACTTCCTTATTTGTCCCAAATTACTCAAAAATAAAGTAACAGCAACACTAGTAACAGTCTGCATTTACCCAATTACGAAACAAACATTAATATAAATTGTTATTATCATTTTAGCTCCACAAGAGCCTTCAGGCTGTAAGAGTAACGATGAGTGTCCATCAAGTGACACCTGCTTAAACAGACAATGCGTTAACCCATGCGCTGTCGGAAGCCCTTGTGCCCTATCCGCGGAATGTACACCCACCAATCACAAAGCAGTCTGCAGGTGCCCTGCCGGATTATCAGGAGACCCATTCATCAGATGTTATGAACAACCGAAGAGGAAGCCAGAGTGCAGCTCTGAATCAGAATGTAGCAATGATAAATCTTGCATAAATCAACGATGTCAAGACCCTTGCGCGCTGTCCAATCCATGCGGCAGCAATGCTCAGTGCCGAACCAGTTATCACAGACCAACTTGCATATGTCCGGATGGTTGGTTAGGAAACCCACAAGTGCTGTGCTATAAACGTAAGGAACTTTTTTCTTCTTAACGCTGAAAAGGTCTTATTCTACTTTATTTATAAAATCTAAATATTTATTGTTTTCTTCCAGCTGAATGTAAATCCAATGATGACTGTCCTTATAACAGAGCTTGTATCAACGAGAATTGTGAGAATCCTTGCACTTCGCTGTCTTGTGGACGTGGAGCTGAATGCCAAGTACTAAATCATCATGCACAGTGTCAATGTCCTGCTGGTACACAAGGAGATCCTCTGCTGTCTTGCATAATCGGTGTATGTCAATATAACGAGGATTGTGCAGACCATGAGGCTTGCGACCGTCTCAACAGAGTCTGTAGACCAGTTTGCGATGAGGACACCTGTGCTGAGACAGCGTCTTGTATAGGTCAACAACATCAACCTAAATGTTTCTGCCCAGTAGGAACCTCCGGAAATCCATACGTGCAATGTATCGGATACACCCCATCTCCAGGTGCTGAACCGGAGTGTCGCTCTGATTCTGAGTGTACCTCACAACTGGCTTGCATAAATCAACATTGTATAAGTCCCTGCGCAAGTGGAAACGTGTGTACCCCAGATCAAGAATGTCGTGTATTAGATACCTTGCCGCTTCGAACTGTTATGTGTCAGTGTCCACCAGACACAATTGGTGATGCCGCAGGTCGATGCATAGCAATTAAACCGAAGCAACCGCAATGCCACGTGGATCCTGATTGCGATGAGAGAGAAAAGTGTATTAGAGGAACTTGTATGGATGCCTGCAGAGTCGACAGATGTGGTGTGAATGCCCTGTGCAACTCTTTCAACCATCAAGCGATATGTACTTGTGCCCCTGGATATGTTGGAAATGCGCACGTCGAATGTACCTCATTCCCTAAGATACCAGGCGTGGTATTACCACCTGAATGTTACAATGATAACGATTGCACCTACGACAAAAGTTGCCACAATGAGCGCTGCGTAAACCCCTGCCGTGTAGACAAACCTTGTGCCAGCAGCGCATTCTGCTCGGTCAACCACCACAAAGCAATTTGCAAATGTCCAGCAGGTTATGAAGGGAACCCACAAATTGAGTGTATAGCACGTAAGTTTTTGAAAGGAAATATTATTTTTCGTTTGTTAATTCATAATCTAAATTATTTTAGCACTTGGTCCTGTTGTTGGCTGTACGTCAAACTCGGAATGTCCACGGAGCGAATCTTGCATAAACCACTTGTGCGCAAGCCCTTGCAATTGTGGACCTTATGCGGAATGTAAAGTAGTGAATCATTATCCAACATGCTACTGTCAACCTGGATACTCCGGAAATCCACAGATAGGCTGTATAAAACGTAAGTATTTAGACAACGTTAGTCACCAGATATTCTTTAATCCTCAATTACATGCTAAAATTCCCAAGTATCGCATTTGAATTAACTTCTTAATGTTGTTTATTTTTAAATTAAATGTCTAACTAATAGGGGGAGACAAGCTGAAGATCATGCTGATTAATAGATCATAAAACCCCTATGAAAATACAATTCTAATTTTTGCTGTAAGGCCAGTAGTATCATCTTGTTAGAAAATAACCATTTTGAAGTTTATCATTCATTTCTAAATAAGTGAGGTTTTTCTGTACCCCGTATCTTGTAGCTCTGTTCAAATAACCTGTTATGTGGACACATGCTTCATCAGTAAAATAATAATTAAAATCCAATACACTCTTTATTCAAATTTTCGGCTAACCGACGGCAATATCTAACTCAATTTCACAAAGTAAAGTAGCAGTAATTCTTCTACAATGACTTTGTATAGGTATAAGTACAATTTTTTAAATGATTTACGGGTGGTCCTAACTATAACCTGTTTGTGCAGAAAAATTTGGCACAGACTTGCTCCATGAGGTTTTTCCAGTTTTTTTACTGTTACTGATTTTAATGAGTTTTGCTCCGTAATCTGTCTGACCCTATTTAAATATGGTGGTCGAATTCCTACTTTCCATTATTTCGTTACTTTTAAAAATAATGAAAACCTAGATTTACTCTGTACTTATTGATTGCACATTGAGGAAGGGTGTATTGTAATTTAGTAGATCAAATGTTGAGTAGTTCCCATTTTTTGTTAGGTAATTCAAATGTCTAGTAGTCCCCATTTTTATTATGTAGTTCAAATGTTCAGTAGCTCTCTATTTTTAATCGAGTAGTTCAGATGACCGATATTATTTTTACTTCCACGTCCAGTGGAAGTATAGTAACGCAAAGAAAAATTATTTTTTTAAATAGGCTTAAAATGTCGTGAAACGTCGAGATTTTAAATTTGAGCGAATAAATTTCCTGTCTGTAACTTTTTTTGTGCGCACGTTTACTCTGGAACCGTTTGATATTGACTTGAAATTTGGTACACTTATGTATTGTAACGAGATCTGGAACTAGATTATATTTTGATCTAATTCCAATGAAGAATTCGGGGGTAAATGGAGTCAATAAGGGTAAATAGGCAAAACAAGCAAGTAAGAGTCCATAAAATTGCAATTTAGGGCATGTACGGAAAGTTAAGGTCTCAAAATTTTTTTGGCATCAGAACCCCCACCCCACTATCACCCCCAATACCACCACCACACTATTATGAAAGGGAGTAAAAAAAATTAAAATGTGATTTAGTATATATACAAAAACGAAACGTCTAAAAAATTTTTTAGCATTAGCTACTCTCTCTACCACCCCCATTGCCACCCCCACCCTATTATTAAAGGAGGTAAAAAAAATTAAAATGTGATTTAGTATGTATATAAGAACGAAACGTCTAAAAAATATTTGTTTGGCGTTAACTACCCCCTCTACCACCCTCACCCTATTATTAAAGGAGGTAAAAAAAATTCAAATTTGATTTAATGTGTATACAAAAACGAAACGTCTAAAAAAATTTCTTGGCGTTCGCTACCCCCTCTACCACCCCCATTGCCATCCCCACCCTATATTTTGAAGGGGGTAAAAACAATAAAATGTGATTTCGTGTGTATACAAAAAAGAAACGTCTAAAAAAATTTTTTTTACGTTAGCTACCCCCTCTACCACCCCCATCTTATTGTTAAAGGGAGTAAAAAATTAAATTGGGATTTGAGCCAAGGGCCTCTAAAATTTATTTTGGCATCCTCACCCTATTATTAAAGGAGGTAAAAAAAATTAAAATTTGAAACGTCTAAAAAAAATTTTTTTGGCATTAGCTACCCCCTCTACCACCCCCATTGCCATCCCCACCCTATATTTTGAAGGGGGTAAAAAAAATAAAATGTGATTTCGTGTGTATACAGAAACGAAACGTCTAAAAAAAATTTTTTTACGTTAGCTACCCCCTCTGCCACCCCCACCCTATTGTTTAAGGGAATAACAAATTAAATTGGGATTTAGTGTGTATACGAGAACTAAGGAATAAGGAATTTTTTTTACATTAGCTACCCCCTCCATCACCCCCACTCTATTATTAAAGTTTGTAAAATATTACATTGGAATTTAGTGTGCATAAGACTTGGATACAAAATCTGGATGTGGTAGTAATGATTCCTTGGGCAGCGGTTTTTTGAATTGTTGATTTTAATGGTTTTTGCTGTACATGCCTTTTGTTGTAAATTGTAATTAATCCAGTCATCAGGCACTTTTGCTATGCAAAGGGTCGAGTAGATTTTATTTTTGTTGAATAATAGTGTTTGAGATGTCCTAAGCAAAAATATTGTCTGCTGCAAGCTGCTAGTTTGCAGCGAACTTTCTGCGATTTTTTCATTTTCTGATTTGATTTTTTTTTTTTTTTTTTTTAATGCCTTATTTATATTTACGTCCTGGCGGAGTTTAGCTACAGCTACTCTTCCACTCAACCAGGACGGCGAAATGAGATGCCGTTCACCCATCCAAGTAAGGTCTCAGCGCTTAAACCGATGACGGTAGCTCACTTCACAATATGACTTTTCTATTGATGTCACCAGGACTAGTAGATTCTGTGTCTTCACACATGATGACATCGGAAATGTATTCCAAAGACATGATGATTATGTTGACAAGCAAATTGTGGTGGGAATCATTTTCTACTATCTAAGTTTATCAGAAAATTTGATGGCTGAAAAATTTTTTTTTTCTATTAGGTGAATTTTATTACCTTCTATTGCAAGAAATCTTTTCTGAGAAATTATTACCATCACTATCTCATCAAGAAGTTTGTCCATAAAAATTAGTTTTTTTGATTAGTGAAATTATTCAGTGTTTTTCAAATTGTTCTCGCTGACCTTGATTGAACAATAATTATCAGATCGATCCAAGTGAGTTGAGCAAATTGAAACGCATCTATTTCTTCATTTCACTTATTTTCAATCACTTAACTGACTCATAATGGTGCCGAAACCAGCAAAAACTAATTGATAATAGCTCATACATAATTTCCAGTCAATAATTGTTAAAAAATCCATAGTAATATTTATTTTAGAATGTACTAGAGGGGAGATATTATACAAAAATTAGTTTTAGCTGCCATGTTTTCAAGATCGTGGCCTTGGCCAATAAAGGTAAAATTGTACTCCTATCTTTATAGCCCTATCAAAAATGAAAACTTCCTGACTATTGCAAAGCAAACCTCATTTATGTCCCCACAAATTGGATTAAAACTATAGCAACAGGCGACCATATTGCATCAAATGCTGCCCCTCATTAACGATATCATTTTAAGACACCACACTGAGCCAGCTAACAATTTAGGTGCTTTTCGATGTCGCAGAGGTGATGCCACCAATTTCAATACATAAAATATGACATAAATTCGATGTTGAATCTAACTAAGTGGTGTGTTTTGACACGTCGATTGGACGTGGAAAACAAACTGAATAGGTGTTATTGTCTAGGTTGCCAGACACCTTTTAGGCAAGTTTTAATGTCGAGAATACATTAAATCAAGGTAGCTGATTACGTATTTGCTACCTTTCACACTTCCTTCAAAACTGTTTTGTCAAAAAGGTAAAACTATATACGTATATGGTTGATAATAATACATATTTTATCTTTGATAATTGTTTAATTTGCACGGATTATTCACGAGAATTTACTTAATCCTATAATTATAAAGATTAAAAAAAAATACCTACATATCTATCTAAACTTTTAATTTTAAATTTTTGACTTGGTACCCTATTTTTTCGAACTTACAATAATTCAATGTTCCTCAATGAATATTTATGAATTAAATTATTTCCAAAAACAAAGTTTATATTTTCATGGTGATTTTCTGGTGTTCTGTACTTTCTTGCAATGTTACTTAATAGGTGGCACAACTTAATTTCTACCTATATTTTTGACCTCATCTTTAAAGATTAGTTAAGAACAGGCTATGTTTGTCATCTACTAAGTAATAAGTGTTTTTGTTGGAAATATAAGTATTTTTAGAGTCCTTATTAGGGATCTAAAAAGCTTTGTTAAAGATATACAATCACTTATTTAGTCATTTTAATACATTTCACTAATATCTCCTATCAGGGTATATTGGTGACATCAACAAAATTACTTAATAAGTTATAATAAATAGGTCACTTTTTACCTACTCCCCCTATTAGGTAATAGGTACTTACTAAAATATTTGTCATAATCTATTAGGACATTAATTTCACAAATAATTTACCTGTACCTAATAGGGAATATAAAGACTTAACCAATTGAACTTGAATATTACTTAATTTCGACCTACTTTGGTTGATATTCCTTTAGCTGAAGTCGTCGACACCTAAATTGTTAGTTGGGGATAAGTTTGAGATTAATTCAATTAGGATCTTTTGTTACCTATAATATATTTATGTATCAGTAAAAAAGAATGTCTGGTGAAAAATTAAAATGTGATTTTGGGATACATTAATTATTGTGTATAATTTAAAATATGTTACAGTTGGTTGCCAAGCGGACAACGAATGCAGTAGTGACACCCAATGTTACAACGGACAATGCCTCAATCCATGTATCTTAGGAGATCCATGCGCTAGAAACGCCAAATGTTACGGAAGTAATCACAGAGCGGCTTGTAAATGTCCTGACGGTTACGAAGGTAATCCGTTTGACCGCTGCGAACGAGTAGAATGTCATACAGATACCGACTGTCCAAACAACAAAGCCTGCCTTCAACAACGTTGTGTAGATCCTTGTTCCAGTATTGCCAATCCTCCATGCGCCCAAAATGCAATATGCTACGCCCAAAACCACGCGGCAGGTTGTATTTGCCCACCGAACTTACCAGAAGGAAGTCCTTTATCTTACTGTAGTGCACCACATAGGCCGGTAGGTAAAACGGAATGCGAACTGGATGTTGACTGTCCCAGCAAATTAGCCTGCATCAGAAACCAATGCGTCAACCCATGCGTAAACATCTCTCCATGTCACCCGACTGCACAGTGCAGCGTACTTGATACAGTCCCAGTAAGAACTATGATCTGTACCTGTCCTGAGGGCTGGGTACCCAATGAAAACGGTGAATGTCATGCAGTTGTAGTACCGATACCACCGGGATGTACATCTGATGATGACTGCTCCAGCAATGATGCTTGTATTAACCGTCTGTGTCGCAGTCCGTGCGATTGTGGCACGAACGCTGACTGCCACGTACAGAACCACAGAGCCATATGCTCTTGCTCCCAAGGATACGAAGGCAATCCCAATATCGCTTGCCATGCCGTGGGTTGTAGGATAGATTCGGAATGTGAGTCTGGAAAGGCTTGCATCAACGGAAATTGCATCAACCCTTGCTTGATTAAAGACCCTTGCGGAATAAATGCGGAATGCTACGTGTACCAAAATCAAGCACAGTGTCGCTGTGCCAGCGGTTACAGAGGAGATCCGTTTGACAGATGCATAGTAGTTGGCTGTACTTCTAACAGTGAGTGCCCCAGCGACAGGCAGTGTATCAACGCACAATGTATCAACCCGTGCATCTATGACAACCCTTGCTCATCCCGTGCCGAATGCAGGGTTCAAAACCACATGTCCGTGTGTAGATGTCCTCCTGGATTAATCGGCAATCCATACGTGGATTGTAGACCCGAACCACAACCAGAATGCCGAGAAGATCCCGAATGCCCAGCTAGGCTTGCTTGCTTGAATAACAAATGCCAGGATCCTTGCGCTGTCTTGGAACCGTGCCGCAAACCGTCTGAATGTCAAGTTGTGGCGAGCATTCCTCTAAGAACACTGATTTGCATTTGTCCTCCAGGTTATATAAGTAGCGGAAGTGGCACTTGCAACCCTGTACGAGCAGTTGAAAAAGTAGCGTGCGTAAGTGATAGTGATTGTTCAGCCGATAAGGCTTGCTACAACTATATATGCAAGAACCCTTGCAACTGTGGCCCCAACGCAGAGTGCCGAGTCAAAGACCATAAACCCGTATGCACATGCAGGCAAGGTTTCGACGGTAATCCAGAAATTGAATGTAACAGGGTAGGATGCAGAAGCGACGATGAATGTTCAGGCCAGCACAGTTGCATTAATAGGCAATGTGTACCGGTGTGTGCAGCCGATGGTTCATCATGCGGACAAAAAGCAACTTGTTATGGTTTCAACCATCGCGCCACTTGCGAATGTCCTCCTGGTTTAATGGGCAATCCAAAGACCAGTTGCATATTAGTAGGCTGTAGATCTGACGATGACTGCCCTGGAAGTAGGGCATGCATAAATAACAAATGCGAATTACCATGTGAAACCGCCAACCCGTGTGATGCACCTGCCGAATGTAAGGCCTTTAATCACGTCATCGAATGCGTCTGTCCACCTGGCACGGTAAGTGACGGCAAAATGGGATGCATGAAGGTTGAAGGAAAGTGCCGGAAAGACTCAGAGTGTCCATCACAATATGCTTGTATTGGAGGCGAATGCGTCAACCCATGTAAATCGACTGAGCCATGTGGTGTTAATGCTGAATGTACAGTACTTGATACTGAGCCTGTCAGGACCATGATTTGCCAGTGCTTGCCGGGATATCAAGGAAATGCCGCCGTACAATGTGATAGAAGTAAGTAATAACATATTTTAGGGTTTTTACTTGAAATTAAACTTTACCTATACAATGTGTATACAAAGAAAATCATAAAATTTTACTTCTGTTTCGGGTTTTAAAAAAATACAAAGACATGTCAATTTAATATCAGATTGCTTTATTTGTATGTAATAAAAAAAATTTGTTGACACTTCACATATCTGTGACATCATCGATTATTTTTTTAAATGGGACACCCTATGTTTTAGTAGAATGCAGGTTTTCACGGCCGTTGTCTAATAAAGTAGTTTCTTCCGGGTCTTGCCTTGGTTGTCGAACTTGACTTGACGTTTCGCTGATCATCCTGTCTGCTTCTTCAGAAGGATTCTAAAGACTGAATCTATTGTGTTACACTCCTCGTTATATACCTAGGCGCCGCTTCGCTTCGCTGGTTATTGGTCGCGCTTGGTTCACTTCGCTGCTCATTCGTCGTGTTAGGTTGACCGTGACTTACTACAGTGCTGGTACTTGGCAATACCAGTCTCCACGTGTTACTAAGTCGATACCCATCCTCTCTGTTAAAGTTTTTCACGTTTTTCATAATTTCCAGTGATTCCCTAATGATTCGCGGATAATAGCGCGTATTCCTGTCTAATATATTGACGTCCTCGCAGTCGATTTTATGGTTCTTGTTATTATGGACATATTCTGCTATCGCCGACCTATCCGTGTATCCAAATCTGGTATTTCTCTGGTGTTCTTTGATTCTGCACTGGATACTCCATCAAAGGGTGTTTACCAGTTGAAGTGCACATGTGGTAAGAGCTACATCGGACAAACAGGACGGAGTATCCAGTGCAGAATCAAAGAACACCAGTGAAATACCAGATTTGGATACACGGATAGGTCGGCGATAGCAGAACATGTCCATAATAACGAGAGCCATAAAATCGACTACGAGGACGTCAATATATTAGACAGGAATACGCGCTATTATCCGCGAATCATTAGGGAATCACTGGAAATTATGAAAAACGTGAACAACTTTAGCAGAGAGGATGGGTATCGACTTAGAAACACGTGGAGACTTGTATTGCCAAGTACCAGCACCGTAGTAAGTCACGGACAACCAAACACGACGAATGAGCAGTGAAGCGAACCAAGCGCGATCAATAACTAGCGAAGCGAAGCGGCGCCTAGGTATATAACGAGGAGTGTAACACAACAGATTCAGTCTTTAGAATCCTTCTGAAGAAGCTGACAGGATGATCAGCGAAACGTCAAGTCAAGTTCGACGACCACGGCAAGACCGGGAAGAAACTACTTCACCCTATATTTTGTTCTAAAAATTGATAGCCTTTTTACAAAGGAATTCAGTGATATATATTTTTTTTTATATACAGTTTGTCTCACTTGACACATTCGCTGCCGCCGGTCACTTACGGGGACGCTCGGCTCTATCCGCCTGTGCCACCGACCACTTATGTGGCCAGTTAACGCACTTTTTTTAGAAAAAGCTGATTACATTTAGGGTAGCGTTTGTTGTTTTATACAGTTTTATAGTAATAGTGCAGTATTTTAATTTACTTTAGACCATTATTACATACAAATGATGAATTCCAAAACAGGCACACTTGCAAAGAACTGGCCGTGATATATTTTCTCAAATTAAATAAAACTATTTCTAATAAAAGCCCATAATTGTGCCTTCCCTCTAAGGAAAATAAAAATAAAAAATAATAAACCATGGATCACTAGAGGTATTAAAACGTCGGGAAAAAACTTACGGTCCTATGATTAGGAAATATAAAACCAACAAACCTTTCTATGAGTATTTCAGTAGGTACCGAACCATGTATAGGAATATGCTCAGAGCTGCAAAAGAATGTTACTACAAAGTCAAACTAAACATGGCAACTAACAAGTCAAAAGAGAGCTGGGCTATCATCAATGAGCTTAGAGGTAAAACTCGTCAGGCTACACCACAATTTAAAGTAGACCCCAATGCAGCTAACAATTACTACTGTACTATAGGAACAAAATTAACCGGGAAAATTGGGCCACGTAAAGACCCCTTAAGTTATCTTAGGGATACTGGGGTTCGTTCCTGGGAGTTTTTACTTATTTTATACAGATATAGTAGAACTAAAAGAAATTATTTATGATATAAAAACAAAAATCTTTTATCTGTAAGAATCTTTGAAAATATGCCAGACAGAACACTAAATATTTTAGTTCATCTTATTAATCAGTCTTTTGAGTCTGGTATATTTCCTTCCTGTCTGAAAACTTCTATTGTCATACCAAAGGGAGAAGTACCGACGAACTCTCAAATTTTCGACCGATTTCTTTATTATGTACTCTTTCTAAAATAATTGAAAAATTAGTTAAAAGAAAAATGTTGGTTTTTTTTAAATGTTCACAAAATACTAAATATTTGTCAGTTTGGGTTTCAATCTAATAAGAACACTAGTGACGCTATGTTTATGCTTCTAGAAGAAATCTACTACAAAATAAATGAGGGTGAGGCAGCTGCAGCGATATTTTGTGATTTGTCGAAAACATTTGACTGTGTGAATCATGAAATATTGTTGCAAAAGCTCCACTGCTACGGATTCAGAGGTACCTCTTTGGCCTGGTTTCAATCCTGCCTTACTAGACGCTAGCAAACTGTGGAATCTGCAGGGCAACAATCTAGTGTGGCCGGGATGACTTGCGGTGTTCCACAAGGGTTGGTACTTGGCCCAGGTCTCTTTTTGTTATATATAAATGACTTGACTTCTATCAACATATCGGGAAGTTTTACGCTTTTTGCTGACGACACCACCATCTTATGGCACAATAAAAATCCAAAAGTACTACATAATGTATTAGTTCCGATATTTTCTTGGTAAAAAAAATGGTGTGATTCAAATCTCCTCACTAATGTAGTGACCTTCGGTTGCAGCCTCGAGCAACTCCATCTCGGAAGCCACATTCTGGCGAATAGACATCACTCTAAATTTTCAAGAACATGTAATGAACATAAATAAGAAATTAGTCTCAGGGTGTTATGCTATCCACACAATCTCTACCGAACTGGGTTACTCTATGGCAAGGATAGCGTATTTTTCTTTAATAGAGTCACACTTAAGATATGGTATTCTGTTTTGGGGATCGTGTTGTCAGGGGACAATTAGCAGCGTACTCACCTTACAAAAACGAGCAATTAGATACATGTGTAAAACGCGCGTGAGAGACTCTTGCAAACCTCTATTTGTTGATCACAAAATTCTAACGTTAATTACTATTTTTATTCACGAGACAGTCTGCTTAGTTCATAAAAAACGAAATAAGTTCGACTTTGCTAATAACCGTCGCAACACCCGCCAAGCTAAAAATATCTGTTTACCTTTACCATCGACTACCCTTATAAAAAAATCGTTAATTTATAATGATAAAAAACTTTACAATCACCTCCCATTAACTTTAAAAAATATTGCCCCAGATAACCAATTTAGGAATGCTGTAAAAAATTTATTACTCGATAAACCCTATTATAATCACAAGAATACTATGATGATTCTATTTAATATGCTTTCATTACATCTGTTTCGATATATACATGTTTATTGACATTATATATATTAGATTGTTGGTATTATTGTACACTGTAATGATCTACTTTACTGTTTATGTGACGATTATACAAATATTGTTTGTGTTTTACAATCTTACACTTTGTCAATAAGATACTTCATTAGACAATAAAGTTTACATCTATCTATCTATCTATCTATTATATACAAATAAAGCAATGTAACATTATCATTTGATGTGTATTTATATTTTGCGAATGCAAAATAGAAAAGAGTTATAAATTTTATCTGTTTGTTTTAGGACACACAGTATATTGAATATACACTCTAAATCTTAACTCTTTTTCAGTGGCAATATGCAGTACCGAAAAAGGTCTAATCCGAACAGCTGATGGTAAATGTGTTTGCCCACCAAATACAGCTCTTAACGAAAATGACGAATGCATTCCGTGCCCGATAGAAAAAGGTCTTAAAATAGACGAACGTGGTCGTTGCATTTGTGATTTAGAGAAAGGTTTGATCATCGACGAGCGAGGTAACTGCGTATGCCCCATAGAATTTGGTTATCATTTAGATTTCCGAGGAAACTGCATACCAAAGACTCCCCCGAAATGTGAGGAAGACTACCAATGTCTGGACTATAAATATTGCAACCTAGATACCAAGACCTGTGACGATCCATGTAAAATCAAACACTGTGCTGTCAATGCACTTTGTACCGCTACGAACCACCGAGCTGTTTGCCAGTGCGGCAAGGGTTATGTTGGAGATGGAGAAATTTATTGCAGTGAGTACTTTTTTCTTAATAAACAAGACAGATGTCAGTTTCTTCATTTTATGAGTATTTAATTAATAGTATCTTCGGCAACAATTTTATTGGTTATTTGAAGGTAAGAACAAAAATGAAACTTTATTGTGGTATTTTCAGATGAAACCAGCAAATACAAGACTGATTTCCCAAGGCCGGATCTGACGGTCAGTTGTCTATCTGACGGAGTACAAGTTGAAATAACATTAGGAGAAATAGGATTTAACGGAATCCTCTACGTGAAAGGCCACAGCAAAGACGAAAAATGTAGAAGAGTGGTTTCCATCGACTCAGGCGAGAGGCTGGAATTCTTCAAAGTACAGTTTGGAAATTGTGGCCTCATACATGTCAATGTAAGTTTTCATACTGTCTTGGCGAACCTAACTTATAAATTGTCCAATTACAGGGAGAAGCTAGCTTTGTCTTGGTCATCCAGAAACATCCAAAACTTGTCACTTACAAGGCGCAAGCCTACCACATTAAGTGCGTGTATCAAACTGGAGAACAAAACGTGACCCTCGGCTTTAATGTGTCCATGTTAACCACAGCCGGAACCATAGCCAACACCGGCCCCCCACCAACTTGTTTAATGAAAATCGTGACTCCGACCGGCCAAGAAATCAACTCCGCCGAAATAGGAGACAACCTTATGTTGCAGGTCGATGTGCAACCAGGGTCGATATATGGAGGATTTGCCCGAAGCTGTGTGGCCAAGACGATGGAAGATAGCGTAGAAAACGAATACCTAGTAACGGATGAAAATGGCTGTGCTACCGACGCAACGATATTCGGAGAGTGGGACTACAACCCAGACACTCAGAGTTTGTTGGCCAGCTTCAACGCATTCAAATTCCCTAGCAGCGACAACATTAGATTCCAATGTAATATAAGAGTGTGCTTTGGAAAATGTCAACCGGTAAGTAATTTTGGATTCTTTGGCTTAGCTTCGTAATCATTTAAAATTGGTTTTATTAATCAAACAGTCACCTTGCTACCCCACAATGACCAGTTCTTTCCACAATAATAATTCACCAAAGTAAAATCACTTAATTCATTTCTATTAATTTGGATTTAATTTTGCCAATGCTCAGTGAGTAACAGAATATCATGTTTGTAATTATTAAAAACATCATTATTTATATTTAAGATTTTATTTCCTAAGCACCAATGTGCAAAAGCGTACCTATATCGTGGGCTTTAATGTCACAGCAAACGGGGCTTTATTAATCATATATTTATTTCGCCCTGCATACACATCGTAAATATTTTTTTAGGTGAATTGCCGAGGTTACAATGCCTTCGGAAGGCGTAAGAGAGCAATTGAATCAGATTCAGAGAATAGCACAGATGTCGCTCTTGGAGGGGACCTATTGAGCGGCCAGTTGAGAGAAGAAATTACCATCCAGTCCAATGCAATTTTGACATTAGAAAGACGTGAGGAACGCGGTTCAAATCCCCATACAGGTATGGCAACATTCTAAAGATTACACGTGCAATACTACCTATAAACCTCAACTTACCCCACAAAGTTATTGGGAGATATTTAAGAGGTGTCTTTAAACACTTCCTGATTCCAGATAAGATACGGTGTTACTGAATATAGTTTCTTCCTGTGTAATTGCTGTAAAATTTCTAAACATCCTGTATGCATACACAATATTTTCCATTGGTATGTTCTGGGAATAGTCTGGTCAACATATTCATGTGATATAAATTAAAGAACATTCTTGTAATATTGGTTACAGAATATTCTCTCAGAAAGAAAAACAAATGTGCATAATCATGAGAAATTCAAAAACTCTTGAACATACATCACATTATAATGCTAAATCACAAAAATCAGATGAGTGGTTTTTTATTACAGTACCTAGTGTTTTTAAAACGAGGAAATTAAGAAAAAATTGAACTAAAAGGGATTTTTTTGAATAATTTCTCTGATTCTAATCACACTTTTCATTCATCTAAACATAGTACCAAAAAAAGTTCGATGATCCCATCAGTTGTAATTATACCATAGAAAAGGTGCTTTTCTACCAAAACTGCTCCTAAGCACTGTGTTTAGCGTTCGTCTTAAGCACTTTTTCCTGGAGTACTCGAGAAAAATACTTAAATTTGGACATCAGGTACATAAGTTCATTTACATCCATTCCCTTTCAGACTGTCTCCAAATCGAGAAAATCGAAAAAACCGGGACAAAGACGGGAATTTAGTCCATCCGGGAGAAAGACTGGTATTTCGGAAAGTAACCAGAATCGCAAATGGTATAGGCTATGTATGTTCTGGACCACTGCGGGTTCTTAATGACGTCATGAGGTGAATGGCATGTGTCCATTCGGAGTGGCCACGGGGGAGCGTTGATGGGGGGGTTCTTGCGTGAAAGGGAAGTGTCTGGAAGCTGTCAATTTGATTCTACCTCTTAAACAAATATAGGCTAATTTTAACAGGTCTGTACAAGTTTAGCCATGCCTTAAACAGATCGTTTTAAATGGCTATCAAACTGATGTTAAACAGGTTTGAACAAGTTTAAACAGGTCTTAAACAGATATGAACATATCTTAAACAGGTCTGTACACGTTTGAACAGGTATTAAATAGCTATAAAACTGATGTTAAACATGTCAACAAATTTAAGCATGTCTTAAACAGGTATAGGCAGATCTTAAACATGTCTGTGCAAGTTTAAACAGTCTGTAGGATTTAATGAACACCTGTTTAGCGGCTTCCCTTCAACTGTCCTCCGTGGCCACTCGGGATGGAAACATGCCGTTCACCTCATGAAGTCATTAAGAGCCCGCAGTGTTCCTCTACTCAGTTATTCACAACATACATAGCCTATCTACTTAGAGAAAACCGCCAAAGAAAACACTTTTTTGGCGAGTATGATTTCACTCCGTTTTAAATGTAGTATATGATGAGTCAGACCTTTAATAGGGCATATTTTAAAAATCGTTGGAACCCAAATAATCGTATTTTTATACTGTCTTCTTTGGTTTTGCAAAAAATAGCTTCAGTCACTTTAGTTTGACTGACAAGAAGTGTGCACAGAAATAGATTTTTACGTTAAAGTATTGCAGAGATTGGTTTGTCTAAAATTTCGAAAAATCGCGAAAACTTGTATATTTATATGCAATTTTAAAGCAAAAATTGTATACTAATTCGTTTCTAGTGGTTATTTTACACAATACGATTAAATGGTATTAGAAATTATTTTTTCTATAAGATATAGCAAATAAGTCCAAGATAAAATCTAATTTTGTATTAGTTTTCCGACACTTCGGAAAATTGTGAAAATTTATATTTATATGTATGTGCTTATATCTTTTTGAGTAAGCTCTGGTATAAATGTAAAAATATACAGGGTATTTCATTTAAAATTTCAAAGTTGGAGTAATTTCCGGGAAACAGGAAGTGATGGAAAAACCCCTGCCAACTTTAAGACATATCTTGAAAACTATGGCTTGTCTAGTATGATTCCGTTGATACCTGGTATTGATTATTTTACTTATTACTTCATATTAGATTGCAAGGAAAATCGGGAAAGAAGACCGGGAATAACAGGGAATTTCGTGTAAAATTTGGTAGACACCCTGTGTTTCAAGCGTATATAGTTTATGACGTAGTAAACATAGACTATACTTAAAAAATAACAGGAAATATTTTATGAACAATAGGCTGGTGCCAATACCTTTTTGAAAAAAAAATATTAACAGGCAAGGTTATAACTAAGAGATAAAACAAAAATTGAACACGAGATAAAGTGAAATTGTGTTTAGGGGTTGAAAGTGTCTTTTTTTGCGATTTTCGGCCAAACGTGACCTCCTAGCGGAAAATGTCCTTTACGAAAGTTGTAGATGATAAAAAATGTAAAACTTTCAAATGAAGCATTTTACAACATAACCACAAACTTTCTGAAAAAGCTGTGGAAAACCGATTTTCCGGTTTTTAATTTTTTTCTCTTAAAAATAATTCAGTTTACATGAAATTATGTGAAAATATACCTTCTTTGCATTGAATAAGCATGATTTTTTTTTGAATCTGGGAAACAAGTAGTTTCGAAAAGTGTAAATATCTCGAAAGCTACTCGTTTCCCAGATTCCAAAAAAAAATCATGGTTATTCAATGCAAAAAATGTATAATTCCACATAATTTCATGGAAATTCAATTATTTTTACGAGAAATAAAAACTGAAAATCACGGAAAATGTGAGGTTATGTTGAAAAATGCCTTGAAAGAAAGTTTTAGATTTTCACTTTTCGCCGAAAATCGCAAAAAACACTTTCAACCCCTAAACAACACCCCCATTTTAAAATTTCACTTTATCTCGTGTTTAATTTTTGTTTTTTCTCTTCATTATAACATTAACTAAATCGTCTGGCTGGTCCTTGCCTATAAATAGTTTTTTTTTTATCTGCTTTGGCACCAGCCTACAACTAAAATTGTTCTGTAAATATTTAATATTGAGTACCTTGGAATATTGTGCAAATATTCTAGAACATTACAACAAAATCTGTTTTAATAACGATGATTGAGTATGTGTTTAATACAATATTGTATAACCTACTGAATAATGTTTGATAGTTAATACGCTCTTTTATGTTTCACAGCTCCAAACGCGCAGAGAGTAGAAGATATATGCGTGTCGATGATTGGATTCATCATAGCTCTAATTATCACTGCCCTTTTGTCCTTGGTGGCTGTCGCCGTGGCAGTGTCCTGTTGGCTCATGGCCTATCGTCGCAGACCTAAAGCCACCGGTCCTCTGCCGCATCCGCCCGAGTTCCCCAACCCCTTATTCACCACCCCGGAGCCGATGGCGGAACCAAGCCCAGACTACCTCACGTAGAACACAGCAAAAACTAGTTTTTAAGTTCTCAATACTCTTAAAACGTATTCTTATACCAGAATAATGACATTATTTATACGTATTAAAACAAACGAATTGCTAAGAGCAAACGAAATACTCGATTATACATATTTTTTATATTTAAACGTTTACTGTATATTTAAATTCGGACGTTTGTAACATTTGTTTGCTTTCTTTATATCCGTCCGATTGCTACTCACTCAACTCTATACTGCCAAAAGGAAGTGACTTGTGTTACAAACACAGTAGTGAATATATTTTTTTTAATTGAAATGACCGGAAATGCGTACGGCCATGACCGTTTTAATATTTAGTTAGGTTTGAATTTGTTAGTGATGCTGTGGTTCGTACGCATTTTTGCCTATCTTTTCCACCGGCTGTTCTTTTACTAGTATTTTATACAGACAAGGGAGAAATAAATATGGTGGTGGTCTTCTTAACGCTTTAACGAAACAATTCCTAATTAATTGACTACGTAAGGCCCTTGAATCTGTTTTATGTGACGTACTTTGTTTCCTATTGTATATAAATTTGAAATAAGTAATATTTTCAACTATCAGCCCCTGGAAGACGTGGAAACACTTAGATAAGACTATAAATATTATTATGAACCTGTATAAAGTGTATGAATGATGATGAATGCGGAGCTACTGCTCCAAAATTTTATTTTGGTGCTGACTGATTTTTTTTTTACTCGAAACAGTCAATGTTAGTCAATCATTTCTTAATAATAGTACCTATGTTTATATACTTGTACGCCTCAACGAGGCAAAACTATTTTAACCAAAAAGTATTACAGTGAAAATTTTAAGCTAAATTGTATAGGTATTTCATTGGCTTCCTTTTAATCTTTAATTACAACCAAATGCCTGTGAATGTTATTTAAATTTGTTTTTACCGCTATTTAACTAATTTCATTATTTATGTTAATTATTTTGTCTTTTGTAATATGATGTTCTAACGATGATTCCTTAAAATTGTCATATTTGTGATAATCGCTTCTTTAATAAAGATTATTGTTTAATAATAAAGATGGTTTTTTTTTCTCAACATTTGGAGCTAAATTTGGGAGGGTGGATCCGTAATAGTCAGTTTATTTGGTGCAGGCCTAGAGGCGACTAAATAGTTATTAATTATTTAAGAGGATTAACAAACAGCTTCAAGAAAAAGCACTCGAACATCAAGGAGAAATTCACATGGCCTTCATTGATTTAACCAAGGCGTTTGACTCGGTGGACAGGGAAGTGCTCTGGAAAATTATGCTCCGCTTAGGTATCCCTAGAAAATTTGTGGAAGTATGTCGCAGTCTACATACAAACAACAACGCCCAGGTTATGTATAATAATGAGGCAACCGAACCTTTCCAAACCCTCACTGGAGTTAGGCAGGGATGTGTCCTGGCACCCCTACTTTTTAATTTGTTTACCACTGCTCTAACAATTATTGTTGACAACAAACTGACAGTCAGAGGAATAGGTCTCAGATACCGTTCTGATGGCGGTCTCTTTAACATAGGGCGCTTTAGAGCTTTCACGAAGACACGCACACGATTCATTTGTGATCTCCAGTATGCGGATGACTGTGCACTTTTAGCCTCTACGCCGGAAGAGGTTCAAGAACTTTTAGATGTGTTTGCCCAGAGCTATGATTCCTTGGGACTTTAAATCAACATTGGAAAGACTAAGATTATGTCAACTCCTCATCAAGTGAACCAAACGGCATTACACTTAACGGAAATTCTCTTGAAGTGGTGGATCAGTTCAATTACTTAGGCAACGTTGTTAATGACAAAGCAAACATGGACAGCGAGATTCGCAATAGAATTAACGCTGCATCTAGAGCACTCTGGGGACTTAGAGAGAGAGTATTTGACAACCACGACCTTGCTTTGTCAACGAAAATGGCTGTCTACAGAGCAGTTGTCATTCCAATACTGCTATATGGATGTGAAAGCTGGGTCACTTACCGTCGTCATGTGAAAGAATTAGAACGTTTTCAGCAAAGACACCTCAGAAGTATGATGAAAATCCGTTGATTCCATCACATATCAAACGTGGAAGTACTCAGGAGAGCAAATAGCCTTCCAATTGAGGTGCTTATTTCAAGAGCACGCCTAAGATGGGCAGGTCACGTTCATCGTATGCATGATAACCGCCTTCTTAAATGTACACTTTATGGTGAATTGCTAAGCGGTAGAAGAAGGCGTGGCGGTCAACGAAAGAGGTTCAAAGACGTTCTCCATGAAAATCTAAAATCCTGCGGTATTCCAGACGAGCAATGGGAACCACTTGCAGTGGACAGAACCGAATGGCGAGGGGTTGTGGCCAGCTATCAAGGAAATGTTGCGCTGCAAGAAGGCCGAATCCAAGACCTAACCAGGTCTATGTTTGTCCTGACTGCAGTCGACATGTGCTCTCCCGAATTGGCCTCTATAGCCATAGTCGTGTGCACCGTAGATGAATGGGAATTACAATAGACTACACCTTTTACTTGTTTTTTATTACACACAATCTATCGACTGTAACATTTTTTTATACTCGGACTTGAGTAAAGGCTAATAATAATAATAATAATAATAATAAATTTATGAGAAAAAATATGCACCCCATATTTTCGAGTGGATTGAAGGCTTGTTAATCCCCGAATGTAATTCAACGTTTTATCCATGACCACAGCTATTAGGAGCGTGAAAGCCATATGGGAGCAGGTGAAAAATTCTGATTTTGGAAAACGTCAGATTTGACAAGTTTATTTTGATTAAGAATCTTTTGATTTTGAGCAAAAAATAGAAGGTCTTTGAACGTTTTTATGACAAGAGTTTGCAATTTTTTTGCAATTATCCTGGTCAAAATGACAAGATCGTTCTTGATATAAATATTAATGTTAATATTAATAGTAATTCTAAATAAAATTCTATAAAATCGAAGCGTGGTATTATGAATTCCATGAAAAACAGATCTATTAAACCTTCCTAATATAGTGATAGTGGATATTTATATCAAAAGGACAGCCAAATCCAGGAACAGCATTAAGCAAATTAAGGACGATTAAAAAATAAAAATGGATTTTTTAATCAAATTTTCACATAGAAATGAACCCAGAGGATATATTGGAATGCATAGATGAGAAATACAGGGAGCAGTGTGAGTGTGAGAAATTAGAAACACGTTTTAGTGAAGAGGTAGATCATTTAAATTGGGTGTTCCATTTTATGTTGCCAGAGTTCTGGAATCACTAAATTACTGGTCAGAAGGAACAAAAGTGGGAAGATATAAATTTCCCAAGAAAGACCAGGGCGAAGAAAATTTTATCGTGGGTCGGACAGTTTCTCCGAAGGGCTAATATAGTACATTATACACTAAGGGAGAGAAACGTCTTATTTTTCCTGAGGTGTAATTTGAGGCCCGAGGGCAACAAATACATCGAGGGAAAAATGGCGGTCTTTCCCGAGGTGTATATACTATTTTTTCCACGATCGGGAGTAGAAACATTCATTTCATAAATAAAGAATTATAATAAATTGGAGCGAAATTACAATATTTAGAAGCCTTTGGGATATTTCCATTCAACGTATCATGGCAACAGATATTTGTTTACAAATACATTTGTCAAGTGCAAAAGTTGAGTTTTGGCATTTTTGGTATGGAAAACCAAGAAAAACCGCAAGATATCGTTGAAGCTGCCGGTGCAGCAGTTTTAAACTTATTACCCACAAAATAAAGAAATTTGTATGATAAAGCGTACAATCAGTTCAGAGAATGGTGTAAGAAAAAGAAGGTACAAACATACATGGAAAATGTTATGCTGGCCTATCTTCATGAAAAATCAAATGAATATAAATCTTCCACGGTATGGGCCCATTTTGTTTAACTATTGGGCATGGAATAAAAACTCCCCTAGGGAAATTATTGTCTTATTTCGTCCCTAGGGAGTAAATGCTTTACTTCTGTCACAATTTTGATGCCATAGAAATCGATTTCTACTCCCGGTCATGGAAAAACAGTTTTTCACATACATATTCAGTCATTTAGTAATAAAGTAGATGAGATTACAATGTTACTTATCACGTAGTTTGTATTAGTGAAGTTTGACTAAAGCAAAATGAGTTACAGAGTATTAAATTGAATGACTATAACATAGTACATTTCTTTTGTAGAGAGAACCATGTCCATGGTGGAGTCGCAATTTACGTGCGTAATGATGTTGAAGTAGAGCAGTTATAAATCAATTCTGTATAGAAATCAATGCAGAGTATACAGCAATTACAGTAAAAAAAACTGTTATAGTGGTTTTATATAGGTCCTGTTTGGGAAATTTCATAGAATCTTTTGACACTTTTAAAGAGTAAAGTAAATAGAACAATAGTACTGGGGGATTTCAACGTGGATGTTCTGTCAGATAGTACAATGAAAAAACAACTACATACAACATTAATTGCCTTTAATTATGAATCTTTAATGGCAATGTGGAGACAGGTGTTATAAAAGATGATATATCCGATCATTTCGGGCAGTATATTTAATATACTGCCCGAAATGACTTTAAGTCAAAATTTCATGGGACCGAATTATGCCTAAAAATAGGGAGTACCTGAAAATAACGAAATTGGGGAAGTGTGAATTTAAACATATTATAAGTAATTTAAATTGGGAAGAATTGTTCAACAGTAATGATCCAAATTATCTGGCAGAATATCTGTGTGACAGTATCTCTCTTGGAGTAAAGGCGGCTTTTCCAATAAAATAGCAAGAAACACTCAGAAAACTGACTGGTTCACTGATGAACTAAAAGATCTTAGAAACAAGGTGAATTTCTTAAAAAATCGGTATGTAATAAGTGGTTCCCAAGATGACAGAAATGAATATAAATTACAAAAGAACCAATACCGAAAAAAAATTAGAAAAGCTAAGTTAGCAGTAAATGATCGGTTGCTATTAAATTACAAATGAAAACAAACAGCAAAGTACAATTATCACTGCAAATGAATTCAATAATTATTGTACCATAATGATCGACAACATTATCACGAAAATACCACCTGCGCCAGTAACCGGGGCTAAATCAATCAATCATTAACACTTGAAACAAAAAACTCTTTCTATCACCTGTAAATGAAAACGAGGTTTTTAATATTATATGCTCATTAAGAAATTCACCTTGTGCAGATACTTACAATATTAGCACAAAACTAATTAATATAATACCACAGATTCTATGTACCCGGATGTCGCATCTAACAAATTGTTTTACAGGGGGGTTGTTTCCATCCTACCTGAAAGTATGTCGAGTTATTCCAATATTAAAAAAGGTGACCCATATAACTGAGATAACTATGTATTACTATAGCTCCGGTAATATCTAAAATAATTGAAATATTGATTAAAAATAGGCTGACAGAGTATCTTGAAACAAATAATCAACTAAGCGATCAGCAGTATGGCTTTCGTTCACTAAGGTCCATTTCTCAAGCAGTATTAGATATTGTCCATTCAATAGTAAATAACCATGTTGTTGGAACATACACACGTGCAATTACGTGTGTCTTGTCTAAAGCTTTTGATAGTGTGTCTCACGACATCTTAATAATGAAATTGGAAAAATATGGAGTATGTGGCTGTACATTAAAGTTAATACAATCATTCTTACAAGATAGACAACAATATGTAATTTGTGATGCAAAGAAATCAGATAGTAAAACTATAAAACATGGAGTACCACAGGGATCCGTTTTGTGACCCCTGCTGTTTATCATATACATAAACGACCTACCAGGTTACGTTGATATTGCTGACGTTTTTTTATATGCAGATGACGCAACTCTTTTACTACATGCAAAATATAAAAATGCACTAGATGAGATGACAGGGAACACACTACAAAAGCAGAAGACTACTTCAATTCAAACATTCTATCCTTAAATCAAAATTAAACTCGAACAATAAATGTTTTCACTAGACATGGCAGCGATGTAGGAGACCAAAATGTGAAATTATTAGGCTTTCACATTGACTACAACCTCACTTGGAGGAACCATACTCAGGAGCTATGTAAAAAAATTTCCAGATCACGGTTTGCTTTGAGTCGATTGCGAGGCATCGTATCTAAAGATGTATTAAAGACAGCATATTACGGACTTGTACGTTGTCATCTCAATTACGGAATTTTAATCTGGGGGCATGTGCAGTGGCACATGAACCATTCCTATATCAGAAAAAGATTATAAGAGAAATGGCAAATGCATTGATACACGAATATAATTCAAGAATAAAAGTAAAATAATATAAGACCAATCAGAATTTTTACCATTAAAGATTTATAATACACTACCAGAGGCATGGAAGGATTTCTCACAAAAGAAATTAAAATGTACGGTTAAGAGGGCTTTAGTTGTGCAGGCCTTTTACACGATCTATGAAGTTTTTGAGTGTAACTGGTTTTAATAAACAAAAAAATAATAATTCAAATGTGCTTTTAGAGGGCGGAATATTAAAACAATATTTTTAGTCGCAAACTCCTCTATAAAATCCTCATACTATAAGGAACGTAACCAGACTGCAACCAACAGCTACTCTCCGGGCTATGTGCCCCGCCGAGCGCTGAATTACAAGTTACAACCTGGCGCGTTAAGTGTAATAATTGCATATGCATTGCATGCAGAGTAGCTGTTGGTTGCAGTCTGTTCGTAAGTTCCTTATAGTATAAGGATTTTATAGAGGAGTTTGCGACCAAAAATATTGTTTTAATATTCCACCCTCTAAAAGCACATTTGAACTATGCTAAGCCCAGTCAGGCTATTTATTTTTCGATTGCAACAGACACTGGACCACTAGATGGCGCCTGGTGACTATTTTACATGTCGCTATCCCAAAGATGCCGAAATGGACTAAATGGTCAAGTGATCCTCGTGCCGGTCGTCACATGCCTACCTTGCACTGACGAGAGCCAACAGCTCGAAACTGCAGTCTGCAAGTGGTGTGTGACGACTGGCACGAGAGCTCCTTTAAGTAGGATCAGTCTTTCGGCTGGTGTTTGTTGCAATTGAAGCATTAGCGTTTTGATGGTAATATGCAATTATTACGCTTAACGTGCCAGGCTTGTAACTTGTAATTCAGCGCTCGGCGGGGCACATAGCCCGGAGAGTAGCTGTTGGTTGCAGTCTGGTTACGTTCCTTATAGTGCCAATCTCCATATTAAGAGGAGATTGGCCTTTTGTGTTCTGACATAGTAAATAACTTAAAAAGTATCATAGCACATTGACCTTTTTAAAGTTAATGCATATAACAAATTGGCCTTTAAGAATAGTTTTATACAGAAAGTATAAAACCTAGGACATTGGCCTTTTTCCCCACTTAAACTATTGAAGAAGTGGAGTTTGGCAGTGCATTTATCTCAGAAACATCAATTTTGGAGATTGGCCCTTATTTTTCCAAGTATAAATATATTAATCTGTCTTAATTGTTTTTGGAATGTAGTGGGGGATGTTATTCTCCTTTTAATTTTTTATGTAAAATTGGACATAACTAAGCAAAGTTGTATTTTTTGTAATTGTATAAGTTAATAAATGCATCTATCTATTTTATATTCATACGTTCAGGCAAGGCGGTCCCATGCGCTATTAGCACAGCAAAATGGGAAAATTTGGATGAAATAATTCGGAACGGGCTGAAATTTTGGGAACAGGCTTATTTTGTGGTACTTTTTAACATATCAAAAGTCCTCACCTGTAGACGCCGGCGGAGAGAAGGGGGGAGAAAATAGGTAACAAAATTGGTTTTTCGCAAGAAACTCTGAAAGTATCAATTTTACTGTAAAATATGTATACATGAAAATTGTAGGTAATAAAAATCCGCACTATTTCGTTTTTTTTTTTTTAACTTTGTAAGACCTATTCAAGCCAAGATAGTTTTTTTTTTGAAATTTTCACAGTTTCACGACGCAACGGAAACGCGTAAATTCTTCGCTCAAATCACGAAAATGGTCATTCCGATCGCAAAATGTTTCAAATGAAAGTTGTAGAGAATTCAATTACGAATAATTTCCTTTTATTTTTCATTTCTATTGGATCAATATCGGCAGATATGAATTTTTAAACATCTTTATAGCGCGCTCCCAGAACACTTGTTCCATGATAAAATCTAAAAAATAGTGTATCTAATGAAAGTTAAAGAGAATTAAATTTTGAATATGTTGGTGCATGTACAAAATCGATAATAACGAGTGAATGGAGACAAAAGGGAAAGCATGGAAAAAATGTCATTTTGAAGTGCATTTTGACAAATAGCTATTTTTTGATTGGCTTTAGGCAATAATGACACTAAAGATTTTTTGAAGATAATTAAATTGTGTGTAAAATGAGCTCCAAGTGAACTTCATACAATGAATGGTTCACCAGTGACAGCTGTTTAAAGCTATGAGCAAAAATTTCTTTTTTATTATAAATTAAGATTTTTCTATATGAACTGTGCATAGTAATTTTTTAAAAATTTGTTTTGATCTATTTTTATTAATTTATATACATATGAAAGTAGTGCAATAGCATAAGTCGTTCGCAATATTGATTGAATGGAAATGAAAAATAAAAGAAAGTTGTTCGTAATTGTTCTCCTCCCCTCCGTCGGTGTCTACGGGTGAGGACTTCCGATATGTTAAAAAGTACCACAAAATAAGTCTGTTCCCAAAATTTCAATATTTTATCCACCCCCACCATTCACTTCTTACATGTTGTATTGCTTTTATCTAATATGTTGTACTGTATTGTGTTTACTATTTATTTCTTACTTGTTATATTATTTTCGTTTTGTAGTTTCCCCCTTTTGACATGTGTAAATACTATTTTGTATAATCAGCACCAATAAATTATCTAATCTAATCTAATGTGTAGTATTTTATTTTAGCATTATATTTTATAGTCTTTATGAACAAGGTAATAAGACTCAAATTCCAATGTTATTCGACGGGATCAAAACTTCTATGACAGTAATAAGTTTGGTTACATAAGTTATGACGTCACAGCTAATTGAGTTCATTAGGATCCTTGATTTGTTTGCTTGCAACTAAAGTGAGGTTATGGGTTATTTGTTTTCCCTCCAAGGCTCCAAGCAAATCACAAATCTCCAAGTCTGGCTACACGCCTACCACATTTCTTACAACAGGGCTAGATACTAAAGTTGGTCGTTGATTAGTGGTTGTGAACTGTGTAATATGACCAGAAACTGGACAGCACTCTTCTGCATTTGCTCTGTTAACCACTCGGCTGACTTTTGGTAACCATTGGCAAAAATCAGGTCGACCGGCACATTTCTAATAAGCACAACAGCCTGAATGGGGTAGGTAGGAAAGGAAACAAGGAGCTTCTTCTGAGGGTGGTTAACAGAATAACAATAGCATATTAGATTTTGTAATTTAATATATTTCTCTCCCTCAGGTTAGTCCTGGGCTAACAAAATCGACCGCAAGGACTCATTGTATATAATTAATATATTATCCTATATACATAAGATAACAGCAAAAATTCCAATTCACAAACAAGATTAATTAAGTAACGTTGAAATCCATATTCAACATGATCAGTCAAGTTTTATTACAATAATAATTAATTAATAACATAATAGAATCTAAAATAAAATAAAAAATTACAATAAAAAATCCTTCACCCCTTACAAAGGACAAGCTCTGGAAATAACGCAAAAATGCTCGTAACAAGAGTTCAGTACGGTCATATAAAAAAAACGAGAGGAAGGCACGATACACTGCCTTGTTTCAAAGGGCAGAGAGGTTATGACACAAAATAAAAATATATAAAACTTTAAAAATATATAATATATATATGTATATATAATATATCGATAACACAATAATATGCACCACTATGCATAATAGGCTTAAATTATAACTACCGTAATATACAGATGGAGTGAACATATACAGCTAACTAAAATAAAATCGTAAATATCATAACATCTCTACATTATTAGTGCCAATGCTAGGCCAAATGTCTGCCCGATTTAGGGAAGACATAATATCGTCAAAGAAATAGCTTGCGTTTGTTTTATTTCAGTTACCATATCGAGAGTCCAGTGTCGTTGCCAGGCCTATCAATTAATGCAGCAAACAGTGAGGGAAGAGGGTTGCTTCCGCAACTAACTTATAACTAAGGTTAGTATCTTAACAGAACCTCTGACTTACTTCGACGCCCACCTTCTACTTTCCATATTTTGGCAGTGACTTTAATTTTACGTTTTAACCAAATGAGAAATCCCGTCATTCCCGAGCGTTCCAATTGATCACCACAATATTCAAAAAAATTCGCATGTCCTTGACAATTACGGAACCGACTGTGAAGAAATTTGGGCAAAACAAAACTTAAATCGAGTATCATACGAAAATAGAAGGCGAGCGTAAAATAAGCAAGTTTTAACGACGCGAACCCCAAGCACCTCCGATAGGAGCCGGTGCGGACTGGGGTTCCTCAGGATTACGACCGAAGGATGGAAATTCGGTTACGCTAGCAGTGTTCGGAGCCCTCTGTTCCCAAGGGCCTCCCTGAACCACAAATCCGTTGTTCTGTGGGTCCCTGCCACGCGACGAGGAATTTTGTGTACTCGATTCAAAGTGGATATTCAAAGTGTGTTGTTTTTCACGAGTTTGTTGTTCCTCAACGTCCTGTAACTGTAAAGAAATTGTGTCACTAATACAGGTTCTAATTATAGTAATTAGCAGATAAATGCCCTGAATTTTCTCAAAAGTAGTCTTAATGAGAATTTTATTTTAATAAAGAATAGGATTTTGTAAGTTTTCTTAGCACTTTCAACAAATTTCACCCAACACCAAACGTGCTTAGCTCTATATTGTCGATTGGGGATGTTACTACACAAAACTGCATAACATTTATTCCACAATTTATATGAAATTTTTGCACATTTTTTATGTGAATAATTATAATACACACTTGGTAACTGTTTCATGAGTTTTGTTCAGTTTTATATGACATACGTTTCTGTCTTGCAACCATTATCAAAGAGTCTTAAAAACTGACCTAAAAGTGACTGTTTACAATATATAATATCTCTGAAATACTCTATCTACTTAAAAAGGGATGACGTGATTTGCTGTTTCTTTAAATTTAACAATACAACCCGGTACTAGGAACTTCGCTTTAACTTTACCACAGTGTTTATTTAGGGGTATTCACAGATTCTATTGTGTATTATAACATTTTTATGGTTTCTTAGAGCCTTCTTAATTTCTAAAATTTCAAACATATCTAGGATTTTTTCTTTGCTTACATTATGCAAAATTTAACATTACTACCATTAAAAAAGTGATTTTGATCAATGCAATGTTCGGCAAAACCAGTTGATTTTTTACAATCTAAAATAGAATTTCTGTGTTCTCTTAACCTCACATCTATACTGCGGCCATTCTGACCTATATACACGGCATCACAGTCATCACACATTATTTCATATACTCCCGATTTTTAAATATCTTCTGTTTTTTCTTTATTATTAACTAACAAGAGACCTAAATTATTTTTATTCGATGATATTGTATTAATGCCTAATTTATTTAATGTATTACATACTGAGTTGCTAACCCTATTTACATAATTTACTATGCCATTTTTTGTTTTCTATATTTGGTACGTTATAAAAATATTTTTGTAATAGTTTTCTTTGTTTATTTTTTATCAAGGGCACGAGCAAAATGTCAAAAGCAGGTAACCAACATAAAACTGTAAAAATCGCTATAAAAAATTTGTATGGTTTATAACTGAAAACGAAAACAATCAGTTTATTGTAAATAAAATGCAGATTTAGTAGAAAAAAGTTACAAGTCAAATGTTCGTCCATTTTCTTTTTATGTACAAAACACAATTTTGAGTAAAAACGCTAAATAAAAATAACTAAAAGTGGGAGGTATTGACTTATTATATTAAAATTTAAACATACCGTTTTGTTATTATTGAAAATTAGTCTGTTTCTCTGATACCAAGAGTTTAATTCCATAATTATTGTTGACACAGATGTTGTAACTCTTCCAAGTTTTTAGAGGCTACAGTGATAGTAGTGTCATCGGCAAACATAGTTACTCTGCCGTGGCTAATATGGTTCGGCAGTTCATTGACATACAACATGAATAGTAGAGGGCCCAACACCGATCCCTGTGGAACACCCAGTAATACGTCAAAGATCTCCGAATTTGTCTCCTGCAGTTTAATCATCGTAGATCTGTCATTCATAAAGGAAATTAACCAGGATTGGATATGTCCTCCGATTCCTAAATAGGACAGTTTTTCTTTAAGCATATTTTTGTCAACGGTATCAAAAGCTTTGGATAAGTCGAAGAACAATGATACTACATAATGATCCTGATCCATATGTGTGTATACATATTCCAAAAGATGCAAACTAGCCGTTTCAATAGATTTTCCAGACCTAAACCCATGCTGGGATACCGTTAAAATATTTTTATGTTCGATGTAATTAGAAATTCTATTATGAACAACTTTTTCAATAATTATTTTTGAAAATATAATTAGTACAGAGATTTGTCTGTAATTCTCTACATTTTCAGGACAACCTTTTTTAAATAAAGGTATAACAGAAGCTAATTTTAATACATTAGGGAACTGCCCATGTTCAAGTGGGACACTGCAGTATAATCAGAAAAGTATAAATGTTGCACATTATCACTACTAAGCCAATGTTCACTAATCCACAATATATCAATTTTAAGAAGAAACTCAATTTTGTCTAGTTTATTGGATAAGCCTTGTACATTTACATGGAATAGACTGAAATCTGAACTACATAAGATATCTGTAGTTAGGTCATCACAGATGTTTGGCATAAAAAATCTTGGGAAGCTGTATCTTCGTCATCAACCAATTGGTTAAATTTAAAGAAATAGCAAATCAAGTCATCCCTTTTTAAGTCGGTGGAGTACTTCAGAGATATGTATATTGTAAACGGTCACTTTTAGGTCAGATTTTAAGACTCTTTGATGAAGATCACAAGACTGAAACAAATGTCAGATAAAACTGAACAAAATCCATGAAACAGTAAACCAAGTGTGTATTATAATTCTTTTGAATATGTTTCATCAAGAACCTACCGCAGAAACAATCCAATTCATTTTTGATGTACCTTTCTCAATCAATACATAGATGGAACTATCAAACTATATATTACTTAAATGTCAATTTTGCATTGAAATGTAGCAAATTGCAGATATAAATAACATCTAGTTTTTAAAATGTACCATAGGCTTTATTAACATTGCCATCGGTTATATTTTTTTTCAATAACCAATAGAAAAACTAAGCAATGATGGTTAAGTATAACTGAATATAAGGCGGTTAAACGTGGTTTTTACTATATTAAAACAAATGCTCAACATTTAATGGTCAAATTGCAAAATCTACTTACAAATTCTTCTTCTAAATTGAGCAAATGGTCTCTAGCTTCGATGACGTTCTCTTCTAGACCAGTAATAACTACCAGATTTGGATCATTATCGTCACTTCTGGGGAATTTAATGTCAACATTATAGTCCTCCATGATCTTCCGGATGCTGCGGCCACGGGATCCGATAAGCCTCGAATGGACTCGTGAATCGATGTTGATCTCTTCTTTGATGAGATCATTGAGTTCGTTCACTATCTTCATAATGTCCTCTTTGGCACGGTGAGTATTATCTTCATAGCCGGTTATGGTGATGATGTGTTCCTCGGGGTCCCCTAAAAAAAAAAAAAAAGATTTTTATTTACCGCAAACGTAATTAAATGATCTTTTATCATTACTGGGGAAAAAACTTCACCAGATTAGACATCCAGAGAAAGAATAGCAACATTGTAATTTTTAGAACTTTATGTATATTTAACGCCATTGGGAGGTCAAAGAGGGGCATCTGAAGAGTTCATGGCCCAATACAAAGATGGTGCTGGAACTCCCAATATGTTTCTGGAATTCCAACTTTGACAAGTCTCGCACTGGACGATCATCGAATGAAGATATCCGTGATGGTAGCTCAGTGTGCTAAAGCGTCTGGCTAGCAAACTGATTCAACACCCGCAAGGCGAAACAATTTTTCATTAAAAAAATTGCGCTGAGAGTGGTTCGGACTCCAAAATAAACTGTAGGGTCTCGTCTGTTCTTGAATCGCTCCAGGGGATTACTTTGGTAACTTGAGAGGCGGTTAAGAAAACATTTCAAACAACATAGTGTTGAAAATCCGTCAAATTATAAATGGGGAGAGTACCTACCGTGTTAATTCTTTGCAAGAATTATATAGCACAATTAACAATAAAGAGTCAGGAATGATCAAGAAAAAGGTGTTGTTTCACATCAGTTTGACCAAGCTCCACAAACTTAACTTCAATCTGTTGCCTCACCCTCCTATTCACCCGATTTAGTTTAGGTCCATTTGACTACTGGCTACAGTCTAATTCTAAAATTTTCCTGGTTAGAAAGAAATGTTAAAGCATAATGTCGTCGGAAAATATTTTTTGGAAATTCCAAGCAATGTGCAAGGAAAAAATTATTTATTGGAACTACAACGAAAATTCTATTTTTGAAAACTATTATAAAAATTCGTTCCACGGGTGTAATCGTTAAAGAACACGCCAAAACCCTCGATAAATTTTTCGAAACTATAACAAAATCCAACTTATTGCGAAATATTTCGCATGAAAAGCGAGCTCCATGTAAAAATAAAAACGCCGTTGGAAGAGGTTTTTATAATTAAAATAACATTTTCGCTCTACGGAGCGTTTTTTATGCAAAAATATCAAAAACTCATCAGTGTAATTTTAGAAAGTATACTAAATGTCGCTGCACAGTGACGTAACGTCGCTCCGACCACAAAGCCTAAGCATCGAGAGTGCCCTTTCATTTTTTAGCAGTCGATTTTGGCGGAAGATGGGTTTTCCGCGTATTTGCCCTAAACCGGTTCCTCATTGATTCGGTGGCAGAAGTATCTTTACCATGTACTCAGACGTGCTTGGGACCGCCTTGCCTGAACATATGAATTTATAATTGCCACAATATAATTCGAAGTCGTTGCGATTCAAGTTTTTTTAAGTTCTGAGGAGCGTCCTAAATTAATTATTATTAAAATAATAAAAATACGTAAATAGACAGGCAAGCAAAAGCCCATCAAAATTATAAACATTGAACTTTACATTGAATCTTTTTGTGTAACCGTTTGCTATAAACTAAACATTGGATGGTAGTTGGAGACATTGTAAGTCGTTCCGTTCCTCACCATGTGTTGTACACGGGCCAGACTATTATTATCATACATTTTCTGGGTTTTTTGTAAAAACATACTTTTGAAAAGATCAATATATATTTTTGAACTTTATATCATCTTTTTCTTGAGTTTCAAAATTCCCTTTCAGGTTAATTAAGAAAGTGTTAGTATTTACAGTGTTACAAAGTCCAATGGATATCATCAGTGATAGCAGTTATGCAAAACAGTAAGTATAGATTTCTGTATTTTTCGTCTGAATCAGTCGTTTCGAACCATTTAAGTGAACAGTATAATATCCACTTTAGGAAAGGTAATAAAAGTCCTTCAAATTACGTCACAATGGGCGTAAATTAAGCAACTACCTCGAAAAACTTATTTTTCCGAACTGCAACAAAAATTTCATTCTTGAAAACTATCATAAAAATCCCTTCCACGGGGTAATTATTGCAACGGCAATAAATGAAGTCCCACGGAGCGAATTATATCAAATTACGTCGCAAGATGCGTAAATTTAGCAACTACCTCGAAAATTAGAGTGTTAGCCTTAAGACAGTGCAGCGACGTCCGATTATGGTGCAAGAGTTAAGCAAAAATCGAAAGGACAAATTTTGTAGTCACATCGAACCCTTTAGGTGAATGTTCTATTAATCAATTTAGGAAAAGTAACGAAATGTCCCTGAGACACAAAAGCATGGATCGTTCACAGGAAAAACAATGGAACATAATATTGATTAGATAATGGATATGGTCTTAGGTGACTATATAAAAAAATAACGAAACTAAAAATAATTTGGTGTTTTCTTTCTGTCAGACCACGAAGTTCTGAAACAACTCTCATTTAAAGCAGATGAAACTGTTCTCTTACCTTTTTTAGGGAAGTTAATCTGCACATCGTGGTCTTTCCTGATCTTGGTGATGACGGCCCCCCTCTTTCCAATGATCTTGGGATGATAATCGGGATTTACCTCGAGCTGCAAAGCGAACGACCGCAGCTCGCGGTCTTTCCTGTCTGCCTCTAGATCCTTAACCCTGTCCAAAAGGGCCTCCTGGGCACGTTCTACATTAGCTGCAGTCCCAGTTATCTTAATAATATCTTCTCTAATATCAGGCGGCGATAGCACGATGTGAACATCGAACCTGTCCATAAGATCCTTAACGTCGCGTCCTTTCTGACCGATAATCGACCGATGCAAATCGAAGGGAACATCGACGCTAATCGTGATAGGAACCAGGTCCATGAGGGCCTGTTTAGCCCCCTGGCAGTTCACTTCCTTACCCGTTATCCTAATTACATCACACTGGCGGATGGGCTCTGAGTTAATATCCCCGTTGACTTGCTCATAATTGATGTATTCGTCCTGATTTTCCCTGTCGGGGAATTTGATTTGAACATCAAAATCGGAGGTGATACCTTGCACTTTATGACCCTTAGAACCCATGACTGTCCTGTGGTGCTTCTGTGGAATGATACATTCTATCGTGACCATCGACTCGAGGTCAGAGATAATCTCGTTGATCCTAGACTTGGCGGCCTCGATGCACTCTTTGGGGCCCTTCAGAACAACACGGTCACTCTCTATGCCTGAGCGAGGGAAAGAAATCATTACGCCACCGCACTCGTTCGTAATTCTATGCAGAACTTCCCCACGGCGGGCAACGAAATGTTTGTGATGACGGGGTTCCACTTGCATCTCACTTTCGATAATATTATCCTGGAAAAAATAGTCAACTGTTAAATAAAGGAGAAAACTGTATGGAGTGACTGAAACTTACGATGTCTTTGATAGTAGCTTCCAGGGCGGCCTTTGCCTCCTCGACAGCCTCTTTTTTGCCGATGATGGTGATGATTTCCCTATCTTCGTCTGTGTTGGAGGGAAAAACTATCCTAGCACCAGTGGCATCGCGAATTTTCTTTATGTTGGCACCATTTTTACCAATAAGGAACTTGTGATGTTGAGCTTTGGCACGTACCTATAACAAGGTAATGTTTGCTTTCTCAAAGTGGTGGTGGTGTTAGTAATAAAGCTCTAAAATGGTTTCAGTCATTTCTAGAGAACCGAAAGCAGAAAGTTGGGGTTAACAGTGTTCTATCAAGTGAAATAGTTTAACAATTATGGGATTCCTTAAGGCAGCGTTCTTGGACCATTGTTATTTTTAGTGTATATCAATGATATATATCGAGCATTGAAAAATTCTAAAATATATTTGTTTGCTGATGATGCGTTATTGTCAGTTCAAGGTACAGAGTATGGGAACATAATAGAACAAATAAATGAAGACCTAGGCATATTGGAACATTACCTTTGTGCCAATAAATTAAAAATTAATGCAAATAAATGTAAGTCTATGGTGATTGATAACAAAAATAATATAAATAATGGTGCAGTTATTATAAATGACACAGTGATTGAATTTGTAACTGAATTTAAATACCTAGGAGTTATCGTAGATCCTATAAGTTTTTCTAGTCATGTTGATTATATTATAAAGGTGTCTAAAAAAAGATATTTTTTAATTAGAATCAGTAAAGATCTCTCTTTCTTTATAAGACTGACTATATATAAATCAATAATATTTTATGTACTGTGCAACAATCTTGTTTTCTGTTAGGTTAACCAAACTAAATGAGCTTCAAATCGAGCAAAATAAATGTTTATGAATGATATTAAGATGTAATAAATATACACCAGTAGCAGCAATGTACGAAACTTTAAGATTAAACAATGTTAATACTATGTATATGTTCAAAGAATGGTGTTTATATGTAAGATGGTCCATAAGCTAGTACCTGACCTATTTAAGTAGAACTGTTCGTTTTGTTTAGAAACTGCATAATTATGAAAAAAGACAAAGACAGGATTTATATGTAGTTTCTACACGAACATTAAGAGCATAGAAATCTATAACAAATGGAGCAATGACTGTTTTAATAGACTACCTAAACTTATAAGGGATTGTGATACCATAAATAAATTTAAATTGGCTTTGTATAAATCTATTAATAATTCAAACGAATTTAATTAACAAATGTTAGTAACTAATTTTATTGTTAAATTTCAATTTATATGTTATACAATTGTTTGTTTATTTACCTCTTGTATTGTGTTTACAATAGTATTATTATACTAAATAAAGGCTACTTACTTACTCAAATTACACTTACAAGTGGACATAGAGCAACTATGTGTAGACGAGATCAAAATATGACGATTTAACCTAACTACTTTACCTTACTAAGTAATTCAACGACCTGTCAAAACGGAATCCAATATGGCGGGTGTGGGCAAAAAATGCTATTTGCGGCCGTTGATCTAAATGTACTTTGTTTGTCTGTGATTTAACATTATAGTTAGTAGCAGAAAATGCTACAACAGGGAAACCGATGGTTTCAAATTACACGAACGTAGGATCTTTATAAAGTAAATATGAAATCCGTTCTCACTGGCTTCCCTCAGAACATGGTACATATTCCCCAAAATTTCTGTAGCAGCATAATGAAGTTGAAAGAAAAGACAAACTGGACAAAAGGAGTTACAAGTATCTTAAAACAGTAAATTAAAAAGCCACAACAAACAATATACTAGAAAAACCACACCATAAAAAGAAATTTTCAACACAACTAATTTTCTTATAGCGTCAATTCCAAACACAGTGATTTGCAAATCAGTAAAGTTTCATTCCACTTACATCTACATTTTGGTCGACTACAATAGAAAATTAAAATACAAAACAAATTCGATAAAACATCTATTGTTACCGCAATTTACAAAGCAAGATTCCCAAGTATCATTGGCAATTATAGACCAATTAGTTTAATTAGTAATGTACCTAAAATCTGTGAAAAATGACGAAAATACCAGTTATTGAAATTTTTTTAAACCAACAATTTACTTTCAGAACATCAATTTGCATTTACAAAAGGTCTTAATTCTAGTGCCACTATACATAAATAATAAATAACACCACAGGTAATTACGACCCCCTTGATCCCGGAAGGCTCTAGAAGAGCCATATGTGGGAGGGGGCTACACATTTAGAGACAAGGGACACACATCCAATATCCGTGTATGGTGGAAAAATCCCTCTCACAGTACTTTCCACTGCCACAAACTGGGATCGAACCCGGAACTTTTGAGTGAGAGGCAAATGCGCTCACCTCTCGACCACCAGTCATACATGAACTAATATATCATATTACTGAGAACATAAATGGAAATAAAAAATGCATTGCTGCGTTTCTAGATTTGGTAAAGGCCTTTGACACGATCTCTCATAAAAAAACTCCTGAGTGTTCTCGAACAAAATGGAATTAGAAGCGCCATGTTGGGAGTCTTCAAACACTATCTCACAGGTAATACAGAAAGTTGACATTCGTGAAACTCTAAGTGAACCGGAGATCATGCGCATAGGAGTACCTCAAGGTACCATAATAGGCACCGTGCTCTTCAATCTATATATAAAAGGATTAACTGAAACTAATGTAACTGGCAAAGTAATATCGTATGCGGATGATACGGTAATTTTATTTAATGATAATTGGAAGGGTGTAAAAGAACAGGTAATTGACGGACTAGAAAGAATAAAAAACTGGGTTGATTTCCACAAACTTTCTCTAAATATTGCTAAAACAAATTACATTGCATTCACAAAAACAATAGCAAACCGTCCTGAATTTACAAAGATAAAAGTAAATAATTTTTCTCGTGAAATAAAAGAAACTAACAGTACCAAATACCTTGGAATCATAATAGATCAAAATCTAAAATGGGACATGTATGTAGAATATTTGACAAAAAAACTTAGATTTTTAATCTACGAATTTTATCTTCTAAAACAATTTTTACATAAGAACTTGTCCATAGCACTATATCTCTCTTTAGTAGAGCTTGGGGTGGCCTCTATATCACAGCATTTATATCCTACTCAACTTTTATACATGGAAAATATAACATGCGATCTTTATTTACACTTGCCATGTGTTGCTATGTCTACAGGAATAAATATTTAAAAAGTCATGGTCAGTCTACAAGAACCATTACAGATATACTTATTAAAGTACCGGATCCAAATAGTGAATTCTATAAAAATCAATTTTGATACTTTTTATAGAAAAACATAATATTTTAAATTCAGCACAACATGGCTTCGGAAAAAACAAATCAACGCAATCTGCGGTGCTAGATTTCTTAGTAAGTCTATATAACACCTTGGATAGTAATAATAAATGTATTGGCATCTTCATGGATCTTAGCAAGGTCTTTGATCTTGTTGATCATGCTCTACTTTTGGAAAAGTGTTTTCGATATGGTTTTAGAGGTTTAGTATATAACTGGATTGAATCATATTTATCCAACAGATGTCAACATGTAGTAATCAATGATAGTAAATCAAATGCACATAAAATGGATTGTGGTGTCCCTCAAGGATCCATCCTTGGGCCATTATTATTTCTATTATTCATAAATGACTTGAAAGAAATTGACACACAAAACAAATTAGTAATGTTTGCTGATGATAACACCTACTTGTGTACTAGGAATAACATGAATGACTGTTTAAACTATGGAGTTATGAACAGCAGCCATCTTGTGAGAATAAACAATAAGTCACTCCAACAAGTTCAATCAACGAAATTTTTAGGCATATATTTAGACAATAAGCTTAATTGAGAGACGCATAACTTATGCCCTAAACTACAATCCAGTTGTTATGCATTATACAGACTTAAAGACCTAGTAAGCCAATCTGTTCTGCTGACGAAATAAAATATAGAATTATATTTTGGGGTTGTTCGCCTCATAGCGTCAGAGTTTTTTGTTTGCAAAAGAAAGCCATTAGAACAATATATGGGCTATCAAATTTAACATCTTGTCGAGATACGTTTAAAGCCAACAAATTATTAACATTACCCTCTCTTTATATAAAAGAAATTATTATGTATGTTAAAACTAATTTAAACCTATTCGTAAATAATAATGTTTATCATGATTATGAAACTCGTAGGATTTATGTATACCTAAACACAACTTAACTATTTCTGAAAAAAATCCTTGTTACATAGGTATTAAAATATATAATAAGTTACCTGATTATATAAAATGTTTAGATAATATTATGGAGTTTAAGCATAATGTAGATATATTTTTATATTCTAATGTATTTTATAGTCTAGATGAGTATTTTAACCGCTGATTTAGATTCAACACTGCCTGTGATTTTTTTATTTTGTTTTTCATTGTATCAAGTCTTTATTTTGACACGTCCTATGTCTCTGTATATACTTTGTACTTGATTCCTTTTTGGACAATTATGCATAGTTTTATGTGTTAAGCGCATATGGGCACTCTGTCTAGGCGCTATAAAAACCTTTGTTAAATCTACAGCACTCTTGAATCCTTTTTATGATTGTAGGACTAACGTAAAAATTAGCGAGTTAAATAAATAAAAAAATAAATTACCTCTGCTGTATAACTAGCGAGTTGTCTTTCATTGGCTAAATCAAGTAGCTGCTGCTTAGCATGATCTACGTCTTCCTTAGGCCCCCGAATGGTGACCTTATCGCTCTTACTGTCCGCACTCGGAAATTTAATAGCGACACCTCCGCAATCTTCCATTATGGAATGGATGAGTTTGCCTTTGGCACCGATAAGGGAATTGTAGAATTTAGGGGGAATCGTGATTTCCTCGCTCACAATGTTCTCGAGTTCATCCTGGATCTTTCGAATTTTCTCGCGAGCTTCCTCGACGTTTTCTCTCTTGCCTGTGATGGTGATGACATCATTTTTGTCACCCTCAGCAGGAAGATCGATTTTCGTGTTAGTCTCTTCTCGGATTTTTCGAATATTAGCTCCACCTGGAAGATGATTTTCAAATTGAATATAAACATTTACAGTATAGTATCTACAGGTGAAAAATATGCAAAACTGAGGAATAATATCATGAGTAATGATAATTCTATTTTATGGGCGAATGTATGCTCTTCAGTTTTTATATATTATCGACAGCTGCTCCTTGGTGGAGATGAAATCAGAAATTTAATATATGACAAAGTATTGTTGAATTATTTTTTATATTTGTTTAAAAAATTCAAAATAATGGTTCCATTATGGCGGGCAGAAGTGGGATTTCACAAGATTATTTATCCACTATTATAAGCTTCCTCAACACATTAAAATCTACAGTAGGACATCTACGCATTTTTCAAAGTTTCTGAAAACAAACAATACATAACCTCACTTTGGTTAGTTGGCTGCTGAGAGCTAACACAAATCAAGGATCCTAACGTCAAAATATTTGTTATTGTGTGACAGGGATGAAACATGGGTACGCCGTCGTTTTCAAGGACGCTGAACACGATGACGGTGTTTTTAAGGTTCCACCCCTCAGCAACTACCCACAAACTCGAAAAACTACCCCTATTTCGCGTTTTTTTCCATTGCAGGGATGCGGATCAGTTTTCTGGGCAGGATTCGGGCAGACCGTATAGAATTTAACCATACAACATCTTACCCACCCCCGGGGTTGAAACTACCCCCTCCCCTAATACTAAAATATCTCCAAAAAAATTCATTTCTCCTCCACCCTTCACCAACCACCCCTTTTTCATATTTCTTGATACTGGGCATGTGGGGACTCGTTGGATCGGGGTTTTTAATGTTTACAATATTGAAATCCCCTTAAAACCCCAATCCAACGAGTCATCACATGCTCAGACGGCACAGAAATGAATATTACCATCTTGTTCAGCACCCTCAAAAACGGGGATGAACAAATTTGCATGCATTTTGATTTTTTTGGGGGATATTTTGGTATTAGGGGAAGGGGTAGTTTCAACTCCGGAGGGTGGATAAGATGTATGGTTAAATTTCATACGGCCTATCCGAATCCTGCCTAAAAAACCGATCCGCGTGCCTACGATGGAAAAAAAAACGCGAAATAGGGGCGGTTTTTGAATTTCCGAATTTCCGGGTAATTGTTGAGGGGTGGAGGAACCTTAAATATATCGGCACCCTCGAAAACGGGAAGGTACCAGTGTTCATCCCCTGTGACAGAACTTTTGTATTTTTAAGCTTTCTACAACTTTTTCATGGACTAAAAGTGAGGTTATGTCTTATTTGTTTTCCCTCCAAGTAACGGCCTTGAAAAATGTGACGTCACGTGCAGATACCCTGTCAAGTTTGGTTATATACAGCACAAGCCCTGGCTTGTGTCTGTCTAATTTATGTGGTGTTTATTTATACTAATATTGGGCCTAACATTATTTATTGTTTATATTAATAATATATCAAATCTCATTTCTAGTAAAATTGTACGGTGCAGAGCAAAAAAAAATAGGACAAGTCTTATACCGTGTATTTTGTTAAAATCTAGTTACATCTAACTTTAATTTTTGTGACATTATCAGTTAGTTGACATAATTTATTGCAAGTGTGTAAAAAACTAATATGCCTCATATAAGCGATTTAGTTAAATCTGGAGTTATTGCTAAAGCAGAAAATGGATGGTCAATGAGACAAATTGCACTGCGCTATAATATTGACAAAAATTCAGTGTGTAACATTTTAAGAAAGTGGAGAATAAACGGTACAATTAGTTAGTTAGAAATCCTGGATCAGGGCGACGAAGGATATCAACTCAACAACAAGATTTGCAATTGGTAAATGCTTTAGTAGAAAATCCATTTTACTCAATTATTCAGGCTGCTGAAGAAACGAATTTTCCTGGATCGAGTAGTACTGGTCGTCGGCGAGTAAGAGAATCGGAGCTATGCTGTCATGCAGCAGCACAGAAATACTTACTTAAAGCTGAACATAAAGACGCTCGAGTAGGATTTGCGCTTGAATTTTTAGCGCGTGATGTAAATTTTTGGAACAATGTAATCTTTACAGACGAAAAAACTTTCCAATCAACACACAGCGATCGTATTCGTGTTTACTGCCCTCCGAATACTCAATGCGATGAGAAATATATATCTAACAATGATAAAAGTGGTAGATATTCCGTCAATATGTGGGCATGCATATCGGCATGTGGTCCTGGTGTTTTGTGGCAAATTGAGGAACGATTTAATAGTGAAACGTATATTAGGATTTTAGACAATGTTATGCTCCCTTCTGTGTCACAATTATTTCCTAATAATGACTTCATATTTCAACAAGACAACTGTTCCGTTCATACTGCTCATACCGTAACTAACTAACTACCATCTTAACTGGCCCAGTCATAGTCCAGATTTTAACCCTGTGGAAGAAGTATGAGGACTACTCGTAAGAAATATCCAAAAACGAAATGTGAGAACACGGAATGCCGAAGAATTACTGGAAATAGTAAATAATGCATGGCAAAATATTATTACTAATGATTATTGTATAAGGTTATTTGATTCTATGCCAAACAGATTTATAGAAGTTATAAATAGAAATGGTGCAATAACGAAATATTAATAGTTAGTTTCTTGTTAAGTAGGATATCCTTTGTCCTTTAATCTAGGATTTCTACTAATCGTGTCGTTTATTCTCCACTTTCTTAAAATGTTTTTTTTTTTAATACATTTGTTTAACATCGGCCTATTTCCGCTATTGAGGCCTAACACCGACGCCTGTAGACGAGCTACCCCCAACCAGTAATTTTGCCGAACTTCTTCCCTTAAGAAAAGTAGGGATCTTTTACTTGCCTAACATTTAATAGACAAGGGACCGACGGCTTTACATCCACTCCGAAGGATGGGATATCTCCTATACAACCCTCGCCTAAGGTTGTATAGCTTCCGCGCATACACTGATATACAAGCCGCTGGAAGATGTGTGAGGCGAGGACGCGGTTTCCGTTGGAATGGTCACCCATCCAAGTACTAACTGCGCCTGTCGTTGCTTTACGTCGCATACCGAAGTATGTACATAGTAAAGACGCGCCTACGCTCGCCCCTTCTTAAAATGTTACACACCAAATTTTTGTTAATGTTATAACTCAGTGCAAATTGTCTCATTAACCATCCATCATTTACTATAGCAATAACTACAGCATTAAAATAAAAAATAAATTAAAAGTGATATCTGTTTTATTTCGGCTACTCATTACATATTCAAATACAGACAGATTTACATTAGAAAAAAAAAGTTGTCCTATTTTTTTCTGCTCACGACAGTATATGCTGATGACAGTACTTTTAGCCCATAATAATATGGAGAATCTCGTGAATATGTCAATAATAAAAAAAAATTACTACTTCACTTTTCGGTTCGCATAATTTTGTACATTTCAGGGATCTTTTTCATAAAATTTCTTTTGTTTTACAAATAAATCAATGGCGAGTTTAAAGAATTTTGGTCCAATTTAAGGAACAAAAAAAAAACATCGGAGAGGCATAAAACTGCTGAAAATTAATCAAAAAATGTCTCGAAATTGACAAAAATCATCTACACATCAACGCCAAAGGCAAGAAGAATTATGTAAAACACTCTTAAATTTACTATTTGCTTACCTTTTCCAATGATGAACTTGTGGAACTGCTTATAGATTGGAACTTCAATTTGATATGATGATTCATTCAGTTCTTTGACTAGTTTCTCCAAATGCCTGGCGCACTTGTCCACATCCTCTTTTGGTCCCCTAACTTTAACTATGTCATTCCTGTCCCCTGGGCCTGGGAAGTAAATTTGCACCTGATTAAATTTATCCCTGATCTCCTTAATGTTTTCCCCTTTGGTTCCGATGATATTCCTGTAGTGGCGTTGCTCAATGATGACGTCTTTTTCTTTTTCGTTCTCCAATTTGAAGATCGTCTGTTCGAGTTCTGATTTTGTACTCACTACGTCTTCTTTGTTGCCTTCGATACGGACTAGACCACTCTCATCGATATTGATAACGACGTTGAACTCCTCCTTGAGTTTGTTAACTGTAAATAAGGAAATGCCATACAAGACGCATCAAATTAAGATGTTTTTACTTACTATTGGCACCGCTTTTGCCGATGATGTGCTTGAATAATTTAGGGTCAACGTGCATCTCTACAAAGGTCATTCTATTGACTAAATCCTTTGCCATTATCTCTATTTGCTCTTGTGCTTTTTCCACTTCTTCCGGAGGACCCTCGATTTTAATTTTATCGTCTGTAAATTCAACATGTACTTTTGGCAAGTTTTGTGTGATTTCCTTGATGTTGGCCCCTTTACGTCCAATTATGTATTTATGGATCCACGCTGGAGCATCTACATCACTTGAGCGAACTGAATTGGCTTTTTCATAAACAACACTTAAGGCAAGACCTAGCTTCTCGTGGGGGCCACGGAGGGTAATAGTACCTGTAATTGTCCAGAATTGTTCGAAATAGGCTTTTTGTAAAACAACCGGTTCTTGAAAATAAAACTTTATAACTAACTTCGATGCATTTTTTTCTATAGGATCGATTGGCTTAGATCCCAAAAGTGTTCCTATTTCCAGTTATTGGCGAGAAAGTGTAAAAAATCGTATTTTTTCGCATTATCTTTGAATACAGAAATATTTACATGTTAGTGTCCAATTATACATACTCACATACTAGATGACCAAGTGAAATAGGTTCTAGATCCCAGAAGTAGTTGTATCTCATATTAATCACAAAAACTGTCAAAAATTGCGCTCTTTTCGAAAAAAAAAAAAAAAAAAAAACATTACATTTTATCAGAAGAAAATACGAAAAAACACCACGATTGACAGTTTCTGGAGAATAACTAGAAGGTTTCTTGGATCTGAGACCTACTCCAATCAATTTGAAGCATTAAAATACATAAAAATAGACACTAACATATTAGTATTACTTCATATATTAAAAAACATGCGAAAAAACACTAGTGTTGACAGTTTCTCGTGGATAATTTGAAACACGACTATTTTTGAGATCTGGGACCTACGCCAATCGTTTCAGCTTATCAAAATATGTACATAAAAAGAGACACTAACACATGTTAATACTTCCATTGTATCTCAAAGGAAGATGCGAAAAAACACAATTTTTCGTAGTTACTCATGAATAATTAAAGATAGGTCCATTTTTCCATAAAACTGGCATATTAATATTTCTGTATTCATCAAAAGGAAATGTGAAAAATACCATTTCTGACATTTTCTCGTGACTAACTCCAACTTGGAAAGCGTTTGGAAGATGGAACATACAACAGTCAACTCTACTGGGTGAAACAGAAAGTAGGTACTTTCTGTTTGACCACTTTTTTCTAGTTTTAAAAATAAAATTCTGAAATTTGGGAAATCAAATATAGGTATCAATGGCCACATTTTGACCATTCAATCACTTCCGGTATAGCCAGAAATTACCACAACTTTCTTATTTTAAATAGCACTCCGTATATTTAAGTCACTTTTCTCATAAAGCTTGTAATTTCTCTTTCCAACGCTTTTTTCAGATTTGAAATCGGATGAAAAATAACATTGAAAATGGTATTTATTTACTACTTCTAGTTGGCTTTGGCATTCAGGAATAAATTTAAAAAATATCGAAGTAGACTTTGAATTTGAATAAAAAAATTTCTCAACAAATTGAATGCAAAAGTGGCCTATTTTGTTCATTTGCTTAGATTTAGAAATGTTTTTCCCATTTTTCCATTTCATGGAAATTCAATTTGTCATTTTTCAAATAGTAATAATAATAATGTTTATTTACTTAGGTTTACATAATACAAAAATTTATTATATAAGCAATTAAAACGAATAATCACAGAAACAGGTAATAACCTACTTGTATGTGATGGGGCTCATTCGGGTATAATCTTAAATAATCTGGTTGCGAGGTAACTGAACTTTCTCTGGCCAATGGCCTTGTGGCTTCTCGGCACCTGGCAACCGCTCTGCTTCAATCTCGTTTCATGAAAATGCGAGATTTTTTGTATTTTAATTATAATGTTAAATATGTTCTTGAGAATAGTGAAACAGAACAATTGTCTAACGTCAAGAACTCCATTGTCCTTAAATATTGCATTACTAGGGTAAGTAAGGTATTTACCATATATTATTTTCAGTATCCATTTTTGGTGAACATACCCCATAATGCCGTATGACAGATGAGATTGTACTAATGCATAGTAGAGTGTTTTAAGGTGAGCTATATCCAAGAAATTTTTTAGGTATTTAAATCTAGACAGTAGACTGTCTGTCAATAATGATCCCAAGGTACTTTATGGATTCAGCTTCTGGAATATTTATATCTTTGTCAACATTTAGTGGGCCCATATTTGGTAAATTCTTGGCGTATGAGGTAAAGGGTAAATAATACGTTTTCTCACAGTTTAAAGTGAATGTGTTTAATTGGAACCATTTTTTAATTACTCTAAAATCATTTTCTATAATTTTTTTAAAACGCTTTTCAAGATTTTGCCTCAAATATAATGGCTATGTCATCTGCTGAAGATAATATGGTACCTGATATATTTCATGACAATAAGCTGTTGATGTATATTGTAAATAGTAGAGGACCTAATACCGTACCTTGAGGGACACTGTACTTAACTGTTCTATCATCACTTATGGCATTATCAATTTTTACATATTGCGTTCTGTCGGATAAATAACTTTCCAGAAGATGTAAAACTTTACCTCTTAACCCATATGAATATGAGTACCTTCTATGTTTTATTTATTTATCAGATAGAGTGGTAAATTTGCTTTAGACTGGTTTTTTCAGACTAAAAATTGAATATGAATTAAAATAAATATTAAGCTTTTTGTAGAAGCGTTTCGAATTGTGTCCATATCTTGCAGTAAGCCATGAAAAACAGATGAAAAACTGCACACAGTATCTGTCAAAAAGTTATTGTTGAGTGAAATAGAGGCGTATCTATTATTAATAAATTCATAATTAGATACTTTATTCAAAATAAGATACGATTTACAATGTAATATACTTTTCACAAAATGAACAGGTAGATTTACTTTTAATTTATGGCGAATGTCAAAAAAATGCCCATGTGGCCGCACGTCTATGTTATGAAAGATGTCCCGATCGTTTGTCAGCCATACCGGCAGTAATTTAAAATTCTATATTGAACAAATGTATTGGCTTATACACGTGTGCTCCGATTGTTTCTACAAGAGAGCTGGCAAGCGGATAGATATTGGTTGTGAGCCAGCAAGACATGTATTAAAAAAACATGATTTTAAATACTTCAAATACTAATTACATCAAGAATTATACGAAAACGACGGAAACAGAATATTGATCTTTTGTAATTGGTTTACTCAACACATATACTTAAACAATAGAATTTTATTTACTGACAAGTCTCAGATTATATTTGGAGTGAATGTGTGGGCTGGAATATTCGGTACAAAAATTATTGCTCCCATACTATTTCAAGGACCACTAACCTGCGCATGCGTACTTACTTTCCTTGGGAAATTTCAGAAATATGTACTTCAAACAAAATGGAGTACCGCTGCATAATGCTGGTTTTGTGGGAATTACCTTAGTGCAAAGTTTGACAACCGGGTAATATCTACTAATGGTATTAGGTGGCTTGCTAGGTCACCAGACCTAACTCCACTTGCTTTTTTTTCCTTGGGGTTATCTGAATGACAAAGTGTACTCAACGCCGTCTGCAACATTAAAGCTCCAAAATAACATTTTAAATGCCTTTGAATCCATAACTCCAGTCAGGTTACAAAGTGTTATGAGAGAAACTATTTGAAGAGTGAACAAGTGTTCTGAAATAGGTGGGCGTCATTTTGAGCACCTGTTATAGGTTTGGTATTTAATTGTGTTGTATTGTTCTAATTATAATATTTGTAATCTTCCAGATAGGTATCAACTTATAAATTAGTTTTGATTGTGTGAATTTTTGTTTTTTTGCTAATGATGCATCAAATTTTTTGTTACATTTATCAAAATAAATTTTCTCTAATTTCAAATAACTCATCTGTTTTTCATAGCTTACTGCAAGATATGCACACATAATTCGAAACGCTTCTACAAAAAGCTTAATATTTATTTTAATTTATATTCAATTTTTAATTGGGAAAAACAAGTCTAAAGCAAATTTACCACTCTAATCTGATAAAAAAAATAAAATGTACACGGTACTATTTGAAAAATTGGAGTTATGACAAACTGAATTTCCATGAAATTATTTTTAAAACTGTAGAAAAAAGTGGGAGGGGTAGGTACTTTCTGGGTCACCCAGTATGGGAAAAAATACATCGAAAACTATTGTAAAATCTATCAGGGCAGTGAACCTTCTTTGAGGGTCTAGACTAGGTGGAAAATGGTATGAAAACCCTTGGGTCACGAATCTACAGATGAGAGATGAGAATGTAAAAAGCTTGAATGAGCTTAAAATAAATATTGTCTGAAAGTTATTTGTGGCATTCTGCGAATATTCTTCCTTTTATTTGGATTTTCTACCACATGTATTATCCTCTTCTTTTTGTATTTCTATTATTTTGTAATTCGGTGATTTGTTTTTGAAGAGGATAAAGTACATGTAATAGAAAACCCAAATAAAAGGAAAAAACTTAAAATAACTAATGCGTGTGTGTAAATTAATTGGTCAAGATTGACTATAAAGCATATCATACACATCGAAGACACAAAATTTTAGTTCATTATAACTTACTTCTACTAATCTATAAAATGTTCCTGAAATTTTAAAATAATTCAACATTTTCTACATCTGTATTTGTATATTTTCAAGCAACTTTTCTGGTGGCTTACCTGTAGCCGAATCACTTTGTGGCATTTCGACGCTGACTCCGGTAGTTTCCAAGATATCGGCGATCGTCTGCCCCTTTGGCCCGATAACGTATTTGTGTTGAGACTTGGGTACTTCCACAGACACTGTCGTGGATTTCTTCTCCATGCGTTTGTAAATTTCCTCGATCTTAGCTTTAGCAGCCATTACTCCTTCTTTTTCACCGGCAATAAAGATTTCATCCTTCATCACAGACGGCGGAGGGACGTTAATTCTAGCTCCAGTTTCCTGGATTAAGATCGCCAGGTTTTTATTGTGGGGCCCCACGATGAACGGATGAAAATGTTTCGGGATGTTCAGGCGCTCTGAGGCTTTCTTCGACTGTTGATCGGAGGTGACCCTGATTTCGTGCTCAGCTTTTTCGATGCCTTCTTTTGTGCCGGTTATTGTAATTACATCAGAGGTATCATTCATAGGAGGGACTAATATTTTCGTAGCCGTCGTCTTTTCCAACTCCTTCAAACGGTCGCCCTTTTTACCTAAAATCCATCTGTGGTGCTCTTTGGGAATCGCGATTTGCTTGCTTGCCTAAAACAAATCAACGTGAGAGAAGCGGGAGCGGCAGGCTAAATTTATGTATGACGATTAAATTATTTGAGTTTAATCGTTACTTACTTGAGTTTGAAAGTGAGTTAAAATTTTTCGTCTAGCCTCAAGAACTTCATTTTGTTTGCCCGTCACGAGGAACGTGAGAGATTGATCTTTAGCGTGTGATATTTCAATGTGAGCCCCAGTTTCCCTCATTATGTTCCCACAAATATGATTTGATTCCCCTTCGCCAAATTTCTGACTGCCCTCTAATTTTCTTTCTTCAAAAGGAACTCTGTCAAAAAATAAATTAGCACCTATTAAAATATTTATCATAACTAAAAGGAAATTAAGTTAAGTGGGAGATAGTTGGACCACTGAATAAAAAAAAGGGCTAAATTGCTGATTGTTCAACAAGAAATGTGACGATTGTTCCTACAAAAAATTATGAAAAGTTGATGATCTATGAAAAAAATAAGTTTATTTATCTTGGGATAAAGATTTAGCCCTACTGAACGAGTCAAAGTGCGACCTAAAAAAGATAAAGACGCAGTTTTAAACGGTACAGACAAAGGCAGTATTTGTTTATTTTTACTCAGTACGTATTTAACTACCCTAGAAAGAAGTGTACATTTTTATCAAAAGTGAAGTCTGGACATTAATAATTAAATCACTTCCTTCGATTATTTTTATTTGTGGACAGCGTACTACACTGCATTAAATACACTTTATCAAGTCTGAATACTGGACGATTACTTTATTTATTATATTAGAATATTCTATTTCAATAAGCAATATTTACATACACATTTACACTTTGATTGTATTACGTTAAATGATTATTAGTGTTGCCTGCAATATTTAATAATGGCTGAACTTTTCAGCAGTAGGGAATATGCAGACACGTTTTTGATTTATGGTGAATGCTGTCTTTATACAGTAAAGTGCAGAGACATCCACAAAGTATCATTTACAATTTACGTGTTATTTTAGGCGCTTTGAAAATGCCCAGCAATTTTAACATAAGATAAGCTAGGTGCATATTATCAACTTTCATATAATTTCTTTATAAAATACACTTCATATTTGTATTGGAAGTACAACAAGAATAATAGAATAAATACACACCATATAATTTCCACACTTTATCTGTGGCACTCTAGATTTCGTTTCAAACTTTTGTATAAAAGTAACATATTTTTCTACTTGCTCTGCGAACACGTTACGAGATAAATAGGACTTCAAAGAAGTAAAGACCATTGCCCATTTTATAAAGTACCGTTTAAATGTTGATTACAATACTATTAGTTACATCAACTGGAGTTAATTTGATGTAGATTCTAATTCATTAAAATGCCAATTATCAGCAGAAGGTGCTTTATCGAGGTGGCCGATAGACCTGCAGTGCAATAAAATTATTCCAAACATGGTAATAAACAATTATTTAATCAATATGTGCAATCTTTAGAAATGCCAAACGAGTCATTAAACACGAGACATGAACCACCCACGTCAATAAAACTTCTATAAAAATAATAATTAGAAATATTTATCACTAAGACTTCACTTTCATCTAGACAAAAGAATTCCCTTGCACATTTCCAGAGTTATATCCAACACTAATCAGGATTGACGGCCGTCTGGTAAAGAGGTTGTGAACTACCCTTCAATAACTGAAGATGTGGTGAATGGTTATTTATGTTTCTGTTTATGCAAATCAGACGAGCATCTAAATGTAATATTAAAAAGCAGGCAAAAAGTACGTCTAGTTTTTTATTTTTATCATGATTTTAAAATTTAAAACTTATATATTCATTGGTCCGATTCGTTCGAAAAAAAAAAAAGGGGGGGATTGTTAAAAAACTCCTTTTATGACAAATTTCGTGAACTGTCATCTCTCCGACACTTCACCTACAGCGTGTCCAATTTTGCTTGGAACCACCCCTATAAATAGTTTATATATATTATAAATGTCCGATTTAGATAATTTTTTTTTAATATAATTTGACAAAACATAATAGTGCGGCTTACTATGATTTTTTTTAATTTTCGGGTCATAAAATGGTGAAATCTTATTTGAATCTGAGTGCGCCACTAGATTCAGCAATCCGCCAAATATATTTGTAGCAAATTTCGTTGAAGAAGTCGTATTTTCGGATTTTCTCTGAGAGAAATAAAAATTCAGAAATTGCAAAGAAATTTAACTGTTGCATGGGATTATGTATTTATGAAAATAGTTTGACTGAGATAACTGTCAATTAGGTTACCTCCTTTCCCTTATTATTTATTTTGGGAAAGAATTGAGGCAATATGGCAATATATGCAGACAACTAGTTGGTTTAAGTCGGAGCAAAGAGCTGTGGATCCAGAGTATTCGTAAGAGTGGAGAAATTTACCCTTTTTGAAATGTACAGCATAAATGACAGATTTTTGTTTATTTCGAGCAAAGGAGACAAAGAAAAATTGATGTTAAATTGGGCACCATATATAGTGAAAATAAGTAGAATGAGGAAGATGCATGGATTTTAAAAATGCTTAATTTTATTATTTTTCCATAATATGTACTATATAAGTTGATAATATAATAAAAGAAACTCATAAAAATTTCGCGTCGTAAATATGCCACATTAAAATTTTAACTTTTGTGTAAACAAAACCACGTGACTGAAAAAGCTATAATATTGCTTTGACATCATTTTGATGTCACTAATTGGACCTGAATTTGCTAATTTACGATGTTATTCTCAATCTTGTTATTAATTATTGGTTAATATGACGGATAATCATTTCATAACATCCCTAACGTGTTAATTTATAACCACAGCATTATTTTTAGAAGTTTCAACGTTTTAACAATAACGACGTGACCCTACAGGTTACGACTGAAGCTATTCGTTAGGGATAGAGAGTTTTAATGGTTTTAAATTCTCAGCTGAAATAAATATTTTTTTTCACCCTCAATTTTAACAAAAATGAAAAAGAAAAAATAAAGGAAGCATATTTTTCTGTCATCTATCTAACTTCCTCATTGTCTCTTTTTCTCGAATAACCAGTCTACTATAGATCAGGCTGATATTGTTGGTAAGAGAAATAAAAAGATAGTTTAAAATCAATGATAAAATATATTACACAAATAGATAAATCGGTTTGTATAAAGTGAAATTTTGAAGTAACTTAGTAATGTCGGCTAACAGACTAATTAAAATTAAAAAATATATATATAACAAATTTATACCAGGATCCTAGATTCTGGGATTGAGTATTGTTGAGGTGAATGGTTCAGGAGCAGCAATTCAGGCCCACAATTGTCTCTTGCAAAAATGGAGTCTAAAAGTTTTCTTGGCAATTTAGTTTACGTCTTTCAATTAAGTGAAGTTTAAAAATTGTGGAAAAATTGTCCAACTATATAAATTTATAAGCGATATAAATTTGTGAGAAGCTCAAATTTTTAATATAAAATATAAAGCTTAAACATTAAGCATAAGCATAAAATATATAAAACTGAATTTCAAGTTTGAAATATATATAGCTGCCTTTTGGGTTTGAAGACCATCAAACTTTCAATATGAAGAAAATATACAGAAGCTTGAATTTTCATCTGCAGAAGATATACATAAGGTATACAGAATATGTAGAATATGCAGAAGGTATACATAAGCTATGCATAAGTTAAAAAAACAGTAATGCTCAATTAGAAATTTTTAATAATTATCAAACAAATTTTATCCTTTCAGACTATAATGGCTAACAAAGAAATAATTAAAAAGAAATGACACAAAAAAGTGTACCTATAAATATATCACAAAATAAATAAATAAATAGACCAATTAAAAATAGGTTCTCTCTACTAAACCACCTTCAACTTCTATACATTTGTCTATCCTCTTACGATTATTACGAACGACATTTCTAAGTTCTTGTCTCTATATTACACAAGCTAGTGTAATTCTATCACATAGTTCCTGCCCGTTTTGTGGTTAAGATTCATAAACTTTGCTTTTAAGAGTACCCCACAAATAAAAATCAAGGGGTGTTAAATCCGGCGATCACGGCGGTCAGGCTATCAATGGACTACCCCGTCCAATCCACCTACCGGGAAAATTTTGGTTGAGACACGTCCTGACAATTACTGCATGGTGTGGGGTACATCCATCTAATTGGAAATATAACTGTTGTCTTCCCTGCAGATTTTGAATCTCATTCCAAAACTGATTTCTCAAGAACCTCAGAAAATTTAAACTGTTTAAATTGTCAATTAAGCGCTCGTTCAAAATACCGCACCAGACATTTATTTTTTGTGAATATTGACTACCCAATTGGAATTTTTCTGTCCAAAATCTACAATTCTGTTAGGAAACCACACCATTTGTGGCGAATGTAACCACATCGCTATAGATGATTTTTTTTTAGTCATTCAAATACTCTCCTTGAGTCCCACAAGCAATACTCAAACCTTCTTTCTTCGTCACCTACTTGCAAAGTATGCAAAAATTTAGGTTGGTATGGTTTTCGGCTATGATTTTTAAGGCACCTCCAATTGGTATTTCGAGACTTGTTTAAATGTATAGCAAGCTTGAACGAGGGTTTTCGTCAAAATAGCGAGATCATTAAACTGCCTCTAGTGGCCAGATCCTCTAGAATATGTTTCCGAAACACTACCGGTATCATTAAAACATTTATTTGTTGAACGGTGCTGTCGTTAAGGGCAGCCGTCGATTTGGATTTCTTCTATTAAATCTTCGGACAGCTTCTCTTGACAATCTCACACTATCACCAACAATGTTAATAATCTCTATTTCTTCTTGAAAATTCAACCTTTGAGCGGGCATAATTATGATAATAAGCAGGAATATAAATAAGCAATATCTGCTCACCAACAATGAATCATTCATTTGACAGTTATTTCAGTCAAGGCAATCTTTTCACAAATACACAATCCCACGCAACAGTTAAATTTTTTCGGCAATTTCTGAATTTTTATTTCTCAGGAAAAATCCAAAAATACGACTTTTTCAACGAAATTTTGTACAAACATATTTGGGGGGTTGCTGAATCCAGTGGCGCACTCAGATTTGAAATTAACAAATCGCTAATAAGATTTCACCATTTTCTGGCCTGAAAAAAAATCATAGTAGGCCACTATTACGTTTTGTAAAACTTAATATAACACAAAAGTGCACTTTTCAAAGATCTATATTTAAGAAAAAATTATCTAAATCGGACATTAAATAAACTTTTCATAGGGGTAGTTCCAAGAAAAATTGGACACGATATATATATTTGAGAATAGGCAGTCAAAACTATCTAAAAATCTATTTCCACACCTAGCCTACCCCAAAATGTACATGTGGTGATATTTATTTCAAAAAATGGCAATCTATTACAAAAGTTTCATCTCATCCATCTAGAAAACACAAGTTGAAAAAATCACATCTAGAATTACACAGTAGGTAAGGTCAATTGCCTGCTTTAACCAATTTGTATGCTCCACTGGAGATGTATAATCTGTAATTTTGTAATGCAGCAGAGCACAAATCTGTCTCAAGTCTGGCATCATAATGAAATCAATATATGAATGACTGAATAACGAATTTTATTAGTTTTTTAACGTACAAAATGTTCTGCCTTTGCCATAGCATCAACCAACACTTGAATGAAAAAATGTACAGGAGTGTTTCAACTATTTTCCTTCTTAGGATGACCGCATCAATGTAATTTTCACTGAAATTATACCAAGTTTCTACCTTGGTGACTGCACCAGCTACTGGCGAATATTATTGTTCCCCATCAAATAGTTTTTAGATTTAACGCTAGTGCATATTACAGACTGTATCAGATTAGAATTCGTGATACATGTAAAGGACTTGGAAACAATATGTTTAATTCGCAAACATATAATAAGTAAGAGTGGTCCACAATCATATCCGAATTAAAAAAAAAAATCTTTTCTCTCATCAGAAACACAGTCACACTAGACATTCCAATGCCCTCCAGGTCTACCTGATATGTCACTAGTCAAGTAATAATAATAATAATAATCACTTTATTCCTTAATACCATACAGGTGTAGAACAAGTCAGAGATTACAAAGTAGTGTATAGCACAAATAATTAATATAAAGAACATAATAATATAGTAAAGACACATAATATATAACTATTTCAATAAAACTAGACAGTACCATAACAAGTTAAAACTTAAAATTTATAATTAAAAAAGTCAGATACAGAGTAAAAAGTCTTATCAATTAACCAATTTTTAATTTTTCTTTTGAATACTTTATATGGTAAGTTTTTATTATCATTGGGTAAGTGATTATAGATTTTCATGAGTTGAGTCACTACATTTCGTTGCACTTGACTGTATGGTGTCTGTGATAAGCGGAGTTTTGCATTTATATAATCACGTGTATTATATAGATGGTCTGCTTCATATTTGCTGAATAGTTCTTCATAGTTATTCTTCACAAAGCATGCACATTCATATATATACAGACTTGGAAGAGTCAGTATACATTCTTGTTTAAACAATATGCTACATGTGTCAGTTCGTTTCAGATGGTAGATACTTCTAATACAAGTTTTTTGTAGCCTGAATATTCGGTTTGTTTCAACTGAGTTTCCCCAGAAGATAATTCCATATTTTAATCTGGAGTTGACATAGGCATAATAAGAAGCTAGAGCTGCTGCCTCATTTATGGAGTTGCTTACAGTGCGTAATGCATATGCAAATGCACTAATTTTTGTAGCTAGGTCTTGCACGTGATGCTTCCAGTTTAACTGTGGATCGATTACAATGCCTAGGAATTTAGTGTGATCCGCTGTTGTTAATGTTTGATCGTTATAATCAATGAGAAGTGGTAACTCCTTCTTTAGACTAAATTTTAGTAAGTGGGTTTTTTCAATATTTAGTTTTAGGTTATTACAGGTATACCATTCTTTTAATATATCAATCGAGGCTGCAACTTCGGTTATCAATTCTTCGTTTGTTTTGGCTCTTATCACTAGAGAATTGTCATCTGCAAATAGATTTATTAGATGTTTACTGATATGTGGTAGATCATTTATATAAAGCAGAAATAAAATTGGGCCTAAGATTGATCCTTGAGGTACTCCCTTTTTGACCAATTTCCATTCTGACCTTATATATTTACCAGAATCCATGACTGTTACACACTGTTCTCTATTTTCTAAGTACGAGTTTATAATTTTATAGGCATTTCCTCGGAAGCCCATTATTTCTATTTTTTCAAGAAGTATCTTATGATCAACACTGTCAAAGGCTTTTGACAGATCCAAGAAGAGCTCTACGACTTTTTCCTTGTTACTAATTGCATCTAGTATTTCACATAATCCCATATATACTGCCCTCACTGTTGATCTTCCTTTTATATATGCACTTTGCATTTCCGATATTATATTATAGTTTTCTGTGAAGTTCACTATCCTATTTAGCAAGGCTTTTTCAAATATTTTTGCAATTATGGAGATCATAGCAATAGGCCTATAGTTTGAAATGTCATTCTTATTGCCTTTTTTAAAAACTGGTGTAATCATTGTTTTCTTTAGATCATCCGGGAATATTCCTAAAGTAAAGCACATATTTATTATATCTGACAGGGGTTTACATATTTCTTCAGCACAATATTTTACCAATTTTGTTGGAATCTCATCAGCACCCACAGCTGCCGTATCTTTTAGGGAGTTTATTATATTATAAATTTCTATTGGAGTCGTTTCATACAAAGCCATGGTGTTATCATTTTTATAAACATAGCTCAAATTTTTCCTTTGCTCTCCACTAACATCCTCACTCATATTTACAAAGTAGTTATTTATTTCATTTAATATTTCATTTTTTTCGTTTTCGTCATCACATTTACATATGTTTTCTAGTTGAAATCGATCATAATTGTCTTTTCCTGTGATGTTCTTCACCAGGTCCCATGTTGCTTTAGTTTTGTTGTTCGAATTCAGGATATAGTTAGAATGCGAGTTTCTTTTGGTTTCTTCTGTTTTACGTTTAAGGCTCTTACAATACTGTTTATACATTTCCTTTGACACTTTCCCCTGTAACATTTCTTCATACAGTTGTCTTTTAACTTTGCTTCGTGTTCTCAGATCTTCGTTTATCCAAATAGCCTTCTTATGTTCACTCCTCTTAAACTTCTTTTTTGGAAATACATCATCTAGCACCTCATGAAATATTTTAATAAATTTATTAATACTTACATTTGGATTTCTGTTTATTAGAACATTACTCCATTTAATGCTTTTTATCTTTTCTTTAAATTGTTGTAGATCTTCATTAACAATAATCCGGTGTTCTATTTGACAGTTCAAATTTCTTTGTATGTAGCTCTCAGGAAAGTGTAGCTCCAGCCCAAAGTGATCCGATAGTCCATTTTTAAGCACTTTACTCTCATATTGCGGTATATTCAAAAATATATTGTCTATTGTTGTTTCGACGGTACTTATTCTTGTTGGTTCATTCGTCGAGGGTTTTAAGCCAAATGTTGACAGAAGATCTAGGAATAGTTTTACTCGATTGTCTTTTTTATTTTGTAAGTCCAGGTTGAAATCTCCACATAGAACAATAATATTTTCCTTTGATTTTAATGTCGATAATAGCATGTCTTCAAGGGTATTTATGAATGCATCAAAATCACCAGATGGGGGTCGATATATATTAATGATTTTTATTTTTGATGGTATTATTTCAACAGCACTACACTCAATTACTAGCTCTTTACTTTTCTGTTTCAGTTGTAGGAGTTCATTGAATTCCACTTTTTTTCTTATGTATATGCAGCTTCCACCGTGTATTGAAGATTGTCTCACAAAACATGAAGCAAGACTGAAATTATTAATTTTCATGAAATCTTTTTCATTGTCCTTTAGCTAGTGTTCAGTAAAGGCTAGAGCATCAAAACAATTTTGTGTCGCTTCTAATAATAAAGTTATCTCATCTATTTTGTTTGTAATGCACTGGATATTTTGATAAAATATACTAAAGTTATTTTGTGTGTTGCCTTCTTGTTTTCCTATCCTTTTTGCTTTGAACTGTTTGGTTTGCTCATATGGTTCTATATACCTAAAAAAGAACTTGGTTTTTGTTCAACAGTGTTTTGTTTGTTTTTTTCATTATAGCGCTGGAAATTAAATCTTTTGTATCCTACACCTTTTGGCCAAAATTTAGGATTATAAAAGTTTTCCTTATATTTAAAATCTGCCGCGACCATAAAACAGTTTAAGTGAGTATTTCCAGGAGTTAACTGCTTAACTATAACCTCATGATCATCCTCGATTCCATTCTTCTTTTTTACAAATTTCCTTATATCATCTTCAGTTACATCTTTTGTTACTCTGTTTAGGTATATCCATACTTTAGGCTTTATCCCTCTAAAATTTTCAGTGCTTTCCTCCGATTCACCTATATTTCTTCTATATGTTGTCCTTTTTCTTCTAGCTACTGTCTGCCATTCATCTTGATTCATATTTTGGTCTTTTGTTTCAATTATGTTTTCTTTGTTACTTGCTCCAGTGTCGGCAATTAAATATATTAGAGAATTCATTTTATTTCTTTGTATATTTTCTAGATTGTTTATACTTTGTTTTGGCATTTCTGGTTTCTGATTTGTTTTGGTAATAGGAATTTGTTTTAGGGTCACTGGTTTTACTGATGTTGGAATTGGTGATAATGGTTTTTGCTTATTATTATGTTTTTTTTTACCATCACTCATGGTTGGATTTCCGTTTATATTTAATTCATTTATCTTCAACTTTAAATAATCCTTTTCACTTGAAAGCGATTTGAACTTGTTTTCCAGTAGAGAAGTTATTTCATTTTTTATTATTTCTATTATTTCTTTTTGTAAATTGTATTGGTATGTAGCACTTTTTTCATGTTTTTCATTCCCGTTTTCCTTCAAATTAGCATTTTCTATTTCTAGATATTCGACTTTTTCTTTGAGCAATTTGACATGTTCTCTTAGATCTTTATTAGCCTCTTTTAAATGTTTGTTTTCCCAGCTTATGGATTCTTCTATTAGGGTTTCTATGTCTTCTTGGGTCTCAATTTGTAGGTTATCATCTACATAATTTTGTTTTTCACAGCATTTTCTAGTTTTTTTTGTAGAACAACTTTTATGAAAGTATGTTTCACAATTTACACATTTAACTTTTTTTAAAACAGCAGGTTTCTTACAAAAACCGCACAATCTTTCTAAACTCACACATACACTGTCCACCATCTTTATATACTAGGATTCCTTCATCAATTCCAAGACCTACTCCAGCAAATGTTTTATTATTTAAAATGGTTTTAAGACATGTAATGTCTAAAGACGTCATCTCAAATAATAATTCTGATTTTAATGTGATATAATTTACTTGTTATCATTTTTTATTGTATCGTTTTCAATTTTTGTTTATTTCATTTAGTTTCACTTATCTTAAAACCCACAGTGATTTTTTGCATAAAAAGTTTAAAGTTGGAATGTCTGACAAGATAATCAAAAATTATAATAATGTCAAGAGGTTTGTTTATTTTAGCAACAAGTTGATCTTCACAATCAGTTAAAAGCTTATTACTTCTAAGGTTCACATTGATCGGAGATTAGATTGGAAAATTATGTAATGAATCTAGAAAATAATGTAGCATTTCAATGTCACGCAATAAAAATTAAACCAGAAGACATGTTTGTCGTACCTAAAATTTGCCATATATGGCAAATCTTCCGCAAGCTAATGAGGAGCAATAATTTCGGAACAGCCATGCCCATACTGGATCTCTAATTTCTTTTAGGAGCCAATTTGACAAATTTTTTTTTGTTGACACTTAAACAGACGACAATCAAAAAGTTTATCCAAATTACCCTGGAAGATAGCGCAGATTGTGCTACTAGTGGTTGTCTATGACCTATGACATCTATGCTAGATAATGTAGCATACCTTATCTAGCAAACCAAATATGTATTCCTTGATACAACCAAAGAATATATTTAAGAACTGTCATTTAGGATGACGTTCATAACTTTAAACTAATTTCTCGAAAATAAGGCATTCGGGAAAAATACTGGGCATGTAAGGTGCAAAAATATTAATTACCGATTATCCTGACATTAAGTAGGAATGCATTATGATTATGCTAATTACAAGACATGCAAGTAAAATGTGTACTTTCAAGATAAATGCATTCTTCAATAAATAAAATTGTTATGTATCGTTTCCTTATAGTTATCTATTATCGGGACTATTTATGGTATTTAGAATTTATTTACATACATTATCAGTAATACACTAAAAACATTTTAATATACCAATTTGGAAGCCACATAACTACCAGTTATTATAAAACCGATTGTTGAAAAACAGGTTTAGTACTGAAGTTGGCATACATTTTCTAATTTTGTCCAAATTCCATAATTCTTAAATTAACAACTTACAATTTTTGGCCAAAATAAATATTTTACGGCAGCTTTAGGAATTAAAATGAAAAATGTCAATAACTGGATATCTATTAATATTGTGTAAAACCCAAAACCATAAAATCCATTAAACGTTAATAATTACAAAGTAATAAAGTTTATATTCGCATAATACACAATATATTGTATTTTAAATAGTTCGTCATGAATAATCATTACTTTTTCTATTGAATAATTTATTAAAGCATGAGATGTTCGATGTTCTGAGCCGCTACCCAACTATAAATAGCTTTACTGGCAGTGCAATGATATGATACACTTTGATACCTGAATTGTGGAGTGTTTTTATTATCTTAATAAATAAGTATCTTCTTATCTTAAATGTGAAAGATAATCTCAAATAAATCTCGGTACATAACATTTTCCTCATAAAGCATGCATACTATCTTATTTTGTTCACTTTGTCGACTTCTATAATAAACTTATAATCAAGAATAAACTTTCAATAATAGTTTCACAAGCATACAAAACTTATACATCAGCGGAAAGAAGTCATTATATATTGGCGCTAAGGCTCGAAGCTAATGATTTGTTTATTGATTTCTGGGTCTTCTTCTGAGCAGCAGTAAACTGTGAAATTATTTGGGTACTTAAATAGAATAATATACAAATATGGAAGTAGATGAATTCATTTCAGCTTCGCATCAAAAGACAACTGACTATGATAGATAGTTTAAACGTCAAATTTATCAAATTCAACAAGGAAGAAGATCTATGACAAATAAAAAAAGAAGATCAATGACAAATAAAAATGCTACACACAAACCACAATGAAACAGAAATAACAACAGAATAAAACTAAATAGCAGCACTGTTAGAGAGTGTTGCCAACAAGTTTCTGGCGATTTCTTTACTTTTCGCCTAATAACGTCATTATGAAATATTTAAACTTCAAATTTAAATAACAATTTTATAGCGATACGTAATATGTCCACCAAAAATACTAAAAAAAAAACATATTTTCAAGATGTAAGTATTTCCACTTTCATCTCAGACGAGTGAGAAAACTCCCATCATGATCCGAAGACCACAACTTGGCTTTTCGGTGTATAGTTTGGCAATTAGTGTATTACATTCTCTAACATAAGTCTCATAACATAACATACTTCCACATATCAAAATCTAGCATGACTTATCAACAATTGATTAAGTGAAAGAAAAAATAACGCTAATAAAACATTTTATAACGTATTGCAAACCTCTAAGAACAAAACACACACAAATTTGCAATTTTATTATTTTTACATCCTAGAACTAACCTGAAAACTTGTGTGATGACGGATGATCCAACTCTCATTTTGTTATTGCTCCATTGTCCCATAGTGTTATTGCTTTGCTTCGGAATTGATGATTCAGGCAAAGCCGGGAAAAGGTCGTCATAACTTCTTACAGACGGCTCATAGGCCGCACCTTCTTCGATCACTGGTTGCTGCATTTTGGGAGTGTCCTGATTCGTGCCAAGTCGTTACAGCAACACTGAAAATTTGGTTTGTATTAAAATTAAAGTTTAAGTTATCATATCTTGTGTGCAATTTCGTTTGGTAAACTTCATACAATAATTATAATACATTACTGCCCTGACATTAGGCTTCTAATTATAAGATAAAAAACACCTGTGTATACTAATTCCTTTAACATTTTTTTAGAGATAGGTTGTACATAAGTTACACATATTGAAATAAATATCTTTTTTTTTTTTGTACTTTTGTGCAACTATTCTATTTCGTTATTTAAGAGATGAATCTAAATTATTATTGTGAACGATACTTCTTTACATTTTGCAATTAGATAAACGATGTTCAGTATATACCTAGAAATATTGACTGGTTTTAACAATAGAAATAAAGTATATTCTTAACATCTCTACCAAATTTTAAACATTGTATCACATACAATTTTTTGATAAATTTGTAGGTTCTAGATACTTACTCATGTACTGGTTCTGCACATGACTATTCTAAACATGCATGTATTATGTATTATTATTACATTACAAATTATATAGACTAAATAGCTCAATTAAACCAATAATTAACATATTATCGTCAAAAAATGTCTGTATATTTTTTTATTATGAGGCATTAGACAAATACACACGACAAAAAATTTACTGCCTCATGTAGTCAACATATGGAGTTATGATAAGCGCAAACGAGAATAAAAAATGCGCAGCGAGTGATTGCAAAATAATTTGAACAAAAAAGAAATCAAGGCACAAAACAGACTTATAGTTTATTTTAAACTACTAGTTTTTACGTATACAAGGCACTAGCGAGTCGACGTGTCACTTTGGGCCAGCATGTTGACCCACAGGAGTGAAATGGGAAAGCACTATTCTAAAATAAACTTACTGTACTGTAAAAACAGAAAATCCGTCCTAGAAAAACCTGGATCTTCGAAGAATCTCCAGTTTTACTTGGTCTTGCTGTAACAATAAATACTTGTATTATAAAACTGAAAAACACCACACGTTTTAACATACCTACTGCCAAGTAGAAAATGAGAATTTTAGAGCGATGCGCAATGGCAAGCCGCAAGCAACTCTATTTGCAATCGCAGTCGCACGTAGTCAGAAAATGTGCCACTGTTCAAACAGGAATGACGGAAACTGTTTCAAAGTGATGCCATTTAATCTACTCATTGACAGATGGCGAAAACCGACGAACCGATAACCAATGAATAATGTTTTAAAAGATTTTTTATGATGAACCAACTTAAAAAATATCTAGCTCTTCAACCTACCAAGCGTATCTATGAGAAGTTTATTAGTTTATATATAAATATTTATCTAATACCCAATATATGCATCTAATGTAAGTATCAAAATCTAATTCATTGTAGACAGTAAATAAATGCTTATTAAATTATAGTTAGCGTTTTCCTTCGGTTAAGGCGATTAATAAATCGATCTCCCAATAAATTGGTCACTAGAAACGGACACGGTTGGCCCTCGTTTAGGATCGGCCTGGCACAGATAGATTGTGCTGTGTAGAAGAGAATGGACATGTTCTACTCACTATCTTTAGTCACATAATCGATATATTATTTGTAAATCTAAGTTTACTAGATTTCTTTAGAAAATGTTTGAGCTTGTATGTGTATTATTAATATCATGATGTCATCGGACTTATTCATTCTAAAATATAGCTGCCAATGAAAGCGAAGGTCGAGTGCTAAATAGTGCGAATTATTTCATCCATTACTTAACTAACACCAAAGCAGAATTGATTTTTAATGTAACATATGACATTTCCATTGATGAAACGTTAAATGCAGCAGCCAAATACTGAAATATCATCAAAGACAAAGCGATGAAGTAGAAAGTCAGAAAACTAACACTACTTTTAGCATAGACATAAGGTATACATATATATTTACATATTTGTGGACCTAGGATTCCCAGAAAATTACGCCAAGAGCACCTTTTCTTCCGCCTTATGTTAAATATAATTGTTTCTCATTTTTTATCAGCTCAAACCTGCCATAGACTAACATGCGTATCGCGTATATCTAAGGTGTATTCTACTTAATATGTATTTCTAGTATGGATCAAATATGATAGAAAACGGGAACCGAAATACTGGCAATAGTGGGTGGACACTTCAAGCGGTCATTTGGAATCTTGCAAAAACCTAGACTGAGCTTGGATCACCTGATATTTGACGTTCGGTCAGCATGGCACCATCAAAATTTGCCTGATCTGTCACTTTGGAGTCCTTTGACGTCTATTTTATCTATGCCTTTGACACTTTTGCCTTGTTTTGGCAAAAGTTACATTCATACGGTTTAAAAATAAATACATTTTCCTTTTAATTTCTAATATCTATTAGTTTTAATATTTAAAATGTCTAGGGAAATGCAGTTATTTAAACTTTGTAAGGGTACATTTGGCTACGTAAGTAAAATAATGTTACAAAAAATATGTTACATAATCTGAAAAACATTTTAACAACTCTTCAGGTACGTAATTTTCATGTAGCTGCTGCAACAAATGCAGCCGCAGCAGAAGCCAAACCTGCGGCCCAGTTGAAAACCTTTTCTATTTATCGTTGGAATCCCGATGAACCTGATAAAAAACCATCTATGCAGGAGTATGACGTTGATCTGAAAGCCTGTGGTCCTATGGTGCTAGACGCCCTTATTAAAATTAAAAATGAAGTAGATCCCACTTTAACCTTTAGAAGGTCATGCCGCGAAGGCATTTGTGGTTCATGTGCTATGAATATTGGCGGCGTAAACACTTTAGCCTGTATCAGGTAATAATAATTTTATTAATGCATTTAAGGTCCATCAGCTTTTTGTGATATAAGTAACTGATATGCCACATTCAGAAAATATATGAAGAATGGAAGCACGAAATATATTTATTTTTATCATTGAAAAATATTGCTTCTATCATTAATACAAAATTTTCTTTCAGTAAGATTGATACGAGACCTGGAAAAACTATAAAAATTTATCCACTACCACATATGTACGTTGTTAAAGATCTTGTTCCAGACATGAATAACTTCTACAAGCAGTATAAGTCCATTGAACCATGGTTACAAAGAAAGTGAGTAATGTTGGAATATGTATTTTTGTGAAGTTATCTTTATTCTGTGATTGTAGAGATGATAGCCAGAAATCAGCTGATGTTCAACAGTTATTGCAAAGTGTTGGAGATAGGGCAAAATTAGATGGTTTATATGAATGTATTTTGTGTGCGTGTTGCTCAACATCTTGCCCTAGTTATTGGTGGAATGGAGATAAATATTTGGGACCTGCTGTTCTCATGCAGGTAAATGATATATGAATATTTATACCGTCTGTCTATTTTACGAGGGTCAGACCAAATATCTCGGTTAATATCTATTGTAGAAGAATAAAGGTTTAGAAACAGTTAGCCCATTTTTTGTGAGCTATATTTCAGTAAAAAGAAATTTGAAATCCTTAGCCTACTTTGTGCGATATATTACAAAAACCTGAGAAATAGGAAAACCACAAACGGTTATAGCTTTCTTATTTGAGGAGATACGAAAAAAGTTAAAGGGATGAAAGTTGACGGCAAAGACAATAAGAATAATAATGTGTATCAAAAAATTCGAAAAACGCAGTTGGCTTTGACATACACTCTAATGCAAAAATGAAAAGAACAAATCTCAAAGTAGGCCATGACACCATTAATTTCGTTTATTTTTTCTCTTTCCAACAATATAAAACATGTCACAAAAATTTTAACTGATAGTGTCAATATATAATATTTTTACGAAAACCACAATTCATATCATTGAATCGTAAAAATCAGCTATGCCATGATTAATGAAAAACAATGTATACAGTTATTAACAAATTTGACAGATTGTCACTACTGTATGTTGCGTTGTCGAGTTCTAAGACAAGTTTTATATCAGTAATTATGGTGTACACCAATAATAACAAATTCAATATGATTAATATTTATTGTCAGTGCAATTTTGACCCTGAGATGGCAGTCAGGGTTTACGGATATAGATTTCCAGCTGCTCCTCAGCTAAATCGAAACATGTTTAGGAAGTTAGTTCAAAATTTAAACACAGGGTTCATTTAAAAAAAAAATAGTAAGGCGAGGGCATGTTGCGGATAATGTAAGAAAAGTGAATAGGGTATTGAATTATGTTATACTTTATACGAGGATAATTGGAACTGGTCAGTGTTAAAACAGGACCGTACGCACTGAACTTGATATTTTGTCCTATATATTTAGCAATGGTATCGAGGTTCGAATGGTAATTGAAACTGTGCAGGCGAATCCAAGACTATATAAGACTGGCAATGTAATCAGCCTGAATGAACCATCTATGACTGCACTGGTTTAAAGATAATAAAACGGACAGGCCTACTAGCATTAAAAAAACTCGTAAATCGCTTCTCAATAGTCAAAGGTGGACTTCTGCTGTGCTGTTAATGTGCCAGTGCAGTGCGTAAATACATGTTATAATATCAAGCGTAGGAGTTTAGTTAGTTATTGTTCATATTTATAAATATTTACTACTATATAAAAGGTAAAATATTTTAATTATTTACTAATTTACCATGGCTTTCTGGAGACCATTTGAAACAGGATAATATAATAACGTCCGAAATTCTTATTATTTTCTTATGACAAGCATTTCTTTTACCTCCGCCCATGTACAATAAAGAGATGCCGACTGTTTTTGCCGGCTTTTAGTTTTTATACGGTTTTAATTAAATTTGTTTACACTTTAACCAAAATGAAGAAACCTCTAAGACAAATTCAGAGAAACTGTCTCCTATGCGACATTTTCTTTGAATTTGTTTGTATAAAAGACTGCAAGAAAAATATTTAAATCAAAGCAGATTTCAATGCTACAAAATGAAAGTTCAACATTTAAATGAGGGAGATAAACCGAGGAGAGTAAGATTTTGTAGATGGTTGTTAAATAAAAAAAGGAATGACCCGCTGATATGTAGCAAGATTCTTTGGCCAGACGAATCAAATTTTTCTAATAATGGATTTTTCAATAGAAATACGCATTATAAGTGGACACGAGAAAATACACTGCTTTCCAAAAAAGATTTTCTACGAATGTTTGGGTGGGTCTTTTAGGGACTAATAAGTAATTGGGCCTTATTTTTATGATGGCAAATTAACCGCTCGTAGATACCTTAATTTCCTGCAAAACAAATTTCAAGATTTTCTTTATGAATTAACAGTGACAGAAAAATTAAATTATTCATATTTTCAACAAGATTGGGCTCCATCTCACACTGCTGTAATATGTACAAATTAATTAAATCAAGTTATACCAGATAGCTGGATAGGCACTTACGGGCCCATTCTATGGCCAGCTGGATCACCAGATATTGCTCCTTTGGATTTTTTGGTCTGGGGTTACATTAAAGACAAGGTATTTCAAACTGTCCCTGAAAATATTGAGGACATCAAAACCAGAAATGCTCCAAAATGTAATGCGTGAGGTATCTCGTAGAGCACGTTTGTGTATTAGAATGCATGGTGAACAATTTGAGCATTTGTAGTTAGAAAAATAAATACACACATTTTGTTTTCAGTATGGTAGTATGTAGTACTGTTATACATAGTTTTTCGTTTTTTTGGATGTTCATTTTGTACATACTTGTATTTTTATTTATGAGATATATTATTTATGATATATATTGACACTATCAGTTAAAATTTTTGTGACTTGTTTTATATTGTTGGAAAGAGAAAAAATAAACGGAATTAATTGTGTCATGGCCTACTTTGAGATTTGTTCTTTTCATTTTTGCACAAGAGCGTATGTCAAAGCCAACTACGTTTTTCGAATTTTTTGATACACATTATTATTCTTATTGTCTTTGCCGTCAACTTTCATCCCTTTAACTTTTTTCATATCTCCTCAAATAAGGAAGCTATAATCGTTTGCGGTTTTCCTATTTTTCAAGTTTTTGTAATATATCTCACAAAGTAGGCTATGGATTTCAAATTTCTTTTTACTAAAATATAGCTCACAAAAAACTGTAACTGTTTCTAAAACTTTATTCTTCTACAATAGATATTAAGCGAGATATTTGGTGTCGCCCTCATACAATAGACAGATGGTATATGTTTCATTTTGTTGCACTCCTTACTGATTCTGCTTAAAAATCACTTGTTGAGATATATGCATTATGATGGATTCCTATCTAGCTATTCATTTTGCAGGCTTACCGTTGGATTATCGATTCTAGGGATGAGGTAACCGCAAAACGTCTCGACAAAATGAGGGATCCTTTCTCTGTTTTCCGGTGCCATACCATTATGAATTGCACCAGGACATGTCCGAAGGTAAAATAACGAGCTATAAATTATTGTCAATACAAAGTGTATGTGCCATAGTAGAGAACATATTTAGCAAATCTAGTGCAAAACCTTCAGTACTTCAATGCTTTCTGTATCTTGTGCGAATTTGCAGCTATTAAGACAAATCCATATATTGTATTGTAATAAGTTAATTCTAATAGCGTCAAGTAGCCACATACCCTCATTCTTGCATGAAAATTTGTATAGAATTCAAGCCTTTTTACATTTGCGAATGCTGACCAATACAGGTTAGACACATGCTGATTATAAAATTTAGTTGTTTGTCAATAATTAAGGCAGGATTTTTAAATAGTTAATATTTATTCCGTGTTTTAGGGACTGAACCCTGGTAGGGCCATTGCTGAAATTAAGAAACTATTGGGAGGGGTCTCGAAAAAAGATGAACCAGGACTTAAAACGAACGCATTGCAAAATTAATGATTAAGTAACGTGAAATGAGTATTGCATGGTAATTATTAATTTATTGCACTTTATTTCCGTGGGATTATGGAAGTAAATAATATAAGATTAAATAAGTGTAATAGTCTGGAATATTGATATATTTTACAAATTCGAACAAGATATCTTTTGTTTGTTACATGAAAAATGTAAGTATAAAGTATTAAAAAGTCAAAAACATCATCATCTTTACTTTTTTTGTTGTATTTTGTATTTATAAGTTTCAACTTTCATCAAATAAATTATTATCTACTTGCACAATTTAAAAAAGTTATTTATGTTCATGAAAATGAGGTACCGTCATCGGTTTAAGCGCTGAAACCTCGATCGGCGAAGTTAAGCAGCGTTGGTCAAGTCCGTCACTTGGATGGGTGAACGGCATCTCATTTCGCCGGCCTGGCTGAGTGGAAGAGTATCTGTAGCTAAACTCCGCCAGGATGTAAATATAAACAAGGCATTAAAAAATAAATAAATAAAATAAAATCAGGATCAATATACTAGCTAATAAGGTGAGGAGTTGATGTGTGGTGTGGATTATTCTAGGAGCGCCTTATAAAGTCTATATTTCTTTATATTATATTAATTGGTCTTCCTTATCTTGACTTTGTAAGCCTCTCTTCTGAACCCTTGGAGGTTCTCGCTGCTCTTCCTGAACTCTTGGAGGTTCTCCCAAGGACTGATCAATAGATAATGTGGTGACAACAAAGTGGTGCTCCACAAGATAATGCCAATATCATCAGATAAACAATGAGGAAGATGCGTGAATTTTAAAAATGCTTAGATTTTTTATTTTTCCATAATATATATACTATATAAGTTGATAATATAATAAAAGAAATGCATAGAAAAATTTCACTTCATATATCATGTGACTGAGAGTGCTATGATATTGTCCTGACGTCATTTTGACATCCCCCCTGAATTTGCTAATTCATGTTACTCGTAATCTTAATTTCATAACATGCTTAGTGTATTATTCTATAGCCACAGCATTCCTTTTAGATTCTTCAACGTTTCAACAATATTGACATGACACCGCCAGGCATGAATGACGTCACTCGGCACAGACGGAATATTTCAATGGTTTTAAATTCTCAACCAAAATAAATAACTTTTTTCACCCTCAATTTTGACAGAAGAAAATAAGATGAAGCATATTATTTACATGTTTACAGTCTTCAGTAAACACTCTGTGGGTTCAAATAACTTGCAACAAGAATCTTCATTAACCACTATTTTATTAATCACTAAAATTACACTAGTAAATACTTAAAAATCACACAATAATAACTTAATCTAATATAAATTCACTACTTTTAAATCACATCTGTACTTTACTTTTCTTCTTAAACTTGCCAACTTTTGTCTAACCTAAAAACTCTCTGTCTGTATACTAGAACTGTACTGTATACTTCACTGAACTGAACTGTTCCCCCATCTGCTGGATTCACCTCTTTATATCCACCCATAGAATGTACCAGAATCCTATTACCATAACATTCTAGAATCACAGAGTTTTCTACTCTGTGCTAGATGACTGTTCGTCAATTGGCTCATAGACGGCGCCACCCCACCTACTGGCCATCAACAGAATAACAGGTTTCCCCTCACTTTGACCAGGGACTTAATCACATCTTTTCCCGTTAGAGGGCAGCACATAACAATATGTTTCTGTCGTCTTATCTATCTGTTATATAAAAAAAAATCATGGAACGTCCTCATTTTGATGTATTTGGATAAGGAAATACTGGATTTGCCGCTGTAGAATTTCCTTTATATAGGGATATTTAAAGCAAATAATTGTGAAAACAAAACAATTTAAGCTTGTAACAGAGTCACGCCAAATATGACCAAAGTTTTGAATAACAAAAAGGTAGTGACGGGACTCGAGACGTGCTGCTTTAGGGCTGAAGAGGCGATATCGAAACTGTTGCATGTTGTGTGAACACAATTTAAATCTGCTCAAAAACTTAACATTCAATTCACTTTTGTAGGCAGCTCTACTATAAACATACATCAGATGGCTCGAAAAAACAAACGCGCCTTCACAAGAAACCTTAAAAAATATTGAAAAATTTACTAGATTACTTTTAGCTCTAATAAAAACATGGCAACGGCTCCATCGGTTTGTATGTACTAACCTTTCACAAATACTTATTTGCATTATGAAGAATTATTTGATATTCTACCAACTAGATGCGATCATGATGCATAATTTAAAATATCAGTTTATTTACGTAAGTAGTACCTGACAATGATTTATTTCCTTACAGACGGCAACACCGAAAGCTCTGTCAAAAATTATTCGCATTTCAGCTACCACGAGATTTCTGTCACTCCTAATCTCCTGGACCTAGGGGCAATTTATATCTAAAACTGGCATTGCACCAAACAGTCCCTTGTGATCTCTAAACCCCTCCGTTCTCAATAACTCGGTGTTTTCACTATATGCTAATTTGCTTTTTGACATTAAAATGAAGTACTTACTATAATAAAGTATTTTCCAACATTTAATCATCATTTTATCTTTTATCATGTAGTAAATTAAAATTTTAACAAATAAATAACATAAAATTTGACTAATAAAAGGGGTAGGCAGAACGCCCTGTGATTGGTGTGACGTCATCGCTTGGATTAATGGCAGAAATCACCACTTATCTACATACTAAATAAGTGGTAAACACAACATTATTTACATTTTATGTGCGATTATATAAAGAAGTAGCTAATACGGGATTCATAAAAGCCACTTCAGGGAATTTAACAGTTGTGGACGTATTTATGAAATAAGACGACCGTTTCAACATGGCCGAAGTGGATCTAAAGTAAGTATCTACCTATTTAAGTATTTAATATCTTTGGCATTCATGTATCATCATTTTAAGGCAGTAAGTTAATCCCTACCTTATTTTGTATATAATTACGTTAGTAATTTTTTGATGATGTACCTAATATTTATTATAGTTTGTCAATGTAAATAACCTGCAAATGCGGCCTAAACAGTTTCTTCTTTCTGCGCATCAAGTTTATGTAGGTGCATTTATTTTTTTTTTTTTTATATACATTTATTTAACGTCGGCCTATTTCCGCTACTGAGGCCTAACACCGACGCCTGTAGACGAGCTACCCCCAACCAGGAATTTTGCCGAACCTCTTCCCTTAAGAAGAGTAGGGATCTTTTACTTGCCTAACATTTAATAGACAAGGGACCGACGGCTTTACATCCCCTCCGAAGGATGGTATATCTCCTATACAACCCTCGCCTAAGGTTGTATAGCTTCCGCGTATACACTGATATACAAGCCGCTGGAAGATGTGTGAGGCGAGAACGCGGTTTCCGTTGGAATGGTCACCAATCCAAGTACTAACCGCGCCTGTCGTTGCTTTACATCGCATACCGAAGTATGTACATAGTAAAGACGCACCTACGCTCGCCCCTGTTTAAAAAAGGCATTTGCCTTTATTTAATAATTTCAGAGCTTCACAAAAGAGTTGTAGCTATATTACGCGATAAATCGACCGATTATTTGATCGATTTATTGGTGTGTGTAATGTATAAAATCTGCGGATTTAAGTCCCATTCAGATAGTTGCGGATGCGAATTTTTTGGTGCGCATTTTTATAAAATTTGTTCTAAAACAGTCTAATTTTTTTGCAGGTGTAGCGAAATGTTCGTAAGACAATTCGTTCACTTTTAACTAGAAGTTAAATTAGCAAATTAACTTCTCCTGAAACACATATATGGAATTAAAAAAAAAATCGGCAAGCGGAAATTCGCAATCCGCAGCTATAACTAACCGTTATTGCCCAAGTAAAATCCGGCAATAAATCGGGCAATGGGGAACGATCCAAGCCAGCTCCTAATATATCCAATAGATGGCGCCATACGTACTCGGTTTAATGTCACTGTCAACTTATATCATATAACCTTTAAATTGTTTAAATTTCTGAGAGTTTCCCAATCTCATATTCGTAGAGATGAGCCAAATTGATAAAAAGGATTATGGTAGTTGGTATGCGTTAGAGCACTTTAGTACACAGCAACAACAAGTTTTCATTTTACATCCTAATTCATCTTGTTTATTCAGACATTTCGTATTGACATTGTCGGAAAATAGCCAAGTACAGCTGGTGCACTCTGGCGGATACAATAAAACAGAATGTTCCCCATTAGCATGTTCTATTTCAAATGTGCTTTTAGAGGGCGGAATATTAAACATAATATTTTTAGTCGCAAACTCCTCTATAAAATCCTTATTTTACTATAAGGAACGTAACCAGACTGCAACCAACAGCTACTCTCCGGGCTATGTGCCCCGCCGAGCGCTGAATTACAAGTTACAAGTCTGGCGCGTTAAGTGTAATAATTGCATATTACCATCAAAACGCTAATGCTTCGATTGCAACAAACACCAGCCGAAAGACTGATCCTACCTAAAGGAGCTCTCTTGCCAGTCGTCACACACCACTTGCAGACTGCAGTTTCGAGCTGTTGGCTCTCGTCAGTGCAAGGTAGGCATTTGACGACCGGCACGAGGATCCTTTGACTATTCGGTACATCCCGGTAGTCTTTCGGCTGGTGTTTGTTGCAATCGAAGCATTAGCGTTTTGATGGTAATATGCGATTATTACACTTAGCGCGCCAGACTTGTAACTTGTAATTCAGCTCTCGGCGGGGCACATAGCCCGGAGAGTAGCTGTTGGTTGCAGTCTGGTTACGTCCCTTATAGTAAAATAAGGATTTTATAGAGGAGTTTGCGACTAAAAATATTATGTTTAAAATTCCGCCCTCTAAAAGCACATTTGAACTATGCTAAGCCCAGTCAGGCCATTTATTTTTCGATTGCAACAGACACTGGACCGCTAGATGGCGCCTGCTGACTATTTTACGTGTCGCTATTGTAAAAATACCGGGATGTACCAAATAGTCAAAGGATCCTCGTGCCGGTCGTCAAATGCCTACCTTGCACTGACGAGAGCCAACAGCTCGAAACTGCAGTCTGCAAGTGGTGTGTGACGACTGGCAAGAGAGCTCCTTTAGGTAGGATCAGTCTTTCGGCTGGTGTTTGTTGCAATGGAAGCATTAGCGTTTTGATGGTACTATGCAATTATTACACTTAACGCGCCAGACTTGTAACTTGTAATTCAGCGCTCGGCGGAGCACATAGCCCGTAGAGTAGCTGTTGGTTGCAGTCTGGTTACGTTCCTTATAGTAAAATAAGGATTTTATAGAGGAGTTTGCGACTAAAAATATTATGTTTAATGTTCTATTTGTCGGCGATTTTATAATTTATAGGGATTTTCTAGTAACATTTCTTATTTCATTGTATTACCAGCTTTCAGAATGGGGAACAATCCTAGCCAGTTCCTAATATATCCAATAGATGGCGCCATGCGTAGTCAGTTTAATATTATTCTCATATGATACAAATTGAGAATGACATTAAACAACAATTTAAAAGTTATATTATAACTTTTAAATTGTTTAAATTTCCCGATTTCTGAGAGTTTCCCAATCTCTTAATCGTATAAATGAGCCAAATTGATAAAAAGAATGAGGAATAATCCAAGCCAGTTCCTAATATATCCAATAGATGACGCCATGCGTACTCGGTTTAATGGTTTAATGTCTTTTCTTAACTTGTATCATATATAACCTTTAAGTAGTTTAAATTTCCCGATTTGCGAGAGTTTCCCAATCTCTTATTCGTAGAAATGAGCTAAATTGATAAAAAGGATTACGGTAGTTGGTCATTAAATCATTTAAAACTTTAAAAGCGGAGCTGAGAAAAAGGGGTGCTATAGAGTTCATGGAAAAAAGCTGATTTGGTTGAAAGGTATATAATTACATTTATGAACTTGTTGAATTTTTTGTTTATAAATCTTCTTTTATTCTAGATTAATCAATGATGACAATATTTTAGTTAGTACACTTGAAGATGAAGATATATAGATTACAATTTTAAAACACCAGATTTATCATATAGTTGTCGGAAACGGTCATTTTTAGGAAATAAATGTTCTACTGTATTAGAGCACTTTGGTACACAGCAATAAGTTTTCATTTTACATCCTAATTAACTTTGTTTATTCAAAGACATATTTTTTCGTATTGTCATTGACGGATAAACAACCGAGTACAGCTGGTGCACTCTGGCGGATAAAATGAAAGAGAATGTTCCCTATTGTAAGGTCAGTTTGATTTGTTTTTAGCTGTCATATAAATACAGTTGAGATATCCATCTTTTTAATGGTAAACACTTAAAAATTTTATCTGCTGTTCTGAATTTTCTAATGTTAAACTTTGTTTTTTGGGGGCACCTGATTTAACAAAAATAAATTGTATAAATATCGCTCCGTGTAATACGCTTCTTTTCTACAATTAATTGATCGATTCATTGACCAATTTTTTGGGCGATTCCTCGGCCGATTAATCGTTTCATGTAATACTGCCTTTATGGAGACAGTGCTATTTATTGGTTATATAGAATTAAAGTTTGAATTCTTCATATGCACAGTTAAATGTCGCATATGCTTAGAACATATAGTTGAAATCATGAATATTTTCCGTTACGTCATCATTCTTTAATTTTCGAATCAAATCATTTCAAGGTCACACAGAATGGCACGCATGGCAAAAGACAAGTATTTTGTAAAGAAAATATCTGAAGAATAATAGCATGCGATACAATGAATTTTAAAATCCTTTTCCGCATATAATTTTACAATTCACCTCATGGATTTCTTGGAAAGATAAAAGGGAACATCCGTTACGTTTCCCTGATTAAAGTACTCATTTAACTTCACCAATGAACTGACAGAATGCCGAACGTTGATTGCGACTACGACTAACGCTTGTAATATTCATTTGTAAAACGCTTCGTTACGCTCGGAATAACTTCTGTCGTAGTTTCAGCAGACGTGACTTTCTGTTATTCATATCCTATGCGATTTGTATTTGCAAAGATAGAAAAATCTTATGTCGTTGATAAGTACATAAATTGATGACGTGAACGAAAACATTCGTGATTTCAACTATAAGGTGCGAAGTAAAGCTTATCCTACAATATTAATTGGAGATGAAAATAATTAAGAAAATAACTCGCTTTAAAATGCTCTTCACAACAGTAAAATACTGATGCTGTTGTAGGTGGATAACGTCTGGCAGATTTAAACCATTTTATATTACGTTGTTTTTGTTTTGGTACCTACCGTCACAAAAAACTTTCCCAGGATGTGTTTTTGCACCCTGGCACAAAACACCACTTCTTGCTTTCCATTATAAAACATTAACACATTGCAAAATAACATTGATTCATAAAACATCAATAGAGTTTGTTTACCAACAGTCAGATCGATGACGTCATTAGTGTGCGCGTAGTCTTTTTGGCGGTTAAATTTCAATTAAAATTTCAAAATTCTTATTTAAAGGTATTAATTGACTGGTAGTGCAAATTCACGTGTTTTTAACTATAATTATTATCTTTCCAGTCAAAAAGATTTAACACCGAGTAACAATATATTGATGGCGCCTCGTACTATATACCTATCAGTGCAGTTGTCAGATAGCACTCTGCTGATGATGACATAACAGTTTGTGATTGGCTGGCGAAGCGTCGTGACCGATTGTTTCGCGATCCCTCTCCCTTGAAGTAAGCGGGTACTTACAATCAACGAATTCCACTAATATCTCTATCTTCAAACTTAAACAGTTTGGTTGGACAGTATCGTTGTGGTTTTCTACTGGCGATCGAGACTCGCGAGCTACAACCGAGGCATTTTTTTTTCTCAATAAATTAGTGTTTATTTCACCGTTCTGTAGTAAATACTGAGACATCAAAATGAGCAGTGGTCTAGACATTATAAGCGGTTCCTTAAGAGTGCGGAACAGAACTTGCATCGGATCCGGTCCTTATAACAATTACAACTGCAAAATTAACGAAGTTAAATCATGTCCGAGTGTAATGTCTCCAGAAACGAAAAGGCTGCTACCACCGAATACCGAAACTGTGCAGACTAAACCATTCCCCATTAGAGGTAAGTTCACAAATTTCCCGTAAAAATTCACATATTTCTATATTGTAGTTATCTGTTTTGGGTTTTCTGTACTAGGGTTCATTGTTCAATAATGATAAATGATTACATTTAGGCATAATATTAATAATAGGCAAACAGCAGAAAAACGTCAATTATCGGACGCCGGCGCATTTTCATCCTCTACACGTGTTGAAGTTAAATAATGATTGTAAACAAATTTTTGGCAATAAACCTCTCTGCAGTTACGTTATAAACGAGAGTTTATTTTAGTACTTACTTACATTTACTATTTTTAATTAAAGTAATATAAACAAATATGTAATTAGTAATTAACTTTATATAAGACATAATTTTTGAATTCATGCATAATATAGGTATATTTTTTAAATCAGTGTTAGGTATAATGTAAATTCAACCTGTTAAGAAAACATAAATATTTACGTTTGTAGTTATATGTATTATTATGAAACAGTCAATGAATTGCCCGATTTAATTTATTAAGGAAAAAGTAATCTACACTTCGTTACCGACAATTTATAAGTGACGATTCTTTTACACATTTATTAATCAGTTTCTAGTAGGTAGTTCGTCTGTCGCCCATAAATTACTGAAACAAATAGTAATAACATTTTTAACGAGTCAGTGCTCCTCAGATTTTTACAAAATTATGTTGTACATTTGTATAATAGTTAGCAGTGATTGGCATTAGCGACAATAAGTTTGCTTCCATTAATGTCTTGGAAACGTCCTAATAGTGGTTTTTCACACGCTCCAACATTTCTGATGTAATAGGTAGTCCTGATTTTGGCAGTAAGTAATGTGCGTCTTTCTGATTTAGTGATTTACTTTTATAACCCGACTTAAGGTATCTCCACAAAAAGTAGTGGTAATACTAAAGGAGAACGGAAACCTCGAATTTTTGCGTGATTTTTTCAGGATACCCTATTTTGGGGTCGTAGAAGACGAATCTGAAATTAGTTTTGCGTGCATACGAACCGTTTCCCAAAAAAAAATTTTTGAAAATTTTTCTTATGATGCACTTTTTCATGCACTAATTTATACACCAACAGCACTTGTATATCGTCTTCTTCCTTATTAAGATCACACTATGTCCTTTATAGAACAATAAACCCTTCACTTATGGCAGAAAACTCACTTTCTTTTGTACAAAAATCAGAATTTTATTCACAGAAACTGTATTATATTAACCTCCATCTGTCATTTGCTTTGATTACATATATTTGCATGCGTTGTTTGCGCATGTGTAAGGTTTGGTGTCTAAAGGCACAAAGAATTGAAAGTTAGTGGGTTGAACTAATTCATTTTTAGTGTTGAAAGACATATGCAACGTTACTTTTCCAAACACATTCGCGACCAGTCGACGCTTAGAAAGGGATATATATGTTTATAAATAATACTTAACGCCGTCTGCCCCAGATTTAATAAGGTGATAAGTACTATTATATATCCCTTGCTCTTCAAGACACTTTGCGCGAACGTGTCTTGAAGGGCAAGGGATATATAATAGTACTTAGCACCTTATTAAATTTGGGGCAGATGGCGCTAAGTATTATTTATAAACATACATATCCCTTGCCCTTCAAGACACGTTCGCGCCCGTCGACGCTTCGAAAGTGTCTTGAAGGGCAATGGATATATATAATAGTACTTGGCACCTTATTAAATCTGGGACAGACGGCGCTAAGTACACATATTAGCTCCTTGAAGGGCAAGGGATATGTATGTTTATAAATAATACTTAACGCCGTCTGCCCCAGATTTAATAAGATGCCAAGTACTATTATATATCCCTTGCCCTTCAAGACACTTTCGAAGCGTCGACGGGCGCGAACGTGTCTTGAAGGGCAAGGGATATATAATAGTAATTTAGCACCTTATTAAATCTGGGGCAGACAGTGCTAAGTATTATTTATAAACATACATATTCCTTGTCCTTCAAGACACGTTCGCGCCCGTCGACACTTCGAAAGTGCCTTGAAAGGCAAGGGATTATATAATAGTACTTGGCACCTTATTAAATCTGAGGCAGACGGCTCTAAGTACATACATTCGCGCTTTGAAGGGCAAGGGATACGTATGTTTATAAATAATCTGCCCCAGATTTAATAAGATGCTAAGTACTATTATATATCCCTTGCCCTTCAAGACACTTTCGAAGCGTCGACGGGCGCGAACGTGTCATGAAGGGCAAGGGATATATAATAGTAATTTAGCACCTTATTAAATCTGGGGCAGACAGTGCTAAGTATTATTTATAAACATACATATTCCTTGTCCTTCAAGACACGTTCGCGCCCGTCGACACTTCGAAAGTGCCTTGAAAGGCAAGGGATTATATAATAGTACTTGGCACCTTATTAAATCTGAGGCAGACGGCTCTAAGTACATACATTCGCGCCTTGAAGGGCAAGGGATACGTATGTTTATAAATAATCTGCCCCAGATTTAATAAGATGCTAAGTACTATTATATATCCCTTGCCCTTCAAGACACTTTCGAAGCGTCGACGGGCGCGAACGTGTCATGAAGGGCAAGGGATATATAATAGTAATTTAGCACCGTATTAAATCTGGGGTAGATGGCGTTAAAGCATTGTGATATTGGTCGGTGTCGGTACTTTAGATACAACTTTGTAAATGCATGCGCATCGGATTGACAGTTGTATAGCTTTGAGTAGCTGTTTTGTGATGTTTTACAAACAATTTTTTTATTTTTATGTAAAAGAAAATGAGTTTTCTGCCATAAGTGAAGGGTTTATTGTTCTATAAAGGCCATAGTGTGATCTTAATAAGGAAAAAGACGATATACAAGTGCTGTTGGTGTATAAATTAGCGCATGAAAAAGTGCGTGTCATAATAAAAATTTTCAAAAATTTTTTTTGAAGAAACGGCTCGTATGCACGCAAAACTAATTTCGGATTCGTGTTCTACGACCCCAAAATAGGGTATCCTGAAAAAATCGCGCAAAAATTCGAGGCTTCCGTTCCCCTTTAGTATTACCAAAGTGGTCTGGGAATGAGATCTGGTGATCTGGCTGTATATGCCAGATCCATAGTAATAAAATTACATGCCCTTCTCGATTTTATTTAAGTACATTTTGATGTATTGGGGCATAATTTGAAAAGTTGGTACCTAGTGCACCGCATGCAACTTGAAAAAAACAAAAGAAATACTTGACATTATTTGATGGTTTCCAAATTTAATTATTTAAATTGTGCCTATATTTTTCTAGTTTTCCGGTCACGTTCGTTATATCTAATAATACATATATTCTTAATAATATGCTTAAAAAATAAATTGAAAAAGTACCGCTGCCAATAGGTACCTAAAAAACAAACTTGAACCAGTTTCATTGATGTCGGTATATTATGCCAACTTTTACTCAACAATTAGTTACAACATTACTGTCTGGGGTTTGTCCACATGTATAAGTAGGATCTTTATACTACAAAAACCTGTCATTAGACTAATATTCAATCTTGATTCTCGCACTCATGTAGACCAATATTTCGTGACAAAAAAATATTAACCATCCCTGGCATATACCTACTAAAAATGTTGATCTATATTCATGAACACACCTTCAACAGTAGAGGCAAGAATGGCATTTGTCAAAACAAACACAAACACACTAAGTATGAAAAATCTCCACTGTATTCTGTTACCCGATTATATAACTTACTGCCTAAAAATCTACAATGCTTACCAAAATCTGAAAGAATACCTTAGTTTGCACTGTTTCTACACCATTGATGAATTTGTACAGGCTACAAATAGCACCACATGTAATATAGTAGAATAGTGAAATCTTTTTAACCATTTTTATTTTAACTTATTAACTACATACTATTTTAATATAGGTACATTGTGATGTAATATTTTATGCTATATATTATTGTTTGTATTGTCATTGTATTAACCATATCTGTATTCTTGTCTTTTCACATCTATGATTGTACTTGACTTATCTGCATAATACTTGTAGCTTAGAAGATCAATAAATTAATTTGAATTTGAAAATTTAATTTGAATAACATTAACCGACGAAAAATTCGTAAGTAGTTAGAAATTAATTTTTTTGCGAAAGTACCGATATAAATAAACCTCATAGATTATACATACCATTGACTTTACACACAGACTCAGGTCAGGTCATGATAGTTATGATGTTCAGTTTTCGCTCCTTATTACAGTGCCGAACCGATTTTCAGAGGCCAAAAATCGTCAAAATTTTTAACAGTATATGGGCGGTTGGAAAATTTAGGATTAATGGTATATAAATGGGGAAAAATCGATTGAACCCCAACAAATAATCGGAAGTAGGGTGGGGGTGGAAAAAGGTGTGTTTTTAGGGGTGAAACGTGGTTTTTTACGATTCCCGGCAAAACTAGACCTCTTATCGAAAAAAGTTAAATGCAAAAGCTGTGGATAATTGAAATATCTACAACTTTTATTGTTATATTCTTTTATTTTTCAACATATCCTCAAAACTATTGAGAAAAATGTTAAAAAAACCAATTTTTTAATTTTTTGTTTTTCTTTATTTAATGATTCCATTTTAATGAAATTTGGTGAGAATGGAGATTTTTATGTTTCAACCAAGCTGTAATTTTTTTTGAAGCGATATATTTATTTTTTGATTTTATGCGAATTTTATTTAAAGAAAGGCCTAATTTTCAATCAAAAAAGTTGATTAATAAGATTTTCATTTTTGAAAATTTCAGGACGAAATTTTTTCCCTTGAAACCTCTACTGTAAGATGGTGTAAAAAAATCATACTCTTACTGTGGAAAAACATTGTCAAACATGGGAAAAACAAAACAAAGATTCTTTCAAGATCGATTTGTCTGTAATTGTAACGAATTCTTCATTGTTTATTGAAATGGAGTGTTGACAGTGATGCAAAATGGTAATTTCCTCGATAATTTCAATGTAATATTTTGATATTACTCATACGGGAAGTTTGATTAGCCGTTTAAGGTTCGGGCTGTTCAAAAAAAAGTCGTTTAAACAATAATTTTACATAAAAAAAATTGCTAAAAATGACCGTTTTTGTGCAAGGAAATATTGATACAAGCATTGACAGAAAAATTTCAATCAGAACGATTTGTATGTAAACAAGCAGAAAAAGATCCCGATGCCACATTCTAAGTCAAACAGCTTCAAACATGACGCTGATCGATAGCTGTTTTTCTCACTTTAAAAAACCCTATTGGTTGATTTTTTTGAAAATGTACGTTCTGATTGGTTATAATAAAGAAAAAATATATTAATCTTTCAAACGTGTTTCATAAATCTTTAAATGTGATTCCTATAACCTCCGTTAATTTTTTCGTATATTTATTCTACGATCGCTCTCCTTGGGTTAAAATTTACAATTCCAACACCATATAATAATAAGCAATGACCAACTTATAATTCAGTATGTCTTCGTTCAAAGATGTTTTAAATATTTTTTTATTTTAATTTTAAATTTTCGCTTGCACGGACACGGAATACGTTTAATAAAAATGCTCTGATATGAAAATTACATATACGGAGTGGGGCAATAGTCCGTCAGACCTCGATATCTCGAGTTCAACGATAGCTAGAAATTTTTTCACAAAATTGCAAGTAAACTAGATAAAAAAGTCTATAACTGGAAATTATTTTCGAACATATAGGGCGAACCAAGACGAAATTACAGGACCTAGTGCCTTTTTTAAAATGTAATGCTATGCATATCAGTACATTTTTTGAAACCTCTTTCTAGGCTGTATTCATATCTCTCATTGAATATCTCTCAACCACTTTGATGTAATGAATTTTTTTGTTGAAATAATGCAATCTGCAGATGGATATTAAAAAAATCATCACAGTCACATTTATGGGTTTTAAGAAAAAATTGTGTGAATACCAGTTACGAGACATAATTAATGTCTTTGAATCTTTTTCATTTCCTAAAAATGTACAGGGTGGCCAAAAATCATTTTTCAATTAAGAACATTTTAAATTGAATTTTCTCAATTCTTTCAAATGGAACACCCTGTATATTATTCGACGATGTGATGTAGAAATGAAAAACGAACATTTTTTGTAAGTACTTCCCTAGGGCTAATTGCAACCAATTTCGTTTTATTGAGCAATAATTACAAAATTCAAACATAAACTTAAAAAAGAGGTTTCTTCAAATAACTCAGTAGAAAAAATTATAATAAATATTCCACATGTTGCCCATTGACACACACCTCTATGCGCTTTTGAAATGAGGTTCCCACTGTTCCTAAATCTGCCGGTGTGATAGATGTAAAGGCAGTTATTATTCTTTCCTTCATATTTTGTACTGTTGTTGGTGTGTCTCTATAAACAATTTCCTTTGCGTATCCTCATAAAAAGAAATCCATTTTTGTAAGATCTGGGGATCTAGCAGGCCATTTAGTGGGTCCATTTCTTCCAATCCATTGATTAGGGTAGGTATTATTTAAGTGGTCTCTAACTGCATTTAAATAATGTGGTGGAGCACCATCTTGCTGAAACCACATCCTATTTCGAATTCATTCAGGAAGATTTACCAATAATTGTGGCAGATAGTTTTCCAAAAACTAAAGATAAATAGCTCCAGTCAATGTGCTATCAAAGAAATGTGGCTCTATTACATGTTCTCCAATAATTCCTCCCCAAACGTTTATAGACCATCTGTGTTGGTTATCAACTTGCATAAAAAAGTGAGGATTTTCCGAAGCATAATAATGGAAATTGTGCCTATTAACAAATTCATCTTTATGAAAAGTTGCCTCATCACTGAATAAAACAGCATTGAAGAATTTGACATCATGTTACATTTCACCTCTGGCCCAGTTACAAAATTGTAGGCGCTTTTGAAAATCGTCATCAGATAATTCTGGATGCATTTGAGAATGATATGCATGCAACTTATTTGTTTTTAAGATCGACTCTTTGACTAACATGGGGATTCTCAACCGTTGTCAGCACCACGTTTTATTCTTTCACTTTTTTTATATTCAACATTTTCAGTTTCCAGAAATCTATCGAGAAGGTTTTGGAAGCTGCTAACATCAGGAATCCTTCTTTCCTGATAACGTTGGTGATAAATTCTATTGGCAAGTAAACAATTTCTGTCTGACTCGCCTAAAACAAAAGTCATGTCTACAAGTTCCGCTTTATTAAAATTCATATTGTAAAATTCCAAATATTTTTAAAATTTCATACAAATAGAAACGACCGATAAGTGTGATAAATGCTCTCCTTTGTACACGACAATTTATACCAAACTGAGGTTTTATTGCTTGTCGAATGACGAAAATAGCATAAAAATGTACAAAAAAACATTACAGTAAAGGACCGGTTAAATACTATTTACTCATTTCAATGGATTGGAAGAAATGGTCTCACTATATGGCCTCATTTCAATATTGCATAAAGATGTGTGTCAATCAAAATGGGCAACACGTCGAACATCTATTATAAATTTTTCTAATGAATTATTTGAGGGAACCTCTTTTTGTAAGTTTATTCTTGAATTTGACACTTATTTGTTTATAAAACGAAAATGGTTGCAATTAGCTATAGAGAAGTACTTATAAAAAATGTTCGTTTTTCATTTCTACATCACATCGTCGAAAAATATACAGGATGTTCTATGTGAAAAAATTGAGAAAATTCAATTTAAAAAGTTCTTAATTTAAAAGTAATTTTTGGCCACCCTGTACATTTTTAGGAAATGAAAATGATTCAAAAACATTAAAGGGTCGTAACTGGTATTCACATAAGTTTTTCTTAAAACCCATAATTGTGACAGTGGTGATTTTTTTAATATCCATCTGCAGATTGCATTATTTCAACAAAAAAATTCATTACATCCAAGTAATTGGGAGATATTCAATGCTAATATAGGAATGAATGGAATCTAGAAAGAGGCTTCAAAAAATGTACTGATATACATAGCATTCCATTAAAAAAAAGGCACTTGGTCCTGTAATTTCGTCTTGGCTCGCCCTGTATGTTCGAAAATAATTTCTAGTTATAGACTTTTTTTATCTGGTTTACTTGCAATTTTTAAAAAAATTTCTAGCTATCGTAGAACTCGAGATATCGAGGTCCGACCCACTATTGCCACCCTATTATGCAACAAGTGCATAAAGTATCACTTTTATGGTTTTTTTCCAAAACTCGTGTACTTTTTCAATAATGAGTCTAGTCATTATGACAATTATGTTTTAAACATCAGACTACGCTCGGTATTGCGCAATATTACCTATTTAACTTTCTTTTGCGTTTATTCATATCCCCTTATTAACATATCGGATGACTAATATTACTGGAATATTGAATAGTAATGAGCAAACATGTCTATAAATAAAATAACTGCGAAAGAACAAATTTCTACGCATCAAGCCACCTGCCATTAATTGTAGTTTGGTTTATGATTTGATACGATATTAAATAATTTATCTCAGCAGTGGCGTAGCCAAGGGAGCATTGCCCCCTCCGCGTCTAGTGTTATTTATTACGGTATATTTGAATTTTCTTTTATTAAGCTGGCACCAGAATCGACATTTTTTCTTTTACAGCCAAGTCGGGTCAAAAGAAAATTCACCTGTAGCAGGCTTGTCCTCCAGGATTAATTTATGACTGCGCCACTGAACCGTAATAACTGCAATACGGTGTGTATGCGCACTGTCGTAATCGATATGTGTATTTAAAAAAAAAGAGTTAAAAGAAAGTGCATAATGAGAAATTATTTTAATTCTGTATCCCTGCGGTGCTTTTTTTAACTTGAATACGAAAGGCTGCGCCAGAAAAGTGGAGAGCTATTTAACGTCCACAAATGATTTGTATATTTAGGAAAAAATCGGGGGCATAGTTGCATAGTTAGGAGTATTTAGCGGCAAATAATTGACCGCTTTACATGACAAATTTTTAAGTATCAGTATTTCACCACAAATTAATAAACGTTCCTTGACTCTCATCAGGAACAATAAAAACAACATATTAATGATGTTGTTTATAATCAAATTACCTCCTAATCCCGCAAATCTCCTGCTATGTTTTACTTCGCACAAAAGCACAAAGCAGAAAATAATATAAATAATCTTGAAGAAAATTATTTGAACTCAATATCGGAAACCGTTGTACGAAAATTAATGTATCCCATCTACAGCCTATGATTTTAAGAGATTTTTTTAAAATTTTGTTTGAATAATTTGTAAAAGTGACCATATAGGTTATTGATGATTATGTCATTAAAAAAACAGGGAAATAAGGAACTAAAACATTCAATGATTTTTATTGCATTGGTCATTTAAGATGACAAAACCGCTGAGGGCTACTAAATTAGAGGATGCAAATTGGAGATAGGGGTGAAAATGCAACCCTTCCAGTTTTTTAAATATACCTAACTCCAAAAAGAAGCAAAATTCAGGTATAGTTAATAGGAAACTCTTTATAGAGAATCAAATTTCCACTTGAGTTTTCTAGGTTCCAGGTACAGTTAGGTGTCAAAAATAATCTGTCTGTTTTAATTGAATTCGACCGTTTACTCATTAATTTTTACACGCTTTATTTAGCTTCACCTGTATTTGTTTGTTTGTTTGTTTGTATGTAACGGAATCTTTGAATGTGATTCTCACCCACTTCAAAGCGTCAGATTAAGCTGAAACTTTGCACACTTGTCAAGGGCCGACGAGAATACAATCATTTGACAACTTTGCCCTAATGTCCTCACCGGGATCATCAGGATAAAATAAAAATTAAAAAAATGATTAATCTATTGTCGATATTTTACCGAAGGCGCCGCTGTTATTGATATATATTTTATTTTATATGAAAAAAAATTATAGTTTAAAAAACACGCTTTAATAGAAAACCGAACTAAAAAGAAAAAATAATGTTTAAAAAAATCCATTTTATTGTAAAAAGCGTGGGGTGCTTGATATCACTTGTTACAAATATTTTATTGGTAGCTATTGATAAAAGTAGAATTATAAACATATAGTAAAAAGCAATTACACGCTTTTTACAATAAAATTAATTTTTTAAACATTATTTTTTACTTTTTAGTTCGGTTTGCATTAAAGCGTGTTTTTTAGTTTTTTTAAACTATAATTTTTTTGAATGAACGTACCGGACAGATGGAAAGTTTTTTTAAATGAGTTGTAAGCCACTTTCGCTAAGCTTGTTTTCACTTCTTTGCCGTGTCTTTTAAAAAATGGGATTGTGTTAAACTTCTGTCAGTTTTTTTTCAAATCTGAAGTGATCGATTTTACATTGAACAGCCTCCCGCCCCCCCATGCAAGTCCAAACGCCGCCACATGGTAAAATTTTCTCTGTAACCCTTCAGGTGTTTCTTCATCCCAAACCTGCATCATTTCATTTAAATGTTCTTTTTAATAGCAACTGGATGTTGTTGCATTTTTCTGGACTAGCTGAAAGCCTTCTTCTATTGGCATTTATTGCATTCCTCTCGTTTTCTTCTTTTCTAAACTCGATTCTAAATCAATAAATGAGTTAAAACTCATATTATATTTTTCGAAATATTTCTCGAAAAATTTTTGCTGTTACATTCCACATTGTTTTAACGGCAGGGGCAGCATCTTTATAAACTTCTCCAATCGATGTTTTCATGTATAATCTTCTCCAACGATGTTTTCATGTTATATCTAACAGTAGTCAGTGAAAATATTTACAAGTTCATCGATAGTCGTATCTTTTTAAAAGCTTTTGTTGAACTTGCAATGTTTGTTAGTAGGCCAGTCATTGCGGACTTCGATAATGGAAAGTTCGACAATAATTGCAAAAGTTTTTAAATTTTGAGACAACATTGGAGGTAAAAAAATAGCAAATCCAGTTTTGCACCCTTTTCCGCCCCCCGGAATATTGTTACTTAAATTAACAAATGATATAAAAGCTTGTCGCGAGCAATCTTCTTTATACAGGAAAATATCGCCACAAGCTTTTATATCATAAAAAAAATTATACACAAAAAAAAGTAGTCTTGCAATAAATAAATATGCTTCAAGTCAAGCAAATGATAACTTCATATATAAGCAAAAACACCGTAGATTCAAAATAAGAGAAATATTTATTTGTAATTATTTTTGATATAAGTAAATAACTACGTAGTAAAGTTAATTTAAAGAATGGGTCTATTTAAAATAACACATGGGATGTATCAAACTGAAATTACAATTTACTTTATTTAATATGATATTCATATCATTTTAACCATATATCAGTTTTCTTCTGAATATATTATTTATTTACTTTAAAATATTATGTATATTAGACTAAATAGTTTCAAATGTTGATCCAAACATATTATTTATATTGTTATTTTAAGTAGGTATATATTTTTCTCATAATAAATGTATTCAATATGTTGATTCAAATATATTAAATTATTTTAATTATATAGGTATATTTTTCTCTGAACGGACATTTTTATATGAAATAAATCAATGATTTATTTATATTGAAGCTGCCACCTATTTTCATTTAAAGATGGATTTTTGCAGAAAGATATAGATTTATTTCTCATTTATCGTAGATATCTAAAAAACTAAAGATGGTACGACATTTAAAAAGATTTTAACCCATTTTCACTATTGTGGCATAATTATATGATTTACTTTGTTATGATTAAGGGCAGTTTTGTACAATACATGCATATGATGTGTATCTGTTTTTCACTTCATTTCTCATTATTAAATGATCTATTTTAATTATAACAAAAATTAACATAAAATATATATCATAATCATTGAGTAATGGCATCGTTTCAAAATTATTTTAAAAATGAAACAAAATCTTTACTTATTTTTTTAAAATTTACAATAAATTTGAAATAAAATATCTTCCCTCTCAGTTCACAAAATCCACACTTTAAGGAAACCTGTACTTGTTAATGTAATAAAACTTAACATCCATCAGGAAGGCAAGAAAAATTAAATTTGTAAACTATATAACATCCGTTGGGGATAGAGTTGCGAGGTATACTACAGAGCCAACCAATAAATAAGAACTTGATGCTTATATTCTCAAAATGAAACCTATTAACTATACTCACTTCAAACAAACCTAACATTTGTCATTTTAGAATAAAACAATATAAACATTATATTATTCTTGTTTTAGTATATTGTCAATGCAAGATACGAACGTTCTCTATTTGACTATATATATTCTCTTCAAATCAAATATATGACATTCTCAAATTTATATTCAAAAGAAGAAATATATTTCTATTTCAAATATAATATTTATACCGAGAGTCATGCATTTTTAAGTTGAAATTACGTATAGTTTTATATTTAACATATTTAAATTTTGATTTGATTATTCTCATCTTAATTTAAACAAATAATTCAAGATTTTGTTATAGTTTTTACAAGCAAATAGATTGTTTCAAATGAAGAAAAACATCTCCATTTGAGCAAATAATACATTTCAATTCCTAAACAAATTGGTATCTTCAAAGCAAGAATACTTTTTTCTGTGTGTATAATGTAACAAATTGATGGGTTTGATTTACTTCAAAGTTTATTTTCTACTTTTTAGAGCATTTAAATAAAAGCTTTTTTAATTTTTTTTTTTTTTGAGGCAATAATGTTTCTCCGATAGAATTTTTAGTCTTTTAATATTTTCTCTCGTATTTTCTCGTGAATCATCGCTTTTTGTCATTGATTTTGTGTACAAAAATCAATATGAAAACACGAAATGTCAGATTTTAATAATTTCAATGACTTTTTTAAAAGCTTTTATTTAACTTGCAGTTTGTTTAGGTCAAATCTTGCAATCAAAATTTCGATTAGTTCTAATTAAGCTAGAGCTTTAAAATTTTGTACATGCGTATAAATCCGGTGACAATACACTTTAACATTTTTATATAAGAAAAAAAGAAGATGGCGGCTTCATGATGGTGGACGACTTTACCGTTTATGATCCGATTCGATTCGATCGATATCTGGGGGTTTTCGAGATCGCCAATTATGGTTTCTTGGTCAAAATTTAGAAATTCAAAATGGCGGACGACTTTTGTCATTTATGGTCCAAATCGATCAAACTCGATATGTGAGGGGTTCCGGGTTCGCCGATTACGAATTTCTAGTCAAAAATTTAGTTCAGGATAGCGACTTCAAGATGGCGGACGACTTTACCGTTTATGATCCGATTCGTCTCAAAATCGTTATCTGGGGATCACAGCATATCAAAAGACTAAAAAGTAAAAAATAAAATTATACAAAAAAAATATTTAAAAAAAAAGTTTTTATTTGAATGCTCTAAAAAGTAGAAAATAAACTTTGAAGTAAATCAAGCCCATCATTTTGTTACATTATATAATGTTTTTTATGATATAAAAGCTTGTCGCGAGCAATCTCCTTTACACAGGAAAATCTCGCGACAAGCTTTTATATCATACAAAAATTACATAATATAACAAAATGACCGGTTTGATTTACTTCAAAGTTTATTTTCTACTTTTTAGAGCATTTAAATAAATTAATATTTTAAATATTAATTATTAATATATTAAATATTTTTTTTATATAATTTTATTTGTTTCACACATGGCTACTACGAAAAAAGTAACATACATTTTTCTCGATTTTTTCACTGATCGACAGCCGTTGTTCTCACTTTCAAAAAATCCTATTCGTCGATTTTTTTGAAAATGTACGTTGGATAATGAAGTAAGAATATATGTTTCTCGTTTGAAATATTTATTTTTGGCCATTTTGTTTGATGTAGATAATTGGGTAAAATGAAAAGTTAATATCTGCTATCTGTCAGAAGCTATATTAACTGTCAAATAAAACAGATTTTTTTGTAATCATCCAGTCTTAATTTTAAAAACTGTGTTAAATGTTCTTTCTCCTGTTTCTTAATCTTGATTCTGATTTGGACGACTAAATAAGTGGATTAGTTATTTTTGACATGAGATAAACTTAATATCTTAACAAAAGTAACAGGAATAGCCTCGATATGGCCATAATTCTTCTTTTACTATCTAATTCTGATAAATAACATTCACCGGATAATAATCAAGAAGGGAATTATTAAGGCAGGTTGCATTTTGTGATGAAATCAAAGAAATTACGTGAGCAAGCAGACAGACGTTCAAGGGTCACGTAAACCGGATGATTTCTTTGGGTTATTTCGTGCTTATTGCCATTGCATTATTTGAAAGTCACCGAACACACCGATGACTCATTTAAGCATAAGGTCGGGGAATCCATGGTCCACGTGTCTGGGTACACGTGTAGTGTGAAGTGACAGTAAATCGATATGCATAGTTTTGTGGTGCTTATTTCATAATCCTTCTATGGGCACTTAAATTCAGTTGTAGCATAAGAGCAAAAAATATGATTGTATTTGTATAGGACATTTACCGAGGTATTCACGATATGCAAAAAAAGTGCTGGTAAGTGTGAAAATTTGAAGGAATTATTTCATAAGAAATTGGTAACATGATTGTTAATAAATTATGAACAAGCCATCTATTTTGCATAAAAAGTTTTTTTTCTTTTTGTCAAGAATTATTTTTTTCAAACACTCTTTATTGAAAAAATGGACAAAACGGATTCATTCATTCTTTTTATATGTATTTAGTGTAAACTACATGGTGTATACGGTTTATTTCTACAAACTTACCAAACAAAATGTGCGTGGTCATTTATTCATTCCACTACTGCAATAAATAATAATCGTTGTTTCAATGCTGTTGTTTTATTACTATGGCCTACTTGCCTATTTCTGAGTTTTAAGTATTTCGCGAATTTTCAGATCGGCATCCTTAGCATAGAGCTTCTTTACAAAGATAGCCGCGTAAGTATCACAATCATTAAAATGTACAGGGTCAGATTCTAGTTTTTCTTATCACTACATCTTTGAATGGTCTTTTACAGAAATATGCTTTGAAATTAAATTAAGTTATAAAAAATTCACAGATCTTGCATCCTACGCAAATATTTTAGGCGTATTGAAAATACCAGACGCAACTTTTTGTTTATTGTTGTTATTTCGGATTGAGTCAATACTGCAAAGGAAAAAAATCAATTAATTTGCAATTGTGTCACTATATTTACTTTACATTCGCTATAATTTATATACATTATTCTATCTACTTGTCATTCATTATTATTATGTGTAAAACTATTTTTTTGTTAAACATTTTATGTATTATAATTAGTTACATGTCTTAAGCTCACTCAGTATATTACTCTATATTTCGCAACTGTTTACGCACCTAATTTTATTTTATTTCATAGTCAGCGTTTAATATTTCAGTCTCTCCGACTATAAGTCATAAATAGCACTTGTTACTAGTCATCCTATAAATAACTTTATCCTCCGTATTCCGTGACCTTGCCGACCGGCCGGCTGAACCAACAATCCACAGACCTTGCAACATATGCAAATCCGCAATTCATCCTAGCGAGCATGTCTCATGTCACGAAATACTCGCAACATTTTTTAAAAGGCAGCTCCCATATACACACGCCCAGAAGTATTTTCAATAATAAAAATAATTATTCCAATTCCATTTGTAATTTTTATAATATCACGATGATACCAACTTTTGGCAAAACACTCATCAGTATCCTATGCAGTGTTTTTGTGCAATCTTATCAAGCTACAAAAAATGTGGAGATCAGGTACGGTCATCGTTTGAAATTTCGATAGTCGTCGATCAGTCAAGCAACACCGATCGCGTCTGGCACTTGGATGGATGACCAAGTATCTTGTTCCAAGTACCTTTCCAATAAAGCTGAAAAATTAAAATAGAAAATTTAGCAATTAACACAAAAATTCACTTTACAACTTTTCTTCTTAGTCAAATTAAGTACCAAAAATCCATAGAAATAATCAAGTTCACCTGAAAAATTCGCCAACGTTACTGAAAAACCACCTTTGCTCATTAATATTCGATCCAGTTACCAAAGGTACAATGAGGAAGATGCATGGATTTTAAAAGTGCTTAAATTTATTGTGTCCACAATATGTACTATATAAGTTGAGAATATAATAAAAAAAACTTGTAAAAAAAATTTACTCGATAAATATTCGACTTTAAAATCGAATTTTTATGCAAACAAAACCACGTGACTGAAAACGGGTTTCTTATTGGTGTGACGTCGCAAGTCACAAAATACGGGCATGTCAATAGAAGCGGCATTAGAAAAGCACAGTTTACTATAATAAAAGTGCGTAGAAGTGTGTTTTTACCTATTCAAGAAGGACTAATTGTAGTGTTTTGATTGTTTTGTGGAGTTTCTGCAAGTTCAGTCGGACAATTTGCCCAGGGTAGATGCAGTCACAGCACTTTTAGGCAACAATCGTGATTTCATAAGTGTAGAAATTAAAGGGGCAAAGACTATGAGGTTTGTATGCACGTTTATTTTTAATAAATATTGTTTTAATTATTGTGCAATCAAAAAATTTTCATATTAAAGTATTCTAACCTTGCAAAATTTGACGTTTGTCAACGAACTAACTTTGGAGAATCTTAGTGGTTATTCTGTAACTACATGTTAAATTTTAAAGCCTGTTACTTAGCAAAAATATTATGGACCTAATATTTCATTTCAGTTCCAAAAATCCAGATTTCAAGGTAGTTCCTAAAATTTAAATAAAACATACATTCTAAATTCATTTAAAATCTTTGCAAAATTGAATAATTATCTTCTCAATTCATATCCTATTAGATTTCAGTTATATTAAATAAAAGCAAACAAGTGTACATTAACACGGAGGTACCTTACTAAAAAGATTTCTTTTCTAACAGATACCTATTTATTGCCTTAATGTTAAAGCTCTGTGAGCTACAGATCGGATCTCAGTCCGTCCCACCAATAGGGTTTTCCCACTAATTTTATTTTAACAATTTGTGTCGTGAAAATGATATAATAAAACATTTTATTAATTTACAACAATTTACTTTTCTAATAAGAATTGTTTCTAAGAAAATATCGTTAAAACAACTTGCTGATAATTTCACTGCTTTTTAAAACGGGCATTTTTACGCGCCAGAATTACGTATCTACCCGGAAAACCAATGAGATTATGGATATAATTAGTTTGTAATAGATTCTAACTGTGTGTTAAAGAAAGTTTTCCTCTAAAACTTCTCAGAATTTCAATTTGTAATGCTTGTACTGTGATTGGTCTAAAGTGTAAATATTGGCCAATCAGAATCCAGATAAATGTCGCACAAGTTATTCAAGAAAGCGTCGGACGTTAATATTTTGTACTGTAGTTTAGGTTTAACCTTCACCGACATTACACATCAGATGACTAACCTAAAACGTTAAATTTATATTTTTATGTTTGTATTGTTTGGAGTGAAAATATTATTTTATCAGTTTCTGGTTTATGTTTTATTAATTCTACAATTAAAATGGAATCAAGTGGAAGAGGGATATGTTAAAGGTGCCGCTGATAATTTACCTAAAGTAGAAAAGTGCTGAGTGCTGTCAATAAATAGAGGTTATGTTATGTTAACAGAGACCAAGATTAATAAACAATCTTGAACAGAGACAACCTCTGGGATTGGATTTCAGGGTGTTGACGTCACAACGCGCCAATTTATGGCTGTTTAAAATGAACCCAATATTTTTCAAACTTCAAGTTTTTTTTTTTTGTTACTATTAGTAAAATTAATAAGATAATAAATATGCCATAAATCAATTTTTTACGTGAGTTAAGTATTTCAGCAATAATTTTTTTTTCTGGGAAAACCCTATTGGGTTTAAGATTTTTGAATTTGCAAATGCTTCAATATCTTACAAATAAACAAATCAATGACAAAAGAATTTTGTATCAAAAGATGCAGCCTTAAATTCCTTTTAATTATACAGGGTTTGGCAATAGTGCGTGGGACCTCGATATCTCGCGTTCTACAATAGTTAGAATTTTTTTAAAAAATTGCAAGTAAACTAGATAAAAAAGTCTATTACTGGAAATAATTTTCGAACATACTGGGTGAGCCAAGACGAAATTACAGGACCAAGTGCCTTTTTTTTAAATGGAATGCTACGTATATCGGTACATTTTTTTAAGCCTCTTTCTAGGCTCTATTCATTCCTATATTAGCATTGAATATCTTCCAACCACTTGGATGTAATGAATTTTTTTATTGAAATAATACAATCTGCAGATGGATATTAAAAAAATCACCATAGCCACAATTATGAGTTTTAAGAAAAACTTATGCGAATACCAGTTACGAGACATCTAATTAATATTTTTGAATCATTTTCATTTCCTAAAAATGTTCAGGGTGGCCAAAAATTATTTTTCAATTAATAACATTTTAAATTGAATTTTCTCAATTTTTTCAAATAGAACACCCTGTATATTTTTCGACGATATGATGTAGAAATGAAAAAGGAACATTTTTTGTAAGTACTTCCGTAGGGTTAATCGTAACCAATTTCGTTTTATTGAGCAATAATTACAAAATTCAAAAATAAACTTAAAGAAGAGGTTTCTTCAAATAACTCAGTAGCGAAAATTATAGTAAATGTTCCACATGTTGCTCATTTTGATTGATACACATCTCTATGCACTTTTGAATGAGGTTCCCACTGTTCCTAAAACTGCCGGTGTGATAGATGTAAATGCAATTATTATTCTTTCCTTCATATTTTGTACTGTTGTTGGTGTGTCTCTATAAACAATTTCCTTCACATATCCCCATAAAAAAATCCATTTTTGTAAGATCTGGAGATCTAGCAGGCCATTTAGTGGGTCCATTTATTCCAATCCATTGATTAGAGTAGGTATTATTTAAGTGGTCTCTAACTGCATTTAAATAATGCGGAGCACCATCTTACTGAAACCACATCCTATTTCGAATTCTTTCAGGGAGATTTACCAATAATTGTGGCAGATAGTTTTCCAAAAAATGAAGATAAATAGCTCCAGTCAATGTACCATCAAAGAAATGTGGCCCTATTACATATTCTCCAATAATTCTTCCCCAAACGTTTATAGACGATCTGTGTTGGTTATCAACTTGCATAAAAAAGTGAGAATTTTCCAAAGCATAATGATAGAAATTGTGCCTATTAACAAATCCATTTTTATGAAAAGTTGCCTCATCACTGAATAAAACAGTATTGAAGAAGTTGACATCATGTTGCATTTCACCTCTGGCCCAATTGTAAAATTGTAGGCGCTTTTGAAAATCGTCATGAGATAATTCCTGGTGCATTTGATTATGAAATGCATGCAACTTATTTGTTTTTAAGATTCGACCCACAGACCGTCTACTTATTCCTACTAATGAGCTCACTTCTCTTTGACTAACATGAGGATTCTCAACCGTTGCCAGCACCACAGAAAACTCAGTTTCTTCGTTCACAACACGTTTTATTCTTTCACTTTTTTTATATTCGACATTTCCAGATTTTGGAAGCTGCTAACATCAGGAATCCTTCTTTCATGATAACGTTGGTGATAAATTCTATTGGCAAGTAAACAATTTCTGTCTGACTCGCCCAAAACAAAAGTCATGTCTACAAGTTCCGCTTTATTAAAATTCATATTGTAAAATTCCAAATATTTAATTCAATACAAATTGTAACAACCGAAAAGTGTGATAGATAAATGCTCCTTTGGACACGACAATTTATATCAAACTGAAGTTTTATTGCTTGTCGAATAACGAAAACAGCAAAAAAATGTACAAAAAAACTTTACAGTAAAGGACCGGTTAAATACTATTTACTCATTTCAATGGATTGGAAGAAATGGTCCCATTAAATGGCCTCATTTCAAAATTGCATAAAATCGTGTGTCAATCAAAATGGGCAACACGTCGAACACCTAGTATAAATTTTAATGGATTATTATTTTCTTTTAAGTTTATTCTTGAATTTGACACTTATTTATTTATAAAACGAAAATGGTTGCAATTAGCCATAGGGAAGTACTTACAAAAAATGTTCGGTTTTCATTTCTACATCACATCGTCGAAAAATATACGGGGTGTTCCATTTGAAAAAATTGAGAAAATTCAATTTAAAAAGTTCTTAACTGAAAAATAAACACTTATTTATAAGACGAAAATTGTTTCAATTAGCCATAGGGAAGTACTTACAGAAAATATTCGTTCTTCATTTCTACATCACGTCGTCGAAAAATATATAGTGTGTTCCATTTGAAAAAATTGAGAAAATTCAATTTAAAATGTTCTTAATTGAAAAATAATTTTTGGCCACCCTGTACATTTTTAGGAAATTGAAATGATTCAAAAACATTAATTAGATGTCTCGTAACTGGTATTCTCATAAGTTTTTGCCTAGAAAAAGGCTTCAAAAAATGTACTGATATACGTAGCATTCCTTTTAAAAAAAGGCACTTGGTCCTGTAATTTCGTCTTGGCTCGCCCTGTATGTACGAAAATAATTTACAGTTATAGACTTTTTATCTAGTTTATTTGCAATTTTTTAAAAAATTTCTAGCTATCGTAGAACTCGAGATATCGAGGTCCGACACACTATTGCTCCAACCTATATAGTCATAATACCAAAATTTCATGATTTCATAGCAAAATAGACATAGAAGACCGCGTATAATCCTATAAAGTTAGCAAGGATGTTTTATTGCTTTTTTGTATCTTGAAACGTGTCTGAGAAAACTAAATGCCGCTAACGTTTAATCTAAAGTTTTACTTTAAGACAACTTTCAGATGCCAAAGCATATTTTTGGTTACATCAATTTTTAGCTAAAAATTATCCAGTAAATATTTTTAAAGGGTTTAAGGTTTGAGTAATAAAGAGGAATGCACATGGGCAGAGGCTTAAAACGTTCAAACTCAACTTGTAACCCTCATAATATCCTTAAAAATTATAATTTAGGTGTAAAACGAATAAACCAATAAATAAAACAAAAAGTTACAACACTACTAGGTATATTCTTCGCAAAAACACAGCAATTAATGAAGAAACAGGCAAAATATAAATTTATTTGCCTCAAATATAATAAAAAACATCTTAAGAAAGCTGAATTCACAAATAATATAAGTGCAGTTTGGTACAAACAACCTTAGATACTATTTTAATGATAGAAATCTCTAATTTTCTAATGTTTACAAGCATTCTACTTTCTATAATTAAAACTAACCGAAATACAAATTATTTTAAGGTGGGCATATTCAAGGGAGAGAGATCCGATAAGGAAATATTTATTATATTTGGCCATAACTTTTTTTTATAATACATATATTGGTAAAAAAGTATACGACTACCTACTATGACAGGTGTAGTGATATGAATTTTCACTCAATAATTTTAGTTGTTTGCAAAATTGATTAATGTAAAACTATTGACACTATTTTTTCTTCTTAATTTTAAATTAACTGATTTTGCAAACAATTGAAATTATTTAGTGAAAATTCATATCTCTCTCTCTTTCTCTCTCTCTCTCTCTCTCTCTCTTGGATATGCCCACAGTAAGGTCTCAAATATTTAAGTAGCAACTTAAATTTAACAATATAAGTGCAGTTTGCTACAAGCAGAAAATAACTACCTTTTTAACGGATAGAAATCATCAATCTTCTAATGTTGTATAATTTGTATCTATGTTGGTATGTAATTTCCTTAGACAAGAGAATAACAAAATGTTCAATATATTTTTTTGCATTTTGCTAAAAGTGTCTTGCTAACTTTAAATGTTACGAGATCGGTTAGCTCTTTAATTTATTGAAAGATTGTATTTTCTCTACAGAATCTCAACAAAATATTGGTATTTGTTTCGGTACCACTCTGTTTATCCGAGTGACAGTCTAATGTGAGGGCGAGTCATTTTCACTATATTTGTTGTTTTTCGTAAACATTATGGGTGTGACAAGTACTAAAATTATCTTCGACGTCAGTATGTTTCTATCCCTCTTAAAATGAAACATGAGGAATATTTCTTGCCAAAGGTTATATGAAAACTGAAAAAAAGTGTTCACAAAATAATTAGCAGTTGCGTAAATAATAATAATAACGTGCTCTGCGAACAAGCATTATTTCTGCTTCGCTTGCATTTTCGTAAACAGCTTTTTCCACCTTTTTTTGTTTTATGGCGTCATGTTTTTGTTTTAAACCAGTGAACATAAATTTTAGGTGCCTATAAGTTTTTTTGGTGTCTATAATTAATTACATATTTTCCTACTTTTTGTTGGGTATTTTCTCACTGGAAAAGACAGGCACGGCCGTCTGCTCTAGAGACAGTCGTGAGACAGGCGTATAGTATAAACTATGATAGATGTTTATTTAATATAGATAGATAGTAAAGTTTTCAAGTCACGGGTATACACATAAATAAAAATAATATTACTAACTAAAAACAAACAACATGCCATAGCTGGGTAAAGTACTCTGACAGAATGCTTCAAGTACCAAGCACTTAGGTAGAGTGCTTTAAAGCATGAAGTATCAGGTACTTTTATTTACAAAAGTGCTTCAATTACCAAGTACAGTACTTGAAAACGTAAAGCACCAAGTACCAAGTACCAAGTCCTTAGAGATATGAATGTCAAGTATTGATACAGTACTTGAAGCCCTTAAAGTACTTTAAGTAGTATCAAAGGTACAGATATTTAAGTAGCAACTCCAGTCTATAGGTTTTTAATGTACGTCGGGTCGTTTGATGACAGGCATGCCGCCATGGCCTTCGGCCATAATAATAATTATGTCGTAAAGTTTTTGTTGCATTTTTTGAGTGCAGGGAAGTCCTTACTTGGACTATAACCATCTCATCAGTCCTCAGTTATTCTAAAACTAACCTTTTCTTTATTTCATAATACAATACACAATAACAAGAATGGTAATCACACACTTGCATCACCTCACCAACTATGCGACTGGATAAATAAACACTGAACACAAGCTGCCTTGTTTTTCTATTAGGTCCTGTGTTCCTGATAATTCATGATGAGACTTGTATAAAAGGGCTTTGAATGAATTTTAAAAATACCTTGCAAGTACTTTAGAAATACTTCAAGTACTTCAAAAGGACTTCAATTGCTTTTCAAAGTAATTAAAGTATTAAAAAGGACTTCAATTACTTTAAAAGCAATTGAAGCATTTTTGAAAGTAATTGAAGCACTCTGAAAGGGCTGCAAAGTAATTCAAATGCCAAGACTCAACTTTTTGGCATATCATATGTGACAACGGGTTATCAGGCTGTTTTATGAATTATCTCGTTGTGATCATTCGTCTAATGCATCACCATTGCATGGAACTCTCTGATGTTATTAATAACGGCGGCGCCTCCGGCAAAATCTCGACAATAGATTAGTAATTTTTAAAAAATTTTATCCTGGTGAGGACATTAGGACAAAGTTGTCAAATTATTGTATTGTCATCGGTCCTTGATAAATGTGCAAAGTTTCAGTCTAATCTGATGTTTTGAAGTGGGTGAGAATCACGTTCAAAGATTCCGTTACAAGCAAATATTCAGATGAAGCTAATAAAAGCGTGTTAAAAAATAAAAAATCTATACATTGTTGCTCGACGTGAAAACAATGTCACAACGTTTAGCGTTCTTAGAAACAACGTGCACTATGCATGTAGCTTTCTGCATCAAGTTGGCTTTGGTATTGCCTTTTTGTCTTTTTATGTTTACAGATTTTGCGGCTGTCTCTAAAACGGAACAGTTCATAAATAAATAGTAATAGAAAGTATGCTATATTTCTAGACGCCTATTTAAATACCGTTTTAATTCTGTTATATTGGAATTTGTATTTATCAAGTGATAAAATTGTCATAAGAACAGTGAACGGTCGGTGTGTTTTTAATAATCTTTATTGTTCACATTATAAACGCATCACGTGCGAGACATCACACACGCACGAGGTGTCGGGTTACTTTTAGATTAATTACGAGTATATGATGTATTATTAGTCGAGTTGCTAACTTAAAAACTTCAAGAGAACTTCGTTGTTGATAGCTTCTGTCATTTATCTCTGGTTATTGTCATTGGAAGTGTTGACCCATAAAAGAAATGAAAATTTTTCTTACTCTTAGAAACCCTTTTAAGAACTAAATTTAGACAGATAGATAGATTATATATTGGTGTTAACAGCAAAAAATGTTTAACACAAGTTAAAGAAAATACAAATACAATGAAAATACACATACAATACAAATACAATGTAAATAACAAATACATTCTATTAGTATATAGTACAATTAGTAGAAAGATTGATATAAAATAAAAAACCGCTGCCCACTACTTCCACATCCAGATTTTGTATCCGAGTCTTATGCACACTAAATCCCAATGTAATATTCTCTTTAATAATAGAGTGGGGTGGTAGAGGGGGTGGCTAATTTAAAAAAAAATTTAGAAGTCCTTGGTTCTCGTATACGCACTAAATCCCAATTTAATTTTTTGTTCCCTTAAACAATAGGGTGGGGGTGGTAGAGAGGGTAACTAATGTCAAAATAAATTTTAGAGGCCCTTGGTTCAATCCTCAATTTAATTTTTTACTCCCTTTAATAATAGGGTGGGTATGGTAGAGGGGGTAGTTAACGCCAAAAAAAAATTTTTTAGACGTTTCGTTTTTGTATACACACTAAATCACATTTTAATTTTTTTTTACCCCCTTTAATGATAGGGTGGTGGTGGCAATGGGGTGGTAGAGGGGGTAAGTAACGCCAAGAAATTTTTTTTAGACGTTTCGTTCTTGTATACACACTAAATCACATTTTAATTTTTTTTACTCCCTTTCATAATAGTGTGGGGGTGATATTGGGGGGGAGACGGATGCCAAATGTTTTAGGCCTTAACTTTTCGTACATACCCTAAATTGCAGTATTATGAACTCTACCCTTATTTACTCCATTTACCCCCGAACCCTTGAACGAAATTATATCAAAATATAATCTAGTTCCAGATCTCGTTACAATAAAGTTTCATGGCATTTTAAGCCTATTTCAACAAAAAAAAATTAAATTTTTTTTTGCGTTACTATACTTCCACTGGACGTGGATGTAAAATAATGTTTAAATATTAAGATTTTGTTCAACAGCGATAGAAAGTCCACTAACTCAATATAATTAAACGATATTTAACAGGTTTAAAATAAGAATGAAGTGATTGACAAAAAAAATTCATTTCATTGTAAAAAATGTGGGGTACTTTTAGTTTTTGATATGAAGCACCTCATGCTTTTTACAATAAAATGATTTTTTTTTTGTCAATCACGTCATTCTTAATATTGTCTGAAAGTTCATTCTTATTTTAAACTTATTAAAAATCATTTAATTATATTGAGTTAGTGGACTTTCTATCGCTGTTGAACAAAATCTTATATTTAAATATTATTTTTTACTTTTTAGTTCGGTTTACTATTGAAGCGTGTTTTTTAAGTTTTTTTAAACTATAATTTTTATAACTTTCGTTACAAAACTACCTTTAAGTTCATTTGTCATTTAATTGATATAGTCCATGAAATCGTCATATTCTCCTTTCAAAAATCAAAAACTGAACGAGATTTACAGACTGTGGCAGATTTATGAATTCACTATTTTAATATATTCGTTACTCTCGGAACAATAATTATCTTGAAGCTAAACACGGCAATGTAAAATTACATGTAGAAATTGATGTAATTTATGGTGGTTTACACCAGCTTAAGAAATTCTTGTAGATTTACGATGGCCTCACCTAGCCTTTTATAATAAACTTTTCTTCTTTATGATGGAATTTACTACCTGCACTTGATTGAAAATTACAATTTATTGCAAAAGTTTTGGCGCTAAAGTGTCAATCATTTTTGACCGCTTATCTTTACAGCATCGCCGGAGGTTTTCAAGTGGTAAAACTCACAGGAAGTGCCGGCCCTACCGTATGACAAGAAGAGCCGCCGCTCTAGGCACCAGATCAAGAGGAACGCCAAATTCAGGAAAATTCAAGGGGTATATATATAGTAACCTGCAGATTTACCGTGCAAATAAAAAAGATAATAAAAATACTTTACGAGGTCATTATTAATGTGAACGATCAATCTTTTCACGTCTGAAGGATTTTTATTATACTTTCCAAAATGGATATTAAATGTTCACAAAGAAGGGTTCAAAACGACTGTTTCAGACGGAGAATAATACAAAATCTATACTTACTGTTCAATTTTGCTTAACTGCTTCACTGATGGTACCAATTGGACGTCGTAACACTATAAATCTACTACAGTAAATACTAACACTTCCTTAAATTTAAGCCTGAAAAGGAATTTTGAAAACACAAGAAAAAGACAATATAAAGTTCAAAAATATATATTAAATCTTTAAAAAAATAAAATATGTTTTACAAAAACGTTCAAGAAAAATGTATCGACAAACTATAGTCTGGCCCGTGTACAACACATAATGAGAACGGAACGACTCATAGTATAACCAACTTACCATCCAATGTGCGGTTTATAGCTAACGATTACACAAAAAGATTCAAGAAAAATTCAATGTTTATAATTTTGGTGGGCTTTTGCTTGCCTTTCTATTGACGTATTTTCGGTTCAATATCAATTTACTTCGCTCCTCGGAGCTTAAAAATGACTTTGAATTATATCTGCAATTATAAATTCATACGTTCAGGCAAGGCGGTCCCATGCACATCTGAGTACATAGTAACTATACTTTTCTGACACCGAATCACTGAGGAACCGGTTTAGGGCAAATACACTTAAAACCCATCATTTTCCCGTCAAAATCGACTGCTAGAAAATGATAGGGCACCCTCGACGCTAAGGGCTATTTTCGCTAAAACTCTCGAAATAATTTGACTGTAGAGACTGGATATCTTGTCTTCATATTTAACACAATGAATGAGTTGCAGTGCTGCACAACGTGGGTTCGTAAAAGGGTTTTTAATGGCAAAATTCGGTTTTCGTTATACTTTCTAAATTTTGTGGTCGGGCCGACATTACGTCCCCGTGCAGCTACATCTACTACTATTACACTTTCTAAAATTACACTTGATGAGTTTCCAAGATTTTGGCATAAAAACGTTCCGTAGAGCGAAAATGTGAATTTATATATAAAAACCTCTTCAACGGCAATTTTACGTGAAGCACGCTTTTCATGCGAAATGTTTCCTCGGTCGGATTTTGTTACAGTTTCGAAAAGTTCATCGAAGGTTTTGGCGTGTTCTTTACATTAACGCCGGTGTGTCATTCGGTATAGTGTCATCAAACAAGCCGACGTGTATTAAAGACCTATAAAGGTAAGTGATTTAATTTGCGGCCGAAATAGTGTAGAGAGTAACGTATTTTAATGAGGTCGTAAAGTTTTTGTTTCGTTTTTTATCTGTACGGAAAACTTGCAAACGACTATATCTACTGAGTATTTTAAATAATAAAATTGCCTTGGATTATCAGACGCCAAAATAAGATCTCGCTCTACCCTAAAAACATGCTAGGGCCGTCGCTGACACAGGTGACACTTAGTTTGATATTCAACTTTTCTGACTCGAAATAATTTATATTTAAGTATGTGTAAACAAAACAATTTACATTTCCGCTAGACTCGGAATTAAATTTCGTTTAAATTTCCCCTGCAGCTCAGCTTTGAAATGTTTTCTTGGAATAAAAAAACTGTGGAAATTATTATTCATAAAAACGAATTATGTGCACACAATGAAACGCATTCATCTGCAAATTTCGAATTCGACTTTAGCTTACAATAATTTGCAGATTGCACTAAAATTATTTATGGCAGATTATCTATACAGGTAGTCAACTTTTCTGAATGGTTGGTTGGTGTAGGTAAACCAAGTTTAAACCGGTTTCAACCTACAGCATTAATCATTTTGTCAACGGTATCTGGTTTCATCTATGCTGTTCGTGACAGATTAGATAAGATTTGATGTGCCTTCCTATTCAAAATGCAAATTTAAAGCGTTCAATTGCCTTCTATAATGTCAATACGATTATGTAGTTGAATAGGTAAATTGTTCCCGGTTGGCTGCTTAGTTGCTTATCATTTTGGATAACATTTTACTAAGTTATTGTAATTTAGATTCTAGTTTTTAAAAGTTTATTCGATATTTATAGGCAATATAAAAAGTGCAGTTAATATGTTCACTTGATTGAAAGTGATAGTGGATTTTGTGAGTCGGAAAAAAACCCGAAAAACGTAAGTATTTTCTGACGCGACCAGACCACCTCCCCTCCCGTTTTCGAGGATGCTGAAAACGATGGTGGTGAACAAAATTCTTTTTAAGCATGCACAACCCCCCAAACGGCCAAAAAACACCCTCAAGTTGGGGTGAAGCGCAAAGGAGCGCGCTTCTGTCGGATAAACACCGGTTTATCCCCATTTTCGAGGATGCTGAGATCACCCCACCCCCCAAACAGCCAAAAACACCCCGGAAAAGGGGGTGAAACGCGAAGGAGCGGACTCCCGTCCTTCAAACATTGGTGATTATTGATGAATTTTATTGTGTTACTGCTTTCCGACATATTTCGCTTTCGGTCTGAAAAGTCTCATCATCAGGTGGTTATTTTTTTTGCTAATTTCATATTTTTTGTCTATCGATTAGTGATTATTGATTGATTTTATTGTGTAATTGTTTTCCGATATATTCTGGTTTCGATCTGAAAAGTATCATCATCGGGTGGTTGTTATGAAAAATCAACATATATCGTAAAAATCTGAAATTATTCATGGATATATAACTTAAGGAGAAACTTAGAATGGCGTAAACCGCAACTCTCTGGCTTGTTCCTATTTCGAGATATCGATCTCGGATAGTCCGAAAAATCCACCATTTTCTTGTTCGGTAACTTTGAACGACCATATCTCGAAGCAGGAATGAGATAGAGAGTTCCGGTTTGCGCCATTCGATTTCTCGATTTTTTATTAGTGACCGTGAGTCGCTTTCTTTTAATTCTTTTTTCTAGAACTTACGACCGTTTAAATGAGAGCATGTCGGGCGAGAAGCAAAATCCTCGTACTTTTGAACTTTGAAAATGATAACCAAAACGATACTGAGCACGATATTGCAGATTTTATGGTATTGGAACCCATAGTTCACTTCACCGATTCTGATACTGAAACGGCCGATGAATCCTGTAACGTTGAGGAGTGTGACGTTCACTTCGATGAAAATCAAATTTGTAACCCCACTTGTAAGCGTCCTGGATTAAATTGACTTAATCAATACATAGATATAATAGACTTGATTAATAATGATTGTATTTTTTCTTATATTAATAAGATTAGGTATATAAGTTATTTCGTATTTTATTTGTATTAAAAAAAGTCACTGTGTTCATTTATAAAAGTGTTATGGCTGATTTAATGCTATAAATAAAATCTATGTGCAGTTCTGTATACATGATTTTTCCACGTCAACCCTACAGACGCAGTGTACGCCAGTTTTTTTCTGTTTGACATTTAATCCTGAGACATATTAGTTGCATTCAGTACGAAAGAATAAATGATTTCCTTGCATCTCCTATACTTCACGTACACAGACATCCGTCAAAGTAACGGTTTTTTTGCCGTTTGATAGATGGACTCATCTCAGGTGAGATTTTCAAGGCTGGCGTCGGTCTTAGCATCCTCGAAAACGGGGATAAACCGGTGTTTTCGGACGGAAGTTCGCTCCTTCGCATTTCATCTTCTTTTCCGGGGCATTTTTGGCTGTTTGGGGGGTAGGTTTGCATCGGAGATGATTTTCAATTCTGGCGTCGGTCTCAGCATCCTCGAAAACGGACATAAACCAATGTTTGTCGGACGGGAGTCTGCTCCTTCGCGTTTCACCCCCTTTTCCGGGGTGTTTTTGGCTGTTTGGGGGGTGGGTTTGCATCGGGGATGATTTTCAAGGCTGGTGTCGATCTCAGCATCTTCGAAAACGGGGATAAACCGGTATTTGTCTGACGGAAGCGCGCTCCTTTCCGTTTCACCCCAATTTGGGTTTTTTTTTTGGCCATTTGGGGGGTTATGCATGCTTAAAAAGAATTTTGCTCACCACCATCGTCCGACTCACAAAATTCACTATGACGAATATAATATTGGTTTCAATGGTATGAATGTTAAACATTTTCAAGACACATCGTTAAAATATTTATAATAAAATTTTGCGTATGTATTTGCGTACTTCTTTACTATTTTTACGATTTAAAGAAAAACATTGTTGTAATTGCAAGTTACTGTTATTGTTTATAGACAATCATTTCTCATTTAGCGAATTCCTATTGAAACTTTCGAGACGTCTGTCTACCCATACAAACTGCCTCTCAAAAATGTAAACAAGCGGTTGTATATTTCATTTTCTACTTATTTTTAAATGCCATTGTTATTAGATTATTCGGGGTCCAATGAATTTCCAAGCCAGGCTTGCAATTGTAAATATTATTGTAAAATATTAAAAGTATTCAACGAGCGAAAAACAGAACTTCCGAAATTCGAAGTTTTTTGCGATAAAAAAAGAATCAAAGAGATTAGAAAAGTCGGGTGTGAAATAATTGCTGTTTTGCACTCTACTGGTAGTTTAAACGATTTAAGATATTTACAATAAGAAGTCCACATCAAGGTTATCTTTTCTGTTAGCGAGTCTTCCACCTACGAAGGGTGCTGCAGCTGAACATTCCTATCGAACTTATTTACAATTGCAAGCCTGGCTTGAAAATTCATTGGACCCCGAAAAATGGGGTTGGAAAGTTAATGGCAATAGTTTGCTGCCAAAACTAAGTTCTCATCTAATGATTCCGGACGATGTTATGAAGAAAATAGTGTGGAGGTGTGTAACGGCATAAAATGTTCAAACGTGTGTTCAACGTGTGACTATGAAAGTTGCTCAAATATTGAGGAGAACAGAGTTATCGCTGATGATATCGACGAAGAAATAGACGAGCGAAATATCGCAGAGACTGAGCTAGAAAGAGATGAATGTTCAAATGATGGTAACGATAATGATGATTATGATGACGATAATGCGACACATCAGACATAATATTGAATAACATTTACAGTGATAGTAGTACTACGAGTCTCATATTAAAATGCAGAAAAAAATATTCGTCATGCAACGTATTCTACAAAAACAATTTGAATACATAAATGTGAAATAAATTTTTTTTTAATGTTCTTTGGTATATATTTTTTGTATTTATTAACCTTACCACCGTCATTAATTCCTACCTCGTCGAGCTACCCCAATAAAAAAAAAATGAAAGCAATCAGTTGAGTAGACACCAACATAATGAAGATTTCTCAAGCGCAATCGATTTTAAACGTCCCAGATCAGTTTTCCGCAAGGCTTCACTGAGAGCTGGCTTCCCCCCACTTCACCGCTAGCGCTAGATAACGCGCGAAGCATCGAGCTCCGAGTTTACTTGATTTTGCAATGATCAAGTTCCGGAAATTTTTTATTGATAATATAAGTATTCAACAATAACCCCTGCAAATTTCAGTCCTTTATATTAAAAAATGGCACCACACGATTAAAATATATATATATATATATATATATATATATATATATATATATATATATATATCGGCTCCAGAAGGGCGGAGATCAAATTTTTTTTTTGTAAATTTCTAGAAAAATTCCAGTGATCGATTGGCAATAATGGCATTCCAATATAATCTCAAAGATAGCTAGCGCAACTGTTAAAGAAACTTTTCAGACTGGTCCGGTATAAAAATATGATGACCTGTCTGAGCTATTGGACATTGAAAAAAACGCGTTTCTCTAGAAAAAATCGATTTTTGCAAATTTTAAAAACGTTCTTATTCGACTAATATTGGACTACGCTTTCACCGAGTTTTGTTAAAAAATATCTTTTTTTCACGGACATACAGGTATCGGCGCCACACGATTTAAAAATATATACAGGGTGTCTCACCGGGAACTGAATCGATCGATATTGAGAAAAGTACGCATCAGAATATTTTGAGAATTTAGATAGTTGCTAATGTCGGTGTGGCCAATACAACTAAAATAATTACAAGCAGCTGGCACTTTCGCTTATACCGGAAGTCGATACCAACTTGCTTATTTCAAATAGAACACCCTAAATATTTTAGGGTTTTCGAAAAGAGCATAAAATTCTGAGTCGAAAATATGTAGCATATCCTATACCTAAACCTAGCCGTTTCAGAGATATTTGACATTATAGAAAATTTGACAGGCGGTGCAACGGTTTGGAAGCACCGTTATAACTTTCTTCGTGTAAAAGATCCTCATTTGCTTCTTGTCACGTAAAAAGAACACAAGGAGAACTACGTTCTACAACTGAAATAAATTCAATAATATCATACCAAGTGTTCCGTTTTTCGCGTTACATTTTGTCAACTTCAAACCGCGAAATAAGCAAGTTGGTATCGACTTCCGGTATAAGCGGAGGTGCCAGCTGCTTGTAATTATTTTAGTTGGATTGGCCACACCGACATTAGTAATTATCTAAATTTTCAAAATTTGCTGATGCGTACCTTTCTCTATATCGATCGATTCAGTTCCCGGTGAGACACCCTGTATATATCGGCTCCAGAAGGTCGGAGATAAAACATTTTTTTTTTGTAAATTTCTAGAAAAATGCCAGTGATCGATTGGCAATAATGGCATTCCAATATAATTTCAAATCTTAAAGAGGTATTAAAGGTTTTTTTGGGGTAAAAAAATTTTTTGACCGATTTTTCGCATATTACCGATTGCTTCGTGATATGCGCAATAATAATAATTCGTTTCTCTAGAAAAAATCGATTTTTGCAAAAAAATGTCAATATTGTGCAAATTTGTAAAAACGTTCTTATTCGACTAATATTGGACTACGCTTTCACCGAGTTTTGTTAAAAAATATCTTTTTTTCACGGAGACACAGGTATATCTTTTTTTGCAATTTTTTGAGACTTGACCAAGCCAGCTCGATCGGTATTAAAACGTTACACAACTCTGCCATATAACTTTTTTTTGTACAACGCAGTTTTTTTTTAACTTAACAAAGTGTTTTTAACTTTGGCCGCCATTTTGAGAAGGACGCATGTTCGTCATTTGTTTTTTTTTTAATACATTTATTTAACGTTGGCCTATTTCCGCTACTGAGGCCTAACACCGACGCCTGTAGACGAGCTACCCCCAACCAGGAATTTTGCCGAACCTCTTCCCTTAAGAAGAGTAGGGATCTTTTACTTGCCTAACATTTAATAGACAAGGGACCGACGGCTTTACATCCCCTCCGAAGGATGGTATATCTCCTATACAACCCTCACCTAAGGTTGTATAGCTTCCGCGCATACACTGATATACAAGCCGCTGGAAGATGTGTGAGGCGAGAACGCGGTTTCCGTTGGAATGGTCACCATCCAAGTACTAACTGCGCCTGTCGTTGCTTTACATCGCATACCGAAGTATGTACATAGTAAAGACTCACCTACGCGCGCCCCTGTCATTTGTTTTAAAAATAGTAAATAGAATTGTAAGAAAAATTTCTGATTTTTTACATACCTTGGTTTGCTGTTAATAATTTTTGCAAAAAAGCGCGATATTCTCGACAGATTTCTTGGACTATTAGAAGATCTAATACTATATTATTTACTAATTTTATTATGTAATATCTCTGATGGTCAATCGTGCAACTGATTCAGGTATTTCAAATTCCATTTGTTAACTAATTTTTGTTTCATTATCTAATTCTTCACCTTACTCTATAAGAAACATATAGCGGTTCGTATTAATACAATAAACTAAACGACTAGCAAAATAAACGTGCAATTGTATGTCAAGGTAGCCTGGTTCTCAAGGCCGGTCAGATCGCTAACAGTTTGCTGAATGGCGGAAGACCTCCATTTTTCAGGTTTCGCGGAGATTGTTTCTAATTTTAAATTGCACTGATGCGTTGTTGTATTTTATATCAGACGTTATGTACCAAAATTATGATCACATGTTCAGATTTTACGTATAAGTACCATATAAACATACCAAAAAATGGAGGATGAGAATAATGGTTATTGTTAAATTATATAAAATTTGACATTTGTCTATCAGGAAATAAGAAATGTTTTATTGGGATCAAATAATCTAGGGATATTAGGCCATTTTTTCGGAAAAAAGCCATTTGAACTGGATTTTGATATGTACCTATGGCTGTAAATTTAGGCCAAAAGTGTTCATCGGTTGACCCTGAAACACATTAATTGACAACACGCCAAAGGTTCAAAAAATCTATCTTTGGCAATTACATTATTTCCCATTGACTTTACATCTAATAACAATCTAATATACAATGGTTCTCACTTTATCTAGCGCTAGAAGTTATATTATAAAAAGTCGGAGTCATACCACTCGCGAATATTCGCTAGTCTATTTGTATACCTATATATTAATGAATTATACAATTATTTGCTTCCCAAAAAATGTGCTTTCTTTGCTGACGACGCCTCTTAATGTCTGAAAAAAGTTTGCTAAAGCTAACTGAGATTGTTAAAGAAACAGAAGAAAAATCTGAGAACTGGTTCACAACAAATAAACTTAAATTAAATAGAAGAAAATACGAAATGTCAGTTTTTCCTCAAATTTTAATATCACTGAAGGTAGTAGTATAAAACTACTAGGGGTCACTTTGGATGACAAGCTGACCTGATCTTCCCACGTGGATCAGATGGGCAGGAAGCTGTCCAGTATGATCTTTTTGCTCCGTCAAATGAAAGATATTTTAAGTCCTAAAATTCTGAAAACTACCTATTTTTCTTATTCTACAGTAATATATGGCTATGCAACTATTCTGTGGGGTAATTCAACTCATTCGCATAGTAGTAGGGTGTTCTCTTTAATTATTTGTGTTATCGCTGTGATCGGTAACCGACTGGGCCTGGTCCAAAGATACTTAGGCCTTCTGCCTTCTTGGCCAGTCTGTCGATTACTTTGTTGCCACTACATATACGCTATACATATCCTTTCATCCAACACAGCAGTATGTTATTCATGCTGGAGGCACCCACTAGTGCTTGGTGACATTCCCATACGTAATTATGTAACTTCTCAGGCCTAGTAATGATTGTCTACAATCTGTGTAGATCCTGATTGTTTTGCCAGACTGGCTCGCCCATTCACTTATATTGAATTTGCAGACTTCTGGAGTATATTCCACATCCTGCCCCATCCTTATTTTTTGATCCGTCTGTGAAGATATTGATCACACCTTCGCCAGCAGCCTCGTTCTTACTATTCGTCTGTATTATGTAGGGTCTGTCAAAGACAAACCGGGGAGAAGTGCCATCTGTACGGCCTCATTCCACAGGCGACTACTGGCCTATCCACAGCCTACATTTGGTTGTATGCCAACGGATTTGAGGCGTAAAATTGTTGTCAGAGATACTCCTAGATATATATCTAAAAATAAAAAAAAATAAATAAATATAAAAGATATATATCTAGTGGTGGCATACACAACATTATAGTCCAAGTAAGGATTTCCTGAGATAAAAAAAACTAAACAAAAACCTTACATCATTATTATCGCCGCGCGCCACCGGCGGTATATCTAACATTAAACGACTCGCCGCACATTAAAAACGAGCGAGAGGCTTTGCGGTCGAGGGTCGGTCGAGGTAGCACAAACAGTAATGGTATTTTAATGAGGTCGTATAGTTTTTGTTATGTTTTTTCTATCTCAGTTTATTCCTACTTGAACTATACCTCCATAGCTCTCGTTGGCGCTGTTCGCATAGCTCCGGTTATGCTTAGGCTAGGGATATCATAATTTTTTTTTGAAACCCAGGACAGTCCGAGAAAATTAATAATAGTAATAATAATAATAATAATATGGAGAGAAAGGATTGTACAATGTCACGAAATCGAAAAAAAAACAGAAATAATAAAAATGAATTAAGATTTTGGGGCGAGCGTAGATGCGTCTTTACTATGTATATACTTCGATATGCGATGTAAAGCACCGTTTGGCGGGGTTAGTACTTGGATGGGCGACCGTTTCAAATGTTATAGCATATCATCCATTTAAACAAAATGGCGGACCAAAAAATTATTAAAATTTCTCAATTAATTCAAACATAAAGGTCAACTGGTCAAAACCTGCTAAAAAAGTCATTAAGTCGCAGAACGCGAAAACCACCATTTTCATTAAATATTTCTGAGAAAATTCCAGACAGCTCAATAATTCACAGATAATCCGAATCCATAGATAAAATCATTATAATATCAAAATTCATCAAAATACCGCAGAAAACTTACAAACGATCGCCCTAAAAAATACAGCCCCCCTATCATCTCAAATCACTTCCAAATTACTCCCTGAAAATCAAATCGGAACATTTTATTTTACTTCCACAAAGTTTCTACAAGCCCCCTGCTCTTCAATTCAACTTCAATTTCAACTTTCCGATAATATATCAAAACCCCTTTCATTTGTCCCTCCAGTCAGCCCTTAAAATGTTTGTCCCAAAAAATAAGTCTAATTTACGTATTCCCATTGCATGCTGGCAACTTGCAGCTAACTTCATTCCATTACCCTAAAATTGACTTTCGCTTCGTTCAACATCGAGATACATTACCTTCAATATGGCAGAATATAACAATCACGTATGGATTAACATGGCTTAACATAACATCAATATGGATTAAAGTAAGACCCGCAACGATACTTCACGGGACCAATTCAATTAATCAAGTTATTCAGGCAGTTGTCGTTCATAATTCAAAAATCAAATTAGATTCCGCTGACATTTTCATACCAAAATATTACATTTTTCACAGCTTATTTAAGGATATAATTTTCGACCCAAAATTCTAAATTTTCAGCAAACATTACACAATATTTCATCATCCGAGCCACATATGATGGGCTGGCTCCCTTTCCGGCTTTTCCAGCTCTCAGCGAGCGTCGTGCCCCATTACGGGTATAAATAATGGAGCGTGCCAAGCCCCCGGCAAGTTGTGTTCCGGTATATCTAGTGATAGTCTCTTCCAATTCGCGATAAAAATTCTAGTGCCCGTGCCCTAGTAAATTATTTTTAGTATTCAGCCCCAGTGCTCCATTTTAATTCGCCTTCGCGGCCCTAGTTTTTAAGTGATAATTCGCCTTCGCGGCTCCTAGTATTAAGTGAATTTTCTCAGATTTTTAAGTTTACAATCTATTTAAATCTTCCACGGACTCGTCCCCACTAAGGCAAAATTTTAAGTGTCGATACATTACTCGATAAAGAAAAAAGTAATCGTGTATAATATTTTAGTTCATATCATAATAATCAACTCTGTGTTTTTACGCTTAAATAAATATTGTTTAATTCTCGTTATGAACTGCAGTGTTGTCCTTTCAAGAAATTTTATATAGGGTGCAATCCTTGACCCTGCCAGAAAAAATAAAACAAATTTAATTACAATACAGTGTATGCGCGGAAGCTATACAACCTGAGGCGAGGGTTGTATAGGGGATATACCATCCTTCGGAGAGGATGTAAAGCCGTCGGTCCCTTGTCTATTAAATGTTAGGCAAGTAAAAGATCCCTACTCTTCTTAAGGGAAAAGGTTCGGCAAAATTCCTAGTTGGGGGTAGCTCGTCTAGAGGCGTCAGTGATAGGCCTCAGTAGCGGAAATAGACCGACGTTAAATAAATATTTAAAAAAAAAATAGATTTTTTTATATTTAAATTTAATACATAATGACAAGCAAAACATTAAGTAAGGTCGCCATATCCAAGAGAGAGAGAGAGAGAGATCCGATAGGGAAATATTTACTGTTTTTGACCATAACTTCTTATTCTAAAACACATTTTGCAAACAAACTATAAGACTACCTACGTAGAACTATAACAAGAGTAGTGTTATAAATTTTCACGCAATTATTTCAAACATAGGCGACATAGTTAGAATTAAATTTAGGAAATACGAAATTGACATAATTTTTAAAATTAAATATTTTGCAAACAACTGAAATTATTAAGTGAATTCATGCCATAGTACTGCTTAAGTAGTTCTATACTTTCTTTTACCAATATATCTATTTTTAAAAAGTTATGGCCAAAAATAATAAATATTTCCTTAACGGATCTCTCTCTTTTGGATATGCCCACCTTAAAATGAAACTTCAAACTAAAAAAAAGAAACTAAAACTTCCACTAATTCTGCTGAGAGCTTGAACCAGGTTGTGAGAATAATGTAGCATCTTGTGATAATTGATCAGTGTATTTCTTAATCCATTGGTATTTTTCTGATGACAATACTTTCTTCAGAAAACGTACGTCGCATTTAATTTTTTCATAAAATTGGATGCATGTATAATTGGCATTCATTTTAATATAACAGTAATTCTTTTACGTTGTTGACCAGAAGAAGGTCTCTTTCTGGCGACCAAATATTATTCATTAAAGAAAAGACGCGTTCGACAGAAGCAGAGGTGACCGCGTGTGAAATAAAGTTCGAATAATTGACTTTTCAAATCCTCGGTACACATGAACGTAGGCAACTCACACAATTCGGCAGTCTTGCAAATAGGAAACGTGCAGACGCTAAATGTTTTCTCTGTATACATTGGCCGACTTGCAATTTTAAAAGACTTACCAGGACACATTTTCTTACCCAGGACTGTCCTGGGAAATCCAGGACGTATGGTAACCCTAGCTTAGGCAGATGACTCTCTGCACTTGGCTGAGCTTGACCTTAGCTATAGTCTATTTGCTCTTAGGCCACCAAACCACAGCTCCATAGATTATCATTGGTCATATGACGGTCTAATGGATTGCACATATCTATCGATTCTTTATGAACATTTGACCAATCATCAACTGATTAATCTAATAAATTGTTAAAGCACTTTGATTTCTCCTCTTAAAATATTTCAAGTAAAAGAGTTGATGATAATTGAAAACCCAAAAGGCCTTGGTCTTAACATTCAATCGTTTTCTCCGAACTTCTATGTTCAGTGGATCTAAAAATACAAGTGCAAAAATGGTCTTAGCTATTTGTTTGTCTAATTTTTTATTTTTGTCGTGACATGTTCTTACAGCAAAGGATCAAACTAGTACTACTATCACTCATATTCTCGCTTTTCAGTTTTTACATAATTATAATTAGGTATAGACATTTTTTTATTATTCATTTAGAAAATACAATACAGAAAGTTAAGAAATCTAATAAACGTTTTTAATTAAAGTCAAAAAATTATTATTTTTTAAAATAAATCAGCGATTTTCGATGTTTTAAAGTCTTGATTATCATCAACCCTGGACAGCAGTGCTTTTTTCAAAAGACATACATTTTTATATAAAAATATATTTCATTAATGTTCAATGTTTTCATTTTCACGTCTGTATTTCTATGATTATTTACTTGTATCACCTCCATTAAGAAACCTCACATCCAGTAATTAATTAGATATTTAAAAATAACTATTTTTACAGAAAATACTCAACATTAAATCCAACCAACGGTATTGTGATATCTAATAAACAATAGCTTCGTTACAGGCAGAAAATTTCTCACATTTATATTTTCTTTTTCCAATTTTCGCGGTTAAAACGCAGTTTTTTGTGAGAATGACCCATAAATTGTTCGATCAGCAGTTTCTAACTGTATATTATTTTGTTTATAACTTTGACGCAAATAATAATTCTTCCGCATCGTGGCTTTGTTATTTTCAAAAGATAAGACTTTAAAAATATGGTAAGTTCATAAATCATGCAATTATCTCGCCCAATATTAATTTATTTGTTATATTTCTGTTTAATTACTATTTATGATTTTCTTATGTCTTTAATTTACTTAGATGACTGTATAGAGATAAAATTATTTAATGACAACGTATCATTTGTACAATGTATCCCAAATTTAGGGTACATATTTTGCCAATTTGGTTATTATTGTAGACGCTTAAATGGGAAGGACTTTATAATCTTTTCGAGGCCGTCCTTCCAAGTCATACCGATGATTCTTGTAGACGGTGGTGTTCTTGAGATGATCCGATACAAAACAATCAGGTGGGTTTAGATCTGGCGCCCTAGGTGGTCATTCAGTAAGGTTTTTCCTCTCCGTCTATTTGAAAATATCTTATTAGGGTAGACTTCTATACGAATGGGTAGAAATGATCTTCTATACTCCAGTCGAATTAGCATTTTGACAAAAAAAATGTTTCTAAGTATAAGCCGAATCCAGGATGTTCAGAATGATGGTAGGAATGTAGGGTTTCTTATGCTTCAATTCTCTTGCGTGGCAAATTTTTTTATTAAACAATTAAGGTGTGAGAAAATGGTTTCTTCGAGTTTTAGAAAAAAATTATTGATTTTAGAAAAGAAAGTGTTGCTTAAAAGTTGTACGCCTTGAAAAAATCTACAAAGAAAAAGCTCGGTCACGTTGTCGGCGTGGTACTATAGAGGAACAGACATGCTATAATTTAAGTAGGAAAATCCTGAGACATAAGAAATCCAACAAAAACTTTACGACCTCATTAAAATACCGGTACTCTTTTTGGTGCTGTTCGCAAATTGACTCACTTATAGTTCAAGCAATAAATTCCCGAGACAGAAATACCTAACAAAAATCTTTACGACATAATTATATCGCCGCGGGCCATGGCGTCAAGCCTGACATGAAACATTCCCGACGCACATTAAAAATCTATAAAGGTAAGCGAGTCAATTTGCGAACAGCACAAAAAAAGAGTACCGGTATTTTAATGAGGTCGTAAAGTTTTTATGTTTTTTATGTCTCAGTTTAGTCCTACTTGAACTATACCTTTGTAGACAAACCGACAATATACAAAATATTGGTCACAAGAAAATCAAAATTTATTGCGGTTCGGTTTCAATGTTTGGCTTGGAATAATTGGTAGTAGAATCATTGATCCAATAATATTTGAAGAACCTCTGAGCTTTGAAGATACTTGAGATTCCTGGAAAATGAGATTGAGGACATTCTAGATGAATTACCTTTAGATTTACGACAGAGAATGTATTTCCAACAAGATGGCGCTCCTCCCCATAATTCAAGGATTCAACGGAGATTCGGGTAAAACGTAATTTCGACGAATGGTCCTGTGAGGTGACCTCCAAGGTCACCTGATTTAACGCCTCTTGATTTCTTTGTTTGGGGTCATTTAAAAAATATTGTCTAGGCAACCGCCGTTACAACCGTGAAGACCTGGAGCTACGCGTAAGACAAGCAATTAATAGCATAACGGCACAGCAATTTGCGAACGTTCTTCGAGAAACAGCTATGCGAGTTCAGAAGTGCATTGACGTTAATGGACAGCATTTTGAACAACTGTTGTAATGTTTTGTGTTAATTTTTTGTATTCTAAAAAACCACATTATGTGTAACAAGGTAATAAGAATAAAATTGTATTTTCTTATTTTCTTTTAGCTGTAATTTTATTTGTATTTATCGCACATTTTAATACTACATATGAATAAATTCCTTATTAATAGTACTAATAAATGGTACCACGGTACAGATATGGTTCCATTTGAAAAAAATTGAGTTTTGCCCCAAAAACAATTTTGGTGAATTTTATTTGCTCATAAATCTCGTAATTTAGTGTTTTTAACGGGGGATTTCGATTTTTGTAGCATTACACGGGTCATTTAGAATACATCGGAACCGTCATGGCACACTTAAATGGAAAACTAAAAATTATATTACAAAAAAATCGATGTTTGAAATGTCACTTATTTGGCATCGTTGGATTCAGAAAATTATGCAGAATTCAAAAATGCAATAATATACAGGGTGTTCCATTTAAAAATCGAAAGTTAGTTTCGGGTTTCGCCGGAAGTGAAAAAAAATCAATTGTATGTCGAAAAGTGCCGCTTATTATTTATGTAGTATGTCCTAAATTTCAATCAATTACCTTCAAAACTAAAGGAGAAAAGGGGGGTAAAGTCGGGCGCCCGAGCGATTTTTTATATGCGTAAATTGTTAAATAGGCAAATTGGGGGAGCCTGGTCTCATGATCACCCTGTATATCATGAAATAAACAATGATCTATTTCAACAATAATACTTAGTTTACTTCCTAATGATTAGGAACATCATATCATATCCTTATTGTAATCTCAATCCCATTTGCCAAACATCATCTACTTTGTCAATTGTTCAAGCCATTTTATTTATTAGAGATATATTAGGTATCTGCGTAGTTCCTCTGTGAAATCATGTTTGATATTGCACATTGCAGGCACCGTTTCAAATGCAGTTTGTAATATTTAGTTGCGCTGAAATATCACTAATACTATTAAAATACTTATTTATAGTCTGGATATATTTGCGACGCCAGCGCCTCAAGGTCATTATCAAGGTATTGCCATTGACCACCATCATTTCCTACCTATCGGGTGATTATTTTAAAAAAACGTGTTTGAACTCGTTTGGCATTGAGATGAAAGTGCAGCGCTCAGAAGTTAGTACGTAATTTTAAAATACAACATATAGTAAGTGATACAGTTTCTCAGATAAAATGAGGTTTTGTTGCTGTTTATATTTTGCGTATAAATTTGGGTATTTTGATTTTGTAATGAATATGTGTACAATTGTGTACGATAAGGATAATAATAGTATCCACGCGTAATTCGGGTCGTTACGTCAAATCTAAAAATAAAATATTTTAAAATTATGTATATTATACTCAATTGACAATTACTATCACTGACAATCTGGGACAGTTTGCTGTTCTAAAACACAACTGATAACTGAAGAATTTTATTTGAATCTATAATCAGGCTATATTTAGCAATGGTTCCCTGTATTTAAGTATAAAATATAACTTACTAAAAAATCTCAAAAATGTATGAAATACAATTTCATTCAGCCTATGAACGTTTATTTATTTTACTCAGTTTTGTATGTTATGCTTTTACCCCAGTAAAATGGGAAAATTTTTATTTTTCAATATTGGCAGAGATATGAATTTTTAAACATCTTTATAGCGCGCTATCAGAACACTTGTTTCATGATAAAATCGATAAAAACTCGAAAACGATAGATCGTACGCATATAGTGTATCTAATGAAAGTTAAAGAGAATCAAATTTTGAATATGTTGGTGTATGTATACAAAATCGTTTTGATAACGAGTAAATGGAGATAAAAGGGAAAAACATGAAAGATTGTAATTTTCAGTTGCATTTTAACAAATAGCTATTTTTTGATTGGCTTTAGGCAATAATGACACTAAAGGTTTTTTGAAGACTATTAAATTATCTGTAATCGATCTGTAAAATGAGCTAGCTCCAAGGGACCTCCATACGATGAACGGTTCACGACTTACAGCTGTTTAATGCTATGAGCAAAAATTTCTTTTTTATTATAAATTAATATTTTCCTGCAAGAACTGTTAACAATTTAAAAAAAATTGGTTTTGAACTATTTTTATTAGTTTATATACATAAGTTGTTCGCAAGGTATATTTTCTTAAAAAAAGGTTTTTGAAAACTATTTCTTATTCAGAAAAATTGAACCAGTATTATTTTTTTAATTCCTTTTTTTTATATAACTGGTGACTCTGTTATATTAAATGACACCCTGTATATATTTTTTACCTATCTGATTCGTCTCTATATTCTCTTTTCTACCATGTATCGGAACACGGCATTTGTTTTTAAAATGACAGTTAATATCAATTTTAGTTTGTTAAGTCTAGGTGGCCCTGATATGAACCTTGGCAGATATTGATGCGTAGTGTGCCGTGATATCGAAAGACCTCTGGTATGCGACTTTGTGCCTCATATTTTTTTGGGAATAACCAGTAGCTGAACAGACTAACAAGATCTAACTTATTTAAAAAATATCATATATCATAAAAACCAAGATAGGAACCCCATTTTTTTATTTCACCTGGTTAAAAAATACTTATTTATCTTTTATTTTTGTCCAATACAATTGCTGTGCCTATCCTATTTTACTTTCTTCATTAAAGTTAGTATCGAATGTTATTGCATAGTGATGAATATTGTACTGCAACAAAAATAGTAAGCACACTGTGGAAACAAAAGAAGGTAAAACGAGGCGTCATTTTGATTTGACAATTAAGAATTGTTTACTTGGCAGCAAGTATTTTTCATTAAATTACACCAAAGTTATCACGTTTTTAACTCTGTTTTGCCATGTATTCACGAAATGAAAAAGTAGATATGCTATTAATCTGTGGCGAATGTAAGAAAAATAGCAGGCGGGCTGCTGACTTATATCAAGAAAGATTTCCCGAAAGAATTCAGCCACCAAACAACTATCTTGTAAGAGTTGAACAGCAATTCAGAAGTGAACCAGATGTACCGGAAAATAATTTCATTATCGATGAAGAGATCCCACGATTTCGATAAGACAGATTGAGGACCAAACCGGTGTAAATCGGGAATCAGCTCGACGCATTTTGAAAAAACACAAATTTAAGTCATACAAGTACCAAATACACCAGCATTTATACGAAATTGATTTTCAAAGAAGATTGAATTATTGCAATTGGTTTCTGAACAGACACAATTTGGACAATAATTTTCATGAACAAATTTTATTTTCTGACGAGTCCAGGTTCACTATTTGGGATTATTTAATCGTAACAACACCCATTATTAGGCACAAGAAAATCCCAGAAATATGAGAGAAAGTGCATATCAGGAGCGATTTAGTTTTAATGTATGGTTAGGAGTTTATTGGGCCAATAATTTTTGATGGTCCATTAAATGGAGAAAGATATTTGGGATTTTTGCAAAACCAGATACAAGATTTTTTGGAAGAACTGCCACCTAATGTTAACCCAATAAATTTTCAACAGGATGGGGCTCCACCACATAACAGCAGAGTTGTGGTGAATTATTTAAATGAAAGGTTGGGAGAAAACTGGATGGGAACAAATGAGCCCGTTCGATGGCCTGCAAGGTCACCAGACCTTATGCCGCTTGATTTTTTGTATGGGGCCTCCTCAAGGAAAACGTTTATAGAACTCCACCAACAAACAGAGAAGACATGGAAATGAGAGTCAGAAGAGCAATCGATGGGATTACTGACTTACAGTTAGATAACGTGCTTAGGGCTACCGTCACAAAAACACGATTGTGCAGAGATAATAACGGACAACATTTTGAGCATCTGCAGTAAAAAATGCTTTTGTATGTAATACTTCAGTAAATATTTCATTTTAATTTCATTCATTCGTTGTAAAAATGTATTACATAGTGTAATGGTTTTTCATCAATTTTGTTTAAATGTGTTTTACTGATGTTTCTTATTTATTAAAAAAATCGTTTTACCTACTTTTATTTTGCTTCCACCGCCTGCTTACTAAATATTTTTGTTGAAGTATTTTTTTTTTTTTTTTTTTTTATACATTTATTTAACGTCGGCCTATTTCCGCTACTGAGGCTTAACACCGACGCCTGTAGACGAGCTACCCCCAACCAGGAATTTTGCCGAACCTCTTCCCTTAAGAAGAGTAGGGATCTTTTACTTGCCTAACATTTAATAGACAAGGGACCGACGGCTTTACATCCCCTCCGAAGGATGGTATATCTCCTATACAACCCTCGCCTAAGGTTGTATAGCTTCCGCGCATACACTGATATACAAGCCGCTGGAAGATGAATGAGGCGAGGACGTGGTCTTCGTTGGAACGGTCACCAATCCAACTACTAACCACGCCTAACGTTGCTTTACATCGCATATCGAAGTATGTACATAGTAAAGGCGCACCTACGCTCGCCCCTTTGTTGAAGTACAATATTCATTACTATGCAATAACATTCGATACTAATTTTAATGAAGAAAGTAAAATAGGATAGGCACAGCAATTGTATTGGACAAAAATAAAAGATAAATAAGTATTTTTTAACTAGGTGAAATAAAAAAAATGGGACTCCTATCTTGGTTTTTATGATATTTTTTTTTAAATAAGTTAGATCTTATTAGTCTGTTCAGGTCTTTCGATATCACGGCACACTACGCATCAATATCTGCCAAGGATCTTATCAGGGCCACCTAGACTTAACAAACTAAAATTGATATTAACTGTTATTTTAAAAACAAATGCCGTGTTCCGATACATGATTGAAAAGAGAATCTAGAGTCTATTCAGATAGGTAAAAAAAATATACAGGGTGCCATTTAAAATAACAGAGTAGATGTCACTTCCGGTTTAACCGGAAGTGGTGGGAAAAATTGTTATTTTTGCATTTGTACGGGTCGAAGAGACTTACAGAATCTGATTTAAACGCTCGCGTTACGATACATACAGCCGATCGATATCAAAGAAGATGACCCGCTTGCCTGCATTGCCGCCCACCTCCAATGCTGCTGCCCAACACTCATTTAGAACGTACCATCAGGTTCCAACATGGCTAGGCAATAGTAAAGCTCCAGAATCTTGGGGATGGCAGAAACTCCAAGATCATCTTCAGCCCATTCCGACAACTCACCCCTCCTGCACCAAATGAGCTGCTGAAATTAGTAGCATGCAATTGTCGAACCAATTGCAGGGCATCGTGTGGATGCAAAATAGGTGGTTTGAAATGCTCCGACATTTGCGGTAATTGCATCGAGACCGGTTGTCTCAACATGTGGATGCAAGATACGGAGAGTGATGATAATGACGACATTGAAGAAAATGAAGATGAAGAAGAAGAAAAACAAGAAAATGGCAAATTGTAATACTTCATATGTGTACTTTCATTTTTAATAACAATTTACGAAGTTTAATATAATTTTATCCATACCTTTAAATTTGATGTGCCATATGTATCCGCCATTTTTAATTTAAAAATTATACGTTCACATTCGGATTCAATGACCTCGAAAACGTCAGAGTTACAATAATTGTCAAACGAACGGGAAACTCTAAACATATTGCGAGAGAAAGGATTAAATTAATAACATTTTAATATTAATTGGATGGAATCTGCGGTCGGTTCTTGATGAGACATATTCAATAGAATAATTATAAATATTCAAAGAATAGTTACAATACGCACTTGGTTTATTGTTTCATTAGTTTTGTTCGTTCAGATTTCTCTGACATATGTTTCGGCCTTGCGACCATTATCAAAGAGTCTTAAAAACTCTTAGGACTCATCATGTCATCAACTGGTCAACACGATCACTGGATCTCTAAGCTTGTGATTTCTTTTTATGGGGCTACTTAAAGTCAAATTTCCGTGTTTCCTCCAGAACCTTGTTTTTAAATTTTAAATAAAAATCTATCCATTATTAAAAATAACTCGGTCATTCTGCCGATCCCTTTATATGAAAAAGCGAACTATAGTTCCTATAGTCCAGTGCTTTCTAAGGGAGCTAGGGCCCTTTGAAGGTGGTGCCCTAATAATTTTTTCTTTAATATTTCAGGAACCTTTTATATTTACAGCAATGAGATTTGGTGCGTTATTTAATATCAATAAAGGTTATTATTTCATGGTACAAACAAAATGAAATTCAACTAGTGGTGTAAAGAAGAGGGGAGAGGTGTGTTGCATTGCTTGCCGTGTTTATTACTCTCCCCGCTATTCAAATAGACTACAGACTTCGTATTTGTAAATGTATGTATATTGTAAGTATATATTTCCTAATGAAGACTTTATTGTTATTATTATTATTATAAATAAACTTCTTGAAACAGATGACATTCACAGGCCTAAATATATCGAACCATCAATTAGGTTAAGGTCAGGTAATGCACGCCAATAACCGTGAAATGATAGATCAGTGTTGCCACCTGTAAAGAAATTAAGTAAGCGGTATAAAAAAAAAATGCAATGGCGGCACGTTCACTCTATGACCTCTGGGTATTCCTTTACCATTTAATTGAGCCTTCTGCCAAGCACCATTCTTTTTTAACGACCCTTGTATAAACGCTAATTATTATTAACATACCTATATAATAATTCCATGCTAAATACTAAATGGATTCGATTACAATAAATGATTCAAACGTAAATGTTTGCATTTGCAATTCACACTCTTGGAGACGTCGTGTACATCTTTGTAAACAATACATTTTGCGGTGATAGAATAATTACGGTAGAAGGCTGATCTCAGTGGCGTGTCTAGAGGGAAGCAAGAAGAGGTTTACTCGTTTGAAGATCAATTTGACTTACAGTTCAGTTTAATAATTGTCACTGATTTCATTAAGAAAAATTGCTATATTTATATATGTGAGTGAAATGTGATATACATATATAGGCTTAACACTAAAAAATCATGATGTAGTTTAATAAATATAATATAAAAATATAAAACTAAAAATAAATTACAAAATTTATAATTTTATTATCTATTTCGTATCCTTAGGGTTTTTAATTGAATTTTCCTCGTCGGTGTAGGACAATAAACACAGAAATTTTACACTATGTCGACGTTTCGATTTATTTTTAAATCTTCTTCAGGACTGAAAATTGTCGAGACAATTACAACATTTTTATAGTTTTATATTTATATTTTAATAATTCTGTATGTTAAAAATCAGTATTTGTTATATTTAAAAACTGAATGTATTTATTTACTTACTCATTTATCTGTACTTTTCAGTCCTGAAGAAGATTTAAAAATAAATCGAAACGTCGACATAGTGTAAAATTTGTGTGTTTATTGTCCTACACCGACGAGGAAAATTCAATTAAAAATTAATAATTGGAAACAATAAAAAGTAATTTATACTGTTTGAAGTTATGAAGCATGGCAGTGTATTCATTTAAATATAGGGCACAATGTGAGATCATACTATTGTGATTGAAGAAAATAAAATTTAGATATTGGGTTAAACCGTGAGATAGGCTATTCTTTTAGATGATTAAGTAGAGAGTTGTAAAAACAACTGCGTTATAAAGAAAAACGAAAAAGTGTAGTGCAATGTCTAGGAATGTGAAGGGAATGAACATTTCTAAAATTAATTTGGTGATGTACTACGCTCTATTAGCATGAGATAAGCTTAAGTGGAGGTCAATATCACCTTATGAACTGTACATGCCAGATGATGCTTCCATCTGTTGACCATGTTTAACCAGGATAGTTTTTTAAACTTTGTAGATATTAACACAGGTTGTGAATGAATCTATAGTAGGAGTTTTGAACTCGTTGAATGCGAGCTTTGTCGATAGCATTAAGGTGAGGTCTATAAATATAATCTCCATAATTGAAATAAGGAAACACCATAGTTTCTATCAAAGTTTTTTTGAGACCAAAAGTTTGAAGTTCTTTATTAGCATACAATAGCTTTAAAGCTACATGTCTCGTGAGTGGATAAGCTATGAGACTACGCGACCACATGCCAGGTGCCATTGTGTCGTTGGAGCCCATAACAGTTGAGGAGCTCAAGTGTGATAGCCTCTGATCATTGTCGTTAGAGCTTAAGATGGCCCTAGTGACAGAAATGATACATATGTTGTTTATAGAAAAAACGAAGACAGCATCTGGTCCCGTATCCACATACTTATCTACTGAAGTGCAGTTTTTCACAATTGTTTAAAAATTAATACAGAAAAATCGGCAGTCATTTTATTTGATAACAAAAGGTTTATGATAATGTTAACATTTTTATAGAAAATCGTAAGCTGCCTTTACAAGCTACTTTTAGATCTTAGTGCTTTGGAATTGGTTGGGAGGATGGTCAATGAAAATTATTGAACCGCAGCACTTAGGCCCCGTTGAGTCCCCTGTAAGCAGACCCTCGCCTAGGACTCCAACCAACCTAACAGGTGGTGATGCTGCCTAGGGGCATTTCCCTTGCATCGGCCAAAATAGGCCAACGTTCTCCCAAAATGGATTCTCTGATTGATGAGACGGCAGAATAGCCACAGAGTACATGTTGACCCGTCTCATCTTCTTGTTCACAACCTCTACGGAGAGATGTTTCGCTTAATCTCACATTATGTAGATGTTTCCTTAACGGACAGTGTCCAGTATGGATATAGCTGTTTCAAAACTCAAAAAATGAAATTGTCTGCAGTATATTTCCTTTATTATAATTTCTCTTGTTTATATATTTTTGGTTGAGTTTGACGGCAGCTCTAGCAAGCTGAAGTCCGTTATTGTGACGACAAATAAATACCTTATTTACTTTATGTGCCCCCGTTTTAAATTGCAAAACCCTACGCCTATGGTCAAGACACGTTTGTATTTGTAGATCGGTATATCTAATTAAATAAAAATCTGGCAGCTTTATATACGAAAGCTCCCATATTTTTATCTTAATCTATTTAAACCTTTTTAGTTGAACCATTGTTCGGGCCCAAAGGACGTTTATTAAAATACATTTCTGTGTCTTTGGTAAAAACAGTTTAATAATGTGCATGGTTAAGTGGTGATTTCGATATCTGTTAATTAATAAAAATGTTATCGTAATATGTAATTATTGCTAATTACAGTAATAGGTACATTTAGTTCTATATTGGACAGGATTTAGTGATTTGTTCAAAATGGTGACGTTATCTGTAAACGTGGGGCTAGTCGACGAACTTGAAGATCGTAACTACAGGAAGAAGAGGATCACGTCCATTCGGATAGGTATTTACAAGAAATTATTTTTAAAAATCCTGTTGCTTATGTAATACTGCTTTCATAAATGTTCCATCATTAAAATCAACTTCAAAAATCATCCACGTCACGACAATTCTCGCATTGATTGATAGCTTAACATAGTCATATTTCGTCAAATTTGCAGTAACATCGGGCTTCGTTGTGTACTTTATGGCTCCGAAACAATGCAGCCTTTAACAGTGCATAAATATCTTTTTTTATTTGCGCATACACTCAGCGTCACATGGTATCAGAGGAGTTGCGCTCGAATGTTTTAAATCATACTTCTCTGCTTAAGACTGATGATAACAATGGAATTAGTTTCCACTATTCTAGCCCTAGGCTGTTAATAACTGGGGTACCTCAAGGTTCTGTGCTAGAACCTCTTTTTATTTCTTATTTATGTTAATGATTTATCTGCATCCCTATCTGTAAAATCTGTGTGCATTTGCAGATGACACACCACTAATTGTCGTAGCCAAGGACTTAAAAACGTATCCATATTAGGTTGTACCTAATTACCGTTGAGATAATGATTTACTATTAAACGAAAATAAAATTGTGTTAATGTAATTCAAAAATAGTACTATTATCAACAGCAATTATAATAAAATTAATGGCAAATCTGTACCAGAGTCTCCAACGACAAAATTTTTAGGGATTTATCTAGATTCCAGATTACTTATGAAAATCACACCACACCAACTGCCTTGTTAGTAAACTTAATAAAATTTGTTTTGCCATACGTAACATACGATCGTCAGTTGACATTAGTGTATTAAAAATATATTACTTTGCCCATGTTCAATCCATCCTTAGTTATGGTTTAATATTCTGGGGATCATACCAAATGGAATAAAAAATATTCAGATATTCAAAGGGGTCATCCACAAATTACGTAATGCAAAATTCGCCAATTTTAAGTCAACTAGTAAGTCAGAACTGCCAACTTTCCCCGGTAAATTGCGTGCGAGTTTTAAATTCAAAACTTGAACATTAATAGATGTTGCTATTTCTGGTGGTTCTAAAATCGTTACGTAACACAAACCTTGACCCCCCCCCCACGTAACATGACCATAACGCCAGGTTGGACCCCCCCCCTTCTTCCTAAAATGCGTTACGTAATTTGTGGACGACCCCAAAAGATAACTAAAAAAGTATCTTTTAAGTGAATGTTATGATTTTAATAATTTTATTATGTAATGTTTCTTCTATTCACTCATTTTGTATCTTATTGTTCATTTTTTATTGTCATTAATTGGTAACACTTCTTAAATCGCATCCAATATTTTTCGGAATCCTACGGAAATAAATAATATAAATAAAAATAAAATCATCGTGATCGTGTTCTAGAAACTCTAGAAAAAAAAAAATACTAGTACTACCCTGAATGCATTACGTTATGACCGAATGCCGCCCAGATTCTGCTTATGTATCAATAACAAACAGTCGATGTTTGTACTACAAAACACCTATTAGGGATCTATAATAACCCATATAACTCAAACAATATCTAACGGTATATAGTCCATTTAACGAGGTCCCCAACATCAAAAGTGTGTAAGATCTTTTGCAGTATATTTCCCCCTCCATTTTCGAGGGTGAGAAAAACGATGATGATGGTTTCGATTTCTGAAACCCTTGCGTACTACCCCTATTAAGGAAAAACCACCAGAATTTCTGACTTCTCGGTCTTGGGCTTGCGAGGGATTGTCGGATTTGTGTTTTTTTTTTTTTGGGGGGGGGGTAATAATAATGATCTATCAAACAATTAAATTGTAAAGTTTTTCCATAGCCAACTATTTTAAAATAATTGGAATAATTTGTATAGCCGATAGCCGCGTTGGTTATGGCGCGAGGTGGCAATCGCGGTTAATCGAACAGATATCGTACTACCGGGTTCGAATCCCAACTCCGGTACTGTCCGAGGTATGGTTGTATGTCCGCGTTTTTCAATGTGTAACCCCCTTCCGCACAAGCCTCTGGAATTGGGGGTTGTCTAATTTCCGTGGTATTTATTATTATTAATAGTGCTATCAGTTTAGTAGATAACATAACAAACTATACAAATGGATATTGTACTTAAATTAATTGACAAATGATATTTTAACTTTCTGAGCAAGGAATGACGTTTTTATGGATAACTTTATTCTTTTTAATTGTGTTAATGTTTTATTATAGTATAAAAATTTGGAGAACTTATTGAATTTTTTAATTGTTTTATTTAATGATACTTCTCCACGGCAAGTATGATGCTAGTTAAAAGAGAAAATATATATATTTTGGTTTAATAAAATTGTTTTTATAATTGTTTAGTTCCAATGAATAAATAATATGGCATGTGATATATTGTTGAAAAGGGAGAAAAACAGTATTTAATGCTGCCATTTCCCGCCCGTTTCAAAACATTTTTTGTAATACTCTATCATCGTTGTTTTCATTGTGATTTTTGATCTTTGACAATCGTATTTTTGAATCGTCGTGTCCTCTTATAAAATCTGGGCGCTGTGCAAGACGAAGTTTCCGATATTTTTAGCCCAAATCTCGCAGTTGAACTGGCTGACTCGATTGAGCATCGTCATTCTAGTTTAATTGGTCCGAAAGCTAGTTCATTAAATTGAATTTACGTAACATATCAAAAACGTGGTTTGGATATCGACGATTTGTTGTGTGTGGTGAATTCTAATAACTAGATATTTTTGTTATCTGTTTGACTATCGGTTTGACTGGTGTAATCTAGTTCAGTTCCTGTGAAGCAATCGAATATTTAAATTCTTTAGCGGTTTTATTGGAAGATCAATTATTTGTAAATATTTACAAAATGGGACATATCGATGAGCTTGAAGAACGGAAGAGTAGAAAGCAGAGGCTGATGTCCATTCGGATAGGTAAAATAAATATTTGTGGGAAATTCCTAATCAATAACTTGAAAGTGATTTAATTTTAATTATAGTTAAATGACATTGACAAATGAGAAATTTGCTTTTAACATAATCACATAGTTTTTAGAATAGTATTGTCACTCAGGAAGATTTTGTTTTAAAATCAGTAGTAATACATCCAGCACTTTTTAATTGATAACCTCATACCTACATCGATAGTTTTTTACTGTGCCATATTTCTCAAGAGCGATTATATATGGATATACTATATTTTCTAAAATTAATGGTAGAAAGTTCAACATAACAGGCTATCCACTTAATGGAATCTGCTCATCTAGTAAATCCCTTGAAATCCTTATGAAATTCTTTGCAATCCTATGAGAAATCTCAGACATTTATCTTGATAGTTTACCGCCAAAATAAAGAATTTTTTCTAGAAAAAAAAAGTGAAATAAATTCGATATTTTGAAGCCATGAAGATGTTTGACAAAAATTTTTTAAAAAATCGAAAACCTGACTGCGTAAAAGACGAATTAAGGTAAGGTATTATAGTTTTATTATTTACAACTAAAATTAGCATTGCCTGGCAGCATTCGAAGGCTAGTCAGGTATTTTTATTTGTTTGTTTTATTTGTTAACTTTTTTATTTTAGACTTTTTAGTTCTCAAAGAAAATGAGGGCAAGATGTCTCAGTATATTTAGTTCTTCTAAGCACTTATTGACAATTTAGTTTAATTTTTCTCGTATATAGTGTTACTTATTACTACTGTTGTACTTGATGATGGCCAGCCTTTTGTGATAATATGGCATATGCTTCATAAACAAAGTACACCTGTTTGTTATGCTTCTTTTATAGCAGTGTCATAATTTGTCCTCTGTATTTGAGCGACAATATACATCTTAACATGATACAAAAGGTTTCCAAGTCTTTAAGACCGAAATGCATTCATTTCCTATTCATTACTATTAAATTTGATCGCATAAAGTCTGTTATATGACGCTAACGCCACCTATGGATTGGGTTAGTGAATAGAAACCGAATTTTGTTTCCGGAAAACTACACATCGCAAGTATTATACAAATAACGCATAAATAAATGAAAAATTGACCCGCAAGCGAGTGAAAAATAGACCACGATCAAGTTCACTTACTGGAAATTTCGTTATCTTTAACCTTGTCTTCACTTTATATTTCATGTATTAAAAAGAAGTGAGATAGAAGCTGGGCACTGCGGCACTGACTCCAGTGGAGCACATCATATTAGAAATGTTTTACATACACGACACGTGCTTAAAAAAATTAAACCCGTTTGCATTTCTAGCACACACACTTGCCCGCCCTGCTCACATGATTTATGTTTGCGATGTGTATTACATATTTGTTCGTGTGTAACTTGCTTATCTGCTAGTGCTAAGGCCAAAAGCAGGTGATTTTAGTTTAGATAAAGCGGAAGTTAGTAGATAACTTTTATAAAATTTTTTATCCGCGGGTTCAATTTGGTGATATTATACCGAGTGTTTCCTTTAAAAAAAATGCAACATGTCGTCGAAGACGAGGAGCGGGAGTATCGAAAGCACAGAATAAGGTCTATAAGAATAGGTAATGTAAAATAGTTTATATATATGTAAATCACCTATTTTTCCATACCTAATGTGTTTAATATATGAATATTATACCGAAGGGAATATAGAACAATTTTTGAAAAATAAATAATTTTAACACGTCTTTCATACAACAAAAATATAAATAATGTATTAATAGTAAAAATGTCGAAAGTGGGGTAGGTCTGTCCATAAAATTTAGTTTTTAATTGTTAGTTATAAACCCTTACAAAGCTTTTAAAATATTATTTAATTTCGGTGTTATTTGTAATAGAAATTACTTTAACGCGTCGAGGCTAGAAACCGCTCCCTTGGCGCGAGGCTAGGTGGGTAACGTCACATGCCTGCTACGCGATATGCGCTGCGATACTCTACGTGTTGCTATTTGCTATAGTGATGTAGTTAATTTTGCGACTGTCATGGGCTAGGATGGGCCGAATATTTTTGCCAGTATTTGTCATAGTCATATTTATCTGGCTCTCAAAGAAAATCGGATACCATAATCACGTCCAAGTTCGGCAAATTATGTGAATATCCTTTCTGGAAACCCTCCTGCATACTTGACAATAAACAAGCTCTATTTGACGTTCTAAATATTAAAGGCACTGTTACTGCCGTGAACTCAAACTTTGTTCTAACGAGAACGACACGGAATAAAGCTAACGCAGCGTACAGATGATCTGGCGCCTGCCGAGCCAGCAAGCATGTGACGTCATACGCGTTTATCTGACCGAAATAAAACAAGCAATTACTACGGCCACTGCTGTTGCTCGGATTGATTTATTAATTTTTTTTGTGGACAGACCTGAAAATATAACTATTATTAATATTAATAGCATTCATTTCTCGTCTTCGACTTGTAATTGTCAGGAAAAAGTATAGGTATTTCTATATTATTTTGAACATTATATAAAAAAGTAAATAACCCGCTTTTGTTAGAAGTATTACTTAATTATGTTTATTTCATTTGGTTCTGTTTCTCAAATTTCTGTACACGATTAAAAATATAAAATTTTAGTAGACCGACTTTTATTATAACATTCAGATCAAAGAGTTTCAATGCAACAATAATCACTGGTATAATCGTATAAAAAGCGCCCTCTTAAATAAAACAATGCAACAAAACAGAAAAAAAAGGTTTCTAACTTTAATCATTATTTCCCACGCCATGACATATGCGCTTCCACTATATAGTTTCGGAGGGCTACAGAAAGCTTAGTTTTATTAGTAGATCTGGCAAAGAGTTTAACTAAATATGAAATCTGTAAATTATTTTTTAATTGACACACACTTGCAATTAATGTTCCTGATATTAGATTAATAAACAAAGATAATATTTTTAAAATAACATAACATATCGCCGGTGCACCAATATCTCATTACTACAAATGAACTAAACTAAAAAACACGCTTTAATAGCAAAACGAACTTTTTTTAATACATTTATTTAACGTCGGCCTATTTCCGCTACTGAGGCCTAACACCGACGCCTTTAGACGAGCTACCCCCAACCAGGAATTTTCCGTAACCTCTTTTTCCCTTAAGAAGAGTAGGGATCTTTTACTTGCCTAACATTTAATAGACAAGGGACCGACGGCTTTACATCCCCTCCGGAGGATGGTATATCCCCTATACAATCCTCGCCTAAGGTTGTATAGCTTCCGCGCATGCACTGATATAAAAGCCGCTGGAAGATGTGCGAGGCGAGAACGTGGTTTTCATTGTGAACACCAACTCGCCTCACTTTTTTGGAAAATAAAAAGTATTGCTGCATAGATTGCTTAACTGAGACTCCTGAGGCCGTTGATGCACTTAATTTGTAAATTTGTAGAAGGTGTCGGACAGGGCCAAAAGCTACGCCCTGTATGTTGTCCTGGTGTAGGCAGTTACTGACTCTAAATTTAAAAATTTGTTTGTTCACTGTATTTTAAAATTGTCTGAGGGGACTTCAATACCCTGTATATTAAGCAAATTGTGCTTTGGAAACGTTAAAGTTTCACTAGAAAGTTAGAATTTACTTTACTTAAATTTTTGTTAATTTTTATAATACTTCTGAGTCACCCTGTATGTGGTGACTGGAAGAAAAGCACTTGTTTTTAACGAGATTGACTGTTTTGATTTAAACAAATGAAAGATCGGCGTCGGTTTAATTTTTATAAATTTATTTCTGTTTTGTTACAGTTCCCAAAATTCAGTAACTCTTCGACACTGACAATTCTGGCCGTAGAATCGTGTCAGGGGTTTGATTAATTTAACTAAAAATCACTTTTATTATTTATTAAAAGTTGGGCACCAGGTGCGATGCGCGAGGGCAGAATAGATTTTAAAATTAGAATTAAAAAAGATGAAGAGGCACTAGGTGCGAGATGAATTTATGCGTGAAGGCAGATTAAAGTTTAAATAAATACGGTTTTTCTCTTGGTGTCGCCAAGGAAGGTGTAGCACGGAGTTTTGGAATAAAGCCGGGGAAATAGAAAGCTATTCGCGAAACGGAAAGTAACTAATTACAACTTTGATAAACTATTTCACTCGCGAGACTTTTAAACACTATTATTTCTGGCACAGCACTCTTGCCGTCGCTGTGTACGAGGGGGCTTTTATATGTTTCAGTTTGGTTGCGCTTAGCGCGACCCGAGAGTCTCGCATCCCGTTTTAAAAGGTCTGGAAAGGCACGAAATCGCTCCGTGCGGGCGAGGATGAGTCATCATTGTGGAATGTTGCGCAATGTTGCGAAATAATGTAAAAAAGTTGAAATTTCGGGATGAGACTTGTATGACTGTAGGGCATAAAAAGACGATTCTTTTGGTATATGGTTTATGGTCGAATCTATTTTGAGAAAAAAAGTTATTGAAGATTTTCTGACGGATAAATGGGAGAATATATCGCACGACCCCGTAGCGTAGCGTTAAATCCACGCACGTACTATTAAAGTGGATACAATTTGGATACCCGTGTAGGCAGGCGGGACGAAGCGAACTGAAACAATGTTTTAAGAGGTTACAGATGTTGTATACGGGGGGCGATGAGAAAGTAAGGGGAGTCTGGATCGGATCAGATGTTTGAAAGAAAGCGGGTACTGTATACGGGAGTGAATAGAAAGTGAGAATAACAGGGATTGACCATGATTGCCGTATACAGGGGCGATGAAAAAGTTGAAGATGGTAAAGATTAACTCGGGATTGTGAATGCGTGCGACTGCTGTATACAGGGGGCGATGAGAAAGTGTGGGAAATAGACGTTATTGAGGAATGGGGAAAGGCGACGAATGTCGTATACATGGGGCGTCGAAAAGTAATACTGATAAAAATGGAGTGACGGACGTTATATACGAAAGGCAATCGGAAAGTAAAAAATATTCTGACCGGCGGTTTGGAGAGTCTATTGAAGTTATACAGGGTTGGTATTTTTACGGTGGTTAAATTTTGATGTTGGGGCTGCAAAATTACTGTTTAGAACTTTTTGATGATATTTCAGATAGAATTTGATTACTAGCGAATTATCGGTTGCCTATTAATTTTTTCGGATTTTTCTCTGGGGAAATGTAGTTTTTTGGTGAAACAAAAATGATAGTTACTTTTTTTTGTGTTTTGACAGTTCGAGGTGGTAGATAAGATCGAAAGTGATTTTTAGCATTTTTTGTGACTCATTTTCTTATGGTAGAGGGAATGTACTATAACAGTTGGAACGGTCACCCATCCAACAACTAACCACGCCTGACGTTGCTTTACATTACATATCGAAGTATGTACATAGTAAAGACGCACCGCACCTATGCTCGCCCCCAGCAAGACGAGCTAAAAAGTAAAAAATAATGTTTACATATTTTAAATATTTTATTGTAAAAAGCATGGAGTTGCTTTTTACTATATTTTTATTGCACCCCGCGCTTTTTACAATAAAATATTTGAAATATGTAAACATTATTTTTTACTTTTCAGTTCGTTTTGCTATTAAAGCGTGTTTTTTAGTTTTTTTAAACCATTTTTTTTTTGTCACGCCATTTACTCTGCTTTTCGAAACCGCTGAGTTTCCGCTAGTAGTACATAATTAATATTACATCATAATGTATGTATTAAAGTTGGAACTAGCGTTTAACAAGGGCTTATACAACAGCAAATACGTTATATCATTAACTGCGACGCCTCCGCCAAAATGTCGACAATAGATTAGTCATTTAAAAAAAATATATATATTTTATCCTGATGATCCTGGTGAGGACAAAGTTGTCAAATTATTGTATTGTCATCGGTCCTTGATAAGTGTGCAAAGTTTCAGTTTAATCTGACGTTTTGAAGTGGGTGAGAATTCACATTCAAAGATTCAAAAGTTTACATACAAACATACAGGTGAAGCTAATATAAAGAGCGTAAAAAGGAAGAAAGTAAAATATTACCTAGTTAAAAAAATGTTTATTAAATTTACCCCTCTTGTCTAAAATAATCCTAAAATTTTAACTATAGCGATTGTTCTTGCGTTGAATGTACTTTTCCGTACCCGTACCTATTTTTATCCGAAGCGATGTCCTGAAGCTGTAGAAGTTGACTCAATGTAAGGCTTCATTAAATTGAAACGGCAAGTCTGTGGAAAATTCCTTTTGTTTGTCGTTCGCAAATCAAATTAATTACTGTCTTTTCTTCTAACTATCGTTTTTGTCACAGGATTTTTTTAAATATATGTTTTGTGAAACGGTCTATTGTAGACATTACCGTTATCCAGACGACTGCTCTTCTCAAAATCATGTTTTTTTGATATTTGAAGAAAAGAACTTTTAAATCTTCGAATTTCGGAAGCGATTTTGGGTTCGCCATATTGAAATATAAAAAATTACCCGATAAGATTGAAGACTTGTTTGCATTAAGCCGTATTATTGAATAAAAATTCCTAATTACGTTTATTTTATACTTATCTAATTATTCTTGTTGATTGGTAGGTAAGAATATGAGATAAGAAATAAATGTTATGACCAGGAATAATCAGTACTTCTCACTTATTAGAGGCTTAAATGTAAATCAATAAGTTAGCCTTGTTAATTAAATCAGAGTTAATTTCCACAGAAGATAAAATCGTATCAAACTCCAAAGGCCAGTAATGAGGGATATCATTATTAACATTTTTTTTTCTGCCTTAAATTGTTCAGTAATTAATAATAAACCCCTCCTAATTAAAGCTTGCTTTTCGTAGTATTATTGATACGTCGAAAAATATACAGGGTGTTCCATTTGAAATAATTGAGAAAATTCAATATTTATTTATAAAACAAAAAAGGTTGCAATTAGCCCTAGGGAAGTACTTACAAAAAAATGTTCGTTTTTCATTTCTACATTACATCGTCGAAAAATATACAGTGTTCCATTTGAAAAAATTGAGAAAATTCAATTTAAAATGTTCTTTAATTAAAAAATAATTTTTGGCCACCCTGTACATTTTTAGGAAATGAAAATGATTCAAAAACATTAATTAGATGTCTCTCGTAACTGGTATTCACATAAGTTTTTCTTTAAACTCATAATTGTGACTGTGGTGATTTTTTTAATACTTGGTCCTGTAATTTTGTCTTGCCTCGCCCTGTATGTTCGACAATAATTTTCAGTTACAGACTTTTTTTATCTAGTTTGCTTGCAATTTTTTAAAAAATTTCTAGCTATCGTAAAACTCGAGATCCGAGGTCCGACGCACTATTGCCCTAAAATGTATAGAAACAAACCTATTATGGTTTAAAGACTTGTTTTATTCCTTTAACTTACAATAAATTAATAATAATAAAAACATGACAGAACTTAGACGACCCCCAATTCCAGAAGCCAGAGCTTGTGCGGAAGGGGGTTACACATTAAAAAAACGCGGACATACAACCATTTCCTCCGACAGTGCCAGTGCCGGTGGTGTGTTGACCGTGTGATTAATCGCGATTGCCACCTCGCGCCTTCACCCATTCGGTTATCGACGAGACAATTAAGCGCCACTTGATTCAGTTTAGATCATTGCTATGTATGACCACCAGGAAAAATGGCGTTTCATGAAAGAAACGAATAATCATTTTTAAGTTTTTTGAAAGCTAATAGTAAGCAATCAGTGCGTTATCGTTATCAGCATACAACGTACAGTCTGTTTCTTCAATGACAGCTGACAATTCATTAATATAAAGTAAAGAAAGAAGAGGCTCCGGAATTGAACCTTGGGGAAGTCCATTCTGGTGTACACACGGGTTTGAGATATAAGAATTATTGTTTTGAGGTATTTCTGTTCTTTGGCCCCTTGATAGACCTGGTGTCTCGGAATTAGAACCGTACCTTTTTTGTATTTGCATACAAATTGATAAAATGCGTTTATTACCAATTCCAGGTATGTATTGTCCCGAAATTTCAATAATTTTTTTTTAATGTAGTTTACGTGCGTTCTTAGGCGATTTTAAGGTTATGTCTGTCGTTAAGGTTTTCAGATTGTGCTCGTATTTGATAACCATTTTTGGACTCTCAACGAATGCTCATTCGCAGCCTCCTGCGTTGGTGGCAATGACATTAATTCACAAATTTTTGATAGAGTCTGCATATAATACTGATATAAACTTTATCTCCAGCATTAAAGCTTTTCTTTTGTTGAAGTAGGATCGTAAATCTTGAATATTTTTTGCAGCTCAGGATATTTTATTGCCATATCACATATTTTTTTCTTACCATTCCGGGAAATCGCGGAAGCAGTGTCATTGTGAACGATTCATCTTTTGGAGTCTGAAGGACTTTATATATATTTCAAAAATGAATGTTAACGTTCACAAAATTAGGGTTCAAGATGACTGTTTCAGACGGAGAATAATATGAAAACTTATACTTAGTGTTCGTTTTTGCTTAACTGCTGCTCTGATGGTATCTATTGGACGTCGTAGCACTATAAACCTAACACTGGATGTACTAACACTTTCTTAAAATTATACCTGAAAGGGAATTTTGTTAGAAAACACAATTAAAAGACAATATAAAGTTCAAAAATATATATTGAATCTCTTCAAAAATTTATGTTTTTACAACAACTTTTAAGAAATATGTTTAGCAAACACTAGTCTGGTCCGTGTACAACACATGGCGAGGAACTGAACGATTTATAATGTACCAACTACCATCCAATATGCAGTTTTGTGAGCTAACGATTACACAAAAAGATTCAAGAAAAGTTCAATGTTTCTGAAATTTGGTGGGCTTTTGCTTGCCTGTCTTATTCACGTATTTTTATTTCAATAACAATTTTGGTCGCTCCTCAGAGCTTGAAAACGCTTGAATCGATACTATTTTGAATTGTATTCTGCAATTACAATTTTATACGTTCAGGCAAGGCGGTCCCATGCACATATGAGTACATGGTAAAGATACTTTTCTGACACCGAATCACTGAGGAACCGGTTTAGGGCAAATCCCGTTAAAACTCATCATTTCCCCGTCAAAATCGACTGCTAGGAAATGATGGGGGTCCCATCTCGCTAAGGGCTATTTTCGCTAAAACTCACGATATACTTTGAATAGAAGCTGGATTAACTTGTCCTCATATTTAAGACCTCGCATGAGTTGCAGTGATTAACAACGTGGATTCGTAAAAGGGTTTTTAATTTTTAAATTTCCGAAAATCAAATCAAATTTTGTTATACTTTCTAAATTTTAGTGGTCGGGGCGACATTACGTCCCTGTGCAGCGACATTTACTACACTTTCTAAAATGACGCTCCTTGAGGAGTTATGGAAATGTTTGCATAAAAATCGCTCCGTAGAGCGAAAATATGATTAAGAATATTAAAAACCTCTTCCACGATATTTTTACGTGAAGCGCGCTTTTCATACGAAATATTTCCAAAGTCGGATTTTGTTACAACGTCGAAAAGTATACCGAGGGTTTTATCGTTTTCTTTAACATCATAACCGAGGAACGCATGTAAACATAGAGTAAATTTCCTTATGGTAGTTTATTTGAAACTAAATTCGTAGCCACGCATTATAACTTCAAAATTTGACTATCTTATATGCAATTTTTTCGTAAAAAGACCTACTTTAAAAATATGTATGTTTTGATTAAATAATGTCGTTAACAATCTAAAAAATTATGAAATAAATAAAAATGTCTATTAAAACATCGAAAAAACCAAAATTTTCACAATTTTTTTTGAGGTTATGTAAAAGAACAGTTTCCACCATCAAAAAGTACGTAAAGAATCCTACAATTGGAAAACAAAATTTGTGCGATGATTTGCCCAACTAGGAGGTACAGCGTTCCCAATTTTTGAAGTAAAATGCGTTTATTAGCAATTCTAGGTTATGTATCATTTTCAAATTTCGCGCAAGCGTCCGGACTTGACTCTAAAATATTATGGCAACCCCCCTATGTATTTACACCGTTCCGGAGCCCTTGATAATGCGTAGTTGGTTGTTTAACATAAAAAATGGATGCAATTGTGACAGAGATAGCAACTAAGTCTAAATTTACATGTTTTTAAAAATTAATATATTTATAGAATCGTTCTGATAAGGAAAAGTTTCGGCAATCAAATTCGTTCACAATATTAATTAGTATACAGATTGATTAAACTGAGATATTGCGCAATTGATAGCAAATGAGGATAATATTATCATCTCATATGCTATGCACTCAAATGGCAGCATTAGCAAAGATAAAAATATTAATCGTATTATTTTCACATGGATACAAAGAATCAAATACGCGCAACCTTATCTCAAAAATTATTTTGCCTTTGTAGTTCTAATGTTTTTGCAGAATTAAAATATAAAGAAATAAATATCCTGCCATGTTCAAGAGTTTTGGGGCCCGCTACTTTTTGTGTATCAGTGTATTTATTTAGTTATTTAGGTATATACATTACCCCACAGTAAAGACAAATTACGGGGTGGGAAAAATACGAGAGATAAGATTTACGGATGTAGTAGAGACGCAATATATATATATATATATATATATATATATATATATCGTTATTATACATGATTTGCAGGAAACAACTACTCAGCGGGCAAATACCCCGACCTGCATTGAATTATACCTTACAAATCATGAAAAATTGGTAGCCAATGTTATTTGTCAACTCCCTGACCAGACATAGACCGGTTTCGAACTTATTAGTTCTCATCAGTATGCCATAGGTCATGGAGCAGACAAATGACAGTGGCCAACCTGCTAGTCTTATACAGACTAATGTAAATGGTGTAGTGGTGAGAGGTAAGTGAATCCTCTCATATGGTCTAATGCTACTATACACCAGACATCATGGATGTCTCCATGGTGCATAGCGACTTGCCATTTTGCAAGTACCGAGAGCGGTGACCTTCAGCCCTTGGTGGACTTAACCCATATACCGTTATTATACATGATTTGCAGGAAACAACTACCACCAAGGGCTGAAGGTCACCGCTCTCGGTACTTGCAAAATGGCAAGTCGCTATGCACCATGGAGACATCCATGATGTCTGGTGTATAGTAGCATTAGACCATATATGAGAGGATTCACTTACCTCTCACCACTACACCATTTATATATATATATATCCATAAATACATAGGCAATGCCGGAATAATAAAAATAGGTTAAACTGGTGATATAGATATGACTAGGAAAAAATACACTTTATATTTGCAATACTGAATGAAATGTATTAATCTGATTCTCAATAGACTTATAAGTATTGCACATAAGTACAAAGGCGAGAGTTTCTGTACGTTTGTTCGTGGGGTAGGAAGATAAAAGTTTTTATGATCACGTGTTTCAAATGCAGGGCATGGGAGTTCGATATTTAGTCAGTTCAGCGCCCTGTTATTTATATTAACTGTATCATTACATTATTGCAATTCATAAAAATTCGAGAGACTAATAGCAACGATTGATTCGTAAAAATATTACGTTGATACCTTCATGATATTCAGGAATATTAAAATCGCCGACAACGAAGATATCACCTTGAAAAATATGTTCGAGGGTTCCGAGGCTTTTAAATAATTGATTATCAATGGTTATGTTCAGAGCAGGTGGAATATCAACTACAAAAATAAGAAATGTGTAGACGCTATATCTGTAGAGGGAAAAGCTTCGCGAATAAAATCTAAATTATTTTCATTCATACTACCGGTTTTATTTGTAACTATTTAGACTCTTTTTGCCCCAGTAGGTAAAATGTACCATCATCTCTTATAACTGAAGAGTCACCAAATATCACTGAACACTATTGGTATTGATATATCATATTAAAGGTGAATCTCACGTTTAGGGACCTTACACGATCAATATTATTGACTTAAAAATACTGACAGTATTATTGAACGTGTATGGCCAATATTGATTGTGACTGATGGTGTATTGATGAAGACAGTAATACTGATCGTATAAGGCGTAGAAAAGGATGGCCTGCATATTGGTGAAGTACTGACAATATTATTGAAGTGCAGTATTGACAATATTATTGATCGTGTAAGGTAAAAGATCATGAGTTTAGAATTCAGTATGTGTGTACATTCTGATCATACACATTTAGGGAGTGAAAGGTAGAAGTTGTGGATACTGTGAGCATTCGCTGTCATGGTGACAGGTGACATCATAATTGCTAGTTCCCAAGCAACACCAAATGGTTTAATAAACGTTTTGATTTCGTTTATACGATTGGTATATATAATGTTTATCGCAACCTATATTCAACGTTCGAATGTCCGCGCTACAAACGTATATATTTGTCTTATCATATATTAAATATAGACGTATATATATGGTACATCATATTCTAAATATATACGTCTTAAGAAAACGTTATATTGTTGTCACATCATATACGAGTTATATACTTTTATGTGGAACCTCAAATAAACGTATTCCATATACGTCGATAATACGTACGATTAAAGGTTTTTCTCACGGTTATGAAAAACCTTTTCTCCAGTTCCTGGTATACGTGTAATAAACTTTTATTATCTACTGTAATTCATACATACATAGGGTATCCCTGTATGGAATATCTAATAGGTACTTACAAACTTTTTTATTTTAAATTTTTTGAGAAAGTCATTTTTTATAGTGTTGCTTCAGCTTATCAATCTTTTTTTGACAATGCCAAAATTTAGGTAATATATTCAGAGAATATAAATGTCTGACTTCGCGTAAGGGGAACATATTTCAAATTAAAAATATAGAAATTTGAAAGCCTCATAAAGCTGGTGAACTATATAGTTAAAAGGAAATTAGATGTAATTATAATTGTTTTTAATAAAAAAAAATTTCTTTGAAAATCTGAACTTTTTCTGAAGAATTTAGTTTTCCTCAAAAAATTTAGAATAAAAAGATAGAAAATATCGAGAGATTTTTTAAAGGGAATACACCCTTGTGTCTTTGTTAATGAATATACGCTATAAGTTCTGTAGACCTTTTTTTATATTGTTTTATAAACTAAGAGCTTATTTAATAAATGATTAAATAGTTTCTATCATTTTATTTTTACCAAAATTCCCTTAACTTTCAAAATTTAAATGGGAAATTCTGTTACCAGTATTATAGACTAATCGATTTCAAATAACTTTGCAAGTCAAATCATGTCTTAAATAAGAAATCATTTGCTACTTATGATAAAATTGTTAATATATTGCTGCATAACAATAATAAGATGACATTGAAACAAATTAATTTCTAAGTGCCTTATTTTGTAAAATATATTAATTTTTCTTTAATTATAACAGGGAAATTAGAATTAAAGTTTTTTTTGACTTGCGATACATTTCCCTTTGCAAAATTATTTAGAATTGATCGGTCTACAATACTATAAAAAAGATAGAAGGTACCCGTTTTTAAATTCGAAAGTTAATATTATAATGATCTCCAATTTTTTAAAAATACATATTTTAAACCTCCTACCTGTATATAACTACTGATATCAAGGAAAAATAATTTAATTGTATATATGTATACAGATAGTAATTTTTTAAAAATATTTATTATTTAGTACTAACTTTTCCATATTATATTAAGCTTTACCTATTCTGCGGGGTTGGCTAAATACGTAAAACTATTTTATCATTTACTATTTCACCCTTGGGGACCTAGGATGTTTGACAACGATAACAAAACACAACATTGTTCATTACTCTTTATTAAAATTATTATTATTATTATTGTAACTATAGCGGCTTTTGGCAAGCTTCAACCAATCTTGAATCGTCCCCCTAATTTTATTGTCACCGATCTCACCCACGCCTTCAATGCTAGCCATGCAGAGTTTTACACCTTCTGTGATAAAAAAAAATGCAGTTACTATGAAATCGCTCAGATAAACAATAATTCTTACCAATCACAAGTTGGTTCATTTTTGTAACTTTAACGCATTACAACGTGATAACTCAAGGATAAGGGCGGCTCATCAACATAACATTTGTTGAATTTCAATCAAATAATATACGCAAAAACAAACAAGTAAATATTCTTTGTTTCGTTCACAAGGCCACACTAATAAACCACCACACGAAACAGCAATTAACACGACGAAAGACAACAGTACTAACCCGGTTGCTGGCGACTGCGCAATCGATGCAGATTGATATACGTTTAAAAACCGTATATTATAAACTGCAATATTACAGAACAAATATTTTCATTCATCATCTATCTATAACAAATTTTGATTAATGTAAATATTTTACTCATATTTCCAGATATTGTTATAATCTTCGAACTTTTAGTTGCAATTGTTTATGACATGCCTATAAAAATGTAGCGCAAATACATATTTATCGTATACATTTAAAAATCGTATATTAAAAACTATAATATGGCTGAAAAAATGCAAGTAGTGTCAATTTCACCAATTTACAATTTAAACATTTGACGGAAGTGTAGTCTCAACTCTCAATTAATTATTTCTCAAATATTCTGGGTTACTCTAAAAATTTTCGGAGAAATACATTTATTTATTTTTTTTTTTTTATACATTTATTTAACGTCGGCCTATTTCCGCTACTGAGGCCTAACACCGACGCCTGTAGACGAGCTACCCCCAACCAGGAATTTTGCCGAACCTCTTCCCTTAAGAAGAGTAGGGATCTTTTACTTGCCTAACATTTAATAGACAAGGGACCGACGGCTTTACATCCCCTCCGAAGGATGATATATCTCCTATACAACCCTCGCCTAAGGTTGTATAGCTTCCGCGCATACACTGATATACAAGCCGCTGGAAGATGGGTGGGCGAGGACGTGGTCTTCGTTGTGAACACGAATAGGACTCTAGGTTTGATAATTGGGGTCCACGACGGGCGTCGTGAACACGGATACGTCACTGGTTGACCCTCAAGGTCAGGAAGATAAAAGATTTGGGCTGGCTAGCTTGGTCTGAGACTACTAGAATCCACTCATGCACTTAATTTGTTTGAAAGTAGGTTGGGGTGGTATGTCCTTAAACGGAAGGTTTCGGCCGATATGTACACCCTGTATGAGAGCAGAGCGTAAAATTTGCTTTTTTATTTCTTGGTGAGGGTCCAAAGCTTCACCCTGTATAAGCTTTCTCAGCTAAAATTCCCTTTCTGGGATTCTGGAGTAGGGCCTACTTGAGCACCCTATATATTCGTCGGTTGAATAAACACACTTTGTTTAAAACGAATTTACAAATATTTATTTAGTTAAAAAACAGAGTCGTTTGATTTGGTTTTATAAAATTAACAAAATTTTCTTTTGGTAACTTGTCGACACGTAGAATTTTGCCTTTAATCGTAGCGTGGGTTGTTATAATTTTTTTCAGATCGAAGAAGTTAATTCACTATATACTAATGTCGCGAAGACGGATTTTATTCACTTAAAACTATGGCCGCGTAGGCGTTAAACAAAAATTAGCACTTGGCTTTTATTCACTAAAACTAAAACACCGATTTTTTACTAGGGGAGTCCTAGGAAGAGGCACGGGTACACTTTGGGTTTCGTTACTTAGCCGGAAAACACTACTTTGGGTTTAGGCTCTGTGGCGACCAAAGGGCAACGCGGGAAGTAAGAACTTAATCGTAGATACCGGAAACACAACTTGACGGAGCCTCGGCACGCTTCTCCTTTTATACTAAGCACGGGGCACGACGTAGCCGAGAGCTGGATGAAAGCTGGATGGGAATTTAAAACGGAACCGGCCATTCATTTGGGCGAGGATTGCGAAATATTGCGTAATGTTGTGCAATACTTTTTGAAATTTATGAATTTTGAAATAAAAGTTACATGACTGAATGGGCCGTGAAAAATGCAATTTACTAATATAAGAATGTTATTGGAATCTATTTTTATTTAGGAATTATTGAAGATAACTGTGAATATGACCGCGGTCTGGAAATTGCCCCGTAAGGTAGCGTTGATAGTTCGATTTAAACATTTAATTAAGACTGTATTTTAAGCGTTACGCTTGAGGCTGGGTGTGGTCATAATAAATTATTTAGGGTAATGAAGTGAAGTTGGCGACGGGTTGCCAGCATGAAAAGGGAAATAGTAAATTTGACTTAGGGTCTTGAATGAAAGGAAAGTTGAATATATAATATTGAAATGAAGATAGGAACGAGTGACCAGCAACTCACGGGAACATGTAAACTGGTCTGGATGTAAAAAGATTAACTCATGGGCGGTTCGTAAAGATGATTAAAAGGGGTTTTGAGATAATGTGGGGAAATTGAAATTGACGTTGAAATTAGTATACGGGGGCTTGTCAAAAGTGTGACGAATGAAATTAAATTTGAATAACTAGAGATTGGGAGAGTAAATAGTTAGTGTTTGAAGATGTTGAGGGGGCTGTATTTTTAAAGTGAGTATTTTGTAATATTTTTTTGATAAATGGATGGAATGAGGTGTTTTAGCTAAGTTTATGATAAAATTTGGATTATTGTGAATTATCGAATGTATCTTGTTTTTATTAAATTTTTCTGTGGTTAAATGTAGTTTTTCAGTGTGCAAGGTGTCTTAGGGACTTTTTTTATGGTATTTGCCAGGTGGGCCTGGGCAAATGATTTATTTGACTATTTTTAGTAATTTTTTGGGCGGCCATATTGGCGCTAAGGGGAATATACTACAACAGTTGGAACGGTCACCAATCCAACTACTAACCACGTCTAACGTTGCTTTACATCGCATAGTAAAGACGCACCCACGCTCGCCCCTAAATACATTTATAATATACGTAGAAAAATTGTTTATGAAATAAACGCTTTTCATAGACGTTGATTAAATATACGATAACGAAATTTAAACCATATTTTCATATAATAAACGTTTATTAAACCATCATGTGTTGCTTGGGTTGGTACATTTCAGGTTCCCTTTAAATAGGGAAATTTTTTTCAGCTCCATGCCGCATGGTTATTAGCGTTGTTTTCGTCATTATATTTAATGCAATTAATACATCTTAAAGCAGAACCATTATAGTGAGAACCACTGCATTTAAATCCTTTTGATTTCGTTAACTAGAATCGTAAACATCACACAGATTATACCCTACAAACAACTTACCCCTACCAATTGACATTATTTTATTATAAGATTCCACACATCTGTTTGAATCGTGACTTGAAATATATCTTTATTTCTTTTAATGGATGAAATTTGCAGCATCTTACACTCAACAGAGATTTGAACGGTATTTGCCAAGAATATTTGCTGACAGTAAAATATATCAGTAGTTTCGTGTTTTTTATTTTTGTTAATAATACGATAAAATATCGTTAATATTAGGCCTTGAATTGAATATGTTTTATAAATCTGTTACGTAAGTAGACGATAATTTTTAATTTTCCATTACATTGACTCCGGAGATAACCTTAATCTTTCCTGCGAATTATATTGAACATCACATCACTTTTTGTTTTGAAATGCGGTGCAAAATGACGTAGGTAAATTATCACATATAAATTACAAATGGTTTGATGAGGTGTAGAGAGATTGAGTAGAGTATGTCAAAACGAATAATAATTGCTTGCGTGTATGAAGTATTTCGTCAACGCTGTCATTGTTGTCTACTATTATTGCAAATTTTACGGTTTATGGGTACGGAGATATTCCATATCCTTTCTATAAACATGCAAAAAATCCATAAGATAAGGTTTTTTCACCGGATGACTCAGAAAGTACCAACCCCCCCCCACTTTTTTCTACAGTTTTAAAAAGAAAATTCTGAAATTTGGGAAATGGAGTGTAGGTATCAATGGCCATATTTTGACCATTCGATGGTAAAAAAATCACTTCCGGTATGGCCGGAAATTGCACCAACTTTCTTATTTTAAATAGCATCCTGCATATTTAAGTCACTTTTCTCATAAAGCTGTAATTTCTCTTTCCAACGCTTTTTTCAAATTTAAAATCGGATGAAAAGTAGCCTTGGAAATGGCATTTATTTGCTATTTCTAGTTGGCTTTGGAATTCAGGAACAAATTTAAAAAATTTCAAAGAGACTTTGAATTTGAATAAAAGGTTATTTCTCAACAAATTAAATGTAAAATTGGCCTATTTTGTTCATTTGCTTGGATTTAGAAACGTTTTCCTCATTTTTCCATTTCATGGAAATTCAGTTTGTCATAACTCCAATTTTTCAAATACCCTGTATATTAATCAAATTTAGTGATCCAAAATTTATAATTGTTTGACGAGTTTGGTGGGTGTTGGGATCAACGCTTTGTCAAAAAACACAATTTTTAATTTGTCGACGTTTCGTTTATTATCATAAACATCCTCAGGACAATTTAATTTGTGTTTTGATGTCATATAAAATACATAACTTCTGGGACATCACTAGATATCAGTTCTTAAAATATTGAATATTTTATTCTAGCTAAACGTGTATGTATAGGACCATTTTTACTATTATACTTTTCGTTTACAATATTGAATGTTTTTAAGAACTGGTATCTAGTGATGTCCCAGAAGTTATGTATTTTACATGACATCAAAACACAAATTAAATTATAATATATGATTTGCAGGAAACAACTACTCAGCGGGCAAATACCCCGACCTCCATTGAATTACATCTTACAAATCATGAAAGAATGGTAACCAATATCATTTGTCAATTCAACAGTAGGTTAAGTCCACCTAGGACTGAAAACTCGCCGCTCTCAGGTACTTGCAGAATCGCAAGTCGCTATACGCCCATGGAGACATCTATGGTGTATAATAGCAATTGACCATTTGAGAGGTTTCACTTACCTCTCACCACTACACAAATTAAATTGTCCTGAGGATGTTTACAATAATAAACGAAACGTCGACAAATTAAAAATTGTGTTTTTTGACAAAACGTTGATCTCAACACTCACCAAGCTCGTCAAACAAGTATCCTGTATGTTTTATTTTTTTTATCAGATAGAGTGATAAATTTGCTTTAGACTGATTTTTCCCGATTAAAAATTGAATATAAATTAAAATAATTATTAAGCTTTTTATAGAAGCGTTTCGAATTGTGTCCATATCTTGCAGTAAGCTATAAAAAACAGATGAGTTATTTGTAATTAGAGAAAATTTATTTTGATAAATATAACAAAAATGTTGATGAATCTTTAGCAAAAAAATCAAAATTCACACAATCAAAACCAATTTATAAGTTGGACAGCAACTTAATAATTTAAGGTGCTGTTACACGGATAATTTTTACAGCAATTATTGCTCGGCGATCTAGTGGAACAATTAATAGAACAATAAAAAGGCGCTATTAGAAGGGCAATTTTTACAGTAATTATTTGCTTGGTTGCTAGGTTTTGGTAAAAAATGACCGTGTAACAGCACCTTAATAAATATAATTGAACAATACAACACAACTGAATACCAAACCTATAACAGGTGCTCAAAATGACGCCGACCCATTTCAGAACACTTGTTCACTCTTCGAATAGTTTCTCTCGTAACACTTTGTAACATGACTGGATTTAAGGATTCAAAGGCATTTAAAGTTTTATTGTGGAGTTCTTCTAATGTTCCAGACGGCGCGGCGTTGAGTATACTTTGTCTTTCAGATAACCCCAAAGAAAAAATCAAGTGGAGTTAGGTCTGGTGACCTAGTAGGCCACCTAGTAGTTCCATTAGTAGATATTACCCGGTTGTCAAATTTTACACTAAGGTAATTTCCCACAAAACCAGCATGCGGCGGTGCTCCATTTTGTTGGAAGTACATATTTCTGAAATCTTCCATGAAAAATTCAAGTGGTCCTTGCATGGGACCAATAATTTTTGTACTGAATATTCTAGCCCACACATTCACTCCAAATCTATCCTGATGATTATGTTCAAACATTTCGTGTAAATTTTCTTTAGACCAATAATGTAGATTATGTCTATTGTATGTCTCATTATTCGTAAAACGAGATTCATCACTAGATAAAATTTAATGTTTAAGATACGTGTTGAGTAAACCAATTACAAAAGGTCAATCTTCTGTTTAAAACCATGTTTTTTTTAATATACGTCTTACTGTATCACGACCAATGTCTATCTCTTTTGCCAGCTTTCTTGTAAAAACATTTGAGTACACGTGTGTAAGCCAATGCATTTGCCTCAATGTCTTCGCTTAGTATAAATCTGTCCTCTGTCACCTCAATATGTTCTGCATTTCGGAATGACACTTCTAGAATTTAGAATTTTAAAATACTGCCGGTATGGCTGACGACGATCGGGAATCTTTCATAATAAAAACGTGCGGCCGCATGGGCATTTTTCTGACATTCGCCGTAAATTAAAAGTAGATCTACCTTTTCATTTTGTGTATATTGCATTGTAAATCGTATCTTATGTTGAATAAAGCACCTAATTATAAATTTACAATAAATACGTCTCTATTTCACTCAACAATAGCGTTTTGACAATTGCTGTGTGCAATTTTTCATCTGTTTTTCATGGCCCCCTGCATGATATGGACACAATTCGAAACGCTTCTACAAAGAGCTTAATATTTATTTTAATTTATATTCAATTTTTAATCGGGAAAAACCAGTCTAAAGCAAAGGGTACTATTTGAAAAATTGGAGTTATGACAAATTGATTTTCCATGAAATTGAAAAATGGAAAAAATATTTCTAATCATGCAAATGAACAAAATAGGCCAATTTTACACTTAATTTGTTGAGAAATACCCTTTTATTCAAATTCAAAGTCTACTTCGAAATTTTTTAAATTTGTTCCTGAATTCCAAAGCCAACTAGAAATAGCAAATGCCATTTTCAAGGTTATTTTTCATCCGATTTTAAATCTGAAAAAAGCGCTTCAAAGAGAAATTACAGCTTTATAAAGAAATTATTTAAATGTACAGGGTGCTATTTAAAATAAAAGTCGTGGCCATACCGAAAGTGATTTCTTTACTACCGAATGGTCAAAATGTGGCCATTAATATCTATTTGATTTCCCAAATTTCAGAATTTTATTTTTAAAACTGTAGAAAAAAGTGGGGAGTCGGTACTTTCTGGGTCACCCGGTATTATAGTAAATGTTTGAAATATAATATGCATTGCATTTTGTCAGGTTTCCTAATCCATTTCTTCAGATGTTTAATTTTATCCGAACTAGTCACGAATCGGATCGAAATCGGACTGACCCCTGACCCCCACGTAGTAATTCCTGACCATCTTAGGTAAACACGTAATAAATCAATTTATCTTTATCTAAAATCTCATCGAGTCAAGGTTGATGAACGTCTTTATTCTTTATAATGTATTATAGAAATTCCAAACTAAATTTAATGATAGTGGGCTTATCAATTTTACGATCTGACCTACAAATGGTTAAATTAAATTGATATCATTTATCATAAGGACCTTATCTACCTTCTGTTCAATATATCTGATAGATGAATCTCATGGAAACAATTATTAATATAATTGTATCCAAGGAAATTAAATAAAAACTTGAAGTGGAAATGCCGGCCCAAAGCTTTGCAAAGGTTTTTACGGGAGCTCACCCTGCTCCCTACCTTACACAGGATGTTAAACAAAAGTAGTTAACGCCGACAAAGGGCGCTACCCAACCTTTTTATCCTACCAAGAACCTAGGCACCATTTTCATAAATCAGCCATTTGCTATTAATGGACGATATCAAGTTATATGCTGAAAGTTCAAATCACTTGTAGCTAATGTCAAAACATTTGGCCCATGCCATCTAATTGGAATTTGGAGAAATGTACAAAGGAAAAAGCTATCGCGGCTACAGGAGAATAATCGCGATTTTGAGTAATGCTTCCAGAAGAAACCTACAAGTACTTTGGAATTTTGCTAAAAAGAAATTGAAACCTGTAACTCGAGATTAGACTTCCTCACAAATTTGTTGTTACCTTCACAATTAAATGATTGTGTACTAACCAAAATATGTTGGTGAATTTATTTTAGTCTTACATTGCACCTAATCCTCACACAGATGAAATACCAATGCATCGTCAAACCCTTCTTGCTATTACCGATAGAAATACTATATTTATTTTCTTTTTATTACATAATGGAAGAAATCTTGCTGTTTTGTGGCCTTGCGAAAAAGAAGATTAATAACACTTACTTAATGAATAAATAGACAAACAAAAAAAAGAATGCCTTGTTTGTTTTATTTTTAAACTGCTGTCGGATAAGATAAATATTTGACGAGTTTAAATAACTTTTATCTATAAATAAAATATGATATGCATGTAGTGTTGGAAGACGTTTTAAATATTAAAGGTAAATATTACAACATTTAACGTAGTTTAATGGGTTTTTGTAATTTAGCATTCATTCATAAATCGTTCATTGCTTTTAGTGGAGTATGAACTGTATACTACTGAAAATTTTTGAAATTAGGGAACTGGATCTGAAAAGTTTTTTGAACTTACTCTTGGTATCAAAGAGGATAAGAAAAAAAAGTTTGTAGGAAAACTAATTATTATCTTTATGACAAAATATTCTTTCACTCAGATGTGCACAACATTAAAACTAGGAATAGAAACCATATAATACCACCGACTCACAAATCTAGTCTCTATGAACGGTCTTTTTCCTGTAATGTTTCAAAACTTTATAATGCAGTCCCAGAAAATTTTAAAATAATATCCACTAAGCAGTTTAAAAGTAACGTTTCGAAGTACTTATACAGTAACCAGTAACAGATTAGTGACGGTTTTTTCGTTGGGTCGTTTGGTCGATGCCTTTGCGCACGATTTGGATCGCCATGCAATCCGCGCGTGGAGGCATTGCCCGGGCGACCTGGTGGAAAGACAGTCACTGTAACACACTTGTAAATAAAAATATTAAAAACTTATTATTTTGTAATGTTGTACATAAGTTTCTTGTAAGTCTTGTTTTGTTTGTTTGTTTGGCTTAGAAATTTAATGTAGAATTAGGGCATGTGCATTATAGTATTGGTGTTATAGTAAACTAGGTTAGTGCATTAATCCGGGGGGCAGTACTCTGTACTGCTTACTTGAACACAGCCTAGTGGTTTCCCTTATTTTTTTATGTTTGTTTTCTTAAATTATTGTTACTTGTTACTTATATGAAAGGAAATAATTTATTATTATTATTAAAAGGACATTTTTTACATTACCCGGCCGCTTGAAGCTATTTTTCTTTAAAGTGGCTATTTTTACGGTTTCTCTTGTACATTTTCATCATCTCCGGTTTAGTTGGTGAAAAAAAAATTCGTTATGAATCCTTTTACAAAACTGGTCCGAGAATTGATATCAACAGAGGTACAGGGTGTCACAGTTAAATTTTCATTTTAGTTTTTTTTTAAGAATTTCTTTAAAAATTGAATTAAAATTTTTCTAAATTAAAAATTCCTGTTTTCCTGTCTTTTTTACGTAAAAAGATTATCTTTTTTCAGATATTTTAAACTTATTACATTCCAACACTAGCAAAAAGTACGAAGAACTTTCAAATAAATAGACTTAAAATTTGAGAAACAGTTTTTATTTAAATACTAATTTCATAAAAAAAATAATAACAATTAATTTTAAAAATCCGTCTTCGGTAACAAATGTTCGAAGTTCCGAATCATGATATGAATTTGCCTAGATTATCTGCCCATCATTTTGTTGACCTAAAAAATACTTACCTTCAGGGAAAAAAGAAAAAGAAAAAAAGATTAAAAAATTATTTATATGTGTGCAAGGGTGTTGTGTATGTGTATTAAAATATTAATAAACATCAGAAAAAGAATGTCATTTGTTACATGTTTATATATAAATATATGCTTTTGTTTAAAAATATCTTAAGTATATGTGTGTATGTATATATATGTACATGTGTATTTATACATGTATATATATATGTTATATTAGAAATATACTATGATATATAATATCACCGAGACAGGCTTAACCTTCTCAAACATATCATGTTACAAATTGCGCAACAGCTCTTCTCTAATAACCGCTCACGTTGGCTGAGCTTAATGTTTCTTTCTTGGTAATCCCTTATCATGCTGAATTGCCAATTTAATGTTCTTTATTCTCTTATGTTATAAATACAACCAACAGACATTTGTACCTTCAGTCATATACTCATTTTCGACCTAATACATTCTAAATTTATTATTGTTCATTATTGTACCTAGAGTCAAGCTTGACTCCCAAGTAAATAAAGTTTTTAAAAAGTGATTTCTACAATCCATTATCTAACATTGGCGCAGTCGGTAGGATCTGAAAAACACCCTGTAACCCAGAGGTGGTGGATTTCAATCCTTCAATCAGCAAAGAATCTACGAGAAACAAGAAAAATACAATTTCAAGCAGACAAGCAACGTCTCAACAAGCTCACAAGAAGCATCATATACACATCGAGAAATAATTAGCAAGTAAGAAACATTCCTGGCCCCTGAAAGTCGGTGTCTTCGGCACTTGGAACACGTCACCGTGGATAGGAACACCTAGTGATACCCCTGACGGTACATCCCAGTGTAGCAACGCTTACGAAACCGCATTCGACCTTCCATCTGGACCCCAGGCATGAAGATAGTAATGTTTCTACTGCTGTTCGGATCAGCATTTTCTCAATACGAAATAACACCAATAAACAAGACTATCGGTGTTTACTATCACAAAGACACGGACATTGTCATCTCACACAAGAAATGGACGTTACTCATACATAAAAATATATCGACCTTTAAGACAGCTCTTGACAGAAACGACAAAATTTTACAGACAATCCTTACCACCCTTGACCCAGCATACAAAAACATGAACGAATTCGCGAGTGAGGTTAAAACGCATTTAAGCCTCCTAGAACAAATCTCAAAATCCATACAAACTAAATTTGACGAAATACATCTCGACACGAAACGCTACAAACGCGGAATCATAAACGGAATTGGTTCAATATTCAAAGCAATTACCGGAAATTTAGACGCAGAAGACGGTAAATACTACTCTGACTGTATCAATAAATTAAACCAAGACGAACATCAGATAGAAAATTTGATGAAAAATCAAATATCAGTTACAAATTCAGTTATTAAAAATTTTAACACGACAATTCATAAACTACTAATAGACGAGGAGACATTCAACAAAGACATAAAAGAAATCGAATATGCAATCTTAGACATTACGTATAACGTACGAGCAGTTGAAACAAAATTAAAATTCTTGGAAATTTGTGAACAACTCATGGCGAGCTACCTATTTATAGAGGACAACCTCAACGATATTTTAAATTCGATCACTTTCGCGAGACTCAAAGTAATTCATACGTCTATCATTAACCCCCAAGATTTGGTAAACTCATTGCAGGAAATTTCACAAAACCTACAAAAGAACAATTTGCCACTCCCAATTAAACTTTCAAAAATTGCACAGTATTTAGATATTATTGAATTAAAAGCTTTCCAAATGAACTCAGAATTAGTATTTGTATTAGATATACCCCTAGTAGACCCTCAAACGTACTCTGTTTTCCAATTATACCCCATTCCTATCTTAGATAGTAGAACTGGTCTGTATCATATTTTGTCAACTTCTCAAAAATATATCGCGAGAGATGATGATTCTTTGATGTACATACCCATTGCTGACCTCAGAGAATGCAAGCCACTCCATACCAATACTAAATTATGTCCAAATTTGTTTGCATATCCAATTGACAACAACGCCATATGCGAAGCCCGCCTTTTCAAGGATCTACAAACTCTACCAGAAAACTGTCAAACGTCAACTATCATCGGCCAAGGATACAACATCCAAAAACTAGACGAGAACGTGTGGATGATCGTCAATACAGAGCCACTAAAGATGACTATCAATTGCCCGAAAGAGACCCCAAAAACCGACACCATCCTCAAAAACTGTATAATTAAATTACAACCAAATTGCTACGCCTTCATAGGTATCACGAAGATCCAAGCCAGCTCAGGCGAAACGACAGACGTGAAGAACGACGCTCACCCTATACAAATCCCATTCGAGTGTTGCAACCAGGTTCCGGACAAAGTTCGAGTGCCCAAGCTGAAACCATTAAAACTAAGTGATCTGAACACCGAAGACCTCGATGTCGCCAGACACCAATTAGACCAATATTCAAAAGACTTAGACGACCTAATCAAGGAACCTTTCATCACGAGACACATTTCTTGGTTTACCTATCTTACCATAGTGCTAATTTTCGGACTCTTATTCTTGTATCTATTCTGTAAGTGTAAAGCAAGAAGACGAAGACTAGCCATCAACGTTTCCACGACTCCTCCATCTCCACCAAGGCCTAGTGAACCCCTCAGGACAATCACTAGCCTGTTTCATCAACGAAGACGACCTACCTTAAGAAGAGAAGACAACGAAGCCGAAGACATAGAACTTAACTAAAGACATTTTGTGCCTTTTTACTGACTTTTAGTGCTAGACTCTTCAGTGAATTTCATTTCATTTATTTAATCATTATATTTCATTATTTTTCTATCCTTTGTTAATTTCAATTTTATTAACATTTTTACGTTATTTTCATTTAAACTTATCATACTCATATTTTATGCTTTTATATTAAAGCTATATTTTAACCTTGGGAATATTTTACCCCATTTTAAGACAAACTTATTATGTTTGTATTTTACGCTTTCTTGCTAAAGCTATATTTTAACTCTAACATTTTTATGTTATTTTATTTTATGAATCAAGCTTATTGTGCTTGCATTTCATATTTTAGACACTAAGGTTATACTCTGTATTTTAAACTTTACGACAACATTTTTGTACTCTTTATATTTTTCCAAATTGTACCATTACCTTTTATATACATTTTATACTCATTTCAAAAGTTGCTGCATAAAACACCAACTTTTTTTATAAGGGGGAAGCTGTTATATTAGAAATATACTATGATATATAATATCACCGAGACAGGCTTAACCTTCTCAAACATATCATGTTACAAATTGCGCAACAGCTCTTCTCTAATAACCGCTCACGTTGGCTGAGCTTAATGTTTCTTTCTTGGTAATCCCTTATCATGCTGAATTGCCAATTTAATGTTCTTTGTTCTCTTATGTTATAAATACAACCAACAGACATTTGTACCTTCAGTCATATACTCATTTTCGACCTAATACATTCTAAATTTATTATTGTTCATTATTGTACCTAGAGTCAAGCTTGACTCCCAAGTAAATAAAGTTTTTAAAAAGTGATTTCTACAATCCATTATCTAACATATATATCTGTATATATAATAAGCGTATTATAAATTTTGTATGGTCAATTTGCCGACAGGGGCTTCCCCTTTGGCAAACATACCTTATTTATTTATTTACTACTATTTTGTTATTTTACTGATATGTGTAATTTTCTAATACAAAAATCGGCAGCTACTGGAAGCGGCTAGAACCTCCCCACTCGGTGGATCTTTGAAGCCGAAAAGAGCATTAAATTGTGTGACAAAACGGCATTAAACGTAATCCGATCTCATCCAAAACCTTTTCAGATCTTCTGGGGCACTAAAAAAAACCCTCAACTTAATGAATTTAGAATCATCTATGCGAGTTATTACCTACATTATCGCTCGTTGAATAATATACTATTGGGATATTAACAACTTTAACATCACTTGAACGACTAAAGTTCGATTTATAAACTATTCCGCTGCAGTTGCGGTTGCAGTTGGAGTTGCCGCAGCAGTATCAGTTGCAGTTCACGAAAATTCGTCATTTATAAACTCTTGCTGCTTTTGACGTCGAACGGGTTGAAAACTACAATTTCATTGGCTATCCGTTGGTAATTCCGCAGCGGTTGCCGTTCAAGATAAAAGTTGGTTATCTACCTGCGGAATATGAACTGCAACCGCAGCGGCAGCGGACTTTATAAATGGAAACATTCGTTTCGTATTCTTCATAAACACTACAGGTGCGGCAACTGCAACTGTAGCCGCTGCGGCTAGTTTATAAATTCACCTTAAGAAAGTCTAGTTATCCTAAATACTACGGATTTGTAAAGCAACAAAGTGAAAATTGGTAAAGTGATAATCTATAATAAATTCACTAACGAAGGTACAGAAAGCATATGATATTGATATTGTTACATCTACCTTTAAAGTTTGTGACAATCCACTAAAAGTTACAAATATGCCGAAATCTTATTAACATGACATGACACCAACGTTATCGGATGACCAACGATGGCAATGACAATCGTCAACATTTGCTCATTGCAATCCGATCGCTCGCGGCTGTCTTTGTTAAATGAAACATTAGCATTTCAATAATTTTACTAGATTTTAGAGGAATATTTGTAGTTTAATTCTTCGATTTGTCTGTACACTTTTAGAGCAATGAAGAAACCCTCACACGTGAATTGACACATGGTGTGACGAGTTTCACGACGTAACGGCTACGCGCATCGATCATGTCATGCGATCTATGCTTCATATTTGTTTTGTTTTTAATTTTTTTCACGGAAACCAAATCGAAAGTGTGGAAGTGTGATATATCGTTGAAATCAGAATTTTAACTGTTTTTCAATGGTTCCATTGCAAATTGAAAGTAATTATAAAATAAACAACTTGTTGAGTCAAAACGGCACTAAACGTAATCCGATCTCAACCAAAACCTTTTCAGTTCTTCTGGGGCACTAAAGAAACGCACATGCAAAGTTTCATTCAAATCCGTAGTTTCGGTGCTATCGTGCTAACACTCATACACACACACAGACATTTTTCAAAAACCACTTTTTTGGGTTCCTAGAACCTCAAAACGTAAAGATGTGATGTTATCTCAATTTTTGTTTTTGAATCAATTTTAGTAACCTCTCACAATTTTATTGTGGGGAGATTAAAATGTATGCAATTTTAAACTGGTAAATAAATATTATTATTATTATTATGACTTAAATGTGCTTACAATAATTATTGTCATTAGTATGAATAATAATTAATCTTATTTGATTTTTGGGTACGCCTCCGACTATATCAGTAACGTTAGAATAAGAGGCGAATTAAAATAGGGACTGAATCGATGTTCATCGCACACCGAAACAAAAATTTACTAAACTATACGAATCAAATTAGACAAAAATGATAACAAATAACCCTGTACAGGACGGGGATCGCTACAAGGCGTTTAGGTTAATTCTATGCACTTATGAACAGAATCAAGAGCTGATATGAAATGGATGGTGGGGCAAAGGCATGACAGCTGGTCGATCCGCTGTAGTTAGTAATGTAATGTATTTGGAACGGAAAGTGTAGGTGACCGCCGGTCGTCAAATAAGGAATTTACGAATTACCACGTGTCATCTCAAAATAAACTAAAATATCTTTCTAAAAATAAGTGGAAGTGGATCGATAGAAATTAAAACAGATGATCAACCGTGGTATGATTTTAATATTAAAAATAAAGCAAAAAAAGGGATGTTGCTTATAAGAACTTCAAGAGATGTGACATTAGTGAAAAACATACCTTATGGTTAATGTATAAACAGAAAAGAAACAAAGTTGTAAATTTAGTTAAGCAAAAGAAACGAAGACATGAAGAAAAGATAGATTTGTATAGTTGTATTTCGGCACTCAAAAAACGCAACAAAAACAAAAGTATTATCGCCGTTGGACCAAGCGGCATGCTGTCACCAAACAAGCCGACACACATTAAAAACCTATAAAGGTAAGCGAGTCAATTTGCAAACGAAATAGTACAGAGGTATTTTAATGAGGTCGTAAAATTTTTGTTGCGTTTTTTTGAGTGCCGAAAACAGATGAACTCGACTTTACCATAATAATTCTAAAATGATGTGGAGAACACTAAAAAGATTAATAAAACCTAGACAAGAAAAATTTGCAGAAAAAAGTATTGTATTTGAAAATAACAAGTTAATAGTAGCTCAAACGGAAATAACGTTCAAAAGGTGAATTCCCAAGAGACTTTAACTGCAGTTCTGTTGTCCCTATTTCTAAAGTTGTAAATTCTAATAATGCAACTGATTATCGGCCAATAAACACAGTTTCTCCTATTGAAAAACATTAGAACTGGCAGTATATGAACAACTGTTAGACTATTTTAATAAAACCGTTATAAAACCCAATGTATTATTAGGTAACCAAAGGGGTATCAGAGCTCATCACTCATGTGAAACTGATTACAACTGACCTTTGCTAATTGGATTGAAAAAATGGATAAAGATTATTCTATTGTTGCTGGGTTTATTGACTTTAAAATAGCCTTTGAAACTATGAATCGAAATATCTTATTAAAATAGTATTGTATAGGCGGTGAAATGTTCAATTGGTTACATGGTTATTTAACAAACCGTTCTCAAGTAACTAGAATTAATGATTCAACTTCATGTGAAGCTATAAATGATAAAGGAGTGCGTCAAGAAAGTGTTCTTGGACCACTACTCTTCATTATTTATTTAAAAGATATTTTTGGTCACACTTTAATCAGCTGCAGCTGAGAAAAATGTCTATGCATATGTGGAAAAGATGAATCATGAATTAACGAAATTGTCAGATTATTTGAAAACCAATAAACTAAAACTTAATTTAGGTAAAACAAAGGCAATGATTAGCTCAAATGTGCTTTTAGAGGGCGGAATATTAAACATAATATTTTTAGTCGCAAACTCCTTAAATCCTTATTTTACTATAAGGAAAGTAACCAGACTGCAACCAAAGTTACAAATCTGGCGCGTTAAGTGTAATAATTGCATATTACCATCAAAACGCTAATGGCAAGGGAGCTCCTTTAAGTAGGATCAGTCTTTGGCTGGTGTTTGTTGCAATCGAAGCATTAGCGTTTTGATGGTAATATGCAATTATTACACTTAACGCGCCAGATTTGTAACTTTGGTTGCAGTCTGGTTACTTTCCTTATAGTAAAATAAGGATTTATAGAGGAGTTTGCGACTAAAAATATTATGTTTAATATTCCGCCCTCTAAAATCACATTTGAGCTATGCTAAGCCAAGTCAGGCTATTTATTTTTCGATTGCAACAGACACTGGACCGCTAGATGGCGCCTGCTGGCTGTTTTACATGTCGCTATTGTGAAAATACCGGGATGTACTATAGTCAAAGGATTCTCATGTCGGTCGTCGCATACCTACCTTGCACTGACGAGAGCCAATAGCTCGAAACTGCAGTCTGCAAGTGGTGTGTGACGACTGGCAAGGGAGCTCCTTTAAGTAGGATCAGTCTTTGGCTGGTGTTTGTTGCAATCGAAGCATTAGCGTTTTGATGGTAATATGCAATTATTACACTTAACACGCCAGATTTGTAACTTTGGTTGCAGTCTGGTTACTTTCCTTATAGTAAAATAAGGATTTATAGAGGAGTTTGCGACTAAAAATATTATGTTTAATATTCCGCCCTCTAAAAGCACATTTGAGCTATGCTAAGCCAAGTCAGGCTATTTATTTTTCGATTGCAACAGACACTGGACCGCTAGATGGCGCCTGCTGGCTGTTTTACATGTCGCTATTGTGAAAATACCGGGATGTACAATAGTCAAAGGATTCTCATGTCGGTCGTCGCATACCTACCTTGCACTGACGAGAGCCAATAGCTCGAAACTGCAGTCTGCAAGTGGTGTGTGACGACTGGCAAGGGAGCTCCTTTAAGTAGGATCAGTCTTTGGCTGGTGTTTGTTGCAATCGAAGCATTAGCGTTTTGATGGTAATATGCAATTATTACACTTAACGCGCCAGATTTGTAACTTTGGTTGCAGTCTGGTTACTTTCCTTATAGTAAAATAAGGATTTATAGAGGAGTTTGCGACTAAAAATATTATGTTTAATATTCCGCCCTCTAAAAGCACATTTGAGCTATGCTAAGCCAAGTCAGGCTATTTATTTTTCGATTGCAACAGACACTGGACCGCTAGATGGCGCCTGCTGGCTGTTTTACATGTCGCTATTGTGAAAATACCGGGATGTACTATAGTCAAAGGATTCTCATGTCGGTCGTCGCATACCTACCTTGCACTGACGAGAGCCAATAGCTCGAAACTGCAGTCTGCAAGTGGTGTGTGACGACTGGCAAGGGAGCTCCTTTAAGTAGGATCAGTCTTTGGCTGGTGTTTGTTGCAATCGAAGCATTAGCGTTTTGATGGTAATATGCAATTATTACACTTAACACGCCAGATTTGTAACTTTGGTTGCAGTCTGGTTACTTTCCTTATAGTAAAATAAGGATTTATAGAGGAGTTTGCGACTAAAAATATTATGTTTAATATTCCGCCCTCTAAAAGCACATTTGAGCTATGCTAAGCCAAGTCAGGCTATTTATTTTTCGATTGCAACAGACACTGGACCGCTAGATGGCGCCTGCTGGCTGTTTTACATGTCGCTATTGTGAAAATACCGGGATGTACTATAGTCAAAGGATTCTCATGTCGGTCGTCGCATACCTACCTTGCACTGACGAGAGCCAATAGCTCGAAACTGCAGTCTGCAAGTGGTGTGTGACGACTGGCAAGGGAGCTCCTTTAAGTAGGATCAGTCTTTGGCTGGTGTTTGTTGCAATCGAAGCATTAGCGTTTTGATGGTAATATGCAATTATTACACTTAACACGCCAGATTTGTAACTTTGGTTGCAGTCTGGTTACTTTCCTTATAGTAAAATAAGGATTTATAGAGGAGTTTGCGACTAAAAATATTATGTTTAATATTCCGCCCTCTAAAAGCACATTTGAGCTATGCTAAGCCAAGTCAGGCTATTTATTTTTCGATTGCAACAGACACTGGACCGCTAGATGGCGCCTGCTGGCTGTTTTACATGTCGCTATTGTGAAAATACCGGGATGTACAATAGTCAAAGGATTCTCATGTCGGTCGTCGCATACCTACCTTGCACTGACGAGAGCCAATAGCTCGAAACTGCAGTCTGCAAGTGGTGTGTGACGACTGGCAAGGGAGCTCCTTTAAGTAGGATCAGTCTTTGGCTGGTGTTTGTTGCAATCGAAGCATTAGCGTTTTGATGGTAATATGCAATTATTACACTTAACGCGCCAGATTTGTAACTTTGGTTGCAGTCTGGTTACTTTCCTTATAGTAAAATAAGGATTTATAGAGGAGTTTGCGACTAAAAATATTATGTTTAATATTCCGCCCTCTAAAAGCACATTTGAGCTATGCTAAGCCAAGTCAGGCTATTTATTTTTCGATTGCAACAGACACTGGACCGCTAGATGGCGCCTGCTGGCTGTTTTACATGTCGCTATTGTGAAAATACCGGGATGTACTATAGTCAAAGGATTCTCATGTCGGTCGTCGCATACCTACCTTGCACTGACGAGAGCCAATAGCTCGAAACTGCAGTCTGCAAGTGGTGTGTGACGACTGGCAAGGGAGCTCCTTTAAGTAGGATCAGTCTTTGGCTGGTGTTTGTTGCAATCGAAGCATTAGCGTTTTGATGGTAATATGCAATTATTACACTTAACACGCCAGATTTGTAACTTTGGTTGCAGTCTGGTTACTTTCCTTATAGTAAAATAAGGATTTATAGAGGAGTTTGCGACTAAAAATATTATGTTTAATATTCCGCCCTCTAAAAGCACATTTGAGCTATGCTAAGCCAAGTCAGGCTATTTATTTTTCGATTGCAACAGACACTGGACCGCTAGATGGCGCCTGCTGGCTGTTTTACATGTCGCTATTGTGAAAATACCGGGATGTACTATAGTCAAAGGATTCTCATGTCGGTCGTCGCATACCTACCTTGCACTGACGAGAGCCAATAGCTCGAAACTGCAGTCTGCAAGTGGTGTGTGACGACTGGCAAGGGAGCTCCTTTAAGTAGGATCAGTCTTTGGCTGGTGTTTGTTGCAATCGAAGCATTAGCGTTTTGATGGTAATATGCAATTATTACACTTAACGCGCCAGATTTGTAACTTTGGTTGCAGTCTGGTTACTTTCCTTATAGTAAAATAAGGATTTATAGAGGAGTTTGCGACTAAAAATATTATGTTTAATATTCCGCCCTCTAAAAGCACATTTGAGCTATGCTAAGCCAAGTCAGGCTATTTATTTTTCGATTGCAACAGACACTGGACCGCTAGATGGCGCCTGCTGGCTGTTTTACATGTCGCTATTGTGAAAATACCGGGATGTACTATAGTCAAAGGATTCTCATGTCGGTCGTCGCATACCTACCTTGCACTGACGAGAGCCAATAGCTCGAAACTGCAGTCTGCAAGTGGTGTGTGACGACTGGCAAGGGAGCTCCTTTAAGTAGGATCAGTCTTTGGCTGGTGTTTGTTGCAATCGAAGCATTATCGTTTTGATGGTAATATACAATTATTACACTTAACGCGCCAGATTTGTAACTTTGGTTGCAGTCTGGTTACTTTCCTTATAGTAAAATAAAGATTTATAGAGGAGTTTGCGACTAAAAATATTATGTTTAAAGGCAATGATTGTAACTATGGTGTATTTATAACTTCAGCAAAATGAATCTTGAAACAATTAAAGTATTTATTGAGAATTAAATTTAGAGTTAGTAACTCAAATAAAATAGGTTTTATTATTAGTAATGACCTATCACTAAAAAGTCATTATGTATACGTGCAAAAAGAAATTGTAAAAATTCAGAGCTGTGATGCATCTATGTATGTTTCATAATAATATACTAAATATTTACGTTTATTATATACCGTTTTGAACGTATTTGATTTATCATTTTATTTATATGCGTTAACGAATCATCGTAATTCGGCCAACATCGTTGCCGGCGTTACGGGAATTTTTCGTAGTTTAATGAAACTATTAAGACCAAGACTAAGAACTGAAATGATTGGATAAATTAAACAACATACATTTAATATAAAAATAGAGATTTATTTTGAAAGTTACTCTATGAAAAAGTTGCAAAAAATAGGTTAAAACACATAAGTTCTGTGAGAGGGATGAAACAAAACATGGGTACTCCCCATTTTCGAGGGCGCTGAACACGATGGTGATATGTTTAAGGTTCCCACCCTCAGCAACACCCCTCAATTCGAAAAACCACCCATCCATTTCGTTGTTTTTTTTTCATCGTAGGCATGCGGATCGATTTTTTGGGCAGAATTTAGGTAGGCCGTATGAGCTTTGACCATGCAACATCTTATCCACTTCCGGAGTTGAAACTACCTCCTCCTCTAATACTAAAATATCCCCAAAACATCAGAATGCATGAAAATTAGTTTATCCCCGTTTTCGAAGGTGCTCAACACGATGGTAATATTCATTTCTCCCCACCCTCCATCAATCGCGCCTAAAACCACCCTCTTTTCATATTTATTGATACTGGGTATGTGGGGATTCGTTACCCACCCTCCATCGTGATTCCCGTCCTCGAAAACCCGTGAGTGATTTCGGCGTTGCGAGAATGGTAGTTTCAACCCCCAGGGTTGCTTAGGTCAACTGTAGTTGAGTAATGATATTGACATAAAAACCCCGACCCGATGAATTCCCGCATGCCTAGAATCGACAGCATGGAAGAGGGAATGGTTTTTTCTACTTAGGGGGTAGTTTCGAGAGGGTAGAGTGAAAAATACCACCATCGTTATTATCGCCCTCGAAAATCCGTGTGACGCCTGTTTTCCCGTTTTTCGAGGGATTTCTTCGGTGTTGCGAGCAGGGTAGTTTCAACTTCCGGGGGTTACTTAGATCAACTGTAGTTTAGCAATGGTGGTTAGTTTCACATAAAAACCCCGATCCGATGAATTCCCGCATGCCTAGAATCGACAGCGTGGAAGAGGGGGTGGTTTTTTCTACTTGGGGGTAGTTTCGAGAGGGTAGAGTGAAAAAATACCACAATCGTGATTACCGCTCTCGAAAACCCGTGTCCCGTGTGACGCCCGTTTTCTCGTTTTTCGAGGGATTTCGGTGTTGCGAGCAGGGTAGTTTCAACCCCTGGGGGTTGCTTAGGTCAACTGTAGTTTAGCAATGGTTAGTTTCTTTGATATTCGCATAAAAACTCCAACCCGACGAATTCCCACATGCCTAGAACCGATAGCATGGAAGAGGGGGTGGTTTTTTTTACGTAGGGGGTAATTTCGAGAGGATAGAGTGAAGAAAATACCACCATCGTGTTTACCGTCCTCGAAAACCCGTGTGACGCCCGTTTTTCGAGGGATTTCGGTGTTACGAGCAGGGTAGTTTCAACCCCTGGGGGTTGCTTAGGTCAACTGTAGTTTAGCAATGGTTAGTTTCTTTGATATTCGCATAAAAACTCCAACCCGACGAATTCCCACATGCCTAGAACCGATAGCATGGAAGAGGGGCTGGTTTTTTTTACGTAGCGGGTAATTTCGAGAGGATAGAGTGAAGAAAATACCACCATCGTGTTTACCGCCCTCGAAAACCCGTGTGACGCCCGTTTTTCGAGGGATTTCGGTGTTACGAGCAGGATAGTTTCAACCCCTAGAGGGTTGCTTAGATCAACCTTAGTTTAGCAATGGTTAGTTTCCCTGTTATTCACATAAAAACCCCGACCCGATGAATTCCCGCATGCTTAGAATCGACAGTATGGAAGAGGGGGTGGTTTTTTTACGTAGGGGGTAATTACGAGAGGGTAGAGTGAAGAAATACCACCATCGTATTACCGCCCTCGAAAACCCGGGTGAAGCCCATTTTCCCATTTTTCGAGGGATTTCGATGTTGCGAGCAGGGTAGTTTCAACCCCCGGCGGTTGCTTAGGTGAACTGTAGTTTAGCAGTGGCTAGTTTCCCTGACATTCACATAACAACCTCGACCCGGCGAATTCCCGCATGCCTAGAACCGACAGCATGGAAGAGGGGGTGGTTTTTTCTACTTAGGGGGTAGTTTCGAGAGGGTAGAGTGAAAAAATACCAAAATCGTGATGACCGCCCTCGAAAACCCGTGTGAAGCCCGTTTTCCCTTTTTTCGAGGGATTTCGGTGTTGCAAGCAGGGTAGTTGCAGGGGGTTTCTTTGGTCAACTGTAGTTTAGCAATGGTTAGTTTCCCTGACATTCACATAACAACCCCGATTCGACGAATCCCCGCATGCCTAGGACCGGCTGCATGGAAGAGGAGCAGGGAGGTTTTTATACGTTGGGGGTAGTTGCGGGAGGGTAGGGTGAGAAATAACACCCCTGCCCTCGAAAACCCATCAAAAACTTTGTCGAGTTTGTATTTTATTATTTTTTTGGGATATTGCTATTAGGGGCGGGGAGGTTAAACCCCTGGGGGTCGCTCCGGAGTAATCTAATGTAAATTAACTGAATTTATTATTATTCTCCAAAAAGACCCTGACCGACGCGCAAGCCCAAGACCGATAGGGGTAGTACGCAAGGGTTTCAGAACTCGAAACTATCACCATCGTTTTTCTCACCCTCGAAAACAGAGGGGGAAATGTATTGCAAAAGATCCTACAAACTTTTGATGTTTTGGCCTCTTTTGTACCGCGTTAAATGGACTATATCTAAGTATTCTAAAATTCAAAGATAGACTTTGAAAGTCGGCGGCGCGGCATATCGCAACTCAACACACACTCTCTGCTCTGTGTGTGTTGGAAATTGAATTCGTTATTTACCCAGAAATATTTAGACTATTTTTTGCTTTATCCAGAAATATTTAGGCTATTTTTTGCGTCATTTAAAATCTTTTAAAGTATTTAAATATTAAGAGATTTACATCTTTAATGAAGATTTAATTATTTTGAGAATATTGAAATGTAATTTTTTTAAGAAAACCAAAGATATCTTCTAAAAAGATTTAAATCAAAAATAAAAAATTATTGCTAAAAAAAATATATTTAAACTCAACGGATTTAAATCAAAAAAATGTTTTAAATCTCCCACTGTTTCAGCTCTGTCCATGTTTCATCCTTCATAGAACTTTTGGGGTTTTTTCAACTATATACTTTTAATGGTGGCAGTGCACATTTAAGTGAACTATTTAAGGCGTGAAGGGGATAATTACTATTAAACACGATATATAATAATAAAACATATAAATTACAATTATTGTATTATGATGTAAATACGTAAAACTCCACGAATTAAACATTCCAAATATTACAACGTATAAACATTTCAAGAAACAAACATTGTTTTCACTTGACCTATGATAGTGTTATTTTTACGCTCGCGTCGTTCGTAGATTTTCAAACGCGCGATGTGCAAGGCCCAACTATATTGAACGGTCCCTGTAAATCATCATTCTATATTTGAATCTCGCGACAGATAGGCAACCAACATTGCACATATATGTTAATGTTTACACTATGTTAGGATTTTCTTTTATTTCCAATAACTGTAAAGCTTTTATAACACTCCTTTTTTAATAGTCGATACTAGTTATAGAAATAGTTTAATCATAGTATAAAACTCACACACTGAGCACAATCAAACAAGCATATGTTATAAAGACGTAGATTTATCTAAGAGGTTAAATATTCGGTTCAATTGTTTACGTGTTATCGATTTTTATCGCGATTCCTGTACGTTTTTTCATAATGTCCGTTTCTAATGGATGCTACCATAACTCGCATAGTTCCCTTGGTTGGAAATTTTTAAATAAGGAAACGTTTGGACCAGGTATGTAAGAACTAGTTTCATATGGTATTAATTTTATATATTTTACTGGTTGTGGGTGATGAGTATATTTCATTAGTTTTCTTCGCGAAAAGTGAAAGAATGCCAAAATGGATTCCGAGATTTTAACATCGTTACCTGGAGAACCTGAATAACATGTTTTAAGAAATGTCAGTCTGTCTGACGTTGGAAATCCTTGGCTAAACCATTTTGATGAAACTTGCCAAACATATTCGTTATAAATTATACACCAAAGTTGCAAAATTTGCTCGACTATGGGGTGTTTTGTTTAAATAGTCATATTTAAGTTCAGTGTGTAGTTCTGAACCATTTGAGTGGAATTTCTCACAAGAACATAAACATTTAATATTATAAAAATATACATGATACAGGGTGTTTCATGAGGAACTGTACATACTTCCAGGGGCAGTAGAGGACCACTTGGGTATTCAGGAACGGCCATTGAAATTTTCCTGTCGCTCTTAATTTCTGAGATGCAGGGTGATAAACTGATTTTGGTCTAAATTTATTTTGGCCAGAACGTCCTTACTATTGATCGGATTTTCTTAAAATTTTAGACACTTTAGACACTTTAGACACTTGTCACAGTTGATAAATTGATATTATAATTTTTTTTTTAATTCCAGGGCCGGACTTTTTCATTTGTTTTTCTCGATTCCTGTAAAAAAAGATCATCCTGTATATATTTTTTTAACATTCAGTTGCCAATTATAAAAGCCCATTTGTTTTAGTTTACCCTGTAAAATCTTTATCTAGTGTGCGAATTTCATCACTTTTTTAAATTGTAGAGCTCGTTGAACTGCATTTTTGGAACAAAAAGCGCCAGATTCATACAAAATCCATGGCCTACTACGTCAGTTTTTAGGAGCAAAATTTTAATAATCCATTTTTTAAGAAAAAAAGTCTGTACGCCACTGGATTCAGCACTCCTCAAAACGGGCATATACTAAATTTTGTCGAAAGCTTTAATAATAATAATAGTTTATTTGCATAATAAAAAATTCACAATACATTAAAATGCCTTAAAATTATACTACGAATCTTACTATTAATAATCGTACAGTTAGCATCATGATTAAATTGATAAACTGAATAACCCACAAAGTCTTAGACTGTCCGTGGGATATTTGCCTCATTTGCATTCACTTTTAGCTATTAGTAAAATAAAATGTAATTAAATAATTAACTTATTTATATGCACTTTAGATAATTGAATCTCTACAATAAGTAATAACATTCTTGTTAGGCATTAAAAATGATCAATACATCATTTTCATACATTTATTCTAAAAGTTAAGTTATCCATGAGAAAAAAATTGAGACAGTTAATTGCCAAAAGTAACAAGTTAAGGCGTAGGAAAGTGATTACGCTGATTACAGCCTCTAGTGTTAATAGTCATGGAAAGCCTAACTGTAACAGAGAGAATAGAAATTGTACGTCTTGTTGGCGATAATGTGCGTACAAGAGAAGCTGCAATTGAATTTGATAATAGACATCCAAATAGACGAAGTCGAAGTAAGTTTTCAATGAAACAGGTTGTGTTTCAAACAACTTGCTGAGAACCAGGCATAATGGACATCGTGACATTTTGAGAATAGTGACCAAATTTTAGAATATTTTAATAACCCCCGGGCTAATATTATAACGGCTAGTTTAAACCGTAATATCCCCAGAGAAAGTATTAGAAGATGCCTAAAAAAACAAAATAAAGGCTTACAGGCCAAAAATTTTGCATTCATTGGAAGTTGGATATGAGGAAAGACGGCTAGAGTTTTGCTATTGACTGTAGGGGGAATATGTAAATAGTCCTACTTTTTTTAATGAAATTTTATTTAACGATGAAGCCACATTTACCACAAATGAGGTGGTTTCAAGTCAAAATAACCGTCACTGGTCGGCTGAGAATCCGGAATTCGTCATACATGCAAAAAGACAGTATTCGCAAAAAATTAACATTTGATGCGGAGTACTAATGATAAAATTATTGGTCCTTTCTTCTTTGAGGGTAATGTGAATGCGGATGTGTTTTTAAATTTTCTTGGGAACTAGTTTTGGAACGCATTAGATGATTTATCACTACAGAATCTCCTTAATTTAAAGTTTCAGTTAGAAGGAAGTTATGTGCATAAGAGAAAATGGCTAAATGAACATTTTAAAAATCGTTGAATAGGGCGAAACAGTTCTTTGAGTGGCCACCGAGATCTCCAGACTTGACGCTACTCGATTTTTTCCTTTGGGGTTTAATGAAGCAAACAGTTCAGATATCAAGGCCACGAACTGTACAAGAACTACGGGCTAGGATAATGTAAGCCTGTGCAGAAATTACTCCGGAACAAATATGAAAGGTTACAATGAATGTGCGAAAAGGATTGACAACTGTATTGAAATTTGAAATAAACGGTGGATTGGTAGAAGTGACGATATTTTTTTGTTTAAGTTTTGTTATGTTTCTATTTTTTTTTTGATTTGTTAAAACTAAGCCTAAGAATAATAATAATACCATGTTACTAGAGTTCAATTTTATTTCAATTTTTTTTATGACGGATAACTTAACTTTTGGAATAAATTTATAAAAATGATGTAAGTATTGTTTGTGCATTTTTAATAACGTCTACAAAAACGTTGTTACTTAAAAATTGTCCTGAAAATTTAGTGCAGGCCCGTGTTGAGTGGCGGTGAATCCAGTGGCGTGTGCATAGATGTTTTCTGAAAAAAATCGCTAATATGAGTTATTAAAATTTGACACCTAAAAACTGACGTAGCTAATAGATCTTGGATTTTATAAGAATCTGGCGCTTTTTGGTATAAAAATGCAGTTGAACAAGCTCTACAATAAAAAAAAACGATGAAAATCGCACATTAAATAAAGATTGAACTGTAGATTTTCAAATTCGGTTCGGTATATCACCCATCAATTTTTGATATCGAAATGGCCATAGAAATGCATTTCAAAATTTGCAAGAATGTTGCGTCTATGAATCATCAGCCATGTTGAATAGAATCACAAGAATGCCATGGAATCATTTTTTTTTAATGGCATCCGGCCATTATCCATACTTACAGCCATTTATTGCCCAAGAATGTATCGGTTTCTTTTCCAAAAAAGAGGGGGGAAAGCCAACATTTTATAGAAAAAAATCCGAAAAAATCAGGTAAACATAAACATTTTTTTAAAATATAAAACTTTTTTCCTTATCGATTTTTCCAGAAAACGCATACTTGCAAAGTGTTTTCAGAAAACCGTAAAAATAATAAAAACTTTGTGAAGAAAATCACTGAAAAATCATGGAAATCTGAAAAAATTAATAGTACCTGGAACATTTAATTTAAAAAATTTTCATCTATTAGTTTTCTTTAAAAATGCATGTTTTCCGAAATACGAGCATTTCTTGATGAAAAAAATTACTGCCATTGCATTGGGATATATTGTAGTTATATATTGCATATTGCAACTGGTGATGCAAATAACGTGTTCTAAGGTCACATGGCCGGAGATGCAAATGACGTGTCCTAAGATCACGTGTTCTGAGATACACCATCATGTTATGCTGAAAAGGTTACTATCACGAAATAACAAGTCTGAAGGATAATGAAGCATGTCTTTATTAAAAATTATCTTAATTAGTCTCTTGCACATTTTCTAGCTGCCTAATATATAAATAGTCTGTTATATTTCAATAATCTAAACAACAAATTGTTATTGAAAATAACTAAGATACATCATAACACCAAAATAATTTTTTTCTGTCTGTTATTATCTTCCAATAAATTGAAGATAACTAATAGCTAAGAGTGCACCGTAATAAGTCTGAATAAGCACAGTATAAAACTCACCCAGAGAGTGCAGTTAAGCGTTAAGCAAGCATACGTTATAAAGACGTAGATTTATCTAAGAGGTTCAAAATTCAGTTCAATTGTTTACGTGTTATGGATTTTTATCATCACGATTCCTGTGATTGTCCATACATAATGCCCGTTTCTGATGAGTGCTACTCCCTTGGTTGGAAATTTCTGAATAAAGAAACCTTTGGACTCGGTATGTAAATACTAGTTTCTGATTGTATTAATTTTTAACAGCTTTTATTAAACTTGCAATGTTTGTAATTCAGCGCTCGGCGGGGCACATAGCCCGGAGAGTAGCTGTTGGTTGCAGTCTGGTTATGTTCCTTATAGTAAAATAAGGATTTTATAGAGGACTAAAAATATTATGTTTTAATGTTCGTTAGTTAATTTGTTTAGGTCAATTTTTGAAAAAAAAAATTCAATTAGTTCTAATTAAGCTAGAGCTTTTAAATTTTACACATGTGTACAAGTCCGGTGGCAATACACTTTAACATTTTCATATAAGAAGAAAACAAGATGGCGACCCCAAGATGGCGGACGACTTTATCGTTTATGATCCGATTCGACTCAAAATCGATGTCTGGAGGTTTTCGAGATCGCCGCAATGGGGAACAATCCAAGCCAGTTCCTAATATATCTAATAGATGACGCTATGCGTACTCGGTTTACTTTCTTCACTTGTATTAAATAGTTTAAATTTCCCGATTTCCGAGAGTTTCCCAATCTCTCATTCGTAGAAATGAGTCAAATTGATAAAAAGGTTACGGCAGTTGGTCATTAAATCGTTTAAAATTTTAAATTTGGTTGAAAGGTACATTTATGAACGTGTTGAATTTTTTGTTTATAAATCCTCTTTTATTCTAGATTAATCAATTATGACAATATTCTAGTTAATAGTACACTTGAAGATGAAGATATAGATTACAATTTTAAAACACCACATTTATCATATAGTTGTCGGAAAAGGTCATTTTTAGGAAATAAATGTCCTAGAGCACTTTGGGTACACAGCAGCAAGTTTTCATTTTACATCCTAAATTAACTTTGTTTATTCAAAGACATATTTTTTCGTATTGACATTGACGGACAAACAACCGAGTACAGCTGGTGCACTCTGGCGGATAAAATAAAAGAGAATGTTCCCCATTAAATACCGGTTTTTCAGTGAAATGAAGGGTTTACTTTGTATGAGATTCAAATTTATAATTTAAATAATATTGTAAAGTGTATACGACCAGAATTGAAACCGTATAAAACTAGAAGCCGGCATCTCTTGCGGAGGTAAATATAAATGCTTGTCATTAAGAAAAACAATAAAGAGACGCCGACTGTTTTTGCCGGCTTTTAGTTTTTATGCGGTTTCAATTCTGGTCGTATACACTATAATATTTTAATTAGACATTTAAATCTGTGAATATGGGAATGTCGTTGGCACGGAATTGGAATGTAAATAAAAGACGCTTTAAACGTCGAGTAATAAATCTTCATATCACTCAACGCTTTAAATGAAAATAATACGGGCTCTATTTTCTACAGATTTCAATGGAATTATCACCGTTCCTTGGACAAATGAAAAGGAGAAGATTGTATTAAAATTATTTCCTTAAAAAACATGTATTTAGTTGACTCCATGGCACTTTTGTGAGTTGTGAGTTTTTTTCAACATGTCTGATAGCGGAGCAGATCCTGGCTTTGGAATGAGGAAACGTCCGATTGTGATTTTTTTTGCCAATAAATAGAGTTGGGTCCCCCCAACATTAGGATACATTTGTGCCGCGAATGGCAAAGGGGTGAAGGAAGAAACAACGTTAAATGTATGGGAAAATGTTTTTTCGAAGATAACTCGGTGGCTTTTGATCTGACGAAAAAAATCTTCAGACCAAAAATGAAGAATTCATGAAAATAAGCAAATTTTGTTCCCAATCTCATCGACGTCAGACCATTGATTCGCGAGATATTGTGAATCCAAGGTGCAAAAATTTAATTTATTTTTTATCATGAAGAAGTGGAATTGAGGAGACTCAATTTTTTGTTAATAGAAGGGTACTGGCAGTTATTTTGTAGTTCCGGAGGCTGGACTCGGTGGAATAATTAGGAGAGGAGGGAGAGGGGAAACAAAAATATTTCACAAGCTGATAATTCTCCGTGTAATATTGACCTACCGCGATCAGATCGACGTACATTTTTTTATTTGCTGCAAGATGGCACTCGCATGAAATGATTTTTTTCCCCAAACAAACGCTTGGTGCGCAAAATAAAATTTGCACACTTTTTCAAACAGTTTTTTTCCGTCCTCCATCTCCCTTCCTAATCATTTTATCGCGATCTGGTCGGGCGGAAATTAAACGTTAATAAAAAAGCTATCAAGTGGCGAACAAGATTTTTCCGTCATCCTTTCCCTTCGTGCCAAAAAACCCAACTTCAAACCGAGCATGCTCGGCGGTTTCCACACATGTACTCACCGAACTTACCGACTTCAAAACATAATATTTTTAGTCGCAAACTCCTCTATAAAATCCTTAATTTACTATAAGGAACGTAACCAAACTGCAACCAACAGCTACTCTCCGGGCTATGTGCCCCGTTGAGCACTGAATTACAAGTTACAAGCCTGGCGCGTTAAGTGGCAAACAGAACGCTAATTGCAACAAACACCAGCCAAAAGACTGATCCAACTTAAAGGAGCTCTCGTGCCAGTCGTCCCACACCACTTGTAGACTGCAGTTTCGAGCTGTTGGCTCTCGTCAGTGCAAGGTACGCATGTGACGAACGACACGATAATCTTTAGACTTTGTAATTCAGCGCTTGGCGGGGCAAATAGCCCGGAGAGTAGCTGTTGGTTGCTGTCTGGTTACATTCCTTATAGTAAAATAAGGATTTTATAGAGGAGTTTGCGACTAAAAATATTATATTTTAATATTCTGCCCTCCAAAAGCACATTTGAACTATGCCAAGCCCAGTCAGGCTATTTATTTTTCGATTGCAACAGACACTGAACCGCTAGATGGCGTCTGCTGACTATTTTACATGTCGCTATCCTAAAGATACCGAAACGTACCAAATAGTCCAAGGATCCTCGTGCCGTTCGTCACATGCCTAATTTGCACTGACGAAAGCCAACAGCTCGAAACTGCACTCTGCAAGCTCCTTTAAGTAGGAATTTTAGTTTTGAAAATGATCTTTCATCACATCAGTACAACTTGTGGTCATTATACAAGATAAATTTTTAGTAGTATCTCCACATTGGGGAACGTATCTTTCAAATTCCTATCTACCAACAGCTGAGCTGATACAAACGATCTTCACACCTATTTTTTTTCTCATCACCATCTTCAGAACGTATTAGTATATTACGCATGGTCGTTATAGTAGGGACCGCGTGCTTAACTGAAGGGCGCGAGTTTGATTTGTCATTCCAAATTTCGAAAGAAATCGGAAATTATTCATGTTTTATTGTTAATAAAATAAATTTTCAAGGCAATTTGGTGGGTGTCCCAAGGCTTATTGCCTTGGGGTTAATCGAACACTGAATTGATGCACACCTACTAGAAACTATTGCTAATCACCAACATGTTCGCGAAATCACCATACATGTACCAACATATTCGACGCTCGGTTCGTGTTGGTAGGGATCGGCAAGCCGCACAATGAGTCGAGCACTCCAACAGCCAACTATGTTTGTCGTTCGTTCTCACACCTTCAAGCATGTTCGCCGAGCCAGCTTCCAACTACTTTTACCAACATGCTAGAGTGTGTATGGAGGGGGGGTTCGACAATCATCTTAACCTCACTTCCCTACACAACAATCGAGTTGATCGATATCCTCACGACAGTAATATTTCAAATGTAAAGAACACACTGATTGGAGATTCAACATATACTTGCGCAAGCAGTTCTATTACAAACATAAAAAAAAGTGTGTATGGAGGGGGGGGGTTCGACAACCATCTTAACCTCACTTCCCGTACACAACAATCGAGTCGATCGATATCCTCACGACAGTAATATTTCAAATGTAAAGAACACATTGATTGGAGATTCAACATATATTTGCGTAAGCAGTTCTATTACAAACATAAAAAAGATGGCTCGAGAAAACAAACGGGCGTACACAAGTAGCATTTAATAAAATATTTGAAAATTTACTAGATTATTTTTCGATGTAATAAACGCATGGCGGCTGCTCCAGTAACATACAAACATTTGTTATTTGCTTTAGTGGCAGCAGGTTCTGTCTCATTGGAGGAGCCCACGCAGCTTCTACCAGTAATCCGTGAATATCAAATGGATCTACAACAAATAGTCTGGATCTGGCAAGACAACCATTTTGTTCTAACTCTATGCCACTAAGGCTCTCCAAAATTAATTCGTTGACAAACATTAAATTTTGCAAGGTTAAGACACTTTAATGTGAAAACTTTTGAGTGCACATTAATTAAAACAATATTTATTAAAAATAAACGTGGATAGAAACCTCATAATCCTTTGCCCCTTTAATTTCTGCACTTATGAAATCACGATTGTTGCCAAAAAATGCTGTCATCATGATTGCATCTATCCTGGGTAAACTGTCCGACTGAACTTACAGAAACCCCGTGTCCGTTATCGCTCAACTAAAAAAGTCTCCAAACTTTACAAAACAGTCAAAACACTACAATTAGTCCTTCTTGGATAAGTAAAAGCATATTTTTACGCACTTTGTCATAGTAAATTGTGCTTTTCTAATGCCGCTTCTATTGACATGTCCTTATTTTATGACTTGTGATGTCACACCAATAAGAAGCCCGTATTCGGCCGCGTGGTTTTCTTTACATAAAAATTCGAATTTTAATGTCAAATATTTATCGAGTAAAATTTTTTATAACTTTTTATTATTTTCTCAACTTATATAGTACATATTATGGAAAAATAATAAATTTAAGCATTTTTAAAATTCATGCATCTTCGTTATTGTTTGTGGGTTATATTGTAAATGACACCTCGCCCGCCTTTCTAGCAACATGTTACATGTGTTTTCTAAATCACAATACAAATATAACGCGTTTATTTTATAATACTTACGAATCGATGTTTGCTTGATGACCTGGGTCTGAATAGTCTGACGCAGTCACTGAATGGACTGTACTTATTGAAATGGGTCATTAGCTATTAGATCTGCTCATTATCGACATATTCCGCATACTTAGATCTAAGGCATAAATTCAAAGTTTAATGAGAAAACAAAACAATTTGGAATATTTGACATATTGGTCGGACTGCCGCATCCGATTGAACCTTCACCCAATGTCCAAATTCCACTCAAGATTAATTATAAAATGATTACTTCATTTCACAGGTAAATTGACGTGTTTATATATCCTATAAGCTACATAAACTTTGGCCAACAATTCTATCTTATCGCGATATGTTTACCTATTCCCCCCTTCTCGGGTACATACACTCTGCTGTGTTGAAAATCTATTTACGTTCATTGAAAAAATAAAAATACTCTGTGAATTCGTTAAATGACGCTCAGACTTTCAGTAATGTTGGGTTCTCTTCTCATGCTGCGTGCGGAATAACTAGTGTTCAAAATATTTAATTGATTCAATATTGTGTTTATGGGCGGAGTCGTCTAATTTGGTGAATTTATTTGTTAGTGACATTTCTTGTCTGTGACAGTTCAGTGTTAAAATGAAGCAGAATAACAAGAAGAAGCCCCAGTTTACTAGAGCTTTTTCCATACGCATTGGTAATATTATTTTCTTTATTTTTTTCTTTACCGCGAGAATTGAGAAATTGTGTCGCAGTTAAAGATAAGTTTCTATTTAAATCGAGCAGGTTGAGTGAACAATTATTATTAGATTGAAACCTGATTTTTTCAACGGACTATTATGATTATTTTTTTAACCGCGTCAAGGTAAATATTGCACTCGTTAAATAAATCTTAATTTGTCGTTAATTGTACAAGGTAAAGACTTCAACTCACGCGTCACTAATGGGGGATATTTGCTTGGAGTTTAAATAACTGCATAAATGGAAAGTTTGAGAAAAATATATATGTATTTTTTTTTATTTTATTTTATTATAAAAGTTAATGGACTCAATTAATGTGACGTCACTTGTTAGGCAACCCAACATACTACTGTCATAACGCTAATGGCGCGAAATGAATGCACTGGAACTTGACTCTTATGCTCTAATTAATAAAGACTATTAATTATCGAGAGGGTTATAACCTACCTTAGAATATGAAATTCTACTTCACGGAAGATATTTAAGAACTTTCAGTAACTAATTTACAATGTACCCTCCAATAGGAATTGAGAATACAAAAATTGCCATTTAGTTTACTGCTAATTTCAAGTTAGTTTACATTTTGCTCTGTCAGTTCTCTAAAAAGTGTATAACCTCGTAGCCTTTCGATTTCTAATTTAATATTTTATGAATAAATATTCTGGTATACCTATGTGAGTATACGTAATTAAACTGTCTAAAAGTATGAGCGCATATTTAACTTCTGCAAAGAAACTAAAATCGTACGGAATGGAGAAAATTCTGCCGCTTCAGGATATGTTAAAAAAGTGCAGTATGATAATGAGCTGCATGCTATATGTGGAGAAGTTCAAACAAGTATGAAAGACAAAATATATAAAGTATAAAGTTAAGATAGGTATATGCGAATTCGTCTTTCTGGAGGTGAATATATAAACACTTTTTCCAACACTCCGTTTAAATATAACTGGTAAATTATTTCTGTCATCATCTTTAAAGTGGCAAGAACAGATCGATGAAAACTTTTAGATTTCCTATCGTCTCTTCTGAAAATAGAACAAATAAAATTGACTAGGTTTATAATAATTCTTGGATAGAATTCATGTAAATAGTAATATTACCGTAATTGTGTATGAAAATTGGCACCGGAATAATATTACTATAAATTTTAATAACTGGGTGCTGCTGTGCTCTTATTGTATGTAAATCAACATTTTACTATTAGAAAGCTATAATAAAATAAAATATAAATAACCCTAACGTACCTAATAAGTAGCTCCCACTTTTCTTTTAACTTGGCATCCTTTGGAAAATTAAACATTTTACATCCACTTTTATTAACATGATCACTCAGGAACAAAATATAAACCCATAGTTTAAACAATTTAAAAGAATAAAAAATTTGATTAGAGAAAGAAAGATTAGGTTATAAACTGTAAATGTGAAATCAAATAAGAGTATTGAAGTTAGCTGCAATTGCATTACTTTCCGCCCACATAATTTAAACTTTCACGTTATTTATTCCTACTGTTGCTCTTTTATATTTGGCATTATTATAATCAAAATAAAGGTTTATTAAATCGCTCTATTAAGTGTAATTTCGAAGCTATTTGAAAGAATTGTTTATAATAGAATTATATCTTTTAGCAGCAACATACTGCTTTTCAACACGGCTGGAAAATCAGCTGAAACAGCGACTTGTCATTTATTAAATTATGTATACACATATGCTTAGACGATGGCAAGTACGTTGTTTCAGTAATGTTTGATCTGTCTAAAGCTTTCGATACTGTAAACAGTTCTTTTCTTGAACTGTATGTATGGGAATAAGGAGGAACTTACTGTCATGGATAATTAGTTACATGGAAGGGAGAAGACTAAAAGTTCAACTAAATAGTATCCAATCAGAGACAGAATTTAACGTATGGAGTTCCTCAAGGCTCTGTTTTAGGACCACTATTATTTATGCTGTACTTAAATAAACTCCAAAACTGTTTAACCACTGGACACTTAACGATGTTTGCTGACGACATAACAGTAACGCTAGCTGCAGATTCAATTGAGCTCCATTCACTGATTAACCAAAAATTGCAAGAGGTTACTACCTGGGCGCAAAGAGACAAACTAATCATTAATGAGAATAAAACAGTTATTATAAACTTTTGTTTACAAAGACAAATTCCAATGTTATTCAACGGGATCAAAATTTCTGTGGCAGTAGTATGTTTGGTTGCATAAGTTGTGAGGTCACAGCTAAATGAGTCCATTGGTGGTGGAAGGTAAGTGACGTAGACAATTTTTCTATGTTCGCGCCACCTATTAGTTCCAAATTCAACTATTATAAACAATTTAATACCTGCATTCATTAATAATAATAATAATAATATTTATTGGAAAATTATAAATTACATCATTTAATAAACCAAAAAAATATACAATAAACACAGGAATAGAGCCACAAAGATAAGATTATGAAGTTAGTTCATCTCGAGAGATTTTATAGCAAGAAAGAGATACTACTAATATAAATAAGATGAGGTGAGATTGAACGAAACTTGGGAAACAGTAGCAACAATGGAACGACATTTTTTACAGGAATCTACTTTACCAGGAAATTAATTTTTAAGTTCAATGCATATTATGCTTAAAATTTTACCTATCTACATTGACAACTTTTAGCCGATGGGATCAAAAACAAGTATTCATTGTACGAGAAAGGATACAAATATAATATTGTTATATGCCGCCCTCTTACGGAGAGACGTTTAATCCCTGGTAACAGAGTGAAAGAACGTCTGCCTAATTAATTACCAGTAAAACGGTAGTTCGCCAGTTGGCCCAGAGATAGCGCCATCATCACAGATAAACTAGAGACCCTATAAAGTAGCGACTGGCCACTCGAGTGGGAGGTACTGATTGGTCTGTATGAAAAGTGGATGCATAATGGCGGCGGAGTTGCTTTTATTTTGACGAGCATAGTGTCATTAGACTCAATGTAATAGGTTTAAATTAGAATAACAGTCTGTTATGACGGATTTGGTCACGAAACAATTAATGATAACGTTATTACTTACATTTTCTCTTTGTCAAAAAAAATACTGCAACCTGCTTTTGACACTTGCGTTACATTGTAAACACACTGATGCCACCACCACCACCTAGATTCCAAGTTGTGGTGGTTTTCACATACACTAGAGTCCCTATACACGCGCGTACTGAAACCAATGCCGCCATGATGCATCCAATTGGGTGGAGTAGGGGCCGAGTGGCCAGTCTCTATAGTGAAGTCAATAACAGACCTAAACTGAATGGTTTTGCCACTAACTCTATCTCTAATGATAGACAGTACTGGGGAAATCATTTGATAGTTGATCATTGTTTTGTAACTGTTAAGAAGGCGATTCAATTACGTTTCGTTAAAAACTTTTTTTATTTTATTAACTAAACGATTTGAGGGTATGATCCTTGACATTTTGGTTTGTATTCCCTCCAAGCAACGGCCTTGAAAGACGCACAGATGTCCTATTGTGATTAGCCAACAGCCGCAAACATCCCATCTGCGCCGATGACCATGAGCGTTGGCAAGGCCGGAAATGATACTTGTTTATTTGCCCCACGTCGTCATATTTGACTTTTTATTGGATTATCTCATGTGCAAACTTATCGATAGTGAAATCACAAGAAGAATAGAATTTCAAAACTATTTTAACAAGATATTTAACCTCACTTGATCCCATAGGCAATTAATATAATTTGGCCTTACCTATCCTCCCAAAAAGATCAGTAATTCTGAAGATTGGAAAACCACATTATGGCGAAAGTGGCAGATTTGTACCTTAAAAAACATATCCAAATCTAAAAATTATGAAGTATAAAAAATTTACCAGGTGTTACATGCTCCTGTATCGCCATGTATATGCATATTGTTTTCCCTTAATACCTTAAAGATATAGAGTTATGAGTCCAAATATGCACTTTCAGATATATTTATGCATAGATTGGTTATGGCATCTTCCTTAAGAAGAAATAATTATGCAAAATCTAAGAGAGCATTTTTTATTTCTAGAAGATTCACTCCAGTTTTCTAAAAAAAAAATAACGTAAAACCAAATATAGGTTGTGAAGCTGGAAGTCGCCTGTGGAATGAGGCTGTCAGGAAGACGCCTACAGACGAACAGTGAGAACGAAGCTGCTGGCGAAGGTGTGATCGACATCTTCACAGACGAATCAATAAAGAAAGATGGAGCTATAGATGGGCGAGCCAGCGAAATACAGACGGAACTGGCGGGGATAACCATAGCTGCAAAAGAGATTGTCCGTAGACAAACTACGGGCAAAACAATCAGCATCAACACAGATTGTAGATAATCACTACTAGCCCTGAGAAGTTACAAAATTATAATCCAAGTACGGACTTCCTGAGACAAAAAAAACTAAACAAAAACTTTACGACATAATTATTATCGCCGCTGGCAATGGCGCTAAGTTGAAGTAAATAGATCCCAGTAAATAAAAAATGCAACAAAAACTTTACAACATAATTATATCGCCGCGGGCCATGGCGCCAAGCATGACATCAAATAACGACCCGAGACCCGACGCACATTAAAAACCTATAAAGGTAAGCGAGTCAATTTGCGAACAGCACTAAAAAAGAGTACCGGTATTTTAATGAGGTCGTAAAGTTTTTCTTGGGTTTCTTATGTCTCAGGATTTTCCTACTTGAACTATACCACAGGAGCAATATGGGAATATCACCAAGCACTTGTGGATGCCTCCAGCATGAATAACATATCGGTATGCTGGGTGAAAGGACATGCAAGTAGTGATAGACTGGCCAAGAAGGCAGCAGGCCTAAATATCTTTGGACCAGGCCCGACCAGTCTGTTATCGATCACGGCGATAACACAAGTAATTAAGAGGACACTCACAACGAATTTAAGAAGCTGTGGGATGAAACAAGCAGCTGTAGGTTTGCTAGGGAACTACTAAAATATCCCAACAAGAGTGTGACCGTTGTGCCATCTCATCAATTAGAGAATCCGTTTTTGGAGAACGTTGGCATACCTTGGCCGATGTAAGGGAGATGCCCCTAGGCGGCTTCACCACCTACTTCGCAAGACTAGGTTGGCTGGATGCCTAGGCGAGGGTTTGCCTACAGGGAAGAAGTTCAAGGAGCCCCATGGGGCTGTTTGACCACCCTCCCAACCATTCGAAATTCCAGGAATGTATAGTTCAAGAAATAAGTTCCCCGATACATAAAGAACGCAACAAAAACTTTACGACATCATTATTTTTGCCGCGGGCCATGGCGGCATGCATCATTAAACGACCCGACGCATATTACAAACCTATAAAGGTAAGCGAGTCAATTGCGGTCTAGACAGCACAAAATTGATGTCTCAAAAACCAGAATTTTCTACCGTAGCGAGATTCTCGGATTTATTGGGTTTTATTTGATGAAGTAATGACAAAAACAAGAAAGATATCGGGAAAATAAAAAAATGCATTATATTTTTTTGTCATTAATTGAATGGAATCTGCGGTAGGTTCTTGATAAAACATATTCAATAGAATAATTATAAATATTCAAAGAATAGTTTTTTTTGTCCATCCGACAGCATACTATAGATTGTTTACTAATTGTGGCGGCAAGCCTGATGTATTCATGTGAATAATATCAAGTTTTAATAAAGAATATTACGAATGTTATCGTTGTTATCTGCATTAGACAACAAGAAGGTATATTAAAATGAACTACATAATTACAATTCTTTGTACATATAAAAATTGTTGATCTAAAGTACATTGAACAACATTCTTGCATACTTTCTACATAAAAAATTATATCTCGTAGATATAAATATTATTAAACATCAGTCAATTTTTTTTATATATTACTTTGTGTAAATAATTGTAACATGATAAACCTTTAATCATGTTTTTTTTGTGAATAACATCAAAATAACAAATAATAATTAGAGTCTAATTATACTTCGATAAAATATAAATATAATATAAAAATCCCAAAAATTAATAATTCCCCAGTAAACAAATTTAACACAGAAAACAGGTTTATCAAATAAAGTTCATTATGTACTGTTTTTGTAAAACTCAATATATTTCGTCGTATTTTAGGTGTGCCGATATATTTGCCAATACTGTATATACACATGGTGTCCTAAGCTCGAAGGTCACTGAATTTGTTCGTCTTATTATTCTAATTACGACCGCATTTAAATTGGACAAAATAAAAATGGCAAAACATTTTTTCACATTGCGATCTGTACGCGTCGCTATAGTATTTTTTTTGTTTCAGGTGAAAGGGCCAATTATGTCAACAGTCCCCACGTCATTGCCATGGTGGGCCTGCCTGCCAGAGGCAAAACATACATTTCAAAAAAACTCTCAAGGTACCTGAATTGGATTGGCATTAACACTAAAGGTAGGTTATAAATAATGTTTATTTTTCTCTTAAATTATGTAGTAATGTTGATGCACATGGTCTTCATAAGCATAAAAACATGGTTTTCAAAACTTAATCTTCTATATTTCTAACTATTTAGTCCTAATTTTGTTATATACCATAAAGAACCATGAACATTTCCTCAAACAATTTGAATTTTTGACATACTGATCGATCGACACTCCCTAACATTATTAATCGAAGCTGTCGATTTCAAATTGTCGTCTTTTGAGATTTTATCTTAAAAGGTCATCTGTACGTTTTTCAAGGTCGTTGTTTAGAGGGAAAACAAATAACACATAACCTCACTTTAGGCAGTTAATTGCTTGCAGGTAAAGCAAATCAAGGATCCTGGCGTCAAAACATTTAGTTGTGTTTGTGATATCGTAGTGTGTATCGTTACGATATCGGAACTTATATCCCGTTACGGTAATTGATTGTTATTGGCCGCCTATTATGAGGGCGTTCCTACCGTAAAGACACATTGATTGACGTTAAAACGTATCGATATAGTAAGAAGTATGTAGGTTCCTCAACGGCAGTCCGTGGTGTAGTGGGTAGGTTGGCTGGTTTTCATCTGTTGTACACGATGGTAGTCAGGCCATCCATCACATACGCGGCGCCGGTGTGGTGCAGCATACCGGCCACGATAATAAGAAAACTCCAAGTGTTTGAGCACAAATTCATGCGCTTCATTTCAAATTCTGGAAGGTACACCTCCTTCAGAGATCTATACGCACGTTGCAACGACATAACCCCGATAGCGGACTACGTCCAACACATCTCTCAAAACTTCTACTCGTTTAAGCTGGGCGATAGTCTGCTAACAAGACACATAACGCAAATTAGACAGCATAATCCCCCATTTCGGATCAAACACCCCTTACCGTACCAGGCGTTACCGATTTTCCGGCAATCTCCGTAGCCAAGTTTCACCAACTATAACTTCCGCTTACCCTATCCACTAATTTTTCATAACTTTGTCTATCTTTAAATCTTCCTGCCCCCATCTTCCTTTCTGTTTGTATCCTGTTTGTTGCGTTTGTTTTTCTCATTTTCTGTTTGTACATGTTTGTTTCTAAATTCGTTTCCATCAAAATTTCAAATAAATTATAACTTTCTTGAAATCCAAATTTTTTAAATCACAGTTTAGGCCAGCCTATGCGCAGCCCGATGTTACATACCTCGTGGAAGGCTCCTCGTTTTAATTTGAGGCTGCCTGGTTTTCATGCGTGAGGTCGGCGGTTCGAATCAACTTTTTACAGTTTTTCTTTACTACATTCTGTTAGCAACTAAAATACGTAATAGAATATTTCTTTAGGTTAGTTCGTTAGGTTAGATATGTTAATACTATTTGATGTAGTATAGTTGCTTATGATAGATAATTTTTTAACGAAATAGAAATCCAATAAAATCCGTCCATTTCTAGTCACATGTCAAAATTCATCCAATTATTAAAGGATTACACTGAAAACATCCCATGGGAGATTGTCACTTATGTCATTATGTTGCTATGCAACGAAAAATTATTGACAGTTTTATAATTTATTTAAAATGTCACGTTCACGATTTGACATATTATTAGAATTTCAAAAAATTATCTCGCCGAATTTACCACGTGCACTGATAATCCTTATATTTTTTTCTAATAATGACCCTCAAGCTTGTTTTAAGTAATTACCCTCCGCCTACGGCGTCGGGTAATTACTATCCAACAAGCTTTCAGTTCATTATTAGAAAAAATTATCGCGTGCCCTTGGCAAATTGCAGCTGATAATTTCCGTTGCCCTAATAGCCGACCAATAAGAATCAATTACCGTAACGGGATATAAGTTCCAGTACTATAACGCTATACACACACAGCCTTGTCATATTTGACATTATGAGGTGCCAAAGTGTGGTTATGTGTTATTTGTTTTCCCTCAGAATAATGAGTTTGAAAAATAAGAGGTCACGTGCAGATGCCTCATTATTCAATTTCACAAAAATGTTTAAGCAACCTCACCATATGAAGTAATACTTTTGTCAACACTGCCTTTGCCAAATCTCAATTATTTACAGCTATTTTTAATTTCAAACCTGCCAAATTCTTTACATATAATTCGCGTATTATAAAAACTGAAACAGCAATTTTTCGGACAGTGAACTAAAATATGAGATGGGGGATTTGCCAAATTATTACGGATTTGAAGCTATAAATAATAAATACCAAATCTTTCATTATTATGCCAAGAACTGGTGACCTTGGAATATAAATAATATAAAATTTTAAAGATGTGGAAAACGTTTAGATTAGAGCGTTCCAAAGTTCCAAAGAAAGAATTCAGATCAAAACTATAGTCCAGTTCGAACGAATCGAATTAACTTGTTACTTGTTCATATTTTTGTTTCATTTTGCAAATATCCTTTGATATATCAGACTTAAAATTCATCTTTCATTTTAATAACGTATAAAAAATTATTTTTAATATAATCAACATATTAAAGAGTCAATTACTTAACTGGAGCGTCCTTAGCACCAAATCTATTTATATTTTAAATTATAGATTCACTTATAATTATCATAACCTTATAGCTAGGGAGATGGTGGCAATACGGATATATGATTTTATTGTAGCTGGCAATAATATGGGATGAAGGTATTGATATAACTGGCCGACTAGAGCAGCTACCGAGCTTGGTTGCTGCTGAGTTTCTTATAATAATATCAAAAACGAAGCGTCTGAACTCAATGTCAATGTCACTACTATAGTTGCATAAAAGTCTACTGTAAATGGGGAATAATTTAATTGACATAACTGACATATTATGTCAATTAAATTATTTTGACAAGAAATCACAATGACATTGACACTAATAAAAAATAATAAAATATATAATGAATGATGCGTTACTGGTAAGAACCATATTTACAAAGGGAAAATCAATCGATTACTTATTATCAGCCACAATAGTATGTGGCATTTGGAAAGTTAAAAATCTGTTTGAAGCTTATTTACTTACGAATATATTTACTCCAATATTTTGAATTGCTACAGAATTATTTAAAATAAAAGAAAATAATTGTAATAAACATTAGAATATTTAAAGCAAGTGGCTGACACAATCAAATTATGTGGGAGCATGTTTTTTATTGCATTTTTAATTAACTATTAATTAAAAACTCAGCAACGCCGTATTGACTGAAGTGGTTTTTCAGGCTTTTTATTATGACGTCTTTACACTTTTCAACTTCACTCACACAATAAAATCCTATACAAATTTCTGCCACCAGCTAGGTCCCTAGCAATTGTGAAGTGAGTTACCGTCTTCGGTTTCAGCGCTGAGACCTCGATCGGCGAAGTTAAGCAGCGTTGGTCGAGTCCGTCACTTGGATGGGTGAACAGCATCTCATTTCACCGTCCTGGTTGAGTGGAAGAGTAGCTGCAGCTAAACTCCGCCAAGACATAATATAAACAAGACATTCAAAAAAATATACTGTGACGGACTATCAGTATAGAACAAGAATGTTTGGTTATTGTTTTCGTCGTCTGACATTTCAGACTATACTTATTTGGAAGAAAATAGTAGTTACACATCAATTTTTTGCAAAGAATTCATAAACAAGTGTCCTTAGGAATAGTAAACAAAAACAATGATAATTCCTGGACCAATTCTAGTGACAAAAAAGCGTTAAACTGTATTTTAAGTTATCTCTGAAAATTTAGTTCATTAGTAGGGAACACATATTTGTTAAATAAGAGAATAAGTAATCATATAGGTATAGTGGAGTTCATCTGTTATTGGCATTCAAAAAATGCAACAAAAACTTTACGACCTCATTAAAATACCGGTACTCTGTACTATTTGTTCGCAAATTGACTCGCTTACCTTTATAGGTGCTTGACCCTGAACACGGACGTGCCTCGTAGATTGAGAAATAAAAAGAGCTTAATTGAGACTCTGAAGGACTTCGTGCACTTTATTTTTTGATTTGAAGAAGTTCGGGGGGGGGGGGGTTGCGCCTAAAATGTCGGACAAGGTCAAATACTACACCCAGTATCAGTACTACCTCAGATCTTGGTTTACACTTTGGGTTGTCTGCGTCGAGAAGCACTGGTTTTGATTTTAATAATTCTGGCAGAGGCAGAGTCAATTGCTACACCCAGTATATAAAGCTTTTTGAGCTTTAAGTACACCTGATTTTAAATTTTTAGTTTAAAGACACTGATTTAATAATGTCTGTAACAGGATTATTTGAACACCCTGTAAATGAGTCTTGAATTAAAACACTTGTTTTAAACTTGTTGTCTGTTGCCTGGTCGATAGCCGAGTGGGTTAAGGCGCGGCGCGAGGTGGCAGTCACAATTAATCACACGGACACATCGGGTTCGATTCGTGGCTTCGGCACTGTCGGAGGAAATGGTTGCAGGTCCGCGTTTTTTCAATGTGTAACCCCCTTCCGTACAAGCCCTGGCTTCTGGAATTGGGGGTTGTCTAATTTGTGTGGTGTTTATTTATTTATTTAAAACGAAATTAAAAACATTTATTTAGAGAAATTAACAAAGTACGAAATTCTTTTTTAAAATCCTAAATATTTAATTTTTTACACGAGTTGTGAAAATGATAACGTTGCGATACGGAAATTTCGGTTTGGTAAATTTTTTATATTTTATTTAGTTTTGGTTTAAGAGTGAAAAATTTTCCTTTTATTTAATGCGCGAGGGCAAATTGATTTGTTAGTTTTTTTTTTACTTGGACAGCCAAGGAAGCAGCGTGGCCACTCGATTTTGTTAATGTAAGCGTAGGGGAAGCTATATTAAACACTTGGGGTTTTTTGAGACTTCGCTCTCGAAAGCACAGAAACTAACTTGAGGTACACCAACTGACTTGGCCAGAGCGTGCTAAGCTCGGCCTTTATATGGTTCGTTGGGGACGTCGTGCGGAAGGCTGGAAATGTCCCCAGCCATTCAGTACGGGCTGGGGACATATTGCGCAATATTGCATCAGAAATGTAAAAATGTTAAAAATTCGAAATTGAACAATATATGACCATATCGACATTAAAATGGGGATTTTTTTATATTAAAGCGAAGTTTGAATCGATATTACTTTTTAAGTTGAAAGAAATTGTTTTAAATAATGTATCAATTTCGAAACGGCCCCGTAAAGTCCTCCCGAAGGTTCTGCACAAAGAGTTGAATTGATATAAATTTGTGCCTATTGGTCTACAGTGAATGAAGTGGATTCAATTTAAATCGAGATACTGCTTGCGAGTTCGGAAATAAGTTTTGATAACAACGGGGAATAGAAGTACCAGGAAGTGAGTTTTGATATAACGAAATTACCGATACTCTAATTGAACATTTGAATGGAAATCGAAGTTTGTTTTTATATCAAAGGTGAATGAACAGTTGAATCGAAGGAGACAATAATTTGTAAAAAATTTCTGGAATCGAAATAAAATGTTTCGACTGGGGGAATGGAAAGTAGTTTTGATGTCGATCGAGATGGTGCGGGGACGGTATTTTTTAGGACAATTATTTGTAAGGTTCGAGCTGCAATTTAGTTAATTCGTAAGTTTGAATGTTACTATTGATGAATTTAGAATATTTATGAATTATCTATGAATTGTCAATTTTTTCAGATTTGTTTATAAAGAATTGTACTTTTTTCGTAAATTTAAGTGTCTGAAGGACTGTTTCATTGTGGTTTGACTTTCTGAAGTGAAATATTGAATTATTTTGTGATTTTTGAAGCTTTTAAAAATTTTCCATTCGCCTATTTATGAAAGGTACTATAACAACACAACGACGATAATAATTATGTCGTAAAGTTTTTGTTGCGTTTTTTGAGTGCCGATAACAGATGAACTGGATTTTATCTCATTATTTTAAATCACTCTATCTTAACAGTGTAGCTGAGTGACAAAACTAATCCAGATATTATTATGTCTTGAAACATGATATCTTCACCAACAATCTGTCCTGTAACAAGGAGAGTAAATTTGACTTTGTTGTTGAAAGTGAAATAAAGTTGACATGTTGTTTTAATGATATACAGCATAATGAGAATAAAAATAATGTTATTTAACTACGTGATGGAGGTAAGATCTACTTTTACTACTTGTTATTGATTTATGATTATGACAATAGTATTAATAATAAGCTTGTCTTTCTTGGTCAGTGACACTTCCTATGAAGTAGTTTCCAAAAAAGCATTGTTTTAACAGAACTAAATTCCTTATAAAATAATATATATACTGTTGGACTTCTCGTGCTTTCTTAATTCAAAGTGAGTAGTATAAGTGAGATTCTTAAGTAAGCAGTAAAAACCAATTTGTTTCAGATTATACTATTTCCAATTAACACCAACGGTTTAAAACTTCTGGTTAATTTACCCTTGACAGTCAAATAAAAACAATGGTTCAATTTATTTTAAACTATTCGTTAACAAGAGTTAAATTTATACATCACCCACTTGACTGGATGATTCGAAACAATTCAGGCAACTGAAATTGAGTGGAATAAGCCAAATCAAATAGAAAATATTGATACATTTTGTGTTTGCTTTCTATTTATTTTATTTTTATGTGGTAGTGTCCATTTTTCTTTCAATTCCCTAACATAATGTGAAGTAACTACATGGCCTTTCATCTTGGAGGCTCGAGTTTTAAGAATTTCAGTTAAGTGATTTTACCTTTGTCAAATTCATAGTTGTGAGATTTTCCCGTTGAAAAGATTAGAACAGAATTCTGTTGTCACTTTTCTAATGCGACATCTCGAATTGTTTAATACCTTTGCTAATAATAATCAGTCAGCAGACTGATTATTCAAAGATATAATTGTAATCTATTAGGTCAACGAATATTGCAGCAACCATAACCTATTTTTTTATATTTTCACTACATTTTTGTGTTAAAATTTTATATGAACATACAACGTACCACGTGACTAATGATTGTAGGTTTTAAAATATTGAATCCTAAGTTTAATATTGTACCATGTTTATTTGTTCTTTTAAATTTATCATATTTTTTAATGTAATAATTAATGAATGATAAATAAAAAATGATTTAATAATATCTGCTATGCTTTTTCTGATTCTGCTGAATTTGTATTGCGATTATTTTCATTATCAACGTATTTTCTACGTTTTTAGTGTTTAACCTGGGTGAATACAGACGTCACGCCACCTCAGCCTACAAAAATCATGAGTTTTTCCGGCCCGACAACACCGAGGCAATGGCAATCCGCGCGCAGTGCGCCATCGAAGCTCTCCAGGACGTCTGCCAATGGCTCGAAAACGGCGGGGAAGTCGCCGTCTTTGATGCTACGAATTCCACAATGGACCGACGAAGGGTCATCCATGATTTTGTGGTTAATAAGATGGGATTCAAACTTTTCTTCGTTGAGTCGGTAAGAATTGGGATCTTTAATGCTAAAAGTAAATTCAAAATTTTACTAACATTGAAGAGTATATTCTATAAAATGTAGGGTGGCACCAAGATTCATTAACAAACTTGTCCAGTATGTCGGTAGCATAATCATTGCTGAACTGGCATACTGGGAGTTTTTTTCGCTCTCGCACGAGAGAGAGAAAGTTAGCTGCGAAACCCGACCAGGTTTCTTGACCTATATATGACTAAAAACTGATAAGCTTATTTCTTTTTTAGGTTTGTGATGATCCAACTATTATTGAGCAAAACATTATGGAAGTTAAAGTTAGCAGCCCTGATTACACCAACATGAATAAAGATGCAGCTCTTGCCGACTTCCTTCAGAGAATTCAACATTACCAAGAAAGATACAACCCGTTAGATGAAGAACAGGAAAGGGACGTCTCATTCATGAAGATCTATAATACTGGCCAGAAAGTTGTCGTCCACAAACATGAGGGACACGTCCAAGCCAGAATCGTTTATTACCTAATGAATATACACATTACTCCTAGAACAATTTATTTAACGAGAGTAAGTAACATAATTTTACTAGGCTTTGTCTTGTACATTTCTCGTCATTGTCATTTGTGTGGAGCAGTGTTGGCCCCGTTGCTTGTTGTGAATGGCCCTATTATTTCGTTAATGCATCTGAAAGTGTTTTGTTTACAATTTCAACTCCTTCCCTCAGAATGTGACATATTCAGACGCAAACAGCCATGAAACAGTGTTGCAAAATTCGATAAACTGTCTATCAGTTATACAAGTACATATGTATTTATTTAATTACGACAAGTTTTAAGAAAAATATCTTTTCCGTTAAATAATAGCCATTTTTTTAGCATGGTGAAAGCGATCAGAATTTAGAGGGACGTATAGGAGGTGATTCAAATTTAAGCCCAAGAGGCAGACTATACGCCAATGCTTTATCAACCTATATTCAAGAGCAAAAAATTGAAGGTCTTAGAATTTGGACGTCGTGGCTTAAGAGAACTATTCAAACAGTCGCTGGTCTCCATGTACCCCAAGAAAGATGGAAGGCATTGAATGAAATAGATGCTGTAAGTTTCTCCTCGAAGTAAACTCTTTCATATGTGTGTCTAGAATAGATTTTAGACTTCTCTTGTTACAGGGTGTCTGTGAAGAACTGACCTATGAGGAAATAAAAGAAACGTACCCAGAAGAGTTCTCCTCTCGAGATTTAAATAAATTTGCCTATAGATACCCTAGAGGGGAGAGCTACGAGGATTTGGTAGCTCGTCTAGAACCAGTCATCATGGAATTGGAGAGGCAAGGCAACGTTCTCGTGGTATCCCATCAAGCTGTTCTGCGTTGCCTGCTGGCGTACTTCTTGGATAAATCAGCTGGTATGAAAAACATGATTTTTCCCAGAAACAATAATTCGTTTCTAAACTAATTTTACTTTATTGCTGACTGTATTTTTTGTTGTAGATGAGTTACCATATCTAGTAGTCCCATTACACACCATAATTAAACTAACCCCTGTTGCATACGGCTGTCGAGTGGAACACATCTCGCTTAACATCGATGCTGTGGACACCCACAGGGCAAAACCAAAGGTACTATTTTTTAGTTTTGTACCAGTCATTGTTTCCTAAAAGTCCTCTGTAAGAACTTTTCTTCTGCTTTTAAAATCATTTAAAAATAACAAATCCTTGCATGTAACCTATTAAAACTTTTTTCAGGAACCAGGCCAAACCCTACCAGTAGAAAAAGAAAATTTTAGCTAGATTTTGAAAATTATTAACCTCTTGTCTGAAAAATCTGGTCATTTTATTAATTTTGATGGCAATAAATGTTCCAACACTGACAATAATAATAATTGTGTGTAGTGAAATTTTTAAAATGACCATTTTATTTGAAGATAATAGTAAAAATTCAATTGTTAGCAGTTAGTTGTTGGTAGTTGTATATTACTTGTACACATGCAGAATCTCTTGATGAACTAAGTCCCTGTATGGGTGGCTTTCACCATATATTATCCTGTGAGGTGTCTAGAAACTAGTAATCGGATGTTTTTTAAAATGGCTTCTAAACAAAAGACAGAAGGATGATACATTTTTAAACATGTATTAGCTGAAAACATAGGTGTCCCATATTGGGAATTTGAAATGTTCATGCACAGACAATTTAGAAAAATAAGAAAGAAAATAAACTCTTGTCACTATACACCTAGAAAATAATAAAATTTAATGAGAAAGTGCTGAAAAGTAAATAACATTACAGTGTACGCTAATCTGGGGCAATAGAAATCTGATGAACTTCACACGGCAGAATTAACAAGGAGACCAAATATAAACAAACTTCTGTTAAACAGAGATTAAATATGATTTATATTTTTTCCACACAAAAACAATATTAAAACCAAATATTAATTTCTTTATGTATCAATGTCCAGTGTTTTCAATTCGTGAGTAATTTGGATCTGGTGCGACGAATTTTCCAAGTGTCTACTTGGCAGATGTTACTTTAATCAGGCCTCGCTTAACACTAAATTGGTTTAAATTTTAAATTATAGATTTACCAATCATTAGCTTTATACTATAACGGAATAAAAATATTAGTACAGAACAGGAGTTTTTGGTCATCGTTTAGTCAATTTAACACTCCAGGCTATACTTATTTGGAAGAAAATGGTAGTTACTGATCAAATAGGATTATTTTTTTGCAAAAAAATCATAAATGAGGGTCCCTATGGAACATAAGCGAACAATTTGATAATTCTTGAATGATTTTAATATTTTTCACCTATATGCACTACAAAATCAATTCCTTTTGGGTCAACTTACCCGTTCTAGTGTAAAAATGCGTTAAACTATGTTATATCTGAAAATTAAGTTCATTAATGGTGAACAAATGTTTGATAAATAAAAAATAATTATCATATAAGTTATTAGTGTAAACAGTAATATATTCTTTATCACTCTGTAGCTGGGTGACAAAGCTAATCCAATTATGATTATAATATCTTGAAACATGATGGATGTTATCATCACCCACTATCTATCCTATAACAAAGAAAGTAAATTATATTTGAAAAGAATGATCTGATTGTTCGTGTTTGCAATAGTATTTTAGCAGATATTACTCTTGTTAAAGTTCTAATATTTTAAAATTCAAAATATAAATTGTACAAATATTAGTGCGTCCACCAGTGGTGCTGGAGGTCTCGGTTTCATTAGAACCAGGCCAGTATGACAAATTTTTCAGGTCTACTTGACAGATGTTATGAACATTAAAGAAATGGCACGTAGTTCGAATCCAATACTAGTTTTGAGACACCTTTTGATAAGGACGTTTTCTTAAATATATGGTCCCTGCATTTATTGTTGGCCTGGATCCAATTCTGTGCTTTAAAAACAGTCTCTCGATACGCTTCTTGAAAACATTACATTTTTCTCCTCTCTTTTACTCCATATTGCTCTATTTTTTTATAATTGACGTTCACATAGTGGTTTCAATCCTGGCTTGTTTTGAGGCAGCTTGATTCCTGCATGTGAACATAGTAAACAATTTTTGTGTTTTAAATGTTTATATTTATACCTGTCTTAGAGTACAATAATGAAACCTGTATGCATGACTTATTTTGTCTGTTATAAAGTTTAACTTAGTTTAGTAATTGTTATATTTATAGTTTAATTTGTTATGGACGTTTACAGGAAGGGTACAAATTCAAAAGATGTATTTTTTAAAAAACACATCACATTCTCTTTTTTACATATATCTTGCCATTTTAATTATGACTAGGAAATGTAGACAAGACATTGAGTATGTTAGATGCTCAAAAGTGCGTTTTAAGATGATTTGCAATCATTTTTTTTTAAACGCACAAAAAATATGTAATAATACATAAAAGTATTGACTAAATACAGACAGTAATTTGTGACTTCCACAGATTACCCCTGAGCAATAGAAATGTGGCAAATATCACCAATTAATGCAGTGTATACATCAAAAGGGACACTGATGTTATAATATCTGTCTATATCCCCAAAGATTGTGCGAAAAATGCTATTTTTCACGCATTCTCCTGAATAACTAATAAATTAATCTGATGCAACTCCTACTAGAGTAGCCCCAGGCACGCATTTCTTCCAGTAGAGTAAAATTCCTAAAATAATACTTTCATGGTGTTTCACGTGCTTTAATTATTTTTTTAAATCTCAATAGATTCTTCTTCTGTATGTACACTTCTCCATGCTGCAAAACTAAATATTTTGGCCAAGTCATGTACTCAATGTCTTGTTCTTGAATCTGTTTATTTTATACAAGGTGATTCGTAATTATGTGGCAATACCTCAAGAAGCCAACATTAAAACAAAAAATAAACTATAGTTCGCTATTTAAATTATACTTCAATACTACAAAATAAGGGTGGTAAAGTCCATCAAGTACAGCTTATCCTTGCTTCTATACTTCGTATGTGTACGCGCAAAATTCGAGAACCGATTTTGATAAAATTTTTACTGTATTAGGGAATCAACATAGACTATCACTTTGTGCTATCATGGATAATAGTATAGATATAGGCGGAATGGTACAAAGCTGTCTTGGTGGTACCAGTAAGGTTCAATGCCATGCAATTCACAATACAGGCCGGTGCTGTGTTGCCTGATTTGCTCATTAATATTCAGTGAAATTTATCAATCCATGCTAGTAAAATAACATGCGGTCTCTATATATCAATAAAAGTACCTTTCTAGAACCATTAGATAGAAAACTGTTTTCCTTCTTGAGTTTTAATTGTAAATGAACAATTTATGGGATGAAGAATGAGACCGCCTTCAATAAATTTTTTAAAATGTGGACATTTCAGGATACCAAAGTATATTATGTTATGCAGCGTTCTTGCCTAAAATTACAATTTGATTTTCAAGTAGTATATAATTACCAAAGAAATGACTTCAATGAGCCTGCTTTGGGAGCTTATTTCACCTTAATTCTGTGGTGTTAGATTATGATTTTTTGTGTATTACTGGCCTGTAATTAAGACTCACCTTGCAAATTTCACAAAACATGTTGTTGAAAAATGTAACCATGATAAAAGAAAGCAGGAGGAATAAATATTTCGATTCAGAGTTTCAAAGCCTGTTAAAGAGTACAATTTTAAGCTATTTCTCCATTACGTTTTGTTTTGTAGTTATGCAGATTTCCAATTTAAAGGCGAAACGATGAAGCCTTCATCATTGTTCCGCACTTTCATTTCAATTTTGGGTAGCTCCATTCCTTTAACTTATCAAGAAATATTTAACGGATGTTTCTGATTTTCGTGATCGGCACCCTCCTCATAATAATGAACTAACACTTAAATCTATCCCAACAGTATTTCCATTAAAAATGCGGTGTTCAGTTCTCGAATATTCCTCTTGCCATATTACGTGTTTTAGTTTTTCTAAGTACAACTCAACTACATGACTTCATAATTATAAAACTTATGGGAGATTTATAGAGTGACTTTTAATTATTCGACTGATATATAAAAAAATATTGGTAATAATTCGATTTTTTTACTCACTTTGATCATTAGTAGTTCAATAAAGATATAAAAATTATATTATTTATTTGCCTGCAACTAATACGCTTTCATAACGGTTACGGCTCCTTTGAAGTAGTTAAGTGGACGGTAGACGAGCTGCGCCAATTATACGGGAATACCCGCAAGATGATGCATATTTATTGGAGCATTCATCCTAAATTGTATGTTCCGCGAGACATTGGCCTTATGGACAAAGCTGACCCTCATATTTGAATGTAGGTCACTACTTTGGCCCTACATTCATGGATATAACGGCTTTACGAGCGCGAAAGTGCCAATTTCTTAAAACTATTTGTATTTGACTGTCGGACTAATTAAACAAACAAACCTGTCATAGTCCTCCAGCCAATCAAAAGTCAAGTATCTTTGCCTGCATAGGGCACATGGTTCTGGATACAGCCATTGATATTGAGAAATGTGAGGAGTGGCTATAGATAATTTGCTGGCGCTTCCCCTGTGGGTAGATCAGGAACACAGAAAAACTGCCCAGTATCACACACAAAAAGAAATTATTTTCGAAAAACAATACCAAAAAGTGCAAGTACAAAAGAAAAATACAAGTATATAATATTAGGTTTTTGTTACTACTATTGTATCATATTACGTTTTATATTTTATTATCTCTTAAATAATATATTCATTAATGTGTCAAGTTGTTATCCACTATTATGCACAATTTAACCTTACAAAGTGAATTTGGATTTGAAGTGAACATGGAATTTTTCATAGCTTAATCATTTTTTCTAATGTTTTTCAATAAAATTCCTTAAGTAATGTCAACAAAAAAAAACTTCTAATTAAGTTCCACTGGTATACACAGATTAAGAGTAAGAGAAACCTCACTGAACAACCAATTAGTACAAGTAGATTGCTACAATAATTATTCGATGACAGCTTTATAATACATGCTTCTACATGCGTCGACGAGACTCGGTAACTCCAATTCGATAATCGCATCTTTGAGTAGTTATTGAAGGATATGCCTGCCCAATATCTAAAATTTGGGGTTTTGCATTTAATGTTGGGTTGTTCATTATTTTTGGCGACAACTTTCCTGGACAAATTTTATTACTATACTCAAACCGTTAGAGGAGGATAGAGAGCTCTTACACGTTGCCATGACATAACCCTAATAGCAGACTACATCCAGAAAATTTCACAGAAATTTTATACTCTCAAGCTGGGTGATAGCCCTCTAATAGAACATTACCTAAATTAGACAGCATAATGCCTCTTTCAGGATAAAATACACCCTACCTTACCAGACGTTGCCCATTTTCCAAAAACTGCTCTAGCCAACTTTTCACTTACCACAACTTCCTTTTACTCCATCCTATCCACTTTATATCCTTAATTTTTTTCATTTCAATTCTATTTTTTCTCTTCACAACTAACTCTACCTTTTACTAGAGCCAAAACTCATTTTGCACCAGAATGTTAGAAAAAGATAGATTAGGCAGCTGGGATATTGTCGCTGCAGTAGTTATCTCGAATGGGTTTTTTCGTTGTGGATTTGATTTTGGCATGTCAAAGGTCCGTGGTTCAATCCCAACGCCCTACAGTTTTTTTTGTTATAAAATGTCAAATATGAATTTTATTTTTAATGGTTGGGTTAGAGTAGGAACAAAGAATTAGCTGTGACCTGTGAATAAAAGTCTGCCAAGAATGTTCATTTACATGTTTTACAAATGATGATTTAAAAAAAAAAATTCAGAATCAAAGCTCACACATTTACTTGTCCTGTACCTCGTACAACTACGAACTCTGAGTCAAACTAACAAGAATCCAAATATTTATTTCTCTTCATCCTTACTTTGACATTTATGTACCCTGCCTAGGTAATTCGTCCGTTTAATAACATTTGTTTATTTAGTTGTTTTTTATACGTAATATACAATATTTGTGACGCCATGGTCCATGTCTTGCCTTTCTTGTCTCTAAATATTAATCGTGCCAAATTTTAATTTTTTTTATTTTTTATTGCTGATCCTTGCCTGCCCCAAAAGCGAATTATTAACAAATAACGTGGTTAATTACCACAAAAATTAATAATGCACAATGTTTTTAAGGTTCCCGGTGAGTTGGAGGAGAAGTTCAGGTTGAAAGGCAAACTTAATAATTCTACTTGATTGCCAAGTTTTTATAGTACGACTGAATACTGGGTGCCTAAAAAAATGTTAATATTGATCTTCATTGATGTGATGTACCACCTGTTTGGTTTTAGTTTTTTATAACCAATTGTCGAGGGTGTAAGTAGTTAGCAAAACATAATATGAAAATTATTCAAATTTGGAACCAATGTGTACGTGCAATTTCTGACATTTTATGTGTATATAGATAAGGTGTATTTCAGACGTATGTACTTTATATTATGTAACTGAAACTTATTTCTATCGTCTTACTGTGGTAAAATAATATGATAAGTGTAATATATTATAATAGTTGTTAAATAAAGTTATAATTATTTTATTTTGTAATGTATTGGTTTTATTTCATTTAATATCAAGATTGATCATTCAACATCTTTAAGCTGCTATAGGTAAGTCGAAATTTAAAATGGTGCAGATTCTATGACTGTTTATTTATGATATATTCATTGCTGTCTTGTGTTTTGCCGTATAATTGATGTTTTCTTTTGTCGAAACTTCACAAATACTCTATTAGGTAGGGTCTATTATGCCTAGAGATTCAGAAAGGGGTACCTCCAGAACGAAGCACCCATGCAACAACCGACATTGCCTACGAAACCGTTATCTCTATTTGAATTATATTTATTTGCTTCTCTTCTATCGAGTTCAGTAGATTAGGCTACACTGCTTCTTCTTGTTAACAGAGGTCAACAATCCAGTGTGTGTACAAAGAATGCTCATAGTTCGCAGTCTGCAGGGGATTTTTTACCATGGGAACTTGTAACGGATCCGCAGTTAGTGATTTTTTGAAGGGCTACGGGAATTTATGTTTACGGAGTGCTGCGACTTCAGTGTTGTTCACCATTCGTCAAAGAAATCAGTCCGGGATAACTTGGACGAACTCTCCCAATTTAGGAACAAATAAATTTTGATGTTAAAATTTTTACTTTATCAAATTTCTGTCATTTTTCAACCAATCTTGATAAAATGTTAGAACACACAATTTTAAAGGACGCCAACAACTGGAAAGTTGGGAGGCCGCTAATTTATTTATTTTTTTTTGGTGAAATTATATCGTAAATAAAGACATACGGCTTGCTCATTTGTATGACCCAAATCGACACATTTTCTCCGCTGTCGCAGGGAGAGTATACGGATTCACGTAAACGTTCTGGCTACTGACGTCACACGGCCTAGTCTCGCACACAGGTACGTATTCTATCCTCACACCGATCCTTGATTTTAAACATAAACCTTAAAATTTGCGGTAAAATTTTTTGTTCTCATTTTTTAATCATAAAATCTCTCGGTTTCAGTTAAAATAAAAAAATGTCTAACCTGCCTATTGGCAGGATTAGGCAGCAATAATTTACACACAGATTATTAAAGAATTTCTTTCTCTTTAATGAGACATACTTTTATCTGTACATATTTGCGTATTATCTACAAATGCACATTTTTTACAAACAGGTATCACTAATGACTTCATTCTGAAGTCATTGGGTTTCACTATCATTTTAGGAAGGAAGGGCTTTTTAACTTATAACTCTAAGGGGACATTAAACAGGTGAAGTGCTCATCATTTTTTACTACGTGAAAACACGGATTACTAAAAATATTAATTCCTCCCCATGAGCAAAGAATTCATGAGAAATTGCGTCATTTATGTCATGCTTTTAGTGAAAAATGGAGTAAGGTATAGCGGCATAAGGTCCGGTTCAGAGAAAAGTTTTCCATGTGGTTTAATGAAAGTTTTATATTTGAAATTGACGAGCCAACCCAATCTACGTCTTCTGGTAGACCAAGTCTCCCATTTAGCATTGTTAGCAAAGGAACATGAACAAGACTTGTACTTGATGTTGCAAGCTGCAGGTATGGCGGTTCGTAAAGAAGGTAAAATAGATTTAACAGCAGTTGTAAAGAAATTACCCAAGGTATGGCAACTGTTTTTATGGCCTAACAAAAATCCAATTAAGTATACTGCTGAAGAAGCGTTAGAATTTATTTTGGTCCAATTTCAGTAAACAATAGTATCTAGATATTCCCCCATGGAGCTATTTCTAGAAATTTTGATATATACCCCGACTACAAAGAAATTTGGAAGCAAAGAGGAGAAGAGGGAGTTTCGTGAACCACGACTTTGTCTGACCCTGTATAACTCCCATACAAAGAAATAACATCTAATAACTTTCAATTTGTTACCACCAAATATAAAATGCATTTACCTTAAAAAGATTTACGATTACAACGAAAAATTTATTTTGGCCACAAAAATTAATTGGCCTCAGAAATCACACTGTACATTCTAAGGAATTATTTGGTTTTTTTTTAATGCCTTATTTAGATAACATCCTGGGGGAGTTTAGCATTAGCTATTCTACCACTCAACCAGAGCACATACACAGAGAGAATTATACAATGACCATTCCCTACCACAGTGCCATCTGCCGCAGCCGAGACTCGAACTCAGAAGTGGTACAACAACTAGCCGTGTTGTCTCTCATACAACCGCGTCTAATCCACTGCTACCAACTTGGTAACACATGAAAAACGCCACTACATACATACTGTTATGTGCTGCCCTCTAACGGGGAAAGATGTGATTAAGAGTTGGTCGGAGTGTATTAGTCATCCATGCTTCCAATTTTAATTGTAAATGACTTCACGTCAATAAAATGACGCAGCTGAATGTACGGTGAGAGATAGAGATGTAGTAGAATATGACATTGGACAAATTTATTATACCTAATCTTTAAATTTCTCTGTGCATTTGAAGACATTAGGGCTAATTTTATTTTAGTTCTACAAAAGGGAAAATGTTTATTTTAATGATACCTATGCAGGGCGATAAAAATTATTTTTGCAAGTCGATAATAGAAGAAAAAAAAATTATTTTTTTATATATACTTTTTTTTCTCTCATATCCCACATTGTAACATGTTTTTAATGTCTTTTAGTGAAAGCCGTTTTTTAAAATAATGATTTATATGAGAGTGATTTGCACAGTCTTTCCGGCTTATATCCGGAGCGCTCTTAAGTCCCTGTTCAAGGTGAAGGGAAACCTGTTATTCTGTTACTCTCTGACTAGTAGGGTGGCGCCGTCTATGAGCCAATTGACGAACAATCATTTAGTATATAGTAGAAAACTATGGAGGATTCCAGAATATTATGGAATAGGGTTCTGGTACATTTCAAGTGTGTATATAAAGAGGTGAATCCAGCAGATGGGAACAGTACAGTTTAGTAAAGTATAAAGAACAGTTCAGTTTAGTATCCAGTATAGTTCTGGTTACAGAGACAGTTTGTAGGTTAGAAGAGTTCAGTTCAGTGAAGTATACAGTACAGTTCTAGTATACAGAGAGAGTTTTTAGGTTAGATAAGAGTTTACAAGTTTAAGAAGAAAAGTAAAGTACAGTTGTGATTTAAAAGTAGTGAATTTATATTAGATTGTTATTATTAGTTGTGTAATTTAAGTGATTAATAAAATAGTGGTTTGTGAAGATTCTTGTTGCAAGTTATTTGAACCCACAGTGTGTTTACTGAAGACTGTAAATACGTAACAACAAAGGATTCGAACTTGGGACTCCTCGGTTGCAAGCCTGACAAGAAAGCGTTGAGCCACTGAGCCGGTAAGAAGAAAGAAGACTATATCCAAATATAAACAGATTTATTTTAAAATTTTCGTTCTGAAACAAATATCTGCTCTGCCGATGAAGCCGCACGATTCCTCGAAACCCAACAAAACATCCATTTAAAATATAATACTTCGATTCTTATTTACATGCAGAATTAATTGTGGAAATGTCATGTTAAAATAAACCAGGAGTCAGTGCGGCCTCATCCAAATTACAAAATTATTATTATATACAATATTATAAAATTAATATAGTTTTGGTACAAAATAGAATACAATCTCTTGCAAATAATCGAAATTACATAAAAAATAAATAAATACAAAAAACACGTATCGCTTCTATCTCTCCCTATACCAACGCCCTCTCGGTTTCCGCAACATTCTGGGCGACTTAGGCGACCCGGGCATTCGCCTCTGCCTCCTGTTCGGCCGCTTCGGTGTAGTGCTTTGTTTGTTCAATAGTTTATCACTGTCAAGTTTCTGGACACAAACGTACGGTTGGAAATCGGTACTGTTAGTCACTTTGTTTGTCAATACTTTATCGTTCACGTCTATTTTATCTACCCTGTCGACATCACAATTTTCTTCCTTATTCACATCACTTAAAGCTTGGTCACTCTTATTTGCACTATTTTTTAAATTAACTTTTTTAATACTATCAGTCGAGTTTGCGTCTTCCTCACACATCTCCTCGTCGGAATCCATATTGACGCTCATAGAATCTATTGTACTATCATCATTATCATCCTCTTTCTCCTTCTCCTGGCCGCCTTTCTTCGCCAGCCTCCTATGCTTATTTGGCCAACCTGTCTTGTTCTTCTTCTTTCTCCTGCCAGGCTTCCTTCCGGGCGTGCCATTGAAAAATCGTCTACAACTTCTCTCGTCCTCCTTGGACTTGCCCTCCTCGTACAACCTCAAGATGTCTTTGACGTCCATTTTACTGTTGTGAAAATCTACCGTGTTTTCTTCGGCCACCTCCAATTCGTACTCTTCCAGATCGCCATCCAATGCCGTATCCAGCTCATCGTCGATTTGGCGAGCAATCGCCAAGTAATCTATTTTCGGCCTAAACCTTCCATAGGGTATTACTTTAGGCTTCACTTGAGGTTGTTGCTGCTGTTGTGGCGTGTCCTGGTGCTCCTGCGGTGTGTTACCCTCCTCCTCGGGAATGGTTGGCAAACTTTGACTCAGCTCGTCCAATACCTTGTTCCTCCGCCTCCTATGCTGAATCAAACTGCTTAGGATCGCCAAGGTGGATGCATGCTGTCTAGGCGACTTCCTAGGATTCTTTCCACTCCCTCCTGGCTGTGGTTGTTGCATAGCCAATCTGGGGGGTCTACCTCTCCTCTTTCGTTCCACGGGTTTGATTTCATCTAAGCTGCAGGAAGAACTAACCGTTATTGCGCTCATTTTACTGTCCTCATCTAAATCGGGCTCGTACAGAGAGGGTGTGGAAGTGGTCATGCTGGGCTCTGGAGTGCTGCAACCCGATTCCAAATCTGAGACTTGTTCGCACAGACACTTTATTAGTTGGCTATAATGGTTTATGCAGACTTTTGGATCCAGCGGTTTAATAGACGGCATCTGGTAAGGTAAGATGAAGGGGTCCCAAAAGTCTGAAACGAAAATTCATATCAGAGTGGAAGTAGAGTAGAGTTTTATTTCATGTCAAACAATCTTACATTGTATACGCACGTCAGTTACAAAAAAAATGAGAAAAGTACATATATAAAAAAATCAGATGTATAAAGATAGACACAGTAAAAGATAAGTAATATAATATACAGTAGTATTAGAAAAAGCACAAAAAAATTCGCATAAAATTTAATACTTAGTGTTGAAACGGTTACGGTTGGGGAACGGTTTAGTTCACGGTTTTTGCTATTATACGGTTAACCGTAACCGTCTATTTTTCACGGTTGTTATACGGTTCTTGCAGGTCTGAACGTGCAACTCGCAACAGCGGGCGCGGCGGCACCGATACGGATAAGAGCCTGTTAGTTGACGGTGCAGTTACTGAAAGCGCGTCCGTCGGACTCTGTGTTGTGTTTGTGTTTTCGCGGTAAAAATGTCGCATACACGTAAATGAGAAATTACCAATGTATGGAAATATTTTACAAAGGCATCCGATGCGGCCATCAGCGCTGTTTGTAAATTCTGTGATGCAAAAATATCACGAGGGGGCAAAAATGCGTCAGTTAAGGGTTTTTCAACTTCAATTTATGGAATCATCTTAAACGATGGTACAGTGAAGATATAGAAACAGAAACGGACGTTCTCCACTGCAGGGCTTGTGCAAACACCCAAGAGGAATGGTTGAATCCGCAGAATTTGCAAATGTTATGTTTCCTAAATAAAAATTTGTCTGCTGGAAATTTTGAATACTAATTTTTGTTCTTTTGTTCTTTTTTGTATTTTAAATTTTCAGTTTAAATATTTTAACTACATTTTTAAGTAGGTAGATACAGATGCGTACCTATATTTAAAAATTTAAATAAATGTTTTTTTTTTTAATCTATCAGCTTTTATTGTTTACAATGTTTCCTGTTTATTTATATTTAGAACGTTTAATTTTACGCTGTTTTTTGTAATACCACTACAAAAATATAGTTTAGTTTTTTTACGTTTTTGTTTTGTTTTAAATACCCAAGTAGCATTTTAAGGAACATTTTGGCAAATGTTTCTAACAAATTGTGTCTGTTACCATGTCTAAAATGGGAGCTGTTTCCAACATGTTCCGATACATTTCCAACACGTGTATAATTTCTTATGGTTATACAGTACATGTTTCTATTGTGGTGGCACTAGGCGTTTCTTTGCTAGTTTCGAAAATAAAGAGAAACATGTTTCAAATTTGTAGCTCGCCGATTTATTCATAGTTTCACAAAAGTTTCGATACTTTATTATATTTTATATTGATTCATTTCCATACACACGTTTTTACAATGAGAACAAATGTGTGCAGTTAGTTTCGGAAATTTTTATTATCTTTCACCAAATATGAATCTGTTTCCATATTGTGCGTATTTCTATTACTTTTCAACATGGAAACAATTTAAAGGTACACATAGGATAATAAAAATAACATGGTCGGTGTAGTACCTATAATATGAAAACTTTGTCATCATTTTAAGCCATATCTGGCCTGAAGAGACGTAGCGGAAAGAATTTTATCGATTATTCGGCGGAGATACTTCGATATTTTCAATGCGCCTCGCAAATACAAACATTTCGAATATATTTTTGTATTAAAATAAAAATATATAGGTTATAAAATTTTGGTGATAATGATTATACCAAATTATATATATTATTTCGTGATTATCGTAATTAGTGATCTTCGATATTAAGGGTTTGTTCAAGGCGCTTTGTCAACGTTTCTGTTTAAAGATTGCCCATAATGGCCGCTAAATAGCAAATGTCAATATTAACAACTAAAATGGCTACAGAAGCAGTTCTGCATATGTTTCGAAAATTTAGATCATATTTTATGAAAAGAAACTTGATTCTGTAAATGCATCCACTTAGTTCCGATTACTGTAGCATATTACCTCTGAAAGAAACTTGTTTCGAAATTTTATTGGAAATGTTAACAATTATTTTCTTACAGAAACAATTTCTTTTGTGTTTCGGTCTGGTTTCGGAAAGGTTGGCAACACGTAAACAAACGGCCGCCAGCCGGCTGTGTTGCGCGCGCATTTCGGCATTTCTGGCGGTTTTTGTATAATATTAATAGGAATTTCTTTTACTTTCGCCACATTATTTGATGACCCCGTTGTAAGTGCATCAGTCCCAAGAGTTGTTAATTTATTATTTATCTTTTGACATTCCACAACAACTTTTTTTAAAGTCACTCTTGGTTTCACAATTCTTGTATAATTTAACAGATTGTAATACCTGGAAGAATGTTTAAATTGTTTGGTTTTCCCCATTTTTCCCAACTTTTCTATGGTTAATAGTAAAATGTGAGGTTAATACCTATTAAAAAAATTCACGCGGTTTCAGTTAATAATCTATTTTGTAGTGACATATGTTCCCATTATATTCATGGAAACAGTTTGGAAACATTTGGCGACAAGAATGTGTTCCATACAATTTCAATAATGTATGGACACATGTTTACAATTTAGAAATGAGGTAACAGATGCTGCAGTATGTTTCGAAAATGTGTTCAAACACTTGTTCCGGAAAAAAATTATATCTAAAGGTCGTAACAGTTGTTAAGCTGTTCCATTAATATTGTTGTGCTATCTGCAATAGGTAAAAAATGGTAACAATTTCAGAAAAAATGTTGGAAATGTATGTAAACCTTTGTATCTCCCATAAGTATCGAAACAGTTACAAAACTGTTTCCTACTACACTAAATTTGTTCCTAAACTGTGTCTAAAAATGCTACTTGGGTATGCCCTTCCAAAGTGTTGTGTTTTATTTTGAAGAATAAAGTTTATTATTTTATCATTATGCGATTCATTTTAAAAACCGTAACCATAACCGTAACCGTAGGAATAACCGTAACCTTAACCGTAAAACCCGAAACCGTTGCATCACTATTAATACTCACAAACAAAAAAAACAAAAACTTTAAAGAGATTCTGTTTGTGTTTTTTCTACATTTAAGGATAGTTTGACGTTATTAAAATATATTTTGTGACTGTGACTGTATTTCCTCCGACATGTGTACCAAATCATTCCTACTTGATAAAATGGTTATGTCATCCGCATAGCTTACTGACTTGAAATTAATGAACTGTACAATATCATTTATATAGACAATAAACAGAATAGGTCCCAAAATAGACCCTTGGGGAACTCCATACTTTAGTCGTTTTAGAGATGAAGTCATACCATTTGCTTCTACACATTGATATCTATTTGATATGTATAAATGAGAGGGCTAACACCATACATTTCTAATTTCAGTAGTAATGTATCATGTGACACACAATCAAAAGCCTTTGATAAATCTACAAAAGATGCTATTATCATATTCCTCTTTTCAAGTTTATCCGTTACTGAAATAATTAAATGTGTTAATGCCTTCATCGTCGATCTATCTTTTATGTATCCATACTGACTTGGATTTATTAGATTCTTTTTTACAAGATAATCCATTAAATCTGACTTTGTATGCACATTCTAAAATTTTAGCTAATATTGGGATAATACATATTGGTCTGTAATTTTCCACCAAATTCATGTCCCCTTTTTTAAAAATGGAAGTTACTCTGGATTGCTTGATATTCTCCGAATATATTCCATTATCAAAACAACTGTTAATAAAATGGGCGATTTGAGGCACCAGTTCCTATTTTGCTAGTTGGAGAGAGTCACTAAGTATTTAATCCATAAAAGTCTCTGGATTTTGAGGAGTTCAAGAATCTATTAAAATCTCAACCGCGGTTTCAGTAACAGGTGACAAATAAAAAGAGGATATACACGTTTGTATGCAATGATTGTAAATATATATTGTATATGTATTGCTTAGATTAAACTGATTTACCAATTTATCAGCCATGTTTACGAAAAATGTGTTTAGGTCTTCCGCAGAAATTTTAGGCTCGACATTTTTGTTGGACTTCTTTTGATTTATAATTGACCAGGCTGTTTTTTGTTTGTTATTTGAGTTTAATATAAGGTTGGTATTGTAATTTATTGCATCCGATTTTAATGCGACTCTATACTCCTTTTTATATAGTTCCCTAAAATTATTATTTATTTTACTGAAATCGTGAAGATTTTAAGCTTATTTTTCAAATGTTTAATCTCCTCACTGCATACTATGGTACTGCGATTTTTGAGATTAGTTTTCTTTAAAGGAAGAAATTATTCATAACATAATATATTATTGAGTAAAACATTGTAAATTTCATTTGTGTCTTTACTTAGGAAAAGAGATGATCACTCACAGTTTGAGAGTGATCTTTTATAATTTTGAGTGGTAAAATTATTTACAACTCTATATTTTAAGTAACAGAAACCTACAAAAAATATTTTAAGTATGTTCGTCTGAAGAGTGATTTTATACAGGGTGTTTTTGAAACATATGCATAATATATTCAGATCTGCGAATAGTCACCTCTTCCTAATCCATGCAAATTGCATTGAAAATTGCAAACAATTATCCAGTACACCTCCAGTACCATCCAAGCACTGTTTTCATATAGTGCTCTTATTACAATGAGGTCAAAACCTCGCTCTCTATCTTATGTATGCGTTGCCAGAAATAATAATAACAACACTCTTTTGTTGGCTTGGTGGTGTGATCGACAGTGGCGCGTCCTCGCACGCAGAAGGCCTGGGTTCAAAACCGGGTCACGTCAAGTCGATGAGATATAGTGGTTGAGCAGATCATCTGCTATCAGCGGATATGGTCTTGTAATTGTTTATTAAAAAGTGAAATAAAAAAATCTTTCTTTTCTTAATTGAAGTCTAAAACTTTTACAATGCATGTGTTACGCAACGGAATGGAGGGGTCAAAAATTGGTGAATTTTGCGTTAAGTAATTTGTGGACAACCCCTATGTTCTAGGCATAGCCTTTTAAATGTTTGTAAGTTGAAGCTATCCTTTATTAAATTTGGCAATTCGTTATATGTTTTCAATCAATTATGAAGTACATTGTTTTGACAGAATCTCGTACTATTACTTTGAATATAGAAATTTTCTCTTGATCTTGTGAAATGGTTGTGTATGTCCTTTACGAAAGCACAATTTTCTAACTGATTTGGAAGTAAATTATGTAGTTAGTATATTGTAGATAAATGTGTTAAAAACGTAAGCTACAAGTGAACGTAATCTCAATATTTTACACCCCAACAAGGAGTACCGCAGGGCTCTCCCTTTCACCCATGCTATGCAATGTTTACTGTCATGATGTTTTATCTGAATTGGAAAGTAACACTAATCTAAATCTGGATATCTTGCAATATGCAGATGACACTGCATTAGTAAGCCATAATGATAAATTAAGTGAAACAATAGAGGAAATGCAAAGGGTTCTAGATGCAATCATAGTATGGTGTAACAAATGGCGTACCAAGATAAACCCATCCAAGTCGCAATACATTATTTTTAACCACCAGATCAAAGCAAACTCTCCGAAAATCAGATTCAATAACTATTTACTAGCAAGCCAAACATTAGCTAAATATCTTGGAATTACCTTCGATAAAAATTGAATCTAAACAGTCACACAAAATCGATTAAAAAGAAATGTATTTCTAGAGGCAGACATTTTAGAAGTTTGACCTATAAAAATAAAGGGATCAACACAAAAACTGCACACATTTATAAAACGATATGTAGACCTATACTGGAATATAGCCACCCCATATACTTAAACGCAAGGGCACCAGCAATTCGCAATCTGAAAGTAGCGGAAACTTCTACCATCCGATTCATTACAAAAATTCGACATCCCAGAAATCCTCTTCATAATCCCCCTAATCAGGTTCTATATCAAATCACAAATATTGAACCCATTCACCAAAGAATTGCTAAACTATCCACAAAATTTTCCTCATCAGATTACAATGTACAAATATGAAATGAAGAACTCCACAACCACAGAAAACACCCAGAACATACAATATGGGAATGCCTTAGAATCCTACACCCCAATGAAAAACATCATACATGCACATGTAAACATTTTTTATTTACATAATGTTGTTAACTCACAAAAAATCTTTTATAACATTGGCTGAAGGACTTCGGTCGATGGCCATTTTGGTTTATCCAATAAAATACTTTTATTATTATTATTGTGTTAAAAATAACAGTTAGTTTTACTCTGATGAAGTTCATATCAGATAATAGTTCTTATAGTTGTATATCTGTCCTTTTTCAATATACTACGTAGGGCTTGTTCTGTTTTTTTTTGTAATGTTGACAATCCAGTGTTGTTTAGTAAAAAATGCGGCTGGATAATAGATTCGTATATAATTGTCTTCGTCCACTGACTGAGCTCTGAGCCTATTCTACCTAATAAGTTTACTTTTTTGCGACTTATTTGTGATATATGTTGCGTGGTCAGACAATTTTAGGTGATCATCAATTACAACCTCCATGATATTAACTTGTTCAATTTTTTTACCATCAATTGTTATTCCTAATATGTTATTACTTGTATCTGTCACATTATAGCTACATTTTATGACCATAAATTTAGTTTTATCAATGTTTAAATGTAAATTATTTTCACTGAGCGATTTACATAGACTTTCTACCGCACTGTTTAGAGATCTTAATATATTTACCAACACTAGTCATATTTACGTATAGTAGGGTATCATAAGCAAAAAGTTGGATATTACAATCTTTCAGATGTTTAATTAACTATACCATTTATATATAATATAAATAAACTTGGACCTAAAGGAGTACCTTGGGGTACACCATATTAAGTATTTTCTGTCTGGTGACATCTTCATATTTCGTTTTTTGAGATAATCAGTTATCCATTTTAATACATCGTTTGAGAGTCCCATATTTTCTAGTTTCAACAACAGTAGTTCTCTGTATATTGTTTCAAATGCTCTCTGAAAGTCTAAGAATATTACCCCTATCATTAATTTATTACGAAATGCATTTTTCCATTGAGCCGATATTGATTGTAAAGCACTTTCACAGGAGTGTTGTTTGCAAAAACCAGCTTGATGTTTTGTTAAAATGTTATTACTTTCTACAGGATGATTTACCTAAACATGAGGACAATTATTCAATGGGTTGTCCCCACCAAAAGGAGTTAAAAAAATTTGGGAAAAAAAATTACCTTATTTTTTTTTTTTTTTAGAAGTGCGCCACCTATGACTAACCAATCTGACGTAATACGGTGCAACGAAATCACTTCCTTTCTCATGTGGTATGGGTAAAAACGATTCTCGCGTATAGGGTACTTATTGAAGGGTCTTGTTCTAGTAGTTCTAGAAATTCTTCGTCTACTTCAACAGGACGATTTACTACACGTTCTCTGTGGCCTGGTAAACAAAACCCGGTGTCACGAACTCGCTGCACTGCATTTAAATTTTTTCTCTCATTAGGTTTGCGCATATGGGGAAATTCTCTCCCGTATTTTCGTACAGCCCCTGCAAGACTTTCATTCATTGCACCATAGGTTAATATCATGTTGTCGCAGTATTCTTGTGACGTGAACTCTGGCATAATCGATATTTGCGAATACAGTTTAAAATTTAACAAAAATGGGAAATGCTCTAAACGGAAGTCGAAGAGTCACTGAACTGAACAGTGAACGCGTGACGCACTGACCATAGACAACTAAGACAGCTGATTATACCTGCAAAACAAACAAACGGCAAGTGTGTTAACGCGTCGAGATAGCATAACTTCCCCATTCAGAAGCGTATCTTTGCAGGTTTTAATGCAAAAAAATATGATAAATTACCTCGGATCGCTTTAAAATTTTACAGAGGCTTTCCCACATAAAAGACTAGTACACCATTTTATTTTCCGCATGTTTACATAAATCACCCTAAATATAATCCACAATTTGCTCGTCTGTAGCAAAACTTTTTCATTAGGCATCATATTAACTGGTCTAAATTCTTTACAACATTGGTGTTGATTTTTTTTTCCTTCTGGAACCACTGTTGATGTTTTCCATGTGCTAGGAAATTTTCCCGATTGTAAAGAATTATTTATAACTTGAAGAAATAGATTCAAAAGCTAATTTTAATATTCCTGTATTGATACCATCAACGCTACTTCTTTTATTTTGCATTTCATTTGCAAGTTTTCCTAACCCTAAATTCCAGCACGTTAAATTTTTGTAATTTACAATTTGGTTTGTCCACTGCATTTGTCATTAGTATTAGTATTAGTAATTTTTATCATTGCTATCATGATTGTTGTAGTCAGGGATAAATTATTATAGCATGTGATCTTGCTGTTCTCCGATAGGTCGATTATGTTTTCCTACAGTCCCCACCGCTCTCCAACACTCGTGGCATTTATTGTACATATTAAAATATATGCACGTATTTATTTCAAAAACACCCTGTACATATTTTTCAAATATAAAATTCATTTAAAGTTAATACAAGACACGACAAGAATAGCAGATGCAACTTAAATTTTAAAAAATTGGAGATAGGAAAATACTCTCTTTTTGACAGATGATTGAAGACGTATATGTCACTTGCTTTACTTACATTCATCGCTGAAATAGGAGTACGCTTGTTCACCTCTGTCTTGTCGCTGAAACGTGTTGTACCATGGTGCGTTTTGTGGAATTTTCTCGAATGCAAATTTGTAATTGTTGAGTAGTAGTTTTGCATTTTTGCCGAGTTTCATAGTTTTCTCTTCCGGCTCTTCCACTTTCTCCACCTTCTCCACTTTTGGCGTAAAATCTCCATTATGCTTCGGTGACTTTGCAACTGATGGAAGGTACGTTCCATGATACCTCAACCTGCAAGAACTTTTAAAGATTAACATAAAAGGAGAGAAGAAACATACAGGTATGAGATTTTTTTAAAAAACTGTTGGTGATAGAATTACAACTAAGTTATCGGCCGCTTAAGTGCTTGAATTAATATATCAAGGAAAAAATATATAAGCTGTTGTCAAATTAACCAACCTCCATTTGTTTGGAGCTTAAACTGTTGCTGTTTCTGTAACATTAAGGGTTGGGAAGGGTTTATATGTGATACAATCATTCACGTTACAAAGTACTTTTAAAATTTTGAAAACTTACTGCAAAGGGAGTAATGTGTCTCACAGTTTATAAATGTATGTGTGTTTGATTGTTACCTGCTGGAACCAATTTTTATAAGCCAAACTTCAAATGATTGATCTTTATCCACAAAATATATGAAGACTTGAAAAAATCAAATTGGCAGCCAGTGAAGGAGGAGTAGTTTACCAATTGACATGTTGGGATTAGAATTGCTTTATTATTAGGTCTGGTCAAATAGACTGGGTTTCTAAGACCATGAAACACGAAGAGGGAAAACTGGGTGTTTATTTGAAAATGACATAAAGAACATATACGTTCTTTTAGACTCCAAAAAACGAATTTAACTTTTTCAAATCACATTTCATAGTCAGGTCACAATTTTCCATATTTAGACAATATGCTACATGTACAAGAAAAAACCTTTAAATCGAATATAATAATCTAGCGAAATTTTTTAACATCTGGGAGTAAATTGCTAAAATTCATGCAAAGATACCTGCCATGGCCGGGCAGATTATCATAGAAATTGAGAGCATCAGAGAAATGACAGTTTAAGTTCACAAAACTTGTCATTTAAAGTCATATCCTCTTGACGCTTGAAGAAAAACTAACTTATAACCGGTTTTTACTCAAAAAAAGATATATGCATTTACGCATTTCAGAGTTTTGAAAAAACTAGTGCAAAATTTGACTTTGACGTATCTAGAAAATACCTGATACATTGTAATTGTATTGTAAAACTGTCAAAAACTAACTGAAACAGTATTTTCATTTTTATTGTTTGGTTTTTAGACATTAAAAAAATCTGACGCATCTCATAATGTACTTCACATTCAAATGATTGCACGTGGTTGTACATAATAAACTTGCACTAACCTCGAACCAGGCGTCTCAAACTTGTAATACTTTTGATTGTCCATAATAAACGCCTCAGCGTGAGTCCGCCTCCTCTTCTTCCTCTTAACTTCCGAACACGTACTATCCATTGACGCCTCATCCTCCACCTTGAACTTCTGAGGCGTCTTAACAGAGTCCTCCGTGTCACTAGATAGCAACAATGTGTTATCGTTCTTTTCCGTTGAGCTCACAGTTGTGTTGGCACCATCGGCATCAACGTCCTCATCATCACTCGAGTCGTCATCCTTCTTTGGAAAGAGAAAATTCGTGGCCTCATTGTTTAGCTGCACCAGCTCGGAGTTCCTCAATTTTTTAAATTTCACTATTAGCCCCTTGTCCTTCTCTTCCTCCTCTCGCCTTGGCGACTGCGACTGTTGCCTCTTTGTGTTGTCTTGTTCTTTTGCGTGGTGAGTGCTTGATCGTAACTTGGAGGACAAGACCTCTACTTTGTAATAGATTTTGTTATCGGCAACAAGACGTTCGTCGGCAGAGATACGTTTGTGTTTGATGCAGGCTCTTTTCGGCCGACCAGAGTTCCAAACTTCTTCTTGGTTGTCGGAAGTTTGTTCGGTTAATTTCTACAATAATACATAAATATAATACCCTAGAAGACCTACGCAAAATGGTAAAAAATTGAGGTTGAATTTATCAGACATGAAATATCAACAATATAGTTCTGACAAGAGGTGTCAGAAATTGAAAGTTTATCATCATAAAAAATATGTTTGAAATGTTTAAATGCAGTTAAGCTTGATTATTTATTGGTAGTCAGGTTTTGCACTCAGGTTTTTAAGATTTTAAAAAATAATGAAACGTTTTTCAGGAATGTTCATTTTTATGGCTAGGCCTTATACTAAGTACTTATACTAAATTTTAGATATGAAATTCACGTTTGGCTATTGTCTGAAAGTTATTTGTGGCATTCTACGAATATTCTTTCCTATTATTTGGGTTTTCTACCACATGTACTATTATCCTCTTCAAAACAAATCACCGAATCTACAAAATAATAGAATTATTGGAAAAAAGGCCTCTGCGCCCGTGACGTTTACGCCAAAGGAAAATCAGAGGTTATGTTTTGCAAATAATATAAATCGGAATAAACACAAAAATAATATATTTTGCTGACGTTTCGGAAAGTAATCTCTTTCCGTTTTCAAAGCTATTTTTTTGAAGAACTCTTATTTTGCTGTGTATGTCAAATACACAGCTTTAAGATTCTGTTTATGTTATTTCCATAGATACTTACTACTTACACAGAACATAGAACTGATGTTATTTTTTTTTAGATAATGTTGAGTTTGTTAAGTTCTTCTTTTAACATTGGTAGCCAGGTTGTACAAATATCTACAGAACAATTCGATACGCACTTATCTTCATTTAATAAGATTATTGCTGATTCTTTAATTTTTCTTTTTTTGGTATCTGTTTCTTTTGTTAAAATTTTTGCCGAGTCCCAGTTTATTCTATGTCCGTTTTCCCAAGCATGTTCACAAATCTTTGATTTCTGAATTTCATTCTTTCTAATGTAATTCTTGTGCTCATCCAACCTCACACTGAAAGGTCTGGATGACTCACCCACATAACATTTATCACATTCGCACGGGATATTGTAAATACAGTTTTTTGAATTCTGCTCCCTGTTTATCGGTTTTGTTTTTGTTAAAATAGATCTTAAAGTGTTCCCCATTTGAAATATCGTCCTAACATCAAATTTGTCACCTATACGGCGTAGCTTTTCCGATAGTCCGTATACATAAGGAATTATTGCTGTATAATGACGTTCAGGTTTTTGTCGTACCTGATTGTCCCTATTTTCAACATTTATGAAAACTCTATCAACAAAGGCTTCAGGATATTGATTTTGTACTAGAACCTCTGATAAATTTTTTCTCGTTATTTAATATTTCATTATTAGATGAAATTATTTTGGCCCTATCGTATAAACATTTTACAACACCCCTTTTAACATTTATTGACTGATTTGAGTTAAAATTTAGATATCTATTAGTATGTGTTGGTTTTCTATAAACGCTTGTTTCAATTGTATTTGGCTATTTGGAAAACTTATAACTACAATGTTTAGGTCACTATTTAATTTTTGCTATGGATTTTGTACAAGTTTTTGCTTTAAGCCGGTCATATTTAATTCAGTATTTCTAATTTTGGATAACAGGGCGTCTACCACAACGAAATTGCCAACTTTTTCAGGAATTGGGTTTAAAAAATTTGAAGTTTGAGATTCAGTTACTTTCCGAAAGTCCCCCCTTCACTCAGTTGGTACACACTCTGGATAAAATTCATATTTGGTGACATCAAAAACCTATAACTACAATATTTAAGCCACTTTAAAATTTTTAAGTTTTGCGCAACCTTCCAATTTTAATCGAATTTTAAGTAGGTCATGTAACAAAAGACTTCAGGCTAGTCCACTACAATTCATGTCTTCATTTCTCCTATTACATTATTTTTCAAACGTTTATTATGATATACGTGACAAAATTACTAAAAACTCCTTACCGCTAAAGCCCTGGTGCTAGATCTCAACTCTCGATATTCCTTGTATTCGTGCTGAACCGGCTCAGTGTCTTGTTTTTCTGGCAAGATAATATCCGCCTCCTCCAATAAACTATCATCGTCCAAAGGTGGAGTCATATAATTAATATTTCTTCTAGATCGTAGGTGGTGACCTGTGCTATCGCTACCTGTAGGCGACAAAGGAGATGGCTTCACCACTCTATCGCATACTACAGAAGCTGCCCGAGTTCTAGGCATATTTCTGCGCCTGTATCTTGGGGAAAAATCCTCTAGAGACGTCTCATGTACTCCTAGAAGTGAAACAATACGTCCTTGTGAAATATCGAACATTATGGATTTTTGTTAAATTATGGAATGTAAAAACAAGTAAAGGCATTTCAAAGGGAAAGATTGTGCATAGAAGCGATAAATATTGAATAATTAAGGTAGTGCATTGAAAAGGTGGAGCAGCACATTTACCAATTTAACTAAATAAAATATCAATTTTGTGCGTTTTCAAATTTCAATTCCATTTACAATTCGATCATATTGTACACACTCGGTAATGCTGCAATAGAGCTGAATAACTGCTATCATGGGTGTCGGAAATTGGACGGATAAAGGCATCAATTTTTTTAAATTGGCTATAATTCAAAAAATAAATGCATTAGAAACCCTCAAATATTAGGTACATTTAGAGCTTTTTAGAGATAAATAAAAAATACACAGTTGACAAATTTTTGCCCCTAAAGTAAATGATGTTTGAATTATAGAAAATCCCAGTTTCTTTGTTGGAATTGACCAAATGAGCCAAGTGAACCAAAACTAAGTAGGCTTCTTAATAAGGCTTGGATCGAAAGAATTTCTGTTAAAGTGAAGCAGACAAATATGGAAACCAAAATATATCAAGTGTAAGGACTCAACAGAATTCACTAACTGGGATAGTTTAGAGCCCACCTCTCGTTAACATTAATGCAGCAAAATGATCATGAATGGATGTATAAGGAATGTTTAAAATATTGGCGATAAATTTCTCATGTCCTTAACTTACCTATCGCATCAATTCCATTCAGGTTTAAAAAAGGAATACTGCTGGTGTGTAAAAAACCGTTTAGTGTACCATTCAAGGCGATATAATTTGCATCTTCGCCAATAAGTTTCAAATGCTTCTTCGACTGTATATGGTCCTCAACACTGTTGTACGGTAAATTACAAACGGCACAGTACCCAGATTGTATGGCTGGTATCCGTGGCCTCCTGGTTCTGGTCTTGCGTGTCATGATACGCTCATCTGATGAGCAACATACGTCATTAGTTTTGGGTATTGAGGTTGGCTTCTGCGGTTTATGTCGTAGGCTTCTCTTGTTCTCTAAGGATATAACGTCCTGACTCTCGAGGTAGGTGAAGTCTTTCGATAAAATATCTTCGAAATATGACCTTGTTGTTCTTTCCAACATTGCATTACATAACCAATCCTAAAAATTTAAAAAACAGGATTAATATGGATGAAAGATAATTATTAGGGAAAAAAATAATTGGTTTTGACGCGTTTTTAAATCGTTTTAAGCGAGTTTGATTTTAGCATATTATAAAATACACAAGATTTAGGTACCGAAACATTCAAAATATGGGGTAGTGTCGAAAGTATACTTCCAAATTTACTTACAGGACTTTATTGTCCGGCCAACTGTATACGGATATCATTTCAAAAACTAAAATTAATCTGAGCAACCGTGTGGTCGGTATCTGCAAGAAACAAGAAAAACAATGTTATGTAAATACTTATTAGACAATTTCCTCACACTTTTTTTTAAATATTCAAACATTTAAAAATAATATATAGTATAATAACAATAATTTTATTAATTTCAGAAAACTACATTATCGGAGTTTAAAAAATTTTGTCCAAAGAAATAATAAATATACAGGGTGATTTATGTAAGCATGCGGAAAATAAAATGATATACTGGTCTTTTATGTGGGAAAGCCTCTGTAAAATTTTAAAGCTATCCGAGGTAATTTATTATATTTTTTTGCATTAAAACCTGCAAAGATACACTACTGAATGGCGGAGTTCTGCTATCTCGACGCTGTTAAATGAACACACATGTGCCACTTGTTTGTTTTGCAGGTAGTCATCAACTGTTTAGTTGTCTATGGTCAGTGCCGCATGCGTTCAGTTCAGTGTCTCTTCGAGTTCCGTTTAGAGCATTTCGCATTTTTGTTAAATTTTAAACTGTATTCACAAATATTGATTATGACAGAGTTCACATCGCAAGAGTAAGTGAATGATATTAGTCTATGGTGCAATGAATGAAAGTCTTGCAGGGGCTGTACAAGAATACGGGAGAAAATTTCCCAATAGGCATAAACCTAATAAAAGAACAATTTTAAATGCAGTGCAACGAGTTCGTGACACCGGTCTTGATTACCAGGCCAGATCGTGCAGTAAATCGTCCTGTTGAAGTAGAAGAAGAAGTTCTAGAATTACTAGAACAAGACCCTTCAATAAGTACCCGTGATACTAGTTATTAGCTGGGGTTAACTCAGACTATGGTTTGGCGTATATTGGTTAGTCATAGGTGGTGCACTTCTACAAAAAAATAAGGTAATTTTTTTTCCATATTTTTTTATTTCTTAATTTTTTTTAACTCCTTTTGGTGGGGACAACCCACTGAAAAATTTTCCGCATGTTTAGGTAAATCACCCTGTATATACAATAAAAACTAGTTTTAAAAGTGATAGGTACATGAAATTTAAATTTTTTTAGAAAGCCTTAAGTACTAAATATATATACATATAAAATCATAGTATATAAACGTAACATTTTCAGATAGAGCATTAAAAAAAAATTTTTTTTGATATAACGCTGCTTCGTGTTTATGTTGTATAAGGGTATTTATTATACAGATGTTGAGCTCTATTTTAAATAAATTTGCTTTGTTTTTATACACGAAACAAGTAATTTCATAAATATATACAGATGTCATAGTAAAAATATTTAATAATTTGAAACCATACCTACAAGATTCATTGTATTTTAAATTAGCTATGATACACACTGTTCGTTTTTGTAGGAGAAAAACGCTATGCGCATCAGGTGATTGGCCCCAATGAACAATGGCATATTTGATGCCAGAATGAAATGATACAAAATACAATCGCCTTATAATTGTTCGGCTGCACTATTTGGATGTTAAAGCTAAGGCATATATACTTTGGACAATTTAGTACAGACATCCTGTATATGACTAAACCATTTAAGATGACAGTCACTTAACCCTAGATTTTGATGACTAGACTGTGATGTTTTAAAAACTATGACCACTGTCTCTTTCGCGGTTTATACATACTGTTATGTGCTGCCCTCTAACGGGGCAAGATGTGATTAAGTCCCTGGTCAAAGTGAGGGGAAACCAGTAGGTGGGGCGGCGCCATCTATGAGCCAATTGACGAACAGTCATCCAGCACATAGTGGAAAACTCTGTAGGATTCTAGAATGTTATGGAATAGGATTTTGGTACATTCTATGGGTGTATATAAATAGGTGAATCCAACAGATGGGGGTACAGTTCAGTTGAGTATACAGTGCAATTCTGGTTACAGAGACAGTTTTTAGGTTAGACAAGAGTTGACAAGTGATTTAAAAGTAAAGTATATAGTGTTTTAAAAGTAGTGAATTTATATTAGATTAAGTTATTATTAGTTGTGTGATTTTTTAAAGTATTTACTAGTGTAATTTTAGTGATTAATAAAATAGTGGTTAGTGAAGATTCTTGTTGCAAGTTATTTGAACCCACAGAGTGTTTACTGAAGACTGTAAACACGTAACAATACTTTGTTTTTTCAACTCAATAGTAGATTTTTTTATACATTAAAGTGAGACATCAGACAAGTTCTTACACTTAATCAAAATATTAGTGTCATTTGCATATGATACAATTGAGCACAATGGATGTTCTAAATAATTTATCATATCGTTAATAAAAACAACAAAAAGCGTTAATGGATCCTTGCGCAACTCCAGTATTAATACTAATAGTTGCCAAGCTGTAAAGAGAATCTTTAATTTTTACCTGCTGAAGGCGATTTGACAAATAGGCATTGAACCAGAGAGTGATCGACACAGTCAAACGCTTTAGAAAAATCTACAAATAGTCCCATAGCCATTTCAGATTTGTCCAGTGCACTAATTGCAGACGCAGATTCAAAAGATTCTTGATACACTGAGCGATAGGCTGATTCTTCTATAGTTGATAACTAAGTTTGGGTCAACTTTTTTAAAAAAAGAGGTATTACATTATATATTTTTAATTTCTTGGAATATATAATATTAAAATTCACTGACGTCTACTAAATGCATGTAAATGATGCTGCTTTTTCTTTACTATTAGTTTAAATACATATCGGCTAATCATTTGACTATCACATAACTGTCAAATAACTATTTTAAGTTGGAAAATTCAGATTTATTATTAACTTTATTTTAAATCTATAAATAAACTTTAAACCTCTACTTCTGCATGTAAATAAATAAATAAACAATTAAAAATTAATAGTGCCCAGACTTAGTGTCATTACCGCAATAATAATTTGTTTTAAGACTGTATGGAAGTTATAATAATAATAATAATAATAAAGCACTAAATAACGAACTTTTCAAATACACTTTTATGAAATTTTACAACCATTGAAAAGAAAAAATATTTTTCACTTTTAATCCCTACTCCACATCTACTGTGTCTTAAGTTTTTGAGCTTCTTATTTGTTGTGTTTTAAATACTTTTTGTGGCTTTTAAACACTGTGCTTTGTGAAGTAGGATTTGAGAACTAGAAAACTCAGTATTTTTGTTAAGGCTTAGTGTAAAAAGTCTCTTTTAAATTTTAATAGACTGTGCTTCCCAATCTAATTTTTGTGTTTTGGCGCTTTTTTCACCATAGTGCCGGACTTTTTTTGCATTTTAGCTTGTTTCTGATAGGAATTTATATACCCGGTGTCAACGGATCATGGTAGACCAATTTTTTTCCTTATTTTTTAAAATATCGGAATGAAATTTGGTAGATGAATTTATATGGCCAAGAGGACATTTTGTGGCATAACTATAATTTTTCCCTTCTTCCGGTTTCACCGGAAATGACCCTAACTTTTGATTTTTAAATGGAACACCCTGCAAAATTTTTTGGTGTATCTAAAGTGCCATGACCAGAAAAAATTGCTTGTAATGGACCGGTGTGGTGTCAGAAAAATCAAATTGCACAGGAGCATCAGTGCTGACGTCACATTGGTCGGCCTTGAAGTTAACAGATTTGTCCATGTAGGCAATCCTTTTCTGTTTATAATCTTTAGGGGCTCCCCTCATTTGGTTGGGAAGAGGAACCCATTTCCATGGCCAATAAGTTTTCCGGCTTTAATTCCATTGGATTTTTCTCTGGGGCCATCTGAAGAGTTTGACAGCTATTCAAACAAGGGTAGAGTTATTAGAGATAATACTTGTCTCTTGCGAGGCTATCAGAAATCGAAATGAAATTATATGAAGTACTGGCAATACTCTGACCTCACCTGCCCTCCACTGAATTCTTGGTCTGAAGTTCTCTGGGACAATACATACATATTTTATATTTCCCTTCGTTTGTATTTTGTTAATTTTTAATGGGCATATAGAGTAAACTGGATTAAAAGAAAAAGGGTCCAACAGAACTTGGACGAAGTTTCCACATAGTAATGGGCCAGACTAATATATTCTGGGATCCAAAAATAATGATACATTGCATTTCAAATTTCATCAAAATTTCTTTAACTTATTTTCGTTAATAACTTCCAAACCAAAGTTGATTCGAACTTCATTCATATACCAAAGAATTTCCCTTTTCAATGCAGAGACGGTCATATAATTTTTATCTCACAATTTCTCATTTTCACAACGGATGATGCAATATTGCGAAATGTTGTACAATATTGCGCAATCGTGCCAGCACGGAATGGCGGGGGACATTTCCAGACATATCAAGATCTCCGCACGCACCGTCCCCGACAGACCATATAAAAGGCCGAGCGCCACGAGCTCTGGCTAAGTGTGTTCTAGTTCGTTATCTTCAAAGTTAGTTCTTGTGTCTATCAAGTTTTAGTAGTGATTTAAAAGTGAATATACTAGTAACTTCGGTTTCTAAATTTTAGTGCCGTCTGTCTAGTTCAGCTTAGCCGCTTAAGTCAATGATAAATTCCCTGTAACTACGCCGCTGTGACCTCTTCCTTGGCTACCCCAAATAAAATAGCTAAACAAATCTTCGGCCACCGCGCCCCTTTAAAATAAACCTAATTTTACTTCCATGTCCAGTGGAAGTATAGATAACGCAAAAAAATGTTTCTTTTTGTTGAAATAGACTTAAAATGTCATGAAACGTCGAGATTTTAAATTTGAGCAAAAAAAAAATTTCTGTAGGTCTAACTTTCTTTGTGCGCACGTTTACTCTGGAACCGTTTATAATATTGACTTGGAATTTGGTACACCTATGTATTATAACGAGATCTGGAACTAAATTATATTTTGATCTAATTCCGTTGAACGGTTCGGGGGTAAATGGGGTAAATAAGAGTAAATAGGCAAAGCAAGCAGATAAGAATCCATAAAATAGGGCATCTACGAAAAGTCAAGGTATCAAAATTTTTTATGGCATCAGCCACCCTCCACTATCACCCCCCACACTATTATGAAAGGGAGTAAAAAAAAATAAAATGACATTTAGTGTGTATAAAGAACGAAACGTCTTAAAAAAATTATTGGCATTAGCTACTACCCCCTCTATCACCCTATTATTAAAGGGAGTAAAAAATTAAATTGGGATTTAGCATGTATACCAGAACCAAGGGCTTCTAAAATTTTTTTGGCATTAGCCACGTCCTTTACCACCCCCACCCTATTATTAGAGGGAGTAAACAATTAAATTGAGATTTAGTGTGTGTAGGAGAACCAAGGGCCTTTAAAATTTATTTTGGCATTAGCCCCCTCCTCTACTACCCCCACTTTATTATTAAAGGGAGTAAAATATTACATTGGGATTTAGTGTGTATATAAGACTTGGATACAAAACCTGGATGTGGAAGTTGTGATTCCTTAGGCAGCGGTTATTAAATTAATCTTCGGCCACTGCACCCCATAAAATAAATTTAAGTTAAACCAAACCTTCTGCCATCGCGCAAACTAAAAAAGTGAATTTTTTTCAGAAAATTTAAAACATTTACTTACAATTAAAATAAATTTTTTGTTGTCGAACAGTTACCTTTTTTATAACTGTTTTCCAGAATGAATATTTTAATTTCGTTTTAAAACAAAGTGTGTTATTTTAAAAAGTGATATACAGGGTGAAGATTTGGACCCTTTCACAGACACTAAATAATAAATTTTAAAACAAAGTGTTACTCAAATACAAGTGAAACCAACTACTGGGATATATACAGGGTGTAGCATTGGACCCTGTCCTATATCTTAGGGGCAACCCCACGAACCTCTAAAAAAAAAAAATTAAGTGCACGAAAAGACTCAAGAGTCTCTATTAAACTCTAAAGCTACAGTCTCAGCTCAAACATTTTTTACTTCAACAAGTCAAGAGGCTTTTACGTGTTCACACCAGTCGACAGACAGTTTTTATAAATCACTTTTTTGCTAGAGAACCAAAAAACGGTTAAATTCACCAAAAACTTAATATCGATGTTTTGCACTTTCCTATATAGCCCAATAAAATGGGAAAATTTGTATGAAATAATTCAGAGGGGGCTGAAATTTTGGGAATGGGCTTATTTTGTAGTACTTTTTAACATATCAAAAGTCCCCACCCGTAGACGCTGACGGAGGGGAGGGGAGAGAAAATAGGTAAATAAATCGGTTTTTCGCAAAAAACTCCGTATCAATTTTACTGTAAAATATGTACGTACACATGAAACATATAGTATAGGTAATAAAAATCCGCACAATTTTTTTTTTTTTTAACTTCGTACGAGCTATTGGAGCCGAGATATATTTTTCTGAAACGGAAACGCGCACGTTCTTTGCTAAAATCTCAAAAATGGCCGTTCGGATCGAAAAATGTTTCAAATGGAAGTTGTAGAGAATTCGATTAAGAACAATTTCCTTTTATTATGAAAACTATGAAAATTATATAAACTGAAAAAAACATTGTGAGTATAAGAAAAAGCAATTAAAAATTGATTAGATGAACCTCATTTATAACGGACGAGACCTAGATTAGCCCCTGAAGCACGCCTCTGTACTTTATCTTGAATATAGCAAGCATACAATAAGATACGGTATGAATTACGATTGCACTTGTTTTTTTCATAGTTATTTGATATTTATTATAAGGTGTTTCGCACGTTGTTTAAATGATAAATTAATAGAACGTGTATTATTTTCAGTAAACACTCCAAGGACAAACAAACCATATTGAAAAATAAACAGAACAAATAAAGTTGTTGTGTCTAAATAAAATTATCGGCACTGTAATTTTCACATATGGTCGAATGTGGGCTCTCACTGCTCCTTTATCTATCAAAAAGAATGTCCTATATAAATATAAGCTGCTTCAAAATGGAGTTGAGTTGGAAATTTAAGTTATGATAAACTCGTTGGGTCGGCTCAAGAATGTTGCCAAATGTCTGTTTACGACTACGAATTTCTGGTGTACTGTATACTTTGCATCAGTGGCTCCTCGTTGCTGAGGAGCTCACAATAAAGCATAAAGTCACAAGTTTTGAAACACTTCCAAAATAAATTGTATTTGCGACGAGTTCAGTTGCTTCTGTTGAATTAATTCTATCAATTGTCCATGACATATACATTAAGACTCGTAAATCTAGCTTGCTACTTTTATAGGTTTTAAAACAATTGAGGATCGACTTTTGTTGAAATGAAATGAAAAATATGCCATACCCGTAAATAACGAAAGTAATTTTGCGAACGATTGTACGTCCTACGAACGAAAGGATATTTGAATAACCTCGGGATTCTTGCACCGGTTTCGAATATCAATATAAAAAAGACTGTTATTATTTACTTTGCGCTCATTTAAAGTTATACTGGTACTAGAAGAGGTAGGCAGGTAGCAAGGATTATAAGCAAATAAAGAGGGTAGCTTATTCCTTATCCCTAAACTACATTAGCCGCGAGCCAAAGATGATTTGTCATCTGTCGTCAGTGACGTCACCACTGATGCTCAACTCTGTGTTGTCCGTAAGTCCGTGTAAATTCCCGAGTTTTTTTGAGCTTCTTATTTGTTCATCTGTTGTATTTTAAATACTTTTTGTGGTTTTCAAACAGGTACTGTACTTTGTGAAGTGGGATTTTGTGAACAAGAAAACTCAGTATTTTTGTTATTAAAAGCCTAGTGTTGTTATAAGCTTTAAATGTATAGATTGTGTTTCCCAACCTAATTATTGTGTTTTGGCGCTTTTTTCACCATTGTGCTGCACTTTATTTGCATTTTAGCTTATTTATGATAGGAATTTATGTAATAGTGGAGCAGATCTGGCTTTGAAATATAAGGAAACGTCCGATTGTGATTTTTTTTTTTACCAATAAATAGAGTTGCCCCCCCCCACATTCCGACACATTTGTTCAGCGGATGTCAAAAGGGAGGAAGGGGGAAACGACATGTTAAATAGTGGTGAGAGGTAAGTGAAACCTCTCTCTCAAATGGTCAAATTGCTACTATACACCATAGATGTCTCCATGGGCGTATAGCGACTTGCGATTCTGCAAGTACCTGAGAGCTGCGATCTTTCTAGTCTAAGTCCTAGGTGGACTTAACCTACTGTTATAATATCTGATTTGCAGGAAACAACTACTCAGCGGCAAATACCCCGACCTGCATTGAATTACACCTTACAAATCATGAAAGAATGGTAACCAATATCATTTGTCAATTCCCTGGCCAGACATAGACCGGTTTCGAACTTATTAGTTCTCATCAGTATGCCATAGGTCATGGAACAGACAAATGATACTGGCCAACCTGCTAGTTTTATACAAACTATAGTAAATTGAGTAGTGGTGAGAAGTAAGTGAAACCTCTCAAATGGTCAATTGCTACTATACACCATAGATGTCTCCATGGGCGTATAGCGACTTGCGATTCTGCAAGTACCTGAGAGCGGCGACCTTTCAGTCCTAGGTGGACTTAACCTACTGTTATAATATATGATTTGCAGGAAACAGTTACTCAGCGGGCAAATACCCCGACCTGCATCGAATTACACCTTACAACCTCTGTAAACCTCATATTTTAATGAGGTCGAGGAAGTTTTTGTTGCCTTTTTTGATTTCTCAGTAAATATACACCCGACTAATTATTTTGGTGGTAGATTTCGATAAATAATACCCTCCTATTAGACGTTTCGACAAATTTGAAGACAAACTACTGTCTTCTTAAGGATCAATGAGGTAGTAGGTTGGTCCAAAAATAACAATAAATAAAATTGTCGAAACGTCGACTTATGATGGTATAACTTGTGCATTTTATTAACTAATCAAATGAGCTGACAAAGTTCATAAATAACATCAAGTGGATATCAAATTTAAATCACACAATTATCATTTGTAAGATAATTTCTAGAACATTATTTCTATAGTCATTTGCAATTTAATTGTGCAGATAAAAAACTTGATAAAAAACCTCGTAAAAACGTAACAAAAACTTTACGACCTCATTAAAATATCATTATTATCTGTGCTATTTCGCCCGCAAATTGAATCACTTACCTTTATAGGTTTCTAATGTACGTCGGCTGGTTTGATGACACCATATCGAATGGTTCACCGGCGTTAATAATGAGCTCATAAAGTTTTTTTTGTCTTTTTTCTTTGGACAGTAAATCCGCAGGTTATTAAAGCTAAAATTCTTTTACTGTATGTGAAGAAATGTATGAAAGGAATCAAATCGAGAAAATCTTTACATAGTTTACTTAATTAAACGGTTATAGTATCATTCAACGCTTTATTGCAAATAAAAAATGCAACAAAAACTTTACGAGCTAATTATTAACGCCGGCGAACCAGTCGGTACGGTGTCATCAAACAAGCCGACGTACCTATAAAGGTGATTCAATTTGCCGACGGAATAGTACAATGAGGTCGAAAAGTTTTTTTGCATTTTTTATTTGCAGTAAAGCGTTGAACGATAATATACAAATAACCTCTACGAACATTTTAAACACAGTCAGTCCCACACGACTCGCGAATATCGATGAATAGTTTGTCAGAATATTAGGCCGAACAGCAATTTAAATAATCGTCGAAGTATCTCACTTCTGCTCCATCGCGAATATCGATATTATATAATATAATAGATTATATATATTAGTCTGACGTATAAAGTCCCGAAAATAGGCAACCTCGCAATATATTCGCGTGACGTATAAAGACCCGAAAATAGGCAACTACTCAATATACGGAGTCATACAGTAAAATGTGAAAATTTGGCACACGTTATTGTTGACATTTTGTGCACTATTCATAGGCTGAAAATTCGAGTAAACGGTCGTCCCCTATTTCAATCAAATTCATCTTTTATGAAATATTAGGGATTTTTACTAGGTTATAAGTTGGTTCTCCATCTGTTTAGAATATTTTGTAGGACACAGAAATCCTCAATCTTCGAAGGGATAGGGTGAACTCCAATGGCGAAATATAATTTTTGATCGTAACTTTTTGCTTATTACACTGAGAAAAAATATAGGAGTTGGGGGAGGGGAGGAAGGCGTAATGAGAGTGCAAGGAGAAACGTAAAGTGAGGGCAGGAGGGATAGAGGGGGTGGATGGAGAAAGAGGGAGGAAACGAAAAACATAAGGAGGGGGGAAATGAGAGGAGGGAGAGAACTGCGAATAAATATATACAACAGAGGCGGGGAGGGGAGAGAGAATGAAGATGAAAAGAGAGAGTAATTTCAGTCGTTTGTAAAATGAACAATTTAAAAACACAAGATGCGTATAGTTAACTAACGATTGAAACTATTGAATACAAATTCATATTACTTCTGTTATGGTTGAAAACTGTGGATCCGGAATTCGTGCCTGTCGGCATGGTTATCTCGAAATTTTGCCCTTTATTAACGTAACAAAATAAGAATTATTTTCTATTTTGTCGATGGTAAAAGGATTGTAACCTTGTTTTTAGGAACTCAGTCAATTAAATTTTATTTGCAGGGTTGCATAACAGCTGGACGTTCACCAACACGCCGAACGATTAAATCAATAATATTTAGTTAAAATGAAGGCTTTAATAAAACAAATTACAATCAGCCCACACCGCCCAGCAGCATCGTGACTCGGTTTTACTCCCTCATAGCGGAATTTAATCGGTTTTTGCGCTAGTGCACCGGTGGACGCAGGTGTGCTATCGGGACGCACAGGCCTAAAATTCCAGTCCATTGGGAACTCGAATGCGTTTGCAGGATAAACAAATTGAAATTTCAGGTTGTTGAAACGCAAATAAACTCGCCCATCGAGGAATATATACGGCATGAAGTCACATTTTTTGTAGCCAGTAGTATTTTTTCCCAAAATAGCAATAAACAGATTATAGGTAGGTACAGCATCTCCAATAGTTTGGACATACAACATAACAATCTCATATTAAAAAATTCAAACGTCTTTTAATGTGTGTTTCATGCCGATTCCTAATCATACGGCTTTTCAAGCATTCAGTGACGGCTAAGAAATTTTATTGAATCAGTGTCTACACGCTGCACGGGCCAAATGAAAAAAATTGTGGTGAATAAATACATTGAAAATATGTGCACGCACCATATGCGTCATTTGGCAGGTAATCGGTTGCAAATCCTGTAGAATTCGCAGTCAAATATTGAAACAAAAAGCCCCTATTGTTGATTTAAAACAGGTGCAGTATACTCTATTGCATTCGCCAAGGTTCGTGCAAGATATTGGAAGGGCTATTCCGTGCGAGTTTTATAGTATACCTTTCCTACGATACTACCTATTGTTACGCGTTTACACCGTGTAGTAAACACTTCCAAGTAGGTTCAATAATTGCAATACGAATTTTCACTAACCACTGATTTATTTAAATTACAATAATTAGTCCTAATAACATACTAATTATAACATTCATTTACTATAGACTCACTATTATAAATCGCAACTTAATACTGTTCTTTATCTTATCTGATCAATTCTCATCTCAGAACTGCGCTGGACTGACTCCGTCGTGAAAGTGTGTGCTGCTGTCGCTTGGGGTTCTCCATCTTCTAGATGCTTGCCCTGGGTTGTATTAGATGTCGAAACTGACTCCGTGCGTTGGATGCGCTTCTTATATTATATCCGTGGCGCTTATTCTTGATTCGTCCATCTCCCTCCAGACTGTCATTCGAGACATTTCTACTCCTTCCAGTGTATTCTATGAGGCAGCGCCACACTGGGCCGACTGGGTGAACTATTGTTTTACTGGTTGCCCATTAGGCAGGCTTCCTTTTACTCTGTCTACTACTAGGGATTTAACCTCTCTCCGCGAGAGGGTGTGGGCATGCACATAACACTATTATAAAATGCAGAAATAATTTGACTATCAGAAAATACAAGTCTATTTTTATATTTGACATAAAATATGACAAATGTTCGTTTGTTCTCACGGGTATCTTTGCATTTTTTAAATTTTTGCCGTGATCCGTTGGAGAATTCCGATTACTATGCTAGCTTATATGGCAAACAGTAGAGTAAAAAATCGGTCTGACGCAACTCAGACAAACTTTCCCATAAGTATTTGTCTAAATAGTATATTAGCGTGACCAGATTGAGATACTACAGAAAGTAGGTAATTTCGTATTAAATAAAAGGGATGATTTACTAAATGCATAAATAATGTTTACTGCTCGAAGATTTAAAGCACGTTGGCGCAGTTTAGCATTTTGCCTTGTAATACTGAGATCGTGGGTTCGACACCGGGAGAGGTGCAATTTTTTTTTACTTTCTTTTTACATCATGAAATTGAAAAAAAGATTAAATATTAAATAAAGTAAGGAAGTAACCATATGTTAAATTTGATGCACAGCCAGTGTAGATAAAAAAAAGCATTAAATTCGTTAAAGCTCACCGCCTCTAACACCCCTTCCTGCATTTTCTGGGAGCAACTGGTTATGCCATCTTATGCTGGTACTAAGGGACTATTTATGTGTCAAATCTAATCAAAATCGTTTTTTCTATTTTTTTCCCTATTTTTAAGGGTTTACCCCTCCCCCCCCCCCCCACCATCGATTTTGCGATTTCGCCTGGATGAGGCGTGGCCGTCTTGAATACACATGTGAACTTTGAACAAAATCGATCCAGTAATTGGGCTCTATGTGCGACCGCAGACGACAGACAGTAATTTTTGAAAAAACACTTTTTGGATTCAGGGGACTTGAAAGTGTAAATCCATCAAAAACTCAAACTCGAATTTTTGCACGATCACTATACTTTCCTTATACTACGTATATGGGAAAGTAAAAAAAGGCGTATATACAACTTACTAGATGTAGGTACTAATCAATAAAAGTTTTATAAGTGGCAGATTTCATGGCAGTCTAGGAACAATTTCAATCCTTGATATTAAAAAGTACTATCAATTCCACAGATTAATTCTCACGTTTATAGTCGAAACACAGATTTACGGTGCACTCAAAAAAAAAACTTTATAGTGTATACGACCACAATTGAAAAAATATAAAAACTAAAAGCCGGTAAAAACTGTGGGCATCTCTTGCGGAGGTAAACAGAAATGCTTGTTAAAAAAAAAACAATACAGAGATGCCTACTGTTTTTGTCGGCTTTTAGTTTTTATACGGTTTCAATTCTGGTCGTATACACTGTACGGCCGCATTAAAATACCGCCGGTAAATTGAATCACTTACCTTTATAGGTTTTTAATGTACGTCGGCTTGCTTGATGACACCGTACCGACTGGTTTGCCGGGGTTAATAATTAGCTCGGAAAGTTTTTGTTGCATTTTTTATCTATTTGCAGTATAGTTTTGAACGATACTATACGAAAGTCAGTACTTAATCTGTTACTTTTCCTTTGTCTGCTTTGTTTTTTTTTTGTACAGAAAATAGATCCCGGTCAATAATGGAACTTTCTTTTAAAACTGGAAAAAATCCCCAGAAAGGTGTAATCTACTTAAATAACGTGGTAACGGGTCATTATTTAAAGTGCGGCTAGGTACGAACAAGGAGCAGAACATTCGTTCCTACGCCACTGGCATTGCATATAGTTATTACTGCTTAAGGCCCTAAAATAATCTATCTAAAATGTAAGCTCACATATTCCAAGTATTACGTCTGCTTATGGTACAAATACCCTGTGATCGTAGGCTGCTACCTCTCAAAGTCGAAGGGTCCCCGTCCCGCAAGCCACAGGAGGGTCGACGTTACTGTATTCTAAAATAATATTGCAGTGATGTGCGAGATATTTTATTTACAATGTAAACTAGTTGCTCTCGGTTCGGTTCTGTAAAGATTCTCGATTGATTTAGCTGTATGGCAACCGGCAAAACGAAGTCATTCGTCAATAAAGCATTCAGTGCGCGTAGACATGACAACGTCGCTTGTACACTACGGGAACGGCAGGGCGGGGAAAGGGGTTTGTGACAGCGGCGACGTTGCCGAATTTAAAGAACATGTGAAAATAAATACCAACCATTTATTTACATAGTCTACTTAGACAACAATTTTATTAGGCAAAGAACGTATGTCACTGGGTTTCAACATCAAACGAAGGCAGAATTTCTTTATCCTTTATAAATATTGCATAAAACAATGCAATTAATTTTATTATTATATTCAGCTGATGTCTAGAACAAAACGTATCTGTGCCTTTAAAAATCTGAAGAAAAACAATAAACGAAACTTTTACTGAAAAATGTCAATGCTGGTAAGAAACCCATCGATTTCAGCACTCTTTTAAAGAATTTTTTAATAACGCCCATCTGACAACGGTGCACCCTTGTTGTCTTGTTCGAGCCGTGTGGGACTGTTTAAGCGGGTCGCCCCGGCCGTTTACCTATGCATGCAGCTATGCAGTCGTCGGATCGAAACGTATAGGATAACAAAAAGTTACGTCTTCTCTTCGTACAAAACAGAATTTGTTAAGCGTACAGTACGACGGTTTTATCAAGCAAAGCGCCGTTCTTTCTGCCTATAAAACAAATCCTTACTGGTGAACGTTGCGCAACAAAATTACTCGGCGAACTAGATTGTTTGCACTTTCCACTCAATAATGATAGCCTAGATATGAGTATTTTGTACGCAAATAAAAATGCGTTTGTCCGTCAGTATTTCAACCATAAATGAGCGATTAAATATTCATAACATAGCTGTATTTCCATAAATAAACGTTGGCACTAACCTAACCTAACACTAGTGTTTTCTAGTCTGTAAAACTGTCAATTTTTTAATTAAGTTAAGTAATAAAATGATAACGTATAAAGCAAATTAATAGTCTAGAACTTGACAAGCAGCAACTTATTTTTATTATAGCATTAAAATAGAAAGATTAGGCAGTTGAATTATACAGGTTTCAGAGAATATTACTCACCAACTATAGTTAGATTTTATTATTAAAATGCCAGGCACAAAGATTTTCGGATAAATTCCATAAAGGAAAATTGCGTAAATGTGTTTTTGTACTTTACATAACAATTGCAGTAACAAACGAATGTGGAAAGAATACTAACTTGAGTTTTAGGCCATCTAAAATTCGTGAACAGCTTCTTCCAATTATTACAAACTAATAACAATGGCAAAAATCCACTTAGCACTTCAATTACACTAGAAAGTTAATAATTTTCAACAGAGCAACGCTGACACGTCAATATTATTCAGCCGCAGACCAGTTTACTGCTCGAGAACGGCTCTGCTGGGTCTGCTACAGACTCACTCAAACACGGCCATTATCGTACGCTAGCTTCTACACGCCCTAAAAAGCACCAGGGCTCTCAGTTTCACTGTATAACATCAAATTTTACGTCACACTATATACAAAATTGTTAGAAATTAACACGAACACGATTTTTCAAAAAATGTTTTTGAAAAACTACAAATTACCACAATTTCAAAACATTTGGGAGTCCGCCACTATGAAGATAAGCAATTAACCAATGGGATTGATTGACACTGGCGCCGCGTGCGGCGGCCCACAAGAACGGATCGGGTCTCCCGGGAAAATTTAAGCAAGAGTGGAATATTCCGGCATTAGGGAATATTGACGAATGTATTTAAATACGTGAAATAAATGTCAATAAAGCGTATATGATATTGATTTCTTATAAATAATACCAAACTCTGCAAATCATATAAACACATTTTTTTTCTTTTGATATTTATAAATCCATAGAGCACGTATTTACCAGTATTTTATGTACATATAGTATGTAATAATACTTACTATTATTAATAGATATTCACTTAATACTACCATCAATGAATTAATCACTTTAGAAAACAAACATTAATAATTAGAACAAAGATAGCATACCTACAATCGTATATTTGTAGGTGTGGCGTATAAATGGTTGCAGAATTATTGAATTAATAAAAATAATGATTAGTCTAATAACAATTGTTGTGTAAAAGTTAAAACGAATTACTTATATATTTTATAGAATTGATAGATAAATAGCAATTTAATCAAATGAAAAATGTATTATTATATAGTTGACAATTTCAAATATTTATAACAATTTAATTATTAACACATTATTTTTAGGCTTTAAGTAGTCTAGAGTAAAAAGTAACAATAAGTATATTAAGCATTAATTTTTATTTATCATATACGAGGTGTTCAGTTTGTTGGCTAATTTATATTTTCTTTTTATTCCACCATCAATTGTTATTATCATTTGCTAAAGTTCAAAATTGGACATCTTAGATTCTTAGATCTAATGTCAAAAATTATGTCAGAGTTGCTCTTTTTTTAAATGGTTTTAACTAGACATTAACATAACTCTGAAATCTCACGCATGCATATACACAAAAAGTGCTAAAATATTCTAGAAAATATGTCTGAAACAAGAGAAATGCCAGGAAAATAATTCAGCAACATCTATAATCAAGCATTTATTACTGTGCAATTTCTAAATTTTTTATTGTCATCAAAAGAAAAAATGTTAAATGATCTGCCTTCAACTTTGCTGTAGTTCCTGTAGCAGCAGACTACCATTCTATTATTATCATAGAAACCTTATTTAGCAAAAAAAATATTAATACAAACAACGTCGGTAATAATGGTAATATATAGTATAAACATTATTTATCCTAGAAGGCGATATTAATAAACTAACACACTAACATTGGTAGGTATATTAAACTACTAAATAAATATTCACATTTTGCTTGCCGTCTTTTTAGCTTCCTCTTGAAGACAAGTTAATTTCCAGCGTGTTTAATCTCCTCTGGTAAACTATTGTAACCTTTTACACCATTAAAAAATATACCGTTTTTTAGCAGTTTAGCAGAAAACTGGCGTTTTCGTATTAGGGCTATTCTTCACATATCAATATATTTGGTGTTTAAAAACCACCTTTATAAAACGTCAAAACATTTGAACCCTACATACTTGATGGGGATTCACTAACCATGTTAGCATTATCAGGAGATGATTAAAACTGAAAACTAGTCTTATTTGTCTTCCGTTGACATTCACATAGTTAGCGAAACGCACCTCAGTAGTATATTTGAGTGTAGTATTCAAACCTTTTGGATTTCTGTAAATGTGGTCTATAGACACCAAAGATATTGATTTGTGAAAAATGGTCCTCATACGAAAACGCCCTCACCACCAGGACTACACACCAAGTTGAAGGAGGTTTTTACTGGTCTCTGTCTACAAGGAATGAAAATACCGTGACTGAAGTTGAACTGGTTCAAGTTTGCTGGCCTGCAAATATATGGTTATAATCGAGCTCAGATTTACGGTGCACTCAAAAAAGGCAACAAAATCTTTATGATCTTATTATTAAGGATTAAGTGGCAGAACAGGATTACGTCCTGAACTTCGCCCTTTAAATATTTCTTTTATTAATTTTGTAGATTATCTCACTGAATAAAGTCCATTTACTATTATTATTATCGCCGTTGGACCATTAGGCCTGGTGTCATCAACAAGCCGACGCACATTAAAAACCTATATAAAGGTAAGCGAGTCAATTTGCGAATGAAATCGTACAGAGCTGTACTTAAAAGTCGTTTGTACATATTACTTATTACATGTTTACAATCTTTCGTAAACACCCTGTACGTAGTATTATGTGCTGCCCTCTAACGGGGAGGAATATGATTAAGTCCCTGGTCAAAGTGAAGGGAAACTTGTTATTCTGTTGATGGCAGGTGTGGGGTGGCGCCATCTCTGGGCCGATTGACGAACCGCCATCTAGCATGTAGTAGAAAACTGTGGAGGATTCCAACCTGTTCTAGAAAGTTATGGAATAGAATTCTGGTACATTCTAAGAGTGTATATAAAGAAGTGAACCAGCAGATAGTACAGTACAGTTCAGTTGAGTATACAGTACAGTTCTGATATACAATACAGAGACAGTTTTTTGGTTAGATAAGAGTTGACAAGTGATCAGAAAGTAAAGTACAGTTGTGATTTAAAAGTAGTGAATTTATATTAGATTAAAGTTATTATTAGTTGTGTGATTTTAAGGATTAACTATTGTAATTTAAATGATTAATAAAATAGTGGTTTGTGAAGATTCTTGTTGCAAATTATTTGAACCTACAGAGTGTTTACTGAAGATTGTAAACACGCAACAGTAGGTTCTATAAATTGCAACTAGAACTTTCAACCACTACTTTATTAATCACTTAAATTGCAATAATTAGTCCTTAAAAATAACACAACTGATAATAACTTTAACACTACTACTTACTACTTCACTACTTTATATCACAATTTACTGTTCTTTATTTCATCTGATCACTTATCATCTAATATATCACTATGCACCCTCTGCTCAAATTCATTCCTTATATATATGCATAGAACATATTTGAATCTTCTTCTAAGATCCGTAGATTATGCTGGAAAATTCTATAGTTTTCTAGGTGCTAAATGGCGGTTCGTCAGTTGGTCAACAGATGGCGCTGTTCTACCGGCAACTAACTAATATGCAGGTTTCCCTTCACTCTACCATCAGGGATTAAGCCTTTCTTCGTGAGAGGGCGTGAGTGTGCATATAACAATATTAATTACTAGACCGTAATGCACTGTTAAAATTGAATGACTAAATTGCCGATAAAAATATTTCAAGTGCATACCTGAGCGCAATTACTTTTGCGACTAGTCTAACGTATTTTAATGAGGTTATAAAGTTTTTATTGCCTTTTTTGAGTGCACCATAAATCTGAGCTCGACTATACATGATTCAGATATGTTACTAGTAATGTAGTGCTCGTCTCGTGATAGTTGTGCCATAAGAAGCACTGAATTGGTTCCTAAACATAATTTCCTTTTACGTTCCTATTTACCGTTTACCTACTTTTTTAAGTTAATATTCTATGCAATGGTTCCCAACTGATTTAAAACATGTCTAGAACTAATTGATAACAGTTATATTCTCTGCACGAGCCGGCTAATCCACTTTCTATGGAACAACTAGTCACAAAATTGGTGAGAGGCTCAGTAGCAGTGACTGTTAAGGAGTAAGTAAGCTTCTAGTAGCAGTGAGTAAAGTTGTCCAGGGTGACAGAAGCTATAGCAAATGTAGATGTAAAAATTATACCGTTCCTTTTATTGTAGCACCCAAAGTATATAAAATATGTTGATCGCATTAAAAATTTCATTGCCGAATACAAATGAGTGCATTGCGTTCATCTACATTTTATTAACTGTGTAGAGGCGCAAACTAAAGTGGAAAATCCTATTTTGATTAAATTGTAATAGTAGAATAAAACTGAAATTTATCTGAATAACATTCGTACTTAGTAATAATAATAATAATAATAATAATGCATCTTTATTACCTAAAAAGATACAACTGAATCATAACAATATATAGAATAGAATCCATTAACTATTCACTAGCTTATCTAAAATCACCTAACCTAATCACAAAGTAATCAATATGCTTTTCTAATATAACTAACATAAAATTTGATGAAAGTATTATATTTTTCACAATATTTTATTTCATTTGGTAATCTGTTGAATTACAGAACGAAAATTTCGATTCCATTAAATTGTCGAGCCTCTCTACCACTATGTCATTTACACTACGAGTGTTATATCCATGAAAATCTAATACGAAACTCAATTTATCACATAAATACCTAAAAAAATTATACGTTGTCCAATATTTTAAAAATTGAACATTATATCTATGGGGGTATATTTGTTACATTTTAATATTATCCTCATAGTTTTGTTTTGCATTTTTTGTATGTCATTGTTATTTTTGTTATTTAAATATGCGGAGCTATTAATGCTATTATAGATTTATATATAGTCCAGTTCATTTATTATAGGCATTCAAAAAACGAAACAAAAACATTTACGACATAATTATTATTGCCCTGGATCAAGCGGCTTGCTTTCATTAAACAAGCCGATGTACATTAAAAACCTATAAAAGTAAGTGAGTCAATTTGCTGTCGATATAGCACAAAGAGTCATGGTATTTTAATGAGGTCGTAAAGGTTTTGTTGTGTTGATAATAGAACTCGACTATACTAATATTCTTGAAAACATTGATAAATAATTTGAAATTATGTAAAAATAAACATTTATAATATCGCCAGTATTATATTTGAAGGTCAAGGATTCATCTATTATAAATATAAAATATTTAAATTCCGAAACTTTTTCTAAGTTTTTATTATCTAATACAATAATTTACCCAACTTGTTGACGATTTACTATGTATTTTTGCTGGGAATCATAAATTTGCATTTATCCGTGTTTACTTTTAAGCTATATTACATAATCAAACAAATATATCTTTTAAATGTTTATTGATAATATTAATAACATCATTTACATTTTCCCCCTAAAAATAAATTAAAGTGACATCTGCAAATAAATGTACCTTACAATTTTTTATCGATTTCACTATGTCATTTAAAACCAGCACGAAAAATAAAGGTCCTATCACTGATCCTTGTGGCACTCTGAAGTCATTGTCTATTACGTTAGATGTACTATTTATATATCTTGTTCTTTGTTTTCTTACAATTAAGTAAGATCCAATCCATTTTAGTAGGTATACAGTCCTCTCAATGCCCATTTCTTCCAACTTTGATACCAATAATTGCCGATTCACTCTTCTTAAAAAACAAAAATCATTGGATTTATCGGCTTTTGCACGAAATTATTGAAATGATATATTTTAGTTTTTTTTTTCCACCAGATGCTGAGTAGGTTTTTTTTTAATTGACAAAACTTTTTATAATAATCCAATTTGACATAGGAAATGTAAATCTTGTATTAAAATTAAAGAAAAAACAAAAACGCCATATGACTACACCAGCATTGTTGATAGAATTTTCTCTGCAGTGCTGATGTCGCCATATGGCGTCACACATATAAAGGGTAAGTTTTGTCAATTTTCAAATAACAATGCTCCTTTCTGTATTAAAACTTTATAAAAATGAATTAAAATACATAAAAAAGAGCCTTGGGAGTCCTCTTAGGCCTTTTAGGAGCTGAAGCCTGGCTATCACTCATCACTAGAGGTCAAACTAAGTCGCACTGGGTATGAAAATAATCTTTACAACACTTTAACGCCACGCTGATTTGATTACATGCATCTACCAGCAATCCTGAATACAGACTGATCAATATAATATACATAACCTCAGATTGCCATATGGTGACACCAGCACTATGCAATATACAACTGCGTCGCCATATGGCGACGCGACGTCGGCAGTTAAAGCTACCTAAATTCATTACAAAAAACATTTATTTTAAAACCATTACAAAAACTGTAAAAATTTCATTTTTGTTTTCAGAAAGACTAGGCTTATTATATGATAATTTTAACTAGTAAATATGAATTGCTGTTTCCTCTTTGAATCGATCACCAAGCTCTTCTTGCTCTCAATTCTCATATTCCACTTCAACAAATGGTGCACTCGGTAACTTCTTGTACCACATAATTTCTGGCATTGTCTCCTCTTCCCAACTAGGACCAAATTGTTGTGCTAACAGTGCCTTAAAGACTTTTTTTTTCTTTTCCGGGATGCTATATTCTAATGTACTGCTATCCTGGTGTACAAGATCATCGTCATTAGCATTTCTTTTAAAAAGTTTTTGAAAATTCTCTGCACCTGCAGTAAATAACTTTGGGTAAATATAATTTTTTCAAAACGAGCAACTTAAAATCTGATATACCTTTGATCTTCCTGAGAAATTGCCCAAGTTTTTTTTTATGTTTATGGTTACCAAAGTTAAAGATAAGTAAATTCTGTATCGGAATGGTTCAGATACATTTTTACGCAGCATTAATATTATTGGAGTTATACGCGGGGGAAGTCAAGCATCGTATCACATCCACGCTGTACATCGACACTTTCAAAATTTCAAACCTGATAATAAATGTATTTACTTAAACTTCTAAAGTGGAAATTAAACGTATTAGCAAGTAGAAACCGTGGAAATATAGTGTCGATATACCCAGTCAACATTCGACAGCACTTTATCAAAAAAGTATATATATTATAATGGGCGCAAAATATTCAATGCTTTGCCAATTGAGATAAAAAATTCTCAAAACGTCTTTATTTTCAAAAAAAGGCTTAAAGCCTTACTCATTGATAAGAACTGTTACTCTCTTGAAGAATTTTTCTCCAAATAACTTTTAACTAAAATTACATTTTTACCGTAATTGGTTATTTTTTAGATATATATATATATGCATATATATACAAATATTTTAGTCTTTTAGTTTGTTTTGTTTCATCTTTTTGCTTTGTGTAATGATTTTATATAAAACCTACCGGTCTGTATGCTGTATAAAAGTGTATCTGTGATATACAATTAACTGTAAATGTATCTGTTTTTATACAATTTTATGCATGTGTATACTGTGTAATATTTGTGTTTTTAAATGTACTTGACGCTCTCTACAATTAGTTGTATTATCTTTTTTTGTACAATTAATTGAGAAATAAAGAACTATTATTATATACAGAGGGAATATGTGATAGATGCTCAATTTCCCCGCCTATAACTCCAATAATATTTTTAGTATGTCTAAAAGAGGCCTATAATGAACTGGTTCCAACAGTAAAATCTATTGTCTGATTTAATACTGATGTTAATTTACCTGACGCCTGGCCTTATAGGATTTTACACGAGAAATAATGCGTTTTTCTTGAATCTGGTTTCATATATCGATAGAGGACTCTTCAATTAGTAAGAAATTCATTTTCCCTCAAAACTGGATTTATTGGGTTTTGCACGAATCCTCCTCAATTGTTCTTTTACTGCTAATTCTAAAGTATTTTCATGTACTGCTAATGTGTCAACAGGTCTAAATTCGTCAGATATTATTGGGTAAGTCAGATATAATTTTACTCAGATTGTGCATTTCAACAGCTTTAAATTCTGTTAGTGTATTCTCTTCACCTTGTATGATCTTAAAGTACTTATTTTTCAAGAAATCGATTAGTCTGAAGTTAACATGTTACTTTGTGGGGTGGCACAGACCAAAATGGGATTTTTTTGCAAATATATCAAGGAACATTATTTTTAACAAAGAAATTTTTGGAATTTCTTAAAACTGCATCTGTTTTTGAAGAACCATTTTTTTTTTCGAGCCCTTCGCAACTTACTTAAAAATACAGAATGAACGATACGAAGTCAAAGTTTAATTTTCTGTAAGTTCATCTTACCCTTGTTATTATAACAGATCATTTTGAGGATATAGTTGTTTTAATTATTCCAAGAAAAATAAACTCATGCATTTTACTTTAAAACAATAACTCATCAATTTTTTTGAGCTCATACTGTAAGACATTTTTGTGACAAAATATCAATTTTTTTACGGCTTTTACTGTACTGTACTGTACTAATAGGGGGTGATTTAAGTAAAACCAAGTGCGTAGGTATTCGAGTGTGATATATTTATTCCTTATCCATTTTCTTAATTTATAAAAGACAATTTATTGTCCCTATACTAACTACATTATGTAAGTCATAGTATATTATGTTATTATAGGATTTGAGTTCAGACTTTTCATACAAAATATACTTATAAAAATATAATAAAACCGCTTAACAATAATGTCAAGGTCCTATTCTAAATGTAAATTGTACAAACAAATGATAATTTATAACATATTGGTCAGTAAAGACCCTGTATATATATTTTATACCTATACAATATATTCTAATAAATTTTTTCAAGGGTTAATGAGGTGTTTTGGATGATATGATTTAAGATTATTTGTATCTTTTTATAGCAATTTACTACAAAAAACAATGCACTTAAATAAATTAAGTACCTACTTATCTGCCTTGATTAGTAATTACATATTACATCGTAAGAACTACAAGTGCAATACAAAATAATTCTTGGGATACACTTTGGGAACATTCCACCAGTGGTGATTATGCAGATGAACCAATCACTTCAAAATAATTAACAAATTATTTTAATAACTACACTTGTATCTGCTATTAGGTGTAATTTTAATATTTGAAGTTTGATTCTAAAAATAACTTTCTGATGACTAAGTCTAGGTGAATCACTGATTAATTTATCATTACATTTAAGCAAAGCAAAGTAGTAAAAATCTACCCAGAATGTTACTTCTTAAGTAGCCAATACTTTACGAATAATTATTAAATGTGTTTCATTAGATTCTAAAGATTAAAATGAAGATATAAAAGGGGTAGCGGGTAAATTACTCCTTAGATAAGCAGAATAAATGAAAGGGGCGTGTGAATGCAAATTAAAAAAATAAATAAATATGATACTAATGTATCACCAAATCCCCCCAGATTCTACCATGTATCAATAACAGTCTAGGTTTGCAGGCCTACAACTCAAACAGTACAAAATGCGAGTAAATTTTGGTGATAATCTGCCCATGGCTTGACTTTTTATTGAAATTTTTTTTCTTAGAGAATAAAACGCTTTTTACTCTCACGTCCAGTGGAGGTATAGTAACGAAAAAAATATTTTTTTTTTTGTTGAAATAGGCTTAAAATGTCATGAAACGTCGAAATTTTAAGTTTGAGCGAAAAAAATTTCTGTCTGTCTGTCGTTCTGTGCGTATCTCTGCACTTTGCAACCGTTTATGATATTGACTTGAAATTTGTACACTTATGTATTATAACGAGATCTGGCACTAGATTATATTTTCATCTAATTCTGTTGAAGGGTTCGGAGGTAAATGGGGCAAACAGGCAAAGCAAGCAGGTAAGAGTCCATAAAATTGCAATTTAGGGCATGTACGAAAAGTCAAGGTCTCAAAATTCACCCCCCACTGTCACCCCCACACTATTATAAAACACACGTGTATAAATTATTATAAAAACTGCCTTATTCAATAGCTATCTAACAAGGTACAAATGTTCAATGTACCCTTAATAGTTCTAAGAAAATACTAGTAAAAATAACACAAGTAGTACGAATTTTATTTTTAGATAAACATAAAAAACATTTTAAAAGTAGAGTTTAATTCTTCATTAATTTCAAACTTGTACTTTATTTTTTATATGTCTTGCTCAAAATGGGAGCCCCTATTCCGTATACAGACACGGCAGCGTCTTCTTATTTCCGTCCTTGTTACTCTGGTTATCAGATTATGCCTTATGTGTTGGGCAGCATCGACTATCCTTTGTCTAAGGTTTTCTATAGTATTGACTGGTGTGGCATAGACCATCTCCTTCATATGACCCCAAACGTAATAATCAAGGGGTGTTAAGTCAGGGTTTCGCGCTGGCCAAGGTATTGGGACCGCTCTTCCAATCCAACGGTTAGGGAAGCGTTGATCAAGTAACTGAAATAGCTTGTAGATGTTTGTTTATGACAATCCTGATAGAATGCAAGATATTTTCGTTAAGGTCGCCATATCCAAGAGAGAGAGATCCGATAGGGAAATATTTACTGTTTTTGACCATAACTTCTTATTCCAAAACACATATTGCAAGCAAACTATAAGACTACCTAAGTAGAACTATAACAAGAGTAGTGTTATAAATTTTCACTCAATAATTCCAAACATATGCGAAACTGTTAGATTTAAATTTAGGAAATACAAAGATTCACATAATTTTTAAAATTAAATCTATTTTGCAAACAACTGAAATAATTGAGTGAAAATTCATATCACTACACTTGGCATAGTACTACTTAGGTAGTCCTATACTTTTTTTTTACCAATATATAGTTATGGCCAAATAATAAATATTTCCTTTTAGGATCTCTATCTCTTGGATATGCCCAACTTAATATAAAAAAAAAGTTCAATTCTGCAACAGAAAATGTTCAATAAAAAGATAAATCATGGACAGATTCTTACCAAAACTTACTTGTATGTTCATTTTGATAGATAAAATCGAATAAGAAAAGAAAATCGCCAGTAAGTATCTAACGCTTTCCGAACAAGCCTTAACATGTGCCACTGATTATGTGTATATGATTATAAAACCTGTTAGGTTTTGTAGCTGTTTGGTGCAATTCCTTAAGGACGTTCCCAAAAGGCAGCCATTCTCAACCTACAAAAGGATTTCCCCTATGTAAACTACCATGCTTACAATAAATACTAGTTGACAAACACAACAGTTTTACCACATGTGGTAGAAAACCCAAATACAAGGAAAGAATATTACAAATCATTTTAATATAATACAAATTTACAAATAACAATAATATTTGCAATAATACTGCAAAAGCTACTCATTTTCAAGATGATCATAAGAATTTTTTTTTTGTTGGGAATGTCTTTAATAGCAACAAAATTACGACAATTTATGTTTCCTTCAAAATAAGGATGAATCAACATGAATTACTGGTGTGCTACTGTTTTATTTCAACTTAGAATAACATTGTACCATCTGATTTTTGGTTTGAAACCAAACTTTAAAACACTTTTCTCATATTCTCATGTTTCTTAAGTCTTTCAAACATTTCGTTAAGAAAGTTCCCAAAGTATATCCAAAAATATTTTGTGTACATTTAATATAGATTGTTATGTACATACCATCACTGCCACATAAGTTTCTTCTTGTTATAAAATGCCACATATGATGAAATCTTTATGTTTAAAATCAATTTCCTAACAGTACTAATGAAATTAATTAACAAACATTACAATGAAAACAAGAAAAAGTGGTTAATAGTGAATTATATAGTTGAAAACAGTAAATACTGTTGTAAAGTGATGCACTGTAAATAATTAGGAGTTAATAAAGTTTGGTGTTGCAATTATTTTCAATTCAGGCTTGGAATGTTTACTAAAGATTTTAAATAAGAAACAATATCATAAATTCATAATATAAGCACCTTTATCAATGAATATGATTTCTTGCAAACAATAATTTTAATAAATAATTTACACGTTTCTTATTTCAGTTTTGTTTTGCTCTATAATGCTATGAATTCATGTAATTCAGTACTCAAGAGTAGTTATTTTTATTGGTTATTTAATAATTTGTGCATGAAGGTGTTGTTTTGTTCTGAAAATTTTCAGCAAACAGAGGCAAGACTTTACAATACAACTACTTTATCGGTTTAATTGCTACCAATTTATAACATGCATAAATGCGGTAATTGGCAAAGATGGTAGGTATACACCAGAAAAATATAAAGCAACTAAAAAGACATATTGACACAAATAATCTATTAGACATAGTGACATATTCACATATTAAATAATTTTATTCCTTAATATTAGCTTTTAACTTTAAATTGGCAGTTAATTATAATCATATAATTACCATATTTTTCACCTATCTACTCGATAAGCATATTTTGTATTTACAAGAGATTGTGTCAAATCGTTAAGAAAAAATGAACCACTTAAAAATGACATTGTCATATGGAAGTTTCTCCAATCGCCTTCCAACTTCTTCATTTAATATGGCTCGATGTATATTTAGGATTATTTACTATGTAACATATTCATTTTTTAAGGCTTTGTAAAATGCAAGAATTACGGAACTATACTAAGATTTTTATATTATTGATTGTGTTTGTCAATGGAACATTGTATATTTATTTATTGCAGCGAGAAGTTGCCATAAATCGACGCGTTAAATGCACAGAGCGTAAATAAACCAGGAGGAGGTAGTATACTGGATAGTGCAAATGACCATGATGGTATTTCAAGAAGTTAATAATTTATAAAATAACTATTTATGGAGGTTCACTTTTAAAACATACTTTAGTTGAAGATGAATGTAGATTAAAAAATCAACTTATCCCTGATGCATTAAAAATGAAATGGTAAGGAAATACAGAATATTATTAGAAAATGCAAATTAGATTAAAAAGTAGTGAATTGAAGAAGTAATTTTTGAGATGCATACTGTCGATAGGATTAAGAATAGAGTTCTGAGATGCATGACTATATAGCAGGTTTTGACACAAATGATATTTATTTATTTTCCTCTTTTTCCACAACGATGCATTTTCTAATTATATGTAAAATATGTACCTTACTAATTTATGTAAACCATTCATTTATCTTATAGAGAACATTCCGCTCTATAAATTCATCTTGGGCATTTTTCTTATTAAAGTAACCGGTTTTGAGGTACTCGCTGTGAAACTTTGTATAAAGTTGACTTCTACCTGTATGCTCCAAACTACTCCTCACTTTGGACGCTGTTACTGCGAAATAGGTGGGGATAAGCTACAAGGACAATAGGAAAATTTTTTATATGGAATTTAAAGACAAATTTTTTATTTCCCATACTTTATTTCTTCCAATGAACGGTTTACAAGATAAAAGTGAAAAATCAGCGTTAAGTCCCTATTTGAAAAAAAATGGACTTTCTGTTCCTGAATGGGCTGGAAGCTTTTCGGATATCTATTTCTAACTCCATCGAGAGTATACATCTCAAATATTATTTCTTTATCAAATTTGCGTGGACTATATAATAATAATAATAATAATATGTCTTTATTTATTATTGAATACAATAATAAAAGGGCGAAGTTCAGTAGAGTGAGACACTCTCTGCTCTTCCACTTAACCCCTAATATATTTATTAGGTTTTATAACATGGGTTTTTTTGTCAAAATGCCAATTTCACCATTTTAAGCAAAATTTGTATTACCTACAAAGGCTAACAGGATCTCGGTCAATAATCTTTTGGATTCACCAATGATAATAATAATAATTCTAATATATTATTATCACTTACATCAAAATTGGGTATAGTCTGTTTCAATATAGTCAGAAATGTAAGAACATAATTTTATCAATTTTTAGCTCTCATTACTCATTTGGTTTCATTCATGTCTGTCTATGACGACTGGCGCGTAAAGGGCCAAAATTTGTGAAATGAAATTTTGTATTAAATGTTTTCTCAAAATTTTCCCACATATAGTGCTTTATAGTTTTTTTTATTAAGGATTAAGCAATTAATGTAATGGTATAAAAAATGCGGATGTTATTTAAAAAAATGAAATATTTAAGATTTAAAATTTATGACATCAAGACATGCCTTAACTTTTTAGTTATTAAAAATTTTTTGACCCAGTGACAGCTTATTAAAACATTACGAAGTATAAAAAAATCATTAATTACCATCTATTAGCTTTGAAAGTAACCAAAATAAAGTAAAAAGCTGCAAACGAAACAAATTTAATAACCCAGAAAGTCATAAATCAAGGACCCTAATCAAACTTATCCTTATAATTGATGTGGAATTCAAAATGTAACAAAAAAGGAACGGGGGGAGGGGGGGGTGTATTTAAAATAACTAAGTTCATGTCGACTTCCACTATACCGAGAAGTGACAAAAATTCGAAAATATTTTTGTTCCAGCTCAACCTGAAGGCATAAAAAAATTTAAGACCTCTTTTTTATAAATACATCAAGGAAAAGTCAATTCTCGTATCTTTCTACACTTATATTCAATTCCGCGACAAAAATCCTCCTCCTGACGTCTTACGCTCACCGGTAAACATTAAAACATTAACTCAGAACTACCTAAAAAGAAAAACAAAAAATAACACAAGAAACTTTATTAAACTAATGAGACAAATAAGATTAATAATAAATAAGACAAAAGTTACTGAAATAACATAATTCATTTTCAGTCTTCCATAAAAAGAAAATTGGCTATTATGCTACGAAAACATGGAAATCTTTTAATACATATTTACACATCACATGTCCTGTCATTTTATTAAAAATATACATTATGTAAGAAAAACAAGCATTAATAGACATGTTATTAATAATAGATGTAGACTCCATGGACATAGGACTTATTTATACAAGCCATCAAACATGCCGATGTTTAATATTTACCAATCTTAACTCCAACATGTTTGATGTGTAACCAAATATCTGTGAGGTCTACCCTCAATAGTGATGTCTAATGCTCAATAAAAAAATGCAATAAAACCTGTTACGAGTATACTACATGCGTACTGCATGTTAAAGGATTCTTAAGAATTTTTTTATAAAAACAATAAAATAATAACATTACCTTTTTTTTTTTTTATTAATGAAACGTTTTTTGTCAATATAATTTACAATATATTTACAGTTATTTGGGGCATTGATACACATAAGCAATGTTCTTTAGGAATAAAATAACGTGGTTGTCACTAATTAACATTTTAGGATAAAAAAGACATCGTGAAACTCCACAATAACAAATAAGTGTTAAAATAAATGTTTCTAAAATGCCAGGAGATCTATGAGATTCCAATAACAAACTATTTGACAAACACGCGAAAAATACACTTTCTGCACCTTTTCTTTAAGAGGTATGAGGGGGAAAACTTTGTTAATTCATTCAAAGATAAAAATAGGGAGATTAAAACCCTTTTTAGCTCTCTCAAAACAATTTATAAATTCGCCCTTTTTTCTAGCACCCTGATGCCTGGTCTAACACAATTTTTCAAATTTCTTTTTCAATATATTTATACTTATCCTTATATTACACACTTTATATCACAATCTTTATATCACTAATAGGAAAATTACAGTTTTTGGTTCTGGACATATCTAAAATCTCATCTAAGCCCTATGCAAAATTTTCGGTGATCCTCACAAAAAATATCTGATTTAAGGACAGAAAAGTTGTCTAATTATACATATTATTTTTATTATTAACAGATAAACGTTCAAATATATTAAGTTTGCACTTAAAATCACATAAACAATAATCAGAACAAAATATAAAGTGCTTGAGGTGATGTCCACCATAATCAATACATGCTTGAATTCTTTTTAGCATGGAATCACTCACTTTTGAAAACACATTTCGTATGGTTACCATATATTTATGTATATTGAGGGCAATAATTACTACAGTGCTTACGTTTTGTGCTTGGCAGGGACACAATACCGGAATAAGTTCAAAAGCACAACAACCACCAGATTAAATACAGTACCACGGGGTACATGATAACTGTTTGTAATATTCCAAATTTGCCTTTTTCTCAGTTATATTTGGCCTTCACCGCCCTCTCGTGAATGAATTTAATGTTGGGATTGCATGTTATTAATCATTATCAGTAAAATAGTCACAAAAATATATACACATTTATTTCAATGAAAAATTTAAAACAAAAGTAGCTATATTTGAAGGAGCATTAAAAATATCGAAGAATCACCGCAAAATTATTGCTAAAATGCTCATCACTCACGTCTTCTTGGGTGAGCCTTTGGTAAAATGTTTGCTAAAATGTTCCTTAAAATGCTAGGGCAGACTCTTTCCAACTTAGCCTCTGACAGAATGTGAGCAAATAAATGTGTGGTCAAAGATTACAATTACCTTCCCTGTAAACAAACAGTCCTTGGTCACTTATACATTTCTTATCTATGGTGCAGATGGCCATAAATCCTTTTTTGATTGGTTTCCTTTCCTTCCCCCCTCTCTCTCTAAAATGCTACTATTTGTTACCTTACTTTTGACAAACAAACACAATGACGATGCCTATTTTATCAATGATGACAATAATGAGTGACATTTGTAAGTGTATCGTGGTGACTTGGTCTAATAAGTATATGGGCGACATTCATAAATTCATAATAAAATAACTTTTTGACTTATTCAATTTCCAATATGACATTACAACGAAATAAATTAGTGAGAATATGCGCTGGTCATGCGGCGAGTTCTGTTCAACACAAAACATAATTTAAAAAGTTGGCGGGGTCAACGTCAACTACTAATTAGAAAGGGTAGGACATAATATTTCTGTCGACAATAAAAAAAAGGATGTTAAGATAACAATTTTTTTCCAATATTTATAGTGAAAAGCAGTAAATTTCGGTGATAGATTTGTGTTTGCTTATGTGTATCTACCCATAATACTAGTTATATATTAAAAAAAATTTCAACAAAACTTAACCCAGTTAAATGCTCTTATACTTACTATTTTAGCATAGATACCAAACGTATCCAGAGAAGTTAAGTTATTCTAAAGTTTGTTAATTTATATCACAACAAATGCAAAACGTAACAAAGAAGTGAAAGGACATTTTGCCTGTTCGAAATATTACCACACCCTGCTGGTAATTGGTATATGTTTGTTAATAGCACTTCGAGTCTATTATATTTAAGTTTACTTATTTATCAAGATGGTCACCGGTAGGCAATACACTTCACGGAAGTGGCTTCTGCACAATAACTAAAAATGATCTCCATGTCCAGCAGGGTCAGTGGCTGTAGATTCTAAAATCGTGTACCTTATGTAGGGAGAATGAACCTACAATGATAATCTCCTACATTTGGCATACATAATTTTATTGTTACTATTATTTACAGAAGTAAAATATTTTTTAAAAACAAATACAATGAAACAAAGAATATAAAATCTTCTTTATTCCATTCACTTAGAGGTACATTTTATGAGATGATTACTACTTTAAAAAACGAAAGAATGCTTTATTTTCATTTTTTCACTACATTTTTCATTAAAAGTAACACAACTCCTAAAATTTATTTTAATTTAGATAGCTATCTCTTCCTCTTCCGTTTCGTTTGTGTTTTTTCAATAAGAATCTCAAACTATTTAAAGAAAAATTTGCCAAAGTTAAAATATTATACTTTAACTTTACTTAAGCAAAAATTTGTTTTTTGTGCAATACATTTGAAATTAAGTCAATATAAATGCGCTTAATGAACTCTTGCTTGGTTCAAAATTAAAAAAAAAAACAGAGACAAACAAGTTTTAAAACGTATCTACAGTAAACGGAAATAAAAATGTTGTTCTACTTTTATGGAAGAACTATGATTGTATCTTTTCAAGATTCTACTCACAGAGTAAGCTGTTAACATCTCTTAGTAAAATGAAAACAGGCATATGACCAGAAAACATCTCATAACTTGAATCTAATAGAAAACTCTTTTTCTGTGTCATACACCAGACACTTTTGCTAGTTGCCGACGTGCCCTATCACCCATGGCCACAAGAATGAACTAAGGACGCCGGTGAAGATACCGCTTATTAAGGCCGCTCCGGCAAACATACCGGCTGTCGCTGCATACCTTGCTTCGACCATCCTAAAAAGGAAATGATAATTACAAAGAGTATTTTTCTATATTCACATTCATCTTGGCTGATGAAACTCGCCATGTGTTCTGTGTTTATGAGAACTACTTCATACTGGTTGTTTCCAAAATACATTTAAATCTCTCATAGACTAGTTTTTTTAACCCGCCGTCGATCACGTTGTTAGACTTTTAATATATCTTTGAATATTTTTTGATTAGATGTAGTAGAATATGTCCCACTTTAAATGCCTCAGAGTGTATGGAAGCATAATGTTTGTCTTGAGATATCAGTAGTACACTGGTCATGGTACCCGTTTAATTCACGGTCGCTCAGTGCATTAGTTGTAATCTAACACAGTCGGCTTGTTAGGTAGAATTTAATGAGGATAGTGATCATGCATGTAAAATTAGTAACCGCATGGGAATTTGCTTGTCACTTTATTCTGAAGGTTGTTAATAGCAGTAACAGGAGCATATCCTGGTTTTGTGGGAAAAATCGGAGGTATGAGATTTCATTTTAGAAGCAGAACTCAACCTTGCCGATAAAGATGCACCATCTGAGTATAGTGACCATAATACAAACAATGAACAATCTAGTGATGACTGCAATGTCACACACAGACATTTCGTTACCACCATAAACTAAATTTTTTATGCTAAAATAAACAATGTCAAATTTAAAACAATAAATAACAATAACAATAACAATAGACAATAACCTATCTCCCGATAACCTGCTTTACGACTATTTTTTTAAAATAATAAAAACAAACGACATACTCTCCTCACTTGCGATCAATTTAATTTAACTTCCGAATTGCATGTAAAAACGCTGAAATGGGCTCCAGATATTCCTCCTAAAATATGTACGGCGGTCGTCATGGCAACAAGTGAAAGAATTGGGGCGCGTGGTTTCGTTATCTATTGGAGCTCTGGTCAGTCCGCCCACGGCTGTGTAGGAGTTAATTACTTCACCGTTTCTGTTTTCTTTGCTTTTTTACATTTGAAATTGTTTTGAGGTTATCGCACTTTTTTAAAAAGTTTATCGATTTGTTGCATATATAATGTAATGTAATTTACATTACAGATTTTTTTAAGTTTTATTAAACATTAGACTAGACGGTAAAAGTGCAAAAGACATAATTAATTATGAAAGTGAATGAAATTAAAAAACTTATATTTAGCCGCTTGAGTTTGTGAAAAACTTGGAATAAAACAAAACGGCCGTCCAACGCCAGTTTTAAATATAGTGCAAGAGCAGTGACAGTGCAAAAATAAAAATGCTTTTATGCGTAAGTTTGACAAAAAGAAAATTTTAAGACGGCAGATCATCAACAGTAATTATTAGTAATTAATACATAATTGAACTGAAATTTTTGAGAAGCAAGAAGGATACTGAAAATTTTAATCCATTATAGTTGTCTAAACCCTGCCTAGGTGATGATGGTGGTTCTAAAGGTCTGTTTATATGATATTAAACTGTGAAATTGTTTCAGACTGGTGACTTAGAGCATAAATAATCAAATCTGAAACAAAATATTTTCAACAAATTCTTATAAACTTTCTTCAGTTACCTTTTAAGTTGCTCATGTAGCTGAGATCCATAGGGACATTTTTTATTATTTGGGTCTCAGAATCAGTCTATGACAGATTTTAGTGTGTTTTTGAACCAAACAACTGTTGGCAATTTGATAAATTTTTAGAGGAGATAAAGCAAGTTAACAATTCAGGTATTCCACCCAAATTTTACCCAATATTTATCAATTAGATATTTTCCTCAATTTTTATTGCATAAACTTAAAAAAAGTTACGATACTTACTGGGGGGTGTACATCATCCCTAGAGAGCTGAAATAACCGCTGGACAATGCCATGGTGACAGCAACTGTCCAGTAGACCCAGTCATTAGTTACCACCACAGGTAAAACTCTGGTAACTCCTTCCACCTGATAGTTACACAATAAATAGAATGGTATGTATAAAACTCGTAAAGTGACAGGGATCCACAGATATTTTGGAGCCGGCTACAAAATAACGCATTAAAAAATATTTTCAACTTGTTATAAACACTCTTACCCAAATAACACAGCTAGGCAGCCAACTGCCAATCATAGCGAAGAAATTGAAGGTTATGAAGCACGTGATACCCATGAAGTAAGTGGGGGTGACAAAGAACTCTTTATCGTTAGCCTGAACACCTAAAATCGAGTTACATATGTCTAAATTTGCTCTTCAGTAAGTTCAAGGGTATTAGAAACCTAGTTAGAACAGAGCATATGCATGTGATGTAATATTTTTCAAGGTCGTTGTTTGGAGGCAAAACAAACAACACATAGCTTCTTCACTTTAGCTCCTTGTGTAAATGTCACGCCTTAAATAGCAGTTACGTTTTTATTTAATTATATTTCAGTGGAAATTAAAGATTAAATTAAATTTTATTTTATCAACGGATATTTTGAGGTTATGATCCCTTCAAGCAACGACTTTAAAAAAGTGCAAATGTCCTATTTTACTGTCAAGTCATTGTTTTCATTTACTTACTTTTTAATACTATTTTTTTTTTTAAGTTTCATACTGAGACTATAACGAAGAAAACTCAATTTCCAAATTAATGCTTAATATTCTGTAGATTTGTAACAATGTATCTGTAATACAGGGTGACTTGTGGGAAACAGGCGTTTTTCAAATGGCTAGTATGCAGCCCTTCGTGGTGGTAGGGAGGTAGAGGAGGGGTTTTTCCTTTTGGAGTGACCTACTGTTTCAGTTTCAGTGGAGCAGTGGGTACATTGCCAACATTTCCATGGAAATTGTGAGGAATATATTCTCCGCTTTGGTGATATGGTGGTGGTGGGTTTCACTGGCATCAGGAATAGATCCACAGCCACAGAAATTTATTAAATTTGACAGTTGTTTAAATATTCAACTTTGCCTGTTTGACGAAAGCTACTATCTTGCCTAGAATTGGTTTTCATTCGTCATTCAAAAGAGTGGACAAATATACTGGAAATTGCACTTGCAGTGTTCTCAGTTTATTAAGGTAGTTATTATTTGGGTATGATACTTAAATGAGAAAAACAATCGATTTAAATCTGCTACTGATCACAGGGGCAAAGCGGTGAGGTAGCGGTCATGATTTAATTTTAGTCTTGTAATAATTGTCGAGTAATATGCCGCGGCCCTCAAGATCACTGGTTTTGTCCTCCTGTGAAATTACTCGAAAGAACATCTTTACATTCACAAACTTCGTACTTTAATGGAGTTGACGACACCATTACAAAGGAAGTGCATTTGATTGACTAAGAGGTGTGTTGGCCTGAATTATGAATGAAATCTGCATTCAAAAGGATGGTCGCCACCTGAGTAATATAATTTTTATAATCTAACTCAAATGGTAAATGTTGACCTTTTGTTTTGTAAAAATGTAATATTTTTTCTTGACAACAAACTGAGTACTGTTCATTTAAAAAACGTCAGTTTCACGCAAGTCACCCTACCCTGTATATGTAACAAAAGTCCGGAAAATATAATTTTGCTGTATGAGCCCCAGATTAGTCTTGAAAGCTTAAGGGTACAGTAAAACTAGCTTTTCAGATGTGGTGTGTATGCTATTTTTTATGAAACTGATAATATATTCCTTCGATTCGTTTTCTAATAACTCGTTAAATTTGTAACTCCCTAATAAAGGGGTGGAATCCACTCCTTAGGAAAAATCAAACCCCTGAATAAGACATAAGTTTCTAGAATCCATTTATTACTGATGTATGAGAGAAAAAACGAAACCCGATCTACACCTCATTTTCTTAAATATTGAACTCTGATATACTGTATTATTGGCCCTGTAAACTTATTTTCTGATCTAGTACCATAAAGTATCACAGAACATATACTTCCTGATTGGTCAAAAAAAAAAAACAAAACAATATTATTATGACTATTTCACTCAACGAAATTCCACTTTCTAAGACCACTGCATCAATCAAATCTCATTATTAGTAGTAAAAAGGTTAGTTGGGTCTCTGACACCATCAACATACCTTTTAACTGCTGCCAAACACTATACCATGTGTCAACGGATCATGGTAGACCCCCTTTTTGTCCTTATTTTTTAGAATATCAGAATGAAATTTGGTAGATGTATTACATGAGCATGAAGACACTCTATGGCATAACTGTCATATTAAAAAGGTAATATTTCAGTCACAAATTTTTAATACTCTGTCCTCTAGAAGCATATTTGAACTTATGCTAAGCCCAGTCAGGCTATTTATTTCAATTGCAACAGACACTGGACCGCTAGATGGCGCCTGCCGACTGTTTTGCATGTCGCTATCTTAAAGAAACTGAGATGTACTAAATATTCGAAGGATCCACGTGTCAGTTGTCACAGCCTACCTTGCACTGATGAGAGCCAACGACTTTAAACTGCAGTCTGCAAGTGGTGTGGGATGACTGGCACGAGAACTCCTTTAAGTAGGAATTAGTCTTTCGGCCGGTGTTTGTTGTAATCGAAGCATTAGTGTTTTGATGGTAATATGCAATTATTACACTTAGCACGCCAGGCTTGTAACTCGTAATCCAGTGCTCGGAGGGGCACATAGCCCGGAGAGTAGCTGTTGATTGCAAGTCTGGTTACATTCCTTATAACATAACAAAATAAGGACTTTAGGAGGAGTTTGCGACAGAAATGTTACGTTTTAATATTCTGCACTCTAGAAGCACATTTGGACATATTTCATGTTCTATATCGAGAAATATTCTCTATAAATACGTACATCTACAATTCCATGAGTTATATTGCCCAAAGTAACAGAATAAGATCATGGAAAATTGAGAAAATGTGATTTTATTTCTAACAAAATTGCATTTTCTGCAATATAACAGAAATTGCAAAATATTGTCCGTGTTGATTTATGAGCAATTATATACTGTCTAATATTCACCAATAAATATTTGAAAGTTCTATTCATAATATTAACAAAAAAATATATATGCAAACAAAGACCAACTTACCAGCGTGTATTGCAGGAAACACGGATAGTGTCACAAAAAATAAAAAGAAAACGTTATACAACTGTGGGAGGGACTTCTTTAGAATATACATGTAAGGAGGCCGCTCGTCTACCCCTTTTGTTATTTGCCTCCTTTGCTCAAGCTCCTTCTTCTCTCTAAGTTCATAGTGTCTATAAAATCTCTAAAAAATTAAATATACAGTGGTCTCCGCAGGGAATTTTAATTATCCACAATGCAAAAATGGTACTAAAACACGTTTTCAACAGGATAACGGAAATTTCTAATCCATTATAACTCCCTCAGTCAGAGCTGTTGAATTCAAAGGCAGATTGAGCAAAAAATAAAGGGGAAAACAAGAAGTCTAGAGGTGAAAATGTCACAATAAATTATTTACACACATTTCATCAAAAATGTAACTTCTGCTATAGTCGGGTATACATTTACTAGGCACTCAAAATACGCAACAGAAACTTTAAGACCTCATTAAAATACCACTAAACTAGTCGCAAAAGTAATTGCGCCCAGGTACGCACTTTAAATATTCAGATCAGCAACTCAGTCGTTCAATTTTAACAGCATGTTCCGATCTAGTATTATGAATATGTACATTCTAATACATACGAATTTTAAATTCAGCTTTGTACTATTTCGTTCGCAAATTGACTCGCCTATCTTTATAGGTTTTTAATGTGCGTCAGCTTGTTTAATGGCACCATACCGCATGGTGCAACAGTGATAATAGTGAGGTCGTGAAGTGCCCAGTAAATGTGTACTCGACTATACTTGTTCAACCAATAAAAAGAAAAAAATAGCAACGAGTCTGCTACTGTGGAGAAACACGATTAAAGAATTTTGCACCATCGTTTAACGTCATTATGTATAGAGATAAACTAATTTATTAACTTGAATTTTCGGGCAAAAAACTTGGCATATTGATTTTCAGCACCGATTCAATGTAGACCATCTTAAATACTTACATTCAGTGGTAAGGCAAAGTACGTATCAAAACAAATCAACAATATAAACAACGCTGTTATAAAATAGTAAATGGCAGCCATTCTTGAGTTGGAGCTCATTATATTAGATAGAATGCTAACAACGGCAGTGAATGTGCCACTAATATTAGACCCTAATACCACAGCCCCAGTGTATTTCCCTGGTAATTTGGCAGCCATTCCGAAAATGGTGTTCTGGTATATTCCATTTGCCACTGAAATAAAAAAGACGGTTTAGCGACTTTTTATAATGATATAGAGAAAATAAACAACAAACTTACATTTCAGCAAAGAAAGAAAAAAATGTTTTTCCATGAATAGTTGAGTGGTAAATTTTTAAACCTTTTTTAAATGATTTAAGGTTAGTCTAAAGGTTAATTGTGGTTTACCAAAAGAATGAATAGGGTTCTCGAATTAACAATATGGTTAATGGCTATGTAGGTTGTACTAGGAAACAGTGGAATTAAGGGAATCATAGATGCTAAATGCAAAATTTATTATCATTTAGACGTACTCAATTTGATTGTCTGTGGTGAAGGTTTCACATTATATAACCCTTTAACGTATATTGGTCGATATTTAAACCGGTAAAGAATAAAATATTTCCGAAAGAGACAGCGGTCTGATTATCGGCCAGTAGTCTGAAAATATGCGACACTGGTCGAAAAATAAACCAAATCCTAATATACTTGACACTACATAATAAGTGGTAGAAATTTCAATCAGTAACTGATTAGTAAAAGATAATGTTTTTATGTGTTTCTGTACAAGCCTACTATTTTTATGTCTGTTTACTGTGTTTAATTTAGAAAAAAAATGCGAAAACTTTCAGGTAGGTACTTAAATAGTGCTAGATACATATGCCGTAATATTCATGTAGTTTACTAATTGCGCTGAGATGTTTTAACTAATTCCAACATAAACCTAACTAAAACCCTGATGACCCTGTCATTTCAAGATGGTGAAAAGACCTAAAAGATCATCAATTTAGTGCATGAAGTGTGAGGTCGCACTATGTTTACCGTACTTCGCTCCTTTCCATAATTAATAACATCCTGTTTAAAAAAAATAATGATAATGATAACGATAATGGTAATGATAATAGAGAAATTTTTTTAGAGTGTTGAGGCTAATCGGCAGACCATTGAGCCCGAAGGGTGAATGCCGTCCGCAAGACCTATCCTATTATATATTAGTTATATCAGGTTTTAGCTGTTGGTAAGAATAGATTCTGGTTAAATTTTCAACCAGCTAAAAAAAATATGTCGTATGACAAAAAAATTAAAATTTTTACATTAATGTATTTTCAGTTAAAAATAAATATATTTCTATGAAAAATGTTTTTCTATTTTGATCGTAGTACTATGTCCGTTAAAGGGATAATAATAATATTTATTTACTCACTTTAAAGATAATATAATATAGCAGAGAGAAAAGAAATTTAACACATAAAAGAAAAACTGATAGAGATTAAATTATATATCTTATCCACATATTAACAAATTTCTTAAAAATATACACAGTCTTACAATTCCTAATGTTCAAAGGCAGTTGATTATACAACCTTTGTCCTAAATAGACAAAGTGTCTTTTACCTATATCCTTTTTTGCTACATCTGTTTTGATAAGTTCATGTTCTTTTTTTCGAGTACAGTAGGCATGGTCTACTGAGTGCAAGCAGTTTTGTTTTTATAAAGATATATTAATATTATTTTAGCGTATACTTGTCTTTGATACAATATTTCTGATTCACGGAATAAATGCACTGAGCTGTATTTAATATTCTTATTTAGCATTATTTTTATAATTTTCTTTTGCCGTATTTCTAATGATAGCAGATAAGTCTTTTTTGCACCTCCCCATGCTATTATCCCATATTGAATTAACGATTCTACAAGAGCATAATAAATTATTGTTAATTGTTTAAGAGTCAGGAAGTTCTTTAACATTTTAAATTTGTATATCAAATGTCTAAGTTTTTTAGTAACATTACTGACTTGGGCATCCCACCTTAAATGGCTATCAATCATTATCCCTAAGTATTTAATACTTGTTGCAGAAGAGATTTCTCAATCTATGGGTATAGTACCAAAGTCAGGTAAATATTTCTTATATGATGTGAAGGCCAAATATTTAGACTTATCCCAATTTAAAGTTAACACGTTTTGATCAAACCACAGTTTGATATTTTCCAGGTCTGTCGATACTAAATGTCTTAAATCCTGCCAATTACCGCCTTTGAAAAATATTGCAGTATCATCTGCACAAGGGATTATATTTCCTTTTGTGGATAAGGTAAGTAAATCATTAATATATATTGTAAAAAGGACAGGTCCCAGGACTGTGCCCTGTGGTACTCCACAGGTCACGGTTTTTCCTCACTAATTACATCAGCGATTATAACTTTTTGTTTCCTATCTGTTAGATAACTACGGAATAATTCTAGTGTATTTCCGTGAATTCCAAGATTTTCCAATTCGTTATTTTTTATTTTCGCTTGAAGATTTAGGCTCCACGCTTTTTATTGGTGTTCACTTATCAAACATAATAGTTGTCATTTTCATAGCTCACTTTAACAATCCTAACTTTTCCATATTTACAGTAACTAGTTTCACTAAGATATTTGATGTTTAATAACTCAAAAACGGTATATGGTAGGGGTAACATATGGTATATTTTTGAAATCAGGAAAAAAGATCATTCCAAAAATTTAATAATATACAGGGTATCCCATTTTTAAAAAATATTATTTTTTGTATTCTCTGAAATCTGCACGCCACTGTACTTTTGATAGCACTTTTTTTTTCAATAGGCAATAATAATGATGATAAGGGGTGGGTAATTTCTAATGAATGACCCTGTACAAAAAATGTTGGTTTTCATTCCTACGTCATATGGTCGAAAAATATACAGGGTGTTCCATTTGAAAAAATTGAGAAAACTCAATTGAAAAAATTCTAAATTGAAAATTAATTTTTGGCCACATTGTATATTTTTAGGAAGTGTGAGCAATTCAAGAACATGACATACATGTCTCGCAACTGAATTTACAAATTTTCTTCTTAAAATCCATAATGGTGACTGTAGTGATTTTTTCAAAATGCATCTGCAGATGGCATCATTTCAACAAAAAAAATCACTACATCCAAATGGTTGGGAGACTAAGGAACTAATTTCTTTTCACTATTCTACCATAGTATAAGTTACATATTTAAGTACTTACTATTTAATATGACAACTAATATCATAGTGATCCAAAAGAAACCGTATGGCCAGGCGCTAGTGTCAGTCATAGCCAATATAATTGTTATAATAAAAACAACAACCTCTACAGATATACCCCACACTATTCTTGTGGTCAAATTTCCCCTAAAAAAAAAAAAAAAATCGTTATGAACAAGTAGTACCTAGTAGGAATACGTGGTAAGCGAAATTACAATATGTTTTATTTTGGAGGTGAGCCCACAATCACTTAAGTTGCGAAAGTGGTTCCATTGTGCTACCACCGCAAATAGTACAGCACAGGGACAGCTAATAGCCATATAGGGAAATCCTATACACTTATGTACATGTGCAATATGGGTGAGAATTTCATCTAATGGAATGCGATTGGGGTGGGGCAATCCAATGCACTGTACGCTGGCGTCGCGCGACTGTGATTGTCGATGGTATGGATTTATTTCTTGTTTATTAGAGTCCATTGTGCTTAGGTTATAAGTAACCTCATGAAATTTAAGTATTATTGCACACAAGTAGTGGTAAAATCCTCATATTATTTTACACAATTCTTAAAAAGAGCCAACAGAATTCAGAATTGATTTCATTATGTAAACTAGCAAATTTAAGGCAACGACCTATTATATTGTATATTGATAGATAGATAGATAGATCAATATATAGATAGATATTTATTAACCATTTAGCGATATAGCGATACATTGAATGTATATTATGGTATGTCAAAATAATATATTAAAAACAGTATTTTGTGGTCAAAATACAACCTAATAACATAATAACAACTAAATATAAAGATGTAGAAAAAAAGAAAATGTATTTGCATATGTATTTTCTAAATATGCCTACAGTATTATTTATTTAAAAAATCACTAATATTATAAAATACAGATTGAAGTAGAAATCTTTTTACTTTAATTTTGAAAATGTTTAACGAGTTGATTTTTTTCAAGTAATTAGGCAAGTTATTGTACATGGTTAAGAAGTTGTGGCGTGGTGAATCCTTAAATAAAGTATTTTTATGCCTAGGAACATGTAGCATACCTCCATGGTATGTTGAATACTCATGGTTTTCATTTAACCTCAAAAAATTGGATTTATTACTTTTTGTATACGTAACACATTTTAAGATAAAAATACTAGGCACCGTTAGCAAATTTTTGTTTTTAAAAATATCCCTGCATGATGCCCGGAGTTCAAAATTAAACGTAGTATTCTTTTCTGACAGACAAACACCCTACCTATATCAATTGCAATTCCCCAACATAGTATATTATTTGCAATAAGGCTAAATGCTAATGAATAATAAACATTTAATAGACAGTCCTGATCCAAAGATGATTTTAGTTGTAAAATGGGAAAATAAGCATTATTTAATTTTGAGCAGACATAATCGACATGTTTATTCCAAGACAATCTTTCATCAAGCCAAAGTCCTAAAAATTTAGAGGTCTGAGAAAACTGAATATCAATATTGTCAATTGTCTCACATTTGTGAAAGTGTAGGTAAACTGTTTCAGTGTCATTCAGGATCAGACGATTTCTCTAACAACAGATATTGAGTTCCTCAGAAACAACTCTGATATTTTCTGAGAGTATCACAGCCGTATCTGCAGAAACTGTAATAGTGGTATCATCAGCAAACATAATAACACTATTCCTACTGATGAAATCTGGCAAATCAATGACATAAAGCATAAATAAGAGTGGGACCAGTACTGACCCTTGAGGAATCCTATTTAAAATTAAGTTTCAAAAATTTTCTCCTCCTTGATTATTCAATGCGAACGTACCTCTCATTTGTACCAAATTCGCCATAAATTGTTTTATATTCTACTAAGAGGATATAAAATAAAATAACATGAAAAAAAAGTGAAAAATCTGCATAATATTTGCTCCTATTAAAATATTGTGTCAAATATGAATATGTCAAATTTCGCGTAAAATAGTTGGGCGTTTTACTACTACTACAGCATAGTGGCGACATTGCTTCGTGGGCCACAAAGCAGGGTCGGGCTCATAATTTGTCATTTCTAGTGTTTGAAATATCATTTAAAACTTCGTTTAATTATTTGTTCATATTAATGTTAAGAAATGACATTGTCATTAAAAGTATTGCTGATTATATATTTTTGGGATTAATTACTTTTTATTTATTAAGATTGATAGTAGGTACTTTGATCTCTACTACAATACGAAAAAACCTGTCCAAATGAAGTAATGGCTATTTATATATCCTTTTTATTTTCGCTGTTTCTTTGAAGAAAAATATATAGTTATACTATTATACTATGTTTTCTATGATTAAAACATTTTATAATAAAAAAATTGCAAAAGATGCACCAGTTGTATTCATTATATTAGAACACATTTTCATTCAAACTTACTGCACAATTCCTAAATTAACATGTGAATAATATATTAAATCTTGGAAGGAATTAAGGTTGATTGTCGATTTTAGCGAAATTGATGTCTGCAAAATAGTTCTAATTTATTTTTGTTCACACATTTTCAGTAACTATCTGTTGGTGACACTGCTATTAAATATAACTTTCTAATAAACGGTTGTACTGTTTATTAGAAAATACCATTAGTATACATGGGACTAAGTGCATTTTTTATCACTGAGTGTGAAGGATCAATTACAGGAGGAATTAAAAACCACTTTCGCTTTATGGTATATTGGTACAAACCATTTAATTTTTTGCACTCCACAATCTAACAGTGCGCTATTGCTATTGAAATAATCATTTTCAAGGATTAAAGTACAGATCTCTTTTACTCCTCGAGGGAAAGAACCCACTTTCCATTTTCTACACATTAGTCCTCGAAAATGACAATTAAAATAGCACTCATAGATCACAGGATACTAAAGCATTGTTTTTGAGAAGGGAAATGCTCAAAAGTAATTTTTTTATTCTCCATTGTGGTACAGATTCTTATTAAGTGTGTACAGAAAAGTTTCTTCATGGCTCACTAATTTCCTCTTTAAATAACTATAAACATTTAAGTATTACACACAAACATGAATAAAGTCTGTACATTTCCTGGTGTTCTAAATATCTACTTGTTTATTATTCAAATTATACTTATATCAAATTATACCACAGTATTATGTGTTCCTGATAGCTAAATTCTGTGATTTACTAATATTTTGTCTTATATGGCAACTAAATACGCGCAACCCACAATACTTCAAGATGTTCTATGTGTCATCGAGGTTTTGGAAAAATTTGTTGTAACTGGTACGTATAAACATAAAATCGCGTCACGAATACAGTTCGTACGGTCCTGTACGCCACCTAGATTAGTGTGGCTTCCGCGTTATCGACAGAACGATATAATTCGATTACTTACAAATTTACTCGCGATTGACTGGTGCCGGCAAACGCGGTCTTAAATTGGATATTTATCCAACAGAAGAGAATGTACAAATAATTAAATGGTACTATGGCGGGCATTCATCATCCATTTCATATCATCTCATGATTTTAACCCATACTGCACTTGTACATAAGTGTATAGGATTCCCCTATATGGCTAATAGCGTTCCTTGTACTGTATATAATGTAATAGACACTTACCCGATTTGTACAAAAATATTCATCCAGTTGAAAAGAACATTAGGAACTTGAGAAGAAAATGTTAAATACTGCATAAAATTAGACACAAATGGAAATGCAAATCCTATATATTCATGGGACAGTTTATACTTCGTAAAATACTGAAAAAAAAAAACACAACATTATTCCATTCCTTTTCCTACACCACCGTGTGACGGGTCCCAAGTAACACATGTCGCCCTCTTATTATGCTTAAAGCTTTATAAATAATACATTATGGCAACTTGTCAGAAAATTGGTTATATTGAAGCTTTATTCAACACTAAACTGCTTATAAAATGACTCGGTGGAATAAGACTGCTAATGCTTTCACAACATAAATATAAAGCCTCTTTATTTAAACCATCTTATACAGTTTTTATTTATTTATAAAAGGCTTAATAAGGTCAATTATACAGATGCAAATCATGTATATTTATAAGAGGTGTATAAACCTCTATATAACATTTATACATCTGTTTTACAGCTTAGGAATTTCTCTATAATGGCTTTATAACATCGAGTTTTAAAGGTTTTTAAAGCAAAATTGTACGGCAATGTAGTTATTTAAGCCAAATGCCATTTACGTCAGCCCTAATATAGATTATTTATAAATGCTTTTTATATATAGTAGAAGGGGTATTTTATAAAGTATTTATTCAGCTGAAATTCTGTTTTGGATCTATGTAGCCGCAGTCTTCCGCCTTTATAGAGCTAAACTTACTTCATTTCATAACATCCAATGTCATTTGAATTGCTTTCAAATTTGTCTTGCTATCTAGCAAAATATTTTTATGCAGTCATTTTCTGATTACAAACTACAAAAATCTACCAAAATCAATAAAAAGTTAGGGCTGAAATTTAAACAAAAGTGATAATATCATATCCCTTAAAATCAAAATGATGTTATCATGAATTCAATTATTACACAAAATGTGGATTTCTATCAAAGTAAATTCACCTGTCCGAGGATTTTGTCTTCTACTACTACTTTTACAAAGTCAAAGTGCTGTTTTAAGAATTTATTAACTGCTTTTGTAGTGATCTTCTTTGGATGCTTATAGGAAACTATATTGTATTTTCTAAAAGTAAATATGGCAGGGCAGCCATTGTTATACCGGTTTGAGGTAACTTTTAACACTTGAAGAGAAAAACTTTGGAAAATATTTACAGCAATCACTTAAAGGGTATTCAAAATACGTTGCTAATCATTTTAAAACAATTCTATAGAAAAAAATTAAAAAATATTTTTATTCATTCAATTCAAGGAATTTTGGAGGCACGTCTATTTATTTCAAAGTAGAATAGCAAATTTCAACAGAAAAGTGTTCTTTGCATGACAAATTTAGTTTTCTACAAACCACAGCATACAGTAATTCACAGACAATAGATTCATAGCTTCCCAATAATTTGCTATAAGAAAGTTATTACACTGCTGCTAGAGACACTGTGATATCGATGCTTTATAACTGCAAACAGTAAATCACATTTAGAGGAATTTTTACTGTATAAAAACTTACTTGCAGCAATTATATAACAACTTCTTAGCAGTCATAACATGATTTATAATAGCCGGTAAGATGAAACAAAGAGGTTGCCATAATGTCTGGTCGATAGCCGCGTGGGTTAAGGTGCGAGGTGGCAATCGCAATTAATCACACGGGTATCGTGTCACCGGGTTCAAATCCTGGCTCCGGCACTGACTCTTAATACTGGACTATTATTGTTAACTCTTAACTATAAAATATTAAGCTTTATACAAAGGTGGAGTAGATAGTCATAGAGTTTTTAAAAAGCAACTTGTGCTACTTGGGGTATGTGTAAATTTTTTGAATGTGCATGATAACGTCATATCTAATTGCACAGTAATATATTCAACATTTAAAAAAAAATGAAATCAAATTTTGGGATCAGTAAGCAGAACTTATGGAAACATATTTTATACAATTTTTTGGATCATGTTTCTTTCTCACTTTTTGTTCAATATCACCGGTTGTACTTGTCATATCAAGAAAACAAAAATACGGGCTTCCTCACAATTAAATTTTTGATAAAACTTGACCAGTAAAGTTGTATCTGTTGATATATTAATTTGCAACAAAAATAAAAAGTTAAAAATAAGTGATTTTTTAAGTTTGTTTATATCTTAAATTGTTACAAAACAATGTTCATTATATCTAGCAAAAACATGTCCCTTACTAAACTAAAATATTGTACCAAGTTTGAGATTAAAATATTTGCTTAAAACCTTATAACAAATTATAAACTTGAAAGTTAATCCTGTAGATGGGTTTCACAGTAGGCATTTTATTGTTCTTAGATACTATGATTTTCACTTATATTTTTCGACAATAATGAAAAATTTTTTTTTAAATAAAAACTCTTAACAGTCCTACAATTTAAAAAAAAGTTACGAAACGTTTATTTGGAACGAAAATATGGAAATTTTTAGATTTTAATTGTTTATAAATAAACAAATTGATATTTTCATCTTAAATTCTTCGTAGATCTTGTATTGATATAAGTCATCAAGAAATAAAGTCAATATTAGTATACTCATCTATGTGGGACAAAATAAAATATATTACTGAAGATTAATATATGAATAGAAAATATTATCTGAAATAATTATTAGAACAACAAAACTGTTTATTTAAAGTTTAAAAAATAACAATTTATCATCAACATAATCATTGTTATTGTATCTATATGAACTACCACAAATATTATAAACAAAGCTATTACTTTTAGATTCTTCTTCATGGTTTACCAATTTTAAGTTATTAACAGAATTATTTGTAATTTCGCTTGTAGGGTTTCTTAAATTTGAAATTAACATTAAATGATGGTCCTTCTCCAGCTGGAGATACGGCTTTATTGACTTATTGGTATTTGCATGACCAGTTATTTTGATTAAAAGTTCACTGGAAATACCAGATTTAGCAAGATTTGAAACTGTAGGTACTGCTCCTGTTAGAATGGTTTGTTATTTTATTGTTTTCGAAACCAAACCCAATTTTCATGATTGCTTCTTTAGTCTATTTTCCAAGAGTATTTTTTCCAAACAGGTATATTTTCGTATCATCCACTTGAGTTTTCTTGATTCCAGGTACAGTTAGGTGTCAAAAATAATTTGTTTGTTTTAATTGAATTCGACCGTTTGTTTACTCATTAATTTTTTGAATAAATGTTCCAGACGGATGGAAGTATTTCTAAATAGATTGTAAGGCAGTTACACCTCTTTGCCGTGTCTTTGAAAAAATAGGATTGTGTTCTATTCTATTAGTTAAACTTCTATCAGTTTTTTTTTTCAAATCTGAAGTGATTGATTTTACATAAACAGCCTGTCCTCCTCTTCATGCAAGTTCAAACGCCGCCACATGGTAAAAATTTCTCTGTAACTCTTCAGGCGTTCCTTCATCCGAAACTTGCATCATTTCATTTAAATGATCATTTTCAATGGCACATGAGCTTTTTTTGCGTTTTCCTGGAATAGCTTGAAGCCTTCTCTTATTGGCATTTTTTGCATTCTTCGCGTTTTTAACTTCTAAATCAATAAATGGGTTAAAACTCCTATTATAATTTTCGAAATATATTTCTCGAAGAATATTTGCTGTTACTTTCCATATTGTTATTGACAGCTTCTTTATAAGCTTCTCCATTCGATTTTTTCGTGTTATAACCCCAGTCAGACAAAATATTTGCAAGTTCGTATATAGTCGTATTTTTTTCGAGGGAATAATACTTCTCTTTGCTTTAAATTGTTTCCATATAGAATTTTTAGTGTTTCTCGTTTAACTGGGGCACTTTCATTGATAGCTCCGTGAATATTTTCCTTGTGAAACATCATCAAATCACTTTTCCCCATTATAGTACAATCAATGAACCGATTCACCTCCGAAATCTGATCAACTCAACCGATTTGTTTGAAATTTTGCCACTAGGTCAAAAATGATGCGAATAACAAACCTGACTTAGTGCCGATATGTGCTTCCACCCCGGGGGTGAATGCCACCCTTCCTCGGGGGTGGAAATTTAAAAATTCAAAATGACACCGGGGATCGAAAGAGGATCAAATTTTAAGAAGAAAATATAGTATAAAGTTTTTTCTACAACCTAATAATTTCTGAGTTATTCGCAATTGAAAATTCCAATAAAAAACACGTTTTTCAACAGTTCCTCGTGAATAACTCGATAATTAAACGTTTTCTGGAAAAAACTATTCTTATCAAAATTGAAGCTTATAAAAAAACAAAGCGATTCGTCGATTTTTCTTTAATGTGTTAGGTCATATTAAGCGACTTATGAGTCATTGAAGACGAATTTTTGTTTGTCGTAAATTTATCTAAAGATTTAAACTGAAATAACGGAAAAATGAGTAATTTTTCGGAGAAAATGTTCATAACCTTTTTTAAAGCACTTTATTAGACCTTTAAAACAAGTTTTTATAAAAGCCTGTAGCATGAAAATTAAGGAAGTTATGATGAAAATAAGTTCAGTCTCTGGAATTTTTGAAAAAAAATTGACAATAAAATTGGCGCCATGAGCGGCAAAATTAAAATTAATCGTAGCCCATAAAAAATTAACTTTATTTATGTCCCATTAACACGTTTCAAAGGTTTGAATGGTTTAGAGAATGTACATTTTGAAAAAAGTTGTTTTAAGTAAATTTTTTTCTTTTCAATTTTTCAAAAAATACGTTGTTTTTTCAAAATAACTCAAAAAATAATAGTTTTACGAAAAAAAGTGTTCTTAACAAACATTTAGCTTTCTTTTTACTGAAAATTTCGCTTTTTTAAAATTTATGTAGCTTAAAAATTAAGCGAGATATGGGCATTTAAAGCTTTGGTTTCTATGCGAAGGAAACCTCTTTTTAGCCCTTCAACCTTAAAATTCTCTGAACGAAAGGGTGTAGAAATATTGCAATCATAATGACTTTATAGCTTATGAAATTCCCTACAAAATGATGTGTAGGTGAATGCAAGAAGCTTATAAGGAAGCCGAGTTATCGTTAAAAAACTAAATACATTTTTCTAGAGATAACGTAGGAAAATTACGGAGCGCCTAAATTTTGAACGTTTTGGAGCATTCATTCTTTTGTACATGCTGTATCTTCTTGATACATACATATCTAGATTCCCACATGTATAAACACATGCATAAAAAGATGTTATATAGATAATATGAGTAAAAGATAGAAAAGGAAAGGTGCGCTTCTCTAGGCGAAATTCCTCTGAAGGCGACCTTCAACAGAGGAAGGGGCTCTTGGATTATGAACACACACACTTGGGTAGTTATTAAGGGTAGTTACATAGTAAAATATCGAAATATTAGTTACATTATAAAAAACAACAAATATTTAACATATTTGAACATAATGATAACCTATCACTGCTTCCATCTATTAGTTTTCAATTTTTCCTAAGTTTTATTGTTAGGGGTAGCTTTTGGGGGTTGCATCATTAAAAAAATGAAGTATCAGATTTCTTATACTTAAAGGGAAAAATTCTCCTATTACGATCCAAAATAAAAAGGTTTCATGCTTTTTAAACACATTTTTTTTATTAATTTTCGTGTGAGGAGTTGTTTTTAAGGGTAGTTAAATAGTAAAATATTGAAATATTAGATCCATGATTAAAAACAATTGATATTTAACATATTTGAACATAATTATAGCCCACTGCGTTAATTTATTAGTTTTCAATTTATTGGAGTAAGGGGTAGTTTTCACCCCTTAAAAACAAAAAGCACACTTTGCGACCAAGTCAGGTTTGAAGAGGAGGATAAGATGAACTTAATTCTAAATTTTCAAGAAGATCGGAGCAGTACTTCAGACTTCGGAGATTTGGCCCCTTTTTAACGTTGAATGACTGTATTATTAATTTTGTGTATAAAAATCAAGATGAAAACGCGAAGTGTCAGATTTTAATAATTTCAATGACTTTTTTAGTTTGACACATGGCTATTAAGAAAAAAGTAACATACATTTTTCTCTATTTTTTCCACTCCCCTCGTTTTTATCGAATTGAGCTGGGAAAAAAATTAATATTTTGTAGGAGGCGTTTCTCTGAAGAAGGTGGTAGGAGACCAGGGTTGTGTAACCACCACCGGGGGTTGTTTTCACTCTTCAAGGGGTGGAAAATCAATTTATAAAAACATTTTAATAAATATATTTTTTATACTATTTTTTAATTATTATAGATGAAAAAAAAATCCGCCCCCATGAAGGGTGAAAACAACCCCCTGGGGTGTTTACACAAACCTGGTCACATACCAACTTCCTCAAATAATTAAACGCCTCCTACAAAATATTCATTTTTTTCTCACAAAAACAAGTATAAATTTTCCACCCCCTACAAGGATTGAAAGCCTGGGGTAGGGGTAGTTCAGGTTAAATCCCTCGAGGAACCTTCCGTTCTACTCGAGGGAACAACAATTAGGTAGTTGAAAAACTGGGGAAAATAAACGGGAGGATCACGGAAAGGGGGACTTTTGGGAGGTGGTTTTTGACCAACTTGAGGGGATTGCCAAGGTGGAAAAATTGGTTTGACCCCGGGAATCGATTCAGTACTCTCCGAGGCGCAAATATTCGGTAATTCGTCTGACTCCTTTAACTGACTATCACATATCAAACGTGGAAGTACTCAGGAGAGCAAACAGCCTTCCAATTGAGGTGCTTATTTCAAGAGCACGCCTAAGATGGGCAGGTCACGTTCATCGTATGCATGATAACCGCCTTCCTAAATGTACACTTTATGGTGAATTGCTAAGCGGTAGAAGAAGGCGTGGCGGTCAACGAAAGAGGCTCAAAGACGCTCTCCATGAAAATCTAAAATCCTGCGGTATTGCAGACGAGCAATGGGAACAACTTGCAGCGGACAGAACCGAATGGCGAGGGGTTGTAGCCAGCTATCAAGGAAATGTTGCTGCAAGAAGGCCGAATCCAAGACCTAACCAGGTCTATGTTTGTCCTGACTGCGGTCGAGATGTGCTCTCCCGAATTGGCCTCTATAGCCATTGTCGCATGCACCGTAGATGAATGGGAATTACAATAGACTACACCTTTTACTTGTTTTTTATTGTACACAATCTATCGACTGTAACATTTTTATACTCGGACTCGAGTAACGGCTAATAATAATAATAATTAACTGACTATCCGGTTTTCAGCCATTTCAATGCCTACTGTGATTTGAAATTTGAATTGAAAGTAGCACCTATATTTCATTTGAATTTGCCCATTTTCTTCAGAGAAATAACAATTTGTTTAAAATACCAAATTTTTCAATATTTCATTTTTGAAGTCTTAATTTAACTCCACTATTAGTAAGAGACATGTTTTCACTAGATATAATGAATATTGGCTTATAAAATTGAAAATATTGTTTAAAATCCCCAAAATTCGGGATATTTACTGCTAAATTAATTAACAACGTTGCAAAAAGTGAGGTTAATTATTTGTACGATTCCCATCTTAGTTTTTAAATTTCATTTTTTTTCGACGTGGGAATCGTGTGATACCCCAGGCGTTAGAGGTTGAATATCACCGGATTGATGGAATGATTCCTAAGGGAGTTTTCTATCGCTTCTTTTTATGTTTAGAAAGAGATTTATTGAAAATGCCCCCTCCAATTCGATCCGGAACATATTTTTTTAAACAATCGAAGGTGGAAATTTTGGCGTCTTTTTAAATATCTTCGAAAATATCAATAATAGGACAAAAATCAAGAATAGAAATTTATTCTCCATTAAATTCTATATAAAAAAGGGTTCTACATTTTTTTCGATTGGTGTAATAGTTTTGAAGATAGAACCGTGCGAAGGAGCGTGCCCGAATCCCCTCGCGTGCACGCTGCTGCACATTCATAATAATTTCAACTTTTTATGCGCTGACGTGACCCGCGACTCGTTCCTTTGCACGGTTCTATCTTCAAAACTATTACACCAATCGAAAAAAATGTAGAGCCCTTTTTTATGTAGAATTTAGTGGAGAATAAATTTCTATTCTGAATTTTGTCCTATTATTGATATTTTCAATGATATTTAAAAAAACGCCAAAATTTCCACCTTCAGTTCCGGACCGAATTGGAGGGAGCATTTTCAATAAATCTCTTTCTAAACATAAAAAGAAGCGATAGAAAAAGAAAATCTCCCTTAGGAATTTTTATAACAAAAAAACCCTGACGCCTGGGGTATGATTAAAATTGAAGTTTTCAGGTGGTGACAGCCAGCCAAATCGATTTTTCACAACAAATTTCACTAATAGAAAAACTCTTGTCACCGTACTATCATAGCGGCCGAATTAAAGTAATCAATTTTTTATCAAGTACCTAGTATGTTTTTTTAAAATCTTTTGTAAATAGGGACTTTTATGCCAGTTATGTTAATTGGTCTCGGCTGTGTCTCGGCCGCAAACTACGAATTCGACCGAGAAAGATCAACTTTACGGCCTTGATATACAAATAACTGTTGACAAGAAATCATTGGTGGGTATCACAATGACATTGACACTAATACAAATAATAATAGTTATTTGTGTATCAAGGCCATAAAATTGATCTTTCTTGGCCGAATTGGAAGTTTGCGGCCGAGGCGAAGCTTTGATATACCGGGTGTTAGAAAAGTATGGGAACGGTGGAAAATCTCGAACAGTTTGCATCAAATCGAAAAATAAAAAATACGTGTCAAAAATTTTTCAAAAAACTATCTACTGATACCAAAATGACCTCCCCACCCACCACACTGTGGGTAGGGCGAGGGGCAACTTTAAAATTTCAAATGGAAACCCCTATTTTCTATTGCGGAATCGGATTCTACGGTAAAAAATACGTAAATTTTATCCGGACATTTTTTTCTATTCTTGCATGGTGTCGCTGTCGCAAAAAATGAAAAGAAAACATTACTGTTTCAAGAGTAGGGGTGGGAGAGTCGAATCCAATGTCATTGGATAGATTTTGTAAAAATAACAAATACGTGTTTTTCAGTTTTTGAATTGGACGTTTTTTTATGGGCACAATACGCTACTCTTGAAACAGTAATGTTTTCTTTTCATTTTTTGCGATTACAGTGACACCATGCAAGAACCAAAAAAAATGTCCGGAATAAAATTTACGTATTTTTTGCCGTAGAACCCGATTCCGCAATAAAAAATAGGGGTTTCCATTTAAAATTTTAAAGTTGCCCCCCCACAGGGTGGTGGGTGGGGAGGTCATTTTGGTATCAGTAGATAGTTTTTTGAAAAATGTTTGACACGTATTTTTTTATTTTTCGATTTGATGCAAACTGTTCGAGATTTTCCACCATTCCCAGAATTTTCTAACACCCGGTATATCAAAGCTACGCTGACTGGCGCGCGCGCGCGCACGCACATCTTGACAATTAAAAAACAAGCACTTAAGCTAAAGGGTAACAAAATATATCTACAGTACATGGTGGTATAAGCTTCAACGAATAGATACAAATTTTTCTTACATTAAAAAACATTAATTTTCATATAGTTTTTGAGTCCTGAAAATCGCAAATTTCGAGTTTTTTGAGATTTCAAGAATTATTTTCTCGAAATATATCAGTTTTAGAGAAAAATGTCTAAGGATACTTTTTGTTTGTTTTGGTGTGAAAAATACGAAAATATTTTTTCCGAAACAAAAAAGTAAATTTTTCCAATTTGTTTTAAAAAAACTTTGTTTAAACAATCCCTGACATTTCCATCTGGCAAACTGTACTCTCTTGTAAAGGAGCACATTTTGAACAAAATAGCACAAAAATATTCTATCCGAATTAATTTTCTAGGTCGATGACTGATTTCGCCCGGACTAGTTGCTTTACATCGCATATAGAAGTATGTACATAGTAAAGACGCACCTACGCTCGCCTCCATCTAACGTTACATTTTATACTTCTGATTTAATTTATGTGCAAAGGCTCGAGTAGGTACGAACGATTAAAGAACCTTAATTTTTTTTACTTACGTCAGTGGCAGTGATAAACATATTCCAAGGCATCAAAACTCCAATACCATGTATCAGAAACGTCAGATATACTAACTTGTATCTATCAGGAGGGGTATTTAGCTGCAGACTGGCCTCATCCATGGTCAAGCTTTTAAAATTCAGTTCGTCCTCTGGCAAATTATTCTCCTCCCAGGATGGTTGCAATTTCACAGGCTGTTGTAGGCGTGTCTTTTCGGTAGTCTCGTCCCGAGCTGAAGAATGTTTATAATTTAGGAGATAAAATAAAATGGGAGTATTAATCAATGATCTATAGTCCAGGAATGCATCTTCCTTGGCACTTTGATTGCACAATAAATATAACAAGGTATTCTACTTGTTACTGAAGAAACGCACACTTTTTTCTGATTTTCAGGTGATATACGAATCAAAGCAGCATGTAAACGTTAAATGAAAATCACGAATGTTCGTGATGTCAGGTGGCATTTCAATTTAAGGGTAATATTACTGATAAAATAGGCCTGTTGTTTATCTCTGGTGGCGCCAACCGGTTGTTAAAACTAAATATTTTAAATGTCAAAAATAAGTGACATCAGTTTATAAGTGAAATTGTACGTTCGACGGGTGATGCGTTCACTCAAATAGTATAGATGTTAACTTATTCTGGAATTAGATCCTCATCAATTTTGTGGTAGAAACTATAAAGTGAAACGAAAGAAACAGAATAGAGAAGAAGCAAGAATAAGGTTTCGTTCGTCTTGAACAAAGTGATTTAGTAAGCAACCAATAGAAATCAAGAATTTGAAAATATCAACTCAATTGGCTGTTTAGTGATTGTGTTCAGTTTGTTCAAGACGAACGAAAGTACCTCTTGTTTACAAATAATTAAATTCTTCCACTTAACACTAAAGGTGTGCTTATACAGTGAGGGCCATAAGTAACGGATAAATTCATTATCTACGTAATTAACAATTTATGAATAAAATCCTAAAACATTAAAACATAATATTAAACTCCTCTATAAAATCCTTATTTTACTATAAGGAACGTAACCAGACTGCAACCAACAGCTGCTCTCCGGGCTATGTGCCCCGCCGAGCGCTGAATTACAAGTTACAAGTCTGGCGCGTTAAGTGTAATAATTGCATATTACCATCAAAACGGTAATCCTTCGATTGCAACAAACACCAGCCGAAAGACTGATCCTACTTAAAGGAGCTCTCTTGCCAGCCGTCACACATCACTTGCAGACCGTAGTTTCGAGCTGTTGGCTCTCGTCAGTCCAAGGTAGGCATGTGACGACCGGCACGAGGATCCTTTGACTATTTGGTACATCCCGGTATTTTTACAATAGCGACATGTAAAATAGTCAGCAGGCGCCATCTATCGGTCCAGTGTCTGTTGCAATCGAGAAATAAATAGCCTGACTGGGCTTAGCATAGTACAAATGTGCTTTTAGAGGGCGGAATATTAAAACATAATATTTTTAGTCGCAAACTCCTCTATAAAATCCTTATTTTACTATAAGGAACGTTACCAGACTGCAACCAACAGCTACTCTCCGAATTAGAAGTTACAAGTCTGGCGCGTTAAGTGTAATAATTGCATATTACCATTAAAACGCTAATGCTTCGATTGCAACAAACACCAGCCGAAAGACTGCCTACCTTGCACTGACGAGAGCCAACAGCTTGAAACTGCAGTCTGCAAGTGGTGTGTGACGGCTGGCAAGGCTCCTTTAAGTAGAATCAGTCTTTCGGCTGGTGTTTGTTGCAATCGAAGCATTAGCGTTTTGATGGTAATATGCAATTATTACACTTAACGCGCCAGACTTGTAACATAGCCCGGAGAGTAGCTGTTGGTTGCCGTCTGGTTACGTTCCTTATAGTAAAATAAAGATTTTATAGAGGAGTTTGCGACTAAAAATATTACGTTTTAATATTCCGCCCTCTAAAAGCACATTTGAACTATCTTAAAACATGTCAATTTTTAATTCTAAGATAACAATTTTTGAGCATAATTTTATACCTCTCTCTTCAATCCCTTTGGAATATCTTAAAACATGTCAATTTTTAATTCTAAAATGACATTTTTTGAGCATAATTTTATATCTCCCTCTTCAATCCCTTTGGAGTGACAGTTACCCCTTTAAAAATTTTTAATGGAACGAGGATGCGTGTGATATCTCATTTGAAAGGGTTTTTAATTCTCTATCCATCAATTTAAGATTTTTTGAATTTCTCTATTTTTCTTCATTGAAAAATATTACATTTTTAATGTTACTAAGGGCGCGTTGTACTAATCTTTTTTAATCCTACGATCACGGAAACCAGGATTAAATTAATCGAGGAATTTTTCTTATAGGTACATAATTTCATATTGCCACTCACGTTCAAGTATTTTTAATACTTAAGTGAGTATATTGTTTATTTAGTATTCTAGAGATTAGGTTTAATGTATTATATTTATTGTTATTATTAGTTTTGTTTTACGTATTTATATTACTTTTTATGCTACATCTGAATAAACATTATTATTATTATTATTATTATTATTATTATTATTAAAACAGTTTTGTGTTGTACGAAGCAAAGTTATCGGAGAATCGGCTGATAAGTGGGTGACTGCGAATATTGGCATCACTGATTCTGCCAAAAGTACGTAAATCAATATAAATCTCTGATCTGTGACGTAAATTGTGGATTATAACCTTTCTTCTACATGTCAAATTATCGACAGTTGAGAAAATTGCAGAAATAATATAAAGTGTGATAAACTAACAATAAAATTATTATTTTTACTTAATAAATAATATAATTTATAAACAACACAACCATGCAAGCCATCAACCCCAGAACAAAAAGAGCAAGCAATTGGTGTTGGTGCTATTTCCGCATATATGAGATCCAAAAGATGCCGTACCACTGGTTTTGATATTCTATAACGATTTCTAAATGGGGAACAATCCAAGCCAGTTCCTAATATATCCAATAGATGACGCCATGCGTACTCGATTTAATGACATTCTCAATTTGTATCATATAATATACGATACAAATTGAGAATGACATTAAACAACAATTTAAAAGTTATATTATAACTTTTAAATTGTTTAAATTTCCCGATCTCTCAGAGTTTCCCAATATCTTATTCGTAGAAATGAGCTAAATTGATAAAAATAATGAGGAATAATCCAAGCTAGTTCCTAATATATCCAATAGATGACGCCATGCGTACTCGGTTTAATTTCTTTCTTCACTTGTAGCATATATAACCTTTAAATAGTTTAAATTTCCTGATTTCCGAGAGTTTCCCAATTTCTTATTCGTAGAAATTAGCCAAATTGATAAAAAGGATCACGGCAGTTGGTCATTAAATCGTTCAAAGATTTAAAAGCGGAGCTGAGAAAAAGAGGTGCTATAGAGTTAATGGAAAAAAAGCTGATTTGGTTGAAAGGTATATAATTACATTTATGAACTTGTTGAATTTTTTCTTTATTAGTCCTCTTTTATTCTAAATTAATCAATTATGACAATATTTTAGTTAGAACACTTGAAGATGAAAATATAGATTACAATTTTCAAACACCAGATTAGGAAATAAATGTCTGTGTTAGAGCACTTTGGTATACACAGCAACAAGGTTTCATTTTACATCCTAAATTAACTTTGTTTATTCAAAGACATATTTTTTTGTATTGACATTGACGGACAAACAACCGAGTACAGCTGGTGCACTCTGGCGGATAAAATAAAAGAGAATGTTCCCCATTCATCGTCCCTCCACTTAAGAAAATTGTTAGGTCTTTCCCGAATTAGCGGGTGTAAAACTAGTTCAAGAAGAAAGTCTTTGTTAAGTAGTTTTCTTCCATTATTTATGATTACAGAACAAAAAACAACTTGAACAACACTCCAGCTCAGCTCTTATTTTTTAATAGTACATGTTACTTAAATGTCAGTGATTTAGCCAAAATTTGAATAATGTGAGGTTAGATTCAACTGATCCAGGTTTTAAACCTCCAACATAGTGGATTTAGGTGATCTTCGAATCAACCATCGTTAAAATTCCGATTTGCAATAGGGTAGCTGTCACTCCACGGGGGTTGAAGGGGGAGGTATAAAATTATGCTCAAAACATTTCATTTTACAATTAAAAACGTGACGTGTTTTAGGATTTTATTCATAAATTGTTAATTATGTCGATAATTAATTTATTCATTACTCAAGGACCTCATTATACAAAACTTAATAATTCCAAAACAAAGGCCCATTGGAATAAAAGGAGCAATCAGTCCTCGTACCGATTGCTCTCATTTGAAGCCCTAAATGTGGCGCATGAAGTATGAAAGTACAAATGGAGTACTGTGCACTATACTTTCCGAGCTTTGTTGGTTTTGCTCGATTATAAGATATATTCGCTAAGCTACGCTACGCTGACGAGGAGCAATAACTCCGAAACACATGTCCATAGCGGCATTGTTGTTTCTCTTTGAGGTATAAGGCAATAACTTATTTCTTTATTTAATTATTTAGCCTCATAAACCCCCATCATATTTTATTTAATATTTATGTTTTAATACAGAGTGGAAAAAAATGATAAAGCTTAACTTTCAGGTGCAATTTATAAGAAATAAAAATTAAAGGTAAGTATACCATTGGAAAGCTGAATTCTTCCTCTTTAAAATGCTACCATTTTTTTCTTTCGTTTTTAATGGTTGCAATTTATGTAGCGGCGGTCGAGAAATGCTTCATTTCCCTGAGCGACGCGCTTGAAATAATGAGCCGAACTAGCGAACTTTAATAATTTCTCATGCTAAGGAAAACATTTATTTAAAAAAACTTTTATACTACTTTTATGTAAAATTTCCCGCTCTTTCACGTGGTGCTATCCGTTTTTTTTTTAATATTATTATTTTTCGAGATATTAGCAGAAAACTGCATTTTTTCGTTTCACAGGGTTGTTTGTAAGGGTTCGCGGGGATAGATTTTGGTAAACTTTTTTGAGCCATTTTCTACTAGCAAAAACCTAGCCTTTCATGAAAAAATTAGCTAGGTAACAATTAATTCTAACTTTTCATCAAAATTAGTCTCTGGCAACTAGGCTAATTCATTTCACTAGACCGACGCGAAAAAAAAATTATTAATTTTTGCGCTTCTGAACAATTGCAAAGCAAAATATTTTACAGGATAGTAACTTGCACAAAAAAATATCAGCTCTATAACTAACTATGAGGGCACTATACCCATCGAGAAACCTCGAAACACAAGTAAAACGATTTACCTTTTATATGATGAAGTCTTTGTTAATAACAGAACGATTGTCCACACACACCGCAAAAAGTACTAAAATATACCTGCAAATTCTTTATATACTTTACAATTAACACACCACATATATAAGTGAATGTGCTGATTATTCTTCTTTCAAATCAGCAAGCTACTTCAGATAACCTCTGCTACATTATATCATCTATGTTGTATAAAGATTTATAAGCTTCACTGTAAGCAAATGTATTTATCAAATAAGTATATGAAAATATCATCGGCTATCATTAAGGAAGCATATTAATTTTTATATTAATATTATCTTTGAGATATAAAGTAGGTTAAAATAACCATCCCTTTCCACTATAATAATAAACAGGTAGACGGAAGAACTACTAATTTCTCTTGCAAATAGTGGCGTATATTTCATCCCTCGAAATCGCGCCAAATCATTTTGCTTTTATACAGGGTGTCATGGACCTGATGGTCTATCACAAGTTTCAGTTTTAACTCCCGTCCCGTTACAATCACAATTTGTATTGACAAATCGTAGTAATTTAGTATAGTTTCCTTGAACAAAAATGTATGTGACTACTTTCGTCCTATATTTATATTTAGGTACTTAATTTTTAAGAATGGGCCCCTCCCAAATATAATCCTACATACGCCACTGCTTCAAATGAAAGTTTTTCGCCAATTTCACCGAAAACTTTTAAATCTCAAAATGATCCCGACATTTATTTTTTATTCCTTCATATTGTCACATACATGGGAGAACAAAAAGGGGCAATTTCACATTTCACCACATCTGGTAATATGTAGATGTTTTTGTTTTAGAACTTTTTATCTCGTAACTTGCATCAAGATCAAGTAACAAAATAGAATATCGTCGAGCTTTTATATTAGATAAATTTATTAAAAAATCGGTTCCTGATTTTTTGAAATATTAGAAAATATTAACACGAATATTTGATTACTTAATCAAAAAGATTCACTTCGTTCTTCCGGCAAACCTACAGACTCGTCACAAAAGTATCACTTTTACTCCTAATAAAACAATATACTACTTTATCACCATGTCGTGTATCAATGCATCGGCATCGGTATTATCGCGGCAACGATGAAACGAGAGGTCGACAAACTTTCATTCCTGCCCCACTAATATAACGATCATCTGTCTCGATTTCACGTAAATATTTTTGTTTTCTTTGTCGCACTCGTTTACTTCAGGATATATAAAACTACTTTTGCCGAATCTGTATATCCTGAAGTAAACGAGTGCGTGAAAGAAAACAAAAATCTTTACGTGAAAGCGAGACAAATGATCGTTATATTAGTGGAGCACGAATGAAAGTTTGTCTACATTCCGTTTCACCGGTACCGCGACAATTTTGCTGGCACTCGATGTTCTGCGTTGATACACGACAAGGTGATAAAAATAATATTTCCTTAAGTGTGCAGCGCTCTGAGTAGTATATTCTACATTATGTTCTTAATTTTTGTAGTTTTCTTTTTTAATTCTAAAATGATATTTTTTGAGCATAACTTGGTACCTCTCCCTTCAACCCCTTGGAGTGACAGCTAACCCTTTCAAATTTTTAAATGGAACGCGTGATAGTTCATTTGAAAGGATTTATAATTCTCTATCTAGCAATATAAGATTTTTGAATTTCTCTAATTTTTTATTGAAAAATATTACAATTTTAATTTTATTAAGTAAACAAAGGAACACGAAACAGTTTAAATCAAATATTCAAACTCGGCACCCGTAATTTCTTGACAATAATGGAGGAGTTGCTGAAATTCTCCTAAAACATTCTGCTTCGCTTCTGGGGTGATTTGATTAATTTCTTGCCTTATTCTGTCTTTTAAATCATCGATGATATTTGGTCCGTTTTAGTAGACTTTCGATTTTAAGTAACCCCATAAAAAATAGACAAGCGGGGTCAAATCGGGAATGTTATGACACAAAATTAATTAGAAAAGTCAGATTTGATAGATATTTGGTAGTGATAGTTTAAGATATATTTGATCGTATACATTTAAAAATTCAAAAAACCTTATTGCTGAATAGAAAATTGAAAACCCTTTCAAATGAGCTATCACACGCACCTCCGTCTCATTAAAATTTTTTAAAAGAGACAGCCAGTCATTTCAAGGGGGTTGAAGGGGGAGGTATAAAATTATGCTCAAAAAAATGTCATTTTAGAATTAAAAATTGACGTGTTTTAGGATTCTACTCATAAATTGTTAATTACGTAGATAATGAATTTATTCGTTACTTTATGGATCACACTGTATAAAACTACCGAATCTGTATAACACTACTTTTGCTGAATCTGTATACAGGGTGTCTCACCGGAAACTGAATCGATCCATATAGAGAAAAGTATGCATAAGAAAATTTTGAAAATTTAGGTAATTACTAATGTCGGTGTGGCCAATCCAACTAAAATAATTACAAGCAGCTGGCACTTCCGCTTATACCGGAAGTCGATACCAACTTGCTTATTTCAAATGGAACACCCTATATATTTTAGGGTTTTCGAAAAGAGCATAAAATTCTGAGTCGAAAATATGTAGGTATACCTAAGCCTAGCCGCTTCAGAGATATTTGACAGGTGCAAAGGTTTGCAAGAACCGTTATAACTTTCTCCGTGTAAAAGATCGCCATTTGCTTCTTGTCACGTAAAAAAGACACAAGGAGAACTACGTTCTACAACTGAAATAAATTCAATAATATCGTACCAAGTGTTCCGTTTTTCGCGTTACATTCTGTCAAATTCAAACCGCGAAAACTTGTTTAGGTCAAATGGAACACCCTGTATTTTTTTACGTCAAGTTGTGTAAAATTGAATTCCTTTTTTTCTGATATTAGCATTGTGGGGGTTAAAGTTACAACTTTTTGAAATATTTGCGATTTTATTAGAAATTCATGAATTGTTGTAATCATTTCATCAAAATAGCCATGATTAGAAACAATCAGTCATTACCTTATGTCAAAAAATGCCAGCACGTTTAAATTATACCAACGAAAACTTTTTAAATTTGTTTATTATTTATGGAGAATGTGATAAAGTAATATCAAGAACTTGCAGCACATTTGCTACTCGATATTCACAAAAACGCAAAATAACACTAACACTGTAACATGTGTATTAATCGAATCGAAGATATGGCATGAACTAGCAGAGATAAGATCAATTTAAAATATGATTTCATTTTAATTTAATAATTGCTCAAAATTCCGCCCTCGAACCTCGACACATTTTTCGCACCTTCGGATTAGTTCCTCGTGGTAGCTCTTCTAATTGAATCCTGTGATATGTTTTGAAATGCATTTCTTACTCTTTGCATACAATCTTCAATGGTTGTTAATGGGCTCTCATAAACTTTATTTTTAATAGTTTCCCAAATGAAATAATGAAGCTGATAAATCGGGCGAGCGAAGAGGCCATAAGAAAGGTCCATTATTGGCAATCCATTGATTATAAAAAGTTTCTTGTAAATAATAATTATTAATTAAATATGCGTTATGTGGGGGAGCACCGTCGTGCTGATAAAAAATGTTTCTATATTCGGTGAGAGGTAAATTTTCTAAATAGTTATTATTCAAATTTTGTAAGATATTCAGATATCTTTCACCTAAAAAAAAAAAAAACAAAAATTTACTTATACACATTTGCAGAAGAGAAAATTTAATTTACCGTTTAAATTTTCCTGATAAAATTGTAATGCCACCACTCTATCGTTTCTTATGGCACAGTAAATATTGAACTGCCAACTTTCCTGAAAGTCTCGCTCTCTGAACATATGACGATTTGAGTCACTCCAATAATGCGAATTGTGTCTATTAAAAAGTCCATTTTTAGTAAATTTTGCTTCATCTGTGCATATAATATTTCCCAAATAAGAATCGCGACCCTCAGACCTTATTAGAATAAACTCACAAAAATTCTGTCTTCTTAGGAAATCTGTTTATTTTAATCCTTGAACCATATGGAAACTTATGTTTTAATAAGATTCTGTGAATTGAATCCTTGCATTGTCCCGATTCCAGAGTAGCTTGTCTTAATGACATCCTTGGAAATGCATGACTATTTCAATGTTTTCGTCATCAACAATAGGCTTTCTTCTTTGCATTTTTCCCTTGACAGAGCCATAATTTTTAAAATTTTCCAGTATGCGTTTTACAGTGTTTGGTGACGGTTTCCGTTTTTCTGTATATCGAGTAGCAAATGTGCTGCAAGTTCTTGATATAACTTTATCACATTTTCCATAAATAATAAACAAATTTAAAAAGTCTGTGGGTGTAATTTAAACGTGCTGGCATTTTTTTACATAAGATAATGACTGATTGTTTGTAATCATGGCTATTTTGATGAAATGATACAACGACAATTCATGAATTTCTAATAAAATCGCAAATATTTCAAAAAGTTGTAACTTTAACCCCCACAACGCTAATATCAGAAAGAAGGGAATTCAATTTTACACAACTTGACGTAAAAAAATACAGGGTGTTCCATTTGACCTAACAAGTTTTCGCGGTTTGAAGTTGACAAAATGTAACGCGAAAAACAGAACACTTGGTATGATATTATTGAATTTATTTCAGTTGTAGAACGTAGTTCTCCTTGCGTTCTTTTTATGTGACAAGAAGCAAATGAGGATCTTTTACACGAAGAAAGTTATAACGGTTCTTGCAAACCGTTGCATGTGTCAAATTTTCTATAAAATGTCAAATATCTCTGAAACGGCTAGGTTTAGGTATAGGATATGCTACATATTTTTAACTCAGAATGTTATGCTCTTTTCGAAAACCCTAAATATATAGGGTGTTCCATTTGAAATAAGCAAGTTAATATCGGCTTCCGGTATAAGCGGAAGTGCCAGCTGCTTATAATTATTTTAGTTGGATTGGCCACATCGACATTAGTAATTATTTAAATTTTCAAAATTTTCTGATGCGTACTTTTCTCTAAATCGATCGATTCAGTTCCCCGTGAGACACCCTGTATTTAGTCGATAAAGCGTAAATATACGAAATGAATTATACGAGGACCACCTTTTTTAAAACAGTAAAATAGAAAATTGGCGTATTTTTCAGTTAAATTTTTTGATTTTGCAAAGGACCGGAATTATTGATTGAAAAATCGTAAAATACTACTCTCATTATACTTATTTACTTACGTAATCTTATAGTTTTTCACAGTATGTGTAAAAAGAAATTCTGGATAAAAATATAAATATCTCTTTATAAGATCTTTTCTCTTTCTTCGATATGGCCATCTTAACATGGCCATATGTAAACAATGGATATTATCATTTACTTTCTCCAATTGTGGGTGATTAACTAAAAATATCTGCAAAATCAAAATTACTCCCGTCGTTTCTGATTTAAAACAAGCATTAGTCACATCTGTTAAACCTGAAATATATGTAATAATAATATGCATTTTGTATTTTTTGTCATTGATGCCCTTGGTCTGTATGATACGAAAAAAAAAAATTAAGATTGAATATTTGTTAGAATAAATATAAATATGCCAACTCATTTTTTTAATAATAACTTTTCTTATATCCTTATCTACACATAATTCTACTCAAGTAAGGAGATATCAGTTCAAGTACTTCTTTATTATACTCTGCAGTTATTTAATCGCGTTCAAAATTATTTATTCTATTGATAAACTATTATAAATATTAATTATTATTGTAATGTTTTTAACCATTTCATCTTTGCTCTTATATTATCAATTTCACATTATTTGAAAGATAAATAACTGGTTGAGTGTACGCATTATTTCATGGGTGGGGCGTTTATTGCGTTTTTATGTATTTTATAGTTAAATGATGTGGTCTTATTAAAAAATAAAATTTCAACATTGCATTGCCCACATAAGATCAATTAGAAAACTCCGTGCGGAAGAAAGACATATTTATTGTCTGGATGATAATAACACTATGCTGTAATGAATTATGGCTATTATGGATCACAGGGACAGTATTTTCGAGCTTGACCGAGACGATGTCGTGCACGAAAATGTGAAATTATCGCATGAAAATATACGTTTCGTATTTTCGAGCATTATGAACTCGCATGCGAACTTTCCGCATGCGACTGATTTCGGGCGAGATACAACGGATGGGGGTTTAATACACGATAAAGCGATTTCGTATACGAATGTATTCAAAGTGATTGTTTCGGTTTGTTTTATTTCGTGCCACTTAACCTCTATGTCTCAAGTTAGGTTTTTGCCGTGGTTTGTTTATTATTTAGGGACTTTAAAGTAGACTTATTCTAACAAATTTTGGTGAGTGAAAATGGACAATAGCAACGTTAGATGACTTAATACATTTAGCTGCTATCGACGCCTTGGAACAGGCAGAAGTTTTGGCAGAAAGCGATCATGGAAGACAATTCCACGCCTATGATAATCCATTTAAAGATTTAAGGGATGACAAATTTGTCAAATTGTATCGTTTGACAAAACCAATTACAGAAGGATCAGTTGACCACTGCTCCTGAGAGGGCGTTTAGTTTCAGGGATAATTGTGCCCAGAGGGCTTAGTCCATTGAAGGGGTCTGACGAACTTCCGAATGTTTGCGCCTCGGACTAGACAACGTCCCCCCCACGTATTCAAGGGTGCTGAATCGATTCCCGGGGTCAAACCAATTTATTTTACCTCGGCAACCCCCTCAAATTGGTCAAAAACCACCCCCTAAGTCCCCTTTTCCGTTTACCCAGTTTTTCGACTAATTGTTGTTCCCTCGAGTAGAACGGGAGGTCCCTCGACGGATTTGATCTCAGCCACCCCTATACCCTATAAAGGTCACAGTCACAGGATTAAATTAAGCGACTTCCGTATCCGTCCACGTCGTACTTCCGTTTTTGAAGACGTTTAGTACACAAATATAACCGGAATGACAGCTCTCAAAATTCAAACATCAATAGCAATGCCGTAATAAGATGACAAGTTAAAGACAGGTATTTATTTGAAAGATTAAACGATAAACAACTCATTTTGCATGTAACTACCGATGTTAAATGATTATGTTTTTTTATAAAAGAAAAGAAATGGCAGAAAGCAACATCTTGCTCTATATGAATGAATCCCTTCGCTTTCGCATGCCAGATAGAGAAAATTTAGCTACGAAACCCGACGGGGTGTCTTGATAGCAGAAAATTATTAAAAGACATTTTGTGGGCAAAAATGTGACCGAAATTTGTTTAAAGCGGAATTTTAATCCAAGTTATTTATGAAAATACGTGTAGAGTGACATTTCAGTTTTCGAAATTCATTAAAAAAAAAAGTCCAATAAATTTTATTTATAAATCAAAAACTAACCTAAATATCTTTTCAATTTTGTTCTTAGTAGTAATCTTGTATGGCTTGAGCGTCTTGCATCAGCATAGTAAGATCTGGCTGACTTAAATATCTTCACCCGCTTCTAGTACACAATATTTTTTTGTAACTTTTTCTTTAATTAGTAGACCTCGAAAGGTGTAATTCCGTTAATCTTGACTTGTAAAGAAATTGGTCATTTTTTACTAAAAAATGTTAATCATTAAAGAATTACGCATTCATCCAGCACTTTTAACTGTCAAGTTTCACAGAAAAAAAATTATTTCATAATTTGGCAAGAATATTATGAATGCTTTCTTAATAACTCGACTAGGACCGTTAAAGTAACTGAACTAAATAATTTTATTAACTTCTTTGGCCTCACTCAATTCAATTTTATAACTAACTCCAATAATAAATTATTAGATCTTATCTTTTACAATAAATTGAGCAGCGTCAGTAAATCCGATTGCTGTGTCTTCAAAGAAGATGTGCATCACCCACCACTTAATATTGATTTAAACTTTAGCTCTTGCCACAATAAGGTTCCCAAAAATCACGCAATGACGTACAACTTCAAAAAAGCTGACTTTATACCACTCTATTCAGAATTGTGTAACACAAGCTGGGGAGATATCTATAAAATAAATAACGTTAACGATGCAGCGGATCACTTGTATAATATTATCAGTACTAGCGTATCAAAATTTGTTCCCATGAAAAAGACGTCCAAAAAAACATTTCCTCCCTGGTTTACAAAACCTATAATTACCGATATAAGGCATAAAGAGATGGCTTGGCGTACCTACAAAAAATTTAATAACACTGTCGATCTTGAGAACTTTAAACTTTTAAGAGCTAAGTTGAAAAGAGATATCGACACATCTTACAAAAATTACTTACACTCAATTGAAAACAATCTGTCCTCAAATCCAAAAAGTTTCTGGGCATATGTCAACAGTAAAAAAAATTCCAGTTCAATGCCGAATGCCTTCACTAATAATGACAGTATCTTAGATAATCCCGAAGATATAGCGAATTCTTTTGCTGACTTCTTTAGTTCAGCGTACATCCCCTCAAGTCGCAATATAAACTTGTCGGCAGTAACTAGTGATAATATTAATATAGCAATGCCTAAGCTAACTGAGATTGATGTGATTAATGCCTTCAAAAAAATTAAACCAAAATTTACGGCTGGACCCGATGGTTTACCAGCTTTCTTCTTAAAAGACTGCTCAGGTATATTGTCTGCACCGCTGGCACATATTTTTAACCTATCCTTACAAACTTGTGCATATCCTGATAAATGGAAAGCATCTAAAATTTGTCCCATACACAAAAAAGGCAACAAATCTGATATAGAAAATTACTGCCCTATTACAATCATAAATAACTTTGGCAAAGTATTTGAAATCGTCATGCATACTGCACTTTATCCCCAGATTCATCAACGTATATGCAACAACCAACATGGTTTTGTCTCTCAACGATCGACAACAACAAACCTACTTTGTATAACACAATACCTAGCTGAAGTTATGGATGACGGTGGACAAGTCGATGTTATATATATGGACTTCTCTAAGGCCTTTGATAGGTTGGACCATGGTGTTTTGCTAACGAAATTAGTCTCGTTTGGTTTTAACCTTAGTCTAATAACTTTTTTTGAATCATATCTGATTAATAGAAGTCAGTTTGTACAATATCATGGTCATAGGTCTATCGAATTTATATCTCAATCAGGAGTTCCACAAGGATCGGTCTTAGGCCCTTTACTGTTTATCATTTTCATTAACGATATCGTCATCGATATCAGTTGTAAATCTCTCTTATATGCTGACGACTTGAAGATATACTATAAGATCAACGACGAATCAGACTGCGAAAAGCTGCAGACAGACTTAAGCACAATTCACGAGTGGTGTAACAAATTCAGATTGTCTCTGAACATAAATAAATGCAATGTAGTCTCGTTTACGAGAAAATTAAATAAAATACAATATGAGTATACTATTAATAAGACAAATCTGACACGTCATGATAGCTTTAAAGATCTAGGAGTAACATTTGACTCACATCTTTCTTTTAGAGAACACATAAGCAACACAGTGACATCATCTTTTAAAATGTTAGGGTTTCTCATACGAAATGCTCGAGACTTTCAAAACACGCGTACCATAAAAACTCTATATAATACCTTGGTGCGACCCCGACTAGAATACGCGAGCGTGATATGGAACCCCCACTACGACGTACATATTAACAATATTGAAGGCATTCAAAGACGTTTCTTAAAATTCCTGGCATTTACAATCGATCATCAATATCCCCCTATAGGTTATGATCACTCATTACTACTGAATCGTTTTTCATACAATTCTATGAAGCAGCGGAGAGAGATGCAAAGTGTTATACTTTTATACAAACTTCTAAACAACATGATCGACTGTCCGCGATTACTTGAACAAATCAACTTTAGAGCACCTACCAGGTCAACCAGATCTACATCCTTGTTTTACTTTTCTAATACACATACAAATACTTTAATGTTTTCACCATTATATTGTATCTGTCGTAGCTACGAAATTATTGCACATGATGTCGACATTTTTAACACTAGATTAAGTCAAATTAAGTCAAGATTCTCTTAGATTAATAGTTTTTGTTTGTTTCTTTTTTCTTTTTTAATGTTTTTCCCTAATCACTTTTCCTTTATTATTGTATATAATTGTATATGTGCGTGTATAGATAAATATGTATATATTAAATCATAATCATTAAGTCATATGTTCACCAAATTCATTTATAGAATTTTGCAATAATTATATTAGTATTAAGATTTAGGTTATAGTAAGCCATAATATATAACACTAACGTGTATTCTAGTTTTAATTTATATATATTATTATTATATATATATTATTATATTATATATTATATTATTATTATTATATATATTATTATATATTATAGTTTTGATAATATATATGTATGTTAGTTCCCGGCCCTGTAAATGGAATGTAAATTCTGTTGGGTTTGTGTATGTAAATAAATAAATAAATAAAGTCTGTACAATTTACGTTAAATTGCTCTAATAAAACTGACTAATTTTAACATTAGACAATTTATTTTAAATTTCGTCTTTACCAACTAGGTTTCTATTAAGTCTCTGACAAACTCCTCGTCTCGTTATTGTGTTAATTAAAACTCATCTTAACACCTCCGGAGAGATTTATTAACGAGCTTGTCTACTCCTGTTCCAAAGGCTGATCGATTTTTTACGTAAAAACGAGAAAATTATAATTAAAACGTATTTTTGTGCATAGTTCATGCTAAAAAGTAGTCTTGGAAAACTTGTATTGATAAAAAGCAGATAAAAAAAGAAGCTACCAATGCCATGAGTAACGATGCCAAATTAGATATACTGCTTGAGTTTAAAGAAAACCCACATAATTCAACTCGGCTAGCAGCTTTAGCACTGAATGTTTCCCATTCCTCAATTATTCGCGTATTAAAAGAAAATAAAATGCATCCCTATAAACTGACCCCAACTCACGAGCTTAGTGAAGACGATTTTGATAGAAGAACGTATTTTTGTCAACAAATGATGCAAACGTTAGAAAAAAATGATATCCAACTGGAAAATGTTTTGTTTTCGGATGAGTCTACTTTTACTCTTCCTGGCCATGTTAATCGTCAAAACTGTCGCTACTGGGCTAATTAAAATCCTCACTGGATGAGAAAAACATACGCAAAATCCTAAAAAGGTTAATGTTTGGAAGGGGATAACTGGAAACCATGTCCCTTTTTCATTTATGGCAATTTGAATGGAGATAATTATTTAGCTCTGCTACAAAATAATGTCGTACTAAGTTATATCCTGCTCAAGCAAACCCACAAGTTCCAGCGGATGTAATATGGTTCCAGCAGGCTGGAGCTCCACCACATTACCGAATCGAAGTCCAGCAATACCTCGACTTAACATTTCCAAATAGGTGGATAGGGAGGATTGCTAGAATGGCCAGCACGTTCTCCTGATCTTACACCCTTAGATTTCTTTCTATGGGGACATGTGAAAAGCATGATATACAAAACTAACCCACGCGATATAGCTGACTTAAGAAGAAGAATAACGGATGTGGTTAGGTCGGTCACGCCTCAGGTGTTGGAAAACGTTAGAAGACATTTTTATTAACTATTAGGATGCTGCCTAGACGGTCAAGGAACTCATTTTGAACATTTACTACATTAAAATTATTTTTTTTTTAGTTTGCTGTTGTGAATTACAAATATATGAATTATTTTTTTACCGTTAATTTTTGCAACAAATATTAAAACCATAGCATTTTTGGATAGAGCATGAAAAGACATTTCAAATGAGGTATCACAAGCCCTTACTTCCTATTTAAAAATTTAGGGGTTACAGCTGCCACTCGAAGGGGGTTGAATTTTAGGGATAAAATTTGTAAGTTGCAGGATTCAACCTGCACGTATTATTCTCTCCATCAAGTTTAATCGCATTACCACGAAATCCTAAATGCAATCTAGAATGACTAACCGTAACGCCTTTTCCAGATCAACAAATATGCAGATCGTGGGTTCACTGATATATATTTTGGGCGACGTGTGATATAACATCCTCTGTAGAGCGACCTTCTTGAAAACCAAATTGCATTTCTGATAACATTTTATATTTGGTTGTAAAATTGATGATGCGTTTTTTTATAACTTATTTCAGAACTTTTGAGAGATTTGAGATTGACGATATAGCTCTATAATTTATATATTTTACACCTTTTTTATAATAGTGGTTTAATAATTCCTATTTTTAATTCATTGGGAAATATTCTTTCCGCAATAATTTTATTTATTAAATATGATAAATATGTTGACATCGAGTTTTTTTGTTCTGCTAAACAATTTAATGAATGGCTTCAAAAAGGTGGTGTAAACATAATTTCAGAGCATTAAGCAAAAAATTGAAATTAAACTTCGATAAAAGTAATACCTATTGAAGTTTTTTTTCCAGTTCTTAGGGGTGAGTTACTAGCTTGTGTCAGCCGGTATATTTTCTTTTCGAAATGCTTATGAGCAAAAAATTAAACCTTTTTAACTATCATCTACCTGTTTGATTAATTTTACGAAAAATATTTGTTTTAGATTACTACCTAAGTATACTAAAATAACGGTGCAGTCCCAGTTTCTCCAGAAACTTTGAAGTGGGAAAGAAGTTTCTTAAAAAAGTTGAAATTTTTAATGTTATTTGTATTGGCTTTCATTCGAATTTTTTGCTTAATGCTCTAGAATTAATTGTATCTACAACATATATTTTTTTGAAGCCATTCATATTAAATGGTTAGAAAAAAGAACTAGAAAGTTTTAATCTTTTTCTACTTAACTTCTTCAATTTATGCTCCAGAACTGCGGGGGCACAATGGAGATGCTTACATGGCCTTTGGTTCAGTTACTGTTTAAAATGATTCAGAAAAAAAAATGGAAAATGCAACTTACAAGAGAAGCAAGTTATTTTATTTTAATCCTTTTGTACCGACAAAAGGTTTCAATATATTCAAAATTTAGTTTATTTACCTGGGTAATGTGTAATTTGCTTTTAGATTTGATTTTTTATTCTTTGTGAAATTTGTAAAGATGCTTAGATATTTGTAAGAAAATAATGTGTTTTCAATTGTTTAAGTACAGTATTTACAACACAAAAATCGAGATTAAATCATAATAACTCGTATTATACTATCAGATAACAAAGATATTGACCTTCAATCGCGCTTTGCAAAATATTTTATGTTGATTATACAGGGTGTCCCACGATGAACTGCGCCGATCGATATCTCGAAAAATAGACATTGGAAAATTTTGAAAATTTGGTAGTAAACTAATGTCGATAGGGGCGACTCGGATAAAATATTTTCAAGATGGTGGCATTTCCTGTTATACCGGAAGTAGATGTCAACTTGCTTATCTGTCTTTTATTGTGGCATAAAACTTTATAACATTTTACCACTTCACATAAAAAAATAGGAAAATTTAATAAATACGAAATTGAATTAAGAAAATTTACTACTCAAAATCAAGATTGTATAAAGAATATTCTCAATTAATAATGTAACTCGATCCTTACCTGTTTAATTAATTTTGAAATATATATAAAAAAGCATATAACAATAAAGTTGCAAAAGTCAGACTTTCCAACATGGATAGTTTATTTACATTTACTGCCTTTAGTTACAATCAATATATTATGTTAAACATCATCTCCTAATTTCTCACCTATACAATCAGTTAACATTTTGTGTTTATGTACTGCTATGTGTTATTGTTTTAAAGCCTCACTGTTTCCCTCGTTGCTCCATTTATTATGATGTATAATTATTATTTGTATTCTTATATTTCATTACTTTTTCATTCTTTTAATTAGTAATGCATCAACTCAGTAATCAAGTTAACATGAAATTCACAATACAAGCATTCTATGCTTAGGTGTTTTCATATCAGCTTGGTGCTGTTCATCTGTATATTTATATATAAAAAAGTATATAACTTATTTGAAATTAATTGTTCTTCTGTTACATTATACTTATACATAATTTATTGTAGATTTTTACTTATCAAAATATTATAAAAACTCTATTAAAGTAGGTCTTTTTCAACAAAGAATCCAACCCAAATTAGATAATCCAAGCTTCCTTGTAGGAAGAATTGATAATTCTTTTAAGGCCTGCAAACGTCATTTTTGACATAAAAATTGAAATATGTCAAAAACGGAGAGATTTGGGTATAAGACATGATACGCAAAATCGGCCCAGAATCTTGCGTACAATCAAAAAATTTAATAATATATAGGGTGTCCCATTTAAAATGAGCAAGTTGACATCTACTTCCGGTATAACCGAAAGTTCCACCATCTTGAAAATATTCTAGCAGAGTTGCCCCCATCGCCATTAGTTTTCTACCAAATTTTAAAAATATTCCAATGTCTACTTTTAATATTGATCGCCGCAGTTCGTCGTGGAACACCCTGTATATTACTTACTAGCTGAACCGACAAAGGCTTCAATATATTCAAAGTTTAGATCATTTACCTGAATAACTTGCTTTTCGATTTAATTTTTTTTTTTATAAAAGTTATGTTATTTTTTGTTTACATTTTTTTGTGAAATTTGTAAAGGTGCTTAGATATTTGCAAGAAAATGTGTTCTCAATTGTTTTAAGTACAGTATTGTTAGAAATTGTTAAAAATCAGCAGGACACGGATAGTGCCGGCGCAGTTGGAGATGTTTAAGGAAAAGGCACGTTCGGTGATATAAACACAGCCGAGATCTGATGTTGGATGCGGGGACATTCGGTTACTCACTTTCAAGCAAGCTGAATGTTATAATAATTAATACTGGTTGAACCTGTAGTTTTACTATTTCTGCGAATATAGTTTTTGTCCATAATAGGACTTTTCTTTAAATTCTTACAGTATTTACAATACAAAAATCGAAATTATTCATAACAACTCGTATTATTTTATCAGATAGAAAAGATATTGGCCTTCCTTCGCGGTTTACAAAATATCTTATATTGATCATAGGGGATTGGCTTATAGATGGCCAAAAATACTAGAATTATGAGCAAAATCTAAATTTTTGCTTACAATTCACCAACAGAAATTACCCACTGCAAAAGCATATTTTAATCATTCATTAATTATTGCTACACATACATCAAAACCGTTCCCTGTTGACGTTGCAGAATGTTCAACAAAATACATGTCTGATTGAAAATCTGAACCACGCGTTCATGCTATTTGCAAGTCTAATGAAGTGAATACTATTTAATATTATTTTACATATTCCTACCTGCATTTTTTAAAACACAACAATTACACTCGCTTACTGTAACATATTATTATTTGTAAAGGCATGCTGTAGTACACAAAATACGAAAAATACTGGCTCCCTCGATCATGCCACTTCAACCTTTCCCTTTTTAGTATAAAAAAGCCGTACCTGTTATAATAACATGTTTCAATTTTTCTTGCACCTACCTTGGGTCGGCTGCAGGGCCACTCCATTTTTTTCGTTGTACAGATAGTCTCCTCTGCTGTAACTCATTTTTTCACAAATTCCAAATCCTTTTCTGCTCGCAATTTCTTCTAATACTATCTCATTTCTTTATTTTCATTTAGGAGGTCCTTGAAGAGAAAATAATTATTAGTAGAGCATCCGCACTCGTTCAGAGATGAAACTAAACTATTTATCAGTGAACTGATATACAGACTAATGTATACTTAATTATTTATAAGCAAATTTTCTTGGAGATAATTTTAATGGCCATATCTAAGATATACTATTTGCACATAGTTATTACCTGGTTCATTTAATAATAAAAGCACATAAAGTAATAATATAATAATTGCATTTGCATTCCTAGTAAACAAATTATTCGCCTAATAAAATGAGACGAAATTTGTCGATTTGGATGAAATAATTCAAAGCGGGCTGACATTTTGGGAACAGGCTTATTGTGTGGTACTTTTTAACATATCAAAAGAAAGAAAATATGTATACGTAAAAATTATAGATAATAAAAATTCGCACAATTTCGTTTATTTTTAACTTCGCAAGATAGATTTTTTGAAATTTTGATAGTTTTGCGACGCAACGGAAACGCGCGCGTTTTTCATTAAAATCTCGAAAATGGTCATTCGGATCGTAAAATGTTTCAAATGAAAGTTGTAGAGCATCCGATTACGAAAAATGTTCTTTTATTTTTCATTTCCATTCGATCAATATTGGCAGAGATATGAATTTTTAAACATGTATCAGAACACTTATTTCACGATAAAATCATTTTCAAGTGAATTTTGACAAATAGCTATTTTTTGATTGGCTTTAAGCAATAATGACACTAAAGGTTTTTTAAAGAGAATTAAATTATCTATAAAATGAGCTCCAAGTGACCTTCATACGATGAATCATTCACGAGTTCCAGCTGTTTAATGCTATGAGCAAAAATTTCCTTTTTTTTTAAATTATAAATAATTAAGATTTTCCTGCAAGAACTGTACATAATAATTTTTAAAAAATTGGTTTTGACCATTACTTCCACATCCAGTGGAAGTATAGTAACGCAGAAAAAATATATATTTTTTTTGTTGAAATAGGCTTAAAATGTCATGAAACGTCGAGATTTTAAATTTAAACGAAAAAAAAAAAATGTCCTGCCTGTCGGTCTGTAACTTTTTTTGTGCGCACGTTTACTCTGGAACAGTTTATGATATTGCCTTGAAATTTGGTACACTTATGTATTGTAACGAGATTATATATTGATCGAATTCCATTTAAGGGTTCGGGGGTAAATGGAGTAAATAACGGTAAATAGGCAAAACAAGCAAGTAAGAGTCCACAAAATTGCAATTTAAGGCATGTATGAAAAGTTAAGGTCCCAAAATTTTTTTTGGCATCAGCCACCTCCCACACTATTATGAAAGTTAGTACAAAAAATTTTAATGTGATTTAGTGTGTATACAAGAACGAAATGTCTAACATTTGTTTTGGGAGTTAGCTATCCCCTCTACCACCACCATTGCCACCCCCCACCCTATTATTAAAGGGAGAGGTAAAAAAAAATTAAATGTGATTTAGTGTGTATACAAAAACGAAACGTCTAAAAAAATTTTTTTGGCGTTACCTACCCCCTCTACCACCCTATTATTAAAAGGAGTAAAAAATCAAATTGGGGTTTGAACCAAGGACCTCTAAAATTTATTTTGGCATTAGTTATCCCCTCTAGCACCCCCATTTCCACCATCACTCTATTGTTTAAAGGAATAAAAAATTAAATTGAAATTTAGTGTGTACGCGAGAACCAAGGACTTTTTTTACATTTGCCACCCCCACTCTATTATTAAAGGGAATAAAATATTACATTGGGATTTAGTGTGCATAAGATTTGGATACAAAGTCTGGATGTGGACATAGTGATTCCTTGGGCAGTGGTTTTTTCAATTAGTTTATATACATATGAAAGTAATGCAATAGTATAAATCGTTCACAATCACAATGTATATGTTCTTTAAAAAAAATGCTCTTGAAAACCGTTTTTGATCAGAAAAATTGAACCAATATTATTTTTTAATTCCTTTTTTTGTATATATCTTCATTTTTTTTTGACTTTACGACAAAATTTCATAGAACCTAAATGAAAGCTTACAAAATGTCTTACAAAAAACACTTCTTCGTGTATGATTTTCAATAAGTAGCGACAAGGAACTGACGATTGAAATGCGGTTGTTTTAATTTTTAGCAAACAGGCAATTTTCGTCACGTTTGAAGTACAAAAAAGTACATTTAATAATATTTTTGAAGTATCAGAAGTTATTCTGTGGGCATTTCTGAATCGTTTCAACTGGGCCCATGTTTTTAGGAATAGTTTCGAGCTTGTTAGCTCTCATCAGTGCGACATAGGCAAATGCACAACATCACTTCACTGGCCTTTTATAGTCATCAAATTACAGACACGAGGTATCTGCAACTTGCGAATAGCTCCATCTGGTGACGACTTATTACAATCAAGTTGGCGACAAACTCGGACTAAGTATATATTTAACAAAATACAAAGTGGATAAATTATTATAAAAATGATAAAAGTGTAGTAAAGTAAAAATATACCTACTATTAAAAATAAAGTTTATGAGAGCTCATTAATAACTACTGAAGATTATATGCAGAGAGTAAGAAATTCAAAACTAATCACGGGATTCAATTAAAAGAGCTACCCATGAAGAACTAATCCGTAGGTGCGAAAAATGTGTAGGGGTTCGAAGGCGGAATTTTGAACTATTATTAAATTAAAATGGAATCATGTCTTTAGTTGATTTTATCTTAGCTATTTGAGTTTATGCAAAGGGTCTTCAATCCAATTAATAGGCATGTTACAGTGTTTAGTTTTATTTTCCGTTTTTGTGGATATCTGGCAACAAATGTACTACCTATAAGTTCTTGATATTACTTTATCACATTCTCCATAAATAACAAACAAATTCAAAAAGTCTTCGTGGGTGTAATTTAAACGTCCTGGCATTTTTTGTCATAAGAGAATGACTGAATTGTTTCTAATTATGGCTAATTTGATAAAATTTTTACCAACAATTCTTGAATTTCTAAGAAAATCGCGAATATTTCAAAAGGTTGTATAACTTAAACCCCCACAATGCTGATATCAGAAAAAAAAGGAATTTAATTTTACATAACTTGATGTAAGTACAAAAATATAGGGTGTTCCATTTGACCAAAACAAGTTTTCGCGGTTTGAAGTTTACACAATGTAACGGCAAAAATAGAACACTTGGTATGCTATTATTGAATGTAATTCAATTGTACAGTGCAGCTCTCCTTGTGTTCCATTTAAAATAAGCAAGTTGGTATCGATTTCCGGTAACCGGAAGTTCTAGATGCTTGTAATTATTTTAGCTCGATTGGTCACATTGAAATTTTCAAAATTTTCTGATGCATACTTCTTCCTATATCGATCGAAGCAGTTCCTGACGGTGAGACACCCTCTATACAATTATTTTACAGTTTGGTCATTTCTAGTTCAGTTTTCTAGAACGGTTGCATCTACTAAAACGGTCAAAGAATTCTGCAAAAAAAGTTTGTCAATCTTTAATAATAATCGAGACGAGAATGCTTGTAATTGGGACCAAGTGTATACAGGGTGTTGAGGCCAAGGTGATTTTATGATCTATGGTTTCGTGTAGTCACTATGTAATCTGGTGTATTCAGCATGTATTCCCATGTGGACTGTAGTCTTTGAAATGGGCAAATTTCGTATCTAGACCTGGGGGCACACATAAGCTGGAGGCATTGCGAACCCGTTCGCTACGCTGCTGACTCAAATATTTTCCCGCCTATGCTAAACCGAGCTTAACCTACTGAAATTCTAACCTATACAATTTTCGGTATCTACCACGTGCATATGATATTCTTATTCTTAAATTACCTTAATCCATAATAGTCACTGTTCAATTGCATTATTCACTACAATTTAATTAAATATGCGTTTAGCATGGGCAAAAAGTAATATCACTTTTTTAAATCGCCTTATCAGCATTTAAACGCAATGTGCCACATGTTTTTAGAAGATGCTAATTGACATTAAAATAAAAGACAATAAAGGAAAAATAGGCATAGCTATTTTATGTAAATAATTGTACTTATCAACTGAATATTTCTTCACAAGAAACACTTAATTAAAACTCACCGCTTCAACGTGGCCGCACGGTGTCAACTACCCAACTAACTTTTTTATCTTCAATATTTCAATCACAATAAAGTAAACACATTAAATCGATAAAGCACTCGCGCGTAAAGATATATTATTATCCCAGTTATATATTCAAAAACGCAATTAGCATAAACTATAAACTGTAACATACGTACTATCGCTCTGTCATATGCGACTACTGTGTGCATCAAACGAACAAGCGCTAAAAATAGTTTAACGATCTTTTCGCGCTTTCCTAATATCCCGCACTATCAGAGTCAGAGAAAAAAGCAATATCTTATAGCTAGTAACATACTTCATTTTGGTAATCTGATTTGTTCGTGATTCTGATGCTGATATAAAAACATGTATTCGAAAGTTTATTCGGGCGGTTCGCGCGTGGCTGGAGGTAGAAAAGTTATCAAACCATTGCACGTTGCAAAGGAGTATTACCAAACACCTGTTTAGGTTTAATATTACGAACAGTAAAGAACGACTGCAGTTATTCCATAACACTAGAAGTAAAGGAAATGAATGCATTTAGGTTTTAATAATAATAGTAATAATAATAATAGGTCTTTATTTTCTCAAAAAAAAGTAACAAGGTTAGATAATATAATTTAAAAGAATACGAGAAAAACGCCGAAGATTAGGTGGCCGCACAAGCCGAACCTCTGTATTTAATCGTAGGTAATAGCAATATGGCAAAAAAAACAATCAGTATTGCTAATAATAGATAGTATGTATGTAGTAACATGATATTTGTAGGCACTAGAGTAAGAAAAAAAATAAAATTATATTTTTACACTAATTTAAAGAAGAATTCACCTATGGAGCATTAGTTTGATTCATTCAAAAGATATCTTCTTAGTGTGAATTTAAAAGCTGGTAAAGATTTACTTTTGATATATGAAGGAATGGAATTATATACTTTAGTTATTTGATACGTAAATGATTGTTTGAATAATTCTGTACGATGGAGGGGAGGAGTAAGTGTACCTTTGAAACGAATATTCAAATTGTGGACGTCTGTTCTATATGAGATTTTTTTGCTCAAGTATTTGGGAGATTTATTATTAATAATTTTATGGTATAAACAAGCAGAATGCAGAAGTCGTCGCCTAGACATATTGAGCCAACTTAACTGGATTAGTTTATGTGAGATACTTTGATGGCGCCTAACTCCAAATATTAGTCTCAAACAAGAGTTTTGTAGAACTTGTATTAGACGCGTATCCTCCGCATCCAAGCAAGGACCATATACACAATCGGCAAAATTAAATCTTGATAAGACTAACGACTCGCATAAAATTGTTTTAATTTTTTTATTCAAATAATGCCTGATATTATATATTACTATTAAATTTGTATATGCTGCACGTATACAGTTATTAATATGCGAATTAAATCTTAAATTCGTGTCAAATGTTACCCCCAGATTTTTTCATTTTCTTTAAAAGGTATATAATGTCCGTCAACATATATTTGCATGTTTTCCTTTACTGTTGATGTGATATTATGATGACCGAAAATTAAAACTGATGTTTTACTGGCGTTAACATTTAATGCATGACATGTGGATTTTTCAGTTAGAGAATACAAGTCGCTATTAATAGCCATTGCCTCAGCCCATTTCCCTGAATCAAACGAAAGGTAGAGTTGAGTGTCGTCAGCGTAGAAGTGAATTTGACAATACTCAGCCGCCTTTTCGAAACCTGACGTATATAACGTATATAATAGCGGTGCTAGAATCGACCCTTGTGGGACCCCGGATGACACCTCGAGAGGCATAGACACACTATTGTTAATTCTAACACGTTGTGTTCTATTTTGTAGATAGCTACGAAAAAAGTTAACTAAACTAACATGAAAGCCCATAGATTCCAGTATAGCGAAAAGTATTTCGTGGTTAATCGTATCAAATGCTTTTGTAAAATCAACGAGTACCAGCACTATAACTTTTTTTTGGTCCAATCCTCTCAAAATGTCATTCGTGATATTTAAGAGGGCAGTTTCACAGCTATGCAAAGGGCGGAAGCCAGATTGTATTTCAGCAATTGAAATTTTGTTAACTGATCCCGCATCTGACACTCTACCTCTTTCTCTAAGACTTTTGATAGGGTTGGCAAGATACTAATTGGGCGGAGGTCCTTGAATTCTTCAGGGTTGTCTTTTTTTGGCACTGGTTGCACTAAGGCCTGTTTCCAGAAGCCTGAAAAAATGCAATTTTCTAAGCTAAAACTTAATATGTGGGTAACAAAAGACAATATTAAAGAACAACACGAGTAATAATTTAATATTAAGACCATCATTTCCCTGCACATTGGTTTTTATACCATATAGAATTTTCTGAACATTATACTCAGAAGTAGACTTAAATTTAAATGAGTCGATATTTTGGTTTAATATTATTTTTATAATGAGTTATGGTATCTTGATCTGCAGGTAATTTTGGGATACAATTTATGAAATAATGATTAAGGTCATTAACATTTTTTAATTCGTCCGGAATACTATTTAACCGCTTAGCTATGTTCAATGTAAAGACTTGACTGAAACCTTTTGAATTATGTTAAGTTTCGGCAAGATATGAAATATATACCTTTGAAAATTAGCGCGCACCCCAAGGGAGGGGGGGGGGGGGGTTTGCAGCCTCCATTAAACACCTCCAATTCAATAACTCGCAAAGTTTTCAACGAAATCAGCTGATATTCATATCATGGGGATTTTTGAGGTCTCTGATTACGAATCCGAGGTGCAAATTGAAAAATTCAAAATGTCGGACTTCAACCATTAATTCCTGATTTACGTCGTTTCTATTGATTTTACTGAAAAATATGTAAAGTAAGAAAGGGTTTAGAATGCCATTTTGCATAAAAATACACCATTTTGGTAACCACATTATTTAATCCTTTTGCTTCACCCCCGTGGAAAACTTACGCTCCTTTTTTGCAGAAATACTAGCGTCTACGGGCAGAGTATCCCTTTCTATTTTTGGCTCCTAAGTCTTGCGCAGACGGTTCATCCGCGATTTACGTATTGATATAGTAAGAGGTATGCAAGTTTCTCATTAGCAATCCGTGGTGTAATTGATAGCAAGCCCAATTTCATGACTCCAGTAAAATGTAAATAATTTATGGCAACCGTTAGGATGAAAAATCAAAACTAGCTTGATCTGAGGAAGAGCAGCGATCCACCGCATAAATAATAATTTTAATATTTCACCTCTTTGTTTGGCATAACATGGGCCGACCGACTCGTTTTATTGCTTCGGCAATCTGTAACGCGCCGGGAGAAGAATATCTTGTAAAAATGAGATAAATACAAAACAATTAATGAGATAAATAAAATATTAAAAAACGACATGTAAATATAAGTTAATAAAGAAATTTTTAATGGTTAATGGTTTTCACATGCGAGGTCTAGGGTTCGAATCGGCTTGTTACAGTCTTTTTTTTGTAACAACTGAAATTACACTTTTTTTTAAATATATTTTGTTAACAACTAAAATATCTAATACAAATATTTCTTTAGGTTCGTTCGATAAGTTAAATATGTTAATATCATTAATTTCAAACGACGCGATGATGAACCGTCTGCGCAAGGCTTAGGAGCCAAAAATAAATACTCTGCCCGTAGACGCTAGTTAAATATCTTTTGTTCTAAAAAAACGTTTATGAGGACACATTTAACCCTTCCGCAAAACTGACCAAAAATGAAATAAAATAAAAATAGGAATTATACTATTCTAACCTATCTGCAGGTGCCTTATATATAATAAGGACTAAACAAATTAAACCAAAACAGCTATTCTCCTAACTACATGCCGTCGACGAGCGCTGAATTAAATGGTGAAATTTGCCGCAGTGCAAGTGCGCAATGCGCATACCTTCGATAAACCTGGATCGCATCTCATAGACACTGTTAAGTTGCACAGCAGTAGAGCGTAACTAGCGCCATCTCTCGGTAGTGTCGAACCATCCAAATCGAAATTAAAATTGATAATCATCACTGAATGAGCCATTTTACAGGAAAAGGAAATTTTATAAAAATAGGAATTATGATATTCCAACCTATCTGCAAGTGCCTTGTATATAATAAGGACTAAACAAATTAAACCAAAACAACTATTCTCCCAGCTACATGCCGATGACGAGCGCTGAATCCTTATTATATATAAGGCACTTGGAAATAGGTTGGAATATCTATTTCTAAATTTGTATAAAATTTCCTTCTGCTGTAAAATTGCTTATTCAGTGATGACATAAAATGTTGAAAATTCCCTGACATGTTCAACAACAATACAGAAATTACATATAAACTCGACGGACCTAAAAAACGATTTTCGCCCCTTTGGTAGCCAAAAAACATTTTTTTCAAAACGAAATTGTGCGCTTTTCCGCCCTTAAAACACGATTTAAACTATTTTTAAGGGTGTATATCTATTATTACTCATAATTTGATGAAAATTTACAGTATTACTAATATTTCCATATTTTCCCTCATCAGTTTGAGGTAAAGATTTAGAAAAAATCGTACTTTTTGGGAGGTCACCCTATGTTCACCCCCCCAGTAAAGGGTTGAAACGATTAGGGTTAATTTTTTTTTTTTTTGTTATTTCAACTTTATTAGTTCAATATTATCAAACTGTAATAAGAAATTGCAAACAAAGTTTTTATCGCAATTTTCGCAAAAGAAAGGGTCAGGCGTAGGAGGTTTTCCACGGGGGAGAAGCAAGAGGGTTAAATAATGTGGTTACCAGAATGGAATGGTATTCTTATGGAAAATGGTATTCTAAATAGTTTTTTACTCTACATATTTTCCAGTAAAATTAATAAAAACGGCGTAAATCAGGAATTAATATTTAAAGTCCGCCATTTTCAATTTTCCAATTTTCACTTCGGATTCGTAATCAGTGACCCCAAAAACCCCCGTGATATGAATTTTAGTCGATTTTGTTCAAAACTTTGCGAGTTATTGAATTGGGGGTGTAAAATGGGGGCTTTTTTAACATTGGGGAGGGTCTACATTTTCGGGATTCCAACCTTGTTGCATTGTTGGCCATCTTAAATGCAGTTTCGCTTTTATTAAAAAAACTCGCTTATTTTCAACTTCAGAGCGAAAATAGTTTTCGTTATTATCATATTTTCTGCGGGATTTTTGGGCTTACGCCTACAGTAAAGATGTGTTAATAAATTATTCATCGAACCATACAGTTGTTCTTCGACAACTGCATGATGTGGTTATGATGCACGTTAAAAAACCGATTTTTTGCCCATTATCCATTAAAATGGGGTAAAAAACAGGACTTTTTAGCATTTGAAAAAAAAGTCGTCTGTACTGTCAAATGTCAATTCTGCCTCGTGTGATCGTACACTTCTGTATATCAACTTTATTCCGAAGATGCAAAAACCATTTTAACAGTGTATTTCATGCGGTACATGTCCTAGGAGCATAAGGAGCCAATGAAAACGTGACTTGTGACATTGGGGGAGGGAATTGGTTTGCATGTACTGTTACGTAACATTCTTCCCACTTTGAGAAAATTTTGATATTTTACAGTCGTCACTGATATAACATGCTATATATAAAATTTAGATATAATGCTGCCAAAACAAAAGAATTCTATGGCATACGTGGTTAGCATTAAAATGGTTTCAGAGAAGAGCGAATAATTTTAAAGAAACCTTGATTATATTCGGAAAGGGGTAGGTAGAATAGAAAGTGGGGTACCTCACGGAACAGTCCTAGGCCCACTTCTATTTCTACTCTATATAATCGACCTACCATATCTTGTGTACCGAACTTATTGGCTACGTTTTAAATTCTACTTTGTGTAAATGCATGCTTAGATCACGTATGTAATTGGTGTGAGGCAAATAAAATTAAAATTAATCTTTAACCAAAGAAAAAGAGCGGATATTACATTTACAAACTTTAATCAAATACACGGACGAAATAAATTTCCTTGATTTTACGCTGGACGGTCAAATGACCTGGAAGAGAGAGAGAAGAGCTCATTGCGATTTTTTAGAAGATGAACTGCCAAATCTTTTGGAAGATGCACCTTTGATGGGCACTGTGGTTTCAAAGTGTGAGGAGTGAGAAGTTATTTGGACCAAACTTCCACAGAGATGAATCGGCCGTCGTGGTCCCATTTTGTGGCCTCCCCGGCCTTCCGATTTGAATCCATTATATTTTTTCTACTGGGGTTGCATAAAGGAGAAGGTCTATGCAGAGCTAATAAATATACATATGAACTGAGACACAGGTCGCAGGAAATGCAAGACGGATAAAAGGTTTTTTTTTAAAGATACCGCGTTTGTATTCGGCTTGGTGGCAGGCAATTTGAACGCATTCTTTGATTTTTATTTGTTTTCATTCGAATTCCTAATTATTGAAATAATTTCACAATGAGCTCCTCTTGCAGTAAAATAGCAATATCTTTCGTTCTAAAGTAAAACAGAAAATGTTCTACCATTTTAAAAACTACACTAAATGAGCATTTTTTTTAAATAGCTTGCCAGGTTAGCTTGGTAGTTTTTTTTACAATACGAATAGTCTAAGTTAGCTAATAAAAAAGATTTAACTCATGAATCGGGCACTATTTATTTTGCACTGTTATCAATAGCAGGTCTATTCAGGGTTGCTAACAAAAATTAGAATCTTAAAATATAGAAGTTTGTAGCTATTGAGATACCAATATTAAGGTGTCGATATTCACGACAATTGTTACTTTACTGCGAACATTTCGTGGCTTTTAAAAATGTACAAAACATATCTACGAACGTGTAAATTATACGTCTACACAATTATAATGCGCTTTTTATGTATTATTGCTCAAAGCAAATGTAATATAAAGTAAATATTTACTTTTTATGTTCCAAATCGTTAAACGTAATGCCATGAGTTTGAAACGAGATTCAAAAACTTAATTGCCTACAGCTCCCCAGTTGATATCAATTTTTCTTTGTAGCCTGTAAATGTATTACAAGGATACAGAAATTCTTCTAGTTAGGAGCTCTGCATAAAATTTTCCAACAGTACTCCTTGCATGAAGTCATTAACCTATATCAAGTGCCATGTCGATGTCGAATCGACAGGCTGTGCAGGTGTGACAACGGAAATAACATCTATTTCAGGACGCATATAGACATTAGCGTCCGGCAGGTAATTCCAATGGAAGAGCATTAAATTTTCAATATCCACTTCCTCATTTTCACCGTGTTAAGTTTACTGTTTGAGAGGACATAAACTCTAGAAGCGAACTGATATGACCATCAATAATATAAAATCCACTGGAGTTAAACTGATCTCTAAGTGCATACTAGATTGCCCTGTTAACTCGAAAAAGCCTATCTGCAATTTTACCTTTTTCTTAATAATAGTACATTTAATTGTTATTTAAGGTGAAAAAAATTATATAAAAAAAATATTAAAAAAAAAAAGATTTTATTTAAATGCTCTAAAAAGTATAAAATAAACATTGAAGTAAATCACACCCATCGTTTTGTTACATTATAAACTTTTTTTTATGATATAAAAGCTTGTTACGAGATTTTCCTGTGTAAAGGAGATTGCTCGCGACAAGCTTTTATATGAGAAAAAATATATATGATGTAACAAAAGGATGGGTTTGATTTACTTCAAAGATTATTTTCTACTTTTTGGAAATAAAAGCTTTTTTAAAAATATTTGTTTATATAATTTCATTTTTTACTTATAGTCTTTTGATATGTTGTAATCCCCAGATATCGATTTTGAGACGAATCGGATCATAAACAGTAATGTCGTCCACCATCTTGAACTAAATTTTTACTAGAAATTCGTAAAACCCCCAGATATCGATTTTGATTGATTTGAAGCTAAGTGACAAAAGTCGTCAGCCATATTGGCGCCGCCATTTTGAATTTATGAATCTGATTAAAAATTCACAATCCGCGACCTAGAAAACCCCCAGATATCGATTTTGATCGATTTGGACCATAAATGACAAAAGTCGTCCGCTTATTGGCGCTGCCATTTTGAATTTCTAAATTTTGACCAAGAATTCATAATTGGCGATCTGGAAAACCCCCAGATATCGATTTTGAGTCGAATCGTGATCATAAACGGTAAAGTCATCCGCCATCTTACTGCTGCTTATTATGTGCTATTATTTTGCCGCTTGCTATCCCTGTCATTTGAGTCATCTGGTACCGCTATTTTCGTTGCATCGTTTGCCTCCGTTAACTGTTTTGTAGTGACCTGTAGAGTCTGGTTGAGGTAATTTTTTAGTAAACAAGTAGATTTGTATATAGTAGATTATTTGAATAAACTAACATTATTTATCGAACTCTGAGTTTTACTGTTTGTATATGAATGTCTAATTTCCCAAACTTACCTACTGGAGTATCGTTTCTCCACTTGAGCTACTCAGCCTCACGTATGCGGCTTGTGGGAAGTGTGTCCTAACACTTAAACTAGGACTGGCGCCCGACCTAAATCGAAAACCCGTTTCCGGAGCTCGAGTGTCAAAGAGAGGCCCTTTTTCTCCTCGTCACCAGCTGAGGTGGACAAAAACGCATCACAATGTAAATGTGAAGAAATTACCAATTTCTGAGATACCTTAAAATTAACTGTGTAAAGTTTTGCATATAGAAAAAACTGTTTCTATCTACTTTTGCTATTCTGCAAGAGGTGGCGCATCGATTTGCAATATCGAAATGTATTTACATTCTAATTTAGAATGAAAATGCATCGCGTCGATCTGCATTAAAATTCTAATTTAAAAATTCAATTGAATTTTGCTTAAAGGAAATTTTATTTACATTTAATAATAGAATTTTTATCGCATTGGATGATAATGTCAACGATATGACATTTCATTCTTAATTTAAAACTTTAATTAATGCAAAGCTCTTCTTTAAATTGTCTTCTTTTTAATATCGATTCAAAAAACAGCCTGTCTGCTTCAAATGATAATTCAAAGAGCGATTTTTTCTAATTTAGAAGAAAAACAGGTTTTGTTAAGAAAAATTAAGCTCTTTTGTAACTGTTTTTGACGCTTTATAAAATATATTCGAAGGATTGGTGAATGCGCTGGGGTCAAGCCGGTAAACCCCTGACAACCGTTTTCGATTTGTAACCAAACTACAAGGTACGAGCGCAGTTTTTTAATTTAACTATAAGAGGAAGATATATACGAAGCCACTAAAAGAGGTGACAATTTTTTTTTACAAAAAATTGAACCGCCTTCCAGAAAGTTACTGACTTAAAGGGTTAAAAAAAACGAACAACAAAAATAACCGCGCTTTCTCAAATGCTCCACCATGTATCCGCCACAATAAAACGTCGTAAACTCTGAGATCGAACGCAATTCAAGTTTAAATGTAGGTATAAAATCACAATTTAAATAGATTTCTGCACATAAAAATGGATACACCTCTCCGGCTTAAATTACTACAAATGCTGAACAGTCAGTCAATGCTATTTTTGGAAGGCACTTTAGACGTTGTAGTCTAATTAAGAAAAAGAGTCAAAGTAGGACGCCTGACCAAGAATAAAGTAACGACTAGAAAGACAATCGAGTCGGTGCATTTGCGATTTGAACGTCTTAATTGAGTTTCTTTCGACTTTTTTTTAGAATTAATTGGATTTATTATACTTTAATCTGGAGAAGCTTGCGAGAATTTTATGATTTCATGTTGTGCAAAATAAGTTCGAAATTTGATAATTATTAATTCAATGAGAAAAATTATTAAGTTCTACGATGTCCAACAGTTAGTAATTTTTCTAAAATGTACGTTGAATTGGATAGGTATTTTAGTAAATTCTTCCACTACATTTTGTTGATCATTCAATCAAAATTATTTTCTCTTCTGGTGTAAGGAGATTTCGTCATTTGATCTCCTTTTGTTCTCCTTTTACCTTGATAATATTTTATAGATAATCGTCACATACGCAAAGTCTCGTATAAAACTTAGACACATACACAGGAAAACATTTTATATACATAAATTTTTTCTTTATGTATTACAAGTCATAATATTTACTTTATTTTTATTGCTATACGAATTACTGATAATTTTGTTGTATCTCAGTGCAATGCATTATCTTTTCCATCGACCATGTATTAACGAGTTTGATTAATGTATGCAGAATCGTTTATTAATGACCTCTATTAATGCATGATTTTAGTATTAATAAACGATTTTAGTATAAACTTACATAAAATCAAGTATCCAAATTAAGACGTCATGTCATCAATATATCTGTCACTGCCAAGCTTATAATTTCTGCAAAATGTGTTATAATATAAATATTTACAAATACAAATCAGATAATACTAATTAATGGATAATTGAATTGTATTTGGTTTAATCAAATGAAAAATTAAAATTAATAAATGATTTTACTATTAATAACGGTTTTAGAATAAACACCCAAAAATATATAAAATGAAATATCCAAATCAAGACGGCATGTCATCAATATTTGTCGCTGTCAACTTAATGAATAATTGAATTTGTATATTATGAAAATTTAAAATCAAAAATACAGTCGACGGAAAAATTTTGTAACCAACTCGTATATTAAAAGGTGATCAATAATCTCGACCATTAATCGCAGTTATTAATACACTTGTTTGTTAAATAACTCTTAATTCCAAAGTTCAATGACTTACAAGAACAAACTTCAGCAACTAATTACGAGTGTTCTCTTCTCATAGAAACTTGGCCCATACCAACAATAAGTAACCATTTATTTTAGTGGAAGGATGGATATAACTTGATAAGAAACGATCATATATTGGGAGTATACATACATATACTATTATCAGTCATTTATGCAGATAATAGTATTGAATAATAATTATGGATCAAAATAAAAATTTAAAAAAAAACAGATTGCAATAGGAGTTATCTGTAGGCCACCCGATTTCTTAATAAATCAGTTTGTTAATCTGTTTGAACACAATATTACAAATTTGTTTCTCAGGTCTAACGAAATGGTTTGCCTAGGAGCAGGGCCGGATCAAGGTGAATTTTGCCTGCAGGCAAAAATATTTTTGGCGCCCCCTCCCCTTACTGCATAATTTAGGAAATATGTTACTTTTTCGATTTTGTCGCCCTTTCATTCTTTTTTTCCATCAATTATTTAACTCTTTTAATTTGTTCGCTGTTCCAATTTTTTTCGCTTTTTATTTTTCCCTTAAAATTCGTTTGTTCTTTTAATTTTTCATCCTTTCAATTTTGGCGCCTCTCCAAGTTCGGCGCCCTAGGCGACCGCCTGCGCCTTAATCCGGCCCTGCCTAGGAGCTTTTAATGTAGACATGTTAAAAAATAACAGAACTTTTTGCAAACTAATTCAATATTTGAGGCTCTCAATTTAAGACAAATGGTAAGTTTACCTATCAGAATTACCGTCACCTCCATAACTTTACTTGATTTAATGATAAAATAAATAGTCTTCAATAGTCTTTGTTATTACTTTTTAACATTCATGCTCCACTTACTAAAAGTTGCAATCCATGGGTTACCGATAATATTCTCACTTAAAAACAAAACACAATCTAGATGGAAACGTACATAAAGTTAAATTCACCATAACTATGACTAAATGTTAGGAGATTATACGACATTAGCATATAGAAATGAAAAAAGAGCGTATTCTGAGCAAAAACGAAGATTAAATGGTCTTAATAATAATAATAATTATTATAATTGACCATTTTAGATACAGAATGTATATATGGTAAGTCATTTGTACAAATTCATGTTATGTATAAACATAGAATATGTTACATGATAAAAAAGATTAAAAAGATATAGTTTATAAACAGAATTAAAAACATATAAGTAAACACAATACACATATTTAAACAACATAGTCACAGTATAACAAATATAAACAGTAAATTGTAAAGTTTTTCACAAATTTTGTTGGAGGATAAAAACAAATAAATATGGCCTCAAGATTCTCTATTCAAAAAATCACGAACGCTGTAAAAACTACCTTCAAGTAAAATATTTTTGACTGCGGTTTTGTAGGCTCTGTAGTTTTGCATATTTCGGATATCAGCCGGGAGACTATTGAAAAGTAAAACACAGTTGTAATAGGGCGAATGTTTATAATTTGAACTATGATGTAGAGGTATACTAAGTAGATCACCACGTCTTGTACTATATGAATGACAATTATTTCTTTGTGTGAATGAATCTATATTGTTTTTGGTATACGTTAAACATTTTAATATAAATATACATGGAGTCGTTAGTACTTTTTTTATTTTAAATACATTTCACATACAAGTCTAATAAGTCTTTTTTGGTTAACAAAGACTCTATCCCTATCTCTTGAACTTCCCCTGGCAAGGATATTGTACGAAATATATGCGTATGCAAGAGCATAATAAATGCTCAATAGCCCTGCTTCATCTAACGTACTTTGCATTTGCAATCTAGCAAAGTAAGCCTTATTAAGTTGTGAGCATACGTGCTCAATGCGCTTGTCCCACAACAATTCATCATCTAAATAAGTTCCCAGTCATTTCGCGTTATGGGACAATATGATATTGTCATGCAACACTATGCCGTGTGGCAATTGTCTTTACAAACCAAAATTTATTATGACAGTCTTATCTGCATTCATAATAAACTATCTCTCTGCGCCCAAGTATTTACCTCTTGGAAGGTTTGGTCAATTAATATTTGCATTTACTCTGTTGTATTAGCTGCTAACGTCACTGTTATATCATCAGCAAACATTGTTAAGTGGCCAGTAGTTAAAAAGTTTGGAAGGTTGTTTATATATAATAAATAATAGCGGTCCCAAAAAAGAGCCTTGAGGAACGCCGTGCATTAGATTCTTTATTTGTGACTGAACATTATTTAGTTCTACTTTTAGAGTTCTCCCTTCCATGTAACTGTTTATCCATGACATAATGTTTCCTCTTATATAGCTTTTGTTCTAAGAAAGAATTGTTTACCGTATCAAAAGATTTTGACAAATCAAACATTATGCAGACCACATACTTGCTGTTGTCTAAGCAGCTATACACCCAATTTAATAAATGGTATGTAGCTGTTTCTGTTGATTTGCCAGCAGTGAAACCATGCTGAAAAGCTGTAAGAATATTATATTTTGTGGTGAACGATATTATTCTGTTGTAAACAATTCTTTCAAATAATTTAGAAACTACGCTTAACAGAGCGATTTGGCGATAGTTTTCAATTTCCTCTATTGATCCTTTTTTCAATGAAGGTATAACCTTAGCTAGCTTAAGTGTATCGGGAAAACAACCCTGGTTAATCAATAAATTGAACAAGTAAAGTAACTGGTGTAACATGTTATCTTTAATAATTTTTATTGTATTTGCTGTTATGCCATCAATCCCAGTAGATGGTTTATTCTTCAAGTTAATGATGGCATCATTTATTTCCCTGAGAGTAATTGGTGCAAAATATATTGAATGCTCCCTATATGTTGAAACAGTACACGGTAGAGATAGATTTGAACCAAAATGACATTTTATTTTGTTCTGAACATCTGTAGAGAAGTGGCTAGCAAACATATTAACTATGACATGTTTATCTGAGACTATCTCATTTTGGCTGTTATATAAACTTATGCAATTATTTGTTACATTTTTTCGGCCTAAATTGGTATTTATATTTTATTTTTATAGAAATTTTGCTTCGTTGTTTTTATATTATTTTTATAGATATTTCTTTGTTCGTTATACAGAATTTTTAGTTCCCCAGAATTAGTATTACTCATAAGCCAGTGCAGATTTTTTATATAACTGCTTTGTTCAATTATTTCATTTGTTAACCATTCTTTTTTTAAGTTATTATTTTTAATACTATTTCTTTTTATTGTCAACAGTTTTCTATCTATCTATCTATATTCGCAGTAAATGGCTCTGGCTGTTTTAGCCATTCGCACAGCACCATTGTTTCGTAATTTCTATAGGTTCGGTAAGTAATAATCCTTCTTTTAAACTTAACTTTAAAGTAAACTAAACTTAATCATTATGTTCCTAATTAAACATTAGTTATTAACTATCTCTCATATACACAAAATATATATATATATATATATATATAAAATCCAAATTAAACACACGTGGTGTATCTTGAGGTTGCAGTCAGAGGTGAAAAGTTTACGGCCACAAAACAGAAAAAGAAAAACTCTTTTGTTACTTTGTCAAGCTTTCGGAAATTATTTATTCCCTTTATCAAGACATTAACTTGAGGTTAAAAGTTAAGGTCACATAACCTCAAGTTAATGTCTTGATAAAGGGAATAAATAATTTCCGAAAGCTTGACAAAGTAACAAAAGAGTTTTTCTTTTTCTGTTTTGTGGCCGTAAACTTTTCACCTCTGACTGCAACCTCAAGATACACCACGTGTGTTTAATTTGGATTTTCTTAACTAGTCAGTCAAGACTACCCTTCTTCTTTATATATATATATATATATATATTTTTTATTATTTTTTTTGTATTTTTTTATTATTTTTTATTTTGTTTTTTTTTTATTAATTTTTTTTTATTTTATTTTTTTAATTTTTCCAGGATGTAAACAGGGATCACATATTTGCCAAGGGGTCCCTCATGGCATCTACAACACAACACTGGACCGCGGTAAGAATGAAGGATTAACACAGGACAAAAACATAGGAAACTTATAGCTATATTATTACAAATTTATGTATTTCTTATTATTTATATCGTAATTTTATTTTTTTCAATATATTCATACAGATTTAAATAAATTTCTAAATTGTTTGACTTTAATATATCCACTAGATTGAACGGCTGTAATAAATGTTTATCATTTATTTTATTTACAAATTCCTGCACCGATTCCTTTTTTAAGTTGTCAACAGTTTTACTGGACAAGTAGTATTATAACACCAAATAATTGTTTGAAGGAAAGAATCAAAAGCGTCATTTACACTAGCAGAATATATATTAGTCCAATTATGCTTTTTTAACTCGTAAATAAAATTTCTGATATTGTTTTCTTCTAGACTACGTTTTTTAAAGTTTATGAATGTGGGGCTGTCTTTTTCAGCTTTGATAATATTGATGTTCAAGATATGTGAGGAATGGTCTGCTATATTAGGATTGCACAATTTCAGGCTTAAATTATTAATAGGGATATTAGAAACCATGTAGTCAATGCAGCTGGTGGAGGTATGAGCATGAACATTTGTAAATATGCGCGTAGGAGACATTATAGAAGCAGTATTTAATTGGAATTAATTAAAGAGATCAAATAAAATATTGGTATTGGAGTCTTTTTTCATCGCATCTTTGTTAAAATCTCCACACAATATAATGCTACATGACATACTATTTGCAATATTCAATGCCTGTTTGGGATTCATTATAAATTCCTCAATATCACCACAGGGTGGCCTATATGCTACGATTACAATATACTTAAACTCTGCAATAGTGCAACATATTGCACATATTTCTATATGGCATTCAACAGATCTATAAACAGGTTGTTTATAGAAGTGATTGTTTTTGTGTTTAATATATTGTTGGCTATGATGAGAGAGCCGCCATGTATATGCCCTAACCTAGAATAATACGTTACTATTTTGTGATTTGGAAACATCACATTTCTAGGATCTTTTTGCTTATCCTGTGCTCCGAAATACACAAAATATCTATTTCAAAGTTATTCATGAAAAAATCAATTTCGTCCAACTTATTGAGCATGCCTTGTACATTTATATATGATTTACATTTTTAAAGTAGTATGGATCTTAATTAATTTTGGACTTACCGTACTAACAGAATTTTCAGTGTTAGTTTCGAAAAAAATTATACTTTTTGATTAAAGAACCCGTTGGCCAATTATCACTGGTAAAAGCTTCATCCAGTAAGTCATAATCTATTTTCATTTTAAATGATTCGGTTTGGCTTTTCTTCCATTTGGGTAATATTTCCAAATCAATTTGTCTCCCTGGAAAAGTCATCTCGCAGTGCTCCTTCATTCCTGCAACACCGGTACCAGGTGTAACCCTTCCTACGTATATCCATGCTTTCCGATTTACCGCTGTTATATTAGATTTGCTTTGTGCTGGTCCCAAAAATTGCAAGTGGTCTTTTTGGTTTGTTATAATTTTTATTTAAATAAACATTTGAATGTGCATCCGTGTTGTTGTTTACGGTTTTTGTATACCTTTGTAAAATTGTTATCTTGGTTTTGTTTTGTAGGCATAATTTTATCAAACTGTTCAGTTAAGTTTTTGCAGTGATCAATTTCTTGTTCCACAACTGTATTATCTGATAATTTTGAGGAATCTGATGTGTTTAAATCTATTTTATTTACCTTTATTTCACTACGTTGCGGGTAAAACTTGTCGGGGGCATTAGTAAGTAGTCTAATAAGGTCTTTATTGGAGTCCGTGATTGTTTTAATTTTAATTTCCAATTGATGAACTTTTTGCAAGAGTTCACTCGTTCTTCTCTCCACAACTTTATCTAATATTTCGGCAAACACAGCACTTTGTAAAAAAACGTATTGTCTGATCGTCTTCAGAGTCGTCAATATTGGAGCCTTTTCTGGTCAGAACCATTTTAGTTATTTATTTATTTTCAGTAGGTAGAAATTGTATTAAGAGCTCGCAGAAACACATCCACTCACGCTCGCTGTTGTTGTGATAGATTCAATGCGGATGGATCTAACATTATCAAAGTAAGCAAGATGTTAGTATACCAGAATATCTGAATAATGTTGATCAAATTAACAACTTCCTAAACCTTCCTAATCACTAAAATACTATCAATTACTATTTAAGTAATTGTAAGCCAAATAATGAACCTTCTCAGTTTGTTTCTGCGACTGAAGATGATATACAGTCGTTTATACACCAACAAATCGAATTCTCAAGGTCATGATTGATTAAATATTGAAATTTTGTTACACTGCTGTCGATTCATCTTGCCTTGTGTTACGTATATTCTAAATACATGTCTGCAACAAAGTGTATTTCTTGATAACTGGAAGCAGGTTCTTGTAGAATCTATACCAAAATTTCCTGACGATTTCAAGAATCTGCGTCCAATCTCTGCCGTCTTTATCCAAGATCATGGAACGAATAATTGATCTCATCGATTTATCTAAAGTTTTCGATACGTTCGATCATGAAGTTCTACTTGTGCCTTACTTAAATTTATTGGTTTTAGTCAAAACGCTGTTCAGTTCCTCCGTAGTTATTTTCATAATAGATTCCAGAGAGTAAAAATAGGTGATAATACATCTACCCTTTTAAGCATTTCAGCAAGAGTTCCGCAAGGGTCAATTATTGGCCCTCTTTTATATGCGCTTTATACAACTAAGTAACTTAGAAAAAGTAATAAAAAATTGTAAAATACACTTGTATGCTGATGATACGTAACTCTACTAATCTGTCCGACACGAAAATTTTCCTGTAGCGCTGAATACAATTAATGATATTTCTAATATTATTGAATGATCAAAAAATCATGCCTTTAGTATTAATGTAAAAAAACGGCTGTTTTGGTCTTTGGACCACAAAGAGCTAAGCTAGAAGTAGCTCAACGGCTAAACATAGATTTTGATGGTCAACAAATAAGCACCACAGGTAATGAAAAAATATTGGCGGTAATATTTAAGACTACGCAAATTTTAAAATGGTTTATAATAGATACTTTCTTGGTAAAAAATTAAAAATAATACTTTGCGAGTCTCTAGTTCTATCTAGGTTTAATTTTAGTGACGTAATTTATGGGCCTTGTATTGAGGCCACTGACGTTCGTAGAATTCAAATGGTTCGAAATGCATGCCTAAGATTAATATTTGGAATAAGGAAACAACAAAATATTTCTTTTTAATATATATAAATAGAAATGGCTGACTCAATATGTCTGAAGGCCGACTATTGCAATCTGCTTGTTTGTTTCATAAAATTATAAATAATAAAGCTCCACAATATTTGCATAGAAAGCTTATTTTTAGAACTGATGTTCATAACCTCAATGTTAGATCGTCCCGTCCATCATACTGAACTCCACAAACGTTCATTTTCATATCAAATCACAAAAACATATAATAGTTTACTAATGAGCATAAAATGTAAAGAAGAACGTGTTATCTAATAATGTCGGCCGATAGTCGAGTTGGTTAAGGCGCGAGGTGGCAATCGCGATTAATCACACCACCGGGTTCGAATCCCGGGACTGGCACCGTCGGAGGTAATGGTTATGTCCACGTTTTTTCAATGTATAACCCCCTTCCGCACAAGTCTCTGGCTTCTTGAATTGAGGGTTGTTTAATTTCTGTAGTATTTTTTTTTATATATACATTTATTTAACGTCGGCCTATTTCTGCTACTGAGGCCTAACACCGACGCCTGTAGACAAGCTACCCCCAACCAGGAATTTTGCCGAACCTCTTCCCTTAAGAAGAGTACGGATCTTTTACTTGCCTAACATTTAATAGATAAGGGACCGACGGCTTTACATCCCCTCCGAAGAATGGTATATCCCCTATACAATCCTCGCCTAAGGTTGTATAGCTTCCACGCATACACAAGCCGCTGGAAGATGTGTGAGGCGAGGACGCGGTCTTCGTTGGAATGGTCGCCCATCCAACTACTAACCGCGCCTTACGTTGCTTTACATCGCATATCGAAGTAATGTCGAGGCAAGAATTCAAGCGATGCACGTCACAGATCGATTCTTTAAATAAGGCAGTACTGCTAAGAATCGTGAAGCCCCATTAAAGTGTACCTATTTCTGAAAAAAGGTTAATAACTGGGTATCTATACAGGGTTGGACAAATTATTTTAATTATTTAATATTTTTATTCTATTCAGTCTATTTATTCTATTTTGATTTCCAACAGGTACCCAATTTTTCGAGATTATGACGTCATCGGTAGTTTTTAAAACGGATAACCCTGTATGTTTTTACATTTCCAGATAGACAATTTTTCAACAATTATAATGATATAGAGTTTGGTGGGTGTGCGACTTGTGGTTTTCTAAATATTAAATAAAATAATCAAACAAGGAGTATAGTGTTAGAAAGAGGCCAAAATCCGGTCGAAGTAAATCTACAAATAAAGATATTTCACTTGATGTTCTTCTTAACCTGCAAGAAGAACCAAAAACTTCAGTACCAGAACTATTTAAAATATGTTTTATCAGATAGCCTTGATAATTAAGATGCAAACAGTCATCACTTTATTTTATTATTAGTTAGGTACACAGAACATAAATGCATTTGGAATGTTATCAAGGGGAAACATGGATTAAACTGATTTGTTATCCAAACTGGGTTCTTATCAAGATTGAAAAATAAGTTAAGCAAAGATTTTCCTAGATCTGATAACTCGTTGGTACGATTTAGATTGACTTACGAAGAAAAAGTAACCAACCACAAATTTTAATATGGAAAAAAATGTATGATTAAGTCTAAGATCTCAATCTGGTTACATCTGGTTAAATTATGACTAATTTTCGCGGGTTTTGCAGGAACCCTCCCGGCTATGTGACCTTTCAAGAGTTCATAAATAGTTAATAAATTTGTGAATGATGGGTCTACTTTGACTACTGATTTGTGGTCAACGACTAGAAATAGATAACTAACCTAACCTAACTTTAATAATAACTTTATTTTACCCAATTTTACAATACTATTTTTAAATTAGTTATTTTTGATAGTATAAATGCACCTGATTTCACAAGGAAATCGTTTTGTGTCTTAACATTTTACTAAAATATTATTTTATGTAAAGTTATACAGTATTAGTAACTATTAACAATTAACAATGTGGATTCTATTTAAGTGTTACTAACAACTAAAACTAACAAACAAAAGACTAATAAATAATTATTAATAATAAGTATTCTAAAATTATAGAAATTAAATGGAAGAACTGAAATAAAAGTTATGAGAATATTTGTTCGAATAAATGTAAATTATGCATATTAAATATACAATTTTTTGCACAATAATTTACAACATCGTATATTGCTTTTATGTATTCAAGAATAATATTATACAGGGTTTCCCAACCAAAAGTAGGCACCCTGACTAACTTTGGAGATAAAATTTTTTTGAAAAATTGGTAAAATACGTCGACATTATTTCCAAGGGGGACATATTTTAATGTAATACTTGTATACCTATCATCATCCCTCTACCCTACACGTCAGTCCCTCAAAAATTCAAATGGCAAAGGGGGGGTCGAGTGATACATCTTTTGAAAGGTCTTTCAATTCTCTACATAACTGTGTGTTTTTTTAAAACTTTTATCGATTCGTTCCTGAGAAATAAATTGTTTCATTATTTTAGGTTCGCGAAATAAAAATAAAAGAAGCAGTTTAAATTATCGTATGTATTGTTCAAAATGACCCCCACCGACTTCCATAGAGTAGTATAATCTGTTTTGAAATTCTGTACAAACAATTCTGAACACATCTGGAGTCAATAAACGGCATTCTCCAACAATTCTTTCACGAAACTCTTCCAGAGAAGTGGGCTTTGTTGCAAGTACCTTTGATTTCAAATGTCCTCACAGAAAGAAATTCAAGGGAGTTAAATCGGGTGACCTAGCGGGCCACACTACAGGACCTCTTCTTCCAACCCATCGCTCAGGAAACCGATTATCCAAAAATTGATGGACTGCTATGCTAGAATTCAAGCCGACGATCGGGATCATCTTCGTTTAATTCGTATACCAATTTAAATTTATATGGATTAATGAAATTTGTGGGCCTTCAGAATTCGATGAACACTGCTTCGTGATACACCGGAAACCTCAACTACTTTCCTGATCGATTGAGTATTATCCATCTGCAAATGACCCAGAACTGCCACTTCGACTGTTTCATTCCTAATCGGTCGCTGAGGTTCATGCTTTTTGTTTCCTACAGAACCTGTTCCCATAAATGTTTTCAATAATTGTACAACATACTGAGAACCAACCTTATAAATATGCGCTCACTCCGTAGCTCTAACACAATTATCGTTTTTAAAATAAATGCTGACAATTTCTATTCTCTCCTGAAAGGTATAAACCATTTTGAGAACTCACTCTGGTAAAATGTATCTCGATTTAATATTGGTTATGAACAAATTAATGTTCAAGGATTATCAAATACTTAGGAGTATTTTATTAGTTTAAAACTAAACGGACAAGAAAAGTGTTTTTTGTCGAAAAAAGTCATGTTGATTTGAGTGCACTAAAAAAACGTAGTTTTTTTTATAAATTCCAATACCCAGTGGCGTGTATTTTAGATTTTTTAAACGATTTCGATTGTATGTAATCATCAAAAATAAAAATTTATTTTCCTTAAGAACGAATCGATTAAAGTTAAAAAAAATACACAGTTACGTAGGGAATTGAAAGACCTTTCAAAAGATGAATAACTAGACTCCCCTTCCCACATGAAGGGGTGGCCGTGTAGGGTAGAGGGATGATGATAGGTATACAAGTATTACATTAAAATATGTCCCCCTTAGAAACAAGGTCGACGTATTTTACCAATTTTTCAAAAAGTTTTTATCTCCAAAGTTATTCAGGGTGTCTACTTTTGGTTGGGACACCCTGTATATCGTTGGACCCTTAAAGCCAATAAACTTTTTTGTATAAATTAGAATTTGGTCTAGGAGTAAAAAGAACTTTGCCGTCATTTTGTCTTGTATTGTGTATGTGGTTTGTTAGTACTCTTGTTCCCTATTTCTGTACATAAATTTGGCTATATTAAGGATATATAATCCATTTAAATTGAAGACTACTATCTAGAAAAAGCTGTTCTGTAGAATATCTTCGATTTTTCCACAGTATTACAAGTATCCATTTTTGAGCTATTTTTATACTTTTCAATTGGCTGTTATATGTCGCACCCCATATTATAATGCCGTAGATAAGTATGAATTCTAAAAAACTATTTATATGTCGTTTTTAAGATACTTGCGAATGTTGCGAAGTTTATAAAATACATGGATATTCGGTACGGTCATTCCATCTCATTGTCTCATTTATTATAAGACCCAGATATTTAATGTTTGTAGTGTTCTCAATTACATGTTCGTACGTTTATTAAGTCACATTTTTCGTGGAATTTTAAATTGTCAATTTTCGGTTGTAGTCTTCAGCTGTTGCTGAATGTAATGAACTTTGTTTTTGAATTATTGAGACTTAATAGAGACTTAATTGTCCATCTAACATTTAATTTTATACAGTCCCTTTTCGCTTTTATCAATCTGTACCGCGGAATGTTAGAGAATATCATCAGCATATCCGATGATATCCCCACTTATATCTAGTTCCAGCATGTCATTTATGTAGAAAAGGAATAATTGCTGACCTAAAACTGTTCCTTGTGGAACACCATATGTCACTTTCTCTGGACTACTTAATGTTTTATCAATTTTTACTAAGGCTTTTCCATTTGATAAATAGCTTTTTAACCAATCTAATGCTACTCCTCTAATTCCGTATTTCTCCATTTTTTCCAACAATAGTTCATGTGATATACTATCGAAAGCTTTAGCCAGACCTAAAAATATGGCAATGGTTTTTCATTTTGTTAAGATGTTCATGTATTTTGTTTGTAAAATGAAATAAGGCGTTTTACGTGGAGTAGTTCTGTCTATATCCGAATTGTTTTGGCGGTATTATGTTGTAAGACAGTGAGTGGCTATGAAGTCGAGAGGCCACGTATTTTTTGTGAACATGCTTGGGAAAACGGACATAGAATAAACTGGGACTCGGCAAAAATTTTGACAAAAGAAGCAGATACCAAAAAAAGAAAAATTAAAGAATCAGTAATAATCTTATTAGATGAAGATAAGCGCGTATCGAATTGTTCTGTAGATATTTGTACAACCTGGCTACCAATGTTAAAAGAAGAACTTAACAAACTCAACATTATCTAAAAGAAAATATCATCAGTTCTATGTTATGTGTAAGTAGTAAGTATCTATGGAAATAACATAAACAGAATCTTAAAGCTGTGTATTTGACATACACAGCAAAATAAGAGTTCTTTCAAAAAAAAAAGAAGAAAGATAGAGATTACTTTCCGAAACGTCAGCAAAATACATTATTTCTATGTTTATTCTGATTTATATTATTTGCAAAACATAACCTCTGACTATTCCTTTGGCGTAAACGTCACGGGCGCAGAGGCTTTTTTCCAATAATTCTATTATTTTGTAGATTCGGTGATTTGTTTTTAAGAGGATAATAATACATGTGGTAGAAAACCCAAATAATAGGAAAGAACATTAAGTTTATATTAATGAGACTTATCCTTTTGTGCGTCGAAGGATAAAGTGACATTATTAAAGAACTTGTAATATGCAGCGGCCATTTGAATATTCAGTAGTTGTACGTACTTATGCGGTGACATCACCTTGAGCCACCCCTGAATTTTACGGCGCTTATCACTGGGTTGCGGTTTCTAAATTTATATTACACATTTATTATAATAAAGTTGATGTTATATTAGTATTTTACGCAAGATATTCGTCTAATAAATCCACATATTAAGAACAAATTTCATTTTAGTTAAAAAATATGTTATTTTATGAACTACTTTTATTTTTTCCTGTGCTACAGGTATTCTCTGGTAAAAGCAGTATATTTCTGTGTATAAAAAAGTTTAGTGTCATAATGATAAAGCATTTTATAGAAAAGCCGTTCACGTTCTTGTATTGCTCGTACGAAGGGAATTCAAGAGAAACACAAGGGCTTTTAAAGAAATAAAGAAAAATAGAGAAAGGCATAAGAATATTTCCTCTAGATAAACGACCCTTAATATTAAGAACATTATACAACACCTGTTTACTTGCGAGGCTGCACTACCACCTGCAACCCCGATTTCGTGTCGCGAGCAAAGACATTGATGTCACACTTTGGTGAACTCCCTCATAGCAACCCAGCGCATAGCATACATTTCTGTGAAAGGCTAAAGGGTTAGCTTGACAAGGGTGCTGGATGTACAGGATGCCCTACACAAAACGAAACATGTAATAGAAGAAAAGACAAAATTGAACTAGCATTTTCCTATACGCCTAATAGTGATCCCCGTACTGTTAGTAAGTATGAAAATTCACAAATAATAATAATAATAATAATAATTTATTTATTCACAAATAAGTACACACAAAAATTACAGGTATGTATAATCAATAAGTTATCTTAACTAAAATTTCATTTTGAGTACAATGTGCTAACCATTTATGTTTATACAATGTATTACAATATTTTACAATATACAAATTATTTTTATACGCAATTTTGAGGTTTCATTTGCAAATAAATATGGAAGACCCATTTAGGCTTATTTAAGCCTGTCTATGGGTTACACCTCCTTAAGTTGCAAGGAAAGAGTAAGTAAACTGAAAAATAACTGAACAACAGTGAAAGTAAAACAAGAGAGAGAACAGAAACTAAATTGTACATATAACTGTATTAATTCTTTAATAATTTGATTAGACACTATACAACTACTGCACTAAGAAAACAGAAAATATCGAAGTTAATATTCACAAGGACATATACACAATCAAAGTATAGTTAATTTAGTAACTACATAAATAAATAAAATTATATTAAAAGTAATCAACGAAAGTTTCAAGCCAAAAACCTTAATTTCTACCAGTGGCGCGACCAGACTTGGATCTTCAGGGCGAGCACGAAGATATGAACAGTAATCGGTACAGTTACCTTTTCAATTTGTTAATACATTTACGAAAATTATACTTTTTAGCGTAGTTATGAATTACTCATTAATAACTTTGAAAATCACAATTTTATTGTAATACCGCATTTTTACTTTCACATATACGTAGTGTATAGAAAAGTACTGTGATCGTGCAAAATTCAATTTTGAATTTTTGATTAATTGACACGTTTTCAGGTTCCCTTAAGCCAGTAAATTGGTTTTTAAAACATGTCTGCCTGCCGTCTGTGGTGGCACCTAGAGCCCAACCTACTCGATCGATATGGCTTATATTTTGTATGCCTATTCAGGACGGCCACACCTCGAGGCAAAATCGCAAAATAGATCCTAGCTTGAATGTGGAGAGTTAACTGACCCCCAAAAACCGATAAAGAAACGTATAATAATGTATTTCTCAAAAATGGCTCTAACGGTTTTGATTAAATTTAACACATAATACTCCCTCCTTGGTTCTAGTACAAGACAAGATGCCCCGCTAGTCCTAAAAAATGCAGGGACGGGGGCCGTGTGAGAGTAAGGTTAAAAGCACTAAATATATTTTTTATTACAGCTCCAGTTTTTATAGCTTTGCATTGCGCTAGATGGCGCCTGCTGGCTATTTTACATGTCGCTATTGTAGAAATAGCGGGATGTACTAAGTAGTCAAAGGATTCTCGTGCCGGTCGTCGCATGCCTACCTTGCACTGACGAGAGCCAACAGCTCGAAACTGCAGTCTGCAAGTGGTGTGTGACGACTGGCAGGAGAGCTCCTTTAAGTAGGATCAGTCTTTCGGCTGGTGTTTGTTGCAATCGAAGCATTAGCGTTTTGATGGTAATATGCAATTATTACACTTAACGCGCCAGACTTGTAACTTTGGTTGCAGTCTGGTTATTTTCCTTATAGTAAAATAAGGATTTATAGTGGAGTTTGCGACTAAAAATATTATGTTTAAAATTCTGACAAGTCTTAACCTTGATATTTACTTAAATTTATTGGTATAGTTAATATAAATGCATTGAGGATTTCGTATTCATGTTATACAACATTTGAGATTAATTTTAAAAATAATTCTTATTTGTCCCGTGAAAAAATTGTTATGTTAAAAAATATTGTCTCTTCCTCTGTCAAGAGTCTATTTGTATTAAGACTAACAAGTACAATCTTCTAATAAAAAAGATGGCTTGGCCAGTATAGCATACGAGAATGATTACATAGGGTCCAACATCAGGATTACAATGAACCTTGTTACATCATCATTGGTGTGGTTCAAAGCAGATGTCAATTTCAATTAAATTAAGAGTGGAATCTGCCCGCATAGACCATGCCTAAAATTGTTGACATTCTCAGTGGATCTATATTAATGCACAATACAGGTTAGAGGTCAAAATGTTGAAAATGTACTCGTAAATACTATAACTACGGTTCGTTGACAAATAAATCTAACGATGTTTTTTTATTTTAATAAAACAGAGATTTAATTTGTTTAAAATTCCCAGTGTTTGTTTAGCGGATTAATAAACTGCCTATTTCACACCTATTATTTCTTGTCTTTGAAGTATTTGGGATGCATAAACAAAAAAGTATGGAAAATCCACAGTCTTTTTCTGGTTACAAAACATATAACTTATATACACTGCTCAAAATTTGAACTGGTACGCCGAATATTACGCAACGTATCAATGTTAATTTTTCCTAAACAATTTGTTCCATTTGGATGATCTTTTTTTGTATTGTATGTTAAAAGGTGGGCATATCCAAAAGAGAAGTCCGATAAGGAAATATTTATTATTTTTGGCCATAACTTTTTTTAAATACATATATTGATAAAATAAAGTATAAGCCTACCTAAGTGGAACTATGACAGGTGCAGTGATAAAATCAGTAAATTTAAATTAAAAATTAGTACCAATCTTCATGATTTGTAGTTTTAAATGAACTAATTTTGCAAATGACAGAAATTATTGAGTGGAGACTCATATCACCACACCTGTCATAGTTCTACTTAGGTAGGCTTATACTTTTTTTTTAACAATATGCTGCGATTTACACGTACATAACCAAATAAATACGTTGGATAGTGATGGTTATAAGATATTACATAAAGAAACTCACTTGGGCTACTGTAGCGTAGCAGATATCGCAGACACAACTTACCCCGGATAAGTGATGTAACGTGCCCACGATAAAATTTCACTAGCTCAGACTATCTCAGGGCGTTAAGCCCAAGTTTACATAAACTATGACAAATTATTAGTTTACTTACTTACACAAATCACTGAGGGTTTCATACGTAGTGGCCGCAGATGAAATAATGACACTTTCTTTAAACATGAAATGCACTATATTACAGAATTTACAAATATTGGTTCTCTAGCATGTAACCTGGCGATGTTCAAAAGGTGTGGCAAATTTCTTGATTAATAAGTTACAACATTAATAAAATGCCTCGTGTAGCTACACATCGGTTTACAACGTAAGGATAAACGGTAATAAATTCGGCTACAATGGGTTTGGTTTAGAGAACCTCATTAAATAAATATAAATGCATAAAATCTTTAAATATGTACAAGTTACAATACAAAAGTAAGTATGAATGGAATATAGAATGAAGGTGGTCCCCCGTAAATAAAAACAGCACACTTATCTAGGGTGGTACGATACCGACTTCGACGTTGAAGATACTGTAGCCCTACGGAGGTGTCTTCGGGACGAAAGAAATTGACCCGATGATGGGGTTGATTATAGCCTCTCCAGCCCTGGAACTTTCTACTGTGTGTGGATGCCCCGTCCGTGGAACTTCACTACTGCAAGTGAAAGCCCCGTCCGTGGAACCCTCACTGATGAGGGAACAATACACCAATGTTCCTAGAAAGCCACAGTTGGATGAATGGGGTCGAGTCCGTCTTTCAAGTCGACACGATACTTCCAAAGGGAAGCCTTGTATACTTAAATATCCTGCTTCCGCAGTTAAAATTTACTCACAACAACAAAATATTCCACTAAACGGAACAACAACAGATGGAGAAAATTTTCCTGTGTTGACAATCCCAAAATCCACCAGGATGCCTTGGATAAACCGAATTTTGTGGGATTATCAACCATATACCGCTATCAAAAATGTCTCTCTTTTTTCACCCGCTGGAAGTATATCGCGCCTCCCGTGGACAATAGCGAAACTCTGCTACGAACGTAGCGGTTGTTATTATGTGGCCTACAAAACGCTAAGGCGTATGGTGAGTCGCATACGCTAGAGGTCCGCAACAACTATATGTATTAAAAAAAGTTATGGCCAAAAATAAGAAATATTTCCTTATCGGACCTTTCTCTTGGATATGCCCACCTTAATTCGTGGAGAATGTTATTATACAGTTTGAGTTTCGTATGAATATCGACCGAGTATAACGTTTAAGAACAAGTAAATAATCAAAAAAGACGCGTTGATTGGCGAGTATACAACGTCATCGTTGAATAAACGTTAATCGTTGAAAATTCAACGTTATTTTAACAGTTACATTCAACTAAACGTTGATAAAACGTTTATTTCATTATTTCTGTCAACCAAGGATTTTTTATAAGTTAAAAGAACGTAAATTTATTAACATCATTTTACGGGCCAATCAAACGTTAGAGACATGTAAAACTCTATTATATAATAACCGCTACGTTGGTCGTCGACGTTATTTAGATGTGTATATTAACGTGTATTCTTCACGTCAACTGAACACTGGAAATCACGATATTCTTAAAGGCCTGTATTATACCGGAGGTATATTACTGTAGATATACGTGGTTAAAAGACACTGATTTAATTGAATATTACGTTAATAGAATGTAAGAAATATAATGACTTCGGTGAAATGATTTGACTTCAGTAGAACGCCAAAGTTAATTATTGAAAAATGATTTTGCAAAGCTTGTTAACATTATATCTACACCAAATTTCACTTGATTATATCATAAATTCTTTCTGTCCTTTATTAAACGTTGAAGTTTATATTTGCAAAAGTATGTGTAATGTTAACGTGGAATTAGCCTGATTTAAAAACGTACATTTAACGGAATATCGTTTGTTATTAAAACATGGGAATTAGGAATAAATTCCACAAAACAATCGGACGTTGAAATGAGCCTTAGATAACTAAACACACCACACCACATATAGAAGACAACCCTCAAATATAAAGCCAAGGCTGTCCAGAAAACGGTTACACATCTGAAAAAATGCAGGAAATATCCATTACCCACCGATATTGCCAGTGTTGGAGCTGGGGATCGAACTCAGAATACAATAAATAGTCTGACTAAGCATGCTCACCGCACAACACGTTTTAGCCGATTGAGCTATCGTTCTTTAAACGTTAAATTTTATATTACTTTCAACCTTCAACTATCTGTATATGCGTGGATATCGAATATCGGTAGTATGGTATAAGACGTTATAAAAATGTTACAATACACCTTGAAATACAATAAATCTGGGGACTTTAACGTCGTATCAAAATAGTTACTAAACGATCAGTTATCGTTGGTTATAACGTTCTTTAAACATTTTTGTTGTCATTGGGGAAAGCCATGGTAAATTGAAGGATATTAAAAAATGATCTTTTAACTGCTTTTCAAAATATATATTATACATGGTGCGGTTAAGATGGGAGAATTCTCGATCGTACGCTTTCACAATACAAAGTTGCCCTTTCTGCCTGAAAAATCTTAAATGTTAAATCAATCTCGAAGTCTATAATGTGATCTCGATACTGTTAGCAGGGCGAAAGGAAGCCTGCCTAGTTTGGCTACCAGTAAGACGGTGCCATCTCTGGGATAACTGGAGAACGGCCATTACCACAGAACCTGAAAGATTCAGATTGTTCGAAAATGGTTAACTCGAAAAATCGACAAGTTGTCCGAAGGGTCTGGAATGCGATAGAGCATTCGAGTACGTTCGCCATGGATATATAAGACGCGTATCCAACGTACGTGGACATTCAGTTCAGTTTGATATTAGAGGAACAAGTGAACAGATAAAATAAGAACAGTAATAAGTTGTGAATTACATTAGTGTCTATAGTTGTAATTAGTGTGTTATGGTAACGATTAATTATTGTAATTAAGTATTAAATAAAGTAGTGGTTAATGAAAATTCTTGTTGCAATTATTTGAACCTACATACAAGGTGTTTACTGGAGATTGTAAACACGTAACAATACGATTGTTTATGTCAAGAAGATTGATGAGGTCGCACTTTTAACCTGTTTAAATAATTGAAATGCTAATTTAATTCCAAATAAATAAAACTGACCAATTTGCTCTCTAGCGTCAACAGTAATTTTTATATGTTATAAATTTAATTTATGTAGGAGTATATTACAGTCACAGTCGGTGGAATTCATACCTTTTTTTTTTTAAATATACACTTATTTAACGTCGGCCTATTTCCGCTACTGAGGCCTAACACCGACGCCTGTAGACGAGCTACCCCCAACCAGGAATTTTGCCGAACCTCTTCCCTTAAGAAGAGTATGGATCTTTTACTTGCCTAACATTTAATAGACAAGGGACCTACGGCTTTACATCTCCTCCGAAGGATGGTATATCTCCTATACAACCCTCGCCTAAGGTTGTATAGCTTCCGCGCATATACTGATATACAAGCCGCTGGAAGATGTTTGAGGCGAGGACGCGGTCTTCGTTGGAACGGTCACCCATCCAACTACTAACTGCGCCTGGCATTGCTTTACATCGCATATCGAAGTATGTATATAGTAAAGACGCACCCACGCTCGCACCGAATTCATACCTAGTATCACTAATTTACATATTGCACAAATATATTGTACGAGCATGATTCTAGCATGTATTCAACACCTGATTACTGCATACAAGTATATATGATTATATTAATTATTATTGGTCTTATTACGTTTAATATACAAATTTAAGGTTGTAATAATCAAAAGAACGTAAGAGAAATCTGATAGAAAAATATAATAATATATTAATACTGATTACAAGTTTTCTCATCAAAAAGTAGGACTACCTCGAGGCGAACACAAATAACTTTTTATATAATAATTATTTTCGACCATCCATTCGTGACACAAACTAAATCGCGATTTCGATTACATTATATTAATTACTTCATTATATCATTAATTACCATAATTTCTTGATTTTAAAATATAACATACCAGAGAACATCACAAAAAGTTAATATTTCATTATATTAGAACTAATAAAACTAATTTTCCTTAATTACAATAAAATAACTTTAATAATATATATTTTTTACGCATTGCTATTTAAATTTCGTTTCTACTGTACAATTTCTGAACTTTCACTACAATGTTCTTATGACTAAATTTAATAGTCTCATTTACTTAAATTTGTTGAAGCGTACAAAATTCTGATCTTAGCTATGGAATTTGTTATATTATATATACGGGATGTCCTAGGAGTTTGTGAATATCTCAAGACCGTGTTCGCTTTATCCAAGATTATAATAGTGTTATGTGCCTGCTGTTAGCACTGGTAGTTCAAGCAGCTGGAATAAAATGTTATTACTCAGCAAAGAGTCTAGGCTCATGGGTATTTGCGTGCTTGAAAAATCATTTTGAGAATACAGAAAGATCTTTCAGTTATAGAATAATTAGCAAGTCGCCTCAGCTTCGCCCGATATCATGGGGCCCTCTGTGACAGGCCCAAAGGCAAAAAACAGCTTTTTACCATTATCCCGATTGTTTTTTAACTTCCTGCTGCGGTATCTACTCGTATTTTTTTTGTTTACTCAAGTACTACCCCTGTAAATAATTTCGCGCGGTTCGTATTAATGTAAGGTTAAAATCTTTGGACGCTATAAGCAAACTGGCTATAAACATCAAGAGTGCCATGTCATTCACTATTTCAAAATCTAAAATTAAATAATTCATTTGTTTTGTATCAGTGTGTGCGATTTAATGCAGCAACACCCTGTTATTTTGGAACGCGGTGCCAGATTTAATTTTTTTTTTTTTTTTTTTTTTGGACATAGTACCCGATATATTCGACCATTTTTTTAAAAATCGTTTTCATATTTTCAAGGCCTAATAAAGTTCCTTAAATGAGTCGAAATTTCAAGATCGACTATTAGGCATTTTTTTATTGGAAAAGTGGATAGCGTATTCGATTTCCAGTTATCTCAAATAGTCTTATGCAAAATTTGAGCTCGATACCTTATATAGGGTGTTTGTTACTCAATCGCCAAATTTGACTTTTTCAATAAAAAATGCCTAATATTTTGAACTCATGACTCATTTAGAGGATCTTAGTAGGCCTTGAAAATATGAAAATGAAATTTTTTAAAAAATGGTCAAGAGCTCATCGAGTACTATGTCAAAAAAACACCCACTTTCTACACTTGCATAAATAACAGTTAAACTTCTTACATCAGGAAAGGGAAATATATGAAAATAAAAAGTACTTTTGCAGTGTGCCTCACCCACAAAATTATAACAAGATTATAATACGAATAAGGATTTATCAATAAAATATTTTAAAACTTTTGAAACTCTGTTGCCTTCCTTAATGATAACATTTAAATAAGACCAGACATCGAGGGCGATACTAAATTTATGTTTCTGCCATTACATCGTTATCTAAATGCGATCCATATTTTCTAAATAGATACGACCTTTGTCTAGACCTCGTTATATCAAAAATTTAATAAAACAAAGATAACAGCCAACTCATAATCATAATATAATATTTGAGGCAAGTAAACAAACTGAAATTCTGTTACATGTTTGCTCATTGATATAAGTGCCCTTAAATGCTAATAAAATCAGTTTCAACAGGATAATGATAGTAGATAGTAGGGAATAATTTGTATGCTATGTCGAGTCCAAAAATAATCTTGTTTGTTTTGGCGATACCCTAGTTTAGTCTTACAGTTAATTATTCAACCGCCTATGCTTAAATTATTTTAAAGTATTCTGAATAATATTTGTCAGCAAACAAAACCAGCGAATATGGGGAACAAAAAAATTCCAACATTCACGAAGACAAGTCCATTGTATACAAGAGAATGCATGAATTGGTGTGCTCTTTCTTCTAATCATATTATCGGACCAGTATTTTTAGAGGAAACAGTAAATGTAGCTCTTTATGGCTTTGGTCTTGGAAGAGGAATATACCACTATTATTTAGGGAAGGTGTGACTATTTTGAAACGTTCTTTCAGCAAGACGGAGAAAGACGATATTCTGCCAATAATGCTTTGGTCATGTTCGGTAGTTTTTGGTTATGCTATAATCCCAATAATATCTCCAACCTCCGAGGCCCAGGAGTGTTGCCAGGGGCGGGGGGAGGTTAATAATTCCCAACTCTTACTACAGGAATTTTCCCAACTCCTCTTTTATATTTATATATTGTAATGTTGAGATAAAGAAACTTATTAGCATTAAGAAAAATACCCATTTTTGAAGGCATTTATCTATATGAATATTATTTCGCAAATTGCAGATTTTAAAAAAAATGTTTTTCAATGAGTTTCCTTATCTATTCTTCTACTATCTTACTATTTTACAGGGTTTTCCGGGAAAACTTTGCAGTTATGCCTTTTATGGAAAAACCGATAATGAAAAGCTTTGTATTTAAAAAATATACTTACATGAATTTTTTCGGATTTTTTATATAATATGGTTTCCCCTCTCCTCTTTTTGGAAAATTTAATTTTGCCTCGGAAACTACGCATTTGTTCAAAAATTTAACAAGAGTCAAAATTCGTTAGTTTTTAGCAAAAAACACGAAAATTCTTTTATTGTATTATTTCGCTAGTGTTTTGCAAGTTAATAAATTAACAACAGAATTATTGTTTATAACAATTTCTGAACAAGAGTGGTAAAATCAAAGTTAGGGGCTATTTTTTTCTAAATATTAATAAAATACAATACAGAAAGTTTCAAGAAAATCCAACCACTTATTCAAAGTTCCAAGTGAAATACAAATTCGAGCTTAGCTTCTAATGTTATGAATTGAGAATAATCTAAAACACCGCTGCCCAAGGACAGTGTGCATCGAGAAGTGAAAGCGTACGGACGTACACCGAGCCATCAGAGTGCACAGTGAAGTGGAAGCCCCACAGACAGTGACGTCGATAGTGTTGAAGAGGAAGTTCACACGTCTTTTTCAAGACACCATTTTCTGTTATTAATCATAACTTTTTCCCATAATAATATAGGTATTCCCTTACAGGAAACCGACAACGACGTTACCGTGGAGGACGGTAACATGGAGTACAGTGAAGACGAAACGTCCCAGAGCGGTAGCTCCCGAGGCGGCCCCCCAACCCCAAGGGACGACAAGGAGACGATAAAACGTCTCACAGAGGAGAACAATGCTCTCAAGAAGAAAATAGACGAGCTCACCGAAAGGTTGGAGCAGATGCAGAGGGAACAGAAGTCCCAGCATAAAGAGCTTCTGCGTGCGATTCGGGGAGAATCGCAAACACGAAAAAGAAAGAATCCGCCCGCTACCAACACGGACTCGGACGAAGAGGCCCCTAAGGCGGCAAAGAAGGTGGCTGAAGAGCCCCTCAAGTGCCCCCCCGAGTCCGAGTCACCTAGACAGAGCAAATCGGGATCCAGAGCCCTCCAGCAGGAGGCTAGCGTCCCCCAACAAGAAACCCGGAAAGAGGAGACCGAGGCCCCTCAAACAAGGACAAGAAGCCAGCGTGTACCCCCGGTAGTGCTGCGAAACAAAGAGACGTGGACAACGGTGAGCCGTCGTTTAACCGAAACCGGTATAAACTTCAACAAGGCCAAAGTTACCGGGGAGGGAATCTCCATCGAGCCCGCGACGTCCGAGGACTATCGGAGGATGACAAGGATGTTCGCAAATGAAAAGAGGGAGTACCACACGTATGCCCTGCCAGAGGAAAGGCAGCTACGTGTGGTCATTCGAGGGATCCCGAGCGGCGTTACCTGCAAAGAGGTGGCAGAAGACCTCCAGGACCAAGGATTCGCACCTACCGCGGTCCAGCGAATGAAAACAGGAGGTGCCCCTCATGCTTGTCCTAGTCCCACAGGACCAGGACAAGATACTCCAAGTAACGAGGTGCTGTTCTCTAGTTGTAAGGACTGAGAGACAGCGAGCCAAGGTAGCGGCATCCCAATGCCACCGCTGCCAGCGTTTCGGCCACGGCCAATCCAGGTGCACCGCGCAGCCGAAATGCGTGAAGTGCGGCGAGGTACACCGGACGACTGACTGCAAGAAGAAGGCAGACGAACCGGCCAAGTGTGCGAACTGCCAAGGGGCCCACCCGGCCAGCTACAAGGGGTGTCCAAAATACCCCAAGCAATCAGCCAGCGCCACTCAAAGGCCGGTACAGAGGCCGACGACGACCTCAACAAAGAAGGGCGGCGTAGCGCCAGGCACCAGCTACGCAAAAGTAGCCCAGAGCAAGGCAGGACAGAACACCGTCCCTGCCTCAAAACAACAAGCATCGCCAGAGGCCAAAAACCTCACAGCGGTGCTAGCACAGATGCAACAAATGTGCTCAGCGATGAGTGCATTTTTTGCTCAAATGCCAAACTTTACTAATCTGTAATGCCTTTACAGATTAAACCGGAATTCCTGCAGATGGCGGCCTGGAATGTAAACGGCCTGCAACAAAGGAGACTTGAAGTCGAAGAGCTCCTGACCAGGTACGATATAGACGTCATGGCACTGCAGGAAACCAAGATGACCCCAGCCAAGGAGATCAACTTCCCAGGATACCACACGTACAGGATGGACTGGGTAAACATACCTCGGCGACCCGCAAGAGGAGTGGCTCTACTCGTTAAAAAGACCATAGCCCACCATCCGACGGTACTACCTGAGCTAGAAAATATGAATGCCACCGCCGTAGTAGTGTCCACAGCACGAAACGGCGACGTCCAAGTGGTTTCATGTTACCAGCCACCCCACAGCACGCTAACCGAGGGGGATCTGAACGCAATTCTACCCGCTAGGACACAGGTAGTCGCAATTGGCGATTTTAACGCCAAATCCCAGCAATGGAACAGCGGCGTAACCAACACTCGAGGACGAGAACTGCTGCGGTTCCTGGGACAGCACGCCGGCGAACTGCTGGTGGTAGGACCAGTCCAGCCCACCTTTGACAACGGTAGAAACAGGCCAGACGTATTGGACATAGCCATCCTAAAGGAGATGACCCTCGAAGCGGAGATCTCCACCAGAACGGAGGGATCTACCGAGCACAACCCGATCTTCCTAACTCTAGGAGGACAGGCGGGTGACGACAACGCTACCTTCACGAAGCGACGAACGGACTGGGAATCGTACCGGCTGCACCTGCAGCAGTACATTGCACAAATTCCCAGGCTAGATACCGTGGGGGACGTTGAGAGGGCCGTCATTACCCTAGAGGAGCAGATCCTGGGAGCAATAAGGGCCAGCACGACAGAAACAGAAGTAAGAAGACACCCAGCACCGATGGCGAACCTACCAGAGGTCACCAGGCAGCTGATAAGGGATAGAAGAAGCGCCAAGAGACGGGCTCAGAGGACGAGACTCCCCGCCGACAGAAGGGAGTATAACGTCCTCAGCCGAAGAGTGAAAGCCGCCCTCCAAGAACACCGTCAGGAGGGGTGGCAACGCCACCTTGAGTCACTCGATCCACAGGACAGAAGTATGTGGAATACCCAACGTGCCCTGCGAAACCGGAGGAAACCTATACCCCCGATTCACGGAGAGCGAGGGATTGTCTACACTAACCAGGAAAAAGCCGAGGCGTTTGCCGACAGCTTAGAACTGCAGTGTAGAGAGAACGAGCTCGATGACGAGGACGAGGACTGGGTGGACGATGTCGAGCGCAGAGTACGTAGGATCCACCGCCTGCCTGATGACGACCACATCCGCCCGACTACCCCCGAGGAAGTCAAGGAAATCCTTAGGAGCCTAAAGCCGAGAAAGGCTCCGGGATGTGACAAGATAGGAAACATCGCTCTCAAAAAGCTACCCAGGAAAGGAGTAGCGGCGCTAGTCAACATCGTAAACGCGATGTTAAGGTTACGGCATTTTCCAGCCAGGTGGAAAAAGGCCGACGTCATTATGATCCCTAAACCAGGGAAAGAACTAATTTTCCCGTCTTCTTACAGGCCCATCAGCCTCCTCCCAGCCATGAGCAAGGTTGCAGAACGGGTCATCTTGAAGAGGCTCACAGAAAAGACAGAAGAGCTGAATATCATCCCGGATGAACAGTTCGCGTACCGAACAGGACATTCCACCGAACTCCAAGTACTTCGCCTCACCGAGGAGATTACTAAGGGGTTCAACCAGCGGCAAGTCACCGCGGCGCTGTTCCTAGATGTTGCCAAAGCGTTCGACAGGGTCTGGCACGACGGCCTCCTAGCTAAAATGATGAGTATGGGTTACCCCATCGAACTCGTCAAACTAGTGAGGTCCTACCTGCACCGCAGACAGCTAAGGGTCAAAATCTCGGACCAACTCTCCACTTACAGGACCGTGGAGGCGGGAGTCCCGCAAGGTTCGGTGCTGTCACCGCACCTGTTCGCTATCTACACCTCAGACCTCCCCAGGACCGACCACACAGCCCTGGCCCTGTATGCAGACGACACAGCAATAATTGCCAGATCCTGGAAAGCCAGGAACGCAACCAGAAAACTCCAGGAAATGGCCACACTCCTGGAAGAATGGTGCACGAAGTGGAAAGTCGCCGTCAACGCCGACAAAAGCCAAGCCATACTCTTCAGACGAGTGCGGAAAGAAATTCCCACAGGACACGTCTCCATGAACGGCGAGGACATCCAATGGCACGACACCGTCAAATACCTTGGCGTGGTCATGGACAAAAGCCTAACGTGGAGACAGAACACGGACGCTATTACAGCCAAGGCGCGGCGCACAAGAGCCCTCATCTACCCGATAATGGGAAACGGTAGCCGTCTCAACCTGAGGAATAAGCTCACGCTTATCAAAACCCTCATCAGGCCGCAGCTGACGTACGCCTCGGTAGCGTGGGGTTACCAGGCAAAGTCCTACATGAAGAAAATCCAGGCAGTGGAAAACATCGCCCTCAGGACGGCGGTCGACGCACCATGGTACGTGAGAAACGCAGATATCGTTAGAGACCTGGAGTACACCACGGTCACTGAAGTCATCCGGGAACGAGCGAAGAAGCTGTACGCCCAAGCAGAGGAGCACGGGAACCCGCTAATCAGACAGGCCACTGATTACGACCCTGCCGACGCCCCGAGGCACAAACGGCCGAGGGTACAGCTTCTGGACAACGGGTGAGTATAACTTATATTTCCCGCTAACGATCTGTTTCAGATACCCCAGGACGGACCACCACTACCAGAGACATGACGTTTTTCTACCCAAACCCAACCTCCTTGCGGGCGTCGGACAACATACCGTCCAACGCCCGTTGTCCTACCTGCTCCGTGGAGTCCGAAAGTGCTAAAAAAGCACTTAGGGTCTCCACACTCCCGAGCTACACAGCTCATATCCTTACCTTTCCGATGATCCGGGGTAGGACACACCTTTACTGTGTCCTACGTACCGGCAGTCAATCCCAGCCAAAACTTCCTAAAACCCAACTAGACCGATGACTACCCACGGGGGTGACAAGCTGGCGAAGAAAGAAAATATCAAGACAAGAAGAGCGCCAGAAGAGACCTCTGCCAGCGAGGTTGAAGAGCCAGGACCAGGGGAGGTCCGCAGAAAATACCACGACACATCTCGCATTTGCGGGCTGGGTCTGGTAGAAGTAAGCGGGCCCACCTATCACGAAGGCCGGTCCAGGTCTACAGAGATAATCTAGGAGCAAAGAGTAGTAGTCCTACTCGGCCCTAGTTATCGAGACCGTCATCAAGCCAATGGATATTGGCGCGCCCAAGGAATCGCTACTTCCATGTTCAGATTTTGTAACCAAGTCTTATACACATTAAATCCCGATTTAATTTTCTATTCCCTTAAACAATAGGGTAGAGGTGGCAATGGGGGTGGCAGAGGGGGTAACTAATGGTAAAATAAATTTTAGAAGCCTTTGGTTCTCGTACACACACTAAATCCCAATTTAATTTTTTTACTCCCTTTAATAATAAGATGGGTGTGGCAATGGGGGTGGTAGAGGGGGTAGCTAACGCCAAAAAAATTGTTTGAGACGTTTCGTTCTTGTATACACACTAAATCACATTTTAATTTTTTACTCCCTTTCCTAATAGTGTGGGGGTGGTATTGGGGGTGATAGTGGGCGTTGGCTGATGCCAAAAAAATATTGAAGCCTTGGGTTTTCGTACATGCCCTAAATTGCAATTTTATGGATCTTACCTGCTTGCTTTGCCTATTAACCCTTATTTACCCCGTTTACCCCCGAACCCTTCAACGGAATTAGATCATAATATAATCTAGTTCCAGATCTCGTTATGATACATAAGTGTACCAAATTTCAAGTCAATATCATAAACGGTTCCAGAGTAAACGTGCGCACAAAAAAAGTTACAGACAGATAGACCGACAGACAGACAAGAATTTTTTTCGCTCAAATTTAAAATCTGGACGTATCATGACATTTTAAGCCTATTTCAACAAAAAAATATATATATTTTTTGCGTTACTATACTTCCACGTCCAATGAAAAATTTCATTCTTTTTTAAATAGCCCATTTTTTTTCATACCGTCACATTAATCGCACATTTTTTAGTAAAAAAGTGATAAGGTACGAACTATGCGCCTAAAATTGATATTTTGTGAGAAAGTTTAAAAAACTGATTTTTACTTTTTTTTATTTTACACGTATTTATTTCAATAGCACAGGAATCAAGCGAAACAATAACAAAAATATTATTGCTTATTTTCTTCCAAATATTTCAAAAAGTTTCAACAATTTAATAACAATAGGCTTTTTGGAAAATGAAATTTTTTTAAAATTTAATTAAAATTTTACATGCATGTTTTTACTTCCCTTTTATAGTCAATTAAAATTATTCAAACGTCGGCCATTCTGAATAATTTAAAAAAATCAGTTTTTCAGCCGTAACTTTTATTATCGTCTATTTTTAAACGGCATCGGATTCCACAGAAAAAACTAAGTCATACTGGATTTTCAACAAAAAATTTATTTAAAAAATTGCAGGGAATATCAAAAGTGTAACACATAAACTGGGACACACTGTATATTTGTTTACTGCTTGGCGCGTATTGTCTGCAAAATATTAAATTGCACTTTTATTCTTAGATTTTATATCTATCTCTTCAGTTTACTAGGTGGGCGCTATAAAAGCTTTAGCTTACCAAGCAAGTTAATAACCCTCCTTTCTTTGTAAAAAATCAAAAAGCTCTATTTACAATTTATTTTTAATTAAACTGCCCCCATTTATGTAAGCGGCAGATCTATTATCCACATTATCAATTAAAAATTATGAATACGTATCAAGTACGGATTTTGAGAAAAGCTCTTAATAAGACACATTTTCGATTCGCGTTTATTCAAAAACTAAAAAGAAATTGGGGTTTTGTTGCATTTATACTATTATAAGATTTTTTATTGGTTTTCTACAACTATGCACAAAAATAAAAATATCGTGTATTATTATCGGCCTAGCTAAAGTCCCTTGAGATAAAATGGAGAAGTCATAAAAATGGTAATTTTTTGTTAAGAAATATGGCGGACGATTTTTGTCATTTATGGTCCAAATCGATCAAAATCGATATCTGGGAGTTTTCGGGTTCGCCGATTACGAATTTCCAGTCAAAAATTTAGTTCAGGATGACAATTTCAAGATGGCGGATGACTTTACCGTTTAAGATCCGATTCGTCTCAAAATCGATATCTGATGGGGATTACAGTATATCAAAAGACTAAAAAGTAGAAAACAAAATTATATAAAAAAATATTAAAAAAAAAGCTTTTATTTAAATGCTCTATAAGTGGAAAGTAAATTTTGAAGTAAATCAAACCCATCATTTTGTTACATTATATAATTTTTTTTATGATATAAAAGCTTGTCGCGAGCAATCTCCTTTACACAGGAAAATCTCGCGACAAGCTTTTATATCATAAAAAAATTATATAATGTAACAAAATGACAACGAATGAAAGTTTATTTTCTACTTTTTAGAGCATTTCAAAAAACTTTTTTTAAAATATTTTTTAATATAATTTCTTCGTTATCTTTATAAAACAGAAATATTAGGATTTGTTTTAAAAAACTATACGTATTTAAGTAAAACAAAATATACATATTATTATATATTTTTTAAAGTATGATTGTAAAATTAATATAAAGAGTGTTAAAGAGTGAAAGCTCCTAATTGATCTTAAGAAAAAACGATCCATATAAAGGCTAATTTTGTAAGCGAACATTTGGTTATTATCAATATATTTTTTTTCAAACAATAAAACTAGTCAATTCCATCATAGAAGTCCCAAAAACAAAGTGAAACTTTATTCTAGTGCCCACTTTACTCCGGATTAAATTCGCGAGAATATAGAATGCATACGATGACATACATACATACATATAGTTAGCCAAACCCTTTTCACTCAATACATTAATTTAAATTTGTCTCTCATGTTTTGTTGAACTAAAATAACTGAAAACTGCGTGGGTCTGTTATCTTGCGACAAATCAGTAGACAAGAACACTTGTTGGTGTTAAACAAAACCAAACTGAAAGATTAGGCTCACGGGAAATAACGGAAGTTAAAAAGTGAATAGCAATTACTATGTTCTATTTAGATGTAATGATTTTTTTTTCTTGAAATAATGCCATTTCCATCTTCAGTTGCATTTTGAAAAAATCACTAAGGATTTCAAAGAAAACTTTGTAAATAGTAGTTACGAGATATCTCTGTATTGTTTTTTATTAATCATTTTCACTTTCTAAGAATATACAGGGCGGCCAAAAATGATTTTTCAATTTAGAACTTTTTGAATTGAATTTTATCAAATTTTTCAAATGGAACTCCCTGTATATTTTTCGACTATATGATGTAGGAATGAAAAACCAACATATTTTGTATGTATATCGTATATATTTTCGATGTTTATTGAGCAATAAGTACAACATTCAAGAATAAATTTTAAAAATTAGAGGTTTTTTCAAATAATTGGACAGAAAAAATTATAACAAATGCTCCATATGTTGCCCATTTTGATTGACACACATCTCTATGCGTCTTTGAAATAAAGTTTCTACTGTTTTTAAAAATGCCGGCGTGATCGATCGAAAAGCAGTTATTTTTGGATTGTAGTAAGTTTCTGATATACCGGGTGTAACAGGATCATAGACCCCCCTTTTCTCCTTTAGTTTTGAAGATAGTTGATTGAAATTTAGGATATACTATATACATAATACGCGACACTTTTTGACATATAATTGATTCACTTCCGGTTTCGCCGAAAGTGACACTCACTTTCGACTTTTAAATGTAACACCCTGTATATTATTGCATTTTTGAATTCTGCATAATTTTCTGAATCCAACGATGCCAAATAAGTGACATTTCAAACATCAATTTTTTTTATAATATAGTAACAAATTTGCGGCATTTTGAACGCAATTAACAAGAATTTTAAACAATTTTTAAAGACACTATAAAAACACCGTTAAACCAACAAATGTTTGACAAGCTAAATATTTCATTGTTTTCAAAGCCACCTTAGTTACTTCTAACATTTAAGTAGAACAAAATTGTATTTTCTTATAGTTGTAATTTTGTTTGTATTTGTCGCACATTTTAATACGACATATGATGAATAAATTCCTTATTAATAATACTAATAAATAGTACCACGGTATCGATATGGTTCCATTTGAAAAAATTGAGTTTTGCCCCAAAAACAATTTTGGTGAATTTTATTTGCTCATAAATCACGTAATTTAGTGTTTTTAACGAGATTTCGATTTTTGTAGCATTAACGGGTCATTTAGAATAAATCGGAACCGTCATGGCACACTTAAATGGGAAACTAAAAATTATATTATAAAAAAAATTGATGTTTGAAATGTCACTTATTTGACATCGTTGGATTCGGAATATTATGCAGAATTCAAAAATGCAATAATATACAACCATTTAAAATCGAAAGTTAGTGTCACTTCTGGCGAAACTGGAAGTGAAAAAATATCAATTGTATGTCAAAAAGTGCCGCTTATTATGTATGTAGCATATCCTAAATTTCTGCTACACCCGGTAGAGTATGGTACATGTTGTGCTGATCTAGAGGACTGTGTGTCATGTCAAGTGAAAGATGTTTGGTTTGTTCAGAAATGAAAAATAACTACCAGAATAGATGTTCTGATCGTTTTGTAAGGTCGAAATTTGTCATGTAAAAATAGTATGAATAACGTTTGAACATACCTCAAATATAGTATATTTTTTGATAATATATCGTGCTACTTTTTTGGTTTATATGAATTTTGCAATCATTTTCTTTCAAGCAAGAATATCTACAAACGAATAAATATGTTAAACGCGGCGCTCCCTTCGCGCCCATCAATTCTGAATAAGAAGTAAGTGGAAGTCTCAATAGATAATATATAACTTCATCTTAAGGATAACCAAGAAAATAAAGAGGATGTAGGAAAGCAATTTTAAGTTCGTCGACACACCGCCGGCCGCGTCGCATTAGAATTCTCCTCGATTATTTATGTTATGAATTTTTGGGCGATTCTAGCGTAAAGTTTGAACAGCTACAAATTGAGTGCTTGTATTTTAACGCTTCCAGAGGCTCCATATATGAAGCTAATTTTCGTAGGGTCAACAAGCAGAACTTATGCTACTTAAAACCACAGAAAATAGTGTAAATATATATTATTACAAGGCACAGAAAATAGGAAAACATAAGTAAAAGTCGTTCAACGTTCGAAATGATATTTTCATCATCTTCAGACAATTGGGTTCGTCAACTGGCACGAGTCTGGCTGGTATCGCTGCCAATTTAAAACCAAACGTATTGGATGTCATATTTACCATCTTCAGAAAATTTTAGACGAAATGGAGCAGTACGTGCAAGTTCAGAGGCATCCGGTATAAGTTAATTGTGTTATATCATATGTGAGTCAAGTGCTAGTCAAATATAAGTAGATATTGATCGGCAACTACGTATGCAATTAGTATGAAATACTGGGTCGTACCTACATAGAATAATAATACATCAATTACTGACTTATAATTCAAGACATGACAGTCTACGTCGATATCATATTTTATATTTACCTACGTAGACCGCAGTTTTAAGACATGAGAGATTACGTACGATATACAACAGTATTTATTATATTTAGTAACTAGTAAAATAGTAAATAACTAGTGAAATAAGTAGTAAACAAAAAAATAATTAAAACAAGAAATAACAATCGTATTTGTTTCGATCGTTCAGGTTGTTTGTTATTAAAATCTTCGTTGTCATTATCCTTGTCTTCTCCAATGTCTTCCTCTGTTTCACACAGCACTATTCGCAAAACATTTAGGCATCGACGTGTATGAGGACTTTCTCGTCATTTCTCGTGGATTTGGAACATTATCGCAAGTTTGTTCACGGTAATGCTGGTAGATGGCTGAGCATTTCAAGACTGTTTTTCTGCAACCACAAGCTGTTCAATAGTTCTTTTTCACTTCCAAGAGATCAACTGTAGCAATACAGGCGGAATTGGATTTTAAATGGTTCTGATTGAAACAATCCATTTTGGCTCTTTTCAGGGCGAGATGTGCGGTTTCTTTCAGTGCCACATCAGGCAGTGAATGTTGTCGCACAGCTTCTTAGGTAGGAGGGAATGATGCAAGATTAAATTTGACTGTAGTGTAGATTGCAGAATGTCCTTCGATGAGTCACCACCTCTTCCAGGTCTGCGTTTTGTTCTTGAAAATTTGGAATGGATCAACAAAACTGTTGGTTACTTTGAAAAGTTAAATAAGGTTTATTTTTTCAGCTCCAATATTTCGTAAAATAGTGCTGCGTGAAACAGAGGAAGACACTGAAGTGGGCAAGGATAATGACAAAGAAGAATTTAATGATGAACTGGACCATCGAAACGAATAAGATTGCAGTAACATCCTTTATTACTACATAAAATTTCTTATTAATTTATTATTATTGTTTATTTACCATTTTACTAATTATTTTTATTTTATTTTTCTTAATGCCTTATTTTGATTAACGTCAATTATACAACGACTATTCCCTACGACACTGCCATTCTACCGCAGCTGAGACTCGAACTCAGGAGTGGTACAGCAACTAGCCGTGTTGTCTTTCACACAACCTCGTCTAGTCCACTGCTACCAACCGGTAACACATCTATACCCTAGCCAGGATTCAAACCCGGGACTACTTGGTTGCAAGCCTAACATTATGACATGAAACAAGTTTATTATCATTGAAATACAATAGAATTGCTCCCCAGGATCCGTCTCGGGATCGGCCCTACAACCGCAACGAGGAGCATTGCGGCGATTGCACAATCGAGCGGGGCGGATCTGGTTCGGCGAAATAAAACTTAATCTAAGCCTAACTCCTGTTAAAAACAAATTAAAAAAGGCAATAAAATTGGGAACATTAAAAGAGATTTAAAATAATTAAAACTAAAACAAACACTGATTGCGTAATTCACTGAATTTAAATTTGGAAGTTGGTGCGGGTACCTCAAAGTAAAAGAATCCTTCAACAGGGTGCTGAAATGTCGGGCTGCGCAAAGGCCTGCCTAATATATGATATACCAAAATTTTGATTTAAGAAAAATTTTTGTTTCTGAAAATGTAATGAGGAAGGATTTTATTTCAAAGGAAAAAGAAACAAAAAGAAACTGAACACGGAAACAGAAAAGTACAAACAGAAAAGAAAAGAGAGATTTAAACATTTATAGGTATGAAATATAGGAAACGTGGATATAGGGTAAGCGAAAGATATAGTAGTTGAAAGTTGACTACACAGGTTGTTAGAAAATCAGTAACGTCTGGTAAGGTAGGGTGTGTTTAATTTGAAATTGTGCATTATACTGTCTAATTTGTGTTAGGTTTCTGGTTAGCGGACTATCGCCAAGTTTGAAGAAGTAGAATCTTTGAGATATGTCTCGGACGTAGTCCGCTATTGGGATAATGTCGTGATAACGTGCATATAGGTCTCCGAGGGAGGTGTACCCGTAAGAATTCAAAATAAGGCGCATAAATTTATGTTCCAGTACTTTCGTTTGTTCATTGTCGTGACCGACGTGCTGCCCCACGCCGGTGCCTCTTAAATTGTGGCTGGTCTGATCACCAGCGTGTACAACAATTTTTTATTTTGCCTGTTAAGTCTGCTACCTCTGGCCATGAGCAGATACAGACTCCTGGACAGAGAGTAGACTTTCCGTACTGTTTCGTTTATGTGAGTGTTAAATGTTAGTCGCTGATCCAGTATAATCCCCAAGTACTACACGCACCTTTCGATTGGAATTTGGCTTCCGGGGATCACAATAATTGGTGTCAAAACCCTATTTTCAGTAAATAGGTGCGTGAAGACTATCGCCTCCGATTTATCAGCATTTACCCGAATCTTCCACCGGTCGTAGTACGCCGCGTCACGGGCCATATGTGCCTTTAAAATCATGTTTGCTGCCTGTGTATTGTGAGAGTACGCATACATGACCGTGTCGTCGGCGTACTTGGCCAGTTTAGTATTCGGGAACTCTGAGAAGTCGTAGGCGTACAAGCTGTACAATTTTGGTGACAGACACGGCCCCTCCGGGATTCCCGTGGCAATGTCCCGTCGTGTTGATAGTTTATTGTTCACTTGGATTTGCAGGGATCTACCTGATAGGAACCAGTGAACAAGTTTGATGATGTAGATTGGAAAGTTGTAGTCGTGTATTTTGTAGAGTTAAACCCTGGGCTCCAGACGGTGTTGAAGGCCTTCTCAACATCAAGGAGCATCACTGCGGTGCTCTTCTCAAGGTTGTATTGGACTTTTAACGTCGTTAATTATCCTGACGACTTGCTGCACTGTGCTTCTACCCTTTCTGAACACAAATTGGCACTCATCGCTGATATGAAGCTCCTCTTGAGCAAAATCAAACCTGATAAGGACGAGCTTCTCTACCAACTTGGAGATCACCGGCAGTAGCGAGATGAGCCGGTAACTGGTGGCGAGCTTCGCGTCCTTGTTTGGTTTCAGGATGGGTAAAACCACAGCATTGGCTGGGCCAATGTTGCAGTCGCAGGACTGCATTAACAATGTACGTCAGTTGCACAATACTTTTCCTCGGGAGATATTTGAGGAGTTTATACTCGACGCCATCTTTGCCCGGGGCTTTATTATCTGGTAATGCATTGACAATGCCGTTGCAAGGGTAAAGTGTATACGAACTTAATTGAAACCGTATAAAAACTAAAAGCCGGCAAAAACAGTCGGCATCTCTTGATTGTACATGGGCGGAGGTAAATAGAAATGCTTGTCATAAGAAAATTATAAGATTTTCGGGCGTTATCCTCTGTTATAAATGGTCTCCAGAAAGCCATGGTAAATTAGTAAATAATTAAAATATTTCACCTTTTATATAGTAGTAAATATTTATAAATATGAACAATAACTAACTAAACTTCTACGTTTGATATTATAATAGGTATTTATGCACTGCACTGGCACATTGACAGCACATCTCATAAGTCCACGTTGACTTCTGAGAAACGATTTACGAGTTTTTTTATGCTAGTAGGCCTGTCCGTTTTATTATCTTTAAACCAGTGCAGTCGTAGATGGTTCATTCAGGCTGATTACATTGCCAGTCTCGGACTCGCCTGCACAGTTTAAACTACCATTCGAATCTCGATACCATTGCTAAATTTATAGGACAAAATATCAAGTTCAGTGAGCACGGCCCTGTGCTTTAACACTGACTAGTTTCAATTGTGCTCGTATAAAGTATAACACGTAAGCGTTGAGTCACTGAGCCGGTAAATTACTGTAAGGAATACTATTGTACATGTATAAGAGCAGTCTTTTGACTCAACTCGGCCAAATAAAATCACTATCATTACTATTATGATTTAGTAATGGAAATAGGTAATCTTAGACCATTTAGTCACGTCGCGTAGCTTCGCTCTAATGGACTGGCGATAGATTTGCGAAAATTATTACTATACCATGAGATAGAACAGACTCACTATCTTCTTTTGTCCGAAAACGAGAACACAAACACGCGTATGTTGTGATAATGATAAACTTTGGTCGGGTTCTCACCACGTTGTCGAATTTATGCATATTTATCCACTGACAGTGGGAATTTATGTTTCAATGGAATTTAAATAAACAATCCGTAGCATCGATAGCAATTTTTCACAGATTTATAGATTGAAAATGAAAAGGAACATTTATCTTAGTTAACAAATAATAATATAATAAAAAATAATCACCACAGAATTAGACAACCCCCAATTCCAGACGCCAGGGGTTGTGCAGAACGGGGTTACATATTGAAAAAACGCGGACATACAACCATTTCCTCCGACAGTGCCAGTGCCAGGATTCGAACCCGGTGGTGCGATGTCCGTGTGATTAATTGCGATTGCCACCTCGCGCATTAACCCACTCGACTATCGACCAGATCAGTTAGGATGATAGAATTTCTATTGTAGAGGAAAACGATAAATGAAAACAATCGAAGACGTAGTGGGAATAGTGGTGGGTAGTGCCGATGCATCATCACGACTTACGTCTTTTATGTCGCGTACATTAAAATGAGAAAGAAGGTTTGGGGATTTGTCTTCTTAGCGTCTCATCTGACACCTCCCTTCTCGATTAAAGTTTTACGTGTTTTATGTCGAGTGCATTTAAATGAGAGAGAAGGTCAACTATGTGGTCCGCCTTCTTAGCGTCTCACCTCGCACCCCCTACTCAATTATAGGTTTCTCGCACTATACAATCTTTTTACTAAATATCCAAATGGCATTTTTTAACATGTCCCTAAAAAAAGCGAAATGTTATGGCTCTTGGCAACAATCGTTTATTCCTATACGAAATTCACTAACATGTTCAAAATACCAGAGATCATGACTTGACAGACCATATATTGAGGTTATAATTTACCACATTACATTGTTGTCAGGAGCGGTAAGATTCAGCTTATTCTAGAGATATTTTAAAATGTCAATTGGACATTAATAAAATTATTATCGAAACTTTATCATTTTATCATCACAACTAACAACTAAGATGAATATTCTCTTTCATTTCCAACCTATAAAAGTGCAAAAATCACCGCCGAAGCTGCAGATTACTATTTATTTAATTCCATTAAAATATGAATGACTAGTTCGGCAACGTGGTTAAGACTCGACCAATATACACTTGAACACTCTTGTATCCGGCCAAAAGGAAATGTGAGCATCTATATAACGTAGGAATAGTTTTCACTAATGTTAATGTATTAGCAGTAGATTAGAGTGTAGCGCACATTGAATGGTCTAAGGTTTCGGTACCTATGTTTAAAGGATCACCATTTATTAACTTCATACTTGGTTGTTAGACTGGGCCAACGACTGACGTTTGACACGTGTAAAATGAGACAGTACGGAGGGTCTACTCCCTGTCCAGGAGTCTGTATCCACTCATGGTAAGGGGTAAGAGACTTAGCCGACAAAATAAAAAATTGTTGTACACAACGGTGGTCAGGCCATCCATCACATACGCGGCGCCGGTGTGGTGCAGCACGTCGGCCATGACAATGAGAAAATTAAAAGTGTTGGAGCACAAATTTATGCGCCTTATCTCTAATTCTGGAAGGTACACCTCCCTCAGAGACCTATACGCACTTTGCCACGACATAACCCCAATAGCGGACTACATCCAGGATATCTCCCTGAAATTTTACTCTTTCAAACTGGGCGATAGTCCGCTAACAAGAAACATAACACAAATTAGGCAGCATAATGCCCCATTTCGGACTGAACACCATTTACCGTACCAGACGTTACCGATTTTCCGGCAACCCCTGTAGCCAAACTTCAACAACTATAACTTCCGCTTACCTTATCCACCTTTACTGATATTTCGTATCTTTTTTATCTCTAAATTTTTCTTGTCCCCCTCTTCCTTTCTGTTTGTAACCTTTTTGTCGCGTCTGTTTTTCTTGTTTTCTTTTTGTATATTTTGTTTCCAAATTCATTTCGGTTCACAAATTTTTAGAAAATCAAAACATTACATACAATCCGAATTTTTAAAATCAAAGTTTAGGTCAGCCATGGGCAGGCCAGCATTAATGTATCTCGCGGAAGGCGCCTCGTTCAAATTGAGGTGCAAGCATCAGATACGAAATGAAAAGTGGTCAGTGCGCGAGTATTTTAATCTAAAGTCGAGGCAAGAATTCTAGCGATGCACGTCACGAGTGATCTCATTAAAGAAATTTTAATACTAACATAATTTTTAATCATTAATTACGTTAAAAAGAGTAATTCTTGACACCCAGTTATTAAGCTTTTTTCAGAAATAGGTACAGTTTGATGGGGCTTCATGATTCTTAGTAGTATTGTCTTATTTATAGAATCGATTTGTGACGTGCATCGCTTGAATTCTTGCCTCGACTATAGTATGCAGTTATTTAAGTTTTGTTAAGCTTGTTCTTTTAAACATGTTTTTAATTTTAGTACTTATTTTAATCCGTCTGCTACGGAAGAAGTCTGGATTTAGTTGTTTTAATTGTCTTTTTAGCCGAACCAGTCACACTACGCCCGGCCCTGCAATCTGCCACCATGTTAGCGCGGTGGTTGCACGGTCGGACCCGGTGTGGATTCTGGGGAGGTATAGTTGAGGTAATCAGTTCCCTGCAAATAAAAAACGCAACAAAAACTTTACGATCTCTTTAAAATACCATCGCTCTTTGTGTTGTCTCGAGCGCAAATTGACTCGCTTACCTTTATAAGTTTTTAATGTGTGTCGGGTTGTTTGATGTGAGCGTGTCGCCTGACCCAACGGCGATAAAATTATGTCGTAAAGTTTTTGTTGCGTTTTTTAAGCGTCGGGAAGTGAGGACTTGGACTATACTTTTCTGTATTAAAATAAGAAATAAAGTCTTACTGAATTGAATTTGCTAACTTCACATACGTCATTTGTTAACTTCAAATCGCTAGAAAATCGTTTACCAAATGACGTTATGACGTGCGCTTGGCGTCAGATTATCAATCATGCATAGAAATCTGCCACAACCGCACGCAATAATTGTGAAACAACAATTTAATAAGAGCGAAATAAACAATACGTAAATTGTATTCCCGGTAACCTCTTTAACCCCCAATTCAGCACAGATAAATACTCTATATTGTTATTGTTTCGTACGTGAAATGACAAATACATTTTCCTCTATATTTAGAAATAGATATATTTCTGAATCATGAGCTATAAACTGAAAAACAACTGAACTTGTCGAAAGTGATAATTATTTTTAAGCGCAATACATCTTTAGCGTAATGGAACCATTATAAATAACTAGATGTAAATATACTCATTGGTTCTTGAAAACAAGTCAATTTTTTTTATTAATTTTAATCATATCTGACAATTTCAGCTTGATAAGACAAAAAAATACAGCACAACTATTTGTACGTGTACAAGTTATTAAAATATATTTTTTAAATTGTTCACACTCCATTTTCAAATAATAGTTTGTTTTCTTGACATTGAATTATGTTCTCAACAGGTCTGGGAGCGATCAGAAGCGATCTTTATAAGAAGTCTTGGGAAACTTGTATTTCCGCTTAGCAATTACTCATTTTCAATTCAATAGGTAACAAACTACTTCCAGGCACACAATAGCCGGGTTCGCCGAGGTTCTGTATATTTAAAACGAACAAAAGGACCGTTATTGCTGTTATTTTTAATGATTAATTTAGCAGTTAATCAACAATGATTTAAAAGTATTTAATTTACCTTTTAATAGAATCTAATTCAATATATAAACAAAACACGATTAAAATTTACACAAAGAAATAGCGTTTTATTAAAAAAGTTTTTGCAGATAATTATACCGCTTTCTAAAAAGGTTATTAAAACTCATGAAAATTCGTATTCACGCCAGTTAATATGAATACAGGGTGATTCACGTAGGCCGTTCGTTAGACGTTTTTCAACTTGCAGTTGAATTACAAACTTGAAACTTGGTATGCAGTTCTACCTAAAATATCTTCAGTCCTCCAGCTATACCAAAGTCGGTACCAACTTTCTTATTTTAAATGGAAACCTACATTTATTTTTAAATGGTTCGATTGGCCTCCCAATTCAAATGTGCTTTTAGAAGGCGGAATATTAAAACATAAAATTTTTAGTCGCAAACTCTTCTAGAAATCCTTATTTTACTATAAGGAACGTAACCAGACTGCAACCAACAGCTACTCTCCGGGATATGTGCCCCGCCGAGCGCTGAATTACAAGTTACAAGCCTGACGCGTTAAGTGTAATAATTGCATATTACCATCAAAACGCTAATGCTTCGATTGCAACAAACACCAGCCGAAAGACTGATCCTACTCCGAATTTTGAAAGGTTCTAAATGACCAAAAGTTCCAACTATCCTTATACTCGTTAAAGAACACGATAAAACCCTCGATATACTTTTTGAAACTGTAACAAAATCCGACGAAACATTTCGCATGAAAAGCGTGCTTCACATAAAAATATCGTTGGAAGAGGTTTTTATATTTTTAATCATATTTTCACTCTACGGAGCGTTTTTTATGCAAAAATTTCATCAAGGAGTGTAATTTTAGAAAGTGTAGTAAATGTCGCTGCACGGGGACGTAATGTCGCCCCGACCACCAAAATTTAGAAACAAAATTTAACTTTAATTTCGAAAATTTCAAAATTAAAAACCCTTTTACGAATCCACGTTGTTAAGCACTGCAACTCATGCGTTATGTTAAATATGAGGACAAGTTAATCCAGTCTCTATTCAAAGTATATCGAGAGTTTTAGCGAAAATAGCCTTTAGCGATAAGGGTCCCCTATCATTTCCTAGCAGTCGATTTTTACGGAAAAATGATGGGTTTTAACGGGATTGGCCCTAAACCGGTTCCTCAGTGATTCGGTGTCAGAAAAGTATAGTTACCATGTACTCATATGTGCATGGGACCGCCTTGCCTGAACGTATGAAATTGTAATTGCAAAATATAATTCAAAGTCGTTGCGACTCAAGCATTTTTAAGCAAATACGTCAATAGACAGGCAAGCAAAAGCCCACCAAAAATTTATAAACATTCTTCTTGAATCTTTTTGTGTAATCGTTAGCTCAAAAACCGCATATTGGATGGTAGTTGGCACATTTATAAGTCGTCCGTTCCTCGCCATGTTTTTTTTTATACATTTATTTAACGTCGGCCTATTTCCGCTACTAAGGCCTAACACCGACGCCTGTAGACGAGCTACCCCCAACCAGAAATTTTGCCGAACCTCTTCCCTTAAGAAGAGTAGGGATCTTTTACTTGCCTAACATTTAATAGACAAGGGACCGACGGCTTTACGTCCCCTCCGAAGGATGGTATATCTCCTATACAACCCTCGCCTAAGGTTGTATAGCTCCCGCGCATACACTGATATACAAGCCGCTGGAAGATGTGTGAGGCGAGAACGCGGTTTCCGTTGGAATGGTCACCATCCAAGTACTAACTGCGCCTGTCGTTCCTCACCATGTGTTGTACACGGGCCAGACTACAGTTTGTTAAAAACATTTTTCTTGAATTTGTTGTAAAACATGATTTTTTAAAGAGATTTAATATATACTTTTGAACTTTATATTGTTTTTCTTGTTCTCTTCAAAATTACCTTTCAGGTTTAATTTTAAGAAAGTGTTAGTACTTACTGTGTTAGATTTATAGTGTTACGACGTCCAATTGGTACCATCAGTGAAGCAGTTAAGCATAAACGAACAGTAAGTAAAAATTTTGTATTATTCTCCGTCTGAAACAGTCGTTTTGAACCCTTCTTTGTGAACGTTAATATTCATTTTTGGAAAATATAGTAGAAGTCCTTCAGGCGCAAAAGATGGATTGTTCACATTCTCAAGTCTATGTAATTTAAATCGGATTTGTGTACACTATAAATAAAAATCTAAAGGAGTAAGACCCAGAGATCAGGCGGGCTAAAGTGATGGTCCATCACTGTTTCCCCACCAACGATCTTCAAAGAATTCCATTAATTTGGCATCCACGACTCTAGTCGAATGTGCTGGAGCTCCTCCGTTTGATACTAACGATTGATAAGTAGATTGAACGACATATCATCCAGGTAGTTTTCCACAACAAGATTCTCAAATTCAAGTTTTCATCGTACATGAAATATCGCGACTCACTGTCCATTAACAGAAAACATTAATACGAAATTGAATTTAATTTGCCACCTCCGTCCTCCATTACAATACGAGGATTTTTTCGATTAAATACCCCTCCCTCGTTGACAAAATTTTGCTCATCTGTCCAGATGATTGTAAAAAATTACGATTATGAATCCTTGTCAAAAATTCTTCGCAAAAGCTGATCCTGTACACGTAGTCCCCGGGCCGTAGTTTTTGTAGCCTTATAAATTTATAAGGATGTAACTTAGGACGGCAAAGAATTCTTTGCAACGGGTTATAAGAAATTCCCAAATCAGCAGATGCTGTTCTGATGGAAACAACACGTGGAAATGCTTGAAAATATCCCAGGGCGTTAATTTCAATATCTTCATTTCCTGTTATAGGTTTACTTCTCACAAGGGGCTTAACTACTTTCCCATGATCAAAAAAATTATTTTTAAGCTCAAAAAATTTACCTTTGGTCATTTGCGGTAGTTGTGCATACCTGAAATTGAACGCGAGATGTTCTGTCAACTATTCTATTATTTTCACCATAAATTACAAACAAATCAAAGACAACATTATTCAGACATGGGTCCATGATGAAAATTGCACGAATTAATTGAAACAATAAGATAACAATGACACAACAGTGGCTAGGTTCGGCATTTGGTATTTTTTCCCACGCATACTACAAAAAATGCGAATAACTCAAGATATGCATACATAGGTACATATTTTTAAGTTAATTGTTAGAATTATTGTTTCCATGGCATATTTGAAAAACCAAGCAATATTTTGGCAAGATAAGGTATTTCTTTATTTTTATTGAGTAATTCTATAGGGAAGGCTTAAGTCACTCATCCTAAAATTCAATTTTCTTTCGAATGATGTCAAAAAAAGAGTAGGTGCCATTATTTGAAAAAATCGACTTTTTGAAAATTTTTCATTGCGACATTTGAAAACCGCCTGCGCCTAAATGGTACAAGATACACTGATGGGACATCAGGTGTTAGTTTAGACTTCCAGCTAACTGGCTTCATCAATTTGGTTTCATAATTTTAAACGATTTGTGATATACAAATTTGTTCGTAAACTACTACAGCGGCATTTTTTTAAAGTTGGCATGTATCAAAACAGGCGAGTTAACATAATTTACGTTGTTTAAACTCAGAATTGGAAGGCCAATCGAACCATGTAAAAACAATTGTAGGTGTCCATTTAAAATAAGAAAATTGAAAATAAGACTTTTGGCACACCCTGTATAGCTGGAAGACTAAAAATATTTTAGGTAGAACGGGCATGATCAATTATGGCTGCATACCAAGTTTCAAGTTTGTAATTCAACTGCAAGTTGAAAAACTTCTAACGAATCTCCTACGTGAGTCAACCTGTATAGAAATATCGGTTGGTATAATGGCTTTTTTCGAAGGCGGTTGAATTTTTGATAGAAAATTTATTTTTTTCATAAAGAAAGAAGATATTTTGATATCATGTCAGACTCACAAATGAATACAATTTTCTGTATGGATAACTGGCGCATTCGCCAATTCTACGAATATTCTGGTAATATAAAACTTTCCTCTTTCAAATAAATAAAGAATAAAAAAATCGAACCTAGTAAAAGGTTATGGCTGAAAAACATAAAAACGAGCAAAAAGAATACATAAGGGTTGAATTTATAACCTCCCATGGTTTTTAATTTTTTTTTTTTTTTTTCGTATAAGTCGGTTAAAAAATAAGACCTTCAATGGATATTTGTATGATCCCAAAAAAATACAGGCCATCACATCTAGAATTTGCAGTTTTCATTGGTCAGGAGAGTTTCCATAAGAAAATTTAAATAGACCCTTGAGTCTAATGATGTCTAGGCGCCTACAAAGTTATATTGAAATATGCTGAGCCTTTTTCGACCCGCAGGGAAACAAATAAACAGTCATCAGCAGTTAGATATTAAGGTAAACAAAGATTCTGAAAATAATTTTTTGGGGTAGATAATAGGTATCATTAAATAATAAACTATATGGAAAATACTAAAAAAAAACAAAATTACAAACATACTTTACAGATTTATTTAAGACTGGCGCGGATTGATAAGATATAGTAACGTATTTAAGAGTATCATATGCCGGGTGACAACGAGATTGTCCCCAATTTCTTGATTGGTTTTAGGAATAATATTTCGAAATTTTGGCATATCATTTGCGACACAAAAAGCCATATTTTGCACTTACTAAGTGAAAAACATCACTTCCGGTCCAACCGGAAGTAACAACAACTTTTGATTATTAAATAGCAACCTATCTATACAGGGTGTCTCACCGGGAACTGAATCGATCGATATAGAGAAAAGTACGCATCAGAAAATTTTGAAAATTTAGATAGTTACTAATGTCGGTGTGGCCAATCCAACTAACATAATTACAAGCAGCTGGCACTTCCGCTAATACTGGAAGTCGATACCAACTTGCTTATTTCAAATGGAACACCCTATATATTTTAGGGTTTTCGAAAAGAGCATAAAATTCTGAGTCGAAAATATGTAGTATATCCTACCTAAACCTAGCCGTTTCAGAGATATTTGACATTTTATAAAAAATTTGACAGGTGCAACGGTTTGCAAGAACCGTTATAACTTTTTTCATGTAAAAGATCATCATTTGCTTCTTGTCATGTAAAAAGAACACAAGGAGAACTACGTTCTACAACCGAAATAAATTCAATAATACCATACCAAGTGTTCCGTTTTTCGCGTTACATTTTGTCAACTTCAAACCGCGAAAACTTGTTTAGGTCAAATAGAACCCCCCCTGCATTTTTTTACGTCAAGTTGTGTAAAATTGAATTCCCTTTTTTCTCACATTAGCATTGTGGGGGTTAAAGTTACAACTTTTTGAAATATTTGCGATTTTATTAGAAATTCATGAATTGCTGTAATCATTTCATGAAAATAGCCATGATTAGAAACAATCAGTCATTATCTTATGTCGAAAAATGCCAGCACGTTTAAATTATACCAACGAAGACTTTTTAAATTTGTTTATTATTTATGGAGAATGTGATAAAGTAATATCAAGAACTTGCAGCACATTTGCTACTCGATATCCAGAAAAACGGAAACCGTCACCAAACACTGTAAACGCATACTGGAAAATTTTAAAAATTATGGCTCTGTCAAGGCAAAGTACGTCTATGGATCCGTATAGACGATTTTTATTCACAAACTGACTGGACCTCGGATGGGATGGTATAACAAAAGAGAAAGACAGTAGGAAACTTATTTCTAATTACATATTTTCTATATATTTAATTGTATTCTTTCTACATGATTAAGCATATGGTTGTATATAGTGACATTTTTTTATGACAATAGTTGTGCCAGATTAAAAGGACATGGTACTAACTTTAATTTATAAATTTCATTTAAAAATCATTTATTATTATCTGAATTTAATTTACAGTCTAATATCCCCTACTATGTCCCCTACTTCTCCACAATCACATAATGGATATTCTATTTTATTAATTTTATGAAGATATGATGGTAAAGTCCAAGTAAGGACTTCCTGAGACAAAAAAAACTAAGCAAAAACTTTACGACATAATTATTATCGCCGCGGACCATGGCGCTAAGTTGAAGTAAGTAGATCCCAGTAAATAAAAAATGCAAACAAAAACTTTACAACATAATTATATCGCTGCAGGCCATGGCGCCAAGCCTGACATGAAACATTCCCGACGCACATTAAAAACTTATAAAGGTAAGCCAGGCAATTTGCGAACAGCACAAAAAAGAGTACCGGTATTTTAATGAGGTCGTAAAGTTTTTGCTTGGTTTTTTATGTCTCGGATATTTATTACTTGACTTTACCAGTGCATGACTGAATCGTAATCTACATGTTTTACTTACTAATTTTTTTGAGCTGCAACTTTTATACCATTGATCTCTTGAAGGCAATGGCTCAATGCCCTTATAGTATATACCCTTTTCACATGCAATTTGTTCCATTCTTGTATATAATTTTTTTTTGATATGGAAATAATATCTTCATACGAATAAAGGTATTCACTAATTTCCCCCGAATGTATGGCCTGTTTCGCGGTGTTATCAGCTATTTCGTTACCTATAATGCCACAATGGGCTTTCACCCCATACTAAATGGACTATCTTGTTTTGTTGTTGCATTTCAATTATTACATTTATTATATTTGATATTAAATAGTTGCAGCTACCAAATTTTTGAATATTTTTAATTTTTTCTAACAAACTTTTGCTATGAGAAAAAATTAAAAATTTTTGTTCTCGATTTTTAACATACTTTAAAGCTTCCCATATAGCGATAAGTTCAGCAGAGTGATTAGAAATACATTTGTGAGATTGGAAATGCTCTTGATATTAGCTGAGAATCTGTTAGAAGAATATTGAGAAAACATGGATATAAGTGACATAACTCATATAAATACCAACTTCATCAGCATTTATATGAAGCTGATGCAGGTAGGAGACTTCGTTATTACAATTGGTTACTGATGGAAAATAGAAACATTGTTCCCAGAATTCAATTCACAAATGAAAGTCGGTTTACTAACAATGGCATGTTTAACCGAAATAATTTGCGTTACTGGTCTCAGTAAAATTTACACGAATTTAGAGAAGGAAATCACCAAGAAGTGTTTAAGTTAAATGTATGGGCAGGAATTGTGGGTACCAGGATCATAGGTTCTATTTTATTTCAGAGAATTTTAAATGGAATTAGGTACCTGAATTGTTTGGAAAATGAAATTGAGGGCTTTTTAGGAGAATTACCTATGAATTTGAGAAGAAGCATGTATTACCAACAAGATGGAGCTCCGCCAAATAACCTCAGGGATGTCTCTAATTATTTGGAAAACAGATTTCAGAATATGGGCGCATAAAATGGCCAGATTACCTGACCTAACCGCTATAGATTTTTTCCTGTGGGGGTATAGTGAATACGACCAGAATTGAAACCATATAAAAACTAAAAGCCAGCAAAAACATTCGGCATCTGTTGCGGAGGTAAACAGAAATGCTTGTCATAAGAAAAACAATAAAGAGATGCCGGCTGTTTTTGCCGGCTTTTAGTTTTTATACGGTTTCAATTCTGGTCGTATTCACTATACGTCACAGAACGAGTTTATTCATCATCTTCAAGAAACCTTCAGGAGTTGGAAACCAAAATTCGCCAAACTTTTGCAACAATAACTGAGCAAATGTTAGAATGGGTGGTAAGGGAAACCATCAATAGGGCTCAAAAATGTATTGAAATTGAAGGTATGCATTTTGAACAATTGCTACAATTTTATTTTCCCCTATCTTATAAATAATTATTAATAAATTCTGTAAATTTTATTTAATCTCTGTGTATTTTTTTAACAATACCAATTGGTAAATGTAGCATCTACAGAAAGAAAAAAATTTCAAAGTAAATTAGTACCACATCAAATGAAAGGTTAATGTTTTGGGTTTTCTAGGTGCAAGTAAAAAAATATTTTTACCAGTATGGTTACCATTTAAAACAACTTCCGGTTGAACCGGAAGTGGCGTTTTTCATTTAATAAGTGCAAAATGTGACTTTGTGTGTCGCAAATGATATGCCAAAATTTCCAAATATTATTCCTAAAAGCAACCGAGAAATTCGAACGGTACTAATTTCGTTGTCACTCGGTACATCATTAAGAACCAAAGTATAATAATAATTAACGTGTGAAATTAACACCTTAAATCACTAAGTAAGTACCAAAATGTATCTGGTATGATCCATGTGATATTAATCTCGTTAATGCGCTAAGTGCTAGGAGGAAATTGGAAATAATTTTTTTTAAATTCGTTAATATGTTGATTTGTTTCTATTATATATTATCAATAAAAGTAAGAACACGTAACTGTAAAAAACATTATTTACTAAGATCTAGCAAAATGTACATATTAAGAGTATAACCTAGTTTTTATACACTATATTCTTATAAAATGTAGGTATATAGGTATTTCGAAAATGATATTTGATTATTCAATTTTTTCTAATTCAGATGCACTTATACGCATATTTACTCGCTTCCTGAATCTTAAGAAAAATCAATAGAAATAATTTTTCTAGTACACAAATTTACCTATTTTCTTTAAATTAATTTTCTTAGACTGTGCTAAATGCACCCTTTCGCGCCAATAAAAAAAACATTCTAAACGCCCAAGTCCGTTGACCACCGCAGTAAATAAATCTATACCTAACCTTAATAATATATAATTTACTTACATTCTGAATATAGTATTATCCAGTGCTACACAATAACCAAGTTTCATAAAATTCGACACTCTCTAACGCACGTGGTCTAGAAATTACCCACAGAAATAACCAAAACAACTATGATTCAGCCATATTGGTTTAATTTTATAAAAGTCAAGGGAGGGGATGCGCCAAGAAGGATGCAACTACAAGGTGAGATCAACTACTTGGTTGGCTTCATCATTAGCTTTAGTGTTCCAAGGAGTAACAGCAATGTAATGGTAAAATTAAACAAAAATACTTTAATTAAAGGTGTGTTGTCGTTTAATATACGTGAAGTTATAAAAATAAAAAATATTTAGTCCGTATAATCTGCAAACTTTTATTTATACGAATCTATAAGGACGTCCAGACATAAGTTTCTTAAAGTATAGGTATCCGTCCTTCTATGAAAGAGAATAAGGAACACGCACAAATGTTAATATCAATAAAATTAGATTCTATTTTTATTAAAAGAACAATTTTGATTATTAATTTCATTGAAATATGTTGAATGGACCTGTTTCCAGTGGTGTGACGTCAAGACTAGTTAAAAGCCCCCGAATATATGCAATCACATACTACAGCGAGTCGTGAATGTATACTGTGGCGGAAAGTAGAAACAAATTGAACCTTAAAACATAATATTTTTAGTCGCAAACTCCTCTATAAAATCCTTATTTTACTATAAGGAACGTAACCAGACTGTAACCAACAGCTACTCTCCGGGCTATGTGCCCCGCCAAGCGCTGAATTACAAGTTCCAAGCCTGGCGCGTTAAGTGTAATAATTGCATATTACCATCAAAACGCTAATGCTTCGATTGCAACAAACACCAGCTGAAAGACTGATCCTACTTAAAGGAGCTCTCTACTATGTTCCTTATAGCAAAATAAGGATTTTATAGGGGAGTTTGCGACTAAAAATATTATGTTTTAATATTCCGCCCTCTAAAAGCACATTTGAACTATGCTAAGCCCAGTCAAGCTATTTATTTTTCGATTGCGACAGACATTAGACCGCTAGATGGCGCCTGTTGACTATTTTACATGTCGCTATTCCAAAGATACCGAAATGTACTAAATTTTCAAGTGATCCTCGTGTCGGTCGTCACATGCCTACCTTGCACTGACAACAGCTCGAAACTGCAGTCTGCAAGTGGTGTGTGATGATTGGCGCCAAACGCCAAACAAATCTCGAGTAGACAATTGATAGATAGATAGATAGTTTATTGGTGCTAAAATATAAAAATTTTTACACAAATCCACACAATTGGTGCTAGTATCAATTACAGAGTTAATTAAGATAAAAAATGCTTACACACTACTTTGACAAAATATACAGGTAATTAAATATTGTGCACAATCACATACAATGTCGTTAAAAATAAACATAAAAGTATTTACTATCGAGTATTTATGATTATTGTTTGCTTTTAAAATCGTCAACATTAGAAAAGGGTTTTTTTAATAAATAGTCTTTTATAAAATACTACCGTTTTATATCTAAATCTAAAATTCTTACCTCCGTAAAATGTATTTTGTATCAAGTAATTAGGAAAAAATAAAAAATCCGACAACACTATCCAGTATGAATTACAGAAAAAAGATTTTGTTATTTTAGTTCATTTCAAACATATATTTTAAAACAAAGTTCTTATCTTGTTTTACTTTAAGTTTTACTCTAATATCTGTTGAATTAATGTGAACGATAACTTAAAATTATAACATTGATAGGTGACCATTGTTTATTGCCTTGCATATTGACCTTTTTTCCAAAACGATTTGAAAAGAGGGGGGCGCCAGAAGTGAACTTTGCCTAGGCTGAAAATAGTTATTAGACCGGCCCTGGAACCACCTCTATAGAAAGCTTATTTTATTTTTTAAAGGGATCTTTGAAAAAAGCGCATCTTTGTGTTATATTCAATTTTACAAAACATAATAGTGTGGCCTACTATGATTTTATTCGGGTAAAAAAATGGTGAAGTCTTGTTAGCGAATTTTTAATTTCAAATTTGAATTCGCCACTGGATTCAGCAACCCCTCCAAATTTTTGAAAAAGTTGTATTTTTCGATTTTTCCTGATAGTGGAGTCAAAGTAGGTTTTCACTTCAGAAAAATTCCGGGAAGCGATAACTTTTTACTGTACATTCGTGAGTATGTTACGAACAACATATAACAAGTTGCCAACAAGAGAGTGCCTGCTTAATTTTTTATTTAACAAATTAGTTGCAAAATACCCCAATTTTTTAAAAAAATTTCTTAAAATACAAATTTTTATAAAAAAAACTATTATCGCCATTCGACAGAACGGAAAATTTTACATAAAAATGATATGGAAAATATTATTGTAAAATCAAAACTGTAGGCTGTAGAATTTTTTTTTTAATGTCCGAACATATGCCACGAAGGCATACAAGTGCAGTGCGCGGGCTCATGCGCGCTATAATAAATTTGTTATAACTTTTTAACTAATCCATGGAATTGTGCAATCCAAAATTTAAATGAAAGTAGAGGACTGGATTCTAATATTTAAACTTGTAAAACATTGTATCAATATTTATGATATAAGGTATGTATATAAAGTTTAACCATATGAGAAAAAAAATTCAGAAATTGTATTGTATTTATGAGTAGATATTGCTTATTTACATTCTTGCTTATTATTAAAATTGTTGGTGATCGTCAAGAGAAGCTGCCCGAGAATTTAATAGAAAAAATCCAAATCGACGGCCGCCACTTCGAACGACAGCACCGTTCGAAAAATAATAACATATTTTAATGATACCGGTAGTGTTTCAATTCGCTTCACACCTTTTAAAAAATTGAAACCTTTTCGAAATAAAAATTTTTAAAAATCAAAGTTTAGGCCAGCCTTGCGCATCCCTGCATTGAAATATCTCGCGGAAGGCACCTTGTTCGAGTTGTGGTGCCTGCGTCCAGATACTAAATTTAATAGTGTCTTTTGTGCGCCAGTGTTTTTAAAAAATTAGTGTAGTTTATAAGTTTTGTTGAGCTTGTTTTCAAGCATTTTTGTTAATTTTATGACCTATTTTTATTTTATATTTAAAGAGGAGTCTAGGTTTAGTTTTGTTGAATTGTTGTTTTCGCTGACTCAGGTCTGTTCCGCCCGATCCTGCAATCCGTCACCGCGTTAATGCGGTGGTTGCACGATCGGTTCCGGAGCAGGTCCTGGTGAGGCAACTATTGTATCATTATTATTAATAAATACTTTCTGAATTGAATTGGTAGTGTTTCAGAAACAAATTCTAGAGGATCCGGCCACTAGAGGCAGTTTAATGATCTCACTATTTTGGCATATTTTGCTCGTTGAAGTTTGAAGAATGTTGCTATAAATTTAAACAAGTCCCGAAATACCATTTGGAGGTGCCTTAAAAATCATAGCCGAAAATCATAAGAACCTAAATTTTTGCATACTTTGCAAGAGGTGACGAAGAAATAAGGTTTGAGTATTGCTTGTGTGCTCAAGGAGAGTATTTAAATGACCCAGATTAAAAAAAAAATCATCTATAGTGATGAGGCTACATTTACCACAAACAGTGTGGTTTCCTCACAGAATTGTAGATTTTGGGCAGAGGAAAATCTCAATGGGGTAATCAATTGCAGAAGTCAATATTCACAAAAAATAAATGTCTGGTGTGGTATTTTAAACGAGCGCTTAATTGGTCCCGATTTTTTTAACGGAAGTTTAAACAGTTTAAATTTTCTGGAGTTCTTGAGAAATCAGTTTTGGAAGGAGATTTAAGGCCTGCAGGGAAGACAACAGTTATATTTTCAACTATAGATGGATGTACCCCACACCGTGCAGTAATTGTCGGGACGTAGCTCAACCAAAATTTTTTCGGTAGGTGGATTGGATGTAGTAGTCCATTGGTAGCCTGGCCGCCAAGATCGTTGGATTTAGCACCCCTTGATTTTTATATGCGGGGTACCTACTCTTAAAAGCAAAGTTTATAAATCTCAACCACAAAATAGGCAGGAACTATGTGACAGAATTAAACTAGCTTGTCAAGAAATGTCGAGGGAAGAACTTAGAAATGTTGTTCGTAATAATCGTGAGAAGATAGATAAATTTATAGAAGTTGAAGGTGGCTTAGTAGAGAGAACCTACATTTAATTGTTCTATTTATTTATTTTGTAATATTTTTAGGTAAACCTTTTTGTGTCACTTCTTTTTAATTATTTGTTTGTTAGTCATTATAATGTGAAAGGATAAAAATTGTTTGATAATTAAAAATTTCTAAATTTAGCACTGAAATAACTGTCATCGTTAAAAAAACAGTATTTTTTAACAATGACAGTTATTTCAGTCATGGCATTCTTTTCATAAATACACAGTCCCATGCAACAGTTAAATGAATTTTTATTCCTCTCAGTAAAAATTAAAAAACACGACTTCTTCAACGAAATTTGGTGCGAACACGTTGGGGGGGCTTGCTGAATCCAGCGGCACACTCAGATTTGAAACTAAAAATTCGCTAATAAGATTTCACCATTTTCTGACCCGAAAAAAAATCATAGTAGGCCACTCTATTATGCTTTGTAAAATTTAATATAAGACAAAGACGCGCTTTGGTTTCTTCCTTTTTTCGGATTTTATATAATATTTGAAAAGCACACTTTCATCTTACAGACTGTCTGCAAGGTCTTCCGGACAGAGCCTTTGTAACTCTTTGGCGCTATTCCTTATTTCTTCGCCTTGTTTTTCCTCAAGTCTTAAATGGAATGAAAAGTTGTCATTAATATTGTCATAAGCCATCTTTCACCTTTTTAATTCACTTACTTAAAAGCTGATCGCAAATTGGAAGAAATGCGTGCACTCGAAAATGGTCACTTGATTGCAATAGCACTTCTCCCTCGTGAGATTCATCATACACCTAAGTTTTCTTTTGGTGAAGCGTTTTTGGGAGTTTTTATATTCATTAACGTGAGATTTCTTTTTTCCAGCCTCTTCATACATTTCGAAAGAATCTCTTTCTTTTCAATAAACAAAATTAATTATTTGTGGAGACCTACAACGACTTCAAGATCAATATCTATGCCTTACACACAATTATCTAACTTATCCGGCCGCCCTTCTGAGACCTGCCGCCTGGGCGATCGCCCCCTTACGCCCTTAGGTAAATACGTCCCTGCATTTCCACATAAACCGCAAGCAATATTTCAAATTTACATGAGTTTTGTTAGTTCCTCTTAAGTCAATTAAGGAAATACAAGAATGCACCACTTTGATTGTTTTATATAAAATTTATTTTATTTATTTTCGCTCATAACTCCTTTCTTTAATACTCAACTGTTTGTTTATCCACGGCATTAGATACCTTATCACAATTATACTACCGGGAAAATCAAGGAAAACGCATTAACTGGGACACTCTGTGCATACTTTCAGAGTATACATATGCATCTAAATTTTTTATAAAAACATGCAGGTATTTGTAGTCTATAGTCATACATTTGTTTCAAACTTCCTTTCTTTCTATTATATGTATCCTTATCTAACATTACAAATACATTAACTTTTATTACTAAATATCTGTTGTATTTATCATTTTAGAGGAGACATAGCTGCTTGTCCTTTATACTATATTTTTATATTTATAAACATTATTTCCACATATCATTAAACATTGATAATATTTGACCTTAATCTGGTAAAATCCAATTATTGTTCACACTTGCTCATAGATATTAAAAAGAAACGTGTTATATCTGACCCTTTGTATGTTATATCTGGAACTCATAATCAGTGTTTTGTCGTTTATTTATCTATTTATTTAGATATGCAAACAACCAAAAGATACTCAACTGCAAAGAGGAAGTATTACGTATTACAATAGTAATGTATTGCCCAGAAGACCTGTAAAAATATCATATAATAGTATAAATTATATACAGGGTGATGTAGCTAAAAAGCACTGCATTTAGAGTTCAAATGAGGTGGTTGACGATTACGATAGGAGCGCTGCAACGCCTTAAAAAAATATTTAGAGAGGAGTTTGAAAATGTTTTTATTATTACAGTAATACGTTAAATCTTAAGACTCTATTTTGCGCTATACTGATTTTTATTTAAATAGGCAGTTTGTAAATTATAACAATATTTTACACGCTTTATATTAGCTTCACATGTAAGTATTATGTAAGTATGTAACTTTTTGAATGTTTGAACGTGATTACAACCACTTCAAAACGTCAGATTAAACTGAAACTATTTGCACACTTATCAAGGACCGATAACAATACAATAATTTGACAACTTTGTCCTAATGTCCTCACCAGAATCATCAGGATAAAAAAAAAAGGGACTAATCTAATTGTCGACATTTTGCCGGAGGCGCCCGGGTTATTAATATCTGACCGCCGCTGGGAGGGTTGACTGTTTAATTCTCCATTACTCGTGGGAATGTTAAAGAACACGATAAAACTCTCGATGTACTTTTCGAAACTGTAACAAAATCCGAAATATTTCGCATAAAAAGCGTGCTTCATGTAAAAATATCGTTGGAAGAGGTTTTTATATTTTTAATCATATTCTCGCTCTACGGAGCGATTTTTATGCAAAAATTTCAATAACTCATCAAGGAGTGTAATTTTAGAAAGTGTAGTAAATGTCGCTGCACGGGGACGTAATGTCGCCCCGACCACCAAAATTTAGAAACAGTAACAAAATCGACTTTAATTTCGGAAATTTCAAAATTAAAAACCCTTTTACGAATCCACTGCAACTCATGCGTTGTGTTAAATATGAGGACAAGTTAATCCAGTCTCTATTCAAAGTATTAAACATAATATTTTTAGTCGCAAACTCCTCTATAAATCCTTATTTTACTATAAGGAAATTAACCAGACTGCAACCAAAGTTACAAGTCTGGCGCGTTAAGTGTAATAATTGCATATTACCATCAAAACGCTAATGCTTCGATTGCAACAAACACCAGCCAAAAGACTGATCCTACTTAAAGGAGCTCCCTTGCCAGTCGTCACACACCACTTGCAGACTGCAGTCTATAGCTGTTGGCTCTCGTCAGTGCAAGGTAGGTATGCGACAACCGACATGAGAATCCTTTGACTATAGTACATCCCGGTATTTTTACAATAGCGACATGTAAAACAGCCAGCAGGCGCCATCTAGCGGTCCAGTGTCTGTTGCAATCGAAAAATAAATAGCCTGACTTGGCTTAGCATAGTTCAAGTGTGCTTTTAGAGGGCGGAATATTAAACATAATATTTCTAGTCGCAAACTCCTCTATAAATCCTTATTTTACTATAAGGAAATTAACCAGACTGCAACCAAAGTTACAAGTCTGGCGCGTTAAGTGTAATAATTGCATATTACCATCAAAACGCTAATGCTTCGATTGCAACAAACACCAGCGGAAAGACTGATCCTACTTAAAGGAGCTCCCTTGCCAGTCGTCACACACCACTTGCAGACTGCAGTTTCGAGCTGTTGGCTCTCGTCAGTACAAGGTAGGTATGCGACGACCGACATGAGAATCTTTTGACTATAGTCAATAGTCACATGCCGCTATTGTAAAAATACCGGGATGTACTATAGTCAAAGGATTCTCATGTCGGTCGTCGCATACCTACCTTGCACTGACGAGAGCCAACAGCTCTAAACTGCAGTCTGCAAGTGGTGTGTGACGACTGGCAAGGGAGCTCCTTTAAGTAGGATCAGTCTTTCGGCTGGTGTTTGTTGCAATCGAAGCATTAGCGTTTTGATGGTAATATGCAATTATTACACTTAACGCGCCAGACTTGTAACTTTGGTTGCAGTCTGGTTAATTTCATCATAGTAAAATAAGGATTTATTGAGGAGTTTGCGACTAAAAATATTATGTTTAATATTCCGCCCTCTAAAAGCACACTTGATCTATTCAAAGTATATCGAGAGTTATAGCAAAAATAGCCTTTAGCAATAAGTGACCTCTATCATTTCCTACCAGTCGATTTTGACTGGAAAATGATAGGTTTTAACGGGATTTGCCCTAAACCGGTTACTCAGTGATTCGGTGTCAGAAAAGTATAGTTACCATGTACTCATATATGCATGGGACCGCCTTGCCTGAACGTATGAAATTGCAATTGCAAAATATAATTCAAAGTCGTGGCGATTCAAGCATTTTTAAGCTCCGAGGAGCGATTAAAATTGATATTGAACTGTAAATACGTAAATAGACAGGCAAGCAAAAGCCCACCAAAAATTTATAAACATTGAACTTTTCTTGAATCTTTTTGTGTAATCGTTAGCTCAAAAACCGCATATTGGATGGTAGTTGGTACATTATAAGTCGTTCCGTTCCTCACCATGTGTTGTACATGGGTCAGACTATAGTTTGTCAAAAACTTTTTTCTTGAAGTTGTTGTAAAACATGAATTTTTAAAGAGATTTAATATATATTTTTGGACTTTATATTGTCTTTTTCTTGTGTTTTCAAAATTCCCTTTCAGGTTTAATTTTAAGAAAGTGTTAGTACTGTACTTACTGTGTTAGATTTATAGTGTTACGACGTCCAATTCACCATCAGTGAAGCAGTTAAGCATAAACAAACAGTAAGTATAAATTTTATATTATTCTCCATGTCAAACAGTCATTTTGAACAGTTTTTGTGAGCGTTTAATATTTATTTTTGGAAAATATAATAGAAGTCCTTCAGACGCGAAAAGATGGATCGTTCACATCCTCACCTGGATAATCAGGATAAAAAAAAGACTAATCTAATTGTCGACATTTTGCCGGAGTTATTAATATCGGACCTCTGGGAGGGTTGACCCATTACTCGAGGGAACAACAATAAAAAATGAAACTACAACACAAAAACAAAAAAGAGATTGGTGAAAAAAAATTATACTTAAAAAAACTAAAAAAAAGCTTTAATAGCAAACCGAACTAAAAAGTAAAAAATAATGTTTAAATATTTTATTGTAAAAAAGCGTGGGGTGCAATAAAAATATAGTAAAAAGCATCCCACGCTTTTTTACAATAAAATATATAAACATTATTTTTTACTTTTTAGTTCGGTTTGCAATTAAAGCCTGTTTTTTAGTTTTTTTAAACTATAACTTTTTATCAAGTGCCACTAATTTTTATAATTACATTGAAATAAAATATGTTCCAATTATTTATACATAGAAGGGGTGTTTACGGATAGCAGAGCATCCGCAAACTGGCAGGAAAAGATATTATATATGTTATTATTTATCATAAAAGAGAGGAAGAGAGCGGACTGTACTGCGAAAAAGAGATTAAATGGATCCTACCTTTTAATTCTTCCGGATGATGTCTCCAACATCCAGCTTCCTTCCGAAGGCCTCCAGATAGATAATCCAATTCGTCAACAAATATGCACACCAAAGACCATATCTTATATGAATCTTTGCACACACAAAGGTTTATGCGGTAAAGATATTAGTTATTAGTAAACAAGAGTGGGTAAATAAAAAGTATAACTGGCGGTGTTGACAGCACTATGATCAAACATAGAATCTCTTTTCCAGGACAGGTACGATAAGAAAACAAAAAAAATCTCTTTCTTGGTATCGCGAAAAGCTACACAGTGAACAAAAAAAAAATAACTGAGCGTATTTTATTTTAACTGATTATGCGGTGAATACAAAATTAACAAAGAAATAAACAAATCAAAAAAGAACAAGGGAAACAAGTAATATAAAATTCCTTATCCAAAAAATTATAATATTTTTATTGTCAGTGGTAGCTGGTAAAATTTAGGTTAGCTTTAATTTAGTAATGATGAATGGGACCCAAGTGCCAAGTTTTAAGGGATGACTACCAAAACCAAACGAAGAAGTTTTGTGGAAAAAAATATTTAAATTTTGCGAATTTTCTTTTAAAAAGTGTGTTGTCCACCCTGGGATGTAGGAAAGTACTTGTAAAATATTTTTCAGAATAAGGAGGAAAATATAAGGATGGGCTTTTAATTTTATTAAGAAATCTCGATATTTTTATAAAGCTACAACACCATTACAAAACTTTTTTTATAAAGAATTCTTTGACAAGAAAAAAACCGTAGCCCCTACAACACATCTTATTGAAATATACAGACTAATTTCAAGATAATGTAAAACCGTGTGTATTACGGGTATTTTTCTTTGGATTTAAAAACATCTTATGATCTGGATGTTGTAAAAACGGAAAAAGCTATTATACCAATTTAACCCGACAGTAAAGTGATATTTTAGCGGACTCGGTCTAGTGAAGTAGAAACAATAATGGTAATGAATGGCTTTTGCCATCAATTAAACGTCAAAGTTTGAAGTGCTCTAAACTTCACCAAATATATACATTAAATTCGGCATAAAAACTCGACTCTATATCATTATAAAATATCAATTGAAGCACCATTTCTGACTTTAACGTATACACCGTGTGTACAGTATGATGGTATAGTCGTTTGCGATGTTACCATGCATATAAAGAAAGCAACAACAACTTTACGAACTCGTTAAAATACCGTTACTCTATGCACTATTCCGCCCGCAAATTGAATCATTTACCTTTATAGGTTTTTAATGTACGTCGGCTTGTTTGATGACACCAACTGAAACTAAACTAAATTGAAGACCCGCTATACACCCCTTTTAGCCATTAGTGTCAAAGATTAACAACTGAAATTTGGAACATACTAAATAAACATCACTTTTTGACATTATAGACAGAGCTGTTCCTAAGCACTATAAGCACTTTTGTGCTCGGGAGCATTATGCTTAGAAGCACTTTAAAAACGATGATTAGTGTTTCGAGCACTTTACAAAAGGGCTTAGTGCTTAGTAATCGCATAAAGTGCTTAGGAGCACTCAAAAAATCTGTCCAGCACTTAAAAGTCTAGTGAGAGAGGCATCATTTTTACACGAAATTTTTGTACTGGTCATGGGTATATAAACACCGCTAAACTTTAAACTCACATCCAATTTTGGAGAAAAAAAAGAGACTATTTTGAAAAAAAATTATATAAATGACAATACTATACATTGCGATGGCTCTGGGGTTATCAAATTTGTTCATATATCATCATCATATGACACTACAAGCACAAGCATACGAGTTTCATCCAAAAATTATATTTTTATCATAATGTCTGGTCAGAAGTGGCGAAATGTTTTGTCCAACACAATAACTAACTAATTCCTCATCAGATGTACAATAGCTCACCTAGAGTCCTCTGTCTCAAAAAATAGTGTTTCTGTTTCTTCCCTTACAAAACGAAACCACCAAATTTTTTGAAAATTAGAATGGAATATTGAATTACCCAAAAAAAAAGAAAAATTCTACCAGTCAGTTAGCGACGCTTTAGTCATTTTGATCTTCTTCGATGTTTCTACATACATCATTCGAGCCAGCGCGCGATAAAATAAAGAAAACTCGTAACACCACCATGACATAAACAATTTGAGTTAATTATTACGGCTTTTATTTATTTTATTGTTTGCATAGTTGAACCGCGAAGCAAGTGAAAACATAGAATTGACCGAAATTTCGGTAAATGACTAACAGCCAATTTCACAATCGTTGGTTAACTAATAGTTAGGTGTTAAATATTGATTTATTATAAAAATCTGTTTCAAAATGTCTGGTTAACTTGAAGGTCTTGGTTATCTTATGGTTAAGTAAACCAGAAGTGAGGTCCTGGTTAATTAAGAGTATGACAACAACTATCACATCAATTTTTATTTTGTAAGAAAGTGATTCAATTTATTTCTATCAATGGATTTCGCAGATTATAATGTGAATACTTATACACTGCTTGCAGTAATGCTGAAGAGATTAGGATGCCTAAAATACTTAATATTTGTAGTTTTCAGGATAGTGGGAATTTGATACACAAACAAATATCAAATAAACATGTTATTTGTAAATAATATAATAATAATAATTTCAAGATAGTTTGTATATAACTTAAATTTAATACCCGTAATTTTGTCACTGTAAATTTACTTATGTATTTGATTCTTTGCACACATGTAATGTTGTACTTTGTTCCTTGCATTTCGTTTTTGGCATGTTGTATTTTGTAAAATTGTCCTGTAAGTGGAGTATTCTCTTGGGCAATAAATTCTTTGTTATTCTTATTAGTTATTGGCATTCCCGCTAAATTAAAAAAATATGTAGTACATTCAGCAAATTATATTTCTCCTAGATTATTTTTCTGAGCTGCCTTTGTTGGCTTTTATCCATTTTTTTATAAATAAATAACATTAAATTTAAATTTTTTAAAAGTGCTTAGTGCTCGTGAATTTTAAGCACTTTTTCAGAGTGCTTAGTAATCGTGAGCACTTTACTATTAACAGCGCTTAGTGCTCGGAAAATTAAGCACTTTTTTCAGTGCTTAGTGCTCACGAGCACTTTTTGTTAGTGCTCGGCACAGCTTTGAATGGATGACTTTTGTCCTCAATTAAACGTCAAAGTTTGAAGTGCTCTAAACTTTATAAAAGACCTCACCAAATATATACATTAAATTCGACCTGAAGACTCGACTATATATCAATTTAAAATATAAATTGAACCACCATTTCTGACTTTGACGTATACTGTGTGTACAGTTTCATGGTATAGTCGTTTGAGATTTTACCGTGCATATAAAAAAGGCAACAACTTTACGACCTCGTTAAAATACCGTTACTCTCTATACTATTCCGCTCGCAAATTGAATCACTTACCTTTATAGGTTTTAATGTACGTCGGCTTGTTTGATGAAACCAACCGAATGGTTCACCGGCGTTAATAATGAGCTTGTAAAGTTTTTGTAGCATTTTTCATCTACCCAGTAAAATTGAAGACCCACTATACACCCCTTTTTTCATTAGTATTAAAGGTTAACAATTGAAATTTGGAACATACTATATACTTAATAAACGTCACTTTTTGAAATATAATGATTTTTTTTCATACATCGGTTTCACTGGAAGTAACTAACTTTTGATTTTCAAATGGTATATTGTTGCATTTCTGAATTCTGCATAATTTTCTGAACCCAATGATACCACATCAGTATCAAGTTAAATGTCAATATTTATTATAATTCAATTTTTAGATTTCCATTTAAGTATGCCATGGCTTGTTGTTTATTTTAATTGATCTATGTAATGCTAAAAAAATCGAAATTCAGTCGAAAATACTAAATTATGTGATATATGAGCAAATAATAAAGTGCATAAAAATGGTTTTTGGGATAAAGCACATTTATTTCAAATGGAACGAAGAAAATGCAATTTTACTGTAATTAAATGGTGGCTTTGAAAACAACGAACTATTTAGCTTATCAAACATTTGTTGGTTTACTGGTGTTTTTAATGCGTCTTTAAAAATTGTTTAAACTTATTAATTTTCAAAATGCCGCCAATTTATGGAAGAGATGAATAAGTGGATATGTAAATAACGTGCGGCCAAACAATGATTCTTTTGAGAAGGTTTTTAATTCCGGATGAGGTTCACAAATTTGGAGTTATTTAACCGACAAAATATTATACGACATATTGGTGACGAGAAAATCAAAGGGTATTTAGTTTCGATGTTTGGTTTAGAACAATCGTAGTACAATCATTGGCCCAATAAAATTGGAGGCATCCTTGACTGGTACTAGATACTTGGAATTCCTGCAAAATGAGACTGAAGAGATTTTAGAAGAATTACCTGTGAATTTAGAACATGGAATGTATTTCCAACAAGATTGCGTTCCTTCCTCTAATTCAAGAATAGTACCAAAGATTCGGAGAAAATGTCATTTCGACGAATGGTCCTGAGGTGGCCTCCAAGGTCACCTGATTTGACTCCCCTAGATTTTTTTGTTTGGGGTCACTTATCAAATAATACAACCGCAAATATCTGAAGCTAGGAGTAAGAGGCGCAATTAATAGCATAACGGTCCCGTTTATGAAGTATATATAATGTTCCAAATTTCAATCGTTTATATTTAAAACTAAAAGAGAAAAGAGGAGTGTACCATGAACATGTTACACGTGGTATAGTTCCCACAAACCTCAAAAAGCTCGAACAAACATGCTTTGTTCATCATATTGGCATCTTCAATGAATTAATACCAGATTTAATCAACTCCAGAATGCCAACATAGTTCGTAATATATGCTCCGAGTATTGGAGTGTAGTGTTGAAATGTTTTTGTGGAAACAGTCAGAGGCAATATCACATCAAAGGTACAACTTCCTCCAGGACATCATTTCTGATTTGGTAGTTTGCTAAGCCATCTTTGACTTTCAGAGACTAAGTTCTGATCTAACCTGAATGTATCATTGCTGTGTCAATTTAAAGCTAACCCACCTCTATATAAGAGTTGCAATGCAACTATTTTTGTTGATTCCACACACTCTTCTGGCAAATGGTTAATTTTAAAAATCTAATAACCTGAAAGACTACAACTAATAAAACACTTGAGGTAAGTGCTTAAGCTTATTTACTTTTTACAAAAACTTACAAACAATATATAAATAAATTTGCTAAATAATAAAATTCTGCTACGACCAACATTCTGTTTGATATCGGCCAGTTTTTTCCATAGTTTCTATAAAGCGTGTTGCATCACTTTCGTTCATGTTGCCACATTCCTTGCAAACATTAACGAATGACTTCCTCACTTCTTGAGGCATAAGTTTGGCGTTCCCAGCTACGAAAATATAAGCTTTCTTCTCCAGTGCTGCCCAGACCAAAGCTTTGTTTTCTAATATTTTGTCTTGAACATATCTAGAAGAAAGAAATACAACTGTTCAGTATTAAACAAAAATAATATTTGTAAACATTGATGAATTATGAACTCTAAAAATGACTATATGTATACAAGTTAATATTTAAAATAAAATTACTTTTTTAAATCAATATACTAAGAAATTTTGCCTTCATCAGTGAACACCTTGTGGTAGGATGCATTGCAAATATACACCTTGTTTACAAAGCACTAAATAAAAAAGTTTTTTTTTCTTCTGATTTTTCCCCCCAAAACTTACATTTTTGCATCTTGATCTCTTGAAAATGCTGAAATTAATTTCAGTTTCCTTTCCTCCTCCAATTTAATGAAATCTCGTTTACATAAAAAGTCTTTATTTTTATAGCGACATCCATAAAATAGAATTAAGTTTTCTGGAGTTGAATTTTCTTCTATGGACCTCTCAAAAATGTAATTTCTAAATGGAGCTACACCCGTTCCAGGTCCTACCATAATCACAGGGAAATTCTAGAAATTACATACGTATACTTACTTAATTACAAAAATATATAAAAATTATTCTTTCTAAATATTTAATATTTTCATTATACATCAAAGTTGGTTAAATGTTACTAAAAGTTTAAAATACAAATCTTTCAGTCTTAATTTGACTCTACTATATGTACTAGGAAATATCTTGCTTACCCGATTTTTCGGAAAATTAAAACTGCCATGCTTAAGCCAGGATAAAATTTTGTCTCCTTCTTGTAAATCTGCCAAATAATTGGAACACAATCCTACCCTCTCCTTGACTAATTTGGTTTTATATTTCACCACAGCTAAAAGTATATGGATCTCATCGTGATGACTCTTATAACTACTAGCAATCGAAAATTCTCTGGGCTTTATGGGCGGCAATATTTCAAACAACAGTTCTTTCGTGATATTTTTGGTCGCATGAGGAAAATCCCTTAAAACCTCAACTATATTCCTCCTGGGTCTATTAGTATACGCATACATGTCAGTTTGGCCTTCAGCTGATGTAAATTCGACACATTTTTCCCTTTCTAATTCACTGTCAGTTATCTGAGCCAGAATATTGAATGTATGTCGCCTAGGTATGGCCATCAAATCAAAATATTCATCACAAAGCTGTTCAAAAGTCACTTTGTATCTTAAGACTTCAGGGACAGGAATTTCTGGATCATTTTGAGAAATATTTAAAATTGTTTCTGGTTCAATCGCCACACCATTTGAAGACAAAACTTCTTTGAATTCCTCTATCTGCCAAGACAGGTTTCTAGGTCGCAGAACTATCAGATCTCCAGGAGTGTATTCCTGTCCGTCAGTTTTAAGTTTAAGCAATCGTACATCCTAAAACAAGAGTTTAAGTGTATTTATTTTATTTATTTATTTATCATTGTTATCATGTAGATATACATTGTATATATGTGAACGTCAATAAAAAATATAGAGCAAAAGCAAACAATATGTAGAACATTAAAATACAACTATAAAAAATATAAAAATACAATATTAAAATACAAATATAAAAACACAAGTATAAAATACAATATAAAAATGACAACCATTTCCATTGCATGTCCTCCGAACTATTATATTGAATGATTCATGTATTCTTCAATTGAATAAAAACTCTTACTACTAAGAAATACTTTTAAGTGTGTGTTGAATTTTTTTACACAGTTTACATGTTTTAATTCAATTGGCAGTTTATTGTGCAACTGGATTCCTTTATATTGAGGGGATTTATCATAATTTGCAGTTTTGTGGTATATTGAACTAAGGGTATCTCCGTGCCTTGTATTATAAGTGTGACTATAGTTAAGGGTAAAGTCATTTATGTTTTTTTTTTACATATTTCATTGTATTAAGTATATATATATATATATATATATATTGTTATGTGCTGCCCTCTAACAGAGAGGAGAGTGTAATTACTCCCTGGCTAGTAGGGTGGCGCCATCTATGAGCCAATTGACGAACAATCGCCTAGCACATAGTAGAAAACTCTGGAGGATTCTAGAATGTTATGGAATAGGATTCTGGTACATTCTATGGGTGTATATAAAGAGGTGAATCCAGCAGATGGGGGAACAGTTCAGTTCAGTGAAGTATACAGTACAGTTCTAGTATACAGAGAGAGTTTTTAGGTTAGACAAGAGTTGACAAGTTTAAGAAGAAATGTAAAGTACATAGTGTTTTAAAAGTAGTGAATTTATATTAGATTAAGTTATTATTAGTTGTGTAATTTTTAAGTATTTACTAGTGTAATTTTAGTGATTAATAAAATAGTGGTTAGTGAAGATTCTTGTTGCAAGTTATTTGAACCTACAGAGTGTTTATGTAAATACATAACAATATATTTGTGACGGTAAGTATTTTATTGGCCACAAAGTATTGTCTACAGGATTCTCTGGGTCTTATATTATATAATAATCTGATGTCTCTTCTGCAGGACAAACACACGATTTATGTTGGATGCACATCCCAAGCGAAAATGTTATATGTTAAATGAGAATATGCTAGTGCATAATACACACTCAATAGAGCCTCTCTGCAAAGAACACCCTTTAGTTGCTTCATGACATAATAGGCTTGTATTAATTTTGTGTAAACCTGATTTATCTGTAGATCCCAACATAGACTGTCATCTATAATTGTACCCAGAAACTTTACTGATTTAGAGAAGCCATCATTAGGAATTTCTAATGTGAGATCATTTGTGGGTGTTCTTCTTTTGGAAAAGTAAAGGCATTGAGTCTTACTGATATTCAAAATAAGAACGCGCATATCATCACGCATCTCTCCATTCCGGGTGAAAACCTTGTAAATTCATCAGTGCAGTCCATATAAATTAAATTTAGTATGTTATGGATTAGCGGTCGAGAAAGGTCGTGGACATTGGCGTACAAAATAATTTTATAACTGTCCAATCTGGAAGTGCGTATTAAATAATAATAATAATGAGTACATCAAATAGTGGACGTATATATGTGCATAAGAAATTGAATTTTAATTTTGATGAAATGTTCTACTTTAGGTTTTTGAATAATTCTGAACAACTTTCGTTAATAAAATTATCCGATAAAAAATGACTAATATGATTTTCTGATTTTTTACGTTTATTTTGGTATTGCAAAGGGTTTGCACTTGTAGGGGGCGAATATTTTTTTGGCCATGAGTGCATCCTATTTTGTTCTATAATTAAGTAAAATTTGGTTCAAATGGGAAAAAATTATAAGGGTGTCTTCATCTGAAGTGTGTCATGCTGTATATAGTTTGGTAGAAAATAAAGGTTTTACAACTGTATAGATTACTTTATGTTGTATGTATATATTGAAAAATTTCTAATAAGGATATTGTAACTGGGTAACTCAAAAAAAATATACACATTTTTTACACAATAGGTTTAAAATGTCGTGAAACGAAATTTCAGATTTGAGCGAAAAAAAAATTTGTGTGTTGGTCTGTCTGTAACTTTTTTGTGCTCATGTTTACTCCGAACCCGTCTATGATATCGACTTGAAATTTGCTACACTTATGTACTATAACGAGATCTCGAACTAGATTATATCTTGATCTAATTCCGTTCACGGGTTCGGGGGTAAATGGGGTAAATAGACAAAACAAACAAGTAAGAGTTCATAAAATTGCATGTACGAAAAGTCAAGGTCTAAATTTTTTTTTTTTTTGGCATCAGTCACCTTCAAATATCGCCCTCCAATACCACCCATACACTATTATGAAAGGGGGTAAAAAAAACAAAAATGCGATTTAGTGTGTCTACAAGAACGAAATATTTCAAAATATTTTTTGTCATTAGCTATCCCCTCTACCGCTCCCATTCCTACCCCCATGTTATTAGTAAAAAGTAAAAAATTAAATTAGGATATAGTGAGTGTACGAGAACTAAGAGACTTTATTTTTTTGCATTAGCCACCTCCGCCCTATATTTTTAAAAGGAGTAAAAAATTTAATTGGGATGGGGGGTACTTGCCAAACTTTTTACCCCATTTTTATTTACCACAAAGCAAATGTTATAATAGTATCTATCGTATTGAAATACCTACACATTAATGAAAAAATTGCACCATATTTTGTAGGATTTGCATCTTTAATTAAGTATTTTAGAACAAATTCATGGGTCGGTAGACTTAATTTTATTTGATAATATCTGTAAAATATTCTGTTAGTCAAATAATGTAGGTATTTTAAGATTATAAAGAACTGTTTTAATACGGCCCTGACTTTTCGCCCGGAATGGCGTCGCCGAGGTCATATTTTCATTTTCAATACATCAAAGGTGCCGCTTTGGAGTTAGTCTGCTGATTGTTTCTTATGCTGTGGTGTTGTTATGACACCATTCCTTATTATTTGCAAGATATCTGATATTTTAATATTTAGTTTGTTTGCATCAATTGCTGATAACAACAGAGTGGTATCATCTGCAAACATTACAGTTTGTCCGTCTTGAATTTTATTAGGAAGGTCGTTAACGAAAAGCAAGAAAATCAATGGTCCTAATACTGATCCCTGTGGTACACCCATATTTAGATTATATTCATCAGATAAATAATTTGATACTCTAACTTGAATTTTTCTGTCCATTAGAAAAGTGCGGATTAGGTTCAATGGCACCCCTCTAATACCTAATTTCTCTAGCTTGTACAAAACGAAATCAATGTTAAGAGTGTCGAAGGCCTTGCTAAGGTCGAGAAGAGTCCTCAGGGAATAAACATGTCACTGCACACTGTAGAGTAGTCTACTGGAGGTTGTTGCAGCTTAGAAATTAAGAATGATTCAGTGCAATGTGTGAACCGTTACTATTGTCTAAGAAAATTTGAGAAAAATAGTTTTGAATCATAACATAAAAATCTCAGGAAACACTAATATTAAAGGTATTAATACAACAGCATCTGCGGTATGTGACTTTATGGAAATGGCTAATTTGTTTTAGGTAGAACAAATCAGGGAATGTCAAAGATCATGACTACAGAAATGTCATTTTGTGTCAACGGTTATAACAGCTGAGATTTATAAAAGTAAACAAAGACGTTATAAGTGTTTATGTTTAGGATTTTTGTTTGTGATTTACTTTAAAAATATGCCGAAACCCAGACTATTTTCACATTGTGCTGTGTCAAAATGCCAGACAAAATATGATGGACACGTATTATTTTTTTTTAGATTCCCAAAGACAATACTGAAAAGTGAATAAAGTAAATGTAAATAGTAAATAATTACTGTCATTAAAGAAAAATAATTTATATAATTTACAGGTGCATTGAGTGGCTGACACTATGTGGGAGAATGGACCTAAATGAAAAAGGAGTTCTGATAGCGTGCTATAAAGATGTTTAAAAATTCATATCTCTGCCAATATTAATCGAATGGAAATAAAAAATAAAAGGAAATTGTTCATAATCGAATTCTTTACAATTTTCATTTGAAGCATTTTGTGATCCGAATGACCATGTTTGAGATTTTAGCGAAGAACGCGCGTATTTCCGTTGCGTCACAAAACTATCAAAATTAAAAAAAAATCCATCTCGGCTCCCATAGGTCGTACGAAGTTAAAAAAACACGAAATTGTGCGGATTTATTTTATTACCTATAATTTTCATGTGTACATATTTTACAGTAAAATTGTTACTTTCCGAGTTTTTTGCGAAAAACCGATATTTTTTACTTATTTTTTCCTACCACAAAATAAGCCTATTCCCAAAATTTCAGCCCACTCTGAATTACTTCACCCAAATCGACAAATTTCGTCCCATTTTATTGGGCTATAAATAGATCCATACGAAAAAAATCACCATAACTAGTATCGAACACGTATTAGATTTAAGGCATGATATAGTGAGGTTGTGTTGTTTGTTTTCTCCGAGTATGTAGCGACCTTGAAAATGTGACGTCACATGCAGCTGCCCTTTATACCTATGCCAATGAGAATTTTATTATTTTTTTAAATTTAAATATTTTATTCCTACTTGGAAATGTTCCGGCGAAGTTTCTCGTTCATTTCCTAATATTGTAGCTGTAAAATCTGTGCTCCTTCTAGTAGAATAATAAATGGATTGTTGTTTATTTGCACTTTTCAGATTGCTTGATACATTAGTGGACACATTCCACCTAAAAAATAAATAGGTATATAATATAATCAATTTACCAAAATATAGATATTTAGTTATATACCTTGGTAATATTGTAAAATTCTTTGGCAATGGTTGAACCCCAACTGGAAGTGGATACAGTACTAACAAATTTTTCCACAATTCTTCTATCCAAGGATCAACTGTGGCATCATAACCTAAATCGTGTTGATCGTCACCTAGCCCAAGTGGCAATAAGGCTTGTGCACCCAATTGCAGAATCCTTTTGTGCAGTCTTTTCGCTACAAAATTAAATTTTACATAACTCGAATCTCCAAGACCAAATACTGCATATCTAAAATATAAAGTTTATTAAAGAGTAATACTCACTGTCTCAATAACTTTATATACCTTAATTTATGCAATACATCCGTTGGCAAACTTTTTCTTAACATGAATTTCCAAAAGGTTTTCATATTATCCGGTTCTTCACCTTGTCCAGTTGTCGAGCAAACAAATACCACACATTTTTCATTTATTAATTCTAAAACATCATATTCATCTAAGGATTTTACTGTGCTTCTAAAATAAAAACGTTTTGATTCTCTCCAAATTCTTTCTGCTACGTCTTGTGCATTGCCGGTTTGTGAGCCATACAAAATTGTTAATTTTTCATGTTCAAAGTTCATTGTGTGAAAAAAATTGGTTAGTATTGTTAACGAAAAAAACTTAAAACATTGATTAAACACTTCCGTCAATTTACATAAATGTATATTATTACATAAATAACATATATAATTTAATGATTTCATACAAAAAATATAAAATATTAGTCAATTCATGTCACTTACTCTTTTAGGTTAATGAAAAATCAGAACCAGCTGTTTTTGGCATAGGTCAGTTAGGGGAATTCATGGAGACTTTTGAATTGAAAAAAATGTACTATTAATTTGTACTTAGTGGCAAACTTTAACGTCAGTTGACTTAACTTGGCATTAGATAACATTTTTACTTTTGAACGTCGCGCTTTGCTTTACTTTTAATTCCAAAAATTTCACTAAAGTGGATACAACCAAACATAAACAATTCTATTTTTGGCAACACTGTTCTTTATTTGTATTTTTAGCTGTCTAATCACACGGCGAAAGTGAAATTAATATTTACTTCAAATGTGGATACGATACGTAAATTTGGTGTTTTTAGATTATTTTCGTACTGCAGGCATTTTAAACATATGTGATACAAATACTTAAGATTCTTTGTCCTTGTCTTGCTCCTGTGCATAGCGGTGGTCCTTTGTCTGTGTCTGCTGTGGGTCTGGTTCTGTTCTGATTGCTGTACTTGGATATGGATTTAAAATGTTAATGCTCGTTACGTCATTCGGCATTTACAGACTTGTTTAATATAAAAGTGAATTGCGAACAACCTTCAGTAAAAATTCATTGTGAAATAGTGGTTTTAATCGCTTCAAAATGTTGCTATTATTGTTGAGAACGTGTGTTGGTGCGGACGATAATGAATGTTTTCCAAATGTTTTGGCTACCTTTTGAAAAAACTTTTTCACATAATATTTATGGCCATTATCAAAATGTGCAACAGCGAAAGGGTCCTTAATGATAATAAAGTGTGTTCTTACGCCTTTAAGGCGTTTCGGTACGAAAAAGTCGTACCAAATTCAAGCTCAAAAATTCCTTTTCCAAGGAGTGGACATCGGATAGGTGCAGATTCGTCGAATTTTTATTCTTTTGGAGGATACAACCCTTTAGTGAGGGATGAGGTTGAGCACCACGAGGACGATGATTTCTGGGTTCAGTCATATCCTCTGTTTCAAGAGTTATGGAAGTTTAATTTCGCTTCGAAGCAGTGGACAAGATTCCGAAATAGTGAAACGCTTCCCATGGAGTTGGCATCTAATGCACTAGTTCTTCACCGGAATATCTTGATGGTATATCTTTGTGTAAGGGTTATATTGATTAAAAGTGTAAAGGGTAAGCTATATATCTCCTATATTGAACGAGCTGGAAAGCGTTGCGATAATATTGAATTTTATAAAATGAGTATTATATTGTGCTTTAGTCTGAACCTTGTAATATATATAGGTATTAGATTTATAACTTTAAACCAACTCGAGAAATAACTAAATAGAGAAAAGGATACAATTTTGCGATTTATGACAACGACATGTTAAATGACATTATGTTTTAACTACAATCGTATGTGCTAATATGGGATGTACCACATGATTTTGAATGTAGTAAGTAGTAATTTACAGTGTGGCAAAACCCCCCAAGAAGTGTCCATATGCACTTAACGTAGTATGTGGGTGCGTGTTATATCAACAGTAGACAGTGTATATATCACAGCCTGTGTGTTATTTTCTTAACATACATGTGTGTTAGGAAAATGTCAACAGTCACAATAAACCGCATGTCATATTTTAAATTGTCAAATGAAAAATAGTTGTTTTTTTCTATCGTTCTGTTGTACAAGTCGCTGCAAAGTGTTTCATACACTCATGTGATTTCCGCACTTGGACTGCGGCCCTGAGCTACAATATTTCCACTCGTGGGTTAAGTTTTTGTTTTTGCGCTCGTTATGTAGTATACAGGGTTACTGGTAATTCGATACATTCCTTTGGAGATGTGATGGGGCATGAGCTAAGGAGTAAATCTAGCCCTAACATACATTATGCAAAACTCAATAGTTTTTGAGATATTTAAATTTTTTTGTTTTTCTCAAAAAAGTAGATCTTAATGTCTTAAAAGTTAATTTCCGAAAAATCTACTTGACATTTTTAAATTTTTTTTTACTGCAAACATTTCAATCGTGAACATTTAAAATAAAAACTTGTAAAAATTTTTTTTTTAAAATCAGTTATGAAATTTACCTATTAGGTTTTTTCAAAAAAATATTAATGTAGCACGCGTACAAATTATTATAAAAACTTCCTTATTTCAATAGCTATCTAACTAGGTAGAAATGTTTAATGTACCCTTGATAGTTCTAATAAAAAATTAGTAAAGATAATGCCGGTGGCGGAATTTATTAAACGGCTAATCGTTCATTTTCATTTAAGTCAGTCAGTCCTTGACTTTGACGTTTGTGCATATATGTCATTAACTGACATTCTTATCTCCGTGTCCCTTAAGTTTGTTGGTCTTGTTAAATTAGTTATCGAAGATTTTGATTTTGCTCCTAGTTGTTGTTATTGTATTTTATGGCCGCATATGCCAACGCAGAATACTCTGATATCTTGTTTGTCTATGGATACTGTGGCGGCAACGCTGCTGAAGCTCGCCGAGAATATGGTCTTTGGTACCCTAACCGCCGCTTACCAAATGCACGTGTATTCAGTACGGCATATCGAAATATCGCTGAAACTGGCTCCGTGAAATGTAGAAGAAGTGACGCTGGTGCTCCTCCCGTTTATGAAGCAGATGATGAGGAAGAAATATTGAGGTATTTTGAGGAAGATCCAACTATTTCAACTAATAAAGTCGCAAGACTAACCGGAGCATCACAATGGAAAGTTTGGTCTACGATACGTAGAGTTGGATGTCATATTTACCACTATACCCCTGTCCAAGGCTTGGAGGAAGGTGATCCTGGAAGGAGAGTGGAATTCTGCCGCTTTATGTTAAATTCAGATGCAGAAAGTGCAAATTTTTTAACAAGTATTTTATGGATGGACGAGTCGAAATTTAATCGCGAGGGTATAACAAATTTCCACAACCTAAATTATTGGGCAGAGGAAAATCCCAAGTTAACACATGAAACTAGTTTCCAAATGAAGTTTTCTATTAATGTGTGGATGGGAGTCATTGGCCACTATTTAATAGGGCCACACTTTCTTCCTCAAAATTTAAAAAACGGGGAAATCTATGAAAAATTTTTAAGAAATGATCTGGCGGTGATTTTAGAAGATGTTCCTCTCGCCGTCAGACAGCGAATGATATTTCAGAATGACGGTTGTCCAGCACATTATCGGCTGACAGTTACTTGATCAACGTTTCCCTAACCGTTGGATTGGAAGAGCGGGCCCAATACCTTGGTCAGCGAAGCCCTGACTTAACACCCCTTGATTATTACGTATGGGGTCATATGAAGGAGGTGGTCTATGCCACACCAGTCAATACTATAGAAAACCTTAGACAAAGGATAGTCGTTGCTGCCCAACACATAAGGCCAGACAACCAGAGTAACAAGGACGGAAATAAGAAGACGCTACCGTGTCTGTATACGGAATAGGGGCTCCCATTTTGAGCAAGACATATAAAAAATAAAGTACAACTTTGAAATTAATGAAGAATTAAACTCTACTTTTAAAATGTTTTTTTACTGTTTATCTAAAAATAAAATTCGTACTACTTGTGTTATTTTTACTAGTATTTTCTTAGAACTATTAAGGGTACATTGAACATTTGTACCTTGTTAGATAGCTATTGAAATAAGGCAGTTTTTATAATAATTTATACGCGTGTTACGTTAATATTTTTTTGAAAAAACCTAATAGGTAAATTTCATGGCTGATTTAAAAAAAAATTTTTAAAGTTTTTATTTCAGATGTTCACATGATCGAAATGTTTTCAGATATTTTTCATTCCAAATGGATATCTATAATATTGAACGAGTAATCCAGTAAAAAAAAATTTTAAAATGTCAAATAGATTTTTCGAAAATTAACTTGTAGGACATTAAGATCTACTTTTTGAGAAAAACAAAAAAAATTAAATATCTCAAAAACTATTGAGTTTTGCATAATATATGTTAGGGCTAAATTTACTTCTTAGATCATGCCCCATCACATCTCCAAAGGAATGTATCGAATTACCAGTAACCCTGTATACTATACTCCACTGGTTGGTTTCTATAGTAACAAGTAGAAGAAAATTTGACAATAAGTTAGTCAAGTTATATTTAAGAAATATTTTTTGTTTTTATGGCTTATTCGAGGACTTATTTCATGCTTGTAGATAAAAAGTTATATATTGCAATAAAGGTGGTGACACCTTTACCACCCTTCAGTTATTGCAAAAAGACATATAGTTAAAACAACCCTTCTAAAATGTCGATCCCGAGGTCAATCCTCATTTCAATATCATTTAGTTTTTTATACAATATCATGTACGTTGTAGTCTATGTCAATGATTTAAGCCAAGTTGTGTGATATTTATACCAGAACTAAGTATATTGATAAGAGTATTAATTACAAAATTAATTTTTGGCGATCAACAATAAGCCCCGTATAATTCTCTCAATTTATTAGACGCAAAAAATATGTTGTGTTCATTTAGCTGATAAATGTTACCAAACCAAATTATCTAAATTTATAAATATGTACCATGTATATAGCTCTGAGCGAATTTGGTAATTTTATTTAATTACGTTTTAATAATGTGAATTTTATGCTTTCAAATTATAAATGAAAAATATAGATAGATACAAACAATAAAATTTCATAATTGATCTTCAACCATAAAATAAATAATTTTACTAATTATACTAATAGTAATAAACGAAAAAGCAAGGTCAGTTAAACGAGTCTTAATTAAATATTACAAAACTCTGCATACATAAAGATCTGTTGATATTTGTTGAGAGTTGAGTAGAGATTAAGAAATAATTTCTAAAATGGTTTTTATATATTGAGAACAAGGTTAAATTCTCATTGGTCTCGCCTGTTACACTCATCAAAATGTGAGGATATAGATAAGTATAAGTCAATTTAATTTACATGATTAATAACTTAGGCCAAAATATATTTATTTTTAATACACCAGCTGGGGAGCTCAGCTAGATGCCTTTGCAATTGTTATTATTTCTCATTTCAATTAAAAAAAATCGTTTAAGTAGACCATGACTATAGTGGTATTGTTGATTGCATTATATTCATCTATGATTATATAATTTGTGAAATTGCAAGTATTAACAACAAATCAGTTTTGCTTTTACATCTGATCTAAGCATCAAGTCAAGCATGAAATAGAAGTAAATAAAAACATCTTCCTCTTTCTGTCGAACTAGCTAGATACAAAGTGAAATTTAATTGTCTCAGAAAGAGTATAAAAATTACTGCAGCCATAAAAATGGCTGGCGGGGAAATTTTTTTTATACCTACCGAGATACATTTTGACAATTTTCAAAAATGTCTGTCCTTCCGTACTTTTTTGGAAGCATGATAACTTAAGAAGGAAAACTCCATTATATTGAAATTTACACTGTAAGTTAGTATTTGCCGGTGGAAAAATCGATTAGCACATTGTAAAAGTTGTGAAACATATTTTATAAAAACTAAAATATTGTGTAGTGTACTCCTTTGGCGCAGTTTTCACAAACAACATAATGCTTGCCCAATAAACTTGATTTCGTTACCCGACTCGCGTTTTCCAAAATATATTATTTAGTAGTACTTACCTCTACGTTAAATTTTAAAACTTTTTTATGTTATACTTCTTTTCATTCAAGCAGATTATAAGCAACAGACTCGGTTACAGATAAATTCATTATCAACGTAATTAACAATTTATGAGTAAAATCCTAAAACACATCAATTTTTAATTCATTTTTTAAGCATAATTTTATACCTACCCCTTCAACCCGCTTGGAGTGACAGCTACCCCTTTAAAATATTTAAATGGAACGAAGGTGCCTGCTATAGCTCATTTGAAAGGGTTTTTAGTTCTCTATCCGGCAATATAAGATTTTTTGAATTTTGTATATTCTTCATCAAGAAAATTAAATTTGAAAATTTTGAAATGTATACAATCAAATGTATCCAAAATTATTTTAATAAATAAATAAATATGTTCTTTATTGGAAAGATCCAAAAGGTTATCGACCGAAATCCTTCTGCCCATGTATTAGTACATTATTTACATAGATTTTATGTTTTATTATTGGATACATACAAATTGTGCATTTATTTATGAGATTATATACAGGCTGTCCATTTTATCAGGGCCCTCGAGAATATCTCACTTAATATCGGTCGTACAAAAAAAATTATTTTTACGAAAATTGTGCCGATTTATATAACCTACAAAATGGTTTAAAGACATTTGAAATCCATGGCCTACTTTAAGGGTTATGGCGGAAAATATCGAAAATGCGGAAAACGTCTGGGCCAAATATCTCCGTTATTTGAAGAGATACGAGAAAAATTCTAATGCGAATTTTTTTTGCAAAACAGTGTTTCAACGAGGTTTTATCTAATTTTTTTCAAAACCGCTGTATTTTGAGATTTACTCTTCAGGCTGTTAAAAAAATTATTTCAATAATTTTTTGAAAGACAAATATAGCATATAGGTGTTTTTATTAAAATATCTTGAGTTCAGCTGACTGTATCTATATATGTCGTGGCAGTAAATATTATATAAAATAGGAGAGAGAGGTGATCCCTGTTGGACCCCCCCCTGTTCTGGTACGAAATGTTTGGAATAACTGTTATTTATTTTAATTTTTAATTGTCGCTAATGCAGAAAGCTTATTATTAAATGTATTATATAGTCAGGGAATTCTAAAAGTTTTAGTTTGTATATTAGTCCCATATGCCATACACTGTGAAAAGCTTTGTTGATATCTAAAATATGGCTGCCGATTTATCCCCTCCCAGTTTAGCCCTTTGTACATATGATGCAAGTATTGCTAGTGGGTGAAGCGTGGAAGACTTTGGGGTAAAACCAAATTGGTGACCTGGTATTTTGTGTCTGACATGTTTTTCTAGTACACAGTTTTTATGATTTTTTCAAATATTTTTCCCAATACCGGTAACAGTGTGATGGGTCTATAGTTGAGACCTTTTGAATGATCTGTGTTGGGCTTAGGGATAGTTATTATCACTCCTTTTTTCCATTCGTTTGGAAAGTACATGCTCTGGATACGAAAGTTGTATATATTTTAATAATGTGTTGGTGGGTATCATATTCAAAGTCTTTATTGCCATAAGTCTTTCACAAAAAGACATTGACATTGTCAAAAATACACACATTTTTTTTGCATTTTTAAAAACTACAATAAAACAGGAAATACACAAATATATATACAAATACAGTGAAAGCAAAGAAAATACGAGGAAATTCAAACACAAACTAATAATTCAATGGTTTTAGAATATTATATGAAACATTATCAATACCTGGAGCTGTGTTTTTGCTTTCGACAGTAGTTCAAAATAGATTTCTTTATTTATAATCGGGTGTACGTTAGTAGAAATGATGTTACAGTAATTTTGGAACTAGTTGTTTACAACATTATAATTTTCTTCGTAGAAATTTGGACTCTGTTCTTCAGAGTGTGATAATAATAAAAGAATAGCTGTAATTACTAAAGTTTTTTTAAAATGCTCTGCAAATACCTTAGCCTTTTCTAAATCTTCTGTGTAATAATTTCTATTGTCTTCTATGGTAGGTACGTCGATTTTCTTTTTATACTGATAATTTCTTTACTTCATGATAAAAATTTCTACCTTGTTTTTGCTTGATGTTGGCACATGTATCTAACCATTTTTGCGTTGTGTATTGTTGTATCATTCTATGAGTGTTTTTATTATAATCATTTATAAATGTTTTTGTTAGTGGTTCTGGGTTATTTCTATATTCCCTATACATTCTTCTTTTTCTTTTGATTAATTTTATATATATGGGGGTAGTTTTTAGGAATAAAATTTATTAATTGATATAGGTGAATTTGTCATAATGGAATTGGAGAGCTTCTCATTGAATTTTTTTACAGTCTTTTGTGTTATTGTTTGTCTTTTGTTTCGTTAAGATATGTTGACAATTCTTGGTTAACTTTAACTACATCACATTTATTCAAGTTGTGTTTGATATGTTCATTGTTTATTGTAGGCTCTTGCAAATCGAAGTTGATTTCTACCTCTGTATCATTAATTTCTAATTCAGCACCTGAAATTATTGCAGAGAATGTACAGAGAGTTCCCTGGGGTGGAGTTGTAGATTGTTGAGTTTCTTTATAATGTGATATTTTTTATGATGCCGCCAGCTTTGAGAGAACTGTTAATAGTTTATATTTATCAGTGTTTGATTTGAGAACAAATCCCCTTTTTTGTTTTCAGTATTACATCATTCGAGGGGTTAGCGTGTTCTTGATTCCAAATGTCTACCATTTGTATCCTGGATAATTCATTTGTAGTGTTGATATAAAACATAAATCTATAAGATTTATTTATTATTTCCTTGATTTTTAGTGAGTAGTTTTTTGTTGTGATTTTATGTGTTTTTATTCTTTTCTGAGTTATCAGTTATTGATTGTTTTTGTGTGGTGTTTTTACTAGTGGAAGCCTGAATTGTAACGTATTCGTTTATTCCATCTGCAGTTAGACAGAACTACTCTTTTTATGCTTCCCCTTTTTTATACTCCTGGCCAACTATTCCATATCATTTCCATATCAGAGTTTGCAGTTATGTTTAATTCAAAATTGGAATATACCTCATTTTACAAAGCTTCAAAACTAAGAGCTGTTGAATGCTTGTTGCTTCAACAGTTTCTCACCTTGAACGACGATATTAGTATTATTATAGTAAATTATAATTTTTTTGATATCATGATTCCCTGTATCTATCTGATACATATTTTATTTATTATAATTTCTCACTTCATCACATGATGCAAATATGAATAATAGCCAATATTATAAATATATACATATTTATTTATTTATAAAATTATAATATCTAAGACTAAAAAAAAACTCTCAATTTGAATATGCATTGTCTGAAATTAATTATAATAATGTAACTATTTTGATATGATGTTTCTATAGGACCCCCTCAGCTGATATTAAGATTTTTTTTATACATTTATTTAACATTGGCCTATTTCCGCTACTGAGGCCTAACACCGACGCCTGTAGACGAGCTACCCCCAACCAGGAATTTTTGCCGAACCTCTTCCCTTAAGAAGAGTAGGGATCTTTTATTTGCCTAACATTTCATAGACAAGGGACCGACGGCTTTACATCGCCTCCGAAGGATGATATATCCCCTATACAACCCTCGCCTAAGGTTGCATAGCTTCCACGCATACACTGATATACAAGCCGTTGGAAGATGTGTGAGGCGAGGACGCGATCTTAAGATATTTTTAATAGCATGGAAAATTTGCTAAATGATGTTATTAAACCTCAAGATAATATTTTTCTATGTGGAGATTTTAATTTCAATTTTGATGATAAATGAGAAGATAACTCAGCAAAAAAATTATCTAATCTACTATTGACATTTTGTTTATAAAAGTGCATTAAAGAATATACTTGAATTCAAAATATCTCTCAAACTATTATAGATAATATATTTTCAATTATAGGTGAATATTTTCTAGATCCAAGGGTCATACATACAGATATTTCTGACCATTTTATGCAGTTAGTAACGTTTAAATGCAAAAAAGATCGTGGCAATATTTACTTTATGAGATGCTTTAAAAATAAACAATATATAAGTAATTTACAATTTCTGCTTTCGAAAGAAAAATGGAACTTTTTGGACTCGATTCACAATAGTGACATTAAATTTAATTTGTTCTTTAATACATTAATCGACTTAATAAACATAGCATTTCCAATACAAAAGTGTCAACGAAATAACAGTTCAAAAAATAGGCCCTGGCGAGCTTCTGAAATAGTAAACCAAGTCATGTTTTTCAGAGACATCCATAGTGTTTACAAATATATTAATGATAATGAGGTATTAATTGGGTATAAAGTACTTAAGAAAAATCATGAAATACAAATCAAAAGAACAAAGAAATCATATTACGATTCACTATATGATAAATCCAACAACAAATCATAAACAGCTTGGCAATTAATAAATAATCACACAAATCTGAAAAACAAAAGAAAATTGCCACATTCTTTTTCTGATGAAAAGGGCAATGAAATAGATGGCTACCAAAAGTCGGCTCAGGCATTTAACGATTACTTTTCAATTCCATAAAATTATTAAGACAATATGAATATAAATACCAATGCAAAAAATATGTTTATTGCGAACTCAATGTTCCTGTCCCCATTAACATCATTAGAAATAAAAATTATTATCAGGTCAATTTCAACTAAAAATTCTGCTGATGGATTCGATGGCATCCCATGTTCCTTGCTATTAGAAATCATTGATTATATAGCCGAACCACTTACTAAATTAATAAACTTGTCGTTTTTAGAGGGTAAATTTCCAACAGTATTAAAACAAGCACTAGTAGTTGCTATACACAAAAAAGGAAACATATCGTTAATATCAAACTATAGAGGAATAACTTTTCAAAGATTAATGAAAAAGCTTACAGCTTAAGATTGAATGACTTTATATACCGGATGTAACAGGATCATGGTATACCTCCCTTTTCTCCTTTAGTTTTGAAGATAATTGATTGAAATTTAGGATATGCTACATACATAATAAGCTTCACTTTTTGACATACAATTGATTTTTTTTCACTTCCGGTTTCGCCGGACAAGAGATGAAAAGTGGAAGTGGGGAATGTAAAATAAATGCAGTTGCGGCTATCGATCTTTATGCCCAGCGATATCCTGATAGACAATGTCCAGCGAAAAATTAACATGTCCACTTTTTCATCTCTTGTATAAATTTGCGGCATTTTGAACACAATTAACGAGAATTTTAAACAATTTTTAAAGACACAGTAAATACACCGTTAAACCAACAAATGTTTGACAAGCTAAATATTTCATTGTTTTCAAAGCCACCTTAGTTACTTCTTAACATTTAATTATAACAAAATTGTATTTTCTTATTTTGTTTGTATTTATCGCACATTTTAATACGACATATGAATAAATTTCTTATTAATAGTACTAATAAATGGTGCCACGGTACCAATATGGTTCCATTTGAATAAATTGCCCCAAAAACAATTTTGGTGAATTTTATTTGCTCATAAATTACGTAATTTAGAGTTTTTAACAGGATTTCGATTTTCGTAGCATTACACGGGTCATTTAGAATAAATCGGAACCATCATGGCACACTTAAATGGAAAACTAAAAATTATGTTATAAAAAAAAATTGTGTATACCCCTGTATATCTTAAATTCTGAGAGGTTCTTACATGATTTATTACCCTGACACACTATTTAAATTTGCGAATGTAAATTGCAATATTTAATAATAATAATAACTAATCTTGCAATATAGATAATTAAAAATGTTTATAATCCTAACTTTAAAACTTATTTATGGATCTATTGGTGTTAATTTGATAACAAATGGCTAATAAAAATTTCTCTGGGATATGTTATTGCTTGGATTATGTAAACATGATAATAGACCATGAATATGACATGACATAGAACAAAAAAAAGTAAACAATGTTTTAATATAGCTGTGTTCATTGATAATGGTATCTTTTATTTATAAAATTTTGCTGTTGAACCTCTGACAGACTGACAACTGTCTAAGATTATCAGTTAAAGTTATGTTGGGACTTATATTAAAGACTGTTCCATGTTTTTCAAATTATGCTGAACTGTTTGCGGAGGTACATTAACTTGTTTAGCAATGTACCCAGTTAAGCAAGACTTATTTACTTTCATAAAGCACGAACAGTCACCTCTTTTACTAATATTGCCTCGAGTAATAGTCAATAAGTTTTCTGTACATTCATAACCATGCATCGAAGAATAATGCCACGTGCTGTCAGCCTGGAGGTCATGGAAATGAAATATGTGTGAAGACACAGTCTAAGGTAGGGGCTAAGATGAAACTTCTCTGTCCTATAACATTAAAAATTGTTTCATTTTCGTGTTATGCATTATTAGCACATTATTCAAAATTCTTCCTTTACTCAGCCATGGAAAGAACCAATTAAGGAACAATCGGACATATACACACATTCCACATCAAGATGTCCTTATTCACTTTATTTAAAATACTGCACACACCACACACTAGACAGTGGTAAGAGGGTGACATAAAAACATAGCATATTTTTAAACAAACATGGTAAGCTGGCCAGCAGTGTAGTACAATAAGGCATACATAGACAATATTTAAATAAACTAATGACAATCCATAGTCTTTTGAGTTACACTTTTAATAGCAATAATGACTGTCAGTCTGTCGAACTCGAGATAAATACAGAAATTTATATTTTCAAACAAAGGAGAAGTTTGGTTTTATCTTTGCCTTATTATGTTGTTATTAACTATAAAAAGAATGAGAACCTAATGCAAATTTGAGTAAAAATTTTCACAATAAATACAGCTCATACTTTTATTCTCATGTGCCCATTGAAACACCAAATAAATTAGCACTAAAAACTTCCCAAAATTCTAAAAAATAGAAAATATTCAGTTTCTGAACTATATGTTAGAGAATTCCTGCAGCAATTACCTAGTTATATCCTATATAAAGGTCGTGTTTTTTGCAGGTATACGGGGGAACAGGATCACCGTTTGGTATCAGGTGTAGCAATCAACTTCACGTCTGTAAGATCAATGATGAAAACAGTCTTATGGTCAAAGTTGAGACTACAGGACAACTACCTCTTCCATTATATGGACAAGCTTTAATTTTTCATAATGACTATCTCTATACAATAGGGGGCACGACTGGACTATCTTATACATGTGATATCCATAGGTGAGAGTCCTTGTGGATGTGGAAGCAAGTTTTATTTTTATATATATATTTTTTTCGCTTAGTTTATTTTAAAAAATCCTTTCCTGTTTCCTTTATCACCTGTCAATTTGTCTTCCTCACCTTTGAACACTAAATCTTAAAGAAAGTTTTCATACTAATAGCATCTAAATTGCTATAATCAAAGGTGAATATTTCCTACGATCCAAGGCTGTGCATCTTTGTCTTATTAGTCTCGCCACCATTCATGTCTTTTACAATAATAAGATTTAGATAGTATACACAAATGTATACAATATTTAAACAGTTCAAATGTGCTTTTAGAGAGCGGAATATTAAAACATAATATTTTTAGTCCCAAACTCCTCTATAAAATAATAATAAATAAATAAATAACACCACAGGTAACTGTTTTACTATAAGAAACGTAACCAGACTGCAACCAACAGCTACTCTCCGGGCTGTGTGCCCCGCCGAGCGCTGAATTACAAGTTACAAGCCTGGCGCGTTAAGTGTAATAATTGCATATTACCATCAACACGCTAATGCTTCGATTGCATCAAACACCAGCCGAAAGACTGATCCTACTTAAAGGAGCTCTCATGCTTATGCTAAGCCCAGTCAGGCTATTTATTTTTCGATTGCAACAGACACTGGACCGCTAGATGGCGCCTGCTGACTATTTTACATGTCGCTATTCCAAAGATACCGAAATGTACTAAATAGTCAAGTGATCCTCGTGTCGGTCGTCACATGCCTACTTTGCACTGACGAGAGCATCAACAGCTCGAAACTGCAGTCTGCAAGTGGTATGTGACGACTGGCACGAGAGCTCCTTTAAGTAGGATCAGTCTTTTGGCTGGTGTTTGTTGCAATCGAAGCATTAGCGTTTTGTTGGTAATATGCAATTATTACACTTAACTAGCCAGCAGCGCTGTTCTCGACATTCTTCGCAGTAGTGCGTATACTTGTTAATGCAAGCGGTGTATTTGCGAACACTTTCAACAGATGGTATTCTCGACTGCACTTCGCATATGTACACGAACGAAATTAATCGCACGTAAAATAGCACTTGGCAACATCTCAGTTTTGAAAAATATCTAATTTCACTCTGTTAAGGATGACAACTGACATTTCTTGATTGTTAGCTCATGTTAGTTTGTTGTAGGTTATATTTGTATTCACAAAGAAAAATATTTGTTTTCTAATAACTTATATAGAACGGAGAATAACTTATATGTAATGGAGACTACGCAGAACTGCTAATGCTTCTACTGAAAAAAAAAACGGTTAATACTGGAATTTATGAAGAAAAATCCAATACTTGCGTCTGGTAAATTTTCTAACGAATTTACTCAAAAAGATGGCCAGTGTAGAAAATTGGAGGAGGGCCCTATGAAATAATACATTTTCTATATTTTCTGTGTTCGCAATATATCGTAAATCGTCGATTATCAACAAATTACAATACAAGAAACTTTTTGATTTATACCATATCACGAACATAATCAATTTAAAGATTTAGAAATAAAAAATTAGGTTATGTCATCATTCGCATATTTACCGATTGTCAAAATCCATACTCGCTGTTTAATGCGAATACTCGAATGTTTTGCGAATGATCAAGAATATCTAGTATGAATTTTCATTCGCATTATTGTGGTATGCGAGTAACTTTTAAAAATGCGAAAAGTCAAGAATAGCGCTGCAGGCTTGTAACTTGTAATTCAGCGCTCGGCGGGACACATAGCCCGGAGAGTAGCTGTTGGTTGCAGTCTGCTTACGTTCCTTATAGTAAAAGATGATTTTATAGAGGAGCTTGCGACTAAAAATATTATGTTTTAATATTTAAATAATATGGCATATTATTAGTATCTATGAAACGAGGAGTGGAATACCTCAAAGGCTTTTTACTTGAATACTGATAAAATGATTCGTTTTTGTACCTTTTTCATAGTTTAACCATTAAGGACAAATAGCTTTAAGTGAGCACATTTTTTTTTAAATCTCAGATGTTTCGATCCAAATTATGCACTGCTTTATACTCTTATAACACTTTGTATATAGATTGTCACTGATCAACAATAAATAATTTTCAGATTAAATATCAAGACAACGAACTGGGAAATCGTCTATGTTTGCAACGGTCAAGGGGAATACGAACCCAAAGGCAGATACCGACACGAAGTAGGCTTTGATGGCAAAAATATTTATGTGCTGGGTGGAGGCACAACAGAAGAGGCTTATGACTTCCATCATATACCCACATTCAATCTGGAGAAGAACATGTGGTTTCAACAGAAAACTACAGGAGACAGTATTAAGGGTATGGAAAACTATTTGTATTACTTTATATTTTTTTAACAAATGCGTTGTTTAATAAGTGAATTGTGTTTTATCAGAAGCTTCATTATGGAAAACATTAAAAATTACTCTTTATTACGACACTTTTGTTCATTGGCTAATAAAAAAAGTATACTAAACACAAGTTGCGTAAAAAGTAAATTACGCATATTTTAAATTAACATTTTAATGATAATGTTATTAATTAATAACAGTGACAGTCAAAAGTTACAGTGTATTAAAATATATTTTGTTTAAAGTGTGAATAGTTTGTGATTGTGAGTACTCGACCTACAATCCAGTCTGTGTATAGAAAATTGATCGATTTCACACAAAAACTAATGGTTAGTAAATGATAAATACATATAGACATACAGTCAAATTTGCCCTACTTTTTTATAAACAACAACAAAATTCAGTTTTTAGGCCGTAAAATTTTCCAATTACGTTTTAGAGAAAAGCTGTATTAGTAAAAGTTGTAGGTATTAAAGAGATCTTTAATTTAATTTTGTATGTGTTAAAATCGGTAAATAAATTATCGAGATAATGGCAAAAAAAACCCTCTCTTTTGCACTATTTTATAAATGTTCATAACTTTTGCAATAATGGCAGTAAATGATACATAACATCTTGGTGACGAGGCCATTATGGGCCTTTATAAGTGTGCGAAATTTCAGCCACATCGGTTTGATAGCCTATGAATAATTGTAACTATAAGGTAAGTTGAAAAAATAAACTATTTGTTTAAAAAAATTCTTGTAAATAAGTCCATTTAAAAGGTAGCTGTTTTTTTTTTATTATAACCAAATAGAACAACTTTGTTATTTTTTATGATAAACACTTGTAATTAGGCGTATTGAAAAGCCATTTGAGAAACACGTATTTAAAACAAATAATGAAGCCTCTATAAACATTAAGAGCTGAAATTTTCACAGATTCTCAATGAAGACTTATATTTTATGATTCAATTGATAAGTATACATACACACCACGGCGTTTTTGCAAGAGTACCTTCACTTTCAACGGCTAGGACTTCATACTCATTGCATAAATTGTATACTTATCAATTGAATCAAAAATATAAGTCTTCATTGAAAATCTGTGAAAATTTCAACTCTTATTATCTATGAATATATTGGGGTGGTATTTCCGGATTTCAGACGTGCATTCGAGACAATAGACAGAGAAGTGTTGCTAAAGAAGATAGAAAAGCTAGGTTTAAAAGGAACAGTGTTACGGTGGTTTCAATCCTATTTGTCCAGTAGGAGGCAATCAGTTAAATTTGGTAATAGTATGAAGCTTAAGAAAAATTCAAGATGGTGTACCTCAAGGCTCTGCACTGGGGCCCATATTGTTTATTTTATATATTAACGATATAGTTAGCATAGTACAAAAATTGCCAAATTCAACTATTTGCTGTTGATACTCTCCTTTATTGTGTAGGCGATGATACTAATATTATAGAACATACCTTAAATAAGGAATTAGTAGGTATTTATAAGTGATTAGGTGAAAATAGTTTAAGTTTGAATTTAGAGAAAACCAAATGTATGTTGTTAAAGTCCAAATATCGTGATAATCAAACACTAAATATTACAATTGATGGTCATAAAATTGAAAATGTTACACAATTTAAATATCTGGGTATTATCATCGACAATAATCTGAGTTTTTCTAATCAGTGTGAATATATATGTAAAAAGGTATCAAAAAAAGTTTCGTTCCTTTCTAGAATTGGAAAATTTTTAAGTACATGGACAAAATTATTGATCTATAAAACTATAATTGCTCCACATTTTGTTTATTGTCCGACAATTATGTTTATGTTCAGCAAGAAGGAGTATTACAGCATTCAAGTGATTCAAAATCGAGCTTTAAGATGTATATTAAATTGTGATAGGTATACTCGTGTTAGTTATATGTTGGATAATTTAAAAGTCTTATCTGTGCAACAAACTGTAATGTTAAATGTTTTTATTTTTATGTACAAACTTTTGAATAATATGCTTCCCAAACATATGTTGGAATTCTGTTCATTTGTGTCAGAACAACACTAGGTCTCAGGGCAACTTCTATATCCAAAGAACAAACACTCTCTATGAAGAAAATCAGTTATTCATAAAGGGACTAAAGATGTATAATGAAATACCCAACGATATAAAAAATAGTGTAAATGTTAATATTTTTAAATATAAAAGTATAGTGTACGTTAAAGAAAAATGGTCTCTGTGATAATTTAATAGTCTATGGTTTTACTTATATATGTCATTGTATATGTACCTCGTGTATACATTTAGTATCTAATAATTTAAGTTATTGTTTATAATTTTTTCTATATAGTCTTAAATCAGCAACTGATGTATTTGTTTTAGCTAAGCTAATAAATTATATTGAATTGAATTGAATTGAATAAATATAGAAATATGATTTTTTTAATAAAAGTTGCTATCTTGACTGCTATTGGTCATAGAGGGTCCATTTTTCTTTTAAATATGTGTTTTTCAAACTACTTTTCAATGCGCCTAATTACTAGCGTTTATCATAAAAAATAACAAAGTTATTCTATTTGTTTATAAGCCAAAAACACCCACCTTTTAGACGGACTTTTCAACAACAATTTTTTGAACAAATAGTTTATTTTTTCAACTTACCTTGTAGTTCGAGCTTTCAAGAATCCATTCCACTTTGTTAAACATCTCTAGATCCATTATCAAACTGATCTGGCTGAAATTTCGCATACTTAGATTAGATTACATTAGATTAACGAAGGAGCTGGTTGTTTAGCCTTTACCACCGTGACCTTTTCAGGTCTATTGTGATGCTCCCAGAATGTCTTCCTTATAGTACCTCATCCAGCTTTGTCCTTTGTACTAGACTCCACAGCTTTGATAGAGGCCCTTTTGTATAGCTGTCCGCCCTTGGTTTTTCTTCTCTGAGTACTTGGAATCTCAGCCTCACCAGGCCTTCACAGTGGCACAATACGTGAACTGAGGTTTCCTCTTGCTCTTGGCAGAATCTGCATGTCGCGTCCTCTGCCAGGCCCATTAGACTCATGTGTCTATTGAGCCGGCAGTGGCCAGTTAGAAGGCCTACCATTACTCTGATGGCCTTCCTATTCTGGCTTAGTAGATCTTCCGTAAATTTGGCCGAACGTTCTTTAATGAACTCCTTGGCCTGTCTCGTGTCTTGGGAGATTCCTCCACCATTCCAGAGATTTATTTTGCACCCATTCCTTAATGGCTGCTCGTATGCATGGCTTTGCCACGCCACAAAAGGGCTCGGGTCCTATTGGGGCTTCAATTGCGCCTTCCTTGGCCAGTTGGTCAGCCTTTTCGTTTCCTCTGTGTCCCTCGTGTCCTGGTACCCATGCTAGGGTCACTCTATTCTGACTTCCCAGCTCTGTAAGGGCTGTCAAGCAGTCCCACACCAATCTTGAGTTGATTTGCATGGAACTGATTGCTTTTATTGCCGCTTGGCTATCAGAGAAAATGGCAATCGACTGGTTAACAGTGCCTTGTCCTATTATCTCCCTTGCGCAACAGTGTATGGCGATCACTTCAGCCTGAAACACCGTTGCGTATTTCCCTAGACTTATCGGGATATTGGCTTTTGACCTTGTCCCGTAAATCCCGGCTCCGACTCCTTGTTCTGTCTTAGAGCCGTCAGTGTACCAGATTGTTTGTGCTGTTATGAGAGGACCGTTTTTCCAATCCTCCCTGTCTGGTATAACAGTCTGAAAGTTCTTATTGAAGTTATACCTGGGGACCATTACATCCGTGGGTATGCCTAGAATGGGATCTGCCCGCATCTCCGAGTATAACTTCTGGTACTCCGTCCCGTGTTGCTGGCTAATTGGCGTTTGGCCTTGCATTAACCTGTGCACCACTGACCGAGCTTCGCCTTGTATGAATACGTGTAAGGGTGGCAGGTCCAAGAGGACCTCAAGTGCAGCCGTAGGAGCAATTCTTATAGCCCCCGTGGCGCACAGGCAAGTAAGCCTTTGTACGCCACTTAACAGCCTTATTGCTCCCGACTGCACCGTCTTAGTCCACCATACCACTGATCCATAGGTTATCATGGGTCTCACTACCCTGGTGTATAACCACAGGTTCATTTTGGGATTTAACCCCCAGTTTTTTCCACACATTTGCCTACACCTTCCCAGGGCGATTGTGGCTTTCTGTGTGACTTTTTGGATGTGAGAATTCCATGTTAATTTTTGGTCAAAAATGACTCCTAAATATTTTGCCTCACAGGCAAATGGAATTTCCACTCCGTTGAGCCTTAGGGGCTTTAGGCCTTGCAATGCTCTTCTCCGTGTAAAATTGACGACTGTGGTTTTGTGGGGATTTATAGAAAGCCGTTCCTTGCAACACCATTTGTCGACAACATTTAGGGCTCTTTGCGAACGCTCCGTTATTGTATTCGCAAATCGCCCCTTAACGACTATTGCTAGATCATCAGCATATCCTAAGCAATAGAAGCCCTCTGTGGAAAGTTTCCGGAGGAGTTCGTCAACCAGGGTTGCCCATAGTAGTGGAGATAATACCCCTCCCTGGGGACAGCCTGTACTCACTTTTGCCTCAATGGAAATCTCGCCTAGATTAGATATTATAATCCTATTATCTAGGCTGACTTTAATCCACCGGCAGATCGTTGTTGGGACTCCTCTGTTTGATAATGCACTCGTTAGTGACTGCGTTGTTGCGTTATTAAACGCTCCCTCTATGTCTAGGAATGTAACTACTGCCATTTCCTTGTCCTCTATGGACTTTGCTAGTAGTCTGTTTAATTCATCCAGTCTGTCGACCTCCCTGGCTGGTATGCATATTGACATTCACTCGCATACTTATAAAGACCTATAATGGCCTCGTCACTAAGATGTTATGTATCACTTATTGCCATTAGTTATTAATATTTATAAGAAGAGGGTTTTTCGCCATTATCTCGATAATTTATTTAACGATTTTAACGCATAAAATATGAAATTAAAGGTCTTTTCAATACGTACAACTTTTGCTAATACAGCTTTTCTCTAAAACGTAATTGAAAAATTCTACAGCCTGAAAACTGAATTTTCCTACTTTGGTCGTTGTTTATAAAAAAATAGGGCAAATCTGGCTGTACGTCTATACAAATTTATCATTTATTAACCCCCCTCCTATGACTTACAACCTTCAGATATCTTTAATTAATTAAATCGACTGTTTTTTTATACAGACTGGGGTACTAGATACTGGGCGAACTTCTCCCTGGCCTATGATTTAGAATGTTGAACTCTAAGGAGAATGAGCTCCACACATTAGGGCCAGCAGCATTTGACTAATGTGTGTATCAATAATATAGACTTCATCCTAACACTTGTCCTAATGTTGACAATTGGTTTTTTTGACGAGGGATTGCCCTTTGTCATGTTTTTTCAAGGGTAACTTCCACTGAAAAAATTTGAAACAGTTCACCCCTTCACAAAATAGAGCGAGAAATGATCATCAACAAAATTATAAGACATTTTATTTTATCCATTTTATCTTGGATTCAGGTACGGTCGTGAGCAAAAAAAATAGGACAAGTCTTATAACGGTATTTTGCTAAAATCTAGTTGTGTACATCTAACTTTAATTTTTGTGACATTGTCAGTTAGTTGTCATAGTTTATTGCAAGTGTGCAAAAAACTAATATGCCTCATATAAGCGATTTAGTTAAATTTGGAGTTATTGCTAAAGCAGAAGATGGAAGATCAATGAGACAAATTGCACTGCGTTATAATATTGACAAAAATTCGGTGTGTAACATTTGAAGAAAGTGGAGAATAAACGGTACGATTAGTAGAAATCCTGGATCAGGGCGACAAAGGATATCAACTCAACAACAAGATTTGCAATTGGTAAATGCTTTAGTAGAAAATCCATTTTACTCAGTTATTCAGGCTGCTGAAGAAATGAATTTTCCTGGATCGAGTAGTACTGGTCGCCGGCGAGTAAGAGAATCGGACCTATGCTGTCATGCAGCAGCAAAGAAATACTTACTTAAAGCTGAACATAAAGAAGCTCGAGTAGGATTTGTGCTTGAATTTTTAGCGCATGATGTATATTTTTGGTACAATGTAATCTCTACAGACGAAAAAACTTTCCAGTCAACACACAGCGGTCGTATTCGTGTTTACCGCCCTCCGAATACTCGATTCGATGTGAAATATATATCTAACAATGACAAAAGTGGTAGATTTTCCGTCAATATGTGGGCTTGGATATCGGCACGTGGTCCTGGTGTTTTGTGGCATATTGAGGAACGATTTAATAGTGAAACGTATATTAAGATTTTAGACAATGTTATGCTCCCTTCTGTGTCACAATTATTTCCTAATAATGAGTTAATATTTCAACAAGACAATTGTTCCGTTCATACTGCTCATACAGTAACTAACTGGTGTCAAGATAACAAGAAATATCCAAAAACGAAATGTGAGACCACGGAATGCCGAAGAATTACTGGAAATAGTAAATAATGCATGGGAAAATATTATTACTAATGATTATTGTATAAGGTTATTTCTATGCCAAACAGACTTATAGAAGTTATAAATAGAAATGGTGCAATTACGAAATATTAATAGTTAGTTTCTTGTTAAGTAGGATATCCTTTGTCCTTTGATCCAGGATTTCTGCTAACCGTACCGTTTATTCTCCACTTTCTTAAAATTTTACACACCAAATTTTTGTTAATGTTATAACGCAGTGCAATTTGTCTCATTAACCATCCATCATTTACTATAGCAATAACTACAGCATTAAAATAAAAAATAAATTAAAAGTGATATCTGTTTTATTTTGGCTGCTCATTACATATTCAAATAGAGACAGATTTACATTAGAAAAAAAAAGTTCTCCTATTTTTTCTGCTCACGACAGTACCATCTGAAAGGTTTTTCTCCCGTGAGATAAGTAGGTATATTATTTGCGTTTCTACCAGTTCTTTGGTGTAATGTCTATACGAATTTATAAATGATGAATCAAGTTTTGAGAGAAGCTATACTGGTCAATGTCACAACCTACACCAGTTCATTGCATAAGGTATTTTGTTTATGTGCACATCTGGTTTCAGATATTGGGAATGGATTATAAACAAGTTTACTGAATCTTTGTTTAAAATGTTGGACAATAAATTTATTTTATTTTATTTTATTTTATTTTAATTTATTTAACTTACACCATTCAACAGTATAACACCAATTACTGAATGGGTACAATACAGAGTTATGATAATTATAACAATACTAACTAACAATACTCAATAATCAGTAACAAAAGAAATATTAGAAAAGATAATACAAAAAGTGCTAAGAATTAAAAACTAAGTGCCGCTAAATTATTAGAAATTCGGATTAAAATAAACGTCGGTACACACTATAGTTTTAGGTTTTTTATCAAGGCCACATTGCAGTTGAACAAATCAAACTTGGTTTGGACAGAGTTATAATTGTTGCAAATTTGATGAAGCGGTGAGAATTTCAGTACATTAATACGGGGTGTTTGGAGATTGAAAGTAGGAGATTGCCGTAATATTACATGGGGAATTGAGAAATTCAACTGGCTGACAATCTCCTCACTGTCAATGTCATTAGTTATTAGATTGCGTAAGAAAACTAGTTGGGCAATAATACGGCGATTTTCAAGAGCGTCGAAAGAGTGCCTAGACAGTAATTCTTTATGCGGAAATCCAATTGGTGGATATAAATTATCATTCTTGAAGCTGAGATATTTTAAAAAACGTCTCTGAACTCTTTCTATATTTTGCACATGAATATTGTAGTGAGGACACCATATGATGGAGGCATATTCGACACGAGGTCTAACAAGGGCGCAGTATAATAACTTGATGGTATTAATATCATTAAATTCGCGTGTATTCCGTATCACAAAGCCAAGAAATCTGAAGGAATTTGTTACTATATCATTTATATGGTCTGTAAAGGATAGGTTAGAATCAAAAATTATGCCAAGGTCACGTATAGTGTTAGGTCTATGCAGGGAAACTTCATCAATGGTATAGTCATATTTTATGACATTGTGTTTCAGAGAGAAGGACATTACGTTGCATTTGGAAGGATTTAGAGGCAGACTGTTTGATGTACACCAGTTATTAATTTTGCTTAATGCTAATTGTAGCTTATTACAGTCATCAGAGCACTTAATAGCAGTGTATATTTTCATATCATCCGCGTATAATAAACAATTTGCTTCCACCTCATTTATGATATCATTAATGTATATATTAAATAATAATGGTCCCAGTATAGATCCTTGAGGGACCCCAGAGGTGACAGATATCTCAGTAGATTGTTGGCCGCAACATTGTACAAACTGTTTTCTGTCTTCAAGGTAAGATTTGAAAAAATATAGCAGATTTTTTGACAAGCCAAAAAGATCTAATTTGTTAAGCAAAATATCATGATTGAGTCTATCGAATGCCTTCGAGAAATCAGTGTATATAACGTCCACCTGCAGACCGGTGTCAAATGTATCAGCTATGAATTGCATTATACAGAATAAGTTCGTAGTTGTGGATCTTCCCTTCATGAAACCGTGTTGTTTAGGTGTGATTTTGTTTTTTAAATGAAAAAAGAGGAAATCATGGAGGAAATTATTCTTTTAACTATTTAATTGGAAGTATATATAATTATTATATAAACATTACTGTAGAGCAAATATGGAAATTCTCAAAAATAACAACTAATACATTGCAATGTAGTGTACTATTTTACACGTTTGAACATATTTTAAGCCGTAAGAAAATTGATTTTGTTTGAAACATGGGGCCCTTCGTTAAATACGCCACTGATTTGATTTTGTTTTTAAATGTGCTTAGTTTTTGTAAGGAAAATGTGGTAGATATGTAAAGAAAAAATTCTCTTTTTAATTCCAATCTCTATTTACTCTTTAAATTAATCGGGATTCTGAGATGTCGGGATTGGAAGCTCTAGAAGAAACATTTTTTTGTTATTACAACCTAACATCGTAATAATAAATAAATGTTTATTTGCCACTGATACATTATTTTATAACATCTATTAGTTTATAATATAAACAAATAAACACATTAGTCCCACATAAGGTAAACCTTGTTCTTGGGCCAGTGTGTAACTTATTCATACTTATTGTTATATTGCAGTGTTTATGTGTTCCAAATTTCTCGTCTTTTTAATATATTTTCTAATAACATGTCTTTCTATTCCTAACTATAATAATACGTATAATATACACACCTAACTATTATCTCTGTTTAATTCCAGAGTCCATTAATACATCTATATTTCTTTACGACATATAAAGCAAAAATAAATGATTCTTTCACTTTTTTTTTCTGCATTTTCTTATTTTTTTCGATTAGCACATGAATTTCTGACCTTTCTTTCTCTAGCAGGAACTGTTTTACTTTCCTTTTAAAAATATTGTATGAAACTGAATCTCTAATGTGTAAAGGTAAGTCAAGTAGTTAAAGAATCTAGGAGCCAGATATGCATAACATCTTTGTCCAATACTTTTTGTCGTTAGTTTCGTTTTAACTGCATATTGCTTATACCTTGTTTCATAGATATGATCAATAGGCTCTAACTCATTGCGATAATTATATTGCCTTTGTAGCCACAGTTAAAAAGTATAATTGTCGCAGATCTAAAATTTGTGCCTCACGGAAGAGATCGTCGGAGGGGTAAGTATTTTCCCTACCGAGCATTATTTTAAGAAACTTTTTCTGTAATATTAGCAGTTGTTTAATGCGGTTGTAGGTAGTACTGCCTCATCCAATGATTCCATATCTTAGTCTGGATTCTATTAATCTGTAGTATATTGTTTTTAAAGATTTTATGTCGAGAAAAGTTTTCATAAATTAAAATTTATGTAGCAGAACTCTTAAATTATTTACTACGCTAGCTATATGAGTATCCCAATGTAAATTTGAGTGCAAGTGAACTCCTAGATATTTAATTGTAGTTGCTTTTTCTATTTCCAATTTGTTTGGATCTTGTGTAATCTGTAGACAGTTAAAAGTCAGTAGGGTATTTTTATACGAAGAAAATGGCAAAAATTTCGTTTTTGAAAGATTTATAGTTAAAAGCTTTTTGTCGAAAAAGTTTCCTGTTTCCTAAGTCTTTTTCTGCTTTAGCTTTTAACTCTGCCCAAGTATTAGCTGCGTAAAATAAAGTAGCTCATTTACATATAGGGTGAATATGATTGGCCCCAACACGGTTCCTTGTGGAACACCGTATTGAATAACTGATTCTTTACCTTGAGCTGTATTTATTTGAAGGAACTGCTTCCTATTAAGTAGCTTTTTATTAGTGTTAATGGGGTACCCCTAAATTCATTTCTAAGCACTCTATGAATTGAGAATGACAAACAGTGTCAAGGGCTTTAGACAGATCTAAGAAAACAGCAAGTGCAGGCTTGCTTGCTTCGACTTACTGATAAATTTCTTTTATTAAGCATGCAATCACAGCCTTCGTTGACCTGCCCTCTCTAAAACCAAACTGTTTTTCTGGTAATATATTGTGTTTAGTGAAAAAGTTGCTAATTCGTTCCTTCAGAACCTTTTCAAAAATTTTACAGATGTTACTCACAAAAGATACTTGGTCTATAGTTAGATATATCAGGACATTCTCCTGTTAAAAATATTCTGTTGATTAAATAACATAAAGGTTGGCTTATAGTTTCTGCAATTTTTTTTTAAAGTCAGACAGAGAATTTAAGGTCAGATCGAATAATGCCGTAGTTTGCTTTTTACCCAATATTGTGGCTAGAACTCAAGGGATAGTCATTTTTTATGTATTCTTACTTAAAAAATCCCAAACAAACACATGACGTTACTGACAGATTTTGTTACAGAACTATGATAACATTAATTGTTATAGTAGTGTATTAAATGCATATCTTGTAGTAAATCACAAAACTGTAAAAGAGTAAGAGCTAGAGTTATTACTGTATGGAATTGAGAAACAAATTGTCCACTGCAGTGTGGTAACTATCCCATCTGGTGATCAAATATTGAATTAGTAGTAGTCTTGCATTTGCAAAGGTGGTAAGTGAATGTTAATATAACAGACCTATTACCTAGAGTCATTCTCAGCAAAAACTTCATTAAACTGTTCGGAGGAGATTTCAGAGACATACCTACTTGTATGGGTCTATTTGGTAGTATTTGATATAGGCGGCCCACTCACAGTTAGTTACGCATATTTTTAAATAAGGATGATGCACGCCCAAGTAACATTTTTAGCAATTTTATTATTGCAGGTTTTCCAGCCCCGAGACGGTGCCACGGAGCTGTACAAATAAATTCCGAATCTAGTGCTCAAGTCTTCATAACTGGCGGTCATGACGGTGAAAATATTTTCGACGACTTATGGAGGTTAGATTTAAACACTTACTGTTGGACGTACTTCGTAACTTGCCAGATACCTCAGCCGACATATTTCCATGCAACAGCGGTTTCACCAGAGGGCCGTTTATATGTTTTTGGAGGTAACTATAGTATTAATGACGACGTGAGGAGAAGTAACGCGATATATTCTACATGGCTGTGCATACCTAAATTAAGTGAAATTTGTTGGGAAGCTGTTTTGTTTTATAGTCCACATATTAATAAATGTAAGAGCGACGATCTTATTAATATAGGTCTTCCTAGGCATTTTGTACAAAGGTTAGGCAATAACGATTCATGTAACATAAGTAACTGACAGTGCCTATCATGAGTGTAACGATATTCAATTTTATTTATCACATTTTATATAAAGTTATTGAATAAATTATATACCCTTATATAGGCGTTTTTTTTTTTACATTATTCTAATAGATGTTCGTCCAGTCTTGATCGTTTTGTATGTTTTTTATTTTGACAGGAAAGGATATATTTTTTTAAAACAAATATTGGTCAGCAGATACCAGCATCATTTTTGTGCGATTGTTTTGCTGTTAAAAGCAAATTACTTAGCTTAAACTTTTATTTCTTTAGAATTGTGAACAATCAAGATTAGGGTAAGAACTTGTGTAGTTTAAAATTGGGGTGCTTTTTTAAATGAAATCTGTGAACAGCATCTGAGACACATAGAAAGAAGCTTTGAAAACAACCCTTCGCACTTTTTAAGGTGTTACACAATCCCCAAAGTATCCAAAATTAATAATAATAATAATGTGTCTATATTGATATTTTAACAATTGGACAAAACAAAAAGCTGTAACAGGAATGGCGAGGTTCAACACAGTTGCTCTACCACCTAACCAATAACCATTCCATATGAAATACAAAAGAAAGGAATGAAAATGTACAAAATAATTAATAGTAGATGGTGTACAATATACATGAATAAGCGTGATAAAAATATCATATATTTCTGTTTGCAATAAACGTCATTAAAATGTCATTTCTATTTGCAACAGAAATGATTTGACTTTTTTCTTGAAAGAGTATATTACTGGGAGATGACTTGACGGAGGAGGGTAGCTTGTTAAAAATTTTAACAATATTGTAGATAAAAGATCTCTGGAAATGGGGCGAACAATGACTAAGAACGGAAGGAAGGAATACAGATCACGATGTCTAGTTGTACGTCCGTGCCTGTCACATTCTTTTATGAGCTTGTCAAATAGATAGTTTGGTATTTTTAGTTTATTGAGTTTGTAAACTAGACAAGTCATGTGAATCACAAAATGCTCTTTCAGATATAACCATTTAGATTCTACAAATTTATTTGTGATATCAAATTTTCTTATATTATAGCAAAATTTTAAATAAGCGTTTTGAAGTCTTTGGAGACTTTGTTTATCCTTATTTAATATAGCCGGCCAATAAACTCACCATAAGCCACATAATTCGGTATTAATGAATCAAATAACTTCAATTTAACATTGGTGCTAAGACTGCTAAGAATATCTTTATGAAAGTATAGTATGCAATGCTCACTGAAAGGTAAAATCTTGCCATTGAGAGTTATAGAAAATGCAGGGTTATTTAAAATTAACTTCCTATGCTTAGCGTACAAAATTAATCCATGAACATATGTAACTCAGAAGAAATAGTCTAGACATTCTAACGCATATAATAAATGAAAGTTTTAAAACAGGTGGTGTTCCCGGATATGTGGAAAAGCTCCTTAGTTGTTTAAAGTCCGAAAGTATCGCCACCTGAAAGTATATCAGATATTAGACCTCTAAATATTTTACCCACCATGTCAAAAATAGCAGAAAAGTTAGCTGGAAATCAGTTAAAATGTTATTTAGAAACGTATAACTTATGGTATTATTACCACCATTGCAATCGGGTTTTTGGGAAAGTCATGGTACACACACAACATTATTGAAAGTAGTAAACTACATCTCATTGGCAATGGACAACCAAATTTTAACGTTTTTAATACTTCTGGATCAAAGCAAAACTTTTGATGTAGGAAATTTTGAGTTATTAATAGCAAAACTACATTATTTGGGATTAAATAACACTTACGTGGAATGGTTTAGAAGTTATCTATACTCAAGAAAACAATGTATAGAAATAAACAATACAATGTCCAGCACGTTATAAACTAAGAGTAGATGGAGTACCATAAGGTAGCATGCTAGGACCAATTCTTTCACGATATTTACATTTGACATAGGGCATTCGATGAGTCACTGTCAGTACCATCTATATCTATCTATCTATATCTATATGCAAACGACATTCAGCTCTACATATCATTTAAAGAAGAAAAAACTGTAGAATATATTACCAAAATCGAAGCCGATTTAAACAACTTTAGTCAGTGGTGCACCGATAATGCTCTGAAAATCAACCCAAATAAATCAGTAGTGATCTGTGTTGGAAATGAGAAAATACGAAGAAAACTAGAAGAACAAAACGTTAAAATAGAGTTAAATAATGAAGTAATTAGATGGAAAAAAATGCAAGTAAAATACTGGGTCTAAACATAGACAATAGTTTAAATTTTGAAACACATGTAAACAAGGTTATATCTAAACATAATATTTTTAGTCGCAAACTCCTCTATAAATCCTTATTTTACTATAAGGAACCTAACCAGACTGCAACCAACAGCTACTCTCCGGGCTATGTGCCCCGCCGAGCGCTGAATTACAAGTTACAAGCCTGGCGCGTTAAGTGTAATAATTGCATATTACCATCAAAACGCTAATGCTTCGATTGCAACAAACACCAGCCGAAAGACTGATCCTACTTAAATGAGCTCCCTTGCCAGTCGTCACACACCACTTGCAGACTGCAGTTTCGAGCTGTTGGCTCTCGTCAGTGCAAGGTAGGTATGCGACGACCGACATGAGAATCCTTTGACTATAGTACATCCCGGTATCTTTACAATAGCGACATGTAAAACAGCCAGCAGGCGCCATCTAGCGGTCCAGTGTTCGTTGCAATCGAAAAATAAATAACCTGACTTGGCTTAGCATAGTTCAAATGTGCTTTTAGAGGGCGGAAGATCAGGTTATTTATTTTTCGATTGCAACGAACACTGGACCGCTAGATGGCGCCTGCTGGCTGTTTTACATGTCGCTATTGTAAAGATACCGGGATGTACTATAGTCAAAGGATTCTCATGTCGGTCGTCGCATACCTACCTTGCACTGACGAGAGCCAACAGCTCGAAACTGCAGTCTGCAAGTGGTGTGTGACGACTGGCAAGGGAGCTCATTTAAGTAGGATCAGTCTTTCGGCTGGTGTTTGTTGCAATCGAAGCATTAGCGTTTTGATGGCAATATGCAATTATTACACTTAACGCGCCAGGCTTGTAACTTGTAATTCAGCGCTCGGCGGTGGGCAGTGGAACACTTCGGTAACATTGAGTATTTCAGAGTAAGTTCCATTTAAGTATATCTTTTGTTGCCTATTAGTAAGATAGTCGGTAAATTACCAACTCCAAAGTATTTTAATTTGTGGCACAGGGTAGTAGAGTCTAGCGCGCCTATCAAAGACCTTGTTGTAATCTAAAAGAACTAGGCACGTGTTTTTATCTTTGTTTTTAACTCTAAATAGCTCATCGGTAACATACAACAGCACTATTGTAGTACTGTGGTTAGCTCAGAAACCAGATTGAGTTGAGGGCAGAATGTTATTGTTAATCAAAAAGGTAGAGAGTTGCAGATAAACAATTTTTTCTATAATTTTTGAGATAGTGGGCAGGGTGATGGTCGAAAATCATTGGTTAGAGTAGGACTGGCATTTTTAGGCACTGAAAGAACATAGGCAAATTTCCACAAGGTGGGAAAAGACCCGGATGTTAAACATTTGTTTATTAAGAAGGTAAGATAACTGCTTAAGTGAGGGAGAAGTAAGGATAGTATTTTGAGGTCTATTTCATCTTCAAATATTTTCAACCTCAACAACTGAAACCTCTAGGAATTTAAATTCTTCAATTATATCTGGAAATCTATTGTGGACATATTTATAGTAATAAAGTCATTATCAACAGTAGCTTGAGGAACACTATTAACAAAAAAATTGTTAAAGTCATAGGGAGTAGCTATATCAACAACGGGATTAATAACACTAGATTGAATATATAAATATTTTAATGTACACGACAATGTTTTGGGTTCATTTTTAAACTTATATTGTAAATAGGACTTCTACATATACAGGTTCCGTAAATATGTACATGGGGCCGGATTTATATGCAAAATATGTGATCAATCGACTTCCAGCACAACTCCTTGAGATTATTAGCTCTGTTCTCCTGAAAGTCATATATTTGAGATTTTACGTGTCCCCATAAAAAGAAGTAATTGGAGCCAGATCAGGAGTTCTAGCTGGCCATAAAATCGTTCCTCGTCCACTCAATAAACGACCTGGAAATATAATGTTTAGAAAATGAACTGCGGCAGAATCATGAGGTCGACAACAGTCTTGTTGAAACTGGATCTGCTTAAATCTTCGCCCTGTCAGCCTTTTAATAATAATAATATTTATTCTATAAACCAAAATAGGTGTAGAACAAGTAAATTTGTAATAGAGTATAATACTACATATTTATGACAAATGACATAATACCAAAATAGGAAGAAACATACATATAAATAATAAATAAGAGTCGACATGAATTAAAATTTGTAGTTTAACAACTTCGAGAAAGAATAAAATGCCTTAGCTGTTAAAAAATCGTGAAGTGTTTTTTAAAAATTATTATAAATTCTTATTAATAAAGACTCAACATTTCTTTGAATATTAGAAGTTGTCTTTGGCAAGGATGACATATTATTACGTGTGTCATACATATGATCCACTTTATACTTACTAAAAAAATCACTATAATTGCCCTTGACAAGACAAGCCCGCTTTTTATGTATAGACATACATGGAAGAGTAAGTGTATGTTTTTCCTTGAAAATTGCACTGTACTTTTCACTTACCTTTAGATGGAAAATGCTTCTTAAACAGGCTTTTTGGAATCTGAAGATTCTGGCAGCTTCAACAGAATTGCCCCAGAATATAATCTCATATCTTATTGTAAGAGGTTATGGCTGATTTTTGACTCACAGATATTGATGTAGTTCGTAACGCATATGTAAAGGAACTGATACTCTCTGTGATGTTTCCAGCTTAACTGTGAATCAATTACAATTGCCAAAAATTGTGTGTAGTCACCAATTCGTCATAGTAGTTCACGACTAGTGAAGGCTTCTTCCGAAGACTGAATTTTAACAGGTAAGTTTTGTTTATATTAAATTGTAGACTATTCATTGTATACCAGTCGTTCAGAATGTCAGTTGACATTGAAATCGCAGTTTTTAACTCGTCATTAGTTTCAGCTCTGACGGCTAACGAATTGTCATCAGCAAATAAATTTACAAGATGTTTGACAAATTTTTGTAGATCATTTATATGGAGGAGAAATTAAATTGGGCCTAAGATGGATCCTTGAGGAACACCTTTTTTGACTAATTTCCATCATCCACCACAACAATACACTGTATTCTGTTCTCTAAGTTTAGAGTGCCATCAATGAAAGAGGGACCAATCATGTGATCCCCAGTATGCCACCCGATGCATTCTATTTCGGGGGATATTGAGTTCGTAATGCAATAAATCAATGCAGATTTTGCTGAGACCAATAGAGAACGATTGACAGATTGCGTTGACCATGTGTAGTACAAATTATATAAGTATCACCAAACACAATTGGGCTCATTTTATTTTGTTCAACGAAAAGCCATCCCCAAAAGGCAAGTCTTTTCGTTACATTGTCACGACTGCCGCGACCGAGGGTAGCTACCCCAGCTTACCTTTATGTGCAACACTCGCTTGGCATGTCAAGAGAATAAGTTTAGATTACTAAGTGAACACTTAAATAAAACATAACAGTAGTGGTAACATAACAGAACAGGCCGAACATTTATTTTAAATAAATAAAACAATAAAGATAAAAATGTGTATTTACAAATCTGGCCACCTCGAGGCGTGGCCTCTGAGGGGACCTGCTTTTCTAAAACCCAGAAGACAACTAACTAACCTACTTTACTTTCTTAATTTCCTTTTCTCCGGTACTTCTACAATCAGCATTTCTCAAACTAGCGGGCCGTGTGCAACTCTGCTGACTCGACTGGATTTGCCGATGCTACATTGTAACTAGCGACTTGGTTTACTTTAAGGTATCGTATTAAATTAATTTTGTAACTGAATCGTTTTCTGAATAAAATCATATACCGGGTGATGCAATAATTGTCTGGGTAGTGCGTGACAATATTACAAATGTTACCCGTCGAATAGTGAAGCTTTTAGAAAGACATGATGTGAAAATCATTCAAACCAACAAGAAAAATACGTGATCGTTTGAGATTCGCAAAAGACTGACGTAAATATCTCTCAGCCGCAGAAGTGTTCAGTATTGCCTGCAGATGAGGGTAGGTGTACGTGGGAACCACGAAAAGAAATATTAATACAGAGTGGTCACTGAAATCTACAAATGTGGAAAATTTTAATGGAAAAGAAAAAGGCCTGAAACTTGATAAAACTTGGATTCTTCAGCTCAAGCATGCCCGAGCATCAAGAAACTTCTGCAATTGATGAAAATAAGATGAGAGGTGAAGTAAAATGCTTACCTTGCCTACATTTCGTTTATTGTATAATAAAAATGTCTACAAAGAACAAAAGGAAGGCAATCTTTGTCATGTTCCTATGTTCCGAACAAGTACAACCATTTAAATTATGTTCAAGAACATAATTTCTATTTTTTAACTTAATTTAAACATTATTTCCTAATATATAATAGCTCTAAAGTAGATCCTTAAGGATTATCACAAATTCAATTTTGTTATAATAATAATAATTCATTATAGACTTTCTAATAACTTTAAGATTCATAAATTTTTGGAAACAGTGGGAAATAATGGGATTCGCTTGTAAAATATTAATATCTTGTATAATTTTACAATCCCTATTTATAATTTTCCGCAACACATCGAACTGGGAAATATTGCCTTCTTCCTAGCAGCCCTTAATTCTAGCCACTGTTCTTGATTGGGAACATACATTTCCGCTGGCATTAGTTCACCTTTTTCTCCATCAGAATCGCTATCTAAAACAGATACTTAATTACTTTGTATTTGCAACTGACATTTAACATAAATATTGTAATTCATTTTAGAAGCAAAAGTCTTTATTTCAAATTTGTCTTTTTACATACTAGAAGAACGTCGTTTATTCTTATCAGTCATTTTGATCCTTTCGCCAGGACACCTCAACAAAAGCCGCCCTACTCCTTCGCACCTTTTCAAAATTTCATTTTTTAGTAACTTCTTCCGCATCGCTTCACTAACGATAGTACAATCTATTAACCATGGTATAATATACCCAAAGTCGCAAAGCAATTGACAGGCACCATGTTGGCTAAACTTTATTCTATTTAAATAAATGTGGTCTAACCAAGATTCACAAATCAAAGTTAATATCATGTTGGTAATAACGTGGTTGTCTGTGGCTTCTAGCACCGGTATCAATATTTGATCTACAAGATAAGTAAATATACCTGAATTGAAACAAGTTATGACGGTAATTTTTTACTTAAATATTTGTTGACATAAGAACTTGGCTTTTCTGGGACAACTGATCCCGTTTGCTTCCAGTATGAGTTTGGTGGGAAGATCATTTTTAAATTGGCCAAACATGTAGTTCGACAAACGCTAGCTAGACCATCTACACATTCTTTGGGTGTATCCTAAAAAGAACGATAAGAAAATTTTTCAATATTAACCTTATAACAATCCTTGTGATTTACGTACTTTTAACTTCTGAATATTTACTTTTACTTCAGACGTAAGCTTGGCCCTCATAAGAGCACACACTTCTACGTGCACGCCTAAACCACCTTTTTCAATTTCAACAGTGTGATCAGTCATTTTTAAATTATTTAGTTGTGTAAGGCAATTATCGATGTCACTATGAGTGACTGCAAAAAACGCTTTAACGTTCCAAGTGTTTGCTATCTTCTTACTTTCGTTTGCAGCCCAAAGTCTAGTGGTATGTACCGAATGATCTAAAAAAAAAATCTACTTATCGACTCTTGTATTGCATGAGAAATAAATGTCAAGCGCTTTTTAGAAATTGTCGCAACCTTACTCTGAATATTTGCAAGTCTTTACCTAACCGATGTAATACAGGGATTTGTTCTACTAAAGGTAGTTCGTCTAAAGGGGCTCCTACAATCCAATCTGGAGTAACCTCACACTGATTACATAACATCACAAGATCTTGCAATACGTTAGCGAATAGTTTTCCTGTGTCAGGATTGCATGTAGTTTTGGAAGCTACTAGAGCCAGTCGAAAGTTTTGATCCCATGATGTCGATGTTACATGAACCCCTAGAGCGTCTGCCAAACTTGTGAGAGCTGAGAGAACTATGGAGGATATTTCAGCTGAAAAACGACAAAAATTATCTGTCTCCCGAATTTGGCACATGTATGCATTAGAGATTTTCTTATAGTTTCTTTTTATTTGTTTTAATAAGAATATATTCAGACCAATAGTACAGACCTGTAGGTATGAATTGGTTAATCCATTCTCTTAAATGCTGGCTTGAATGAGGTGGTCTAGCTGACAAAGGGCAAGCTGCCCACCATAGCACAACATGTTCTAAATAGTTCCCCACTTCCCCCCATAAAATCTGTTCGTAATATTCTAAGACTTTAGATCGAGCCTTTGCACTAATTTTGGTAATACCTAAAAATGTACTGGTATTATTGGTATTTATTTAAATATCAAAGTGGGCAAGGCGCCCACCATAGTAATGTTCTAAATAGTTCAAATGTGCTTTTAGAGGGCGGAATATTAAAACCTAATATTTTTAGACGCAAACTCCTCTATAAAATCCTTATTTTACTATAAAGAATGTAACCAGACTGCAACCAACAGCTACTCTCCAGGCTATGTGCCCCGCCGAGCGCTTAATTACAAGTTACAAGCCTGGCGCGTTAAGTATAATAATTGCATATTACCATCAAAACGCTAATACTTCGATTGCAACAAACACCAGCCGAAAGACTGATCCTACTTAAAGGAGCTCTCGTGCCAGTCGTCACACACCACTTGCAGACTGCAGTTTCGAGCTGTTGGCTGTCGTCAGTGCCAGATATGCATGTGACGAACGACACGAGGATCCTTGAACTTTGTAATTCAGCGCTCGGCGGGGCACATAGCCCGGAGAGTAGCTGTTGGTTGCTATCTAGCCTGGCTATCCTTATAGTAAAATAAGGATTTTATAGAGGAGTTTGCGACTAAAAATATTATGTTTTAATATGCTGCCCCCCAAAAGCACATTTGAACTATGCTAAGCTCAGTCAGGCTATTTATTTTTCGATTGCAACAGACACTGGATTGCTAGATGGTGCCTGCTGACTATTTTACACGTCACTATCCCAAAGATACCGAAATGTACTAAATGGTCAAGTGATCCTCGTGTTGGTCGTCACATGCCTGCAGTCTGCAATTGGTGTGTGACGACTGGCACGAGAGCTCCTTTAAGTAGGATCAGTCTTTCGGCTGGTGTTTGTTGCAATCGAAGCATTAGCGTTTTGATGGTAATATGCAATTATTACAGTTAACGCGCCAGGCTTGTAACTTGTAATTCAGCGCTCGGCGGGGCACATAGTCCGGAGAGTAGCTGTTGGTTGCAGTTTGGTTACGTTTCTTATAGTAAAATAAGAATTTTATAGAGGAGTTTGCGACTAAAAATATTATGTTTTAATGTTCTAAATGTTCCCCACTTGAGCCTTTTCACTAATTTTTGTAATACTTAAAAATATACTGGAATTATTGGTGTTTTTTTTGAATATCAGGGAAATTTTACCTAGGGGTATGTAAAATTACCTATCTATTTTAATTTCATCTGCCACAAAAATAATATGTTGCTGTCGAATGCTTATACAGCATTCTCGGGTGTACCACAAGGGTCTAACATAGGTCCTTTACGATTTATACTCCTTATACATGACGTTGGTATACCAAAAATTATCTTGGTCAAAGTTGGTCATGGATTAGTTATAATGTGAGGTTAGGATTTCGCTAAATGCATAATGATTTTTACGTGTTCCTGCTGTGCCGAATTTTGCGATTCCATCGTAGATATCCCGGTTTGCACCGCCTTTCAACCTTTTCCTTTCGATAGCTATATTGTACGGCCGTCCGACTTGCGCAAGAGCTAAGATATGAGTGTTTTAAAATTGCATGTTTTCGCTTTCACTGAAAAATTCTTTCATCATCTGTAAAAGGCAGCTTAGAAAAAAGGGTATTTCTGTTTTCATCACGAAACCACTTTGAAATGTGAAACCTACCGCCCTATCAAAAGTAGGCATAACATAACTTGAAAAATTTGGTAAAATTATTACATATGGCATCTTTCCATTCCATGACCACCTTTGACCAAGATAATTGTGAGGTATTCTACTTTTTGCTGATTATTTAGATATTTAGGGAAATAAAGAGTATATTGAATTGGAGCTACTTCAGATGAAAGTACACTTTCGCAATATTATATAAAAAAATGCTGGCAAACCTATTATTACCACTTACTTTATTTATGAAATTCTCTATATATTGCTTGATTTATATGGCTTCTTACCTGAATTTTTAGATTTTTTAATGCCATCATTGCCTAACATTATAGGAGCTGTCTTCAAAGTTAGATCAAGTAAATCCAGGACATTTTTTTCTTCGTAAGATATTAATTCTTCCAAATTTATAAAGCTTCGATTGTCATCTATACATTCAATAATTTCTTTTTTCGTACCGACTACCTCTGTACGAGGTGACATGTGCTTTGTCAAAGTCCTTAAAACAACTTTTTATTTATATGGTGAATTAGTTTGAATGAATTAAACATAGTAGGTCATCATTAAATAAATGTATTTTTTTCTTCAAACGTCAAGAAAACATGACTTTTATGACAAATTTCGTGAATTTAAGCTGTCGTTTCTCTCTACGGACACGTGTTTCGGAGTATAACATAACATACACAGTCATAGTTAATTTTAAATTAAAATAATGTAAGGCAGATAGATACAGTAAAAGTTAGATATACACAAGGATACAAAAAATTTAAAGAAAACCAATACAATTAGTATTGACCAGTAGATATTTTTACACCACCATATGCACATCTAACGAATGGGTACATGTCACAATTGAGAATAGATATAATACAGAAAAACATGTGAACAAATATAATAAACTACTAGAAATATCAATAAAACACTTACAATATATACAAATAAACACATATAGAAACATATAAGCGCACACATATATATCACAAAAGGAAATAAGCAAGAAACAAAACATTTTAAAATGAGTCGTCATAATATTCACTAAGATTATAAAAGGTTTTCTGAATCAATTTGTCTTTCATTGCCTAATGTCTTTAATTTAGTCATATTTCTGAGAGATAGAGGTATGTGGTTGTATATTTTTTTACTTTCGTATATTGCTGATTGCTCCGTTAAGTTGATGTTGATTTGGTATGGGTAGAGGCAGGGTTAAATTTAGCGCTTGTCTTGTGTTATGCTCAGGCAGAGGATTGGTATGTAGTGTGTTTAATATTTTCTAGAATAAAGATACATGCAACCGTTAATATTTTGTGAGCGATAAAAAGATGATCCCTTGGTCTTGCTTTACATAATATATTCTACATTTAAAGGAAATTTAATTATGCTTGTTTTAAAATGTTTTTTTTTACCTCCTTCTAGGTCATCTCAATGACCCTCTTGATTTTAAATCTAGTATTGTCTGAGTAAATGCTTACCGCATCTTGATGATAATTTATAATTACTTGTATTAGATGCGGGGATTAAAATTATATTTACTTACATGTAAATTTCGAGACTCGAATTATCTGACCCAACCTCGTCGTCTGAATTCTCATACATTTTGTACGTTTCCAGTAAGCAATCAATTAACTTGTGACAACATAGCTCCGCTCGATTGTATGCTATGATTTGTAATAGTCGTGTAACGGAAATTTTCCTTAACGGGAACATTAAGTAAGGACAAGTATTATTACATATACTAATACTTTTTGTTATGTTAAATTTTTTATCCATTGCTAGTAAATTGTTATACGACGTGGATATCCTAAAATAATTTTGGAACCGAATTAAAAAATTTTAGTAGTATACATGTTTTACCTTAACGTTAGCACTAGCAAATGTTCCCCATAATAAATAAACAAATAAGCAATCTCGTTAATAATTTCTTGAGCAAAATATGTTAACTTAAGCTTGACTTTCCAAAGCACATCTTTCCACATTTTCATTTTATTTGTTATGGACAGGTGTGGTTTCTCGTCATTTAATTTAAAAAAAATTGAGTTGAAATCTTCTACTACAGTTTCAATTGTTGAACTAATATCCTCAATATCCTAGAATATTTATTTTGTAAAAATATATACAACTGGTATAAAATTCACTCACGGTAATTTGTAACTCATTTTCGTTTATTAATGGGTGATTGAATTTCGAACTCTTTTTATTCTTGAGGTTATCCAGCAGAACACTAAATCTGTGTATTAAATTCAAACAAGTAATTTCCAGCTCTCTGCAGTTGTTAAAAATCTTTTCGTACTCTACTATGTCACACGGTATCCATTTTGCTAGAGTTTGTATACTTCTCGACATCAGAGAATTCCTTTATGAAGCAGTTGTAGTTTATCAGTTTTATAGCAAATTTAAAACAAACATTTCTAGGATTAATAGATGAAAGAAATATATGATGTTTCAGTTATAGTTGTTTGTAGTTCTTTTTAACGTTCAATGCCTACCAAGTAAACATGATACTTCCGCGTCACTTCATTAATCATCATGTTTCTTGATAATACAGTCAATCAATAACAGACAAAAAAGTGACAATAGAGTACGCAAAAATTGGTGTTGGATTAAAATTTGTTTTGATGGGTTGCCATATTTTGTTTGTGCCGTTGCCATGGCAACTATAATTCTAAAGTAAATTGGATGGAAGTGAATTCTGAATAATTTGAGAATCCTGACCTAATTTTGAGCGTAGTTTCTAGCTTTGAAACATATTATTGTATGAAATATAACTGCAAATTTAAACTCCTAACTTGTAATGGATATAATCAGCAATGCATGTTAAAAATAATGTATTCCAAAAATTTTTATAGGGAAAATTAATTGTAAAAAATTAGGTACCTATTTTTTTCTTTTTCATAAAAATGTGCACAAATATTTTGCTATTTTTTCGTTATTTCTCATTCTAAATATAACTTGACCTTTGATTATAATAAATAGGGAAAACAAGCAGGTGTGGCAAAGATAAATTATAATATGGATATCGCAGTTGCTTACATAATCTTTGAGTTATTTACATTTTATTAATATAAAAATAATATAAATACTAATAAATAATACCAAATTTCAAGGTTATTTATTTAGATATAACCGTTCACCAAGTAACCAGTTATACAGGGTATAAATGTTTTATATATACCAAATGCACCATACAATATGGAATATAATTTATATCAATTTGGATGGAGACTACATTCTATCTAACTGTCTCAGTATACACAGCAATATTCTAGAATAAAATAGTTTTCATTTATTGGATTATAAAACAATTGTGTTGAATGGTATCTGTTTTTCAGGAGAATATTAAATTCTCAAAATACATTAAGTATTTTGAAGGGTTCCGCAAGGGTTAGTACAAGGGCCTTTGCGTTTTGTGTTTATATACTAACGATTTGCTAATCTACATAAAACGTGGTACAGAGACCAATGATATTTGCTGGTCAATTAATATTGAAGTCTCATACAATACATATGGCGAGTATGGAGAATATTGTGAAGCTTTGATTCCGACTACCATCCAACAGTTCATTAAAGCAATCGACAGACAGTACCGGATTCGGCGGGGGGGGGGGGGGGGGGCATGCGACCCAGGCGGCACATTGAGGAACAAAAGGAAAAAAGAACAAGACAATAAAGCAAATGTAGTAAGTTACAAAGCAAAGACTCAAACACTTTTTGCCAGGAGAAAACCAAGAAAGTAGAAAAAATAGCTAGGTTACTAGCGGTTTAATAATTAAAAACATAAATTTAAAAACACTTAATTTGTAACATTTTGTTTCTTAGAGTGAGGGGGGCAAAATTCAATCTTATCCCCCCCCCCCCCAAGAAATCAAGAAATTCCCAGATCCAGCACTGTTGACCGCTACAAAAAGATTTAGTTAAAAATCTAATATTCACAATTTTTGGGCTTCTATTTGCCTATTTATTAATAATATATTAATATTGTTATGTGCATGCCCATGCCCTCTTACGAAGAGAGGTCGTCTGGCTGGAGTGAAATGTATGAATCAAGAATAAGCGCCACGTATATATAAGTAGCACAGCCAACGCGCTACAGTTAGTTCAGTACAGTTCTGAGATGAGCCAAGTGATCAGATAAGATAAAGAACAGTAAGAAGTTGTAAATTATAGTAGTGCATGGTAGATAAAAGTTACAATAATTAGTGTGTTATTATAATAATAATAATTATAATTATTGTAAATCAGTGGTTAGTGACAATTCGTGTTGCAATTATTGAATCTGCGATTGAGAGTGTTTACTGGAGGGTGTAAACACGTAACAATATTAATTTGGATTCGCCTATGGATAGAATTTAAGTACTTGATTCGCAACAAATTATAATTTATGTTCGGGCAAATGATGATTTCCATGCATGCAGTACATGGTATTCAAGGACAAGTGGACCCAGAATCACTGAGAAATAAGTCCATCCAGAATTTTAAAAATAACGATAAAAGGACTATGCATGCAATACCGGATAATACTGAGCTCACTGAAAGTCACAGCGAATACCTGGTGACCACCTCTTGTGACCTAAGCAAAGCCTTTGGCTGTGTTCAACACAATCTGTTAACTAGGTAGCATAAAGAATATAATTTTAATTCTTAATAGCATTGCAATGATAAAATCCTATTTAAAACACAAAAAAAAACTGTACATAAACAGGTGTGCCACAGAGGTCAGTTTTGGGTCTTTTACTCTTTCTAATTTATGTTAATGACATATGAATCAATGTACTATTAACTGATTTCGTATTTGTTTTCAGATAACATCACAATGTTTAAAGTTTAATACTGGCAAAGTTCTGAAGAAGGTTAATTTATGTGGGGTCATGTTGCCAAATCGGAAGCTGAGCAATGATTTTCTTTATAACAGACTTTTACTTGCCTAACATTTAATAGACAAGGGACCAACGGCTTTACATCCCCTCCGAAGGATGGTATATCCCCTATACAATCCTCGCCTAAGGTTGTATAGCTTCCGCGCATACAATGATATACAAGCCGCTGGAAGATGTGTGAGGCGAAGACGCGGTCTTCGTTGGAACGGTCACCCATCCAACTATTAACCGTGCCTTACGTTGCTTTGCATCGCATATCGAAGTATGTACATAATAAAGACGCACTCATGCTCGCCCCATTTAAAATGAACTAAAATAAAACGATGATATTGTCCTATAATCTTGAAACAGTTACATTTCTGAATATGACGATGTTGACTCTACTCTTAGATGGAATTATGGCAGTATTGCTCCAGCTCCAGATTCAACGTATTCATTTAATGCTTATTTTAAAACCAGGAGGAACTTAAACGTATCTGTCATTTATACGGAAAAATATTAACAATCCTAATTTGTATAAATTTCTTACTAGATGCTTTGTTTCCTAAGCCCCTCTGGTACCACTTTTCAAAATTTATTTATCTGTTTGTATATAAATGTGCACTCGCCCAATCTTTCAGAAAAGACGATCAACATTATGCCCTCTAGACATGACTGTATCTTTACTGCAGCAAGCTGTGCTGCCTCTATCAACCTGTGTTTCTATACTTTAAAATAGAAAGTGGCGCTCGAAGCAGAACTATTTGCACAAGTTTGCAACACAGTAGAGCTGGTATTATAATGGTAACCCTGTTTCTACAGAATCCCTTAGGAAAATATTTATTTTCTTAAGTCTATTAATTTATTGTATAATAGATAATACATGTATGGTAGAGTACATACTGGGCACTAAAACAACGCAACAAAAACTTTATGACCTCATTATTATCGCCATTAGACCATGTGGCATTGTGTCATCAAACAAGCAGACACACATTAGAAACCTATAGAGGTAAGAGAGTCAATTTGCGAACGAAATAGTATAGAGCCGAATTTAAAATTCGTTTGTATTAGAATATATATTGATAATATTATACCGTAACATGCTGTTAAAATTGAACGACTGAATTGCTGATCTAAATATTTCAAGTGCATGCCTGGGCGCAATTTTGTGTCTAGTTTAACGATATTTTAATGAGGTCGTAAAGTTTTTGTTGCGTTTTTTGAGCGATAAATAAGTAAATGTGTAATCGATTATTCCTACCTATTTAATAAGATAAATGCTTGAAAGTTGCCTGGCATACAAGTTTTGTTGATGTTTGAGATGTTGATGATTCAAGATGGCAAGCACCTTAAAGTGACTTCGCTTTATCAAATAGAAAGGTAGATACCTTACTTGCCAATAATGTCACCTAACGGGAACGAAAATGGTAGTCCTCATTTTCAATACCAAAATGGATTTATTGTATATGAATTAGTAATGTAGAGGGTAAATATATTTGCACTTGTAACTGCAAAATTGTAGGTATTTGCTTATATGTTTCCCATAACCTGTAAATTATCGTACACATGACAGCACCTCGAGGCTATTCAGCCATTTAGGGTTGTTAGCACATATCGGACAAGAAGCACTAAAAGTAGCAATCTGGTCAGAAAAAATGTAGCCATTGTCTTGTCAGTGTTCATTTTACTTAGTCAAAAAAAATTGAGCAGTAAATTTATCATGGTTTATAGTTTACCAACGATGGTTTGATAAATAAACTGGACTTTCTTACCTCGGTGATGGCATAAAATTAAAATCTACACTTACTCACTTCTCTCCAACTTTCCAAATCTAAACTCAGTATTTGTGCTTGCAAAGATTAAGAAGGGGGGATCACTTTCAATGAAACTCCATGTTATAAGTAAAAATTAAATATAATTTAAAAAATCACAATATCTCGAGTACAAAAATTGTATAAAAAAAATGGAATGTAAAATAGATTGCACAGTCTAAAAATATAATAGTACATACAGTAAGTACGGTCAAGGGACACAAAATATAAAAACTCTTAATATTACACTAAATATTGAGATCTTACAAAATATCCTTACTATATATAGAGTCTGACAGAGATTTTGATTTTATACAGTATATATATCAAATAATATGAAAAGCTTTTTTTAGGCACAGGTTTTATACAAACTTTACACAAAAATATTTTCCATATTTAGGCAAAAATAAATTAAAAACGGACACAAAGTCTTTTCTCCTCTGATGGCTAAATATTCTACAAAATAAAACTATTTAGATTACTACAAATAGATACATTCTTAGTTTATGTCATGGCGTTTATTTACCAAAATGATGAAAAGAAGAAAGCCAAGCGGTGGAGTAAATCGATTTATAAAATGCCCATTTAAATATCTTTTCTGCTTATTCGTGCTACTTATTTCATTTTTACCTTTGTCATATATTGTTAATGATTATCATTGTTAACCAATGTCTATTTAACCTTAATTGGAGAAGCAATATTATTAATATACAGGGCGTTTTTGAAATATATTCATAATTATATAGGGTGTAAAATTAAAAAACTGGTAATAGAAAATGATGAAACAATCTTAAATGACATGGTGTCTATAGTCCATAGTTATCGTGAAAAAAATAAAAAAGAATTGTTATGTGCTGCCCTCTGACGGGGAGAGATGTGATTTAAGTCCCTGGCCAAAGTGAAGGGAAACCTGTATTGTGTTCATGGCCAGTAGGTTGGGTGGCGCCATCTATGAGCCAATTGACGAACAGTCATCTATCACATAGTAGAAAACTCTGTAGGGTTCCAGAAAATTATGGAATACTGTTCTGGTATATTTCTATGGGTGTATATAAAGAGGTGAATCCAGCAGATGGGGGAACAGTACAGTTTAGTGAAGTATAAGGGAACAGTACAGTTTAGTTTAGTATCCAGTACAGTGCTGGTTACAGAGACAGTTTGTAGAAGAAGAGTTCAGTTGAGTGAAGTAGGCAATACAGTTCAGTTCAGTGAAGTGAACAGACAGAGAGTTTTTAGGTTAGACAAGAGTTGACAAGTTTAAGAAGAAAAGTAAAGTACATAGTGTATTAAAAGTAGTGAATTTATATTAGATTAAGTTATTATTATTTGTGTGATTTTTAAGTATTTACTAGTGTAATTTTAGTGATTAATAAAATAGTGGTTAGTGAAAATTCTTGTTGCAAGTTATTTGAATCCACAAAGTGTTTACTGAAAACTGTAAGCACGTAACAGAATTTAAAAAAAATTTCTTGATAATGTGTATAATATTGACGAGATCAGTAACAACTGTCGAACAAAACCAAGCTCACGGTCTCTTTGCGACCTACATCTCCCGTTTATTAATAGGTGTTGTATTGATGACAAAAAATAAACAGTGAGAAAAAATTTCAGATAAATGACACCCGAATCTATTTCAATACTGCCATCGTCTTTTATATGTATAGGCACTTATTACTTTCTTATAAAAATAACAACAGTAAGGATCACCGACTTCTGTTCTTTCAATTATATTTAATGTAGAGTCAATCGAAAGTGACGAATGTATGAAGTTATCGTTTTGATGTTTTGTAGTATCTTGGACTGCTAGGCTATAAAATTTAATTGTTATGATAACCAAACTAAAAACGATATTTACTTATTGCTTCACAACTGCTTGTCCATTGATCCAAACCCAGAGGTTCCCAAGCAAATTCGTCATATTTATTTTACAATTACTGAGATAGGTTATTTTTTTTAAAGTGTTGCTAGAGGAAAAAGTTATATACAGTTGAAATCAGGAATGTTGTCATTCAATACAATAAATCTTAACATCCGTTGCCGCACTTAATTATACTATTCACTTCATGGATTTCTTACAAAGGTAAAAGGGAACATCCTTTACGTTTTTCCTGATTAAAGCACTCATTTAATTTCACCACCATGTCTCTGGCTACCGCATTCAGTCTTTTATCCACTGCACGCTGCTGACTCGACAGTGAACTGACAGAATGCTCAATGTTGGTTGTGGTTACGACTAACGCTTGTAATATTCATTTGTAAAATGCATCGTTATGCTCGGAACTTCTGTCGTAGCCTCAGCAGACGTGACTTTCTGTTATTCACATCCTATGAGCATTATATTTGCAAGGATAGAAAAATCGCATGTCGTTGATAAGTACATAAATTGATGACGTGAATGACAACATTCGTGATTTCAACTATAAGTTCTTTGTTCGTCTGGTCATTCCCCATACGCTATTTGCATGTTTTTTAAGGTTGTTGCATGGAGATAATAAGTAACACATAACCTCGCTTTAGTTAGTCGATTGCTTGCAGGTAAAACAAATCAAGGGTGCTAACTTCAAAACGTTTAGTTATGGTTTTTGATATTGTAAGGAACTAAAGTAAGGTTAGGTTATGGTCAAGCTTTTTGGGGGAACTACTATTTTCAAGTTATAAACTGAATTATTCAACCTCCATAAAAAAAAAATTATCACCATTTAAACATCAACTGTTTTTATAGCTCAAATAATTAGTTCTTTATGATTTAGAAGCACTAATCACATGGCAGCTTTTTTTTGTTATCTGTGGATTGGGTAATAGCGAATTTTGGACAGAAACCTTTTGAAAAAATTCAAATGTTTGTATCGATTCGAAAGTTATAGGAACATTTGAAATCGGAGACAGTTTTTCTTGTTTTATATTTTCCGTATGGGCAGAGTGGGGGAAGTCAGAATCTAGATCTTACACTACTTGTGTGATTATGTGTTCAGTAATTATGACATCTCCAGTTAAAGGTAACCTGAGAGCAGTTACAATGCTTACATTAAACTGATATCTTACAATGATCAAAACATTAAGAAACAAACTCTACTGATGAAACACTAACTTTATTTATATCCAATAAGATCATAAACTGATAAGCGTCATTACTCTTAGAACAAACTATGATGCTTTGCAGTGTTTTTTTTTTCAATCTCACTTCGTCTAATAACTGATTCGGATGCTCTGGAAAATAGAGCTCTACATTTTGTTTCCAAAATAAATTCCAAAGGTTGATTTATTAACATTGTATACACAAATATTGTGGCAGAACAATCAATCTAAATGGGCATCGCCGGTGCTTTTAAAAATATTAAGCAATTATAATTTCCCTTTAAAAATGGCACCGTAAATCCTACAGTAAATAACTGGCTTCACAATTTTTATCATAGTGGTTTCATTTTAAATATAATTATCTAAATGTCTTTTAAATATAATATATACGTACAGTCAAACTATGTTTACTAAATTAAAATTTAAAGGTAAATTCGGAATGTCTTAGATTGTTACTTAACACAGTCTTAAGTGGAATGTTCATTATCTAATTTTCTGTAGTGTTTATATGTTGTTGAGTATTATAAGTATTGTTACTTAATTTTATATTTCGAAGCGTACAATATATATAGCGACTATCGTGATAAGGGGAAAAGGAGGTGAAAACATTATAAATAAGTGAAACTGATAATAAATACGTGATTTGTACACTTATTAAAAAAATAATTATCATACCGAAGTTTCTTCATTTTGCTCTTCGATTCTGTGGATAAGAAACACAAAAGAATTAATTATCGTATTTTCTTGCATGGTTTATCTTACCTTCACAGTAAATTTCATCTAACGCAATCGTTACTTGTTAGTTGAGTATTCCCAACACCATCTAAGCAAAATTTAGGGAAGAATGAATGAGTGGTTAGTACATTACATTAAGAGAACGAAAAAATATGGGTAGATTTTTCTATATAACCGAATTTTATTTTATATTTCAATAAAATTTTTGTTCATGCTATGTGGCGCCTTGGTTAAAATAATTAGTCTTACTTATTGACACCAGAGCTCACCAACTAAGATAATAAAAAGTATTATTAGGTTTTTTTAGATAATTTTTACTAATATCCTAAAGCCCAATTAATTGCTAATAAACGCCTACTACAAAAAATAATATTTAAAAAAACTTACTGTGGAGGTTCAGGATGATGCCCCGAATGAATCATTGAAACAGGAGGCATCAAGGGGGACGGTGAGCCTCGTACACTTCCACAAATCGATCCATGAGCGGAACCTAACACAGAACCTATTCGGGATCCCATATGTGAGCCTATGGTTGAGCCATGGTAATCCATGCCAGGGTTATTTATGTCGTTGGTTATAGGCGACATAATTCGACTGCTTGGATGAACCGGATGCATGTAATTGTTATGAGCTGGTATATGGTCTTCCTCAGCTGGAAAAGTTTATGATGAGTAAATTAAATGGGGACAGTTTGGATCTTAAACTATAGTTTGGTTTCTGCATGTATGTACAGAGGCTATTTTAATAATATAATTTTCTAGGTATAGCTTCATATTTATACCTTAATAGATATTTTATATAATTCATACACACCTTTCAATATATTATCTACAAAGCAGCATTAAACAATAATTACATATAAGCTCAACATCGCAAGAAATTATTTGTTAAAGATCACAATTATACAGGATGATTCAGAATTAATAAGCTCTCTTAATACTGGAGCTGACACTGTCATCGAATCTCTTAGAAATCACCGATTTTTTTTTTTCTTTTATGTAAAAAGTTTCAAATTTACAAATCAAAATCAAATATTCTGAATTTAACAAAAAACCATTTTTTGGCGGTCAAATACCAAAAATTTTGAAAATTGTCCATTGTATCTCCTAATTCAAGATTATATTGTACTTCCTAATTTAGATTTTCGTTACACTCCTAAACATTTTATTACAGTTCCTCAAAAATAGAAATTTGCTTGCCAACGACAATCAAGCTACATTTTCATGTAACAAATTTACTTTTCTCGAATTATTATGTTATAGCCCATAAAAAAGTTTAAAAACCCCAAAAGTTCTGTGAGAGGAATGAAACATGGGCAACCTCCCATTTTTGAGGGCACTGAACACGATTGGGATAATTTTAAGGTTCCCACTCCATAGCAACTACCCCTAAACTCCAAATACCACCCCTATTTCGCGTTCTTTTCCATCGTAGGCATGCGGATAGATTTTTTGGGTAGGATTCTGGTGGGCAGTATAAAATTTAACCATACAACATCTTATCCACCCCCGATGTTGAAACTACCCCCTCCCCTAATACTAAAATATTCCCAAAAAAATCAAAATATATGAAACTTTGTCTATCCCCGTTTTTGAAGGTGCAACACTATGGCAATATTCATTTCTCTTCCACCAACCACCCCTTTTGAGATTTAACCCTTTTTTGCAACTTTTTCATGGAGCATTACTGATATATTTACTTTCCAATGCATGCACTTAATTTTCATTGTAGTTCCTAATTTAACTTTTCATTGCAGTTACCACAAATTAGAAAATTTCTCAAAAAATCTAAATTCAATCAAAATTTCACGTAAATGTATAAATTAATGGTCAGTTATTCTCGTTCGTGACTTATTTTGTAACACATTTTATTCATAAAAAATCTTATTTGAAAATCTAAAGTAAAAATCATAATAACTTATAACAGCCGTACTACAAAGCTCATAGCAGTTACTATTTCACAGCATGTAATTGAAAGTTTTTGATTTAAGGTCGACTTACTACAGTATGATGTTCTTGAACATTACTTAGTTGGACGACTCAATGAAATACTGACCTACTTTTCATAATCATGTTAATTCATTGGTTTGTGTTAGGTTGGTTTTGTTTAATTTAGTGGTAAGCTTATTAAACAACAGCAGGTATATATAAAATTTTTATTTGTTTAAAATTTTACGAAGTTAATTGGAACTAAAATTTTATTATTTTAAAAATCTGGTCAAATTCTTGTCAGTACTTCTCTACCATTCTATTGAAGTACAATCGAACAAGTTACCAGCGGTATGGAAGTGATTATTTCTAAATGATTTTGAAAGTGCCCTTAATATTTTTTGGGTAAGTTCTGAATCACCCTGTACATTTTAACTTTCGTCAATTCCCAAGTGAATTATAAAACACTCAAAAATAGTTCGTTTGCAGACTGTGAATGTGATTTTTTCTTTCATAACTCACCTGTATATGGGAAAAGATACTTGTCATTCATGTGATGCTTTTCTTCGATATCCGAACACCTTTCGGCATACTCCTGATAATTCATATTCTCATGAGGTATCACTTTAGGCATATAATCACCCTTGAAACTCATTCCATTAGGGTTGTAATGATTATCGTAATGGGTCCGAACCATGTACTGCTCGGATTGCAAGGCGGGCAGACAAGTCTCAGGAGTGACATCAGGATTGGGCAGTGGATTTGGAGAGCTGTTCTTGTGGCAAAATTCATTGTCTGAGCCTGTCTCTGCCGACCAACGACCTACTTCGGGTACTGAAACAAAATAAACAATAGCCAAACATATGTGTATACACAGTGTTAAATTTATTAGTCAACAGCCTTGGAAATGGAAGACTGTTATACAATAAGAGTTCAACTTACCATTTGGATTGGGTAAATATGACTCTGGCAGCTGGCTGGACCACCTAGAGCCATAAGTGGGTTGGATAGCAGGGAATAGTTGAGAGTTGGTTACAACGTTAAGTGAGGGGGGTGTGCCACATCTTGACACTACATGTTCAGTTATATTGGGAAGGTATCCCTGCCTACCATTGGACAATCCTGAGAAAAAAGCATTAGTTATATTTATCACAAACTTTATTTTAGAAATGTGCTTCACCAGGTAAAAAATTAGTGTATTCTTAAACAATTTTAGTTTTTCATATTAATAATAATAATAATAAGGCTCTTTATTAACTATAATACATATTACACTCAAAAGGCCATCGACCGAGGTCCTTCAAATAAATAATTTCAATATTTAAAGAATTTTAATAGACGATTTTTAAAAACCCTGTCAGTATAATAAACTAAAATTATTGGTATTACTTAGGTTATTTACCATTTGGACCCCTACTCCTGTGCCTTCTAGTGCTAGATTCGTCATCATCACTAGAGTGGCTAGAAGCTAGATCCAAACTTCTGCCTTCTGAGCCATCAGAATCTGAATCGCTATCACCCCTTTCTGTTCTCCGCTCTCTTCGCTCACCCTCTTCAGGCAACTCTCTGTGTCTGTGTAATCCACTTTCGTGTTCAAACCCTCTGAGATATGAGGGAACGTCACTAGTGGAATTGTAATTTGATGTGGACGTTGAGGTGTGCCGCAAATGGGTGTCGCTTCTGTAAAGATAATATTTTGGTTGTTTTTAATAATAATTGATTTAGGAAACGTAATTTACTTACCTATAAGGGCTTGAACTAGTTTTTGTAGTGGATCTAGAAGTTGTGCTAGAAGTGGAGATGCCTATATTTCTCCTATTTGGATCCAAACTCGAATGGTATGCTAAAGCAGATCGCTGTAAGACAAAACAGAAGACAGTAAAAGTAAGAAATATCACAAAGCAATGACAGACTTACAGACTGTCCACTGACATTTTGGCTGCTGCTACTGGGTACCCCAACGACGGAAGCCGTTTCCAATAGTGGCACTTTTTTACCCATACATCTCATTATTGATCTGAAAATGTTGAATTTTTGTACAAAGTACAACATTTTTAATGATTACGATTATTTAGTGTTAGAACATCATTTCCTTTACTAACCTTAAAAGATTCTGTCGCACCCTGTTGTTAGCGAAGCAATAACCGGCTAAAGAGAAACCAGCATGGATTAGCACTGCCACAGACAAGAAGGGTGTTAAAAGTGGATGCCTTTCGGACGCGCCTAGCAGAGCAAGTACCCAAGTGGCACCAAGCAGAGGGAGGGCGACTACAGAAACCCACAAAAGAGTCCTGAAAAAGTTATGTTGGTAAAAAAGGTATAACGATTTCTGATTTATTTGAAAATTTTTACTAAGAACCAGAAAAAGCAAGCCAGCAGACAGGTGAAGTTTTCAACAGTTTCATTTATTGATTTGATTCTTTAATTGGTTTGTTAGCAATGTAATTGGTCGGGCATAGTGGTCACAAGAGAATCTCAGGTTGTCATTCAAAAGATAAATTTACAGATATGTATTTAAACTTCAAAGTTGATAAAATATTTTTCTTCAGTACATAAAAAAATAATTCGTCGTACATACCGGTACATATAAGTATCTGTAACATTATGAAACCACTTTATGGAAGGACGAAACATTTTAACGAGCACCAAACAGACGTCTTATTTTGCAGATCATTAAAAATCATTAAAAATTTCTCAACATGTTCCTTCTACACATTCAGTGCTTTTGTGGATTACAGATTTTCTGGAAATGTAGATTAACAAAGTAGAACTAGTTTGCATAAGTTGTAATAAATTAGTTTGATAGAAACATCAATTAATTATTATGAAACCTGTCATTGCAAGTTCATAAAAAAAGGTGTATGTAGTAGTGAAATCGATGGCCAAGGAATTTCAACAATTTGGTAGAAGTAGTGCACCTGTACTTGATCCTTGCTTTAACAATATGACAATGTAAAATCTAGTTCAAATGTGCTTTTAGAGGGAGGAATATTAAAACATAATATTTTTAGTCGCAAACTTCTCTATAAAATCCTTATTTTACTATAAGGAACGTAACCAAGCTGCAACCAACAGCTATTCTCCGGGCTATGTGCCTCGCCGAGCGCTGAATTACAAGTTACAAGCCTGGCGCGTTAAGTGTAATATTTGCATATTACCATCAAAACGCTAATGGTTCGATTGCAACAAACACCAGCCGAAAGACTGGTCCTACTTAAAGGAGCTCTCGCCTACCTACCTTGCACTGACGAGAGCCAACAGCTCGAAATTGCAGTCTGCAAGTGGTGTGTGACCACTGGCACAAGAGCTCCTTTAAGTAGCATCAGTCTTTCGGCTGGTGTTTGTTGCAATCGAACCATTAGCGTTTCAAAGGTAATGTGCAATTATTACACTAACGCGCTAGGCTTGTAACTTGTAATACAGCGCTCGGTGGGGCACATAGCTCGGAGAGTAGCTGTTGGTTGCAGTTTGGTTATGTTCCTTATAGTAAAATAAGGATTTTGTAGAGGAGTTTGCGACTAAAAATATTATGTTTTAATGTAAAATCTGTTCTCTAATGATCAATTCCGTTTGGAAAACTTTAACTAAATCACTATTAATTCAAATTAATGACTTATATGCATAGTTTCCTATGAAATTCATGTTTATTAGTGTAAAGATGAAATAAGAGGAAGTTGGCTTACCTGAGGTTCCCAAAGCCTAACACATGATCTTGCAGAGTAAATGCAGCTCGAATCGACAGTACTAGCACACATAAATTTATAAGAACTAGGAGACATATCGGTCCGACGAGGCTCCATACAACACTCTCATACAATGACACCCAGCAGCTAAAACCATATAAAATTACATTAAAAACCTTTCTCCAAATTGATAAAAAATGAAATTTTGCTTACAAATAATAATTTCCGTACTGATGCGCACGCACACCAACGGCCAAACTGACCACAACCGCCGGAGTAACATAACCCATGCTGTAATAAAACCTCATTGGACCATGGTTAATGTCCCTCATTTCTGTTAACATCCTGTATAAATGAACCGCATCTATCAGCATCCAAGCAAACGAAGCCAACCAGAGGTAGTGCAAACCGATGGCCACTAACTTACAGGCAAACTGAAAGAATATTAAAATTTTAAGGACGTTTAACCTTAAAAAATGACCAGTAAAAGAGATATCTGATAAAATTGCAAAATCTGCAATTTTTTTATTATTCCAAAGCATTTTAGATACCTGAAGCTCCTATTATGAAGTTGATCTCTAGACGTATTACTCCAGTTGAATTAGCATGAAAATGAGGTGATTTTGACTAAAAATGTCTCTAGGTAATGTTTCTGGGTATAAGCCGAATCCAGAATGATGGTAGGAATGTAGGGGTTTCATAGGTCTGTGAAGTTTTTTCGAGTTTTAGAAAAACTATTGATTTTAGACAAAAAAGGGTTTATTAAAAGTTGTGCGCCTTGAAAAAACCAGAGAGTTGAAATAGAATAGAGTAATAATGTGGTCGTGACAACTGGCCCTCGAGACAAATTTGCTTACCCACTTACTAAAAATGGCAAAAACATGAAACAACCGCATCGATAGTATCCGACAAGAAGTGGTAAAATAGTTCTACCGCCGCCCCGCAGCTCCATATATTCAATTTATGTAGTATACCAAACAATTCAAGTAGCGGCATATAATAATAATCATTTATTGGTGTCAACATGCACAAAGCATTTACACAAGTTATACAATAAGGTATACAAGTTAAAAATGATAAATTAAAAAAAAAAAGCATTAAAATTGACATATTAAACTAGTAAAAGTTAATTAAAATCCAGTAGAAAAAAGGTAACGAATAATTAATAATACAATACTATAAAACTACATAGCTAAATCGATCTAGATAAAGCAGCCCAATCAACAATATTGTTTCTGAGAAACTCATCAAGACTGTAAAAGGTTTTATTTTTTAAATATTGTTTTAAGTTTTGTTTGAAAGAAATTAAGTTTAGATTTTTTACCAGATCTGGTAGGACATTAAAGAGTTTTATTCCATAGTAATTACGTTTCTAGATTTTACCAATCTAGAGAAATTAGGTAGAATTTTATTATTATTTCTGGTAGAATAATCATGTACTTCTTTGTGTTTTGTGTATTGGAATTCTTGCTTTTTTATATACATAAGGCATTCCATAATCAACATGCATGGGAAAGTAAGTATACCTAATTTTATGAAATATTCTCGACAACACTCCCTGTAGCCAATCTGTGCAATTATTCTAATCCATTTTCTTTGAATTGCAAATATTTTATAAGCATAAGCTGAATGACCCCAGTTTATGATTACATAACTCATGTTAGAATGAAAACATCCATAGTAGGCAGTTATTAAAGTTTTTTGTGACACTGTTTTGGATAAACGTCGAAGAAGAAAGATACTTTTAGAGAGTTTATTTGAAAGATATATAATATGTTCCTCCCAAGTCAATTGGAATCTAAGTAGACACCTAGGAATTTAACAGGATCGGATTTTTTATGTTCGTGCTCGTTGCGGAGAGTGAAAAGTAAGAATTGAGTTTTGTTGTCATTAACAAGCAATGAATAAGGAAGAAACCAAGTCTTTGACTGTGTGTCGGCTACCTTAATATGTATTTTAGGTAATGTTTTATCTTGATTGATAACTGTGGTGTCATCTGCAAATAATATGGAGTCTGAGTTGAAATTTGGCAGATCGTTTATATAAATTAGAAAAAGTGTTGGACCCAATACAGAGCCTTGAGGTACACCATGTTTACAAATTTGTTAAGTTGACTGGTTTTGGTTATAATAAACATATTGACGTCTTTCTGTGAGATAAGATTTTAGTAGCTCAATACTATTTTGATCGAAATTATATACTGTCAGTTTTTTTAATAAAATATGGTGGGACACACAGTCAAAAGCTTTGGTTAGATCGAAAAAAGAGGCCCGAGTGTGAAATTTGTTTTCAAATGCATCTAAGACACTTTGGGTGAGACTGTTTATAGCTAGATATATACGGATTATATCTCTAGTCTATTCCAACTCTCTGGAAAAAACCTATAAGGCCTATTTCATCAAAATAGATTAATTTGTTTATAAGTCATTGCAAAAGAACATGCTAAAATGGCTGTTTTTTCAATTATTAATAAACGGCAGAAAAACATGTTTCTTTTATTTCTTACCACAGAAAAGAAGGCTCTTGTAGCATAGAAAAGGCACGCGAAATCGGAAGCCATATGGTCGAATTTTGTACAATCAATATGTTAATAACTGGCTGAAAAAATTAATGCTAATTTTGATAATTGTTTTCAACAATTTAAAACCAATACTTCATTTGGTTCTTTTTTGATATTGATAGTATAAATCAAGAATTGGATTAGTACTTTGTTTGATTATGTAATATATGTAGGTGATTGATTGATTAAATAGAGAGAAATTACTAAATTGCACTTTATTTTAACGTTAAGCTTACGTTATTGAATTGGTTGGGGCATGGTAAAAAGATTAATAAGATCAAATTTAAAAAAAGTCGATGTTGCGTTTTTATTTTAAGACATCCTCAGGACTATCTAATTTATGTTTTTATTGTAAAACTTAATTTTAAAATTTGTATCATAAATAAAACACATAGAAGTCAGCAGTATTTCAGGCATTAAACCTTCAATATCGGCTAGAATTCAATGGATAGGTATTAGATTCTAGTCAATGTTGGAAGTTGAATGCCTAAAATATGGCTGCCCTTTATGCGTTTCATTTCCATTATGTGTTTCATATTTCCACGTGCCAACTTTTAAAACTAAGTTTTACAAGGAAAACCTAAATTAAATAGTCTTGAAGATATCTTAAAATAACAACGAAACGTCGACTTTTTTAAAATCGAAAAGTAATATAATGGATAGAGAAAGTAATCGCTTAACTTTTTAAGAACAGACAAAATATCTGAATTTTTTTTCCGAAAAATGTCCGCAACACCTAAATAACCCGCAAATCGAACTATTGTCCACCGATTGGCAGTACCTACCAAAATGCATGTTATTTGCCTGTCAATATGTTACAATATTGGCAAGATCTTTACTCCGTATACGGCTTCACGCTTCCTACACTTAACATAATGCATAACGTTTGGTTACAAAATATCGGTACCACAAAAAAGGATTCGAATCTTTTTGCATTTGTCTTACAAATCCGGATCAGGAATCCTTTTATATGACAGTAATCGAATACTCAAAAAAGACGAATCCTACCCAGCTCTGATATAAACTGATGTGGCTAAACTGTCCCAGATCCTCATTCATCTACTAAGAGATTGTTTAATCCAACGTAAGCTACAAGTGAAGGTAAATAAAAAAATCTCTAAATATTTTACACCCCAACAAGGAGTACTGTAGGGCTCTCCCCTTTCACTCATGCTATACAATGTTTACTGCCATGATATTTTATCGGAATTGGAAAATAACACTAATCCAAATCTATATATTTTGCAATATGCAGATGGCACTGCATTAGTAAGCCATAATGATAAATTAAGTGAAACAATAGAGGAACTGTAAAGACTTCTAGATGCAACCATAGTATGGTGTAATAAATGGCATACCAAGATAAACCCATCCAAGTCGCAATACATTATTTTTAACCACCAGATCAAAGCAAACTTTCCAAAAATCAGATAACTATTTACTAACAAGCCAAATATCTTGGAATTACCTTGGATCAAAAATTGAATCTAAACAGTTACACAAAATCAATTAAAAAGAAATGTATTTCTAGAGGCAGACATTTTAGAAGTGTTACCTATAAAAATAAAGGGATCAACACAAAAACCACTGCACACACATATATAATGATATGTAGACGTATACTGGAATATAGCCACCCTATATACTTAAATGCAAGGGCACCAGCAATTCGCAATCTGAAAGTAGCAGAAACTTGTACCATCCGATTCATTACAAAAATTCGACATCCCAGAATTCCTCTTCATAATCCCCCTAATCAGGTTCTCTATCAAATCACAAATATTGAACCTATTCACCAAAGAATTGCTAAACTATCCACAAAATTTTCCTCACACAAAATGAAGAACTCCACAACCACAGAAAATACCCAAAACACACAATATGGGAATGCCTTAGAATCCTAAGACCTGAATGGAAAAACATCATACCTGCCCAATTAATTTACATGTATTCTATGTGTATTTTTTATATATTTTGTTACATATATAATTTTTTTTTCATATATACCATGTAAACACCTTTTTATTTACATAATGTTGTTAACTCACAAACAATCTTTTGTAACACTGGCTGAAGGACTTCGGTCGATGGCCATTTGGTTTATCCAATAACTTTTATTATTATTATTTGCATAGTTTTTTTTTTAAATTCGAAAAAACCATTTGCTCATGCCTTAATTGTTCAATAAAAAATTTTGCCACACAAAAAAATGGAAGCCTGAGAAACCCTACATCCCTACCATCATTCTGAACATCCAGGATTCGGCTTATACCTAGAAACACTTTTTTTTTGTCAAAATGCTAATTGGACTGGAATATATAGCAAATTCTTATTCTTTTCATATTCTGACCTTTTTTTAACTTTTTAAGTTTCTTCTGCTAAAAACCTTTACCACTTTCGGTAATGGATTCCTTACCTCATTTCCCACCATCGGCTTTCTTGCTTTAAGTGCTATAAAGTATAAAAGTTCTGCTAAAAATACGCATAGAACCAAGTTTTTCCTGATGGTGTTAGAATTCGTTTGCAGCCCTCTGATTAATGCTAAAATCAGGTAAGTTCCTAGTAACAGCGGAAGGGAAACAGAGAAGCAACTGTAACTTGATACATCTTCCAATAAAGAGGGCTCCGGAATGTACTAAAATTAAAACAAAAAAAAATAATGAATGCCTCAAATTTAGGGATCATAAAAGCAGCACACCTCCAAATCTACAACATCTACTAAGACTGCAAAAGTAGTTAAGTGGTTACAACTGCAGTTGACAATCAATGGAGATTCGCTATATTTATCAAACCAGTTTTCTTCCATTTCTGTCCTACAACCGACCCGAGACCATTCACCAAAACTAAAATATAAAAATACTTCTTTACTAGTACAACTACATTAGAAAACAATTTTTACCCTCTAGCAGTGGACCAATGAACACATTGTGGATTGGACCTCTCATTGAAAGCCGTATAGTTAGAATCCAGCCACATCTGCAACCTAACCGGTGTAGGTAGGGGTATACCAGATAAACTTTTATACAAGAGTTTCTTGCTTGAGCTTTTTTCCCTCCTTATCCTACTCATTTCAGTCCTCAGATAATGAGCCTCGTTCTCATGTATTTTACTTTCCGGTTCGGAATACATTTTCTTATTCCAGCTATCGCTATTTCCAGTTCGCATGTTAGGGAAGTTAACATCCTCAAAAGGTACATTTCTCTCGGTAGTCCTAGGCTGAGTTTCAACATATTGCGGTACCAGCACACTGACTGAAATAAGGGGAGAACCAATGGTAATATCTACTCCCCACCTTCTTACTACAGAATCATCATAAGCGTGCGGCAGCAAAGCACCCGCCTGTCTGTACTGGGCGTAACTTATAACTGCACCATCATCAGGTAAGGTATGTTTGGTTATTATCTCCCCATTTTCCACCGGCTTTATACCAAGCAGGTTTAACGGTATTAAAATATGTGTGTTTTGATCAAACTTAGACTGATCTAGCAAGTAATTGTTGTATTTTGGAAAAGCTACCAAAGGGCCTTGGTTGTGCAGAATACTATTGTCCTCTAAAAACTGCGAGGTATCTGGTAGAATCACACTTTCGGTGGTGTAGCTCAATTGGCCTGGTAAGCTTGGAGGGCCTGTACCAGCTTCAAAACCATAAAGAGATTCTGGAGTCACGACATCTAGGCCCAAAACTGCAATAAAATGATTATGTGACCATAGTGGTATGTATTCATTAAGTTCTTTTTTTTTTTTGTTAAAAATGATTGATTTTGAATATCAGCTAAATTGATATACTGGATTTTCATGATGTATCATCAGGGTAAAACTTCAATTAAAGAATTTACTTAGATACATAATTTTTATCCCCAATACATTACTTGGTTGCTAACATAATAATGTAAAACGTGCACAAAAAAGGGTAGGTAAATCATAATTAGTAATGATAAAAAAATGAGAATTAGTCATTTGAACCACCAAATTAATATGCTTGCATAAAATAAGTTAAAAATATGGAGAATTACTTGACATTTAAACTATTCCACTAAAAAAAAATATGGAACTACTGGACATTTGAACTAATTAAGCCAAAGACCATATAGCAACAAAATTCTTAGCAGTATATGGATGGTTGGAAAATTAGGATTCATGGTATGTAAATGGAGAAAAATCGATTGGACCCCAACATATAACCAGCAGTAGAGTGGGGGTGGAAAAGGGGCGTTGTTAGGGACGAAACATGTTTTTTTACGATTTCCGGCAAAACTAGACCTCCTATCGAAAAAAGTTAAATGCAAAAGTTGTAGATAATTGAAAGATCTACAACTTTTGTTTAAACCATTTTTCGACATAACCACAAAACTACTGAGAAAAACGCCAAAAATCTATTTTTTAATTTTTATCCCCCCCAAAAAAATGATTCGATTTGAATGAAATTTGGTGAAAATGTACATTTTTATGTCTCAAATAAGCTGTAAATTTTTTGAAACGAAATATTCATTCTTTGATTTTATATGAATTTAATTTGAAAAAAGGCCTAATTCTCAATCAAAAAAGTTGATTAACAAAATTTTGATTTTTAAAAATGGTAATTTCAATGTAATATCAAATAAGTACGATGGCTCTGAAGGGCCATGATCAAAACACTTTTCCAAATGTCTTTCGCAGTGCCTGTTAAAAAGTTGCACTGCGAATTATAAAGTCGCACTGCGAATTTTAAAAACGCACTGTGAGAATTAAAGTTGCAATTCCTGAAAGTTTACTGAAAACTATCTGCAGCAGGTGTGAAACTGGTTGTGATAGTAAAAGATGCGGCTGTCGCAAACATGTAATAAAATGCCCCATTTTATGCTCCAATTGTCACGGGTCCGAAAACTGTTCTATTGCTGAAAAACAACCATTAGAAGAAATCACCGATTCGAAGGAAATTGATGAAGAAGCAACAGCAAATTTTCAAATTAATATTGGACATAAAGATCTTGATAAACTTGAGGACATTGACGAAGTTGAAGACCTTGTAAAAAAATTATCATGCATTTTTAGCAACTTTTTTATGTAAAATTATGGTTTAAACAATTTGTTTTTCAACAGCCTGAACCTTAAACGGTTAACCAAAGCTCCCTTATTTGATATTATATGGAAATTACCATTTTGCACCACTCTCAACATTTAATTTCAATAAACAATGAAGAATTCGTGACATTTACGGAAAAATCGATCTTGAAAAAAATCTTTGCTTTGATTTTTCCCATTTTTAACAATGTTTTTCCATAGTAACAACATGATTTTTTTACACCATAAAGTAGAGGTTTCAACGAAAAAAATTAAGTCCTGAAATTTTCAAAAATCAAAATTTTGTTAATCAACTTTTTTGTCTGAAAATTATTTTTTCAAATTAAATTCGCATAAAATCAAAAAATAAATATTTCGCTTCAAAAAAATTACAGCTCATTTGAGACATAAAAATGCACATTTTCACCAAATTTCATTTTCATTTTCGTGGGATAAAAATAAAAAATCAAAAAAATGGTTTTTGGCGTTGTTCTCAGGAGTTTTGAGGATGTGTTGAAAAATGGTTGAAATAAAAGTTGTAGATCTTTAAATTATCTACAACTTTTACATTTAACTTTTTTCGATAAGAGGTCTAGTTTTGCAGCAAATCGTAAAAACCGCGCTTCACCCCCTAACGACACCACTCTTTCAACCACCACTTTACTTCTGGTCACTTATTGGGGTCCAATCGATTTTTCCCCATTTATATATCATTAATCCAAAATTTTCTGACCATTCATATACTGCTAAGAATTAAAAAAAAAATTTATTGGCACTAGACTAATAGAAATTCCAAAATGTTTTTGGTTAATTTTATATCTCAGAAAAATGGCAATATGCATATTGGTTTTGAGTTCTAAGAGATTCGTAAATTCAAAGAAATGTGTACTCGCTCATAAATTGACTAGTGCGCTAGTCCTGGCTTAATACAATCACAAGTAGCAGTATAGGTTTAATAAGTATATGATGATCTATTAGATATATCATGAAATGAAAAATGAAAGTGCTGTACATTTGAACTATACTCAAGCAGAAATGGAGAGCTGATGGGCATCTGAACTACTCAATTTTAAGACATACGAAGACCTACGGGACGTTTGAACTACTCGACTACAATAGAACGCTACTTGGTATTTCAATTACTCAGTTAAAATAGAGTGTTTATAAGTTTAAACTAAGCTAAAAGTACGTAAAATAAAGAGAAATTCTTACCCGTATTTGGAGAAACGATTTCAAAAGGACTGGTATAAGTATCATGTTGGCTTATTGACAAAATGTTGATATATTTCTCAATAAATTCGATAAGTTGCTCTGCACTTTCCCCTGTTAATTCCTTTATTCTCAACCAATGATCCAAATATTTCTCTGTCAGAACCACACTAACGGAGTGTACTAAATTATTTATATAATCCTTATCTTGGCTATGCGTCAGATTCAAACCTTTTACTCTCGACTCATAATTAAGTAGCTCTTTTATTAAATCATACGTGACCAAAACATCGGCTCCATAGAGGTCTTTTGTTAAGTTCGTCGCTTTATGTAAATCGTGAGCTAATTTTATGGCAACAAAAGTATTTAGCTGGAGTTCCCCTGCTTCTATTTTGGACAGCTAGAAAAACAGCAATTGATAAGAACAAAAAATAGCTTAAAAATAGATTGTACTTACTTGTTCACGTAATTCTACAAATCTATCTGATGTGCAGTTAAACATGTCGGGTTCTTGCCAGCCTCCCAATTCGTTATCACAGCCCCTTGAAGCTTTGCCGTGCGATCCTTTGGGGCAAAGTTCTACTGCTTCTAGACCGAATACGGTTCTCGGCCACCAAATGCCATTGGAAGATGATCTTGGACAGCCATCGTATACAACTAAAAAAAATGTAGTTTCATACCAATATCGAGGTTTTACATATTTTTATTAATTCAAAATTTAAATTAAAGCCATTTTGTGTTATAAATAAGTTATGCCCATAGTGCTATTTTGATCAAAACTTAAAAGTAACTAATCATTGTCATTTGACATTACTAGTTTCATCCAAAGCATAGAATTTCAATAAATTTTAGTGATTGTAGAATTATTATACAAGAGAAAGTCTAAGATTAGTTTTAGGTACAAAAAAATTATTTTTCTTTTTTTTTGTTTTTTTTATTGCATACCTTCACATCCTCTCAGAGTGATTTCTGCGTATGCATTTGGACAGGAGTCGCATTTCAACCCGATAACACCATCACGACACCTGCACTGCCCAGTCTCATGGTCGCACTGAGTATTGTACGATCCCACGTGATAACAGTCGCATGGAATACACTGCGTTATGCCACTCGGTTGATAATGGTTTTCTCGACAGTGGCATTTCCCAGTTTTCTTATCACAATCGGGATTATATCCAGCTTCGACATCGCATTGGCAAGGGCCACAAACTGGATAACCCCACCAACTGGCCGGACAAGGCTGGGACTGCTTATTCTCACAATATTCTCCAGAGAAATCGGTCGAGTTGCAGCTGCACTGATAGCCTTTCGTTTCGGATTTGTCCACGAGGCAGGAGCCACCATTTTTACAGGGGTGGACAGTACAAACTGGGACACAGAGAGGTCCTATGTGACCTTTGTTGCACTCACAGTGAGACCTTCCCCATTCGGTGACACATTGGGAGGTGGAAGGGCACTCGCTTTGGCATTCATTGAGAGAGAAACAACCCTCCTCTACATTGTCAGTCACTGTGGGTCGGCTTAGGACTGTTTGTTGGTTTCCAATTCTAACTTCCTGTATGCAACCTACAAAATTAGTAAGAGTAGTTAATCCCAGGTTTTAAATGAATTTTAAATAGTTTGTTATTGGTTGCTATTGTTATGTTTTTGAAATACATAATAATATATGCATTTAGATCTACGAATATACACATCTTCTTGACACATGCAAAAATATTTATCAAAATGCTTAAATAGTGAAAATACATTTTAAAAGTGCACAATTATCTAGTAAACACCCCTGCCACTTGTTTGGATCTGCTGCTCATCCCAATTCGTACAGCACAGATGCCATATGTACAAAAAAATGTAACAAGGTAATAAACATTTAAATAATAGTAGTCTCATAGTGAATTTTACAGTCTGTTATGGCAGGACATTGAAATGGCAGCACAATGAATCCCCAGCCTAGTTTGGCGAAAACAAATGCCAAAAATAAAAACTTAGCTCATTTTGTCAAGCCAAACAATTAAAAAGTTATTAACATTTAAAAATTCCAAAGAGGATGAAAACAAGTGAAATTTAAAACTAGTAAAGTACACGCACATTAAATGAATTTGAATTGAATTGAAAACCTGTACATGCCTCATGTGTTTTCAAAATTGCGTGATTCCATGCTAAAAAGAGCTCAAGCATGTATTAATAATGGTGAATTGCACTTTGATAACCTACCCTAACTAAATATCAACTTTTAATGTGTTTGTTTTCAGTTTCATTTATAATTTGATCATTTTGTGCGGACTTGGCAATGCTGTAATCTGGGTTGTAATCAGAATGAACAACTGACATTGTGGGCGTTGGAGATGATATAATGATTTGAAAATTTGTAATTTTTTTTAAATTTTCTTTATTTAATAAGTCGCACTGGTTTTTACATTGCATAAAAGCTCATAAATTAAATATATATATGTTAGCAATACATCCTCCTACCCTCTACAAGGGTCTCATGTACTCCCTCCAATGTCTCCAACATATCAACCAACATTTTTGTTTATTTTGGGGTAAACACCCCTTGACCGCTTACATATATATATGTATTTCAAAAACACCCTATATTATTATTGTCATTACCTTCCAAATAATTGTAACCAGCATTCAGGCTGGTGTAGGTGTTGTCTGGACCTCCAATAAGGATCTTTCCAACATACAAGCCCTGAATTTTTTCAACAAATGGTATCATGGCAGTGTTTTCACCATAATCAATGGACAATTTTATTTCGGTACCGATCCACGTCACTTCTATGTGGTGCCATTCACCATCAGCCAATATCTTTGAGGATAAGCTTAGAGATTCCCCATTATAAGTATACAGGAGCAACCCCCTATTCAGCGAAATAACGGCAGAACTATTCTGACCAACTTGTATGGACATAAGAAAAGTATCCTCTTGTAAAGTCCTGACAGACAATGCATTTAACCAAGGCAGTTGAATCGGCCTAAGCAAGGGGTTAAACGAAAGGGTCCCATCTCCGGAAAAATGCCAAGGATTGCTTATTGATTCACTACAATCTCTCGCACCAAAACCTTGAGGGCAAGTGCATCTATACATTGCCCAGCCTTCTATACACTTCCCACCGTTTTGACAAGGCCTCGAGCTACAAAAAGATCTTTTCTCCGGACAACCAGCCGTGGTACCATTGTCAGTTACAAAAGTGTTAAGGTCAACAAATCTGTAGTCTATTTCTAACTGTGAAATACATCCTTCATAATGAAAGTTGCTAATCTGGAAAAGGCTTGATATGGACGGAACTCCTCCAAGTTGCAAAGGGCCTGTTAAATCGAGAAACCTGTGACAGGTTTCGGTCAGCGACGCACATCGGGCTTCCAGGTTGTGCTCAGCATACCCCGCACATGCCCATTTCCCCCCTAATTCTTTACCCTGCTTGAGGGCGATGGCGGTATCACAGTCATCTATGGAAATCGTTGCAGTTTTATTAAAGTAGCTAACAGTGACGGAATGCCACTTTCCATCGGAAATACCTCCTGGTATGGAGGCGGTAGCTTTAGTTACTTCACTACCAAGTGAGAATGCAAACTGGACATTTCCCTTGACAATTTCTAGTGAAATAAAATCATGCTGTTCGTTGTATCTGCCGTTATACAGTAAAAGGCCATTTTGTGCTTGCGTCGCAAATCTCATTTTAATATGCAGCCTATGCCTTTGTTTCAAACTGGGAAAAGTTAAAAAAGAGGTTTTGGTAAAACTTCTACTCTTCAATTGGCACATAGGCGAGTAATGCTCCGCCTCGGTGGCCAAACTGCAGTCTTCACAAACAAAACTAGCTCTGCCAGGTTTCGGACTGCAAGTCTTGTCCTTCGGGCAAATATGTGGTTTACAAGTATCACTTTCAAGGTTGATTTCGCAATTTTCCCCAGTAAAGTCAACAGGGCAAACGCAGGTGTAACCGCCTTCCCTAACTTTACAAGTGCCATTGTTCTTACAGGGTGATGAATAGCATAGATTTACCTCAGTATCGCATAAGTAGTGCTCTCGGGAGCCCGTAAAACCTTTAGGACACTGACAAGTGAATGTCGTAACAGGATAAATAGGCCTAAATAAAACTGTGTCGCTACTGATAAATCCAGAAGCGTTTCCAAATTTTAAAACCGTAAGGCATTCCTCGTAATTTAAACAAGGTTCCCTTACACAGAGATTATCGTCGAAAGGTAAAATTTGCACGGTAGATAGCCTAGCGAGGATAGCACGGTTTAGATAAACCTTCTCTTGAAGAAATTGAGGCGGATAATATTCCTCCTTAGGCACGTCTGGCCTTTTCACAGAAAAACTAATGTTTAGAATCTTGGCTTTCACATCAGTGTCATCTTGAATACTGAATATAAATATATTTTCCTTTGGGCAAGGTATAATAGCAGCTAAACCATCGATAAAGAATCCCAACAGTGGGGATAAAAAGGCCTCTTTCGTCATTTGATTCAAGCGTACAGTGATAGAATTAAACAGCATTTCTTCAGTAATCAGCCGCACAGAGAGCTGCATTATTGCCTTCACTTCATTTACACCGTCAGTTACAGAAACTTCCATGGATGCCATTTTTGGAACGTTTGTGTTGAGCTGCGGCGACAATTGCAATTGTCCAGTACTTTCATTCAGAGCAACTAAATTGGCATTATTTCCAGATAAAATTTTGAAATGAAGCTTGTCGGACACATCAGCATCGGAAGCAGGAATTTTTCCAATCGGGCCTGTAGGAAAACAATCCCTGAAATTGTTAAACATCACAAGGAAGTCTTTTAAAACAGGAGCATTGTCGTTAACGTCTGTCACGAGAACTTCAACATGGGCATCACTTCTTAATGGTGGACTGGCAGCTCTGACAATCAAGTCAAACTTTTTTTTAGGGCTCTCATAGTCCAGCTCAACCATAGTAAGTAGTTCGGCTTTTTCTGAACCTGGTCTTGTAATCAAAGAAAAACTTTGAGAATCCTCTCCACCAATTATTGAGTATTGGACTATGGCATTTACGCCTTCGTCAGGATCTTTAGCGTATATTTCGCCCACGGTAGACCCAATGGGGCTATTTTCTGCAATGTATAAAACAATTTTGTCAGAATCAAACGCTGGAGGAGAATCATTTATGTCTTCTATCCGAATGTTAACAGGTACCGAGCTGCTTAACGTGGGTGATCCCCGATCAATAGCATACGCTTCTAATTCATAATAAGCGACTGATTCTCTATCTAGGCCTTTGTTCGTACGAATAACCCCGCTTGTAGGATCTATCACAAAGGAGCCATCTTCTTGGTCTTTTTCACTTAGCGTGTAATGGATTCTTCCATTCAACCCCACATCAGCATCAGTAGCAGAGACCTGGACCACCGATGTACCAACTAAAGCATCCTCTGGCACACTTCCTGAGTAAGCAGCCTGTTTGAACACAGGGTAGTTATCGTTTACATCTGTTACGGTAATTTCTATATCTGTTGTATCGGATAAGGGCGGACTACCCCCATCTCTTGCTGTAACAGTGAGTAAATAGCCTGAAGTAGTTTCCCGGTCCAAAGTCTTTGTTGTCACAATTGCTCCTGTTTGTGGGTTAATAGCAAACACTGGATCCTTGCCCATATCACCAAGATCTCCTAACGAATACGTGATCTGTGCGTTAAGCCCTACGTCATTGTCAGTGGCAGAAACCACCAAAACGGTTGTTCCCACAGCTGCATCCTCAAACACGCTTGCGGTATACGGTGCATTTTCAAATACAGGGGCAAAATTATTGGCATCTGTTACATTTACATAAATCGTAGCTGTGTCTGTTCGTCCACCAGAGTCAGTAGCTGTAACTGTGAGGATATAACGTTTTTCCTGTTTATAGTCAAGGGGTTGAGCAATGGTGATTAAACCTCTTCCATTTTGCGAGGTTATAGCAAATCTACCTCTGGTATTGCCATTAGTAAGCTCATAGTGTAATCTGCTATCTTCATCAGGATCAGTTGCTGTCACTGTAGCAACCGGCGTGCCTACAAAACAAAAACGTTTAGATTAATTTTGGAATACAGTTTAGACAGTTAGAAAACTACCTGGTGGGTCATCCTCAGCAACTACAGATTCGTATATTTTTGGTTCAAACATGGGATCATTATCGTTTACATCTTGAACAGTTATCACAACACTTGCACTGGCAGACTGAGGAGGAACACCTTGATCAGTTGCTATGACCTAAAACGGAAAAAATTAAATAGTCTTGTTATGAATTAGTAAGTAGCAAGGTTTACCTGAAACATATATTTAGGTTGTTCCTCTCTATCTAAATCTCTTGTGGTATATATCCAACCTGAATGAGAATCTACAGCCAAAGGTAAATCTTCCGTACTGCCCCCTGTTGCATCTCTAGGCGCTATGGTATACTTAATTTCAGCATTAGGCCCTTCATCGGCATCATAGGCCTGTACTTTAACTATACTATACCCTGTGGGGACGTTTTCCAAGACACTTTCTTGGAAGAGTGAGGTATAAAATCTAGGTGCATTATCGTTGACGTCTTTAACATTTATTAGAAGTTGAGTGGTGTTAGACCGTGCTGGACTTCCACCGTCTTGGGCCCTGATAACCAGTCGGTAGTTCCGGAGTGTTTCATAATCGAGTGGTTTCACTAAGGACACATCTCCCGTTAAACTGTCTATAGCGAATTGCGACTGTGTATTTCCACTAATTATTGCGTATCTTATTGCTGCGTTTACTCCTTGGTCAGCATCGGTGGCTCTGAATATAGAAAATAATATATATGGACAGCTTAACATCTAATATCTATTCTAGAAGAATAAAATTTTAAAAACAGCCCATTTTTTGTGAGCTATATTTCAGTAAAAAGAAATTTGAAAGCCATAGCCTACTTTGTGAGATATATTACAAAAACCTGAAAGATAGGAAAATCACAAATGGTTATAGCTTCCTTATTTGAGGAGATACGAAAAAAGTTAAAGGGATGAAAGTTGACGGCAAAGACAATAAGAATATTAATGTGTATCAAAAAATCCGAAAAATGCAGTTGGCTTTGACATACGCTCTTGTGCAAGAATGAAAAGAACAAATCTCTAAGTAGACCATGATACCATTAAGTCCGTTTATTTTTTCTCTTTCCAACAATATATGTCACAAGAATTTTAACCGATAGTGTAAATATTTAATATTTTACGAAAACCATAATTCATATCATTGAACTGTAAAAATCAGCTATACCATGATTAGTGAAAAACAATGTATACAGTTATTAACAAATTTGACAGATTGTCACTGTTGTATGTTGCGTTGTCGAATTCTAAGACAAGTTTTATATCAGTAATTATGGTGTACACCAATAATAACAAATTCAATATGATTAGCATTTATTGTCAGTACAATTTTGATGAGATGGCCGTCACGGTTTACGGAGATAGATTTCCAGATGCTCTGCAGCCAAATAGAACTATGTTTAGAAAGTTAGTTCAAAATTTAAAAACGGACAGTTCAATTTCAAAAAAGTAGTAAGGCTAGGGCATGTTGCGGATAATGTAAGAAAAGTGAATAGAGTATTGAATGAGTATGACTGGCGGTCGAGAGGTGAGCGCACTTGCCTCTCACCCAAAAGTTCCGGGTTCTATCTCCGGTCGTGACAGTGGAAAATACTGTGAGAGGGATTTTTCCACTATACACGGATATTGGGTGTGTGCCCCTTGTCTCTAAATATGTAGACCCCTCCCACACAAGGTGCTTCTAGAGCCTTCCGAGATAAAGGGGGCCATAGTTACCTGTGGTGTTATTTATTATTATTTAATTATATTAACCAAAATGAAGAAACCTCTTTGAGACAAATTCAGGGAAACTGTCGCATAAAAAAAGACAGTGCAAGAAAGATATTTAAAAAAAACGGATTTCGATGCTACAAAATGAGGAAAGTTCAACATTTAAATAAGCAGGGACGGAATTACGCATAGGCCGTAGCCTAGGGCGGCAAATTTTAGATCGTATTTTTAAATATTTGGCGGTAAATAAATTAAGGAATCTTTTTGTATTCTATGATTCTTGATTCAAACATAACATTAAGTATTATCCATTAAAGACGCAAATTTTTTATTATCACTGCATTTCTTTTGACCCCGAAATGTGGTGATAGTGCTTCCGCTGGGATGTTTACTTTGGTGTCAGCTGATCACACAGGTATGTATCTTAAGAGATTTTCAATGAGAGGGAGCGGCGTAAATATATTATTTACAGTCTAGGGGCGGCAAATAGTTAAATCCATCTCTGTAAATGAGCATGATAAGCCGAGGAGAGTAAGATTTTGTAGATGGTTGTTAAATAAAAAAAAAGGAATGATCCGCTGGACGAATCAAATTTTTCTAATAATGGATTTTTGAATAGAAATATGCATTACAAGTGAACACGAGAAAATACACATTGGGGCAGAGAGACCGTTTTCCAAGAAAGACTTTCTATGAATGTTTGGGTGGGTCTTTTAGGGACTAAAGTAATTGGACCTTATTTTTATTGTGGCAAATTAATCACTCGTAGATACTTTAATTTCCTGCAAAACGAATTTCAAGATTTTCTTTATGAATTAACAGTGGCAAAAAGATTAAATTATTCATAATTTCAACAAGATAGGGCTCCACCTCACACTGCTGTAATATGCATAAGTTATTTAAATCTAATTATGCCAGATAGCTGGATAGGCACCGAAAGATTGATCCTACTTAAAGGAGCTACCGTGCCAGTCGCCACACACCACTCACAGACTGCAGTTTCGAGCCTGTTGGCTCTCGTCAGTGCAAAGTAGGCATGTGACGACTGACACAAGGATCACTTGACAATTTAGTACATTTCGGTATCTTTGGGATAGCGACATGTAAAATAGTCAGCAGGCGCCATCTAGCGGTCCAGGGTCTGTTGAAATCGAAAAATAAATAACCTGACTGGGCTTAGCATAGTTCAAATGTGCTTCTAGAGGGCGGAATATTAAAACATAATATTTTTAGTCGCAAACTCCTCTATAAAATCCTTATTTTACTATAAGAAACGTAACCAGACTGCAACCAACAGCTACTCCGAGCGCTGAATTACAAGGTAGTCTTTCGGCTGGTGTTTGTTGCAATCGAAGCATTATCGTTTTGATAGTAATATGCAATTATTACACTTAACACACCAGACTTGTAACTTGTAATTCAGTGCTCGGCGGGGCACATAGCCCGGAGAGTAGCTGTTGGTTGCAGTATGGTTACGTTCCTTATAGTAAAATAAGGATTTTATAGAGGAGTTTGCGACTAAAAATATTATGTTTTAATATTCCGCCCTCTAAAAGCACATTTGATCTATGTTTTATATCGTTGGAAAGAGAAAAAATAAACGGAATTAATGGTGTCATGGCCTACTTTGGGATTTGTTCTTTTCAGCCAACTGCGTTTTTAGAATTTTTTAATTGATACACAATATTACTCTTATTGTCTTTGCCATCAATTTTCATCCCTTTAACTTTTTTTTGTATCTCCTCACATAAAAAAGCTATAACCGTTTTTGGTTTTCCTATTTTTGTAATATATCTCACAAAGTAGGCTATAGATTTCAAATTTTTACTGAAATATAGCTCACAAAAAAATGGGATAACATTCTAAAACTTTGTTCTTCTACAATAGATATTAAGCGAGATATTTGGTTTAGCCCTCATAAAACAGACAGACGGCATACTCATATATACAGGGTGATTGAGAACCTATCCTCAAAATTATAAGAACAAGTTGTGAATCACCCTGTATGTATACTGAAATTAATATACTTTGACCTATTACTTGAAACATCATACGAGATATGAAAAAGTTGTAAAGAATTAAACCATTTACAAAACAAAAGCTAATTGCTATAACTCACTTGATATGTGCTATTACAGGATTTTCAGTCCAATTGATGTCTTCATTTAAAGAAACAGAGTAGGTCCTTTCGGAAAACTGCGGGTAGTTATCATTATCATCTAAGATATGTATAACAACGCTGGCACTCGAAGATCTTCTTGCTGTTTGCGGACTAGCCATATCAGTTGCTTGAACAATTAGTGTATAAACCTCGGTGGTCTCTCTATCTAACATTGTCCTGGTAGTTATAACACCAGTTTTCGAATCTATTTTGAAAGCATGATTATCCTCTTCTTCAGACGAAGTTCCCCCGCCGTTTATACTCTGTATGGAATATTCCACCTCTGCGTTCTTTCCGATATCTTGATCGGTAGCTTTAAGTGTGATCACAGTGGTACCAACACTAACACTTTCTCTGATGCTTGCATCGTACTCGGTCATTTCAAAGACGGGAGAATGATCGTTGGCATCAAGCACGTTGATTTGGAGCATAGTTGTACCAGATCTCGGAGGAAAACTGTCATCCATAGCGGTAACTCTGAAATAGTGCACATCAACCAGCTCTCGGTCTAGTTGTACTTTTGTTGTTACCACACCGGCTTTCTCGTCAATATCAAACATCGCTTGAGTCCTAGAATCTAAAAGGCTTGTCATTGAATAGGTTATAGGGCTGTTTTCGGGGTCACGAGCTTTTACAGTAGTCACAACAACTGGAGGTTCGCATTCTTCCAAAACACTGGCGACATATAAATGTTGTTCGAAAAATGGTGATTGATTTCTCAATTCTCTCCTAACCCTTTTTGCTATGTCCGTGTCATTGAATTCTTGATGATGGTAAACGATTTTAAGTCGATGTTCGGAATTAAGGATAGGCACATCGTGACAAATCGTCGTGAATAAGATAGTGACTTTCCACATTGGTTCAACTATGCAAACATCTCTGCTGGCTACGAGATCCCCTTGGCTCCTTTCGATTTCGAACCTGTCATCGCTTACATAATGGAACGTAACTGCACAAAATGTGCTGATAGTATTTGGTAAAAATGCTGTTATGGAATTAATGTACTGAGACTGCCTCAAGCAAATTTTCTGCCATTTTCCGGCGGTTGGTATAGCAAAAGAAGCATATGTTTCCGACACCCATTGTTTGGCTTCGGTTATTTTCTGTTTTACAGAAGGATGTATGTGCGAAAAAGGATTCCAAGCATTTCTCTTTGTCCTCAGACTTCTTTTTTCTCTACTAAATTCATCTAAATATTCTAAATTTTCTTCGGTGTGGTCGGTGCAGTCTTTACCGATAATAAATATTCTTAAGGGCAAACTATAGTAATCTATATCTCTCAGTCTGTTAGATGTGGAATCTATGTGTATCGTAAACAAATTTGGGTAATATATTCCATCACACTGTAAACCTTCTATTAACGACACCTGGCCAGTTTTGGAGTCAACATGTACCAAAGATGGTACAAAAGCAGCTGATCTTTTATCGTTAATTTGATAAAATCGATCAGAGCCCAACCGGTAGACGGACGCGTTGAAAATCACATCTCCTGGTTGCTGGGTCTCGTCTACTAGCAGCAAGTAAGTGTGGGTAATTCGAAAACAAAAGTAAAATAATAAAAACGCGTGAATCCAGTAGCTACTCTCACTCATGAGAGAATATCTTTTGGTCATTTTTTAATAGGTTAAACATGATAGGTTATATTCGTGGCAGCCTGTGCGGAGGTATAGGTGGTTTCATCATATCTGAAAAAGAACAACAGTTTTAGTCATGGTTTTTCGGATTACAAATAAAAAATGCAAAATGATTCGCAGAAAATGAGACGCCCAAGATTGATTTAAATAATATGATAAGTCTCTCACTATTCTAATTTTCTGTCATGTATCTGGGTGGAATACAACTATAAAAACAATTGCTTTCGGTCAACGAGCAGATATTTGTTGTGGTTGGCAAATGTCTTTAGGCGTGAGTTATATGAGAGAGTCAGAAATAAACGCCAAAATGTTTACAACAAAAATCGTTCTGGAGGAATTCGGATAAACTTCCCCATTTAAGAATAAATAAATTTTTATTTCAAATCTCTGTTATTTTTCAACCAATCTTGATAAGATATCAAACACACAATTTTAAAAGGCACCAAGTTGAATTTTTGCACTCATTACAGTTTCTTTTTATTAATGTTACTTTTATTAATTTTTTTAACCCTTCCCTCACAGATTTTCTCCCTGCATTTTTTAGGAGGAACTAGGAGGAATTATTCATCCATAGTGATACTAATGGAGTACATATGTATTAAATTTAATGGAAATTGTTATTGCAGCTTAGAAAAAAATAATTATTTAATTCTTTAAACTCTGCTACTCACAGCCTCTGAATTCTATTAGAGAAATAAATTATTTAATTACTTAACCCCCTTGTTACATAGCCTATGTCCATTTGACAATTTTGTTAAAACAACTGATATTTGTTTATGTTTAGTACGATCTGGTAGCACTTTGATTTAGTTTTGTAAATGAGACTACTTCAACCTAGCAGAATTATGTGTATCACTACTAAATATCTTCACATTGTTTTACATACTTATTTATATATTTTTATATCTTAGGAACTCAGTCATATGTTTTTAACACTAATTTTTGTAATCTGTTACAGCACTACAGATATCCAATTGTCAATACTATGCCTGCAAAACATTTATATTCATTTAAATTTCATTTTTCACTTTGTTTACTTTATTTTCCTTACCTCTGAAACTTTTTCATTCACACCTGTTATATAGTGTATCTCAAATAATGTAATGTACTTACTGGACCATCACAATACAGTTCGAAAGTCTATCTAACAATTTACTTTATTTGGACAGTTGGTACTTATTAATATTAGATTATGTTGTTACATTTGCAATTTATTGTTTGAAGCATTCATCAACCGTTATTAAAGATTTCTCTAATCGATTTTATACCTGTCAGTACTTTAATTGTGAATAGAAAACAAGCTAGTGAAGGAATCCGGTTGTGCGCTTAAGTCGCCCATTAACAGATGGCGATACTCGCATAATATTACAGTTTTCATTTTGTTTAGAAAATTATATTTTTCAAGTTTGTATATTGGTACTGAGACGTTTGTATCCCTCCCCAATTACTTAATATCAAAATCCTGGTCACAGCACCAGTGAGACGTTCGTGGGGTATGTGGTTTTGTTACACATAAAGTACTGGTCATTTTGTCACCAGTAAATTAATTACTATTCATTTATCTGAAGGATAAATAAATGAAATTGGCCAATGGTGTGATTGTCTAGTTTTCTAGTTTTACAAAGTTAGGACCCAAATTTCGTTGTGTGTGTAGTAACCCTTTTTAATTACCCCAGGTTCTTTTATATAAAGTTTGGAATTACTTGTTTCTATCTGATTCTATATCCCTGAGAAAATTAATCACTCTGTTATATTAAATACTCTGTAAGTTTGCACACACTGTTTATCAATTGAGAAACTTCGCTATTCGGTTAGGTACGTTATTTAGTTCAGATTTTATGACTCAAGCTTGTACGGTAAATTTATAGTTGAAATTCGTTTGCTATTTTATTTGATGGAAATGAAACCATTTATTTAGCTAATTATTTGTATGACTAGGAAGGTAAAGTGGAAAGAAAAAAAAAACAGTAATTGATGGGAAAAATAGTCACAAAAAACCCATTTTATTTTACAATGATTGATGGGGCAAATATCCGAACATGAAATCAAAAACATTCCAAATATTGTCTAAATATTACAATAGGAAAATTTACGTCACTATAGTAATGACCATATTTTCAAGGTTGCTATGCAATAACAAGAACCAGGTAATACAATCGTATGACTTGTTATTTTAAAGATGTGGCAAATAGGCCGATTAAAATGTGATTGAAATTGTGGTGTTAACAACAGCCATGATGAAATTAAACTTATGCAAAACAGAGGACAAGACTCATGCATGTTCGTACACCATAGAATTTAAGTGATAAATGAGAATTGAATACTTATGTATAATATCAGAGAATGTTGTGGAACTATCCTTTAATTGACTACATAAAACGGTAACTACCAAATAGGCAGGTTCGACATTTTTTTATTTTAACTGAAATCGAGAGAGTTTATGATTAAAAAATGAGAACAAAAAATTTGAGCGCAAAATTTTAAGATTTACGTTCGCTGTAAGCATTTTCAAACCAACGATCGGCGCGAGGCTAGAAAACATACCTGTGCGTGAGACTAGGCCGCGCGACGGCGGAGCTTATGTCTGGCTACTGACGTCACGCGGCCTAGTCTCGCGCACATTACGTTTTCTAGCCTCGCGCCGATCCTTGGTTTTAAAATGCTTACAGCGAACGTAAATCTTAAAATATCTCGCGTTAATTTTTTTTGTTATCATTTTTTAACCATAAAATCTCTCGATTTTAGTTAAAATTTAAAAAATACGAAAAATGTCGAACCTGCCTATTGCGTATGACTGTTTAACAACGTAAAACGGGGCGGGTAGATGTAATTCAAACAGACGAGATGTCCCGGTTCAGTACTCGACAAAAAATAAACCACTCAGAATTAGAGAAAGTTTACGGGCCAATTAACCCGGTACTTACCGATGACCTGTAGGGTGGAGTGAAAAAAATATTCTTTTAAGTTTCTTCAGATGCATAGTGTAAATGGATGCCATTTAGGTTCAAAATGATGCGAACAAAATTTAATCTTGATCGAAGAATATTTTAAGGGTTCACAACTACCTTGAAAATCCCAAAAGGTTTGACTTTAATTTTTAAATTTAAATGTTAAAACGTGTATACAAAAGTTTTGTAAAACATTTTTTAGTTCCACGAATATTTTATAAACTTGTTTCTAAAAAGATAAAATGGGTGAAAATAAAGTTTTTCCGGACAGATTTAAAACGTTCATGGAACTAAACAATGTTTTATTTGAAAAACTTTTCTATACGTTTTAACACCGGAAAGGAGCCATACTAGAATTAATTGTAAATTGAAAAAATTTTAATAATTCTAAAATCGATCTTTTTCCGCTTTTTCAAGATAATTGTGAACCCTTAAAATATTCTTCTATCGAGTTACAATTTTTTTCGCATAATTTTGAGCCCAAATAGCATCTATCTACACTATGCTTCTACAAAAATTGAAAAGAAAATGTTTTCCACTCCACCCTACTGTACAGTTTGTCGTGCGCAAGGTAATCAAATGGATGGATCGTTATTAAGCAATCATAGAAAACCAAATAGTCATCAGTGAGAAATCTCCCACAATAATTTGAAAGACAAACGTTCCTGCGACATTTTACATGTCAAGATAGGCATACGGTAGCCCTTGATAGTACGCCACTGAAGAATAATGGAAGTGAAAGTTTCTTGTCAATGCATAAACGTCGAAAATGTATAGTTCTTGAATATAAACTTGTTATTTAGCAAACGTAAATCTCCCTAGTAAAATATTCTGCATGTGAACTTTTTTACCTAAACTCATGATTGAAATAATAACTGAGTAAATTGTAATATAATCTTATAACGTTTTCTTGTTAAAAATCAAAGTTAATATTTCATTTTAAAAAATTTAATGTTCTTTTAGTACCACATTCCCGCGACTCACACCGGCGTTAGCCGTCTCTGACCAGTATGGAATTTATTAGTCTACTTTATATGGATAAAAGAAAAATTAAAGAACGGAGAATTGTGAGTGCACACGTAATGCGACGGCACGTTACCTGACGCCCGGTATAATGTTAGATCGCCGACAATTCTCCCTCAGCTGGTTTCGACGTCATATAACGCTACCTCCCAACCTTTGGTGATGACCAAAAAATAGGGGACTATTAAAGGAGTGGATGGATACGATTATCTATAAATAACTGTAGTTATTATGATGCACTGATGCAGATGATAGTTTTATGGAATAAAATAAAAGAAAAAGTAAGTTGACCAGCGAACCGACAAAAATGTTCTATAAAACTGTGAAAAGGCAAGGTTATTACAAGTAAATATCATGGAAAGTAGTAATTAACGCACCGGCTATAATTATTTTAATTGAGTTGCAATAAAAGGCTAAGTATGTAATGTTCCGTGTACAATATTTTTATATAATAAAACTAGTCACGTATATGGATATAAAACTAGGTGCTAATAATTACTGAAATAGTAAATACGTAATTAAACCATTAACACCATTTAAATATGCAAGGCAATAATCAATACTTCAATAAATATGTTACAAACAATGATATAATATAAAATTAATATATAGTCGATTGCAAAATTAATTATTGTTGAATAAATCCCCAGTCTATTTTCAATGAGGTAGATGCATGAATTTTAAAAATACTTAAATTTATTATTTTTCTATAATATGTACTGTAAACAAAACCACGTGACTGAAAACGGGTTTCTTATTGGTGTGACGTCGCAGTAAAGTGTATACGAACTTAATTGAAACCGTATAGAAATTAAAAGTCGGCATCTCTTTATTGTACATGGGCGGAGATAAATAGAAATGTTTGTTATAAGAAAATGATAAGATTTTCGGACGTTATTATATTATCCTCTGTTTCAAATGGTCTCCAGAAAGCCATGGTAAATTAGTGAATAATTAAAATATTTTACCTTTTATATAGTAGTAAATATTTATAAATATGAACAATAACTAACTAAACTCCTACGCTTGATATTATAATAGGTATTTATGCACTGCACTGGCACATTGACAACACATTTCACAAGTCCACGTTACTTCTGAGAAACGATTTAAGAATTTTCTTTATGCTAGTAGGCCTGTCCGTTTTATTATCTTTAAACCAGTGCAGTCGTAGATGATACATTCAGGGTGATTACATTGCCAGTCTCGGACTCGCCTGCACAGTTTCAACTACCATTCAAATCTCGATATCATTGCTAAATATATAGGATAAAATATGAAGTTCAGTGCGCACGGTCTTGTGCTTTAACACTGACCAGTTCCAATTGTGCTCGTATAAAGTATACGCACGTTTATTTTTAATAAATATTGTTTTAATTATTGTACAATCAAAAAGTTTTCATATTGAAGTGTCCTAACTTTGTAAAATTTGACGTTTGTCAACAAACTAATTTTGGAGAATCTTAGTGGCTATTCTATAACTACATATAGGCGAGAACTGAATCGATCGATATAGAGAAAAGTACGTCTCAGAAAACTTTTAAAATTTAGATAATTACTGATGTCGGTGTGGCCAATCCAACTAAAATAATTACAAGCAGCTGGCACTTCTGCTTATACCGGAAGTCGATACCAACTTGCTTATTTCAAATGGAACACCCTATATATTTTAGGGTTTTCGAAAAGAGCATAAAATTCTGAGTCGAAAATATGTAGCATATCCTATACCTAACCTAGCCGTTTCCGAGATATTTGACATTTTATAGAAAATTTGACAGGTGTAACGGTTTGCAAGAACCGTTATAACTTTCTTCGTGTAAAAGATCCTCATTTGCTTCTTGTCGTGTAAAAAGAACACAAGGAGAACTACGTTCTACAACTGAAATAAATTCAAAAATATCATACCAAGTGTTCCGTTTTTCGCGTTACATTTTGTCAACTTCAAACCACGAAAACTTGTTTAGGTCAAATGGAACACCCTGTATTTTTTACGTCAAGTTGTGTAAAATTGAATTCACTTTTTTCTGATATTAACATTGTTGGGACTAAAGTTACAACTTTTTGAAATATTTGCGATTTTATTAGAAATTCATGAATTGTTGTAATCATTTCATCAAAATAGCCACGATTAGAAACAATCAGTCATTATCTTATGTCAAAAAATGCCAGGACGTTTAAATTATACCAACGAAAACTTTTTAAATTTGTTTATTATTTATGGAGAATGTGATAAAGTAATATCAAGAACTTGCAGCACATTTGCTACTCGATATCCAGAAAAACGGAAACCGTCACCAAACACTGTAAAACGCATAACTTCCGGTATAAGCGGAGGTGCCAGCTGCTTGTATTTATCTTAGTTGGATTGGCCACACCGACATTAGTAATTATCTAAATTTTCTGATGCGTACTTTTCTCTATATCGATAGATTCAGTTCCCGGTGAGACACCCTGTATATATGTTAAATTTTAGTCTGTTACCTAGCGAAAATATTATGAACAAGTCTCAGCTGTCACCAATTTAAGTTATCGTTGTACATGAATCCAATGTGTATCCATATAAATCCTTGCCGGATTCATGTGTTTGATTTTCGCGTATTGTAAAATTATTGTCAAATTTTACAGGTAACAAAATTTTTATTTATTAAAAATCAATGTTTTTTTAGTTTGTGTGATTTATGTGAAATAATCACTTGGATATCTCACCTAACCTCAAAGTTGGTATTAACTATGGTTGCGTTTATCACGGTAGCGCTCGCTGATCATTTTACATGAACGGCATTTGCCCGACTGCTCACTCGCTTAAACACGCTTCTTGTGATCAAAAATGACGTAATGATACGTGATCGCTTAGTTAGTGCTACCGCGTGATGAACGCGATCGATGATTTTTATATAGACCATTCCAGAACAGGTGACTTTGACAGATCCGCCATTTTGTCTGAGTGGCACACAAAGCGATTATTTTCCGTGTGTTAACATTCGTTTTTGTATTGTATTGTGCTGTGGATTGAGTTTATTGTGATTTTTTTCAAATTTTTTCGCCATGATGTCTCGTGTCTACGTTCTCAACTTTGATAAAAACGTACTTTCATCATTGTACTTCTTTTTTTGGAAAAAAATATGGTCACCCTAATTTTATATATAATATATACAACATTTGTAGGCATAACAATTTCATCAACACCAATATTCAACATTAATAATGATGAAATTGTTGTGCTTAAAGATGTTGCATTATAACTATTAAACCTTGAAGAAGTGTGTGCCAAATACACGAAACGCCGACAAAATAGTTTTTTTTTATTGTCCTGTCTGACCATTTAAGCGTCATCATTAATTTCCCTTGCAGCTGACGCTACGTGTACACATCTTTGATGGGGGCCCCCCACATGTCGAAATTCTGGAACCGCCACTGTATGTTGACGAAATGATATAAATGTTGGTTTTTGACAGTACTACTTATTGTTATTGTTTTTTTTGTTATATTTTTGACACCAATTTTCGCCTGCGCCGCTATTAAGCTTTCCTAATCCTTCGAGGGGGCCCCAGAAGGTATATGAGCCTAGGGCCCACTAGAATCAAAAATAGGCACTGCTTAAGTCTTGACAGTATAACATGTTATTTTATGCATTTCCACTTGTTGCGTTAATATCCATTTTTTATTTATCAAAAACTGCAAAACATAGACTGCAAAAATAGCTCTATTTAAATAATAAAAAAAGCCAATATGCACTACATCTACTCAAGCATTAAGTGAGTGGATTAGGAATGTGTTAAAGTCACGTGGAATGTGGAATTGATACAAAGCTTTATACAGGATATTTATAGTGCAATCTAATTTGTTCTGTTGAATTTTGTTGGAAATTTGTTGGTCAGGGAGTTAATAATTTTAATACATGGCATTGGAAAACTGGCTGTAGTACTAGTAACTAGTATAAATTATAAAGTATTATTATATTATATTTAATTATGTATTGGACCACTGTCAATTTGAAGACTGTTTGGCTAGCATCAGAAAGTGGTAATCAAATATTTGTGGAGAGGTATTGTTTAGATGTTAATAACAGGAAAACAATACCTAAATACGCGGTTAAGTTCAGATTGCATAGTCCTTTAAACATCTACATGGTGTTATAATTCGAGACGAGATTGCGAAATATAATTACTAGATCAGTCGACTTACCTGTAAGGAAGAATGATCTTAATTATATGAGCGGTCTTGTCGAAGGATTATAACAACCCTCCCAAAAAGTAAAATCCCAACCCGTGATAAAACCAATCTAAATTTAAAATACTTTAAACCACTGATGTATGTGATGAACAACGGCTGCGTGGTGGGAGTGTATACAGAGGCAAACTGGGTAGCCACGCACCGAGGAAAGGTTTTTCGAAGAACACTTATTTGCTGTGTATGTCAAATACACAGCTTTAAGATTCTTTTGACATACACAGCAAATAAGTGTTCTTCGAAAAAAAGTTTTGAAAACGAAAAGACACTACTTTCCAAAACGTCGGCAAAATACATTATTTCTGTGTTTATTCCGATTTATATTATCTGTATAAATAAAAGGAAAGAATATTTGTAGAATGCCATAAATAACTTTCAGACAACAATTTTATAGTAGTTATATAGCAAAATAAAACAACCACCTCCATTTGGGACACTCTGTATAAAAAACAATTCAATTGCAATTCAATACCTGTTCAGATAAATTTAATATCCGATTTAATTAATGCAGTATAGCACCGAGCAGTCGATATTAGATTGTGGAATGAAGCATTTATACGCCCGCCAACCGAGTAGAAACGTTTTTAAATTGAAATTCCATCAGATTGGTATTATCAGAAAATGTCAGTGCCAAGCGCCAATATACTCAATAAATAAATTTTTCCGATGCTTGTACTTGAATGCGAGATGAGAATTAATTTCCACAAAAGAGAATGAAAAAAAATGTCTTTCACCGCAAGTAATCTTTGTGATGGTGAAACGAACTGAATTCTTTCGTTTCTCAAAATTTCACGTGGTAATTTCTTGGATAATATATGCAAAAAACAACAGTTTCAATAATTACTCAATTCTTTACTATTTCAATTCGTTCGCCACGAAATTACAATATTGAGAGAAATAACTTTGTTCTAAATAAACATTGCTAAATTACTGTTATAGCAGTAAAACATTCGGATCATCTAAAAAAAAATGTCGTTAAAGTCAGCTATGGCTCTGGAAACAACAGTTTATTTCAAACTGTCATAGGTATCGGTTTACGACATTGTCAATTTAAGTTTTTAATTGTTTTGCGCCGTTTTAAAATCATTGTTGGTCAACAACCCATGAGTATTATTATAGGTATATTTCTTAAACACCCATTAAATTCTCTATCGAATGGTGAAACAGATTAAAGGATAATCAATTTAAAGCGGTATCTATTTTACTTTACTTCAGTCTTTCTGAAATTATTTCGCTTTTTCGTGGAGTAAAATCGCTTCTCTATCTCGCTTATGTCTGGTAGATTTTTTAAAAAGTATAACCAAATGGGACCTTCACCATTTTGTTGGGCTTAATTTTGGCTATCCGAAATGGATTTCTACAACTCTTTTATTAGGGCCGAATTTTGCAAAATCGTTTTTTTTCAGCAAGAAATTTGAAAAATGTATTTTTTAAAACATACATCGCGCTATTAAATTTTTTTAAAACTTACTCAAAAAACTATAGCGCTTCTAACGGCACTCTCAAAATTTTCAAAATGTAAGGCTTTTTCGAGAAAATAGGCCCCAAAGCCGCCACTAGCAAAGAGTCGCACCTGTATTTTGTAATAATGTTCAATGATCAGTTGTACTATACAGGGTGTCTCACCGGGAACTGAATCGATCGATATAGAGAAAAGTACGAATCAGAAAATTTTAAAAATTTAGATAATTACTAATGTGGGTGTGGTCAATGCGACTAAAATAATTATAAGCAGCTGGCACTTCCGCTTATACAGGAAGTCGTTACCAACTTGCTTATTTCAAATGGAATACCCTATATATTTTAGGGTTTTCGAAAAGAGCATAAAATACCTGAGTCGAAAATATGTAGCATATCCTATACCTAAACCTAGCCGTTTCAGAGATATTTGACATGTTATAGAAAATTTGACAGGTGCAACGGTTTGCAAGAACCGTTATAACTTTCTTCGTGTAAAAGATCCTCATTTGCTTCTTGTCACGTAAAAAGAACACAAGGAGAATTACGTTCTACAACTGAAATAAATTCAATAATATCATACCAAGTGTTTCGTTTTTCGCGTTACATTTTGTCAACTTCAAACCGCGAAAATTTTTTTAGGTCAAACGGAACATTCTGTATTTTTTTACGTCAAGTTGTGTAAAATTGAATTCCCTTTTTTCTGATATTAGCATTGTGGGGGTTAAAGTTACAACTTTTTGAAATATTTGCGATTTTATTAGAAATTCATGAATTGTTCTAATCATTTCATCAAAATAGCCATGATTAGAAACAATCAGTCATTATCTTATGTCAAAAAATTCCAGCACGTTTAAATTATACCAACGAAAACTTTTTAAATTTGTTTATTATTTATGGAGAATGTGATAAAGTAATATCAAGAACTTGCAGCACATTTGCTTCTCGATATCCAGAAAACGTCACCAAACACTGTAAAACGCATACTGGAAAATTTTAAAAATTATGGCTCTGTCAAGGCAAAAATGCAAAAAAGAAAGCCTATTGTTAATGACGAAAACATTGAAATAGTCATTCTGGGATATTTTCATGCATTTCCAAGGATGTCATTAAGACAAGCTGCTCTGGAATCGGGACTATGCAAGGATTCAATTCACAGAATCTTATTAAAACATAAGTTTCACCCGTTTTCACTCCATATGGTTCAAGGATTAAAAGAAACAGATTTCCTAAGAAGACAGAATTTTTGTGAGTTGATTCTAATAAGGTCTGAGGGTCACGATTCTTATTTGGGAAATATTATATGGACAGATGAAGCAAAATTTACTAAAAATTGACTTTTTAATAGACACAATTCGCATTATTGGAGTGACTCAAATCCTCATATGTTCAGAGAGCGAAACTTTCAGGAAAGTTGGCAGTTCAATGTTTGCTGTGCCATAAGAAACGATAGAGTGGTGGCATTACAATTTTATCAGGAAAATTTAAACGGTAAATTAAATTTTCTCTTTTGCTAATATGTATAGGTAATTTTTTTTTTTTTTTTTTTTTAGGTGAAAGATATCTGAATATCTTACAAAATTTGAATAATAACTATTTAGAAAATTTACCTCTCGCCGAACATAGAAACATTTTTTATCAGCACGACGGTGCTTCCCCACATAACGCATATTTAATTAATAATTATTTACAAGAAACTTTTTATGATCAATGGATTGCCAATAATGGACCTTCCTTATGGCCTCCTCGCTCGCCCGATTTATCAGTTCTGGATTATTTCATTTGGGGAACTATTAAAAATAAAGTTTATGAGAGCCCCTTAACAACCATTGAAGATTGTATACAAAGTGTAAGAAATGCATTTCAAAACATATCACAGGATTCCATTAGAAGAGCTACCTATGAGGAACTAATCCGAAGGTGCGAAAAATGTGTCGAGGTTCGAGGGCGGAATTTTGAGCAATTATTAAATTAAAATGAAATCATATTTTAAATTTATCTTATCTCTGTTATTTTAGTTCATGCCATATCTTCAATTCGATTAATACGCATGTTACAGTGTTAGTGTTATTTTGCGTTTTTGTGGATATCGAGTAGCAAATGTGCTGCAAGTTCTTGATATTACTTTATCACATTCTCCATAAATAATAAACAAATTTAAAAAGTTTTCGTTGGTATAATTTAAACGTGCTGGCATTTTTTGATATAAGATAATGGCTGATTGTTTCTAATCGTGGCTATTTTGATGAAATGATTAGAACAATTCATGAATTTCTGATAAAATCGCAAATATTTCAAAAAGTTGTAACTTTAACCCCCACAATGCTAATATCAGAAAAAAGGTAATTCAATTTTACACAACTTGACGTAAAAAATACAGGGTGTTCCATTTGACCTAAACAAGTTTTCGCGGTTTGAAGTTGACAAAATGTAACGCGAAAAACGGAACACTTGGTATGATATTATTGAATTTATTTCAGTTGTAGAACGTAGTTCTCCTTGTGTTCTTACGTGACAAGAAGCAAATGAGGATCTTTTACGCGAAGAAAGTTATAACGGTTCTTGCGAACCGTTGCATCTGTCAAATTTTCCATAAAATGTCAAATATCTCTGAAACGGCTAGGTTTAGGTATAGGATATGCTACATATTCTCGACTCAGAATTTTATGCTCTTGTCGAAAACTCTAAAATAATAGGGTGTTCCATTTGAAATAAGCAAGTTGGTACCGACTTCCGATATAGGCGGAAGAGTCAGCTGCTTGTAATTATTTTAGTTTGATTGGCCACACCGACATTAGTAATGACCTAAATTTTCAAAATTTTCTGATGCGTACTTTTCTCTATATCGATCGATTCAGTTCCCGGTGAGACATCCTGTATAGGATCGTGTTGAGTATCTCTTTCGTGTTTCTTATTAACCTTTTGAAATTTGGCAAATGAAATTTGGCAAATAAAATTTCGTAAGTAAGTCTTATATGAAAATTAGGCGAGGACGAATAGTTTTAGTAGAAAATAATTGCAGTTTCTTTCGAAAATGGAGCAAAATTTGTTATGTACATTTTGTAGGAATCTTTATGACTGTTCTAAGGACATGATTGTCAATAAACCAATAAAAAACGATTGTTAAGCCTAATAAAAGCAGCTGAATCTCGAAAATATGAATTTGCAAAGAATATTCTGAATCATAAAATACAATATTTTCTGATATGAAAAGTTTTAAATTTCACACATCTTCTCGAAGTTCGTATATTAGTCGAGGAAATATTATTACCAAGTTAATGCCTTGTTCGAGCTCGAAATACCGATTGCTTTGAAATACGCGCAATGTGTTTATTTTGTAAGAGAGCGGGAAAGAGATTTTAATTTATATACAAACAGGTACCTTTCCAAACTGACGAAAAAAAAATTAGCAGTAGATCTCGATAAGTACAAATTTTAATATATTTTTTTAATTTCTTGCTCCATTTCTGAGATAAAGGGGTTGAAAACACGCTCCAAATTGTAGAAAAAAATGTAAGCAAAAAATTTTCTTCCTAGAAATGTGATTCTTAAAACCCTATACAACATATACACATTTAATTTGTAATCATTTTCTTAAAATTCTATCTTTGGAGTGCAAAACAAAAATTTGTGTGAACTTAGCAGAACAACTTTGCAGAATTAAAAAAATAATGGGCCTATTATTTGCCGCTAATTAATCATGAAAGTAACAATTTTACCGTTAATTTTAAAAAAAATTCGGATGTTCTGCTAACTTCACATGGAAGTTAGCAGAACATCTACCAAAACCTTTTTTTAATTAAAAGCAGGTGGCGCAGAATTTGCCGTTTTTTGACCGTAAACGAATGGTGACAATGAAATTTTAAAAAAATACAAATTAAGGCGGTAAAACAAAAATAGATCATTTTTTTAAATCATCAAAAACTTTCAGAATGAAAAACCCATAGGCCTATTATTTGCCGTTAATTAGCCACTAATTAATCGTGAAAGTATTAATTTTACCGTTGTTATTATTTAAAAAAATTTCGAGTGTTCTGCTAACTTCACATGGAAGTTTGTTATGGAAGTTAGCAGAACATCTACCAAAAGTAGTTCAGAATTTGCCGTTTTTTAACCGTAAACGAATGGTGAAAATCATTCTCATTAATGTTCTTCTTTAAAAATCTTTTATTTAACCCTCGAGTCTGTTGCGGAGACTTTGATTATCATTTTTCTCTCGTGTTTATGTGTTTTCTTTCGTAACTTTCAATTCTGAATTAATTTGCTGATTCTAAAAAATTTTTTTTTTGTTTTACCGCCTTAATTTTTATTTTTTTAAAATTTCATATGCACCATTGCTTTACGGTTAAAAAACGGCAAATTCTGAGCTACCTACATTTAATTTAAAAAAAATGGTAGATGTTCTGCTAACTGCTTCCATGTGAAGTTAGCAGAACATCCAAATTTTTTTAAAAATTAACAACGGTAAAATTGTTACTTTCACGATTAATTAGCGGCAAATTTGCGACAAATAATAGGCCTATGGGTTTTTCATTCTGAAAGTTTTGCCGATTTTAAAAAATGATTTTTTTGGTTTTACCGCTTTAATTTTTATTTTTTTAAAATTTCATTTTCACCATTCGTTTACGGTTAAAAAACGGCAAATTCTGAGCTACCTACTTTTAATGAAAATAAATTTTTGGTAGATATTCTGCTAACCTCCATGTGAAGTTAGCAGAACACCCGAAAATGTTTTCAAAATTAACAACGGTAAAATTGTTACTTTCACGATCAATTAGCGGCTAATTAAAGGTAAATAATAGGCCTATAGTTTTTTTTAATTCTGCAAAGTTGTTCTGCTAAGTTCACACAAATCTTCAAAAGTTTATAGAATATAATTCAAAAACTGATATTTAAAATTAGGCTCCACTAAATCTAAAACATTCAACTCAAATATTAATTTAAATTGCGGCGAGATTAAGAGTTGAGATAAATGCAACTGATAGTAGTATTTATACTAAATGCAAAATTACTGGTGGATAAAGGATACGGTAATTCAAAATTTTTATGTCAATTCAAAACTAGTGGAGCAACTTATCTCTACAAAGGTATAATACATACTTCTTACCTAACACATGGCTAGATTACAGCTAGCTATTCCTATATCATTCTTTGCTGCCGATTTTTTAATACTTTTAAACCTGCCTGTACAATATAACCTGTTAGGAATGTTTTAATATATAGTATGTGGTTCATAAATAAATATGAACTTCGTAACGTTATTCCTTAAAGGCTAGTATTGTTTAAAGGGCATTTTCTACCTGGCCATCTATTTTCCTGTGTGCATCATCACAACATCTAATTAAAAAGGCACTTTTCTTGTCATGGGAGAGATAATTTTAAACTTTACGTTGTGGCAATTTGCAATCAAGTCTCGAACTAGAATTCCATTTTATAGAGTTATAACGACTAATCATGCAGAAATCGTGTAAAATGTAATTGCCCTTTTCCGTCAGCGGTAGGTAGGTATATGAGAACTAAATATTGTATGCTAATTAGTATAAGTGGCAACATTCTTCTATTGCAAGAAATTGTTGTTGGTCGTGATTTCATATAAAACATAACAGGATGCAATTTGTAATACAGAAACCTATAGATACAATACTTTGTTCTATATTCAATAATGTAGTAAATCTGTTGTCATGAGAAAAGCAAATATTTGAGCTAATGTTCAAATAAAAAAAAAAGTTTCCTAATATCAGGTCAGGTTCCACGAGCTAAAATCCGAATTGAATTCCCTGAAATATCAGAAGCCGTGACAATCGTTGAGACAAATAACCTCACGTGAAGCTAAACAGTTCAATTATTTGTTGAGACAATATTTATCTGCAATATAGAAAATTTACGTTGTGTCGGTAACTAAACATACAGAATATCGTTCAGAGCTGCTAGGCAAATAACATGGACAACATACCTTCCTTGTCTGGTCGTTAGCCGAGTGGGTTAAAAGGTGGCAATCGCGATTAATCACATGGAAATCGCACCACCGGGTTCGAATCCAGGCTCCGGCACTGTCGGAGGAAATGGTTGCATGTCCGCGTTTTTTCAATGTGTATTCCCCTTCCGTGCAAGCCCTGGCTTCTGGAATTGGGGGTTGTCTAATTTTTGTGGTGTTTATTATATCATATTAATATTACTGCAATAGAATAATCGTATTATTTCGTTTCAATTAAAGCTGCGACAATCGTCGATTCTTTCGCATAAAAATCTTGACAAAAATAGCAAATAACAAGAACGACGTTATTGCCAATGCAACGTCGGTTTTAAGCTGCAAGTGAAAGTATACTTTCAGTACACCTATATACAATATCGCAGAATGCTACGAAAATTTTTCCAGGTTTAATGGAACATAGCAATCACAAAATGGTGTATAATTGTCAACAGTGTAAAATACGGAGCGGCGGGGTTGAGAATTGCGTTGTGTTATCCTCCAATTGAAAAAGTGGGCAGACAATCTCACGTTGAACATACGGTCAATTGGGGCATTGACGGCTGATCGACCAAATAAACTATTATTACGTGTTTACACCCTGTAGTAAACACTTCCAAGCGTAGATCCAATAATTGCAACATGAATTTTCACTAACCACTGATTTATTTATCACCAAATTACAATAATTAGTCCTTACAATAATACACTAATTATAACTTTTATCTACAATAGACTCGCTACTATAAATCACAACTTGTTACTGTTCCTTTATCATATCTGATCACTTCACTCATTCAGAACTGTACTGAACTGACCCCAGTGCGTTGGCTCTGCTACTTATATATCCGTGAAGTATATTCTCGATTCATTCCAGGCTATTCCAGATTGTCATTCGGGATGATTCTAAGTTATCCGTGATAATGGCGCCATCTCTGACCAACTAGCGAACTACCGTTTTACTGGTAGTTAATTAGGCAGGCTTTGTGGCGGGTGTCCTGTGTGACGTCATAAGTACAAGACGGTCCAGACGTTCAGATAATGAACAATCATAGTTCCTAATAATATAAAATGAGAATACTTATGTTATTTTTTTCTCAATAAATAACAGCAAATATTTTTATTGACCGATATGCAATAATTTACGTCTCCTTAATCACAGCAAACGAGTTTTAAAAACATATGGTGAACTTTCTTAAGTATGAAGGCACATACTTAACAGTTAATAGAAACATCTGATTGTGTGGACGTTACGGGATCACTCATTTCCTAAGGAAACGGTTCAATGTGTAAACACTAAATAAATATAGTATACAGAAGTACTGTTGTTTTGAAGGTGTTTTGTGCGAAGTTTAAGAATATACTCATATTTATTTAATATTAGTTTCTCAAACAAGGTCACAGAACTTTAAAGCAAAACAATATTGTTATTTCAACAGTACACTCAATAAGGAAACGCATATTCCTGAACTGAATTTCCCACATTTATAGAACAAGAGCCACTGGAGTTTTGAAAGGTTGTTGGAGATCCTCCTTCAATTTGCATAGTCCGTAGACTTGGTTAAAGAGACAGCCCTATGTTGGGTCTGGGTGCGAAGGATGCAAGCGTTTTCATATAAGAACTATTATACACAAATCAATACCTTTAATGCCTGAGGACCTTTTTCACAAAACATCAATTGTATTTTATATCGGTAATTTGTGCTTTTAAAATAATTGGAAATACCCGTACCATGACAGTTCTTGGATAAAATTCTACCTGTTTGGGTCATAAAAATTTAATCCCTTTCAAATTTTCTTTGCGTTTATCATTGCGGCTGTCTCACTTATACGCCATCCCACCACCATTCGGCCAAACATTATACCCCTCGCACAACCTAATGAGATTTCGGCTTCTACTATTAATCTTGCTATTAAAAAAGAGGTTGTTGTAGATCACTCTGGTAAAAGAATACGGAAAAATCAAAAATTTTGAAAAATTGACGATATGCTTCAAAAGACGTTATCCGAAGAACAGTTTAGTTTATAATTTTTATCAAGAAAATTAAGTCCCTACTTTAGAAATGATTTCGAATAAATTGCATGAATACCCTAATTATAATTATCAATATTTGGAAACTTTAAGAGATATTTTATTAGAGTGCGGATTGGAATACAAAAAACCCGCTGCCCAAGGAATCACTACTTCCACATACAGATTTTGTATCCAAGTCTTATACACATTACGTTCCAATGTAATATTTTACTCCCTTAAACAATAGGGTGAGGGTGGCAATGGGGGGTGGTAGTTAATTCCAAAATAAATTTTAGAGGCCCTTGGTTCTCGTACACACACTAAATCTCAATTTAGTTTTTACTCCCTTTAATAATAGGGTGGGGGTGGTAGAGGGGGTGGCTAACGCCAAAATTTTTTTTGAGATGTTTCGTTCTTGTACACACTAAATCACATGTTATTTTTTTTACTCCCTTTCACAATAGTGTGGGGGTGGTATTGGGGTTGATAGGGGGGATGTTGAGACCTTGACTTTTCGTACATGCCCTAAATTGCAATTTTATGGACACTTACTTGCTTGCTTTGCCTATTTACCCCCGAACTCCCCAACGGAGTTAGATCAAAATATAATCTAGTTCCAGATCTCGTTATAACACATAAGTGTACCAAATTTCAAGTCAATATCATAAACGGTTCCAGAGTAAACGTGCGCACAAAAAAGTTATAGACCGACCGACAGACAGGAAATTTTTTTCGCTCAAATTTAAAATCTCGACGTTTCGTCACATTTTAAGCCAATTTCAACAAAAAAAAAATATATATTTTTTGCGCTACTATACTTCCACTGGATGGGGAAGTAAAATTAATAACCTTTTAATAGTAATGGAATCACGCCGTATTGTGGACATTCGACAGGAATATTTGCGTAAAATAAAAGAGTACCGGGAATCAAATAGGACGGTAATATATCTTGACGAGACGTGGTTTGATACTCATGATACGGATTACGGATCAAGAGGAGAACGTATTTAATTATGCATGCATGCATGGAAGTAGAAATGAGTTCGTACCCAACGCACTGCTCTTGTCAGCCAAAAATACAAAACAGTGTTCTGCTGACTATCACGAAGATATGACCGCGGATTTGTTTGAAAAAAATGGTTAGCTGAATAGCTGTTAGCTATTCCCCCAAGTTCAGTTATCGTTATGGATAACGCTTCCTATCACTCGCGACCATTAAATAAAGTACCAAACAATAATACCAAAAAGGACGATATAATAAAGTTTATGAAATCTAAGAAATATAAATATTCCTGAAACAATTCCAGAAGAAAAAATATTAAATACGTAATTTAAAAAAAGAATATGTTATAGATAATATCTGCGAAACACACGGCCATAGTCTGTTATAAAAGTTGGGAAGAAATATATACGAGACTGTTTATATTTCCATAATTAGCACAAAACGTTAAACTGAAGCGTGCCGCTCAAAGCGCCGCGTTTTTTGATATATCCACAAGCCGACCGGACTCCTAAAGCAAAAAAACGCGTCACTTTGAGTAACACGCTTCAGTTTAACTTTTTGTGCTAATTATAGAAATGTAAACAGTCTCATATATGTTTCTTCCCAACTATACGTTTACCACCAAATTACTTCATATTTAATCCAATAGAATTAATTTGGGCAGTGTAAAACACGATTTCGATAGCCAAGTGGGTTAAGGCGCGAGGTGGCAATCGCGATTAATCACACGGACATCGCACCGCCGGGTTCGAATCCTGGCTCCGGCACTGCCGGAGGAAATGGTTGTATGTCCGCGTTTTTTTTTCAATGTGTAACCTTCCGCACAAGCCCTGGCTTCTGGAATTGGGGGTTGTCTAATTTCTGGTGTTTATTATGCTACGAGTTGAACGTACATGAACAAATAGATACGTTGGATCTTAATGATTATCAGACATTACGTAACGAAATCACTTGGGCTACTGTAGCGTAGCAGATACCGTAGGCACTGGCTTACCCGGAAAGTGATGTACGTGCCTACGATAAAATTTCTCTAGCTCAGACTATCTCAGGGCGTTAAGCCCAAGCTTACATAAACTATGCAAAATTATTAGTTTACTTACTTAACAAATCACTGAGTTTTTCCATATGTAGTGGTCGCAGATGAAATAATGACACTTTCTTTAAAAATGAAATGCACTATATTGAACAATTTACAAAATTAGTTCTTTAGCATGTAACCTGGTGATGTTCACAAGGTGTGACAAATTTCACGCTTAAAAAGTTATAACACATTCATAAAATGCCTCGTGTAGCTACACATCGGTTTACATTTTGATCATAAAATTGTCATAGATTCTGCCACAAAGGTTTGATTTAAAGAACCTCCTTAAATATATGTAAATATATGCATAAAATACTTAAAAAATGTACAGGTTAAAATGCCAAAAAGTATAAATTGATGTCCAGCGGAACCACTGAAGGTGGTCCCCGGTAAGTAAAAATAAACACAACACAAACACACTTATTCAGGGTGGTACGATACCGAGTCCGGTGGAAGAACTGAAGCCCTGCAGAGATGCCTTCGGGACACAAGAAATGGACCCAAGGATGGGGTTGATCGTGGCCTCACCAGCCCTGGAACCTTCCACTGTTTGTGGATGCCCCGTCCGTGGAACTTCACTGACGTGCGTAGAAGCCCCGTCCGTGGAACCCTAAAGATATCACGATTTAATTCACAGTCAGAAATGCACGTGAAGCGTGCTTAATGTGAGAAATTCTGACATAACCTACAAATGAAACATAATTTACCTCACTGATGAGGGAACAATCCACCAAAACTCCTGGAAGCCACAGTCGGATAAATGGGGTTGAGTCGCCTTTTAAAGTTGACACTGTATTTCCACAGGAAAGCCTGCAAATTTGCGAAACACGTGGGTAGAGAACGGGCAAGATGGCGTGAAGAGGTTAGCTTACCTTGTGTAATTTAATATCCTGCTTCCGCAGATAAAATTTACTCACAAACACAAAATATTCCGCTAAACGGAACAACAACGGATTGAGGAAATTTTCATGAGTTGGTTATTCTAAAATCCATGCGGATGCCTTGAATAAAATCAAGGTTCACAGAATAACAACTAACCAACAAGCCAAGCCAAGCCAACCAAAAATGTCTGCTTCCGTTTTCACTGTTGATCACGTGTCACAAATGTGTCGCCCTCCCATGGAGAATAGCGAAATGTGTTACGGACGTGTAGCAGTTGTTATAATGCGGCCCACAAAACGCTAAAGCGTATGGTGGGTCGCATACGCTAGAGGTCCGTAACAACTCCCCCTTTACTCGCAGGAAAAAAAAATCGAAGATTTTTTTTTCTTACTAGCTTCTCACCAGAGGATGGATAATTGGTGGGGAGACTTAATATGCACGGGGATGGCTAACCGCCTCCCAAGTTACCATCAGGCATAACAATGAAAATAATGAGACTTAAATGCACGAGGATGACTAACTCGTCTCCTAAGTTATCATCAGGCATAACAACAAAAATAATGTCAAAAAATAAGGAGACTTAAATGCACGGGGATGGCTAACTCGTCTCCCAAGTTACCATCAGGCATAACAACACAACTCAAAAAAAATACATAGAGAAAAAAAAGAAAGAGAAGGAAAAAAAAAGAACAAAAACGCATAAGGACTTAACAGCTAGGAAGTAGCTCGCCCCAAGGCTACTCCACCAGCAAAACAATGAAGTACGGGAGTGTTCCCCGTCACACCACGACGACCACCCTTGCTAGACAACGAGGTTAGTCTGAAGCCCAGTAGTGCCTACCCGGGTAATGATAACCAGGCCTAGACCAGGCTACCTCCAAGCAGCACCTCCCAAGCTCGAGCCCCTCCAGATGGATACCTTTAAAGGCAGCTGCCAGCAATGTGAGACCCCAACGAGACGGAGTCCCTCAAGACGCAAGCGCCACACAAGACCATTTTTGGGGACTTTTACCCCTCGCAGGTATAACCACGGTGATGGTATTCGTGCATCCCCCATCACAGAGATCCAACCAAAGACACTTCCTCCCGTGAGGCGGAAAGAGGTGAAAACTTACTCAGTGGGTTTCAGCCACCTGAGCAAGACCAATGAACCAGAAAAACAAATGTTACTACCAAATTAACGACAGAAGTGACCTAAAACCATGTCACTAAGACCAACATAAAAAAAACGAATTCGTCATTGCCTATTCGGATGCCTAAGTACGTCAACGGAACTAACAGAACAGACCACAACTAGTTGTCATCGGGAGGGTGTGCTTTCAGATCTTTTATGTGCCACACCGAACGTTTACCGTCAGAACCTTCGAGCTCATAAGTCCATGGTGACAGAATTTTTCTAATCGTGAAGGGACCCACAAATTTAGGTGCTAACTTTGCCGTGAAATATTTAGAAGCATCAGACTGGGCGTGAGAACGTCTCCAGACCTTTTGCTTCAAAACAAACTTATCGGGTCGGCGTCTTAGGTTATAATGTTTCTTACTGGATTTATGGGCCTTTAATATTCTACTCTGAACATCCTTATAAATCTTAGCGAAGGCAAGTTTACGGTTTTCAGGATTTACAACTGGATACTCAGACTCAGAAGGTACGTACTTATCACTGTTACCATCTAACGAAATTTCACGACCAAAATTGACAAAATTAGGCGTTAGGCCTGTAACCTCATGTTTCGACGATCTAATGGCGAAACCTATTTTCGGCAAAAATTGATCCCAAGCCCTATGATTATCCTTTACATACGCAGATAACATAGTCTTAACAACACGATTTACCCTTTCAGTCAGGTTGCATTGAGGGTGGTAATTTGCGGTGTACGCTATTTCGATGTTGTAAGTTTTTGCAAGATTTTGGAAACGGTTACTCTGAAACTGACGACCATTGTCTACCACTATAGTCTTCGGAGCGCCAAATAAGAGAATTACATTATCCTCGATGACCTGCGATATGCTATTAGCGGTAGCTGACCTCAACGGAAACACCATGGCAAACTTACTAAAATTGTCACACACGACAAGAATAAACTGATAACCTTTAGCCGTCCTGGGTAATGGACCCATCAGATCGGCACTAACTAATTGCCAAGGTTTTCCAACGGTCGGTGTCTTACTCAACAAATTTCCCCTAAGTGACTTCTGTTCGGGTTTAGTACTTATGCAAATCTCACATTGCCTAACGAACTTAGCCACATCGGCCTTTAATTTCGGCCAATAATACCTATTTCCCACTCGAGCCACAGTCTTATGGACCCCTGCGTGTCCACAACTCGCATCACAATGCAACGACCTAATTATTTCTAGGCGTTTCTCTTTGGGTAAAACCAGTCTCCAAGTGTCGGCAGGATCTGCTAACTCGGGATAACGCAAACGTACATACTTGTACAACTGGCCATTCTGTATACGCCATAAGGGATAACGCATAGGAGACCTTTCGACTCGCTCCAACATTCTCAAATACCATTTATCGGTGGGAAAATCAGCATGGTCCGTGACCGACAATACTTCGATGGATTCCACCGTTACTGGTACTGAACGAGACAGAAAATCAGGGACGGTATGTTCAGAGCCCTTGCGATGAATCAGTTCAAAATCATAAGGTTGCAGACGAAGTGCCCATCTGGCCAATCGACCTTGGGGATCTTTCAGCTGCTGCAACCATAGCAAAGAATGACAATCCGTTATGATTTTGAAGTGGAAACCTTCCAGATAGTGACGTAGCTTCTCCACTGCCCAAATTACGCCGATGCAATCTCTTTCGACCGAGCTATATTTGCGCTCCTGGCTAGTCAAAGAACGGGACAAATAGCAAATTACCTTTTCGCCATCATCAAATTGCTGCGTGAGCACGGCACCGACACCGAATGCCGACGAATCTGTCTGCACATAAAAGGTACGCTCAAAATCAGGGCAGGTCAAAATAGGTGCAGTAACCAAACACTCCTTAAGAAGTTTAAAAGATTTTTCGCACTCAAGAGACCAACACCAACTAACATTCTTCTTTGTGAGGTTCGACAAAGGAGCCACTATTGTAGAAAACTGCGGTACAAACCTTCGATACCAAGATGCTGTGCCTATAAATCTACGAATTTCCCTAACGTTTTTCGGAGAAGGTACACTCAAAATCGACTCTACCTTCGCTGGGTCAGGACGTAAACCATACTTATCAACAACATATCCCAAGTACTTAAGCTCAGGACGGCAAAATTGACACTTGTCAAAACTAACTATCAGCCCAGCAGAATGCAAGCGATCAAAAACCTTCTGCAACGTTTCTAGGTGAGATTCGAAATCCTTCGACACTACCACAATGTCATCCAAATAAACCAAAACCGAAGGCTGCAAATCAGCTCCAAGCACGGTATCAATAAGACGCTGCCAAGTCGCAGGCGCATTTGACAACCCAAAAGGCATAACACGAAACCTATACAAGCCATTAGGGACAGTGAAAGCGGTATAGTCTTTGGACGATTCAGCAATAGGAACTTGCCAATATGCACTCTTAATATCTAATGAACTTAAATATTTGGCATCCCTCAACTGATCTAATATGGAGGAAATCAGCGGCAGAGGATAGGCATCCTTTTTAGTAACAGCGTTAAGGCGCCGGTAATCTACACAAAAACGCAGAGTTTGATCCTTTTTCTGAACTAAACATATTGGGGAAGACCAAGGACTTTTACACGGTTCGATGATATTTAACTCTAGCATTTTCTTAATTTCATCATCAATGAGTTTTTGTCTGGCAGGCGAAACAGGATAGTATCTCTGTTTGATAGGTTTGGTATCTGGGAGTAACTCGATCTCATGAGAAACGAGATGTGTACGACCAAGGGATGTACCCATCAGTTTCCGGTTTTCGTCCACCAAACTATCCAGAGCTAGTTTCTGTGATACACTTAAAGAAGTTTCGTCAAGGACACTGTTAACCTCAACGAGTGGTTCCTGCTCAGAAAAATGCCAAACATCTTGTCGTAAATCTGGTATGATATTCATCGCCACCCAAAAATCTATCCCTAGAATTAACTTATGCGGTATTTCCGGAACTACTAGGACATCTATTACATGAACTTTGTCACCCAAGCAGAAAGGAACAGATACATAACCTATAACGGAACAGACTTGCCCGTTAGCCACTCTGCACTCATTGACAGAAGGCTTCAAACTTAAACCAATCTGCTGGAAGACCTCAAAACCAGATGATCCTACCATTGTCCTGGTAGCACCTGAATCCAACAAACCCATCATAGGAAAACCTAACACCGAAAGTTGTAAGTAAGGACGCTGATCGCCAACCACATGAGAAACGACATAATCGAGAAAAATTTGTTGTTTTAAATCAACAATATTGCTGGTCGACTCACATACACCGGGAGAAACTGTTCGACCAATTAGCGTCTCCCTGGACAGTTTTCCGAACGCGAACACTTAGGACAGGACCTAATAGTAACCTCTGCTTTGCCACATTTATAGCAGAATTTCTTCCTAGGAGCCTGACACTCCCGATGCCCATGACCAACTTGATCACAATTAAAACATTTGATTCCAGAATGTTGGACTTCATCCACGACGAGACTAGAACAAGAGGTCGAACGAGAAGTAGTAGAACTAGTGGATGCATAAGCCAACTCTGGTATAAGAGATTTACTCTTAGGTGGAGGAGGAACATACGACTTAGCCAATTGCCGTTTGGAGTCAAGCATACGACAACATTGCAGGAGTTGCGTGACGGAAGTTATATTTTCAAAAGCAAGAAAAGGATGATAGTATGGATCTGTGCGCTCCAAAATGATTTCGAGCTGGGTCCCCATAGGTATTGGAGTGTGCATCTTCTTGAACAACCCAATCATACTAGCGATGTACAATCCTATATTTTCCTGACTACCTTGAGTACGTCGCTTAATCTCCTCAAACAAATCGCGGTCAAAAGACTCTGGCATGAACTGTTCCCTCATTGCCTCCACTAAGGATGGCCAATCGGTGGCCCAGTCTTTCACCAGATTATACCAATTGTAGGCATCTCCCTCGAATAAATCAACTGCATCTTTAAATAACCGTGCCCGTGAAATACCACGAGACCTCCGTTTCTCCTCAACACGTTCTAAGAAAGTTGAAAAAGACATGTCGCCCTTGCGGCCAGTAAATTTTAAGCCCCAGTCTCTAACCGGTACGGGTTTAGGTTTCGCAGCCTCCTCCTCATCTGAACTAAAATCAGCAGCTATTGCAGAGCTATGCGCATCAGGCTGAACCTGAGCCATGGCATTATGCAACACCGACATATCGAGGATGGCTGACTCTTTAAGCTTACGATCCCCGCGGGCCTTATCCTTAAGTTTATCAAAAGCTAACAATAACTTAATCCGAGTACTGGACTTCACACCTTTTTGCTCGTCATTAGTGGGCATGGACCTGTTAACACGACCCAACGCATGAGCTATCTTGGAAACAATCCCCTTATATTTACTATCGCGCTCGCTACCTACAAATTCATCAATAAGTTTTTGAATAGCAGCTAGGGATGCCGTTAGAGCTTCAGAATCGACAGTGAATTGGTACGGGTATGGAGGACTTTTAATAGCCAAAGTAGTTTTTTCTAAATGTATGGCTTCTCTTAAAACAGTGCGCAACTCTGCCACAGTAAGATCACTACCATCCCCTAAGCCACGTACTTGTAATTCATAAACAAGCTCATCCCTAACTAACCTATTAATATCTAACTTGATTTGTGAACTAGCCATACTGAATTTTCAATCAAACACACGAAAAAACGACAAAATCAGGTAAATTAACAAAACGACGCTGGGCGTCGGTACGTAAAAAAAGTTTACAAACACTAATAAGTACTTAATAATGTATAAAAACGACAAAATTTAGAAAATTAGCAAAACGACGCTGGGCGTCGGTATGTATATAGACACAAAAAAAACTTACCAACACTAACAAGTACTTAGTAATGTGTAAAAACGATAAAATCAGGTAAATTAACAAAACGACGCTGGGCGTCGGTATGTAAAAAAGTTTACAAACACTAATAAGCACTTAATAATGTTTAAAAACCACAAAATCTAGAAAATTAGCAAAACGACGTTGGGCGTCGGTACCTGTATGGACACAGAAAAAGTTTACTAACACTAATAAGTACCTAGTAATGTGTAAAAATGACAATATCGGGTAAATTAGCAAAACGACGCTGGGCGTCGGTACGTATCAACAACAAAAAAAAACTGTTGGCCACACTTAGGAATCTTTCCAATGGTTTATACGTAACAACTATTGTTTACTAATCCGCTCATGAAATAGTAAGACAAAAAAAACGAAGTCACCCCCCTACCAAAAAAAAAGCGAAGCGATTACGCTAAGGCAAAGTAACCCCCTTTTGATGTGTGTCACGTAACGTTACTATGTATCTGACTATTATTTCATATGCAAACCACCAACAAATGGAACTCAATTTATCACCAAAAAAAACTTAATTAGGGGCGATACTACTATCCCCTTGAGATGACTTCACTATTTAAGTTGGGCGCCACTGCTATCGCCTTGAGATAACTGTACTGCCCCACGTTGGGCGCCACTGCTACGAGTTGAACGTACATGAACAAATAGATACGTTGGATCTTAATGATTATCAGACATTACGTAACGAAATCACTTGGGCTACTGTAGCGTAGCAGATACCGTAGGCACTGGCTTACCCGGAAAGTGATGTACGTGCCTACGATAAAATTTCTCTAGCTCAGACTATCTCAGGGCGTTAAGCCCAAGCTTACATAAACTATGCAAAATTATTAGTTTACTTACTTAACAAATCACTGAGTTTTTCCATATGTAGTGGTCGCAGATGAAATAATGACACTTTCTTTAAAAATGAAATGCACTATATTGAACAATTTACAAAATTAGTTCTTTAGCATGTAACCTGGTGATGTTCACAAGGTGTGACAAATTTCACGCTTAAAAAGTTATAACACATTCATAAAATGCCTCGTGTAGCTACACATCGGTTTACATTTTGATCATAAAATTGTCATAGATTCTGCCACAAAGGTTTGATTTAAAGAACCTCCTTAAATATATGTAAATATATGCATAAAATACTTAAAAAATGTACAGGTTAAAATGCCAAAAAGTATAAATTGATGTCCAGCGGAACCACTGAAGGTGGTCCCCGGTAAGTAAAAATAAACACAACACAAACACACTTATTCAGGGTGGTACGATACCGAGTCCGGTGGAAGAACTGAAGCCCTGCAGAGATGCCTTCGGGACACAAGAAATGGACCCAAGGATGGGGTTGATCGTGGCCTCACCAGCCCTGGAACCTTCCACTGTTTGTGGATGCCCCGTCCGTGGAACTTCACTGACGTGCGTAGAAGCCCCGTCCGTGGAACCCTAAAGATATCACGATTTAATTCACAGTCAGAAATGCACGTGAAGCGTGCTTAATGTGAGAAATTCTGACATAACCTACAAATGAAACATAATTTACCTCACTGATGAGGGAACAATCCACCAAAACTCCTGGAAGCCACAGTCGGATAAATGGGGTTGAGTCGCCTTTTAAAGTTGACACTGTATTTCCACAGGAAAGCCTGCAAATTTGCGAAACACGTGGGTAGAGAACGGGCAAGATGGCGTGAAGAGGTTAGCTTACCTTGTGTAATTTAATATCCTGCTTCCGCAGATAAAATTTACTCACAAACACAAAATATTCCGCTAAACGGAACAACAACGGATTGAGGAAATTTTCATGAGTTGGTTATTCTAAAATCCATGCGGATGCCTTGAATAAAATCAAGGTTCACAGAATAACAACTAACCAACAAGCCAAGCCAAGCCAACCAAAAATGTCTGCTTCCGTTTTCACTGTTGATCACGTGTCACAAATGTGTCGCCCTCCCATGGAGAATAGCGAAATGTGTTACGGACGTGTAGCAGTTGTTATAATGCGGCCCACAAAACGCTAAAGCGTATGGTGGGTCGCATACGCTAGAGGTCCGTAACAATTATTATTATTATTATTATTTGATAAAATGCAATCAGAATCCGAATTTAAGCGCTGTAATTCTAGATAAAATAAGAACCCTAATATCCGATTTAGACAAAACCGATATATGGAAAAAATCCGTGAATCACGTTATAAACAAAGAAAAAGCGAATCCCATTTTACCGTACGTAGAGCCTATTTTTTATTCAGGTAGGGAATGATTCTAGTAGTGAGCTTACTGATGATTCCGTTACCATGTGACCAGTTTTTATCTCGGAACTATAAGAATTTCTTTTATTATTATTTAAATTTTCCTACTTTAATAGAAGTTTTATTTTAATTGAGGTAAAATAACATAACCAATTCTGTTTTGTTTGAGATACGACGACGGCGTTTTAATTAGAGTTATGTTTTATGACTGATGGTCGAGAGGTGAGCGCACTCGCCTCTCACCCCAAAGTTCCGGGTTCGATCCCCGGTCGTGCCAGTGGAAAATACTGCGAGAAGGATTTTTCCACTATACACGGATATTGGGTGTGTGTCCCTTGTCTCTAAATGTGTAACCCCCTCCCACACAAGGCTCTTCTAGGGCCTTCCGAGGTAAAGGGGGTCGTCATTACCTGTGGAGTATTTATTTATTTATTTTATTTTTATCGTTTTTAACAATTATAAACATGGTATTAAGTTTGTTAAGTTTATTCTAACGTCTTACCTTAACTAACATTAAATACCTTTTCTCTTTCCCATCCTGGCAAAAACTACTCACACCTCTCCGCTGGTTTTTGCTGGACAGTAACATCTTCTATAATTTAAGTTTTTCTAGTTCCCACATTAAGAGTCAATGAAATGTTTACGTTCTGTAGAAAATCTCATTGACTAAATCGGAACAGAAATTAACGCTTTGGCTGGAATATAAGTTGATAAGACTGTTTCTTTAAGGCAAGTTAGGTTTGAATTGGACATCAGCCACCAAACAGTAAGCCGAATTTTGCACAAATACCACTATAAATCTTTTAAATACCAATTGCACCAGCATTTGTACGAAAGTGATTACGAACGTACGATGGAATATTGCAATTGGATTTTGTTAACGTGCAGCCAAACAATTATTTTTTGGGACTAATTTTATTTTCGGACGAGTCTAGGTTTACAAATTTGGGATTATTTAACCGACAAAATATAAAATATCGGTCACAAGAAAATCAAAATTTATTACGGGAGGGTAACTTTCAAGTGCGGTTGGTTTCAATGTTTGGCTTGGAATAATCGGTTGTAGAATCATTGGTCCAATAATATTTGAAGGATCTCTGACTGGTGCCAGATACTTGAGATTCCTGGAAAATGAGATTGAGGACATTTTAGATGAGCTACCTTTAGATTTAGGACAGGGAATGTATTTCCAACAAGATGGCGCTCCTCCCCATAATTCAAGGATAGTGATTGATTACCTTCAACGGAGTTTCGGAGAAAACGTAATTTCGGCGAATTGTCCTGTGAGGTGGCCTCCAAGGTCACCTGATTTAATGCCCCATGATTTCTTTGTTTGGGGTCATTTAAAAAATACTGTCTATGCAACCGCCGTTACAACCCGTGAAGACCTGGAGCTACGAGTAAGACGAGCAATTAATAGCATAACGGTCCAGCAATTAGCGAACGTTTTTCGAGAAACAGCTATTTTGAACAACTGTTGTAATGTTTTGTGTTAATTTTTTGTATTCCAAAACCACCTTATAGTACAATAAATCTAGACTTAATTTTTCACATCTTTTGGATTTTATTTCTCAGGGGATAATTTTATGATCAATTGTTGTGGAAAAATGTCAGAAACAACATACTAAAATGTTTAAAACTTGGGTGTTGTAGCAATTTCGTAAATAAATAAAAACTATCAACAAATTGGCCTTTCTCGACTTTAACGCGGTACGACGGCCATAAAATAATTCTAATAATTAAAAAATATATATATATCACCCTGTAGAGAAAGAAATTCTCTACAATTTTGATATGGAAAACACCCCTCTAGGATGCTCAATTTTTTTTAAATCAATTTTTCGAGATTTTTTTTGCCAAGTTGTTTTCGTTTGGTCAGCTGATCGTTGTGGCCACGCCCTTTTGCGACATAGCGGAACGGCGCGTGCATCTAGAAGCGCTGAATACGCGGGAACTACAGTCCATGCCGCAAAGGGGCGTGACAAAGGTCAGCTGACCAAACAAAAACAACTTGGCAAAAAAATCTTAAAAAAAATTAAGCATCGAGGGGTATTTCCCGTATCCCAAATCTTCAACATTTCAGTATGTTGTTCCAGACATTTTTCCACATCGATTGATCATAAAATTATCCCCTGAGAAACAAAATCCAAACGATAGATTAATTTTATTGTACAATGTTCCCCCAAAAATAATTTTGGTGAAATTTATTTGCTCATAAATCACATAATTTAGTGTTTTTAACGGGATTTCGATTTTTGTAGCATTACACGGGTCACTTAGAATAAAGGAATCGTCATGGCACACTTAAAACTAACAATTATATTTTAAAAAAAAATTGATGTTTGAAATGTCACTTATTTGGCATCGTTGGATTTAGAGAATTATGCAGAATTCAAAAATGCAATAACATACAGGATGTTAGTGTCGGCGAAACTTGAAATAAAAAAAAAATCAGTAGTATGCCAAAAAGTGCAGCTTATTATGTATGTAGTATATCCTAAATTTCAATCAATTATCTTCAAAACTAAAGGAGAAAAGGGGGGTATACCATGTTCCTGTTACACCCGGTATAGGTATTATTATATCATAATCTTTTATACAAACGAACATACAATATACATATACCTACCTACCTACCTATCATTTCACCACTTTCAGTTAAAATTTATTAGTTAATAAGTCTGCAACACAGAGTTACGTGAATAATAAACGATTTTTAAAATATTATCGGGCATATATTGCCTTGAAAAATAAGTTACGCGCGCCTATAGATGACACGCGTTCGAAGTCGGTTTACAAAGGAATGCCGCGCTCTTGTTTTTTATATCGTTTTAAACTGACACCGGATAAAGTATACTTATAAATTTTAAACCATTAAAATCTAAAAAGTTCCACATTTTGGTACGTATTTTTCGTTTGCTTTTCGATTTGTCGAAAAGCCAGAGTAGTGTGAAAAAATATCATTTCTCTTTATTAAGCGTCGGTCGCGAAAAATATAAAGATTCAGTGAGTTGCAATTTCCACTGTATCAACAAGTTATAATACGAGAATATAAAAACCGTTATGACTTCCTGATTCAAATTATAAGGTATAGGTACTAAGTAAGCTGAAGTAATAAAATTGGATATATTATTTGATGCGCATGCAGGTGTTCTTTCCCCCAGGGCAGCTAGTGTCCGAAAGAGAAAACAAATCTTAACGATTTAAGATTTATTGCTTAGAAACATGCTCGGAAAGCATTTTCTCCTATTACTTTTCTCTCATTACAAGGTACGGTGCTTTATTACTTATTTATTGTTGAAATAATAATGTGCAATTTGAAATACTTTGTTTTGTTTTCGTTTTTACGTCAGATCACAAATGATGACAATAAGTGGATAACCTCGCGCTCAAGATACACCGTTATGTCATGAGTTTTTGGTCGACTTTTTGTTTCTCTTTCAGCCTTCGTTCCAATGAACTACGACCAAACTTATCTCTGCTCTTCTCAGATACAAACCCAACCGCTAAATTACAAATTCAAAACACCGTATACAGTCAGGATATTTATCTACAGAATTCACTTAGTAAATTGAATGAATTGAATTCATAAATAAATTTGGGAAATTCAAAAGGCATTAATCTGATTGGATATTTTTCGCTGCAGATTATATTAGAACTAAGGGCATACGATAATAATTGATACTTCCGTCTCCGAGAAAAATCAAGTAGACCCCCCCCCCATTATCTCGTTTTGTCACAATGACCTAGGACCTCTAAAAAAATTACGTCACGCTTATTGTTATAGATTCCGTTAATTATCAACAGGATATTTTCATTATACTAAAACATTTATAACCACATAGTTGTTCATTGTATGAAATATAAAACAATAAAATATTGAAATAATATAGACATATATTTCTTAAATATTAAATAATACAAAATAGATAACGTTCCGTTAAGAAACGAAAAATAATAAATCATTTAAAATAATTAAAATAAAATCACTATATTTTCAGTATTAATAGTGGTAAAAATAAACAGTGCAAAAATGATCACATTAATAAATAAACAAAATAAAAATAAAGTATAATTCTTCACTCATTAGACCATTCAGGTTCTAACCAGTCATTTATTGATTTAATTAATGGCATGCACGAACGATGATTATTTGCTGGTATTTTGAGATGAGTAAGATTAGCACCATCATATCAAAGAGTCTTTGCATCGACGTGCTGCTAAACGGACTGGGCGTATTAATTATAATGGCAGTAGATTTTTTTGACGCATGATAAAGTCCACACATTTTGCACACTCGGATCATCTAGTTGTGAGCGTACCTACGGGCAATAGAAATCATAGGGGGTAGCTTTAAACCTTTTGGTAGTAGGTCTTAAAGTGATGGCCAACTACGTAAAAAGATAAATAAATTTGCCCTGGTCCGTATTGAACGGATCCGAACAGACAAGCCCAAAATGTCCCTTGGGATATCTTGATGGGTGGAGGCAAAAACCCCTCTGGAAGCACATTCCTCATGGTACTTCTAAGCGTGCCACAGCATTCTTAATCTTCGCACTTGACTATTTGAAGCAAATATTGGGATTCCCGGATGTGATGTGCTCGCCATAAGGCGGCTACTTGTTCCTCTGACAAATCTGGTAAAAAAACATTTGTAAAAACAAACTTTTATTTAAATGATCTAACAAGAAGAAAATAAACTGAAGTAAATCAAGCCCATCATTTTGTTACATTATATAATTTTTTTTTACGATATAAAAGCTTGTCGCGAGATTTTCCTGTGTAAAAGAGATTGTCCAAATTTGTATGGAGGAAAGGCCCCCAAGTTTTTCATTTGTCCATTTAGGAAATACGATAATTTTTACATGAATGGTAAAAGAAACAACATAGCAATTATTTAGATCTATCGCGGTAGCTGCGAATCTTTTTTTTCAAATCACCTGATTTGGTTGATTTTCTGAACAAAGTACCTAACATTTTTGAATAAAATTGATAACATAGCTTTCTTTTAGACCTACTTTTATTACAATACTATTAAAGATATTGTGATTTCATCTACTTTTAAATAGAATATGAGTGATTAAGTTCTCGCCTCACACATCTTCCAGCGGCTGTATATCAGTGTATGCGCGGAAGCTATACAATCTTAGGCGAGGGTTGTATAGGGGATATACCATCCTTCGGAGGGGATGTAAAGCCGTCGGTCCTTTGTCTATTAAATGTTAGGCAAGTAAAAGATCCCTACTCTTCTTAAGGGAAGAGGTTCGGCAAAATTCCTGGTTGGAAGTAGCTCGTCTACAGGCGTCGTTGTTAGGCCTCAGTAGCGGAAATAGACCGACGTTAAATAAATGTATTAAAAAAAAAATGAGTGATTAAAAAACTTGTATTATAGCGAATTTATTTTGGACAATCTCCTTTCTTTTAATTACTTGTGCCAGATATATTCTTGCGACAAGCTTTTATATCATAAAAAAAATTATATAATATAACAAAATGGGGTATGACTTACTTCAAAGTTTATTTTCTTCTTTTTAGAGCATTTAAATAACAGCTTGTTTTTAAAAATATTTTTTTGCTATTAATTTATTTATTAATTTTTTAGTTTTGCTGGACATGTTTCTAAATCTGTTCATTTCAATTAACGCGTCATTGTTGCACGGTCGCTTGCCTGTTAATTTAGTACAGTCTAATTCTTCAATAAGGAGACCTTCTAGTGACTTGACCCTACTTAAAGCCACACATGCTTGGCCAGCAGTGAATAGCTTTGAGCCTAAATAGACAACGACATGGTCGACAGTACTACCCTGTATTTTGTGTACTGTGCAAGCCCAGCATATGTAATCCGCCATCTTGGAGCGGCGGCCATATTGAATTTAGTGTGACGTCATTCACTTTATCGTTTTCTACTCTTCAAGCTCTTTCATTTGATATTCATATTAACAAGGTTGACAAAATATGCATCATCCGCCATCTTGTGGCGGCGGCCATTTTGAAAATATTACAATATTGAGTATTGCATATTGTTGTATTGTTATCAGAATTAAAGGTGTATGCAAAATTTCAGCAAAATCGGTTAGGAGGAACTGGTTCTAATTCAGCTTGCAAGATTTGACCTAAACAAACTAACAAACATTGCAACTTAAATAAAAGCTTGTAAAAAGGCAAGAATTGTAAACAATCCTTGGTAAAAAGGTAGGTTTTGTTGAATGAAAAACGAAGAGAGTCATGGTAATATTATTGATTGCGAGACGTCAGAGGGTGGAATTGGTAGCCATATTGAATAAGGAGAATACTGAAAACTGAAAGGAAGAAACTGATGAATTGTTAAGAAAATTTGGAGGAAAACCAGGTAGAATTGGAAGAGAATGCAAGCTATAGATAGGTTACATATTGTGAAGCAGTAAAAAAAACTTTACTAATTTTATTTTATATCGTCTGAAGCTCAACGCATAGCAAATATTAAGTAGTATTAGTATAACTTCAATGTATCATATGAATATATTTATTCATTTATATAAAGCAGAATATTATGATCGGAAACTTTCATATTTTGCAGTTAATAATGGTGAATGTTAAAATTATTTATGTTGAATGTGAGTCATTCATAAATATCCAGAAAAGCAAAGAAACAAAAAGGAAAGTCATGTTGGCGAAATAACAATGCCCGCTTGATTATATAAGCGTAACTTACTTCGGCCGACTTAGATTTATTAATTAATAATGTAAATATTGACAGTATTGAGACCTTAGTGGTGGGAAAGGTATATTGAGGAAAACTGTATTAATATTTACATAAAATCTTCATAATTGCGAGTGTATATAGTATCCTTGACACCAAATCACTCATTTGCATGTAGTTATGTTACATACACATAATAATTCTCAAAATAGTTGTACTATTGCAGAATGTTACTATAACAACTAATCGAATCGGTTTGCATCGACAAAACTACTTATTGCAAAGGGGGAGAGTTTATAAATTCGAAAGGAGTGTATATGTTTGTTCAGCCCTTACTTTATATCACATTTTCAGACTTAGATGATCATTTGTTTGCAAGAAAATGTTTTTTCGGTGGTATCATGCAGTATCTTCTAAATATTTTTGGAACTGGAAAGAAATAAGTTTCTTATACTTGCAAATTTCGTAACTGCGTCGCCCCTGATCCTCGAAAAAGGGCGGATAGAAAATAATTATATTGGCACCTCGTGACCAGGATTATGGCTAAAAACAATCAGATAGGGGCGAGAAGTATTTCAGCGCACGTATCTTTAACCGTTTCAATTTTTTTTAGAATTTCTTTAGAAACAAAGAGATTGTAGAAACAGAGTGGTATAAAAGTTCGGGAACAACAGAATAACCTGAAAAATACGAATCCTAGAAAAAAAAAACTTTAAATACAAAAGTTATAGGAAAGTTCCCTGGCTATCTGACGTTGGCCGTTGATTTGACCTTGGCAAAGATCTTCAAGGTCACTTTAAGGTCAAGTCGTTCCCTCCCATATAACCCCCCTACATTTGGCCCCGGAAATGAAACGAGCGGAAAATTTACGTTAGGATATCATCTTCGGCACTTGCAAAATTGACCGATAACTTTACCTTACTCAAGTTGAACTTCAATTTTGTAAGTGCCGTAAGCCATATCCGAACGTAGATTTTTTCGCTCGTTTCATTTCAGGGACGAAACCCGACATGACCTTCAAACGACATTGAAGGTCATTACCAAGGTCACCGTCGGATAATCAGGGAAATTTCCTACAACTTTTGTATTTAAAGTTTTTTTCTAGGAATCGTATTTTTCAAGTTAATCCTACTGTTCCTGTACTTCTATGGTTTTGACAAATAAAATATCAAGTTAAATGGTTAAGGGGCGAGCGTAGATGCGTCTTTACTATGTACATACTTCGATATGCGATGTAAAGCAACGTTAGGCGCGGTTAGTACTTGGATGGTGACCGTTTCAAAGAAGACCGTGTCCTCGCCTCACATATCTTCCAGCGGCTTGTATATCAGGAAATAGACCGACGTTAAATAAATGTAAAAAAAAAAAAAGTTAAATGGTTACAAATTTTCACAGTACATACATCGATCCCGTTTGTCTTTGGCTACTTTTTGCAATAGTTCGTCTCAGTGTATTTGGCAAAGTTTTTCATCAGGTGCAGTGGTGGTAGATAATCCTTTTCAATCGTTTGAAGCCATAATCGTTTTTGTTGTTGGTGGTTTTTCCAATTGTTTCTAAGAATAATTGGCGAAGTTTTTCATCAAGTGCAGCAATTTTTTCCATAGTCCGTACTTCTCCAACAATCTTTCTGGATTTTTTTCCAAATGGCTACTCTTACAGAGGAAGAAAGAATCGCACTTTTGATGATGAGAGGATGGGGTGGTAGACAGAGGTCATAAGTGAGATTGCTATTCAATGATATTTTTCGTAATGAAGGCGAAGGCATTTCCAAATCAACTGTCTCTCGTACCATCCGCCGATTTGAAGAAATTGGGATGAATAAAAATCGTCCGAAATCTGCAAGGCCAAGATCGCAAAAGGGGGCGAGCGTAGGTGCGTCTTTACTATGTACATACTTCGGTATGCGATGTAAAGCAACGACAGGCGCGGTTAGTACTTGGATTGGTGACCATTCCAACGGAAACCGCGTTCTCGCCTCACACATCTTCCAGCGGCTTGTATATCAGTGTATGCGCGGAAGCTATACAACCTTAGGCGAGGGTTGTATAGGAGATATACCATCCTTCGGAGGGGATGTAAAGCCGTCGGTCCCTTGTCTATTAAATGTTAGGCAAGTAAAAGATCCCTACTCTTCTTAAGGGAAGAGGTTCGGCAAAAATTCCTGGTTGGGGGTAGCTCGTCTACAGGCGTCGGTGTTAGGCCTCAGTAGCGGAAATAGGCCGACGTTAAATAAATGTATAAAAAAATATAAAAAAGAAAGATCGCAAACGACAGAAGAGCAACAAGTTGAAGTAGCACAATCAGTTGTTGAAAATCCCGAACTGACAATAATAAAAGCGTCTCAACAGTTTGAAATGAATCGATTTTTAGTACATAAAAATTTGAAAATTATAAAATTCCACCTTTACAAAATACATCTCCACCAAGAACTAAATGAAGATGATCCGGATCGCAGGTTGGAGTTTTGTGAAATTATGATGGAAAGAATTGATAACAACCGTAATTCTTGTTTTCTCAGACGAAGCCACTTTCGAAATTTGTGGTAAAGTAAACCGCCATAATTTCAGATATTGGAGTAATGAAAATCCTCATTGGTTGCTTGAAGCACACACGCAGATATCTCAAAAGTTGAATGTTTGGGCAGGACACTTTCGCGATCGAATGGTTGAGCTTGTTTTAATTAATGTTAATCTGAATACTGGGAAATACTTAGAACTCCTTACGGACAATATTGTGTCAGCTATACAGCAGATTGCTGGTAACGATTTTAATGAAGTATGAAGTTTGGTTTCAGCAAAATGGCGCGCCCCCACATTATGGACTCACTGTCAGAGACTATTTGAGATATACTTTCCCCAATCGATGGATTGGAAGAAGAGGAATCATTGAATGGCCAGATAGATCACCAGACATAGCACCGAATGAGTATATTCTTTAGGGTTACATAAAAAGTAAAGTTTATTTCACCAAACCTCAAGATTTAAATGAACTGCAACAACGAATAATAGATATGTGTACTGAGATTATACAAGTACGGGAACAGCAGGATAAATTGAAAAATACGAATCCTAGAAAATAATTCCCGGGCTATCTGACGGGGACCTCGAGGGGACTTGGATTTGACCTTCGTTATGACTTTCAAGGTCATTTGAAGATAAAGTCGGTTTTTTTTCAAATGGGACCCCCTACTTTTAACCCCGGAAATGAAATAAGCGGAAAATTTTACGTTCGGATGACCTTCGGCACTTACAAAATTGAAGTTCAACTTGAGTAAAATGAAGATGACCTTAGAGGTCAATTTTGTATGTGCCGAAGGTCCTATCCAAACGTAAAATTTTCCATTTGTTTCATTTCCGGGGTTAAAAGTATTGAAAAACCGACTTGATTTTCAAATGCCCTTGAAAGGTCGTTGTACAAGGTCAAATCCAAGGTCTCCGTCAGACAGCCCGGGAAATTTCCTACAACTTTCGAATTTTAAATCTCTTCTAGGATTCGTATTTTTCAAGTTATCCTGCTGTTCCCGTACTTTTATGCCACCCTGTATATTATTCATTTTTACAGATGACAGTTTTTAAGTATAATTGTATAACATTCTCCTCACAACACTGTTATACCTCGAATACGAATATTTTAGTTCAATATCGTGGATATGATCTAGCATAAACTCGCTTGACCCGCTCTGCGTTTAGTAGCTTATATGCCTGGAAACATTGATAAAATATTCATGTAATATTTTATGTTATTACCTAGCTGTAATGTGCGTGTAACGCGGGCATTGTGACCTTCAACTAAACCCCTAAAAATCGTTATAACCTATAAAAAGTGTATTGATTATTCATAACTACGTTTAAAATTCTGTCGTTTGCACTCGTAATAAAATTGCGTATATAGATATAAATTATAAACATGGGCATATTCTAGAGACACTGATTCCTTAGTCCTGGGGTCCCGCAGGGAGTTGGATCCATTGGGGCGACTCTGCATCAGACGTAGTTTCTACAAGCAGCAACATAATCGATAAGTACTTGAGACGCGTTTCGCTAACCATATTGGCATTATCGGGAGATTTCATAACTTATTATTGATGTTCAGTGCTCTTTACCGAGCTTGTTAAAAAATAGTGTCAAACTTCATATATTGTAGTTTTAAATTCATTAATTTTGCAAACAACCGAAATTATTGAGTGAAAATTCATGTCACTACACCTGTCATAGTTCTACTTAGGTAGTCTTATACTTTCTTTAACAATATATGCATTAAAAAAAAGTTATGGTCAAAAATAATAAATAGAATTTAATTTCTCTGAGGTTTCTGAGGAAGATCAAATCAAATGCTAAAGGAGTTAATGGTACTTATATAAGTTTAAATATATTATTATTAATAATACTTCACTTAAATGAATATCTTAGATATACAATTAACAAGTGTCTTACAACAGGTATTTTTCCTAGTGCATGGAAATTTTCCAAAGTAATTCCAGTCCCTAAAATTGAAAATACCTTTGAGCTTTCTCATTTTATACCCATAAGCCTCCTTTCCATTTTTTCAAAAATTTAAAAAAAAATTATTCCTAATCAACTTGTATCTCTCTAAAAATAATATTTTACCGTCCACCCAATCTGGTTCCGCGTCAATCATAGTACAACTAATATACTGCTGCAAGTAACAAATGATATATATCGAGCTAATGACAACAACAAAAACACTTGTTTAGCCCTTCTTGACTTTATTAAAGCGTTTGATACCCTAAATCATACTACCTTGTGTAATAAATTGAAACATTTTGGCCTTAGTGATCTAATCACCCATTCTTTTTAGGATTATTTGTCAGGTAGGCAGCGAAGGATTATGATTAACGGGCAGTACTTCAATTATTTATAAATTAAGCGCGGTGTTCCACAAGGTAGTATACTAGAGCCGCCCTTGTTTTCTTTATATACTGCAGATTTTGGTAGCTATCTGGACTTCTGCAAAATTCATCAGTATGCGGACGACAAACAAATTTATTTTTCGTTCGATCCCTGGGAAATCGAGGTTGCAACTGCGAAAATAAACGCTGATGCTCATGATTTGGTCTTAAATGAATCAAAAGCCGAAATGTTATTTTGACGAAACAAAAACATTATTATTAATAATGATTTATTTAAAATAGTTCTTAATAATCCGATATTAAAGTCCACTGAGTGTTGTAAGAATTTGGGGGTTATTAATTCAAGACAGTGATTTGAGATTTTCCAAATATGTTAGTAAGTTAATTCAAAAAGCTTACGGAAAACTAAAAATTTTATATATTCACAAAAAATTATTAAATACCGAATTTAACCTTAAATTATGTGATACCTTAATTTTATCTAGTCTTTCCTACTGCGATGTGGTTTATTGATCAGCTTTATTAAATAAAGATAAGGTAAGTTTACAAAAGTTAGGTTAGGTTTAGTTTCAACTTGAGCAAATTTCACCATATTACCACCAAATTTAGGGAAACGAATTGGTTATATTTGCATGAAAGGTATTTTATCCACATGGCCTCCTTAATTTATAAAATTAATCGGACACTAACTTCCAAAACTGGTCAAAGGTTCAGACATTCACAGTCGTATTACAAGGGCATGTGATCAATATTCCGTTCCCATGCATAGTTCTGCCCAATTTGAGAGATCTTTCTCATACAATGCAGCTAAATTGTACAACAGTCTACCAAGTAAAATTAAATCTGCAAGTTCCATGTCAATATTCAGAAAGCATATTAAAGTCTGGGTACTTAATAGTAGATTATAATCTCGATTATAATGTTGAAATCTTTTACTTTATTCTTTTTATCATTTACATGTACGGTCGTGAGCAAAAAAAAATGGGACAAGTCTTATAACGGTATTTATAAAATCTAGTTGTGTACATCTAACTTTTGTGACATTGTCAGTTAGTTGTCAATTTATTGCAAGTGTGCAAAAAACTAATATGCTATTGCTAAAGCAGAAGATGGATGGTCAATGAGACAAATTGCACTGCGTTATAATATTGACAAAAATCCGGTGTGTAACATTTTAAGAAAGTGGAGAATAAACGGTACGATTGGTATAAATCCTGGATCAGGGCGACGAAGGATATCAACTCAACAACAAGATTTGCAATTGGTAAATGCTTTAGTAGAAAATTCATTTTACTCAGTTATTCAGGCTGCTGAAGAAACGAATTTTCCTGGATCGAGTAGTACTGGTCGCCGGCGAGTAAGAGAATCGGAGCTACGCTGTCATGCAGCAGCACAGAAATACTTACTTAAAGCTGAACATAAAGAAGCTCGAGTAGAATTTGCGCTTGAATTTTTAGCGCATGATGTAAATTTTTGCAACGATGTAATCTTTACAGACGAAAGAACTTTCCAGTCAACACACAGCGGTCGTATTCGTGTTTACCGCCCTCCGAATACTCGATTCGATGAGAAATATATATCTAACAATGATAAAAGTGGTAGATTTTCCGTCGATATGTGGGCTTGGATATCGGCACGTGGTCCTGGTGTTTTGTGGCATATTGAGGAACGATTTAATAGTGAAACGTATATTAAGATTTTAGACAATATTATGCTCCCTTCTGTGTCACAATTATTTCCTAATAATGAGTTAATATTTCAACAAGACAATTGTTCCGTTCATACTGCTCATACCGTAACTAACTGGTTTCAAGATAACATCAATGTTCTTAACTGGCCCAGTCATAGTCCAGATCTTAACCATCCTGTGGAAGAAGTATGGGGACTACTCGTAAGAAGTATCCAAAAACGAAATGTGAGACCACGGAATGCCGAAGAATTACTGGAAATAGTAAATAATGCACGGGAAAATATTATTACTATGATTATTGTATAAGGTTATTTAATTCTATGCCAAACAGACTTATAGAAGTTATAAATAGAAATGGTGCAATAACGAAATATTAATAGTCAGTTTCTTGTTAAGTTGGATATCCTTTGTCCTTTGATCCAGGATTTCTACTAATCGTACCGTTTATTCTCCACTTTCTTAAAATGTTACACACCAAATTTTTGTTAATGTTATAACGCAGTGCAATTTGTCTCATTAACCATCCATCATTTACTATAGCAATAACTACAGCATTAAAATAAAAAATAAATTAAAAGTAACTTATTTCGGTTACTCATTACATATTCAAATAGAGACAGATTTACATTAGAAAAAAACGTTGTCCTATTTTTTATTTTCGTATTTTATTTAAGTGTTCTATGTAAACTATCAAATTTTTGTCTAAATTTTGGGGAAATGGATGGGTTATGTGGAAGAGGAACGAAGTTCAATTTGTACATTTGTAATTAAACCAAGAAATAAAGACACATTATTATTATATTTACTTATCGTATCTCTCTCTCTCTTGGATATGCCCATCTTAAGAATGGCCACAAAACCATTGTACCAGATCTATCCTTTAATAAATGCCGAAAATTTGACATATTATGCAGAAAGTTGCTTAAAAATTAACTCCGTGGGTTCCAAAAACTCGAAAATTTCAGACATAACACATTCCGATACTACGTATAGTACGCCCGCGGCCAATATTTGGGTAAGTAACTCTTTGTCCAGTATATTGTTTTATACATTGGATCATTCCTACATGAAATAAAAAAAGTTTTATAGTAAACAACTTTCCATAAATTTTTTAGATTCCATTAGGATTAAACCATTCAAAGTACCAATCAACGAACTTGTATATCAACCTCGGTACCAACTCAATTAGTAACACACTCGCGTAACATATGATGATTAGCAAGTCAAATTCAACAAATTCGTATAATATGGCATAGCATTCAGCAATAACATTCAAGATCAAGAACGAAGGCTAATTGGGATGCGGGAAACGACAAGGTCGTTGCATTTAATGCTTAATCGCCGCTAGAACAGCGAAGCAAATCTTAATGGAAAAGTGACAATTTAACGGTATTACCTACTATAAATTAGGAATATCTGGTAAATTTATGAGACACATATTTATAACTGTTTCACTAGAATTTTTAATTAAAGACGACTTAAAATTCAGTAGTTAGCTTATCATTAATGTGTTTCCTCGACATTTAGTATTTGTTTTATGGCATTTTTATTTAAATTAAAACAAATTAAACGTGAAATAATATTTACAATGACACGAGTTTCTGAAAACGGTGCTATTATTTGATAACAGAGTGGAATTATTGGAATTTTTTGTTAAGTAGGCGTTTAAAAAAATATGGAATGTGCAAATGACCAGCTTTTATTCTTTCCTATTATTTCCAGCTTTGTCACTCCTCAATATAAAAAAAAATAAAATAACGTAATTTAAATATTTATCTAAAAAAGGTGAATAAGCAGAGGTTAAAATCGTCTCAAAATGGCAAGCGAAAATTCGTGCACGTCGACCATGGGTCCAATTTTAGATTTTAGATTTTTGCAACCTGTAAGACTCATGCTTGCCAATTTAACAGTATGCTTAGAAAATTGTTTTAAACATGTTGGCGAATTGGCATGCGAAAATTCAGTCGCGGAAAGGGTGGGAACAGGGTTGAAATTGCAATTTAGCAATCCAGCTGCGGTCTAGTGTCTTCTATGTAGGTCAACAGAAACACATTCTATTTTAATATACCAGGTGTAAGAGGATCATGGTATACTCCCCTTCTTTCCTTTAGTTTTGAAGATGATTGAAATTTAGGATATACTACATACATAATAAGCGGCACTTTTGGATATACAATTGATTTTTTTTCACTTCCGGTTTCGCCGGAAGTGACACTAACTTTCGATTTTTAAATGGAACAACCTGCATATTATTGCATTTTTGAATTCTGTATAATTTTCTGAATCCAACGATGCCAACTTAACATATGTAGTTACACATTAGCCCCTAAGATTCTCCAAAATTAGTTCTTTGACAAACGTCAAATTCTGAAAGGTTAGGACACTTTAATATGAAAGCTTTTTGATTGCACAATAATTAAAACAATGTTTATTAAAAATAAACGTGCGCATACAAATCTCATAATCTTTGTTCTTTTAATTTTTGCATTTATGAAACCACGATTATTGTTAAAAAATGCCGTCATCATGACTGCATCTATTTTGGGTAAATCGTTCGGCTGGACTTGCAAAAATCCCGGGTCCGTCATCATTTAAAACAGTCTTAAAACTCCACAAAACAGTCAAAACACTACAATTAGTCCTTCTTAGATAAGTAAAAACTAGTGATGCAACGGTTTCGGGTTTTACGGTTAAGGTTACGGTTATTCCTACAGTTACGGTTTTTAAAATGAATCGCATAATGATAAAATAATAAACTTTATTCTTCAAAATAAAACACAACACTTTGAAAGGGCATATTTAAAACAAAAGAAAAACGTAAAAAAAACTAAACTACATTTTTGTAGTGGTATTACAAAAAAACAGCGTAAAATTAAACGTTCTAAATATAAATAAACAGGAAACATTGTAAAAAATAAAAGCTGATAGAGATTAAAAAAGAAAACAAACATTTATTTAAATTTTTAAATATAGGTAGGCATCTGTATCTACCTACTTAAAAATGTAGTTAAAATATTTAAACTGAAAATTTAAAATACAAAAAAGAACAAAAATTAGTATTCAAAATTTACAGCAGGCAAATTTTCATTTAGGAAACATAACATTTGCAAATTCTGCGGATTCAACCTATTCCTCTTGAGTGTTTGCACAAGCCCTGCAGTGGAGAACAGCTAGATTGAGAATTATCCGTTTCTGTTTCTATATCTTCACTGTGCCATCGTTTAAAGTGATTCCATAAATTTGAAGTTGAAAAACCCTTAACTGACGCATTTTTGCCCCCTCGTGATATTTTTGCATCATAGAATTTACAAACAGCGCTGGTGGCCGCATCGGATGCCTTTGTAAAATATTTCCATACATTGCTAATTTTTCTTTTACGTGTATGCGATATTTTTACCGCGAAAACACAAACACAACACAGAGTCCAACGGACGCGCTTTCAGAAACTGCACCGTCAACAAACAGGCTCTTATCCGTATCGGTGCCGCCGCGCCCGCTGTTGCGAGTTGCACGTTCAGACCTGCAAGAACCGTATAACAACCGTGAAAAATAGACGGTTACGGTTAACCGTATAATAGTAAAAACCGTGAACTAAACCGTTCTCCAACCGTAACCGTTGCAACACTAGTAAAAACACACTTTTACGCACTTTTATCATAGTAAACTGTGATTTTCTAATGCCGCTTCTATTGACATGTCCGTATTTTATGACTTGCGACGTTACACCAATAAAAAACCCGTTTTCAGCCACGTGGTTTTGTTTACATAAAAATTCGATTTTTAAAGTCGAATATTTATCGAATAAAATGTTTTTATAAGTTTTTTGTATTATATCCTCAATTTAGGTAGTACGGTCGTGAGCAAAAAAAAATAGGACAAGTCTTATAACGGTATTTTGCTAAAATCTAGTTGTGTACATCTAACTTTAATTTTTGTGACATTGTCAGTTAGTTGTCATAATTTATTGCAAGTGTGCAAAAAACTAATATGCCTCATATAAGCGATTTAGTTAAATCTGGAGTTATTGCTAAAGCAGAAGATGGATGGTCAATGAGACAAATTATGTGTTATAATATTGACAAAAGTTCGGTGTGTAACATTTTAAGAAAGTGGAGAATAAACGGTACGATTAGTAGAAATCCTGGATCAAGAGTATGTTTTTGGCCGAAGCCAGCCCTCCCGTCTTTCGGCTTTAGGCACAAAATCCTGGATCAGGGCGACGAAGAATATCAACTCAACAACAAGATTTGCAAATGGTAAATACTTTAGTAGAAAATCCATTTTACTCAGTTATTCAGGCTACTGAAGAAACGAATTTTCCTGGATCGAGTAGTACTGGTCGCTGGCGAGTAAGAAAATCGGAGCTACGCTGTCATGCAGCAGCACAGAAATACTTACTTAAAGCTGAATTATAAAGAAGCTCGAATAGGACTTGCGCTTGAATTTTTAGCACATGATGTAAATTTTTGGAACAATGTAATCTTTACAGACGAAAAAACTTTCCAGTCAACACACAGCGGTCGTATTCGTGTTTACCGCCCTCCGCATACTTCGATGAGAAATATATATCTAACAATGATAAAGATGGTAGATTTTCCGTCAATATGTTGGCTTGGATATCGGCACGTGGTTCTGGTGTTTTGTGGTATATTGAGAAACGATTTAATAGTGAAACGTATATTAGGATTTTAGACAATATTATGCTCCCTTCTGTGTCACAATTATTTCCTAATAATGAGTTCATATTTCAACAAGACAATTGTTCCATTCGTACTGCTCATACCGTAACTAACTGGTATCAAAATAACAACATCAATGTTCTTAACTGACTCAGTCATAGTCCAGATCATAACCCTGTAGAAGAAGTATGGGGACTACTCGTAAGAAGTATCCAAAAACGAAATGTGAGACCACGGAATGCCGAAGAATTACTGGAAATAGTAAATAATGCACGGGAAAATATTATTACTAATGATTATTGTATAAGGTTATTTAATTCCATGCCAAACAGACTTATAGAAGTTATAAATAGAAATGGTGCAATAACGAAATATTAATAGTTAGTTTCTTGTTAAGTGGGATATCCTTTGTCCTTTGATCCAGGATTTCTACTAATCGTACCGTTTATTCTCCACTTTCTTAAAATGTTACACACCAAATCTTTGTTAATGTTATAACGCAGTGCAATTTGTCTCATTAACCATCCATCATTTACTATAGCAATAACTACAGCATTCAAATAAAAAATAAATTAAAAATGATATCTGTTTTATTTCGGCTACTCATTACATATTCAAATAGAGACAGATTTACATTAGAAAAAAAAAATTGTCCTATTTTTTTCTGCTCACGACAGTACATATTATGGAAACACGATCATTTTAGGCATTTTTAAAATTTACACATCTTCTTTTCATGAAGATTCTGATCCTTTTAAACAATTCTAAACACGATGCTAGAGGTTTTATTCAGAATTTCAAGAAACTTCAAATCAAAGTTTTAAATTTTTTCACTTAACTGACTGAACCTCGGACTGGACTATAACATTTTAGTACCTTAGCCAACAAGAACTTTTATACCCATTTTTGGCTTATGATTTTATCCTAGTTTTTAGAATGTTCCGAAGGAAAAATAGTTTCAAGTAAGGTCCTTAAAAAGTTTTATATTTCCAGACTACTAAAATTGCTACTTGCTTGCTTTATCTATATTCACTAACTAAGGTATTTTGAGATATTGCTTGTCCCAAGGCCCAACCTATTATACCAATTTCAAACGACTATGACTTCTTTAGCTGACAATAATGAGATAAATTAGTAATAATAAAATCTGAATTAACAAATTATGACTTCTTTAATGAAACAGAGTAACAGACTAATTAATTCCTGCTGTATCCTGGTAGAAATCTCAGCTAAATAATGAAGGCATTTGCTATTAGCGGTTCGCTTAAAAAGGATTTTGAATGTTTACCATCAATTACTGATGCCAACATATCATATGCCAAGTTTATTGGCGGACTCATTAATATTTATGAGTCCAGCCACATTAAATACATTGATGGAGTAAATGGAACTTGAACTGGATTTGTATTATATAACTCCACTTATGCGATTTTTAAATCTATAAACTAGTTTCATTTCTCAATTTCAAATGAAGAAATACATGTTTTACTTAACTGGTACTCGAATCCAATTGCACGCGGTTTTAAGCGCAAGTGAAGCGTTTATATCGACTGAGATAAGACCCATTCGGATTTCTAGTCCGATTGTACACAGAGAAAAATTTGCGTGGCATTTTAACGCAATTGTAGAAAATTGTAATCCAAATTGTTCTTGAAATGGTGACTGGCAGGAAGAATTTAAGCATCAACATATTATAAAAAAATTTTGTTCGAACTTAAAAATTAAATAAATTGAATCCTTTACAACTTTGAATTATGGCTCTCACAAAGCTGTATTACTTCCACGTCCAGTGGAAGTATAGTAACGCGTTAGTAACGTTAATATATTTTAACCTCACCACAATAAAATTGTGAGAGGTTACTAAAATTGGTTGGTGAAACGAAAATTGAGATAACATCAAATCTTTACGTTTTGAGGTCCTAGGAATCCAAAAAAGTGGTTTTTGAAAAATGTCTGTGTGAGTGTGTGTATGTGTGTTAGCACGATAGCGCCGAAACTACTGAACGGATTTGAATGAAACTTTGCATGTGCGTTTCTTTAGTGCCCCAGAAGATCTGAAAAGGTTTTTGGTTGAGAGCGGATTACGTTTAGTGCCGTTTTGACGCAACAAGTTGTTTATTTTATAATAATTACTCTCAATTTGCAATGGAACCATTGAAAAGCAGTTAAAATTCTGATTTCAACGATATATCACACTTCCACCCTTTCGATTTGGTTTCCGTGAAAAAAATTAAAAACAAAGCAAATATGAAGCATAGATCGCATTTCGCGTGACATGATCGATGCGCGTAGCCGTTACGTCGTGAAACTCATCACATCTCGTGTCAATTCACGTGTGAGGCTTTCTTCACTGCTTTAGAAGTAGAGCGGATTACGTTTAGTACCGTTTTTAAATATATATACAGGCAAACCGAAGAATTAAACTACAAATATTCCTCTAAAATCTAGTAAAATTACTGAAATGCTAATGTTTCATTTAACAAAGACAGCCGCGAGCGATCGAATTGCAATGAGCAAATTTTGACGATTGTCATTGTCATCGGTTGTCATCCGATAACGTTAGTGTCATGTCATGTTAATAAGATTTCGGCATATTTGTAACTTTTAGTGACTGCACCAGTGGATTGTCACAAACTTTAAAGGTAGATGTAACAACACCACTATCATATGTTTTCTGTACCTTCGTTGGTGAATTTATTATAGATTATCACTTTACCAATTTTCAGTTTGTTGCTTTACAAATCTGTAGTATTTAGAATAACTAGACTTTCTTAGTCGTTCAAGTGATGCTAAAGTTGTTAATATCCTAATGATATATTATGTGTGTAGGTAATAACTCGCATAGATGAAATTTACAGCACGAGCCGCAGGCGAATGTTGTAAATTCATTAAGTTGAGGTTTTTTTTAGTGCCCCAGAAGATCTGAAAAGGTTTTGGATGAGATCGGATTACGTTTAGTTCCGTTTTGGCACACAATCTAATGCTCTTTTTGGTTTCAAAGATCCACCGGGTAGGGAGGTTTCAGCCGCTTCCAGTAGCTGCCGATTTTTTTATTGAAATAGGCTTAAAATGTCATGAAACGTCGAGATTTTAAATTTGGGCGAAAAAAATCCTGTCTGTCGGTCGGTCTGTCTGTAACTTTTTTGTGCGCACGTTTACTCTGGAACCGTTTATGATATTGACTTGAAATTTGGTACACTTATGTATTATAACGAGATCTGGAACTAGATTATATTTTGATCTATTTCCGTTGGGAGTTCGGGGGGTAAATGGGGTAAATAAGGGTAAATAGGCAAAGCAAGCAAGTAAGAGTCCATAAAATTGCAATTTAGGGCATGTACGAAAAGTCAAGGTCTCAAAATTTTTAAATATATGTCTTACTGTCTCACGACCAATATCAATCTCTTTTGCCAGCACTCTTGTAGAAATATTTGGGTAGACATGTGTGTAAGCCAATACATTTGACTCAATTTCTTCGCTTACCTAAGTACTATAAATCTGTCCTCTGCCACCTCAATATTCTTTGCATTTCGGAATGTCTCTTCTAGAATTTGAAAATACTGCCGGTATGGCTGACGATGATCGGGATATCTTTCATATTATACACGTGCGGCCGCATGGGCATTTTTCCGAGCATTTTTCTTACATACGCCGTAAACTAAAAGTAAATCTACGTTTTCAGTTTGTGTATATTGCATCGTAAATCGTATCTTATTTTGAATAAAGCACCTAATTATAAATTTACAAATACGCCTCTATTTCACTCAACAATAACGTTTTGACAGACAGTGTGCAATTTTTCATCTGTTTTTCATGGCTTACTGCAACATATTAATGTTTATTTTAATTTATAATCAATTTTTAATCGGGAAAAACCAGTCTAAAGCAAATTTACCACTATAGGAAAACATTTCTAAATCCAAGCAAACGAACGAAATAGGCCAATTTTACATATAATTTGTTGAAAAATAAGTACCCTTTTATTCAAATTCAATGTCTACTTCAAAATTTTTTTAAATTTGTTCCTGAATTCCAAAGCCAACAGAAATAGCAAATAAAGCGCATCTCCAAGGTTATTTTTCATCCGATATTAAATCTGAAAAATACGTTGGAAAGAGAAATTAGCTTTATGAGAAAAGTGACTTAAATATACAGAGTGCTATTTAAAATAAGAAAGTTGTGACAATTTCCCGCCATACCGGAAGTGATTTTTTTACCACCGAATGGTCAAAATGTGTCAAATTTGATTTCCTAAATTTCAGAATTTTATTTTTAAAACTGTACAAAAAAATGGGAGGGGAGTATTTTTTGGGTCACTCGATATAGCTCCTATTTGCGAGAAAAATATTTATTTATTTAGTGGTAGTGGCAGGTTGCACTGGAAATGCAGCGTATTATCAATTTTTGGGAAAACTTGTTTCGTAGCGGAGCAGTTCTTTAATTGCGTCGGTCGTATTAAGTTGAAGTAGAATGTTTTACACTGTCTAGGAAAACACTTTCATTTGATTCTCACTGAACAAAGCTGCTGTCTTTTACGCCGAGCGTAATGTGTCTTGCGTAGTGTAAAATGTGCGTCGCTAGGAAAACTTGGCTTAACAAATTATTACTCGGCGCAACAAATTCGTACACCACACGCTACAAACCTTTGAAGTGAAACATGAAAAAACACAAATATCGTTGAAAATGCATTTTTCATTTCGAGACTTTGTTGCATATTGTGTACGAATTTGTTGGATCGAGAAACACTTTTTTGCAAATAAAGTGTTCTCCAAAATAGATTCTACATAATAAATTTTTGAGAAATCTTTCTCTTTTTATCGAAACTTTAGAATCCTTGCGATTTGTGCTTTTTCGTTCCTTAGAAAATATTTTTCAGTAAAATGTTTATACAATAAAATGGAACGTCCGTTTTTATGAATAAACTCTTCCTACTTTTCAATATAAATCACAGTAGTCCACGTTTTGCTCCCAAAATCTTTTGAAACCTGTAGGTAACCTGTTATCTAGGAACAAATTTCCTTCTTTACTGCTGTTGCAAATTTTGTTTCATTTTGTACACGATGCACCCGAAATCGTTCAGTCGCGATTGCTCACTTTTTAAAGCTATCTGGTTTTTCCGGTTCTTTAAAAAATATTCAATAATTTTTTTGATCGTTCGTTATTTATTATTATTAAAAGCGATTTTTCATAAGTTTTAACGCTAATTTCTGTGGTGTACATTTATTATTTATTATATATTGAAGCACCCTATTTATACCTCATATACAAATTTTTTCTTATTTATTTTTCCAAATTCAAGTAATTATTGCAGTTAATTCATTTCATTTTTCATTTATTTAGCCACTAAATATTGAACACAGTAAAGTTAACAGGAACGCATTTTAATTTACTTTCTTTTAAAGCAACATAAACGATACATTTTTACGAAAGAATTTACATAAAATCGAGTCTAGCCACAGAGTTTGCTTACAATGAACACGATAAGCATCAAGTACTTCTGTTACTTCCCATAGTGTGAAATCGCCTGTCGTTCTTTAACTTAAACGCATAGAGGGCGGAGGGATGAAAATTTGGTGACTAGGGCGCTGCAATCTGACGACGCACGTGGACATTGGCATTTGTTAATGTAAACATTTCCAAGCGTGAGACCAAAAGTCCGAGGCTTTCCGTAGAAGCTGAGACGTCATTTACAATATAAAAAGAAGACCAGACTGTTACACTCGAGCCACATCGCAGAACTTCAATGTTCGCTGTACTCGCTGGATTATTTTGTGGTCAGTTTGCCAAGTAATGACACACCAAATTTCCTCTACGTCTACAACACCTTATTTGACTGTATAACACGCAATTTGCACAACGCCAACGTAATTGATAAGTATTTTTACTTGATTAATTCTCCGCTTATTATTGAGTCTGCATTCTGGTGATGGGGTGGCTAAAAAGGGTTTCAATTGACACATTTGTGGTACTAAAAGAATGTTAGATTTTTTTTATCAACTGTTAGCTTTGATTTTTAACTAGAAAACATGATAATATTATTAACAGTTATTCAGTTATGATTTCATTCACGAGTTTAATTCATACATTTCACTTCCTGAATATTTTACTATAGAAAAATTTGCGTTTGCAAAATAAGTTTATATTCGAGAACTATATATTTAGAGCTATGCAATAACAAGGTACGTTATCACAGACTAGTCAAACTTCATGTCAATAATTATTCTGCAGTTTTTATAAAACAAATAGTTGACTCGCGTGTCCACCACATCTCACGTAGGGTTTTTCAAGAATGGTTTATATTTAAAGTACACTGGGAATATTTTCCTACTGTAACCACAAGGTTTCCTGATTGTTGACCATTTTATCTACAATTAAAATGTTATAGTTACATGAATTGGACGTATTATGCATTAACAAACGTTTGAAACATTAACAACGGCCAATTGGCTGGTTCGGGGTTCCGTTATAACGAGGGATGTCAATATTTTAGACAGTTGTCTGGTCACTTGTTCAATTGAAGGGTGATGCAACACCACGTTTTTACCTTCGCGGATTCGCGGCTTCGTATATTTGACAATCATATTCAATCTTCTGGTTGCTTTTCTATTTAATTACTATAGGGAGATTTCCCCAGTATTCTAAATGATTTTACGTCAGTGTAAATTCTCACCTCAGCAAAATTAATATGACTATTTGAACGATTGTTCCTACTCTAATCTCAATCAATAAACAGTGTATAATTAAAGGATATTTCCTCAACACTCTATGATATTTTACATGAGTATTTAACGCTCATTTTTCAACTTGATTTTGATGGTGTACAAACATGACATGATTCTTGTCCTCTGTTTTGCACTCGATTCATTATAGCTATTGACAGCAATTCTAATTACAAATTATCATTATTTTGCTATTTCTGACAACCCTAATTATAAATTATTATTACTTAGCGATTGTTGACATCTTTCTTTAATTATAAACCATTATTACCTAGTGATTGCTAACAGCTCTAATTATAAATTATTATATTACTAGGCCGTTGCCACAACTATAATTACTATCAAAATAACACAGAATACTTTTGTTTAACTCAGTTCTTGTTATTGCATCAAATCACTCAGCATATCTCCATAGTATGGTCATTACTAGAGCTACGTAGATTTCCCTATCATAATATTTAGACAATTGTTTCAAATATGTGAATTATTTTTGATTTCATGTACAGCTATTTACTCCACGATGCTTAATTTTTCTTTTTATCAATTTTTTTTTGCCAAGTTGTTTTCGTTTCGGCTATCTCTTTCCCCACACCTTTTTACGACCCTCAAAATGAATTTGCGTCGCTCTTGATGACGTGTACGCGGGCGGATTTCGGTAAACGTCAAAAATTTCCGTTTTTCCTTCGTTCCTGGCTCCTTTAAATTCCGATTTCGCCCGTCAAATTTACGACCCGCTTTCATTGCCATTCTCACCCTTTCCATATCGACCCGGTACGGCGTTCCGCGAAGAGTTTTTCGCGAGATATGAGCGTTTAAAGATAGCATGTTTCGCGTTTTTTTGCGATCCCGGCGAAAAACGCAAGTCAAGTTTCTGGATGCCCGTGCAGCACGCGCCGTTCCGCCATGTCACAAAGGGGCGTCGTGACAATGGTCAGCTGACCAAACGAAAACAATTTGGCAAAAAATCTTTAAAAATTGGTAAAAAAAAAATTAAGCATCATAGAGGAGGATTTCCCGTATCAAAATTATAGAGAATTTCTTTCTCTACAACGTGATATTCTCTTTTTAATTATTAGAATAATTTTATGGCCGTAGTACCGTGTTAAAGTCGACTAAGGTCAATTTGTTGATAGTTTTTATTTATTTATAAAATTGCTACAACGCCCAAGTCTTAAACATTTTAATATTATTGTTTGCACGCCTACGCCACTGGAATATATAGAAAATACGCGAAGGGCGAGAAACATCGGGAACAACGCAGGATTATTCTAGAATATGCAGGTACATTCGACGCGGGTATATATGGGGGACTGGATCGGCGCACTAGAACAGTTTGATATGAGACAAGCAAGTGTTAAGATGAAATAAGGCACAATATAAAGTTGTAAATTAAAGTAATGAATATATAGTAGATCAAGAGTATAATTAATGTGTTTTAGTATAAGGAATAATTATTGTAATTAAGTGATTAATAAATCAGTGGTTTGTGAAGATTCTTATTGCGATTTATTGAACCTACATAAAGGGTGTTTACTGGGGATTATAAATATGTAACAATATGTTATTCCTGACTTTTTTCCCCATCGATTGATCATAAAATTATCCCCTGAGAGGTAAAATCCAAAAGATGTGAAAAATTGGTCTAGATTTATTGTACTATTAGTGATTGCTAAAATAATAATAATACTTTATAGCATGTCGATCTTAGGAGTATAACGCTTTTAATTCTTTCTTTTTTTTTCCGATTTGAGCCAAATTTTACTCAGATATAGAACAAATTAGTATCTACCTATGGCCAAAACAAATATTTGCCCTCTACAAATGCAAAATGCAAAACTACCTACGATATCAAAATTAACGGAAAAAAATCCGAAAATCTTATTAGACATTTCTTATCGGAAATTTTTATTATTGAGAGTTGTTTAGAATTGCCTAAAAACCTTGAGTCCAAAATTTCATCAAAATTAAAAATATATTATGATTTTGTTTTAAATAAGGTCCAAGTCCAAAAATATAATTATTTTAATGTGCTTCTTTGATTATAGAATAGTGTGTTTTGTTTTAAATTAAACGCAAGCTGCCAGGTGTTTGTCAAATAATCTGTAAGTTATTTAAAAATGATGTTTTCGGACTGACATTATTTTAAATAAAATAATTTTTTTAAATTTTGATGAAATTTTTGACTAAAGGTTTATTAAGACAATTCTGAACAACTTTCACAAATAAATTTTTTCGATAAAAAAATGCTTAATATGATTTTTTTTCATTATTTTTGTTTATCTTGGTATTACAGGTGACTTTGCATTTGTAGGGGGCGGATGTTTTTTTAACCATAAATACTTCTACTACTTCTTATTCTGTTCTATATTTGAGTAAAATTTGTTCCAAATCGGAAAACAAAGAAAAAAGTTATAATAAGGGTGTTACACTTTTAAGTGCAACACACTGTATATCACCAAAACTAAAATTTAAAACAATAGAAAATACCCCATTCTATTGAATAAAGGTATTATACAAGTCCCTTTAACAATAAATGATAATTATTTTATTTAGTATATAAAAGTTTAGTATGTAAAAGTTGAAGTGGCCCCCCCCTTGAAGAAGATATATGACCGCCCCTGAGTACCACTCATTATTTGTTTGAATATACCTATTCAGATCATTTGTACACAAGTATACATATTAGTTACAATGTATATTTTCACAGTATTTACCCCACGAATTTGTTCTCTGACTTTTCTTTTTTTTTTTTAATTCGATCTTTATTCAATATTTAGACGTGAATAAAACAATCTCATTATCAGCGCCCAACCCGAATCGGTACGTCCGTTTTTTATTTAATATCTTTAAAACATTTGGGAAAGCCTCGGGACAATAATACCGGTACCTACAAACAGTAATCCAAGTTTAAATCCTGCGGCTGCATATTTAGCTTTGTGATACAATATAAACACGTTTCGATGTCTAAATTATTTAAAAAAAACAATAACGTACCTATTCCGCATAAACACCAGGTATATTTAACATCCTCGTAAATTATTATTTATTATCTCCAAGATTAAATGCACAATGCACCATGTACCATCTGCCTCTAATTAATCCCTTCAGTAAACTCACATCGTACACCTCCACTGAAACGGAATAATAACACTGTAAATTCACAAACACCACTGACAAATCTCTCCTGGATAATATACCGCGATAATCCCTCTTGAACAAGCGCAAATAAATTGAAGCACGTTCACCGGCTTACGCGATCGCGGTAGATGATGCGAATAGAAGCTCTTCATATTTCCACGTAAGGCAAAAAAAGTATATTCTATGTAAAACAAAGAAGCTCCTCAAGTAGCTTTTGTTTTTATTTTGAACATCACTTGACAGTTTTTGTCTAGATTGTCTCATATCGACCCTTACAAACAAATGACTATGAGGGTGAAATTTCATAGGCTTCTTGTTTTTTGTGATGACTCACCTTTCTATTAACTGGGGTACGTACCTACTCGATAACATCGTGCATATTATACAGTTTTTAATTAAAAGACTATTCATCCCTTAAATGAATCACGAAAATAAAAAATAGGTGCGTAACAATAATAAATATTTATAAAGTGCTACTTCTTAGAAATGCACCCCTTTTAAATATTTAAATTATCAATACTCTTTAAATCTATCACATATACATTTGAAAAAGTTTTGTATCTAGGTAACTTTATATTGCTGCAACTGCTATTTACGTTTATCTGTAGCCTTGCAATAATTAATAGTTGTGATAAATGACCTACCAGCAGGAAATAATAAAAGCAGGAATAAATATTATTTGTAAAGTCTAAAGTTGTCATATTTATTTGAACTTAACGTCGAAGTAAAATAAAAAACGATTTATCAGACAAGCAAAGGAATATTAATTCACCTTTTGGCATTTAAATTATTTACCTTTATGTTGTATCGCGGAGTGTACTTTCACATAAAAGTGCATTGACACAAAGCTATTTATTATCCCCAAAATACACGCACACACTTTGATCACAACAAATGTTATTACTAAAACTTCTATTAAATTCACAATGTCACTATAATTCCATAACAAAATATTAGTTTTGTTTAACTAATGTTTCTTTAATAAACACTTGCACGAAATGATCATGCAGCCATTTTGATGCTTTGATGTTTTTCTTTTCTAACCGGTACATTAAACGTTTTGTAGGAAACGATAAATGCATTTTTACAATTTAACAAAAGAGGGACGCTAGAACGCAAAAGTAAGTTGATTTTAAGGATTCACTACTAGCCACGAGGTAGCGCCACTCATCTCTGTGAAATAAAACAGAATCCTTCAGGTTGCTTGTGCTATGATTTGTCGCTGGCGATTTATTCCTTATCTTACAGCTACTCGATCATAGATAAGAAATAAATTATGTTCTCGATAGACCGTCGAAATGCTGACTGCGAGGTCAAGGAAGGATCTATAAAGGCGTAACATTCATAATAACCCCAGGTACGAAATGCAAATATATATATAGATCTATATATTATATAGATCAGTGATTATAGCCCAATAAAATGGGACACGAAATTTGTCGATTTGGATGAAAATTTTGGGAACAGGTTTATTTTGTGGTACTTTATAACATATCAAAAGTCCTCACCCGTAGATACCGCATCAGTGTCTACGGGTGAGGACTTTTGATATGTTAAAAAGTACCACAAAATAAGGCCATTCCCAAAATTTCACTCCTCTTAAGGTGAATTTATAAACTAGCCGCAGCGGTTACAGTTGCAGTTGCCGCACCTGTAGTGTTTATGAAGAATACGAAACGAATGTTTCCATTTATAAAGTCCGCTGCCGCTGCGGTTGCAGTTCATATTCCGCAGGTAGATAACCAACTTTTATCTTGAACGGCAACCGCTGCGGATTACCAGCGGATAGCCAATGAAATTGTAGTTTTCAACCCGTTCGACGTCAACAGCAGCAAGAGTTTATAAATGACGAATTTTCGTGAACTGCAACTGATACTGCTGCGGCAACTCCAACTGCAACCGCAACTGCAGCGGAATAGTTTATAAATCGAACTTTAATTATTTCATCCAAATTTTCCCATTTTACTGGGCTATTGGACAATCTGTGGTTTGGATCGAACCCTGCGTTCTGGCATCTAATCTGGGATAGATCATATACGTTCTAATAAGTATATGGGATATATAGATAAACAATACTTATCTTTGTATTGTTTATGAGGGATAATCTATCTTTTATCGCAGCGCAGCAGCACTGTGGCGGCTGGCAGCCAAGGATTGTAAACAAATTACAATCCTTGGCTGGCAGCACTCCACATGAGGCAACCTGAAGAAATATAAATTTACCAACCTTGTTGACAGGTATTTTATTTTACAGTTATGGCAGACAGAGTGAGATGCCGATAGAAGAAATAAACAAGACCTGGGGCCCTTGAGAGAGATGAATGTATATTAAACAACAGACCGCCAAAAAAGTGAAATAAACACAAGTTGTGCATAAACCAAAAACCCCGAAAGAGCATAGGCATGTGAATTTATGTAACATATCAAAGTTATACTACCCTATTTATTACGGTATATCATAACAAACTGAATAGAATTTTATAAATTAGTGGAACTTCAAAATTAAAATTACCCCAATTTCGTAAGTGCGTAATTAACGAGATTATTTTATAATTCCTTTGCATATAAAATCCAATTTCGTTAACATAAGGCTTTTTGTTTCAGAATCAGCGATTAAAATGAAACTTTTATTTATTGTTCTATTCACAATTTTTTCTCAAGTTCTAACAGCGGAAAAGTGGATAGATCCATACGACATGAATACTAATGCAAAAAAGTATTTAAAAAGAACAGATAACTCTGATACTTCAGATAGTAAAGGGGAAGAAGCTAATATCCAGCATAACAAGATAAAAAATATAGTAGAACCCGTAGTAGAAGATTACTCAATAGTATACCTCAAGCGATTCATTAATTTGTTAATCAATTCTGCCAATATTGATAAAAGCAATCCAAATGCATACCAAGGTAAATTACGTTTTACTCTAGACACCGATGGTTTTAAGTTCCTAGAGGAATTTTCTAATAGCGAAGCTATTGAAAGAGACCAGCTAAGAAAATTAGATACAATATTAAGTGAAATGTTCCACACTAAGAACTATTTCGACGATATTGCTGATGTATTTCTATCTTCCCATGAAAAAATGGTTCAGTTTTTGTTCAGCAAAAATAGTTTACCGTTGTTAGGACTAAGCCTAGCGCTATATATTGTTTATAACTTATATAGGTCAAACTTCTCATTATGGTATGTTGTGCGTTATTTTATAGTCGTTGTAATTTTAATTGATTTTGTGCAAAGATACCAGCAGCTATATCAGGTTAGTGTGGTATATAAATATTTTTAACTCGAGGAAAGTTTATATACTAATTGCAGGAAGTAGAAGAACACAATATGCATGTGGAATATTCTGCAAAATGTGATATTGCCAGGATGAAGTGGTTTGATTATTTTAAATATTTGACTGGTAAGTTTTCGACTTATTAAGCGGCTTGATATACAGCAGCACTATATCAAATAGGGACGCATTCTTTAGAAATCGGTCCGACACAACTCAAACAAACATTCCCGTTTAGGAATGGTTCAGACTAATATATCCTCTGGTACTGGCATTCAAAAATAATGATAAATATATTTTAATGTTATAAATTGCATTTCAAATTTTTGTGCCAAATTTGATCAAAACAGCTAGAAAAAACTATTTAATTCCGTTAAACCTTACCCTCACAGTCTCTGTATTTTTTAGGAACAACAGGCATGCCATATAATACCCTAGTACTAAGGAATTATCTGTATATGTTAAATTTGATCAAAATTGTTAGAGATGTTTTAGAGAAGATAATTATTTAATTCTTTAAACCACACCCCTTACAACATTCTTCCCTGAATTTTCTAGATGGAAGTTTTATGTGTATCACTCTGTATGTACTGGGTGATTCAGTTTGGTATTCGTGCCCCTGTACCTTTCTATTTCAACAATAAACTACAAAAAATCATATATATTTGTAAATCGCTTGTCAATCTCTATCAAATGATGTCTTTGAATCATCTCTGTGATCACATGCCAAAATGGAGATAGTCAACTTTGAGAAAATTAATAAAATATGTTAAAACTACATTCAAAGGTTGTGTTTCTGAATCAGCATAGTTAGCCATGGAAACAATTGAATTTTTACATTGTATTGTTACGTGTTTACAGTCTTCAGTAAACACTATGTGGGTTCAAATAACTTGCAACAAGAATTTTCACTAACCACTATTTTATTAATCACTAAAATTACACTAGTAAATACTTAAAAATCACACAACTAATAATAACTTAATCTAATATAAATTCACTACTTTTAAAACACTATGTACTTTACTTTTCTTCTTAAACTTGTCAACTCTTGCCTAACCTAAAAACTCTCTCTCTGTATACCAGAACTGTACTGTATACTTCACTGAACTCCTCTGCCTGCTCAACTTCACTTCTTTATATACACCCATAGAATGTACCAGAATCCTGTTCCATAACATTCTAGAATCCTCCAGAGTTTTCCACAATGTGATAGATGACTGTTCGTCAATTGGCTCATAGATGGCGCCACCTTACTAGCCAGGGAGTAATTACACTCTCCTCTCTGTTAGAGGGCAGCACATAACACTGCCCCCTCCTTAAGCCTGAACGTCCCGGTCAGGCAATTCAGATACCCCAGCATACTTTGCCAACCTGTCCAGGTGCACGATCTTCATCTTGGATTTCTTTCTACATTGAATCCTATAAACAACGTCGTTCATCCGGTCCTTCCCAAGATGAGCGAGGCTTCGAGAATCCTTCTTCACTCCGCTGTGGGTTATACAGCCAAACTGAGTCGCCCACCTTGAATCCTGCCGAACTTTGAACTGCGACACCAAGCCTCTACATCCTGACAGCTATTTATCCAGTAAAACCGTTCCCGTACTCTAGCCAAGGTCTTATTTCTGCTAAAGTGCTCTCTGGATATTCCCTCGTGCACTTCCCGAAGTACTTTTGGTATTCGGCACTTGGGTATCAGCAACCGCATGGTAACTTCTTTCCCATCCGGGCTCTCCCATGCTCTCCGTAATAGTCCGTCTATAACCCTAAGGGAATCCCATTGCGCCCATAAAGCCTTCAGTCCAACATTTTTACTGGAAACGTCCTTCCATTCCGGGCGGATTCCTTTTTCTTTCGCCTTCAACATTGGTCCAATTTCATCGTCGTTCAGTTGTTCCTCTCTTTGAACTTCCTTTGTCCAGTCCTTCGGAACTTCTATCTTAACTGCCTTCACTTCTGCTATATCCTGCTGCTTCTTTACATCCTCGGCATTCACTTCCTTAGGGCTCCTCTGGCGACAGTACCTCTTGACATGCCCCAATTTGCTGCAATTATAACAGCGGATTCCTTTTGTCAGACCTCCAGCACTTCGCTGCTGCTTCGACTCCTATTTCGGCGGTTGCGGTTCCTGTTTCAGCTCCGATCGCGAACTTAATTCGTTTAGTACTTGCGCGACCATTTCTGTATGTCTGTTAACATAACAATCAATCTCATCTTAGCAGAGCGGACTTCCTCTTTCTTTACAGTGTTTACTTCCCCAGGATTCCGTTTTCGACACTGTCGCATCATATTTCCTGGTTTGCTGCACTGATAACACCGAATCACCTTCCTTGGCTGTCCTTCGCTCTGTTCTCTTTCCTGCTTCCTTGGAGCATCTGGTTTGGTCATCAACTGGCTTATCATTTTGTGCAGGTCAGCCATCAAAGATTCCATATTTGATTTTTCTAAATGGTTCTCTTCTTCTACTTTCATGGCCCGTACTCTCGGATATAGAGTGTCTTTATAAGCGGCTTCAACTTTGAGGGCATGGATCAAGGCTTCGCTACCAGTCTTATCTCGAGATAATCTAAGGACTCGCCTGATCTCCTCATCACTTATGCCATCGATGAAAGTACCAACTATTAATTGTTCCTGGAATTCTTTGGGTGCATCTGGGTAAGCCAGGTATGTCAGTCACTCAACAGCTTCCTCAAAATCTTGTAAACTTTCCCCAGCTTTTTGTTTGCGTGATTTGAGCTGAGTCCGGTATACTTGGGCGAGGTGTTGGTCGCCATATCTTAGATCTAGTGCAGCCTCCAAAACTTTAAAATCCCGTTGCTGCGTCACTGGGATAGTCTGAAGTAACTCTAAGGCTTGACCTCTTAATGCTAGCACCAATGCCATACTTTGTCTTCATTACTCCAATTGTTTGCGCATGTTGCTGCCTCAAATTGTCTTTTGTAGGTTGACCAAGAAGTTTGACCATCAAAGGAAGGCGGTTGTAATCGAGGACTTGACGATGATAATACTAACTGGCCTCCTTGCGCTCTTAACTGTCGCTTAAGTTGTTCTACCTCTCCCTTAACTACCTGAAATTTTCCTTCTATATCGGTAACTTTCCCTTCGACGCCAGTAACTTTTTCTTCGACGCCAATAACTTTTTCTTCGAGGCCAGTAACGTTTCCTTTGATTTCACTTACTTCAGTCTTTATGTTGCCTATATCTTCTTTAATTTCACTTTTGAGGTCTTCAGCGGCTGAAAGGATAACACCTTGTCGCCCTTGTAAAATTTTCCTTAATTCTTCTTCACGTCTCTCTTCCTGATCTGGCATCATTTTTCTTAGTTCATCTTTTTCTTCCTGACGTTTTCTTTCTTGTTTTTCTTTCTTGTTCTTCTTTCTCTTCCAGACGTCGTTTTTCTTGTTCTTCTTTCTCTTCTAGACATCGTTTTTCTTGGTCTTCTTTTTCTTTTTGGCGTCTTTCTTGTTCTTCTTTTTCTTCTTGGCGTCCTTTCTCTTGTTCTTCTTTTTCTGCCTGACGTTTCCTTTCTTTTTCTTCTTCGCGTCTCTCTTGTTCTTCTTTTTGGTCTAGCATCATTTTTCTAAATTGCTCGAACATGTCTTGCATTTCCTTTTCGGTAGCCATGCTTCTTGTTTCCATCCAAAAAATTCTTAAAAAGGCGCTAACAAATTTTATTTAAAGTCTATATCACTTCTCAGTTGAAAGCACTTAAATAAAAACTACACTAATTTCTAAACAGAATGTTCCAGAAATTTTCTCATACTAGCACAAATAAGTCTTGTCTAATGTCTATAGCATTTTCCAGTTCGACTCACTTCACTATCTCCAGTGGTTTTCAAATAGAACACTATGGAACTTTGTCGAATTCTTCAGAAATTCTGTTGCAATTCCGCTTCAGTAAACACTCTGTGGGTTCAAATAACTTGCAACAAGAATCTTCACTAACCACTATTTTATTAATCACTAAAATTACACTAGTAAATACTTAAAAAACACAAAAAAAAATAACTTAATCTAATATAAATTCACTACTTTTAAAACACTATGTAATTTACTTTTCTTCTTAAACTTGTCAACTCTTGTCTAACCTAAAAACTCTCTCTCTGTATACCAGAACTGTACTTTATACTTCATTGAACTCCTCTGCCTGCTCAACTTCACTTCTTTATATACACCCATAGAATGTACCAGAATCCTATTTCATAACATTCTAGAATCCTCCAGAGTTTTCTACTATGTGCTAGATGACTGTTCGCTAACTGGCTCATAGATGGCGCCACCCTACTAGCCAGGGAGTAATTACATTCTCCTCTCTGTTAGAGGGCAGCACATAACAGTATGTTAGTAACGTCAAATTGAAAATACAGTTATTTGTGCCGTTCATTAGTAATTGTGTTATCTGTTTTTGTTTTATGCTATACTTCTAAATAAATTTATACAGTGGTATCTTATATTAATGAAGAAAAACTGGACATGATATTAATTTATGGAGATTGTGGAAAGAACAGTAAAGCAGCCAAACGGTTATATTGTGAAAACTTTCGAAATAGATCAAGGCCATCAGACAAAATGTTTACAAAATTGGCAAAAAATATGGGCGAAAGTGAAAGTTTTGAGAAAAGAGAAGAAGCGTTTTTAAACCCAGAATCACACGAGACAAAGAACATACAGTTGCAGCTTTAACCCATGTTTTTGTAGACCTGCATATTTCTATTCGTCAATTGGCGACAGAAACTGATATTTCATATTCTTTGATTCAAAGAATTCTGAAAGACAATCAATTGCAACCATATAAAATACATTTAGATCAGGGTTTGGCTCCTGGAGATTACGTGAGACGTCTAAATCCACAATCCACAACAAGCCATGTGGAAAATCATTAATAGTAGTAAGACTAATGCTCCTCATGTTACAAATAAAATTACGCCAAAAGATTTTAATACATATTTCGCTAATGTAGCTTCACACATTGTCAAGGCACTACCCACTGGCAGTAGGATACATACAGACTATCTCGATAACTTTACTACACCTAGCACTTTCAATTTCACTTTGATATCTAATGAAATAGTTCTTACAATAATAAATGATCTTAAAAACAAAAAAATAAGGATGTGTATGATATGAGCACACAAATAATTAAATCCATTAAATTTTCTTTATTACAACCATTAACAGCGTTAATAAATATTAGCTTAGCAAATAGTATATTCCCAGACTGCTTAACAATATCTAAAGTTGTACCCATCTATAAACAAAATGATATTAATGACCCGTCGAATTACAGGCCAATTTCTGTCATACCATCAATAGCTAAAATCTATGAATCCTCCTTAAAACAGCAAATAACCGATCATTTTGAAAGTGAAAATTTATTTAGTCCAAGTCAATTTGGATTTAGAAATAAGTTATCAACCACCTTAGCTATAGATAAGTTAACCAGTCAGGTTTTGAACAAAAGCAATTTATTTGCTCTAAGTTCCTAGATCTTCTAACCAAAGCCTTTGATTGTGTATCACATAAAATTCTCACAAACTGCAATTCTATGGCTTTACAATAAATAGTATCAGGCTTATCGAATCTTACCTCAGCAAATATAGACAACAGTATGTTACATACAACAACAGTACATCAACTCGACTTGACATGAAGACTGGTGTACCACAGGGCTCAGTCCTCGGTCCAGTTCTGTTTCTAATTTATGTAATTTTAAATAACACAGATTATTGACCTGACAACTTGCGTTTAATTTAAAACAAAACACACTTTTCCAAGCAAAGAAACACATTACAATTATATTTTTGGACTTGGACATTTAATAAACAAAATCTTAATATTTTTTTTTAATTTTGATGAAATTTTAGATTCTAGGTTTTTAGACAATTCTGAACAACTCTCAATAATAAAAATTTCCGATAAGAAATGTCTAATAAGATTTTCTTATTTTTTTCCGTTAATTTTGGTATCGTAGGTAGCTTTGCATTTGTAGAGGGCAAATGTTTTTTTAGCCATAGGTAGGTCCTACTTTATTTTGAGTAAAATTTGGCTGAAATTGGCAAAGAAAGAAAAAAAATTAAAGGCGTTACACTCCTAAGAGTGACATGCTGTATATAAAGTATTCTTATTATTATTTTAGCAATCACTAAGTAGTCAATTTATAGCAAAATAGTAATTTCTTAAATTTAAATAAAAAAAATAGGAATACGGCCGTCTAAACACAGTAATTTATTGTAGAGTTGAATGGAGATAGTATTCCATGTGAATTCCGCACCTGGGCACATTTATTGTAGAAAGATATCTACAGTTTTTAAGAGAAGAATTGTTAAATTTTATATATATTAGAGATAACATGAAATTACAGAAGATGGGGCACCGACACATAATGCTATAATTGTAACAAATTATTTAAATACAGCTTATCCAGGTAGATGGATCGGAAATCATAGTGAGAATTAAGTGGCCTGCCAGATCTCCGGATCTTACACCGTTGGATTTTTTCCTTTGGCCCTAACTTAAAGAAAGAGTGTGTTTTATACCTCTAAATGACGTCGAAGATCTTGAAAATATAATACAAGTTTAATGTCGCAGATTAAATATTGAAGTTCTTCAACATGTATATCCAAGGCGTGATGAACAGGACAATTAAGTTCAGAAGCTAATGGAGGTCACTTCGAACATGTGAAGTAATAAATAATGTTTTTATTTTTTTAATTAATTGTTAATTAGTTTTCTTAAGTATTAGTAGTTTTTTATGGGTAATTGTTATTTATTACTTTCACATCCAGTGGAAGTATAGTAACGCAAAATTTTTTTTTCTTGAAATTGGTTTAAAATATCAAGATTTTAAATTTGAGAGAAAAAAAAATTTCTATTATTAAAGGGAGTAAAAAATTAAATTTGAATTTAGTGCGTGTACGAGAAGCAAGAGCCTTTAAAATTTATTTTGGCATTGCCACCCCCTCTACCACGTCCATTGCCACCCCCACCCTATTATTAAAGGGAGTAAAATACTACATTGGGATTTAAGCCGAGCACAAACAGAGCCACTTGTGGTCGCCATCGATTGCCGCCACACGCTGCAGACTGCATTTTGTGTACATTTGTGATGGATTCACCGCACAAACAGCGTTCATAGTGGCCAGTCCGAGCCACAGGCTATGGCACACAAAATACAGCATGCAGCACGTGGCGGCCACCGGTGGCGACCACAAGTGGCTGTGTTTGCGCTCAGCCTTAGTGTGTATAAGACTTGAATACAAAATCTGGATGTGGAAGTAGTGATGCCTTGGGTAGCGGTTTTTTAATTGTTTAATTACTATTATTGAGTATTACCATTAATTAACTAAAGATACGATTTAATTGTTTGTTTTTATAAAAATGAATTACATAGTTATTTAAAAACAAAACTTTAGTTAAATTATCAAATTGTTTCAAAATTTTTACTTCTCATCAGTGCCGCATACGATTCTCGATGAAATCCGTCTCTTTTGTGTTGGATTCACCTAGGTGATACTAGTTACATTACTTACAATGTCAAATCTCAGTTGTTTCCATGGCCAACTATGCTGATTCAGAAACAAAACCTTTGAATGTAGTTTTATTATATTTTATTAATTTTCTTGAAATGCTTTTTATGGAAGCGTGTACTTTTTACACAGTTGCATGTAGAAATAAAATCTCTACAATAATCGGCAAAAAAGTATAACATGCCATTTGGAAGAATAAAGTTGACTATCGCTACTTTGGCATATCTGATCACAGGGATGGATCAAGGATGTAATTGATAAAGCTTGACAAACGATTTACAAATATATATGGTTTGTTGTAGGTTATTGTTGAAAAAAAGGCACAGGGGCACGAATACCAAATCGAATCACCCGGTATATGAGTAGTAAAAAGTACACTGAACGATATGCGTAGTGACGAACAGATGAGAAATTACATATACCATTACTAATTAATATGCTTTGTCTACTACTCATTAGACACAACACTGCATCAGTAATGTTAAAAAAGCATGAGAGACAGTAGTTTAGTGGATAGGTGTACCTAGCAAAGTGGGTGCAAACCTCTCTGCCATGAAGTAATTTTTAATGATAAATTGTCATCTAGAAGTGGTTTGAATTCCACTGTAGGATATAGTCTGCCAAAGTCCTTGCTGCACATGTAATCGGTGCCATTTCCCATTCTTGAATTATTTACCTGTTCGTATTTTGAGAATGGTATTTATTAGATAATTGTATTATAAACTGTTCAACGAACTTACAACCTACATATTAGAATGAATAGTCCTCCATTTGCACTTGTCTTGTTTCAGGTCATCAAAGTTGTGAAAGAAAAGTTGTCTCTCTTCTGGAAGTTGGACTCCTTCAAGTAAAAAGTGTAATAATCATTCCGCTATCAGCTGCAGGGGTAGGAATGGGTCAGTTCGGAGCCGGACTTTGGAGTAAGCAGTTTAAATAAATGAAGATTTAGGAAGATAGGTTGAAGTAAAATATTTTAAAATACATGTGTAATGTTAATGTAATGATAAGATTCAACCCTGGAATAAGAAGTACAAATTTATTTACATAGATAAAAATCCCATTCTTCAGATCTAGAGTAAATAATTCATGAATAGTTGTCTTTAAAGTACACTCGTGTATCAGCAATTTAATGAATGTAATACATAACTTTTACATTGTAACACTGCCACAGAGTACAGTAACTCTATGTACTTTGTGACACCTATCTAACCATATACAAAATTAAAACCTTTATGTCTAACAGAGAGGGAACGTTAAGTTAAGTAAAAACACACACACATATACACTCACTGTACATATATACTGCTATGATATCCGCTGACGGCGTTTAAAAATATCACAGTAAATAATTTCTAATTTAGATCTCAAAGTCGTAAGTTCTATTAGAAAACACACAACAAAACAAATTCAAATCAAATGGAACAGTGTATTGTGAGAACAATAAAATACGATACACATAAAAGATGAAATATGATTCCCTATCTAGCTAAAATATAAATGCGATACTAAAAATAAAATAATTTGGATAATTTTTGTTTAAAATCAAATTTGTTAATAAAAAAATAGAATTAATGATCGAAATTTCCAATTTAAAATATACTCAATTATTTTTCAAAGTATTAAAAGATATACAAGAAATTTATATGAAATGTATTACAACCTTTTAGTCCGCGTAGCTCAAATAAAACCTCCAAGCGCACTGTATCACTTAATTTGATGTTCGGCTGCATCTGCTAAACTCCTACACAATTCAAGTGATATCTGGGTTCCACTAGGAGTCGTTTTCTACACCACTGTAATGATGACAACATTCATTGTATTGGGGTGTACCTGGTGCATTTCAAAATAATCCTCATAGCCCTATTTTGAAGTTTTTGTAATGGTGTTATTTTATTCAGATCAAATGTATATATATTGTAGAGCGATATTCAAAATGAGGTTGAATGATTGTTTTGAACACAGTAATTTTAGAGTTTATAGATAAATGCTGAGAGACCCGAGAAAAAAAAGTTTCTTGGTTACTTTTCTTTAAATATAAATAAAATGTGAATTAAATTTCAAAAAATTATCTACCACAAATTCTAAATATTTTACTTCTGTTACTATATCAATTTTCATGTTGTCCACTATCAGATTAATCTGGTCACTATGTATGTTTCTGTATTTGTATTGTCTTGTAATTATCATAGCTTTAGTTTTAGTTGCATTTAGTTTTAATTTGTTAATTTTTAAAAAACGTGATATATTTTTTAACGAGTTATTCATTTTAGCTATTGCAATGTCTAAATTTTTTTCGCTTACTGATAAAAAAGTGTCATCTGCAAATAAATATATGGAATCACAATCACGATAATCTTGAATGTCATTTATATAAATGATAAATAAAAGGGGTCCTAAAATGCTTCCCTGAGGTATTCCATATTTTATACTACAGACCCATTGCACTACTTCCTATTCTAGCAAAGATCATTGAAACAGTAATTGCTTTGAATATCACAAAGTTCTTTGAAAAAAATAATTTATTGATAGATTTCCAATTCGGATTCAGAAAAAATCGGAGCACGTCCGATGCAGTGTTGGAGTTGATAAATTTCATAAGTGAGGGATTTGAAAATAAAACGTGTACTCTTTCAGTATTTGTTCCGCACGAAATACTCTTAGATAAGTATTTCTATGGTTTCAGGGATTTATCCCTTGATTTACTAAAATCATATCTGTCTAACAGAACACAAACAGTTTTTTATAATGGTAAATATGGTACAAGTGCACAAGTAAAACATGGGGTTCAGCAAGATAGTGTTCTTGGACAACTTTTATTTCTAATTTATATTAATGACTTTGCAAAATCAAATAATTAAAAAAAAATTTGTTTGCTGATGACACAACGCTAGCCATTAAACTGGAGGATAATAGTGACTACAACATAAAAAAATGTACCGAGAAAATGATCTCACAGGCAGAAAATTGGTTCTCCGCAAACAAATTATGCTTAAATAAGGCTAAAACAAAATCGACAGTCATTACACTAAAATCAACAGAATCGGAATCTGTAAAATCTTTAGGTTTAAATATAGACGCTAACTTAAATTGGCAAGCGCATATTGACATATTAGGTCATAAATTATCTAAAGCTATATATGCAGTAAAAGCGATTAGATGCAGAATTAATTTAGAAGCTGCTATTACAACGTACCATGCATTATTCCACAGCAGTATGCCCTATGGTCTGATAAATTGAGGAAATTCTTGCCGTGTGCAAAAAATTTTTATTTTACAAAAGAGCCATTAGGGCGCTGTCAGGAATTTCTCAATGTGACACCTGTAAACCATTTTTTATTACTTATAAAATTCTTACCCTACCTAGTGCAATAATTTATTGTAATCTTATTTATATAAAAAATAATTTAGGAACATTTAATACTCATTCAGAACACCATGATCATGACACTAGAAGCAAAACTAACTTAATTATTCCTCAACATAGGCTAAGCTTAACAAGCAAAACTATGCTAGGTCTGAGACTTTTCAATAAGTTGCCTGTTTCATTGAAAGAGACACCCATAAATAAATTTAAAATTTTATTGAAAAAACATTTAATAGAAAAGGCTTACTATGATACCACCAGTTTTTCTTATGACTAAATAGACAATCACTTCAATGACTTTAATTTATTGTACAATTAAATATTTTTACATTATAAATTATAGCTATTTATGTGTATGTTCATATTTATTGTATTTTTTGTATTGCTGTGGTATATTCTATATATAACACTACGGTGTATTTGTTGACCAATAAAAGATCGATCTAACTATCTATCTATGACCTTAGCTGATGAAAGTTCATTATTTATTCTAGTGATTTGTTTGCGATCTCTAAGATAATCAGTTAACCAAGCCAATACTTTACCCCTAATACCATGATTATATAGTTTCTTTAATAGTATATCACGATTTATGGTTTTGAATGCTCCTTTTAAGTCTAGGAATACTGTAACTGTGAACAATCCTTTGTCCATATTATTTTTCCATTCGATTATAGATAATTGTAATGCAGATTCACACGAATGTTTACTTTTGAATCCTGATTGATTATTAAAATATAGATCAATATCGTTAAAATATTGCATTAATTGCTGATAACAGCCATTTCTAGAAGTTTTTCTACACTTGGTAAAGGTTTATTGGTCTAAATTCCGAGAATTTATTTGCATTAATGACCTTTTTAATAGGGTAACTATGTTGGTTTTTAAGAATTTCACCAAGCCGAAAAATTTGTTTATGAAATGCAACCAGACATGGCCGGTAACCTCAAAAGAATTTTTTTATAATTCTACTACTTAATGTTGTTGCGGATTTCTCGTTATCCAAGTCACTTACCAATTATTTTAAATCTTGCATATTTAGTAACTTAAAATCAGACATAGTGGTATCATTTGGAATGATATTACAATGAAATGTTACATTATCAATACTATTTACAATTTCCTCCATACTGTCTATAAAGCAATTATTAAAACATTCTGCGATTTCTGAAGGACTTTTCACAAAAGCAACTTGCCCATTTATTTCAAACTGTATGCCAATTGTGATAGAATTGTTAAAGTTTCTTGGTTTTATTAACTTTTTTAATGTTTTCCACATTAAACATGATCTATTAATTTGTTTATCAATTTGATTGAAATAAACTTTTTTGCCAATTCATATCATTTGGTACATTTTTAAATAATTTAAATGCTTTATCTCTTTCCCTACTAATTCTTCTAAGTTCATCATCATACTAAGGCAAATAATTTTTGCGAAAAGTCGATGTTCGTACTTACTATATTTTCACATGTTTCTAATATATTTCTGTAGAGTCTGTTCACATCCATACATTCAAGCATAAAGTATAGAAACTAATCAGATTTAAATTTATATGATATAGATTTTCCACATTCAAGTTTCTTATTTCTCTTTTAAAACTTTCATCTGATGGAACCTTAGTTAAATTAACAAAACTTACATGTATAGTAGAATGATCAGTTAGCTTTGGTTCATACAAGACCTTTGCAGAAATATTTTAAAAATTTGTTAACACATAATTAACGTTTTACTAATATTAATGCACCTAATATCCATTTAATAAAGTATAACAAAATATATTTGTATGTAGAGAAGGAGAGCCATTTTTCTGCACTTCAACAAGGACAATTTATAATTCTTATTATTTCTCTTGAGTTAGTGTTACAAAGATCATGTGGCAGATTTTGTCGCAGACACTCTAAAGTCTGCAAAAAGAACAATGCCTTCAACTTAATTGCCCCACTGGATATCACATACTGATCTGTTAAGCCATCAACTTTTCTTTTTACAATCTATGTCCAGCCGAATAAACTGAATCGTTACGGTCTGCCGTGTGATTGATGTTTTATGTTTTGCCTGAACATAAAGGAACAGGTCGACAAGCACAATGAATATTGAATAAACATGTGCCTCGCACTACTCCTAATGTGAAAACCTATAGATTGTAATTTACAAATGAATTTTAACAAGTCATCGCCCCTTATCCTATATCCTCTTTGTTTATATTTACTAGTTTATATACTCTTCGTTTCAAAGGTATTAATTTGCTTCTACTTTTAATTTTCTGTCATTTTTTGCAGATAATTTGCCATTCCCTTGGAACATTCTAATTTTTCCTCTAATGCTGATTTTCTGCGCCATCCTTACCATTATCATTATGTCGACTGTAAATGGCCTACCTTTCAAGTTCAATTTAATGCACTTGCTGCACTTGGAATTTGGTGAAAAGAGAAACAGTATTCCTAATGCGACTTTGGATAAGTTGTTGGATGCTGTAAATCATCGTCCTTTTTTAGAGGCACTGACAGGGAAAGGCAATGAAAAAACACCGCCAAGAAGAAAAAATACACCAAAATCGGTCAAGGAGAAAAAGGAATCACCTCCAAAGAAGGATAATGTCAAGAAATCTAATAGTGCCAGTGAAATTTCACCCAAGAAGCCTAAAAGTGCCTCGAGTGACAAAAATGAGCAAACTGAAACTGTGAGTGGAAATCCCATCGATGCATCGTAGTAATTATTATTTTAAATTTGGATTGTTGTTTTGTTACCTCTGTGATCATGGTCAAACCAACATTAATATTAGATTCAAGACAATAGTGTCATCGGTACATTGCTGTGCAAACATTAAGTTTTGAAAACATTTTATAACTTTTTATTTATTGTTTTTTATGATATAATATATTCTTTTGATGTATTTTTGTATTATTTGGAGAAGTAGGTAAACTACATTTTGCAGAAAAGAAAATTACAGTATAACCCTAGGAAATAGGCCAAAAGAACTATTTGTAAACTCGAAAGCATCTTAAACCATTTTTCAAAAAGGAACCAAGCGCATGGTTCATTTTTATAAATTGTGCTATAGCCGCTATGGTGTATGGTTCTTTCTTGTAAAATGTGAATCAGCTGCTAGACGTTTACATTATCAGTATATCAGTGTCTTCTACGAGATGAAAGTGTGAACTCACTTGTTTGTTTTCGTTTATGAAAGTGGTGTAAAAATGATTTCATGGCGTAGTAAACAATTAGTTAATATGTGTAATACTACAATTATTACAAAAAGCAAAGATATGAAACTAAATTTGACTATTAAACATAAATAATTTAAAAAGATGTTTATTTTTTAGAAAAGCCGAAAAAAACAACAGCTTGTCAGCAATCGCCTGAGAATTAGTTGGCGGGTAATTCAAATTTGGAAGTGAAGCAAAATACTGTAGTAATAGATTATTACAATGAAGATATTTCTAATATCTCTTCAGAACCACCGTACTTGAATCCTGAAATTGCGAAATTGTTAGAGAATCAATCGGATGATTCGGTCAAAGTTCCGGATTTTAGTATAGATAGTAATGTTTCTTCTCCTATAAGGCGAAAGGTATGTCTTGATATATTTGCTCGCGCCCATTTTTCTTTTAATTTTTGTTTCTTATTTTTCCTAGGGTGATTCAAACGACGAAATTTTATACAAAGATGCTGAGCAAAAAACTTATGCCGCACTAATACCGGTACCTTTGGAAACTTCTACGGATTCAAGTAATGTTAAACAAAAACCATATACGGAAGACCAAAAAAGGGCAGAAAAAGAAAATTTGACGGTATGTCGAGGGAAGAAAGAAAAACTAACATTATTATTATTATTAGCCGTTACTCGAGTCCGAGTATAAAAATGTTACAGTCGATAGATTGTGTACATTAAAAAAAGGTGTAGTCTATTGTAATTCCCATTCATCTACGGTGCACACGACTATGGCTATAGAGGCCAATTCAGGAGAGCACATGTCGATCGCAGTCAGGACAAACATAGACCTGGTTAGGTCTTGGATTCGGCCTTCTTGCAGCAACATTTCCTTGATAGCTGGCCACAACCCCTCGCCATTCGGTTCTGTCCGCTGCAAGTTGTTCCCATTGCTCGTCTGCAATACCGCAGGATTTTAGATTTTCATGGAGAGCGACTTTGAACCCCTTTCGTTGACCGCCACACCTTCTTCTACCGCTTAGCAATTCACCATAAAGTGTACATTTAGGAAGGCGGTTATCATGCATACGATGAACGTGACCTGCCCATCTTAGTCGTGCTCTTGAAATAAGCACCTCAATTGGAAGGCTGTTTGCTCTCCTGAGTACTTCCACGTTTGATATGTGATGGAACCAACGGATTTTCATCATGCTTCTGAGGTGTCTTTGTTGAAAACGTTCTAATTCTAACATATAAGCGTAAGGAATATGTGAATTATAAGAAGCAACGAATTGCTTCTTAGGAGTTTGTAGCATTTGATTGCCAGTGTACTTTGTCATGCACAACAAAAATATCCAAAGAGCAATGCAGAAATGAGTTTAAAAAGTTTTCTGAGGTACGTATTTAGCTCAAAATTTGTTTATTGCTGCTAGTGTTAAAGAAATCAAAGTAAAAAGAAAACGAGGTATAATAGTTGTTAAGAAACAAGAACTATTTTCTAGAGAATACTATCTGAATAAAATTTTAGTATGCCGTAATATGTTTGTGACAACTCTAGCTGTATCGACAAAACTTGTAAACACTGCATTATTAAAGATGAGAAACGAAGATAGTATCACTGACAAAAGAGGTACTCAGGGCAGTTGGAATAAGTTAGGAGAACCCTTGAAGAAAGAGGTGATGAATCACATAAATAAATTTCCCAGATACAAGTCACACTATAGACGTGCTGAAACAGCATCTTCATTTTTACCAGTAGAGATGACTCTCACGAAAATGTATGAACTCTACGTAGACGGGCGAAATAAGGAAAATGTGGTTATTGTCTCAACATACAAAAAAATATTTTACGAGAATTTTAATTTAAAATTTAAAACTGAAAAAGATACGTGTAACAAATGCGACCCTTTCAACATTACAAAGCAATGCGCATACACTGACAAGGATAAAGAACAGATAGAAAACGAACATAATGGACATATTAGAATGTGGCAAGAAGCACAAAGAAAAATGAAAGAAGATATGAAATTTGCTGTTAGTAACGACTATTTTGAATGCTTAACATATAACGTCGAGAAGACTTTACAGCTTCCGCGAATACCAACAAACATAATATTTTACAAGACACAACTTTGGGTATATAATTGCGGCATCCACTCCGGTAAACAAACGAAGGGTTTCTGTTACCCTTGGGTGGAAGGAACAGCGGGACAAGGTGCCCAGGAAGTTGCCTCTTGCTTACTTAAACATATCGAAGTGACGGTGCCTAATGGTGTTACAGATTTGGTTTTATGGAGCGACTCTAGCGGAGGACAAAACCGCAATATTAAAATAGTCTTGATGTTAAAATGTGCTCTAGATGGTCATCCTTCCTTAAAAAAAATTACTTTTCGATATTTAATATCAGGACATAGTTACTTACCCAATGATGATGACTTTGGTAAAATTGAGTCTGCACTAAAAAGGCAAAAACGCCTATACACTCCAGAGGATTACTTTAAAATCATGGAAACCTGTCGGAAAAAGAATTCTATGTTGGTTAAGCCAATGAAAAAAGATTTTTTTTTTGGAACTGTGACAAATATCGAAAGTAGTATAACTAACCAAAGAAGGGAATAAATGGAGAAGAGATAAATTGGTTAAAGACAAGGAAAATAACTATACTAAGGAAAAAGCTGTTTTCACTTTTTATGAAGCAAGACTTGATGAGAATACCATATCAGTAGAAATTGATATTTCAAAGAAAATACGTGGTCGTCCTAAGAGTGGTTTATATAAAATAGACTTTAACATACTCTGGCCTGAAGGAAAAGGTATTTCGAAAGAAAAACTCACGGATATAAAACCTATATGGCACCTCATTCCCGAAGATTGTAGGATTTTCTATTCATCACTTTTTGCAGATGATATAGATGGATTTGGAGGTGTGCCTGACTTTGACCCTGAACAAATATAATAAAAATACTACATATTAATATTTAAATTAGTATTCTCTTATTCTGTTTATTAATACTTGAAGTTGCAGATAATAAATATTTGATTTCCATTTTTTATTGTTTCTATTAGTTTTGTAATCGCCGAAATCATAAAACGCAAAAAGGAACCAAGCACCATTTTTCAAAAAAAAGTAATAAACTAGAATTTTTTTTCATTTTTCCAGCAGCAAATGCGACAGACTTTTAGCGCAAAATAAAGCACAAATCTGCATCTATAATTTCATGCCGATTTAATAGTAATTTCTCAACTTTTAACCTTCATTTCTCAAAACTTAATTTTCGGCGTTGGTTCCTTTTTGCATAACTGCGTCCATTTATTATTGTCTGTTAAATTTAGCAAAAAAATTACTTTTGTTAAGTGAGGTGTTGTCAACGATAGAAGATTAAATAATCTATATAATTTAAATTAAATACCATTTGAGGCTACTAATGCGAAAACGGCCTATCTCCAAAAAGCATGTTTTGAGAAAAGAATAAGAGAATTATCAATAGAAATGGAGTTGCCTGTTTCTTATTTAAAAGAAATGTTATTAAGTATTTTAGATTAAATTGTTTATAATAATTATAACAAATTAGAAAAAAAATCTTATATAAATTTTTATATTCAAGAAAAAAAAAGTGGGTTAGGCCGATTTGCTTTCCATAATGTATTTTAAAAATCATTAGGCCATGGTACAAAAAAAACATTTTTGGGCAGATATTTATTTTCTGAAAATGAATCAATAAAAAACAAAAGCAGAAAAACACAAGAAAGTGAGTGACCATGAAAACACTTTTGAACTTAACAGTTACCCAGGTAGAACACTAATATTGAACCAATATTGGTTTAATATTACAAAAACGTTGGCTCAATGTAAAAAACGCAACACTGTACCAATAAAAAATGTGAACATTTTTGTATATAGACTCAATATTGGTTAAGCTATATTCAACAAATATTTAAAAATCATATGATATAATATTTTATTCCAATATAAATTATTATTTGAAATCATATATTGGCCCAATATTTAATGAAAATTTAGCCTAATGCCCAAAGATGGTAAAGCTATTTCTTGTAATTTTCCTAAAGTACAATTTTTGATTAGTTATTATTATTTAAAGAACCTCACTAACAAGATCGAGAAGTGATTCTAGTAAAACTGAAATAGCTGAAATATACCTCCATACCTGTGTATGGTAGGTACAACTATATCATCTGTAAAATTACTAAAGGCATCTTGGGCCTTTGCTAGTACAGATTAGGTGAGCATCACCACAGTGAATTTCTCTGTGTCATTATTGAATCACATTGTCTGGAGACCCTAAGTCAGAAATTGTACGCTTGTACAAGCATATTGCAAGGAGAGCCATCTATGCAATTTATTGCAATCAGCCTAGGCGCAGCATGGCTATCCGATATAGATATAAATCGGTTAAACAATATTATTTAAAAGACAGTTTAACAATATAATCTCAATATGAATATCCCGATATTTTAAAATTAATATTTGTCGTTATCAGTCGATGTTTGTTGTGCAATATTACTAAAAAGTTCAATAACAACATAACATACACTTTCCAATATTGGAAAATCAATTAATATTTATTGGTATTAGAAAATCTTCCCTAAACAATATAATTTTACACATAGTTGACAAATATCAGTTAAATATGAGTTTTCAAATATTTTAAAATCAATATTTACCTTTATCAATCGATATTTTTTTGTACAATATTATCAGAAAATGTGATAACAATATAATGCGAATATAGACTTTTCAATGTTGTAAAATTAATATTAACAGATATTTATCAATATTGTCTGTGTATATCTGGATTGGAATGTGTTAAAACAATATACTACCAACATAGGCATGCCGATATTTTAATACCAGTGTATATTAATATTAGTTCAATATTTTTGTTACAATTTCAATGTATCTATATTGATCCAATATTGAACCACGGTCCAGCCAATATTATGTTCTACCTGGGTAACTAATCTCTGCAGCATCATCTTCCTCTCTTTCAAAAAAATCTTTGGACGGATCTGCCGTTGTCTTCAAGTTTTGATAAAAATCGAGGTAACGTGGTGGAATATACTCGGAAAGTTCCAATAATTTTTTTTCTTTTTAACATCTACCTTGCGTCCGTTTGGATATAGCAATTGCAAAGTATCAACTACTGAAGATATAGCAGTATTTTTTCGTTTTGATACATCCACAGTTTGGAAGGGGGCATAATGATTGTTGGAGTATTTAAAATTTTTTAGAGATGGTTCTTCCTTTTTGAATTTTATCCATTGCATTTTTAACCACTCCACTTTATCATCTTGTATGGACTTCTTTCTATTAATGATTTGGGCCTGAAGAGCTGCAGTAGACAAAATGATAATATTCTTAAAAGGCTTATTTTTTCGGGCAGATTTGATGACATTGCACCAATATTCTGGTAGGAAAATGTCTTTATGGAATTTCTTTTGCTTCTCGATAAGACCGAAATCTTGATCGTACGGCAGATAAGAGTAGCCACTTAATAAAAATTTATGATCAATTTCTTCTACCATGAAATTCGCAGAAATCACAATATAATTACACAGCAGAGCGATTTTTATATTACGGTGCTGGCCACCGCATTGATTTGAATACATTATAAGCCTTTTTGACGTAACATGATTTGTCACAAAGTGAAGGAGACAAGATGAGCCTATCTCATCAGGGCCTCTTGAAGCTTCCGATTCGTCCCAGATATACATTAATGCTTCATCTGTTCCTAAATTATGGATACCCAAACAGTATGTCCAGAGCTGTCAATTATAATAAGCTTCACCCGTTGGCAAAACCGAAGTGGACAATGTCTCCATTAAATCAAAAGTTATAGCAGTGATATTTTTGTAATGTTTTGCCAACTTCTTGTCTATTTTTCGTCCTTCTCTTGTACATTCTGCCTTCCGGAGGTGTAGGTTTTGTTGAGTAATAATTTGCTGTTTTGCAGCTTCATCGGTTGAAGCTTCAATTTTTACGTACAGATGTCTGGCAGAGGTGCATGATAATGTAAATTAAACTATTAAAAATGTTGGATAAAAACAAAATATGAGACCGGTTCAGAAATTTCTTCTTTGTAAAGCCTAGGTATACATTTTTCCCAAAGTAAGATCAGGAGCCAAGTATTTTTTGTGGGGATATTCGCTCTCGAATAGCGCGACTGACTTGACGGTAATCTATTATAAAATTTTTAATTTCCGATATTTTTTCCTCATTTGTTTTATTACTTGGAACTTGTCTACTGGAGAAGGCATACTCGGTTTCCTTACTCAACACAATTCTGCTTATTCTTCCATCTACAAGTTTTAAAACTCTTAGAGAACTCCTTACAAATCTTGATACTTCAAATAACTTTTTCGGTACTACCCTCTTACGCATATTGCCTTTTCGTCCCTGAAGCGTTTTCTTGATCTTGGTTTTACTGTGGTACTAGTGGTGGTTTCGTTCTCACTGTCTGAATGAATGCTAGACACGTAATCAGATTCCGAATCTTGGAATGGTTCATCCTCTGACTCTAAAATTAATTAACTTAACTTCAAAAAAAATCGACAATTTTTGCATGCAAAATAGGACTACATAATTATATATATAATCTTACCGAACGTCTGAAGAATCACTCAAGTTTTTATTCATTTTAAAATGCCAACACTTGTTAATCTCATCGCCAAAATTATTGTTAATCTCAAAAAACAAATCACACTTCAACGAAACTTGTATGGTCGTGAGCAAAAAAAATAGAACAAGTCTTAAAATGGTATTTTGCTAAAATCTAGTTGTGTACATCTAACTTTAATTTTTGTGTCATTGTCAGTTGTCATAATTTATGCAAGTGTGCAAAAAACTAATATGCCTCATATAAGCGATTTAGTTAAATCTGGAGTTATTGCTAAAGCAGAAGATGGATGGTCAATGAGACAAATTGCACTGCGTTATAATATTGACAAACATTCGGTGTGTAACATTTTAAGAAAGTGGAGAATAAACGGTATGATTAGTAGAAATCCTGGATCAGAGCGACGAAGGATATCAACTCAACAACAAGATTTGCAATTGGTAAATGCTTTAGTAGAAAATCCATTTTACTCAGTTATTCAGGCTGTTGAAGTAGTACTGGCCGCCGGCGAGTAAGAGAAACGGAGCTATGCTGTTATGCAGCAGCACAGAAATACTTACTTAAAGCTGAACATAAAGAAGCTCGAGTAGGATTTGTGCTTTAGCACATGATGTAAATTTTTGGAACAATGTAATCTTTTCAGACGAAAAACTTTCCAGTCAACACACAGCGGTCGTATTCGTGTTTATCGCCCTCCGAATACTCGATTCGATGAGAAATATATATCTAACAATGATAAAAGTGGTAGATTTTCCGTCAATATGTGGACTTGGATATCGGCACGTGGTCCTGGTGTTTTGTGGCATATTGAGGAATGATTTAATAGTGAAACGTATATTAGGATTTTAGACAATATTATGCTCCCTTCTGTGTTACAGTTATTTCCTAATAATGAGTTCATATTTCAACAAGATAATTGTTCCGTTCATACTGCTCATACCGTAACTAACTGGTTTCAAGATAACAATCAATGTTCTTAACTGGCCCAGTCATAGTCCAGAAGTATCCAAAAAATATGAGACCACGGAATGCCGAAGAATTACTGGAAATAGTCAATAATACATGGGAAAATATTATTACTAATGATTATTGTTAAGTTATAAATAGAAATGGTGCAATAACGAAATATTAATAGTTAGGTTCTTGTTAAGTAGGATATCCGTTGTCCTTTGATCCATGATTTCTAATAATCGTACTGTTTATTCTCCACTTTCTTAAAATGTTACACACCAAATTTTTGTTAATGTTATAACGCAGTGCAATTTGTCTCATTAACCATCCATCATTGACTATAGCAATAACTACAGCATTAAAATAAAAAATAAATTAAAAGTGATATCTGTTTTATTTCGGCTACTCATTACATAGTCAAATACAGACAGATTTACATTAGAAAAAAAAAGTTGTCCTATTTTTTTCTGCTCACGACAGTAGCTTAAAACCATGGTGTAGTATAGGTGATGCGATAAGACCCGTACGAATGGCTTCGTAAGGGTTTAGTTGTGTGTAATGCAATAGATGGTAGGACAAATAAAGTCTCGTCGTTACTTACGCATAGAAAAATTAGAAATACAGTTTTACAGGTTCTGTGGAGTTAATGCTCTGTAGATTTGTTTTATTTATATTTAAAGAGCGTTCTAGTTCGTTCTTTCTGTCTTAGTTTTGTCGTTTAGTTATGTACATATAGTTAATAAGTATATGGTTATGTAGATCTATGCCTAGGTAATGGGGAACAATCCATGCCAGTTCCTAATATATCCAATAGATGACGCCATGCGTACTCGGTTTAATATCATTCTCAATTTGCAACAACAATTTAAAAGTTATATTATAACTTTTAAATTTCCCGATTTCAGAGAATTTCCCAATCTCTCATTCGTAGAAATGAGCCAAATTGATAATAAGAATGAGGATAATTCAAGCCAGATCGTAATATATCCAATAGATGACGCCATGTGTACTCGGTTTAATGGATAATGTCTTTGAACTTGTATCATATATAACCTTTAAATAGTTTAAATTTCTCGATTTCCGAGAGTTTCCCAATCTCTTATTCGTAGAAATGAGCCAAGTGGAGCCAAATTGATAAAAAGGATTACGGCAGTTGGTCTTAAATCGTTTAAAAAAGCGGAGCTGAGAAAAAGAGGTGCTATAGAGTTCATGGAAAAAAGCTGATTTAATTATTAACTTCGTTTATTCCTTCGACCATATATATTGGTCGAAGGTTTATTCCAAGACATATTTTTTCGTAATGACTGCGTCGAATAACCGAGTACAGCTGGTGCACTCTGGCGGATAAAACGAAAGAGAATGTTCCCCATTATTTGAAACAAAGTGAATCTGGTGGCGCCATCTCTTCAATAGTGGCCGAAGGTGGCTTAGGCTGTTGTGCACTATAAAGATATATACTTGGCAACAAGTTAGGCCAATAAACCTAAAATCATAAAATTGTGGCTTGGGCCGTTTTCGCGCTGGTAGCCTCATTTATGGGTTGCAGTTCCCTTAAAAAAAATTATTTCGCTCTGTCATCACCCGGATCAACGACGCTGTTTATCGCATTCAACGTAGAAAGAAGTCCAAGATGTAGATTGTACACCTGGACAGGTTTTGTACACCTGGACAGGTTGGCGAGTGTGCTGGGATATCTGACCGGGACATTCAGGTTTAAGAAGAGGACAGTGTTATGTGCTCCCTTCTATTGGAGAGAGACGCAATTAGTCCCTGGTCAGTAGGGTGGTGCCATCTATGGGCCAACTGACGAACCGCCATTTAGCGCCTAGAAATTCCCATATTCCAGAAAGTTCTGAAAGAAGATTCGAGTACGTTCCACGTTTGTATATAGGAAGATGAATCCGGCGCACAAGAAAAGTTCAGTTTCAATTCAGTATACAGTACAGTTCTGATATACAGAGTTAGATATGAGATGACAAGTGATCAGATAAAGTAAAGAACAGTAACAAGTTGTGATTTAAAGTAGTGAATTTATGTTAGACTAAAATTATTATTAGTTGTGTTATTTTTAAGGATTAATTATTGTAGTTAGTGATTAATAAATCAGTGGTTTATGAAGATTGTTGTTGCGATTTAATGAACCTACAGGGTGTATACCAGGAGGGTGTAAACACGTTACAATATAAACTTGCAGAATATAGGTGGCTCGGATGTAATGTTGTTTTCTGGCTCGTCGGCAAATTCATATGTGTTTCATATTCATTATCTGACAGTTAGTCGTCAGCTGATTTGGAATGCTGTGATTTCCTAATACAGGGATGGTGTAAGGTACTATATATAGTTATACGTGCTTTAGAAATATAATAGATGAAACGTTTAATTTGTTAACTATTTGTTTTACTGGAGAGTGTATGATTTTTATTGTAATATAAATAATAATAGGTAAGCAATCGTTGGTTTCTCTAAGCTTCAATTTCATCTGTTTTCTTTTTCACAGGGTGCTTCCAATGACTTTACTAAATCTTGAAGAATTTTGGTTATTTGTATGTCCTTTATGCATCTATTTTTTACCATGTCAGAAAAACAAATGCCGAATTCCTTTATTTTCCTAAAAAAAAGAAAAAAAGAAACGAAATAGAAATAGGTATACGGACAATCACATTTCTGTTTAGGCAGTTGACAATACAAATTGTTGCAAAATGTTTAAAATTTCGTTATTGATACCAAAGTGTTTGTGGGTATAGAGAATTTCCTACTCTAATAGAAAAATGATTGTCAATAATAATAAAGCTAATTTATAACAAAAAAATTCAACGATCTAGCGCGACATATATCATAGTATAGGGTATAGGTACATATTTATAAACATATTTCCTGATATATTGTGCTGCAGCCAAATTCAGAAGAGATGTCCATATACGTATGCAGCCGTATTCAAAATGATAAAATTTTCAGCAAGTTTCCGTTTGAAAAGCTCTAAAATTATTAAAACCGATCGGAAAACTAAGCACTCTAACTATACTCACGTGCACAGTTCCGGTTTTGGTGGTATTTTAAATATTGTCTGGTTCCCAACCGAAAGTTGCGTAAGATTTGCGTAACATTTAAATAGTTCCTTTTGTGGCTCCTCTTGTTGCACAGTTCTCATACAGTTGCTGATTTCGATATTTGATTGTCTAGCCGCTGAAATAAAAATTTAGGATTTTGGTTTCGACTCATGGGTATATCTCGTTTTAGAAAATTATTAAAAAAAAAATTGGAATTTGGCATGGACGCCCACGCATGCGATGCTCTCGCATACGTTGCAGCTCCATAAAAGCGATTGAATTTTCTGTTTTTTCTGTAGTTTTTTGAGTTTACGCATACGAGCAAAGTGTAAAACCAGAGATGACCGAATGCATATTAAAACTGTGGTTTCAGTTATCCATCCCCTTAAGGTAGGCATATTCAAGAAAGAGGGATCCGATAAGGAAATATTTATTATTTTTGCCCATAACTTTTTTTTATTATACGTCTCACCGGGAACTGAATCGATCGATATATCGATATAAATTTTGAAAATTTAGATAATTACTAATGTCGGTGTGGCCAATCCAACTAAAATAATTACAAGCAGCTGGCACTTCCGCCGTCGATACCAACTTGCTTATTTCAAATGGAACACCCTATATATTTTAGGGTTTTCAAAAAGAGCATAAAATTCTGAGTCGAAAATATGTAGCATAGCTTATACCTAAACCTAGCCGTTTCAGAGATATTTGACATTATATAGAAAATTTGACGGGTGCAACGGTTTGCAAGAACCGTTATAACTTTCTTCGTGTAAAAGATCCTCATTTTCTTCTTGTCACGTAAAAATAACACAAGGAGAACTACGTTCTACAACTGAAATAAATTCAATAATATTATACCAAGTGTTCCGTTTTTCGCGTCAGATTTTGTCAACTTCAAACCGCGAAAACTTGTTTAGGTCAAATGGAATACCCTGTATTTTTTTACGTCAAGCTGTGTAAAATTGAATTCCCCTTTTTCTGATATTTGATTGTCGGGGTTAAAGTTACAATTTTTTGAAATATTTGCGATTTTATTAGAAATTCATGAATTGTTGTAATCATTTCATCAAAATAACCAAGATTAGAAACAATCAGTCATTATCTTATGTCAAAAAATACCAGCACGTTAAAATTATACCAACGAAACAATCTTCAATGGTTGTTAATGGGCTCTCATAAACTTTATTTTTAATAGTTCCCCCAAATGAAATAATCCAGAACTGATAAATCGGGCGAGCGAGAGGAGGCCATAAGAAAGGTCCATTATTGGCAATCCATTGATCATAAAAAGTTTTTTGTAAATAATTATTAATTAAATATGTGTTATGTGGGGGAGCACCGTCGGGCTGATAAAAAATGTTTCTATGTTCGGCGAGAGGTAAATTTTCTAAATAGTTATTATTCAAATTTTGTAAGATATTCAGATATCTTTCACCTAAAAAAAAAAAAAACAAAAATTTACCTATACATAATATTAGCAGAAGAGAAAATTTAATTTACCGTTTAAATTTTCCTGATAAAATTGTAATGCCACCACTCTATTGTTTCTTATGGCACAGTAAACATTGAACTGCCAACTTTCCTGAGAGTTTCGCTCTCTGAACATATAAGGATTTGAGTCACTCCAATAATGCGAATTGTGTCTATTAAAAAGTCAATTTTTAGTAAATTTTGCTTCATCTGTCCATATAATATTTCCCAAATAAGAATCGTGACCCTCAGACCTTATTAGAATAAACTCACAAAAATTCTGTCTTCTTAAGAAATCTGTCTCTTTTAATCCTTGAACCATATGGAATGAAAACGGGTGAAACTTATGTTTTAATAAGATTCTGTGAACTGAATCCTTGCATAGTCCCGATTCCAGAGCAGCTTGTCTAAATGACATCCTTGGAAATGCATGAAAATATCCCAGAATGACTATTTCCATGTTTTCGTCATCAACAATAGGCTTTCTTCTTTGCATTTTTGCTTTGACAGAGCCATAATTTTTAAAAATTTTAAAATTTTCCAGTATGTATATCGAGTAGCAAATGTGCTGCAAGTTCTTAATATTACTTTATCACATTCTCCATAAATAATAAACAAATTTAAAAAGTCTTCGTGGGTGTAATTGAAACGTGCTCATTTTTTGACATAAGATAATGACTGATTGTTTCTAATCATGGCTATTTTGATGAAATGATTACAACAATTCATGAATTCCTAATAAAATCGCAAATATTTCAAAAAGTTGTAACTTTAACCCCCACAATGCTAATATCAGAAAAAAGGGAATTCAATTTTACACAACTTGACGTAAAAAATACAGGGTGTTCCATTTGACCTAAACAAGTTTTCGCGGTTTGAAGTTGACAAAATGTAACGCGAAAAACGGAACACTTTATATGATATTATTGAATTTATTTCAGTTGTAGAACGTAGTTTTCCTTGTGTTATTTTTACGTGACAAGAAGCAAATGAGGATCTTTTAGACGAAGACAGTTATAACGGTTCTTGCAAACCGCTGCACTTGTCAAATTTCGTATAAAATGTCAAATATCTCTGGTTTAGGTATAGGATATGCTACATATTTTCGACTCAGAATTTTATGCTCTTTTAGAAAACCCTAATATATATAGGAAATATGCAAGTTGATATCGACTTCCGGTATAAGCGGAAGTACCAGCTGCTTGTAATTATTTTGGTTGGATTGGCCACACCGACTCTAAATTTTTTGATGCGTACTTTTCTCTATATCGATCGATTCAATTCCCGGTTAGACACCCTGTATAATTGGTAAAAAGAGTATAAGACTACCCAAGTAAAACTATGACAGGTGTAGTGATATGAATTTTCACTCAATAATTTCAGTTTGCAAAATTAATTAATTCAAATTAAAAAATAGTGCCAATCTTCATATCTTGTAGTTCTAGATTAATTAATAATTTTGCCAACAACTGAACTTACTGCATGATTTTAATACAGATGGCCAACAGCAGTACGTTATCTTTGTATATCGTGATTATATATTTTCATGTACATCACGTGAATGTACGACAATGAATATTCACCTCAGTAGGTTTCCACAATGATCTGTAGATATTCCTAAACTTTACATAGATTTGGCGTCACTTAATTGGTGTTGGGACTATAATAGAGGCATCTATATTATTATATTAGATTGCGCAAAAAGTAGATCAGGTAAAATAGTCAATATTTTCATTAAATGTATAAATTTATAAAGACCCGTTTGTTTTTAGGACTATCTTATATCACATTAGAAATTATGACCCTGACATCAATCGATGGAACCATTGGAGGAACCTGAACATATGAGAGCGTATTTCGCAAGGGATGTCCATGCAAAAGAGATTTTTTATATTTCATTAAAATTGAGAATTGGCCCTGACTCGAAACCTAACACTGAGCGCTACAACGACTTACCCATAAGTTTACTACCATTACTGTATACAAAACTAACTACAGACTGTAGCACCTCAAACAGAAAATCAGGAAAATATGTTTCCACTTCCGTCAAACAATCCTCCATTGCTTCTCTAATATCTACAGTACAATTTGCAAAATTCGTTCGGTAGATACTGTAGGGGGTTGCAAACATTCTGTTAGTCTTCATGCATGCATTGCTAGCATTGTAGGCAACCTGAAAAGAGTTAGTTCTTAAAATTTTCCTACATAAAAAAATGTATGTTACTTGACATGACATTAATTTGGAAACTCTTGGTAAACATAATAAAATAATTAGTCTCCAAAAATGAAGCATAAATATTCTTAATTAGTTGTTTAACAAATATCGACATAGTTTAAACCCAAGTTAGAAAAAGAAATTTTGTTGAAGATACCTCCCAAATAACATATCTGATCCTCTTATTATGCTTAAAGCCTCATAAATATGTTACGGCAACTTTAGAACTAACTAATCAGTTATTATTCGAGCTTTATTGATTCATTTATTATCATGTATAGATCCACATCAAACTTTCAAGAGATTCAATTTGTCACACCTTCTAGTTTATCAATAACCTGAAGTTTGTCCACCTTCTAACGACGCGACATCAAACCCTATTTTTACCTGACAAAGGCAGAAAAACAAATTGCACACATCCTTCAGTATACTGGGCCCATAACCTATTAAGATTTGAGCGAAGTGCTACACTGAGAGAATGCTTTAATAGAGATCAACTAATTTTATTTCCACCAACTTAACGATAAAGCTAGTTTAATATAAAACTTCTTCTACAACTTTTTTTACTTCATAAAAGGCTTAGTAGGATGCTCCATACAGATACAAACCACGTGCATTTATAGCAGGTATATGGACATTTATACAACTGTTTACAGCTTAGCCATTTCCCTGACGTTGCTATATAGCAATGAGTTTCATTAATTCCCGATTTACGCCGTTTCTATTGATTTTACTGAAAAATATGTATAGTAAGAAAGTTTAGCAGGGTCCAAAACTTCACCCTGCATATACTTCTTGAGTAAAACACTTGATTTAAACGGACAAGAAATAAATTTATTAAAACTGAACAAGGTTTAGAACGGTTTAACTTAAAATATTTAATTCACAACAAGTTAAAATAACTACTTTCGACAGTGAAATTCCGATTAAAATAAATTATATTAACACCATTATTTTATCTGGTTTGCAAAATTCATTTGTGGTTTGATGCACGAGGGTAGATTATAATATTTGAAATGAAAACTTTTTTTTACTTGGTTATGGCCAAGGAAGAAAGCTGTAGTGGCTCGTATCGCGGCGCATGTGACGAACTTGACTTCCCCGCACAACATTTCGCAATATTGCATCAGATATCTAAGAAACGTGAAATTCAGGAATGCAAATTATATCACCGTATCGGCCTTAAAAAGAGGAATTTTTTGATATGCAAATGAAGTCTGAATCATTTCGGGTTTAGGAGTTATTAACGAAAATCTGTTGAAAATATTTACGAAAATTGGAACGATCCCATAAAGTTGTCTCGAATGTCTGTGCACGGAGAATTGAAATGATATGAAAGTGTGCCGATACGTGCTCGGTGAATGAAATTTGATTTGATACATAGCTTATATTTCGGAAGTGAGTTTTGATATTGATGGGGACGAGAGTCACGGTACTTAATTTTGAATAATTTGAATGGGAATTGATTGTATGTGGATAATTTGAATACGAAAATGAATGAACGGTGAAATTCGAAGGAAGAATATTTTATAAGAAGTTTGTTTGATTGAAGTCAAATATTATACAGGGGGTTTGGAAAATATTATTGAAATTTGTGAACCAGCTAGCGGAATAAATAAAATGGGAATAATTTTGCCGTCGACGGGAACGTGTAAAATGGAGAAAATGGAGAGAAAATAAGATGATTGATTAGCTGGCATACCAAGAAAATGAATGAGGGGTGTTTTGAAGTGCGAATGAAATTTACATGGGACGTTGAAATTGAGAGAAAAATGTTTTATAAAATGAGGATAGGATAGGACTGAAATACAACCTTGCGATTTGGGGTGTGAAAAGTCAAGGGGAAATGAATTGCGGGTTAGTGAGGGGGCTGTATTTTTTAGGGCTGTTGTTTGTAACTTTTTTGCCGTAAAATAACTGACATGAATGTTTGAAGGGTGTTTTGATAAATTTAGATTATTTATGAATTATCGAGACTGTGAATTTTTCTAGATTTTTTCTTAGATAGTCTCTTGTTAATTTAAGTGTCTTAAGAACTTTCTTATTATAGTTTGCGACAAGTTTAGAGGAAATAATTGACTTCTTGACAAATTTTGCCACGTTTGCTAGTTTTTCTGGCTCCCGTTTAAGGAATATACCATCCATTTTTATTTATCGTTAATTATTGAGATTCCAAGCTTATTGCTATATTAATAGCTTCCGTATTCTTACGTATTATTTACACATAATACTAAAAAAGATTTTTTTACAAACCATTAATTTGTCATACGAGTCGTCCTCTCCATTTTTCTTACAAGTTGCCTTCAATTTTTCTTCTATTTCGGCTTGAAACTGGTTATGAACTGCCGATATTGCACTTCGTACTTCTCTCTTTAAACCTTAAAATATGGTTGTAAATGCAATGATTTATTATTCTTTATTTGTTTTGGCCATATCACAACTACCAAAAGTGGAAAATACGAAGAGCTGGTGAAGTATAAGCAGTTTTTGCGACAGAAGATTTAGGGAGCTTTTACACAATCTGACTTAATTACATGGCCGTTTTCCATTAGAGCATATGGTCAATGCCGTTATGCACATCATGCAACACCAATCGTGCAATCTGCGCATGAGAGCATTGATAAAACGACATAATGGAGAAACAGTCACTGTTAGATTGTGTAATTTTTTTTATCAAAGAACTTTAAATGCAATATGCGACAGAAGTAATGTATGAAAAATGCAATAAATTACTTGAAAAAGCACAGCTTGGAAAAATATTCATTTATTTATTATTTGATGCCATTAATATCGTCATAAACTTTACATAAATATATTTCTTTAGGCATGCCTTATAGTACTTACTCAAGAAATCAATGAGTTTTGTTGTAGGTATGTTAATATGAACGAAAATGGGGTTACGTGCAAATACCCCAGAAAATATCTGATTTTGCGTGGGGTAAGTAATACTTTGCCGCCCGCAGTGTGGTAAAAGTTAATTTACGCACTGGCTGTTTTCTATAGTAACAAATACAAGAAAGTTTGACAATCTGGAATTGGTTGGGAGGGTCAATGAAAATTATTGAAGCACTTAGGCCCCATTGGGCCCCTTGCACTTCCTCCCTGTAGGCAGATTCTCGCCTAGGCTTCCAACCAACCCAATCTTGTGAATTAGGTGGTGATCTGCCTATTGGCATCTCCCTTACATCGGCCAGAATAGGCCAATGTTCTCCTAAAATGGATTCTATGATTGATGAGACGCCAGGATAGACACAGAGTACATGTTGAACCGTCTCATCTTCTTGTTCACAACCTCTACAGAGGTTTCACTTAATTTCATGTTGTGTAGATGTTTCCTTAACGGACAGTGTCCAGTCTGGATTCCCGCTATAAAACGTAGGTTTCCGTTTGGACATTGCTGTACTTTTGTTGGGATATTTTAAAAGTTCCCTAGCAATCTGACAGCTGTTTGTTTCATCCCACAGCTTCTTGAATTCATTGTGAGTGTTCTCTTTAACCATTTGTGTTATCGCCCTGCTTGAAAACCGACTGGCTGCGACTGGTCCAAAGATACTTAGGCCTGCTGCCGCTGCCTTCTTGGCCAGTCTGTCAGTTACTCTGTTGCCATTACACTGTGCATGTCCTTTAACCCAGCATACCAGTATGTTATTCATGCTGGAGGCACCCACAAGTGTTTGGTAAGATTCCCATACTGCTCCTGCGGTAATTTTGTAAGTTCTCAGGGCTAATAATGATTGCCTACAATCTGTGTAGATCCTGATTGCTTTGCCCGTAGTTTGTCTACGGACAATCTCTTTTGCGGCTATGGTTATGTCTGCCAGTTCCGTCTGTACTACGCTGGCTCTCCAATCCATAGAGCCCATATATATTGGATTTATAGACTTCTGGAGTATATTTCACATCCTGCCCCATCCTTCTTTCTTCATCACACATTCGCCAGCAACCTCGTTCTCACTATTCGTCTGTATTATGTAGGGCCTGTCAAAGACAAACCGGGGGGAAATGTCATCTGTGCACGCCTGTAGAAGAGGCATCTTCATGACAGCCTCATTCCACAGGCGACTTCTGGTCTCTCCACAGCCTACATTTGGTTGTATGCCAACGGATTTGAGGCGTACCATTGTTGTAAGAGCCACTTCTTCTAGATATATATCTAGTGGTGGCAGACACAGCATTACCTCCACAGCTCTCGTTGGCGTTGTTCGCATAGCTCCGATTATGCTTAGGCAGGCAACTCTCTGCACTTGGCTGAGCTTGACCTTAGCTGCAGTCTGTTTGCTCTTAGGCCACCAAACCACAGCTCCATAGGTTATGATTGGTCTTATGACGGCAATGTGTATCCACATGACCACTTTGAGTTTCATTCCCTAGGTTTGCCCCACGGTCCTGCGACACTGCTCATGAGAAATGTAAGCCTTTTTTAATCTTATATGTGAGGATTCCACGTTAGTTTGGCATCGAAAGTTCTTCTTCTGATGCGAAACTTAGTGTTGTATACAGAAAGGCAGAGGGCAGGCGCCCTCAGTGCTCCTAGTTTTCTTTTCCTTGTAAAGAGAACCATCTCCGTCTTATTGGGATTGATAGACAGGGAGTGTCCTCTGCAGGTGGTCCTGACAAACACACCTTCACCAGGGTGGACTCTTTATTGTTCAAAAATCTCCCAATCTGACTCGCGACTACATGGAGGGCGGTGTCGGTAGATCTTGCCAGGGTGTATGCGTCCGTTAGGATGTAAAGGGTTGCCTTTCACTACAACATCCCTTATGTATCGTTCATATAGCTTCACCATCGTCTTGAGCAGGAACGAGGTTAAGCTTGACAATAATTATTGTTCGTGAAATTGAACATTTTTGAAATCATTTATAATAAAGCTAGTAAAGACTTTACCGCCCTTGAGTGATTGCATACTTCGACTATGGCCCGGCTTACAAATTTCACTTGCGTCCGGTAAAGACCCAGTTACCACTCTTAATATATAATACTTATACTGTTTTCTACTACTGTGCGTGAAATACACACGAAATGTAGTGCGTAAAGTTAAACTTATGGAATTCGGCAAAATCCCCATTCGTAAAAAAGTATCACTTTACATACTTTTTGAATAAATGGTTATTCAATTAAATAGGTAATTCAAAAAACAACAACTATATCGTTTAAAGTCTTAGTTTATTCAATTGCGATAAGCATGACTAAGTATAGAGAAATTTTGAAGCTATATTAGACTAAATCAAACATACTAATACTTCTCTTTGGTTTGATATCTTTACAAGCGGTCTTCTTAACAAAACGGAACAAGGCATCGATGATATTTCCGGGAGTGCTATCAGTACAATGGTCTTCTAAGTCTTTTACAACGCAGTCTTGAATTGATGTTAGGTCGCTAAAAAGACAAAAAAATCGTAATATATAAAAATATAACTAAAACATGAGATTAGATACCAGAGATCAAAAATTTTAAGTAGGTACGCTGGGAGAGATGCACAGACATTAAAGAAGAATCAATAGCCTTAAATCAAGTAACTTGGATGGTGACCCAAATGGAAAAAGGTAAAATGCCATGGTTTCTAAATGAGTTTTTAAGATTAAAAGTAACCTTTGTGGAAAGATCAGGTGGTTCAAAGCCAGACCCAGGAGCCAACGAACGCGCTCAAAAAGAGGGGATTCGCTATTGTGAATATTTTTCATCCATCGTTAGATATCACTTCCATTAGAGTGCTCTTTTCCATGGTAGTACAGTTCAGATTTTACATTAATTTAGTTGGTATGCAAACCGTACAGTCCTCCAAGTGGAAATATTCGACTCATTTATAAAGAGATATGATTTTACTTATTTTGATGGAGATAAGTGGGTATACAGAGGCGAAATAAATATTTAGTGTTATTGAATGTGGATAATGGCTTTGTTATAAGCAATAATATTAAGGCATGTGACAGTCATAAAAGAGCATTGGCTCGGCAATACCTTGTAGGGATAGAAATTAAACATCTAAAGAAAGAAGGAAGTCTATTCATTTCACAAACGGAGTATATGCAACAAGTTGTTAAGAGGTTTAACTTAGTAAATGCAGCGCAGAGAGGTATTCCTGCAAATATTCATGTTGTTATGTGCCGCCCTCTAACAGTGAGGAGAGTGTAATTACTCCCTGGCCAGTAGGGTGGCGCCGTCTGTGGGCCAACTGGCGAACCGCCATTTGGTAGTGCCCAAGAAAACTGTAGAGGATTCCAGTAGATTCTGGAAAATTCTACAATGAGATTCTAGACATTCCAAGTGTGTATATAAAGTGGTGAATCCAGCAGATGGGGAAACAATTCAGTTAAGTATACAGTACAGTTCTAGTATACAGAGAGAGTTTTAGTTTAAATAAGAGTTGACAAGTGATTTAAAAGTAGTGAATTTATATTAGATTAAAGTTATTATTAGTTGTGTGAGTTTTAAGGAATAACTATTGTAATTTTAGTGATTATTAAAATAGTGGTTAGTGGAGATTCTTGTTGCAAGTTACTTGAACCTACAGAGTGTTTACTGAAAATTGTAAACACGTAATAATTGGTGTCAGAAGGGAGAGTGCAACAGAATTTCTGAAGAATTCGACAAAGTTCCATAGTGTTCTGTTTGGAAACCACTGGAGATAGTGAAGTGAGTTGAACTGGAAAGTGATATAGACATTACATAAGATATATTTGTGACATTTCGGAAAATGTATAGAACATTCTATTCTGAATTTTGTGAAAATATTTGACTTGTACCTGGCATAGGCTTTAATAAGACTTGTTAGTGCTGTTTCGAGTTAATTGTTAATGGAAACAAGAAGCATGGCTGCCGAAAAACAAACACAGGACTTACTTGCAGAACTAAGAGAAATGATGTTAAACCAGGAAAAGAAACACCAAGATGAAAAAGAAGAACAAGAAAAGTGATCGTCAAACTTCTTGGCCAACCTACAAAAGACAATTTGAGGCAGCGGCATGCGCAAACAATTGGAGCAATGAAGACAAGGCTATGGCATTGGTGCTAGCATTAAGAGGTCAAGCCTCAGAGTTGCTTCAGACTATCCCAGTGACGCAGCAACGGGATTTTAAAGTTTTGGAGGCTGCACTAGATCTAAGATATGGCGACCAACACCTCGCCCAAGTATACCGGACTCAGCTCAAATCACGCACACAAAAGGCTGGGGACAGCTTACAAGATTTAGAGGCAGTTGTTGAGCGACTGACATACCTGGCTTACCCGAATACACCCAAAGAATTCCAGGAACAATTAACAGTTGGTACTTTCATCGATGGCATAAGAGATGAGGAGATCAGGCGACTCTTTAGATTATCTCGAGATAAGACTGGTAGAGAAGGCTTGATCCATGTCCTCGAAGTCGAAGCCGCTTATAAAGAGACTCCACGTCCGAGAGTACGAGCCACGAAAGTAGAAAAAGAGGACCATTTAGAATCTTTGATGGCTGACATGCACAAACTGATAAGCCAGTTGATGACCAAACCAGATGCTCCAAGGAAGCAGGAAAGAGAACAGAGGAATGGACAGCCAAGGAAGGTGATTAATTGTTATAAGTGCAGCAAACCAGTACATATGATGCGAGAGTGTCGAAAACGGAGTCCTGGGGAAGTAAACACTGCAAAGAAAGGGGAAGTCCGCTCCGATAAGATGAGATTGATTGTTATGTTAATAGACATACAGAAAATGGTCGCGCAAGTACTAAACAAATTAAGTTCGCGACCGGAGCTGAAACAGGAACCGCAACCGCCGAAACGGGAGCCGAAGCAGCAGCGAAGTGCTGGAGGTCTGACAAAAGGAATCCGCTATTATAATTGTGGCAAGTTGGGGCATGTCAAGAGGTACTGTCGCCAGAGGAACCCTAAGGAAGGGAATGCCGAGGATGTAAAGAAGCAGCAGGATGTAGCAGAAGTGAAGGCAGTTAAGATAGAGGTTCCGAAGGACTAGACAAAAGAAGTTCTAAGAGAGGAACAAGAGGAACAATTGAAGGACGATGAAATTGGACCAATGTTGAAGGCTGAAATCTCTGAAATCTGTACGCTACTGTACTTTTGATAACATTTTAACAAAATTCAGTCATAAGTACACAACCTTTGTTTAAAACTTTTTCTATAGGCAATAATAACGATGAGAGTCGGTAATTAACAACATTCTACCGGGTGATTTTTTTAAAACGAGCCACTCTTAATAACTAGAGAACCGTTAAAGATTTTTTTGCAAGTCAAGGGGGTCACATTATAACGAGAAAAGGTGTGATCCAAAACTCACCCTCTCACCCCCAGCCACCCCAAGTTTATAATTTCAAATGGCTTACCCATTTTTTTCATCGATTTCTAATAGCAGAATATTTGGAATGCAATAGTTAAAAATAGTATGACCTTGAAGGAAAACATTTTTGAGGTAAATGCAAAAAACCGAATTATTCTAAAAAAAGTGATAAAAGCCATAAAACTCTAGGTAATGTGATATTACATTTGGAAGGCTCACACTGGCAATTGCCAGCATGTTAAAAAATCCCCATCACCCTAAGCTACCCCACTTAAAAACTATTTAATGTGATACCAACTTATTATTGAACTTTTAGATAATTATTATTGTAACATAATTTTCAGGCTCATAGGCTATTTTATTAACCTCATAATAGGTGTTTGAAATGTTCGCCCTTTCTGTCCGTACAGCCGGCTTTCGAATTCTTCTCGCATTTTCTGAAATACGGGACTCGGAATTGATCTACATTCCTGCGTAATTCGTTGCCGCAAATCTGCAATGTTTTCGGGCGGGGTTTTGTATACAACTGACTTAAGGTGACCCCAAAGAAAGAAATCTGGGCTGGTCAAGTCAGGGAATCTGGCTGATCACTCAATAGGTCCTCTTCGTCCGATCCATCTATTTGGGAACCTGTCGTTGAGCCATTGGCGAACCATTATGCGATAATGAGGTGGAGCCCCATCTTGCCGAAACTAGAGCAGTTCTTCACTTAAAATCAAATTCCCCTTTTCATCATGCTGATTTTCCATTCCTTTTACTATTAAAGGGTCAATAATGTTTTCCAATAAGTCGAGGTAAATGTCGCCATTCAAATTTCCACCAATGAAGACTGGGTGAATATTGGTATCCCCAAGTATACCCGGCCATACATTCAGCTTTTCGGGTGTTTGACTATGATCTTCTCTGAACATGTGGGGGTTTTCATCGCTCCAGTATTCATAAATCCGTGTAAAAAAAATGTTCACAACTTTTTGACTAAGCTTCAATTATTGTTAATTATATTCGTCATCACTTCACAAAACTCAACTCTGTGGCCGTAATCGTCTTCACCAAGCTCTTGATGGATCTGAAGTTTGTAGTGATGGAATTTGTGTAGTTTCGTCTTCTTCTTCCGAACTGAACTATGCGAAAGTTCAGTTAAAGCGGAAACTTTCCGGAGTGAGTTGGTAGGATCCATATTGAAGTGCCCTAACACTTCAATTTCAGCTGCCTCGTCCAAAACATTGCGATTTGTTCTCTTTCTGTTCGCCACAGAGCCAGTAGATGGAGAGCCAGCGATTTTAGTTATGGAATTTCAGGTAGGCTAAAAATGTTAATGTGCGTTAAAAGAAATATTACTAAACGTAGAACGGCCGGTCTGGCAGTCGTGCGCGGCCGGGTTTACCTACCCTGGTTGCCTAAAGAGGTGAAAAAAAAAAAAAAAACTACTTGCCTAAGGTATTTCAAGCAGGCTCACGTTTTAGTATATTAAAGTGACCTTCGTCTAATAGAGGAAAAATATACTGGCAGACCAAATGAACGCCTGAAAGGGCCGGCAGGCGACCATAAAGTGTGTAAATAAACAAGCGGTAGTATATAACATATAACCGTCTCTAGTCTGTCCGTGACGCGGGCGTTTCAAAGTTAGTTACGTCAGCAATTATTGACAACCAAATACATCACGACTATTTGGAGCAATGCACATTTAAAAAACCCAACTCAACAATGAATGGACAGAAATTAATAATTGCTACGATTTCGTATGGATTGAGGGAGAGCAATTTCCGCCAATAGTCGGTGATGCCATCGCCAGTGGCGCAACAGAAACTGAGTGCCCCCCCCCCCACATTTTCAGGGACCCTCTCTCTATAACGCCACAATTGTACTATCAAAGATCAAAGGCGAGATAAAGCTCCGAAACGGGCTTGTCGGCTTGTGTTTGTGCTTTGTGCGGTATAAACCGACAATATGTTTTGTTCTTTTGTTTTGTTAATTCTTATCAGCATGCCGAAATTCTTTTACGTTATTGTGTCTACTACCTATATAGATTTTTAGGTTTTTATTAATCAAAATATACTAATTCAATAATTATAAAAATAACATTATTTATGAATTTAATTCATTGAATTATGAAATGAAATGCACATCTGTGAAAAGCAAAGCTGGTCGCAGAGTTTTGAATGGGGGTTGGCCATCCGTCAATGTGACCCCATCCAGCTGGCCGGGCCCTCCGCGGTGCGAGTTCTGCGGGGGTATTTCTTACGCCACTGGCCATCGCGTCATGCAACTTGGGAATGATGATGGGAGTCTCCCAGGTCAGTTATTTTATAATAAATTCGTGTATAGACATTTAACCTGTTCCTAATGAATATTAATTAATCTTGTAGATGATGACATGGAATTTGACCGCATGCAGGTGATTTTAAATGAAGATGGCAACGATATAGATGCAGATGAAGAATCGGATGAAGATAGTCAAGAAAATGAAGAAGACAGCGATTAAAAAAATAATCTTTACTAATGTAGATCCGATGTTATGGTATAAAAATAAAAAGTCAAAAAAAAAAACAAACACAAAATGCTTTGTGAAGTAGTTTCTTTCGGGTCTTGCCGTGGTCGTCGAACTTGACTTGACGTTTCACTGGCCATCCTGTCAGCTTCTTAAGAAGGATTCTAAAGGGCGCCACGGCAAGACCCGGAAGAAACTACTTCATTAGACAACGGCCGTGAAAACCTCCATTCTACTACAAAATGCCTTGTCCTTTATACGGGTTACTCTGTACTTTATAACGCTTACGCACAATTCGAGGTCTGCCGGTATGTTAACGATGGAATTTTGGTCTGCCGCTTTAAATAAATAATCTCTTATATGCCTTTTGTATCACCTAAAAATTTCAGCTTGCCTAATATACTTTAAATGGAACTATGGTTGTCATATTAAATAATTTTGAAGTGGGGGCAGTTTATGGAGAAGGGGACATTTTTTAACATGCCGGCATTTGCGAGTGTGGGCCTTCCAAATGTATCACATTACTTAGATTTTTATGGCTTTTATAACTTTTTTATAATTCAGTTTTTTGCATTTACCTCAAAAATTTTCCTCTTCAAGATCACACTATTTTTTTTACGATTGCATTCCAAAAAATCTTTGCTATTAGAAATCGATCAAAAAATTAGGGGTGTCATTTGAAATTATAAATTTAGGGCGGCTGGGGATGAGAGTGTGAGTTTTGGATCATACCTTTTCTCGTCAAAATGTGTCCCCGTTGACATTCAATAAAATGCCGTTTACTGCAAAAAAATCTTTAACGGTTCTCGAGTTATTAAGTGTGGCTTATTTTCAAAAAAATCACCCGGTATAAATATTATGACAGACTCTCCCTACAGGTAGGCAATTTTTACCTAGCCTCAAATTCTGGCAAAATCCGGACAGAGTCGGGAGTACTTGATGAAGTCTGCGTCATAGACAAATATGTTTTACAGGAAAATAATATAATAATGATAGATGCGCATAATGGCATAATGGACCAATCAGGATTTGAATGTGAATATACTGATGTTCCATATCTTGATTGGTTCATAAAGTGTTTGTTCATACAAATGATCATATATACTTACTCGCATTTCTTTTTATCTATGGTCAAATTGGGGATCGAATTAGGTGAGAATGTGGCTGGATTAAATTTAAGAGTTTGGTTGACACAATCCTTAATATTCTCCGCACGAGACTTTAGACACTCGACTCCGCCTTCGGCGATAAACACTAGAAAATATATAAAAGTGAGCAAAAATGTTTCTTAAAAGCTGATCGAAAATATGATAATGAATTAGTTTATTCTGTATTTTGCAGTGCTTGTCGAACTTGACTTGATCTTTCGCTGATCATATTGTCAAAAGGAAGGAAAAGTTTCATATATTTTTTAAAAATAAATTATATTCAATAAATTTAAAGTACAAACTCATCAACCTAAATTCTATAATTGCTTTACATCATTTCTTATACATTGCAAAATTGATAACATTAAATTTAAACAAAGTATTGCTAAACATGTGTGTCAGTTTAATTAAGCAATTGCATAGACTGCAATAATTTTGAGGAACATGTCAGAGCTAAATTTTTATATCATTGACGTTTGGGGTTTGAGACAGTGCAGTTGCAAGTAAAGAAATATATCTCCTTGGTCTGATGGAGTGCTGGGTAGTAATAATTATGTAAGTAAGATTTTTCATTTTCATTAGTTTTAAGTTCACCTATCTTTTATATTGTCTTGAATCAAATAAATGTCATTTATATATTTTTTTAAACTGTCTTTTCCTTTCTGCCATTTGAGTTACCCGCTACTGCGTATATGGCCTAGAAAAGGCCAGTATGTAACAATATTGCCAGCTTCTTCAGAAGTATATCAAAAATCCTCGTCTTTGAAATCGTTCTCAAGCAGCTGACAGTATGATTAGCGGAACATTAAGTCAATGTTAACAACCACAGTAAAGCCTGAAAGAAACGACTTCATTGAGTAATGGCCTTGAAAGCCTGCATTATATCATAGTAATATGATTTTCAAAGTATTTACTCGTACTCCTATTATTACCATATTTATTCGACCAAAAAACAAAACAATAAAATACAGGTATCTTGATATGATTTCCACTTGTACTTAAGCTAAAGAACACATTCAGGTCAATTTGAGTTTTGTATTGTGAATGAAATGCATTTATTCTGATTAAAGAGTTGCATGCATGTTTTCTGTTTTCATTTATTTGTTCTCTTTGATAAAATATCAAGGTATTTTAAAGAAGACAGATATTTTTTTGAAGAAAAAGTAAAGAAGATTGTGGAAAAATAAAAAATTGGAAGTTGCTAGGTGAGATAAAAAAACAACAAGAAAATTGTGAAAATTGAAGGGGAAGAACATTTTGGAGAAATAATAATATTGGATTAAAATAAAGAAAATAGACTGTTGTTGATTTAATTGAAGAAAAGTAAAACGAAAGAAGACAACTAGCTAAAGAATTTGAAAGAGATAAATAGAAACATATTTTGACAAGTAGGAGAAAAAAGAATAATTATAATTTATTTTAAGGTCAAAAAAACGATTCCTGGTGGAAACGGAATATCATTTGAAAGGTGAAGGAGCTTAGGAGATAGTAGCTGGACATCGCTGTGCGGCTGGAAGTAATATTGAGCTACGCGGACTTCAAAAGTTATAACAAACTCCACATAAATTTCATGTTCACCATTTTATAGTTTGGAAATAATTAAGAATATTTTAAATTGGAAATTTTGACAATTAACTTCATTTGTATTAACAAATTCTATTTTAAATTTAATCATATCCAAATTATTTAATTTTAGAATTGTATTTATTTTATTTAGCTAGACATGGAATTTTATCTTTTAGTTGTATGGAATATTGTTCTGGCAATACATTGTACAGTTTTATTTGAATTTGTTTTATTGTTTTGTGTTTCTTAATTGATTCCGAACTTTAGACCTTGAAAATTAAATTTAGAAATTATATCGTGTAATATTTTAATGTCTTTCAGGAGGGATATCATAGCAATATATATTGATAAAGGTCTCAATATATTGACGTTAAAAAAAAGTAATATTGGGGGTAGAAATGTATCATAAAAACGTAATATTCAAATGGTCTGTGAAATTTTTGAAGATATAACTTTTCCGACTTGTATATTTTAGGCTTATTCTGAATATTTATTTAGATTTACTTACGAGCAATTCTGTCACCGTCATTATAACAAGCAAAATCTGCGATTTTTGTAAGAATACTACTGGTGCTATTTAAAGCTTGTTTTTCACTCTCCTCCAAACATGGTATAATTGCGTCAATGACTTTCTTGATGCATTCTGTTATTTGAGGCTTCTTGCCACAATATTTTCCAAAAACTTCATCCATTGATCCAGTCTTCTTGGCTTCCTCTACTTCAGTTTTTACTGTGTTAATATCGATTATGCCTTTAATACAAGTCTGAGCTTCTTGCTCAGCTTTCTAGAACAAAAACTAATAAGTAATTTTCTTGCGATATATGAAAATTGAAGAATTTGGAATTAGCTAAGACTATTTATTACCTTTATTTTGTCATAGGTTCCGACACCACCTTTTTTATCACATCGTGTTTTAATAACCTCAAAGTCATCCAAGTCTGGTAGTTCTGTTGGAAAATCTGCTTGGCAGAACCCTACAATTTAATTAACAAAGTAAAACCTAATGAAAATTCAATATTTTGTCTCTATATTTTATTGGAATCCTTAGTTGATTTAAAATAAGTGTTGCAGAACCACAAAATTATCTCGCAACAACTGTTTCAAACCAGCTTTTATAAAATATTTTTTGTTTAATATTGATCAGAGCACCATATAATGCACCCCCTCCTTCTTCCTTAAGCCCCTGGTTTAGTTATACAGTCATATAAGTTGAAAAAGGGTAAACCTCGGAATAATAATTAACCGTTCTCGAGATAGAGCGTGAAGAATGGGACGCGCTTAGCCGTATGTATGATGACGCTAGGTCAACTTTAAAATCCAATACATAGATAGTATAGTTTATAAGGTTAATTACTTAGTAAAATATTATAATTATTATTAATTAAGAAATATTAGTTATTTACTAATTAATAAATGATATTTATAGATATTATTCGTAAGTAAGACATCCGTTTAATAATATTTAGTTAATTTATATTAATAAGGAGATATTAAAATGAAATAGTTTAAATACATTTTAATTATATTTTTATCTATCAGAATTATATTTTAAGTATTTTTTTTTTATACATTTTATTTAACGTCGGCCTATTTCCGCTACTAAGGCCTAACACCGACGCCTGTAGACGAGCTACCCCCAACCAGGAATTTTGCCGAACCTCTTCCCTTAAGAAGAGTAGGGATCTTTTACTTGCCTAACATTTAATAGACAAGGGACCGACGGCTTTACATCCCCTTCGAAGGATGGTATATCTCCTATACAACCCTCGCCTAAGGTTGTATAGCTTCCGCGCATACACTGATATACAAGCCGCTGGAAGATGTGTGAGGCGAGAACGCGGTTTCCGTTGGAATGGTCACCCATCCAAGTACTAACTGCGCCTGTCGTTGTTTTACATCGCATACCGAAGTATGTACATAGTAAAGACGCACCTACGCTCGCCCCATTTTTTTCTTTGAAATGTGTAAATATACCTATTGTAATATAAATTTTCATAACTAAAATATATATTTTGAAAAGTGAAAATCGCCCCACGTTGGTAGCCACAATTTGTACTATATTTTTTTTATATCTATACATTTTACAAAACTAATTTATTTATGAAGTTGTGGAAATGAATTTATGATTATTTTATTTTTAAGATTTGAAAATAAGCATGTTTGTTCTCAGGGTATTCTATACCGCTCACAGCTGTTTACTTGTGAAATAATAATAGTAACATAATAATAATAACTTTATTTTTAACAGTATTTTACAGTAGCTATTGGGAGTTTGCCAGTTCTTCTATCGGGCGCGATCCTTTGCGAATAAGGGATGCCCTGCGGCCCAACATCGGGGCCAAAGGGTAAGGAGGACAACTCCTCGTCAAACAAACACTGGCAAACCCATGAATATGGTGCACAAAGAAAATAATGTTATAGAGCCGCTGCCTGGGGGCGTTTGGAGCTGGCGCTGGACTATCCCCGTCATAATATCGATATTTTGGAGAAATATTTGGAGCAAAACTTAACCTACCTAGAGGACTCTCAAAGATTATCCAGAGGACGGTAATTCTCCAAACATGCCAAATTACGAGGAAATTTCTAAAACGACGAAGGGTAGACCACCGAAGCATCCAGCGGACTAATGGTACATGATGAACTCCATCCCCATTAACCGAGCCGATCCCCGACAACAATGGGACCAGGCCCTCACAGAGCTGAATCTCAACGGCGTGCGCGAGGGGTCGGTGAGTTTTTTCCGGCTTCGGCCGAAAAAGTGAACGGCTTAAGTCGATAACTTTATTTTTAACACATTTTTACAATTTTAGTGAATGTTTGTTTCATTTAAACGATGTTCAAATGTGCTTTTAGAGGGCGTAATATTAAAACATAATATTTTTAGTCTCAAACTCCTCTATAAAACCCCTATTTTATTATAACGAACGTAACCAGACTGCAACTAACAGCTACTCTCCGGGCTATGTGTCCCGCCGAGCGCTGAATTACAAGTTACAAGCCTGATGCGTTAAGTGTAATAATTGCATATTACCATCAAAACGCTAATGCTTCAATTGCAACAAACACCAGCCGAAAGACTAATCCTACTTAAAGGAGCTCTAGTGCCAGTCGTCACATACCACTTGCAGATTGCAGTTTCGAGCTGTTGGCTCTCGTCAGTGCAAGATAGGCATGTGGCGACCGACACGAGGATCACTTGACTATTTACATTTCGGTATCTTTGGGATAGCGACATGTAAAATAGTCAGCAGGCGCCATCTAGCGGTCCAGTGTCTGTTGCAATCGAAGCATTAACGTTTTGATGGTAATATGCAATTTTTACACTTAACGCGCCAGGCTTGTAACTTGTAATTCAGCGCTCGGCGGGGCACATAGCCCGGAGAGTAGCTGTTGGTTGCAATCTGGTTACGTTCCTTATAATAAAATAAGGGTTTTATAGATGAATTTGTGAGTAAAAATATTACGTTTAAACGATGTTTATTCTGCTATTACTTGTTGAAATGTTGAAATTATACTTCTGTATTAACTGAATATAACAGATAACGAGGATGAAGATAATTAATTGGAAATTCAAGTTGAGCGACCAGAAGAGGAAGACGATGACGACCAAAATGAATATTAAGTTGCATGATTGCTATTAATAATCAAAATAACAGAAATATATCCCTCTCACATTTAAACTTACATTTTAATAGATTTACCATAAAGTAATGGTAAATAAAAATATAATTAAAATGCAATTGAACTATTTCATTTTAATATCTTATCATTAATATAAATTATGTAAATATTATTAAACGGACGTCTTATTTATGAATAATATCTGTAAATATCATTTATTAATTAGCAAACAACTAAGATTTCTTAGTAATTATAATATATTTCCTAAATAATAATTATGTATTGGATTCTCGAGAACGGTTAATTGTCGAATACCGGATTTGTGGAGAATTTTATGCTCTACAACTTTTCCGAATGTCATTTACAGCAAAGGAAACAAGATATTTACAAAAAATAGGTTTTGCGACCTCTGACCTTGAGTATCTTGAGTCGCATACCAATTCTCGAATCTCTACTGAAATTGTCGAGTATGACATTTGTCACGCATATTTGTAGCACAACTTTGAAAATCCGTATTCTGGAGCAGTCGTAGACACTGCTGTCGTACAGTCGTGAGCAAAAACAAAATAGGACAAGTCTTATAACGGTATTTTGCTAAAATCTAGTTGTGTACATCTAACTTTAATTTTTGTGACATTGTCAGTTAGTTGTCATAATTTATTGCAAGTGTGCAAAAAACTAATATGCCTTATATAAGCGATTTAGTTAAATCTGGAGTTATTGCTAAAGCAGAAGATGGATGGTCAATGAGACAAATTGCACTGCGTTATAATATTGACAAAAATTCGGTGTGTAACATTTTAAGAAAGTGGAGAATAAACGGTACGATTAGTAGAAATCCTGGATCAGGGCGACGAAGGATATCAACTCAACAACAAGATTTGCAATTGGTAAATGCTTTAGTGGAAAATCCATTTTACTCAGTTATTCAGGTTGCTGAAGAAACGAATTTTCCTGGATCGAGTAGTATTGGTCGCCGGCGAGTAAGAGAATCGGAGCTACGCTGTCATGCAGCAGCGCAGAAATACTTACTTAAAGCTGAACATAAAGAAGCTCGAGTAGGAGTTGCGCTCGAATGTTTACACATGATGTAAATTTTTGGAACAATGTAATCCTTACAAACGAAAAAACTTTTTAGTCAACACACAGCGATGGTATTCGTGTTTACCGTCGAATACTCGATTCGATGAGAAATATATATTTAACAATGATAAAAGTGATAGATTTTCCGTCAATATGTGGGCATGGATATCGGCACGTGGTCCTGGTGTTTTGCAGCATATTGAGAAACGATTTAATAGTGAAACGTATATTAGGATTTTAGACAATATTATGCTCCCTTCTGTGTCACAATTATTTCCTAATAATGAGTTCATATTTCAACAAGACAATTGTTTCGCTCATACTGCTCATACCGTAATTAACTGGTTTCAAGATAACAACATCAATGTTCTTAACAGGCCCAGTCATAGACCAAATCTTAACCCTGTGGAAGAAGTGTGGGAACTACTCGTAAGAAGTATCCAAAAACGAAATGTGAGACCACGGAATGCCGAAGAATTACTGGAAACAGTAAATAATGCACGAGAAAATATTATTACTAATGATTACTGTATAAGGTTATTTAATTCTATGCCAAACAGACCTATAGAAGTTATAGATAGAAATGGTGCGCAATCACGAAATATTAATAGTTAATTTCTTGTTAAGTAGGATATCCTTTGTGCTTTGATCCAGGATTTCTACTAATCGTACCGTTTATTCTCCACTTTCTTAAAATGTTACACACCAAATTTTTGTTAATGTTATAACGCAGTGCAATTTGTCTCATTAACCATCCATCATTGACTATAGCAATAACTACAGCATTAAAATAAAAAGTAAATTAAAAGTGATATCTGTTTTATTTCGGCTACTCATTACATATTCAAATAGAGAGAGATTTACGTTAGAAAAAAAAAGTTGTCCTATTTTTTTCTGCTCACGACAGTACCAGAAGATGACAAGACTAGTTCCTTCTAGAAAATTCCGGGGGCATGTTGCAGATGGTGTGGTTTAAAGAATCAAATAATTTTTTTCTCCAAAACCGCAGTATCTAACAATTTCCGTTAAATTTAATACATATGTACCTATTCACATGACATGACTAATTCCTCCTAGTTCCTTCTAGAAAATGCAAGGATAGAATCTACGAGAGAGGGCTTAAAAATTAGTGGAAATAAAAAACTATATTGTGTACAAAAATTCAACTTGGTGCCTTTTAAAATTGTGTTAATATTGTTATGTGCACAGTGCACACCCACGTCCTCTTACAGAGAGAGGTTTAATCCCTTGTAGCATTTGTAGCAGAACAAAAGGAAGCTTGCCTAATTAGCTATCATAGGATAATAGTTCACCAGTCGGTCCAGGGTGGTGTAGAAATGAGCTCAAATTAAAAAACGCATTTTTGTGAAAAAAAAAATAAATAAAAATTACTTTCATCAAAACCCGCTAGACATGCATTTTATAGAGAAAATTCCACTCTATAAATTGATTCTTGGATATTTTTGTCATTAAAGTAACCAGTTTTGAGATATTCGTTGTGAAACTTTGTGTAAGATCGATTTGTACCTGTGCGCTCTAAACTACCCCTTAGTTTGGATGCTGTTACTGCGAAATAGGTGGGGATAAGCTATAAGGTTAATAGAACATTTTTTAATACAGAATTTAACGAGAAATTTCTTATTCAATATACTTTTTTCTCTTCCAACGAACCGTTTACAAGATAGAAGTGAAAAACCAGCGTTAAGTCCCCGGGTGAGGTGGTTATTTACAAAAAAAGGGACTTTCTGTTCCTGAATGGGGTGGGAACTTTTCGGATCTCTATTTCTAACTATATGGAGAGTACACATCTCAAATATTGTTTCTTTATAAATTATTTCTTCTAAAATGTCTAATTTACGTGGACTATAAGGGCATTTCAGGCGATTTTAAAATTTCTTATGACATTTTGAAGGTGTCATAGTTGTGCCATGAAGAATATTTTTGAAAATTTTGTGGTTATTAATTATGCTGAACCCCGTTTTAAAAAACAATTGATTAAAAAAGTTTTCCATATGGTGCAGACTTTCTGGCGCACATTGTATAATATACTGGAGTCTCCTTTAATCTTCTGTATTATAAATTAATATAAGAACTAATTACAATCTCATAAGGTCACGGATAAAAATTTAGATTAGTTTAGAAGTAATCTACTTACCCACGAATAATATCGAGAAAAGAACAAAGCCCTTCATTTTAGTCTGAGAAATGGAACACTTTTATTTGTTTTGTAACCTGGCGTTTCACTGAGTGAACTGCAGCTTAATTTGTTCAATTTTAATCTAAACTCATAAAAAGGTCAAATTAATATAATGTACGACCGCTCTTTATCAGAGGTTATGAACTTATTATCAATTAAACAGAAACACTACGTTAGGAGTAATAACTGTTGGTAAATATTATTAACAGGATTTGATATTCCACAATATTTGCCTCTGATTTAATAAATACATTGTTGCAGAGCAGAGGCGTACAGTATTTCTTAGCGCGAGCTATACAAAATATATTAGGAAAATACTGGACTAACTTAAAGTCATGGGGAGTAGTAATGGATAATATTCCACCAAATATTCCTGAAGATCTTTGTAATGCTGATGATATCAACAATTATTTCATGGATTGTATACCAAATCTAAAATCTATGAGCAACATAACGATACCTTCTGTAGAAACTAAGGACGACATTTTATTTACTTTCAAACCGGTTACTGTTAAAAAAGTTGCAGATAGCATTAATCAACAAAAATTCCACACTATTGGCTCAGATAGAATATCGGCAAAAATGTTACAACTTGCACTACAGCGGATATTGGCACTGTGAACGATCCATCTTTTCGCGTCTGAAGGACTTCTACTATATTTTCCAAAAATGAATATTAACGTTCACAAAGAAGGGTTCAAAACGACTGTCTCAGACGGAGAATAATCCAGAATTTATACTTACTGTTCGTTTATGCTTAACTGCTTCACTGATGGTACCAATTGGACGTCGTAACACTATAAATCTAACACGGTAAGTACTAACACTTTCTTAAAATTAAACCTGAAAGGGAATTTTTAAAACACAAGAAAAAGACAATATAAAGTTCAAAAAATGTATATTAAATCTCTTTAAAAAATCATGTTTTACAAAAACGAAAGAAAATGTATTGACATACTATAGTCTGGCCCGTGTACAACACATGGTGAGGAACGGACGACTTATAATGTACCAACTACCATCCAATATGCGGTTTATAGCTAACGATTACACAAAAAGATTCAAGAAAAGTTCAATGTTTAAAAATTCTTGGTGGGCTTTTGTTTGCCTGTCTATTTACGTATTATCAGTTCAATTATAATTTCGTTCGCTCCTCAGAACTTGGATATGCTTGAATTCCGTTAAAACCCATCATTTTCCCGTCAAAATCGACTGCTAGAAAATTATAGGGAACCCTTGTCGCTAAAGGCCATTTTCGCTAAAACTCTCGATATACTTTGAATAGAGACTGGATTAACTTGTCCTCATATTTAAAACACAACGCATGAGTTGCAGTGCTACACAACGTGGATTCGTAAAATGTTTTTTAATTTTGAAATTTTAGTTACACTTTCTAAATTTTGGTGGTCGGGGCGACATTACGTCCCCGTGCAGCGATATTTACTACACTTTCTAAAATTACACTCCTTGATGATTTCTGAAATTTTTGCATAAAAAACGCTCCGTAGAGCGAAAATATGATTTAAAATATAAAAACCTCTGTGTTCTTTAACAGCACCACTGACCAATATTATTAATATATTATTAGAACTAGGTGTTCTTCCTCATCAATAGAAAACCTATCAAGCCTATACCTAAGAAAAAAATCCTGAACAACTTTAGGGATCTACGTCCTATTAGCATGCTTTCTGTTCCACTAAAAATTGAAGAATCAGCTATATATGAACAGCTTTCAGAATATGTCTTTCAAAATTCAATAATTCTATCTAATCAGTCCGGATTTCGAAATGGGTTCAGTACCTCTATACTACTAATATAACTGACGAAAGTCACCTCTTTCCCCCACTATCACCTCCAATACTACCTCCACATTATTGAGAAAAGGGAATAAAAAAATTTAAAATGTGATTTAGTGTGTATTCAAGAACGAAAGGTTTCAAATTTTTTTTATGGCGTTAGCTACCCCCTCTACCACTATTGCAATACAGATAGCTCTTCTTGGAAAAAATACAGGCATGCCATTAAGGCGTAAGATCAATAAGAGTATTACCAATAATTTCTACCCATACATTAACCGAAAATTGCTCTTGGAAATGGGTTTCGGTTATGGCATAGGAGTTTTTGTCCACCCACGCATGATTATTATGGAAATTTTAAATAACATTCCTAGAAAAAATTGCTTTGCCTGTGAACATAATTTATGACTCAAACTGCGAATTTGGTGTAACATTGTGAAGTTATCACTGACAGAACTTACTGTTACTGTTACATCACACTTCCCACATTGCTAGGGTTCTATGACAATTTTGCGAAGAATGCTTGCTGATCATGTCATTTTGAAATTTGACAACTGGCCGGCACGGTCACCGGATCTCTCAGCTTGTGATTTCTTTTTATGGGGCTACTTAAAGTCAAAACTGTGAAATTAACGCAATCCCAATTGAAATGTTGACGCGGGTGGAAAAAATTTTCGTACTAGGCTTCAAGAGTGTCAGCAGCAAGGAGAGGTGTCGTTTGATCGATGTAATATTTAAAAAATAAAATTTCCGTGTTCCTCAAGAACTTTTGAATAAAAATTTAACCATTAATAACAACAACAACTCAATTTAAAATGGATACTTCATTATACCGGGCCCGATATAAAAGTGAGAGTGAGAAAATTTACCACCAAGCCAATATATTAAGTTCGTGGAAACCATTTTAATGAAAATATTAATATTTTAAATTATATAATTATTATTTCCTGACTACATATAAAAAAACCGCTGCCCAAGGAATCACTACTTCCACATCCAGATTTTGTATTACGCCTTACATTTACAACTCATGTACAATGTACAACCGGTCGAAATAGACTTCGTTAAATAAATTGTGGAAAATATTCTTGCCCATCTATTAAGTATTAGGACCTTTATATTATAATCTATTACGTTCCTGGAGGTTAGAGATATTCCTGCTTTGTAACCCAGCACAAAAATTTCATAGCCACTCATGTTCTTATTTTATCATAAACAATTAATGATTTATCAACGAATTACAAAAAAATGTATCTAAAATAAAATTGACCAAAATGCAAATGCAATTTTCGAGTAATTTACTTGACTTTCTACACATTAAAATATTCCATGTGTATTGTTATAGTACCTTTCACCTATCGGTACTATAAAAAAGTAAAAAAATTCCAAAAATCAACAAATAAATCAATATTTCCGTTGAAAAAGTCAAAAAAAGTAATGTCAATATGTAATTTAGTCAAAAAATACAGTTTTTCAAAATGAACTCTGGAAAAATTCACGCACCTTCGATAATTCTCAAATAATCCCAATTCACCGTTAATTTCAACTGAACGTTCAAATTCGCCATTTTAGAACTCGAACCTGATCAAACAACAACCTTAAAAATACCAACCTCCAAATAATCTTAAAATATATCAAAACCACTTTTCTTACTTCTAGTCACTACATTCTATTTCGCTTCATTAATTTTCTACAACTCGTTTTTACGTTTCAAATTTCACTTCTTATTCATCTCCCCTCGTAATGTTACATACAATACTGGGATTCCCCATGCAACCGATATGAAAACTTATTTTCATTTCATTCAGCGCGCACATATCGGAAACATTCTCATATCTTTGTAACAGGTAAACGTTCGACTATCTTCACGACTTTACGAGGGCGCCTCGAAAAGTATTCAATTTTTAGATAATCAAACTTCAATAACCTCTAAACCAGAACTAATTTAAACTTTGTTTTTATGTCAAAATTTTCTCCTTTTCATTCCGGATTTTTTAAAATTATTATTTCCCCAATATTCAATGTTTGCAAACTATTAAGCAATATTACGTAATCGTGCCGATCCAGACTAAACGGAGACATTTCCAGCTCTAAAACGGGTGTAGGTGAGGCACGGCCCCAGAAACACGGGTACTGAACATTTAAAACCCGAGCTCAAAAGTGATTTCTTTTGCGTTAATTAAATCGTTCTACAAGTTTCCAAAAAAGTTTAAGTGTTATTATTCTGTGTTAAATTTTTAAATTAATATTATAGAAGTTCGTGTATTGTTTGTAGTAAGGAGTGTACTAGTGCTCTTTCGATTTAACGAAATTTAAGAGAGTAGTTACCGACTATCTGGTTCCATTTATTGACTTTCACGTGGGGAATCGGAACCCTGAAGTTGCTTCTTTGGCCAAAACCAAGTAAAAAAGATTTTTCTAATCACTTATAATCTGCTCCCGCGCATCAAACCCTCAAGTGAATTTCTCAGAAAGCTAAAACGCCTTATAATTAAATTAAATAATTCAACTAATACTTCTCAATAATGGGGTCGATCTGGATTTGCAAACAGACTCCTTTTTTTCGATTTTTTTTTGTGATGTTATGATGTCGGACCTCATCTATCATCCGGAAAATTTTTCGGTCGCGTGGAGGGGGAGAATTTACATGTAAAGATAGGGAAAATCAGTTTTTCGGACATAACTCGCTTAGTTTGATTCGAATCGAAAAAGTGTATAGGGTTAAAATGAAGGGCTCGTGAATGCTTCTAAACTGAATTTTAACTCATCGAAGTCGGTTCAGCGGTTCCCGAGATATTGCGATTTGAAGGTACGGATTTTTATACGGATTTTTCGCTGCGGCGGGAACGTACCAAGAGCCGTTTTTGCGAATTTCTCGGGGAAGAAAGTTACTTGGCGACTTTTTTTTTCTTCCCCCCATGTCTATAGGGGGAAGAAAAAAGTATTGTGTCCAAATTTCAAGTTGCCAGGTTGATTAGGGGGGGGGGGAGGGGGAAGAGTAAACGTAAATGAAATTAAAACTGCTGTAACTTCCGCAATTTTTTCCCATATCGCGCAGCAAAGGTGAGATTATGTGATAATGTGCCTGCTTTGAGTTCCGCTCATTGTATTTTCAATTTTCGCCATAAATATATAAATGGTTGCGAAATGACAAATTTATTGTTATTATTTTTAGATAAATCATTTTTCGCCAGGAATGTGAGGGGTGGTGTGAAAATTTTTTTCGCCATCGAATGTGGAATTTTTTTCTCTTTGATTTGCGCCCGACCAGATTGCGATCGGATGATTACCCTATCCAACATTTTAAGGCAACCTCCCCGAACTTCTCCAAAATCAAATTTTGTGCATGCTCTAAGTTAAATTTTTAAATTTTAAAAATATATTTTTTATTAAAAACAGGAAGTGTAGGAGTGTTCAGTATAATTCATTTATGTGTGAAATACTCCTGGAATTTTCGTTTTAGGAGGGTATATAAATATTTATTAACAATATCAAAACCACTATTTATTTATATTTGACTTTAATTCTGACAAAATATATAAACGTATATTATTGAAATGATTCCTTTTTGTCACAAGGACGTTTAATAGCATTGATGTAGTCTTCTCTGAACTGATCGAGGTTTGTTGTTCTATCACATGTTTTTTTGACCATGTTTGTGTAACATTCACTAGCCGGAATAAATTTCCTGAAAAGAAAATATTTGTTACAGCAATCTGAAGTAAAATAAATTATGAAATGGTAAATGCAGTGCAGTGAACTGAAACTTTCAAGAAGAAGTTCCTAAGCTTACTTACAAAAAACGAACATTTAAATCAAACTATTGGGGTGCTGTAGGAAAAATTGCGGATTCCAACGTTATTACTGCGGAGTGCCTGCTCCGCCATTGGTGATGAGTCAAGCTGGGCATACTCCTGTATTTTAAGAAAAAAATGTAAAAAGGGTACTGTCGTGAGCAGAAAAAAATAGGACAACTTTTTTTTTCTAATGTAAATCTGTTTTTATTTGAATATGTAATGAGTAGCCGAAATAAAACAGATATCACTTTTAATTTATTTTTTATTTTAATGCTATAGTAAATGATGAATGGTTAATGAGACAAATTGCACTGCGTTATAACATTAACAAAAATTTGGTGTGTAACATTTTAAGAAAGTGGAGAATAAACGGTACGATTAGTAGAAATCCTGGATCAAAGGACAAAGGAGATTCCTACTTAACAAGACACTAACTATTAATATTTCGTTATTGCACCCTTTCTATTTATTACGCCTATAAGTCTGTTTGGCATACAATTAAATAACCTTATACAATAATCATTAGTAATAATATTTTCCCATGCATTATTTACTATTTCCAGTAACTCTTCGGCATTCCGTGGTCTCAACCCGGGCCAGTTAAGAACATTGAATTTGTTATCTTGAAACCAGTTAGTTACGGTATGAGCAGTATGAACACAAAAATTGTCTTGTTGAAATATGAATTCATTATTAGGAAATAATTGTGACACATAAGGGAGCATAATATTGTCAAAAATCCTAATATACGTTTCATTATTAAATCATTCCTCAATGTGCCACGAAACACCAGGACCACGTGCCGATATCCAAGCCCACATATTGACAGAAAATTTACCACTTTTATCATTGTTACATATATATTTCTCATCGAATCGAGTATTCGGAGAGCGGTAAACACGAATACGATCGCTGTGTGTTGACTAGAAAGTTTTTTCGTCTGTAAGGATTACATTGTTCCAAAAATTTACATCATGCGTTAAAAATTCAAGCGCAAATCCTACTCGAGCTTCTTTATGTTCAGCTTTAAGTAAGTATTTCTGTGTTGCTGCATGACAGCGTAGCTCCGATTCTCTTACTCGCCGGAGACCAGTACTAATCGATCCAGGAAAATTCGTTTCTTCAGCAGCCTGAATAACTGAGTAAAATGGATTTTCTACTAAAGCATTTATCAATTGCAAATCTTGTTGTTGAGTTGATATCCTTCATCGCCCTGATCCAGGATTTCTATTAATCGTATAGTTTATTCCCCACTTTCTTAAAATGTTACACACCGAATATTTGTCAATATTATAACGCAGTGCAATTTGTCTCATTGACCATCCATCTTCTGCTTTAGCTATAACGCCAGATTAAGTAAATCGTTTATATGAGGCATATTAGTTTTTTGCACACTCACAATAAATTATGACAACTACTAACAATGTCACAAAAATTAAAGTTAGATGTACACAACTAGGTTTTAGCAAAATACCGTTAGACGTCCTATTTTTCTTTGCTCACGACCGTACAAATGATTTTGTTAACTTTTCAAAATAAATTTCTTAAAAAATTCTCAACGAATTTACAGTTACGGAAGATGACAAGGCGAATCGAAGGACGCAAACAGTAGGTTGTTATGTCGAAAAGCTTTCGAGATAGAGACGTCGGAAGGATGCGATTTAGACAATTTTTCATTTATTCTCGTGGCTTTAAAAAAAAAGTCGAGTCTGCCTCTTTTATCGCACCAAGTAGAGAATTGAATGGGAAATTGAATGGTTTAAAGCGTAAGTCTCTATCTCTGTCGGTTTTCTAGATATGGCTTCCGAAAAATTAATTCAAATTTATTTTGCACACTCTCCTAGCGTTCTAGTCTTTATATCTCGAAAACTACCCGAGATATCGTATTGCGGTTTACCCCAATCGATTTATGCCGGTCTTTTATATACCTATGAACTTATGTTAACTTTTTTAAAAAAGTTTCTTCAAAAATTTTCAAAAAATTCACAGTTACGGAGGACGACTTGCTCCAGTCAAAGTAAAAAGAGATTGCGGAAAAACTGCAATACTAAAGTATGTGTCATCTGTACATTTCGCAAAACATTCCAAACATTTTAAGCGATTTCGAAAAGAAGAAGAAGAGTGGAAAAGAAGAAGAAGAAATTGACTACTGTTGACAAATTGTTATTATATGAAGATGATGAATTTGTTATTGGGAAGAAAATCGAAACTCAGTGTCAAATATTTAGGCGGTAGCCAAACTTTTCCATCTAGAGGGAAGAAATACCATTGAGTTCATCATCATAATAATCCACATTATGCGTGGGATGTCATAAAAATGAAGCACCATTTGCTCTACTACTTGATGCTGTAGAAACGAGTAACTATGAATAGGTAATACTTAGTGACTATAGTAACGGATAGATAACTAGTCTAATTATCAGTGAAAACGAAGCATTTTTGATAGTAATAGCAATACGTTGCACTTAACTTTCTTCGCTTCATCAAATTTCAGATAGTTTCAGTTTCAGGTAATTTAATATAATATATAAACATTATTTTTTCCTAATATGCATTAGAAATATGACAATAAATAAGCTATAAAACTTTCAGCTCGAAATTTCATGTAAAGGGTTAGCTGAAGACAACGAGGTCACGCAATTCTCAAACTTTGAATACTTTGAACATCCAGTGTAACCGGTCCGCTATAAAAATGAGCTTGAAAAGCTGCATAAACCTTCATAAGAAAGTACATGGAATTTTGAGTTGAGAATCTGATAGTTTATCTACTTATGATATTGCCAAGTACTGCCAAATATTGCATTGATGGCTGAAACAAAGTTATAATTGGTATCGCAGGTACTTACTCACAAAATGTGGCCTTTAATGTTGGCATATTATGTGCATTATCTTCAAATTGTGTGGCAATATCAGTCAAACACTGAATATAACTTCTTTGTACATCCTCATCCATGAATTTATGCATACATGCAGCCAAATCCACTAAAGAATAAGAAAATTGTGGGTGTTGATATATTAAAAAATATGTCAGAATGTCATATATTGGGTGTAAATGAGTATAGAGCCACCCATGTAATGACCTCATTTTTAAATGGGATTAAACTTTATATGGGGAAATAAGTTTCGATCTCTTTTCGAGATTTATCCGGTAAGAGACCTAAAAATGTTTTTTAATTGTACCGCCCTGTATGTTTTATATTTCTTTGAAAGAATGAGTGAAATATTGCATGATTTATACTATTTTGAAAAATATATACGAATTTTAGCCATTAATGCAGATGGCTATGAAACTGTTAAAATTATTTTTGTTCTAATGTAAGTCATATCAACCATACAAAATGAATGTGATCAATAATACGCTATATAGAATATCTAATCTCTATGCTAATTAAAACTGCAGTTCAAAAAACTAAATTTATAAAAATGGTATTATATGGGCTTCTGCGATATTCGGGAGCCCTTACTTGGTAAGGGTCAAACTGTGCTAAAAATTGAAATTGAAATGACCCCGCACTTGTCTTATGGAAATTGGGTTTCAAGTGTGTGTGTTTGTGTGTGTATTGTACAGTCCATGTACACTCTGGCACATGTATAAAAGCAAGCAGAAACATGTATTTCTAAGCATCACCATGATATGTAGACTGCGAAAAATTTGGACATTCTGGGCACTATATCCCAAATCCTGTCGGTAAAATTTTTGTGCACACGGAGACTTTTGATCAACATGATATAAATTACCTGTGTGTAAATTTTAAGCCCATTTTATTGAAACCCAATTTCCATAAAAAACTGCGGGATCCTTTATTAATGCTTCTGCAAAATGAACCTCTGTAAGAAAAATCATTGGGTTTTGACCCAGGACTGTTATAGATTATCTACTGAAAATATTTTGAAAATCTATCTATCCGTAAGTGTATTCTATGAGTTTACACAAATTTCATCTGACACATCTTGTATCGCTAGAAATGTGATCAATAAAGCTTTTACTTTTTTTTAATCGAACAGGAGTTCCCTAGTCATATGTGGTTCACAAAATAATTAAATCGTTCATTAAATAGGCATAACAATAATGCATTTTCCGACATCAACGTCAAAGGGTTATTTTAGATATATTTTGTGGTTAAATTCGCTGGGAATTTTCTAAAATTTACTAAATCATCTGAGATAACGCCATAAAAGTTGTAGCAAATTTTGAACGATCATTTTAATGAAGTTACCTCAGCTTAGTCGCGTACGAGAATATCACCTGGTTGAGGGCACATATTTTAACTAAAGTTCATCCCTTGCTAGTGATATGGGAAAGTGTAGTAATTTTAAAGTAACCGTTACTTATTTCAAGCGCGGCCAGAAAACGTTCTACTTACCATGAATTATATCAATGTTATTGTACATAAAATTGACCGCAGATTTTACCAAATCAAGAACAAACTCTGGGAAGTATTTGTGTTCATCCGATAAGCAGCCTTTGGTATGGTTCATGGAATCCTCACTGCATTCTTCTATATGAGTTATGTATTTATCTTTAGAAATAATAAACATAGATATATTTTTCAAACAAGTCCTCATCTTCTCATATGTCCTCTAAAATAATTGCATATTATTAACTTTATATATACAGGCTGTCCATTTTATCAGGGCCCTCGAGAATATCTCACTTAATATCGGTCGTACAAAAAAAAATATTATTACGAAAATTGTGCCGATTTATATAACCTACAAAATGGAAAACGTCTAGGCCAAATATCTCCGTTATTTGAAGAGATACGAGAAAAATTCTAAGGCGAACATTTTTTGCATAACAGTGTTTCAACGAGGTTTTTTTTCTAATTTTTTTCAAAACCGATTTACTCGTCAGGCTGTTAAAAAAATATTTTGAAACGGGCGGGAAATGGCGCCATTAAATAGAGTATATCACATGCCATATTTATTCATTAGTACTACGTTAGTAATTATAAAAACTTTTTTTAAACCAATAAATTTTTTTTAACAAGGATTATACTTGCCGTGGAGAAGTATGATTAAATAAAACGATAAAATAATTCAATAAGTTGTTCAAATCTTTGCTATAATAAAACATTAACACAATTAAGAAGAATAAAGTAAATTCAGGTAACAAAAACAAATTAATAATAAAAAGAATATAGCAAACAGAACATTAATATTTATCTAATCCTCAAAATAATTTTAAAGATATCATATAAAGTGTTCAAAGTGTCCACCGCGATTTCTTATGCACAATCGAGCGCGGCGAGGCACTGCATTTAAAACATTACTTCTGCTGAGGACCATGGCGGTGTCGAGATCCCCCCTCGACCCCCGTCAACCCCCCAAACGGTCAAAAACTACCCCCGAAAGGGGTAAAGCGCGGGTAGGCCGTCTTCTCTCGGCTAAACCCGTGTTACCCCCCGTTTTCGAGGATGCTGAGCATGAAAAAAATATCGCGATCTCTCCTCGCTAAGCAAAAGGACAAAAATACCATTGCACTCTTACTTCTTACTAAACGGGAAAAATTATCATTATACTATATAACTTATATACATTATATGCCTCTGTAAAAAATCTCACCGTTCAGTAGATCGGTGTGTTTTGTCGGATCTGCAACTTTTACCCAGGTAAAGATTTGGATTGTTTTTTGGTCCTTTCGTGGATTGGTGGGGGTCGAAGTGGGATCTCGACATCACCATCGTGTTCAGATGGCCTTTCCGCAGTTTACCCCTTTCGGGGGTGGTTACTGGCCGTTTGGAGGCTTGGCGGGGATCGAGGAGGGGTCTCGACGTCACCATCGTGCTCAGCATCCTCGAAAATGGGAGCAACATAGGTTTAGCTGGTAGGGATATGCGGTTTACCAGTTTCGGGGGTGGTTTTTGGCCGTTTGGGGGGTGGGGTGACCTCGGAGACAAATTTTACCACCGCCATCGTGTTCAGCATCCTCGAAAACGGGGGGGGGGACATAGTCTCGTTAGGTTAGAAAAACTTCATATTTTTCGAGATTCTATCCGACTCACAGAATGCACTATTCTTCGATTTTTAGTGTTTCGAATTTATTTTATATTTTTTTATTCCAATATCTCAGCACCCTGCAGCAAAAAGAGCCGTTGTGTACATATTATGTTCATATTAGCATAGTAAACAAAATGCGTGAGATTTTTTTGATTTATTTCATTGTATCACAAGATTTGTTAAATTTTACAATACGAACACTGTTCGTCTAGTGAGTGATGTATATTACAGTACAGTGGCAAAGCAATGTTTGTAGCAAATCGTGGCGAGCTTCTACCTACCGTTATTTCCAGAATGTTTTGCATTCTTGGTCCTAGTAGCATTTAGTTCACGAGTACTTACCGGTAATATATTTGCTTCATCTATCCGTCCGTTGGCCCTACAATTTGAAATAACTGTTGCCTCTATCCATGGAAAAACTTTACTGTTTATGTCACCAAATCCCCTCGTAGCCCTTAACACAGCTGAAATTGTGTGAAATTAGTTTATGAACATTTATAAATGCAGATTTTTAGTATAAAACCCAATTTCTATATTAATTGGTAAACGTTTTAACAAATAACACATTTCTGACAAACAACAAATTTGTTCTTAGATTGTGTTATATTTTAACAGAACTTGCGCGCATGTATATACCAAAAATGACAAAAAATCGGCTAAATTACGTTTTGAAATTTTGTGGAATTTGGCAAGCTATTTCCTGGCTAGATAAATTATATATACATAAAATTTCATCAAATTCGGTTGAACTTTGGCCAAGTTCAATTTTTTACGTTTTTTCAGTATATTTATATACATATCGTGGGAGACAGTAAACAGATCCTCACGAAATTTTAACTGAAGGTTTCTTGAACGTCTACAATAAAAGGGTACCATTTTAGTTTTCTAACTAGAATTTTAAAATGTCCAAAATAAACTAAAACTGAAAAATCACCTTTAAATGACCAATTTACCCCTTTTCTGCGAAAAAAAGGGTTCCCCACCTAGTCGAAGTAGAAAACTCAGGGTATCGGATATCCTTAGTTTCGCCAAAACAAACTTACTTTTCTGTCGCATTGCTCCATGTAAAATTTTCTCTACAAATCTATATTTACTCCACTAATAATAGGACACTAAAAATGTACCAAAAATTCCCATGACCTGGAAAAAATTGCACGCCCGAATTTGTCATGCTCAATGTTATCAGGACCATTTAGAAGGTCTAAAACCAAAAAGGTGACCTCCCCGCTTTTGCTTCAACCGCCATCTTGAAAATTTTTTGACTCGCTTTATCTCGTGTTCTATTCGTCGCACGTAAAAGTTATTGAATAAAAAATGTTATAAATAAAATTCTACATATTTTCAGTAATTGCCGCAATGCCATGAAGTTAATATTTCGAGCGGTAGAGGGCGCAGAAGTTACCTAAAAAACAGTTTTTTGAAAGCAAAATTAAATTTTGAAAAAAAGACTCATTTTTGGTAATAACTTCGGTGCCCCCTACCGCTCAGAATATTAACTTCTCGGCATCGCGGCAATTGCCGAAAATATGTACAATTTTATTTACAACATTTTTGTTCAATAACTTTTTCGGTGGGACCAAAAAATTTTTCAAGATGACGGCTAAAGCAAAAGGTGGGAGGTCACCTTTTTGGTTTTAGACCTTCTAAGAGGTCCTGATAACGTTGAGCATGACAAATACGAGTGTGCAATTTTTTCCAGGTCAAAATACTATTTGATTGTATTATAATTAAAAATTATAGTTCTTCAAGGAAAGATGATTAAAATATATAAATAATTAAATAGGTCTTACCTAGGAGCACTAACAAATTAAACAACAATATATATTTCATTTTGGAGAATTATCTAAACAAATTAACTCGGCAGAAGTGTTACACGTAGATATTTACCGAGTAGTACTGATGTATTTATTTATAGCTGTTATTCCGAATCCCTCTTCAGTAATAACCCATGTCAAACCGAGGTCTTACTAATATTTTCTTTAACTGGAACGGCAATTGTTTAATAAAAATGATCACCAACACTGCGGTGTTGTTTTTGAAAACTCGAAATTATTTAATGTGATAGTGTGTCACACTATAAAAGCAAATTAAATTGTACTTCGAATGAAAATTTAATGATCATATTAACACAATAATATATCGGGTAATTTTTTTTACCTGAAACTTTCAAATATCTTGAATAATAGGCACTCTACGAAAAAAATTTTGATAATCAAAATTTAATCATTCCGCGCAGGAGATACATTGGTGCTAAAATTAGTCACCCTCCCCCCTCCTTATGGTCGGGCGAGGAGGGGGGTGGGGGTAACTTTGAAATCTTAAATAGGGACCTCTATTTTTTATTGCAGATTCGGATTCTACGGCTAATAACAGGTAGGATTTGTTTGAAACATTTCTTTAGATTCATGATAGATGGCATTGTAATCGACAAAATTCAATTTTTTTAGATTTGTCCTACTAAGAACCTATGCATACGATTCTGCAATACGTTTGCAATAAAAATACCAAGTTTTATTGTAAATAACCAAAATTAGTCTTAAAACAAATTTTATTTCTCAAATTTTCAATTACTAAAAAATGACTACTATTATCGTAACCCAGGAGCAGGCTTCCTTTTTAGGATACTTGGTACTTGTCAACGCGATTTACTTCGCTTAAGACTTATCGGAGTGTTTGATTAAATCTGCTTTTAAATGAAGTGCAAGGCGGGTTCGATAATTTTCAATTTTTGCTTATATCGATAGAATCCATGAAGAAAAACAACCTTATAAAATTTAAAAATTAAATTTTCAAAAATAATGTTTTATTGATATCTGAAAATCTTCCTACCGCCGCGAGGGTAGAAACGTACCTGTGCGCGAGGCTAGGTACTATGACGTCAGTTACCGGACAGTACTGAGCGCTCCGCTAGCTAGTATATGGTAGATGTTTTACTCTTTGAAGTAAAGTCGATTAGCTCGTGCGCGTAAACAAAATGTCAACAAGAAAGTGGTATTTTGTACCCCAATGTATACTTTAAACGAGGATAATTGAAACTGGTCAGTGTTAAAGAACAGGACCGTACGCATTGAACTTGATATTTTTTCCTATATATTTAGTAATGGTATCGAGATTCGAATGGTAGATGAAACTGCGCAGGCGAGTCCGAGACTGGCAATGTAATCAGCCTGAATGAACCATCTACCACTGCACTGGTTTAAAGATAATAAAACGGACAGGTCTACTAGCATAAAAAAACTCGTAAATCGTTTCAACGGCGGACTTAGAGATGTGCTGTCTGTGCTAGTGCAGTGCGTAAATACCTGTTATAATATCAAGCGTAGGAGTTTAGTTAGTTATTGTTCATATTTATAAATATTTACTACTATATAAAAGGTAAACTATTTTAATTATTTACTAATTTATCATGGCCTTCTAGAGACCATTTGAAACAGAGGATAATATAATAACGCCCGAAAATCTTATCATTTTCTTATGAAAAACATTTCTATTTACATCCGCCCATGTACAATAAAGACATGCCGACTGTTTTTGCCGGCTTTTAGTTTTTATACGGTTTCAGTTAAGTTCGTTTATACTTTACTAGTACGTCAACTAAAATCTCTCTTAAAATTTTTGTGACTGTTCCTATAGCCGCGAAACGACTGCAAAAGTGGTTTGCAGCCACTAGGAGAGATGTAAGTATCTCCGACAACGGCTTTCTACTGCTGTGGTGAGGATCATTTTGATGTAAGTATTATCTCGTCAAATATCTCAGTAATTACCTATAGTTTGCTCTTTTTGCATACAGTTGGAGGAAGACATGGAAAACTATATGGAATATGAACTCAGTAATGTCATAGTGCGTATGAAACCTGATGTTTTACCACATACATTTTCTTGTCAACTAGGCAGGAACTTATTGTTCACAAAAATAAGACAACTGAGTGAAAAAAGAGTAAGAGAAATGGAAATATCAGATTACTTACATCAATTAGAACTATCGATGACGAAACATCATGTACAACAAATAGATAGAGAACAAGAAGATCACTCAGAACCCTCAACATCGTCTAATATTCGTCAGGTACGCGAAAGAGCAAGTTAAACAAAACTGTTTCATTTTAGAAGTAAATCCATACAAATATCTTTCAAATTAGACAAAGACAAAGCCCATCAAACCGATGTTGCATTATCACCAATTAAATTTCAGCCGCTTCTAAAACAGTCGCTCAAGCCGCCGAAAACCTAGTCAAAGTAGCTATAGCACAAAAGGTAGTAACAACGAAACTGAAAAATTTGTTGCTTTATTTACTGGAACTTTACTAAATAATAAATACAAATACAATACAAATTAAAAAACCGCTGCCCAAGGAATCACTACTTCCACATCCAGATTTTGTATCCAAGTTTTATACACACTAAATTCCAATGTAATATTTTACTCCCTTTAGTAATAGGGCGGGGGTGGTAATGGGGGTGGTAGAGGGGGTAGCTGATGCCAAAAATTTTTTTTAAAACAGTTCGTTCTTGTATACACACTAAATCACATTTCTTTTTTTTACTCCCCATAATAGTGTGAGTGGGGTGGTATTGTGGGTGGTAGTGGGGGGTGGCTGTTACCAAAAAAAATTTGAGACCTTGACTTTTCGTACATGCCCTAAATTGCAATTTTATGGACTCTTACCTGCCTGCTTTGTCTATTTACCCTTATTTATCCCATTTACCCCCGAACCCTTCAACGGAATTAGAATAAAATATAATTTAGTTCCAGATCTCATTATAATACATAATTGTACTAAATTTCAAGTCAATATCATAAACGGTTCCAGAGTAAATGTGCACACAAAAAAGTTAAAATCTAAACGTTTCATGATATTTTAAGTCTATTTAAACAAAAAATATTTTTTTGCGTTACTATACTTTCACGACGTAGAAGTAATATGCCACCAGTAAGTACTTACCGTGTCATTTTAGCACCGTTGTTTTGAGGTTGATTTAGGTTCGCATTCTTTGCTAATAAATCAAAAAGCATCTGCACATATACATGTGGTAAGTTTTGGGAATTGGCTTTCTAGAATAGTTCAAGTAATAATTTCCCGATACATAAAAAACGCAACAAATACTTTACGAAAATACCATTACTCTTTGTGCTACCTCGACCGCAAATCATCTCGCTTACGTTTATAGGTTTTTAATGTGCGTCGAGTCGATAATAATTGTATAGTAACATTTTTGTTGCGTTTTTATGTCTCAGGAAGTCCTTACTTGGGGTATATCCCTATTGCATTGTATCGTTGCTTGTGCTATGCAAGGTAGGTGCACGTGGGGTGGAGGCGGAGCTTATGTCCGGTAGCTGACGTCAATCCAATTAGAAAACGTTGTGGGCTTCGCCTTTAGCACGGAACTTTAATTTGACAATTGCAGGCGCTGCATTTTTTTTTCTAATTTTTTTGCACATACGCGTTTTGTTGACGATTTAACTTCGCATCTGCCAGGAATTTTTCTTTCTTTTATGACCGAACCCGCCTATTGTCTTCTTCTTCTAGGGACTTTCGAATTATTTCTCTAACTGTTCAATTGTTCAGGATTAGTATGATATATGGGGTTTATTACCACTTGTACACATAAATAAATAAATAAATAACACCACAGGTAATTACGACTCCCTTTATCCCGGAAGGCTCTCGAAGAGCCTTGTGTGGGAGGGGGCTACACATTTAGAGACAAGGGACACACACCCAATATCCGTGTATAGTGGAAAAATCCCTCTCACAGTATTTTCCACTGCCACGACCGGGGATCGAACCCGGAACTTTTGGGTGAGAGGCAAGTGCGCTCACCTCTCGACCACCAGTCATGTTATTATTATTTTATTTCCGCTTTGATTTCAACCGCTCTGATCAATGGAAATGTATATATATATATATATATATATATATATATATATATATGTGAGATGCTCTCTTAAATTTGTTCTCTGATACAGAATTTTATAATGCAAATATTTGCACATATAAAAGATATCGAAGAAACACTTAAATTGTTGAAACAACTTGTTTCCAACCGTCAGGTTAATTGAAGCAAGCAGGCCTGTTACAGCCTTTCCCATTCAAGGTAGTATATGTCATCGAGTTTTCGACACTTACCCAATCAAACATTACCTTGAATGAGGAGGAAAATCGGTGTAAATACCGAAATCTTTCGATTGAGTACTGAGTACTGTACTCACGTTTCTTGGTCAAGGTGGTTCCCCAATAATTGGTGTTATGGTTCCGTTAAAGCGATTATGAAATTCAGGAGTGCTAATGTATAAAAATGTACTGATTTGAAATATTGTATATAATTCTGTAGGGATTTTCCTTTCGGAAGAGCATAGGAATCTTTGTTATCAATATCAAATAATTTATTTTTATTTCACTTACATTCTGTCAAAAATAAATGTATGTTATTAAGGTAATCATTACTTTTCTTCACAGGGGCGTTCTACAGCCTTGGTGAAGTCTTCTCTGAACTTATCAAGGTTTGCTGTTCTGTCGCACGTGTTTTTGATCGTTTCGGCGGCGCAGCGTACAATTGGAATAAATAACCTGAAATGTGTAACAATAATTTGAGACAAGATAAAGTATGAAACGTTAAATGCAATAAAGTTATAATTAACTAATTGTAAGAACATATTGACTCAAACATACAAAATGATTTTACATATATTTAACCCAATAAGATCAAAATTTCACTGTTTACTAAAGATGCAAGGACCAGAAATGTTTGTTACATCATTATGTCCGCCACTAGATCGTCAACTCATCACCTTTGTAGCCGAACTCGAAATTTTCATCTGTTGCACAACCTTATTCTCAATCTTCAGTAATTCATTCTATCAATAAGATCAAGATGCAATTTTTTTCAACATTTATTTAACGTCGGTCTATTTCCTCCATTGAGGCCTAGCACCAACGCCTGTAGACGAGCTACCCCCAACTAGTGGAGTGTGTGAATCGGACGAATTTGTAAATATTTTGCTATGCAACGAGAGTACCTCCTCCCCCCGTTTTCGAGGACGCTGAATACGATGGTGTTGGTAGAATTTCTCTTTCGAGTTGCGCAACCCCCCAAACATCCAAAAACCACCCCCAAAAGGGATTAAATGCTTATCACATCTTTTCCACCGGTAAAACTTAGCGTACCCCCCGGTTTCGAGGATGCTGAATACGGTGGCGATGCTCAGTATTTTTTTGACACCCTCCAGTTACTCTAACGGCTAATCAACACCTTCGAAAGGGATGAAAATCGTTTTTTTTATATATCACCAGCAAAATGTATGTAACGCCCGTTTTCGAGGATACTGAGCACGGGAAAAATAATCATGCTTCTCTTCGTGATTATAATTATCATTCTTTACCCTTATGCTGAAAAAGATACGCGGTACATGAATTTTGCCGCTGATATTTTAGGAAAAAAGTTTTTTACTCCTTTTGGGGAGTGATTATAAGCCGTTAGCGGGGTTAGGTGGAGTAAAAAGAAACATTCAGCATCACCACCGTGTTCAGCATCCTCAAAAACGGGCGACATATACATTTTGTCGGTGAGATGAAAAAAGTTTTTCACACCTTTCGGGGGTGTTTTGTTGGTCGTTAGAGGAGTTGGAGGGGTCAGAAAAAATATTCAGCATCACCACCGTGTTCAGCATCCTCGAAAACGGGCGTTACATATATTTTGCCCTTTCGGGAATGTTTATTAGTGGGTAGAGGGGTTGGAGGGGGTCAAAAGAAACATTCGGCATGACCAGCCTGTTCAGCATCCTCGAAAACGGAGAGTACGCTAAGTTTCACCGTTGGAAAATATGTGATAAGCTTTTGGGGGGTGGTTTTTGGCTGTTTGGGGAGTTGCGCAACTCCAAAGAGAAATTCTACCAGCATCATCGTGTTCATCATCCTCAAAAACGGCGGGAGGAGGTACTATCGTTGCATAGCAAAGTATTTACAATTTTTGGCTTTTCTTCCGACTCACACACTCCACTAAATTAGGAATTTTGCTGAACTTCTTCTCTTTCGAAAAGTGGGACCTTTTACTTGCCTAACATTTAATAGACAAGGGTCCGGCAGATGTATATCCCCTCCGAAGGATGGTACATCTACTATGCAATTCTTGCCTAAGATTGCGCATACACTGCTGTGTAAGCCGCTGAAAGATGTGAGGAGAGACCTCTCTTGAAACGGTCTCATCTAAATACTAACCTCTCTTGACTAAATACTAACATCTGATTAAATTTCGTATTGCCTCCAATTCAATAAAACTTTCTTCAATTAACATAAAAATACTGTAATATTCTCTCCAAATACCACTCGTGCTTTTGAATTTTATCTATTGTACATTTCTCTCGACCCACTTTGCCAAAACTAATAAAATTTAAGCAAGTTTAATTCAAAGAACATGTCATAAAAGTCGTGTTCTGTTGACGTTTGAAGAAAAAATATTTTATCAGTGACTTAAGCAGGGTTATAATTGATTATAGGGTAATTGAGGTCACACTTATCAAGGTCGTTGCTTGGAGGAAAACAAATGACACAAAACCGCACTTCAGTTCCTTACAATGTCAAATACCACAAACGACAAAGTTTTGAGGTTAGGTTCGTTGATTTACTTTACCTGTAAGCAATCAACTAACTAAAGTTAGGTCATATATTACTTAAATCTTAAAAAACGTGTAGGCGCTCTGTTCAAATACTTACTGACAAAATGAGGCCTGTGTAGTTGGAAACCTATCGGTAATAATTGAAGTTTCTATATGCTTGGTGGAATCAAACACACACTGCTTGTAACCTATTTTCACATCTTCTGTCTTCAATCTCGGGACACATACAGCAAGATCTCCTGAAGGATGAGCATTTTGTTTATTATATGTATTATGAAATTAGTCTAATTCAAGCGAAGTGTTTCATCTCTTAAATATTTAGGCAAAATGTTTGTATTTAATTAACAATTGGTTAACCATACAATGGCTGCCGAGCATTTAGTCCAATAAAATGGGAAGAAATTTGTCGATTTGGATGAAATAATTCAGAGCGGACTAAAATTTTGGGAACAGGATTATTTTGTGGTACATTTTTACATATTAAAAGTCCCCACCCGTAGACGTCGGTGGAGAGGAAGGGGGAGAAAATAGGTTAAAAAAAATCGGTTTTTCGCATCAAACTCGGAAAGCATCAATTTTACTGTAAATATGTACGCATGAAAATTATAGTTAATAGAAATCCGCACAATTTCGTTTTTTTAAACTTCTTATGACCTATTGGAGCCGAAATAGATTTTTTGAAATTTTGACAGTTCTGCGACGCAACGCTAAATCTCAATAATTAAATTGCTTACAGAATAACTTAAGATATTGATACACTTTAAAAAGTGAAAAATATTATTAAATATATTATTTTGTAAATCAATCGCATTTTTAATCGTCAGTTTCTTGTCGCTACTTATTCAAAATCATACACGAAAAGTTTTTTGTAGGAAATTATGTAAGCTTTGATTTAGGTCTTATGAAATTTTGTCATAAAGTCGAAGGAAACGATGATATATACAAAAAAGGCATTAAAAATTAGTATTGGTTCAATTTTTCTGAACAAAAACAGCTTTCAAGAACCTTTTTTCAAAGAAAATATACTTCACTTCTACCGACTTGTCTAAGTCGTTAGGGTCTAATGCTACACCCTGTATAGATTTTTGTAATTAAATTGCTTTTTAATTTTGCTGGCAGGGTCAAGGATTGCACCCTGTATAATAATTTCTTGAAATAACGACACTATAATTTTAAACGAGAATTAAACAAATATTTATTTAAGCGTAAAACACAGAGTTGATTATTATGTTGTGGAACTAAAATTATTTACACGAAATTTATTGATCAGGTAACTTATCGACACTTGAAATTTTGCCTAAGTTGGTTGGGTTCGTGGCAGATTTAAATTAAATTAAAAAAAATCTGAGAAAGATTCACTTAAAACTAGGGCCGCGAAGGCGAAGAAAAAGGGAGCACTGGGGCTGAATACTAATACTAATTTTTTTTTACTAGGGGTTGCCTAGGAAGATGGCACGGGCACTAGAGTATTTATCGCGGATTACACCGAAAACGCACTTGGATTTAGGTTCTGGGGCAACCGAAGAGGTAATGCGGGCACTGGAATTAATTATGACTAGGTACGCCGGAAACACAACTTGCCGGAGGCTTGGCACGCTCCCTTATTTGTACTCATGATGGGGCACGATGTTCGCTGAGAGCTGGAGAAGCTGGAAAGGGCGCCAGACCATCATATTGAATGAATTGAATGATGAAATGTCGTGCAATACTTACTGAAATTTTGGATTTTTGGATTGAAAATTATATTACTAAAAAGGCCGTGAAAAATTTAACAATCTGATATGAAAATGTCATGTTAATCCATATGTGATTGTTATGTTATGCCATATTGAGGGTAATGTGTCTCGACGTTGAACGGAGCGAAAGTCAATTTTAGCATGCAATGGGGAACATATAAATTGGACTTATGGATTTTTAACGGAGTGAAGCCGATTGTGGGTATTTGAAATAAAGGTGGTAACGAGTTGCCAGCAACTCATGGGTAACACGTAAACCTGGACTTATTTCGGGATTAACGTTTTATATGCCGGCTGGAGAGGCAATTGAAAGATGTTTTGACATATTAATGGAAAGTTGAGTTGGAAGTTGAATTTAAGAGAAAGGGGTTCGTAGAAAATTTTGGGAAGTGAAATAAAATATTTTGAATCGATATTTGGGGAGAAGATTGAAAGTGATTCGAGATGATGAGGGGACTGTATTTTTGAGGGCTATCTTTTGTAAAGTTTTGAATGTAATTTGGTGAATTTCGTCCTTGGAATGATTTTATTGGTGGATTTGGATTACTCGTGAATTATCGAGGCTACTCTATTTTTCTCAGATTTATTTATTGAAAATTGTGGTTATTGAATTCTACGGGTGTCTTAAGGACTTTTTTATGATGTTTGCCAAGTTGCTTTTGATGATTGAATTATTTGATGAATTTTAATAATTTTTCGTCGGCCATTTTGTTTAAATGGAGAATATACTATAACATGAGATGCCGTTCACCCGTCCAAGTGACGGACTCGACCAACTTCATTTAAAAAAGTTATTACGCACAGTTCTTGCCGGAAAATCTTAATTTATAATAAACAAGAAATTTTTGGTAATAGCTTTAAATAGCTGTAACTCGTGAACCATTCATCGTCTGAAGGTCACTTGAGCTCACTTTAGAGATAATTTATTTCTCTTCAAAAAACCTTAAGTGTCATTATTACCAAAAGCCAATAAAAAAATAGCCATTTGTCAAAATGCATTTGAAAGTAAAAATTTTTCATGTTTTTCCCTTTTATCTCCATTCACTCGTTATCAAAACGATTTTGTACATACACCAACATATTCAAAACTTGATTCTCATTAACTTTCATTAGATACACTATATGCGTACGATCTATCGTTTTCGAGTTTTCATCTATTTATCATGAAACAAGAAGTGTTTTGATAGCGCACTATAAAGATGTTTAAAAATTCATATCTCTGCCAATATTGATCGAATGGAAATCAAAAATAAAAGGAAATTGTTCGTAACCGAATTCTCTACAACTTTCGTTTGAAACATTTTGGGATCCCAACGACCATTTTTGAGATTTTAGCGAAGAACGCGCGCGTTTCCGTTGCGTGGCAAAGCTGTTAAAATTTCATAAAACCTATGTCGGCTCCAATAGGTCGTACGAAGTTTAAAAAAAAACGAAATTGTGCGGATTTTTATTACCAATAATTTTCATATGTAAAATATGCAAATTTACAGTAAAATTGATAATTTCGGAATTTTTTGCGAAAAACCGATTTTATTTACCTATATTCTCTCCCCCTCCCCTCCGGCGTGGTCAACGGGTGGGGACTTTTGATATTTTGCAAAGTACCACAAAATAAGCCTGTTCCCAAAATTTCAGCCCGCTCTGAATTATTTCATCAAAATTTTACCATTTTATTGGGCTAATTATAGAAACAATAATTTCCTTCCTATATCTTGCTTCTTTTCTACTGGTTTCTAAATGATAAATTTTAATATTGACTTAATTTCTGTTTTGAAATTTTCTCCCTAAAATGTCATGCTGCGCGTTCAGTACGCATTTAGGATTCATGTAATATGTATCCCGAATGTTATTATTGAGATAAATATACACACGTAATGTGTTCAAATCCTCATGAACAGATTTTCTCAAAAGTTTTCAAATCGATAATGGTCAAATACAAAAATTAAAACTACTATTTTTAAAATACTTAAAAATTCGTGCACTTAAAGATACCATCATTATTTTACACGATCAGTTTTAAATTAATGTCTACATCATTTAAATCACTTCCAAATTTTTGGGTCATTTGCACTGGGTATACCTATATAACAGTATATATATTCTATTCTATTTTATTATTGTATACCTTGTTGTGTATTAAGTGATTCTGTCTAATGAAGCCATTGCTGGTACTAATGAAAAAATAAAAATATTTTGAAAATCAAACCTATCTATTTACTTTTGTGGTCAGTTTATATGGATTTTTATCAAGTAAGCATGGAGCAGTAGCATTGTTAGCTAAAGACTTTTGTCTTTCGTGTTCTTCTTTTACGTAGATATGTGATTAATAAGTTTTTGATTTTCTCTTCAAGTATTTTCTCTTATTTATATAATTGTTAATTTAAACAAAAACTATTTCTGCAACTGAATCCTATCACCGATGTCTGGAGCTGAGCTACCCCCAACCAGCAATTTTTCCGAATCTCTTCTATGTCGAAAAAGTAGGCTTCTCTAACTTGATTAACATTTAATAGATCAAGTACCTTACATTCCCTCTGAAGGATGGTATATCCATTACGCAATCCTCGTCTAAGTTTGAATAGCTTCTACGTATACACTGATGTTCAAGCCTCTAGAATGTAGGGCTAGATTGCTGTACTTTCTTGGCGGCTACACACCCAAGTACTAGCCGCATTTAACCAATCGCTCATTGAATAGGTATAACAATAATTTACTTCCTGATATCAACACTAACGTATAGGCATTACTTTACATAAGTTTTAAAACTCAAAATAATCTAAAAGCCATAAAAAAATCAGTCAGCTTTGATACTTCCATAAAAGCCATTACTAAATGTTTAACTACTATTTTGATCAGAGAAGATTTAATCACTTATGAGGGTATCTGCCGGTTGGTGCAACATGCCCAAAATTAATCTCTAAATTGTTTTTGATATGTGGAAGTAGAATTAATTTTGAAATTATCTACTCCAAATATGGTCAGCAAGCGTTGTACTTACTTGCAAATGGATGAAAGTCGTCGTATATAAAATTGACCATGGATTTTGCAAAATCTAAAATGAACTTGGGGAAATCTTTCTGATTATCCTCCAAACAGTCATTGGCACGTTCTATGGATTCCTTACTGCATTCTTCAATATTAGCAATGAATTCATCTTTAGGAGTTTTCAATATAGGTTTATTTTGAATACAAGTCTTCATCTCATTATGTGCATTCTAGAGCAATTGTATAACATTATTAATTTACGGAGTGTTAGAGAATAGTAAATTGTATTATTAGGAGTAAAAATGATACTCTTGTGATGAGTCTGTAGGTTAAGTTAGTCTCACTCAGACGAGTCACAAATGGTCTTTAATCAGAATAAAACATTAACTTCTAATAATTAGTAGATTAGGCCTACAGGGGGCACCACGTACAATATATATATGCTATTATATATGATTTGCAGGAAACAACCACTCAGCGGGCAAATACCCCGACCTGCATTGAATTATACCTTACAAATCATTTGGTAGCCAATGTCATTTGTCAATTCTCTGACCAGACATAGACCGGTTTCGAACTTATTAGTTCTCATCAGTATGCCATAGGTCATGGAACAGACAAATGACAGTGGCCAACCTGCTAGTTTTATACAAATTAATGTAAATGGTGTAGTGGTGAGAGGTAAGTGAATCCTCTCATGTGGTCAAATGCTACTATACACCAGACATCATAAATGTCTCCATGGCGTATAGCGACTTGCTACTTTGCGCGTACCGAGAGCGGCGACCATCAGCCCTTGATGGACTGAACCTATACTGTAATTATATATGATCTGCAGGAAACAACCACTCAGCGGGCAAATATAATAACATCATATATAATAACTGTATAGGTTAAGTCTACCAAGCGCTGAGGGTCGCCGCTCTCGGTACCAGGACCCAAGAGGAATCCGAGAAACCAGTGGCAAAAGCATATCTACCTTACGTGAAAGGGACGACAGATAAAATTGGTAAACTTCTACGTAAACATAACATAGAAACAATATTTAAAACAGACCGAAAAATCAGTGCAGTCCTCCGTAATCCTAAATCAAAAACTACCCTAGAAAACCAAGGAGTATACGAAATCCAGTGTCAAGATTGCAATAAATGATACATAGGACAGAGCAATAGACGTATTAGTGTAAAAAAGGGAGAACATATGAATGCAGTACGGAAAGAGGAGAAAACATCGTCCTTAGGACAGTATCAAAAATCCACAGAACACAAAATAGACTTCGACAACACCAGAACAATAGCTATGTCGAGCATTATAGGTCAAGGATTATAAAACAGGCCATGGAGATCGAAAAAAAACCAAATCTTAATAAACGGGATGATACGCAGAGATTACCCAGTTCTTGGAAGCCCGCTCTTGTAGGAAGATACGTAACAGAAAACACACGACGATCCACCGTGGACGAACCAATCATGAGGAGGTACGTTCAAGTATTGACAAATAGTGAAGAAACACAGCAACCGGCCCGAAATGGACCTATCACAAGGAGTCAGAGCCTAGCGCTGACCAATCAAGTGAACTACGGCTTCTGCGGCAACGATTGGACACGAGGATGCCCAACCACCGACGAGAAGTCACGTGGAGCATGACGTGTCAGTGAGACCACTTGTCGGATTGGCTCAGGCACCCGCTACGCATCCCATAAGTAGTAGAGGACCAGTGACACGGAACCAACCCTTATGTGCGCGCCTTATTTCCCACAATACAATTCTTTTTAGTAAAAAAAGTGTAGAGACCTTTTTGATAGACAATTTTATAAGGAACCATTTTTATCAAAAAGTGCACCGTTCTCGAGATAATCTAGAATACTTTAAAATGGGAGTACAAATGACGTACTAGTGGATGGAGCACACTATTTAGGTGTGGAACTTTTCGGTTTAGTAATTCTTATGCTATCCTTAACATTTCTGCCAATTTTAAAAACTATATAAATTTTGTTCGATATAAATTTTTAAATTACTGAACTATTGTTACTTATTTGAATTTGCCAAATCCTACAGAATATATTGGCCAATGCTTTCGTTGATATTCTGCAACGATGTTGGTTGAGATATTACTAGTTTAAAGAGGATAGGTGGTTGGAAATCATCAAACGTTGCCGAGGGATATATCGAATAGTCTCTTAATAATAAGGTAGGTGTAATAAAAATGTTCACAACAGAAAATATTCAACAAAACAATCCGACTAGTTCGCATGTTACTCCCATATTCAATAATAATTGTACTAATCGTCAGAAATGTCAATATTTTAAAACAGTTTGCGGAAAAAGATGTTTGATATTCTAAGTTCTAACGATTTGTTTATAAGTGCTTACCTGTAATTTATTTGCTTCGTCTATGCGTCCGTTGACAACACATTCCAAAACAATTGCTGGACCTATCCATGAAAGAAATTCATCGGTTATGTCAGACGACGTTTCCCTCGCTACTCTGTTCAAAGCTAAAATTATGTGAATTTCGTAAGTACTGGTATTGTTGATATAAAATACAATTTCTGCATTATTTGGTAAATTGTATGTTTTCCAACATCAGGTTGTGGTAATAGTTATTAAGGTATAAAGGGTGTTATACTTCAACGTTTCAACAAGTCTGATATTTAATTCGATTTTTTTTTTTTTGGTATTTACGACTTATTAATTTTGACACCTATTATGTTCAGAACGATTTGATTTAAAAGAGAGTAAAAATCAAAATTGATTGTAAACGCCGCCGTTTGTCAATTGTTTCTCAATACGTCATTATTTACTTGTTTTAGGTTGTGTTATTTTGTAGCGAAAATGTTTGAAGAAGATAATCTATCTGAAGAAGTGTTGTTAAAGGCTGTAAAAGCAGCCGAGGCACTTGTGCCTCATAAAACCAAAAAGGTACATGAGAAAGAATACTGCCGCTTTGAGGAATGGCTAAGAGAAAACTCTTTATAATGTCCTAGGGCGTTATAAATATTCATCCCGCCCTAGGGCGTTATTTTTCATTTAATGTATCTCAAAATAGGGTGGTTATTGTAAAATAACAGAGTTATAGGACATGATAGTCATTTATTATATAAGTATTTTAGATAGCATTTTATCCACGCAAGAAAGTTTAAACTCGAGAACGAAGCTCGATAGTTGAATTTTTTTGAGTGGATAAAACACGACTAAAACACTTATACAATACAACGTTTTATCTACAATCACGGCCATTTAGAATCAGATTTCATCAAAAAATGATTTGGCATTTCGCTCCGTCAGCGGCTGTAACGTCAAAAATTATTGAAATTAATTTAAAAAAACTTGGAAGGTGTTGAAACTGCGACGAGCACTATGTGTTCTGAAACCGATGACAACTACAAGCTTAGTTCAAATGTGCTTTTAGAGGGCGGAATATTAAACATAATATTTTTAGTCGCAAACTCCTTTATAAAGCCTTTTTTTACTATAAGGAAAGTAACCAGACTGCAACCAAAGTTACAAATCTGGCGCGTTAAGTGTAATAATTGCATATTACCATCAAAACGCTAATGCTTCGATTGCAACAAACACCAGCCGAAAGACTGATCCTACTTAAAGGAGCTTCCTTGCCAGTCGTCACACACTACTTGCAGGCTGCAGTTTCGAGCTGTTGGCTCTCGTCAGTGCAAGGTAGGTATGCGGCGACCGACATGAGAATCCTTTGACTATAGTACATCCCGGTATTTTCACAATAGCGACATGTAAAACAGCCAGTCTGGTTACTTTCCTTATAGTAAAATAAGGATTTATAGAGGAGTTTGCGACTAAAAATATTATGTTTAATATTCCGCCCTCTAAAAGCACATTTGAACTATGCTAAGCCAAGTCAGGCTATTTATTTTTCGATTGCAACAGACACTAGACCGCTAGATGGCGCCTGCTGGCTGTTTTACATGTCGCTATTGTGAAAATACCGGGATGTACTATAGTCAAAGGATTCTCATGTAGGTCGTCGCATACCTACCTTGCACTGACGAGAGCCAACAGCTCGAAACTGCAGTCTGCAAGTGGTGTGTGACGACTGGCAAGGGAGCTACTTTAAGTAGGAGCAGTCTTTCGGCTGGTGTTTGTTGCAATCGAAGCATTAGCGTTTTGATGGTAATATGCAATTATTACAACGCGCCAGATTTGTAACTTTGGTTGCAGTCTGGTTACTTTCCTTATAGTAAAATAAGGATTTATAGAGGAGTTTGCGACTAAAAATATTATGTTTAACTACAAGCTTGTTATTAATGGAAACGAAGTGAAATATGATAAAACAAATAAGGAAATGTCTATTAATATAAATGTTAATATTAATAAAAAATGAATAAAATGTCATTGATTTAAGATTCTATTTTCATTATTCCACTAGTGGATAAAGTGGTACTTTATATGCTTCATAAGTGTGGATAAAACTCCAATTATATTGTAATTGTAGATAAATAGCTATTAGTATGGCAAGGCACTTTGCTCCTGTGTAATACATATGAATTTTTCTACGACCATTTACAGTGTTTTAGATTGGTTTTATATATATTTTATTATATTTTCTTATGCATGACAATCAAAAAACCAAATATGTCAAAATGTCATAATAGGTATTTAGATACGTAAATATTGTTAAAAATCAAAGTACATGGAAGGTTGCTAAGGTGGCTTCTTGTTTACAGAATAAACAAACTTCCAAAAAGTTTATAATAATGTATTCCGAATGTGAAGATGAAGTTCTTCAAGATATCAAGACTTAAACTATTTTCAATTTTTATAAACAAAAATAAGTGATAAAAAATTTCTATCAAAGAAAAGTATTATTATACATTTTCAGGAAGTTTGTGTATCAATAAAAGAAGTCTATACACTACCATTACAGCTATTTGAAGTTTCTACTTGTTTGCTTCCAGAGGGAGCTAAAGTGTTTTCCTCCCTAGGGAGAAAAAGTACTACTTTGCTTCCTGAAATGAGGGAGCAAAATAGTATTTTCTATGTAGGGGGTAGAAAAAAAAATGATAGTTAAATCACGTACCAAAAATAGATTTGCCAATTATAGCTGAGAGATTTGTGAGATTAAATTTTCTATACGAGAGGAGATAATATCATCTACTTTTCAGAATTGGAACGTAGAGCATTCGAAAGTCTTATTACCTATATTTAGTATACACTGTCACGTACCTCGTCTTTTTACCAGATGTGTGATGCCAGTTTCAAAAGGCCAAGCACCTTGAGTGAAACCTATAATACATGAAAAATTATGAATTAGTGTTTAAAACAAATAACGAGCATATTTTTTTGTTAATAATTTTTATACAAACAATGCGAGTGAGCACCACTATTTTAGCGAACAAAGTGCTTTCTCCTTACATATAAGTGATCATTAAGGATTATTACAGTTCATGTAGATTTTAGTTGCCTCTAATATATTGTTATGGAGTGTTTATATTCCTCTTTTCCTGGTTTTTCTTCTAAACTTGTTCTTCGTCCGAGTCCATTATTGCTGGATGAAACATCATAGATTACTTGTCCTCCTAGTGAATTATTATTTTTATGCTGTTCTTTAGGTTTGGCTTGCTATGGCCGTTTCCTGTTCACCTTAGGGTCCGTCTTTTCTCAGAACTTCTAAGAACGCTTAGAGCTTTTCCTTGTTGATGTTGTGTTGGTCGTAGTGGGGTTCCAATTCATTGATGGATGCCAGCATGAAAGACGTGAAGTAGGTATGCCTATATAGTTGTAACTCAAGTTGACATCGTTCTATCACATCTGTTACTAGTGTGGACTGTACAAGTAAAAGCCTTTTATATTATTAATTGTAGCCCCAATTGGGCGTCATGTGTAAGAACAAGTCCTTTAAGTTAAATTGTGGCCTTCGTTAGGTATTATGTACGAGTAAATGAACACAAGATGGCTTTTGTTATGTTCGAGCCGGTTTAAGAACCTTGAGGATTTTCTTGACTTAATTTGTAGTTGAATGAGGTTTGGGGGGTTGCACTTAAAACGGTTGGACCAGGCTAAATTGATTCACCCTGTATAAGTCCCTGTCGATTGCTTCCACTGTCTTCCAATTGGTAATTTAGCTAGCACTTTGAATTTGTTGAATTTATTATTAATGGCAAGGTCACTAGCTACACCCTATATATATTAGCGTTGGATGCTTTCAATGTACTTGATTTAATTTCAAAAGTTAAACTCACTTTGAATTGAATTTACTTCGTATGTCAGATGATTTCTCAACGCTCTGTATATACTTCTTTAAATATAACACTTTTGAATATAAGATTTGTATCGATGCACTTTTTCTTAAATTATGATCTCCGGATATTTTGGAACACCCTGTATGTAGTCTTTGTAGATTAAAACACTTTGCTTTAAAGAGAAATTATAAATTACTTTCACGTCCAGTGGAAGTATAGTAACGCAAAAAAGTTATTTTTTTTTCTTGAAATAGGCTTAAAATGTCATGAAACGTTGAGATTTTAAATTTGAGCAAAAAAAATTCCTGTCTGTCGGTCTGACTGTCTGTATGTCTGCCTGTCTGTCGGTCTGTAACTTTCTTGTGCGCACATTTACTCTGGAACCGTTTATGATATTGACTTGAAAATTTGGTACACTTATGTATTGTAATGAGATCTGGAACTAGATTATATTTTGATCTAATTCCGTTGAAGGGTTCGGGAGTAAATGAGGTAAATAAGGGTAAATAGGCAAAGCAAGCAGGTAAGAGTCCATAACATTGCACTTTAGGGCATGTACGAAGAAGAGTCATGGTCTCCGCATTTTTCTTGGCATCAGCCACCCTCCACCCCCACTGTCACCCCCACACAAAATTAAAATGTGATTTAGTGTGTATACAAGAACGAAACGTCTAAAAAAAATGTTGACGTTAGCTACCTCCTCTACCACCCCATTGCCACCCCCACCCTATTAATAAAGGGAGTAAAAAATTTAATTGTTATTTAGTGTTTATACGAGAACCAAGGGCCTTTAAAATTTATTTTGGCATTAGCTACCCCTGCCACAACCCCCATTGCCTCCCGCACCCTTTGTTTAAGGGAATAAAAAATTAAATTAGGATTTAGTGGGTATACGAAAACCAAGGATTTCTATTTATTTTTTTACATTTGTCACCCCCTCTATCATCCCCACTCTATTATTAAAGGGAATAAAATATTACATTGGGATTTAGTGTGTATAAGACTTAGCTACAAAATCTGGATGTGGAAGTAGTGATTCCTTGGGCAGCGGTTTTTATTAATAGTATGTAACACAAGTTCAAGTAATTAAAATTAAATTAAATTATTATTCTTTTTAGTACAGTTACTAGATAGTAACTTTTCAAGAACGAATAAATTTAAATAATGCGATTTGAGTTTTGTTTTAAAATGTCAAAAATTCACTTAAAATTAGATGCACGGTGGCAGATTAAATTATTTAAATTAAATGTCTGAAAAAAATTAAAAAGTCTTTTTTACTTGGTTCCAGCCAAGGAGGTAGCACGGGCACTGGATTTAGTTTATCACGAGTTACACCGAAAAAACTGACTTGCCTAAAGCGTGTTGAACTCGGTTTTTTATACTGTTTGCTATCGCTTCTTTTATCGTGCACCGTGAGTCTTCCACGAATGTTTTTACGCCCATTTTAATCTAGAAAGTCGTCCCCAGCCAGTCAGTGCGGGCGAGGGTTGCATAATATTGCACAATATTGCATGATCTTTGTAAAAATTAAAATTTGAAATTGAAAATTACATGATTGTTTAGGCAATAACATAAAAAATAGTTTGGTATTTGAATGCAACTTGAATCCATTTTGTTTAGAAGATATTGAATAAAAGAGAAGTAGAATATATTAATTCGTCCTCGTAGTATCGTTATTCACGCACCCACGTAAATATGGAATGCGGTTATTTCATGTGTCGATAATTGGACTGGGGTAAATATGGAGTTGAAGTGAAATGAAATTGTACTGATGTATTGGAACGAGAATAAGTGGTGACATTAATTTGGAAATGTGGACTGTTATGAAATAGATAAAAGTTGGGGCGCGAAATTGAGAGAACATTAAAAAAATGAATAAAAAATAATTTATAAAAAGTTTATGTATACGAATTTTAAATTTATACCGAGGGTACGAAAAGTGAGTTGGACGTTGAGTGCTAATATATGGGGGCAGTATTTTTCAGGTGAGTAATATGAAAAATTTAAGTTGTAAAATTGGCGAAAGAAATATTGTAATGTGTTTTTTGATAGTTTTGGGTTATTTTGGAATTATCGGACTTTCGTGAATTCTTTCAGACCTTTCGTGACGCAATTGTAGCTTTTGCTTGAAATGAAAATGGAAGGTAATTTTTTATTGTGATTTATCCTTTTGGACCGAAAGATTGAATTTTTTGACTATTTTTTTAAATTTGTTTTGTCTTATATAGGGAATGTAATCTATTATAACAGGACCCATTATTTGTTTGCATGCGTTATGTGTTTTGAGAGGGTATTATTACTATTACTATTGTTAGTATTATTATCCGTTAGTTTTTCGTGGAAATATATATGTACTTTTTCTAATGAAACTATAGATATCCGGATAGCAATTAAGCCATATCTATCACATGCAATATAACGAATTATGCTTTTTTAATAATACCAATAATACGTCAAAATAATTATCTAAATTGGGTTTGAGATTTTTATTTCCTTCCCTTTTCCTAATTCACACCGATATATTGCATTAGTATATTGTACTACACACTAGAAAGAGTTTCATTAACAACACATTTTTATAAAAATAAAGGGAGTCCTAAGATATATGTATTTTCTAAATATATGCCACTCGTACAGCACTAGAAGTATATAATGCTGTACTATACATTTGAAATTGAAATCTTTCTGTAACCACAAGCTGAGAGAGGTACCATCCGTCTTCAGTCACGGTCTGAGATTCTCAGTGTAGTTTATTTAACAGTTCAGGCGTCGACGTCGTGTAAGTGATTAATTAAATTTATGTCATTATCCAATTGTCTCTCTATACGTAGCACATTGCTTCATGAAAAAATTACATCATCGTTGAGTACTAACGCTCTATAATTTGTAAGAAATTATTAGTGCAATCTGGAAAACTTTGTTTCCCTGCGCCTTCGCCAAATTGTCGAATTTAATTATTCAGATAAACCATTTTAACTTCATAACTTCTATATTTTTAATTTCACAAAAATAATTTGTCAATACAAGTTTTAAGTATTTTTTTCCAAATTCCAAATATATAATAAAAAGATCTCTCGAAAATCTGAGACAGAGAATACAGGCCACAATTTTGTATCTTTAATTGGAGCGCGCATTATATTTTTATAAATACGGGTAAGTACAGATTTTCCTCTTAAGTGGGGGTGGTTAATGCCTCGTATGGAGAGGGAGACCTCGAGATGTATGTGACAATTAACGAAAACCTGGAAAGACAAATACATTTTTCTTTTTATTTCTGTACTAGAATAGTTCGAAAGGATATATAATGTTTAAATTTCGAAAACAATAAATCTGGAATTAAAATTGAATATGATGAAAATTGAAGACATTTGAATTCCATTTAAAAAGTATTTTTCTCTGTCCCTATCGTTTTAAAATAACCAAGTTATGGGCAAAGCAATGAGTGTTTTGTACAATTTGAAGAAAAAGTTTAGGGTTTTGCCGCTGCTATTGGCCAAGAAATGATGCTTTTCTGGCTACGCTACTACTTAAACATATTTACAGCTAATACAACAGAAAGGTCTCTATGCTGATAAATGCTTTCTACGTTTTTTGAGTTGGCAGTGCCACATCAATTGTGTTGCTGTAATTATTTGTTGTAATTGCAATTTATAATTTGCAAAATGTCAAGCAATATTGGAAGTAATAAAGTTATGCACTATCGGGTTCGCCAAATTGTATATCACCTATTTAAATATATTAAAACTAAGAAAAGAGATGTATTATTTATAATATATACTCCACTTCTCACTGGTGCTTCACTTCAATTTTTGGTATCTACTTAATCATAATCATAAGCGAGACATAAATAAATTTATACTGATAGGGAGCGGTACCAGTTTGTCAGAATGAAATTGAGTTTCGCTAGGGCCGCTTTCGGAATAAGCCGCCCGCAATTTTCACAGTGTGTTAAGCCGACCCTGTTAAAAATGTATAAATAGTTAGATAGAACTTACCTAGAAGCACCAGCAAATTAAGAACCAATATCCACTTCATTTTCGAAAACTTTAGAATTAAACAAAACTTTTTATAATTGCTTCAACAGAATTGTTATATCTATTTGCAGAGTAGCGCTCATATTTATACCAGTTACTTCATCTCCCTTCTACAGTTAGTAATGATAATAAAATAAGGGCTGTATTAAAAAAGCGATAAAATTTAATATAACAGTTAAAATCGCGAACAAATACATCGTGTGGGTATAAAACTGAGTTTTATATCCACACGATCACGTTTCTAGTTGTTATATTTTTTTATTATATTTTATGCAACCTCTCAAAAATGTTTTGAAGGTATTTTTTTTCAATGGACGTGTGTGTAACTATATAACATTTCGTGTCAAAAATAATATTAATTTGTGATAGCTAAAGGTTGAAAAATTATTGATTAAAGTTTCAAGTTATGAATGGCAAAAATAACAAAATTTGTAAATTAAATTTATGATTCTCTGCAGATACTAATTGAAATGAAAGTTTATTAAAAGAAAAGATTTAATTTGAATTTGGAAATAGTGGAATTGTTTGTAGATTCAAATATGCCTAGGCGCCACCTATGCTACGTCATTGGAACTTAACAACTCAGTCGGAGACATGATGACTTTCAACCTCAGGAGCCAGTTCTTTGTATTTTGGAGTGGCCGACGACTGAATAGTGGAGTAAATATAGATCTGTAGAGAAAATTTTACAAGGAGCGATGCGACATAGAAAAATGAGTTTGTTTTGGTGAAGCTAACAATACCCTGAGTTTTCTGCTTTGAGTAGGTGAGGAACCCTTTTTTTTCACGGAAAAGGAGTAAATTGTTCATTTTTAAGGGTGGTTTTTCAGTTTTAATTTATTTTGGACCCTTTAAAATGCTAGTTAAGAAATGAGAACGGTACCCTTTTATTGTAGACATTCAAGAAATCTTCAGTTCAAATTTCATGAAAATCGGTTCACCGCCTCACACAATATGCAGTGTGTCCCACTTCGTACTAAGCCGCCCCTATAACTCGGCTATTTGTATTTGTATATACTTTTTACAGCACATAATACCCATAATGAACTACCTCTGGAAGGCAGAACTTTTATTCAATCTCTATTTCAAGACCAACTGTGATGTTTTTAAAATGGGAATTTTGCAAAAGTAACATTAGCGATTGAGATAGAGGAAAAATGTATTTGGAAAAGTCGTTCAGAAAAATTAAGTAAGTTCAAATATGAAGTAGTTTCATTTGAAATTTTTTTGAAAAATATTGTCAGAACAATTCGAGGTTAGGGTTAGTTTAGAGCATCCAGATTGTTATGAATGCCAATCTACTTACATCAATTATTGTAAACACCATAGTTGTCAATTCTTACGTCAAAATACCATTGAAATTAACAATTCCAGAAAAAGTGGAAATTATTCGTCTAGTTAGAGATAATGTGCGTTCCTTCAGAGAGGCTGCTAAAATATTTAATCGTAGACATCCCAATCGTCCTCCAGTACATCATTGCACCATAGCTGCCCTTAATAGGAAATTTGATCAAACCGGCACTATAGTAAAGCCAAAATTGAAACTTACCAAAAGACATCCAGATGATAATATTATATTGGATTTTGTTAATGGAAACCCACGAACCAGTGTAAGAGAGATTGCACGGGAATTAAATTTATCATAAAACAAGATCTGGCGTTGCTTTCGCAGGCACAAATTAAAACCCTTCAAGCCAAAATTTCTTCATACGTTACAAGAAGGGGATCCAGAACGAAGGTTAGAACAGTGTTATTGGCTGCAAGGCACTTTTCTAGAGGACCGTCATTTTATCGATAAAATACTCTTCTCAGACGAAGCCACATTTACCACTAATGGCGTGGTTTCGTCACAAAATTGTAGACATTGGGCTGCGGATAATCCAAATTGGGTAATCACATGCAAAAGTCAGTACTCCCAAATAGTGAATGTATGGTGTGGTATCCTAGGAACTCGGCTAATTGGTCCATTTTTTTTGAGGGAAATTTAAATGCTGATGTTTACTTGAATTTTCTTAACACAGAATTGTCCGATGCTATAAACGATTTACCGCTTGCATTGCAAAGAGATATCCACTTCCAACAAGATGGCTGCTCAGTACATAATGTCTTGATTGTGAGGGAATGGTTTAATCGAAATTTTCCTTGAATATGGATAGGACGTGATAGTGCATTTTGCGAGTTTCCACCCAGATCTCCAGATATTACTCCCCTGGATTTTTATTTATGGGGTGCACTTAAAGAAAAAGTTCATAAATGCACACCACGCACACGACAAGAATTGTGAAAAAGAATTTTGGAAGTTTGTCGATCAATATCTCCTGAAAAATTAAGAAAAGTATCGAATCATAATAAAAAAAGAATTTTAAAATGCACTGAAATTGAAGGCGATCTGTTGGAAAAACATTTCAGATAATTGTTATTGTTAGCATTGTTAATATTGTGTTCGGTTTTCTTTGAACTAAATAAATTATCAACATTATGTAAACTGGTTTATTAAATAAAAAATTTCCAACTATTTTCTGGAATTCATAGCAATCTGGATGCTCTAAACTAACCCAAACCTCGATTTTTTCTGACATACAATATTTTTCAAGAAAAACTGAAAATCAATGTTTTCAAATGAAAATTCATATTTGAACTTACTTAATTTTTCTGAACGACTTTTCCAAATACATTTTTCCTCTATCTAAATCGCTAATGTTACTATTGCAAAATTCCCATTTTAAAAACATCACAGTTGGCTTTAAAATAGAGATTGAGTAAAAGTACTACCTTCCAAAGGTATTATGTGCTGTAAAAAATATATACAAATCCAAATACAAATAGCCAAGTTATAGGGGTGTCTTAGTACGAAGTAGGACACACTGCATATAAATATACTGAAAAAATGTAAAAAATTAAATTACGACTAACTTAGCCAAAATTATACTAACTTTGATAAAATGAATAATGTAACCTATATAATCAAGAAATAGTCTGCCAAATTTTAACAAAAAATATTCAACAGTTTGGCCGCAATTCCATTTTTAGTCCAAATTCCTCAAAATTCCCAAAACTCTCCCCAATTTGCCCAAATGGTCGAACCAATTTTTTTTTTATCAAAATGAAGTTATTTAGACAAAAAAACTCTCGAATGTAAGATATAATTTCTTTTTTCGAAAATTCACTTGATTTTTATTAAACTTGTTACATATGATTATTATTTTATTTCATTTATTGCTTGTGATTGTAAGGTTGGTTACATGCATTAATTTATGCCATGATAGAAGGAATACTTTGTGTCAAAATGCAGATAATATTGTTGACGAAGCTGTGATTGATGTAGAGCCTGAGCAATTAGAGATTAGTCCTGATATTTATGATATTGAAGAATTCGACGAAGATGATAATTATGAAGAAGATGTTTGTGCTTTAGAAAACAAACACCAGTCGAAAGGCTGATCCTACTTAAAGGAGCTCTACATCCCAAACCGCTTGCAGACTGCAGTTTCGAGCTGTTGGCTTTGTTGCAATCGAAGCATTAGCGTTTTATTGGTAATATGCGATTATTATTGTACTTAACGCGCCAGGCTTGTAACTTGTAATTCAGCGCTCGGCGGGGCACATAGCCCGGAGAGTAGGTTGCAGCCTGGTTACATTCCTTAATAGTAAAATAAGGATTTTATAGATGAGCTTACGACTGAAATATTATGTTTTAATATTTCTGCCCTCTAGAAGCACACTTGAACTATACTAAGCCCAGTCACAGGCTATTTATTTTTCGACTGCAACAGACACTCGACCGCTAGATGGCGCCTGCTTACTATTTTACATGTCGCTATCGTAAAGATACCGAGATGTACCAAATAGTCAAGGGATCCTCGTGTCGTGCGTCACATACCTACCTTGTACTGACGAGAGCCAACAGCTCGAACCTGCAGTTTGTACGTAGTATGGGACGACTGGCACGTAGAGCTCCTTTAAGTAGGATCAGTCTTTCGGCTGGTGCTTGTCGCAATCGAAGCATTAGCGTTTTGTTGGTAATATGCGATAATTACACTTAACTTGTAATTCAGCGCTCGGCGGGGCACACAGTCCGGAGAGTAGCTGTTGGTTGCAGTCTGGTTGTCTGGTTACATTCCTTATAGTAAAATAAGGATATTATAGAGGAGCTTGCGACTGAAATACTATGTTTTAATATACTGTGATATAAAGGGTTACTGGTAATTCGATACATTCCTTTGGAGATGTGATGGGGCATGAGCTAAGGAGTAAATCTAGCCCTAACGTACATTATGCAAAACTCAATAGTTTTTGAGATATTTCAATTTTTTTTTCTCAAAAAAGTAGATCTTAATGTCTTAAAAGTTAATTTCCGAAAAATCTACTTGACATTTTTAATTTTTTTTTACTGGATTACTTGTCCAATATTATACATATCCGTTTGGAATGAAAAATATCCGGAAACATTTCGATCATGTGAACATTTAAAATAAAAACTTGTAAAATTTTTTTTTTAAATCACATGAAATTTACCTATTAGGTTTTTTCAAAAAAATATTAATGTAGCACGCGTACAAATTTTTATAAAAACTTCCTTATTTCAATAGCTATCTAACAGTCCTTGACTTTGACGTTTGTGCATATATGTCATTAACTGACATTCTTATCTCCGTGTCCCTTAAGTTTGTTGGTCTTGTTAAATTAGTTATTGAAGATTTTGATTTTGCTCGTAGTTGTTGTTATTAGTTGTTGTTATTGTATTTTCTGTGCCATGGCTGCATATGCCAACGCAGAATACGCTGATATCTTGTTTGTCTATGGATACTGTGGCGGCAACGCTGCTGAAGCTCGCGGAGAATATGGTCTTTGGTACCCTAACCGCCGCTTACCAAATGCACGTGTATTCAGTACGGCATATCGAAATATCGCTGAAACTGGCTCCGTGAAATGTAGAAGAAGTGCTCCTCCCGTTTATGAACCAGATGATGAGGAAGAAATATTGAGGTATTTTGAGGAAGACCCAACTATTTCAACTAATAAAATCGCAAGACTAACCGGAGCGTCACAATGGAAAGTTTGGTCTACGATACGTAGAGTTGGATGTCATCCTTACCACTATACCCCTATCCAAGGCTTGGAGGAAGGTGATCCTGGAAGGAGAGTGGAATTCTGCCGCTTTATGTTAAATTCAGATGCAGAAAGTGTAATTTTTTTAACAAGTATTTTATGGACGGACGAGTCGAAATTTAATCGCGAGGGTATAACAAATTTCCACAACCTACATTATTGGGCAGAGGAAAATCCCAAGTTAACACGTGAAGTTAGTTTCCAAATGAAGTTTTCTATTAATGTGTGGATGGGAGTCATTGACCACTATTTAATAGGGCCACACTTTCTTCCTCAAAATTTAAACGGGGAAATCTATGAAAATTTTTTAAGAAATGATCTGGCGGTGATTTTAGAAGATGTTCCTCTCACCGTCAGACAGCGAATGTTTCAGAACGACGGTTGTCCAGCACATTATCGGCTGACAGTACGACAGTTACTTGATCAACGTTTCCCTAACCGTTGGATTGGAAGAGCGGGCCCAATACCTTGGCCAGCACGAAGCCCTGACTTAACACCCCTTGATTATTACGTATGGGGTCATATGAAGAAGATGGTCTATGCCACACCAGTGAATATTATAGAAAACCTTAGACAAAGAATAGTCGATGCTGCCCAACACATAAGGCATAATCTGACAACCAGAGTAACAAGGACGGAATAGGGGCTCCCATTTTGAGCAAGACATATAAAAAATAAAGTACAACTTTGAAATTAATGAAGAATTAAACTCTACTTTTAAAATGTTTTTTACTGTTTATCTAAAAATAAGATTCGTACTACTTGTGTTATTTTTACTAGTATTTTCTTAGAACTATTAAGGGTACATTGAACATTTGTACCTTGTTAGATAGCTATTGAAATAAGGCAGTTTCTATAATAATTTATGCGCGTGTTACGTTAATATTTTTTTGAAAAAACCTAATAGGTAAATTTCATAGCTGATTTAAAAAAAATTTTTTAAAGTTTTTATTTCAGATATTCACATGATTGAAATGTTTCCAGATATTTTTCATTCCAAACGGATATCTATAATATTGGACAAGTAATCCAGTAAAAAAGAATTTAAAAATGTCAAATAGATTTTTCGAAAATTAACTTTTAGGACATTAAGATCTACTTTTTGGGAAAAACAAAAAAAAACTAAATATCTCAAAAACTATTGTGTTTTGCATAATATATGTTAGGGCTAAATTTACTTCTTAGATCATGCCCCATCACATCTCCAAAGGAATGTATCGAATTACCAGTAACCCTGTATAATATCACTGAGACAGGCTTAACCTTCTCAAACATATCATATTACATATTACGTAACAGCTCTTCTCTAATAACCGTTCACGCTAGCTGAGCTTAATGTTTCTTTCTCAGTAATCTGTTTATCATGCTAAATTGCCAATCCAATGTTTGTAATGAAGTATACAATACTACAGGAATACTGTATACTTTCATTCCAGTTTAACTTATTTTAATCATGCATGGATCAAGTAGTTCAGTTTTAGATTAGTTCAATACCTGATTAGTTCTTTTTTTAACTTTTATTTCTGACTTCACCAGGCCGCAACTTGCGTGCCGTGTGCATTTCGTGCCGTGTGCAAACCACGTGACCGTGATTTGTGGGTATAAAATAGCTAGCCAGAAACCAGTAAATTCAGAGCTTGGCTTTCACCTTTCTCGAGTGTATTGAACTGGGATAACCGGAAGATCAAGCTTCTACGGCGCCGTGGCAGCCGCTGGCCAAGTATCTGTTAGGGAGGATTCGAGTGCGTTGAACTGGACCTCCTCTCAGATTGATTCGAGTGTATTGAACTGGATCTCTCCTGAAACAGATTTCTTTGTCGCGTCTGTTATGTCCTGGAACTTCGATTAGAGAATTGGGGTTACGACGACGTACATAGAGGAAATATGTTACACTATCTCTCTCTTTCTCTCCGATTACTATGGTGTACTTATGTAATAACAAGATTGTCGCAACCTAAGCCATAAAAGATACGGCCACATTGTACATATAATTATTAGGAGAATAAATGTCTTATTTTGGATCTGGATTTTAATTAACATTAACATTGAACCCTGGAATAATCTCCAAACCAGCTACCCGAGCAAAACAAGCATCACATGTTCTTTGTTCTCTAATCTTATAAATATTACCAACAGTTTGTGTAAACCTCAGTCTTATACTCACCTTTAGAATAAACCAGTCAAAATTATTATTGTTATTTCTTTACAGAGTCAGTACTGACTCCATTATAAGTGCCTGGCGTGTCAAGCGTAATAACCAAAATTTTACTTTTTTAAACCCTTTATCAACCTTGTGCATAATACCGATATTCTGATTGTGGCTAAGTAGTTTTCTGAATAAGCAAAACGTTTTATAAAGAATGTTCTTTTCTGCAAAAATAAATAATAAAATATTTCACAAGTACAGTTAGGTTCATCCGTGGACATATTGTAGATTTATTTCTATATTTTATTACGTATTTCTTACACTTGAATTCAAACCCATTTCATATAAAGACTTCCTTGTCATTATAATTGCAAGTCTCCTTTTCTTGCTTATAGTTCGGGAGGCAGCGTTGCAAATGAATAAATCATTTCATAATATCAAATTCATAGTCCAAATGTTTCTTCTCACATAGTTGTTTAAAGATTTGAGCAGTTGTCATTCCAACACTGCTATATGGATGTGAAAGCTGGGTCACTTACCGTCGTCATGTGAAAGAATTAGAACGTTTTCAGCAAAGACACCTCAGAAGTATGATGAAAATCCGTTGGTTCCATCACATATCAAACGCGGAAGTAGTCAGGAGAGCAAACCTTCCAATTGAGGTGCTTATTTCAAGAGCACGCCTAAGATGGGCAGGTCACGTTCATCGTATGCATGATAACCGCCTTCCTAAATGTACACTTTATGGTGAATTGCTAAGCGGTAGAAGAAGGCGTGGCGGTCAACGAAAGAGGTTCAAAGACGTTCTCCATGAAAATCTAAAATCCTGCGGTATTCCAGACGAGCAATGGGAACAACTTGCAGCGGACAGAACCGAATGGCGAGGGGTTGTGGCCAGCTATCAAGGAAATGTTGCTGCAAGAAGGCCGAATCCAAGACCTAACCAGGTCTATGTTTGTCCTGACTGCGGTCGATATGTGCTCTCCCGAATTGGTCTCTATAGCCATAGTCGTGTGCACCGTAGATGAATGGGAATTACAATAGACTACACCTTTTACTTGTTTTTTTATTATACACAATTTATCGACTGTAACATTTTTTTTATACTCGGACTCGAGTAAAGGCTAATAAATAATAATAATAATAAAGATTTGAGCGTCAGCTCCAGGGGTAGTGGTGGAGGTGGCTGTGAGAAAATTCGAAACATGTAAAAAAAGAAAAATAAAGTCATTTGAAACTTTGTAGAATTTATATTTAAGTAATAAAAATTAAAAAAATCACATTAAAACAGTCACCTGCATTGAAAATGGGGGATTACTCGTCAGCTACCCTTATGAACCGGTAATAAAAAGTGACGGTGCAAATTCATTTTATCAAGCACGAAACTTATACAGCGTGTTGTTGTGGAAGAAAAGCTGATAATATCGTAGACTGGCTTTTAAAGAAGACAGATTCAGCGTCATTCTATTAGAGTAACAAATTATTTATTTTTTTAATGATAAAAACAATAATCAGCTGTGCATCTTATGGGGGCAAGACCGTCAGCTAACGGTCATGACATTTAAGCCTCGAGTAATTTAATTAACTGCTTAATTGACGATCTTCCCCCTTATCAGATCGTCAGCTGACTATTTGTTTCATTTAATACAACGTTTCAAGTAGTGATTATGAAAATTTCAGCCATGATAAAATTAATTTTATTATTTTACCGCTTCAATCTTTCATTTTATATTATGATGAAAAGTATAGTTATTAAGAAATATATGTAAAATAACAATTAATTAATAATCATTCTGGAGTGGACACTAATCATTTTATATATAACTGTTATTAAATAGTTATATAATTATGCTCCGAATAGTTAAAAGCCGTCTAAAATATTTAAAAATTCAGCTGCCTTCACAGATATTTCAAAAACCAATGACTGTAATGACAATGAACTGGAAAGAACGATAGAAGAATTTGTCTGCAGAATGTACGGATTCAAAAGTGTAAATGACGTTAATGTAGCACGAGTAGCTACGTTTACAAGAGCATACAAAATGAATCTGAAAACATATGTCCTTACTTTTAATAATAAAATTGATGGAGCAAAGTTTCCACCATGTAAATCAGAAGTATATCGGCACATTTTGAGCACATCATGCATAGCTAACCTTTGGAGTCATGCTCATCTATCGGTTCCAACTCAACTCTTACCAATACATTTCGAATGGGAAGAAAAGAGAACAGATAAGTACATTTTTAAATGGATCAACTTTCACCGAGTATCTCAATTGTTTAAAATGTGAACGACCCATCTTTTGCGTCTGAAGGAATTCTACTATATTTTCCAAAAATGAATTTAATGTTCACAAAGAAGGGTTCAAAACGACTGTTTCAGATGGAGAATAATACAAAATTTATACTTACTGTTCGTTTATGCTTAACTGCTTCACTGATGGTATCAATTGGACGTCGTAACACTATAAATCTAACACAGTAAGTACTAACACTTTCTTAAAATTAAACCTGAAAGGGAATTTTGAAAACACAAGAAAAAGACAATATAAAGTTCAAAAATATATACTAAATCTCTTTAAAAAATCATGTTTTACAACAACTTCAAGAAAAATGTTTTCGACAAACTATAGTCTGGCCCGTGTACAACACATGGTGAGGAACGGAACGACTTATAATGTACCAACTACCATCCATTATGCGGTTTTTGAGCTAACGATTACACAAAAAGATTCAAGAAAAGTTCAATGTTTATAAATTTTTGGTGGACTTTTGCTGCCTGTCTGTTTACGTATTACTAGTTCAATTATAATTTGGTTCACTTCTCGGAGCTTAAAAATGCTTGAATCGCAACGACTTTGAATTATATTATAGCAATTATAAATTCATACGTTCAGGCAAGGCGGTCCCATGCACATGTGAGTACATGATAACTATACTTTTCTGACACCGAATTACTGAGGAACCGGTTTAGGGCCAATCCCGTTAAAACCCATCATTTTCCCGTAAAAATCGATTGCTAGAAAATGATAGGGGTGCCTTGTCGCTAAATGCTATTTTCGCTAAAACTCTCGATATACTTTGAATAGAGACTGGATTAACTTGTCCTCATATTTAACACAACGCATGAGTTGCAGTGCTTAACAACGTGGAAAAAGGGTTTTTAATTTTGAAATTTCCGAAATTCAAATTTTGTTACTGTTTCTAAATTTTGGTGGTCGGGGCGACATTACGTCCCCGTGCAGCGACATTTACTACACTTTCTAAAATTACACTCCTTGATGGGTTTTTGAAATTTTGCATAAAAAACGCTTCGTAAAGCGAAAATATGATTAAAAATATAAAAACCTCTTCCAACGATATTTATATATCGAGGGTTTTATCGTATTCTTTAACAAAAACACTGCAGGTATTTACTTTAATTATTATAATATTTGATGAAAAATTTACGCTTAAATAAATAAATTTAAAAATAATGATGATAATCTAATTTATTTTTTATTACAGAAAACAATGAACTAAGAAAAAATATTGAGGAATTTGAACACGAAGAGCAAGCTGAGGGACAAGAAGATGAGCAATTCGAGGACGAAGAAGAGACAGTTGCTTAGAGAGTGATGATGAATCTAACATAAGTGAAAATTCAAGTGATGGAGAAAAAAATAAATTAAAATTCACAATAATTTATAATGTTTATAATATTGATTAATTGTTATTTTACACATATTTCTTAATGTTTTAAAACAACTATACTTTTCATCATAATATAAAAAGAAAGATTGAAGAGTTAAAACAATAAAATTTATTTTATCATGGCTGAAATTTTCATAATTACTGCTTGAGACATTGTATTTAATGAAACAGCTGACGATCGTCAGTCAAGCAGTTAATGAAATTCCAATTTGTAAAAGATGCTTGAAGAAACATTAATATGATAAAATAATAATAAAATCAATTCTATCATCTCTGAAATTTTTATAATTAATAATTTATAATAGATTGTATTTAATGAAACAAATAGTCAGCTGACGATCTGATAGGGGGAAGATCATCAGTTAAACAATTAATTAAATTACTCGAGGCTTAAATGCCATGCCCGCTCGACACCTATAACTCCCTAGCTTACGGTCTTGCCCCCATAGGATGCATAGCTGATTATTGTTTTTATCATTAAAAAAATAAAAAATTTATTACTCTAATAGAATGACGCTGAATCTGTCTTCTTTAAAAGCTAGTCTACGATATTATCAGCTTTTCTTCCACAAAAACACGCTATATAAGTTTCGTGCTTGATAAAATGAATTTGCACCGTCACTTTTTATTACCCGTTCATAAGGGTGGCTGACGAGTAATCCCCCGTTTTCCCCAATTCCCCAGTTTTCAGTGTACTCACAATTCTTGGTCAAGGTGGTTCTCCAATGATTGGTGTATGGTTCTGCTAAAGCGATTATGAAATTCAGGAGTACTAATGAAGTGAACTTCACTACATATTATAAGATGAAGAAAAGCAACTAGTTGCCAATTATAGTAGTGAGACTATTGCAGAATAAACTTGTAATTAGTGTGTACTAATGTGTATTTGTAAGGACTATTGTAATTAAGTGATGATTAAAGTAGTGTTTTATGAAATTTTTTGTTGCAATTTATTGAACCTACACACAGGGTGTTCACTGGAGGGTGTAAACACGTAACAATATAAAAATGTACTGATTTTTATATATTAAAATATTGTATATAACTCTGTAGGGATTTTCCTTTTGGAAGGGCATAGAAATATTTGTTATCAATATCAAATCGTTTATATTTATTTCACTTACATTCTATCAAAAATAAATGTATGTTATTAAGGGAATTACATTTTTCCACAGGGGATTTTTACTGCCTCGTTGAAGCCTTCTCTGAACTTATCTAAGTTTGCTGTTCGGTCACACGTGTTCTTGACTATTTCGGTGAGACAGTGTACAACTGGAATAAATAACCTGAAAAGTGTAAAAATAATTTGGGGTAACATAAAACATGAAGTGTTACATGCAATAAAGCTACAAATTAAATAATTGTAAGAACATTATTGCCCCAAACACACACAATGATTTGCATATTATATTTAACTTAAGATCCAAATTTTACTGTTTACTAAATATGTGTGGAGCAGCAAAGATTGTTAGCTCCATTATGTCTGCCACTAGATCGTCAACTCATCACCTTTCAAAATGGTTTGTAGCAGAATTCGAGACTTTCATCTGTTGCGCAATCTTATTCTCAATCTTCAATAATTCATTCTATCAATAAAATCAAGATGCAGTTTCTTTTAACATTTATTTAACGTCAGCCAATTTTGCCGAACCCCTTATCATTCGAAAAGTAGGGATCTTTTACTTGCCTAATGTTTAATAGACAAGGGACCGACAGATTTACACCCCGTCCGAAGGAGGGTATATCTGCTATGCAATTCACGCCTAAGATTGTATTGCCTCCGCGCATACACTGCTATAACAGCCGCTGGAAGATGTGAGGCGAGGAGGCGAGGATATGGTCTTCTTGTGAACACCTACTAGTGACTTTGTAAAAAATAATAATTTTTCGCGTGGAAATTTAAAGCTGAGACTCCTGAGGCTGTAGATGCACTTATTTGTTTTGAATCTGAAGTTCGGGGGGTTGCCTTAAAATTATCGGGCAGGGTCAAAAGTTACACCCTGTGTATAACCAGAATGGTTGGATCACTTTTTGTTTAATAGTTTTATTTAATTTAAATTTCTTAGCAATTTTGAAAGTTACTGGCAGGACCGAGAGTAATACCCTGTATATATCAAATAACGACACTTTGTTTTAAAAACGAATTGACAATATTCATTTAATCACTTTAACAGGGTTTAGAACTAATTTTATTTATTTTTACAATAGAATATTTTTGGGTAACTTCGACAATTAAATTTCGACTGGAGAAGTTTTGTTTACTTATTTTTTAAATTTATTTAAGCGTTTTTTATTTCTGAAAAAAATCACTTAATTTATTTATGCGCGAGGGCAGATTATTATTATTAATTAAAAATTAACACTCTTTTTTACAAGGTTTTGCCCTTGCAAGTAGCGCGGGCACTGTATTAGATTACGAGTAACACCGGAGGAACTAACTTGATTTGGGCTCGTGGAGCTCGGTTATTTATACTGTACCACCGTTGCGCTTTTCGTGCCCCGTGAGTCAGGCACGAACGTTTTTACTCCCTATTTACATCTGGATTTGGAACCATGTAGTCTGGATCGGCACGATTGTGTAATATTGCGCAACCGTTTTGCAAAAGTATGAAATTTCGAAATAAAAGTTATATGGAAGAATCGTCATTCAAAAGGAGAATTTTTTGATATGAAAATGAAATTTGGATCTATTCGGGTTTAAAAGTTATTTAGGTTTTATTGTCTGGAAATTAAATGCTTTTGGACTGACCCCGTAAAGTCAAAACGAAGGTCTGACGTTTCACGGTTGCAAGATATGAGAATGTTCCCGATAGGTGCGTGGTGACTAATAAGATATATGAAAATGTTCCCGAAGAATAAGATAAGATATTGGTTGCAAAGAGAATGCCGATATGATGTGGTATACGAGGGGCGATCGAAAAGTAATAAAAATTGAAATGTTAAGCGGGTGGCAGAATTTGATGAATCGAGTTGGAATGTGGTTGTTAGAAATACGGAGAGTAGTTTGATGTATACGAGGGGTGATTGGAAAGTAGTAAGATTTAAAATGCAAAATCTGTTTATGAAAGATTAACGAATCGAAATAAAATGTTGTTACTACGGGTATAAATAGTGGTTTTGATGAATTTTAAGATTATTGGGATCTGATATTTTTAAGATGGATTTTTGAATGGGTTCGAGTCCTGAATTGGTGAATTTGAGTGTTTGGTGGTATTTGACGGTGAATGTATGTTATTTGAGAATTATCGGTTGTACATGAATTTTTCCAGAATTGTTTTTGAAAAACCATATGTTTTAGTTGATTTGAATATGGTAATTACTTTTTTTATTGCTTTTGATATGTTGCACTTGAAATTTGATTTATTTTTGATATTTTTAAAATTTTGTATAGTACTGATAGAAGAGAAGAACTATAACACGTGAAACGGTATCCCATCCAAGTACAAAACTCTCCTGACGTTGCTGTACATCGCATATCGAAATACGTACATAGTAAAGACACACATACGCTCGCCCCTCAAGATGCAGGTGAAAGAAGGTGAAATTTTTATAAAATCATTATTTCCGACTGTACATTAACCTTGCATTATCTTAAGAATTTACTCGAATTAGATAATTAATACTAGCATCTGATTAATTGCTTTCAATTCAATAAAACTTTCTTCAACAACATAAAAATACTTAAATATTCTCTCTACCCACTTTGCTGAAACTAATGAAATTTCAGCAAACTAAATAATTTATTATCAAAAATTAATTCCATCGGGATATAATCAACTAATCAACTAATAAACTGTCAGTGTACAGTGCTTATATTAGTAGCCAACTGCGACTCTAAAATACTTTACCGATACGATTCTAAACACTAGTGATTTATATAAAATAATAGCGTATTGTTTTATATGAAGTGGAAGTGAAGAACAGCCGAGGCACAAGAAATCACTTTACTCCTCATAAAACATGCTATTTTTTCTTCAAACATCGATTATGAATTAAATAAATGTTATTGTGATGTGCACGCTCACGCCCTCTTACGATGATAGGTTTAGTCCCTGGTGGCAGAGGAAAGGAGGCCTGCTGAGGATGGATTGAAAAGTGATAGAATAATCGAGAAGTTGTCCGCAGCAGTCTAGAGTGAGATAGAGAATTAGAGAACAAACGCCACGGATATATAACAAGCGGATCCAACACACGGATATGCTCAGTTATATATTAGATGAGCAAGTGATCAGATAAGAAAAAGAACAGTAACACGTTGTGAATTATAGTAGTGAGTTTATAGTAGTTAAGAGTTAAAGTTAGTTTATAATTATTATAAGGATTTATTATTGTAATTTAGTGGTTAATAAATCAGCGATTAGTGAAACTTCTTGTTGCAATTATTGAACCTGCGTTTGGAAGTGTTTACTGGAGTGTGTAAACACATAACATTATTATTTTTTCTTCAAATACTTTTAGTGCGGCAGTGAGCGGCAGTAAAAGTCTTATCTTATCTTATCATAACAGTCGTGTTTTGTTGACGTTTGAAGAAAAATTTTTTTATCAATGACTTAAGCAGAGTTATAATTGATTATAGGATATCTACGCTTGACGCCATGCTTGAAGGGAAACGAATAGCACAACCTTACTTCAGTTCCTTATAATGTCGAATATCAATATCATAATCACAAACCACAAGGTTTTGAGGTTAAGTGATGATTTATTTTGCCTGGAAGCCATCAACTAACTAAAGTGAGGCCATATATTACTTGATTTCCCCCAAGTAACGACCTTGAAGTTTTGAAGGCGCTCTATTCAGATACGTACTGACAAAATGAGGCCTCTGTAGTTGGAAACCTAGCGGTAATTGGAGTTTCTGTTTGTGTGACAGAATCAAACACACACTGCTTAAGACTTGTTTCCGCATCTTCTGTCTCCAGTCTCGGGGCACATGCAGCTAAGTCCCCTGAAAGATAAAAATTTTGTGTATTATATGTATTTTGAAACAGATCTAATTCAAGCGATGTGTTTCATCTTTCAAATATTTACGCAAAATTAACAACAATTGGTTAACCACACAATGGCTGCTGAGCATTACGAAAACAATAATTCATATATCTTACTTATTTTCTACTGGTTTGCAAATGATGAATTTGAATATGGGCGACTTAATTTCTGTTCTCAAATTTTTTCTCTAATTTCTCATGCTGTGCGTTGAGTACGCATTTAGAAGTCATGTAATATGGGCCCCGAATGTTATTATTGAGTGTCCTCAAACATAAACAGGGTTTCTCAAAAGTTTTCAAGTCGATGGTAGTCATATACAAAACTTAAAACTATTATTTTTAAAATATTTAAAAATTCGTGCACTTAAAATGCTATCATTATTTTACACGATCAGTTTTAAATTAATATCTATATCATTTAAATCACTTCCAAATTTTTGGGCCATTTGCACTGGGTATACGTTTTGTATACCTTGTTGTGTGTTAAATGATTCTGTCTAATGAAGAAGCCATTGTTGGTGCTAATGAAAAAATAAGAATATTTTGAAAATTAAACGTATCCATTTACTTTTGTGGTCAGTTTATAGGGATTTTTATCAAGTAATGATGGAAACATTGTTAGCTAAAGACTTTTGTCTTGGGTTCTTCTTCTACGCAGATGTCATTAATAAGTTTTTCGTTTTTTTTTCAAGGATTTTCTCTTATTTATACAATTGTTAATTTAAACAAAAACTATTTCTGCCACTGAATTCTATCACCGATGTCTGGAGATGAGCTACCCCCAACCAGCAATTTTACCGAATCTCTTCTCTGTCAAGAAACTAGGGATCTCTTATATGCTTAATATTTAATAAACCGAGTCCTTTACATTCCCTCTGAAGGATGATAAGTCCATTACGCAATCCTCGCCTAAGATTCATAGCTTCTGCGTGTACACTGATATGCAAGCCGCTAGAATATAGGGCTAGATAGCTATATATCCTTGGGGGCTACCCATCCAAGTACTAGCCGCAATTAGCCATCGCTTTATTAATCGTTCATTGAATATGTATAACAATAATTTACTTCCTGAAATCAACGCTAATGTATAGAGATTACTTTAGATAAGTATACTCAAAATAACTGAAAAGTCAAAAAAAATCAGTCAGTCTGATAATACCATAAAAGCCGTTACTAAATTTTTAACAACTATTTTTATCAAGTTGCCATGGAAGATTTAATCACTTATGATGGTATCTGCCGGTTGGTGCAACATGTCCAAAATGAATCCCTAAACTGTTGGTGATATGTGGAATAGGGTTTTCCCACTAATTTTATTTTAACAATTTGTGTCGTGAAAATGATATAATAAAACATTTTATTAATTTACAACAATTTACTTTTGTAATAAGAATTATTTCTAAGAAAATATCGTTAAAACAACTTGCTGATAATTTCACAGCTTTTTAAAACGGGCATTTTTACTCGCCAGAATTACGTATCTACCCGGAAAACCAATGAGATTATGGTTATAATTAGTTTGCAACAGATTCTAACTGTGTGTTAAAGAAAGATTTCCTCTAAAACTTTTCAGAATTTCAATTTGTAATGCTTGTACTGTGATTGGTCTAAAGCAGTGGACGTGTAAATATTGGCCAATCAGAATCCAGATAAATGCCGCACTAGTTATTCGTGAAAGCGTCGGATGTTAATATTTTGTACTGTAGTTTAGGTTTAACCTTCACCGACATTACACATCAGATGACTAACCTAAAACGTTAAATTTATATTTTTATGTTTGTATTGTTTGGAGTGAAAATATTATTTTATCAGTTTCTGGTTTATTAATTCTACAATCAAAATGGAATCAATTGGAAGAGGGATATGTTAAAGGTGCCGCTGATAATTTACCTAAAGCAGAAAAGTGCTGAGTGCTGTCAATAAATAGAGGTTATGTTATGTTAACAGAGACCAAGATTAATAAACAATCTTGAACAGAGATAACATCTGCGATTGGATTTCAGGGTGTTGACGTCACAACGCGCCAATTTATGGCTGTTTAAAATGAACCCAATATTTTTCAAACTTCAAATATTTTTTTGTTACTATTAGTAAAATTAATAAGATAATAAATATGCCATAAATCATTTTTTTACGTGAGTTAAGTATTTCAGCAATAATTTTTTTTTCTGGGAAAACCCTATTAGAATTAATTTTGAAGTTATTTTACTCCAAATATGGTCAGCAAGCGTTGTACTTACCTGCAACTAGATGAAAATCATCGTATATAAAATTGACCACGGATTTTGCAAAATCGAGAATGAATTCGGGAAAATTTTTCTGCTTATCCTCCAAACAGTCCTTGGCACGTTCTATGGATTCCTTACTGCATTCTTCAATATTAGCAATGAATTCATCTTTAGGAGTACAGAATATAGGTTTATTTTGAATACAAGTCTTCATCTCATCATGTGAATTCTAGAGCAATTGTATAGCATTATTAATTTACGGAGTATTAGAGAATAGTATATTGTGTTATTAGGAGTAAAAGTGATACTTTTGTAACGAGTCTGTAGGATTATAGACGAGTTTGTGACTCGTGGTCTTTAATCCAAATAAAATACTACCTTCTGATAATTAGTGAATCAGGCCTACAGGAGATACCACGTAATTAAAGGCCCCAAATACTTTACTCTAGGGTGGCGTGGAAATAAGTATAATATGCAATATTCTCGCTTCTCGAAAAATCTCGTTATTTTATAAGGGTGAGAGGGTGGTAGCGGTACAAGTGGAGTTTAATAACTACTGCTTTAGCGTTATGCATTGAACTTTAAAATAAATTATAGAGAAGATGACGATTAATTGTATTAACCGGAATCCTTATGTGTGCGCCTTATTTCCCACAGTACTATTCTTTTTAGGAAAAAAAGTGTAGAGACATTTTTGATAGAGAACTTTATAAGGAATAATTTTTATCAAAAAGTGACCCGTTCTCGAGATAATCTAGAATGCTTCAAAATGGGAGTGGAAACGACGTCCTAGGTGATGAAGCACACTATTTAGGTGTGGGAATTTTTCGGTTCAGCAATTTTTATGCTATCCTTAACATTTCTACCAATTTTGAAAACTTTCTGAATTTTGTCCGATATAGTAGAATGGATCGGGCAGAAAAAAGATCCTCAATTCGTAATCCTCAAATTGAATAAAAAATTTCCCAATCGACTAAGTCGGGTCTCGGCATTGTTTCCCCACTTACCATTTAAAAATACGGGAAACCAGTTTTTCGTCAATAAGTCGGCGGGTGTTGATTCCACAAAAAAAATATACGTCCTAAAAATGAAGAACTTGACAAAACACGTAATTTTGGACGTCTGACCATTATTTAGCGAGATATTGCGAATTAACGCTTCAGGAAAGAAGGGCAAATTTCTTTTAAACTTCGATAACTCGTGACCGGAGAGGTGGATCGCAAAAAATCAAAATGAAATTCCTTCAGTTTTTCACCTAGAATTGACTTTTGCGAAAAATTCGCGGCTGGCGCGCGAAAAATGTTTTGATCTTTTTTTCAAAAATGTTTTTGTCATGAGGGGGAGGGGTGGGGGGAATAATTTTTATGTCAATCGATTTTGTGGAATCAATACCCGCCGACTTATTGACGAAAAACCGGTTTCCCGTATTTGTAAATGGTCCCCTCCCCCCTCTCGTCCCTCAGATCTTGGAACGTAAGTGGAGTAACAATGCCGAGACCCGACTTAGTGGATTGGGAAAAAAAAAATTCTTCAATTTGAGGACTACGAATTGAAAATCCCGATCCACCCCACTAATATAAATTGTTAAATTACTGAACTATTGTTACTTATTTGAATTTGCCAAATCCGACAGAATATATTGGCCACTGCACTGGTCTTCTGCAACGATGTTGGTTGAAATATCACTAGTTTAAAGAGGATAGGTAGAGGATGTATCGAAGTGTCTCTTAATAATAAGGTAGGTGTGACAAAAATTTCAACAACAGAAAATATTCTACAAAATAACCCTACTAGTTCGCATGTTACTCCCAAATTCAATAATAATTGTACTAATCGTCGGAAATGTCAATATTTTTAAACAGTTTACGGAAAAAGATGTTTGTTATTCTAAGTTCTAATGACTTATTATTTATAGGTGCTTACCTGTAACTTCTTTGCTTCATCTATGCGTCCATTGAGAACACATTCTAAAACAATTATTGGACCTATCCATGAAATAAATTCATCGCTTATGTCAGACGAAGTTTCCCTCGCTACTCTGTTCAAAGCTAAAATTATGTGAATTTCATAAGTACAGATATTGTTGACATAAAATACAATTTCTGCCTTAATTGATAAATTTGCATGTTTTCCAACATCAGGTTGTGGTAGAAAAAATTATTTGGTAGCTAAATCACGCATCAAAAATAGTTTTGCCAATTGTAGCTGATAGATTTGTAAGACCAAATTTTCTATACGAGAGAAGCTAATATCATCTGAATTTTCAGAATTGGAACGTAGAACATTCAAAAGTCTTATTACATATATTTAGTATATAATGTCACGTACCTCGTCTTTTTACCAGATGTGTGAAGCCAGTTTCAAAGGGCCAAGCACCTTGAGTGAAACCTATAATACACGAAAAATTATGAATTAGTGTTTGGAATAAATAACGAGCACATTTTTTTGTTAATTATTATACAAACAATGCGGGTGAGCACCATTATTTTAGGGAACAAAGTGTTTTGTCCTTACATGTAATTGATCATTAAGAGTTATTATAGTCTTTGTAGATTTCAATTGCTTCAAATATATTATTATGGACTGTTTATATTCTTCTTCTCCTCGCTTTCCTTCTAAATTTGCTTGAAATATCATAGATTATTTGTCCTCCTGGTCTATTATTATTATGCCGTTCTTTAGATTTGGCTTGCTATGACCGTTTCCTGTCCACCCCAGGATCCGACTTTTCTCAGAACTTCTAAGAACGTTTAGAGCTTTTTCTTATTGATGTTGATTATGATCATATCGGTTATTAGTGTGGACTGTGCAAGTAAAAGCCTCTTATATCATCAATTGTAGCCCCAATTGGGCGTTATGTGCACGAACAACTCCTTTGAGTTAAATTTCAGCCCTCATTAGGTGTTATGTACGTGTAAATGAACACAAGATAGCTTTTGTTATGTTCGAGCAGGTTTGAGACCCTTGAGGATTTTCTTGACTTAATTTGTAGTTGAGTGAGGTTTGGGGGGGTCGTACTTGAAAAGGTTGGACCAGGCTAAATTGCTTCACCCTGTATAAGTCCCTGTCGATTGCTATCAATTGATAATTCAGCTAGCACTTTTGATTTTTTGGATTTATTATTGATGGCAGGGTTACTAGTTACACTCTGTATATATTAGCATTGGATGCTTTGAATGTACTTGATTTAAGTTCAAAAGTTAAATTCACTTTCAATTGAATTTGCTTTGTGTGTCAGGTAATTTCTTAACACTTTTGAATATAAGATTTATATCGAAGCTCTTAAATTAAACGGAACACCCTATGTCTTTGTAAATTAAAACACTTTGTTTTAAAGAGAAATTATAAATTTTATTATTAGAAAGGAACAAGTTCAAGTAAAGAAAATTAAATTATTATTCTTTTCAGTACAATTCCTAGATAGTAACTTTTCGAGAACGAATGAATTCCGGGTTGGGAGATTTAATTCGATTTGCGTTTTGTTTTAAAATGTCAAAAATTCACTTAGATTAGATGCGCGGTAGCACATTAAATTTATTAAATTAAATGTCTGAAAATATTCACTTACAAAATTAAAAAGTCTTTTTTACTTGGTTCCGGCCAAGGAAGTAGTGCGCGCACTGGAGATTCGTCCTCGTAGTACTGTTATTTACGCACGCATGTAAATATGGAATGTGGTTATTTCGTTTGTCGATAATTGGACGGGGGTAATTATGAAGTTGAAGTGAAATGAAATTGTGCTGATGCGTTGGAACGAGAATAAGCGGTGTCATTAATTTGGAGTTGTGGACTATTATGAAATCGATAAAATAGTTGAAGCGCGAAATTGAGTAAACTTTAAAATTGAATGGAAAATAATTTATAAAAAGTTTATGAATACGAATTTGGAATTTATATCGAGGGTACGAAAAGAGAGTTGGACGTTGAGTGCTAATATATTGGGGCGGTATTTTTTAGGTGAGTAATATGAAAAATTTAAATTGTAAAATTGACGGATGAAATATTGTAATGTGTTTTTTGATAGTTTTGGGTTATTCTGGAATTATTGGAATTTCGTGAATTCTTTCAGATTTTTCGTGAGGTAATTGTAGTTTTTGCTTGAAATGAAAATGAAAGGTACTTTTCTATTGTGATTTGTCCTTTTGGACCGAAAGATTGAATTTTTTGATTATTTTTAAAATTTGTCTTGTCTTATAGGGAGGGAATGGAATGTATAATACATTCCATTCCCTCCCTCCCAACAGGACCCATTAGTTGTTTGCATACATTATGTGTTTTTAGAGGGTACTATTACTATTATTATTGTTAGTATTATTATCCGTTAGTTTTTCATGGAAATATATATGACTTTTTCTAATGAAACTATAAATATTCAGATAGCAATTAAGCCATATCTATCACATGCAATATAACGAATTATGCTTTTTTAATAATACCAATAATACGTCAAAATACTTATCTAAATTGGATTTGAGATTTTTATTTTCTTTCCTTTTCCTAATTCACACCGATTTATTGCATTAGTATATTGTACTACACATTAGAAAGAGTTTCATTAACAACACATTTTTATAAAAATAAAGGGAGTCCTAAGATATATGTATTTTCTAAATGTATGCCACTCGTACAGCACTAGAAGTATATACTGCTGTACTATACATTTGAAATTGAAATCTTTCTGTAACCACTTAAAGCTGAGAGAGGTACCATCCGTCTTCGGTCACGGTCTAAGAGATTCTCAGTGTAGTTTATTTAACAGTTCAGGCGTCAGCGTCGTGTAAGTGATTAATTATATTATCATTATCCAGTTGTGCCCCTATACGTAGCACATTACTTCATGAAAAAATTAGAGTAGGGTCATCGTTGAGTAATAACGTTCTATAATTTATAAGAAATTATTACTGCAATATATTGAAAACTCTGTTTCCCGGCGCATTCGCCAAATTGTCGAATTTAATTTGTTCACCTAAACCATTATAACCCTCATAACTTCTATATTTTTAAATTCACAGAAAAATTTGTTAATACAAGTTTTAGGTATTTTTTTCCAAATTCTAAATTCCAAATATGCAATGAAAAGATCTGGAAGATGGAAAATCTGAGACAGAGAGTACAGGACAGGCTACATTTTTGTATCTTTAATTGGAGCGCGCATTATATTTTTATAAATACGGGAAAGTACAGATTGTCCTCCTAAGGGGGGTGGTTAATGCCTCGTCTGGAGAGGGGGATCTCAAGATGTGTGTGAAACTTAACGAAAACATGGAACAAAAAGAATGACAAATATATTGTTTTTTTTTTTATTTCTGTACGATGAATAGTTCGAAAGGGGATATAATGTTTAAATCTCAAAAACAATAAGTCTGGCGCACTAATGCTAAAAAAATTTTTTGAGACGTTTCGTTCTTGTACAAATGCTAAATCACATTTTAATTTGTTTTACTCCCTTTCATAATAGTGTAGGGGTGGTATTGGGGGTGATAGTAAGGGGGTGGGTGGGGGGATGTGGCTGATGTCATGAAAAATTTTCAGACCTTGACTTTTCGTACATGCCCTAAATTGGAATTTTATGGACTCTTATCTGCTTGCTTTGCCTATTTACCCTTATTTACCCCATTCACCCCCGAACCCTTCAACGAAATTAGATCAAAATATAATCTAATTCCATATCTCGTTATAATACATAAGTCTACCAAATTTAAACTTCCCGGTTCCAGAGTAAACGTGCGCACAAAAATGTTACAGACAGACAGAGACCGACCGACAGATAGGAAATTTTTTTTCGCTCAAATTTAAAATCTCGACGTTTCAAGACATTTTAAGCCTATTTCAGCAAAACAAGATTTTTTTTGCGTTACTATACTTCCACTGGACGTGGATGTAAATATTAAAACTAAGAAAAGACATTACTTCACTTCTACTTCTACTTCTGTATCTACTTAATAATGAACAAAGATAAACGGGACATAAATAAATTTCTACTGACAGGAAGCGGTACCAGTTTGTCAGAATCAAATTGAGTTTCGCTTAGGCTGCTTAAGCCGCCTGCAACTTGAACAGTAGGTTGCGCAGGCCTTGTTAAAAATGTATAAATAGTTAGATAGAACTTACCTAGAAGCATAAAAAAATTAAGAACCAATATCCACTTCATTTTAGAAAACACTGGAATTAAACAGAACTTTTTATAATTGTTTCAACAGAGGTGTTATATGTATTTGCCGAGTAGCGCTCATATTTATACCAATTTCTACAATTAGCAATGACCGATAATAAATCGAGGGCTGTATTAAAAAGTGATAAAATTTAATATAACAGTTAAAATCGCGAACAAATACATCGTGTGAGTAAAAAACTGAGTTTTATATCCACACGATCACGTTTCTAGTTCTTATATTTTTTATTATATTTTATGCAACCTCTTAAAAATAAGATTATTACATAATAGGTAGACTGTATTCACTACATTAAATGAAAAACCTTGGACATTTTTAAATATTATTTTAGGCCTTTTCCCCTGATTTCTAATGTATAAGGGCTGTGACTGATCATACTATGACAGCATTGTTATTGTTTGACATACTGTATTATTATTCTTTTCTGTTATTTGGGTTTTCTACCACATGTATTATCCTCTTCAAAAACCTAAATAACAGGAAAGAATATTCGTAGAATGCCACAAATAACTTTTGGACGATATATTGTATTATTATTTTATTAAAATGGGTATACAGATAAGCGGAAAAGTTTGATATATTTTGCCTTTATGTTAAAAATAATAAAAATAAAGTCATTTCTCTTTAAGATAGCTCCAAAACGGGAGCCGAAACGTCATTATAGTTAGAGACCCAGAGACTGTTTCCTTTTGATGTTATCCGATTTTGGACGCACTTTTAAAATTAACTCTGTATTTTCTAAGAGGTTTGAATTTATTACTGGAGGGCGTATATGATTTGCGCTTGTGTTTATCCCCTATATTAATTTTTCACATCAGTTCGCTGATGTAAGATATTTGTATTTTTTTGGAATGTATCTCAAAGTTCAGATTTTAGATTGATGTATGGTGATTACAACAGTAATGTTACAAATGTATCTTATGCAGTTAGTGTTACCTCCTTTCCCTGATTATATATTTTTTGGGAAAGAATTGAGGTAACATATGCGGACGACTAGCTGGTTTAAGCCGGAGCAAAGAGTCGTAGATTCGGAGTACTTGTAAGAGAAATGAGACTTACCCTAAATATAACATAACAGACAAATTTTTGTTTTGTTCGAGAAAAAGAGACAATGAAAAATTGATATTATTTGGGCACTATCTATAGTTGATAGTTAGTTGAGAGAGTTAGACGAGACCGAAATGATTGGTAAGGGAAATTAAAAAAATTGAATAAAATGAATGATAAAATATATTACATAAATAAATAAATAAATTTTATAATGTGAAGTTATGTGAAATATAAATTTAGGTGAAATTTTGTGTTTATAAAATTGTATTAGCGAACAAAGAATAATTTAGTGTAGAATAAATGTAAATTTATCCACCTCCATGTTATTTATTTTTTTCTTGAAAGCTAATGTTACATGGCCTATGTCCATTTAACAATTTTATATAATAACTGATATTTTACTTATATTTGGCACGATCTGTATAGCGTTTTGAATCAGTTTTTGTAAATGAGACTTTTCAACTATCAGAATTTTCTTTATATAATTGCTAAATTATTACACGTTGTTTTATGTACCTATTTTTGTATCTTAGGAACTCAGTCATGTTTTTAATACTAAATTATGTATCTCTGTTACAGCACTTCATAACCAATTCTCTACAACTCTACAAAACATTTACATTCATTTATATTTCATTTTTATACTTTGTTTACTATGTACATGTGGTTATTTTCTATAACCTTGAAACTTGCTCATTACATAGTGTATCCTATATGATGTAATGTAATTACTGGATCTTTACAATACAGTTTATAAACAATTTTGCAATTTATTACCACAGTTCGCATTTTTGGTTATGTATACAAATTGCAAAGTAACTTGTCGGTTAGGATATAAGTTTGTCAAAGTTGGCGCGATATTATTTTGGAGCAGAGTTAAATAATTGTCTCCGTTTAAATTGCCATCAATGAAAAAGGGGCTAATGACATGGTTTCCAATTATCCCCACCCAAACATTAACCTTTTTAGGATTTTGCGCATTAGCCCAATAAAATGGGACGAAATTTATCGATTTGGATGAAATAATTCACACCGGGCTGAAATTTTAGGAACAGGCTTAGTTTGTGGTAATTTTTTAACATATCAAAATTCATCATTGATCGTTAATTTGATCATGGTTCACGAGTAACAGCTGTTTAAAGCTATGAGCAAAAATTTCTGTTTTACTATAAATTAAGATTTTCCTACAAGAACTGTGCATAACAATTTTTTAAAAAAAATATGGGCCCAGTATGAAGCGACTCAGAAATGCTCACAAAATAACTTCTGATGCTTCAAAAAGTGAGAAAATATTATTAAATGTACTTTTTTGTACTTCAAATGTGACGAAATTTGCTAAAAATTAAAAATCAACCGCGTTTTCAATCGTCAGTTCCTTGTCGCTACTTATTGAAAATCATACACGAAAAAATGTTTTTTGTAGAAAATTTTGTAAGCTTTCATTTAGGTCTTATGAAATTTTGTCGTAAAGTCAAAAGAAATGATGATATATATAAAAAAATGAATTAAAAAATAATATTGGTTCAATTTTTCTGACCAAAAACAGTTTTCAAGAACTTTTCTTTTCTTAAGAGAATATATCTTGCGAACGACTTATGCTATTGCATTACTTTTATATGTATTTAAACTAATAAAAATAGGTCAAAACCAATTTAAAAAAAATTGTTATGCACAGTTCTCGCAGGGAAATCTTAATTTATAATAAAAAGGAATTTTTTTTCATAGCTTTAAACAGCTGTAACTCGTGAACCATTCATCATATGAAGGTTACTTAGAGCTTCTTTTACATATAATTTAATTCTCTTCAAAAAACTTTAGTGTCATTATTGTCTAAAGCCAATCAAAAATAACTGTTTGTCTAAATGCACTTGAAAATTACAATTTTTCATGTTTTTCCCTTTTATCTCCATTCACTCGTTATCAAAACGATTTTGTACACATACCAACATATTCAAAATTTTATTTTCTTTAACTTTCATTAGATACACTATATGCTTAAGAGTTCGTTTTCGAGTTTTTATCGATTTTATCATGAAACAAGTGTTTTGATAGCGCTCTATAAGAATGTTTAAAAATTCGCATCTCTGCCAGGATTGATCGAATGGAAATGAAAAATAAAAGGAAATTGTTTGTAGTCGAACTCTCTACAACTCTCATTTGAAACATTTGCGATCCGAACGACCATTTTTGAGATTTTAGCGAAGAACGCGCGCATTTCCGTTGAGTCGCAAAACTGTCAAAATTTCAAAAAATCTATCTCGGCTCCAATAGGTCATATGAAGTTAAAAGAAAACGAAATTGTGCGGATTTTTATTACCTATAATTTTCATGTGTACATATTTTACAGTAAAGTTGCGAAAAACCGATCTTTTTACCTATTTTCTCCCTCCCCACCCCTCCACCGACACCTATTAGTGAGGACTATTGATGTGTTAAAAAGTATCACAAAACAAGCCTGTTCCCAAAATTTCAGCACGCTCTTTATTAATTCATCCAAATTTTCCCATTTTATTGGGCTATAATAATTCTCTCATCCAGTGAGGATTTTCATTAGCCCAGTAGCGACAGTTTTGACGATTAACATGGCCATGAAGATTAAAGTGGACTTGTCCGAAAAATAACACATTTTCCAGTTGAATAACATTGTTATCTAACCCTTGAATCATTTCTTCACAAGAGTACATTCTTCTTTCAGAATCATCCTCACTTAGCTCCTGAATTGGGGTCAGTTTTAGGGATGCATTTTATTTTCTTTTAATCCGTTAACAATTGAGGAATGGGAAACATTCGATGCTAAGGCTGCTAGTCGATTTGAATTATGTGGGTTTTCTTCAAACTCAAGCAGTATATCTAATTTGGCATGTTACTCATTGCATTGGAAGCTGCTTTTTATGTGCCGTACATGTTCATTTTAACGAAGCTGCTGTTCAATTTGGCTAATTGTATTTTGGGATATAGGCGGCAAATCAGGAAATTTTTCTTGAAATAAGCGAACAACTTTCTTCTGTGATCGCAGTCTATCTCCGTAACCAACCATCTGTAAAATTATTATTTTATGCATTTCGTTTAAATAAACCATGTTTAGAAGTTGCAGTTGGTAAAACTCAAACAATACGCAAAACACTGACAACTACTTGTTGGCAAATATGACAACTATTTATTTCTGTCAATCTCTACGGCTTTTTCAATAAAACTGGCAATGCCAGCTATGAAGAATGTTGACGTTTTTATGTCTTCTTTTTATTTGATAATGTTGAAAAAGAATATGAAATGGTTTTTGCTAGCTTGCAAGAACAAAACGCTGTATTATGTTTTCCGTTTGTTGTAGAGAATTTCGTCAAGTAGACTGTTAATTTTTGCATATTAAAATCATAGAATTTTTCAATAGAGAATGAAAAGACTTTTCAAATGAGGTATCACAAACCCCTACTTCTCATTTAAAAATTTAGGGGTTGCAACTTTCACTCGAAGGGGAATTTAGGGATGAAATTTGTACATTGCAGGATGTTATTTCAGAATCCAAAATCGGCGTATCTAATATGTGCAATAATTGAGATACTGAATTCATTCCATTTGGCTGTTCCAGACTCTATGTGAAGTCTTGATTTTATATACTTTCGTTTTGGGGAGGTATAGAAATATTTGTTAACAATATCAAAAAACTCATTTTTTATTTCTATCTTACATTCTGTCAAAAATAAATAAACGTATAAGTATTAGTAAGATGATTCCTTTTTGTCACAAGGGCGCTTCATTGCATTGATGTAGTCTTCTCTGAACTTGTCGAGGTTTGTTGATCTGTCACAGGTGCTCTTGATCATGTCGGTGAAACAACGGCTAGCGGGAATAAATTTCCTGGAAAGAATAACATTGTGATGTAAGATAAATTATGAAATGCTAAATGCAGTGAAGTTTGAAATACATTTAAAATTGAAAGAGTCCTGTATCTACAGGCAGACAAAATCGGTTACGCGTATTTAACCCAACACTGCCTAGACTGCACCGTTTGCCAAAGACACATTAACGGTGTCCTCCATTGTAGCCGCAATTCGATCGCAAACTTATCACTCGTGAAAGTGATCAGCAGCGGAGGTAATTAATATCAACGATTCTATCAATAAGGTACAGCTTGCTGTCAGAAGGTGAAATTTTACAACCCTTAAATTATTCGAATATTTCGCTATGGTATATTCGCAGTCTCCGATGCAATATTTGTGAATTTAGTCAACTTGTTTATGAATTAAATAGGGATAACAACGAAACACCGAGATATACTCTATCTTCGGTCTTACAATAGGTGGTACATTATTCCCCACAAAAGTATTTACAAAACCACCTGGTACTCACCCGATGGTGTCACAAGAAACAAAATAGATCATATAGCCATCAAAAAAACATGGAAGAAATCATTATTAGATGTCAGATGTTACCGAGGGGCAGACGCAGCCAGTGATCATCAACTCTTAATTGGAAAACTGCGTCTAAAAATTTCAAAATGTATTCGACCAGAGGCGCAAGACAGATCGAAATATAACGTAGAGTAACTGAAAGGTTCAAGAATTCAAAAGGAATTTGAGGAAAATCTGGCTGGGAGACTGAGAGAAATAAACGAAACACCGGATGGCATGAGCACATGGATAAAAATGAGAAAACCACCCTTGAAATAGCAGAAGAAACAGTTGGTCTCAAAACACATAGCAAAAAGCCATGGATATCCGATACCACCTGGGATATAATAGCGAAGAGAAAAGACAAAAAGGGAGCCGTAATGAACGCCAGGAACGAAGAAGAAAAGGACAGACACAATAGAGAATACCGGGAGCTTAATAAGGCTGTTAAGCGAAGCGCCAGACAAGATAAACGACGGTGGGCCGATAACCTTGCCCAAGCTGCAGAAGAAGCTGTTGAAGCAGGGAATAGCAAAGAGCTTTATAGAATCACCAACTGTTTAGCAAATAAAAATAAACCGAAAAACCACCCTATCCTGAAAGATAAAAACGGCCGGCCATTAAACAACCCAGAAGACCGACTAAAGAGGTGGCATGAGCATATCAGTGAGACAGTCGGCCCACCCTCACAAGAAGAAGAAGAACCACAACAGATAGCAGCACCCCCCAGTAACTGACATAAGAGTAACAACTAACGAACGCAGCCTCCGAGCAGTCAAAAATGCCATCAAACTCTTAAAATCAGGAAAAGCCCCTGGCCCCGACAATATACCACCTGATTTATTTAAAGCCAGTGAATACAGAACGGCCCAACTTTTACACCCAATAGTAGCTCAGGCATGGAACAAGGAGAAAATACCGGAAAGGTGGAAAGAACTTAATTGTTAACCTTCGTAAAAAAGGTGACCTATCTATATGTCAAAACTGGCGCGGCATAACCCTGCTAAACACTGTCAACAAGCTACTGGCTATAGTAATACTGAGAAGGTTAAGGACCCCTCTTAGACTCAACCATCAGACCGGATCAAGCTGGATTCCGCATCGGTAGATCTTGCACTGACCAAATCAACACCCTCAGGATAATCATCGAGCAATCCCATGAATGGCGCTCGCCACTCTTCCTGGTCTTCATAGATTTTGAAAAAGCGTTTGACACCGTGGCCCACAATAAAATCTGGGAAGCCACGAGGCAGAAAGGGATCCAAAGAAAAATAATAAGTATAACAAAAGAACTCTTTAACGGTGCAATATGCCAGGTATTGCACAGAAGGCAAATGAGTGAAAAAAATTTCTGTTAGCAGAGGAATGAAACAAGGATGTGTACTCTCACCACTGTTATTTAATATTACACTAGACAGCGTAATGAGAGAAGTAAATCGTACGTATGGGGGCTCACGGGTAGGCTAGAAGACCTGGATTATGCAGACGATATCTGCCTCATGTCTCACACCTTACGGGATTTTAAGGTGAAGCTCGAGTCCCTGGAAAGAGAGGCAACTAAGGTAGGACTGAAAATAAACACCAGTAAAAGCAAAGAAATGCGCTTTATGACTCTGAATTAAGAAGATCTATATGTTCAAAATTCACTAATAGAGAGAGTCACCGAATTCGAGTACTTAGGTAGCATAGTCAATAATACAGGAGGAACGGATCGTGATATACAACAGACTCTTAAAAGCGAAGAGAGCGTATGGTGCTCTTAACGGCATCTGGCGCTCCTTCGTATACTCGAAGAGAACCAAACTACGCCTATTTAACAGCAACATCATATCAGTCCTACTATATGGATGTGAAACGTGGAAGAGTAATAAATCCACGGACTACATGATACAGGTCTTTGTCAGCCGGTGTTTGCGCAGGATAATGCGCATATTCTGGCCAAATCAAATCGCTAACAGGGAGCTATGGAATATAACAGGACAGAGAGAAATACGACTGGAAATAAGATCGCGGAAGTGGAAATGGTTAGGCCACACACTTAGGAGACCAGAAGACACTATCTCAAGGGCGGCCCTTGATTGGAACCCCCAAGGCAGTCGAAGAGTAGGACGACCAAAGGTGACATGGAAGAGAACCGTGTTAAAAGAAGTAACGAAAATGAACAAGACAAAGAGAAATAAAAGTACTTGCCAGGAACAGAGTCAGATGGCGACAATTTGTGGAGGCGCTATGTTCCTTAATGGAATGATGGGACTTATCATCAACAACGAACTATATTTAGATACTTACATTATTAACTAAGAATAGCGAAAGTAAATTGATGTCTAATAGGTAGAAAAGATATCAGCACACTTAGATACAAAGTGTCCCAAGAGTGCGTCAAAGTCCATTATCGGCCTTATTAGAAGACTTTGAAAAATTATTTTTTTATGGAATTGGCATAGTGTAAAAGGGCGCACAATTTAAAAATATTTTGAAATATACAGGGTGACTCACTACAGAGGATCATCTTCGAGGTTATTCTTTTAAAATGGAACACTCTATATATTTTTACATTTGTGAATTCGACGTAATATTACCTCCAGATTTTTTGTTTTTGACGTGCCGTTGCAGAGTTATTCTAAAAAATATGAAAATTTTGGTCGGAACAAGGTTTAACAAATTAATTCGCTGTGTGTGTATCTGTGTGTGTAGAATCTGGAATGCATGCGAGAAAGGGATCAGTTATATACAGCTGCAACAATAAGTAATACAAATGAAGACTGAGAAATATATAAGAAAAAACGAAACGAGGTAATATCTTTACTAAGAAGACAAAAAAGGGACTATTATGAACGAAAAATCGACGATAATAAAAAGGACTAAAAAAATATGTGGAAAACATTGAAAGAAATATGTCAAAACAAAAACCACTCGGCACCAAAAAAAATTGTTTAGGAATTAAGTAATTGAAAATGACTTTATAATAGCGGAGAAGTTTAATGAATATTTTGTACGTAGTATTAAAATTATTGAAAGTATTCCGAAACAAAATGGGTATGAGTTACATTCTTTAGAAGTGAAAAATAAATTAACAGAATTTAAACCTATTGAAATGCACAATCTGAGAAAAATTATATCTGACTTACCTAATAAATCAGGTATTGATGGTATATCCACAAGAATTATGAAGACTGCTTTTGAGGTAATTGGTAATAGATTTTTAGATGTTATTAATAGCTCCTTACAGAAAGGAATTTGACCCAATAACTGGAAACTATCGATAGTTACACCCATTCCAAATATCCCGAATACAATAATATCTGAAGAATTTAAACTTGTTAATACTTTACCAGTGTATGAAAAAACTCTAGAATTGGTAGTAAAAGAACAATTGATTACACACTGTATGGATAATAACATTTTAATAGAGAATCAATCTGGATTTAGAGAAAGTCATTCTTGTGAGACGGCACTTCAATTCATTATATCGGACTGGGTTAAGACAGTGAGTAAAAATCAAGTTATAGTTATAGTTTTCTTAGACTTTAAACGTGCATTTGAGACGGTGAATCGGCAATTATTGCTATCAAAATTGAAAAATATGGGTATTGGGGGAACTGTACTTAAATGGATTGAATCTTACCTAACTGCCAGAAAACAAAGAACACGATATGTAAATAGTGCATCAAACGTAATAGACAATGACTTCAGAGCACCACAAGGATCAGTGCTAGGACCTTTATTATTTGTGCTGTTTATAAATGACATATTGAAATCAATAAAAAATTGTAAGGTACATTTATTTGCAGATATTCTGGGCAAAAAACATATTCTAAATCATCAACAAGCTGGACAAAATATTGTATTAGACAATAAAAATTTAGAAAGAGTCTCGGAACTTAAATACCTTCAAATGTAATACTGACTATATAATAAAAAAAGTTGCAAAAAAGATTTATTTTTTACGTAGAATTTCAAATTATTTATCAATGTTCTCAAGAATATTAGTATATAAATCTATAATAGCTCCACATTTTGAATATTGTGCAACTCTACAGATATATTTAAATAACAATGATATACAAAAGTTACAAAAAATGCAAAACAAAGCTATGAGGATAATATTAAAATGTAACAAATATAGGCCCATAGACACAATGTTAAATGTTTTAAATTTTTTAAACGTTCGACAACGTATAGTTTTAAAATCACTACAATTTATATTTAAAATAAAACATGGTATGGCTCCAAGGTATTTATGTGATAAATTGAGTTTTGTACGAGAGACTCATGGATATAATACTCGCAATGTAAATGACATAGTGGTAGAAAGGCATGACGATTTAATGGAATCGAAATCTTTGTTCTGTAAGGGTATTCAGTTATTCAACAATTTACCAAAGGAAATAAAATATTGTGAAAAATACAATACTTTCATCAAATTATGTGTTAGTCATGTTAGAAAAGAATATTGATTTTTTTGTGATTAGGTTACGTGATATTACGATAAACTATATTAGAATATAGGTCGTTGAATGTTTGGGAATGAATTGTTGGGGATTATGTGATAGGATTATATTTTTTTGATGGATGGGTGAATGGCCAAATTTATTTCGAATTTTTGCAAGACAGCTTGGAAGAATTAGGGACATTAGGGAGAGAACGTGGTACCTCCATGATGGAGCACCTGTGCACCACACTGCAGCCATTCACGAACATTTAAACGGCGCTTTTCCAAATGGTTGGATAGGAAGAGGAGGACCCCATAGTTTGTCTGCCAGAAGCTCTGATTTGACCTAAATAAACTTTTTTTTGTGGAGCTATGTTAAGGACAAAGTGTACAAAGCTCCTATAACTACAAGAGAAAATATGAAAGAAAGAATAAGGGAAGTTTTTCAGGAAATTGCTATAGATATTTTAAGAAATGTTGTTAGATCATTTGACAATCGTCTACAGAAATGCATAGACGTACTGGGAGGCCACTTCGAATAGTTCCAATAAACACTAGTTATTATTTATTTCATTAAATTAGATTCAAAATAACCTTGAATTTTTAAAATAGTGCCAATTTTTGTATAACCTAATATCGTATTTTCTGTTCCTGTTATTTATGTCAACATTTTTGTAATATTAAACGATTATTTACAAATTTTTAAGATAGACTCAAATATGATTTAATTAAACTGTAAAAAAATACTACCAAGACACATCTAGAAAAAAATGTATTACTACTTTCAATTATTCTTACTTTATGTCAAAATCATGGCTACTAGATCAGTTCGAAACAAAAAGTATTATACTTTTTAATGGAAAAGTAAAAATATCTCTGGAAGTATCGATGTTAGGTATAGGACATTATTCACAAAAATCGTGGAGAATTATCGTGCCAATTCAAAAATACAATAATATACAGAGTGTTTCATTTGAAAAAATTGATAAAATTAACTTTGAAATGTCCTGAATTAGCGCTAGTATAAAATACACCCTGTATAATTATAATCAATATTTGGAGGTTGTGTCGTTGTAGTATCCCTTGTCTACATAATTGCAAATTAAATCTTCTTAATTAGGAGTAATATACACACAGCGAATTAATTTGTTAAACCTTGCTCCGACCGAAATTTTCATATTTTTTCGAAAAATCTGGAGATCGCTGAATTCATAAATGTAAAAATATATAGTGTTCCATTTAAAAAAAATGACCTCAAAGATGCTCCGCTGTAGCGAGTCACCCTGTATATTTCAAAATTTCGATAAATTCTTTACTTTCCTAAGTTTTCTAATAAGGGCGATAGGACACCCTGCATATCTCTAGCGACCAGCACCCTTGTACTGTACGTGATGCAAAATGTCTGGTCCTAATTTCTTACCTCATCGTCTGTTAAGTCTCTTCTGATAGGACAAAAATTTGCAAGAGGGGAAGCTATAGTTAAGGACATAGCTAAGAATAATTGATGCTCTGTAGGTTTAATCGATAAAACCTAGTTAACAAATGTGGATTTTAAGAAACTCTGCAAAATATAAAAAGAGTATATAGTGACAAGGAGCCTATCTAAAATGTAACCTATTATTGGTTTAAGTACTATCAAATGACTAATTGAACATATCTTGTTAGTTTTAGATCTACGTAATAAGGAACGCATCTTTTACATGACCGATCGGAGAAAGGGGATAAACGCTAAATCTCTGCAAACATTTTTTGATTAAAAAAAAATATATAAATGTAGTTGACGATGCTACAGTAACACAGAAAACGGATCGAACACAACTAGAGATGCAGGGAAAGGATGTAGATGATGGCAGTGACACCAGCTGATGATGATGGCATATCTCTTGGTGTACTGTATGAAAATAACAAAAAATTCACATATGTTGAACAATTTTTAACAAAACACTCTAAGTGTTAAGGCACATGTAGGTTTGAAGCACAATGAACGTGTGGATTGTTTAGCTAAGGAAAGCATCGATACAGGAATAAATATGAGCTACAAAATATGTCTTACTGATGCAGTTAATTTTCTTAGAGGTAAACTGAGAAATAAGTGGGAATATATATGGAAAGAATCGGCTTTCATAAACCCGACTAGATACTCGCTAATTCATTGTGAATTACCGTACAAGTTTTGGCATGATAATTATAACTGCTCAAAGAAGTATATCATCACAATTATACGAATGAAATTTGGTCATGCATGTTATCCTGCACATTTGTTTAAAATTAAAATTGTTAACTCAGATATCTGTGAATACTGCAATGTCCCTGGTGATCTTGATCACATATTTTTTGGATGTATAAATTACGTAGTAGCCACTGATAATCTGTACAATAATATAATAAAAGAGAGCAACGTTTCGACACCCTTCAATTTACTTCACCTTTTATCCTTAAACAGGAAGGATATATTTAATCACCTAATTGTGTTCTTGCAAGAGAAGAAAATTAAGTTATAGGCTAGCTTTGTTTCCTTTGTTTTATATCTGTGTGTTATTATACCCTTCTATCCGTGGTCTAGTTTTGTGTGTGCTGAAAAAAATGTCCTGAAGCTCCCCTGGACGAGAAGTTTGTGACCTTTGTTATATCCTTTGTTTAGCCGGTTATTACATCATGTTTTTTTTTTGGTATGTGGGTAGGTTGGAGAAGGTTTTCTTTTTTTAAAATAAGTACATGGCTGGCTGAATGGCTTTGGTCTTAATGCCAAAAAAAAAAATTCTAAGTGCCTATGTATTTTTCTGCGTAAAATTATGTCCATTTGTGAATTACTCAATTCTAGAAAAATGTAGGACTGACAAGCATTCAAATTTACTTATGCCGAGGTTGAACGAGATATTCAGCGGACATGGAGTCTCATTTCCGGTCTCAACCGCGAGACCGAGAACGAGACTGGAAATACTTCATGATATCATCAGAAGCACTACTTATTCATACATGCAAGTAATAATTTTGATACCGTATCAATAACTGACACAAAGTTATTACATATAATGCAGGTACTTACTGACAAAATGAGGTCTTTGAAGTTGGAATTTGAGAACTATCATGAGTCTGAGTGGAAGTATCACTCAAACACTGAATGTAACTCCTTTGTACATCATATCTGTTGAATCTGGGGATACATAGGGCCAAATCCACTGAAATATAAATAAAAAAAATTTACGGATATTAATCAATATGTATTTTGAAACTAATATATTTCAAGAGAACTGTCTCATCTCAGCGCAAAAACAAATATGTACTTTTGGTTTTCATTTTTTTTTAATTTACAACAATTAGTTCGCTTTATCCCGGCTTCTAAAGATTATAATAATGATAATTTTATTCTTCTATCTCAGTTCTTTTCTACTACAAATTAGCGTATAGATGTACATATAGAAAATGTTGGTTTTTCATTCCTATATCATATGATCAAAAAATACACAGGGTGTTATATTTTAGGCCAGGCGTCATGTAACATCGTTTTAAATCGGACAAAAGATGTTACTGTTAGAACCAGTTCATTATAGGCCTCTTTTAGACATACTAATTTTAAAACCCCGGAAAACCTCCAAATTTGGCGCAATGTCGCTCAAAAATCATTTTTTGTCAATACCTTGGTTCTGAACGGCCGGCCTTACGAAAAAAAAATGGTTATCAAAGTTAATGATAAACAAAAATTCTCTATCGAAATGGTTCAGACATATTTTTATGTAGTATGAATATTCTTGGAGTTCTTGAAAACCATATTTCTTTTGTGATATTAAGTTATATTTATTTAAGTATTTTGCTACACAAAATTTTATTATTTTCTCTAAAATTTTACCAATACTCGATATCAAAGAAATAGGTCGATAGTTTTCCACTTTATTAGGATCACGTTTTTTAAAAATAGGTGTAATAATTGCCTCTTTTAAAGCTTTTGGATATATTCCACATTCAAAAATTTTATTAAAAATAAAAGTTAACACAAGGGAGATATAATTTTGACTTTCTTTTAGTATTTCACTAGATATATTGTCTTTACCTGGGGCTTTTTTAATTTTAATTCATTCATATGTCATTTTATTTCACAAGCATCAGTTGGAGATAAGAAAAAATTATGGTCCACCTACAGTGGTTCTACAATTTGAGATTCAGGCACAATTTTGTCAGCAATGTCTTTACCAATGTAATAATAATGGGTTTTAAATTTATTTATTTATTTTAATTTTTTTTATTATTTTCTATTGAATAAGGAATACTAGTTGCTCGTGTGCTTTTATTTGTAAACTCATTTATTGTTTTCCACAGAGTTATTGTATCGGTATTTGTAAAATAAATTTGTCTTTTGTAATAGTCATGCTTGGCTTTAACTTGTACAATAGTTCTTGTTCAGGCGGTAAACTTACATTCTCCATAATATTATAACTTTAGATGTACATGTACATATCAGTGGACTTAAAAGTAAGTTGACACTCTCTGAAGAGAACTTAAAAACATGTTGGCAGGTACCTATCCCTTTATTACTGTCTTTGCTTAAGTTTGGTTGCTTTGCCACGCTTTTAGAAACTAGCACAGTATTTCAAATATACACTACTTATGTCCTAATTATTAATTGTCTGGTTTTAATTGTTTATACACTTGATATTTTTTAAAACTTTCACTATTTTATGCAGAATATTTTTTTAGGTGCACTTCAGTTCAGTTCTGTCTAATTTCTTAAAGATTTTACCAATTATTATATAAATTTTAACTGGAGCGACGCTAAACTCAACCACACTGTTCAACGTTTACATACACATGATTAATAAAAGAGAAAACTCTAGAATAAGAGTCATAGAGTGTGTAAGTAGGAGAGAAAATGCGCTAGAGTCAGTTCAGTACAGTTCTGAGATGAGCCAAGTGACCAGATAAGAAAAATAACAGTAATAAGTCTTGAATTACAGTAACGAGTCTATAGTAGATAAAAGTTATAATTAGCGTGTTATGGTAAGGACTAATTATTGTAAGTAATTTAGTGACTAATAAATCAGTGGTTAGTAATAATTCGTGTTGCAATTATTGAACCTACGTTCGGGGTATTGGTATTTAAATATAATTCTGCAAGACTGACTTCAAATGAATTATTTAACTGTTTACTTCTTTTGTATAATTTCGAAAGTTTTTGAACAATTTTATTATTATAACTCACGCAGGAATAAAAATATTTTGAAAATCAAACATAACTATTTGCTTTTGTGATCAGTTTACGTAAATTTCTGTTAAGTAAAGATCGAACCAATGTTAGCTAAAAAACTCTTATTTTAGCTGAGATCGGTGAAATTAATGATCTTGAATTGTTTCATCTGACACTTCTCATACTTCCAGATTGTGACTAATAAATTTTTACTTCTTTCCCTTAAGCGAAAAATTTTCTCTCATGAATTTTGTGGTTTACAAATTAATTTAATTTTTCATTCAATAGGCATAAAAATAAGTCATTTTCTGGTTTCGATGCTAAATAGTAGACGTTATTTTAGACATGTTTTATACTTAAGTGTGTTGAGAAACCCTTAGAAACTACTAAGACAACTGCGATAACGATATAAATGCCATTGCCTCAAATTTTGGATGACTATTTTGGTAAAGTTATCAGAAAAGATTTGGCCATGCGCAAGGGTATCATCTCTCGGTTAAGAAACATGTCTAAAATTAGTCCATAAGTTTAGTTGGTCATATGGGGAAGTGGACATGATTTTAAAGTAACAACTGCTTCCTCCCCGTATGATAAAAAAACGTTTTACTTACAGCGCATTATGTCAAAATCATCATAAAAGAAATTGACCACCGACTTTGCTAAATCGAGAATAAACTCTGGGAAATATTTCTGGTCATCAGCCAAACAGCTTTTGGTACGCTTTATGGATTCCCTACTGCATTCTTCCAAATTATTTATGAATTCATCCCTAGGAGTAATAAACATAGTCTTCTTTTTGAGGCAAGTCTTCAATTCATCATAAGCTTCCTAGAACAATTATACAAAATGTATATAACGACACATAAAAACACACATATATATAATAGACAACTCCCAAATCCAACGCCAAAGGCCGTCCGGAAGTAACATCAACTTTTTTTTGTTAAATGGAATGACTATTTTTTTATGGTTTCTCATTAAGCAGAAATTTCTAAGTGCAACAGTTTTTTCAGATGTAAAAAATTCCAAAAAATAAGTGAGATACGAATAATTTTTTAATTCTTTCAAAATGGCCGCATCAGATGAATACGATGTAAGAAGATTACTAAGTAGACTATGGAAATTATTAGTAGGTTCTAGACTTGTCTGTAAAGAAGAAAATAATTGTTTGATACTGATAGGTACCAGTATTTTTAGTTTTTTTTTCAAAAAACGGAATTTAATATTCATTTTCATTTCCGTAGGGGTCTTATAGAAATTTTTTAAACAAAACTGTGCTATTTTTTTTATTAATCAGAAATAATGATTCATAAACTATAATTTTTTCGCCATTAATCATTGCTTAACGATATCCTTCGTAATAATAGAAGTATTTTTAAAAAGTAAGCACCAACAAATCATAATCATAATAAGTTACCTATCTACATTTAAATCCAAAATTGCAGATAGCCATGAAAATGACAGACATTCGCAACAATTGAATTATTCTTGACTTACTCACTAATTTTCTGAAGCAAGTGTATTAAAGTTGTTTTAAACAAGAAAATTAATATAAAATGGCTGACAAATATTCAAGAGATGAAAAAGTTGACATGTTCATTATTTATGGAGAGACTCGATTTAATGCAACTAGAACACAAACTCTGTATGGACAGAGATATCCAGAAAGAAAACAACCTCCGAGAAACTATTTCGCCCGGTTGAAGCATCAATTTAGAACTGAACCTAATATAGAAATTGAAGAAAGATTTATTGTGGATGAAGAAACGGAAATGAATGTATTAGTTTTAGTGCATGTTGACCCAACCATTTCGGTAAGACAAATTGAACATGAATTACCAGTTTCCAAAGAATCAGCCATGAAAATTTTAAAGAAACACACGACGGCTATCGTTCTTAAAAATATCATTTGCATCAATTTTTGTATGAGAATGATTATCAACGAAGAATAAACTTTTGTAATTGGTTACAGTTACGCCAATTAAGAAATAAGAATTTTATCAAAAATATTTTGTTCACTGATGAATCGAGATTAACAAACCTTGGGTTATTTAATCTAAACAACACTCGATATTGGCCAATTGATAATCCTCACATTATGAGACAGTGGCGGTTTCAAGAGCGATTTGGCTTCAATGTCTGGTTAGGCGTACTGGGCGATCATATCATAGGTCCAATAATTTTTATAGGAACTCTAACTCAGACGTCTAAACTACTAGCCAAACAATATTATCTACTGACATCTAATTTTAACGAATTCTTCTCAACCACCGACCTGCTCGACGAGAACGTTAAACATATAGAACTTGGGGAAGAGCTTTCATGAGCGATATAACACTATACAGAGCGCACAGAAATTCAGCTGGCATAAATTTCTAAAGGTGATCGATTGCTTATTTCGAGATTCTATTTTATTATTTGCAATTGCATTCATATTCTGGTTAAGGGGTGGTTAAAAAAAGTTTTAACTTGACGAATTTGTGGTACTAAAAGAATATTAATTTTTTTTAAATATTATCTTTGATTTTCAACAAGAAAATATAATATTATATTACCAATTATTCAATTATGATTTTATTCACGATTTTAATTCACAAAATTTCACTTTCTGAATATTTTACTAGGGAAATTTGCGTTTACAAGTTTATATTCAAGAACTATATATTTGGAACTATGCAATAACAAGGTACTTTATCACGGATTATTCAAACTTCATGTCTATCATTATTCTGCAGTTTTTATAAAACAAATAGTGGACTTTCGTTTCCACCACATCTCATGTAAGTTTTTTCAAGAATGCTTTATAATTAAAGTACACTAGGAATATTTTCCTACTGTAACCACAAGGTTTTCTGATTGTTGGACATTTACCTACGATAAATTATTATAGTTATATGAATTGGGCGTACCTTGAGTTCACAAAGGTTTGAAACATTGACTACGGCCAATTGGCTGGTTTTGTTCTCAATTGGGTTCAGTTACAATGAGGGATGTCAATATTTCAGGCAGTTGTCTGGTCACTTATTTCGATTGAAGAGTGATGCAATCGTACTTTCTTACCTTCGCGGATTCGCGGCTTCGTATGTTTGACAATCATAGGCAATCTTCTGGTTGCTTTTCTATTTAATTACTATAGGGAGATTTCCCCGGCATTCTAAAAGATTTTACGTGAGTGTAAATTCTCACCTCAGCAAGATGAATATTTTTCTCTGAACGATTATTCCTACTCTAATTTCAATCAATAAACAGTGTATAATTAAAGGATATTTCCTCAACACTATGATATTTTACACGAGTAGTTAACGCTCGTTTTTCAACTTAACTTTGATAATGTATAAACATGACACGATTCTTGTCCTTTGTTGTGCATTCGATTCATTACTTGGCTATTGCTAACAACTCTGATTATAAATTATTATTATCTAGCGATTGCTAACAACTTTCTATAATTATAAACCATTATTACCTAGCGATTGCTAACAGCTCTATTATAGATTATCATTATCAGGCCATTACCACAACCCTAATTACTATTAAAATAACACAGCATAATTTTGTATAACAAGGTTCTTGTTATTGCATCAAAACACTCAGCATCTATAGTACGGTCATTACTATAGCGACGCAAGTTTCCTATTATAATATCTAGACAATTGTCTCAAATATTTGGATTACTTTTGATTTGATGTTCGACTATTGTTGAATCAATTTATATAAAATAAAATGGGTTTTTTTTACTATTTTTCCCATCAATTATTGTCTTATTCTTTCACCTTTACCCTTTTCGTCACATAAGTAATAAACTAAATAAATGTTTTAATTTCAAAAGCAAAATAGAAAACAAACTTCAAATGTACAGTGCAATCTTGAGTAATAAGATACTACATAAATAACATATATAATTAAATAGATCTTTCAATTAATAGACAGTGTGTTCAAGTTTACCAGGTATTCAATTAACAGAGTGATTAATTTTCTAAGGTAAATAGTATCAGACAGAAACAAGTAATATTAAACTTTATATAAAAGAACCTGGGGTAATTAAAATGGGTTACTACACACACAACGAAATTTGGGTCCTACACTAACAAAACTAGATGATCACGCAAATGGCCAATCTTATTTGTTTATCCTTCAGATAAATGAATCGTAATTAGTTTCCTGGTGACCTAAATTACCAGTACTTCCTTTAGTAATTAAACAGGGTACCTCATGACCACTTCACTATTTTGTATATTTTTGCAATTTATAACCTCATGCCAATTTTGTCGTGCTAAACAATTTTTTAATTTTTTGAAATTTATTTTGTTATAAATTACATTAGAAACATGACTTTTTGTCAATTTTCATCTGATTAAAGTTGTGTCATTATCAGAGAGGTTAGTTTAAAAAATCATTGATTTTACATTAATTTAAACACCTGGATTTATTATTCCTTTTATAGTGTTCGCCATTGCCTTGCCTAAGGTAAGGTAAGGTAAGGTACTACTACACAAATTATTGTTTTGTTTATCTTAGTACCAAATATTTATTCTTTATATTCATAACCAGCCTAGTGATAGAGGATATGAAAAAATCTCAACGACCAACGTCTGGGTTCTTAGTAATATTTCACATTGTCTATTGCATTGAGAAACATCTTTGCCGTGTGTATTTCTTGGTCTTATTTAATTCTGATTTATAGATCAATCTTATGGTATTGACTAGAGATTCTAGATCAGTGGCAAGAATTTATTTTATAAACGCCCATCAATAAATTAATCGAGATTATCAATATGATATAGCGGCAAATAAAATGTACGCAGCAAATGGTGGTCAGTTTCCACCTAGCGTGAACGTGCATCTCTAGAAATAAAATAATACAAGGAATCTGCTGTATTCTAGGTTCTAGCATCTAATTCATGAGTGCCTACCTGTAATGTGTTTGCTTCTTCTGTGCGTCCGTTGGCCTTACAATTTGAAACAATTGCTGCTTCTATCCGCGGCAAAAATTGGTTGGACATGCCAGCGAATGTTTCCCTCACAACTCTTTTCAAAGCTAAAATTGTGTGAAATTAGTATGTTGGACATTTCTCTAATTTATACCCTAACTTTGTGCAATGTAGGTACGTAGGTTGAAAAATTTTCGCGTGCGAAAACTAAGCCATGAAATTAATGAAGCATCTAAAAGAACATTTTGATTAAAACGCTTTCTTAGATGATCCACTCAGTGCCAACGAATTGGTTGTAGAATTATATTATTATATTAAGTATACAGTTGTTACCTACCTCTTCTTTTCACATGATGTGTAATGCTGCCTTCCTCGATAGGCTCAGATTCTTGACTATCTTCCTTAATAATATCAGAAGCGTCGGCTAAACTTAAACCTGAGAATGAAAGACACAAAAATTAGTCTTTCGAGATAGTGTAATAGACGAATGAATATGTCAGTATAAAGTACAAATGAACATTTGCTACAAAGAATAAATTATAAATTATAAAGTATATGTACTGTCAACTGAAACCCTGAAGGCAATACCTAATGACCTACTACCTCTCTTATACAAAAGAGTAGTGAGTACCTATACAGACATACATTTTACCTCAAATCGTTGAAAGAATAACGGAAATTAAAATCTTGTTTAATTTTGAGAAAAATATGATTAACTTAATTTTTCGTAAAACTTGTATGGAAACGTATCAATGTTGAATTGTTAAATTTGACGTATAGACGTTTGATTGCTGGTGTTTCATTTACGGAGAACAGTTTCGCTTGTTACGTCCAACTCCGTACGAGATACAATCAATGAATTTATAGAGACGAGGATCTCTAATTTCACGCATTTTTAGCGTCCCTGGTTTATTTCTCATTGAAGCACGGTACAACGGAGATTGTTGTCAAAATCTCAGCGCGCGTGAAACATTCATGAGAAAAGTTGGCCGGTCTGATAAAGTTGATGACCAAATTAACTTTTCCATAGGAGACAAAAAACAAAAATACTAAAATGTAGCCGATAAATTATCATAAGATGAAGTAACTTTATCAAAGAAATACTAATTTAGTTGCAAATATTTAAGATAATTTGAAATTTCCCATTTATGGAAGATGTATTATGTAGAAAATACCATTGAGGAAGTTGTTAAACTAAAATATTGCGTATTAGGAAATTATTAAAAGATAATTCTTCATTATCAAGCCATACTTTTTAATAAAAATTGATGATTATACAAACAATTTATTATCGACCAAGTTATCAAATTAATTAATTTTTAAAATTGTCAATATATTATTCAGTCTTGTTATTTTTAAATAAGTACGTACTTTTAAAGTAATGAAATTTTGCAAAAGTATTTTGATAAATGACGCCTTAGTTTTAACTAAAATTGCAGTTACATAAGGGAAAATTCTTCGAGGAAATCTGATTAAAATATATAAATATTTAAATAGATCCTACCTAGAAGCACCAGGAAATTAAAAAACAATATCCACTTCATGTTCACAAACTTTGGATTTGAACAAATAATTTTTTGTAATTACACACACAGATATGTAAATATTTGCCGAATGGTATTCATATTTATATCATTTCCTTCGTATCCCCTCTTTAGTTAATAATGACCTATGATAAACGGAGGTCTTACAATATTTTCGATTAAATGGAATTACAATTATTTAACAGAAACTATCGGCAACAGTAACATAACAAGTTTGTTTTACATTAAATTAAAAACCCATAATTGTGTAATGTTTTGTGGAATTGGACTTTAAAAATAAATTATAATCCAAAATCAAATAGAAATGCAAATTCAATTAAAATATAAATACAGGTTTCTCCAGAAGTGTGGATATGGTCAATTTTCGCGAAAGTTAGACATTTCCGAAAATTTAAAAGTTTAAAAAAATATAAGTATCTCATTTGAGGGGAGGATGGCAAAGGGACAATTTGAATCGTAACTTTTCTAAGTATAATGAATAAAGAAGAAATTTGTATATATAAATTTGAAATCATTTAGTATTGTGCTTATCACAAATTCATGTTGACGAGGGCGTAAATATGAAAGAATTGTATAAATATTTGAGAAAGGCAATGTTAAAAAAACCGCTGCCCAAGGAATCATTACTTCCACATCCAGATTTTGTATCCAAGTCTTATGCACACTAAATTCCAATGTAATATTTTATTCCGTTTAATAATAGAATGGGGGTGGTAGAGGGGGTAGCTAATGGCAAAAAAAATTTTTTGAGACGTTTCGTTCTTGTATACACACTAAAGCACATTTTAATTTTTTTTACCTCACCTCCATTAATAATAGGGTGTGGGTGGTAACGGGGTTGGTTGAGGGGGTAGATAATGCTAAAAAATTTTTTAGACGTTTCGTTCTTGTATATACACTAAATCACATTTTAATTTTTTTACTCCCTTTCATAATAGTGTAGGGGTGGTATTGGGGGTGATCGTGGGGGGTGGCATTTTCGAGATCTTCACTTTCGTACATACCCCAAATTGCAATTTTATGGACTCTTACTTGCTTGTTTTATTTACCCCCGAACCCTTCAACGGAATTAGATCAAAATATAATCTAGTTCCAGATCTCGTTACAATACATAAGTGTACCAAATTTCAAGTCAATATCACAAACGGTTCCAGAGTAAACGTGCGCACAAGAAAAGTTACAGACAGAGGGACAGACAGACAGACAGCCAGACAGACCGACACATAGTGAATTTTTTTCTCTCAAATTTAAAATCTCGGCGTTTTATGACATTTTAAGCCTATTTCAACATAAAAAAAATTTGTTTTCTTGCGTTACTATACTTCCACTGGACATGGAAGTAATAGCCGTTTTTCTGCCCCCAAGGCGGAATGGCTAAAACATAATGAAATGCTTTGCAAATAGTGTCCAAAATAATTAGTCCCCTGTGGAAATGCAAAGACCGTTAAAGTACTGGGGATTGCAGCAAATGACATCCACCCCGTTTTCGAGAGTGAGAAATACGATGGTAATGTGAACGATCCATCCTTTGTGTCTGAAGGACTTCTACTGTATTTTCCAAAAATTAATATTAACGTTCACAAAGAAGGGTTCAAAACGACTGTTTCAGACGGAGAATAAAACAAAATTTATACTTACTGTTCGTTTATGCTTAACTGCTTCACTGATGGTAGCAATTGGACGTCGTAACACTATAAATCTAACGGAGTAAGTACTAACACTTTCTTAAAATTAAACCTGAAAGGGAATTTTGAAAACACAAGAAAAAGACAATATAAAGTTCAAAAATATATATTAAATCTCTTTAAAACTTCATGTTTTACAACAACTCCAAGAAAAATATTTTTGACAAACTATAGTCTAGCCCATGTACAACACATGGTGAGGAACGGAACGACTTATAATGTACCAACTACCATCCAATATGCGGTTTTTGAGCTAACGATTACATAAAAAGATTCAAGAAAAGTTCAATGTTTATACATTTTTGGTGGGCTTTTGCTTGTCTGTCTATTTACGTATTTATAGTTCAATATCAATATCAATTTTGATCACTCCTCGGAGCTTAAACATGCTTGAATCGCAACAACTTTGAATTATATTATAGCAATTATAAATTCATACGTTCAGGCAAGGCGGTCCCATGCACATGTGAGTACATGGTAAAGCTACTTTTCTGACACCGAATCACTGAGGAATCAGTTTAGGGCAAATCCCGTTAAAACCCATCATTTTCCCGTCAAAATCGACTGCGACTCTCGATATACTTTGAATAGAAGCTGAATTAACTTGTCCTCATATTTAACACAACACATGAGTTGCAGTGCTTAACATCGTGGATTCGTAAAAGGGTTTTTTAATTTTGAAATTTCCGAAAGTCAAAATTTGTTACTGTTTCTAAATTTTGGGGGTCGGGGCGACATTACGTCCCCGTGCAGCGACATTTACTACACTTTCTAAAATTACACTCCTTGATGAGATATTGAAATTTTTGCATAAAAAACGCTCCGTAGAGCGAGAATATGATTAAAAATATAAAAACCTCTACCAACGATATTTTTACGTGAAGCAGGCTTTTCATGCGAAATGTTTCGGATTGTCGGAATTTGTTACAGTTTCGAAAAGTACATCGAGGGTTTTATCGTGTTCTTTAACAGTAATAATGGGTTACACCCCAATTTAGCGCAAACTACCCCTTTATGCAAAAAAAACACCTCATTTTCCGGTTTTTGGGTCTGGACGTGCGAGGGTTTGTCAAATTTCAATAAATTGCGCAACTGTCGACCACAGGAGTTGAAATCAGACCTCCAAAAACCGAAATACCTTCAAAAAGATTCACATCGAACAGAAGTTGGTATGCCCCCCCGTTTTCGAGGGCGAGAAACGCGATAATGGCAATATTTTCTCACTCACTCCTTCCCCAACTACTGCAAATGCGATTTTAACCCTATATAAATCTCTAGTACTTAGGCTTAGAATATTGTTCAATGATTTGTAACCCGAAGTATAATAATAATATTAACAGACTCGAAAATGTTCAAACTAAATTTACCAAATTCATTTTACATAAACTAAACATTAATTACGCTGAACTTAGTTACGATAACAGAATAAAAACGATAGGCTTAGATTGTTTACAAAAACGACGACTTATAAATGAAATATATTTTTCGTTCAAGGAAATAAGTACTATGTACGCAGTAATTGAATTGAGAGAATTCGTTCCTGTACGTGTGCCACTTTACATTACAAGAAATCAACAACTTATTTATATTGACCAACACGATACAACGCATGGTAAACACTCATAGTGGAAGCGCATACGGCTAGATTAGGAGTTTCGTGATAAATAAATGATTAAAGTTGGGGCATAGTTATTTTGTTAAAAGGCATCTTTCTATGTATGAAATCCATGTTTCCACCTTCAGCTTAGCGGGCCTCACCTTCTGAAGGTTGAAATATTTTAATTAAGATATCTCAGAAACTGTTTGACGTAGAAAAATCGTCTTTTCGCCAGATTAAAAGTGTCTTTACTACGAAAAAAAGCTGTTAAGAGACATTTGGTAAAATTCCGAAAATTATTATTTTCCTTGTATATAAATGAAACAAATCTAGGTACGATTTGAATGTCAATTATTTCTTTTTTTTTTACTTTTTTCAACGTACATTTTTTACTGCGGCATTTTTATGTTCGCCTGCTGAACCATACATTCGTATGAAAGTGACAGTGAAAACCGCTCGCAGATATCACGTGTGTAATTGTTACCGCATTTTCTTCTACAAAATTTGGTTTATCCTATATTCAACACTGGAACCCAGGCACGTCCCTTTAAGAGCTGAATATCATCAGTAAAGGTAGGCAAACATTCGTGATTAATTAAAATCATTTTTTTATCATTATTATTTTTTTAATAATCATTTCGCATCCGCAAAGAACCAGATTGCCATTTTACAGTCTAAAATTATAATAGTACATATAAATTGGTCCTCCGTCCTAGATTTCTTTTATTTAAATAATTTTGTGATAAGTATTAATATTACTTAGCATTTTTTCTGTATTAATTGAATGATAAAACCTCAGTAACGTTGTTTGAGAATTTGCGTTTTGCGCATGCTCCGTATCTTAGCAACGGCTCACACATTCTTTAGTATTTAAAATTTTTTTCGGGTAATACCACCGAATATAGTAAATACTAGTTAAAAGCTTTCAAAGAAACTTGATTGGGTCCGTACTTAGGTTAATATAGCCATTCCGCTCTAGCTACTTTCCAAGCAAACAATGTCTACAGCTGATAAAGTTAAAAGGGTAAAACATTTACGTACGATAGAAATTGGAAATAGCTCGAACAGCTAAAAAAGATAAGTCGCAATTTATCAAAGGTATGAAAATATCAGAGATATTCAAGAATCTTTTAGTAAACATCATAATATAGTTTTTAATTATCTTTCAGTCGACGAAGATGAGGAGTACGCAAATGAGGATAGAATTCGGACCGAATTTGATGAATATTTTTGTGCTGTTAAAACTATTTATTAAGATTTATTTGAACGAAATAAGAACTTAGAAACCGATGATTCTAATTTACCTCGACCTAAACTTCCGGAATTGAGATTAATTAAATTTAATGGAGATATTAAAAACTTTACCTCTTTCATAGATGTTTTTGAAGCGTTAGTACATAATAATTCTCAACTTTCTAACATAGAAAAATGTTCTCATTTACTTGCCTCTTTAGAAGGCTCGCCAAAATATTTAGTTCAAACTCATCCTTTAACTTCCGCTAATTATACTGTCGCTTACAACACGCTAAAAACGAGGTATTCAAATAAACGCTTACTAGCTACTTGTCACTGGAATTAAATTGAAAACTCTGCGCGTAACTACCGAAAACTCTACTGCACTTAGACGCCTTCTAGATACTTTTACAGAAAATATAGCCGCACTTAAAAATTTGGAACATCCTGTAGATAAATGGGATTTCATTTTAACGTCTATGCTTTTAAAACGTTTAGATCCCAACTTAATACCAAGGTTTGAAACGCAACATGGATCTACAACCATGCCGAGTTTTGAAATCTTACTAAATTTTATTTCGAAACAGTGTATAGCTTATGAAACTATCTTATTTACCTCTAATTCTTTTATTCATCGTCCCAAAAATTATAACAATGATAGACTTAAAAATAATTTACCTCAAAACTCATTACGCAAAAGCAGCTCATTTTTAACTGCAGCTAAACAAAATAACAATAATAATAATCGTACTGGCATATTTTGTAATACATCTGATCATTTTTTAATTTATAGTTGCACTTTTCTGCTCAATAAAAATCCCCATGAACGATATAATTTAATTAAACAACATAAATTATGTGTAAATTGTCTGAGTCATAGTCATACATTTCAAAATTGTAATTCAAGCTCTGCTTGTAAAATTGATAGATCAGTCGACTGACGTGTAGGGGAGAATGATCTTAATTATATGAGCAGTCTCGTCGAAGGATTATAACACCATGTAGTTGTAGCTTGCTGAACGAATCGTACGACGTTCAAAGATTAAAATTTTTAAATCCTATGCTGGATGCATGGCTACCCAGTTCGCCTCTGTATACACTCCCACCACGCGGCCGTTGTTCATCACATACATCACTGGTTTAAAGTTTAGATTGCTTTTATCACGGGTTGGAATTTTACTTTTTGGGAGGGTTGTTATAATTCTTCGACGAGACTGCTCATATGATTAAGATCATTCTTTCTTACAGGTAAGTCGACTGATCTATCAATTATATTTCACAGTCTCATCTCGAATTATAATACCATGTAGATGTTTAAAGGACTGTGCAATCTAAACTTAACCTCGTATTTACTTATTGTTTTCCTGTTATTAACACCTAAACAGTACCTCCCCACAAATATTTGATTAACACTTTCTAATGCTACCCGGTATCAAATTTTCAGTACTCCAATACATAATTATTGTCAGTGTGTATTCGCGCAGTTTGAGCTAGAAAATAATTTAAAATGAGTGATTCCAGTGAAGAATCGATAAACGGTATACCACCTAAAATTTTATTGAAATTATTATATACAGACAAAATTTTAGAGATATATTATGACAAAAAAAAGTAGCTTATATGTGGGGATTGAACCTATGACCTCTTGCACTTCGAAGCGTGCCATTTTTGCCAATTAAAGATTTTGTATTCATTGTTCTAATTACATTTTATTCCATTTGTGTTTTTTTCCCTAGTTTAAAAGTTGTTATAACATTCCTGCACAGCGTGCTTACAATAACAAATTGTTCCTAGTTTAAGGTAGATTAACATCTTCTTATACTAGGCTGGCCGATGGACGCCGAAAGAAACAACTGCTCCTTGGATGTTAGTTAATCTATTTATATATTACCTCCCAGAGGTTTGATACATTTTTATGTATGTGAGTCTGCTTAGCAGTTAAAGAAATGTATAAGATATCGGTCTGGAATCATTTTCTATTTATACGTATTTGTGTAGAAAAAGACTTTGATAAAAACTTACTTTAATTTTGGATCGTTTTTTAAAATTAAAAATACTTCTGTTAAAAAACTATATACATAAATAATTAAAACTTAAATTTATAAATTAAACCAATGTTCTGATAACTATGTACATATTTACAATAGGGGGATTATGTGGGGAAAAGGGGTAGGTAGATATGTCCGTGTTATATGTGGTTTGTCCATCGTTAGGTAAATTTTGGTGGAGGAGACGATGGGCGTGGGGAGGATCATTATGTCTGCGTCTCTGTGTCAAGTCTCTGGTCAGCTCCGATTGCTGAATTTTTAGCGTAAAGAATTTTTGAGCTATTTAATCGATGTACTCTCGCATGAAGGGGACTTTAGCCCTTTCATTCAATTCCGCAACCGGAGTATATCTGTCCGCGTTTAGTAGTACGAAGTAATTTGTTTTGAGCAGTCTGTAGTCTTAGGCACTGTGCGTCTGAAAAAGTGTGCATATAACCGCTAGGCTACTGAAGCTTTTATAAAATGTTTGCACTTAGAGCATAAGATTTAGCAGAAGCTAAGTTTGTATATTAAAATTTGATTAAAACTATTATTTGTAGTTTTTTCTTAATCCGGTCGTAGAAAAAGTATACTGTACAACTCGAGTGGATTATCCATATCGCACTCGAAAGAGTAGCTAACGCCAAAAATTTTTTTTTTAGATATTTCGTTTTTGTTACACACTAAATCACATTTTAATTTTTTTTACCCCCTTTAATAATAGGGTGCGGGTGGCAATGGAGGTGGTAGAGGGGGTAGCTAACGCCAAACAAATTTGTTTAGATCTTACAAATCTTTGTAGTGAGAGCGAACAATAAAAAGAACAAGTAAAAACAAATACAATTTATTATAAAAATAAGAAAATAATTATTAACTTAAGCAATTTTACAATGAAAAAAGATATTTCTGAATTACTTAGCTTTAAAATAATTTTCAGAGCTTCCAGGAGTTCCAGACTTGAATGTTGTTGATCGATGTCCTTGCTGGTTGTAGAAAAACTTCACATATACTTCAGTAGAGTTTTCAGAAATATTCACAAATAATTAGATTAGAGTTTCTCTAACATAGAGGGGAAAATCATATACCGAAAATAGTGTATATTTCAAGTAATAAGTTCCCGATACATAAAAAATGCAACAAAAACTTTACAATCTCATTAAAATACCATTATTCTCGACAGCAAATCATCTCGCTTACCATTATAGGTTTTTAATGTGCGTCGAGTTGTTTGATGCAGGCATGCCGCCGTGGCCCGCGGCGATAATAATTATGTCTTAAAATTTTTGTTGCGTTTTTTATGTCTCGGAAAGCCCTTACTTGGACTATACCAAAAAATAACAAATGATTCAAAAGTCCAGAATTCAAATAATCCAAGAATAGAACAGTTGGCAAGTTTCAACTCAAAATCTAGCTGTACCAAATCGAAATCTAGCCGTACCAAAATCGTCTACAATTAAATTTACAAAATTTCGTCTGAAAATTAACTTCTAACGTGAGCATGGTCTACAATAAATCAAAATAATTCAAACTTATCCAGAACAATACTTCTGGATGATAAACCTGCTAATTAAATCCGAATAAATCGAAATTTCAATTAAATAATCCAAAATATTAATTGAGAATATGTAAAATCTAGTTTATGATCCAGTACCAAACCGAGTAGCAACCACGTGCTTTTAAATTAAATTAATCACTTAGCAAAGTTTCCAGCTTAATTTCTTGATCAAAAAGGAAATTTGAAGGAACTTGGCCGATATTTATAACCATTTTAACTCAAAAAAACAAGAGGATATGACTTCAACTTACCGTTCGACAATTCGGATGTCAAAGTACCAACTTGAGAAATTTTAAAAACTAAATCGATTATTAAGGACTTTTCGATCATTACTATTATCTACATACTATTAGTTTATATACTACTTTTGTACACTAATTATAATAATAGTTTACATTGCATTTATTTAGTTTTTATCTGGTCGATAGCCGCGTGGGTTAAGGCGCGAGATGGCAATCGCGATTAATCACACGGGTATCGCACCACCGGGTTCGAATCCTGGCTCCGGCACTGTCGGAGGAAATGGTTGTATGTCCGCGTTTTTCAATGTGTAATCCTCTTCCGCACAAGCCTCTGGCTTCTGGAATTGGGGGTTGTCTAATTTCTGTGGCGTTTATTTATTATTATTTATTATTATTATTTAATATTCCATGATATACATATCTATTCAACAAAGTGTTATATTTTCCATGAGAACCATCTGTGGGCGGAAAGTTTAAATTTAGGTGATATTTTGGATAGGAAATTAGATCGTGGTGACATCTATCGCTGAATGTGTGATTTAGATTTAGATGGGTGAATTGTTTGACTAAAATCTTATTGTTACATGTTACTATTAATTTGTCGAAACCAGTGAAAGATGGCACATCACATAATTCATATTGCGATTTTTTTCAGAAAAAATCTATGCACGCAAACGGATTCACCACCGCTAAAAATGGGTAAGTAACAGCGTAAATCTGAAGCAGAAGACTTTTATATTATGTAAGATTATTAAGCCTTGAGGATGCTTACGTAAAATAAAAGAAACGTATGCAGGGTAGTGTCTTATTAACAATTTGAGTCCTATTTTCGACAATCAAAGCGATGTAATAGAGTACGAGATAGAGAAATTTGTGAATGAAAACCGGGAAATAAGAGGACTAATTCCAAGACTTACATTTGGGTTTTATTTTGGTTAATTGATAAAATCATTGATTAAGTCTATTGGTTTTATTGGAGTCTACTGGAGACTGTTTTAGTCGGCATTTCTACACTCTATCTTATAACTATTTATATGCAGTGCCGGTTTTAAATATAATTTGATAAGAGTAGCAAATCAGCCGACCATGATCCTACGTTGGGTGCATTGAGAAATCCTTACTTTGTAGTATTTGAATAATCGTTTGTTTTATTAATCTAGTGAAATATGCTGATTAATACAAATGTTTATGGTATGTTAAACTAATTGCTTTCTGTATTTAGTCATTTTGATAAAGTGTATCTGAAATGTAATTGAAAATAATTGATCTAAATGAATTATATTTTCTTTGTTGCAGTTGCATAAAAAAAGGAATGTTACTTACATACTTTCTCAGAATCATTATCTCTATAAATATGCACGTAATATTGATAATTCTTTAAATACGATTTTTTCTCCAAGCATACTTATACAAAACGTACATTCATACTTGTAATGTTTAAACGAAAATGGCAAGAAAAGTACATTTAAAAAATCAGTATTTCAATTCCCCAGATGCTTATTGACTTGTAGATATTATTTAAAATGTAAGTAATTTTATTCAACCGTAAAACTACGATTTCCATTCGTTTTTTCATAGGTTTTGTCAATTTCTTTGCATAGGATGCCTGAATTAATAGAAAAGCTATTATTACAGTCGATATACAGGCTGTCCATTTTTTCAGGGCCTCGAAAATATTTCAATTAATATCGGTCGTACAAAAAAAAATATTTTTACGAAAATTGTGCCGATTTATATAACCTACCAAATGGTTTAAAGACATTTGAAATCCATGGCCTACTTTAAGAGTTATGGCTGAAAATATCGAAAATGCGGATAACGTCTAGGCCAAATATCTCCGTTATTTGAAGAGATACGAGAAAAATTCAAAGGTGAAAATTTTTTACAAAATAGGGTGTTTCAACGAGGTTTTACCTATTTTTTTTTCAAAACCGCTGTATTTTGAGATTTACTCTTCAGGCTGTTAAAAAAATTATTTTGAAACGGGCGGAAAATGCGCCATTAAATAGAGAATTTTCCTCCTTTTTCAACGATATATCACATGCCATAGTTATTCATTGGTACTACGTTAGTAATTATAAAAAAAATTTTTAAAACCAATAAATTTTTTTTAACAAGCATTATACTTGCCGTGGAGAAGTATGATTAATTAAAACGATAAAATAATTCAATAAGTTGTTCAAATCTTTGCTATAATAGAATATTAACACAATTAAGAAGAATAAAGTAAATTCAGGTAACAAAAACAAATTAATAATAAAGAGAATATAGCACACAGAACATTAACATTTATCTAATCCTCAAAAAAAAAAAATTAAGATATCATATCAAGTGTTCAAAGTGTCAACGGCGATTTCTTATGCACAATCGAGGGCGGCGAGGCACTGCTTTTAAAACATTACTCAGCATTTCGGGGGTAACTGTAATACATACCTGCTGAATTCGAGCTTTTAGGTCCTCTACATTTTGCGGTGTCGTCGAAAAAACCTTATTTTTAATATACCTCCATAGAAAAAAAATCCATTGGGGTTATATCTGGAGAACGAGGGGGGCTATCGAATAAATCCATTGGTATCTATCCAATGTTGAGGCAAAATTTCGTCTAAATAATCTAGGCAAATCTGGGAATTGTGGGAATCTTGTTGAAAATATTGAAAGTTGTGTCGATTCTCTAAAGATAGGTCATCTAAGAATTCATTAAATTCATTTCTCAAAAAGTTTATGTACCTTTGATCACTGAGGTAACCATCATAAAAATAAGGACTTATTAAATTGGTGCCTAAAATACCCACCCACACATTTATTGAAAAACGATTTTGGAACCCAGTCAGTCTATGCCAGTGTGTATTTTCAGAAGTCCATTTGTAATGAATATTGCGATTAAAAAATCCATTATTGGAAAAATTTGCCTCGTCGGACCAAAGTATTTTACTATATATTAATGGATCGGCACGCGTCTTTTCCAACAGCCACCTACCGCCTCCTTGGTTTGTTCCCCGCTTGTAAATTGTGAACTTTTTTGGCTTTATAACATCGGTAACCATTTTTCTTTAAAATTTTTCTAGCACTTTTTTTATTTATATGACAAGCATTTTGAATTTCTCTTAATGATGTTTCCAAATTTTCTGTATTTTTATTTCTTACATAATTAATAACTCGGTTTACCTTATTTACATTATCAGTAATACTGTTCAACCTTGTCTTCTTCTTTAAAAATGAACTATTATTTTTCAGTTTCGTAGCTAATTTTATGAAAAGAGTTTTATTCGGCGGTAGTGCTTGTGGAAATCTGTCTGTATATTCTACTTGAGCTAATCCAGAGTTAAAATTGCATTGGCAATATGTAACGAACATATTAAACGATCAATGTGAGTGAAAATCATTTTTGAAAATTCTAAATTCTTAAACGAGTGTGATTGAGTGAGAGTTTAAATATTAACTGAGATGATCTGTCAAAAAATTAACTTGTCAAGTTTGTTCATAGCCAACTATTTTAAAGTAATTGAAATAATGGTGAAATCATGAAATACAAACAAATAGATACTATACTTAAATTAATTGGTAAAGACATTTTAGCTTTCAGAACAAGGAGTGACCTCTATACATTGGCATAACTGCGAATACTTTTTCCATAATTGCTTCATGTTGCTTTCTTGATTATTAATTTGTTTTTGTTACCTGAATTTACTTTATTCTTCTTAATTGTGTTAATGTTTTATTATAGCAAAGATCTGAACAACTTGATGAATTATTTTATCGTTTTATTTAATCATACTTCTCCACGGCAAGTATAATGCTTGTTCAAAATTTTTTATTGGTTTTAAAAGAATGTTTTTATAATTACTAACGTAGTACCAATGAATAAATAAGTCATGTGATATATCGTTGAAAAGGGAGGAAAATACTCTATTTAATGGCGCCATTTCCCGCCCGTTTGAAAATAATTTTTTTAACAACCTGAAGAGTAAATCTCAAAATACGGCAGGTTTGAAAAAAATAAAACCTCGTTGAAACAGTCTGTTTTGCAAACAATTTTTTCCTTAGAGTTTCTCTCGTATCTCTTCAAATAACGGAGATATTTGGCCTAGACGTTTTCCGCATTTTCTATATTTTCCGCTATAACTCTTAAAGTAGGCCATGGATTTCAAATGTCTTTAAACCATTTTGTAGGTTATATAAATCGGCACAATTTTCGTAAAAATAATTTTTTTTTGTACGACCGATATTAAGTGAGATATTCTCGAGTGCCGTGATAAAATGGACAGCCTGTATATCGCAAAAATAAAAAATTGAACTAATTCCCCGACACACTTTTCTTCTTTTACTCATCGGGTTATCTAAATGCAGATTTTGGGGAGTCCAATCCTGATGTTTGGTTAGCCGCCATCCTGAATTGAAGGTTAGTTTCGGAGTAGGTTAAGTTGCCCCAAACTGGCTTCTTGAACGATTTTTTGGCTCAAAAGATTGCGTCCGTTATGCGCCACTTGCGCACCAAAATGGGGGTGGGGTCAAGTTAACGCTTTTTTAGTACTTTATAAAAATAAAAAATCAGAAATAGTCTCGTTATAAATAGCAAGCGCCCTTTTACGCTCCTAGTGAAAAAGCTAGCGCACTTTAAATCTTCATGTCTTAAAAAAAATGTTTTCGTTACAGTTTTGCTGAGGATAGCTAGCGTTACTTGCGCGCCTTTTCAATTAAAGCTAGCTCGCTAACCCTTATTGAGTTATTAGTTATCTAAGTTGGGGGCGGCTCTCGGGGAGGTTGGAACTACGTTATGATAAATATTAGAAGTTTCGTTTATTTAAAAAAGTTAAATATGTTATTGGTGGTGTAAAAATAACATAATGGGTTTGTTCCTTCTGTTTTTTTAATAATTAAATTTTAATGACCACCTGCAGCCGACAGCAATTAAATTCTAAGGATTAAACATTTCAACTCAAAAGACAAATAATGTTCATATTTTATGAATTTCCTCGTAGTTGATGCATTTTTTTAAATACTGGTTTTCTCATAATAAGTTAAATTATGTATGCCCAAGAATCCTGAATTTATTAGCACTTTTATTAAATTCCTTTTAGTTGTTTACTTTAGTAGGTAGTTTGATAACTGGTCCTGCAGAATGAAATATCCATTTTCAAAGTTAATTCATGTTATCAAAGCGTTTGCGAAGAATCACCGGAAATCTCAGCTTGTAATTTCTTTTCATAGGGCTACTTAAAGTCAAAAGTATTTTCTAATCTGCCGCAAACTTTGGAACAACTAAGATGTAATGCTTAGGTAATAGCGCGTACTTATATTTAATATTCTGTCATATTCTGTCACTGCCGACATTCTATGTATCCGAGTCTGGAATATTTCTTTGATGTTCTCTGATTCTGCGTTGAATACTTTGCCCGATTTGTCCAATATAACTCTTACTACTGTATACTCCCAATAGTAAACACCTTTCGTCAAAAGTTTTGAGATGGGGATCCTATTTGAGGTAAGCAACATTTATAATTTCTTCACCTTTCGGAAACGTAGATCTTTTTTCTTGTTCGATAAAACTCATTTTGAGATATCTGGGACTGCAGCAATGAAGGGTAAGCACATGCATCATTCCTGTTCTTCAGTCGTTCTTCTCTAATTGTTATTAACTAGTTGTAACTATTTTTCTCTAGAACTTGCCGGACGTTCTTAAGCTCTTTAGGTTTATCTTCGTTATCATATATTGCGTTGGCATTGTTAAACAACGCGGACAGAGATGAACGCAATCCCAATTGAAATGTTGGAGCGGGTAATGATAAACTTTCGTGTTAGGCTTCAAGGATGTCAGCAGCGAGGAGGTCATGCGACTGATGTATTATTTAAAAAATAAAATTTCTGTGTTTCCTCAAGAACCTAGCGTTCAATTTTTTAATAAAAATTTAGTCATTAATTAACTCAATTTAAAACGGATGCTTCATTCTGATTGACCCGTTATATTTAACAATAATAATAATAAAATTGTTATTTACCCAAAGAAAAAAATAGATACAATAATATGAAAAATAATATAAACAACAATAACTAGACAACATCACAATAATCAATAATTAAATGTCGGATCAGCTTCTTCGTTGTTTCACTCCCCCGCCAAATCCACTTGCTCATTGCCAACGAGGTAATAATAATATAATTCTTAGCAAATATTACATTTACTCTTTTAGTTTATTATAGTTATATTTTTTAAATATATATTACCAATAGCTAGGGTATATCATTACGGAATTTTTGATCAATAAAAATTTATTCTGTCACCTTTTACCTAATTTAATTAATGACAATGACAACTGAGCACTGAACAGCTGATGCTTTTGCGCGAACCTAATTGGTTGTAAATTCGGCTATTCTCGCTGAATTCCTTCACGTTTGCTACTTATTCACTGCGCTTACAAAATACAGTCTAGGACGGACGGGTGAGATGCGTGTGATGTGAGCTCTCGCCTCGCACGATGAATGCTCACTCTCCCCATAATTACAGAATAGAGGTCCTGGATGCAGTTTGTTGATAAATAGTATGATGTTTCCATGGAAAGCATCCGTCAAGCAGATTCAGTGGGAAATGAAATCAAGAAGAAATAAATGATACCCTAACCTAAATAGTTTAAACTAATTATATACATGCTATGGAGAAAATGACAAAAAAATGTAATCGCAATTAGAATTTTTTTTTTAACTCTACCTTGTGTGTACATATTTAAATGTTTAATGTACACTAAACAAAATCTTAATATGTTCATTAAAATATCCGATACACATTTACATCATACTAGATATGCAGAACTCATTATCATCCCAACTCATAAGACTACCACTTATAAAAATTCTCCGTGGTGCAATTGTATCAGTTTGTACAATGCTCTACCGGCAACAATAAGAGAAATGAGTAGCACTAATTCATTAAAAATAAATTGAAATCATTCCTTGTGGAAGGTGGTTTCTATAGCGTTCACGAGTTTGTGTCTGGGGTATCTTAAATGTTATTTTTCAAATTTTGTTATTTATTTATTTATTTTATAATTGTAATTTTAGATATTTTATACATATATTTGTTATCTATATTGTAATGTTATTTATTGTTTGTTATATTTTCGTTGTTTTTTTTCTTAATTTGACATACCATATGTCATGAGTACCTCTATGTGGTTAATAATAAAAAAAAATATTTATGTTAACATTACTTTGTGATACTGATTGTGTTTTGTTTGTCTCTATTATATAATATTATGTTCTATACAAATTATTTTTATTGCTGACTTGCCATATGTACTATATCGTATCGACATGGTTAATAAATTATTATTATTAGTAATATAATAAATTAACAGAAATATGATGGTGACAACAAAGAACATAGTTACGATTTTACTGAAAGTTTAGTAAATCATTTTTGTAATTAAGCTTAAATGTCAGAAATGGCGAATTGAAATTCAATAAATTTAATTAAATCAAACCGTTAACACAAGCAACAACATTGTAAGAATATGACCTCTTAAATATGTCCTTATGGTAACGTAAGATGATAAGTAAATTTCTTCAACGAATATTTTACATTATGTACATTTGTTCTGTAAGTTAGTTTATTGTATAAATAAGAAAGCGTGTTTGATTTAATTATTTTAAAGAAAAAGCATAACATATGGAGCCTCCGCCGGTTGTACATATTTAGCCATGAAGATTCTCTGAGTTTATTAGATATCCTTTGTCGCCGCCTAATGCCATAAATTAAACGAATACATGACTTTTATGCCTTTTGTATGCGCCAGGAATCATCGTTGCCTAAGCAGGATCTATAAACGCAATCACAATGATCAAAATGGGAAAGGACAAGAGAGTCACATAACATTCTCTTGACGTTCAAAGAGCTGCATGCTCTCTGCAGTTAGTATGTGATATGTTCTTTAAATCTTTTGTGTCGATGATCAGACCCAAACTTTTACAATGATTTTTCAGTAATATATTATCAGAGTATATTTTTAAATTAATAATATTTGTTGCATGATTTCTAATATTTTCTTTACAAAATAGAATACCTGAATTTGTTAGGGTTAATTTTTAACATATGTTCAGTCGAAATTGTATGAAGACAGCTTAAATCACGAATTATTAATACATTTGCTTGTACCATTTTCTTCACTGTTAAAGTTGTGTGTCATCAGCATAGAAATGATAACTGCAAAATTTTTAAAATTCTGTGAAATTTGATGTGTAGATCATATATAAGAGGGGTCCTAATATGCTTCCATGCGGAACGCCAATCGTCACTCTAACTAAAGTAGAAATCTGATCATTTATCTTTACTTGCTGAAATCTGCCACTTAAAAATGAAGATAAGAATGTATTTGCACTTTCACCGAAACCTACGAAGTGTAATATGGATAACAGTACTTTATGGTTAGTCATGTCGAATGCTTTCTAATAGTTCAGTAATATTAATATTGATAGTTTGTCATTATCATATGCTGTAATAATATCATCCATTAATTCTGCTAATACTGTTGTACAACTGTGACCTTGCCTGAACCCAGATTGTTTTATTTGGTAATATATTGTTAAAATTTAAATATGGTCTAATCTGTAGTTCCATAATTTTTTCTAGGACTTTTAATAGAGTTGGAAATAAACTAATTGATCTGAGATGGCTAAATTCCGTAGGTTGGTTTGTCTTTGGAAGAGGTATAACTTCGGCTTCTTTCCAGTTAGTGAGAAAATATGACATGGCAATACATTTATTGCATTTGGACCTAAATGACAAAAGTCGTCAGCCATATTGGGCAACCATTTTTAATTTCTGAATTTTGACTAAAAATTCATAATTCGCTACCCAGAAAACCCAAAGATACCGATTTTGAATTGAATCGGATGTTAAACGGTAAAGTCGTCCGCCGTCTTGAAGTCGCCATCCTGAACTAAATTTTTTATTAGAAATTCATAATCGGCTAACCCGAAAATCCCCAGATATCGATTTTGGTCGATTTGGACAAAAATGACAAAAGTCGTCCGCCATATTGACGCCGCCATTTTTAATCTATAAATTTTGTCTAAGAATTCATAATTGGCGATCTCGAAAACTCCCAGATATTGATTTTGAGTCGAATCGCATCATAAACGGTAAAGTCGTCCGCCATCTTGTTTTTTCTTATATGAAAATGTTAAAGTGTATTGCCACCAGACTTATACACGTGCAAAATTTCAAAGCTCTAGCTTAATTAGAATTAATCGAAAACATTTTGACTGCAAAATTTGACCTAACAAACATTGCAAGTTTAATAAAAGCTTTTAAAAATCTTGCCAAAATCCTATGTAAATGGATCTAATTAGGTAAGCACTAATTTTTTGTGTGCACCTACCTAAACATTGTAAAATATACACGTTTTAAACAATTGTGTTTATATAAAGTATATTATATTCAAAGAAATAGAATAATCCTCAACTTCATATCTCTTGAACTCCAGTTTCTTTGGTTGTACAGTGTTCACATTAGCGTCATTTTTTTCTCAATAAGTCCGCTTTCAATAAGCTCCTAAGCATTTTCTTCATCCGATGCATATGAAAAGAGTGAGAAAAAATATAAAAAAGAGTCATATATTACAATGCATTTTAAAAATATATGGGACTGGAAAAAGGCACCATAATTGAATTATTGTGATATTGAGTTTGTCGGTCCCAAATGCTTTAGATTTTATATTCAAAATTACATTGGAAATCACTGCCTCTGTAGTTTCTTCAATTGTAAACGTATCGTTTAAACCTCCTTTAATATTAGACATGTAGAAGTTTATTGTATCATCATTAGAATTTGTCAGGAATATCACTAATTTTATGTTTTGTTAAATTTGTTTTTTTAAGTTCTTTCCATTTCCTTTCGAATCTGAGTTTTCGAATTTATCTTTTAGATAAGCCCTTTTTTCGGATTTGATTGCAGTATTTGTAAAATTTCTTAGTTCTTTGTAGTATGACCAATGTTCGGGCAAACCAGACTTTTTTAATTTCTGTAATGCCTTGTTTCTTAATGTTTGCATGAGTTTAATGTTTAATGTCTCCAAGGAGCATAATTATATTTTTTTCAATTATGAATGTTTTTATAGGCCCATGGATATTGAATAAATGAATAATATTGTGGTTAAGAATTGAATTTTTTTCATCAATATTATCTGTACCATAAATTAAGGTTCCAAGGTAGTGAGTCAAGTTCCCTTTGAAATTTAAACCGGTTGTTATTTTTTAGAGATCTGTATGATATATTTTTTTTTCAATACATTTTCCGAGGCATTTAAATTAAATTTACATTTGACTAAATAATAATCTGAAATTTGGGCATTCTCAATGGCAGAATCACATATGTTTCCCTCAAAATTTGTAATAATTAAATCTAATAAGGATATGCTAGTATCAGAAATGCGAGTAAGTTCATTAATTAATTGATTAAGGTTAAAAGACTCTAAATTTGCATTGAAGTTTGTATGTGAGTTTGTATTTAAATTTAGCGTATTTATATTAAAGTCGCTCACGCAGTACGCAGATAATAATTTCACAAAGTAAGTTATGAATTTCGAATTTATTTTTACTGAACTCACCAAAATTGGGAAAACTTTTACTTTTTTCTTCAACAGTAGATATTAAATGAGATATTTGGCATGGTAAAACAGATATTGTGACCTTTATAAAATAAACACTACATAAATAACCACTATATCTAAACTGCATCTATAAAAAGTCCCATGCCACAAGTTGGTTTTTACTGCAAAAGCAATTACGATAATTTAATAATGTTAAAATGTTAATGTTTAATATTGAATGCATATAAACAAATAATTCATTGGAAGCAATAACTGCACACTTTTTGATTATTATTAGCCAATAACTGTTACATGATTTTCCAGTTAGTCATAACGAAATGATTTAAATTATAAATTTTTTTAAATTAATATACGATGATACACGTGGACACTGTAATTGACGATATTCACACCAGAAATGAAGGCAGTAAATGAGTAATTAAATTATTCCTAGAAGGTAATTATAATGCTAATAAACCAAGAGTTACTGAATTATTCAATGAGAGTCTGAGAACCTCCTTCAAATTTTATGTTGGGTAGTTATGATTAACTCAATTGTACACTGAGACCCATTCATCTGCAGATGGCGTTATTACAACAAAACATTAACTACATCCAAATAGTTGGGAGAGAGTCAATAATAATAGAGGAGTTAAAGGAGTCTAGAAAGAAGTTACTAAAAATGTAGCGATGATGATGATGATGATGATGAGATCGAAAAACGCCCCAAACAAACGGGATGACAGTCATCGTCTTCCAGTGGAAATCATTGATCTCCAGACTAGCCTCACAATATTCATCCACATCCTCAATCCCTCACATCCTAATAGCAGCTGTTCCAACAGACCCTCAACCCCCCCCCCCTACCACTCTCCCACAGACGCCTTTCGTATAAGAAACACTTCGCCAGATATTACCAGCGAGTTCTCTCTAAGGAGTAGGTAGATTGAGGCCTTAGAGGCGGATCTAGGGAGTAGGCAGATCGAGACCCCGAATTGCGTTTCCAAATCAATTGAAAATAACGTCCTATAACGACATACTACATCTTCAATCGGAAAACGCAAAATAAAATCTAATTGCAATAAGCTCCCAGCAGGTAGATTGATCCTAAAGGAAGGACTACAGTGCAGGGCTGTTGTGCATCGCCAGCCGTAAACTAGTTATAGGCCATTATTTTCAATTGATTTGGAAACGCACATTGTACACCTTGATTGGTAGGAATGAATCGGTTTCCTTTCATAGTGGAATACTGGACTTTAGTAGTAGGTATCTGCAGTACGATAGGCATAGATTAGAGTTATATAAATTCAATCCATACCATATGGATTCTGTGTTATATAATAAATTAAGTGCAAATATACGAAATATAGTAAATGTGAAAAAATTTTTGTCAACTTTAAAATCATCCCTTGTGGCAAATACATTTTATTCTGTGGAGGATTTTCTAAATTATAGGTACTAATTAAAGTCTATTATTTGAAACATTTGTTAGTGAATAATACAATTAACAATTACTTGCTATTAACTATTTTTGGTAGTTTAGCGAATGTGTGTGAGAGACTATATATAAGTAAATATAGGTATATAAGTAAATAGCTTAATGTAAAATAATTATCTACTATTGTGTTTAATTGACTTGTCCTATGTCATAATTTATGATCAATTGGACTAATAAACGTATTCTATTCTATATAAACCTTTTGAGATAGATAAAAATCTAATTTTGCCATTTCAACTTTCAATACATAGTACGAAGGCGTAGAAATAACAGAATGATCATTGGCGTATAATAAACTTGACGCCTGTAAATGGTAGCACAAAATACATTGCTATTAAAGCGAAAAGACTTTCGGTGTCTCCCAAAATCCAAAATCAACGACCTTAGGAATTGAATAATGCAATATCCCCGCTCTCAGACTTAGGATATTGTCGCAAGATCATGAGGTGGTTAACAACCTTCGGAATAACGAATAATTCGATATCTCTGCTCTCCGACTTACAATATTTTTCATTCTTTGTCAATAAATCAGAATAACCATACTTTTTTAAAATAGTCGACACCAGATTGACTCGCAAGATCAATGGTGGTTAACAATCCTCGGAATAACTATAAATTCGATATCTCCGCTCTCCGACGTACGATACAATATTCTTCACTCTTTGTTATTCCGAGGGTTGTTAACCACCCTCATTGATCTTGCGAGTCAATTTGGTGTCGAATATTTTAAGGAGTATGTTTATTTTGATTTATTGACGAGGACGGTATGTAGGAGAGCGGAGATATCGAATTATTCATTATTCTGGGGGTTGTTAACTCCTCTCATTGATCTTGCGAGTTAATCTGGGTTAGATTACTTTAAAGACTATGTTCATTCTGATTTATTGATGAAGAATATTTTGTCGGAGAGAGAAGATATCGAATTATTCGTTATTCCGGGGGTTGTTAACCACCCTCATTGATCTTGCGACTCAATCTGGTTAAAAAGTGGGGTTATTCTGATTTATTACCACAGGAGCATCATGGGAATGTCACCAAGCACTTGTGGGTGCCTCCAGCCTGAATAACGTACTGGTATGCTGGGTGAAAGGACACGCACAGTGTAGGGGCAACAAAGTAGCCGACAGACTGGCAGAAGACCTAAGTAGCTTTGGACCAGGCCTGGCCAGTCTGTTACCGATCACGGCGATAATACAAATAATTAAAGAGAACACCCACAATGAATTCAAGAAACTGTGGGATGAAACAAACAGCTGTCAGCTTGCTAGGGAACTACTAAAATATGCCAACAAGAGTACAGCAATGGACTATCTTGCAATGTCTAGAACAGTTTTATAATGGGAATCCAGACTGGACACTGTCCGCTAAGAAAACATCTCCCTAATATGAGATTAAGCGAAAAACGTCTCTGCAGAGGTTGTGAAAAAGAAGATGAGACGGTTCAACATGTACTCTGTGACTGTTCTGCTGTCTCATCAATCAGAGAATCCATTTTGGGAGAACGTTGGCCTATTTTGACCGATGTAAGGGAGATGCCCCTAGGCATCGCCACCTATTCACAAGATTAGGTTGGTTGGAGGCCTAGGCGAGGGTCTGCCTACAGGGAGGATGTACAAGGGGCCCAATGGGGTCTAAGCGCTGTGGTTCAATAATTTTATCGACCACCCTTCCAGCCAATTTCAGATTCTGATTTATTGACAAAGAATGAAAAATATTGTATGTCGGAAAGCAGAGATTCGTTATTCCGCGAGTTGTTAACTACCCTCATGATCTTGCGACAATATTCTAAATCTGAGAGCGGGGATATTGAATTATTCATTATTCCTGCGGTCACTTATTTTGAATTTTGGGAGATACCGAAAGTCTTCTCACTTTAATAACAATGTATTTTGTGCTACCATTTACAGGCGTCAAGTTTATGATACACCAATGAGCATTCGGTTATTTAACGAAAATTAGTCGCTATCTTTTGTCACCAACTTCACACAGGTAATTATGTATAATTGCTAGTTTAAAGTTGCAATTACGGATAATTGCACGTTAAAAGTTGCAATTATGGGTAATTGCAAGTTTATAGTTGCAATTATGCGTTAAAGGACACGAACCCTCGATGTACTTTTCGAAACTGTAACAAAATCCGACGTAAAAATATCGTTGGAAGAGGTTTTTATATTTTTAATCATATTCTCGCTCTACAGAGCGTTTTTTATGCAAAAATTTCAATAACTCATTAAGGAGTGTAATTTTAGAAAGTGTAGTAAATGTCGCTGCATGGGGACGTAATGTCGCCCCTACCACCAAAATTTAGAAACAGTAACAAAATTTGACTTTAATTTCGGAAATTTCAAAATTAAAAACCCTTTTACGAATCCACGTTGTTAAGCACTGCAACTCATGTGTTGTGTTAAATATGAGGACAAGTTAATCCAGCTTATATTCAAAGTATATCGAGAGTATTAGCGAAAATAGCCTTTAGCGACAAGGGACCCCCATCATTTCCTAGCAGTCGATTTTGACGGGAAAATGATGGGTTTTAACGGGATTTACCCTAAACCGGTTCCTCAGTGATTCGGTGTCAGAAAAGTATCTTTACCATGTACTCATATGTGCATGGGACCGCTTTGCCTGAACGTATGAATTTATAATTGTTATAATATAATTCAAAGTCGTTGCGATTCAATCATTTTTAAGCTCCGAGGAGCGATCAAAATTGATATTGAACTGTAAGTACGTAAATAGACAGGCAAGCAAAAGCCCACCAAAAATTTATAAACACTGAACTTTTCTTGAATCTTTTTGTGTAATCGTTAGCTCAAAAATCGCATATTGGATGGTAGTTGGTACTTTATAAGTTGTTCCGTTCCTCACCATGTGTTGTACACGGGCCAGACTATAGTTTATCAAAAACATTTTTCTTGAAGTTCTTGTAAAACATGGATTTTTAAAGAGATTTAATATATATTTTTGGACTTTATATTGTCTTTTTCTTGTGTTTTCAAAATTCCCTTTCAGGTTTAATTTTAAGAAAGTGTTAGTACTTACTGTGTTAGATTTATAGTGCTACGACGTCCAATTGGTACCATCAGTGAAGCAGTTAAGCAAAAACGAACAGTAAGTATAAATTTTGTATTATCCTCCGTCTGAAACAGTCGTTTTGAACCTTTATTTGTGAACGTTAATATTCATTTTTGAAAAATATATAAGAAGTCCTTCAGACGCAAAAGATGGATCGTTCACAATAACTGCAAGGTAAAAGTTTCAGTTATGGATAATTGCAAGTTTAAAGTTGCAATTATGTATAATTGCAAGTTTTAAATTGCAATTATAAAAATATTTTAACTGTGTCCTCTCTACGCCTTTGTAACTTAGTAAGTTAATAAGACAATAAGAATACTTACTTATGTTGATATGATCACAGAAGTTAAAAATGGGGTTGGTTGCAAAAATAATTATTTATCCAACACGTTTTCAAACCTCTAGGAGGTCAAGTATCGATTTGAAATAATTTCACAGAAGTTTATCACATATTTAATTTATTTTTCTACAATAATTTAATAATAACATTGCCTATTAACAATTCTAAGAAATAAAATCTTAAAATACATTACATTAACATTTTAATATTATAATAATTAATAATACAATGGTTATTATTATAAAACTATTTACATCACTAACATCCTCATGGCATCACAATTTTTGCCATATTATTTTTTTCTAATAGATGAAACATTTATCATAAAAATAGCTTTAATAAAATAAGTTACTTGCAAAGGATTATAATGAATTTTTAATTGAGTATTCATTAATTGAAACCCCAAGGTACTACAACTTTGGGGCTATATTTACACCATTGGATATTATGTGAGGCCATCATTATCTTTTACAATTTTTATACAATTTTTTTCCAAAAGCATAACAATCATTCTACAGTTTACGGTTATTAACAACAAATAATACGTATATAGGCCAATCTTATTTCAGGTGGCCTGTGTATAATTCGAGTTTTCAAAGATTTGCTCACAATTTTCACTTTTTAGCTAGTAAGTTGTGTTTGTTACAACAAATTTGACACTTTCAAGGTGCTCAGGGTGTCTACTAATTTTGGCTACGAGAAACCTATTAACAACATCATGCGCGTTTTATTTTGTACGTTAGTTTCGACAGTAGTAGTAACTTAAGTCTTATGATGTCAGTCCAAAAATAATAAATGCTGATTTTAAGGAATCCAGTCCACGAAACCTTTATTTTGGTAACAGGTACGGATCAGTACTTGAAATTTGTTAAGGAATGATTTCCAGAGAAACCTTTTTGGCGGTACAACCCCTATGAAAACATTACTATTTGTGACAAATCAACTCAATCAAGATACGATTTAATTCAAGTAATATTAATGTAAGACTTATATTTGATGAAGTGATCTACATATTAGCAACGGCAGCAGATGTAGGCATATGTATATAATAGTTGATTAAAATTTGCTTCAAATCGTACATGGTTTGATACTTCATAAAGTGAATACAGCATACATTTGTATTTATTGACGATGTCCCCGGTTACAGATGTTTATTTTGTACGATGAAAAACATATTAAAATATCTGCATCTCTGTAAACATCTGACCTTGATAGTTTCTAGGAATCAGGGACTTATTTATGGCCTAATAAATATAGTTCTTTCGAAACTTGTACAATAGGTTACAAGTTTGTATTAGGTATATTTTTTTGTTTAAAATACTTTTAAAGTTAGAAACATCTTTTATTCTTCTGTTCTTCCGAAGTGTTATATAGAAGCAAAATTTAAAAAATCACATGAAACAAACGGAAAAATTGACAAAAATGCGAAATAATTCCATAGATTATTCCTGTAAGCAAAAATTGATGAAAAACCCAAGCATGGCCTTATGTTGGGCGTTCTACTATACTGTTACAAGTTCCTAGGCTGCATTTTGTGATAAAAGTGATATACATCTTCACAGATGCTTTTGATGAAGAGTGATGTAATCGTTTCTTGTCTACAGAACGAGGCAAGATTTGTTCAATTTCTTTTGTATTAAAAAAACAATAATACACTTGCGCAAACTGTGTTTACGGGTAGGTCCACAATTATTTACTAGTACTGAAATAATAAAAAGCATACTCATTAAGATATAAATATTCAAGTGGAAAACTTCGTTGAAAAATTGTAACGTACAAAAATATTATAAGAATAGATACAGTAAGTCATGGTAAATCTAGCTTGATGTCTGGATGCACCTAGCGAAGTGGATTCGAGCCCCAGCTACTGCAAAGTGGTTCAGATTCTACTATAAACTCTAACGTCCCTCCTCCTTCCCAGACAAATATATATCTTCTAGAATTAAGAAGGTTATCTATGTACCATGGAAAGTGGTTAAAATATTTTCAAATTACTTTTAATCATTTTCAATGCATTTGAACCTGCCTCTAGAGGTTTTAAACGAAGAATATTGACGACCACCATTTTATCACATTTTTAAGTATAATTAGGTATACAATTAATAATCGTCATTTTGCAGAACCAAATTCGAAAGAGAACTAAGAAAGTACAGAACAATTCCACTTTTTCTCTTGGATTTTATTTTCTATGTAACATCTAAAATTTTCTTCTATTTTCTTTAATGAATAATAACAACTTTCTACATAGAATAAAACGAGATACGGCCATTCAAAATCAAGATCAAAAAGAGCAAAAAGCTACTTTTTATTCAGAGCGAGTTTGTGCACTCCGCACCACTCGCTTATTTCGAGAATGGATGATGGTAAAAAATTTAAATTTGGGAGTTAAAATTGTTGACGAAAATCTATGAAACAGTTCTCAGTTCTTTTATTTTTCATGTAAAATATGACATCACAATGACACAGAATATTTATGCAAAATATTTTTATAAAAGTAATAGTTATTGACTGCCCCTTTTTGACTTCTGTTTGATTATATTTCCAGGATTAAATTTAGCCGTTGTGAAAGTATACAAGGACTAGTAGCTATCTATGTCTTAGATAAAGAGAGCTAACATTTCGACAGCAGAAGGTTACCGTTTCTTTACTGTAGCTACTTGTGCCCCTATCATACCGCTGATAAAGAAAGCGATGTATCACATTTCAAAAGAGAAACAGGGTGCAATTTTGTAGCACCGATAAAAGAGCAATAAAGTTATTGGAGGTATGATTCATCATTTAAATGTTTTTGTCTTATTATAATAAATGTAATTTTAAAACGTCACTTGGATGGGTGAACGGCATCTCATTTCGCCGTCCTGGTTGAGTGGAAGAGTAGCTGTTGCTAAACTCCGCCAGGACGTAAATATAAACAAGGCATTAAAATAAAATAAAAAAAAAAATAAAAATATATTTAAGTTTATTATTATTATTATAATAAAATATTCTCGTATATTTTTTAATATATCAATATTTTTACTGAATTCTACAGCCAAAATATTCTTATCCAATTTTCATTTTCAATGTTAGTGTCATCGTCAATAATGTTAATTTCTTCTGAGTTATTACAATTTTTCCCCGATATACCTCTGAAGTGGCATGTCTCCAGTCCGAATGATTCCACGCCAGCTCTTTTTTTATGATGTAGTAGTAGAACATACCAGGTGATCCAGAAAGTACATATACCCCCCCCCATTTTTTCTACAGTTTTAAAAATAAAATTCTGAAATTTGGGGAATCAAGTATCACTGGCCACATTCTGACCATTCGGTGATAAAAATAAACTACTTCCGGTATGGCCAAAAATTGCCACAACTTTCTTATTTTAAATAGCACTCTATATATATTTAAGTCACTTTTCTCATAAAGCTCTCTATCCAACGCTTTTTTCAGATTTAAAATCGGTTGAAAAAAAACCTTGGAAATGGCATTTATTTGCTATTTCTAGTTGGCTTTGAAATTCAGGAACAAATTTAATAAATTTCAAAGTAGACTTTGAATTTGATTAAAAGGGCATTCTCAACAAATTAAATGTAAAATTGGCCTATTTTGTTCATTTGCTTGGATGTAGAAATATTTTCCCCATCTTTCCATTTCATGGAATTTGTCATAACTCCAATCTTTCAAATAGTGCCCTGTATATTTTATTTTTTTATCAGATAGAACGATAAATTCGCTTTAGCCTGGTTTTTCCCAATTAAACATTGAATATAAATTAAAATAAATATTAAGCTTTTTGTAGAAATGAAAAAAAAAAGAATTAAAAAGTGTAAATGTATATTTTCTTTTCAATTCGTATACTGTAAAAAGAAATTGGTTAATTTCATACCCGAATATTCCCAAAAATGCAAAATAATTGCGATCCAATTAATCGTATTTTTGCGTCTAGGGCCTGGACTCTCATTCTCATCCTTAGTAATAAAAACTTATTTCGTAAGAAGCGAATGTATGCAAAGTTTGGAACTAGACATGCCAACCATTGAACCACCCTCTATTTACAACTTTATACAAAAGTATTATTATTATTAGGACAGCTTTGCAATATATTTCATAGATACATTGTTTACGTGTCTTTATCATTGTAAATTATCAAATAATTTCTATAACTTTAAATATGTTACATTTATAGAAAATTGTAGTATAAGTTGGTATATACCTATAAATTTTACGTTGCTTATTGGTATGTAGATGTTCTCAAAGATCACTCCTACATTTACTTTGTTGGATTTCATTTTTTAGAATACACTCGGTTGAGCTGATAAATGCCTTTACTCTGCTAAACTCAGCATAATTTCACATCGAACAGATATCTCTCGACTCGGGGCTAATTATAATATTACCAGTCAAAAATCACACTTTCCTCCCCCGTTTGCATATTCATACTAAATCTACACCTACAACACATATCTTTAATATATAATAGTATAGTGGTGTGCTTAAGTATATGAGAGTGTTTTAACATCAACTTTTTTATTTGGACTGTCCAGTTGAAAACTGCACCGTGATCATCTGCGTCCGTTTTTTAACAATATTTTTTGACACCTAGGTATATATATTTTATAATTAACATTTACATAGAATAACGACATACCCTGCACGTTATATATAGTGCATATTGAAGTATACATACGAATGGTTAGATATAATAGGGGTAGGTGTGTAATTTCTGACCGTCCAAAAAACATTACTATATATTGGCATCTCGACGAGAATGACTAAGGGCTCAGAATAGATTCATTTCAAGTTGAGTTGGCGTATATAGTAATGCGATTATTTATTATTAATAGGAAGAACACGTCGGGATTACGCCGTGGTGGGTGTAATCCAAACTCGTACCTATTTTAAAGTGTATAAATAATAATTGTGCTATAATATATTATATAATATATCATTAACGGTGGTAAAACCTCAAACCAACCATATGAATTTCTATTGATAATGAAAATAACATATAAACCTAGTTGAAAAAGTTAATAGTATAGTTAAGCAGCATTTATACTGGTCAAACTTAGAAATAAATCAATATGTGCATCAACCAGCATACTGGAAACACTATACTATATCTCTATTAATAACAATAAAAAAACACAAGAGTGGTTTGAGATTGTGCTGTTTATTTTATTTCAACTTGGTATGCCTAGGTTCATTCTAGAACACCGTAGCATCGTTTTTAGTGGAGTAAATCTACCAGAGTTGTATAATCAAGGAACGTTTTTAGGGAAGGCTAATTTTTTTTAACTTGCAAACATCAAAGACAATAAAAAAATGCGTTTTCCGGTTCCAGAATGTACTATGCGTCCCCCCACCTACGTTTTTCCGACGATATGGCTGAATTCTGCCGTTTTCCATGACCATTTTTAAAAAATCTCGGCTTCTATTGGACGGATTGACCTAAACTAAACAGTAAATTGTTTGTAACAAAATTGTCTAACATCATGAATAGGTTTCAAGTTTAAATTCGAACGACATAACCTTAAAATCACCTAATACGTATATAACCTAAATGTTTTGATTTTTATCTCTTACTCATCAGAGAATGAACCGATTTTATTGAAACTTCGGGGGATAACGTAGCTTGTAGTTATGAAAACGTGTGTCAAATTTCAAGACATACATAACCTAGAATTCTTTACTAAAAAATTTGGAATGCTGTACTGTTCGGAAAAATCATCGCAGGAATTCTTTTTTCAAATTGTGGGATTTTTATGTGCTTTTTGATGGTGGAAACTGTTTCTTACATAACCTCAAAAAATGTCAAAAATGTGTACTTATTTCTTTGATTTTTTTATGAATTTAAAAAAAAAAATTCATAGATAACGACATTGTTTAATTTCAAAGCGTACATATTTTTAAAGTACATTTTTTACAAAAAAAATTATAGGACATAAATTTTGTCAATTACGTTCATTTAATTCTTGACTTTTCAAATTGAAAAATTCGTAACCGCACATTGTAACCTCAAAATTTGACTTTCCTATATGCAATTTTTTTGTAAAAAGGTGCACTTAAGAATATGTACATTTTGAAATTGAATAATGTCGTTATCTATGAAAAGACTCTGAAAAATTAAGAAAAATACAAAAATTACCATAAAAAAAAATGAAAATACTGAAATTATTTACATTTTCTGAGGTTATGTAAAAAATAAGTTCCACCATCAAAAAGTACATAAAACATCCTACAATTTGAAAAACCTACGATGATTGCCCAAATAGTACAGCGTCCCCAATTGTTGAAATAAAACCACAAGCTACATTATTTCTTCTTGATAAAAATCAAAATTATGTTAAATGCGCTTTCAGGTGATTTTAAGGATACGTCGTTCGAATTTAAGCTTAACACTTATTCAGGAAGTTCGGTAATTTTGTTGCAAAGAATTGATCATTTGGTTTAGGTTAATCCGTCCAATAGAAGCCGGGATATTTTAAAAATGATCGTGGAAAACGGCAGAATTTAGCCATATTGCCAAAAGAACGTGGATGATAGGCTGCGCGGAACATTCCGGAACTAAGAAACGCCTATTTTTGGTTGTCTTTGATGTTTTCAACAAGTTAAAAAAAAGTTATCCTATCCTAAAAATTTTCCTTATCGATTTTATAAATCTGGCAGATTTACTTCACTATTTTAACCATATTGTTCAGGGTATAACTAAAACTTTAAGGACGAGTCTTTAGTTGTTAGTTAGTTGGTAGTAATGTTAAAGTAGGCAAGACCTTCATCCAACCATGTGTCTGGAATCTTACACGACTAGGAATTCCTTTCGATAAACTGTTTCTGTTTTCTCGTTGTAAATATTTGCAGCAAATACGACATACTATTATAGCTTAAATTTTAGCATAATAACTTTTCATATACCCTGTCGGGAATAGTATAGAGACTGTTTCTGGAATACACGGTTTATGAAAACTTGACTAATCGCACTTTTTTCACGCTCACTTTTCTCATTATTAACATAATAGTTATTTATGCAAGAAGTAAGTTTTTTCACGATTGTTAAATGCTGTCCAATTAAGACGAGTCGAGAAACATTCATTTTTGCGATGCATTTCATACAAGATTTTTGACAATTCTGTAATAAAAGAGAATTAAATGTTAAATACTAACATTTAAATTTTTAGATGAAAAAAGTACTTTTTTGATTAAAATATATTTTTGGATAAAAATATATTTTAGTCACTAGTGAAATAAAATATGCAACAATAACTGAAAAGTTGACATTTTAGTACAGAATTGCAAAAACATATTTCCCGCTTTTTTAACAATCGCCGAAAATACTTTATAACGTATCAAGGGGGTAAATTAGGCAATTTAAAACCGTGGTGTAAAAGGCAAGGTCCAGAATCAGTCACTATCCAGAAGTGCCATAATATTTATTCATGATACCAGTGTGTAAAACTCGAACACGAACGAGGGATAGCTGATTTCAACAAACCACGAGAGAACCAAAAGAATATATTACCAACGCGTTTTTTTTCTACACCAGTCGTCGAATTAAAAAATGTAAATAATATGAGAAACGAATTCTGACGTTAATGCCATCTACGAATACCAAGAAAGCATGTATTTACATTTCGTACAGTTGATTTTTTACACACGAGTGTTATAAGGCTCACTTTACGCACTAATAGCGGTGCTTAAAATAGTACTTTATACACTGTAGTAGCAAAAATATTTCTTGTACACGATGACCGTGTGATTTCAGAATGACTAAGTCTGACAACGCTTTATTTTGAAGTTATGTCAAGTTGATATATAAAATAAATTTATTCCAAGTGAAATTGCTAATCTTCTTCATTTAAAGTTTTAATAACAGGCGCACAATTATTACCTTTACAGTTAACATCTCTTCAATTTACAGAAAATTCTTATTAGGTATTTTTATATATCTAATCTATTACCCACCTAGTAAGGCAACCATATATTCTTCGAGACGATGCATTTAGTTGCACACCAGTGTTCGATTATCCTAGCTAATTTTTAATTTGTGACTATGATATCTTTACATAAGTCAACTGCGTCTGACTATTTAAGTAGTAACTAATGACGAGGCCACCTCACCTTTTCTGGTCGATAGGGCGAAAGATAACTAAATTGACGAAAACAATTTATTTATTTTATTTATTGTATGTGAAAACCATAAGGGTTCTTTAAAAATAATAATAATGATAATGAAACAAAACGAAATAAGGTTTTTATACCAATATTTCGCGAAATAAAATAGTTTTTATGCATAAAATGAACAAATTTAAATTTTTGAAAGACAAATAGGTGCGCATAAAATTATGATCAATGAAGGTATATGATGATGGTTTTCTCTTTCATGGGAAAAACAACGAAAGCTACATCAAAAGTGCTTAAATACTTGAATAATAACTGAATTCTTCAATGATACGCTAGGCGACAGTGGGGGCGTTTTCGTATGGAAGCTATTTTTCACAAGTCAATATCTTTGGTGTTTAAAAACCACTTTTAAAAAACGTCAAAACATTTGAACACTACACTCAAATGCAGTACTCAACGCGCGGTTCGCTAACCATATCGACATTATCGAGAGACTAATAAGACTAGATTCTAGCTTTAATCGTCTCCTGACATGGTTAGCGAATCACGCGGTGAGTAGTGTATTCGAGTGTAATGTTCAAATGCTTTGGTTTTCAGACACCAAAGATATAGATTTGTGAAAACAATCTTCATACGAAAACACCCCCACCACCAGGACGTAAATCCAGTGTAGAGTTGTGTCCTTAAACAGGACTACGTACCGTGAAAGTCTCAAGCGTTCGTTGAAAAATTCGGTAGCTCTGTCTTGGTCTATATCAATTTTTGTACAATATTTGAATCGTTGTAATTCTTAATCTATCTATCGCAAGGATACATGTATCTTACATCTATTTCACGCAGACTTTTGTTCTTAACCGAAGAGAATACGAACAATTTTGATTTAACTTTCACCACTCTTCTAGTCCAATGGAAAATTACCAAGATATATCCTCGACTGTTGATAATTTTTCAAGTGCATTTATATTCTTAAACATTTAAAATTTTATTTTAAACATAAATTTCTTTGAATAAAGTATTAGTATCTAATTTGTATTTACAAGGATGAACAAAAATGAAAAAATCCGAAGAATACTGCCGCCGCCGAAACGGGGATACAAATATTGTAATGATATTTTCAATACTTTCTCAAGATCCAATATGATCCAGTCACAATGTGACTTATGTCCCTCAAACTGCGCTGATTTATACCCAATTGACCATTTCATGCACCACCTTTATAGTTTCCTATGGCTTAATTTAATGTCAACGATTATCCTAATAACTTCTTGCTTGTATCAGGAAAAGTGGGGTGGGCCTTATTATTCAATTAGTTTATTCGGAAGATAATATGGCCGCCTATTTGGCACTTTCAGGCCTCTTTTAAGTTAAATTTATCATTTCGATGTATCTGTTTGAAGTGAATTATGCGAGCGAACAATCATTTTAGGGTTGTAATTTCTCAAATGCAAAAAACTCCATCTCTGTCCTTAAAACTTAATGAATGAGTAATTTTTGTAGAAAAATACTGTAGGCTCGTACATGAATGGGTTCTGCTGTAAATCTTATGTCCAACATTACAATGTTGTGTAGTTTATTCTAATGATTTGTGAGCAAAAGTACCAGCTAAACACAAACAACAAATTTAAAATGGATAATGCAAATTTTTAAAGTACAACACTTACGTAATCACCAAGGTCTACACTTATCTTTCGTAACACTGTAGCCAAATACGACGCGACGCTGAAACATGAACGAGTTTTATGAGACTTTGTCGTGTGTGTTTAGCCTTAGGTGATGACAGTAGCTGTTGTTGAAGATGCGGCTGTTAAAGATACCCTAAGGTGGCGTAGGTCTTCACAAACGGCGTATCCACTTTACAAGTTTCCCTGCGGACCAAATAGAATCATTCACAATTTTTTTCTAATCTACGGACCTATTCTAGTGTATCTAGTTAGCGTGTTTTGTGCGATGCGGTGCCTACATGTATGAAATTGCTATCTTCAAGTTTATTAGTTAAATTGGTAGATAGTTCGAGTACACTGATTTAAGGAGCCTTGCACCACCGTGCTCAGTATGTAACTACTCGGTCCAGTCATTTAAGGGAAAAAAGTTGGTATATGGATAAATCTTATTTCAGTCCGTGAAAAAGTTGAAAAAACCACAAAAGTTCTGTGAGAGGGATGAAACATCGGCGCCCCCCGTTTTTGAGGGCGCTAAACACGATGGTAATATTTTTAAAGTTCCCACCCCTCAGCAATTATCCTTAAACTCGAAAAACCACCCCTATGGCGTTTTTTTCCATCGTAGGTTGTTATAGTAGATTCCCCAAACGGGAGCCAGAAAAAATGGCAAAATTAGCCAAAAAATCAATTATTCATACTAAACTTGTCAAACTATGATAAAAAGGTCGTTAAGATTTTCAAATTAACGAAAAACCACAATTCTTTCAGAAACATTCACATAGTCTCGATAATTCAGAAATAATCTATCTTCATCAAAAACACCACTCAAACATTCACATCAGTCATTTTGTAGCAAGAAAGTTACTAAAAACAGCCACCAAAAATACAGCCCCTCACTAACCCGATCTATACCATATTGACTTTCCATACCCCGAACCACAACTTTGTATTTCAATTCTATCAATTTTTATAAGATATTTTTCCCTTAATTTTAAAGTTTCATTCGTACCTTAAAACGCCTTTCTTTTATTTCCCCAAAACGCCAGCTAGCCACTCATTCAACTTTCTTTCCATTTTATGTATTCTCGTCAACGATAAAATTAACCCCAATTCATTTGTTCCGCCAACTGGCTAACAAATTTCAATGCTAATTTTCATACCTTCTGTATAATGCTTACTTTCATTCAGACAAACTACCGAATTTCACCGTTCACTCGCTCTCGCTTTCAATTTATCCATACATAATCAGTCCCCTTTCAAAATGCTAAAATAAAGAACCGTTGCTCTTGTCCCCATCAATATCAAAACTCATTTCCAGAATCATATGATATTTATTACATTAAATTGAATTCACGTCATTTCCTTCACCGAGTGCGTATCGGCACACTTTTATATCATTTCAACTTTCCAACGCACAGACCTTCGGGACCAAATTACGGGGCCATTCCAATTTTCGTTAATAACTTCTAAACCCGAAGTGATTCAGATTTCATTCAAACATCAAAAAATTCCCCCTTTTAAGACCGATACGGTGATATAATTTCCATTTCCAAATTTCAAGTTTTTTCCAGTTCTGATGCAATATTGCGAAATATTGCGCAATCGATGAGTCATCCTCACCCGCACGAAATGTGTGGGGACGCATACAGCCTTTTCCGGACCTTTCCAGCTCTCTACTCGTCGTGTCCCCGTCGAGAGTATAAATAACCGAGCCCGGCGAGTTCGGGCTAAGCCAGTTTTTTCGGTGTTACTCGCGATAAACGAATCTAGTGCCCGTGCTACTTCCAAGGCCGAAACCCGGTAAAAAAGAGAATTAGTTTTAAGTGAATTTTAAATCTTATAAAATCAAACAATCGTGTTAATTACATTTATATTTTAAACCAAACGGAATTTCAGTGTCGAAAGTAACCTTTTAAGTTGTGTAGAATAAATCTCTTATTTTAAATCGTTACTGAAACTGTGTTTAGTGTTATTTAATAAAATCATTCTTGTTCGTTTAAACCAAGTGTTTTACTTCAAGAATCGAGTACAGGGTGAAGTTTTGAACCCTGCCAAAGACAGTAAAGTTAACTAAAGTGTTAATAAGACTTTTAGAGTGAAGCAACGTACTCCAGGGCTATACAGGGTGGAGCGTTTGACCCTATTCAACGTTTTACGTGTGACCCACCCACTCTTCTCAATTAACAAAATTAAGTGCACGAAAGACTCCCAGGGTCTCTCTCAAGCTCTAAGGTTCAAAGCTCAGCCGAAATATTTTTATTTTTCAAAACGAGGGAGCTTATTCGTGTTCAAGGTATGCGAATCGGTTTTTTTAGCATGATTCAGGTAGACCGTATAAAATTTAACCATACGTCTTATCCACCCCCGGGGTTGAAACTATGCCCTCCCATAATACTAAAATATTCCCAAAAAAATCATGAAACAGTATTGACATCGTGTTTAGCGGAGGAGAAAAAATATTCCACTATTTTATATTTCTCGGTGGATTTCAATGTTAGGGGTGGTGGTAGTTTCAATCCCGGTGTTGATGGCATGTTTTGTCACTCAACTCCCTCTACAATGTCGAACTCCCCTTGAAAACCGTGATATAAGGAGTCAGCACATGCCCAGGATCAATAAATATGAAAGGGGGTGGTTGGGTGAAGGTGGGAGAGAAATGAATACTATCATCGTGTTGAGCACCCTCGGAAACGGAGATAAACAAATTTTCAAGCATTTTGATTTTTTGCCTTTTGGGGGATAGTTTCAACCCCGGAGGTGGATACGATGTTGTATGGTTAAATTTCATACGGCCTACCCGAATCCTGCCCATAAAAACCGATCCTACCTACGATGGAAAAAAACGTGAAATAGGGGTGGTTTTTCGAGTTTAGGGGTAGTTGCTGAAGGGTGGGACGCCTAGAAATATAACTACAATGTTCAAACCGTTTCCTTCCCTCTCACAGAACTTTAGTGTATTAACCCTTTTTTTGCAATGGATACTTGAGCATGGAGATAAATTTTGTCACCACAGACTGAATTCAACAGTGGGATCATACTAAGATGATACACAAAAGTGCCTCTGTCGGCTGTAATTTAAGGATTTTATTAAGAAAATCTTTGAAACAGGTAAGTAGATTCTGAGTAAAACTTTTTGCATCATATACAGAATTGTTAAAAGTTCAGAATCTACATAGTCAGAATGTGTAAGACTTCCTAATTTGTTAACTAAACAATAACAATTTGTTAACTAAGGAAAAATGGTACAAAATTGAAAAATAAAGGTTTATTTAGGTTTTTAGGACCAAAATAAGGTTTTTTACTCTTGTGATTTTAACATTCCGCGTATTTTTCTAGATATCGCGGATTGAAATTTTTCAAAAGTGTGCTTGGTGAGACAAAAGTCGATGTCATTTACAGGTAAATTTATCATAAAAATACAAGAGTGTGCTCTTCTGCTACTTTTCTCTAAATTCTTTCAATTTCATACCATTTTTTCTTAGTTAACAAATTGTAGACAATTTCATTTTTTATATTATAATAAAATAGAAGGTCTCGCACTTTCTGACCATGCAGGGTCTGATCCCTGAACAATTCTGAAGACGGTACAAACGGTTTTATTTAGAATCTACCTGTTCAAAAATGTTCTTAACGAATCTTTAAGTTACAGCCGACAGGGATACACTTGTGTTTCATCTCAGTAGGATAATACCCTTTCCGTTATATAAGCTTTTTAGTGCATTTACCGGGATTCCGAAAAGGCCAAAACATCAAAAGTTTGTAGGATATTTTACAATACATTTCCTCTCCTGTTTTCGAGGGTGATAAAAACGGTGGTGATGGTTTCGAGTTCTGAAACATTTGCGTAGTACCCCTGTCAAGAAGAAACCACCCCAATTTCCGGTTCTAGGTCTTGGGCTTGCGAGGGCTCATTAGATCGGGTTTTTGGGAAATAAATATAAATTCAGTTAATTTACATTAGAATACCCCAGACCGACCCCCGGAGGTTGAATCTACCTTCCCATAATAGTAATATATCCAAAGAAAAAAAAAACTACATACTTGACGAGGTTTTTTTTGAATTTTCAAGTGCAGGGGCCACGATGGTGGTGTTATTTTTCACCCTTACACCCAACCCTTCCGCAACTACACCCAACGTATAAAAACGGGGATTCGTCGGATCGGGGTTTTTATGGAAATATCAGGGAAACAATCCATTACTACACCACATTTGATCTAAAAAACCTTGGGGATTGAAACTACCCTGCTCGCAATACCGGAGTCCTTCGAAAAACAGGAAAATGGGTTCGGAACGGGCTTCTCAAAGGTTTTTGAGGGCGGGAATCAATCGTGACCATCGGGTGGTGGTTTTTTCACTCTACCCCCTTATAACTACCACCAACCCTTAAAATTACCCCATTTTTATAAATTACATGCGTATTTATATTCATATATATATATGTATCGATACAAATTATGGCATAAATGATGGTTGTGAACGTAAAACCCCGATCCGACGAATTCCCGTATGCCTAGGACAGTCAGCATGGAACACGGGGTAGTTTTTATACACTGGAGGTAGTTGCGGAAGGGTTGGGTGAAAAATAACACACCATCATGATCCTTGCCCTCGAAAACCCATAAAAACCTTGTCGAGCTCGTATTTTTTAATTCCTTGAGGATATTACTATTACGGCAAGGGTAGGTTCAACCCCCGGCGGTTGGTCCGAGGTAAATTAACTGCATTTATTATTATTTCCCAAAAAACCCGATCCAACTAGCCCTCGCAATTCCAAGGCCGAGAAGCCGAAAATTGGGGTGGTTTTTCCTTTAAATAGGTAGTACGCAAAGGTTTCAGAACTCAAGACCATTACCATCGTTTTTCTCACCCTCGAAAATGGGGGGGCATATGTATTGCACAATATCCTACACACTTTTGATGTTCCGGACCTCATTAAATGGACTATCTATTCTAAAATAAGATTTATCCATATATCGGGTGGCTCAGCCAATATGGGCTCTTTTGAATGGTAATGGATCTTTTTCAAATTTGGTGCAAGGATAAAATCTCCAATTTTGTGATGTAAAGAATCATGTAGACCATGTGAAATTTCTTGGTGTAACGCTAGACGCTAGTAAATTGGGAAAATTATACAAATATTTTAATATCAAGATTCTTCATGTTACTTAAAACGATTTTTAAGAGATCAACTGTCTGTAGATATTTTACGAATATTTTATTTCTCGTATGTACAAAATATTTTGGAATACACCATAATATTCTGGGGATCTTCCGTACACTGACAGAGAGTATTTGTAACTCAAAAACGACTCGCTAGATGTACGGTAGGAATTTACAGTCGTGAAACCTGTAGACCGTATTTTAAAAAACTGAATATGCTTACTGTCCCATCTTTGCTTATTTATAAATTTGTTTGATTTGTTAAAAATAATGCCAGTATCTTTATAACAAACAATGAAATGTATCGATCAATGTCAACACGTCATGGAGTTGATCTAAGAGTACCAATCCACCATCACACTTTTTACGAAAATGGGCCATATTATAATGCATTTAAATCCTTCAATGCTCTGCCAAAATATCCAAAATCCATACAACATATCAATTGATTTAAAAAACGACTTATATAGGCGAAACTGTGTTTTATTCCTTCAGTGAGTTTCTAAACACATATCCGCTATTTAAAAAATATTTACATTTGTATACTTATGTTTGAGTTTCTTCGTTTTTTCTTTGCTCTCACTGCATTTGCAAATATATTGGTGTATTTCCTGTTTAATGTAGTTTTTAAAAATGAAAAAAGTGTGTACTTTTGACAATGCCAATGTCTTTTTGTGAAAGATTTACGGCAATAAAGAATTTTTATATATTTGTTTTTAAATGGCCGACTTCCAGTTTAGAAGCAATTTATATGAAAATGAACATTTTATATGGGACAGAATGCTTATTTTTATATGTTTGGATACTGCTGGCCAAATACTTATGATTTGATCCTCAAATATTATTTTAATTTTAAAAAAATATTTTAATTTTTCGTTTTAACTTGACTTCACTAGAAGGCAGTTAGCCAGATTCTCCTACATGAAATTGCCTTTTGTTATCGAAATAATCCTCCTAGGAATTATATTTTATACCTTCTACCTTTTTTACTCTATACCTTCGCCAACGTACTAGGCATCATCTAAAGATAACTGAGACAGTAATCTCTAAACGATGCTTACTTTTCTAACTTTGCTGATTTTAACATACGAGAGGGGGCGAGCGTGGGTGCGTCTTTACTATGTACATACTTCGATATGCGATGTAAAGCAACGTTAGGCGTGGTTAGTAGTTGGATTGGTGACCGTTCCAAAGAAGACCACGTCCTCGCCTCACCCATCTTCCAGCGGCTTGTATATCAGTGTATTCGCGGAAGCTATCTAACCTTAGGCGAGGGTTGTATAGGAGATATACCATCCTTCGGAGGGGATGTAAAGCCGTCGGTCCCTTGTCTATTAAATGTTAGGCAAGTAAAAGATCCCCACTCTTCTTAAGGGAAGAGGTTCGGCAAAATTCCTGGTTGGGGGTAGCTCGTCTACAGGCGTCGGTGTTAGGCCTCAGTAGCGGAAATAGGCCGACGTTAAATAAATGTATAAAAAAAACATACGAGAGCGATGGTGCAAGGCTTTTTGAAAAATATCAAAAATAATCAATTAAATATTGTACAACACCAGCCTTTATGGCTAGTGCCTTCAGTTTTCATATTATTAGCTAATCTGAAATGCAACTTGATAATAAAAAGCTATTAGCTACTTATTATTTAAATTGAAGCAAAGACGTAATTTTCTGAATGCAAACCACGCAATCGAAAATGACCCACGAGTGCAATATTTCAGCCGGTGCCTAAAAATCATTTGCACTGAACACATTGTCGCATTATGAAGTATTTTCTCTAGTGTTTTCTGCGTTTTGAGTGTTTAGTTACTGTTTTGAAATAGTTGCAACTCTCTCCTTTTATTTTTCTTACAACATCATTATACTACCTCAGAAATGGTATTGGGGTATCTATACGTCCCATAGTGTGTGATGCAACCGGGTCAGACGGTTATCGTCTTCTAAACAACTGAATTTGCCTGAATACAATAGACAAGGTCCTATATTCACAAAAGGATGTTGCAAAATAATTTTAAGTTTTCAATATAGGTGTGATTTGTTGAAGGACTTGTATTTCATAAAATGTTTTGTGCAGACTCTCTGGAGCTATTCTGAAATGAATATTACTATCATGTTGAGCACCATTGAAAACGGGGGGGGGGATAAATACAATTTTATGCATTTTTTTTTTTTTGGACATAGTATTAGGGGAGGAATTGGATAAGATGTTGTATGGTTAAATTTCATATGGTCTACCCAAATCCTGCCCAAAAACCCGATCCGCTTGCCTACGATGCAAAAAACACAAAATAGGGGCTGTTTTTCGAGTTTAGGGGTAGTTGCTGAGAGCCGGGAGCCTTAAAAATATCACCATAGTGTTCAGCGCCCTCGAAAACAGGGGGCACCCATGTTTCATCCTTCTCCTTTAACCCTTTTTTGCAACTTTTTCATGGAATGTTCATGTGAAATCTAAATGTGCAAAATTGAACCTTTTGTGTCACAAATGATATGCCAAACTTTTAAAATTTTGTTCTTAAAATCAACCGAGAAATTGGAACGGAACACAATAAAACATTTAAATAGTAAAAAAATTATCTAATATATTTGAATCGACATATTGAATACATTTATTATGAGAAAAAATCGGCAGCTACTGGAAGCGGCTGGAACCTCCCCACTCGGTGGATCTTTAAAGCCGAAAAGAGCATTAAATTGTGTGACAAAACGGCACTAAACGTAATCCGATCTCATCCAAAACCTTTTTCGTCTTCTGGGGCACTAAAAAAACCCTCAACTTAATGAATTTACAATCATCTATGCGAGTTATTACCTACATTATCGCTCGTTGAATAATATACTATTAGGATATTAATAACTTTAACATCACTTGAAATAGGGGCGAGCGTGGGTGCGTCTTTACTATGTACATACTTCGATATGCGATGTAAAGCAACGCCAGGCGCAGTTAGTAGTTGGATGGGTGACCGTTCCAACGAAGACCGCGTCCTCGCCTCAAACATGTTCGAGCGGCTTGTATATCAGTGTATGCGCGGAAGCTATACAACCTTAGGCGAGGGTTGTATAGGGGATATACCATCCTTCGGAGGGGATGTAAAGCCGTCGGTCCCTTGTCTATTAAATGTTAGGCAAGTAAAAGATCCCTACTCTTCTTAAGAGAAGAGGTTCGGCAAAATTCCTGGTTGGAGGTAGCTCATCTACAGGCGTCGGTGTTAGGCCTCAGTAGCGGAAATAGGCCGCCGTTAAATAAATATATATATATATAAAAAAAAACATCACTTGAACGACTAAGAATGTCTAGTTATCCTAAATACTACAGATTTGTAAAGCAACAAACTGAAAATTGGTAAAGTGATAATCTATAATAAATTCACCAACGAAGGTACAGAAAGTATATGATATTGATATTGTTAAATCTACCTTTAAAGTTTGTGATAATCCAATAAAAGTTACAAATATGCGGAAATCTTATTAACATGACATGACACCAACGTTATCGGATGGCAAACGATGACAATGACAATCCTCAAAATTTGCTCATTGCAATCCGATCACTCGCGGCTGTCTTTGTTAAATGAAACATTAGCATTTCAGTAATTTTACTAGATTTTAGAGGAATATTTGTAGTTTAATTTTTCGACTTGTCTGTATATATATTTAAAAACGGCACTAAACGTAATCCGCTCTACTTCTAGAGCAGTGAAGAAACCCTCACACGTGAATTGACACGTGATGTGATGAGTTTCACGACGTAACGCGCATCGATCATGTCATGCGAAATGCGATCTATGCCATATTTGCTTTGTTTTTAATTTTTTTCACGGAAACCAAATCGAAAAGGTGGAAGTGTGATATATCGTTGAAATCAGAATTTTAACTGCTTTTCAATGGTTTCATTGCAAATTGAAAGTAATTATGAAGTAAACAACTTGTTGCGTCAAAATGGCACTGAACGTAATCCGATCTCAACCAAAACCTTTTCAGATCTTCTAGGGCACTAAAGAAACGCACACGCAAAGTTTCATTCAAATCCGTTCAGCAGTTTCGGCGCTATCGTGCTAACACACATACACACATATACACACAGATACATTTTTCAAAAACCACTTTTTTGTGTTCCTAGGACCTCAAAACGTAAAGATTTGATGTTATCTCAATTTTCGTTTTTGAACCAATTTTAGTAACCTCTCACAATTTTATTGTGGAGAGGTTGAAAAGATGGATCGTTTACAATCTTCACAAAATTGAAAATAAGGTAAGGAGGATCTGTTGTAAAACATTCTATAAAAATGTCCTTTCACACAAAACACCCATTATAAACTGAAAACTAAAATTAATTTGCAATGGCCCTTTGTGGCCACTCGTTATGTTGTGTTCCCTTTATATTTTGTTTAAGCGAAGCATTTGCACAACTTAATTTTATAATATATGATTTGCAGGAAACAACTACTCAGCGGGCAAATACCCCGACCTGCATTGAATTACACCTTACAAATCATTAAAGAATGGTAACCAATACCATTTGTCAACTCCCTGACCAGACATAGACCGGTTTCGAACTTATTAGTTCTCATCAGTATGCCATAGGTCATGGAGCAGACAAATGATAGTGGCCAACCTGCTAGTTTTATACAAACTATAGTAAATTGAGTAGTGGTGAGAGGTAAGTGAAACCTCTCAAATGGTCAATTGCTACTATACACCATAGATATCTCTATGGGCGTACAGCGACTTGCGATTCTGCAAGTACCTGAGAGCGGCGACCTTTCAGTCCTAGGTGGACTTAACCTACTGTTATAATATATGATTTGCAGGAAACAACTACTCAGCGGGCAAATACCCCGACCTGCATTGAATTACACCTTACAAATCATTAAAGAATGGTAACCAATATCATTTGTCAACTCCCTGACCAGACATAGACCGGTTTCGAACTTATTAGTTCTCATCAGTATGCCATAGGTCATGGAGCAGACAAATGATAGTGGCCAACCTGCTAGTTTTATACAAACTATAGTAAATTGAGTAGTGGTGAGAGGTAAGTGAAACCTCTCAAATGGTCAATTGCTACTATACACCATAGATATCTCTATGGGCGTACAGCGACTTGCGATTCTGCAAGTACCTGAGAGCGGCGACCTTTCAGTCCTAGGTGGACTTAACCTACTGTTATAATATATGATTTGCAGGAAACAACTACTCAGCGGGCAAATACCCCGACCTGCATTGAATTACACCTTACAAATCATTAAAGAATGGTAACCAATATCCACTTGGCCACTATCATTTGTCTGCTCCATGACCTATGGCATACTGATGAGAACTAATAAGTTCGAAACCGGTCTATGTCTGGTCAGGGAGTTGACAAATGATATTGGTTACCATTCTTTAATGATTTGTAAGGTGTAATTCAATGCAGGTCGGGGTATTTGCCCGCTGAGTAGTTGTTTCCTGCAAATCATATATTATAACAGTAGGTTAAGTCCACCTAGGACTGAAAGGTCGCCGCTCTCAGGTACTTGCAGAATCGCAAGTCGCTGTACGCCCATAGAGATATCTATGGTGTATAGTAGCAATTGACCATTTGAGAGGTTTCACTTACCTCTCACCACTACTCAACTTAATTTTAATTGAAAAGTCCCCCTAGGTCACTTCGTCCCAATTATCAGTCACATGTCCGCTAAATAAATATTAATATACAAAAACTACAAAAAGTGCAAATAATACGTGCGACTTTCTACACCTAATTCTTTAGTGATTCATTGCTTTTCTATAAGTTATCGATACCGTTATGCCTCTAAAAACTACCAGCTCCTTAGATCTATGGAATAGTTACTCCCATGGCAGGCTCTACATTTTAATTATTAATTGCTACTAATAACTTACTTTTTATTTCTTTAAAGATTTCCAGTTTTTCAAATTATAACACGAATAGTAATAAACAACAAATGCATAAATTTCATAATTAGCGATAATAGCGAATATTCTTTGGAAATATGAAAATAAAAACGTTATCTACCAATTTTCAATAAAATTCGAAGACAAATTTCATACATTTTTTGGAAAGTGAATATCCTTACTCGTCTTCCCAAGGACACACATCGTTGCTTTTGGCCTCACCCTCGCCTTCTCCTTCTGCGCTGTCGCCAGGCTCTGATGGCGGGAACTCGCTGGCCGGAGATTCGCTGTCCGGTTCTGCCAGAGGAGCTAGAGGTTCCTGACTGCACCCAGCCACGATCGCTTCTTCCTCTGCCCTGTCCTTCCTCTCTTCTTCCACTGCTGCTGCTTCTTGATGATCACCACTATCGCTGGGCAAGTCGTCTACCACAGAACTTACACTAATTATGGGGGCGTTTGCCCCCGCCACTGAAAAAGTCTTTGCAAGACTATGGCTCTTTTTAAGAGTTTTAGTAGTACTGGTTTTTTCTTCAGATTTATTGTCTGTGTCACTAGGAATTACGAACACCGATGATGATGTGCTGGTTGCTGCCGAGCTGTCTTCGAAAGATGAGACTTTGCGTTTGGAGGTGTCTGTGGAGTGCATGATGGGAACAGATACAGATGCTCTCCGAGGGGGCTCGGTGGGGTTGGCTGTGAGTTTCCTTCCCCCATCTAGCGTATGCTGTTGAGTCAGCATGCAGGAACGTTGAATCTGAGGGGCAAGACATTTTGTATTATTGGCTAGTAGTGGGATACCCTTAAGTGGGGTTCGAGTAAATATTAACCCAACCATTCTGTGTCACAAAAGTCTTACGAAATGGTTTTATAAATAAAAAATGGTCTTTTCTATACAGTGAGTACGTAAAGGCTGAAATAAATTCCTTAAAACCGTTACAAGCAATTGACAAAAATTCGCTGAGACAATGGAAGATAATCCTCATAAACCAAATCGCCAAGTTGCAGCAGAGTAGTCAATTAGCCAGTCAATTGTTTTAAAATATTTGAAGGAGAATAAATGGGATCCATAAAAAGTGAATTTAGTTCAAGAGCTTAACGAAGATGATTTCGATCGCAGAGTAGAAACCATGATGGAACAATGTAATACCAATTCATCACCAGTCTTAAGTCGCATTCTTTCCTCTGATCGGGCCACCTTCTATGTAAATGGCGCTGTAAATAGGCAAAATTGAGATCTATTAAGTCAGCACTACAACTTAAAAATTTTGAGATCGTTCTAGTCCCATTAATTGTGGCTTTTATGTTGCGATTTTGTTGCGATAAGAAAACATTTGTAGTTCTTTATTTAAAAAATATAATATGGTAATGCTAACTTCACAGGGAAGATAGCATTACCACTCACAGAAATCGCTTTAAAAAGTGCACAAATATTTCCTTATAAACTAATTTGTTGTGGTGAGAAAACATTAGTAGCTCTTCATTTTTAACAAATAACCCATGATAATGCTAACTTCACAGTGAAGAGTGGTTGAACACGCAGACGCCTCCGTTGGTATTTTGGCTCTAGATTGGGTGCTATGAACATACACCTCAATAAGAAGCTTAATAGAGACCCTTGAGGCGTTACGTGCACTTGATTTGTAAATGAATGAAGTTTTGGAGGGATTGCACTTAGAAAGGTTAGAATAGGTTAAATGGCTCACCCTGTATAAGTCCCTACTGATTGATTTGAGTGTATTCTGTTGATTTCTAAAGTTAAGTTTACTTTAAACTGAATTTGATTCTTTTTGTCAGGTGATTTTTCAGCACCCTGTATATACTTCTCAGAATATAATACTTCTGTATGCAAGAATTAAACTGAAGCCTTTTATTTAATTTAATTTTTTTTATTAAGATGTCCAGATATTTTGGAGTACAGTGCAGTAGTTGTAAATTAAAACAGTTTATTTTTGAACGAATTATAATATTTATTATTAGAACGAATTTATTATTTACACTTGTAAATAAAATAAAATTAGTGTTCTTTTTACAGTTACAAATTAGAAACTTTTCGATAACGAATAAATTCCGGCTTGGGAGATTTGATTCGGCTGAGATTTGTTTTTAAAATGTCAAAAATTCACTTATGATTAGGTGCGCGGTGGCAGATTAAATTAATTAGAAAAGTGAAAAGTCTTTTTTGCTAGGTTCCGGCCTAGGAATTAGCACGAGCACAAGTTACACTGGTGAGATGCAGAGTTACTAACTTCGGATACCTACACTGATTTGCCTAAAGCATGTTGAGCTCGGTCTTTTATACTGTTTGCTATTGTTTCGTTTGTCGTGCCCCGTGGGTCTTGCATGAACGTTTTTACACCCATTTTATTCTAGAAAGTTGGATCCTGACATTCCGTGCTGGCGAAAGTTGCGCAATATTGCGCAATATTGCATCATCTTTGCAAAAAGTTAAAATTTTAAAATGAAAATTATATGATTCTTTGGGCAATAGAAAGAGAAATTGTTTGATAATTGAATGAATCTCTAATCGGTTTTGGTTTAGAAGATATTGCATGAAAAAGAAGTTGAAAATATTGAATCGTTCTCGTATAGTCATATTTTACGCACGCACGTAATATGGATTTTGGGTTGTCTCGCGTGACGCTGTTTGAAGGGGGTAAATATGGAGGTCAAATGAAATGAAAGTATGCTAGTGCGTTGGACCGAGAGTAAGTCGTGACATTAATTTGGAAATGTGGACTGATATGAAATAGATAAAATAGTTAGGGCGCAATTCGAGTGAAGGTTAAAATTGAATGCAAAATGAGAGGTAAAAAATTTATGGATATGAATTTAAGATTTATACCGGAGAAACGGAAAGTATGTTGGGTGTCGAATGCTATTATACGGGGGTTGTATTTTTTAGGTGAATCGTTTTAAGTTTATGTTATAAAATTGATGAGTGGAATATTGTAACGTGTGTTTTGATTGTTTTGAGTATTGGATTGGATATTTTGGAATTATCGAGCGTCGAGCCACTGAGTAATTGTATAAACATTTTAGCCAAACATGTTTTCTAAGGAACGAATAAGCACAAACTGCGAATCACAGAATCACAGTTTTTCTTAAAAAGTGAACGATTTTTTGAAAATAGTTTATTATGTGGACACTATTTTAAAGAAAACTTTATTTCCAACAAATTGTTTCTTTATGAAACAAATTCATACACGACACGCAACGAAGTCTCGAAGTGAAAAAAAACAAGATAAAATGCATTTTCAATGGTTTTTGCAAGTGGCAGTGCCAGGTTGCGCTGGAAATTCAAAGTTTCATTGTATTTTGCGAACATTTTTTCCCAACAAATTTGGTCTCGGCGCAACAAATTTGTAAATGACACGCAAAAAATTCTCGAAGTGAAAAAATTAATTTGCAATGGTTTTGCAGGGTGTAGTGTCAAGTTATGCTGGAAGTTAATCGTTTTATCAATTGTTGTGAAAACTTGTTTCGCAATAAATTCGTATACGACACGCCACAAATTGTCTTAGTGAAAAACCATGAAAAAATGCATTTGCAACGGGATATTTTGGTGGCAGTGCCAGGTTGCGTTGGAAATTCAACGTTTTATCGTTTCATGCGAAAATCTGTTAATTCCCTGTCTTACTGCTGTTGCAAATTTTGTGTTTCATTTTTGTATACGATGCACCCGGAATCATTCAGTCGCGATTGCTCAGTTTTTTGAAACTATCCATTTTCGACGATCCTTCTTTAAAAAATATTTAAACCATTTTTTGATCGTTCTTTATTTATTAATTAATATAAAAAGCGATTTTTCATAAATTTTAATACTAATTATCAAGTTCATATTATCAGAAGTTATTAGAAAAAACATTGTTTTAATTAATTTATTGCCATTAATCGTGCGCAACTAATTCGCAACAACTTATTTTTATGATAAAAAAATGTTTGTGTACTTTTTAAAGCGATTTCTGTGAGTGGTAATTCTATCATCACTGAGAAGTTAGCATTACCATGGGTTATTTTTTTAAAATAAAGAGCCTACGAATGTTTTCTCACAGCAACAAATTCGCAACAAAAAAACTACAATTAATGGGACCAGAATGATTTCAAAATTTTAACTTAATACAGCTGAAAAATTGTCGATATTGGACACATGAAAATTCACACTGGATGATGGAGGACATACTTAGTTTTCACAGAACTTCTACCTTTACGTCCTCAGTGTATGTAGCGTTCAATGTTACAATTTGGTGTGAAAATTATTATATCAGTGTCAATGTCACATCAAGAGTCTGTCACCAAAGCATGTGAGGCCTTGTTTCTTTTTGGGTAACAGCGTAAAATTCTTTAATATCTTTCATTAATACGGTTTTCTATAGAAAACTTGTAGTATTTTTCGTTTATATTAAAATGCTTTATCATTGGCGCAAAGATAAATTTATTTTGCCTAAACGAGCTTCACTGTATATAATAAAAAACCTTTTAGTGGAATTTAAGTGCTAGAATAGCGTATTAATAACCGCTTGTAAAGATTGATGATTTGGTAGGTGTAGGATGTCAAACACATGATTGATGAAACTTGGTAAATATTTTTTTTTTACCATAATCGAAGTTACATATAAATCGATATGGAATAATGATAACGGTTAAAGGAGAATCTAAATTTTAAATGTTAGTTTTGATGGCGGAATATGTCTCATTTGATTTATTTCCGAACACTGTACTGGGGCCAGATTTTAAATAATAAAGTTGTTGTGGCATAGCATTTTTCTTGTTAAAATTTGTTTTTGGCTTCTCAAGGAATAAAGAAGAAACTCTTGGAGTGAGTGGCTATTGCCTCGTTTCATTTCATTGTTATTTATGTTATTATAGACCAGTCACTATAGAGAAATCTCGTAAACTATTAATTTGCATTTAATTCTTTTGTTTTATCTTGTCGAGACATTTCTAAATAATATTAGTTTCGGAATTTCTAAGTGCAAAGTATTTATTTTACTGTTGCGAAAATGTGATTTTTTGAATAGAAAAATTTAACGTCATGCGGCGGCGGCAACTAAGAGAAAGGCGTAGAACCGATCATGCAGTATTATTTACAATAATTGTTTTTAAGTAAACACTGCTTTTAGATATACCAAATTACTATGTTTAAAATTCTCTTCAAATATTTTGGTTTTTTTGGCCTTTATCAAAAGCATAATGTGTATTCTAAAGTAACAGAAGTGGTTATTCTAAATATATACCTAAACACATTTATGACTTAATATCTTTATGACTTAAACTTTAGTTATAGGAATTTTTCGGGTAGACCTAACATAATAATGTAAATTAACGAATAATTGTTAACATTTTATCTAGTATAGAAGTATTAAAGAAATTTTGCTGGTCATTCATGGTAAAAGAATTGTTGTTAAGGGATTTTTTAATTTTTAATTGTTCAAGAAGCTTTAGACGTTTACCTTTTTCTTCTGTATGAAGCAAATTTATGTTTACTGTGCCTATGGAATGGTTCTTTTCAATGCAGTGTGTTGGCATTCCCGTATTTTTGTTGTTGTTTAAAAATCATTTTTTATGTTCTTTTACCCTGTTCTTGGTAAAGAACACGCCAAAACATTCGACAAACTTTTCGAAACTGTAACAAAATCCGAACATTTCGCATGAAAAGCGTGCTTTACGTAAAAATGCCGTTGGAAGAGGTTTTTATATTTTAAATCACATTTTCGCTCTACGGAGCGTTTTTATGTCAAAATCTTGAAAACTCATCAAGGAGTGTAATTTTAGAAAGTGTAGTAAATGTCGCTGCACGGAGACGTAATGTCGCCCCGAAATTTAGAAAGTGTAACAAAAATCGAAATTTCAACATTAAAAACCCTTTTACGAATCCACGTTGCGCAGCACTGCAACTCATGCGTTGTGTTAAATATGAGGACAAGTTAATCCATTCTCTAGCCAAAGTATTTCGAGAGTTTTAGCGAAAATAGCCCTTAGGTCGAGGGTGCCTTATCATTCTCTAGCAGTCGATTTTGACGGGAAAATGATGGATTTTAACGGAATTTGTCCTAAACCGGTTCCTCAGTGATTCGGTGTCAGAGAAATATCTTCATCATGTACTCAGAACGTGCATGGGACCGCCTTGCCTGAACGTATGAAGCTATAATTGCAGAATTTAATTCAAAGTCGTTGCGATTCAAGCATTTTTAAGCTCCGAGGAGCGACCAAAATTGATATTGAACTGAAAATACGTCAATAGACAGGCAAGCAAAAGCCCACCAAAAATTTATAAGTATTGAACTTTTCTTGAATATTTTTGTGTAATCGTTAGCTATAAACCGCACATTGGATGGTAGTTGGTACATTATGAGTCGTTCCGTTCCTCACTATGTGTTGTACATGGGCCAGACTATAGTTTTTGTAAAACATGATTTTTTTAAAGGGATTTAATATACATTTTTTGAACTTTATATTGTCTTCTTGTGTTTTCAAAATTCCTTTTCAGGTTTAAATTTAAGAAAGTGTTAGTATTTACTGTGTTAGATTGATATTGTTACGACGTCCAATTGGTACCATCAGTGAAGCAGTTAAGCATAAACGAACAGTAAGTATAGATTTTGTATTATTCTCCACCTGAAACAGTCGTTTTGAATCCTTCTTTGTGAACGTTTAATACTCATTTTTGGAAAATATAATAAAAGTCATTCACACGCGAAAAGATGGATCGTTCACATTCTCAATGCTTCTACTACTCTGATCTATATAGACGGCATTAAAATCTTTACATTTGATTTCATATACACCTGATTTATTAAATTTACTTAATTTTTCTTTATTATTGACCAATATTTTTACTAAATTTGTTTTATTCACACTTATTGTAGAGATACCTAAATTATTCAATTTCCTAGAAATTTTGTCACTATATTTTGGGATATAATTAATAAAATTATACTTTGCTGATTTGTTAGGTACCTTAAAATGTTCCTTTTGAAGCATATTGCGTTGTTTGTTTTTAATTATATTATCTATTAATGATTCGCTGTATCCGTTATTTCTGTAATGTGTTTAATTGTATTCGTTTTCATGTAAAGAAAAATTTGTAAATCTATGTATTAGAATGCGAAAAGGTGAGAGCTTAACTTGCCACGATTGTTGTGAATTATAATGGATAACTGTATCTGTGTTAGTAGGTTTATGTTAAATACTGAACTTTAACTGATTATGTTTTCTAATATTAATATCCAAAAAGTTTAGGTATTCTGTTAAAACTCCATTAATGGAATGCAAGAAATTAAGGTAATTACTTACATTTCTTTCTGTGCTGGTCCATATGCAAAAAAATATCGTCCATATAACGAGTCTAATGTCCAATAGAAAATACGTGTATGTATTTAAATTATTATTATTAAATTCGAAAAAGTTTTTATAGAATATTTAGATTTGAAATTGGTTAATTTTGGTAAGATGTAATTTATTTCTTTACACAACTTATAAGAGGGAGCATTAATATAGGATACTATGGGACGGATAGGGTTATTCTCTTTGTGAATTTTCGAAAGGTCATAAAGGATGGGAGCTGAAGGGTTCATAATCCTCAATTTATACACACCGTTGTTTTGAATAATAGTTGCATTTTCTTAAATTAGAGACAATTGAGTATTATGAACCCTTCACCTCCCTTCCTTTATGGAAAATACAAAAAATTTAATAGTACCAAGTAACGAAAAATTAATTTCCTTTGGCGTTAAAAGTTTGTTCACTTCAGTCCCGCTCACACAACAAAACTTAATTTTAAATAATTTAATCGATAACTAACTAGCACAAACGAAAAAATATAATATAAAACAAGGTTTGTATTGAACAGAATTATTTTCAGTTTAATGACGAGTTTTATAGACAAAAAGACAGCTTACCATTGGGTTTACCTACTTCTCCTTTGTTAGCCGAGATATTTATGGCGAATTTAGGACACTTCATTTTCAACAGTAATAATAATTTAAATACCTACACATATTTTCTATTGGACTCGTTATGTGGACGACATTTTTTTGCAGAGAAAGAAACATAAGTAATTACCTTAATTCCTTGAATTCCTTTAACAGTGAAATTCAGTTCACAGTGGAGTTTGAACAGAATAGCCAATTAAACTTTTCAGATATTAATATTAAAAAACATAATAATCAGCTAAAATTCAGTATTTACCATAAACCTACTACTTTAGATACAGTCATCCATTTATAAATCACAGCAATCGGAACAAATTAAGCTCTCAACTTTTCATAGTCTAATACATGGATTTACAAATTTTCCTTTATACGAAAATGATTTTGTTAGGGAATTGAATACAATTAAACAAATTGCAGAAATAACGGATAAAGCGTTAATAGATAATATACAGGGTGTCCCGAAAATGGTGGGCAATCGCTCGGGTTTGGATAGAACTAGTGAAAATAAGGTCACAAGTTCGTATATTCTTCTTTTCGCCTGAGGTACCCCTACGAAGATATTCGCTCTTGAAGTTGAAGGTTAAAAATCGATTTTTCGCGATAACTTTTTTTATTGTTCAATCGATTTTAATCATTATTGGATCAGTATCATATTATTTCAATTCAGTTAGGTCAGTCTATTAGAACCTTGGATAACATCCTTGGGGGCTCGGGGACAGAGCACCCATTGCCTTAATAATTTGAAAAAAATTTCAGCCTATTTTCTTTTATTTCTAATGTTATTTTCAAAATTTTGAGCCATTTTTACGTAAAAAGCATATACTTGCTTGATGACGGTAATATAAACTGTTTTCGAGATAAATGCACTTAACGATAAAATTGCGATTTTCAATCGCACAAATAATAGTAATTTTAAAAAATTGAATAAACACGAGGATTATGTGCAAAACAACATTTATTTCTCTATGAGGTAGTAAGTACTTACCTAAACTTATAAAAACAAAAAATCTTGAACACACAAAACACAAAATTTGAAACCTTACTGTAGAAAACTAATTAGGGACATGGAAAAATGAAGATTTAAGAAATTTCATAACAAATGCTCAATATGAGCACCTCCTTCTCTAATGCATGCTTGTCCACGACGAACTGACGATCGCTGGACTCGCCACAACATTCCTCCGTTTTCTCTAATTGCATTTGAATGGTACATAATTCTCTCGTATAATTCTTCTCTTGTCTCTAGTGGTGTGGCATATACGAGACGCTTTTAATGCCCCCACAGGAAGAAATCAAGGGGATTTAAATCGGGTGATCGGGGAGGCCAAGGAACAGGCCCACCCCAACCTATCCACTGGTTTGGATATACTTTATTCAAATGACTCCTCACTATAAGACTAAAATGCGGGGGCGCCCCATCATGCATAAACCACATGTTCTCTCGAGATGCAATGTCAATGTCCTCTAAAAGTTGTGGTAGCTGCTGTTGGAGAAATTCAAGATAAAGTTGCCAATTCAATCGATTTGGTAACACGAATGGGCCCAACAAGTACCGGCCAATAATTCCGGCCCAAACATTAATATAAAATTGCCTTTGATGGCGCGTTTGAATTGTGGCATGTGAGTTTTCCTTGCTCCAAACGTGTAAGTTGTGGGAGTTAATGACCCATTTCTTCCAAAGCTCGCTTCATCCGTATACAAAACCGATCGAATGAAGGCATGGTTTTGTTCATATTTCTGTATAAATCACTGCGAAAATTACACCCTAGCAGGAAAGCCATCTAGGCTAATGGCATGTAATTTCTGTATATGGTACGGATGAAGCAGTTGCTCTTTCAAAATTCTTCCAACGATCGATTTTGGGACATTCATTTGTAATGATAATGATCTGATACTGACAGATGAATTCGTAGCGACTGCATCCAATACGTTCTCTTCTACTTCAACAGTACGTGTTGTCCGCGGAGCACCCATGTTTACGTCATTTGGCGCAAATCGACCTAAGTAGAGATATAATTCTTAGATTTTTAGTTTTAAAAAAAATTATCATATTTTTTACCAGTTTCTCTTAGCTGTTGATCAACACGTTCAAAAGTTTTGCGATCAGAAACCCTTCGATGGCGACACCGTCGAGCGTATAGTCTTCGTGCTTTTGAGGCATTACAAGAAGCCATTCCATACATTAAATGCATATCTGCGTATTCATTGTTAGTGTAAGCCATATTTCAACCAATTAATGACTTAATTAATGTCGGATTAAGCTAATACTGAAAAATTATGTCACTCCAATTATCGACTGACAATAAAAAAGTTATCTCGAAAAATCGATTTTTAACCTTCAACTTCAAGAGCAAATATCTTCGTAGGGGTACCTCAGGGGAAAGAAAAATATACGAACTTGTGACCCTATTTTCACCAGTTCTACCCAAATCCGAGAGATTGCCCACCGTTTTCGGGACACCCTGTAGTTAAAAACAAACAATGCAAAATGCTTCAAAAGGAATTTTTCAACGCACCTAACAAATCAACAAAATATAGTTTTATTAATTATATCCCAAAATATAGTGACAAAATTTCTAGGAAATTGAATAATTTAGGTATCTCTACAATAAGTGTGAATAAAACGAATTTAGGAAAAATATTGGTCAATAATAAGGAAAAATTAACTAAACTTAATAAATCAAGTGTATATGAAATCAAATGTAAAGATTTTAATGTCGTATATATAGGTAGGTCAGAGTGGTAGAAGCATTGAGAACAGGATAAAAGAACATACGAAATCAATTTTAAATAACAATAAAAATACCGGAATGTCAACACACGGCATTAAAAATTACTGTTTCATTGACACAGTTAACATAAATTTACTTCATACAGAAGGAAAAGGTAAACGTCTCAATCTTCTTGAACGATTAGAAATAACAAAAATCCCTCAAAGACAATCCTTTTACCACGAATGACCAGCAAATTTCTTAAATAATACTCCTATACTAGATAAAATGTTAGCAATTATTCGTTGATTTACATTAATTACGTTAGGTCTACCCGAATTTTAAATCATAAAGATATTAAGTCATAAATGTTTTTAGGTATATATTTAGAATAACCACTTACTTTAGTATACACAAATTCAGTTCAGTATATTACCATAAAAAAAAACTAGCTTTACTTAAGGTACCTTCTCAGTCACTTCGGCAACAGCCACGCTTATATCCGAGGAAGAACTTCCAGAATCCAGCTGGGCCGAATTCTTTCTCGATCTTGGCTCGGGAGGCCCTGCTTCCCAAGGACAAACGTCCTCCGATGTTGACGCACCAGCCACAATTGCTATGCTAGGTTTCTTCACCCTGAATAAATGGTGGTTAGGTTAGGTGGTTTTCCTACTGCGAGTGCTTGCGGCGAAAATATACAACACAGAGTTTTGGCATCTGTCACTATGGAAGCCGCCATTTTTATATCAAAAGTACAGGTGCAACATTGATATGTATTAAAAATGTGAGGTCACATATAGTCGTTGCAGCAATTTCAACACTGACTTACATGCACAGGTTGCAAGGTGAGCTTGAAAACGGAAAATAATTGTTTGATGTTGATGGATGTTTTGTTTCCTTACACTAGTTTTGAGATAAAGGATTTGCGATGGCTCAGGATAAGGAAATAGAATGCGAATTTCACTTACAATCAGTAATATTGTTTTAATTTACCATCCGAACTCACCACTTTTCTCGATCAGATATAAGCGATCCCTGTCAAGGAAAGTTTATTATAGTATACCGGGTGTCAACGGATCATGGTAAACCTCCCTTTTTTTCTTATTTTAAAGAATATCGGAATAAAACTTTGTAGATGACCAAGGACACTTTGTGGCATAACTGTAATTTTTACCACTTCCGGTTTCACCGGAAATGACCCCAACTTTTGATTTTTAAATGGAGCACTCTGTATATTATTATATTTTTGGAATCCTTGAAAAATTCTGAGTACGGTGATGCCCCATAAATGACATTTCGACTCCATAAAAAAACTTGAGAAAATTAAAAAAAAAACAAAAAAAATTAAAATAAAAAAAATTTCTTTTGGGCACATCCACCGATTCCTTAGAATAGCCGTTATTTTATGGTAGCACTCTACCATTATGTTTCCATTTGAAAAAATTAAGTTTTAGTAAAAAAAACTGTTCAGACCAAATTTGGTGGTGCACAAAATACACATTCTCAAATTTTTATTTTCGATTTGATTTTTCTGACATCACACAGGTCCATTAGAAGTAATTTTTTCTGGTCATGGCACTCTGGTACCAACAAATTTCGAGTGCAATTTTTTTCATGGAGACGAAATGTCACTTATCACCGTACTCAGATTTTTTCAAACATTGGAAAAATATAATAATATATATACGTCATTCATCACCCATCAAAAGTTGGGGTCATTTCCGGTGAAACAGGAAGTGGGAAAACATTACAGTTATGCCACAAAGTGTCTTCTTGGTCATATAATACATCTACCAAGTTTCATTCTTAAGAATAAGGAAAAAAAGGGGGTCTACCATGATCCGTTGACACCCCGTATCGTTTTATAGTATACAGGGTGTCTCACCGCGAACTGAATCGATCGATATAGAGAAAAGTACGCATCAGAAAATTTTGAAAATTTAGATAATTACTAACGTCGGTGTGGCCAATCCAAGTAAAATAATTACAAGCAGCTGGCACTTCCGCTTATACCGGAAGTCGATACCAACTTGCTTATTTCAAATAGAACACCCTATATATTTTAGGGTTTTAAAAAAGAGCAGAATTTTGAGCAGAGCAGAGAAGACTCAGAATTTTAATTCTGAGTCGAAAATATGTAGCATATCCTATACCTAAACCCAGCCGTTTCTGAGATATTGGACATTTTATAGAAAATTTGACAGGGGCAACGGTTTGAAAGGACCGTTATAATTTTCTTCGTGTAAAAGATTCTCATTTGCTTCTTGTCACATAAAAAGAACACAAAGAGAACTACGTTCCACAACTGAAATAAATTCAATAATATCATACCAAGTGTTCCATTTTTCACGTTACATTTTGTCAACTTCAAACCACGAAAACTTGTTTAGGTCAAATGGAACACCCTGTATTTTTTTACGTCAAGTTGTGTAAAATTGAATTCCCTTTTTTCTGATATTAGCATTGTGGGGGTTAAAGTTACAACTTTTTGAAATATTTGTGATTTTATTAGAAATTCATGAATTGTAATCATTTCATCAAAATAGTCATGATTAGAAACAATCAGTCATTATCTTATGTCAAAAAATGCCAGCACGTTTGAATTATACCAATAAATTTTTTTTAAATTTTTTATTATTTATGGAGAATGGGATAAAGTAATATCAAGAACTCGCAACACATTTGCTACTCGATATCCACAAAAACGCAAAATAACACTAACACTGCGATATGCGTATTAATCGAATTGAAGATATGGCATGAACTAAAATAGCAGAGATAAGATCAATTTAAAATATAATTAAATATAATTTTAATTTAATAACTGCTCAAAATTCCGCCCTCGAACCTCGACGCATTTTTCGCACCTTAGGATTAGTTCCTCATGGGTAGCTCTTCTAATTGAATCCTGTGATATGTTTTGAAATGCATTTCTTACTCTTTGCATACAATCTTCAATGGTTGTTAATGGGCTCTCATAAACTTTGTTTTCAATAGTTCCCCAAATGAAATAATCCAGAACTGATAAATCGGGCGAGCGAGGAGGCCATAGAAAGGTCCATTATTGGCAATCCATTGATCATAAAAAGTTTCTTGTAAACAATTATTAATTAAATATGCGTTATGTGGGGGAGCACCGTCGAGCTGATAAAAAATGTTTCTATGTTCGGCGAGAGGTAAATTTTCTAAATAGTTATTATTCAAATTTTGTAAGATATTCAGATATCTTTTACCTAAAAAAAAAAAAACAAAAATTTACCTATTAGCAGAAGAGAAAATTTAATTTACCGTTTAAATTTTCCTGATAAAATTGTAATGCCACCACTCTTATGGCACAGTAAACATTGAACTGCCAACTTTCCTGAAAGTTTCGCTCTCTGAACATATGAGGATTTGAGTCACTCCAATAATGCGAATTGTGTCTATTAAAAAGTCCATTTTTAGTAAATTTTGCTTCATCTGTCCATATAATATTTCCCAAATAAGAATCGTGATCCCTCAGACCTTATTAGAATAAACTCACAAAAATTATGTCTTCTTAGGAAATCTGTTTCTTTTAATACTTGAAGCATATGGAATGAAAATGGGTGAAACTTTTGTTTTAATAAGATTCTGTGAATTGAATCCTTGCATAGTCCCGATTCCAGAGCAGCTTGTCTTAATGACATCATTGGAAATGCATGAAAATATCCCAGAATGACTATTTCAATGTTTTCGTCATCAACAATAGGCTTTCTTCTTTGCATTTTTGCCTTGACAGAGCCATAATTTTTAAAATTTTCCAGTATGCGTTTTACAGTGTTTGGTGACGGTTTCCGTTTGTTTGGATATTGAGTAGCAAATGTGCTGCAAGTTCTTGATATTACTTTATCACATTTTCCATAAATAATAAATAAATTTAAAAAGTCTTCGTGGGTATAATTTTTTAACAAGATAATGATTGATTGTTTCTAATCATGGCTATTTTGATGAAATGAAACAATTCACGAATTTCTTATAAAATCGCAAATATTTCAAAAAATTGTAACTTCAACCCCCACAATGCTAATATCAGAAAAAAGGGAATTCAATTTTACACAACTTGACGGAAAAAATACAGGGTGTTTCATTTAGCCTAAACAAGTTTTCGCGGTTTGAAGTTGACAAAATGTAACGCGAAAAACGGAACACTTGGTATGATACTATTGAATTTATTTCAGCTGTATAACGTAGTTTTCCTTATGTTCCTTTTATGTGACAAGAAGCAAATGAGGATCTTTGACACGAAGAAAGTTATAACGGTTCTTGCAAACCGTTGCACCTGTCAAATTTTCTATAAAATGTCAAATATCTCTGAAACGGCTAGGTTTAGGTATAGGACATTCTACATATTTTCGACTCAGAATTTTATGCTCTTTCCGAAAGCCGTCATATATATATAGGGTGTTCCACTTGAAATAAGCAAGTTGGTATCGACTTCCGGTATAAGCGGAAGTGACAGCTGCTTGTAATTATTTTAGTTGGATTGGCCACACCGACATTAGTAATTATCTAAATTTTCAAAATTTTCTGATGCGTACTTTTCTCTATATCGATCGATTCAGTTCCCGGTGAGACACCCTGTATAGTATAGTAAATAGGCTATTGATTGTGTCATAAAAAAATAGGGAAATTAGAAACTAAGACGTTCAAGAGTTTTTATTGCATAAATCGTTTAATTGGTCATCGCAGTTGTTACTAGTTGGTTACCATGGAAACTAAGTGTCACTTTTCCTGCCTAGGCAGGGAAAGTGACACTTTGCTAATTGACATTAGTCAGCAAAGTTAGTACTTTGCTGTCAATCGGCGAAAAAATAGTTTATTGTTTTATATGGGGTAAAACTGGCATTTTGAGAGGCAGTAAAAGAGTTTAATTGCCCCTCACATGAAATGCCAGAGAAATAATAGGTTAACCTTTTATCATAAAAATTATGTTTTTTGACTTTGCATCAAAACAAGATTGAAAGAAAATAACATCCATTAACTATCCTGTAAACGTGTAATTTGTTGCAAGCTGTAGGAAGATATGAGTTTAAAAGTGGAAATTGACACCGATCAAATTTCTGAGCAATTTTGTAGCAAAGGTAATGAAACCACTGGCGAATTTTTTAAATTAAAACACCACATGCAAAACGATAGAATTAATTGTTATTGGCTCAGCAGGGCTGCGAATATGTCCCAATGATTAATCGTTGTATGATAAATTTGCCAAAATTTGGAATTTGGTGGATTACGATTGCATTTTAAATGGTGGAAAAACATTCAATAGGCAGTTTTCTTGCATTTCAATTCTACGTAACTTAAAATGTATTTAGAATTATACAAGGTGTTCCATTTTTGGTGGCCGAACATATTTACCACCCTAATAGAGTTATGAAGATAAGTTGGTGGGTAATTAAAAAAGTGAAAAAATCCAATGTATTCCATTTAAAACGAAGTTGATGTCCGCCAACGAAAATAGAACAAACGAATCATGTACAATTTCCATATATAAAATTGAGAACCAAGAAAATTGTCTACAGAATTTTTCTACCACTTGTAATCCATCAAAATCAGAACTTTAGCGCATCATTGAAAATGTTTTTAACCTCCTTCCAGGTCTCATCAATGACCCTCTTCTAGATTTGTATGAGTAAAGGAGATGGATGGGGCTTTACAACTTATGGTGGTTTCCGAACCACTTCTTGAAGGTAATTTATAGCTGAGCTTCGAACTCACTTCGTTAGGTAAGCTCAGGGAGAAAGTTAGATAGGCTACCATCCTATCGTGTAGGTCAAAAACGATACTTAAAATCAATTAAAGGACTAGAAAAGAGAATTTTAAATGATATTTTCATGTAATTTTCAATAATCTACTCAAATAATTAGTCTACAATACTACAATGACACCAAAAAGGCATAAAATAAATACTTATTTACAACACAGAATAGTCTAAAACAACAGTTATTTAGCTCACCTTGCAGGACTTTATAAATTGACGCTTAGTAAGACATCGTCAATTTACCATTTACATTTTATTAACATCTTACTTTGCCTTATATATTGCAATTTATTAATGATATTAAACAATGTAAAATAGTGTGATGTGACATTTTGGTTAAACAAAACAAGTATATACAAAGTTCAAATGTTACAAAGAAGAGAACAGAGAAAATTTTACGTTAGCAAGAATATGGCAGTAATAGCTTGCTCTAGAACAGAGAACAAAGTTATCAAAGTTAAAACATTAAATAGAAGCAGCTGATACAAAATATACACATAGAAATTTAGGTAAAGGGCTTTCAGGAGCTGGTAAAGTAGTTTATGCAAAAAATGAGTTAATATGGGCAAAGGACCACGCATAATTCCAATGGAAATTGGCTTTCTGTGGAACAGTTTAAATTTTTGACATATTGTCAAGAGCAAAATTTTTGGATGGTTCATTTGAAATTAGTAACTTCAGCAGTTATCTTAGGAAAATGCTCTCGATTTTAGGAATCCCAAAAGCTATTAAATCTGGCAATTGGTTAGTCAGGAGCTCACACCATTATGCAAAACAATATTGAGTTAATGTATATCCCATTTTACTGGTCTCATGCCAACGGTGAAGTGAAAAATAAGAATGAATCCACTTTAAAACGTCTAAGAATCTACCACATCAACAAATTGCATTACAGCACTGAATTGCAAATTTTTTTATTAATGTATAATATAATGTCCCAGGGTACAACGAGACAAATTCTATCTGAACTGCTGCTAGGCAGAAATAGAGTTCCGTAGACAACAATACAGTAAATAATTAAAAAGAAAGAGATGAAGATAGTAAATGTAGAGTTAAAGAAAATTAAATTCGAGCAGGAAACAAAATAATTTTACAGGACACGGCCATATCTCATAAACAGACACAGAAATTTAACAATGCCGAATATGAGGTTTTAGGAATGCGAGTAACTGAGGCGAATACCATATTGCCATACATCCCTGTCTAAAGAATTATTGCCACTAGGATCGTTGACGTCGTCGACAGAACCTTCAATACAGGAGGAAGCCGATAGAAAGTATTGGAAGTTTTTAAAACAAATAACGTTCTACTCAATGACACCAAATGCTTAATAAAGCAAGCGAGTTAGATTTTTTAAGACATATATCTCAAGAAATGGTATACAATCTGAGGAACGAAAATTAAAATTATCTTGAAATTTCATTCACCTTCAACTGAAAAAGACCTGATAAGTTTTTTAGGTCTCGTGACATTTCTTGAAAAATTTACTCCTATTACGAGCACTATTACTGAACGACTACGATAACTAACAAAGAATGACTAAAACTTATAATGAAAGCCATTAACAATGCTTTGATATTCTAAAGAAAAGCAAATTATCCATACTATATTTTGACCCAACCTTAAGAACTGGATTGATAGCCGATGCAAGCCATGTAGCGTTAGGTGCTGTACTTAGTCAATTTTGATAATAACCAAACTTCAAATACTATATATTTCTCTACATCAAAAGTAGAGTGTTTACATTTGGAAACAGAAAAGTAATGCTTGCCACTTGTCTGAGCAGTGGATAGGTTCCATTTATATCTAGCATCATTAGACTTCGAATTAGTCACCTATCACAACCCTTTGGAAGAAATCTTTCAAAACACACCTCAGCCTCCAGTTAGAGTAGATATCAATATAAAATTATTTACCAAGCAATGAAACTTACCAGTCGGCTCCATATCGAGAATATGGAAGGTAAACGATGAGATATCATTCATCATATTTATATCATCATAGAACAAAACACACCTAAAGCGATCGCATTTCACAAATCATAACAGAAAGAAAGGATGATGAGGACATTATCGAGGCAAATGGAAAAATTAACAATAATTCATGGGAAATGATAAAAATATTTATTTTCCGTTTCGCATGGAACTAACCACGTTGGGACCAGTGATACTGCAAGAAAATGAGCTCCCATTATTTAATCTACTTAAATATTCCTGTTTTAAAACCAAAGGATTATTGACAATATTCCTCATTAGCATATCGTCATTTTCGACAATCAAGATTTTTGTTTTTTTACTAGGAAAGAAGTGTAAGAATTAAGTAACGTTTGTCTAAATTCAGTAATGATTATGCATATTTCCAAATATTTTATTAGCATATGTTTATGTCATATAATTTTCACTGAAACTTAAAAACTGATACAAAATTTTGAAAAACTTGAATCCAATCATTATTGGAGCTTTGCTTGTCTTGCACTTTCTCCTTAAATTTAAAGGGTTAAAGGTAAGAATTCCTCATGTTTGAAAATGATAGAATTGTCAACTTTTGACAGGTTATATTTTAATAACTTTCCATTTTTTAAAACCGTTCTCACTAGGGCCTTTGTTCTCTATATCAAACTTTATAACACAACAAATCTAGACGATTTTTCCGAAAGCCAATTTCTATAAGAATTCTGTGGATTCCTTTAAAAATCAATACTTCATATTTTTATATGATTTAAGTAAGGCTATAAATAAAATTAATCCTGTTTCATTTCATACTAATGTTTACACTTTTCACATTTACTCCCCTTTGCCCCTATCAATTGCAAAGATTGCAACATGCAAACCTATGAACTGTTAGTTTCGTTTTCTACGAAAAATTAATATTTCTACAGCCGTACTGTAAATAGTTAGTTACTGCGGTAACTACTACCGCACGCATGCGGTAAAGTAAAATCTGTCAGTATAATGTAATAATTTTACATTTCGTTGACACTTCATTTAAAAGATCTCATTTTTAGTTAAGTATATTATTTAAGCTTTTTAAAACAATCAAAAAGAATTATGTGCTTATTTATTTACTTTTAGTGAATATTTTTAAGAATATCGAAAAGAAAAAGGAAAACAAAATTTTATACTTAAAATACAATTGGCTTGAGATATACAAATTGTTATGGCTGAATTTTGAACAAAAATAAAGAAATGTAAAAACACGGTTGTAGAAAAAAATATTGTGTGGAACACGTGTGGTGAGCTTATTTTTACCGCACTCAGCTCGTTTTGCGCTCACACGCGTGCGGTAAAACCTAGCTACCCCACTTGTAAACACAATATACTGTTAATTTTAACATTATTACTTTTATCCAACTCCTCAAAAGCCCAGTTTTAATCTACAAATCAAAGTGAGCGTGAAGAATGAAGGAAGGGTATGGTAAGAAAGCACACCGATCGAAAACACCAAATAACAACAGCAACAACAATACTCAACACGATGAACACCGAGTATATCAAAATGGTAATACTTTGCATACGGCGAGCGAACTTACGGGCTGGGCACTGTGGCTGCTGCCACCGGGGCCTTCTGTATGCACGCCATGTCTCCCCTGCAATGAAGCATGAGGTCCACTATCTAACTACTTCTATACATCGCAATGCGAAATAATTATGTTTCGAGGATCGACGGGATTTTCGTGATTACATTGCGAAGAGAAAACTGGTTTTGGAAAATTTTTATTTCATAACTACGAAGCCTTAATGTTAAAATTAGGCTTTGTGAATCGGCATTAAATTTATTTTCTGATTACCTAGTTGCCCTTGCTTTTTAATATACGTAGGGGAGTCCCACAAGGTTCAGTTCTAGGACTTCTTTTATTTAGTATATCAGGTGGCAATGAAATTAGTCCCGTTCAAATTTCTCGGTTGTTTTTAGGAATAATACTTTGAAATTTTGACATATTATTTGCGACATAAGAAGGCACATTTTTCATTTATTAAGTAAAAAATTTCACTCCCGGGTCAACTGGAAGTAGCAACAGCTTTTGATTTTTAAATAGCAACCTATATATATTTTAGCATATTTAAATTCAACATAAAATTCTCGTTACAACGATATATCACAAGTGAGTAATTGTTTTCAAAATTGCGTCATGCATTCGAAAGAGTGAAAAAGCTAAGTTTCAACTGCAAGACTGTTTTTTAAAAAATCACCCAGTAGGCCTTGAATCTGATGTTTCGCCTTCATTTTTATTGTTGCATTTCAATAAAAGTTTATTTCGTGCAAAAACCACTATTTTGAATTGAAAAACAATTTTTTGAAAAAACATAAGAAGCAAATGGATTTTATTCAGTTTTTTTAAATAGTAACCAAAATTTTTTACTTGCACCAACAAAGGCCAAAACATTAATTGTTTATTTGATGTATAATACGTCTAGTTTGGGTACGAATTTACGTTGAAATTATTGGACTTCTGTAGATTCTATTCTTCAGTTATTTAATGAAATCGTATATACTATAGTCTGTTTTTAAACCAGGAGGACTAAATGTAGAATCCCAATTTACACTATAAAAGTTACCAGAAAATTACCCTAGAATATTTTAGGGGTTCTAAGCAACCAACCTTAGACGACTACAGTATAGGTGGATGTAGTCTAATATACTTACTAAAAAGGGGTCTAGGGATTCCTCACATTCTTAATAATAAATTTCCAAAAAAGAATATTGTTTAAGATATTTGAAATCTGATTTGGTATATGAAACTTATTAAACAATATTAAAAAAAAAAAAAAAAACAAATTTAATTATTTTCAATTGATGTGTCAATGATATATATAATTTTCCCTCCACGTCCAATTTTGCCATGCACTGAGGAAGCTTTGAGATATAAAGTGTGCGTTTAATTTTTAAATTATATGCCTGTAAAAAATTGAGTGTGTAAATGAAAGTAAAACAAAAGTTTCCCATTAAATACACAACTATTTATTATCACAGGGTTCGATTACTGCTTACAAGAAGAACCAAGAAGAAACTTGCAAGAGATATCAGAAAACATTCCTAAAACATTCCTAAAATTATTGGATTTCTGTAGATGCTATTCTTCAGTTATTTAATGAAACGTATGTGCTAATATATGTATTAAATTTTACAAGCGTGCCATGACAAAATGACATTTCTTTCTAAACATTTGCCTAAGTTATTATTTGATAAAGTTTATGTAATGATTTTTTAATTTGCTTGTGATTTATTTGCTAATGTAACTATTTAAAAGTATTTAAAAATATAAAATGGCGGTATTTACCCAGAATGAAAAGGTGGACATGTTACTTATTTATGGGAAATCTAAAACAAATGCATATCCAGCTAAAAGGTTATATGCAGAGCGGTATCATGGAGAGCATCACTCTTGTAGAAAATATTTTAAGATTTTAGAAGAAAAATTTAGGGCCCAGCCAAATGAAAACAAACAAAATACGTTTATTATTGACGAGGCCACAGAAATTAATGTTTTAGCATCCGTGGAAATTAATAAAAATGCAAGTACACGTGAGATTGGAAATTCTCTTGATATTGGCCGAGAATCTGTTAGAAGAATATTGAGAAAATATGGATATAAATCACAGAAATATCAGCTTCATCAGCATTTATATGAAGCTGATGCAGGTAGAAGAGTTCATTATTGTAATTGGTTACTAGAAAATAGAAACATTGTTCCCAGAATTCCGTTCACAGATGAAAGCCAGTTCACTAACAATTGCATGTTTAACCGAAATAATAAGGAAGGAGGCGGCACTTAGTGCCTTACGACTGCACCAAGCACATAAATTCAAACCAGGTGATCTGGTTGGTCACTTAAGGATTCTGGAGGTAATCCATTTGAAGTCCATGACCAAACCCACTGGCTCAATGCCAGTCAAACAAGACTTTGACTGCCCGTTTGACGTGCTAATTGAAAGTCGTCAGACGAGCAAGATGAAGTCACTGCGATTGGAACAACAGGGGTCACTTATCTGGTATACAGATGGATCCAAGATGGCTGAAGGGGTAGGAGTGGGAGTAGCAGGGCCGAATTGTAGGCTATCCAAAGCCCTCGGTAACATCCCAACCATCTTTCAGGCAGAAGTTTATACCATAGATCTGTGTGCCCAGGTATGCCTAAATAAAGGCATCCGAAGGGCAAAGATCTACATACTATCAGATAGCCAGGCAGCACTAAAGACTCTAAGGTCCTATACTTTTGAATCTAAACTTGCCTGGGAATGTAGACAATCCCTGAAGCAACTGGCTAATAATAACAAGGTTACCTTGATGTGGGTGCCAGGGCATGAGGGGTACAAGGAAATGAACTTGCTGATAGCCTTGCAAAAAAGGAGCTGAAGCACCGTTCATTGGACCCGAATCGTATTGTGGCCTAGCCAAGGGACATATAGCAGAGGAGATCCAAGAATGGGAAAAGGATCAGAAAAACTCCTACTGGAGGAATACTCCAGGCCAAAGACAAGCGAAAAAGTTTATAACTTATTCGACAAAGAATGCCACAAGGCTTCTCGAACTTGAAAAGTCCGAATTAAGGCTAATCACAGGCCTTCTAACTGGCCACTGCCCCTTGAGATACCATCTCAAGAATATGGCCAAGGCGGTAGATAATAAATGCAGATATTAGTCCGCACTAGGCTAAAATTCCCAGAACAGACGGAATTAACGCCAGAAGACATCGGGAAATTAGCCCCAGGAAAATCACAAGCTTTGTAAAAAGTATGGGAATCCTGGGATAACCACTAGATGTAGGGTAAATCACAAAAGATCTTTTAGGTCGAAGTGAAGTAAGGCTCTTCGAAGCCAAACGACTCCGTAAAACAATCTACAATCTACAACCGAAATAATTTGCGTTACTGGTCTCAGGAAAATTTACATGAATTTATAGAAGGAAATCACCAAGGAGTGTTCGGGGTAAATGTATGGGCAGGAATTGTGGGTACTAGGATCATAGATCCTATTTTATTTCAGGAGACTGAACATAACCCTCTAGATGTCTCTAATTATCTAGAAAACAAATTTCAAAATAGGGTCATTTCGACATATGGGCGCACAAGATGGCCTGTCAGATCACCTGACCTAAACCCTATGGATTTCTTCCTGTGGGGGTACGTCAAAGAACGAGCTTATTCATTATCTTCAAGAAACCTCCAGGAGTTGGAAACCAAAGCATTTGCAACAATAACTGCGCAAATGTTAGAACGGGTGGTAAGAGAATCCATCGGTAGGGTCAAAATTTTTATTTATTTATTTATTTATATAATTCATCCAACGGGTGAAACCCAATTACAGGACAAATAACAACAGATTTAAATAAAATATCGATAAATAGAACAATATGGTGTAAGTAAAAGGTACACAAATGACACAAATATAAAATGTAATAACTATAATCAAAATATATACTCTAGTAAAATAAATATATATACATACATACACATATATACACACATATATACATACATACACATATATACATACATACACATATATACATACATACATATACATACATACATATACATACATACATATACATACATACATATACATACATACATATACATACATACATATACATACATACATATACATATATACACATACACACACACATATATATATATATATATATATATATATATCACAAGTGTAACACAGAAATATAGATAAGAGAGTGTTTAAATGGGGTTTAAGTAAATGTTCTTTATGTCAGCAATATTACAGTTAAATATATCCAGGCTAGCCTCAATACTATTATAATTTAAACACATTTGATGTAGGGGAGATGATTCTAATATATTAGTACATGGAGTAGGAAGCATGAGTACATTATTTGTTCTAGAATTTAATCTCGGAATTCGATACCTAAGAAGTGAGGTGAGGCAGGTGCAGCTAATTTTATTATTGATAATTTTGTGTAAGAACATTATTGAATGCATTACACGTCTCCTTATTAAGCTACTCATACTAAATTTATTTAAAAAAAATTCTTGTTGTGTCCCTCTTATTGGATATGTGCCCTCCACTTAAAAAATCTTCGTTGTACTTTTTCCAAGGACGCTATGTGAATGTTGTAACTAGGACTCCAAACAATGGACGCATATTCCAGTTTGGATCTGACAAATGTAACAAATAACATATGTAGAATAGATAATTCAGAAAAATCTTTGCTGTTTCTCAAAACAAAATCAAAATTTCTAAATGCACTACTGGTGCATTCCTCCATATGTTTAGAAAAAGTTAATATAATATCAAAAACAACGCCAAGATCTTTTATAAACTCAGGTCTATTTAGAGTACTGTCGTTTAATTTGTAGTTGAATGAAATTGTATTTACTTTACCTGTGAAAGACATGACATTACATTTAGCAGCATTAAGAGGAAGACGGTTATTAATGCACCAGGTATTAAGAAGATCCAGGTTACGCTGAACCCTCAGGCAGTCATAATCGGAATTTATAGGAAAATATATTTTTAGGTCATCATCATAAAGCAAATAGTGAACATCCAAGTCATCAACAATGTCATTGATAAACAGTACAAAAAGCAATGGTCCAAGTACCGAGCCCTGTGGTACTCCAGATGATTGGCTGTAATGATCGGACCGATAACCACGATACTGAACATATTGAGGCCGATAGGACAAATAAGACATAAATAAATTTAGTAGCGAAGTACTGATTCCAAAGCTTTCTAATTTAGTCAATAAAATGCCATGGTCTAGTCTGTCGAATGATTTAGAGAAGTCGGTATAAATTACATCAACCTGACCCTTACGATCTATGACTTCAGAAATAAATTGGGTGATACATACCAGGTTTGTAACAGTTGACCGACCGCCCATAAAGCCATGTTGTTCTTCAATTGTTGAACTTTTAGTATGGAAGGATACGTAATCATGCAATAAAAATTCAAAAATTTTAGAAAAATTGCATAAAATTGCGATGAGACGATGGTTCTCTATTTCATTTTTACTGCCCTTTTTAAACACTGGACAAATTCTGGATAGTTTCCACTTATTAGGGAATGTTTCTGTGCTTAAGATTAAATTAAATATAATACAGAGAGGTTTGTAAAAAACATTAGCGCAATCTCTTATAATAAACGCGGATATTTCATCAGGTCCTGTAGTCATGTTTGCCTTGAGTTTTTTAATTGAGTTTAGGACTTCGCTCTCAGTGAATATTCGAATATGCATAACATTGTTATTATATACACTGTCACTAGGCAAATATTCACTAGAATTAATATACGCATTAGAGAAAAAAATCAGCAAAGGAGTTAACTATATCTTGGGGGGTTTCAAGAGTGGCATTGTTGTAGTTCATAGTACTAGGAATAGATGTGGCATTATTTTTTGAATTAATATAATCCCAGAACTTATCTGAGTTAGATTTTATGGCATTCTCGGCATCCCATATGTATGCACTATAAGCATCTTTTGTAGTCATTTTTAGCAAAGCTCTTAATTCATTGAATATTAGATCATCCTGGTTTTTAGTCCTTCTGTATGTATTACGTGCCCTGTTCTTCTGTTTAAGCAGTCTAATTGTATTGGAAATAAACCAGGGGGGATACTGTTTGTGTGATGGTGTTTTTTTAGGGACGTGTTTCTTAAAAACAGAATATATTTTGTCATAAAATTCAAACACAGCTTCGTTTACTGCCAGATTAGAAATAAAACTCCAGTCAACTAGAGCTAGCTCATTGTAGAGTGCGGGGTAATTAGCTTTTTTAAAATTAAACGACTCATGACTAAATAGAGGAAACTTATTAGTCGTAAGATTTTGTACACACACATTAATACAAAGCGCAGGATGATGAAGATCTTCCGCTAACAAAACTGAGGTTGATTTTTGGATGTTACAAGACATATTACTTACTGAAGTTGAAGAAATGCATTTTGAACTATTGCTATTATTTTATTTTCCCCTATCTTATAAATAATTATTAATAAATTCTGTAAATTTTATTTCATCTCTGTGCATTTTATCACCAATAAGTGAATGTAGCATCTACAGAAATTCAATAATTTCAATGTAAATTAGTACCGACTATCAGTCCATCGATAGGTTCCGTGGGAATGGCGCAAGAGGCGTGTGAATCACGGAATGTAATGTTTTTATATGTATTCGTTAGGGCGGTAATATATTTACATTGTAAAATCAAATATTGAAGTAAATCGAATATTAGTTAAGGTAGATTTATAAACATAACAAAGGGAGGCGAGCGTAGGTGCGTCTTTACTATGTGCATACTTCGGTATGCGATGTAAAGCAACGACAGGCGCAGTTAGTACTTGGATGGTGACCATTCCAACAGAAACCGCGTTCTCGCCTCACACATCTTCCAGTGGCGTGTATATCAGTTTATGCGCGGAAGCTATACAACCTTAGGCGAGGGTTGTATAGGAGATATACCATCCTTCGGAGGGGATGTAAAGCCGTCGGTCCCTTGTCTATTAAATGTTAGGCAAGTAAAAGATCCCCACTCTTCTTAAGGGAAGAGGTTCGGTAAAATTCCTGGTTGGGGGTAGCTCGTCTACAGGCGTCGGTGTTAGGCCTCAGTAGCGGAAATAGGCCGACGTTAAATAAATGTATAAATAAAAAAAAATAAAGATTTTTAATTGGTAATTGGTAGTAACGAAACTAAACGTATTATATATCAAATGAAAGGTTAATGTTCTTGGGCTTTGTTGGTGCAAGTAAAAAAATAGCTTACCATTTAAAAAAATTCAATAAAATCCATTTGCTTTTTGTGTTTTTCGAAAATTTGTTTTTGAATTCAAATGGCACGAAATCAACTTTTATGACAATAAAAATTAAGGTGATACATCAGATTCAAGATCTACTGGGTAAATTTTCTGAGAACACAGTCTTGCAGTTGCCAATTTAGCTTCTTCACTTTTCTAATGTATGAGGCCATTTTGCAAACAATTACCTACTTCGTTGTAACGAGAATTTCATGTGGAATCTAAATATGCAAATAAATATATGGTGTTATTTAAAAATCAAAAGTTGTTGCGACTGCAAACGATATTTTTCACTTAATAAGTGCAAAATGTGACTTCTTGCGTCACAAGTGATATGCTAAAATTTCAAAATTGTATTCCTAAAATCAACCTAGAAATTGGACCGGGGCTAATCTCGTTGCTACCCGGTATATGCTTCTAATTTTCCATTTGAATTTGTATTTTTCATTTGATGTAGAAGAAAGTGAGTGAGTTATTTCTGATTTAAATTAGGGTCTGCTAAATTTAAGACTATTCTAAAAGAATCATTGAACTAATAAATGTAAATTTTATAAAAATACCAAATAGATGTTCTGCAACTTTCACTCGTTTTGTTATATTGTTATTAAAAACATGGTAACAATACGTCACCTATATAATCCACGTGAATCTGACGAACATACTGATATCATAATTTCGATATCTTGTACATTATCATACTTTTGTATGTATAACTGAAAAACGAAATTCAGTCTGTGTTCATTTATTTCCATAAAAATATTTTTTCAAGCCCAAATAGGCGTTTACTTTGTCGAGCCTACTGCATTTTATTGAATAGATTCATCAATGAGGATTTAACATATTCTTTCCTATTATTTGGGTTTTCTACCACATGTACTATTATCCTCTTCAAAACAAATCACCGAATCTACAAAATAATAGAATTATTGAAAAAAAACCTCTGCGCCCGTGACATTTAAGCCAAAGGAAAAGTCAGAGGTTATGTTTTGCAAATAATATAAATCGGAATAAACACAAAAATAATGTATTTTGCTGACGTTTCGGAAAGTAATCTCTTTCCGTTTTCAAAGCTATTTTTTGAAGAACTCTTATTTTGCTGTGTATGTCAAATACACAGCTTTAAGATTCTGTTTATGTTATTTCCATAGATACTTACTACTTACACAGAACATAGAACTGATGATAATTTTTTTTTTTTTTGATAATGTTGAGTTTGTTAAGTTCTTCTTTTAACATTGGTAGCCAGGTTGTACAAATATCTACAGAACAATTCGATACGCACTTATCTTCATTTAATAAGATTATTGCTGATTCTTTAACTTTTCTTTTTTTGGTATCTGTTTCTTTTGTTAAAATTTTTGCCAAGTCCCAGTTTATTCTATGTCCGTTTTCCCAAGCATGTTCACAAATCTTTGATTTCTGCATTTCATTCTTTCTAATGTAATTCTTGTGCTCATCCAACCTCACACTGAAAGGTCTGGATGACTCACCCACATAACATTTATCACATTCGCACGGGATATTGTGAATACAGTTTTTTGAATTCTGCTCCCTGTTTATCGGTTTTGTTTTTGTTAAAATAGATCTTAAAGTGTTCCCCGTTTGAAATATCGTCCTAACATCAAATTTGTCACCTATACGGCGTAGCTTTTCCGATAGTCCGTATACATAAGGAATTATTGCTGTATAATGACGTTCAGGTTTTTGTCGTACCTGATTGTCCATATTTTCAACATTTATGAAAACTCTATCAACAAAGGCTTCAGGATATTGATTTTGTACTAGAACCTCTTTGATAAATTTTTTCTCGTTATTTAATATTTCATTATTAGATGAAATTATTTTGGCCCTATCGTATAAACATTTTACAACACCCCTTTTAACATTTATTGACTGATTTGAGTTAAAATTTAGATATCTATTAGTATGTGTTGGTTTTCTATAAACGCTTGTTTCAATTGTATTATTTATCCTTCTAATTAAAACATCTAAAAATGGTAGTTCATTCCTACTTTCTACTTCTAATGTGAATTTAATAGACGGTTCCTTACTATTTATATTTTCTAAAAAACTATCTAGTAAATCAACACCATGAGGCCAAATTGCAAAGATGTCGTCAACATATCTCCACCAGACAACCGGTTTGTTTATACAATTTTGAACATGTGTGTTCTCAAAGTTCTCCATAAATATGTTGCTTAAAATTGGTGATAATGCAGACCCCATAGCCATACCAAAATCCTGCTGATGGAACTCATTGTTCAATTGAAAATAGGTTGTTTTTATACACAGTGTTAAGAGTTCCAGTATGCTATTTACACTTAATTTAGTTCTAGTTTCCAAATTATTATCATTTAGCAACCTGTCTTTAACTATTTTTAATGTTTCATCTACCGGAACATTGGTAAAGAGGCTAACTACATCAAAACTAACCATCAGGTGTGATTCATGAATATCGGTTTCATAAATTTTTTCTATGAAATGTTTACTATTTTTAATATATGAATCGGTATTTCCAGATAATGGATCAATAATTTTAAGTAAAAATTTTGCCAAATTATGACATGGTGAATTAATAGAACTAACAATTGGTCTTAAAGGAATATTTTGTTTATGTGTCTTTGGTAAGCCATAAAAATGAGGGGGCTTACTATGATGTGGTGTAAGTTTCCTTCGTTCAAAATCATTAAATTCATGTTTGTATTTAAACAAATTTCTGTAAATTTTGCTCTCTATTGATTTTGTTGGATCTTTGTTTAGTTTTGAGTAGGGTCCCTCATTTACAAGAGTCATGATTTTTGTGTTATATATATCTTTATCTATAATGACTGTGGCATTACCTTTGTCTGCTGGCAATATTTTTATACTTTCATCGCGTTTTAAAGAATTTATCGATAACTTTTCTTCTGGAGTTAAATTATCTTTAATTTTGTATTGCTTCTCTAAAGCAATTTTTGCCCGTATGCGATATTCATTACCACCATCTGTTGGTAAATTTTGAGCCGTTTTTTCTATTGCCGCTACTAGGATTTAACGATTTAACGAGGGCTTTGGTAATCTATAGTATAGTTTTTTTATCCCTTGCCGTTGTTGGTGATATTTTAGTGTTTTTTTATTTATGTAGAAATTTCTTATCTGATATATCAGACCAATAAGTACAATTTTCCAAAACCAGCTCATAATAAATGCTAATAATACATTTTATCGCGGCAAATTGTCGCAAAAGTCCTGTCCAACCTCTGATACAAAAAATGACAAAACAAATAAAATTGGCCGCTTTGATAGCGGCAAGTAAATTGATTGAATAAAATCTAGTGTGCCACAGTAACACGTGTGGGTACACTGAGCGGCATGAAAAGCCATGCGCTGTCGTGCAGCCTCGGCACTTGTCTTGAACTAAGTTCCTATGGAATAATAATCACCTGTACGGAATATCGCTAAGGTTGCTCTGAGAATGAGAGTGCGGCACTTTGGAGTCTTTTACGCCGGATACTGCCAGTTCGTGGGCAGATCCCGATAGGCTTCTGTCGCTGCCCCTACGTTTGGATAGAGCCCCGCACATGACCACCGTGCCCTGGGAAGCTTGCTGTTGGAGGAGCTGCTGGTTGGGAGCTGTGCTGGTCGACGCTTTTTTCTTTGTCTGACCGAATCCAAAAAACCTGAAAATTAAATTTTTTGGACCATCAAAATATACCTATAATAAATCATTGGATATTTGACTTTAAATTTACTGCGTATAAGTAAGTCTGTTTTTTAAAATCTAAATGAATCATTAACGTATACACTGAAAAGAACATGCCCCAGTATTGCACCCTGTGGGACCCCATAGTATACATATTGTCTACGCATTAAATTGTAACCGGTTTCTTAAAAATCCAATGTTTTCCAGGCATATGTAGGTGGCTAATTGTACCGAACGCTTTGCAAAATCAACGAAATGCCTACACATGGTTCAAAAATGTTTCGTAAATTCTAGCTGTTAAATCTGTTACAGCATTCATGCGTTGATCTGCCTACTCTAAATCCATACTGCTTGTCGGAGAGTAGTTCATATTTATTTAAGTAGTTTGCTAATTTAGTTTTAAGTATTAAAAAAAAAAATCTGTTCAAAAATGTTCAGAGTAGGAATATTGGTCGGTGATTAGAAATTTTAAGTTTATCTTTGGACATAAATAAAGATTTTATTATAACGGTTTTAAAAGCACATGGAAACAAAGAAACATGAAATAAACACATAATCATTTAAATTGTAAGAATTCTTTAGTGAATTATAGTACGGCAGCCCGTAACCAAAATTTTCGACTTATTTATTTATTTATTTATACACCATCTAACAGTACAAAGACCATTTACAAGATGGGAAACAACACATATTTAATATACAGTACACATAGTGAGTAGTTTAAGTATATATAATAAAAGTAGGAGAGAGAAAAAAATCTAAATCTAAAATCTAAACTGACTAGTATAAGAGAATCAAAAAAGATATAAAAGATAGCTAAAGAAAAACTCTATAGTGCATGGAAAAATTAACAAGATTGCTGTACATAAGGAATATATAAATAAAAATATAAAAATAAAAATATAGTGAGGAAAATTGATAGGCGAACAAGAGCAGGAAGCCCCATTATTGAAAAATATCAATATTCGGATTGTTATTGTAACAGGAACAAATACTATATACAGGTGAGAATTTTAGGGCATTAGTCGGAGCTCTAGGCAGATAAAAAGTTTGACTATGACGTGAATTAACTCTAGGAATATAAAAGTTCAATTTATGAAGTATCTCGCTGCAGTCAATTTCATGGTGAATTAATTTCTTCAAAAAGTTAATAGCAAAGTTATTACGTCTATCACTTAAGCTGCACATGGAAAACATGTCAAGCAGATTTGGTTGAGGAAAACCAATAGGCGGATATGAATTTAGAGATTTGAAGTAGAGATATTTAAGAAAGTGACGCTGCACGTTTTCTAATTTAGCGATATGAGTATTATAGCAGGGCTGCCATACAAGAGATGCATACTCTAGCTTAGATATCAGAAATGAAAAGTATAATAAGGTTGAATTATTAGTGAAATCGCGACCATTACGAATGATAAAATCTAAAGTTTTGTTTACGTCACATACAGACGTATCGATATGATCGACAAAGGTCAGTTTTTTATCAAAAGTTACACCAAGCTCTTTAAACGTAGACGGTCGCGTTAGCTGTTCGTCGTTCAACGTGTACCCATAGGTATACTCAGAATCTCTAGCTGTAAATGACATTACATTGCACTTTTGTACGTTTAACGAAAGATTGTTTTTTTAACACACCAAGAACTCAGATTAGAGATATTATTTTGCATTATAATGCAATCGTTTAAACCAGAGATTATGTGTAGTAGTTTTATGTCATCAGCATACATTAAGAAATGCACATCTAAAGTATCGCCTATATCTTTAATAAATATATTGAAAAGCAGTGGCCCTATAACAGAGCCCTGGGGAACACCTGAGGATGAGCCATAATCGTAGGACTTAAACCCATTATATGCGACATATTGAAGTCTATCAGTTAGATAAGATCTAAAGAAAGTTATGAGCGAGTCCGATATACCAAAGGTGGAAAGTTTTGCAATCGATATGTTATGATTAAGCCTGTCAAAAGCTTTCGTAATCGTATCAAAGTATATTACGTCCGTTTGCAACTGCATGTCAATGGACTCAGATATGAATTGCGTAGCACATATAAGGTTGGTAGTAGTAGAGCGACCTTTCATAAATCCGTGTTGCTGACTGGAAATGATATTATGATAACATTAGGGTAAATAGAGTCATGTAATAATAGTTCAAAGGCTTTGCCAAAATTACAGATTATAGTTATTGGGCGGAAGTTAATTATTTCGTTCTTATTTCCCTTTTTATACACCGGGCAGACTTTGGAGTATTTCCAAATATCAGGAAAACAGCAGCATTTAATAGATAGATTAAAAAGTATCATGAGCGGGTGAGCAAAGATAGCAGCACAGTCTCTCAGCAGAAATGCGGGGATCCCATCGGGACCCATGGTAAGCTTAGGTTTTATCTTTTTTAGTGCCAATAACACTATATTTTCTGAAAATGAGACTATATTAATACTATTGACATTATTGTCACAGAAATCATCTAACAAGATGTTTTATGGCTCTAAAGTAGAGAATGATTGCTCAAAATAGTCGGCATTTACAATATCATAAGGGTCATTCAAATGCTCCCCCTTATAAGCCATATTATTGCTGATGTTAGTCCCTCCTTTTTTGCTATTAATGCAAGCCCAAAACTTGTTAGGGTCGCTGTTAATATCATTTTCAGCCAGATGTATATAGTTTCGGAAAGCAGTTTTAATGTTTAGTTTAATTTTGGACCGGAGTCTTATAAATTCATTATAGGCAATATCATCTCCAGTTCGCTTGTAAAGTTTTAAGTGCCTTTCCTTATTTCTTATATCTCTGATAATTTCAGCATTGAACCAAGGTGGAAATTGTCTATTATTCTTTTTTACGTATACATATTTGGGTACGTACGCAGGCTGTGAAAACCTCAGTTAATTTCTCATAAAAATGTTGACACGCGGCGTTAACTTCGGTATAGTAATTTAAAAAAGACCAGTCTATCTCAAGCAGTTCGTGATATAGTAAGTGAAAATTAGCTTTCCGAAAGTTAAAAGTATTTGTATAATTAATTGGAAATTTATTATTAAGGTTATCATATTCAACGTGTAGAGAGATTGCAAGTCCGAGATGATGGCTATCTTCTTTAACTAATACCTCTAAAGCTTTCTCAACTGTACAGCCGACGTTAGACAAAACCAAGTCGAGTAATCTGTTATTATTGTTGTACACAAAATTATGTTGAGAGAGGTTTAGGAAGTTTATAAAATTCAAAAATGTTGTAACTTCGGCAGTGTTAATGCCATTTTAAAATAGATAAAGAGTAGGAGGGAATATTAAAATCACCTACTATTAATATGTCGTTATCATGAATACTATTTAATGACTCAATAGATTCAAAAATTGATTCGTAGTCTACAGCGTTTACAACAGGTGGTATATATATAACAAAGATATAAGTAAAACGGTGATTGATCATGATCCTAACTCCAAGGATATCAACATTTGGTAAATTTTGAAAGTTAGCCTGGCTCAGGTCAAGCCTAACCGCATTAAACTCATTTCTTATTGCTAGCAGAACACATCGCAGACTTATCGCCTAATGGAAAAGTTCAGGACAACGGACATTTTTACCGTCGGGAAAGGGTTGAAATGTATCCTTCAACATGTAAAAAATAATGGGTTATCTGAGTAATCACCTAATGTCCGTTTATTATTTCTTGGTGTTGATAAATATGCATAGTTTGAGGGAAATATGAAAACGGAAATTTTTAGTGCTGCGTGGAAATTCCTGTCGTCGCTTAATGTTTGTTCCGACAATTCTCGTCTAATTCTAAAGTTTTGTTTTCTAATGTCCATTCTCTAATGGAAATGATATTTTTTTATTAAAAAACATGTATGAAATATATGAACGGACAATTTTCACCTTGATATGTTGAAAAAAATCATTTTCCGTCGCAGTAATAAGAGTGCAAAATTCATATTATACAACTGAGTAAATCGTCTCACCCTATGTTTTTTGGGGCGCTTAATCGAATGCCTTAGTACCCTCCACCCACCGAACGCACCCCTACGGGTAAAAAAGCAGCCCTGAAACGAGAATTTCATTAATGTCGAAGTACAAGCTGATTTTTCGATATTAGTATAGAACGCGGAATAATTTTTTCAATTTAAAATAAACCGATTCGCCCTTTGATTCATGAAAATCCCGGTTTATGAGAGTTTTTTTCTTCCCAATAGGGGTGTCATCTGTTGGTGAAGTGATCTTTATTTAATCGGAATTTTTTTATCATTTTTTGGGGTTCTACTCGTGTTAGAAAACTGAAAAACACATCAGAAACGGGAACAAATCGGTGTAGATATTAGTGTTGCTGCGGGACTCGTCTCGTCGAGAAATTGCTTTTTCTCGTCTCGTCTCGACATTGTCGGGACGATATCTTTCAGTCATCTCGTCTCGACATATTCTCGTCTACTCAAAATCTCGTCTCGAGGTCGAGATCTCGTCTCATCTCGACAAATGTGAAATTTCCCATTTTTTTTTCTTTTTTCACAAAGGAAATCACTATTTATTTAATTTATAAAGTTATACTTCAACTTATATGAATATGTTTTATTTTTAAACGTACCTAACTAAAATAAATCTATAATATATGATTTACAGGAAACAACTACTCAGCGGACAAATACCCCGACCTGCATTGAATTACACCTTACAAATCATGAAAGAATGGTAGTCAATATCATTTGTCAATTCCCTGACCAGACATAGACCGGTTTCGAACTTATTAGTTCTCATCAGTATGCCATAGATCATGGAACAGACAAATGACAGTGGCCAACCTGCTAGTTTTATACAAACTATAGTGAATTGAGTAGTGGTGAGAGGTAAGTGAATCCTCTCATATGATCAATTGCTACTATACACCATAGATGTCTCCATGGCGCATAGCGACTTGCGATTCTGCAAGTACCTCTCACCACTACTAAAATAAATCTATTTGAAATATTGTGAATTTTGTTTTTTTCCATATAAGATTAATTGCAAAAATTCCGAACAACTATGTCTAAAAGTCGGCAACATTATACTTGCCTAAATCATATTCATTTCCAAGATGTAGCATTCAAATCTGCTAATATCTGTAAATAACACCGTTGTAAAATACTTTTTAGAAAAAAGAAAAATATACTACACGAAAAGTACCAGATGAATCCACCTTACGGAAGCACTATTTACAACTACTTTACACTGAGAAAATCTACAGGATAGAATAAAGTGTATATTTGTAGGAAAATATTTTGGTTAAATATTGGCGAAACTACGAATATTTTGAGACAACCAGTAGCAAATATTATTTAAGGTAGGAGATTTGTCTGTGCCAAATACTCTTATCTGCTGCAAGGTATTAAGCAAGCAACAATGTCCTAATTTGCCTCTACCTCCCTGTCTATATAAGAGATTAGAAGTTCAAGTGCAGTGTTAAAAGTTAAAAGGCCTTTTCTTTTGCAGAACTGAGATCACTAGGATATTTAAATTTAGTATGTACGTTACGCCGCTTGCTCCTAACATACAAATATAGTTAAAGTATATACGATTGGAATTGAAACCGTATAAAAACTAAAAGCCGGCAAAAACAGTCGGCATCTCTTTATTGTACATGGGCAGAGGTAAATAGAAATGCTTGTCATAACAAAATGATAAGATTTTCGGGCGTTATTATATTATCCTCTGTTTCAAATGGTCTCCAGAAAGCCATGATAAATTAGTAAATAATTAAAATATTTTACCTTTTATACTTTTACTTTATATATTTATACTAAACTCCTACGCTTGATATTATAATAGGTATTTATGCGCTGCACTGGCACATAGACAGCACGATATTAGACTTCCACGTTCCAAGATAAAGAAACAATTTACGAGTTTTTTTTGTGCTAGTAGGCCTGTCCGTTTTATTACCTTTAAACCAGTGCAGTCGTAGATGGTTCATTCAGGCTGATTACATTGCCAGTCTCGGACTCGCCTGCACAGTTTCAACTACCGTTCGAATCTCAATACCATTGCCAAATATATAGGACAAAATATCAAGTTCAGTACGCAGGGTTCTGTGCTTTAAAACTGACCAGTTTCAATTCCAATCGTATATACTTTACCTACGTTAATTTCTTTTGCGAATTTTATTCTATTATAAACTCAACGTAAATAAGGTAATATGCCTAAATGAATTATCGCTAATATTATGCCCAAATAGTAAAAGGCATCAAATAAATTTTATGAAATAAATCTTGAGTTGAATATAGACAGGGATCCTTTTGTTGTTTTGTTTACTTTAATGTTTGCTTTTTTAAGAAATATATATTATATTTATATTCTTAATTTAATTCAAGTTTATTATTCATTCGAAGGTCAAATGTAGAACAATGCTATAATAGAAAATGTACGATATGTTTTGTATATGGATCGGTACTGAGAGACAATTGTCAAATTTCATCCATTTTATTAACTTCCTAAACAACAAAATTCAGTTTGCAGTTGAAATGGAAAAAGAACGGTCAATAAACTTTTTAGATATTACGCTGACACGTAAAGAACGTGGGCTAGAACTTGATAGTTACAGAAAGCCAACACATGCAAAATCAATCTTGGAAGATAAAAATGTCACTGTTTCATAGCTATGTACACAGACTATTATCTCTAACTTAAATAGGGTTAATTTGAAAAAGAAGTTAGATTTCTTAAAACGCTAGCAAAAAACAATGGCTATGATGAGTTACTTATTGACAAATTAATAAAAAATGAACAGAGAAAATTATTACAAAAACATTTTTATAACGCGCCAAATATAGAAAACAAAAAGTGGCATAGTATAAATTATGTAAATAAGGTTAGCAACTTAGTATATAATAGATTAAATAAAGTAGGTATTAATACAATATCAACGAATAGAAATAAGTTAGGTTGCTCGTTGGTTAATAATAAAGAAAAGACAGAAGATATTAAAAAATCGGGGGTATATGAAATAAAGTGTGACGACTGTGATGCCGTATATATAGGTCAGAGTGGCCGTAGCATAGATATGAGGTTAAAAGAACACAAACAGTCTATTTTATATAATAAAAAATCAACTGGTTTCGTCGAACATTGCATTGAGCAAAATCATGTTTTTAACGGTAGTAGTGTTAAACTTTTGCATAATGCAAACAAAGGAAAAATCCTAGATATGCTTGAAATTTTTGGAAATTAAGAAGGCCCTAAGAAACCATAAAAACGTTACAAATACACAAACAGAGTTTATAAACAATCCTGTACGAGACACAATAATAAAATTAAAATTAAGTTCGTAGTTCCGGCCTGTATTGTTTAATTTTAAGAAACAGCAAATCAAGTTATTATCCCCTTCTAGGTGGGTAGAGGATTTGTAAGATATATGCTGTGAACCACCACTTTCAGGTCAGTTTTTAAGACTCTTTGATAATGGTCGCAAGGCCGAAACATAAGTCAGAGAAATCTGAAAAAAACTAATGAAACAATATACCAAGTGCGTATCGTAACTATTCTTTTGAATATTTATAATTTTTCTATATTTTATTTATAACATCAACTATAGTACTAATATAAATGGATAAGTAACTCAAATTTCTAATTCAGCATTTCTGTACTCCTGACAAGGATGCAATAAAGTGAATAACGTGAAAAGAGTTTTAATAAAACTTCGAGAAATCACATTTTATTGTGTCTATTTCTAAACACGAACTATAATTATTGAAAATTTGCGGCGCTATGACGAGCAAATCCCTAAAGGTTCTTTTAAGAGCGCAAAAACGAACTAGCGGTATAGTTTTATTGACACGTTTCTGAAAAAAGATAATTGCCCAAAATATGGAATTTTCAGAGCGGATTTCCTAAACCGTTGCAATTTTGGAAAATCCATGAAATCTGAGAAATATGAAAATTCTAAATTCATTCGCATTTGGCCAAGAATAAATATTGATCATTAATTAACGATATAGGACATGGAATCGCCACAAGCAATAAAGAACAGATGATTTATTATATTCCAAATCCTATTCATAGGTTTCTATTTATAACTCCATTGAAAACGTTATATTTTCATAAAGAATTCATAAAGCAACCCTAGAAAACTATTTTCTATTCATCAGCGAAGGAAATAAATCAGAAAAACATTTCAATCCAATATTGAATGTATAAAATATTCGCGAAATATTTCATTTCTATTTGTAGAATATTGACTTCGTAATTTATGAGTCGTGTGAAATATTTGTATAATCTGATTTGATCTGAATTGTTTACACAAATAGGACAATTTTAATAACAAGCGAAACTACTGTGGAAAAAATACAATAAAACCTATAGTATGTAGATGTACAATGGAAATGAGAAGGTAAATTAAATATGTCTTGTTTATATATTTGTAATAATAAAATATTACCAAGCAGTGATTATAGTTTACACCATGCAACTGGGGATAGTGTTCATAACGATTCATCGCACAATTCTACAGGAACTAGACATCTAATGAGATTATAAACGGTACTCCAGTCTACTAATGGTTATCAAAATATTAAGTTAGAACTATACTATAACAAGATTGATTTGAACATTGCATGCATCTTTATGGCAGTTCATTAGGAATTTGAGAAGTTTAAAATAATTTGCGTAAAAAAATTGTGGCTGCAAGTGTAACTGGGAATGTCAAAGAACCTATCAAAACATATCTAAACTCATCACACTTGAAATCAGCAAAAAATCTCATCGAAGAAATTGTGTTTAATTAACTACAACGAATTCCGACTTAGGAAATGTTATGCATTATTTTTACGGAACTGTAATGAAAATTTCAATTTTGTAAACTATTGTAAAAATTCGATCCGCGAACGTAATTATTTTTAAGTGCAATAAATGCCGTACAGTGGATATATGTTTTTCAAATTATAACAAAATTTAAATTTTTTCACAACTGCAACAAAAGTTTCACTTTTGAGAACTATCTAAAAAATCTCTCTACGGAGCGTTATTTACGTAACCGTAATGAGGAGTGTAATTTACGCAAGTATAACGAATATCGCTCGGACGACCGTAAATTTAGTAACTTCCTCAAAAACCGAAACAAAAATCGAACCTGCGTTGTGTAGCACTGCATCTGATACTCCAATCAAATGAGCATTTTGACAAAAAAAAATGTTTATAAGTATAACCTAAATCCAGGATGATCAGAATGATGATAGGAATGTAGGGTTTCTTGGGTTTCAATTTTTTTGCGAGACAAAATTTAGTATAAACAATTAAGGTGTGAGAAAATGTTTTTTCAAGTTTTAGAAAAAACTATTAATTTTAGAAAAAAAAGTGTTTCTTAAAAGTTGTACTTTGAAAAATCCTACAAAATAAGACCTATTTCATCAAAATGGGTTAATTTGTTTATGGATCATTGCAAAAAAATATGATAGAATGGCTGTTTTTCAATTGTTAATAAACAATAGAAAAATATAGTTCAAATGTGCCTTTAGAGGGCGGAATATTAAAACATAATATTTCTAGTCGCAAACTCCTCTATAAAATCCTTATTTTACTATAAGGAACGTAATCAGACCGCAACCAACAGCTACTCTCCGAGCTATGTGCCCCGCTGAGCGCTGAATTACAAGTTACAAACCTGGCGGTTAAGTGTAATAATTGCATGTTCCCATCAAAATGCTAATGCTTCGATTGCAACAAACACCAGCCGAAAGACTGATCCTACTTAAAGGAGCTCTCGTGCCAGTCGTCATACACCACTTGCAGACTGCAGTTTCGAGCTGTCGGCTCTCGTCAGTGCGAGGTAGGCATGTGACGACGGACACGAGGGTCACTTGACTATTTAGTACATTACGGTATCTTTGGGATAGCGACATGTAAAACAGTCAGCAGGCGCCATTTAGCGGTCCAGTGTCTGTTGCAATCGCAAAATAAATAGCCCAACTGGGCTTAGCATAGTTTAAATGTGCCTTTAGAGGGCGGAATATCAAAATATAATATTTTTAGTCGCAAACTCCTCTATAAAATCTTTATTTTACTATAAGGAACGTAACCAGACTGCAGCCAACAGCTACTCTCCGGGCTATGTGCCCCGCCGAGCGCCGAATTACAAGTTACATGCGCCTGCTGACTGTTTTACATGTCGTTATCCCAAAGATACCGAAAGGTACTAAATTTTCTGGGCAAATACTGTACCTAGAACCTCCATTTTTTTATTGGGGTATCTCGACGAAACATTAATAATGGAATGCATATTTTCTTTAAAAAATGATTTTACACTTAGTAATTCGCATTTTCGTATATTTCATAAGTAATAAATAATTAAGCAATGGAACTATATTTTTGAAATAATCAATGAATTTTAAGCAGCAAAAATACATTGAGATTAGTCATTTTTCGCAATACAAGCATGCGTTTGTTCCTCCATAGTACGCCGGCGCCGACAACGTGACCGAGCTGATAGTTCTCACCATAGACATCTCACAAATTTTTCGTTTTGAAGATTTCTTACGCAGTAAATTAAGTTATAGGTTAGCTTTGTTTCCTTTGTTTTATACCTGTGTGTTATTATACCGTGGTCTAGATTTGTGTGTGCTGAAAAAATGTCCTGAAGGGCCCCTGAACGAGAAGTTTGTGAACCTTGTTATATTCTTTGTTTAACTGATTATTACATCATGTTTTTTTTTCTGGTGTGTGTGTAGGTTGGAGTAGGTTTTTCTTTTTTTGTGTCCTAGTGCTTGCAATAATTTAAATACGTGGCTGGCTGAATGGCTTCGGCCTTAATGTAAAAAAAAATTTCTTACGCAGTGAAATATTAAGTAACTATGTAATATTAAAAAGTATTATTTATTTTAATGTGTGTGGTAGATGAAATGTAGTTAAATTAAACGAGGCGCTTACTTCATTTACTACACTGGTGAGCAAAGTAATATTTGTAACGTTCGTTATTTTTCTTTATGAATGACAGGGCCAGATAAACTTGGACGGGGCCTGTAGGCAAAATTGTGGTGGACTTTTTTTAAGGCAATTTGGTGTGGGCCCTATTGGCAACTTGGTGGGGGCCCCGAGGCAATGCCTCGTTGCCTTGAATATATTGAGAGAAACCCTACATTCCTACCCTCATTCTGAACATCCTGAATTCGGCTTATAACTAGAAACATTTTTTGTCAAAATCACCTCATTTTCATACTAATTCGACTGGATATTAGGCATAAAATTGAAAGTCAAAAGTTATATTTAATATTATGTATATTGGCGCGAACTACAAAACTTTTGAAGGTAAAATTTTCACTTCTTGCAGTAGATTTTGGCGGTAAATTTTCCGTCATGTTTGCCCTTAGGTAGTTCCTCAGTGATTCGGTGTCACAAAAATCATCATTACCATGTACATAGTGCCTGGGATCGCCTTGCCTGAACGTACGAATATAAAATAATTTTTAGTATTACTGCGATTCAAGCATTATCAAACTCTAGTGTAAGCGCCCGAAAATATTTGTGATATTTCTCAATACATATAAAGACAGGCAGGCTAAAAGCGCACATAGTCGTAAATATTGGACTTTTGATTGAATCTTTTTGTGTCAATCGTTTTGTTAAAAAACTAACACATTGGATGGTAGTTGGAGACTGCATTGTCCGAGTCATCCTATTCCTCACCATGTGTGGTATGGACCAACACTCTTGTTAAACTTATACATTCATTAACCTTATACTTTTATATATTTGGAATCTGTAACTACAACAAAATTATCTGAAAAGACCAATACATAACTTTAACCAAATATCCTATCTTTTCATTGTGTCTTACGGAGTGCATATTAATGAAATTTCTCTTTCAGGTTTATTAACAAAGCGTTATATAGCAAGAGTGTTAGTTTTAAGCCAGTGCGATAAATACCATTTAATGCCAGCAGTTAAGCAAAACTAAAGAGTATGTAGAAATTTTGTATTTTTCGACTAAAGCAGCCGCATCGAGCCCTTCAGGTGAACATATTAGTATCTATTTTAATAACAGTCCACAAAATGTCCCTCAGACGCACATAGCATGTATCGTTCACAGGAACAATGTCCTATCTGTTGCAAAATGTACTAGGACATGCAGTTTCTTCTTTGAAATATTAAGCCACGGTTTTTTGCATTTAGGTTAAGTTTAGTTTGTTATTGGTTGTTGTGTAACTTAGACGCCTAACCTGTTATTGATTAAAACTACTTAAAATATATATTGTAGAAAATTATCCAAAGTTAATTAGTTCCAACATGGTAAGATTCATAAGGATTTTTTCAGTAAACATAGTTAAGCCTCAGGTAATTTAAAAACAAATTTACCAACCACAAGCATTCATTAGATACGCAGTTTCGAAAAATTAATAAACAGTGTTCATTACAAGATTGTAACCAAAAAAATTGTCAGTACTTGAATATATTAGAATAATACACAAATAAGAAAGTGTAGGTGAACAAAAAATAATTTGACAACTATTATATGCGTTGTTATTTAATGAAAAAAAATTTACTAATGATCAGCTGGCAGAAACAAATATGCAATATAAGAATTTCCATATTTTACTTTTCAAAAATGATTTAATATTGTACAAATACCTATTAGTAAATAATATACTTAATATTACTGCTGATTTTTGTGAACAATACTCACCGTTTTTTCTGGGAAGGCTGAATTCCAGTGGCTAATAAATTCTTGTAATATTCAGACCTAATAAACCTAGGATAACAATCTTTTTTCAGCAACAAAGTATATACATGTTCTTGTGCAGCGTCAAAAGTAAATCTACTGGGCGTTTTCATTTCCTGATGTACCTTCTCCATGGTCTTCCCGTCTATGTTGATTTCACATGGTGCACCAGGTGCTAGGAACTCTCTGGAAAAGATGAATATTATGTTAATGGTAATCTTATTTCTATTGTACGATAAACGTTAATATGAATAATTAGACATGAAGGAATATAGTATATATGATATTGTACGGTATAGTATTGTAAGGTATGGTAAGGTATGGTAAGATATGTTAAGGTATGGTACGGTATGGTAAGGTATGGTAATATATGGTAAGGTATGGTTGATTGAAAATATGCAATAGGAACTTTGTTTTTGCGCTTTTAGTTTCTCATTCATCTCTATAACTATAACTTTACTAAAAAATAACTTTGTTATTTGAATGGTTACTATGGTACAAATACATTTTTTACTGTTTCCTCGATAAGTCATTATACAGAGTAGCAAATAGGGAATCTATAACTGGGAATTATTTTCAAATATACAGGGCGAACCAAGACGATTGTACAGGACCAAGTGCCATTTTTCAAAATGGAATTCTATAAATATCGATACATTTTTAGAAGGCTCATTCTAGACTCTTTTTACTCCTATATTATGATTGACTATCCCCCAACCATCTGCAGATGCATTTTGAAAAAATCACTAGTCACAATTATGAATTTTAAGAAAAAAAATTTGTAAATACCAGTTACGTACGAGACAATCACGTGATGTTTTTTAATTATTTTCACTTCCTAAAAATATACAGGGTGGCCAAAAATGATTTTTATATTTAGAACATTTTGAATTGAATTTTCTCATTTTTTCAAATGGAACACTCTGTATATTTTTCGACCATATGATGTAGGAATGAAAAACCGACATTTTTTATATGTACATTTCTAGGCAATTTTGTCGTATTCGATTTATTGAGCAATATATACAGAATTCAAGAATAAACTTAAAAAATTAGAGGTTTTTCAAGTAATTGAACAGAAAAACTGTACTAAGTGCTCCGCGTGTTACCCATTTTGCCATTTTGATTGCCAAAGATTTGTTGTCATATTTTGTACACCTAAAAATAAAACGATTCGTGGTTAAAATCCCTCTTAGTTTCACAACACTTACGAAACTAGATACCGTGTGATATGTTTATAATGTTGCCTTACTTTCCATCACAAGTTCTACTGTAATTAAATTAAACATCCTTTGTTTCTGTCGGTTTCTGGGAAGAAGCATCTATGTTGATTGTATACGAGCCTGAGATGCGCAAGCAGAAAGCACCGACAATATGGGTGAGTTCGTCACTGCGCTAGATACAAATTCACATTTAAAGTAGTTTTTTCATATATATTTTTAAGCGAAAAAGGATTCGATATTCAATAGATCGGAAATTAAAGGGGATCATAGCCACCATTTCTATCACCTGTAGAGACACGAGGAAGTAGCTGGTAAATACTCTAAATTAATATTACTATACTATAGAACCTAAAATTAAGGAAAGAAAAAGATCATTCCGTAAGGGGAGGTATGTTTGTGTTAGATTGTTATATGGGTGGTTATAATTATAATAATATGCCTTTATTTTATCCTCGGCGAAGTTTAGCTAATAGCTATTCAAACTCTACCTCTCTATATATAAATACGCAAAAAATGTATACAAATACAAAAGAAAGGGAAATATGAACTTCAATTATTGTTCTTGTAACAAATATTCAAATAGTTTTATTTTAATAGTTCTTAGCGTCAAATTGCTATTTTTTAGCATAATGGGAAATTTATTAAAAACATTAGCTGCAGAATATGAGAAGGGCCGTCTATAAAATGATGTTCTATGTTTTGGTATATTTAAATTATAGTTGATTCTTAAGTTGGAATTATGAAGTGTACGTCTAAATTCAAGTTTCTCTTTGATATCTCACGAGACACTAGTCTTTAATGTTTTAAATATAAACATACCTAGATGGTGTATTTGTCTATTTTTATATTCAACCATTTTAACTCTTTTAGTTTATGCGAAACATGGTCATAGGAACGTGGACTGTAAATGAACCTAATGCAGGGGTTTTGAATTTTCTGCAATCTCAACTGGATCATTTGATCTAAAGCAAAGGGATATGATAACTCCGTAGTTTAGATGTGATAGAACTAGAGATTCAAAAAGAGCTATCTTACATTTAAAGTTAGTGATGTTTTTATCACAAAATAAATGCCTTAAAGACATGTAACATTTCTGTAAAATTTTAGCAATATGTGCTCTAAATCTAAACTCACTGTCAAAAATGAGTTTTTGACTTTCTTATCAGAGTTAAGAGCAGAGTTTGACATGCGCAATTTGACATTTTCATTCACCCACAGTGTATGTGGACCAAATAATATAACTGCAGATTTTGTCAGATTAATTTTAAGTCCACTGCATATCGAGTAAGTATACATATTTTCCAAATCAACGTTTAAATTGCATTATTTCTCATAGGCAGTGTCCTTATTAAAGCTATTGTAAAGCTGGGTGTTATCCGCATATTAATGCATCTAAATGTAACGTCATGTCATTCACAAGGAAAAAAAATCCTATTGAATTCAGCTATAAATTGGAAGATACACTATTGAGCAGGCCTAACCACATAAAAGATCTTGGAGTAATATTTGATCCTAAACTAACATTTTTAAAACATATTGAAGCTATTGTGTCATTAGCATTTAAATGTTTAGGTTTTATCATTAGAAACTCAAAAGGCTTTTCCAATAAGTTTACATCGATTGATGTATGTATCGTTTGTAAAATCGAAATTAGAATACGCATCAATCGTCTGGAACCCAATCTATGTTACTCACATCGGGACATTTGAAAGAATTCAAAGACGATTTTTAAAATCTGCAGTGTATTAGATGGTGTATACCCACCAAGAGGGATCCCGCATGAACTGTTATTAACGCGATTTGAACTTACAGAGCTGTCAAAACGGAGATCAACACAGCTAATCATATTCTTATATAAAATTGTTAATCACATTTTGGACTGTCCGGGTATTTTAAGTCAGATTTACATAAGGGTGCCCAGGATCTCAGAGTGGCACAACAACATTTTTAATCTCCCTACAGCTAACACCAATGCTCTTAAGGCATCTCCTCTATATCAGATGATATCTAATTATTGTAACATTGAGGACAGGGTGGATTATTTCCATTGTTTCCTCTTTTTGTTTCTTTTATTGTCATATTTATGGTTCTTTTTCTCTTTTTTAGCGTAGTCATATTTATTCGTACATTTTATATTTAATTTACCTCCGTATCCTGTAATTGGCCTTCCGCCTGTTGGATATGTATTTAAAATAATTAAATAATTACATATTGATGATGTTCACAATACTTCAAATTATCTGCCATACCTGATGTGAAGATTATAAACAACAAGTCCAAGTACTGAACCATGAGGAACACCTTTTGATAACATGACATCACCAGATTGGACTGGTATTCGCTTGTAAATTATTATTGTTCATAAAACAAAACATTTGCAATATGCAATGATGCAATATTTTTCAAACAATTTGGACAGAACCGGTAGTAATTTGATTGGCCGTAAGTCTGAGAGGGACTCTGGCTGGTTGAGTTTAGGCAATAGAAGTACTATAGCTTTTTTTACGTGATTTTGGAAAAAATCCACTGGCAAGGCAAGAATTGAATCAATGACAAAGATATGGGACAATACAAGGGTAGCAAATATTTATCATTTGACGAGCATAATCTCCAGAACAGTTTGATTTTAAACTTTTTAAACCAATAAAATCTCATATCATTTTCGATTATCTCATGAAATGTAAGGAAATTATTTCCGAGCTTACTTTTATTATATTTATTGATAGTTTCTGCTGAAATCGGTAGATTAAAATCAATACCAGAAGTAAAGAGTTATCAATATGTTCAACATCGCTCAGATTTTGTGAAAGGTCTAATTTATTAGCTTTTGAGTGAATGTTGAGCCGATCAAGAGTATTGCATATTTGTTTTGAATCACCTATTCTACAAATATTATTTAAATAAGCTTGCTTTTCTTGCCTAATGGCATTAACCCCATAATTGGTGCATGTATATCAAAGGAATTCATTTTATGTTAAAATGCTGACTTTTGATTCGTCCACGTTATATAACATTTGCCAGTTCTCATACTCTAATATCTGCTGAAATTCTATTATATTTAAAGTTTCTAAATGAAAATAATTTAAGTGGTGATTTGTGTACTTTAATATTGGCGTTTACATATACTAGATCGTGATCAGATATTTCATGCATAGGTTCTTGTAAAGCGGGATCGAAAAGCTCTGGGTTACTAAAAATTATTAAATCAATTAAAGAACTAGAGTTTTTATTATTTCTGATGTTATTATTTACTATTTGTTCTAGATTATAACTATGCAGAAGCTCCAAAAATTTAAGCTATTTAAGTTAATATTGAAATCTCCGATGTTTTTGCGGTTCTGGGTATTTTTTTAAGGTTTGCCGGCCTAACACTAATAATTATTATTATTTCTGGTGGTTACCATCGTAGTATTGCCTGTATCTTATTCGCACTGTTGTAATCCCCTATAACGAAGGTCCCGCATTTGATTTTTGCTGCAAAGTGTACAGGGGGTGCTTGTTGCCGCCTCTATTACCCTTGACTGTCACTCGAAAACGATAAGGAACTAAGTAAAGGATATTTTGGCTATTCTGGGAGTCCTGGTTCTACCTGTATAAGCTAGACACGAGGGAGAAAATGAGAATCATCACCAGTAGTGAAGTTCAGACCATCTTTATCCTAGCCAAAAAAATATATGTGAAGTTGAGCTGCCTGAGCAGGGTATTTACTCAGAATATTTATAGTAATATCTTGTAAAATAATTTCATATTGCTTTATTGTCAGTTGAAGAAACACATTGTTTTTGTAAATTACAAGAGGATCAAACACTCACTTTTTATTTCTTTTCTTAATAGGAGTCAAAAACTCCTGTACATTTTCTTAATTTTAGCAACATCAAAATTAAGCGACTCTCTTTAACCACACCGAATACCGGATGAATCTTGATATAAAAAAATCCTTATCCACCCCCAAAGCCTCGAATATGAGAGCTCTTGCTAGCCTAGTGCCTAGACTAGATCAAGAATGACATGTCTTAGATACTTTGCTACTTCGAATTACTATGTGTCAGTGTCTCTCAGACAATCGGTGGCGCTTCAAGTCTTTGCATACCCATTAAATATGAATAATCGCAATGTCAGTAGAAGATTCTAATTACTGTACAGAAACATTCAATACAAGATGTTGTGTAGATGAATACAGCTGCCCGAATGGTATCAATGCCCGGTGCAACTTAATAAACATCCGAACTGCCCAACACATACAGAGGATGGGACACAAATATGGACGTGCCATTCGATATGCGTATATTCCCTGCTGTCGAACGCGAAACGTTGCGCCTAAAGGTTACGGTAGAAATTGTGTTATCCACTGTCAATGTTGCTGCCGCAATTGCTCCTCTGACTCCTGCAAAACACCTAAACCTCTTGCCCACACTGGGATTTGCTTAATCAACCACAAAGAGCCTTGCAAGAGTCCAAAAAAATCTGAAGAGGAAATAATAGGTGAGTTTTAGGAAGTTGAATTCCAACTGCTCCTGGTTCTAACAGTGGACACTAGGAATGAAAGGGGAATCATCACCAGTATTTAAATTCAAACCACCTTTATCCTGACAAAAAAAATATATGTGAAGTTCGTTTGAGCTGCACGAGCAGGGTACCTACTCAGAATTTTTATAGTAATATCCTGTAAAATAATATTTCATATTGCTTTATTGCCAGTTGAAAATACACATTTTTTTTGTAAATGTGAAATATTCGTGAGGATTATTATTAAATATTACATGAGAATCCATCTCGGACATAAGAGCTGCTGCCTAACCTAGTGCAATTTCTTCCAGGAGGTAGCAGCTAAACTAGATCAAGAATAATATGTATTAGATAACTTGATACTTCGAATTACTATGTGTCAATGTCTCTCAGACAAACGGTGACGCTTCAAGTCGTTGCATACCCAATAAATATGAATAATCGCAATGTCAGTAGAAGATTCTAATTACTCTACAGAAATATTCAATACAAGATGTTGTGTAGATGAATACAGCTGCCCAAATGGTATCAATGACCGGTGCAACTTAATAAACATCCGAACTGCCCAACACGTACAGAGGATGGGATACAAATATGGATGTGCCAGTCGATATGCGTACGTTCCCTGCAGTGGAACGCGAAATGTATTTCCACCTGTGGGTTACGGTGGAAATTGTGTTACCCACAGTCAATGTTGCCGCCGCGATTGCTCCTTTGACTCCTGTCGAACATCTAAACCTATTGTCCACACTGCGTTTTGCTCAGTCAACCATAAAGAACCTTTAAAATGTCCAAAGAGATCTGAAGAGAAAATAATAGGTGAGTTTTATGAAGCTAAGCTCCAACTATTCGCTATATTGTAACATTTTTGAACTTAAATCTAAATAATTGATTAAATTTTGGCCATTTTCACAAAAGTCAAAAATATTCATTCCTTTACAAAAAAAAATCACTCTATTTGAGTTATTTATTATCGGATACTTACATAACTTGGTAGTCGTGTAATAATGACGATAATTAACCATTAGAACACATTTTTTTATCCAAAACACTATTATGAAATGAATATTTGAAAATTGGTAGATATATTTTAAAACAGTTAGAACTCGGCATACCAATATCTTTTTTTAACATGAAGTGCTTTGGAATAGATTTGGCAATTGTATCGAATGTCAAATTAACTATATTAAAATTCAGTATTGCTGATAAAATTGAAATAATAAGAATTGTTGGTGACAGTATGCACTCTTATCGTGATACAGCCAGTATTTTCAATCACCACGGTTGGTTCAATTAATAAAATATTTAATAGAACTGGAGATGTAGAATAGTATAGAACTTTATTAACTACATACATACAGAATACATTTGTGGCAGGTCAAAAGAACAGTACAATATATAAAAATACACGATACACAGCAATATTACATATAAACAAAAATAAAAAAGAAGAAAATAATTTTTTGAGATTAAAATATGAGTAAAAAATATGCAAGCAGAAACAAGTAAAATAGAACAAATACGTTAAAAATAGGCATATAAAATAACATAGGTGTTAAATACAGAATAAATAAAAACAAATGGAAGAAGCATTATGCCAAAACTGACAAAAAAGGGATGACAATGATCCCTTATCTCAGCACCTACCATTATTCTCACCACTTTCTTTTGCAAAGGAAAAATTGATTGTGCACTGCAGAAAAAAATAGGACAACTTTTTTTTCTAATGTAAATCTGTCTCTATTTGAATATATAATGAGTAGCCGAAATAAAACAGATATCACTTTTAATTTATTTTTTATTTTAATGCTGTAGTTATTGCTATAATAAATGATGGATGGTTAATGAGACAAATTGCACTGCGTTATAACATTAACAAAAATTTGGTGTGTAGCATTTTAAGAAAGTGGAGAATAAACGATACGATCAGTAGAAATCCTACTTAACAAGAAACTAACTATTAATATTTCGTTATTGCACCATTTCTATTTATAACTTCTATAAGTCTGTTTGGCATAGAATTAAATAACCTTATACAATAATCATTAGTAATAATATTTTCCCATGCATTATTTACTATTTCCAGTAATTCTTCGGCATTCCGTGGTCTCACATTTCGTTTTTGGATACTTCTTACGAGTAGTCCCCATACTTCTTCCACAGGGTTAAGATTTGGACTATGACTGGGCCAGTTAAGAACATTGATGTTGTTATCTTGAAACCAGTTATGGTATGAGCAGTATGAGCGGAACAATTATCTTGTTGAAATATGAACTCATTATTAGGAAATAATTGTAACACAGAGGAGAGCATAATATTGTCTAAAATCCTAATATACGTTTCACTATTAAATCGTTCCTCAATATGCCACAAAACACCAGGACCACGTGCCGATATCCAAGCCCACATATTGACGGAAAATCTACCACTTTTATCATTGTTAGATATATATTTCTCATCGAATCGAGTATTCGGAGGGCGGTAAACACGAATACGGACACTGTGTGTTGACTGGAAAGTTTTTTCGTCTGTAAAGATTACATTGTTCCAAAAATTTACATCATGCGCTAAAAGTTCAAGCGCAAATTCTACTCGAGCTTCTTTATGTTCAGCTTTAAGTGAGTATTTCTGTGCTGCTGCATGACAACATAGCTCCGATTCTCTTACTCGCCGGCGACCAGTACTACTCGATCCAGGAAAATTCGTTTCTTCAGCAGCCTGAATAACTGAGTAAAATGGATTTTCTACCAAAGCATTTACCAATTGCAAATCTTGTTGTCGAGTTGATATGCTTCGTCGCCCTGATCCAGGATTTCTACTAATCGTACCGTTTATTCTCCGCTTTCTTAAAATGCTACACACCGAATTTTTGTCAATATTATAACGCAGTGCAATTTGTCTCATTGACCATCCATCTTTTGCTTTAGCAATAACTCCAGATTTAACTAAATCGCCTATATGAGGCATATTAGTTTTTTGCACACTTGCAATAAATTATGACAACTAACTGACAATGTGACAAAAATTAAAGTTAGATGTACACAACTAGATTTTAGCAAAATACCGTTATAAGACTTGTCCTATTTTTTTTGCTCACGACCGTACAGTACCAGAAGTTAGATGGCTGTGGAATAAGGAAAATTATATAGATTTAAGAATATCAAAATTCAATAAACTCTTTAACTGATGAATGAGGAAGATCACACTGGCGAGCATGTGGGTTAACTGTTCTACATGACCGGACCAGTTTAGTGTGTCATCCAGGACGATACCCAGTAATTTCGTACTCAAACTTTGCGTAATATCCATGTGTGGAAAAATATAATTTTTTGAGTTTCTTGCTCATTTAGTTTTAGCTTATTAGCGATGAACCATTGTTCAGCTCGAGAGACAGTGTCAGTTGATGAGTCTATTAGATGATTTATATCTTTGTCAGAATTTATTAATGTTGTGTCATCTGCATACAGCACACAATATTTAGGAAACATGAAATAACATAAGTCATTAACATAAATAATGAATAATAATGACCTCAGAACAGAACCCTGGGGATTTAGTTTTGATTGCTTATTGTCGATTTCTACACACTGTGATCTGTTATTAAGGTATGATTTAATAAGTTCAAGGGGTAAACCTCTAATACCATAGATATATAATTTGTCTATTAACAAGTCATGTGCGACACAGTCAAATGCCTTGGCGAGGTCACACATTGTGAGAGCTGAATGTTCACCTTCCTCGAGATCACGAACTATTTCTGACACTATCTGCATTACGGATGTATTCAAACTTAGAGCCCAAAAATACAACGTTGCCGATCGTCCAAAATATCAAGTAATATTAGATGCTGTTAATGCTGAGCCACGTGTTAGAGATTTATCTCTAAACTTGAATGTAGACAGAAATAAAATCTGGAGGTGCCTTAAACGTCATAATTTAAAACCATATAAGCCCAAGTTTTTACACACTATGGAAGAAGGAGACGCACAGAGATAAGAATATTGCTTCTGGGCACAGGTTTGTTTTTAAATGACACAAATTTTCAGTGAAGAGGCTATTTTTACAACAAATGGCGTTGTCTCATCGCAAAATTCAAGGTATTGGTCAACGGTAAACCCACACTGGGTTATAAATAGTAAACGGCAATATTCCGAAAAAGTAAATGTCTGGTGTGGAATTTTAAAAGAGACCTTGACCATTTTTCTTCACTTTAAATAATGTGAGATTCCTACATTTTTAACACATAAATTTCGAGATGCCGTTTAAAATTTACCTTTAGCCATACAACAAAACCCCTATTTCCAACTAGATGAGGCTTCCATTCATAATGCAGTTAAAAATTGACTGAATAACAACCTTCCTATGCATTGGATTGGAAGAAACAGTCCTTTAATTGCGTAGCCACCTAGATCACCATACGTCACCCCTATGGATTTTTATTTTTGGGGTACTACAAAAATAAAGTCTATAAAAATAGACCACGAAATAGAGCGAAACTGTGTGACAGAATTAAAGAAGCAATAAATAACTTGAATAGTAGGATGATTATTATTGAAATCTTAGATATGATTAGTTTTGTATAGGAATGAATATTTTTTAACAAAATTTGGTATACAGGGGTTTTAGGTCATGTCGAACAAGATTCTGTAAAAACAAAAAACCTATCTCAATCGCTAATATAAATGCCTAATATTTGCCAACTTCTTTTGATTATAGTAGGCGTGTTTATTTTCGAAAAAATATTATTTAAATAACTTTTTACAATCTGTAGCACAAGAAGTATACCAAATTTGATCTAAATCGATCAACAAATGACCGATATATTGAGGTATAGTAGTGAAAAATGAGATACATTGTATAATTCATTTCATTGCCCTTCAAAATATCTTCTTCTATCTAATCGACTTTGCGAGATAGCAATGCTGTTGAATATAAAAAGTAGCCAATCCTGTATGCCTGTCTTATTGTTTACCGACCCGATTTACCCGTGTTCTATATGTTGTGTATTACTGAAAAAGTGCAGTGGTCGACCCCTGGGCATGTAGCGTATGATCCTGTCTTTACCTTCTTGTACTACAAAATGATTCATGTCTTGTCGAATAGGTTAGTAGCAGGTTAATCAATAATTTATCAATTTACTGCCTGTTGTGGGTCACTCGTCCTAATACCATAAAAAAATTAAAATTTACGTTGGAAACGTGGCTAACTTCATAGAGGAATGGTATAAAATTCCTCGGTTCCCCGGTTTATTAACTCATGCCTTGTACAAGTAATTGGCGTATTAGTAATAGTTGAAATCACGAATGTTGCCATTCGCATCAGTAATTTATGTACTTCCCAACGACATGCGAATGTTCTATTTTTGTAAATACAAACAGCATAGGATGTAAATAACAGTCATGTCTGCTGAGGCTACGACAGAAACTCAAAGCGTACCGATGCGTTTTACAAATGAATAATACAACCGCAAGTCGTAGCCGCAGCCAACGTTCAGCAGTATGTCAGTTCTCTGTCAATTCAGCAGCGTGCAGTGGACACACTGGTATATTAAATGTATTGATTGCATATTTCTTATCGTTTTTATAACTTTTTAATGTTTCTTACTACGATATTTTAAGTTTCCAGTAATTAGGTGAATAGTTTGTTAGTGCATTAGTTTTATTATTTGTAAAGAAACTGTCTTTAAAATGGCGGCAGCGGATTTTAAAATACATTGTATTTTTATTAAAAAACACTAGTCTTTTGCATATGCTGATACGCCCATGCGTGCCATTCTGTGTGACCTTGAGAAAAATGATGACGTGAACGGCAACGGTCATGATCTGAACTATAAGTACCTATGCCGACTTTATCATTGCTAATTATCACCTTGCTAATTAAAAACTTGTTCAGCAGAAACATCCGATGAACCTTCAGTGTCTTCCATGCCCACTAAACAAGACCAACAGCAATGCCACATGGATGGTGATTGTAAATGCAAAGAAAAATGTCTCAAAGGAATGTGTTTGGATGCAAATGGGAATACCAACGGTCGACGTTGTGCCAAGAAATGTGGTGCGGTCCCCTGCCGGGTATACCCTCCTATCAGCAGCCCTACATTCTGCTCAGTCCACCGCAAGGAGACATGTACAGCCCGTATGTTTTGAAGGAATATATTTCATTGTTTATTTTAATATGAAATTATTTTGCTTTAGCACAATGTCCCAACTATTCCAATGTATGTGAATGCCCAACCGCTTACGAAGGCAATCAATAGTATTAATAATAACAGTGATAATCAAGGAAATGGAGAAAATGCCATGACAAATATTATTATTTTTTTCTTCCGTAAAACTTACTTACAACGAACGTTTTTATCTAAATCGTAGATGTCTTGGTTCGTTTTAGTCTAAATGTTCTCTCACACGGTTAGATACTAAGAAACCATGGTATCTGGGGGGTATCACAATAAAATTGTGAGAGGTTACTAAAATTGGTTCAAAAACGAAAATTGAGATAACATCAAATCTTTACGTTTTGAGGTCCTAGGAACCCAAAAAAGTGGTTTTTGAAAAATGTCTGTGTGTGTGTGTGTGTGTATGTGTGTTAGCACGATAGCGCCGAAACTACTGAACGGATTTGAATGAAACTTTGCATGTGCGTTTCTTTAGTGCCCCAGAAGATCTGAAAAGGTTTTGGTTGAGATCGGATTACGTTTAGTGCCGTTTTGACGCAACAAGTTGTTTATTTTATAATTACTTTTAACTTACAATGGAACCATTGAAAAGCAGTTAAAATTCTGATTTGTATCACACTTCTACCCTTTCGATTTGGTTTCCGTGAAAAAATTAAAAACAAAGCAAATAAGAAGCATAGATAGCATTTCGCGTGACATGATCGATGCGCGTAGCCGTTACGTCGTGAAACTCGTCACATCACGTGTCAATTCACATGTGAGGGTTTCTTCACTGCTCTAGAAGTAGAGCGGATTACGTTTATTGCCGTTTTTAAATATATATACAGACAAATCGAATAATTAAACTACAAATATTCCTCTAAAATCTAGTAAAATTACTGAATTGCTAATGTTTCATTTAACAAAGACAGCCGCGAGTGATCGGATTGCAATGAGCAAATTTTGATGATTGTCATTGTCATCGTTTGTCATCCGATAACGTTGGTGTCATGTGATGTTAATAAGATTTCGGCATATTTGTAACTTTTAGTAACTGCACCAGTGGATTGTCACAAACTTTAAAGGTAGATGTAACAATATCAATATCATATGCTTTCTGTACCTTCGTTGGTGAATTTATTATAGATTATCACTTTACCAGTTTTCAGTTTGTTGCTTTACAAATCTGTAGTATTTAGGATAATTAGACTTTCTTATTTATTCAAGTGATGTTAAAGTTGTTAATATCCTAATAGTATATTATTCAAAGAGCGATAATGTAGGTAATAACTCGCATAGATGAAATTTGCAGCATGAACCGCAGGTGAGTGTTGTAAATTCATTAAATTGAGGGTTTTTTTAGTGCTCCAGAAGATCTGAAAAGGTTTTGGATGAGATCGGTTTACGTTTAGTGCCGTTTTGTCACACAACTTAATGTTCTATTCGGCTTCAAAGATCCACCGAGTGGGGAGGTTCCAGCCGCTTCCAATAGCTGCCGATTTTAAAGATTATATTACTTCAAAATTTATTTCGTCAGTTGGTTTTCAATCCTAATGGAGAAAGTCATAATTAGCCTTACAAAAAGTAACTCATATGTTATATTAAACCCAGTTTTACAAATGAAATTTTCAGAGATGTTATGAGGCTATTTGATAATTAAGAGAGTCCAAATCATAATGAAAATTGAGGTAAAAATCATAGTTTATAGGTAATGTGCTTTTGTATAAAAAATGTTATGCATAAATGATACAATATTGAATTTTAAGTTTTTTGCAAATCCTGTAATATCCTAAATTAATATAATCAAACTTGTATAAATACTCTCTCATCCCTATTACACAGAATTATTGGTAAGTGTAACTACCAATCAGAAAAGGATATTATTAATATTTCTTCTAAATGTTTTGGAATCGAACATTAATACCTTTAGTTAATGGGTTTTGATAAATATAACACGAACGATAACACGAACTAAGATGCAAACTAAACACGCTTCCCACAACGATTGTACATTTGTCACTCGCGTTAAAACAGATACGTCTGACGCATACGTTTTTCCGCTGCTAGGAATCCTGCCTTAAGTAGACTATAGTCTAGGTATTTCAAGAAAAGTAGTAATTTTGCAAGAAATCCATATCAAAAATGCATTGCCTTAAGGAGGAGATTCCATTCTATAATATCATGCGGTTTTCAAATTTATAAAAATTTATATTGAGTTTTAGAAACAAGCTCCAAAATTCGACATGTACTCGCAGCAACAGTTTACGAATTCCTATTTTAAAAAATTCTCTTCATTAATTTTCAGAATAGTACCCAATGGAAATTCATTACTTTCGGACTTATAATTTAATTGTTATTAACAACTATTTACAAAAATCATGATAAGCCACTTGTAGGATGTGCACTTTTGATTTTACGAAAGATTTAATCATTTCGCCGTTTTCATATTATCTGGAAATGTCAACAGTCCCGGTCTGCACCAGCGGTCCTTTTTAAAATAGATACACTGTTTTGACTTCAGGAATGGGTTTCGCGTAGTTAGAAGGTAAACATCCTAAAAGTCTCCGACCCTAGGAGGTGAGCCTTGCGGGAGGGGGCTTCCGGTAGGCCCTAAATTTTAACTTTTTTTGGTTTCTCACTAATAACTCGAAAACTGTTGGTCTTAGAGGAAGAATTATTCTTACCTTTTTGAAAGCTGATAAAATTTCCTATATTTTTTAATTACAACTAAAAGTTTCTATCTGCAACCGTTATTGAGTCACCCGCATTTGAAGATCGCTGATATCCGGAAAAAGCTGTTTCGGATCACAATTTTCGTCATACTCTGCCCCTAACGCCTCAAATCTTCTTTGTGAAATAAAATACAACCAAATCAAGAGAAGAAGATTAAATTGACGTAAAAATTATATATTTTGCATATAATTAATTATTGATGATGGATTTCAAGATTATTTGCTGTAATGTGATAGGGTTATTTCTTGAAATCATACCTATATTATACAAGCTTTTGATGAAAAAACTGAGTGAAAATTATATTATACCTTCCAAGCAAGGTCTTCAGTAGCTGTGTGCGAAAACCCCTTCTCAGCATGACATATTCCTCGTGAAACTTTTTTTTTTTATACATTTATTTAACGTCGGCCTATTTCCGCTACTGAGGCCTAACACCGACGCCTGTAGACGAGCTACCCCCAACCAGGAATTTTGCCGAACCTCTTCCCTTAAGAAGAGTAGGGATCTTTTACTTGCCTAACATTTAATAGACAAGGGACCGACGGCTTTACATCCCCTCCGAAGGATGGTATATCTCCTATACAACCCTCGCCTAAGGTTGTATAGCTTCCGCGCATACACTGATATACAAGCCGCTGGAAGATGTGTGAGGCGAGGACGCGGTTTCCGTTGGAATGGTCACCCATCCAAGTACTTACCGCGCCTGTCGTTGCTTTACATCGCATACCGAAGTATGTACATAGTAAAGACGCACCTACGCTCGCCCCTCCTCGTGAAACCTGGCAGAGGAAACGTATGCACAGCAACATACTTTTCACAAGAGCTGCAGCAGCTGGGGCTGGAGCACATTTTATTGCATTGACTTTTTTTAAAGCTATTTATAGTTGTAAGTTGTTGAATTTGGTGTAGTAATGAGTGGCTACAATTCAACAGTGGGAAAAGGTAGGTAGGTACCTCCATAAGACAACAACATAAGAACAACACAGTATTATGGTTTGAACTACTTTTATTTACATATAACAGTTACTTTTATTTATATATAATTGGCTAATTGATAATTACCTAATGCTTTTTTTAAAGAAAGGAAAAAAAAACGATCAATTTTCGGACGGGGAAATAGTTTATGGGGTCACCATGCCAGCAGAAGAGGAAGATGAATCCTCCAAAGAAACTATTATGTCATCAAATTCTTCATCCCCCACATCCTCTGTTATGGGGACTCCATTGTGGCAGTTGCCCTGGCAGTTGAGGCATGCTGGCGAACAATTTAATAATGCCTTTCTGCATCCGCATCTTCTGGAGCCACAATCTTTTTTGCAACGACAAAATATAACTTGCAAAATTTCATCGGGGGGCAGCATTTTTGTCTATTAGTTTAGGCACCACCTCCCCATTTCCCTCCTCCCAGCCTGGAATTCCTAAACCCCACACATGTGAAGGCAGTATGGTTCCCATCCACTGCTGAATTTGGTAGTACACCCTGTAGAAATGGTACTTCGTGGACCCCCCAGTTGGTGGAAAAGTGGAAATATCTGGGAAGCAACTGATTTTAAAAATATCTATATATCAATTCTGTAGTCATCTAAGGATATCTCCTTAGATGGAGCACCGTAGCATCCAAGACGCAATTATGTCCTGCTCTTTCGACTTCATATGGTGTCGATGAAAAGCTGGTAAACACCTCAGCTGATTTGTCTTTCTTGTATAATTTTGCAAACCTGACTTTACTCTTTCTGAAGGCTGCGGAGATGGTATCACAGTCTGTGAAGGCATGTACAAACAGAATGTGCTCCAGCCCCAGCTGCTGCAGATTGTGAAGAATATGTTGCGGTGCATACTTTTCCTCTGCCAAGTTTCACAAGGAATATGTCACGCTGGGGAGAGGTTTTCGTCAACAACAGGACTGCCAAGTTCACAGTTTCGCCTACCACAGCTACTGAAGAGAAAACTGACTTTCCTCTGCTTGGAAGGTTTCATATAATTTTCCTCCAATTTTTTCATCAACTATTTGTAAAAATGTAGATATAATTTCAAGCAATAACCCTATCACATTACAACAAATAATCTTGAAATCCACCATCTCAGCCATTAATAATATGTTGAATATATAATTTTTAAGTCAATTTAATCCTCTTCACTTGATTTGGTGATATTCAGAAGCGAGTGACTCGATAACGATTGAAGATAGAAACTTTTAGTTGAAATTAAAAAATGTGGGGAAATTTATCAGCTTTGAAAAAGGTCAGAATAATTCTTCCTCTAGGACCCATAGTTTTCTAGTTATTAGCGAGAAACAAAAAAAGTTAAAATTTAGGGCAGCCCCCCCCCCAAAGCTCACCTCCTAGGGTAGGGGGACTACCCCAAACCCATCAAGTCAATAATTTTGCCGCCCTCCATGTAGTCCACTCCCCGATATTGAAAAATTCGTTGACTGGACTAATGCTGTTTTATTTTTATTTTTTATTTTTTTTAGCTAAATACATCTCGATATTTTATGAATAGTAAATTAAAAATTTCTAGTTTTTTTCTAACACAGTTATCATATGCATAACCAAAACACAAATATGGCGTGCTTATTATATCCTAGCAGTAGGCGTTACTTTAAGAAGGTGTAAACATTTTTATTGTTACTTGAAAAAACATTGTTAAATATGGGAAAACCTAAACAAAGATTTTTTCAAGATCGACTTTCCGTAAATGTCACGAAATCTTCATTGTTTATTGAAATGAATTTTTGAGAGTGATGCAAAATGGTAATACATTTTTTAAAATTCAATAATTTGAAATATTTATTATAATGACATTATTTCCAATTTATTTTTGTCCATGAATCATAAAAAGAATTTTCTTGTAATTTTTAGCAATTTTTTAATGCAAAATTATTGCTTAAACAATTTGTTGTCAACAATTCTAACTTTAAACGCTTAATCAAAGTTCCCTTATTTGATAATACATTGAAATTACCATTTTGCGTCGCTCTCCCTTCATTTAAATAAATAATGAAGAATTCGTGACATTTACGGAAAAATCGATCTTGAAAAAAATCTTTGTTTTGGTTTTTCCTATTTTTGACAATGTTTTTCAAGTAACAATACCATTTTTTACATCATCTTGAAGTAGAGGTTTCAACGAAAAAAATTGCGCCGTGAAATCTTCAAAAATCAAAATTTTGTTAATCAACTTTTTTTATTGAAAATTAGGCCTTTTTTCAAATTAAATTCGCACAAAATCAAAAAACAAATATTTTGCTACAAAAAATTACAGCTTATTTGAAACATAAAAATGTACATTTTCACCAAATTTCATTAAAATCGAATCGTTTTTGTGAGAGATAAAAATAAAAAATCAAAAAATTGGTTTCTGGCCTTTTCCCAATAGTTTTAAGATTCTGCTGAAAAATGGTTGAAACGAAAATTGTAGATTTTTCAATTATCTACAACTTCTATATTCAACTTGTTTCTATACGAGGTCTAGTTTTGCCGGAAATCGTAAAAAACACGTTTTACCCCTAACAACACCAATTTTCCCACCTCCATCCTACTTCTGGTTATTTGTTAGAGTCCAATCGATTTTTCCTCATTTATATACCATTAATTCTAGATTTTCTGACCATCCATCCATATACTGCTAAAAATTTTGTCGGTTCGACACTGGACTATTAGTTAAATGTTTAAAATATATCTACGTAAAATTTTGTATAACTTTAATATTTTGTGGTACTTTCAAAGTAGTTTCTAATGTTCTTAGAAGTGCCAGACCCCTTGGTAGAGACACCCGCTGAAGCACCAGATTCTAAACCAGTCGAACAGCAGTCTACGGAGACCCACCAATGTTTTGCGGCCCCTTGTCGAGTATCTCCTCTTGCCAGCCCTGCATTTTGCTCAGTCAATCGCGCAGAGGGGTGTATTAGACGTAAGTTTTGAAGGAATATACTTGTTTATTTATTATAACGTGAAATTATTCAGTTTTAGCACAATGTCCCAACTATTCCAATGTATGTGAATGTCCAAATGCTTACGAAGGTAATAATCAAGGAAAACGGCAATGGCAAATATTGTTCTTTTTTCCTTCCGAGAAACAAAAACCGTGTTACTTCATCAAAAATGATCGTATAAACTTTTTAAAACAACAAATGAAATATAAGAACTTCTACTTTATAATGGTATTGCCTAGGTTTTTTTTCTGTATTAATGTAAAAATGAATTTCGATTTTCAACAATTTTTCTTATAAATGTAGGATAGTGTTCATCTTCAACTTAGTTGAATGTTATTTAAAAAAAAGGGGTTTTTCCTTATTTTGCAACTAAACTGCTTATTTACGCTTTCTGCATAATTGAAAAAACTGTTAAATAAGACTCATTAAAAATGTAGAAAAAGCTAATTTTAATAAACTCGATTTCATATTTTCTAATTTTTAGAATACATTTTGTTATTAAACTTAAAATGTATTCTAAAAATTTACCATTTACGACTTCCTAAGTCAAGCGAAATTTTTCGTAAACAATGACTTTTTCTCTGAAAATCTAAAATAAGTAAGTTTAAAAGATTGCGGTACCCGGAGACACACTGTATAAGGATAATTTCTCATAAATAATATAAAATATGTGTTGCTTGGTCAACACTCGGTAAATCAAATAAAAATTTCTAGTCAGTGTGGCATAAAGTATTACAAGATTGAAAATCGGATTTTTTAAAAATTAAAATATAATGTCTAGTTTGAAATTTTGTTTTGGATAAAGCATCGACTATATTCAAAGAAGAAGAAGAACTTTATTTAATTAGGAAACCTAAAACAATAATATTAAACAAAGTAACTGTCGAAGTTCAATAAATTATCTAGTTGAAATTCCAAACATTTTACTGAAGAGACAATCTCGATTTGTTCCCCATTAGTATTCAAATTTATCTTAGCCACTATTTTTGGATGTATTATCAGCTGCAATAATATCGGGAGTCAATTCTGGACGGCTTTATATAATAAAAACAAAAGGGGGCCTAATACACTACCCTGTGGAATTCCAATATCACTATCAATTTCATTTAATATTTTACCATTAAAACGTGCCCTCTGTTTGAGATTTTGCATATATATGTCACTAATCCAATCAAGCACCTTGCCAACAGTATCATATTGTTCTAGCTTAGATAGCAATATCTTTCGGTTGATTGTCGGTCGATTTTAAAGGCCCTTGGTTCTCGTACACACACTAAATCCCATATTAATTTTTTATTCCTTTTAATAATAGGGTGGGGGTGGCAATGGGGGTAGTAGAGGGGGTGGTTAATGCCACAAAAATGTAGAGGCCCTTGTTTCTTTTATACACACCAAATCCCAATCAAATTTTTTACTCCCTTTAAAAATAGGGCGAGGGTGGCACTGAGGATGGTCCCAATTTAATTTTTTACTCGATTTAATAGTAAGGGTGGTAGGGGGGTAACTAACGGCAAAAAAATTTTTTGAGACGTTTCGTTCTTGTATACACACTAAATCACATTAAAATTTTTTTTACTCCCTTTCATAATAGTTGGGGGGGGGGGTGGTACTGGCGCTGATGTCAAAAAACATTTTGACTTTTCGTACTGTCGTGAGCAGAAAAAAATAGAACAACTTTTTTTTTATGTAAATCTGTCTCTATTTGAATATGTAATGAGAAGCCGAAATAAAACAGATTACTTTTCATTTATTTTCATTTATTTTTTATTTTAATGCTGTAGTTATTGCTATAGTAAATGAGACAAATTGCACTGCGTTATAACATTAACAAAAATTTGGTGTGTAACATTTTAAGAAAGTGGAGAATAAACGGTACGATTAGTAGAAATCCTGGATCAAAGGACAGAGGATATCCTACTTAACAAGAAACTAACTATTAATTTTTCGTTATTGCACCATTTCTATTGATAATTTCTATAAGTCTGTTTGGCATAGAATTAAATAACTTATACAATAATCATTAGTAATAATATTTTCCTATGCATTATTTACTATTCCCAATAATTCTTCGGCATTCCGTGGTCTCACATTTCGTTTTTGGATACTTCTTACGAGTAGTCCCCATACTTCTTCCACAGGGTTAAGATCTGGACTATGACTGGGCCAGTTAAGAACATGTTGTTATCTTGAAACCAGTTAGTTATGGTATGAGCAGTATGAATGGAACAATTGTCTTGTTGAAATATGAACTCATTTTTAGGAAATAATTGTGACACAGAGGAGAGCATAATATTGTCTAAAATCCTAATACGTTTCACTATTAAATCGTTCCTCAATATGCCACAAAACACCAGGACCACGTGCCGATATCCAAGCCTACATATTGACGGAAAATCTACCATTTTTATCATTGTTAGATATATATTTCTCATCGAATTGCGTATTCGGAGGGCGGTAAATATGAATACGACCGCTGCTTGTTGACTGGAAAGTTTTTTCGTCTGTAAAGATTACATTGTTCCAAAAATTTACATCATGCACTAAAAATTCAAGCGCAAATCCTACTCGAGCTTCTTTATGTTCAGCTTTAAGTAAGTATTTCTGTGCTGCTGCATGACAGCGTAGCTCCGATTCTCTTACTCGCCGGCGACCAGTACTACTCGATCCGGGAAAATTCGCTTCTTCAGCAGCCTGAATAACTGAGTAAAATGGATTTTCTATTAAAGCATTTACCAATTGCAAATCTTGTTGTTGAGTTGATATCCTTCGTCGCCCTGATCCAGGATTTCTACTAATCGTACCGTTTATTCTCCATTTTCTTAAAATGTTACGCACCGAATTTTTGTCAATATTATAACGCAGTGCAATTTGTCTCATTGACCATCCATCTTCTGTTTTAGCAATAACTCTAGATTTAACTAAATCGCTTATTTGAGGCATATTAGTTTTTTGTATACTTGCAATAAATTATGACAACTAACTGACAATGTCATAAAAATTAAAGTTAGATGTACACAGCTAGATTTTAGCAAAATACAGTTATAAGACTTGTCCTATTTTTTTTTGCTCACGACCGTACATGCCCTAAATTGCAATTTTATGGACTCTTACTTGCTTGCTTTGCCTATTTACCCTTATTTACCCCATTTACCCCCGACCCCTTTAACAGAATTAGATCAAAATATAATCTAGTTCCAGACCTCGTTATAATACATAAGTGTACAAAATTTCAAGTCTATATCATAAACGGTTCCAGACTAAACGTGCGCACAAGAAAAAGTTACAGACCGAGAGGCAGACAGACAGGAATTTTTTTTGCTCAAATTTAAAATTTCGACGTTTCATGACATTTTAAGCCTATTTCAATAAAAAGGAAATAAAGATTTTTTTCTTTGCGTTGCTATACTTCCACCTGACGTGGAAGTAATTGAATTCACAGAAACATGGTGCAATAATTGATCATAAACAGCTATTATATAAGCTTTTCTATTGGAGGTAAAGTATTAATGGGACGAAATTTTTTAACAATTTTTGGGATTTTACTAGTATTAAGAGACGTATTTATTAAGTTTAGTATAACATGGCCAATAGCTTCAAATCTTTCTTTAACAATTCTACCGAAATCGTGCATAAACCAGCATCTTAAAGTTTTCAAATTTTAAATATAGATTATTGTTTAAATTATACCAAGTTTCAGAACTATCGATATTTTGTACAATATTCCAATACTTTCAACAAAATATTCATTAAAACTGTGTGCAATCCCAATAGTACACGAAAATTAGATTAAAAAACAGTGAATTAAAGAAATAATTTATAAAGAAATAATATTTGAGATGTGTACTTTCGATAGGGTTAGAAATAGATATCTGAAAAATTCCCATCCCATTCAGGGACGGAAAGTCCACTTTTTTGCAAAAAACCACCCTTATGGGATTCAACGCTGGTTTTTCACTTTTATCTTGTGGACCGTTCGTTGGAAGAGAAAAAGTATAAGAAATAAAAAATTCTCGCAATCTCCTTTACACACTGAGAGAAAAATCTATTAGCCGTTATTAAAAATTTAATAACCTTTGCATAAAACTTCAATTAAATAGGGGACAGGCAGAGTCATTTGCTATTGTTATTAAAGTCATTTTCCTAAAAACATCTACTAACGGTTATTAAAGTCCATGGGAATTTCTATAATAACATTTGTGTTACCATCAGTTTCTTTATTTTATTATGGTTATTAAGTGCTTTACCTACTGCTGAAAATTGAACAACTGGTCAGTATTATCATTATTATGCTGAATTTATTAGCGTTTCTTATAAGCACTACAAAATGGCCTTTTAGTCAGTACTAGATAGCTTCATTGGTTTGGCTAAATTAATAGAACTACAGGTATTAAACAATTTAATAGCACATTGATGGGTGGCAACGAATATTTCCTTTTATAGGAAATAGTGGAATATTTTTTATCTTTTGTAGTGTGTATTTTACGACACATTTATTTTTGTAATAACTAATCCCACTCTCGTTGGCTTATATTTTGTTAATTTAATAACAATTACACGAACTAATTACTGGGATGGTGAGCTTATAGAATAACTTTATACATATGCATCGAGGCCCCACTGCAATAAAGATAATTTATAAGCCATCACTAATAACTTTAACTCCCGTATCCTGTGGGCACTGGAGATACAAGAACACACGAAATACGATAACGATAATGTGATGTGATGGCCACAACTCGCGAGAGCCGAGGCCTGTCTGTGCGCAATATCGCTACGCACGATTATTTATACGATCAGTACCGAATATTACCGAGAATAAAAAATTAATTCGATGCTTATTTGGTACACACAGTATTCCCAATTATTATAGGTAGTGAACTAATAATATTAATTAAGAAATATTTTGTTAGCCCCCTTTAATAGCATCAATTTGATCTTTAATAAAGCTTGTTAGATGCGTAATAAAGATTATTAAGATAACAGAATATTAGCAGCAACTTTTTATTATTTATTATTAGTTCACTACCTATAATAATTGGGAATACTATGTGTACCAAATAAGCATTGAATTAATTTTTTATTCTCGGTAATATTCGGTACTGATCGTATAAATAATCGTGCGTAGCGATATTGCGCACAGACAGGCCTCGGCTCTCGCGAGTTGTGGCCATCACATCACATTATCGTTATCGTATTTCGTGTGTTCTTGTATCTCCAGTGCCCACAGGATACGGGAGTTAAAGTTATTAGTGATGGCTTATAAATTATCTTTATTGCAGTGGGGCCTCGATGCATATGTATAAAGTTATTCTATAAGCTCACCATCCCAGTAATTAGTTCGTGTAATTGTTATTAAATTAACAAAATATAAGCCAACGAGAGTGGGATTAGTTATTACAAAAATAAATGTGTCGTAAAATACACACTACAAAAGATAAAAAATATTCCACTATTTCCTATAAAAGGAAATATTCGTTGCCACCCATCAATGTGCTATTAAATTGTTTAATACCTGTAGTTCTATTAATTTAGCCAAACCAATGAAGCTATCTAGTACTGACTAAAAGGCCATTTTGTAGTGCTTATAAGAAACGCTAATAAATTTAGCATAATAATGATAATACTGACCAGTTGTTCAATTTTCAGCAGTAGGTAAAGCACTTAATAACCATAATAAAATAAAGAAACTGATGGTAACACAAATGTTATTATAGAAATTCCCATGGACTTTAATAAGCGTTAGTAGGTGTTTTTAGGAAAATGACTTTAATAACAATAGCAAATGACTCTGCCTGTCCCCTATTTAATTGAAGTTTTATGCAAAGGTTATTAAATTTTTAATAACGGCTAATAGATTTTTCTTTCAGTGAGTGCACAGAAAAATCTCGCGACACGCTTTTATATTATAAAAAAATTATATAATGTAACAAATTGATGGCTTTGATTTACTTCAAAGTTTATTTTCTACTTTTTAGAGCATAAATAAAAGCTTTTTTAAAAATATTTTTTAGTATAACTTGACGAAAGATGGTAAAGACATCTAACAATATACACTGAGAGAAAAATCTATTAGCCGTTATTAAAAATTTAATAACCTTTGCATAAAACTTCAATTAAATAGGGGACAGGCAGAGTCATTTGCTATTGTTATTAAAGTCATTTTCCTAAAAACATCTACTAACTGTTATTAAAGTCCATGGGAATTTCTATAATAACATTTGTGTTACCATCAGTTTCTTTATTTTATTATGGTTATTAAGTGCTTTACCTACTGCTGCAAATTGAACAACTGGTCAGTATTATCATTATTATGCTGAATTTATTAGCGTTTCTTATAAGCACTACAAAATGGCCTTTTAGTCAGTACTAGATAGCTTCATTGGTTTGGCTAAATTAATAGAACTACAGGTATTAAACAATTTAATAGCACATTGATGGGTGGCAACGAATATTTCCTTTTATAGGAAATAGTGGAATATTCTTTATCTTTTGTAGTGTGTATTTTACGACACATTTATTTTTGTAATAACTAATCCCACTCTCATTGGCTTATATTTTGTTAATTTAATAACAATTACACGAACTAATTACTGGGATGGTGAGCTTATAGAATAACTTTATACATATGCATCTTGATATGCATCGAGGCCCCACTGCAATAAAGATAATTTATAAGCCATCACTAATAACTTTAACTCCCGTATCCTGTGGGCACTGGAGATACAAGAACACACGAAATACGATAATGATGATGTGATGTGATGACCGCAACTCGCGAGAGCCGAGGCCTGTCTGTGCGCAATATCGCTACGCACGATTATTTATACCATCAGTACCGAATATTACTGAGAATAAAAAATTAATTCGATGCTTATTTGGTACACATAGTATTCCCAATTATTATAGGTAGTGAACTAATAATATTAATTAAGAAATATTTTGTTAGCCCCCTTTAATAGCATCAATTTGATCTTTAATAAAGCTTGTTAGATGCGTAATAAAGATTATTAAGATAACAGAATATTAGCAGCAACTTTTTTTTATAAAAAATACCGACTTACTGCAATAAAGTATGTTAATTACCATAGCTAGATAACTGATAACTATAATAATACTGTTTTAGGAAAATGACTTCAATAGTTCTTAGTACTTTAAAATGTTGTAAGCATTAAAGTTATAATAATGGTTACAACATTTTTAATCAGCATTATTAAGATCTTTTTAGCAAGATACTTTAATAGGTCGAATTTTCTCAGTGTATACTGAACTTATAAAATCAATTTTAATACTTTACACCAATAGTTATCTTGTACCATCATAGGGCGATGTGCAGGATCATTTCAGTGATAGAAACGAGGAATGTTCACATCTCCATCATCTCCTACTCTCGAGAACTACGCCCCAGATGATATTGTTACAAAAATTTCTTAGCTCGGTATCATTTTTGTGCTAATTAGCATGCCTTAATGCATTTTACATTATAATAATCATGTAGGACGACAATGAATAATAATAATTGCCCTTTTACATTTATTTATACTTAATTACTTATTTTGATATTAAATTATTTTGTTTCAGAACAATATCCTGACAATTCCAATGAACGTAAATGCTCGACCGGTTGCGGAGGTAATCCATAACACTAATAATAATAGTAGTAATAACTCACAGAAATAGAGAAAAGTCGAGTGTCCCTTATCACTATATATTTTTAATATAGTGATTTGCTGCTTGAAAAGTCCCGATACTTCACTTTTAAATAAAACCAAACTCCTTTAACTTTTAAGTAGATTCGAACGGACCCACCTTGAGCAACCATGACGGCTTTAAATGGATTATCATAGACATAGAATTGTCTTCCATGATCGCTTTCTGCCAAAACTTAATGTATTAAGTCATCTAACGCTGCCATTGTCCATTTTCACTCACCAAAATTTGTTCAAATAAGTCTACTTTAAAGTTCCTAAATAATAAACAAACCACGGCAAAAATTTAAAAACCTAACTCGAAAATACGGCCCCAGTGCCTTAATTTATAATCCAATAATTGTACTGCAATGAAGGAGGAGGTTATTGCTTGTCTTTGGTTATTTAATTTATAATCTAAATTGATTTTGTTTCAGCATATTGTGGTAACAATAATCCTTGTTCGATTGGTTGCCAAAGTAACATCTCACCACCCTGCAATCAACAATTAGAATATTCTACAGATGTTGGCTGCCCCAATAAGCCACCCAAAAAATAATCAGTAAAAAGGCACACAGATACCAAATGACCGACCAATGATGCAGCTAACTTTTTTATATTAATCTGTATATTCTACGGTTTTAAATCAAATATTTTTTAAATTCTTATTAGGGAGAATCTAAATAAATAGTTAAATATTAGGTTACTACATATTCGGGAATTTTTTATACACAAACTATTGGCTGCAGAAAAAATATCTCTTGGGAAAGTTATAGGTAATCAATAAATATGATTCAATCAAAATTTCGTAAATTATGTCGTTTACGAAATATTTATTTTGGTCATTAATGCAGTCAAAATATAATTTGAAGTGGAACTCTTTCCATAATCAATTTTATGGTTGAATCCTGTTGGGCAGGTGCTAAGGAGTACCCAAAAATTTTTATACTTCAAAGACTTTAATTGTTATTAACAATTTAATTTTTTTAACCGCGCTTTTCAACTTAAAAATGGGAATAACTTGAGGTATGTAGGTCCGATCGGGACAAAAAACCCAAGTCTTTGTAATAAAATTTTGTACAAATCTACTTCTAGTGTAGATTTTAGGAGCGCAACCATCACCTACAAAAGTGAAAAATATGGCCAAAAATCGTTTTTTCTTCATTTTGCTGCCCAGAGCCGCTGGGTGAACAGATCAGCTTCAAACTTTCAGAAATTCTGCCTTTTGCTCTAACAAAAACACCGTGAAAATTTGGTGCAAGAATATTGAACCCAGTGTGCTTAATTGAATTTGTTATTTAAAATTTAAATTGGCCGCCATTTTATGCCATTAAGTCCAAAACGGATCATTTTTTTTCAAAGTTATACTCCAGGGGTTTTAGCTGTAAAATTGACTTCTGTGTTAAATAACACTTGGTAGTTACGCCACGATACACCTGGAGCAATTCGTGTTCGGAAAGTCGCGGAAATAGCAGATTCGCGATTAACTCAGTTTTTTTGGCCCAGAACGGGAACAACACCTATTATAAAAGTTGTACATCTGTAAATTTTCTACCTTAAAGGTTCTATACATTTTTTTCGTACGCCTAAACGCTTTGGAGATACGACGCGAACTAAGTGAAAAATGCATTTAGTTCCGCCAAACCTCTTTTGCACCACATATTCGTAATTATCTTGCTTTCTGTCTCAGAATGAATATTAAATATTTCTGTTATAGAGCTCGGTGATCTTTATTCTCCACTAGAATATTTTATACATTTTATTTACATTTATTTACAGTGAATAAGGCAAAAAATACATTCATTTCCGCACCACCTTAGATGTAGAATGCTCGGCACGCTTTTTTTTACATGGTTTCCCCAGGAGCCCCAATCCATGCCGGATCTTAAATTAGTCAATATTTGCGACTTCTTCGGTATCTGAAATGTTATTGTCCAATGACAAAGCGTTGTCATTACTTTCATTCTGATAAGATTCTACGTCGTCCATTTCCTTATTCATAGCAATTATAGGTACGGTATTCAAGCAGGAGTAACCGTGAAAATGCCCACAAGCTGTTGAACAATTCAGTCCTACTTTCCTACGGCTACATTTTCCTGCACAACCCTTCGTACAGTTGCAAAAAATTTAATTTCACAATGGTAACTGCATTGGTATTGAATGTAAAATATCATTCTTCCTAATCCAGCCCTACTGCTCAGAATCAGTGTCTTTTCCCAACCATGTTTGAACGTCTCCACAATTCTGTGCTGTCCAATATAACAAAAATATTTAAAAAATATAAAAAAAGGAACTAAATACATTTTTCACTTATTTCGCGTCATATCTCCAAAACGTTTAGGCGTACGAAAAAAATGTATAGGACCTTTAGGTAAAGAATTTACAGATGTACAATTTGTATGTGTTGTTCCCGTATTGGGCCATAAAAACTGAGTCAATCGCGAATCCGCCATTTCCGCGACCTTCCCAAACGATTTTCACGAATTCCTCCATGTCTATCGTGGCGTAACTACCAAGTGTTATTCAGGACGTCCAAATAAACACAATAAAAAAAAATTATAGAGTACGAATTTGGCAGAAAGAGTCTAAAACGCTTGGATTATTAGGTCTCGACGCCATGTTTTTGATGCCGTAAATAATTTTCTTCTAAACCTATTTTGGACATTTTTCTTTGCATTTGTTTAAATCCCAATTAACAAAAACAAATTTTGACCAAAATAAACTCTTTTTTTATTAAAATAAAGGTAATAAAATTTTCTTTATGACTTGATAAATTTTTTTTTCCAAAATGGCCGAAAAAATTAATTTTTTTGTTTATTGGATTTTAAACAAATGCAAAAATAGCCTAAATAGATTTAAAAAAATTTTTTACGGCATCAAAAAGCTGGCGTCTAACTTTTAAAAAAAAAAATATTCGTTTTGAACTTAATGGCATAAAATGGCGGCCAATTAAAATTTTAACAAATTCAATTGCGCACACTGGGTTCAATATTTTTGCACCAAATTTTCAGGGTATTCTTGTTAGAGTAAGAGGCAGATTTTCTGAAAGTTTGAAGTTGATCGGTTTACCCAGCGGCTCTGGACAGCAAAATGAAAAAAATACGAATTTTGGGTAGATTTTTCACTTCTGTAGGTTATGGTTGCTCTCCTAAGACCCACAGTAAACATAGATTTGTAGAATATTTAATTATAAAAATTTTGGTTTTTCTTTGTACCGCTAGGACCTATATAACTCGAGTTATTCACATTTTTAGGTTGAAAAACGCTGTTAAAAAAATTAAATTGTTAATATCAATTGAAGCACAAGGTCTTTGAAGTTCAAAAAATTTTTGGGTACTCCCCAACAGGATCCAAAATTGCTTATGGAAAAACTTCCTTTATATTGACTTCTTGTGCTATTTTTACTGCGCTACATGGACAATCTATGTCGACCGTATAAACGATACGTCTGTTGGAAAAGAAGAAACAAGAGGATAGTGTTATTCCTACATCCATTTTTATGACGATATATGTTTTTTTAATACAAAATGCTGTTGACTTACATTACATGATAACTAATGCTATAGTTCAAACAGAGAACAGAAGGGGTGATAAATTTCTCGTTGCTATATTATCTGAATATGTTCCATCATATAATAAATAAAATATGTCATGAACCAAATAAATTAAAGTGTTTTCTTCCTTGTTTATTTCTTAGAAATGAAACAGCTCGACTTGAATTATGGAGGTCGGCAAGACTTAATTTTTAAAGATACACGTATGGTTACAAAGTGAATTGAAATATTAATTGTATTTATTAATTGCGTATAACTTTGATATGAAAAATGTATTTCTACAGCAATAGTTTATGCAAAATAAATTATAAAACTAAAAATATATATACTATTTTAAACCGAGCAATATGCAGATTGATATAAATGATGTCATTGGTATGCCATTTGCCAGTTTGTAAGTAAGCAAGAGTTGCTCGCCCACAATAACAAAGCTATTTTCAAGAGCGTTGTATAGATCTGCAACCAAACCCCGACATGCTTCAACCTCAAAGTTATGATCAAAATCACGTAGTAGGCTGTATTTGCCTAGCCTACTTACAGGAGGGTAATCCTTTGTGGCAGCTCACCACCTATACAAGTAAGTATACTAGAATGTCGACCAGACACAAGTTTATTTGATCGAATATTCAAAAGTTATATGATAAATCTCAAGATATTGTTGATGTTTTTGGAGAATTTTAGAGTTGAAAATACTTCTGGGCGCGTATACAGAGTGTTCGAAGGACCATGGATAATCCTGAAACTGGTGATAAACTGCTAGCGTACCTTCCAAATTTTGCTCAGTAAAGAAGAACGGGAAATGCTAAAATTAGTCAAATAATCAATTAGCTATAATCAATTAGCTACCTTAGAATCGCAAATTATAATTAAAAAAAGTTGTTTACTATGTCCAAATTATATATAATTGAAAAAATCATAATGTAAGAAATTGAACTTTGGAGTCCTTACCAAAATTACCCCCTTTGCACATACTTTCATTTCAGTCCCTAATTTCACTTTTATAATAGTTACCAAAACTTATCTTTAAATAACTTCAAAATCATGTCTTTACTCAATTTGATATAAGATGGAATAAATTCAGTAGAAATCTATTTTCAAACAAATTAAACTAAAATCATGAAATTTATTCCTAAATCAAAATTTCATGACTCTTCCTGGGTCAATTTTCGTTATACTTCCCAAATTAAAATTTCCCTTAATTTTTATAATACTTTCCAAATCAAGTTTTTATATTCTTCTTAAGTTAATTTTTGTCATACTCCCTAAAACCCGCGTTTCCTTGCAGTCACTAAAAATAAATAATTGCTCGTAGGCTTCGTTCAAATATAGGTATCCAAGAAATCAAATTAATTTTATCATTCTTTAATAATATAATTTTTGGCTATTCACATTTATTAACGTAAATCTAAATTTTACAATAATTGTTATAAAAAAGAACTCTTAGGAAATATCATTTGCACAACCAACTCAAAGTCCCACCTATGCGGGGAGCTTTTTGTCCAAGCTCGATGCTACCTAAGATGTACGCTGCTTCTTTTCTATTCGTTTATCGTCCGACCCATCTGATATACTCTTAACTTTTAGGATATTGAATGTTAATCGATTACAAGCAAACAAATAGAATTAAACGCACAGAAATATAATTAAACCTTCCTAAATTATCCTATCTTTGATTCTCCATACGTTTCTATTCATAAATTTCATGATTTAGTAGTCAAAATAGCAAATTTGTAATAGAACCTTGTAACATCATGCAATATCACGTGACATTGTGCCGAAAGAGTCTTGGGGCCAACACACCGTTTTCCAAGTGACGTCAAAAGCATAGAACATAGTAAACAATTTTCTGATATAAATAGAAGTACGATTCCCATTGAGAATCAGGTGTCGTTTTACTTAGTCTTAGCTTAACCTCCAAACTTACTAGTAACAGTATTTAAACAATTTCAGTGCCAAAATTAATCTTTGAAAGTGTATTTTCCATTTATTTTTCTAAAATATTTTAAAATTTAAATATAAACTTTTGTTCTACGTGAATTCTTGCAAATTTAGAATGGAATAGAATAGGATAGGATAGAGTAGAGTAGCGTAGAGTAGAGTAGAGTAGCGTAGAGTAGAGTAGAGTAGAGTCAAGTCGAGTAGAGTCGAGTCGAATCGAATAGAATCAAATAGAATATCCTATTCTATTCATACAAATGAACGTAAATTAAATATGATTTTAATATATAGACAATACCCTAAAAATACTTCAGGAGCTGTACGTTTTACAAAATTACATTTACTCTAGTCCCCCTATACACCCTATATGAGTGGTTATCCCCTTTTATAACATCGCATCAGCTACAAAATCATCTCATCAAATTGACTCGAAAATAGCTACCTTAGTAAGATTTAATACGGCATTGCGGTACATCATCTTACTAGAAAGAATTTTTTTACCATAAGACCAAAAATAATACCTATAAAGTAAAACATGAATTAATTAAATATTTACTAACCAGAACTCCACAACACTTGAAGATATCGCGTATCAAGACACATAGCATTTTACATCTTAAGTAATTCTCTGTGGGTTTCGAATTTTGTTATTTAATTGCTACAGTGTTTACTCCCATTTTAACGTTTGATCAAATACAGTTGTGGAATATAGTTTTATTATAATTTATAACTTAAAATAGTTGTTTTAAGTTTCATAATATATTTCAGATTAAAATTCAACATGGCAGAACTTAAGAATGGTTGGTTTAATTTTCTATCTGTGTTTACAATGGGTAAAAGAAGCAAACTTTGAAAGCAGGCACAAATACATTTTAAATATTTCTTATTAAGAGTAATGTAACAGAAGAGACTGGATACAATAAAGTTAATGTGTAAACTACTAAATACTTTATTCAAGCTGTATCTAGCCAAATGAAGCTAAATTAATTAAATTACTTTGCAGAGGGAGATTTTCCCAGAATTCTGCGATATTTTACGCAAGTTTTTACACTCTCACAATTTAAAACCGACATTTTTGTAGCAATATTCATTGCTATTTGCTATTTTCATCAAGAATGTATTCTATTATATCGACGATTGTCACAACGTCAATGCTGACGACGTTATAGCTCTCTTCGTTGGACCCGTGTACTCACCTAATTTCTCCATCATGTCTCTGGCTACTGTATCCAGTCTTTGCACGCTACTGAATTGGCAGAATGCTGAACGTTGATTGCGGCTACAATTTGCGATTGTATTATTCATTTGTAAAACCCATCGTTACGTTTGGAACTTTTGCCGTAGCCTCAGCAGACGTGACTTTCTGTTATATACAAAGATAGAAATATCTCATGTGGTTGATTAGTACATAAATTAATAACGTGAACGACAACATTCGTGATTTGAACTATGTCTATCAAAGAAAATGTGACGTTTGTGTAGTGAATGAAGCGTATTGCCATACACCATCGCTCTGTTTTTGTAATTAGTTTGTTCTTGTTAGTAACCATTATAATGTACGTTGGTACATATTCTTTAGCTCGAGTCTATTGAATATTTTGTGAAATAAATAAATGTGATAAGATGATTTAGAAATTAACTGCTGTATCTCACTTACTCAAATATATCTTGCACTTTCCATAATATCTGCGATTGAGCTGATCTTCTTAGGTCATTCACCGCCATCCAAAAGCGGATATTTTCATGGCTGTACTCCTTTCTAAGGTAATTCGTGAATTCTTGCAATCCCGTTGGATCTGAAACTAGCTCTTCCATCGATAGGCCCCACCGTCTGACTCGCTTTTCCGTTGGTACGTCAACTCTGTAAAAGAAATAAATAAAAGTGTTGGTACAATTTTATCTTCTTTAATAATTTGAAACTGAGAAATGGTAACAGTTGATTGTCTCCGATTTCTAACAGCATGCCTTTTGGAGGAGTGTGAAAGTGTACCACATGACAATAAACAATAAGGAAAAGAGGGTACTAGTCAGCTGGACGCTTTCGTGTCATATGGAAAATTGCATTTCCACTAAAACTAAATTTTAGTGTTTTTCTCATTGAAAAAAATGTGAAAAATATATAAAAAAATTAATGAAGTGGGTATAAAAATTATAACAAAGTGTTTCAGTCTTAATTAATTTTCCGAAAAAAAAAGAAAGAATAATATCCTTAGCTGAAATAAAAAAAAGGATGCATAAATTTTTAGATTCCAACATTGGAAAAATTTTAAAAAAGCGCCCAAAAATGAAGTAGGCAAATTGTATGTGATGCAAAATAGTGTAGTTAAAAAATATTCATTTTATTATTTTAATGTAAAAAATGACACTTTATGTAATAAATAATAAATCAATTAAGGATCATGTTTCGCCATCGTCATTATTATTATAATCGGAAAGATCAGATTCTTTATCTGTAATGACGGAATTAGAATTGCTATCATCATCCTAAAGAATTAGCACTTCTACAGTAAAGCACAACACTAATTTTTTTTTTCACATAATAACTAATAATAATGCAAACTATCGACAAAATCACTTGAATCTATGTAGTGGCTCCGACTAGAGAATATAGCTAGCTCATGGTGGCTATACGTATGCGTAGTAGAGTCACCTTTTACTCTACCTGGTCCAAAATGCGCCGGCTTACCCAAAAACGTTCTACTGTGCCACGCCGAACAAGCCAGATATTTTCAATTTTACCTTATATAAAAATGGGCTGAATGAAAAAGTAATTAAAACTTTGTAGCATTGCAGATTTAGTCTGATTTTTGTCCAAAATATGTACTTCCTTCAAATTTTTCTCACTGGACATAGCGGTCGACCTGCTATTTTCTGGTTGAGTCCAAAAAGTACTTTATTATTAAATAAGAAATGACATGTTGAATTATATCACGGAACCTTTGTTGTAAATTATATACCGACTTAATTAATTTTTTAATACTTTTCCACTTTTTTCAATGTTGATTTCCAGCAATATGCATGCCATTTTTTATTTGAGCTTAAAACAACATTATTTTGCAAAATGCAAAAAGGCATGCAAAATAAATTCACAAAAGTTTTTCTTTTTTTACAACTTTTCTTATTATTTATGATGTGATGGACTTTTTCGGCATGCATGCCATTTCAATTTTAAGAACATTTTACACTATAAAATTTACATTTAACTTCATTTGCTGTTCAAATGTGCTTTTAAAGGGCGGAATATTAAAACATAATAACATAACCAGACTGCAACCAACAGCTACTCTCCGGGCTATGTGCCCCGCCGAGCGCTGAATTATAAGTTACAAGCCTGGCGCGTTAAGTGTAATAATTGCATATTACCACCAAAACGTTAATGCTTCGATTGCAACAAACACCAGCGGAAAGACTGATCCTACTTAAAGGAGCTCTCGTGCATCTTGCGGCTGGTGTTTGTTGCAATCGAAGCATTAGCGTTTTGATGGTAATATGCAATTATTACGCTTAACGCGCCAGGCTTGTAATTTGTAATTCAGCGCTCGGCGGGGCACATAGCCCGGAGAGTAGCTATTTTTTGCAGTCTGGTTACGTTCCTTATAGTAAAATAGGAATCTTATAGAGGAGTTTGCGACTAAAAATATTATGTTTTAATATTCCGCCCTCTAAAAGCACATTTGAACTATGCTAAGCCCAGTTAGGCTATTTATTTTTTGATTGCAACAGACACTGGCCCGCGAGATGGCGCCTGCTGACTGTTTTACATGTTGTTATCCCAAAGATACCGAAATGTACTAAATAGTCAAGTGATCCTGGTGTCGGTCGTCACATGCCTACCTTGCACTGACGAGAGCCAACAGCTCGAAACTGCAGTCTACAAGTGGTATGGGACGACTGGCACGAGAGCTCCTTTAAGTAGGATCAGTCTTTCGGCTGGTGTTTGTTGCAATCGAAGCATTAGCGTTTTGATGGTAATATGCAATTATTACACTTAACGCGCCAGGCTTGTAACTTATAATTCAGCGCTCGGCGGGGCACATAGCCCGGAGAGTAGCTGTTGGTTGCAGTTTGGTTACGTTCCTTAGAGTAAAATAAGGATTTTATAGAGGAGTTTGCGAATAAAAATATTATATTTCATTTTCTGTTGTTTAAAATCACGTCAAATTGTTTGAAATTTTCGTAGGACTTTTCATACATTTTCCAATTTTAGGCCAACAAGAGCCGCATGTCTTTTACGACACAAAATTTAATTCTTTTCATCGGCATGCAGCATGACAACACGGAAAATTATATTTTTTTATTATTTATTTATTTAGTTCGTGTCCGTTTGGGTCCTTTAGGACCTTTTAACTTTTTTTTAATAAATTTTAATATCAGAGAAAAATATTCCATATGACCGGAAAACGTGCAGCAGATTAGTACCCGCTTTTCATTGTTGTCACAAGGTACACTTTCACTCCTCCAAAAGACATGCTGTAAAAAATCGAAGACAACCAACTGTCACCATCTCCCAGTCTATGATGGTGCTTATAAACAAGGAGGAATATCATAGTAAATGCACTTGGATTATTTACAAATGACATACTTATTAATATATTTCTTAGTTATCGACTAATTGACTATAAGAAAATATCCTAATGTTAATCAGTTAGGTACTTAGCACCTTTATATACAAGGGTAACGCAACGAAAATATTATCTGGAATAGTTTTTAAGAGGAAAAATCTATGAAAATATCATAAATCTGTTTCAGTGGATACAATGAAATGTATATTGATAGTACTATGCAAAGTTTTTACACTTCCCATCACCACTCCATCCTTAAAATCTTAAATAACGGTGACAGTTTGTGGAGCTTCAAATTAAAGATAATTTTAGTTAAATTGCAGCACTGAAAATCACTTTTAATTATATTAGCTGAGCCACAGGAGAAGCACAATCATTATTTTTCCAATTGCTTTACTGCAACATTTTTTTGTTGTTGAAATTTTCACATCTCTGATTAAAAACTGTTCCAAAAAAATTTCCATAGGACACTCTTTATATGTGACGAATTTATACTCTAGCTAGGGTCTAGGTAGACTAAATTATATAAAAACACTTGTCTTGGGTAGAACTATTAAAGAAATAAGGTGCTATTTACATCAAGAATCAATGTGAAATAGGTTAACAAGTGTTTCATTACCTTTAATATCCTTCGGAGCTTAATCAAGTTACTATCCTTAAGGAAAAGATATCTTTTGGTCGATAAATGCATCATTAAACAGATCAGTAATAAATAATTCATAAATATTACTAACTCATAGTTGTATGTGTATCAGCAACTAGTAAATCTAATGAAACGTCTTCTTCAGAACTACTGGTAGAAAAAAAGATTCAAATATGCTTTCATCTATGTATTAATATTGCGTTTTGGAATTTTCATTAAAAAAGTTATAGAGGTTTTTGTTTAGAACTGGTCTAAATATATATTAACATATTTTTAATTAGATGATAGTAGTTGGTTGGTTGGTAGTAGGACGTTCCCAAAACGCCATGCTTACAATAAAAACTAGTTGAAAAGCACTACACTTTTTCAATCCGCCCTGTCTGCGCATAAGCACAGATGTAAACCTACTGCGTCGCTTGACTCAATCTGGCAACGTCTCGTTTTTATGCTCATCGGAACGTGAGTTGTTGCTTTGGGTTAGAGTGAATTATCGCATTTTGCGAGATTAAGAATACCTATATTTGTGACTTTTAACAAAGTATAAAAAATATTTCGAGAACAAAAAATTGTAGATTTCCCATAAATATCAACTTTTATTCTTACGATAATCCATATTTTCTTAACATCTGTGAAGTACACGCATTCATCGACATAAACTGCGCGTTGCCAGCATTTTAAAGATTCCCGCGTAATTGCAACGTTGCCAAGTCGTGAACTCCTGCTCACCAACTTATCTGAGGCAAGCCGAAAACGACCGAAAGTCACGAATTTTCAACACTTACAGAAAAACGAATACCGTTTTAGTAATTTTTTTAAAGAAAAATATTTCTTTTTCCTTCTTCTAATAGCTGTCATAGTTTGAAGAAAATCGTTAGAAAATTATCATTAAATAAAACGTAAGTGAATATGGGACTCATAAGGCATTAGTATGTTAAAATGAGAATTTCAGGTGCTTACAAATTTAGCACCCCAAAAGTTACTCAAATTTTTCCAACGTAAGCAGAACATTATAAAAATATATGTATAAATCTTCAAAATGATCGTAAGAATTTTTTTTTTGTTGGGAACGTCTTTAAGATACAAATTTAAATTTTTGCCATTTCAACGCTAGGCATCACGTCGTCCACTTGTTTTTTATTATTTCAGGGAAATGAAATTGGTGCACTATCTTAATATACAGGGTGGGGCAATAGTCCGTCGGACCTCGATAACTCGAGTTCTACGACAGCTAGAAATTTTTTAAAAAATTGCAAGTAAACTAGATAAAAATGTCTATAACTGGAAATTATTTTCGAACATACAGGGTGAGCCAAGACGAAATTACAGGATCAAGTGCCTTTTTTAAAATGGAATGCTATGTATATCAGTACATTTTTTAAAGCCTCTTTCTAGGCTCTATTCATTCCTATATTAGCATTGAATATGTCCCAACCACTTGGATGTAACGAATTTATTTGTTGACATAATGCAATCTGCTAATGAATATTAAAAAAATCACCACAGTACAATTGTGGGTTTTAAGAAAAACTTATGTGACCAGTTACGAGATGTTTTTGAATCATTTTCATTTTTTAAAAATGTGCAGGGTGGCCAAGAATTATTTTTCAATTAAGAATATTTTAAATCGAATTTTCTCATTTTTTTCAAATGGAACACCCTGTATATTTTTCGACGATGTGATGTAGAAATGAAAAACGAACATTTTTTGTAAGTACTTCCCTATGGCTAATTGCAACCAGTTTCGTTTTATAAATAAATAAGTGTCAAATTCAAGAATAAACTTAAAAAAAGAGGTTCCCTCAAATAATTCATTAGAAAAATTTATAATAGGTGTTCGAAGTGTTGCCCATTTTGATCGACACACGCCTTTATGCAATTTTGAATTGAGGCCATTTATGGAACTATTTCTTCCAATTCATTGAAATGAGTAAATAGTATTTAACCGGTCCTTTACTGTAATGTTTTTTTGTAATTTTTTTTGCTGCTTTCGTTATTAGACCAGCAATAAAACCTCAGTTTGGTATAAATTGTCGTGTACAAAGGAGCATTTATCACACTTATCGGTCGTTACAATTTGTATTGAATTTAAAATATTAGGAATTTTACAATATGAATTTTAATAAAGCGGAACTTATAGACATGACTTTTGTTTTAGGCGAGTCAGACAGAAACTGTTTACTTGCCAATAAAATCACCAACGTTATCCTGAAAGAAGGATTCCTGATGCTAGCAGCTTCCAAAACCTTCTCCATAGATTTCTGGAAACTGGAAGTGTTGAATATAAAAAAAGTGAAAGAATAAAACGTGTTGTGAACGAGAAAATGAGTTTTCTGTGGTGCTTGCAAAGGCTGAATATCCCCATGTTAGTCAAAGAGAAGTGAGCTCATTAGTAGAAATAAGTAGACGGTCTGTGGGTGGAATCTTAAAAAACAAATAAGTTGCATGCATATCATATTCAAATGCACTAGGAATTATCTGATGACGATTTTCAAAAGCGCCTACAGTTTTGTAATTGGGCCAGAGGTGAAATGCAACATGATGTCAAATTCTTCAGTACTGTCTTATTCAGTGATGAGGTAACTTTTCATAAAAATGAATTTGTTAATAGGCACAATTTCCATTACTATGCTTCGGAAAATCCTCACTTTTTTATGCAAGTTGATAACCAACACAGACGGTCTATAAACCTTTGGGGAGGAATTATTAGAGAACATGTAATAAGGCCACAATTCTTTGATGGTACATTGACTGGAGCTATTTATCTTCATTTTTTGGAAAATTATCTGCCACAATTATTGGTAACTCTCCCTGAAAGAATTCGAAATAGGATGTGGTTTCAGCAAGATGGTGTTCCACTACATTATTTAAATGCAATTATTATTATTATTATTAGCCGTTACTCGAGTCCGAGTATAAAAATGTTACAGTCGATAGATTGTGTACAATAAAAAACAAGTAAAAGGTGTAGTCTATTGTAATTCCCATTCATCTACGGTGCACACGACTATGGCTATAGAGGCCAATTCGGGAGAGCACATGTCGACCGCAGTCAGGACAAACATAGACCTGGTTAGGTCTTGGATTCGGCCTTCTTGCAGCAACATTTCCTTGATAGCTGGCCACAACCCCTCGCCATTCGGTTCTGTCCGCTGCAAGTTGTTCCCATTGCTCGTCTGCAATACCGCAGGATTTTAGATTTTCATGGAAAGCGTCTTTGAACCTCTATCGTTGACCGCCACGCCTTCTTCTACCGCTTAGCAATTCACCATAAAGTATACATTTAGGAAGGCGGTTATCATGCATACGATGAACGTGACCTGCCCATCTTAGGCGTGCTCTTGAAATAAGCACCTCAATTGGAAGGCTTTTTGCTTTCCTGAGTACTTCCACGTTTGATATGTGATGGAACCAACGGATTTTCATCATACTTCTGAGGTGTCTTTGCTGAAAACGTTCTAATTCTTTCACATGACGACGGTAAGTGACCCAGCTTTCACATCCATATAGCAGCGTTGGAATGACAACTGCTCTGTAGACAGCCATTTTCGTTGACAAAGCAAGGTCGTGGTTGTCAAATACTCTCTCTCTCTCCAGTCCCCAGAATGCTCTAGATGCAGCGTTAATTCTATTGCGAATCTCGCTATCCATGTTTGCTTTGTCATTAACAACGTTGCCTAAGTAATTGAACTGATCCACCACTTCAAGAGAATTTCCGTTAAGTGTAATGTCTATTTGGTTCACTTGATGAGGAGTTGACATAATCTTAGTCTTTCCAATGTTGATTTTAAGTCCCAAGGAATCATAGCTCTGGGCATACACATCTAAAAGTTCTTGAAGCTCTTCCGGCGTAGAGGCTAAAAGTGCACAGTCATCCGCATACTGGAGATCACAAATGAATCGTGTGCGTGTCTTCGTGAAAGCTCTAAAGCGCCCTATGTTAAAGAGACCGCCATCAAAACGGTATCTGAGACCTATTCCTCTGACTGTCAGTTTGTTGTCAACAATAATTGTTAGAGCAGTGGTAAACAAATTAAAGAGTAGGGGTCCCAGGACACATCCCTGCCTAACTCCAGTGAGGGTTTGGAAAGGTTCGGTTGCCTCATTATGCAATTAGAGACCACTTAAATAATACCTACCTTAATCAGTGGATTGGAAGAAATGGACCCACTAAATGGCCTGCTAGATCCCCAGATCTTACAAAAATGGATTTCCTTTTATGGGGATACGTGAAGGAAATTATTTATAGAGACACACCAACAACAGTACAAAATAAGAAGGAAAGAATAATAACTGTCTTTACATCTATCACATCGGCAGTTTTAGGAACAGTGGACACCTCATTTCAGAAGCACATAGAGATGTGTGTCAATCAAAATTGGCAACATGTGGAACATTTATTATAATTTTGTCTACTGAGCTATTTGAAGAAACCTCTTTTTTTTTAGTTTATTTTTGAATTTTGTAATTATTGTTCAATAAAACGAAATTGGTTGCAATTAGCCCTAGGGCTTACAAAAAATGTTCGTTTTTCATTTCTACATCACATAGTCGAGAAATATACAGCGTGTTCCATTTGAAAAAATGAGAAAATTCGATTAAAAATGTTCTTAATTGAACAATAATTTTTGGCCACCCTGTACATTTTTAGGAAATAAAAATGATTCAAAAACATTAACTAGATGTGTCGTAACTGGTATTCACATAAGTTTTTCTTAAAACCCAAAATTGTGACTGTGGTGATTTTTTAAATATCCATCTGCAGATTGCATTATGTCAACAAAAAAATTCATTACATCCAAGTGGTTGGGACATATAATAGAGCCTAAAAAGAGGCTTCAAAAAATGTACCGATATACATAGCATTAAATAATAATAAATAAATACACCACAGGTAATGACGACCCCCTTTATCCCGGAAGGCTCTAGAAGAGCCTTGTGTGGGAATGGGCTACACATTTAGAGACAAGGGACACACACCCAATATTCGTGTATAGTGAAAAAATCCCTCTCACAGTATTTTCCACTGCCACGACCGGGGATCGAACCCGGAACTTTTGGGTGAGAGGCAAGTGCGCTCGCCTCTCGACCATCAGTCATACAATTTCATTCCATTTTAAAAAAAGGTATTTGGTCCTGTAATTTCGTCGTGGCTAGCCCTGTATGTTCGAAAATAATTTCCAGTTATAGACTTTTTTTTATGTAGTTTAATTGCAATTTTTTAAAAGAAATTCTAGCTATTGTAGTACAAGAGACATCGAGGTCCGACGCACTATTGCCCCACAGTGTATATTTACTATTCATCTAATTGCTTTTTAAGAGAGTAAGTATTTTTTTATTATAATAATATGGGGTATATTATTCCCAGTTTTTTCTATGAACACTACCGTTTTGTTATGTGAATAATGTTTGGAAGGCTCCAGTTGATATGTTATACAACAGTAAGTTTTCTCGATTGAATTCTTGTGAAAAATCATACCGAAAGCTTTTACAAATTTAAAAATACTGCCATGTTTTTTTGTTTACGTTAAAATTGCTCAATGCAGTATTTATTAAACCTTGTATGGTTTTATCTGTTTTAAATTTTTCTTATCCGTATCAATTTTGTGATAATAACTTTTTTTTTAAATATATTTCACAACACTTAAGTGTTTGTGGATATTATGCAACACTTTGAGCTAGGTCTTTGCATTAATTTTAGTCAAATGGCTATCTTAAAATTGTACAGGGACATTGAACAAATGTAAAAGAAATGGTACAGAATACAGTCGGCCACGTTTGATTTTAACGTCTACTACCTACTCCTTTTTATGACAAATCATTTTTTTTAATCACGAATAATGCAATAGACTAATAACCGAGGTTCCTTTGCCTATTTTCGGAAAACTGCAAGCCTCTAAATCAAAAGTATTAAAGCAAATTCTCAACTATAGTATATTTCAATGTATAATATATGTATTGCACAAAAAAGAATTATAGCAAGAACAATTATGTTCCGATCCATCCAATTACAATATCAAGAAAGAAATTAACACTATTTTATATAACACTTTTACATAACACTTATATATATTATTATTATACTGATTTATGGCTCAATTTTGGAAAACGCCAAAGATTCCACAACGGCTTTGCCTGCAACATTGAACCGAATTTTATCAGAGGGTTCCTGTGTGGGGAAAATGGTAGCTGAAAAACTTTCCAATCCATCGTTGACAAAAACCTCAACCGAAGACTGATCTAAAAGTATTTGCAATTTGAGTTTGCCATTTTCCAAAGGTACCTTGACCTGGCGGGTGGAGACAGGTAGACTTTCTCCTCCAGTGATAACCACTCCACTATTTGATCTATCCAGTGATAGTTTTTCGTCGTCATTGTTGTAGCTCAGGACCGTCCTCTCGTTTTCGTTTGCTCTTAACTCTATCGTGAAAAGCTTGGCTTCTTCCAAGTTGACCACCAAATCTAGTAGTCCGACTTCTCCGACAACTTCCTCAAATTCTCTAGATTCATCAGTTAAAATGACGTTGTTTAGGTTAGCAACATTGTGGCAAACGCTGTTGATTTCAGAAATTGGCGTTTGTGTTAAATAGTTATCTTTAAGTTTTAAAATGCGCGGCAGAGTCATAGCTCCTACCCAACCTTGGCCGAGATCGGCAGTGGGGAAACTTCTTCCCCACATATTCATCCACGCTACTAGAATCCTTCTACCTTTATCGTCAAGCAAAGTCTGGGCGGCGTAGAAATCCTGACCATGATCTAGCTCTTTCACAGATTCTACTATTAATTTTCCTTCATCCCAGTCGACTTCTCCTACATACGCAATAACAGAATCTATATTCCAATAATCGTCTCCAGATCTAGGCGTTTGGATGGCCGATACAAGTAGGACATATTTGCCATCTATTTCAAACAAATCGGGACATTCATACATTATTCCTTCTTGTTTGGTCCCTGACAGAAATATTGATTTGAAATTCCAATTAATCAAGTCAGAAGATTGGTATAGTAAAACCTGCCCTGTTCCGTCAACTGTTTCAGACACTGTAACAACAAAGTAGTCATCACCGTGCTTGAATACTTTGGGATCTCTAAATTCTCGTGGGTGTGCGTTGGATGGTAGCTTGCTTGCATCTATGACTGGATTCTGCGGAACTTTCTCAAAGTGAATACCATCTTCGGATACAGCGATACATTGAATTTGTCCATCTGGATTGACCCCGGTATACATAACATACAATTTTCCATCTTTTTCTATAGCACTTCCTGAGAATACCCCCTGGTAGTCATAATTTTGATCTGGAGCCAGAGCTACTGGTAAATCTTCCCAATGTATAAGGTCCTTACTTTTAGCGTGGCCCCAGTGAATTTGTCCTGGTGATACATCGTATGGGTTATATTGATAAAATAAGTGATACTCGCCCTTGAAGTAGATGAATCCATTGGGATCGTTGATCCATCCAATTGGTGGCATTAGATGATATTTCAGTCTGTAGGATTCAATGACTTTTTGTTTGTTTTCAGCTATATATTGGTTTGCTCTGTCCACTGACCATTCGGAAGCTCCTGTTGCACATATTGTCAAATATGTGACGATACATGTAATGGCAAAACTTTTCATTAACATCATTTTGCGTCAATTGTGGTCACAGTCATCGACGAGTTCTCACTCTAAAAAAATAATCTTTTATTGCAAATTTATAAATACGTTTACATTGATTGATACGTTAAAAAAATCTTGAAAGCTTACCTTGAGAGCACGCTCTTCGTTTTGGCATCGAATGCCAATTTTATAATTCATTTATATACTTGCGGGTGTTTATTACTTATTGATAAGATAACATAATAATGGCAACATTTTCAAAACTTTGTGTTTACGGTCTCTCATGAAAAAATTAAAAACTAGTTTCAAAATTTCCACAAATACCACTTGAGATTGCAATATTGCAGTATCTTAATTCAATGTGAGGTGGAAATTGTAAGTTACTATGTTTATTTGTTATGATTAAATAAGCATTCATAAAGATTTTTAATAGTTATCTCAGAGTTTTTTGTTATACTGAAATACATTTTATAACACTCTGAAATAAAAGATAGTGTATTCTTTCCTATTATTTGGGTTTTCTACCATATGTATTATTATCCTCTTCAAAAACAAATCTACAATCTACAAAATAATAGAATTATTGGAAAAAAGCCTCTGCGCCCGTGACGTTTACGCCAAAGGAATAGTCAGAGGTTATGTTTTACAAATAATATAAATCGGAATAAACACAGAAATAATGTATTTTGCTGACGTTTCGGAAAGTAATCTCTTTCCGTTTTCAAAGCTTTTTTTGGAAGAACTCTTATTTTTCTGTGAATGTCAAATACACAGCTTAAGATTATGTTTATGTTATTTCCATAGATACTTACTACTTACACAGAACATAAAACTGATGATATTTTCTTTTAGATAATGTTGAGTTTGTTAAGTTCTTCTTTCAACATTGGTAGCTAGGTTGTACAAATATCTACAGAACAATTCGATATGCACTTATCTTCATTTAATAAGATTATTGCTGATTCTTTAATTTTTCTTTTTTTTGGTATCTGCTTCTTTTGTTAAAATTTTTGCCGATGAAAAATTAAAGAATCAGCAATAATCTTATTAAATGAGGATAAGTGCGTATCGAACTGTTCTGTAGATATTTGTACAACTTGGCTACCAATGTTAAAAGAAGAACTTAACAAACTCAACATTATCTAAAAGAAAATATCATCAGTTCTATGTTCTGTGTAAATAGTAAGTATCTATGGAAATAATATAAACAGAATCTTAAAGCTGTGTATTTGACATACACAGCAAAATAAGACTTCTTCCAAAAAAAGCTTTGAAAACGGAAAGAGATTACTTTCCGAAACGTCAGCAAAATACATTATTTCTGTGTTTATTCCGATTTATATTATTTGTAAAACAACCTCTGACTATTCCTTTGGCGTAAACTTCACGGGCGCAGAGGCTTTTTTCCAATAATTCTATTATTTTGTAGATTCGGTGATTTGTTTTTGAAGAGGATAATAATACATGTGGTAGAAAACCCAAATAATAGGAAAGAATATTCGTAGAAAGAATGTATCAAATAAAAATTGCTTGATGTCGAGGGGGAACAAAGTGATGATATTGGTTCTTGACCTTGGCCACGTTGTCAGGGTCATTTTGGGTCAACTTTGTTTTTTTTAGTGGAAACCTACATTTTTTATTGAAATATCTTGTTCTCAGGAAAAAAGAAATAACTTTTGCCTGAATCTTTTTTTATCCGGCATCAACTGTGTAAGACATTAATTGGTTAATAACATTTTAGGTTACTTTTAGTTTGGCTAAACCAGTAACTTCAGAAAGAAGTATAACAGAATTTTTATTTATTTTTTGCGTTATAAAGTTTGAGAATCCAGAATTCAACTTATTACGCAATCTCATTTAATAGTGTAGTAAATATAGATTTGTAGATAAAATTTAATATGGAACAACGGGACATAGCAAAATTAGTCTGTTTTGGTGGAACTAAGAATATCCGAGTTTTCTACTTTGAGTAGGTGGGGGAACCCTTTTTTTCGCGAAAAAGGGGTAAAATTGGTCATTTCTAAGAGTACCAAAATTGACAGGATTTTAGATGGCAGCAAACAACAGATAATGAACTGATGCCGATAAGGACTCCTCTTGCTAATGAATTACTCAAAATAATTGCATGTGATTGTAAGGTCGGTTGCAAAACTAAACGTTGCTCATACAAAACCATTGGCGTCACATGCAGCAATTTATGCTACAATGGAAGGAATACTTTGTATCAAAATGTAGATAATTTTGTTGACGATGCTGTGGTTGATGAAGGGTCTGAGCAATTAGAAATTAGTCCTGATATTTATGATATTGAAGAATTCGAAGAATATGATAATTATGAAGAAGATGTGTGTGCTTCAGAGAATATCTCAGATGTATACGATTTTAGCGATGACGGGGGTGAAGAATTATTCCAAACTCCAGGTACCGCTACGGAAGTAGACACTTCTTGTAGTGGTACATCTAGTCGATAAAGAAAACATGAATAAAATAAAATAATAATCAATGTATGTAAAGAGTTTAATAAAAATCAGGTGAATTTCCGAAAAAAAAATTATGTCTCATCTTCAAGAGTTTCTTTAAACTAAATGTTTAAAATCTCCTCACAAACACTTTTTATTATTAATATTGTAATTTTATATTGAATAATACTTGTGCGCGCATGCGTATAATCCAAGAAATGAAATGAAATCGCTGCGCGCGTGTATTTATTAAAAATGAAATAATATCGGCTAAATTTAAAAAGGAGTTATTTTTTAGTCCCATCACGTGAGGCTACATAAGAATATCTTCATTTTGGTAAACAAAAATTTCGTTCTATCATTTGGGCAAATTGGGGAAAGTTTTGAAAATTTGGTGGAATTTGGATTAAAAATAGAATTGCGGCCAAACTGATGACTATTTTTTGACTATTTTTTACTAAAATATGGCAGGCTATTTCTTGGTTACATAGATTACTTTCGTCTAAAATTTCATCAAATTCGGTTTAATTTTGGCCCAGTTAACAGTAATAAATTTTTTTACGTTTTTTCAGTATATTTATATACACTTCGTTGGAGACGGTGAACAGATCCTCACGAAATTTGAACTGAATGTTCCTTACATCTACAATAAAAGGGTGCCATTCTAGTTTCTTAACTACATTTTAATGGGTCCAAAATAAATTAAAACTGAAAAACCACCTTTCAACTTACCCCTTTTCCCAGAAAAGAAAGGGTTTCCCCACCTATTCGAAGTAGAAAACTAAGGGTATTCTTAGTTTCACCAGAACAAACTTATTTTCCTATGTCGCCTTGCTCCATGTAAAATTTTCTCTATCGCCTTATTTTGGACTATTTTTATTCCACTAAAATCTGTATGTCGCGTTTTTTCCTAATGTTGACAATTTAAAATAAAAATATATGTTTGTCTGTTGAATATGTTTGCCTATTCTATCTCTACTTTGTATCAAGATAGTGTTTGTAAAAATATGAAAAAAAGTTCGTATAGACAGACATGTGTCCGAAAAGCTTACTGAAGAAGCTAGGACTCTTTGAAGGTGATCCCTAAAGTAGGTTTTTGTTTAATATTTCAGGAACCTTTTGTATTACCACGATGAAATGTCGTGCGTTATTTAACATCTATGGGGGTTATAAATTTGTGGTGTTAACCAGACGAAATTAAACCAGGGGCGTAAGGAAGAGGGGGGGGGGAGGTACGTTGTTTCTTAATCCAAAATGTTTTTATTAAGTTTTAAATTTTAGTAACAAAATATGGATCTGATCACATTTACACAAAAAAGGTCCAACAATCCAGGACCAACTATTTTTTATAAAAATTTATTTAAAGTAGTTGTTTCAGGGCATAAAATAACCCCAAAACAACTGCTTTAATCCAGTGTTTATGAAAAGCGGTTGATCCTACATACTTAACCAAGGGTAACTTCTTTGTGTAATTTTGAGAAACATATTCAATGTCAGCATCTAAATTTGAAAAAAACCGGAACAAAAATATTTTGAATTAAATACAATGCCACCCTCCTTTCCACACGCCCCAATTAGAGATTGCAAAGTTTTCCACAAAAAGCTATTCAAGATTTTAAATTTATATCATCTAGAGGCAGCAGCACAAAAAATTAAAGCAAATTCGGAGATTCGGAGTACAACAATATTTACTTATACTAATAGATTAGTGTGCATCAACACAGCTTCCTTAAAAATACATTCACGGTTTCAAACTTTGTGTTACGCAGTATATCGCTCAATGTATGGATCTAAATGGCCAAGTAGATGTTATTTACACAGACTTCCAGAGCCTTTGATAAAATTGACCACAATTTATAATATAAGCTAGATCTCGTTGGACTTTCTATACTACTGTTAAATTTATTTTAATCTTATTTTAGTCAAAGAACACAATATGTTGAATATCGGGGTGTAAAATCATTCGAAATATCAGGTACATCAGGGGTTTCCCATGGCTCTGTTCTGGGGCCTCTCATTTTCATACTATTGCATTAATGATATTTTGGATAATTTAGATGTATGTTAGTTACTTTATTAGTTGTCTTGCAATATTAATTCTGAGGCAGACTGCGAAAAATTGCAAAACGATTTGCAAAGGGTGGATTGGTGCTCATTGAATAATCTTCTACTAAATGTTGAGAAGTGCAATGTGCAAGGTTTCCCTACGTACTCGAAGTAGAAAACTAAGGGTATTCTTAGTTTCACCAGAACAAACTTATTTTTCTGTCGCCTTGCTCCATGTAAAATTTTCTCTATCGCCTTATTTTGGACTATTTTTATTCCACTAAAATCTGTATGTCGTGTTATTTTCCTAATGTTGGCAATTTAAAATAAAAATATATGTTTGTCTGTTGAATATGTTTGCCTATTCTATCTCTACTTTGTATCAAGATAGTGTTTGTAAAAATATGAAAAAAAGTATTCGTCGCAAAAGCTTACTGAAGGTGATCCCTAGTGTAGGTTTTTGTTTAATATTTCAGGAACCTTTTGTATTACCACGATGAAATGTCGTGCGTTATTTAAAATCTATGAGGGTTATCAATTTGTGATGTTAACCAGAACGAAATTAAACCAGGGGAGTAAGGAAGAGGGGGAGGGAGGAGGCTACGTTGTTTCTTAACCCAAAATGTTTTTATTAATTTTTATCAAATTTTAGTAACAAAATATGGATCTGATCACATTTACACAAAAAAGGTCCAACAATCCAGGACCTAGCTATTTTTTATAAAAATTTATTTAAAGTAGTTGTTCCAGGGCATAAAACATCCCCACAACAACTGCTTTAAACCAGTGTTTATGAAAAGCGATTACTCCTACGTACTTAACCAAGGGGAACTTCTTTGTGTAATTTTGAGAAACATATGCAATGTCAGCATCTAAATTTGAAAAAAACCGGAACAAAAATATTCTGAATTAAATACAATGCCACCCTCCTTTCCATACGCTCCAATTATAGATTGTAAAGTTTTCCACAAAAAACTATTCGAGATTTTAAATTTATATCATCTAGCGGCAGCAGCACAAAAAATTAAAGCAAATTCGGAGTACAGCAATATTTACTTATGCTAATAGATAAGTGTGCGTCAACACAGCTTAGTTAAATATAGATTCACGGTTTCAAACTTATTTTGTGTTATGCAGTATATCGCTCAATGTATGGATCTAAATGGCCAAGTAGATGACTTCCAGAGCCTTTGATAAAATTGACCACAATTTATTACATAAGCTAGATCTCGTTGGACTTTCTATACTACTGTTAAATTTATTTTAATCTTATTTTAGTCAAAGAACACAATATGTTGAATATCGGGGTGTAAAATCATTCGAAATATCAGGTACATCAGGGGTTTCCCATGGCTCTGTTCTGGGGCCTCTCATTTTCATACTATTGCATTAATGATATTTTGGATAATTTAGATGTATGTTAGTTACTTTATGAGGAGTAGTTGTCTTGCAATATTAGCTCTGAGGCAGACTGCGAAAAATTGCAAAACGATTTGCAAAGGGTGAATGATTGGTGCTCATAGAATAATCTTCTACTAAATGTTGAGAAGTGCAATGTGATGTCTTACTGTAGAAAACAAAGTCCACTACTAAAAGATTATCAATTAAATGGCAACACATTACACCGCATTAGGCATATGAGAGATTTTGGGGTCACCTATGACAGTGAATTAACTTTAAATATATTTGTCAATAACGTAATGCAATCTTTTTTAAAAATTTGGGCTTTATAAGAAATTCAACCGGTTTTACTGATGTGAACACGTTAACACTGCTTTTTAATTCTTTGGTTAGATCAAAACTTAAATATGCTTCACTAATATGGAATCCGAGCTATTTGACCTATGTCGACAGCTTAAAGTCATTGCAAAAACAGTTTCTTAAGTATTAAGTTATATCCACCAATTGGAATACCACAAAGCATTCTATTTGATACATTCTCCTATTCTAGCCTGAAAGATCACATAATTAGACAGTCATTAATATTTCTGTGTAAAATGCTAAATAATAAAATAGACTGTCCTGTAGTATTGGAACAAATGTACCAAGAACCGAGGCTGCTAGAAATAAATTACCTTCTTCTATCTTGCCAGACTGAGGACTAATTTGTTAAAACATTCACCACTTCACTTTATGTGCGATAATTACAACATCCTGCAAGACAGAGTTGACAAATTTAATGTAGTATAAATAAACTTAAGACACTGAACGCTGTGCAACAGTTCTTCTTTTTTACCTAGTCTCCGTTTTCTCTGTTTCTCTGTTTTATTTTTCTCTTCCCACGCCTATTAAAATTATATTATGTATTATATATTGCTATATATATTATTCTATTTCACTTATTAATTTGTAGTTTATGATATTTGTTCATAATCCTGTATTTTCCCCATCCCGTAATTGGTCTTGGCTGTTGAATGATGTATGTAAATAAATAAAATAATCATTAATTAATAAACAAAAACTATAATGTTGCAACTTAAATTGTAATTGATCCTTGCCACGTGGACATTTTTAATTAATTCCTTAATAGACCAGTTGCCACGGATTTTAAGTTGGAATTAATTGTTACCTCACTAATTGTTTCATGAAAGGCTAGTTTTTTTGCTAGTAGAAAGTGACTCAAAAATGTTTACCACAATTTACTCCTGGGAACCCTCATAAAAAAAACTTGCGAAATGGAAAAACTCAGTTCTTTGCTAATATCTAGAAAAACAATGAAAAAAAGGATAGCACCACGTGAAAGAACTAATACAAATGAGTGTAAAAATAATATTTATTGTATTTAGTTTCGGGCTTATGGTTTTACTGAGAGAAAGGAAATACTTAAATAGTTAATTAATTTTTTAATCTTTAATAAAAAGATTGCATAATTATATAACAGTGTTAAGGTAGGCTTTGCCTTGAAATTATGATTATATTTTGATGTAATATAATATGTCCAATTAAATTTTATACAGCCATATATTCGACCGTTGTTAATTAAAACTTTTAAAAAGTCATGGATTATCCTAGCATCTTCATAAATAAAATTTGGAAAAAGCCAAAGTATCTATAATTGCCTTGCCTACTACCTTGAATCGAATTTTATCGGAGGGTTTCTGGGTGGGAAAAAGGGTGGTTGAAAATGTTTCCAATCCATCGTTGACAAAAATTTCCAGCGAAGACTGATCTAAAAATATTTGCAATTTCAGTTTGCCATTTTCAAAAGGTACCTTGACTTGGCGAATGGACACAGGTGGATTTTCCGTCCCAGTGATGACCACTCCGCTATTTGATCTATCCAGAGACAGTCTTTCTTCGCCGTTGTTGTAGCTCAGGACGGTCTTTTCAATTTCGTTTGCTCTTAACTCTATCGTAAAAATTTTGGTTTCTTGCAAGTTGACTACCAAATCCAGTAGTCCAATTTCTCCAGAAACTTCCTGAAATTCCCTAGATTCGTCACTTAATGTGATGTCGTTCAGGTGAGCGACATCGTGACAAACGTTGTTGATTTCATAAATTGGCGTTTGTGTTAAGTAGTTATCTTTAAGCTTTAAAATGCGCGGCAGTGTCATGGCTCCTACCCAACCTTGACCGAGATCGGCAGTGGGGTAACTTCTTCCCCACATATTCATCCACGCTACCGCAATCCTTCTACCTTTATCGTCAATCAAAGTCTGGGTGGCGTAGAAATCCTGACCATGATCCAGTTCTTTCATAGTTTCCACTTTGAATTTTCCTTTATCCCAGTCGACGTCTCCTACATATGCAATAACAGAATGTTGATTCCAATAATCATCTCCAGATCTAGGTGTTTGGATGTCAGATACAATTAGAACATATTTGCCATCTAATTCGAATAAATCGGGACATTCATACATTATCCCTTCTTTTTTGGTCCCTGCCAAAAATATTGATTTGAATTCCCAATTAATCAAATCAGTAGATTTGTATAGTAAAACTTGCCCAGTTCCGTTGACTGTTTGAGACACTGCGACAGTAAAGTAGTCATCTCCATGTTTGAACACTTTGGGATCCCTGAATTCTCGTGGACGTGCGTTGGAGGGTAGCTTGCTTCCATCTATGACTGGATTTTCCGGAACCTTCTCAAAGTGAATGCCATTTTCAGATACAGCGATACATTGTACTTGTCCATCTGCATTGACTCCAGTATACATAACAAACAGTTTTCTATCTTTTTCTATAGCACTTCCTGAGAAGACCCCAAGATTGTCATAGCTTTGGTCTGGAACGAGGGTTATTGGCAAATCCTTCCAGTGTATAAGGTCTTTACTTTTAGCGTGTCCCCAGTGCATTTGTCTTGCTGCTACATCGTAGGGATTGTATTGATAAAACAAGTGGTACTCGCCTTTAAAGTAGATGAATCCATTGGGATCGTTGATCCATCCAATTGGCGGCATTAGATGATATTTCAGTCTGTAAAATCGATTGACTTTTTGTCTGTTTTCAACTATATATTTGTTTGCTCTGCTCACTGACCATTCGGAAGCACTTGCTGTACATAATTGTTGTGTCGTCACATATGCGACAGTAACTATAATGGCGAAACATTTCAGTAACATTATTTTCCGTCGGTTATAGTAACAGTAAATTATGCTACCGTTCTAAAAATTTAATGTCTTATATACGTAAATTTATAAGCAAGTTTGCTAAACATCTAAGAAGATCTTACTAAACTTGACCGTAACCCATTCGTATTTCCAATTTTTTAAATGTATATTAAACGATTTTGTGTTTGTCGTGCATATATTTCTCCATAACGAATTATATACTACCTTCAAAATTTCCAAGAATACCACTTAAGATTCAAGTACTTTAATACACAGTGAGGTCAAATTTACAAGTTACTCTACTTATATGATCTGAACAAGTTCTTTTATTAATAATTGCAGAATTATTTTAAAAGTAAGATGTTTCTGAACGAAAATATCAAATAGAAAAACGGTATGGTTACTCATCTCTTACTGAAATGTAACGACTTATACAGTGTGTGCGTTTTAATACCTCAACGCCCTGTTATTTTGGAACGCGCTGCCCGATTTATTTTTTTTTGGGACATAGTAATCGATGAGCTCTGTTTGACCATTTAAAAAAAATCATTTTCATATTTTCAAGAATACTAAGTTCTCCTAATTGGGTCGAAATTTGAAGATCGAGTATTAGGCATTTTTTTATTGGAAAAGTGGATAGTGTATTCGATCCCCAGTTACCTCAAATTGTCTTATGCAAAATGTTAGCTCGATACCTCGTATAGAGTGTTTGTTACTCAATCGTCAAATTTGAAAATTTCTCAATTTTTGACTGGACCTGTATAAAAGTCTGTTACGATCTAATGAAACAAAAGTTGAAAAATTAGTGTTTTTGATAACATGAACAACATCAAATAATACAACAGTCAACGCTAACCGCAGTCGGCCAACAAACGGAGGGAATAACATAAAAATCTAATGAAGCATTTCAAATTTTTGTGTTCTCAATGTAACCTCCTTCACACCTCATGTATTTTTTACAACACCGTTTCAAATTTTGACGGGTTCTCATTAATTGTTGTGGTGTTATTTCCCCGCATTCTCGTTCAATTCTTTCTCTTAATTCGTCAACATTTTGTGGCCTCGTGCGGTAAACTTTTTCTTTTAAAATTTCCCACAAAAAATCTAAAGCTGTAAGATCTGGCGAACGTGGCGGCCAATTAACAAGAGGGCTACTTCGTCCTATCTATCTGTTTAGCAAATTCTCATTAAGCCATCTACGTACATGTGAATCCCGTGTAGCCTGCCTCGAGCTAGTTGTTGGATTTTCTTCGAAATATTGTAGAATAACGTTTGATGAATTATTTTCATTCTTATTTTATCCTGTCGTTACCCCACCGATATTCTCAATAACCATTCCACGAAAGTTAGGTAAAAAACGCATTTAAATATTATCCTATCCAGAAAGTGGAGAATAAACGGTATGATTAGTAGAAATTCTGGATCAGGGCGACGAAGGATATCAACTCAACAACAAGACTTGCAATTGGTAAATAGTAGAAAATCCATTTTACTCAGTTATTCAGGCTGCTGAAGAAACGAAATTTCCTGGATCGAATAGTACTGGTCGCCGGTCAGTAAGAGAATCGGAGCTACGCTGTCATGCAGCAGAGACGAAAAAACTTTCCAATCAACACACAGCGGTCGTATTCGTGTTTACTGCCCTCCGAATACTCGATTCGATGAGAAATATATATCTAACAATGATAAAAGTGGTAGATTTTCCGTGAATATGTGGGCTTGGATATCGGCACGTGGTCCTGGTGTTTTGTGGTATATTGAGGAACGATTTAATAGTGAAACGTATATTAGGATTTTAGACAATATTATGCTCCCTTCTGTGTCACAATTATTTCCTTACAATGAGTTCATATTTCAACAAGACAATTGTTGCGTTTATACTGCTCATACCGTAACTAACTGGTTTCAAGACAACAACATCAATGTTCTTAACTGGCCCAGTCATAGTAGATCTTAACCCCGTGAAAGAAGTATGGGGACTACTCGTAAGAAGTATCCAAAAACGAAATGTGAGACCACGGAATGTCGAAGAATTACTGGAAATAGTAAATAATGCATGGGAAAATATTATAACTAATGATTGTTGTATAAGGTTATTTAATTCTATGCCAAACAGACTTATAGAAGTTATAAATAGAAATGCTGCAATAACGAAATATCAATAGTTAGTTTCTTGTTAAGTAGGATATCTTTTGTCCTTTGATCCAGGATTTCTACTAATCGTACCGTTTATTTTCCACTTTCTTAAAATGTTACACACCAATTTTTTGTTAATGTTATAATGCAGTGCAATTGGCCTCATTAACCATCCATCATTTACTGCAGGTAGCAATAACTATAGCATTAAAATAAAAAATACATTAAAAGTGATATCTGTTTTATTTCATTACATATTCAAGTAGAGACAGATTTACATTAGAAAAAAAAGTTGTGTTTTTTCTCTTCACGACAATACACATTAGAACAAGGTGATGATGAACGAAGAATGGAATTCTGTTTATTTTGCCAAGGAGAATATTTAAATAACGACATTTTTTAAAGAAATATTCTCCTCGCAGATGAGGTGACACTTAGTACTAATGGTGTGGTTTCTACTCATAACTCTAGGTACTGGGCAACAAGCAAGGAACCTACACTGGATGATAAATTCAAAGAGTCAATATTCTCAAAAATTTAATGTCTGGATTGGAATTTTCAATAATCGTATATGTTTTTTGGGTCGCTGATTACGAAAATCGGGTTCCCGCAGTCCTAAAATGGTTGCGTCACCCTTAAAAATGCAAAACACCCCTTTTTTCAAGTTTTTTGCGATAATTTTAATAATAATCAAAATAATCGAATGAAATACGTTTTTTTAAAATATTTTTTTTACACAGGTGATTGATTTATATCAAATCAAGCCAAACTTGACGATAAGGGATAATCTTACAGGGTTAAAACTACCCCTACATTGATTAAAAATATAAAAAGTGCACAAATAATTTGTAATTTTGTTTTTTCATCTTTATGCTTTTAATTCAATTAAATGGGTATTGTCAAACAAAATTAAATTATTTTCTACCTTTGAGGGGGTAGAGCTACCCCTACATCCCCCTATATTGACTGAAAATGGAAAAAAATGTATAAAAAATTAATAAAAAAGTTATTCTTTCAACCTTATGCTTCAAATTCTATTGAATAGGTATTGCCAAATAAAAATAAGTTATTACTTAATAAAATTATATATTAATTTTACTTCAAGACAAGTTAATTGTAATTGATATAAGCTTCACAATTATTTAAAAAAGCAGATAAGCTCGTTTAAATATTCTTTCGGATTATGCTGTAAAGGTGGTGCGGAGAATATTATATTATGCATTGTACGCATGGAATGTAATTCGGCTTCAGTTGTAAGTTTCATGTATAAACACGCGTTTCAACGTTTATACAGCTTGAATTATTATTCGTTTTTTATAAATTCCTGTTTTAATTAAAGATATTAAAAGTTTTCATAAAAAAAATTGTATATTTTTAATTAATTTCAAATTATTAAAAAGTAAGTAATTTCGTTGAATGAGTGTAAATGAATTTGAAGACGTAAGTGTTGAATGTGAAAATGATAATAGTATGAATATTCATTTAGATCATAAAAAACGTAGATTCTGTAAAATAATTTGTTCAAATTTTGTAAAGAATCACTTTATAGATATTATTATCATACTTACATATACTGTATAATAAAAAAATATTTTAAAAATATATTTTGTACATAATAATTTATTTTAGCCTCAGAGTACCTATTGATTCAAATTTTCATTCAAAAAATTAATTCAAATTTGAATCTACAAACAAGAAAACATTTTTTGAATATGCTTGTCTTACTTTATTTCGATTTAGCGAGTTGAAAAAATTAATTTTTACAGTTGAAAAAATTAATTATTTACTAATTTTTTATAATTTTTTTTTCGTTTTCAGTCAACATAGGGGGATATAGGGGTAGTTTTACCCCCTTAAGGGTAGGAAATAATTTTTGTTTGTTTGGCAATACCCATCCAATCGAATTAGAAGCATAAAGGTGAAGAAAATATTTTTACAAGTTTTTTGTGCACTTTTGTTAATTATTAGTCGACATAGGGGTAGTTTTCACCCTCTAGGATTATCCTTTATCATCAAATTTGGCTTGATTTGGTATAAATCAATCACCTGTACAAAAAAATATTTAAAAAAGCGTATTTCATTGGATAATTTTTTTTATTAAAATTATCGCGGAAAAATCTCAAAAAGGGGTGTCTCTTGCATTTTTAAGGATGACGCAACCATTTTAGGACTACGGGAATCCAATTTTCGTAATCAGCGACCCAAAAAACATAAAATAAAGGTAGTCTGGAACCGGTGTTCTGTTCCGGTACTCTAATGCGCGTTTTGAATAGACTAACAGGCTTATTCTGTGGTACTTATTAAGACATCAAAAGTCCCCACCCATTTCCGGCGGAAGGGAGGGGGAGGAAATAGGTAAAAAATGCGGTTTTTCGCATAAAACTCGGGAAGTATCAATTTTACTGTAAAATACGTGCACATGATAGTTATAGGTAACAAAAATCTCATAATTGTGACACAGAAGGGAACATAATATTGTCTAAAATCCTAATATAGTCTCACTATTAAATCGTTCCTCAATATGCCACAAAACACCAGGACCACTGCCGATATCCAAGCCCACATATTGACGAAAAATCTACCACTTTTATCATTGTTAGATATATATTTCTCATCGAATCGAGTATTCGGAGGGCGGTAAACACGAATACGATCGCTGTTTGTTGTTTGGAAAGTTTTTTCGTCTGTAAAGATTACATTGTTCCCAAAATTTACATCATGCGCTAAAAATTCAAGCGCAAATCCTACTCGAGCTTCTTTATGTTCAGCTTTAAGTAAGTATTTCTGTGCAGCTCCGATTCCCTTACTCGCCGGCGACCAGTACTACTCGATCCAGGAAAATTCGTTTCTTCAGCAGCCTGAATATCTGAGTAAAATGGATTTTCTACTAAAGCATTTACCAATTGCAAATCTTGTTGTTGAGTTGATATCCTTCGTCGCTCTGATACAGGATTTCTACTAATCGTACCGTATAATCTCCACTTCCTTAAAATGATACACACCGAATTTTTTTCTGTATTATAACCCAGTGCAATTTGTCACATTGACCATCCATCTGCTGCTTTAGCAGTAACTCCAGATTTAACTAAATAGCTTATATGAGGCATATTAGTTTTTTGCACACTTGCAATAAATTATGACAACTAACTGACAATGTCACAAAAACTAAAGTTAGATGTACACAACTAGATTTTAGCAAAGTAGCAAAGACTTGTCCTATTTTTTTTGCTCACGACCGTACTACAACAACGCAACCACCAAATATTGGTTATAATTATACATGATGTATTTTATACTAGCGCTAATTCAGGATATTTCAAAGTGGATTTTCTCAATTTTTTCAAATGGAACACTGTATATTATTATACTTTTGAATTGGCACATTAATTATCTATGATTTTTGTGAATAATATCCTATACCTAAAATCGATATTTCCAGAGATATGTTTATTTTTTCATTAAAAATCGTTAAATTATAATACTTTTCATTTCAAACCGATCTAGTAGCCACGATATTTTAACATAAAGTGAGAATAATTGAATGTAGTATTTTTTCAAAATTTCATTAAATCACATTAGAGTCTATCTTAAAAATTTATAAATAATCGTTTAATATAACAAAAAAGTTCACATAAATAATAGGAACAGAAAATACGGTATTAGGTAATACAAAATTGACACTACTTTAAAAATTCAAGGTTGGTTTGAACCTAATTTAATGAAACAAATAATACCTAGTGTTTATAGAAATTATTCAAAGTTGCCTCCCAGTACGTCTATGCATTTCTGCAGACGATTTTCGAATGAACTACCGACATTTCTTGAAATATCTACAGTAATTTCCTCAAAAATATCCCTTATTCTTTCTTTCATATTTCCTTTTGTAGTTATAAGAGCTTTGTACACTTGCTCTTTAACATGGTCCCACAAAAAGAAGTCTATTTTGGTCAAAAAAGGGGTTTGGGGTAGGCCAACTGTTCCTATCCAACCATTTGGAAAAGCGTCGTTTAAATGTTCGTGAATAGCTGCAGTGTGGTGCACAGGTGCTCCATCATGGAGGTACCACATTCTCTCCCTAATGTCCTTGGGGACATCCTCCAGTAATTCTTCCAAGCTGTTTTGCAAAAATTCCAAAAAAATTGGACCATTCACACGTCCATAAAAAAATGTGTATCACATAATCCCCAACAATTCCTCCTCAAACAGTCAACGACCATCTTGTTTGGCTATTTGTTCGTGAGATGTAAGGATTAGTTGTGTCGTAATAATGAAAATTATGACGATTAACATATTATCCAATTTTATGAAACGTTGCTTCATTGGCAAACAAAACAAAGTCAAAAAAATTCTTTGTTGTCCTATTTTTTGTTTTTCCCATTGAAATTGTATTCGGAAGATGCGCCTTTTGATACTATGCCGATATTGGACTTTGCCGCACTATTGGGACAGGGACACCCTGTACAACATTCATTGGCATTAGTTGAAATGTAATGCAGCTAAATTTCAGAACGCGTTATGCCTTTTCTTAATCACCACAACGCGTAGTGGTCAAATATCATGAAAACCACGAAGCGAATATCGCTCCTTGTGCTCTTTTTGAGTTAGTTGCAACAGGTCGTGCCTGTTTTTACCAGTGCCACTACACGAATATCGCGTAGTGAGTGATTTAAAGAAACCACAACGCGTTGTGGGCGTTTTTTTTTCGCTCAATGAGCGCTTTCTTCTCTGAGACAAACATATGAATTGTATAAATACAAATTGCATATTAACAAGAATTTGGAACTGTTAATAACTAAATCATAGCAAAACCTTATACATAAAACTCAAGGTAAAAATAAAAAATTTAACACAATTGATATAACAGTCTGAAAATAACCCTATTTAGGGCTCAATTTTAGAAAATGCTAATAATTCGATAATAGCTCTTCCTGAAACTCTAAATCGAATTTTATCAGACGGTTCCTGAGTGGGGAAAATGGTAGCAGAAAAAGTTTCCAATCCATCGTTGGCAAAAACTTCCAACGAGGACTGGTCCAAAAATATCTGCAATTTTAATTTGCCATTTTCTAAAGGTACATTGACTCGGCGAGAAGAGATAGGTGGATTTTCCACTCCATTGATAACCAGTCCACTATTTGATCTGTCCAATACTAGTTCTTCTCCTTCATGGTTGTAGTTCAAGACCGTCTGCTCATTTTCATTTACTCTTAACTCCATCGTGAAAAGCTTGGTTTCTTCCAAGTTGATCACCAAATCCAGGAGTCCAACTTCTCCGAAAACTTCTTCAAATTCCCTGGATTCATCGCTTAAAGTGATGTTGTTCAGGTAAGTAACAAATTTGCAGACGTTAATAATGTCAGGGATTGGCGTTTGAACTAAATTATTATCTTTTAGTTTGAAAATGCGTGGCAGTGTCATAGCCATACCCAACCATGGTTGAGGTCGGCAGTGGGGTAACTTCTCTTCCACATATTCATCCACGCTACTACAATCCTTCTACCATTATCATCAAGCAAAGTCTGGGTGGCGTAAAAATCATGACCGTGATCCAGTTCTTTCATAGATTCAACTATAAATTTTCTTTCATCCCAGTCGACATCTCCTACGTATGCAATAACAGAATCGTAATTCTGATAATCGTTTCCAGATCTAGGCATTTCGATGGCAGATACTATCAATATATATTTATCATCTATGCCAAATAAATCAGGGCATTCATACATTACTCCTTCTTCTTTGGTACCTTCCAGAAGTACTGATTTAAATTCCCAATGAACCAAATCAGTAGACCGATATAATAAAACTTGCCCGGTTCCGTTAATTGTTTCGGAGACTGTAACGACAAAGTAGTCATTACCGCGCTTGAATACTTTGGGATCCCTGAATTCTTTAGGCTTCGCGTTTGAAGGTAATTTGCTCGCATCTATGACTGGATTCTCAGGAATCTTCTCAAAGTGAATACCATCTTCGGATACGGCGACACATTGTACTTGTCCATTTGTATTGGCCCCAGTATACATGACATACAGTTTTCCATCTTTTTCTATAGCACTTCCTGAGAAAACTCCAAGATTGTCATATAGTTGATCTGGCGCCATAGCCACCGGCAAATCCTCCCTGTGTATGAGGTCCTTACTTTTAGCATGGCCCCAGTGAATTTGTCCTGCTGATACATCGTAGGGATTATATTGATAAAACAAGTGGTACTCGCACTTAAAGTAGATAAATCCATTGGGGTCGTTGATCCATCCAATTGGTGGCATAAGATGGTATTTCAATCTGTAGGACTGATTGACATTTTTTTAATTTTCAGTTATATAATCATTGGCTCTGTCTACTGATCAATCAGAAGCTCTTGTTGTACAAACGTATGATTGTTGTATTGTCAGGTATATGATTGCAAATGTAACGATGAAACTTTTTAATAACATTATTCTGCATCAGATGTGATAACGGATGAATTCTGGCTCTAAAAAAGAACATCCTACTATACATACAGGGTGTCCCAATAATGCGTCAAAGTCCAGTATCGGCCTTATTAAAAGACTTTGAAAAATTATTTTTTTATGAAAGCGATATAGTGTCAAAAAGCGCACATTTAAAAAATAATTTTAAATATACAGGGTAACTCGCTGCAGCGGAGCATCTTCGAAGTCATATTTTTTAATGGAATACCCTATATATTTTTATATTTATGAATTCAGCGTAAAATTATCTTTCCAACGACGTCCAGATTTTTTGTTTTTGACGTGGCGTTGCCGAGTTATTAGAAAAAAATCAAATTTTTCGACACAAGGTTTAACAAACTAATCCGCTGTGTGTGTATTAGGCTAACAGCACACAGTCGATTTATAGTTGGACGACATTTAGTCGGTCTACTCAACAGCAACCCGATTATTTAGTCAAAATCAGTCGCGGCTGCTTTTGATTAGAGACCGACTAAACTATCGTCCAATTTTAAATCGACCGTGTGCGGTTAGCCTTAGGCCAGGCGCGAATGGATGATTTTACGATCGACCGATTAATAAATCGGGTAGTTAGAACTGCACTTTATATATAGAGAGCGCACATGAACGATCGCAAGATTACCCGATTGAAAATTTGTCAGGACACAGATTTTTGACCCGATCGCGATCGCCCGATTTCATTAGCCCAATGTATTTTAGTATGCGCGCGCGAACGCATATGTATTCAGTCAACCGATTCACGATATACGAAGTGCATGTTTATTGTTTTTCTACGTAGAATATGGAAATTGACACAGAAATATTAATTAGCTTGGTAGAAGAGCGTGTATAATAAACAATTAAAAGGTTATAGTGACCGCAATAAAAAACAAAAACTGTGGCTTGATGATGAAATTCATTTTGATCGGCCGACAGCCAATCGTTCGTACGCGCTGGGACTAATCGGCTGACTGCAAAATCGCCTATGCGCGCGTAAACCTGTGAGATTGTGTCGATCAATTCCACAATCGTCCATGCGCGCCTAGCCTTACTATTAATTAAGGTGATTTATTTTTCAATTATGTAGATAAGGGATGTACTACAAGGACACAACCACCAAATATTGATTTTAATTATACAGAGTGTATTTTATACTAACGCTAATTCAGGGCATTTCAAAGTGAATTTTCTCAATTTTACTTCCACGTCCAGTGGAAGTACAGTAACGCAAAAAAAAAAAATATTTTTTTTTTATTGAAATGGGCTTAAAAAGTCATGAAACGTCGAGATTTTAAATTTGAGCGAAGAAAAATTTCTTGTCTGTTGGTCTGTAACTTTTTTTTGAGCGCACGTTTACTCTGGAACCGTTTATGATATTGACTTGAAATTTGGTACACTTATGTATTGTAACTAGATCTGCAACTAGATTATATTTTGATCTAATTTCGTTGAAGGATTCGGGGGTAAATGGGGTAAATAAGGGTAAATAGGCAAAACAAGCAAGTAAGAGTCCATTAAATTGTAATTTAGGGCATGTACGAAAAGTTAAGGTCTCAAATTTTTTCTTGGTATCAGCCCCCCGCCCCCCACTATCACCCTCACCCTATTATTAAAGAGAGTAAAAAAAAACAAAATGGGATTTAGTGTGTATACAAGAACGAAACGTCTAAAAAATTTTTTTGGCGTTAGCTACCCCCTCTACTACCCCCATTGCCACCCCCACCCTATTATTAAAGGGAGTACAAAATTAAATTGGGATTTGAACCAGCCTCTAAAATTTATTTTGGCATTAGTTACCCCCGCTACCACCCCCCATTTCTACCCCCACCCTATTGTTTAAGGGAGTAAAAAATTGAATTGGGATTTAGTGTGTATACGAGAACCAAGGACTTCTAATTTTTTTTTACATTAGCCACCCCAACTCTATTATTAAAGGGAATAAAATATTACATTGGGATTTAGTGTGCATAAGACTTGGATACAAAATCTGGATGTGGAAGTAGTGACTCCTTGGGCAGCGGTATTTCAAATGGAACGTTAATTCTCTACGATTTTTGTGAATAATATCCTTAACCTAAAATCGATATTTCCAGAGATATTTTTACTTTTTCATTAAAAACCGTTCAATTATAATACTTTTTGTTTCGAACTGATCTAGTAGCCATGATTTTGACATAAAATGAGAATAATCTTATTGACATTTAATTATTAACTATTACGATAAAATATTTACACTTAGTTATAAATTAGCTTGAAATTTGCACTTTCCAATAATGAATTTTTTGAGAAAAGAAATAGTCGATGTGGTTTATGTTCTGGGTGCGAGTGATAAAATTTGTTTGCTATCAACTCTAATTTATTAGGAACGATATCCGGAAAGAAGACAGCCTTCTAAAAAATCATTTGAGAGATTGATGGAACGATTTGCCAATATGAGGAAAGTGGAATATGAGAAAAAGGAACGAACAAAAAATGTAGTTAATGAAGAAAACGAAACAGTCATACTTTTGAGCGTGATTGAATATCCTCATCGCAGTATAAGAGAACTGGCAAGAAAAAACGATATAATCAATCCATCGAATCCTAAAAAAAAAAACAAATTTCATCCCTACCACGTTCAACTAATGCAGGAATTGATTGATAGGAATTATGAAAACCGAATACAATTTTGTCAATGGATAAAACAAAAAATAGGACAACAAAAAAATTTTTTCGACTTTGTTTTGTTTGCCGATAAAGCAACGTTTTATAAAAATGGACATGTTAATCATCAAAATTTTCATTATTACGACACAACCAATCCCTACATCTCACGAACAAATAGCCAAACAAGATGGTCGTTGAATGATTGGGGAGGAATTGTTGGAGATTATGTGATAGGACCACATTTTTTTGATGGACGTCTGAATGGTTAAATTTATTTGGAATTTTGGAGCTTTGAAAAATTACTGGAGGATGTCCCCAGGGATATTAGGGAGAGAATATGATACCTCCATGATGGAGCCGCTGTGCACCATATTGCAGCTATTCACGATCATTTAAACGACGTTTTACCAAATGGTTGGATAGGCAGAGGAGGACCCTATGGTTGGCCTGCCAGAAGCCCTGATTTGACAAAAATAGACTTCTTTTTGTGAGGCTATGTAAAGGAACAAGTGTACAAAGGTCCTATAACTACAAAAGAAAATATGAAAGAAAAGCGTCGGTGGATCATTCGAAAATCGTCTACAGAAATGCATAGACGTACTGGGAGGCCACTATGAACTTGTCAACTTTTTGTAATGTTAAACAATTATTTATAAATTTTTAAGATATACTCAAATGTGATTTAGTTAAACTGTGAAAAAAGATACTGATGCAACCAAGACGCATCCAGAAAAAATTTAATACTATTTTCAATTATACTCACTTTATGTCAATATCATGGCTACTAGATGAGTTCGAAATAAAAAATATTATAATTTAACGGTTTTTAATGGAAAAGTAATTAAGTCGATTTTAGGTACAGGATATTATTCACAAAAATCGTAGAGAATTAATGTGCCAATTCAAAAATGCAATAATATACAGAGTGTTTCCAGGGGCCACTCTAGTTCTTTTGCCGCCTTGGGCGAAATGGTATTTTGCCGCCCCCCTCCCTGCACTATAAGCTATGTACATACTTAATACCGCAAAACAAGCTCCGCCTTTTGCGCATTTCGCGGCTGATAGGGTTTTGAAATGACTTCTCCAGTGACATTCACTTTTGTCTTGACGTTTTGCAATTCGTAAAATATTCGTATCTCTTTGCCGAAAATGCCGCCCTTATAATGCCCGCGCCCTGGGCGGCCGGCCACTTTGCCCCTGAGTATTCCATTTGAAAAAATTGAGAAAATTAACTTTAAAATGTCCTGAATTAGCGCTAGTATGAAATACACCCTGTATAATTATAATAAATATTTGGTGATTGCGTCGTTGTAATACATCCATTGTCTACATAACTGTAAAATAAATCTTCTTAATAGTAATACACACATAGCGAATTAATTTGTTAAACCTTGTTCCGACTAGAATTTCCATATTTTTTCGAATAACTCTGCAACGCCATGTCAAAAACAAAAATCTGGAGGTTGTTGGAAAGGTAATTTTATGCTGAATTCGTAAATGTATAGGGCGTTCCTTTAAAAAAAAATTACTCCGAAAATGCTCCGCGGTAGCGAATCACCCTGTATATTTCAAAATATTTTTAAAATGTGCGCCTTTTGAAACTATACCACTTCCATAAAAAGTCTTCTAATAAGGTTGATATTGGACTTTGACGCACTATTGGGACACCCTGCAGGTACATATTTTTATGAGAAAGATTATATTGATGAATTAAATTCTTAAAAGCTTACCTTTAGGTAAGATACGCTAGACTAGATTTAGGTAGATAGTTTCTTCGTCTTGGCAACGAATGTCAACTTTATAATTCGTTATATATTACACCTTAATATTTATTACTAATCAATAAGATAATATAAACATAAAACGTTTTAAACATAATATTTTTAGTCGCAAACTCCTCTATAAATCCTTATTTTACTATAAGGAACCTAACCAGACTGCAACCAACAGCTACTCTCCGGGCTATGTGCCCCGCCGAGCGTAGCTGTTGGTTGCAGTCTGGTTAGGTTCCTTATAGTAAAATAAGGATTTATAGAGGAGTTTGCGACTAAAAATATTATGTTTAATATTCCGCCCTCTAAAAGCACATTTGAAATAAAACGTTTTGTTTGCCTGCACACACTATTCACGAAAAACTACTTGTACCATCAAAACCACTTGAGATTGTAATGTTTATGCGTTTTACTACTACAGTAAGTTATATTTTGCACAAAATTATCTATTATGCAAGCTATAATATAAACTGCAATTTTCAGTTGTGGGAATTTAATGAATAATTGGCTTACATTCAAGGACGACTTAGAAAATCTATTAGTTAGGCTACTGTTGGGTTTTTTTATAATTGCGTTTCTACATACGTTTGTCGCACTTTACATTCACTTATATACGGGGCGATTCGCAATATGTGTGATTTTTGGTGGCCGATATTAAAAAAGAAACAATAGAAAATACTGCATGGAATACAGTCTGGGATTATTGCTCTTATTATACGATAGTATAATAAAGGCGATAAACGCCACCAAAGAGAGCTTACAAATCTTAACAACTTAAAATAACAATTAATAATTTTAAAGTCAAAATTAAGAAGGGTAGGGGATGAGGCGAGGTTAGCCCCCTTATAGTAGAGAAAAGATTTCGGTCTTAATTGTTACTACTTTAATGTAAAGACTTGGAACCTTTTGCAGGATGTTAAGTTTCGGCAAGATATGAAATGCATAAAGTGTAGGTATACGAACTTAATTGAAACCGCATAAAAACTAAAAGCCGGCAAAAACAGTCGGCATCTCTTTATTGTACATGGGCGGAGGTAAATAGAAATAAAGAAATTAGTTATTGCCTTATACCTCAAGAGAAACAAAAATGCAGCTACGGACACGTGTTTCGGAGTTATTTCTCCTCATTAGCGTAGCGTAGCTTAGAGAATATATCTTATAAATCGAGCAAAACCAACAAAGGTCGGAAAGTACAGAGCACAGTACAAAGGTCGGAAAGTACAGAGCACAGTACTCGATTTGTACTTTCATACTTCATGTGCCACAAATGAGAGCTCTATGTGTAAAGCTCTATTTCCACCTGGCAAACACTAAGTAAAATATGATGTGGGTTTATACGTATGCGCGCACAAGTGTACGTGTAATTATTCATTATAAAAATTTCAAAATCAATAATAAAAAATTATTGTGAGTAGGTTTTAAATATTTAGATAAAAGAAACTCCCGAAGGTAGGATATCATTTTTTTTCCGAAAATTCACTTGATTTTTATTAAAATTTTTACATATATTGATTATTATTTAATTTTATTCATGATTTCTTTTTCTAACAGTTGTACTAGATGTGCTACTACAAGAAGTGTCTACTTCCCAATCGGTAACTGGAGTTTGGAATATTTCTTCACCCCCGTCATTGCTAAAATCGTATACATCTGAGATATTTTCTGAAGTACAAACATCTTCTTCATAATTATCATCTTCTTTGAATTTTTCAATATCATAGATATCAGAACTAATTTCTAATTGCTCAGGCTCTTCATCAACCACAGCTTAGTTAACATTATCTGCATTTTGACACAAAGTATTCCTTCCATTGTGGCATAAATTGCTGCATGTGACGCCAACGATTTTGCATGAGTAACGTTTAGTTGTGCAACCTTATTGTATTGAGTAATTGATTAGGAAGAGGAGCTTTATCAGTCTTTATCGGTATCAGTTGATTATCTGTTGTATGCGGTCATCAATTCAATTCAAGTCAATTTTGGTACTTCAGAGAATATCTCAGATGTATACGACTTTACCGATGACAATGATGAAGAAATAATATTCCAAACTCCAGTTACCGATTCGAAAGTAGACACTTCTTGCAGTATCACATCTATAGTCCAGGGAAGTTAGGAAAAATAGCGGAAATTTTTAGGCACATCAGATATCGAGATGCGGTTTTCTGCATTGTGTTCAGGAAGGTCCCAGGAAACGACTCTACATAGTCTGGTTTAGCCATTTTTTGAAAAATGCCTTCTGGGCCGGAAAATGCATTTTCCAATTGCATCATTACTTGCACCATTATAGGAACGACTGGAAACTCGGAAAAATCGCTCGGAAATCGTTACGCGGGGGGTTTCGGGGCTGCCGAACTCGATTCTGGCATTAGAATTACCCGGCGGCGCACGGGGGTGGCTCAGTGGGGGTGCGCTGGGAATGAATTGGGGGAGAAATGGCAGCGTGCATGAAAATCGCTCCAAACTCATTACTCGGGAGTTCTCGGGGATCCCGAATTCAATTCTGGCATTAGATTTCCCCGGGGGCGCTCGAGGGTCCCTCTGTGGGGTTGTCTGGGGGTCATTCTGGGGGGGGGGGGGAAATAGCATAGTGCATGGGAAGTACTCCAAACTCGTCACTCGGGGGTTTTCGGGGATGCCGAATTCAATTCTGGCATTAGACTCCCCCCGGGGTATGAATAATAAAAATTTAGATTGAATATTAAATAAATAAATATTACACATATTATAAAAACAATTGCTTTGGAAGTCTTTTGTGCCTCGAAACTGGATTTGAAAAAGGCGCCAAAGCTATAAAGAGAGTAGAGTATCGTTACCACGGGGACCGGCGCGAACAGAAATATTCTGTATCGACTGAAGAGAAAAAATATGGGTCCAGTTCCCGCGCGTCAAGACGAGACCTTAGATCCGTTGGAATAGGGGTGGGAATTGACGGATGGAGAGCTCAGTCCTGTCACCATGACTCAGGAAGCCGGTCCCGAGGAAATTTTAAGCAAAATTTCTTGTTCTTGTCAAACCGACTGTGGCACAAGGTGCGGGTGCCGCCTCAGTGAGTTGGAGTGCTCATTTGCATGCAAGCATTGCGATGGCAATTGCCCAAACCAAAAAGGCACTTCCAACGGGGTCGAGAATAGTGACGAGGAAGAAGATGAAGAAGGGGGAGAAGATGAAGAAGGGGAAGAAGAAGAAGAGTTTGAACAAGATGTTCAGTATTTAAGTTAAAAATTGAAGTTTATAATGAATAATTCAACATTAATAAAAACTCCTATTTGTTATTTGAATAAAGTATTATTTTCATAATTTGTGATTTTTCACTTTCTCCTTTACCATTTCCCACAGAGTATCCCCGAAAACCCCCGAGCATCGATTTTGGAGAGATTTTCCCCAACCCCACAGAGGGACCCCCGAACGCCCCCGGGGAAAACTAATGCTAGAATTGAATTCGGCATCACCGAAAACCCCCGAGTAACGAGTTTGGAGCGCTTCCCATGGACTATGCCATTTCCCCCCCAGAATGACCTCCAGACAACCCCACAGAGGGACCCCCGAGCGCCCCCGGGTAATTCCAATGCCAGAATTGAATTCGGCATCCCCGAAAACCCCCGAGTAACGAGTTTGGAGCGATTTTCGTGGACTATGCAATTTCCCCCCCAGAATGACCTCCAGACAACCCCACAGAGGGACCCCCGAGCGCCCCCGGGTAATTCCAATGCCAGAATTGAATTCGGCATCCCCGAAAACCCCCGAGTAACGAGTTTGGAGCGATTTTCATGGACTATGCAATTTCCCCCCCAGAATGACCCCCAGACAACCCCACAGAGGGACCCCCGAGCGCCCCCCGGTAATTCCAGTGCCAGAATCGAGTTCGGCAGCCCCGAAAACCCCCAAGTAACGATTTCCGAGCGATTTTTCCAGTCGTTCCTATAATGGTGCAAGTAATGATGCAATTGGAAAATGCATTTTCCGGCCCAGAAGGCATTTTTCAAAAAAGGCCTAAACCAGACTATGTAGAGTCGTTTCCTGGGACCTTCCTGAACACAATGCAGAAAACCGCATCTCGATATCTGCTGTGCCTAAAAATTTCCGCTATTCGGGCGATTTTGATCTAAATGCCCTGGACTGTACTTAATAAAAAATCGATTACTTTTTTTCGACTGTAATCATACTGCCTTTATTCATACTGAAATGTTAATCAAACACGTATTTACAGTAGTAAGCATCCAATAACTGGATTTACCAGCACGCATCTGGTAATCATAAAAGTAAATTATGTAGTTTCCATGAATTATATTAATTATTATAATTCATGAGGTGAATAATAATTCTGACAATTACTTCATAATTATAATAAATAAAAAGAAGCTAGATATTTCTTTCATCTTAACTCAACTAAATATTTATGTATATACAGGGGGTCTCTAAGAAGGGTCTCTTCTTGAGACCATAATAGTATTATTTAACCAAACTTACCACTATCTAAAAATGCTCTTGTATCATTTTCATTTATTTAATTGTTTTCGAGATTCGCTCAGTTCAAGAGATACAATTCATCAAAGTTGGGATTGGTGTGAAACCCAATTTAATTTTGAAATCGCCTCGGAGGTATCTTGTTTGAACTACTCGTCAGGATGGCGGCAATCGCACAGTCCTTCGATTTCTCCAACTTAAAAGAGGTACACGGGAGACACCCGCGAATTTAAAAAGGAAAATAGCCGTTAGAAAAACATCCAGATCTTCCGCATGGGGAGAAAAATGTGTTCAAAATATAATTTAGGCCAAATTTGAAAACTTTCAAATTAACCGTATAGAAATTATCTTTTTGATATATTTAATATTTAAATGTTATATCTCTTTTAACAAATGTTCGAGTGCTATCATTAAACTATCATATTTTTAGAACTATTCAACATATAGAAAGAAAAAACAAGCAAAATATTTACCATTGTATAAGCTTCTTTTTTGTGCTATACCACATTTCCATTAAAGATACTTTTTGAGTCATTTACGAAAAAACATCTTAAAGTGTAAATTTTTCAATGCCAATATATCAGCCTTCAAATCGTTGTAACTTGTTATATTAATTTTGTCTTAAAATTTGATTCCCTATTAGATTCAGTTGTTTTTGTCCGCCACCTAGATTGTGTGGGAACCACCTCCATATAAAAGAGCGACTGTTTTCAAATGGTAAATTTAGTTTCAACTGAACAGTGAAGATTTTATAAAAATCCATCATTGCAACGGGGTTCCGAGGTTATCGATTTTACGTTCTGACGGCACTCCATCAAATACATCAACTTGGAACAATGTATCAATGCAATAAAAAAATTCAAGAATCTATAATGCAATTTCACATTTTATTATTAATGGAGTAAAAATAGCCCAAAATAAGGCGATAGAGAAAATTTTACATGGAGCAACGCGACATAAAAAAATAAGTTTGTTTTGGTGAAACTAAGGATACTCTGAGTTTTCCGGTCGAGTAGGTGGGGGAACCATTTTTTTTCGCGAAAAAGGGATAAATTGGCCATTTTTAAGGGTGGTTTTTCAGTTTTAATTTATTTTGGACCCTTTAAAATGCTAGTTAAGAAACTAGAGTGATACCATTTTATTGTAGATGTCCAGGGAATGTTCAGTTCAAATTTTGTGAAAATCGGTTCACCGCCTTTCACGATATGTATATAAATATACTAAAAAAGTCAAAAATTAATTACGGCTAACTTGGCCAAATTAAACCGAGTTTGATGAAACTTTAGATGGAACTAACCTATATAACCAAGAAATAGTCTGACAGATTTTAGTGCAAAATATCCAACAGTTTGGCTGTTATTCCATTTTTAGTCCAAATTCCACAAAATTTTCAAAGAAGGAAAGAAATTTTTTTTTCACGTGATGTACTAAAAAATTACTTTTTTAGCCGATTTTTTGTCATTTTTGGTATACACATGCGCGCGGCGATTTCCCGTAATTTTCGGTATTATACGTATGCGCGCACAAGTATACGTGTAATTATTCATTATAAAAATTTCAATATTAATAATAAAAAGTGATTGTGATCACTTGATTTTTATTAAACTTTTTACATATATTGATATTCATTATTATTTTATTTTATTCATGTTTTCTTTTTCTAGTAGTTGTACTAAAAAAAATTTAATTGTTGACAAGATGTCATTGATGGGGTTGTATTTTATAACGTTTTAAGCAAAAAAAAAAACAAATAATTCAATATTTTTTAAAATTATTGTTTTGTTAAACAAGGCTGGTCACAACAATGCATAGCAGATGAAGTTAAGTCCAGCAAAGATGCGATTCAACAATCTATCCACGTTCGGTTTAATTTTTGAATTGCGCTTTTGCTGCAATTAACTTCATTTGTTATGGTATATACAGGGTGTGTCACGAGAAAACGAACATGGTTTAATGGGAGACATACGACGCCGATGGTAATCAGAATCACCCGTAGAAAAAGCTGGTTGGACGACAGTACTGTAAACACCCACGACAGTACTGTCGTGAGCAGAAAAAAATAGGACACATTTTTTTTTCTAATGTAAATCTGTTTCTATTTGAATATGTAATGAGTAGCCAAAATAAAACAGATATCACTTTCAATTTATTTTTTATTTTAATGCTGTAGTTATTGCCATAGTAAATGATGGATGGTCAATGAGACAAATTGCACTGCGTTATAATATTGACAAAAATTCGGTGTGTAACATTTTAAGAAAGTGGAGAATAGACGATACGATGAGTAGAAACCCTAGATCAAAGGACAAAGGATATTCTACTTAACTATTAATATTTCGTTATGCACCATTTCTATTTATAACTTCTATAAGTCTGTTTGGCATAGAATTAAATAACCTTATACAATAATCATTAGTAATAATAACATTTTCCCATGCATTATTTACTATTTCCAGTAATTCTTCGGTATTCCGTGGTCTCACATTTCGTTTTTGGATACTTCTGACGAGTAGTCCCCATACTTCTTCCACAGGGTTAAGATCTGGACTATGACTGGGCCAGTTAAGCACATTGATGTTGTTATCTTGAAACCAGTTAGTTACGGTATGAACAGTATGAACGGAACAATTGTCTTGTTGAAATATGAACTGATTATTAGGAAATAATTGTAACACAGAAGGGAGCATAATATTGTCTAAAATCCTAATGTATGTTTCACTATTAAATCGTTCCTCAATATGCCACAAAACACCAGGACCACGTGCCGATATCCAAGCCCACATATTGACGGAAAATCTACCACTTTTATCATTGTTAGATATATATTTTTCATCGAATCGAGTATTCGGAAGGCGGTAAACAAGAATACGGCCGCTGTGTGTTGACTGGAAAGTTTTTTCGTCTGTCAAGATTACATTGTTCCAAAAATATACATCATGCGCTAAAAATTCAAGCGCAAATCCTACTCGAGCTTCTTTATGTTCAGCTTTAAGTAAGTATTTCTGTGCCGCTGCATGACAGCGTAGCTCCGATTCTCTTACTCGCCGGCGACCAGTACTACTCGATCCACGAAAATTCGTTTCATCAGCAGCCTGAATAACTGAGTAAAATGGATTTTCTAGTAAAGCATTTACCAATTGCAAATCTTGTTGTTGAGTTGATATCCTTCGTCGCCCTGATCCAGGATTTCTACTAATCGCACCGTTTAATCTCCACTTTCTTAAAATGTTACACACCGAATTTTTGTCAATATTATAACGCAGTGCAATTTGTCTCATTGACCATCCGTCTTCTGCTTTAGCAATAATTCCAGATTTAACTAAATCGCTTATATGAGGCATATTAATTTTTTGCACACTTGCAATAAATTATGACAACTAACTGACAATGTCACAATAGTAGTTTGTGCAACAAGAGTGGATATGGAGTGCCTTAATCTTTCGAGTGCGATATGGATAATCCGCTCGAGTTGTACAATATACTTTTTCTACGACTGGATTAAGAAAAAACTACAAATAATAGTTTTAATCAAATTTTAATATACAAACTTAGCTTCTGCTAAATCTTATGCTCTAGGTGCATACATTTTATAAAAGCTTCAGTAGCCTAGCGGTTATATGCACACTTCGAAATGCAAGAGATCATATGCGCCTCATATCAAATTCTGGAAGATACACCTCCCTCAGAGACCTCTACGCTGCAACGACATAACCCCGATAGCCGACTACGTCCAGCATATCTCCCAAAACTTCTATTTGTTCAAGCTGGGCGATAGTCCGCTAACAAGGCACATTACACAAATTAGACAACATAATGCCCCATTTCGGATTAAACACCCCTTACCTTATCAGACGTTGCCAATCTTCCGGCAGCCACTCTAGCCAAACTTTCACCAACTATACCTTCCCTGATACTATCCACCTTTTACTGATATTTCATACATTTCACCCTCTTTAAATCTTTCCTGTCCCCCTCTTCTTTTGTTTTTGTGTATTTTTGTGTCGCGTTTGTTGTTTCTTCGTTTCTGTTTGTACATTTTTGTCTGTAAATTCTTTCTTCTGTCACTAATATTGTAACAGTATCCAAATTTTTTATACCAGAACAATCAAAATTTAGAATCACAGTTTAAGCCTGCCTTGCGCAACCCGTAGTTGAAGCAACTCGCGGACGGCACTTCGTACGAGTTATGGTGTCGGCGTCAGTGCAAAAATTTAAAAAGTTCAGTGTTAAGCTTTCTTTTTTAAGCACCTTTTATCATATTACTTGTTTTAATTTGCCCTTTTGCAAAAGGAGTTCAGGTTGTTTTATTTTTTGTATTGTTCAATTTTTACTTTCGCCAAACCAGTCCCGTCTAGGCCCGGCCTTGCGATGCACCACCGCGTTAAATTTTAGGTGGTATACCGTTTATCGATTCTTTACTCATTTTAAATTATTTTCTAACTCAAACTGCGCGAATACACACTGACAATTACTTTGACAGCTTACGCACTAACTTGAATTTTTTAAAACGAATAGTTGCCTACGTACTTAATACACGAACTGTGATTGGTCGATTTCATATCCATCCTAGAACGTATATGAAATATATCCGTTCAGTTAACTGGAATGGCCCACTTATCCATTCTACAGACTGTACGGAAAACAGCAAATTTACATAAGGGAGTAGAAAAAAATTAAAGTTAGATGTACATAACTAGATTTTAACAAAATACCGTTATAAGACTTGTCCTATTTTTTTTTGCTCACGACCGTACGTGGAGTTTATATTGCTTAACCGCGATCTTTATGAAGCTAAGATGCTATCGATAGCAATTTTTTGTGTTAGCGAAGGGGTTAATATGCCAAAATCTGTTTTGCAAGGTCGTCGGAAGTAAGCTTTTTTGCAAAGGATGTAATGCAGAAGCAATGGTCTACATAAGGTCTTTTTACTATAGAAATATAGGTTATAATTTCTCACGAAAATATTGTTCCAGTTCCAATTTTACGCATATCTCTTCAGATGAGCGAGATAGCAAAGGGTCAAGGATTTTATACACTATATACAAAATACCCCACGTCGATCTATACTTATACTATCAAGATGCAGTCTAATTAAAGCGGAAGTTAGAACAACGAATAACGTTGTAACTGCACCAAATGAAACTTATGATAAAATTAAAAAAATGAGAACCGCATATCAATATCCAAATACTTCTAAAGGTATCTAATATAAGGAGCTGGTTAGATAACGGTGTACACTTATCGTCACTATGGTTACAATTTTGCTTATTATGATAGTTTACTTGTCATGGATTCAAAAAATACCAATGGCAAGTTTACTTAAGAAAAATAAACTCTATCTAAATAATATTTTTGAAATAATCGAAGTTCCTTTTTATAAAAAGAATGTGTCATCAGAAATATCGAAAACAAAGTCAAGTGTTCATTTTATTTTTTATTTTTATTATTTCAAGTAGTAAAGCCTTACTCCTCTATGAATGAAGTCCCTATATAGTAATTCTCTAGAGATCGTATCTAGTTATTTATAACATATGCGCCAATTCATTCAGTACTAAAATTTCTAGTCTGCTGCTTTGAAATTATCTTCTAGGGTTCCACATGGATCTGTTCTGGGTCCCCCATTTTTATTATCTTTATTAATGATATAAATTTGGAGTTGCGCTATGGGCCACTGTTGTAAACACATTCAGTTGTCTATTTAAAAGAACCGAAAATATATGGAATTTTTTTCCGGAACGCTTATAGTTTATCTTTTTATGTCCCTATTCTTTAACTGGAATGTAAATTCTGTTAGGTCTTTACTCCACATATGCATGCAATTTGGAGATATACAGAAGTGGAGTCGAATCACCACCACAATAATTTTAGAAGAACGCATAAGAAACACTTTGGCTAAATCACATCGATTTATAATTCTTACAAACTAACTCTTTTTAACCAGGTTTCGGCCTGGGAAGCTAGAATTGAACAGTTTGTTACGAAAAGATTGCAGGGACTGGAAATAAGAAAGCCTAGCTAGACGGGAGTATCTACAACATAAGTTAAATAGTAACCGGACCCGTTCAATAGCGTCAACAGCTATTACACAAAAATTCACTTTCGAAACTTATATTTTCCACAAGAACACTACGCGAATACTTAACACTGGAGTCACTCTCAAAACTGAACTTAACTTCGGTTTGTTGCACGCCGGTATTTATACTGTTTTTGGGAAGTTTCGTTTTTCGCGCCCCATCGAGTCTCGCATCCCGTTATAAAGATCTGGAAAGGCTTGGAATCGCTCCGTGCGGGCGAGGATGAGTCATCGATTACGACATGTTGCGCAATACTGGAAATTTTAAGATTTTGAAGATGAAAGTTATATAGGAAAATCGGCAATGAAAATAGGAATTTATTAAAAGTAGAATGAAGGTTGGATCTATATCGGTTTAGAAGTTATTTGAGTTTTTATTAGCAAAATCTGACGCGACCCCGTAAGGTGTTAACGGAGGTCCGATGTTAAAAGTTGAAACGAAATGATAATGTTCCCGATAGGTGCGTAGTGTCTGAAGATAAGATATTAAAATGTTCCTAACGGGTACGAGTCGAGTTGAACCGAGATATTGTATGCTTGTATGTTATTATACGAGGAGTGATCAAAATTGGTGAAATTTAAAATAGCAATCGAGTTGCGGAAATTTGAAGAAATGAAGTTTGAACTTTTAAGACTCGAGGCACGGAACGTGATTTGAAGTATACAGGGGGTGATCGAAAACTAATAAGATTAAAATTTGAAATGGATGCAAGAATTGAATGGATCGAAGTTGAATGGCATGTTTGAAGGCAAGTTGAAGTATACGAGGGGTCCCCAAGAAGTAATAAGATTCTGAAAATGAAATTGTTTATAGATAATTTACGGATTGAAGCAAGACGTTGAAAATTTGGATTTAGATAGTGATTTTGGTTAGGTTGATGAATATACGGGGGCTATATTTTTAAGGGACGTTTTTTGTGAAATTTCTTTTACAGAATTACTGGAATGAATGTTGGGAGTGTGTTCTCGGTGATTTTACGTTACTTGTAAATTATGGAATGTGCGTGAATTTTTTCTGATTTTGGTGACCTTAGATGTGGTTTTTTGTGGTAAACTAGGTCTGGTTAATTTTTGTATCATGGTCTGCCATGATGCCTGTACTAATATGAATTTTCTGTTAATTTTGCATTTTTTTGATTTCTGTTTTTGACTTATATGGGGAATACCCTATAACTGTTGGAACGGTCACCCATCCAACTACTAACCACGCCTTACGTTGCTTTACATCGCATATCGAAGTATGTACATAGTAAAGATGCAACCATGCTCGCCTCTAGATAAAATAATAATAATTAAAGAATAATCCCATAGAAACCTAGATTATCGTTTTGTTTATGTTGCGACCGATTAAGTTTTCTTAACTTTCATAAACAGCTGAATGAGAGCGTATTTAGAACTTTCAGACATCAGATTTTTCGGATTTCTCAAACTTGCAGCGGTTCGGGAAATCAGCTTTAAAAATTCATTTTTCGGGCAATTAACTTTTGCAGGAACATATTAATAAGACTCATTAATAGATCTCTAGTTCGTTTTACTTTTTAATTTTATGTGTATATAACTTATGTAACACATTACAATTTTTTTTATACATACATACATACATTGTTGATCTGTTTATCTTCGGACAAAATATATTTTTTTAATATTCACATATAGCCAAGTAAGACAGGATATCCTAAGATATCGATGACGTCTGGGCTCTTAAACGATTTTAGTTGCTACATATTTGTAATGAACATTTTCAAAGAAAATTATCTTTTTACAAATCTCTTAAATTCTTTTTCATTTCGAGGTACAAATCAAAATTAATATCTACATATAATTTACTGAAACATTGAAAATTTTTTAATTTGCTTAAGAAATAATAAAAGAATTTTAATGACATTTTTTAAACTTGAGTCACTGTGCAATCTTATCGTATAGCCATTTTGCATCCAATATTAAGCCCGTCATATGTTACATTAAAAACGCATAACGCGATGTAAAACTGAATGTTATTTTAACCCGTTAGGGAAATGTGAAACTATGTTTTTCAAGCAAAAAAAAAAAAACGTGCTAGCTGCGTACTATTTGAAAAACTGCAAAATTTTCGAACTTTTACAGTTTTTGCAGTAACTCACAAACTAAGCGTTTTTTTGACATTAGTTGTCGTTATCATTTTTAAAGTATATTAAATTTATGACAATTTAAGCCCACCCACAGCTCCATATGTCTAATAATGTTTGAGATATGGCACTTCAAAAATTGGTATTTTTTCTAAAAAATTAAAATTTTAAGTTTTGCTTCTGTTTTCAGCCAAATATTGGCATAACAGCTCATCCTACGAGAAAAATGGTAAGAAACTGTGTTTTAGCACATTTAATTACCTTTCATATACGCATAAAATGGGGTAAGTAGATATTATATAGTAACACTCTCCGTTACGAAATCTTCGTGCAATCAGCTGCCAACGCCAAGGTCCACCTGATTCATCTGCCCCCAACTGAAGAGGCTGCAGCTCAACATGCATATCGAACATACCAACAGGTTCAGGAGTGGTTGGGTGTAGAAAAAGAACCAACCAACTAGGGCTGGATCAGTAACCAGCAGGGGCTGTTACCCGTGACTTCCACAAAGGGCCCAGCTTCTCAAACCTTCCTAAAATTCATATCTTGCAAGTGCCGCAAAGGGTGTACTGGACGAGGTTCCACGCGCCAAAAAGCAGGGCTAAAGTACTCTATTCTGTGTCATTTCTGTCGGGGCAAGTCATGCCAAAATGTTCCCACAATAATTGAAATAGACGACTCCGACAACGAAGAATACATCGACAAATCCTTCCCTTTGGGGGAGATGTTGTATCAACAAGAGTTGTCTCAACAAGATAATCAACCGGTGACCCTCAAAAAATGTAAAATTTAATTTTTTGTAACATTTTAATTATTTTCTGTAACATAATAAATGTCAATAGACATAACAACCTTTTACCTGGCTTTTTCTTTCGCACAATGACCACAATTTCATGTTATAAAGCCCAATAAAATGGTAAAATTTGGATGAAATAATTCAGAGCGGGCTGAAATTTTGGGAACAGGCTTATTTTGTGGCACTTTTTAACATATCAAAAGTACCCACTCATAGACGCCCACGGAGGGGACGGGGGGTAATGTATACATCAGAATTATAGGTAATAAAAATCAGCACAATTTCGTTTTTTTTTAAACTTCGTACGACCTACCGGAGAGATAGATTTATCTGAAATTTTGACAGTTTTGCGACGCAACGGAAACGCGCGGTAGATATGAATTTTTAAACATCTTTATAGCGCACTGTCAGAACACTTGTTTCATGAAAAAATCGATAAAAACTCGAAAACGGTAGATCGTACGCATATAGTGTATCTAATGAAAGTTGAAGAGAATCAAATTTTAAATATGATGGTGTATGTACAAAATCGTTATGATACGAGTGAATGGAGATAAGAGAGAGAAACATGAAAAATTGTCATTTGTCAGCTTTTTAAAGCTATGAGCAAAAATTTCTTTTTTATTATAAGATTTTCCTGCAAGAACTGTGCATAACAATTGTTAAAAATTGGTTTTGACCTATTTTTATTAGTTTATATACATATGAAAGTAATGTAATAGCATAAGTCGTTCGCAAGGCACATTTTTTCAAAAAAAAACGTTCTTGAAAACCGTTTCTATTCAGAAAAATTGAACCAGTATTATTTTTTAATTCCTTTTTTGTAAATATCATCGTTTCTTTTGACTTTACGACAAAATTTCATAAGACCTAAATGAAAGCCTACAAAATTTCCTACAAAATACATTTTTTCGTGAACGATTTTCAATAAGTAGCGAGACAGAACTGACGATAGAAAAATGCGGGAACTGACGATTGAAAATGCGGTTGATTTTTAATGTTTAGCAAACAGGCAATTTTCGTCACGTTTGAAGAACAAAAAAATACATTTAATAATATTTTGTCACTTTTTGATGTATCAGAAGTTATTCTGTGAGCATTTCTGAGTGGTTTCATACTGGGCCCATATTTAAAAAAAAATGTTATGCACAGTTCTTGCAGGCAAATCTCAATTTATAATAAAAAAGAAATTTTTGCTCATAGCTTTAAACAGCTGTAACACCTGAACTATTCATCGTATGGAGCTCGTTTTACAGATAATTTAATTCCTGTTCTGAATTATTTCATTCAAATCGACAAATTTCGTCTCATTTTATTGGGCTAATAAATGTTTAGTTAGGCCCATATCTTCAAAATTATATTTTCGAATTTTTTTTTTAGCGATTGCAAGATAGATAAGGTCAACTGACCCCGTTTTATATATGTTATATGAAAAATAATCAAATATGCTAAAACTTAGTTTCTTATCATTTTTCTCGTAGGATGAGCGGTTGTGCCGACATTTGGCTGAAAACAAAAGTAGAACTTACAATTTTATTTTTTTTTGGAAAAAATGCCAATTTTTGAAGTGCCATAACTCAAAAATTATTAGACATACGGAGCTGTAGGTAGGCTTAAATTGTCACGAATTTAATATACTTTCAAAATAATAAGGCAAATAATGTCAAAAAGCGCATAGTTCGTGAGTTAAACTGCAAAAACTGTAAAAAGTCCGAAAATTTTGCAATTATTCACGCATTACGCAGCTAGCACAACTTTTCTTGCTTGCAAAACGTAGTTTCTCACTTCCCTAACGGGGCAAAAAATTCAGTTTCACATCGCCTTTTGCGTTTTTTAAATTTTTATTTGTAAGATATGACTGGCCTATATTGAGATTTTTTGAGTTTAACCATGTGATATTTTTGAATCCTTGAACAGTAAATATATAATTTTTTTGATCATGGATAGCCTGGTGTACCTTTTGCCGCCAAATATGCTTGCCAGCTCAATAACAATAATGGATCTCAAAAGAGTCGACATAGTGTGTTATATTTTAATTAGGACCAGGCAATTTATGTGCAAATCTAAAATAATCATCCATGAAAATAAAGTTTCAATACTTGCCTTTTTACCATAACTTCAAAAGTTTTCCTGAAACGATGCATCATTACCTCGCTGCAAAAAAATTATGCACACATTACCATGATGCAAACATTTTATTTTTACTAAAGGCATAACCATTACATGCTCTTACAAAACTATTTAGGTGTTAGTTACATCACTAAGGTGTCGATAGAAATGTTATTTTTTAGTAGTTTGTTTTAAGGAAATTATTATTATTTAAAAACGGATTTTTAAGCAACGAGGTAAGGTCCTGTACAAACGGCAAGTAAACTTTATTTTAGCAGAAATATTTAGGAGCTGTTTTAATCAAGTCAATGTTAAACTTTTCTTGAAATATATTCTTTGACTCTTTATTTGCACCATTATAGTATTAGGTTATATTATAAAAAAAAATTAAAGAATAAACACCACAGAAATTAGGCAACCCCCAATTCCAGAAGCCAGAAGCTTGTGCGGAAGGGGGTTACACATTGAAAAAACGCGGATGTACAACCATTTCCACCGACAGTGCCGGAGCCAAGATTCGAACCCGGTGGCGCGACAGCCGTGTGGTTAATCGCGATTGCCACCTCACGCCTTAACCCACGCGGCTATCGACCAGACATATTTATTATATTACATAGAAAGGAACCAAGGTGTTCAAGGATTTTTATTGCACAAATCGTTCAATCGATCATTTAAGATGAGAAAACCACGGAGTGCTATTAAATTAGAGGGTGCAAATTAGAGATAGGGGTGAAAATGCAATCCTTTCAGTTTTTTAAATATAACTCAAAAATTCAGGTATGGTTAATAGGACACTTTTTATAGGGAATCAAATTTCCCATCGAAATGGCTTATTTAAAAAATAAAAAACATTTTTTCTGCGAAAAGTATAAAAAAACAATTAAAAAAAAATTCCAATTTTCTTGCTTTTTTACTTTATTGCCCATAACTTTTTTTTTGAACAGAGATAGGTATAGCTTTATTTGATTTGTAGAAAAAAAGTTGATGAAATTCCCTTTAAAATGGTGGCCTCAAAAAATTTTTTCTATGAAAATTGACTGAGATATAGTCGCTCAAACTTAGCCATTTTTTAAATTTTTATTGCGTTTACCTTGATATTGTTTTAAATCTTATTAGCGCATAAAAATAGCACGAGGAGTCAATATAAAGGAACTTTTTCCATAAGTAATTTTATAGTATATTTTTGTACTTCAAAGACCTTGTGTTCCAATTGCTATTAACAATTTAATTTTTTTAACCAAGTTTTTCAACCTAAAAATGTGAATAACTCGAGATATACAGGGTTACTGGTAATTCGATACATTCTTTTGGAGATGTGATGGGGCATGAGCTAAGGAGTAAATCTAGCCCTAACATACATTATGCAAAACTCAATAGTTTTTGAGATATTTCAATTTTTTTGTTTTTCTCAAAAAGTAGATCTTAATGTCTTAAAAGTTAATTTACTGGATTACTTGTCCAATATTAGGCGTGTTTTATTGCTAGTTCGAATCTACTCTTACGAGTAGTAATTTTGTTGTGTCAATAAAACGGTTCATCAATGTTGCCACAAGTACTTTTGCGATTTAGTGTAAAATGTGTAAGGTACTACTAATGCTTGTGGATTTGTAATTTGATTTTCGAGAAACGGAAACTTTTAACTGAACTATAACAGTTCTAACATGAATCAGAATAATAAGGTACTTTTTGTAGCTGCTGCTTCCTTATTTTAATAGCTATCTAACTAGGTAGAAATGTTTAATGTACCAACTAAAAAATTAGTAAAGATAATGCTGGTGGCGGAATTTATTAAACGACTAATCGTTCATTTTCATTTAAGTCAGTTAGTCCTTGACTTTGACGTTTGTGCATATAGTCATTAACTGACATTCTTATCTCCGTGTCCCTTAAGTTTGTTGGTCTTGTTAAATTAATTATCGAAGATTTTGATTTTGCTCGTAGTTGTTGTTATTAGTTCTTGTTATTGTATTTTGTGTGCCATGGCCGCGTATGCCAACGCAGAATACGCTGATATCTTGTTTGTCTATGGATACTGTAGCGGCAACGCTGCTGAAGCTCGCCGAGAATATGGTTTTGGTACCCTAACCGCCGCTTACCAAATGCACGTGTATTCAGTACGGCATATCGAAATATCGTTGAAACCAGCTCCGTGAAATGTAGAAGAAGTGACGCTGGTGCTCCTCCCATTTATGAACCAGATGATGAGGAAGAAATATTGAGGTATTTTGAGGAAGACCCAACTATTTCAACTAATAAAGTCGCAAGACTAACCGGAGCGTCACAATGGAAAGTTTGGTCTACGATACGTATTGAGTTGGATGTCATCCTTACCACTATACCCCTGTCCAAGGCTTGGAGGAAGGTGATCCTGGAAGGAGAGTGGAATTCTGCCGCTTTATGTTAAATTCAGATGCAGAAAGTGCAAATTATTTAACAAGTATTTTATGGACGGACGAGTCGAAATTTAATCGCGAGGGTATAACAAATTTCCACAACCTACATTATTGGGCAGAGAAAAATCCCAAGTTAACACGTGAAACTAGCTTCCAAATGAAGTTTTCTATTAATGTGTGGATGGGAGTCATTGGCCACTATTTAATAGGGCCACACTTTCTTCCTCAAAATTTAAACGGGGAAATCTATGAAATTTTTTTAAGAAATGATCTGCCGGTGATTTTAGAAGATGTTCCTCTCGCCATCAGACAGCGAATGACGTTTCAGAACGACGGTTGTCCAGCACATTATCGGCTGACAGTACGACAGTTACTTGATCAACGTTTCCCTAACCGTTGGATTGGAAGAGCGGGCCCAATACCTTGGCCAGCGCGAAGCCCTGACTTAACACCCCTTGGTTATTACGTATGGGGTCATATGAAGGAGATGGTCTATGCCACACCAGTCAATACTATAGAAAACCTTAGACAAAGGATAGTCGATGCTGCCCAACACATAAGGCATAATCTGACAACCAGAGTAACAAGGACGGAAATAAGAAGACGCTGCCGTGTCTGTATACGGAATAAGGGCTCCCATTTTGAGCAAGACATATAAAAAATAAAGTACAACTTTGAAATTAATGAAGAATTAAACTCTACTTTTAAAATGTTTTTTACTGTTTATCTAAAAATAAAATTCGTACTACTTGTGTTATTTTTACTAGTATTTTCTTAGAACTATTAAGGGTACATTGAACATTTGTACCTTGTTAGATAGCTATTGAAATAAGGCAGTTTTTATAATAATTTATTCGCGTGTTACGTCAATATTTTTTTGAAAAAATCTAATAGGTAAATTTCATAGCTGATTAAAAAAAAAAAATTAAAATTTTTATTTCATATGTTCACATGATCGAAATGTTTCCAGATATTTTTCATTCCAAACGGATATCTATAATATTAGACAAGTAATCCAGTAAAAAAAAATTTAAAAATGTGAAATAGATTTTTCGAAAATTATCTTTTAGGACATTAAGATCTACTTTTTGAGAAAAACAAAAAAAAATTAAATATCTCAAAAACTATTGAGTTTTGCATAATATATATTAGGGCTAAATTTACTTCTTAGATCATGCCTCATCACATCTCCAAAGGAATGTATCGAATTACCAGTAACCCTGTATAGGTCCTATCAGGACAAAAAAAAGAAAATCTTTGTAATTAAATATTCTACAAATTTATGTTTACTGTACGCCTTAGGAGCGCAAACATAACCTACAAAAGTGAAGAAACTGGACAAAAATCGTTTTTTTCCTGCTGCCCGGAGCCGCTGGGTGAACCGATCAGCTTCAAAGTTTCAGAAAATCTGCCCTTTACTCTAACAAAAACACCTTGAAAATTTGGTGCAAAAATATTAAACCCAGTGTGCGCAGTTTATTTTGTTACTTAAAATTTGAATTAAGTTCAAAACGGATTATTTATTTTTTCAAAACTCTCGATACTAGCTTTACACCATAAAAAATTTTTTAAAAGCTATTTTGGCCATTTTTTGCATTTCTTTAAAAGCCAATAAACAAAAATGCGTTTTCTCGTTCATTTTGAAAAAAAAATTTTTGTCAGATCATAAAGAAAATTTTAATACCTTTAATTAATTAATACCTTTAATAATTTTAATAAAAAAGAGTTTATTTTGGTCAAAATTTTCTTCAAATTGGCCGACAAAATTTATCTTTTATTAATTGGGCTTTAAACATATGCAAAAAAATGGCCAAAATAGGTTTAAAAAAGATTTTTGTTACGGCCTCAAAAAGCTGGCGTTGAGACCTAACTTTTGAAAAAAAAATTATCCGTTTTACACTTAATGGTATAAAATGATGGCCAATTCAAATTTTAAATAACAAATTCAATTGCGCACACTGGGTTCAATATTTTTGCACCATATTTTCAGTGTTTTTGTTACAGTAAAAGATTTTCTGAAAGTTTGAAGTTGATCGGTACATCCAGCGGCTCTGGGCAGCAAATGAAAAAAAAAAGTATTTCTGACCAGATTTTTTAGTTTTTTAGGTTATGGTTGCATTCATAAGATCTACAGTAGACGTAGATTTGTAGAAAATTTAATTACAAAGATCTTGTTTTTTTTCTTGTTCCAATCGGACCTACATATTTCGGGTTATTCCCATTTTTTAGGTTGAAAAACGCGGTTAAAAAATTTAAACTGTTAATAACAATTGAAGCACAGGGTCTTTGAAATACAAAATTTTATTTGAGTACTCTATATCACCTCCCCAACAGGACTCAATCATAAAATTGCTTATGGAAAAAGTTCCACTTCAAATTTTAATTTGACTGCATTGTATTCTTTATAACAAAACGTTACTGACATGTATACTATATAACTCTAGAATGTTCGGCACCGCTGATGCTGTGTCCCACTCTTCTGTGCATGAAAAGACTTTTGCCCACTTTCAGAACAATGTTACGAAGCAGATGTTCGGTAGAGGCGACGGGCGAGGCAACGGTTGTAGGCTCAAAAACTAACGAAAAAGAAATGAAATAGATTTTAAATTAATTTAACTTCAAATATATTTTACGAATTTCCATATTTTACAGCAATATTTAATTATTTAATAAATATTAATAGTCTAATTAATTAATATATTTTAAATTAAGTTCATTTCAAATATATTTTTGCAAATCTTCATATTTAAGATTGATAGAAAAGCAATATTTAAGAATAATTTATTGTTACTTCGATTAAAAAACTATCGTAGTTTTATACATTTGTGAAAATAATTATTCATTATTAACATATTAAATTGAAGTACATTATTTTATCCAGTGAAAATCAATTTTGTTGTAAAAAATAAGATTTAAAACAATATAAAGGTAAACGTGATAAAAATCGAAAAAAAATTGCTAAGTTTGAGCGACTATATTTCAGTCAATTTTCAAAAAACTTTTTGAGACAACCATTTTAAAGGAAATTTCGTCAACTTTTTTTCAGAGCAATGCCTATACATATCTCTTTAAAAAAAAAGTTATAGGCAAAAAAGTTTTAAAAAATGGATTTTTGCTTTTTTTCATTGTTTTTTTTATGCTTTTCGCACAAAACATTATTTCTTATTTTTTTAAATAAGCTACTTCGATGGAAAATTTGAATCTCTACAAAAAGTCTCCTATTAACTATACCTGAATTTTGCTTCGTTTTCGAGTTATATTTAAAAAAAATGAAAGGGTTGCATTTTCACCCTTATCTCCAGTATTCAGCCTCTAATTTAATAGCACTCCGCGGTTTTCTTATCTTAAATCACTAATTGAACGATTAATGCAATAAAAACCTTTGAACATCTTAGTTCTTTATTTCCCTGTTTTTTATGACATAATCAATAACCTATAAATCTATTTTAGTTCAAGGTTGCACCTACTTGCAAGGCTCATACTGCATCTGAGTAGAGCAAATTTTAAGTTGTTATAGATATTCTAAAACAGACGAGGTTAGGTAACAAAGAGATTCTAGTGCTAGGAAACCCTACTGACAACCAATGTGTTGTGTTCGTGTAGAGGATGAAATACCAAAATGATTTCAGGACTGTAGGGAGTTGGTCAAAAGTGAACACTATTTCCAATGCCTTTCCATGGTCCACTGTATAGAGTAATAAATTTAACTCTACGGTGCTCTGAGAGTCTGTTTTGAGAAGTATTAGGTGAAGACCAATATGGTATATTAAAAACGAGGAGATTATCTATAAGTTAATAATACAGAAAAAGTTGAAGTCGTCTGGGACCTTTAGGGGCCGATACATGATAAATATATACCCTAAGATATAGTCTAAGTGAAAAATAAAATCGTGTATAACAAAATTATAATAATTAATGCAGAAATATTTATTGAGAGAAATGTCAATATTCGGGAAAAGTCCAAGCGAGAAATTGATATAATCTTCGTTTAGTGGTTATAAATAAGTCAAAATTGCTCAAGGTCACCCATGGTGATTTTCAACCCATCACATCATTAAACAAAGGTACACGCCATAATTCTGCTCACTTGGAGTTTTTCAAAGTCCTTGGAGTAAAACTGCACCTTATGTCTTAAACTACAAACTAAATCGTTATTAGAAGTAGCCTGTAAACGATTACAGTTATTCGAGTTGGGATCCTGAAGAGATTTGGTACCCTTGCAGTGACACTAATACTGATGTACATTCTACAAACATCAAGATTCAACCCAGAAGGCAACGAATATTGTGGCTGGGAAATTTGAGGCATTATATCGGAACTAAATCAGACGATTTTCTTCGATCGTTCAGCAAATTTAGATAGGCGTCCAAAGAGGATAAGCACAGAAAACAAAAGTTACACTTGAGTATGTAAAGGCAAAACTAAACAGAACAACCCCAAATTTTATTTTTTAGACTTATATTCTAAGTATTTCAAAATTAAAATAAATATAATTTCTCAGACAAGTTAATCGGTGCTACATGCTAGTGTTTTAAACATATTTAAATGAAACTCATGCATACGCGTGATAATGGTAAGAATATCTGTAAATTTAATTAATAAACTTTAGTAAATTTATAGAAATTAGATGTAGCAGACTGTCGCTTTTATTTTTTTCTAGGAGGAAGTAATATAGTTGCTCATGACCATTTCAAATTTTGAGTAGAGTGAAGTTTCATATTATGAGCATTACTAATACTAAATTATGTTTTGCATATATTTTGAAAACTATGCAGATTTAGAGAAAAGTAAAGAAAAATCTGGTCCAAATAAATTCACAGCAATCCGAGGCGATGGAAAAGAAAAACGTGGGCTATCATCATATCTTTAACACATTTTATAAATAATATATTTAATAAAAATCTGCCAATATTTTTGGAAAATTCAGAATTTTAATTACGACCTAAATGGTAACTTGTCTTTTAGCCCAATAAAAGAAAATAGATAAAAAATCAGTTTTTCGCAAAAAACTCGGAAAGTATAAATTTTACTGTAAAATATGTAAACATGAAAATTATAGGTAATAAAAGTCCGCACAACCTCGTTTTTTATTTAACTTCGTACGACCTATTGGAGCCGAGATAGCTTTTTTTGAACTTTTGACAGTTTTGCGACAAAACGGAAACGAGCGCGTTCTTGACTAAAATCTCAAAAATGGTCGTTCCGATCGCAAAATGTTTCAAACGAAAGTTGTAGAGAATTCGATTACGAAGAATTTCCCTTTATTTTTCATTTCCATTCGATCAAGATTGGCAGAGATATGAATTTTTTTTTATCAGATAACGAGTGTATGTAGATAAAAGGGAAAAACATGAAGAATTGTCATTTTCAAGTGCATTTTGACAAATAGCTATTTTTGATTGGCTTTAGGCTATTTACTTCATTCCACCAATCATATTTTCGACTGTTTGTTTTCCTTTAAATTATTTTATACCTATGATGACTGGATTGAATGATTAAATGAATACATAAAAAGAGGGTTTGTTTGCAAAAGGTCTGGAAGTTTTGAAACTTGGCACATACCTAGATCTTGAGGTCCTTAATGACCCCCTGATTTTGCGAACACAGAGTCGCAACCACTCAATACGTGAAGAAACAGAATATTGCCTACTACAGTTTAATCGTATTGTAAGCTGCGTGAGGTGTATATTTTCTCGGATTTTTTTATTGAATTATACGCGAAAAATTTCGAAACCAAGTCTACCCTCAACTCACTTCGGTATAACCTCATTGTCAAGTGTGCTGCAAAACGTACCTTCCATCTTGCTTCTCTACCACCAATAAGCGAGGCCGACCGACAGCATTCATATAGAACTTACCATCAAGTTCAACAGTGGCTTGGTGTGCAGAAAAGTCCACTCGATTGGGGGTGGAAAAAATCCAGAAGTGGCCTGATTGCTACTACGCAGAAAGAACCTGCTTCAGCTAACCTTCTCAAATGCATTTCTTGCAAATGTCAAAAAGGTTGTGGTTCCGCGTGCAGCTGCCGCAAAGCGGGTTTGAATTGCTCCAGAATGTGTACTGTTTGCAACGGAAATGCACGCGGCAATGTAGGCGACATAATATGTCTGGATGACGACCATGATGACGAACTTGACGTACACCAGAACATATATAGTGTTGCCAAGGATGTCCTAGAAGATGCAGAGATGTCGGGTGATAATTGCGCCAATCCGTCGTGTCTCTGATTTAGAGTCGGAACTGTGGATTAGGCCTACCGGGGATAGCACATAAAAAACGCGCCGAATTCTCTACCTCATAGGTGGTGTGGAAACAAGAAAAATATCAAAACCTACAATTTTTTTCCACATATAGCATCACTATAGGTGATAAAACATTGTCTCGCTAAATAGTAAAGAGCTAAATTGTGGATAATTTTATAAGGAATAATTTCGAATAGAAGTATTTTTCCAATAAAACGTACGGTAATGAAGATATGGCTAATTCTCTAATTTCATGCGCCATTTTTCCAAGATGGCGTTGCGAGCGGCGCGACGCCGTGTTCGCAAAATCAGGTGGTCATTAAGGACTTCAAGATCTAGGTATGTGCCACGTTTCGAAACTTCCCGACCTTTGCAAGATCAATTGTATTCATTGACTGGAGTATTAGTTACTCGTCTTAATTTTTTTTTTAATAACTTTTATGAAAATATCGTTAAAGGCGCTTACTGACTAATGACAAAATTAAAACACAAATTGTAGAGATCAGTTCAAATATAACGTATCAAAATTAACCTTTTTTAAAGGTATGACAATGACCTTATTAAATACAAAGTGGTAATTTTACCAAAACATTTTCCTAATCTTTTGTAATTTGACGATTTAGTGTATCTTTGATATTTTCATTAAAAGTATAAGCTGCATTATAATAACAACTTATATTTAACATACAGGGTGATACGTAAATATAGTACCAGATATGGATATGCTTAAAATTTTTCTCTACGTCGAAATTTAATTTTGAAAAATACATAGTGAGCTGTTTTAAATATAACATTTTTATTCTTAATGAGGTAAAGAAATTGTTATTTTAAGCGTAATTGATTGTCTTAAGTTAAACATAATGATTTTAATTATTATAAGATTTTAAATCGAGAATATAGTTCAAGAGCCAGATTAGGTTATTTACCCGAAGAGTGAAACTAGTTTTGTAATAGTTTTAGTCTATACATAACGTAAAGGTATCAAGAAATGAGTTTTGCGATATTCCAATGGTGGAGGGTTGTGTTGTCGAAGGGATGGTGAAGAAGTGTATGGCGGTTCGTGGGGTGTCACGGGTGGTTCATGAGGATGAATGCCTGTAGAAAAAGCTGTAAGGCTCTACCCGAAACTGTTTGAGATCTATTAATACGATATGATAGGTTAGGTTGACATCCAGTTCATGACGCCCCACTCCCCCGTTGTTTCTCTACTGAGTGGCCCAGAAACGGATTTGCCTATCTACTCACTGTTTAATTTTTTATTGGTGAATTTTAACCATGATTAACCCAAAATCTATACAACTTTTCAAAAATACTAACCAACAAAAAAGTTGCATATTTACTTTCTCATCTATAAATCAAGTACTGTCATCGTGAAAAATCAAAAATTTAGAGGCTGATAAAAATACGCGTTTTGAAGTCAAAAAAATATCGAATATACCCGAATCGGCATGCCGTCTCTGTGCCTTTCTGTCTATCTGCCAGTCTGTCTGTATGTGATAAGTTTCTCGAAGACGGCTCAACTTAGAAACCTGAAATTTTGGATATAAGATCTGGGAGATCCAAGAAGGAATGTTATTGTATATAAATGCAATCGGAGCACCAGGAACGGCTCTAAGCAAGGCCAAGAAATAATTTTGCGTTAAATCTAAAAATGTTGCAAATAAAAAATGTGTATGATGAAAAATTGAATTGAAATAGTCATTTAAAAATTTATCATCAGGGGCCAGGGACGACTCCAGGTAGGGCCCAAAAAAAGTGTGTTGTGGTGATTCCACAACAATTGTTGTATCACAAGATTGTTTAGGATAGACAATTACTGCGAAAAGGGTTTTTTAATTTCTCTCTAAAGTAAGGGTCGGTTCCAGGGAGGGTCCGAAAACGAGTTTTATTTAATCAGGACATGTTTCAAATTAGAATTATTAAAAGTGGAAAATTGCAACAAAGAGGCTGTTTGCAAATTTGTCGTCAAGGTGCAGGTGCGGCTTCAGGGAGGGTCCAAAAAAACTTTCAAATGTCTTAAGTAAAAATTGTTCGTGATGGAGAGTTGTATCAAAAGTTTTTTTTCAAGTTCTCGCCAGTCCCAATAATTAAATAACTAAAGTTTGTTTTTAATGGAATCTCTTCATTGATTAGAACCTCTATTTTTCTGAAATCTCTATAAAACTAAAATGCTAATTGCTAAAATGAAGTTCCCTGATTTATTTCATGTTTTCTAGAGAATGGTCACACTTCTTTCATTTCATTACTGTTGGAAAAATTTCAATACGGGATGTATTGAAATTTTGGAATTTTATATAATTATATAAATATCTCTGATTCATCAACTTCAAATGAACGAAACAAAATGAAGTAGTTAAAAAATTGAAGAAAAAACCATATCACGTATACTTGAAATTATAATAACATTTCAGGTAGATTCTAGAATATTTACTAAATAAACACCTATTGATTAAGGTCTTATCGATAATAAGTTTGGGAAGTACCTTGAGCAGATAGTAATTGTATATGAATCACTATAGGCTAACAAATGGATGGATATAAGTGTTTATGCCATTTAAATAGTGATATATTTTTATTATTAATACAAATTAAATATCAATATATCCAAATTGGAATTACGCTTTATTAAATGGAATTCTCGCAATCCCCCAACAACTGATAGTGACATGATTAACAATTTCTAATGCCCTAATTCACGAAATACCAAAATGAAGGAGAATGCATTACGAAATTTAAGGTGGTGATTGACTAAACAAATAAAGCCGATAAATTCGTATTAAAAAATTGAATTCCTATTACCCTTTTAGGGGCTTCCATTTCATGTTTAAGATAACTATAAAATACATATTCTTTGTTTCTTTATTAAATACTCATATAAATGATATTACTGAAATTTGTCGAAATAGGATATTTTTCCAAGTGATAATCACGTGCTGATTCAGATATCCTACAATATTTCAAAATTTCACAAATTGCAATTTTTAAAATACACCGAATAAAGAAACCGAGAGGATTGAAATTGAAATGTGGATAATAAATTTTAATGTTAGATGCCTATTACCACGTGCTACATGCATGTTATTTCAATAAATGTGAATCTGTTGATAATCTATTTGACATCAAACAAATCATCGCCACCTACATAATCCTCACAATTATTTTAATTAGTTATATATCTAGTTAGCAAAACATTTTGTCTACTCTACTCCCATGGTAAGATTTTTCAAAATTTTGAGTCATTGTAAGCCAGTAAAACTCACGTAGCATATTTCACCAAAACAGTTAAATGATTTCAGAAATCTTGAACATGTAAGAAAATTAGAAAAAAAAGAGTCGAACAAAATTTTAAAAAACACAGTTATTTATTAATAGTATATCGGGAAAAATTGCACACAGCATCTGTCAAAACGTTATTGTTGAGTAAAATAGAGGTGTAAATAAGATACGATTTACGATGCAATATACACAAAATGAGAAGGTAGATTTACTTCTAATTTACGGCGAACGTCAGAAAAATGCCCATGCGGCGCACGTCTATATTACGAAAGATATCCCGATCGTCGTCAGTCATACCAGTAGTATTTTAAAATTCTAGAAGAGTCATTCCGAAATGCAGAAAATATTGAGATGGCAGAGAACAGATTTATAGAAGCGAAAAAATTGAGACAAATGTATTGGCTTACACACATGTGTACCCAAATGTTTCTACAAAAGAGCTGGCAAAAGAGATAGATATTGGTCGTGAGACAGTAAGACATAGTTTTAAATGCTAGAAATACCAATTGCATAAAGAATTATATGAAAACGACGGAATAGAAGATTGATCTTTTGTAATTGGTTTACTCAACACATATATTTAATAGAATTGTATTTAGTGATGAATCTCGTTTTACGAATAATGGTATATAGAATAGACATAATCTATATTATTGGTCTAAAGAAAGATAGATTTGGAGTGAATGTGTGGGCTGGAATATTCGGTACAAAAATTATTGGTCCCATACTATTTCAAGGACCACTAACCGGCGCGCGTTACTTAAGCTTTTTATAAAATGAAATAGAAAACGAAGTGGACAGACTTTCCTTGGAATATTTCAGAAATATGTACTTCCAACGAGAAGGTTTTGGATTTGTGGGAAATTACCTTAGTGCAAAGTTTGACAACCGGGTAATATCTACTAATGGAACTATTGGGTGGCCCGCTAGGTCACAAGACCTAACTCCACTTGATTTTTTCTTTGGGTTGTCTGAAGACCAAAGTATACTCAACGTCCTATGCAACATTAGAAGAACTCCAAAATAAATACAATTTTTTAAATGCCATTAATAAATAAAACACCACACCACAGAAATTAGACAACTCCCAATTCCCGAAGCCAAGGCTTGTGCGGAAGGGAGTTACACATTGAGAAAACGCGGACATACAACCATTTTCTCCGACAGTGCCAGTGCCGGAGCCATGATTCGAACCCGGTGGTGCGATGTCCGTGTGATTAATCGTGATTGCCACCTCACGCCTTAACCCACTCGGCTATCGATTATTGAATCCATAACTACAGTCACGTTACAAAGTGTTATGAGATAAACTATTCGAAGAGTGAACAAATGTTCTGAAATGGGTGGGCGTCATTTTGAGCACCTGTTATAGGTTTGGTATTTAATTGTGTTGTATTGTTCTAATTATAATATTTATAATCTTAGTAAGTTGCTGTCCAGATAGGCATCATAACTTATAAATTATTGGTTTTGATTGTGTGAACTTTTGTTTTTTTGCTAATGATTTATCAAAATTTTTGTTATATTTATCAAAATAAATTTTCTCTAATTAGAAATAACTCATCTGCTTTTTCATAGCTTAATACAAGATATGGACACATAATTTCAAATGCTTCTACAAAAAGCTTAATATTTATTTTAATTTATATTCAATTTTTCATCGGGAAAAACCATAAAAAAACAGTCTAAAGCAAATTTACCACTTTATCTGATAAAAAAAATAAAACATACAAGGTACTACTTGAAAAATTGGAGTTATGACAAATTGAATTTCCATGAATGGAAAAATGGGAAAAACATTTCTAAATCCAAGCAAATGAACAAAATAGGCCAATTTTATATCTAATTTGTTGAGAAATCTTTTATTCTAATTCAAATTTTTTAAAATTTGTTCCTGAATTCCAAAGCTAACTAGAAATAGCAAATAAATGCCATTTCCAAGGTTATTTTTCATTCGATTTTAAATATGAAAAAAGCATTGGAAAGAGAAATTACAGCTTTATGAGAAATGTGACTTAAATATACAAGGTGCTATTCAAAATAAGACAGTTGTAGCAATTTCCGGCCATACCGTAATTTTTTACCACCGAATGGTCAAAATGTAGCCATTAATCCCTATACTTGATTTCCCAAATTGCAGAATTTTATTTTTAAAACTGTCAAAAAGTGTATATCCTATCTCTCCATGATGCTTAATGAAGCCAAGTTTAAAGGCGAATACTTTAAATTTGATCAGAGATGTACAACATTTTTCTTGTAATAACCACATTACATTTTTAGTATTGGTTAGGATATCTATACAAATATTTTTCAGAAATCATAGTTTTATGGTTAAATAAAATCAAAAAATTCCGTATCATGTCGACGAAATTAAAATATTTTGTACTTATATCAATTTTTTGCATGTTTTTAACAGTTGAGTTTAAAGAAAATATAAAACCTTTTCTTATCATCTGAAAATCTGCTGCACCAAATTGGCACCAAATTTACGAATTACCCTGTATTTAATATCTAATAATACGAATGTTTTCAACTTAGGAAACTAATGTTTTTTGATAAATTTAAGATAAAATTCCTTATTGTTACCTCATGCTACTGACTGAAATTGAGAAATGCAAAAAATTCTAAAATAAGCAATGCACATGCTATTAACAAATATTTATTAGTATCTTATTAATTTTCACAATGAATTTGATAAGATAATAATTTGAGTGTTTGTAAAATTTATAATTATAATCTTTTTATAGTTACTATAGATGATTTTACAAATTAAAATTCCACACTTTTATTTAAAAATCTGATTAATATTGCCATATTCTGTATTCCCTGTTATATGATTGGTATACAGATTCGGCAAAAGTAGTTTTATATAACCTGAAGTAAACAAGTGCGAGAAAGAAAGCAAAAATTAGGAACAGAAAGTCGGACATACAACACCCAAGCATGCTCCACATTTCGTGAAATCATATTTTTTTTTATTCATCTTGTCGTGTATCAATGCTGAGCATCGGTATTGTCGCGGCAAATGGAACAGTAGAATGCGGTCGCGGTGAGACGGGAGGTCAAGAAACTTTCATTCGTGCTCTGCTAATATAACAATCATTTGTCTCGCTTTCATGTACGCGATTATTGTTTTCTTTTCCGCACTCGTTTACTTAGAATATATAAAACTACTTTTGCCTAATCTGTACGTAATAACATGACCGACATCGGGCTGTGCGAGATAGATGAGAGGAACGTGAGAAATAGAGAGAAGGAGACATGAAGATCAGAAACAGAAATATGTGACACAGAGGCGGAAATATGAAACGCAGACAGCAGTGTGTGGGCAGAAACAGAAAAATGAGAGAATATCGATAAAAAGCCACTTTATTAACGAAAGCATCGGCATTATAAGAAAAAAGTTTATGACTGTCAGGAGAAGTAAAATCAATCACTGACACAAATCAATATCTTCAATTACCAAATCTTCTTAAAAATTAAAATCATAATCAGTGAACATGAAACTGAAAATAACAAGGAAGTGATAATAATTCATAGGTGTCTCGATGTCGTGCAGATTGAAAAAGGCTAAGACATTCAATCATGCAGCGAAAACCGCTGTGTCAAAATGTTTTGATTTACAGCTCATTACGTAGATATGAGAAATATAAAATATATTGTCAATTAGTAAAGAGAAATGAAGCAACATAAGCTTCCTTACATCAAACAATAATAATAATCATTACATGTTTAGCTTCATTTAAAGCAGTTTTATGCATCTAGAACTATGTTTTATTAACATTTATTGAACGTCGGCTTATTTCCGCTACTGACCTAACACTGACACCTGTAGACGACCTACCCCCAACCAGAAATTTTACTGAACCTTTTCTCTTTCGAAAAGTAGGGATATTTTACTTGATTAACATATAATAGATAAGGGATTCACAACATTAAGGATGGTATATACACTACACAATCCTCGCCTAAGATTGCATAGCCTCCGCGCATACACTGATATATAAGCCGCTGGAAGATGTGAGGCGAGGTCACGATCTTCCTTGCGAACACACAAAAGCTCCCTTGTTTGATAAAAAAAAAGTTACGGTAGAGCGTTGAGCTTTAGAGTCTAATAGAGACACTGGGAGCCTTCGGTGTACTTAATTTTTTAATTTGAGAAGAGTAGGGGGTCACTGGTAAAACGGCGGATAGGGTCAAACGTTAGACCCTGTATAAACCCTGGAGTAGTTTGATTGGTGGATGATGCCTGGTGACGACAGATAAAGAGTGGGAGTACATGGGAGGCATGGAGGGGGTAATATCTTTCTCTCGTTGTCAATTTTGAACAATTTTTGATTGATTTTGTATTATATAGCGGAGACAAATTGTACACTTGATTTCACTTTTAGGGAAGTCCCTGATTTCCCATGATACCCTCTGAATACCTTAATATTTTCTGCATTAATTACTTTTTGACCTAATTAGCCGCTGCGGATTATTGAGGTTACATTATATGATAACGATTCATCTAATTCATATCTTTGTAAATAATCTTTATTAAATAGATTTTGTGTTGTACTATCTAACATGGCATTAGCTCACCATAATTTATTTTTGTCTTTTCCCAACCATGTTTGAACTTGATAATATACTTTACACAAATGTTGTTTAGCTGCTGAAGATATTGGAGAAACTAAATGCATTTTTCACATAGTCCGCGTCGTATCTCCAAAACGTTTAGGAGCACGAAAAAATGTGTAGGACATTTAAGGTAGAGAATTTACAGCTATACAACTGTTATAATAGGTGGTGTTCTCCTTTGGGCCATAAAAACTGAGTTAATCGCGAATCCCCGGTTTCCGCGACCTTCCGACGTGGTTTTCACGAAATACTCCAGGTGTATTGTGGCATAACTACCAAGTGTCATTCAAGACGTCCAAATAAACAAAATAAAAAAAAATTTCGTAGGGCACGAATTTAGCACAGAGGTCAATTTTACAGCTGGAGTAGTCGTTATTCTTTGAAAGCTAATATATTTCTCATATCTCTGTAATTAACTATAAATTAGATAATGTAGATCAGGATCTATCGAGAAGATTTAAAAACATGCATTGTGCCTTTTGGTTGTTTTAAAGATGAAAATTAATACTGTCTCCTCGAACTTTTTGTTGAGTCAAATGAATTAGTGGAAAAATTACAAAGTTTTCTTTTTTTATAAGGTTTTACTTGATTTCTAACTGTCTTAAAGTATTCATGTGTAATAGTTTTCTGTGCCAGTTGAATTGAAATACTTTTTTAAATTGATTACTATCATAAAATAAAAGTTTCCTTTACTGCTTCAGCTGATACTTCTAACAGAAAAAAATTAATTGTAACTGATGAGAGCATATTTTGTTACACCTAATATTGTTGGAATCGTTATATTAAAGCGATTAAGAATTGAAGGTGTTCTCAAAAAATAAGTCAGTGAGTTTAACTTTGATAACTTTTTCATTTTCGGGATTCATAAAGTTAATGAAATGAAAGCTAACAGTTAGTAATGAACTTTAATGAACTAGGCGAACTTGAATTTAGATAATTTATAGTAATCTTCTCTATAGAAACGAGCACATTTTTGCAAAAAATAAAAGAGATTTATTATCACGTGCACTTTTTTAAAAACAGATGGTTTGTCGTACTTTATAGGCAATAGGCAATACTGGAATTTTAGCTGCAGCAAATTAGATAATTTTTAGTTCAAACATATTTAGAATAAATTTTAATTAAGTTAATTATATTACGTATTAGTGAGCTAGAAGTCTTTAAAAGTATTGAATAGTATACAATAGTCCACGCTCTTACCGCATTGATATAATTTAAATTATTCATTCAAAGATTTTACGATGCAGTATGTAGTCCTTTCCGTTCTAACCCCATCAAATTTCAAATTTTTCGGCAATTATTATTCGATCTGTTTTGAAAAATAAAAATTGGAATTTGGCTAGAAGGTATTTCGTGCACTTCCAGGAGCACGCTTACTGTTGTCCATAGTTGTAGGCCACCCTGTATCAGTGTCTTGCAGGAGGAGAGACGAACAAATTTTGAAAACAAAAAGTAAATTTTTATACATGTCACTATTTGGCAACAAATTTAAATTAAACGAGAACGATTTTGAAAAGTTAATATAGTCGAGCTCAAATTTACGACCTCATTATTATCGCCGTTGGACTGTGCGGCATGTTGTCATTAGACAAGCCGACGCACATTAAAAACCTATAAAGATAAGCGAGTCAATTTGCGAACGAAATAGCATAGAACCGAACTTAAAATTTGTATATATTGGAATGTACATATTAATAATATAGACCGTAATACGCTGTTAGAATTGAACAACTGAGTTGCTGGTCTAAATATTTCAAATGTGTGCCTGGGCGCAATTATTCTTGCGACTAGTTTAACGGTATTTTATTGAGGTCGTAAAGTTTTTGTTGCGTTTTTTGAGTGCCCAGTAAATGTGTACTCGACTATACATTGTATGAACAACTGATGATCATGGTACTGTCGTGAGCAGAAAAAAATAGGACAACTTTTTTTTTCTAACGTAAATCTATCTCTATTTGAATATGTAATGAGTAGCCGAAATAAAACAGATATTTTTATGCTGTAGTTATTTATTTCCAGTAATTCTTCGGCATTCCGTGGTCTCACATTTCGTTTTTGGATACTTCTTATGAGTAGTCCCCATACTTGTTCCACAGGGTTAAGATCTGGACTATGACTGGACCAGTTAAGAACATTGATGTTGTTATCTTGAAACCAGATAGTTACAGTATGAGCAGTATGAACGGAACAATTGTCTTCTCGAAATATGAACTCATTATTAGGAAATAATTGTGACACAGAAGGGAGCATAATATTGACTAAAATCCTAATATATTCACTATTAAATCGTTCCTCAATATGCCACAAAACACCAGAACGACGCCGACGTGCCGATATCCAAGCCCACATATTGACGGAAAATCTACAACTTTTATCATTGTTAAATACATATTTCTCATCGAACCGAGTATCCGGAGGGCGGTAAACACGAATACGACCGTTGTGTGTTGACTGGAAAGTTTTTTCGTCTGTAAAGATTGCATTGTTCCAAAAATTTACATCATGCGCTAAAAATTCAAGCGCAAATTCTACTCGAGCTTCTCTATGTTCAGCTTTAAGTAAGTATTTCTGTGCTGCTGCATGACAGCGTAGCTCCGATGCTCTTACTCGCCGGCGACCAGTACTATTCGATCCAGGAAAATTCGTTTCTTCAGCAGGCTGAATAACTGAGTATAATGGATTTTCTACTAAAGCATTTACCAATTGCCAATCTTGTTGTTGAGTTGATATCCTTCGTCGCCCTGATCCAGGATTTCTACTAATCGTACCGCTTATTCTCCACTTTCTTAAAATGTTACACACCGAATTTTTGTCAATATTATAACGCAGTGCAATTTGTCTCATTGACCATCCATCTTCTGCTTTAGCAATAACTCCAGAGTTAGCTTCGCTTATATGAGGCATATTAGTTTTCTACACACTTGCAATAAATTATGACAACTAACTGACAATGTCACAAAAATTAAAGTTAGATCTACACAACTAGATTTTAGCAAAATACCGTTATAAGACTTGTCCTATTTTTTTTGCTGCTCACGATCGTACGTACAGTAAGCGGAGCTAATGGCCCTTAAATTATGTACATTGAATTATTAACAAAAGTATGGAAGTAATGAAAATATGGATTATGTAAAATTAAAGATTATTTTATTTAGCAACGAAATTATGTAATTTTGTTGTATAATTTCTAGTAAAAAGCAAGAATTTTAAATGAGTTATAAACTTTTACAAATTGATTTTTGTTTAAATAGATCGGACGGAATTTGAAACGGTTCATTTCCAAAACCAATGAAATCGTAGATCTTTTGGAACTGCCACGAAAACTATGGATTACCCTTTGCCCTGCTATTCCTCGTTGAAGCTAATTTTGTTCCACTTTATTCTTACTGACATTTACATATTGACCACGTGACAATCGCAAGAGCTTTGAATGAATAACAATAATGCTATATATCTCACAAGACGTGAGCACATTTTACGATACTACTCAAGTGTTAACTACCGATCGAAAATGCTAATTCAAAGGATAATAAATATCGACTTACAGAGGACTATTAAGCTGCCAATAAGTCAGATCCTCAGTGACCCAGGGGTTTGACGGTTGCGTTGGAGTTATCAGTGGGTCGTACTCCATGTAAATTTCTACATGTTGCACCATGCTTTCCAACGCCTGCGAAACTTTTACCCTTGTTTTCGACAAACTGTTCTTTAATAATTCCACCTGCAACAAAGTTTCAAAGATTAATGTTTGGATGATTTACGATGTCGACGGACACATACACCGCATACAAAACAGGAGAAACTAAACAGAGCACATTTTGTAACATATTCTGGATACGACAGCGTTCCGTCCCCTCTTCGGAATACTGTCGATATTTATGACGTATCGTGAATAAATTCTGTTTTAGTTTGACGCTGAGATAGTTCTTGTAAACTTCAAAACACTGGACACTACACTCGATGATTGCTTCGGCAATAAATTTGCTATAATTTAAACGGTGAGTTTCGATCCTATCAGGGCTTTGGTTTTGTCATTTCTAAAGTTTCAATCCTCTCTATTATACAGGGTGTTTTGAAAAGATCGGGACAAAGCTAACCGTAGATTCTTGACATCAAAGCAAGTCGATTTAACCCAAAAAAGTAGTGGTCTAACTCTTTCCATTTTCAAGATACAGGACGGTAAAGTAAAAAATGAATTCGTATTTCGCCACTATCTTGGAGACTATTACACGTACCTACTTCAAATTTGGTAACGATATGTTTTTTAGGTTGCTAATTACAATGGTGATACTGCCAATGCCAATGTTAGGGGGCGCTTGTTACAGTGCTTTTATGTGACATTGTAAGCCATAACTTTTTTGAGGTTAGGTTTTGGACGTTTTCTACTATTATAATCGAAACGCAATTTAATTTCCTAAATAAAAGGCGTATTTATTTAAATACTATAAAATGTACCCTTTCCGAGAAATTTATTTGTGTCTACGAAATAGAAATAAAATGAAATAAACAACGAAATCTTCTATTTTATTGGTAGTAGTAAATTAATAACAGTAAATCGAAACTTTCTCATAATCTCATATTTTCAATGTGGTTTCCATTAACTTCAACACATTTTCTACATCGTTTCATGATATTTTGATGTAAATGGAATGGTATTTCTTCCTGATTTTTAATAATACTTCCTGCTTCTTGGATTTTTAGAAATAACTTGTCGCTATTGTCTATCACTTGGGATCCATAGACCAAACTTTTCATGTAGCCCCATGCGAAGAAGTCCAAGGGATTTAAATCCTTGCTGCGAGCTGGCCATACAGACTCGCTTCCCCGTCCAATCCAACGATGTGGAAAACGTTCATTTAAATGCTTAGGTACTGCTATTGAAAAATGAGGAGGAGCACCGTCTTGCATAAACGATATCTGTCTTCTGTTAATGTTATTGGCATTATCTAATAATTCGTCCAAATTGTTTGAAATTGTAAGTATGATGCCCCATTTAACCTATTAGGGAGCTCAACGAGCCCTAATACATTGTCACCGATAATCCCATATCAGACATTAATTGAAAATTCATCCTGAAAATGACGAACACGCCCTTTATGGAGATTTTTCACGGCCCAAATGTGACTATCGCGCCAATTAAAAACACCTCTTCGTGTAAATGTGTGGCCTCATCTGCAAAAAGAACACTTTTCAAGAATGCATTATTACTTTGTTTGTCTCTAATCCAGCGATAGAAAGTTAATCTTGCTGGTAGATCTCGGGGTTTTAAATGTTGAACGGATGTAAAATGGTAAGGATGAAGTTGGTTTCTATGAATCACTTTGTAAATAATTGTTGAGCGAATTTCAGTTCTAGCAGATAGCTTTCGTACACTTATTTCCTTATTCTGTTCAATACGCATCGAAATATTTTTTTCTTGCTGCGGTGCGTAACTAACTGGGCGTCCTGATCCTCCTTTTCGGCGAACATTTCCGGATTCTTTAAATTTTTTGAATTTTTTTTAAACGTTTTATGATTTGGTACCGTTCGATTAGGATATAACAATTGATACCTTCTCGCAGCCGCATGTCCATTATGGTTTCAAGACATCATACTTGAAGTGCACCTACTAGATATAAAGCCGCTTTTATGTAGAATGGAATTTCTTTCAACTGGTGTGTGACAAAGTTGTAAACCGCGTATTTCTCTGAAATAATGCATTTTATTGCGTTTAAACAAGTACATCTTTTATTTAGGAAATTAAATTACATTTCGATTATAATAGTAGTAAATGTCCAAATCCTAACCTCAAACAAGTTAAGGCTTAAAGTGTCACATAAAAGTATTGTAACTAGCGCCCTCTAAAAAATGTGACATCAGCAGTATCACCATTGTAATTAGCAATCTGAAAAACACGTCGTTACCAACTTTGAAATAGATACATACAATAGTCTCCAAGGTACAGTTACTTTACCACCCTGTACCTTGAAAACGAAAAGAGTTAGACCACTACTTTTTAGGTTAAATCGCCTTGCTTTGATGTCAAGAATCTACGGCTAAGCGTTGTTCCAAATCTTTTCAAAACACCCTGTATAACAAGTAAGAAAAAGAAACGAAGCGACTGCTGAAAAAAGGATAAGATTTTTTCATTTTTCGCATGGAATAGACTTATAACTCGATGTTTCGGAAACACGATTCGAGAAGGTGGTGATAAACTTACTCGGATGTCTCAAAAACTATGGGGTCATGGAGTCAAACGGCTAAAATAAATCTTAAAAAACTACGCACAAATTTTCCATTTGTATGCGATAAATATTGAAGGAGGAAATACGTGATTTAAAAGAATACTGATTTTCGCATACCGTTTTAATGAAGTTTTTCAAGATAGTAATTTGTGAGTGAAAAACACGTTTTATAAATAGTGCAGCAGATATAACCTTAAAAGAGAGAATTTCTCTGGAGCGGAAAGATATGGATCATTATCTGTGTATAGGGTTATTCATTATATTTAGGCCACCCTTTATTATCGTTATTATTGGAGACAGAAAAAAAGTTTCCAATAAAAGTTGCAGGACTGTAACTGAACCCCGTTAATTAGTTAATGTAGGTACAGTGGCGTGCAGAAATTAAGGGTTACCAGAAGTAATAATATATGATTTAATGGAATGCCCTGTGTGCTGTTGAATTTTTGAATTACTCTTTTTTTTCTGGCTTCAAAAATATGATATGCGGCAGTCCTATCTTTAATTGTTTTCGAGTTATTGAAAATCGTATTTAAGCTATTTATTATACGAACGGAAGTTACATTTATTAAAGTCGTCTATGAAAACGATAAGTATTTTGTTATCATATGACATTTATTTAACCAAATCAAAATGGGATAGAGTGACGCAGAAAAAGTGCAAATATTCACTTGTTATATAAAAAATAAAAAAAAATAAACGTGCAGGATGAAGAGAATACTGAGTGTTGCATCCAAATCATCCAACGCCATCAATAAGCATGTTTGAATATTGTCAAACTAGGGACGAATTTGATTCCCACCATATGGTGGTTAAAACAACAAAGTACAAGTTTATTAAGTCACATAAATAAAAATAAAACAAATGTAGAACTTAAATTCTAACCTTCCGAGAGTCACCCCTAGCACAGGGGTGTTGGGCCACGCACCATACACCCCAAGAAAATGATCTTTTCTTTACATTACGAAAACTCAACTTTTTATTCCATTTCAAAGACCTAACTTTTCTTCTACATTTCGACGACCCAACTAGATTATTTTTCAAAGTTCTATCAGCTGTTACTTTACTCTTGCCAGTCAGCAAGACAGTTACTGGATGGTATAGTTAAACGCACCAGAGCTGACTCGGCTTTCTACTTGAACATTTTGAAATATTGTATTATGATTTATAGATATCAATTTCTACGCAAGAATAAAGTAACATACTGGATGTTTCAAATGAATAATAAAATAAATAACAACTACAATGGTGGCAATATGTTTACCGAAAGGTAAGTAATACTTCCAGTTTCACCAGAAAACAGTGTTCTATTGGAGCAAACTAAGAACAGTTAGATATCTTGTTACACTTTGAAGGTAAACCTATGTTTAATAACTATTAAGATGCTATTGTCGAAATATTATTATTTTCAGAAAATTCAGAAAGCAGAGTGAACAATGCCACCGTTCAATTGGATAGAAATCGATGCTCCTGGGAAAGAAGAAACAACAGAAAAAGATTGCAACAAATAAAAAAAATTGGTAAAAAATCTGTTAGCGTTTGGTGTGGCATTTTCAGCAATAAAATACTGGGACCCATATTCCATAATTTTATTTTAAATCGTGCTACCTATGTAGAAGAAATTCTCCCAGAAGTTGAAAATATTCTTTCACAGAATTTTCCGCATAATAAACTTGATAATGTGATTTGGATGCAGGATGGGGCACCTCCACATAATGTGCCACTCAATAGCCCCGATCTTACTCCAATAGATTCATTTTTATGGGGATTTTTAAAGGACATAGTTAATAAAACTAATAATCACAGTATTCCTGCTATTAAAGAAGCGGTTCAGAATGAAATAAATAGTCTAAACGTTGTCAATAACGATATCATCTTGAGTACTTTTCGGGGTTTAATAAGACGATATGAACTCTGCATCCAAAATAATAGTAGCCATATCGAACAAATTTATAATTTATTATGTGTATTTGTTGTTGTTTTGTTAATATTATATGAAATGAAATGAAATGAAATGAAATGAAATTTATTAAGTAGGTCATGCCTAATATACACAATACATAATAATATCAAATTAAATTACATAACAGATTATAAGTATTTATACATACATACATATATACATACATACATAATAATAATTCATACACATAGTACGAGTATAATACAAATTATAGGGTCTACATAGTATTTTAATGTAAGTACACAAGTTCTAATCACCCATATCGGGGCGAGCGTAGGTGCGTCTTTACTATGTACATACTTCGGTATGCGATGTAAAGCAACGATAGGCGCGGTTAGTACTTGGATTGGTGACCATTCCAACGGAAACCGCGTTCTCGCCTCACACATCTTCCAGCGGCTTGTATATCAGTGTATGCGCGGAAGCTATACAACCTTAGGCGAGGGTTGTATAGGAGATATACCATCCTTCGGAGGGGATGTAAAGCCGTCGGTCCCTTGTCTATTAAATGTTAGGCAAGTAAAAGATCCCTACTCTTCTTAAGGGAAGAGGTTCGGCAAAATTCCTGGTTGGGGGTAGCTCGTCTACAGGCGTCGGTGTTAGGCCTCAGTAGCGGAAATAGGCCGACGTTAAATAAATGTATAAAAAAAAAAAAAAAAAAAAATAATCACCCATATCATCTTAAGAAGTAAAAAAAAAAGTAAAAAAAGTATGAAGAGGAACAATGATTATAAACATTCAAAATATAATTTAATACATTTTATATACATTAAACATTATGCGCTTGATTTACCTTATTTAATAAAAAATGAGACAGTTGTCTTTTAAAGATTGTTAGCGTTTGAGCTGTTTTTATCTCCATCGGTAATTCATTAAATTGTTTAAGACCTTTGTGAAACAGTGAATTCATTGATTTTTTGAAATTAGTTCTTTGTATGTGAAAATTGTTATTGTTTCTTGTTTGATAATTATGGATTTCTCTATTTATTGTTATAAATCGGTTGAGGTAAGCTGGAAGTAAGTTGTGATTTATTTTATAAATAAATATCATCGAAAAATAAACTAGTCTAGTAGAAACTGTCATCCATTGAAGAGCATCTAACATTAAACTAATTGGAGTGTATCTACTGCATTTCAGAATTATCCTCATGCCACGATTTTGTAACTTTTGTAGAGCATTCTAGAGCATTCATTGAATTGTTGTCTAAAAGGTATAAAATACTTGCACAATAGTCGAAGTGCGGTTGAATAATAGTCTTATACACAGTAATATTTGTGGAAAAAGAAAGCTGATTAGATATTCTTGAAAAAAAGTATAGTTTTTTTTGTTATTTTCTTTTGTATATATAAGAAATAATTTTTAAATGTTAGAGTATTATCAATAATTACTCCGAGATATTTAAATTCTTTAACCAGTTCTAATTTATTATTTTCTAATAGTATATTTATATTATTTACGTTAATGTTATTATATTTAAATTTAGTAGTCAAAATCATTGCCTTTGTTTTGTTGACATTTAGTTTGAGTTTGTTTATAGCTAAATACTCTTCAATTTCGGCTAGTTCATTATTCATCCTCATTACGGCATTATCTAAATTATTATCAATTACAGCAATTAAGGTATCGTCTGCAAATAGATTTAAAAAGTCACAAGACGTAAATTTAACAATATCATTTAAATATGTTTATAATTAAATATTTGAAATAAATGAGCTTGTAGTTTTTTAAAATAATTTATTAGTTTTCAATGTTCAATAACTCTAAAACAGTTAAAGATAGATCTATCATATGTCATATTTTAGAAATCGTAAAAAAGATTAAAAAAAATCAACAATACACAGGGTGTTCCGTTAAAAAAATTTTTGCTTCTTGTACCCTTTCAGTTACAGCTCTATAACTTTTATTCGAAACTTTTTTTTATCTCCAATAATAACGGTGATAACGTGTGGCCTAAATATAACGAATAACCCTGTAACCCATTCTGATGAAATGATCATACAAAATGTCAAACAGTAACAATATTGTATAATAATATGTCTGATGGTCGAGAAGTAAGCGGTCTTGCCTCTCACCCAAAAGTTCCGGGTTCAATTTCGGGTCGTGGCAGCGGAAAATACTGTGAGAGAGATTTTTCCACTATACCCGGATATTGGGTGTGTGTCTCTTGTCTCTAAATGTATGGCCCCCTACCACACAATGCTCTTTTTGAGCCTTCCGGGATATAGGGGGTCGTAATTACCTGTGATGTTATTTATTTATTATTTATTGTTATAGTATCATCAGCCACAGCCTACTGCGTAGTAATTAACTACTGCGCTTCCACAGAAACTCTGAAATATCTATATTTAAGCTCAAGTCGAGTATCACTTATCGAAGAGCTGAATACCTAGTATATGTTCAATATTGAAAATACCAGTGGGCCGACTCATCCACCGCAGGGCCGTGTCTAACGGGGGGCCATTTCGTGCCACGCACGAAGGCGCACTAGGCTATGGGGCGCCAAAAAGCCAATTTTATAGTATTTCGACTGAGCGGTTTGTTAATTTTTTTATAATAATAAAACAGACACGTCTTATACTGATATTTTTTTTAACACATCGTACTATTTGCCCCCCCTCAAAAAAGTCACCAAAATGCTCTCACACGAAGGCGTCTTATGACATAGAAGCGTCACTGCATCCAGGGTTCAAAACGAAAGGCGGCTGGTTGCCAAACTGGCAAATTGGATCGACAGTCGACCTGAACAATGCATAACCCAGTCCTCCATCTACGGCAGACCAGCGAACTATTATAAGCGTGTGAATATTCCAACTGTTGGAATAGGTAAATAAATATTCCCCAGGAAGTTATAGATTCTTAGGAAACTTACGTTGAACCTTTTAATAAAACAAATTACCTTGTCCTGTCTATTTTTAGACTACAAACACGAGTAATTTTTTCAGTAATAAAAATCAGCAACCGCGTTACCCTTTCAGCCTTTGTTGACATCCCCTGAGCGTTGAATTTTAAATCAATCAAATCCCCAAAGTTTCAAAGCATAATTATCGCCACCCTTTTTTGCGAACATTTGTTTTAAAGCATTTAGACAGTTACTTCATCAACAGGGTTTCGCATTTACACATAGATTCGTTATATAAACCTTTGATTCATCATTCAAACTATTTTATTTACATATATAGTTGTTATCAATGAAATAGTCCATTTAAGAGCAAATTGACCTTTTCAAATGAAATACACTTAATTGGATTTATGCTCATTGTATACAAAACAAACGGGGTTGCAAATAATTCTAACTTGTATCACTTTCTTTTGAAATTGTGGCATCGACTTTGAAACAGAATACTAGGATTCTACATGACGTATTCTTCAGTGTATTGCTGAAGAAAAATTTGAAATTATTTGTAACAGTGGGAGACCAGGAGCTTGTTGTATGGAAATAGAAGTATCACATGCATATAACTACCAAAATTCACAAATATACAAGGTGTTTTTAAAAAGTATATCAATAACTTAACCATGGACTCAGAATATCAAAAACAGTTGATTGAACCTAATTTACCTCTATCCAAAATCACACCCCTATGAAGATACAGTCCTCTAAAGTTAAAATGAAAATTTTTTTTTTCATATTGTGCAAATGGCTGTAGATATTTTTTCAACTCTGGCATAGTGAAATGTATGTCAAAAGGTAATAGTTTAAAGTAAAAACTTTTCAAAATTAAGTTTTCTAAAGGGCTGATTTGGGTGTAAACAACCCTTTCCTCCTACCCCTTTTTTAGTGGTACGCCTATGACTTTTTTGGTATGTATTTTACATAAAATTTAATTGTACACCTTTTTTTTTAATCTTATTTTTCGTTTGAGTAACTGTTTTCAAATCATACTGAAAATACTAAACCATTGTCATGCCTGTTAATTGAAAAGTGAAATGATGGAAATCGAGTGAAATCATTCATTTTATCAGTTACTTTTTAATTCCAGTTCTACGTAAACCAGAGTACACTGTGCTTACGTTTATGCTCTCTTAAGCCAAAATACAATAATTTTGGATATGTGTAAGGAAATATGATTTATTTCATTTGAAAAATCGTGTTGAAGTAAAACTAAAAAGTAGACCATATGAGATTTAAAAAAAACTTTTTTGTAATTTTGGCATTTGAAGTTACTGGTTAAAACATTATAAAATATATGTGTCACTATCATTGTAAAGTAAAAAAAATGTTGAAACGGATTTTTTAAATAAAATACTCAACGATCATAAAAACTAAGACAGTAGTCCATAAGGCAACAAAGTAAATTAAATGAATATTGGAAGCAAAACAACAAATAATGAAACAAATTAATAACAAAATTAAAAGATATCGAATGTATTAAAATTTTATATCAGAATGTGTTCAAAATGATTTCCATTTTCTCGTACTTCTCGCCCTTTTTAGAAATGAAAATCTCACATAATGAAAAACGGCAGGAATGTTTCTAAATTCCTCGGCTGATTGCTGAATTATTTGTCACAGCTGTTCAACGCTCTCTATTGGAACCGAGTAAACTTTGTCCTTCATGGCTCCCCAAAGACAGAAGTAAATTTGGTTTAAATCAGGGGACCAAGCAGGCCAACTGATTGGAGCATCAGATCCTCGGCCTATCCAACATACTGGAAAAAGCCTTGATAAACATCGTCTGACTTGCAGGCTATAATGGGGTGGAGTGCCGTCTTGTAAATACCACATAGTTTCTCTAATATTAAGACTAATAATATCTAATTGCTCAGGTAATTCATTCTCCAGAGAGTGTAGATAGTCAGCTCCATTCGCTCGATGTGGATAGGAAATATGTCCAATTAGATGGTTATCAACAATCCCTGCCCAAATATTAACAAAAAATTACGCTGAAAATGCGTTTCTATCTTTGTATTAGGATTATCTTCGGACCAAATGTGACAATTATGATGATTTGTAATACCATTTCTATGAAATGAGGCCTCATCAGTTGACAAAATGGTGTTTACAAAACTTAAATTTCTTCCATTTTTTCTGAGAAGCCAGTTAAAAATTCCATTCGAGAACCGTAATCTTGGGGCTCCAATGCCTGCACAGTTTGTATATGAAATGGGAATAGTAATTGTTCTTTTAATGTTCTCCATACTGAATAATGCGATACTCCTACTTGAGAAGCTATTTCTGAAACAATATCTGAAATTACCGACTTCTAAAACTAGCACAGTCCTATGTCTGTCACATTTCCTAGCACGATCATTTAATAAACTTCCAGTTTCTCGTGCGCGACGATCGACTGCAAAAAATGTACGTCTATCAGGATGTCGACGGTTTGGAAACTTTTCCACATAGTTTGACAGAAATCACAGTTGTCAACTATCTACTGAATTTGCACAGATGCCCTTGATATTAAGAAGGACCATAAGATGAATGATTTCACTCGATTTCCATCATTTCACTTTTCAATTAACAGGCATGACAATGGTTTAGTATTTTCAGTATCATCATCATCATCAAATAGTTACTCAAACGAAAAAAGAACAAGATAAAAAAAGCTGTACAATTAAATTTTATGTAAAATACAATATACCAAAAAGCCATAGACGTACCACTGGAGGTAGGAAGGAAGGGTTACTTACCCAAAACAGCTCTTTAGAAAACATAATTTTAAAAAGTTTTTACTTTAAACTATTACCTTTTAATATACATTTCACTATAACAAAATTGAAAAAATATCTATAGCCATTTGCAGAATATTAAAAAATATATATTTTTAATTCCAACTTTAGAAGGCTGTATCTTAATAGGGGTGTGATTTTGGATAGCGGTAAATTAGGTTCAATCAACTTCTTTGATATTCTGAGTACGTAGTTAAGTGATCGACACAATTTTTAACAACACCCTGTATAACAAGAGCTAATTTTCAGTTTTTCATAACGTGTCTGAAGTAAAGGACCAACGTTGGCTAGGAATATTATGGAAGTATAATAAAACGAAATGATAAACAACTATAACAGGATCATTACCTCTCTTCTGCAATCTTCTATTGTCCTCTTCCTCGTTCTGCACCCGTTCCAACTTCGAGTAGGCACGGGACATTGCTCTAAAGAGCTGACCATTCCCGGTGGAGGCCGGTGCACGCGCCAATATGCTCTTTCCTGGGAATCGCTGATCAGTTTGTCAGCTTTTTTCAGCACCTTTGACAATTTTACCTAGAAAAGAATAAAAAGAACTATGCAAAATCTCTTAAATGCTTCGTTTTACTACAGTAAATGCTATGGAAGAAAAGTACCGAATAATTATAATACACACTTGATTTACTGTTTCATGAGTTTTGTTGAGTTTTATCTAACATATGTTTCGGTCTTGCGACCATTGTCAAAAAGTCTTAAAAACTCTTTAAGACTCTTTAATAATAATTATCCTATTGAAAATGTTCCATCAAGAACCTACCGCAGACTCAATACAATTAAGGAAAAGTACCATTATACGGGGACGGTTACTTAGTGTGTTAAAGCGTCTGGCTAATAAACAGACTTGCCTAGCGAAGTGGGTTCGATTCCCGCAAGGCGAAACAATTTTTCATTAAAAAAAAAATTGCCCCAAGAGTGATTCGGTGTCCATATTAAACTGAAGGGCCTCTCGTCTCTCTTTACTTAGCACAATATTCTTGAGATCTTCCAGAGGGTTACTTCAGTAACTTGAGAGGCGGTTAAGAAAACATTTTTACGAAAACAATTAATAGGCCGCAAGCCGTTCGAAGGATTACGAACAGGGGTCTCTGAGTTAGTTCCTCTTAGTTTTGTCTTAGTACAAAGAAATCTATCTAATTAGCTACGAATAGAATAGTAGTTCGCTAGTCGTGCGAGAGATAGCGCTGCTGGTTTAATAAATGCCGAGGTCATTGTCAGATTTCTAGAAGCAACGGTTTTATACTGGAATAGTTAAGGTATTGGGGCAGTTCTAGTTTGGAGATTAAAGTGGTCAGGTTAAGAGAGAGAGAGAGAGAGAACAAATTGATCAGATTAGTGAAAACTACAATGCGCAGTAGTGAATTATACTGGTTAAAAGTTGTGGGAAAATTATTGAAAGTTAATTAATTGTTAAATAAATCAGCCGTTAGCGTCATTCGTGTTTCAATTATTAAATCTATGCTTGGGACGTTTAGTAAAGGATGTAAACACGTCAATATTTTTAATATATTTATTACGTCTTTTTTTATACAGTTATATAACGTCGACTTATTTCCGCTGCTGAGGCCTATCACCGACGCCTGAAGACAAGCTAACTGCAACCAGGAATTTTTGCCGAATTTCTTCTCTGTCGAGGTTTTAATTTTTATAATTTGTTTGCAACAAACGAAGCCTGTATGTACTGCCCAGCCTTTTCAGCTCTACGATATTTCGCGCCGTGAATGTCTGGATGGCCCCGGGTTAGGTACTGAGAAGGTTCTGTATACACCGTTACTATTGAATCATGATCAGTGATCGGGTCGATTGGCTACTTTTTTGTTACCACACTCTTTGTAAAAATCGTTACCAATAAGCTACCATTATTTTTTAAGATACGAAAGAAATTCGTTAAGAAAAGTTGTTTCATGCACATTTTGTTTATGTTCTCTCTATTTTTCTTCAAAGTAATTTTTATAATTGTATTTTGTGCTACCAGTAGCGGTTCTAAAGTAGTATTTCATGGACCACCCCATACTACTATGCCATAGCGAATAAGAGGCTCGACCACTGCTTGATACACAATCAATCAATCAACAAGGCTTTATTATAAATTAAAAGTACAACAGTACCTCCCCAGAACCCATGCCGGGACCGACCGTACAACCACCGCTTAATCGCGGTAGCGGATTGCAGGATCGGGCGGAATAGGCCAGGTTCGGTTAAACAAAAATTGATAAAACTTAACCTAAACACCTTCTGCAAAAGCAGATAAAAGAAGGTAATAAAATTCTTACATGTCTAATTACAAAAAGACTTAACACAACTAAAAATACACTTTAAAAACTGGGGCACAAACACTTTTTACAGCTGACGCAGGCGCCTTAATCCAAACGAGGAGCCTTCTGCTAGATCTATGAACGCCGGGCTGCGCAAAGCTGGCCCAACTTTAACTTTAAAAATTTTCGATACCACAAGGTTTTGATTTTGTGAAAAATTGATGATAAGAAAACGAATTTAGAGACAAAAATGTACAAAAAGAAACCAAGAAAAAACAAACGCGACAAAAAGAATACAAACAGAAAGGAAGAAAGGGGGATAGGAAAGATTTAAATATACCAAAGATATGAAATATCAGTAAAGGTGGATAGAGTAAGCGGAAGTTATAGTTGGTGAAGTTTGGCTACATTGGTTGCCGGAAAATCGGTAACGTCTGGTACGGTAAAGGGTGTTTAATTCACATTATGCTCTCTAATTTGTGTTATATGTCTTGTTAGCGGACTATCGCCCAGCTTAAAAGAGTAGAAGTTTTGAGAGACCTGCTGGACATAATCCGCTATTGGGGTTATGTCATTTTAACGTGCGTATAGGTCTCTGAGGGAGGTGTACCTTCCAGAATTTGATATGAGGCGCATAAATTTGTGTTCAACCACTTTTAGTTTTTTCATTGTCGTGGCCGGTATACTGCGTCACACCGGCGCCGCGTATGTGATGGACGGTTTGATCACCATTGTGTATAACAACTTTTTATTTTCTATGTTAAGTCTGCTACCCCTGACCATTAGCGGAAACAATGCTTGATACACTGTTAGTAATAGGTTTTGACTTAAGAATTGCCTTAAAAATAAAATTTGTGTACCAGGACTTAATTTTTTTCGTTAAGTATGTTACATGACAGTCCCATTTTAGGTCCTTGTCAATTACAATACCTAAGTACTTACTACTTGTGGTCTCCTTTATTGTATCATTTAAGTTGTCTATTTTTTATGTTGTTATAATCCGGATGACAGATGTTATAGAGAAAGCAATATTATTTGTTTTACTTATGTTTAACGATAATTTATAGGTATCTAGCCAATCTCTTACATTTTTACCCCCGATTTTACTAATTTTTTGTGTGATTCCTGAAACTTCCACTAAAACTTAGTACACTATCATCAGCATATGAAATGACTTTAGTGTTAATGTTTATATTGGTTAAATAAAATTAATATGTAAATTAAAAATTATTGGTCCTAATACATGTACCCTACAGCACACCAATCAGTACATTTTTTTGGGTCACTTAATATGTTTCTAATATTAACACACTGAGATCTATTTGTTAAGTAAGATTTAAATACTTCCAGCACGATACAGCTAACTCCATAGCGTTCAAGAATATTAAAAAGTTTTTCATAAGGTACCATGTCGAAAGCCTTAGCTAAATCTAAAAAGACAGTTATACATCGTTTACTCTTATCAAGGTTATTTGTTACCTCCCTTATTGTCTTCATACATCGCGTCGTCAGTGCTTGTCCCCTGTAAATCCAAATTGGTGGCGGGAGAGTAATTTGTTGTTCTTTAGGAAGTTAATTAGCCGTTCCTTAAGACAGTTTTCAAATACTTTTACAATATTGTTAATTAGACTTATTGGTCGATAATTGATAATTATTTTTGGATTGCCAGATTTAAAAATAGGGGTTATCGTGGACACTGCCTAGGAGCTGCACCGGTTTGAAAAATTAAATTTATTATATGTTTTAATGGAGAAAGAACGTAGAAGCGTATGATTTTTAAAATTCTGGAGGTAATTCCATCTGGTCCAGGAGAACTGTCGCTTTTTAAATATTTATCTGATTAATTCATTATTATCTACCGATTTTAATAATATCGATTTATCTACATTATAGGAAATATTTGTATGTTTATGGCATTGTGGGATTTTATTAACATGTCCAAACCTATACTTGAAAAATAATTGTTACATAAGTTGGCCATCTCTTCATCACAGTTGAAATTATTGCTGTTGTCATCAAGAATTTGAAAATTATATTTGCAGTTTTTTTTGCTGACATTTGTTGCCTCAAATATGAGTTGCTAGATTTTTTAAATATCGTCAACATTTTCGGTTATTTTATTTTGATTATAATTGTTTTTTGCATTATGGATCATTTATTAAAACTTATTTCGATAAGCCCTATATTCAGCTTCTTTGGTAGTGGTAAAGACTTTTAGTAGTTTTTTTCCAATTTATCTCGATGTTTTATAGACATAATTACTTCGTTACTGCTCCCTGGTTTTAGTTTTTATACTGTTTTCTTTTGCAATTATTAAGGTACTTGATTTCTTTAGTATCTCTTGCAACTCTGTTATGAATTTATCGGCACCTAGTTCAGGATTATTTGCATTTAACATGTTTACCCAACTTGTTTCTTTGATTATTTCCTGTAGTTTGATGAAGTCAGTTTTCATTATTTTATTAGAGACTGCAGAGATTTTCGTGTTATGTGAGCTTCTCTGTGCTATATTGTTATGGGCATGACTACGCCACTGGAACCATGGAAAGTTCGAAAACGGCGACAGAAAAGTCAAAGAAGAAGTAGAACAACTTAAACGGCAATTGAGGGAAAGAGGAGGCCAGCTAGTATTATCATCGTCAGGCCCTCGATTACAACCGGCCTACTTTGACGGTCAAACTTCATGGACGACATATAAGAGACAGTTTGAGGCAGCTGCATGCTCTAACAACTGGAGTAATGAGGAAAAGGCTATGGTATTAGTTTTAGCATTGAGGGGCCAAACATCAGAAGTGCTTCAGACGATTCCAGTGGCGCAGGAACAGGATTTTAAAGTTTTAGAGGCTGCATTACATCTGAGATATGGCGACCAGGACCTTGCCCAAGTATATCGGAGCCAGCTGAAATCACGTATACAAAAAGCTGGGGAGACCTTAAGAGAATTTGAGGCTGCAGTAGAGAGACCAGCGCACTTGGCTTACCCAAATGCACCAAGGCAGTTCCAGGAGCAATTGGCAGTTGACGCGTTTATCGATGGCGTAAAAGACGAGGAGATCAGGCGCTTCCTTAGATTATCTCGGCATAAAACTAGTAGCGAAGCATTGATTCATGCACTTGTAGAGGCCGCCTATATGGATTCCTCATCGTACAGCGTATGAGCCGTCTCTGTGGGAGAAACCCAGAGGAAATGAACTTGGACACCAAACTGCACACGATGTTTACCCAATTAATGACCAAGACAAGTTTCCCAGGAAAGTCGACAAGGAGGTGTAAAGCCTAGCGGAGGTATTCGATGTCGTCGTTGCAACAAACCAGGGCATATTATGCGAGATTGTCCACAATGGAAACTCCGGGAAGTGAACGCTGCAAGGAAAAAGGAAATCAGTCCCGAAGGGGCGAAAGAAATGGCTATGCTCAAGGACATACAGAAAATGATCGCACAAGTATTGAACGAAATGAGGTCACGACCGGAGCCGAAACAGAGACCGCAACCGCTGAAACCGGAGCCTAAGTAGCAAAGAAGCAGTGAAAGGTTTACAAAGGGAATCTGCTGTTATAACTATGGCAAATTGGTACTGTCGTCAGAGGCACTTTAAGGAAGTGAATGCCGAGGATGCAAAGAAACAGCAGGATACAGCAGAAGTGAAGGTGGTTACGATTGAGGTTCCGAAGGACTGGACAAAGGAAGTTGTAAGAAAAGAACAACTGAGCGATGACGGAATTGGACTTATACTGAAGGCAAAAGAAAAGGCATACGACCAGAGTCGAGTTCAACAAGCCTTCAACTGTCGAGTTCATCATTTAAGTTTAGTATATTAATATTCATGTCACCAATAGTTATTTCGATGTTTTTATCAAGGTTGTTATTTAGAAAGTCACCAAAGTCATTTATAATGATTAATATTTGAATTTGAAAATTTGAAATTTAGATCACCTTAAGCTTGCTAAAATAAATCATTCAAAATAAAATACAAATTTACTGAAATTTAGTATTTAAGTAGGCATTACATTGACTTCTAAACAACTTTTCTTAGTGGAATTCTTTCATGTCTTGAAAAATAAATGTAATTTATTTGGGATAATTTCTACAAAGTAACTTATAGAATATTCTGTATAACATCGGTTCAACTAATTTTTGTAATATCTTAGTTTATTAGTAAGTAGAACTGAATCCCTAAGTGAAATTTTAAAATTCAAAACATTTTTTGTCCATTACACCTCTTGTCCTTGGACACACTATAGTTCAACTTTACTACATCTACAGTATTGGGAGACCGGTATGGTACTTTTAAATAAATATAATAAAGTGTAGAGTTGAGTTAATAATACAAAAAAGACGCTTTTCCTCAATTAGATTGAGTTTGATTCCGTGAAAGCAGAAAACTCTTTACTGACACGGTTAAAACATATTCATTCGTGTTTCTAATCTTTTAATGTTCATCTACGGAGTTTCCAAGGTGAGTTTTTATTTTTTGTTGTTAAAGAGCACACATAATTTTAGTTTCGTTATTTCAATGACAAAAATCTTTTTCATAGTGAGAAAAGCGTTACGTTTATTGCCATGTACTTATTACTTTTCAACATGCACATTTTTCCTCTATTCCGCAATTTTTCTAATGTTGAATTGAACTTTTATCAAACAGGTATAGAGTAGTACAGAAATTAATCAGGCTGAGATTTTTTACGACTACAAGAAAATGGGCATTGACGTTTCACGAAATTAATCTAATATCTTAGCAAACTCCCATGGAAGTGCTAGAATAAAGGAATAATTGTTACTGTTGATTAATGAAAGAAAAAAATATTTTATCTTTGAATTGTTTGCGAATTGAATTTTTTATGACTGACTTATAAAACTTAGATATCATTGTTGGTACGGTCATGAGCAAAAAAATAGGACAAGTCTTATAACGGTATTTTGCTAAAATCTAGTTGTGTACATTTAACTTTAATTTTTGCGACATTGTTAGTTAGTTGTCATAATTTGTTGCAAGTGTGCAAAAAACTAATATGTCTCATATAAGCGATTTAATTAAGTCTGGAGTTATTGCTAAAGCAGAAGATGGATGGTCAATGAGACAAATTGCACTGCGTTATAATATTGACAAAAATTCGGTGTGTAACATTTTAAGAAAGTGGAGAATAAACGGTACGATTAGTAGAAATCCTGGATCAGGGCGACGAAGGATATCAACTCAACAACAAGATTTGCAATTGGTAAATGCTTTAGTAGAAAATCCATTTTACTCAGTTGTTCAGGCTGCTGAAGAAACGAATTTTCCTGGATCGAATAGTACTGGTCGCCGGCGAGTAAGAGAATCGGATCTACGCTGTCATGCAGCAGCACAGAAATACTTACTTAAAGCTGAACATAAAGAAGCTCGAGTAGGATGGATTTGCGCTTGAATTCTTATCGCATGATGTAAATTTTTGGAACAATGTAATCTTTACAGATGAAAAAACTTTCCAGTCAACACACAGCGGTCGTATTCGTGATTACCGCCCTCCGAATACTCGATTCGATGAGAAATATATATCTAACAATGATAAAAGTGGTAGATTTTCCGTCAATATTGGGATATCGGCACGCGGTCCTGGTATTTTGTGGTATATTGAGGAACGATTTAATAGTGAAACGTATATCAGGATTTTAGACAATTCCTTCTCTTATATGTCACAATTATTTCCTAATAATTAGTTCATATTTCAACAAGGCAATTGTTACGTTCATACTGCTCATACCGTAACTAACTGGTTTCAAGATAACAACATGAATGTTCTTAACTGGTCCAGTCATAGTCCAGATCTTAACCCTGTGGAAGAAGTATGGGGACTACTCGTAAGAAGTATCCAAAAACGAAATGTGAGACCACGGATTTACGAAGAATTACTGGAAATAGTAAATAATGCATGGGAAAATATTATTACTAATGATTGATGAATGATTATTGTATAAGGTTATTTAATTCTATGCCAAACAGACTTATAGAAGTTATAAATAGAAATGGTGCAATAACGAAATATTAATAGTTAGTTTCTTGTTAAGTGGGATATCCTTTGTCCTTTGATCCAGGATTTCTACTAATCGTACCGTTTATTCCCCACTTTCTTAAAATGTTACACACCAAATTTTTGTTAACGTTATAACGCAGTGCAATTTGCCTCATTAATCATCCATCATTTACTATAGCAATAACTACAGCATTAAAATAAAAAATAAATTAAAAGTGATATTTGTTTTATTTCGGCTACTCATTACATACTCAAAGAGAGACAGATTTACATTAGAAAAAAAAAGTTGTCCTATTTTTTCTGTTCACGACAGTACACCATCCAACCATCAACTTCTCAGATATTTCTTCCAATATGTGTGACTACATTTTTTAAACTTAGACTTAAAATATATACAAAACTATTTTCTTATGTTAACATTATTGTGCTCCTCTACAATTACACGATTTTTTCCATTTCTTAGCGAATGGTGCAAATGAAATTATGTTATTTTGCTTTCAATGTGTCGTTGTTTCTGATGTACAGGGGTGATATTCTTGTTTACAATAATATGCGTGTACAATGTATCAAGGAAGTCTAGTTTTGTACAACACAAGCAGACCTTTTGTTACGCTTGTGAAAGGGTGTTTTGACAATTGTGGATCATTACACCATCTAACTTATTTTTATACTCAATGTAATGTATTTGTAAGTAATTAATTGTTGATTTCCAAAATATTTACAGTATAACACAAAACCTGTATTCTTAATATAAATTAAAAACTAATAACAGTAGTTTAGCCGATAAAAATTCACATCATTCCTTCCAGTTTAAACACGATTTTCGATTACAGTTTTGATGTGTTTCATATATTACTAAAATTTGTTAAAACGTTTTAAACGTTCGTTATGTTTTCAATTCCATTTTTCCCCTTTCAAGTTTATTACAAAATTATGTAATTACATTTTCACGTCTTATCGCTTACAAACACGATATTTTGCCATTCTGATACCTCCCTTAGATAAGCGGTAATTACAAATCATTATTATGCAGTTATGCTAACTGGAATCAAAGTTTATTATGTGAAATTGCCACGATCAGATTTTATACTGATCTGCAACTGACGATATCAAAACGTCGGCATCGTATTAAAAATCAAATCGTAGGTACACAGTGAGCACTTAAAAGTTAGAATGAATTCCTTAAAATCTCACGAAGCAAGTGACAAAAATTCGCTCAAACAACGTTGATTTTTGAATTAATTTATTTTTTATTTTTTATGCAAAATATTTTTTTCTACAAACATCTTTTAAGAAGTTAAACGTATAATTCTTTGATTGGTAACCTCCATTTTCAAAATGTCATTTGAAAGAGCACATTTTTCTGCATAAAGTACGTTAAATTCTACGGCATATTGCATGAAGAAATTATCGTATGTGTGTTCTTTCAAATGACATTTTTTAAATAGGGGTTGTCATTCAAAAAATTGCCGATGAAGTCAGAACTTTAAAAAAAATGTTTATAGAAATTTCTTTCGAGATCGAGAAAAGAAGTGGGGTGAGTGCTGTCAACAGGACTGGCGTTGGGTTGATGTTGTAACGGTCCATTTTTATCGTGTGTAAATTTAGCGAAATATTAGCAAAATGTCATATATAAATCGGTAAAAATAAAGCCTGTAGCCACACGGCATATTTGTATTAAACTCTAAGGCTATGACTGGTGCATTTTTGAATCCGATTCCCTGATTGGTTTAGGTATTTAACTTCGTTTTGATGACAGATAGAGGATGCGCGGAGCGACATTCACGTGCAAGTGATGGGCTTCGATGAGAGCAGCAAGACGGATCGGCGATTAAAAATGGGTAAAAAGAAAGATTGCAAGTAGTCTATTATCGCGAAGTAATGTTTAAAGCTAGTTGTAGATTCCTTTTGATGTAAAAGTCTGGTGATATTACTCTCATAAGTTCCGTTCTAGAGAGAAGTTTTATTTGGTTAGTGAAAGACGAAATTTGTTAACGGTGTAAACAGCAAGTACGCCATATTACAAGATTCTCACGTTAAGTTTTAAGATTTTTATTGTAATATAGGATTAATTAAACAGTGTTTGTTTCACTTTAATCCAGTATTCCCTCACCCCTGATGTGGAGCTAGCTAAGGCCGTTTAGGTACAAACGTTCTTAAAGAAATGTAGAGTTAAAATTGTGACGGGCCAAATCTCGCTGGTATCTACAAACTAATAATAAGAGGTTTTAGTCGATGAATCGTCAATACATAGTAATAATATATAGATGTCACCATGCTCTAATTTACTATTCGATTACTACTTTTAAGCTTTTCGCCAACAGATGGCTCTCACTAGGTAAATATACCAATCCATTAAAAATAATTGTGTATGCCAGGGAAATCTAAAATATATACTATTACTATAATTAGCGTATAAAAATTGTCTACAAAATTATAGTGTAAAGATAGTTAATGATTGAAAGTCCATAAAAAAATTTAGTTTTTAACATTTCACTAGTTGGTACTCTGACAGCCGGATTTCGAATTGTCAGTTTAAGTTATTTCCCCTTGTTTTTATGAGTTACAAAATCAGGCATTTGCTATCCTTTGGTAGACGATTTTTGGTGTACGATTTACACTTTACGATTGAGAAAAACCCTTATCTAATCATTACGAGGACTTCCACAACCAGCAAGGACCTCGATAACAACCTTCAATTTTGGAGCGCCTGGAAATTCTCCAACTTTTGTAAAAGCGAAGTTTCTACTGTATATACATAATTTTCAGTGTAAAATTGTTTAAATTAATAATTCTTTTCCCTAGTGTAGGCTGAGAAAAACCCTAGACTTTTATTGTAATATTTTTACCTTAAATATTCTTTGTATTGTACATTGCATACTTATTAAAATAAATTGTATTTTTTTTACTTGTTCTTTTTTTATTGTTCGCTCTCACTATAAGGATTCGCAAGATCTGGGACATTGTTTGCTTGTCCTGACTTTAGGTCGTAATAAAATATTGTTTCAATGTAGATTTCGCCCTTATGGCGGACGTCGTCAGGAGCTCGGTACAAATTTCTTAGATAGGTATGTGGGCGCCAGTATCGACTCCAGGGTTTTACAGAACCATCAGTGTCCAGCTTCGTTGTATCTCGGGGCGTTTTCCCTTTGGATCGGGTTCGTGAGAGAGACCAGGGATTTGTTTCGTGTAGAGAGAGTTTGTGCCCAGATTCGGCGTAGCCACTTAGATTTTAGATGTTTTTTTTTAGATTTTGTACAGGGAAGGAGTTCCTGATGATACCTACTTTATATTCAGGAAAGTTGGCTCTGCTAGGTAAGGTGTCCCTAGGTTAATAATGCGAAATCTCTATAAGATATTCAGAAAATAAGTCTCTGCTAGGGTAGGTATTCCTAGATGTGGGCGAGTGCCAATGGAATGAAAGTCACTTCTTACAAAAGCTATTAAGCTATTAACACTTTATTTAAAATATTTACAAAACGGAAAAAACAATTTTCCTTGTTTCTTTAGTTTAAAGTTGGATTTTAGCAAGCATTTTTTTGTAGTTAAGACGTGTTACTAGTTAGGATGTTGTGGTTAAATAGTCGCGGCGGACTGAGTAATGATAGGTAAGTCGCTAGGGACAGAAATCGATACGTTGAACGAGCACGGTAAACTGTTCGAACTTTACTTTTTGTTAAATGCGCGATGGCAAAAATGATTTAGAGCGTTTTGACTTGGTACAGCCAAGGAAGCAGATGCAGTGGCATGGTTATAGAGATAACGTTCACGGCACACGCATCCAACTGGACTTTCACTTGAACTTCCTTTGAGCGCGCTGAGCTCATGTTTCGTTGGGGACTTAAGACTTAAGCACAGGTCTGGAAAGGTCCCCCGACATTCATCTCGGCTCGATAGCGTAACATTGCGCACTATTGCATCAGAAAATGTGAAAAATTGGAAATGAATATTATATGACTGTTTCGGCCTTAAAAAGAGGAATTGTTTGATGTCTGAACGAAGTTTGAATCGATTTGATTTTTGAAGTTATTGATGATAAGTATTTGAATAGATTATATAATTTTGAAACGACCCCGTAAAGTCCTCCTGAAGGTTTGGCACCTAAAGTTGATATGAGAACGTTCCGATAGGTCCGCGGTGAACGAAATGGAAGTAAGTTTTGATGACAATGGGGAACGGAAGTACTGGTATTTTATTGGAACATTATGAATGGAAATTGATTGTATTTTGATATCTAAGACGCGAAATCGAATGAATGGTGGACCCGAAAGTAAAGATAATTTATAAAAAAATTGTGCGAGTGAAATAAAATATTTTGACTGTGGGTATGGAAAGTAGTTTTGATGTATTTTAAGCTCATGTAGGGGCGGTCTTTTTTAGGGCGTTATTTGATAGTGTTTGAGCTGTAGAATGATAGGTTTGAATGTTTGAGTGATGTTATTAATAGATTTGGGTTATTTGAGAATTATCGGTGATTCGTGAAACTTTTCTAGATTCAAAATAAATTATGTTTGTTGATAGAGCATTGATTTTTAATACAAAATATTGTTATTTTTCTAAGTTTAACTACTTTCTAATACTAATTTCGCTGACTTTGTATTTCCATTTAAAGCTTCTTTTACTTCCGCACTCATAAAACATTTACAAATGAATTTCGTTTTTCAGCAGTCTCCGATGTACCAGTGTGAGGAATAACATAAAAACATTTCACACTTTAGGCAATGAATCACAGAAGATTAGTAACGATATGGGTTGCAATATATTATTGCGGCGCGAGGTGCTCATTGCGATTCTCCAACGCTCTCAAGATACATTCAGGAAGGCTCTTGAAAAGTTATGGTCATTACTTTGTTTTCCTTTATCGGTACACGCATACGTTATTTCATCTCTTTCATTTATTCTTTATACATAATGTCAGCGCAATATACTGCACAAAGAAATTATTAAATAAAGACTGAGTTCAAGAAGTGGCCAAAACTTAACATTTCGTTACTTAGGAATTCTCGGGAAGACATCCATAGATGATTTAGCCCAGACGGTATCTGCTTAAAATCACGTACGTTTGGGTAACTCGGGTAGTATGGCAGATTTTCAGCTTAATCGCACCTAAAAATCATAAGAAATGATAATTTCACTATGTGCTAGTTTCAAAACGTGAACGTAATTTTTTATTAAACAAAATGTGAACAAATTCCTGAATAATCCGATTTTTCTTCCTATTTTTTTCATATATCTCAGTAAGGGGATGGTTGCTCAGCGCACTAGAGTGTCTGGCTAGAAAATTTACATTATCGAGGACAAAACAGAGATGATTACATTACACAGAAAATTTACTAACACGAAGACATTTACCAAAATAAAGATAAACAATAAAGATATTGAGAAAAAGGGCAGAGTCAAGTATCTAGGGCTAACTCTGGATACGAGGCTCTACTTTGAATCCCACATCACAAACACTTTACAAAAAACGCACAGCACAGCAACACCATTTCGGATGCGCAGTGCTCACGATTACAGACATTACAAAATAAATTACTGAGACTTTCACTTAACGAAAACAGATATACTCTGATCGCAGAATTGCATGAGAGGCCTAAGATACCCTACATTAGACAATATATCAATGACACTTCCCAAAAATTTTTCACCACAAAAATTCAGCGATTGGAGTTGACACGAAACCTGACAGACAGAAGAAGACATAATGACTCAAGACATGCACATAAGTTGCTCCACCAAAATCTGCCCATCTACGACATGGTAGACTAACGGTGGAGCAGCACCATAACATGCACACGACACATACAGGCACACAGACTAACCTACCCCTTCTACCCCCCTCCTACAACACTTTTGACTCCGCACTTACAGTGCTTAGAAAATTCCTTTAAGTTATTAATTTGTACAAAAATATTTTAAAATAGAATTTATTTTTAATTTGCTTTTAGACTTTAAAATTTAAAACAGGTTTTTACAATTTAGTTTCCTGTATGAACATATACCTAAATATAACTCTCTATGTAAATTTTGCTTTCACATTATGTAACTATTTTCACAGGAGAAAATGCAAAAATCGCTCAAACTTGTAACAGGAGAGCAGAATAGCTAGCAGATTAATTGAGACATTTGTATTTATTGGAATTCGGTTGCCAACAGGGACCTGATATGTTAGAACAGAAGTGTGATTAACTGTTAGGGACAACATGTTACTGTATGCACGTAGTGCAGGATTATAACAATTGTTTACCCTTAGACAAATACAATAAATATAATAAATGAAATGAAATGCAATGATAATACTCAATAAAAAGATTTTAATTGGTATTGGTAATTGGCTAGAAAACTGAGTTGCCTAGCGAAGTGGGTTCGATTCCCGCAAGGCAAAACAATTTTTCATTAAAAATATTGCCCCAAAAGTGGTTCGGGGTCCACATTAAACAGTAGGGCCTCGTCTCTCTTTACTTAGCTCTTTTATAAGTAATAAAATTTTCAACTTTCTAAATGCTTTAGTTTAGCCTCAGCAACATTTTGAAAATTTGCAAATTTTCCGTTCGATTTTGATGAAATTTGGTGGGAAGATTTATTATATAAAAAGTTTTCTTTAGCCAAGTATGAAAGTCCTACGTATAATATAAGTATTTGAAAAAAAATCCACAAATAACTTTCTATTTCAATTTTTTTTACTATTTTTGTTATTTTTGCAATAGTAAAAATGAATTTTTGGATTCAACTGTCTCTTATATAAAATTTAATTACAAAACTTTTTCAATTCTGTAACTTTTCTCTAAAAGCAATATTTATTGAGATATATGAAAAACTAGGAAGAAAAAAACGGAATTTTTAGGAATTTTTTCACATTTTGTTTAATAAAAAATTACATTCACGTTTTGAAACTAGCGCGTAGTGAAATTATCATTTCTTATGATTTTTAGGACCCAAAAATCTGTCATACTGCCCAATTCACCCAACTTTGGGCTAATGGAAGTACGAATGCTTCGATACGCCGACCGTCTAGATAATCTATCTGTTACCCAGTTGCCAGTGTTCGAGTTGGGAATCGAACCTAGTATACGATAGACAGTTGAACAAATATACATACAACACAGTCTAGCCCTCTGTGCTTATCGTCATTTCAATAATCGCTAAGAAATATTTTGTATTCGCATTCCGTTGTTGGGCTACTGATCTAATCAACGGCTAAGATGAGCGTCGACCAGTTTATTAGCTCTATCTATAATTTTAATTCAACTTATCTTTATAAAGAAAAATTATTCTAAAAATATTTCTTCTTAGCCTTCTCGTATAATGCTTAAGTCTAATTTTGAAGGGGCGTGTAAACAATTAGTAACTTGGCGTAACTCTTTAGGCGTAGGTAGTTGCCGGAATTGAATTTCATTTCCTGCAATTTAGAAAAGCCTGTTCCTCTGTTTATACAAGGCTGAAGAGGCCGTTGCCCGAATTCACTTTTCATCCCCTGTTGGCACTAACCCAAGTTCTAAACGCTATTATGTGAGAAGAGGGTACCTGTAAGGGTCTGTATTATGTGACCGATAAGAAGGCTTACGTCGGCCACGAGATATAATGTATAGGATCAATTTGTGTCCTTTGTTCTTTAAAAAACAAGAACAATACTTTCGTTATTGTGTGAAAAATGTGGACTTGCTAAGATAAAACTTATGGTCGAATTGTACTTGACAAATTTATGGCATTGGCGTTCCAATTAATCCTAACAAACTAGAGCTACTGTCAATAAATTAAGATACGTACACAATACTTGAGAAAAATTAATCTGATTAATTTTTTACAATATATATATATATATATATATATATATATATATATATATATATATATATAAGAAATTTTAATTTAGTTATGTTTATTAATGTTAGATTACTAATTATTAGTATGACTAAAAATAATATCAGGGGGCATAGCCGTAACAGAAGCTCGGTTATCCCTACATATTCTTTAGTAAATATTGAAGGGTATTGACTTGTAAGAAATTACCGGAATAGAAGAGGCGGGAGGGTGTGTGTTTATATATCAAATCAGTTAAATTTTAAGTTTATTGAACGCAATGATAATATTGAACAATTTTTGATTTCTGCTGAGGTATTTGAAGATATTACCATATATATGGGGTAGTTTATAGACATCAAACTAGAGACTGGACGCTAGAGGTTGAGGAATTGGTGCAATTTTATACATATATGTGAAGGATTGTAATATTGGGCGATCTAAACTTAAACTTGCTCGATATTGATAGCTCCAGTTATATAATTTTAAAATACAATATTTTATAATAATAATAAAACTGACAGCCATATGTATGTCTCAGGGCCAGTATACCAATCTCCAGTTTTTACCTAGCGGATAATTTCTTTCGATACAACTGTATTGATAGAGTTGTATCGAAATTGTCTCCATTTTATGTGAAATTTAACAGAAGGTGAATAAATTTGCCATCATAGAAAGAGAAAGAGATTAAAATCAACCTTCTTATAGTGAATGGATGTTAAATATAATTTCTGTCTTATTAAAAATGTCTGAATCGAAGGAGTTCAAATTTGAACGTGTACAAACCCACGTTAGAGCCAAGTGTATTTTGTAAAGAATACAACGAAATTTTTCGTGTTTTTTACTCAGAATTTTTTCTTCTTTTGATTTAATGATAATATCGTCAACGTCATTTTTTACAAAAGCAATTTCCTCACATGGCAACACTTAGATAGAGTAAAATTAGGTCTTGGGATTGAGAAAGTTTTCAAATTATTTCTAACGCGATGGAGTCCATCGCTATTGAATTTTAGAAGATACTAATTGTTTGAGAAATCCAACCATGTTACCTGACTGAAAATTTTGCTCATATTTTAACTTATAACTTGCAGTGGTAAGAGATTCGAACAAAAAATTACCTGCTCTTCCGCTTGCATTGCGATGATATCCCACTTGTTGGCTAAATTTTTCTTCAAGTTACTCAAAGCTTCAAGTTCGTAATCTTCCAGTCCATGTCTCTGCTTATTTCTAAGTGTCCTTTTGGCTAAATAAATGGCGTATTCTACATTATCAGGTGGTCTGTTTTGCCAAGGCCAATAATAAGGAGACTAGAAAACGATGTTTATTAAACTAAAGTATAAGTTTCAATATAGAAATATTTACCTGGAATCTATATAACGAGCTATCATCTTTAACTACCAAATTTTTTGAGTCACTTATAGGAAAAAAGTAACCATATTGACATAGTTGATTGGCTATATTGAGCGCCTCTGAAATAACGGAGGCATTTAGATGTTTACACGAAATTATTTTCTAAACAGCACTTACCGGATTCTTCGATTCCAAGACGCTCCATTAACCATTCAATCAGGTCATACCCTGAAAATAAAAAATATATAAAATAATTTATGCTTTTGTATTATGTACACACATATGTATATAGTGCTTAGGACCTCGATATCTCGAGCTCTAAGGTAGCTAGAAATTTTTAAAAAATTGCAAGTAAATTAGATAAAAAAGTTTATAACTGGATATTATTTTCGAATATACAGGGCGAGCCAAGGCGAAGCTACGGGACCAAGTGCCTAATTTTAAATGGAATGCTATGTATATCAGTACATTTTTTTAAGCCTCTTTCTAGGCTCTATTCATCCCATATTAGTATTGAATATCTCCCAACCACTTGGATATAATAAAATTTTTTGTTGAAATAATGCAATCTGCAGATGAACATTAAAAAAAATCGCCAGTCACAATTTTTTTAAAGAATAACTTTTGTGAATAAATACCAGTTACGAGACATCTAGTTAATGATTTTGAACCATTTTCATTTCCTAAAAATGTACAGGGTGGCCAAAAATGATTTTTCAATTAAGAATCTTTTCAATTGAATTTTCTCATTTTTTTCAAATGGAACTCCCTATATATTTCTCGACTATGTGATGTAGAAATGAAAAACAAACATGTTTTGTAAGTATTTTCCTAGGGCTAATTGCAACCAATTTCGTTTTATTGAGCAATAATTACAAAATTCAAAAATAAACTTAAGAAAAAAGGTTTCTTGAAATAACTCAACAGAAATGTTCCACATGTTGCCATTTTGATTGGCACATATCTCTATGCGCTTTTGAAATGAGGTTCCCATTGTTGCTAAAACTGCCGGTGTGATAGATGTAAAGGCAGTTATTATTCTTTCCTTCATATTTTGTACTGTTGTTGGTGTGTCTCTACATACAATTTCTTTCACGTATCTCCATAAAAAGAGATCCATTTTTGTAAGATCTGGGGATCTAGCAAGCCATTTAGTGGGTCGATTTATTTCAATCCATTGATTAGGGTAGGTATTATTTAAGTGGTCTCTAACTGCATTTAAATAATGTGGTGGAGCACCATCTCGCTGAAACCACATCCTATTTCGAATTCTTTCAGGGAGATTTACCAATAATTGTGGCAGAAAAATGAAAATAAATAGCTCCAGTCAATGTACCATCAAAGAAATGTGGTCCTATTACATGTTCTCTAATAATTCCTCCCCAAACGTTTATAGACCGTCTGTGTTGGTTATCAAGTTGCATAAAAAAGTGAAGATTTTCCAAAGCATGATAATGAAGATTGTGCCTATTAACAAATCCATTTTTATGAAAAGTTGCCTCATCACTGAATAAAACTGTATTGAAGAAGTTGGTTATCAGATAATTCCTGGTGCATTTGAATATGATATGCATGCAACTTATTTGTTTTTAAGATTCGACCCACAGACCGTCTACTTATTCCTGACTTCTCTTTGACTAACATGGAGATTCTCAACCGTGGCCAGCACCACAGAAAACTTATTTTCTTCGTTCACCACACGTTTTATTCTTTCGCTTTTTTTACTTTCGACATTTCCAGTTTCTAGAAATCTATCGAGAAGATTTTGGAAGCTACTAACATCAGGGATCCTTCTTTCAGGATAACGTTGGTGATAAATTCTATTGGCAAGTAAACAATTTCTGTCTGACTCGCCCAAAATAAAAGTAATTTCTACAAGTTCCTCTTTATTAAAATTCATATTGTAAAATTCCTAATAATTTAAATTCAATACAAATTGTAACGAATGGTAAGTGTGATAAATGCTCCTTTGTACACGACAATTTATACCAAACTGAGGTTTTATTGCTTGTCGAAAACAGTTAAAAAATGTACAAAAAAAACATTAAAGTTTTTCTTAAAATCCGTAATTGTGACAGTGGTGAATTTTTAAATATCCATTTGCAGATTGCATTATTTCAACAAAAAAATTCATTACATCCAAGTGGTTGGGAGATATTCAATGCTAATATAGAAATGAATAAAGCCTGGAAATACGCTTCAAAAAATGTATGTTCGAAAATAATTTCCAGTTATAGACTTTTTTATCTAGGTTAGTTGCAATTTTTAAAAAAATTTTTAGCTATCCTAGAACTCGAGATATCGAGGTCTGACGCATTATTGCCCCATCCTGTATATGGAAGCGTAGTGAGTCACGTCAAACAAACTATGGACCAAATAGAATAGGAAGGGCCACAAGTTGGACCCTTGTGTGACTCTACTAATAGTTAACATTCATTTTAATAACAAATATTACAATCTACTCTCAGATAAGATCAAAAGTTTAAATAGAAAAACGGCACTTATTAGAAACGTATTGAGGAGTAACTGGCTGGATATGAATGAATATACATAAATGCAGATGAACTGTGTTTTGACAATGAAAAAACGTATGTATAAATGTATAAAGGTAGATATTATTCTCTGTCCTTTCTCTTTATTAGTTTTCCTACCAGATGTATACAGCGTTTTGAAGTTATGACCCCTCTTCACTACTTTAAAAAAATCACATTTTTATGCTCTATTTTCAAAATTTACTCAAAAATAATGTATGTGTCCTACTTCAAATATACTCTATTAATTTAAGGATCGCGAAACAGAACACCAACTCAAAGTCACTGTCAGCCGAAAATTTAGCATAAATTGACATACAGTAAGATGTTAATCCCTATTGGACTCAAATAAAGGACTCACAGAATGTCGACTTAATCAATAGCTTTAACAAAATAAAACATGAGGTACAGAGAGAGATCAGGAAAATCAAAAATGACTCTACTAATAGTTAACATTCATTTTAATAACAAATATTACAATCTACTCTCAGATAAGATCAAACATTTAATTAGAAAAACGGCACTTATTAGAAATGTATTGAGGAGTAACTGGCTGGATATGAATGAATATACATAAATGCAGATGAACTGTGTTTTGACAATGAAAAAACGTATGTATAAATGTATAAAGGTAGATATTATTCTCTGTCCTTTCTCTTTATTAGTTTTCCTACCAGATGTATACAGCGTTTTGAAGTTATGACCCCTCTTCACTACTTTAAAAAAATCACATTTTTATGCTCTATTTTCAAAATTTACTCAAAAATAATGTATGTGTCCTACTTCAAATATACTCTATTAATTTAAGGATCGCGAAACAGAACACCAACTCAAAGTCACTGTCAGCCGAAAATTTAGCATAAATTGACATACAGTAAGATGTTAATCCCTATTGGACTCAAATAAAGGACTCACAGAATGTCGACTTAATCAATAGCTTTAACAAAATAAAACATGAGGTACAGAGAGAGATCAGGAAAATTAAAAATGGATAGTAGAAGAAAAAGGCGAACCAAGTTCAAAACCTCGCAGAGCAACACATTACTAGGAACTTCTTTGAAGAGATCAAAACGCAGATGTTAAAATTTTAAAAATTTAAATATAAATGTATAATTTTACTTCTACTTTAAAAGTTTTTAATTTCCACCACAAAAAATCAAAACCAAATGAAAGACAATTTTATGAGTTCTGATTTACATTAGTCGCTCTTATTTTAAAATTTTAAAAATCTAATCTAATAGGTGCTGCTTACTAGTAGGAAATAAGATACTATTAAGAATCACAAGGATAATTACACACAAAACCCTTGTAGACTCTCTAAAAAAATGATCAGCAACTGCTTAATATCTTCAAAAGGAAACTTTTACGGAAGATCTTTGGAGTAGTAAATAATACAGACTATATAAAAGAGTGCTGCCAAATATTTCAGACATCATAATGACAAAGAAGGTGGGTCATGTAATGAGAACAATAACATGGACAATGGAATCTTTAAAAGAAAACCAATGGGAAGCAGGAAAGGAGGAAGGGCGCACCTCAGATGCCAATAAAATGGATAACTGAAAAGCGGTGTCACAAAATGGAACACAATGGTGGAGGTTGCTGCGGGAAATTAGGGCTCATGTCAGGCTGTAGACTAATGACTGTGATGATGAGGTTAATTTTTTTTTTTTTTTAACATTTATTTAACGTCGGTCTATTTCCGCTACCGAGGCCTATCACCGACGCCTGTAGACGAGCTACCCCTAACCAGAAATTTTGCCGAACATCTTCCCTTAAGAAGAGTAGGGATCTTTTACTTGCCTAACATTTAATAGACAAAGGACCGACGGCTTTACATCCCCTCCGAAGGATGGTATATCACCTACACAACTCTCGCCTAAGGTTGCATAGCTTCCGCGAATACACTGATATACAAGCCGCTGGAAGATATGTGAGGCGAGGACACGGTCTTCTTTGAAACGGTCGCCCATCCAAGTACTAACCGCGCCTAACGTTGCTTTACATCGCATATCGAAGTATGTACATAGTAAAGACGCATCTACGCTCGCCCCGGGTTAATTTCAAATACGCATTTCTCAAGGTAAAAAATCCTTTTATGCTTATATTATAATATAGTTGAAACATTGTAATATAACTTTATATAATGCATTTTTTCGAAATAACTTCATGGGCGAAGGTAGAGAAAAATATTGGGAAGATGGGGCGAGGTAAGGCAGGGTGAGGGAATAATACATGTTATACATGTTTTAACCGCCTTCCACATCATTTGAATGACCTCCTCAAGTCTAGACATGTGTGAGTAAATGAGACGGGGCCCTACAGTTTATAGTGGGATCTGAACCATTTCTTGAGGGGGTAATTTACAATTGAAAATTACTTTGCAGAATGTGGAACTCCAACCTACTTCGCTAGGTATGCTCAGAGAGAAAGCTAGACGCACTAACCGCTGTGCTACCGTCCCTCGAATATAAGAAAATATAGCGTGATGGAGACGTAGTGGAAAAGTCTTTGCAATGTAGAAGACAGTGGGAGGAAAATATGGGAAGATGATCGCGAGGTAGAGGAGACAGTGGGGCAAATGGTGCGATAATAGGACAAGACAGTGGAAATAATGTGAGGGAACCACAAGAACATAGCCGTGGGCATAAACTAGTCTATCAGACACAGTGGCTAGTTCATAGAATGAAGTCAACTTTATGGTCATCTCTTACCTAAGAATCATCTAAATATTTGTATAATGTAATATACTTCTGACAGATCGATATAAATCTCAAATTGTGCAAATAATGTGTTAAAAAATACCGCATAAAAGTGTATAAGAAACGCATGCAAGAGGAACGCATAGAATGTTGTAATGCAGGATATATCTTAATATCGTAGGAATACGCATGAATATTTACCCATAAAGGCGGCAGGAATTGATGTTAGGAATAACTTCTGGGCTCTTACAGGAACGCCCCCGTGCTCCGTGTCCTGCATCTCTCGCACCAGCCCCTCCATCTGCAAAAAAAGATTCGATTAAAGGTTATTGTTAAAACAGTATGGCGGATAATGTAATAAATTGCAAAGGTTACTTTCAATTCACCAAAACCTTTAACCATATTTGTGAAAATAAGTAAATTAAACTTGTCAGCTATTAATCAGTAAAGAAAGCACTATATCCAGTAGGGTTTTTAAAACATAGCCTAGAATATTTCATGATCGGGAGGTGATTAAAACTGAAAATCAGTCTTATTGGTCTCCCCATGATGTTCACTTGGTTAGTGAAATACACGTCGAATAGTGTATTCGAGTGTAGTGTTAGAATGTTTTGGCATCTTGTAAACGTGGTTTTTAGACAACAAAGATATTGATTTGTGAAAAATAGCCCTCATACTAAAACGCCCGCACTGCAAAGACATAGACCCAGCGTACGCATCATAAAAGTTGAAGGAGGTTTTCAGAAAATTCAGTAGTTCTTGGTCAATTCTGTGTTGCCCACAGAATACATAGCCATTTTATCGGTAAGTTATCATTAGCTTTCCTCCTTTTGATAACCGGTGAAAATTTATTGGGATCGGTTTTAATATTATTTTCAATGTCAGGACAATGTACCTTATACAGGGTGTTGCATCATAAGAGGGACATAGCTTAATAGGAGGTAGAGAACATCAGTGGTAACCGGAACCTCCCATAGAAATGTCTCATTGGGCCTTCATTACGAAGTTACAGGGTGTTAAATAATTTTTGGCCAAACCTGTTTTTTGTCATAACTTTGACAGGGAATGAAATAACGGATTCATATTTGGTACGGCTAATGTACTAACGAGCCCCAAGAGGTACATGTATAAAAAAAATATATCCAGGTCCGGACTCACTATAATTTATGTTTCTTCTTTGCATCAATAAAACATCACCCTGTATATATTTTTTTGAAATTTCGATACCATATTCGAAAAGAGCAAGAAAAAACAAACAAAATGGCCTATTTTATTTTTTTGTTACACCTTCGTGGTTATTTAAATACGTTGTTAAATGTGCGAGAAAATGGATTACAGAACCCTATTAAATGAGAGGCACGTGAAATAAATAGTTTTATAACTAAAATTTGTAAAAATTCTATTGAGCCTAGGTGGTCTGGGTGAATCCTAATTCCGGTACGTTTTAAAGGTCCATTTTGGTAAGAAACTGTGGTCCTAATAAGTAATCGGGTATGAAATAACAAAATTTTTAATCAATCACAGTAGGCTTGTTCAAAGAATAAAAGTGACAGATAATTTAAACCATTTAGGCCTAAGCAACCAGTTACTTTGATCAAGAAAATCATCAACATTTTATACTTAATAAAAATTGGAAAAGAGAACAAACTAAAATCTAAATAAATAAAATATTTTCCATTCAATTAACAATAAATAACAAAACAATAACTAAATGTGTTTAAAAATAAAACGTAATTGACACTAAAGTAAATTTTCAAAATGTCCTCCCCCACATTCTGTGCATTTTCTTGCGCGTTTAGAAAGGTCACCAATTGCTCGACGTATCATTTCTGGATTATTCCGTATTTCGTCGCAGGTTGTAACGATGCGCTGGATTAAATGTTGTCTACTTTCAATTTCAATGCTATAAACCTCGTTTTTTAAGTGGCCCCATAAAAAGTAATCACAAGGGTTACAATCAGGAGATCTTGGTGGCCATTCATGTGGACCCCCGCGTCCAATCCATCTATTAGGATACACATTGTTTAAGTGTTCTCTTACTTGAAAGTTAAAATGTGGTGGGGCCCCATCATGCTGAAACAACATGCCTCTTATACCGATATTTTCTAACATATTCGGTAAAATGTTTTGAAGAAAATCAAAGTAAATTTCACCATTCAATCTTTCTTCAAAAAAATGTGGCCCTATCAAATGTCTATTCACAAGTCCGACCCAAACATTTACAGAAAACCTGTGTTGCGAACGGCGTTGGCGTACCGCATGTGGGTTTTCCTGTGCCCATTTATGATTATTTCGTGAATTGTTTACTCCATCCCTTGTAAATTGTGCCTCATCCGTAAATAAGGTTCTGTAAATGACTGGGCGATGGTTAGACAACCAATGACAAAATGCCAGGCGGGGGATATCGTCGCCTTGTTGAAGACGCTGTACCTGCTGGATATGATATGGATGGTAACGTTCTCTTTTTAGGGTTCTCCATACTCGCCAATGAGGAATATCAGTTACCAAACTAATTCGTCTAGTGCTCATATTTGGGTTTTCTTGAACTACGTTTATAATATTGTTTTGTTCCTGCACACCTTGTTGTAAAACACGCTCCACAACTGCAGAAGTAGGAAACTTTCCGTGTTGTCTTGCATACTGGAACACCGTACTAAAGGTTTTATGATTAGGGCATCGACGACCAGGAAAACGCAGCCGATATTCTCTTTCCGCCGACCTACCATTTCCATTACAGAAACCATAGATGAATATTATGTCAGCATATTCCACGTTTGTAAATTTTATTGGCATAGTTAAAATATTTTCACAAGTTTTCACTAACTAAATGCGGATTATTGACACATTAAATTACTAACAAACAATTATTCAACTGTTTAGGAGATTTCTTTTTATTATCTGTCACTTTGAACAAGCCTACTGTGATTGATTAAAAATTTTGTTATTTCATACCCGATTACTTGTTAGGACCACAGTTTTTTTACCAAAATGGACCTTTAAAACGTGCCGGAATTAGGATTCACCCAGACCACCTAGGCTCAATAGAATTTTTGCAAATTTTAGTTATAAAACTATTTATTTCACGTGCCTCTCATTTAATAGGGTTCTGTAATCCATTTTCTTGCACATTTAACAACGTATTTAAATAACCACGAAGGTGTAACAAAAAAATGAAATAGGCCATTTTGTTTGTTTTTTCTTGCTCTTTTCGAATATGGTATCGAAATTTCAAAAAAATATATACAGGGTGATGTTTTATTGATGCAAAGAAGAAACATAAATTATAGTGAGTCCGGACCTGGATATATTTTTTTTATACATGTACCTCTTGGGGCTCGTTAGTAGATTAGCCGTACCAAATATGAATCCGTTATTTCATTCCCTGTCAAAGTTATGACAAAAAATAGGTTTGGCCAAAAATTATTTAACACCCTGTAACTTCGTAATGAAGGCCCAATGAGACATTTCTATGGGAGGTTCCGATTACCACTGATGTTCTCTAACTCCTATTAAGCTATGTCCCTCTCATGATGCAACACCCTGTATACAACTTCAATCTACACTTTGATATAGGTTCTTAATAATTTAAACACTCCTAGTACAAGGAATCTTTAAAGTCTTGTGGCCACACTATGTTTCAATTTAATACTTTTAATTATATTGGAATTATACCAAGGTGCTATTTTAATTATCATTTTAAAGAACTAAAAAAAATATATAATAGCCATTACTTCATTTGGACAGATTTTCTCGTATTGTGTAGAGATCAAAGTACTGTCAATCTTAATAAATAAAAAGTAATTAATCTTTAAAATATATAATCAACAATTCTTTTAATGACAATGTAATTTCTTAACATTAATATGAGCAAATAATTAAACCAAGCTTTAAACGATATTTCCAACACTAAAAATGACAAATTATGAGCCCGACCCTGCTTTGCGGCCCACGAAGCAATATCGCCGCTACGCTGCTGCCATGTAGTAGCAAAACGCCCAACTATTTTACACGAAATTTGACATATTCGTATTCGACACAATACTTTAATAGGGGCAAATATTATGCAGACTTTTCACTTTTTTCATGTTATTCTATTTTATACTCGTATCGTATCGTATTATATTTTATTTGAATATATAAGTCCCTTTGTAGAATATAGAACAATTTATGGTGAATTTGGGACGAATGAGTGGTACATTCACGTTGAATAATCAAGGAGGAGAAAGTTTTGGAAACTTAATTTTAACTAGGATTAGACTATAAACTATAATAAATAGGTCCTTGTCTTAAGTTTGCTAGTTTACATAATGAAATCAATTCTGAATTATGTTGGTGCGTTTTTAAGAATTGTGTAAAATAAGAATGAGGATATTTAACGCACTATTTGACCTTGGTAACGCACAATTAAAAATTTTTTGTAGACAACATTTAGAGAAATTTCTGTAAACTTATATTCTAGATGCATTAGGAAGCCGACACCTGTTTTCCGTTACAACATTGTAAACAAACGATTCTGTCAATTCACGTCCAGCCTGCATTTTCCCTTAATCAATTTGTCGTCAGTTGTAAGGAAATAGCACAGCCATTAAAATACATTGAAGGCAATCTCAAATACTTCACGGAAGTTTAATCGCTTCTTTAGAACATTTCTTGACACCAATTTAATTAGTTTTATTAAACGGAAGGTCGCAGTGTGCGGACGAATTAGTGCAATTGAAATTCCTTTTTCTGGTAAACTATTTGTGTTATGTAAGAACGGAGCACGCATGTTCATAAAAGGGTGAGAACGTGAGAATATGAAGTGGAGCTGTACGTGAACGAATTCCCATGTTGCTTCTGTTCGGGCTTCGCACATTTTTAACTCATTGTAGTACCTTGAAATTCTGTACAATTTACTTTGAAAGATATTAAACATATTTAGAGAGTTACCTATAAATTTTATAGAACATGTAGGGGGATTTGATTTAACTTAAATGTACATAAAATGTTATAATATCTTTTTTATTATCAACGTCTCCCATTTTGCTTGGAACCATCCCTATAAAAAGTTTATTTAATATCCGATTTAGATATATATTTTTTAAATATAGATCTTTGAAAAGCGCATCTTTGTGTTATATTAAATTTTACAGAACATAATAGCGTGACCTACTATGATTTTTTTCTGGTCAGAAAATGGTGATATCTTATTAGCGATTTTTCTATTTCAAATCTGAGTGCGCCACTGGATTCAGCAACTTTCTAAATGTTTTTGTACCAAATTTCATAGAAATAGTCGTATTTTTGAATTTTTCCTGAGGGAAATAAAAATTGCCGAAGAAAAGACCCCCCCCCCCCCCCCCGCACAAAATATATGGATTTTGGGTCCCGGTCAAATTGTCTGAACTTGTGATATGTTATACTTCATACCGTCCTGGTCAAAAGTTCCCATAGGCACAAAGGCTAAAAATGAAGAGTTTTCGAGATATGAAGTAAGGACTGACAATAGACCGTTTTCCGAATCTCAAGAATTCATATTAACTTGAAAAGTAAGACTTTTCGCTAAAAATTCTGAATAATTAAATTGTAGGTAATTAGATGGGATAAGAACTCTTATTTTGCTGTCAAATGTCAAATACACAGCTTTAAGATTCTGTTTATGTTATTTCCATAGATACTTACTACTTACACAGAACATAGAACTGATGATATTTTCTTTTAGATAATGTTAAGTTTGTTAAGTTCTTCTTTTAACATTGGTAGCCAGGTTGTACAAATATCTACAGAACAATTCGATACGCACTTATCTTCATTTAATAAGATTATTGCTGATTAATTTTTCTTTTTTTGGTATCTGTTTCTTTTGTTCAAATTTTTGCTGAGTCCCAGTTTATTTTATGTCCGTTTTCCCAAGCATGTTCACAAATCTTTGATTTCTGAATTTAATTCTTTCTAATGTAATTCTTGTGCTCATCCAACCTCACACTGAAAGGTCTGGATGACTCACCCACATAACATTTATCACATTCGCACGGGATATTGTAAATACAGTTTTTTGAATTCTGCTCCCTGTTTATCGGTTTTGTTTTTGTTAAAACAGATCTTAAAGTGTTCCCCGTTTGAAAACGGAAAGAGATTACTTTCCGAAACGTCAGCAAAATACATTATTTCTGTGTTTATTCCGATTTATATTATTTGCAAAACATAACCTCTGACTTTTCCTTTGGCGTAAACGTCACGGGCGCAGAGGCTTTTTTCCAATAATTCTATTATTTTGTAGATTCGGTGATTTGTCTTGAAGAGGATAATAATACATGTGGTAGAAAACCCAAATAATAGAAAAGAATAGTAAACACAACTTGCCGGGGGCTTGGCACGCTCCCTTATTTATACTAGTGATGGGGCACGACGCTCGCTGAGAGCTGGAAAAGCCGGAAAGGGAGCCAGGCAATCATATGGGGCTCGAATGATGAAATATTGCGCAATGTTTGCTGAAAATTTGGAAATTTGAGTCGAAAATTATATCACCAAATCGGCTGTGAAAAATGTAATAATTTGGTATAAAAAGGTCAGCGGAATCTAATTTGGTTTTTGAATTATGAACTATAACTGTCTGAATAACATAATAAATTGAATTGGTCCCGTGAAGTAATATTGAGGGCTGTACTTTAATCCATATTTGATGTTATATTGTTATGTTAAGTCATGTTAATCCATACGTGATTGTTACATTATGCCATATTGAGGGTAATGTGTCTCGATGTTGAACGAAGCGAAAGTCAATTTTAGGGTAATGGTATGAAGTTAGCTGCAAGTTACCAGCATGCAATGGGAACACATAAATTTGACTTATTTTTAGGATGAACATTTTATGGGCTGACTGGAGAGATAAATGAAATGTGTTTTTAGATATTATCGGAAAGTTGAATTTGAAGTTGAATTGAAGAGCAAGGGGCTTGTAGAAACCTTTTGGAAGTAAAATAAAATATTCTGATTTGATGGTTGTGGAGTAATTTGAAAGTGATTTGAGATGATAGGGGGACTGTATTTTTTAGGGCGATCTTTTGTAAGTTTTCTACTGTATTTTGATATTGTAATGATTTTTTTTATAGATTCGGAATATCGAGGCGGCTGGAATTTTCTCGGAATTAATCAACGAAAATGGTGGTTATCGCGTTCTGTGAGTGTCTTAATGACTTTTTAACGGGTTTTGACCAGTTGACCTTTACGATTGAATTAATTGAGAAATTTTAATAATTTTTTGGTCGGCCATTTTGTTTAAATGGAAGATATACTATAACACCAAACCCATATATTTTATGCGGGGTCCTTTAACTGTTGCATAGGATTGTGTACTTTGAAAAGAATGCCTTGACTGAAATAACTTTCAAATGAATGATTCATTGTTGATGAGTAGATATTGATTATTTATATTCCTGCTTATTATCATAATTATGCTCGCGAAAAGGTTAGTTTTCCAAGAAAAAATAGGGATTATTAAAATTGTTGGTGATAATGTGAAATCGTCAAGAGAAGCTGCCCCAGAATTTAATACGAGAAATCCAAATCGACGGTCGCCACTTAACGACAGCACCGTTTGAAAAATAATAAAATGTTTTAATGATACCGATAGTGTTTCAGAAACAAATTCTAGAGGATCTGGCCACCAGAGGCTGCTTAATGATCTCGCTATTTTGGTATAATTTGACGAGAACCCTCGTTCAAGCTTGAGAAATGCTGCTATAAATTTAAACAAGTCTCGAAATACCTTGGAGGTGCCTTAAAAATCATAACCAAAAACCATACAAACCTAAATTTTTGCATACTTTGCAAGTAGGTGATGTAGGAGTAAGGTTTGAGTATTGCTTGTGGGCTCAAGGAGAGTATTTGAATGACTCAGATTTAAAAAAAAATCATCTATAGCGATGAGGCTACATTCAGCACAAACGGTCCCTCACAAAATTGTAGATTTTGGGTAGAGGAAAATCCCAATTGGGTAATCAACTGTAGAAGTGAATATTCAAAAAAAAATAAATGTCTGGTGTAGTATTTTGAACAAGCTTAAATGATCCCTATTACTTTAATGAAAATTCAAACAGTTTAAATTTACTGGAGCTTACATATATTTATACTGAATCTGGAGTTCTTGAGAATCTAAATGTAGAAAAAACAGATCAGTCGAGTCAGCCACGTGTGAATTACTGAATTTCGTTTACCATGAACTAGACAGTGGCAGATATGTTGTATCACTATTATTTGACCTGTCCAAGGCTTTGATTCTATGTGCCCAGACTTTTTAATTAAGAAACTTAGTAACTATAATTTTTCAGACAACATTGTTAGTTGGATCCAGTCATATCTTGAGGGTCGAAACATGGTCATTGATATTAATAGTATTAAGTCAGAAGTCCATGATGTTAAACTTGGTGTCCCACAAGAATCTGTTCTGGATCCGCTACTGTTTTCATTATTTATCAATGACCATCCAAACTATATTACTGAGGGATTAGTTACAATGTACGCTGATGACACGACTATAGACTTATCATCTGATACACCTCAACAGCTACGTATGTAAAGAATTAAATAAAACGTTTTACGCTATTCTTCAATTAACCAATTAAAACATACCTTAACTGATGGTGTACCGGTGAGAGGTAAGTGAATCCTCTCATGTGGTCAAATGCTACTATACACCAGGCACCATAAATATCTCCATGGTGTATAGCGACTTGCTATTTTGCAAGTCCCGAGAGTGGTGACCTTCAGCCCTTGGTGGACTTAACCTATACTGTTATTACATATGATTTGCAGGAAACAACTACTCAGCGGGCAAATACTCTGACCTGCATTGAATTATACCTTACAAATCATGAATGGTAGCCAATGCCATTTGTCAATTCCCCAACCAGACATAGATCGATTTCGAACTTATTAGTTCTCATCGGTATGCCATAGGTCATGGAACAGACAAATGACAGTGGCCAACCTGCTAGTTTTATACAAACTGATGTAAATGGTGTACCGGTGAGAGGTAAGTGAATCCTCTCATGTGGTCAAATGCTACTATACACCAGACATCATAAATGTTTCCATGGTGTATAGCGACTTGCTATTTTGCAAGTACCGAGAGCGGTGACCTTCAGCCCTTGGTGGACTTAACCTATACTGTTATTACATATGATTTGCAGGAAACAACTACTCAGCGGGCAAATACCCCGACCTGCATTGAATTATACCTTACAAATCATGAATAGTAGCCAATGCCATTTGTCAATTCCCCAACCGGACATAGATTGATTTCGAACCTATTAGTTCTCATCGGTATGCCATAGGTCATGGAACAGACAAATGACAGTGGCCAACCTGCTAGTTTTATACAAACTGATGTAAATGGTGTACCAGTGAAAGGATTCACTTACCTCTCACCGGTACATTTGGGGGGTTGCTGAATCCAGTGGCGTACTCAGATTTGAAATAAAAAATCACTAATAAAATTTCAGCATTTTCTGACCCGAAAAAAATCATATTAGGTCACGATATTGTTTTGTGAAATTTAATGTAACACAAAGATGTGCTTTTCAAAGATCTTATTTTAAAAAAATATCTAAATCGGACATTAAATAAATTTTAGGTGCTTCGTCAATCTAATGTATAATTGTTAATACCAACATTTTTGGTCTTGTGGCGTAACTACTTATTTGTAAGGTGAGGCAGCAACACAAATTTTTTTTATAAAATAATAATAATATTTTATAACAATGACCAACAAAATAATTATTGCAACAAACAAAAACAAACAAACAAAAATTATTTAGATAATCGGAAAAAACGTTATTTATATTCCCCATTTACAGACCCCATGACCCTATTAAAATTAGATTTATTTATGTTAAATGCTTTATGTGCCTTATTATTTTAGCAGCGTCGTTTTGAATCACCCGTATGTGGAGAAACATGGACTCCTAAAAATTTAAGATATCTCATGCTTAATAAAATATTTACAAGGCTTGTACAAGGATATATTTTATCAAATTTAATATGTTACATTTCAAAATAACAATTGTAATAGTTAAAATACAATAAAAACTTTGAAGGAAATTAATCACCACATATAGGTACTCATGTGTCGAGCTACATTCGGGTTCACTCATTGCGAAACGCCGTGATTTTGTGATGTATTACAACATTAACATGTTAATATATGCGACGGGCTTCACTTTTAATTAAACGAAACGCGGGGAGCATTAGTACAAATTACACCAAAGTAAAGTTTGCAATTTTGCTCTTAATTAAAAACGGTGAAGAAGTGAGGTCTGTACAAATCTACGATTAACGCTCATTTCGAGAGGCTTTGGAATGTGTCCAATAAGTATTAACGAGTGCTATAAATTTGTGAACTTGAATTGCAGTCAATCGGTAGATTGGAGTCGAGGAGATAGACAGCATACACTCATCTCCAATCGATCTTTAATCACATAATCCAATTTTTGTTATAATGTAGTACGAGTGGTTTATTTTGTGTTCCTTTTTAAGTTTCTTTTATATTTTTACTGAAAACGCGTTAAACTACTTATTAAAGTATGATGAGGCTCACTTTCAGTAGTTGTTACATCAACATCAACGGTTTTACAAATAAAATTGATCAACTATCGCTATTCATTGCAGATAAAAACTACTCGGTAATATATATGTATGTATTCTCTACACGAAACAAATGTTGAATTGCGTTAATTTAAACCAATACACCCTGGGCAATTATTTTTATAGAACCATTGGCAATAGAGGTGGTGTAACTACTTTTGTAAAAAATAACATTAAATATAAACCACTAAATTTACTCCATTACTGTAGTGAGTTTGATGCTGAATTCTGTGGCATTGAACTGTGGCTTAAAAACCATTGTTGTAACAGTATACAGATAATACCTGGCAGATTTTAATAATTTGTTAATTAAATTTGAGGATTTCTCATATATTTATTTGGTACATGCAAAAAGATTATACTACTGGGGGATATAAATCTACATTTTGAAGGGACTTCATCGTACCTGACCGATTTTGAACATCTGATTACATCTTTTGGACTGGATATAACCATGTTGGATTTTAACAGGGCAACTGTTTGCATAGATAATATATTAACAAACATTGACAACCATTTAAAACAGTAATTCTGGACACTAGTCTATCAGATCACTATGGGCTATTTATTACAATATAAGGTGACATTCAACCTACGGCTAAGACTGTCTGGAAAAGAAATATAACTGGACACGGTATTCAAAAATTGAGAGCATCGTTAATTGACATAGACTGGGGTACTATTACAGATACGTCCTATGATTTAAATTTTTTATCTAACTTTCTAGTGGACACTTTTAAGTCCCTAATTCAGAAATATTTTCCAATGAAAAGCCTATTTTTTGGCTTAGTGATGATTTACGTAACATGAGAGATATACTCTGTACCATTAAATAAGTGTATGACACTACACAAGATCCAGATGACAAAGCGGCTTTTACTTCATATCGAAAAAGATACCGAGATGCAAGTCGAACAATAAAAAAGCGAGTTTTGATCGACTCTGACAACAAATCTTGAGGCGGTTGGAGAATTATTAACAACGAAAAAAATTTCAACTCCATAAAAAATAACACAAAATGTAACATAGATCCCAATGTGTTTGTTAACTTTCTTGCTACGGTTGCTGATAATGTTATCAAAATTTACCTCCAAGCAATGAAGATGCTCTTAGTTTTTTAAATCATTCCCGTCAAAACATCTTACATTTTTTCTAGCACCATTTACTATTCTTGATGTGTTGGATGCAGTAAATAGCTTGATAAACATAAGTAGTCTAGATAGTTATGATCTGAATAGTAAAATTATTAAAAATGCAATAGATGTTATTATTGACCCATTAACAAGTTTAAGTAAATTTATATTTTAGTGAAGACTCTTTTCCAGACGTCTTTAAGGTAGCTAGAGTCGTGCCTATATTAAAAAGAGGATCCTGATAATCAGATAATCATTGCCCATATCTATTATTCCAGTGTTCGATAAGATAATTGAGATTATTTTCAAACTACAACTAACGAGATACTTTGAAAATCATTCCAGCATTCATAAGTGCCAATTTAGCTTCAGGAAATCGTGTTCCACAGTTGCATCTACTAAAGTTATGGGTGACATTGTTGGGGGTTTTGAGGAGGGTAAATATATGGCGATTACGCTAGTAGACCTTAGCAAGGCTTTCGAATGCGTCTCCCACAACCTTCTAACTAAGAAACTTAGCTTTTATGGTATAAGGGGCCTTTCACTAAATCTATCTACATAATCGTAAACAATGTGTAAAAAATGATAATCAAATGTCGAAACTCAGGACAGTGAACCCCAAGGTTCGATATTGGGCCTCTATTATTTATCATTTTTATTAATGCTCTTATTTTCTATCTTTTCCTAAATAAAATGGTTATGTATGCAGACGATGCTACCTTAATAAATAAAAATGACAAGTTAATAGCTCTACAAGCAGCTATACATGAAACTCAACATTATACTGAACACTGGTATAATAATATTCGGTAAGATCATATCGTTTCTCAAACGATAGTGATTATATTCCCAAAAAATCAAAAATGTTAACGAAAGAACAAATTGAAAAGTTTGTGATTGAAGTTCTTAATAAAACAAAGGTAGTTTTAGTTTTTGGTGTATTACGTATCAAAGATCAGTCTTGATGACATTGAAGACATGAGATCAACTTTGATCGTAAAAGTGTCCCAAGACGAAGATACCACGAACTTTACGAAAACTTGACCACATCTCTTAATGATACATTTTTCTTCATTATTCTTGAGTATTTACTGCATTAAATACCGAGAATTTACAAAACATATTATGTAGCGTCAAAAAAATTATCAAAGAAATGTTACTTAAAGAAGCTTATTATTCTGTCAGTGAATTCCTTCTAACCTAAAATAATTTTTCCTCTGCCATTGATATCACCTACTAGAAATATGTCAACCATACTACTATTATTATGTGTTTAATATTGTTATTTCTTATTATACTATTAATTTTTTTGCGACTTGTCTAATATCATTTTATAAGATCTCTTGCATTAATAAATAATAATAAATAAACACCACAAAAATTAGGCAACCCCCAATTCCAGAAGCCAAAGCTTATGTGGAAGGGAGTTACACATTGAAAAACGCGGACATACAACCATTTCCTCCGACAGTGCCAGTGCCGGAGCCAGGATTCGAACCCGGTGGTGCGATGTCCGTGTGATTAATTGCGATTGCCACCTCGCGCCTTAACCCACTCGGCTATCGACCAGACAATAAAGATTATTATTACTATTATTATTATTATTATTACCCTTGCTGTTTTAGTTCTTGATAAATATAACAATATCAGTGTTAACGTAAAAACACCGGTCTAGCAGCCTGTATTTTTAATTACTATTGTGATTATTCACCTTATGATTGTTTTTTACTGGCAAAATCCAACTTGTCCTTGTCATCATGCACCATGCAGCCTTAGACACACATACAATGCTCTCTAATAAAGCAGTCTCTAATCGTCCATGCAAATTATATTAGTCCTAAACTGCACATTATAGTTGCAGTAACTATTAACGTATAAATTGCTTTATGGTACCAGGTACATTACAGTTATTAACATCATGATTATTATATATTTCAAAATAGCTCCGGAGTCTCAGAAAGGTCCCAGGTGTGCTCCTAGTCATGAATATACAATTAACAACTGCAAATGCTAGTGCAGATAACACAACGCCTGCATATGTAATGACTACGTCTCATGGCACCTTTAATTTTGATTACATAAATGAAGTAATCCTATATGAAAACCAATCCCTTGATCTGAAATAACTGGAGATAAAGTTCCGCTTTAATTATCTTAAGGACCATACTTTTGTTTGTATATTCATATTATTTGATGTTAACAACAAGAAAACCGCAATTATTTTTAAACTGTTATGTTCGTCCCATCATCATTCCTGCATTACTTAAATTCAATGGGCTTCAAAATTAAGTGTGTTCGCATCTAATCTCACTGTGCATAAAAGAAAAAAATAACCAGCTTATAGACACATATAATAAAATAATACTTCACACACAAAAGAAGCATAAACATTTCAATCCTCTTGAAAAATTAGGAATAGAAAAATCCATGGGGCGAGCGTAGGTGCGTCTTTACTATGTACATACTTCGATATGCGATGTAAAGCAACGTTAGGCGTGGTTAGTAGTTGGATTGGTGACCGTTCCAACGAAGACCACGTCCTCGCCTCACCCATCTTCCAGCGGCTTGTATATCAGTGTATGCGCGGAAGCTATACAACCTTAGGCGAGGGTTGTATAGGAGATATACCATCCTTCGGAGGGGATGTAAAGCCGTCGGTCCCTTGTCTATTAAATGTTAGGCAAGTAAAAGATCCCTACTCTTCTTAAGGGAAGAGGTTCGGCAAAATTCCTGGTTGGGGGTAGCTCGTCTACAGGCGTCGGTGTTAGGCCTCAGTAGCGGAAATAGGCCGACGTTAAATAAATGTATAAAAAAAAAATCCATCAAAAACAATCCTTGTACCACGAACGACCAGCAAAACTTCTTAAATATCCCTAAAATAGTATATTATGTAATGAGCACAAAATGATGCATATTTTGCACGAGTATGAAAGTTTGCAGCACTCGTCTTCGACTCGTGCTGCAATTCATACGAGTGTAAAATTGCTATTTTGTGCGAGTTGCATATTATATTTTTTCTACGACAACCCACTGCTCACGCGTAATTTACTAAATAAATAATAATCGATACAAAAAATATGGAGATATTTTCTTTATTGCTTTGAATACAAACCATAAGTTAGAGTGCCTGGATAGCAATGCCCAACTAGTTGAGAAAAAATAAACTATAAAATAACTTCCTACCTATTTTATTTATTTTTTAAAGATAAATTTGCAATTATTGAAAATCATTTTTGGAGAATTTGTGGAATGCTTGATACTAATATTTTCTTGATATTGGCAATTTTCCGTTGTTGAAGTCGACGGCCTTTCACGATTTTCCATTCCTGAAGTCGATGGTATGTTTGAAATGTCCTGTATCGCATTTGCAATTTTATTAGCTGTGTCAAGCTTACTTTTCCTGGATTCATCGATGTATCCTTCAGCGACTGCCGTGGACTTCCAGCCACCGTGGCGTTTTAACGTGATTATGCCACCACCAGCATCAACAAGGATAGTTGCGGAAGATCGGTGAAAGCAGTGCCCGGTATATAATTCGTGATTTGGCAATTTTAAATACTTAGCAATGTCTTTGCCCATGGCTCCAAACTTATTCAAACCTATTCTTTGAACAGTACATTTTCCTTTTTGATAGTTAATGAAAAACCATAGACCATTATCATTTCGAGGGCGCCGATTTGCATATTTTTTGTAAATTTCATAGTATGGAGTGGTTACAGTAAAATTTCGTACAATTTTGGTTTTAGTGTCTGGTATTGTTACTAAAAAAGCTGAACCCAAATCATTGAAATTAGAAATTTTCATTTGATGTAGCTCATGTCTTCTGCATGCACCCATTACGCCCATAACTAATGCGACCTAAATAGTTAACCAAATTACTTATTATTATCACATAATGGCTATAATTAAACTTACTTTTGTCGCTAAATATATTTCATCTGGCGTTTCATTTATAAATTTTTTGATGTCATTTGAGGTAAAGATCTTTGACTTTTTGGGCCTGTAGCCTTCGGATTGTCGCTTGAGGAATGCTTTCAGCTTCAAATATTTGGCGATATCTTTATTTTTATGAATACTAAGAGTCGTTCTCAGCATTGAGTATTGTGTCCATAAAGTAGAACTTTTGAATTTCTTCACCAAATCGCTAAAATAAACCATTAAAACGTCCTCGGAAAACGATTTTGCGTTTTGATCCCTTCTCCAATCCAAAAAGAGGTTGTAAGCGCGTTGATACATTTTCTTCGACGTTTCTGGTAATAAATTTAGTGTTGTTAACTTTGACGCTTCTCTTATGTTTGGGGGTGTCAATTCTAAGTCATTATCACTATCACTTTCCATATTAATCATCAAATTTATTGGAAATAACTCCGAAATTATCTGCAAATGTACAAAGATGTTGACAGAAACAATTTAGAATGACATTTCATTACTCCGTCGTTGGACGTCATATTCTCTAAGCCGCCTTAAAAATTTTGTCATCAAAAACAGTTAAAATGAATGAAATCTAACACGAAATATTTCATATTGCATTTGTCACTTAGCAACTTGCCTGGCAACCGATGCGAAATGAAATTCCGTGCAAAATGCAGTTACTTATCATAAACTCGCAGAAGCCCAGGGTAACGTTAAAAAAGTCTGGGAGGTAGTAAATAATGCTTCAAATTCAACAACATCTAATAAACAAATTAAAAATATTAATATAATAAATAACGAAGGACTAGAAGTAACGGATAACAAAGAAAAAGCTCACGTTTTTAATGATTACTTTATTAATATTGGCACAAAAATGTCCCAAAAATAAATAAAATTGAAAAGTTCTCTAATAACGTCCTAGAAAATCATTCAATACAATCGTCAATATTTCTTAAACCTATAACAAAAAATGAAATTATCGAAATAATAGGCAGCTTAAAAAACAAGTCATCTGCTGGCCCTGACGGAATATCAGTCAAACTAGTAAAATCCATACATTTATGTATCATTAAACCATTACTGCATATAATAAACTTAACACTTAAAACAAATATAATACCAACTACGGACCTATCTCAGTTATCAGTAATTTCTCACCTATACAAGCAGTTAACATTTTGTGTTTATGTACTGATATGTGTTACTGTTTTAAAACCTCACTGTTTCTCTCGTTGTTCCATTCATTATGATATATAATTATTGTTTGTATTCTTATATTTAATTACTTTTTCATTCTTTTAATTAGTAAACGCAACAATTAAATAATGCATCAACTCAGTAATCAAGTTAACATGAAATTCACAATACAAGCATTTTATGCTTAGGTGTTTTCATATCAGCTTGGTGCTGTTCATCTGCATATTTATACAGGGTGTTGCATCATGAGAGGGACATAGCTTAATAAAAGGTAGAGAACATCAGTGGTAACCGGAACCTCCCATAGAAATGTCTCATTGGGCCTTCATTACGAGGTTGCTGGGTGTTAAATAATTTTTGGCCAAACCTGTTTTTTGTCATAACTTTGACAGGGAATGAAATAACGGATTCATATTTGGTACGGCTAATGTACTAACGAGCCCCAAGAGGTACATGTATAAAAAAAAATATATCCAGGTCCGGACTCACTATAATTTATGTTTCTTTTTTGCATCAATAAAACATCACCCTGTATATATTTTTTTGAAATTTCGATACCATATTCGAAAAGAGCAAGAAAAAACAAACAAAATGGCCTATTTCATTTTTTTGTTACACCTTCGTGGTTATTTAAATACGTTGTTAAATGTGCAAGAAAATGGATTACAGAACCCTATTAAATGAGAGGCACGTGAAATAAATAGTTTTATAACTAAAATTTGCAAAAATTCTATTGAGCCTAGGTGGTCTGGGTGAATCCTAATTCCGGCACGTTTTAAAGGTCCATTTTGGTAAAAAAACTGTGGTCCTAATAAGTAATCGGGTATGAAATAACAAAATTTTTAATCAATCACAGTAGGCTTGTTCAAAGTGACAGATAATAAAAAGAAATCTCCTAAACAGTTGAATAATTGTTTGTTAGTAATTTAATGTGTCAATAATCCGCATTTAGTTAGTGAAAACTTGTGAAAATATTTTAACTATGCCAGTAAAATTTACAAACGTGGAATATGCTGACATAATATTCATCTATGGTTTCTGTAATGGAAATGGTAGGTCGGCGGAAAGAGAATATCGGCTGCGTTTTCCTGGTCGTCGATGCCCTAATCATAAAACCTTTAGTACGGTGTTCCAGTATGCAAGAGAACACGGAAAGTTTCCTAATTCTGCAGTTGTGGAGCGTGTTTTACAACAAGGTGTGCAGGAACAAAACAATATTATAAACGTAGTTCAAGAAAACCCAAATATGAGCACTAGACGAATCAGTTTGGCAACTGGTATTCCTCATTGGCGAGTATGGAGAACCCTAAAAAGAGAACGTTACCATCCATATCATATCCAGCAGGTACAGCGTCTTCAACAAGGCGACGATATCCCCCGCCTGGCATTTTGTCATTGGTTGTCTAACCATCGCCCAGTCATTTACAGAACCTTATTTACGGATGAGGCACAATTTACAAGGGATGGAGTAAACAATTCACGAAATAATCATAAATGGGCACAGGAAAACCCACATGCGGTACGCCAACGCCGTTCGCAACACAGGTTTTCTGTAAATGTTTGGGTCGGACTTGTGAATAGAAATTTGATAGGGCCACATTTTTTTGAAGAAAGATTGAATGGTGAAATTTACTTTGATTTTCTTCAAAACATTTTACCGAATATGTTAGAAAATATCGGTATAAGAGGCATGTTGTTTCAGCATGATGGGGCCCCACCACATTTTAACCTTCAAGTAAGAGAACACTTAAACAATGTGTATCCTAATAGATGGATTGGACGCGGGGGTCCACATGAATGGCCACCAAGATCTCCTGATTGTAACTCTTGTGATTTCTTTTTATGGGGCCACTTAAAAAACGAGGTTTATAGCATTGAAATTGAAAGTAGACAACATTTAATCCAGCGCATCGTTACAACCTGCGACGAAATACGGAATAATCCAGAAATGATACGTCGAGCAATTGGTGACCTTTCTAAACGCGCAAGAAAATGCACAGAATGTGGGGGAGGACATTTTGAAAATTTATTTTAGTGTCAATTACGTTTTATTTTTAAACACATTTAGTTATTATTTTGTTATTTATTGTTAATTGAATGGAAAATATTTTATTTATTTAGATTTTAGTTTGTTCTCTTTTCCAATTTTTATTAAGTATAAAATGTTGATGATTTTCTTGATCAAAGTAACTGGTTGCTTAGGCCTAAATGGTTTAAATTATCTGTCACTTTTATTCTTTGAACAAGCCTACTGTGATTGATTAAAAATTTTGTTATTTCATACCCGATTACTTATTAGGACCACAGTTTTTTACCAAAATGGACCTTTAAAACGTGCCGGAATTAGGATTCACCCAGACCACCTAGGCTCAATAGAATTTTTGCAAATTTTAGTTATAAAACTATTTATTTCACGTGCCTCTCATTTAATAGGGTTCTGTAATCCATTTTCTTGCACATTTAACAACGTATTTAAATAACCACGAAGGTGTAACAAAAAAATGAAATAGGCCATTTTGTTTGTTTTTTCTTGCTCTTTTCGAATATCGTATCGAAATTTCAAAAAAATATATACAGGGTGATGTTTTATTGATGCAAAGAAGAAACATAAATTATAGTGAGTCCGGACCTGGATATGTTTTTTTTATACATGTACCTCTTGGGGCTCGTTAGTACATTAGCCGTACCAAATATGAATCCGTTATTTCATTCCCTGTCAAAGTTATGACAAAAAACAGGTTTGGCCAAAAATTATTTAACACCCAGCAACCTCGTAATGAAGGCCCAATGAGACATTTCTATGTGAGGTTCCGGTTACCACTGATGTTCTCTACCTCCTATTAAGCTATGTCCCTCTCATGATGCAACACCCTGTATATAGAAAAGTATATAACTAATTTGACATTAATTGTTCTTCTGTTACATTATACTTATACATAAATTATTGTAGACTATAGGATGAACTTATGTAAGAATTTGTATTCTTTTTGGTTTAATAAACTTGAAACTTGAAACTTTTTAGATCATTTAAATAAAAGGTTTTTTAAAAATATTTTTTTATATAATTTGATTTTTCATTTTTTAGTCTTTTAGATATCAATTTTGAGACGAACCGGATCATAAATGGTAAAGTCGTCCGCCATCTTTGACTAAACTTTTGACTAGAAATTCGTAATCCGCGACCCTGAAAACCGCCAGATATCGATTTTGATCGATTTGGACCTAAATGACAAAAGTCGTCAGCCATATTGGCGTCGCCATTTTGAGTTTCTGAATTTCGACTAAAAATTTATAATCCGCAACCTAGAAAACCCCAGATATCGATTTTGAGTTGAATCGGATCTTAAACGGTAAAGTCGTTCTCCATCTTGAAGTCGCCATCCCGAACTAAATGTTTGACTAGAAATTCGTAATCGGCGAAAAGTCGTCCGCCATATTGGCGCAACCATTTTGAATTTCTAAATTTTGACCAAGAATTCATAATTGACGATCTCGAAAACCCCCAGATATCGATTTTGAGTCGAATCGTTTCATAAACGCTAAAGTCTTGTTTTTTTCTTATATGAAAAGGTTAAAGTGTATTGTCACCGGACTTATATACACATGTGCAAAATTTAGCTCTAGCTTAATTAGAACTAATCAAAATTTTGATTGCAAACTTTGACCTAAACTAACTAACAAATAAACATTGCAAGTTTAATAAAAGCTTTTAAAAAGGAATCACTCGCTGATATGTAGCAAAATTCTTTGGTCAAATCAAATCAAATTTTTCTAATAATGGATTTTTCAATAGAAATATGCATTATAAGTGAACACGAAAAAATATACATTGGTGCAGAGAGACTGATATCCAAGAAAGATTTTCTACGAATGTTTGGGTGGCTCTTTTAGGGACTAAAGTAATTGGACCTTATTTTTATGATGACAAATTAACCGCTCGTAGATACCTTAATTTTCTGCAAAAAGAATTTCAAGATTTCCTTTATAAATCTCACACTGCTGTAATACGTACAAATTATTTATTATTTTATGCTAGATAGCTGGATAGACACTTATGGACCCGTTCTATGGCCAGCCCGATCACCAGATATTACGCCCTTTAACTTTTTTCGTATCTCCTCAAGTAAGGAACCGTTTGTGGTTTTTCTATTTTTCAGGTTTTTGTAATATATCTCACAAAGTAGGCTATGGATTTCAAATTTCTTTTTACTGAAATATAGCTCACAAAAAATGGGATAACTACTGTTTCTAAAACTTTATTCTTCTACAATAGATATTAAGCGAGATATTTGGTATGGCCCTCGTAAAATAGACAGACGGTATATGTTTTGACCAGATGAACAGATTTAAACTACATAAATCCTGCAAATATGGTGTAACTTGATTAATTCTTTCTTCAACGATGCTTAAGTCATTAAGACTTTTTTATTCTACTAACTAGTTCTTGTCAGCAATGCTCCACTGCCAGCATTGTTAGCTGTTTATAGTCGTTTTTATTCATGATAGACAAAAACAAGACTCCCGAAGATCACCGACCAGTAGCCTTCCACTTCAATTCAACCCTTAGCTAACTTATCAAAATTATCCTTGCGCGGTAAATTTTAATAATTAAGGTGTCGGAGTTGGCTCTCTAGAGAAATCGATTATTCGTCGTCCTGGATGGTCTATTATTCTAGCTATATTATAATATTAACCCTTGTTGGGAGGCAATTAATCTTTATCAAGTGGCATGTTTGTGTTTTAATAGGAATAATCGTTCTGGTAGTGCATACATTTTAAACCCAAGATTATTTGCTGTTATTAAGTTGTTTATCATGTTCCTAACTTACTTAGTTCTGGAACTTTGCCCTGCCAGTAATATGTACAAGGAGGTTTTCTTAGAAATCTTAGTATGTACGTTGCCATTAGTCAGGTGAGTAAAATTCATAATCCTTCCTTTATCTGTACCAAGGTACAAAATCTTCATCACTATCACTCATTTTGTTCCAAACAATAATTATTGTAAAGTAGAATGTGCCAAATACGACGTTTGAATCGTCAAATATTTCGTTGTTTTATTATTGATATCTATGTAAACAGCAATAGAATGTAGTCATTAGTTAATTTTGTCAAATTATATTATTTTCTAATTTCCAATGGCGATACAAAAAATTCTCGGGGCTAAAATATGTTTTTTACTCGTGTTTACGCCCCACTTATAAAAAACACCATTTTAGCAACTTGTTATATAAAATATTATTGTGATTAATAATTATATTTAAAGTGATCCTTTAATATTGTATTCCCCTTTGCGTTTAACACTACTGAATGATATGATTTTCTGTATATATGAAGGGTATCGAGAGAGAACAATAAATGTCCACCATGAGGCTTTTAGAGAAAAGTTAAATTTAAAATTTGACATTTTGTTGTAATAAGGACGGCATAAACGGTAATATTTATTGCTACCTTTATTAAGAACAGAAACAGAAAACAAATTTATTAAAATTTTTTTATAAAAATATAGTTAAACTAATAGTACATCCATCATATATGGATGAAAACCAGGAATGGCCGTTAAGTACTTTCGATTTTAATATTCAGAGGGAGCTATTTTTCTTCGGTTCGTAAAGAATAATAGCTTTGTTTAAGAATCAACAATGATTATACACATCTAAAATCGAACACATAACAAACTACACATAGACACAGAAGTCTTGATCACTCTGCTGCCCACCTCGAGATTTTTTTTGGGGTCTAGTAGGTTTGTTAGCTGTAACTCAAAACTAAAATTAAAGTACGAACCGACAATAAAAAAGGTTTTGCTTTTCTTACCTAAACCCTGCAATTTGTTTTACTGGCCACTACTCTGGAAGTCTATTGCTTCCTGGACTGCTTGATTCTTTTTCTTCTTAGGTTTAACCATGTGGGGAGTGCCCACAAATAATTTTTTTGCTTCTTCTGAGTCGCAAAATTTTGATAAGACGTTGGTGCTTGTCTATAGGAATCCAATTGTCAAAAGACTGTTGAGATAATTTGAATTCAAAATGCCTGCTGTGAGTGTTGTCATTCGGTAATAAACTTTTACATTGATTTGCGGACATAATAGGAGATTGAAGGAAACTGTCATTGTAGGTGTCTCGGTGTAATATCAGACGGGGGTGGTCTTTTGTTACTTTAAATTCTCTCATTAGAAGAATTGGAAATGGTCACTTTTTTGTGCACTTGTCAGAGAAGAAGTCAGTCCACTGCTTAACGTGTGTTTGACTAACTGATACTACATTAAACGGCATTGGTTTCATTCTAGCTGTGATAAGATATTGCTCCCAGTCACTAGGAGACTTCCATTCTTGTCTTCGTGTTTATTAGTCCCATGTTTTATCACTTTCTAAATTGGAATGACCATGGATTGGATAGGCTTGAATCGTTTAACAACACTGACTAAATAATGAGCGAAACGTAGGAGAGAGTAATTTTTACTTTGTCCACCAGCTGCATCACAGAAGATGTGTAAGTTTTCCACTTCATGAGGTAAGTGATTCATGCAAAAGTCAAACAAAAATGAACATACTTCATCAGCCCCTTTTTGGCTAAATATTCGGGGTAGGTATAAGAGAAAGACTGAGCGTTCGACAGTACATGAATATTAAAAGAGAGCATTGATAACTGTCTTATAATATACATCATTATTTGTTATATTCGGGAGAGAAATGTTTTTTTAAAAACCTATAGTTATGCATTAAAAGTCTTTTTCCTTTAGGACTCTTTTTCGAGCCTTCCTTTTTCAATCATAAAATATTTGAGCTTTTCTCAAATGCAATTCTTTCTCTCCTTTTACCTTTTCTATTTCTTTAAGATTATTGCTTTTCTCAGCAGCTTTCATTAATATACTAAACTGATCACACTGGCTACATATATCTGTTCTAGGGTAGCCAAATCGAATGTTGAATTTTTTCTTAAACACTTCCCTATATGATTGATAAGATATTTTCTGACTGGAATATATCTCTAAGAGCATTCTGTACGTCTTCTTTATGTTAAGGTCTTCCGGCAAGTAAGATCAGCTTTTATTATCTTTTAAACTATAATGACTCTGTCTAGTTTTAAAAGACGCAATATGTGATTTAATACAGTCTCAAATTTTAAAGAACGCTGCAAGTATTCTAATTTTTAGATATACCATGTATAGCTAAAAAGAATTTAGCAGAAACTTGGACTTCCTCAAAATGATCGCCTTCCTGTATTATCTCCCGATACATGTAGGTACTGACGTGATATTTGCAAAACATTCCGGAGCTCTTGATCTGCACCTCTGTACAATTCAGTTCAATTCAAAACTTCTTTATTATACATTATGAATACATGTGCCGCCCCAGAACCTATTCCGGGGACCAACCATGCAACCACCGCGTAGTTCGCGGTGGCGGGTTGCAGGGTCGGGCGGAATAGAACTAGTTTGGCTAAAACACAATTTAAAACTTAACCTAAACTCCTTTCACATAAAAGATGAATTAAAATAGGTGATAACATTTTCTATATCTAACAAAAACAGATTTTAAAAAACTTATAACTAAACTTGGTTTTGGATACTCTCACATTTTTTTAAAATTTAATTTTGATGCCAACGCAAGTACCTCAATCTGAACGAGGAACCTTCTGCGAAACATATAAATGCCGGGCTGCACATAGGCTGGCCTAAACTTTGGTTTTGATAATTTTCGAAAATTTTGATTTTTGTTGAAAAATTCCGATGGGATGGGAATTAATTTAGAAACAAAAATGTACAAAAGGAAAACAAGAAACAAACGGAACACACATGAACAAACATAAAGGAAGAAAGAGACAGAAAAGATTTAAAGATTCAAAGATATGAAATATCAGTAAAGACAGATAGGATAAGCGGAAGTTATAGTTGGTGAAGTTTGGCTACAGAGGTTGCCGGAAGATCGGTAACGTCTGGTATGGTAGAGAGTGTTTTATACGAAATGGGGCATTATGCTGTCTAATTTGTGTTATGTTTCTTGTTAGCGGACTATCGCCCAGTTTGAAAGAGTAGAATTTTTGGGAGATGTCCCGGATGTAGTCCGCTATTGGGGTTATGTCGTGGCAAAGTGCGTATAGGTCTCTGAGGGAGGTGTACCTTCCAGAATTAGAAATGAGGCGCATAAACTTGTGCTCGAGCACTTTTAGTTTTCTCATTGTCGTGGTCGGTATGCTGCACCACACCGGCGCCGCGTATGTGATGGACGGCCTGACCACCATCGTGTACAACAACTTTTTATTTTGTTAGTTAAGTCTGCTACCCCTGACCATGAGCGGATACAGACTCCTGGACATGGAGTAGACCGTCCGCACTGTCTCATTTATGTGCGTATTGAACGTTAGTCGCTGGTCCAGTCTGACCCCCAAGTACTTCACGCATCTCTTGGTTGGAATTTGGTTTCCCCGGATCAAGATTGGTGTTAGGATTTTATTTTCAGTAAATCGGCGCGTGAAGACTATCGCCTCCGACTTCTCAGCGTTTACCCGAATCTTCCATCGGTCGTAATACGCCGTGGCACGGGCCATATGAGCTTTGAGCAGCATGTTTGCTGCTTGAGCGTTATGAGAATGTGCATACATGGCTGTGTCATCGGCGTACTTGGCCAACTTCGTATTCGGGAACTCTGGGAAGTCGGAGACGTACAGGTTGTACAACTTTGGTGACAGGCATGATCCTTGCGGGACTCCCGCGCGAGTGTCCCGCCGTGTTGACAGTTTGTTATTCACTCGTACTTGCAGAGATCTGCCCGTCAAGAACGAGTGAATGAGTTTGATGAAAAAAGTCGGAAAGTTGTAGTCGTGCATTTTGTATAGTAATCCCGGGATCCAGACGGTGTCGAACACCTTCTCAATATCGAGAAGCACCATGGTGGTGCTCTTCCCGAGGTTGTATTGTACTTTGACGTCGTTAACTATCCTAACGACTTGTTGTACCGTACCCCTGCCCCTTCTAAAGCCAAACTGAGACTTTATTTATAGTGTATACGACCTGAATTGAAACCGCATAAAAACTAAAAGCCGGCAAAAACAGTCGGCATATCTTTATTGTTTTTCTTATGACAAGCATTTCTATTTACCTCCGCAAGAGATGCCGACTGTTTTTGCCGGCTTTTAGTTTTTATATGGTTTCAATTCTGGTCGTATACACTATACTGTTTCAATGATTGACATATACGCGATACGAAAATATAAAAAACAAGATCTTGGTCAATCCCTGTATATAACGATTTAACTCGGACATTCCTTGTTTTCTCCGTACACAGCGTTTCTAAATATGTTAATATCTTGGGACTATGCCTGTTTTCTTCCATACTATTTAAGCCATATAATTATTTGGCCCATACGCTACCAGATGGCATCAATTTAAGCAGAAAATGGACATTCCTCATTTTCTCGCGATACCCTTATATACACTCGCTAAAATCCGGTCGTGAGATAACGTGGTTAAGTCATAATTTAAAAGTGTAATTAGTGTTAACTACTTAGAGTCCCGGCGTCACCGCCAATTATGCAAATTCGAGTTTTAAAAGAGTTATATGCATCTGTGTTCAAATTTAATTACAATCCTCACTTTATTTAATGTTAGCAAAAAAAACCATAGAATGAACCGCCATGAATAACAATGTGAAATATGCATTTTAAATTTCCATGGGAAATATAATCCTCATAAGCATAACAGTTTATTGTATTAAAAATTAATTCTGAAACCTCTATTTTTCATGCACGAGTTATCCCTGAAAAGTTAATCTGGACAATTCCCTTTGTTTTAAATAATATTTTATTTGCCTAACAAGCGATTTAATTTTCATGAAAATCAGTCAGCTGGGATAATTTGTTATTTGTACATTCAATTGAGGGGCGGCAAAAAGGTATAACCCTTACGGGCATAATTTTGTTAGAATATATGCTGATAGAGTATTTGAAAGAAATATTATTGTGGAAATTCTAGATAATAATATATTTATACAGACACAAAATAAAATATTACATAACGAGCATGAAAAGTGAAACTTAACACACAAGGTTATTTCCAGCGAATTGTAAGTTTTTCCCACGATCAAAAAAAAATGAAACTCGTCTGATCTCATTTAATACAGGGTGGGCAACTAAAAATGGAGGTCGATCATATCTCCGAAATCAATAATCGCACAAGTTTAGGGAAAAAGTTATCTTAGTAAAGTGGCCTTGAAAAATTGCTGGAAAATATTTTCGAGTTTCTAAAATAGCCGCTAGGGGGCGTAACAGCCATGACCGAATAGAAAATCAGGTTTCTCTCCGCCTTTTGCCCAATTAAAGTGGTATTTAACATTAATTCTGAGACAATTTCAAATCTTGCTAGTTTTCCATTTTTTTTATATCTTCAAAATAAAGTGGTGGCTTTATGTTGTTTCCATTTGATCATTATCGTCGCCGCTAGAGGGCGTTTATGACACGTCAACACGATTTTTCTAAAAAAATTGAAATGGAACGGTATATTCATTTTTACACGGTAAAATGGAGAATTAATAGCTTCAAATGTCAGTGAAAACCTCAACATGATTGCTTTTTTCTAACAGTAGATATTAGCAAACAAATTTGAAATTATGAATTATTATCAGATCTTGGTGACGGAATTTGCAAAGTAGCTGTTGAAAACAACTAAGCAGTGAAAATGACACAACGGAGAAATAACCTTATTATCTTTAGTTTTCATAAGGTTTCGTTTAGTACCTTTAAAACGCATTTGAAAATCGGACTATTTCTGAATTTTGGACGTTCAGCGCTCGAGCGGGGGAAATAACGTGTCCGCGCCGCTAAATGATCGCGCTTCCCCCCACCACGCTCCCTTCCCCTCCGCTCGAGCGCCCGAACGTCCAAAATTCAGAAATAGTCCGATTTTCAAATGCGTTTTAAAAGTACTAAACGAAACCTTACGAAAATAATAGGGTTGTAGAAAATTTCATCAGGAACAAATAGCTTTTTGAAAAATTGTTCCAAGTCCACTTTTGACCATTCCACGTCGTTTTTCGGAAACACCTTTTTTACATTTTCGCTATTTCCGCTAAAATTTATTAATATTTTTGCATGAAATTTTTAGAGTAGGTAGGTACCAACAAAAGCTACAATTTAAGCTCCGAAACAACTTCCTGCGATAATTACAGTCCCTGCAATTAAATGACAAAAATGGCCATATTTAGCGGTTTTTAATTTTTTGTGCAAAAAGTTATCGACCAATTTCAATTGTCAAAAATTTTTTTCGTCCTTTTACGAGCTATTTTGTAGTATTTTTTGTATAAAAAATCGGCGGCTACTGGAAGCGGCTGGAACCTCCCCACTCGATGGATCTTTGAAGCCGAATAGAACATTAAATTGTGTGACAAATCGGCACTAAACGTAAACCGATCTCATCCAAAACCTTTTCAGATCTTCTGGGGCACTAGAAAAACCCTGAACTTAATGAATTACAACACTCGCCTGCGGTTCATGCTGCAAATTTCATCTATGCGAGTTATTACCTACATTGTCGCTCGTTTAATAATATACTATTAGGATATTAACAACTTTGACATTAAACATAATATTTTTAGTCGCAAACTCCTCTATAAATCCTTATTTTACTATAAGGAAAGTAACTAGACTGCAACCAAAGTTACAAATCTGGCGCGTTAAGTGTAATAATTGCATATTACCATCAAAACGCTGATACTTCGATTGCAACAAACACCAGCCGAAAGACTGATCCTACTTAAAGGAGCTCCCTTGCCAGTCGTCACACACCACTTGCAGACTGCAGTTTCGAGCTGTTGGCTCTCGTCAGTGCAACGTAGGTATGCGACGACCGACATGAGAATCCTTTGACTATAGTACATCCCGGTATTTTTACAACAGCGACATGTAAAACAGCTAGCAGGCGCCATCTAGCAGTCCAGTGTCTGTTGCAATCGAAAAATAAATAGCCTGACTTGGCTTAGCATAGATCAAATGTGCTTTTAGAGGGCGGAATATTAAACATAATATTTTTAGTCGCAAACTCCTCTATAAATCCTTATTTTACTATAAGGAAAGTAACCAGACTGCAACCAAAGTTAAAAATCTGGCGCATTAAGTGTAATAATTGCATATTACCATCAATGTTGCAATCGAAGCATCAGCGTTTTGATGGTAATATGCAATTATTACACTTAACGCGCCAGATTTGTAACTTAGGTTGCAGTCTGGTTACTTTCCTTATAGTAAAATAAGGATTTATAGAGGAGTTTGCGACTAAAAATATTATGTTTAATATTCCACCCTCTAAAAGCACATTTGAACTTTAACATTACTTGAACGAATAAGAAAGTCTAGTTATCCTAAATACTACAGATTTGTAAAGCAACAAACTGAAAATTGGTAAAGTGACAATCTATAATAAATTCACCAACGAAGGTACAGAAAGCATATGATATTGATATTGTTACATCTACCTTTAGAGTTTATGATAATCCACTGGTGCAGTCACTAAAAGTTACAAATATGCCGAAATCTTATTAACATGACACCAACGTTATCGGATGACAAACGATGACAATGACAATCGTCAAAATTTGCTCATTGCAATCGGATCGCTCGCGGCTGTCTTTGTTAAATGAAACATTAGCATTTCAGTAATTTTACTAGATTTTAGAGGAATATTTGTAGTTTAATTCTTCGATTTGTCTGTATATATATTTAAAAACGGCACTAAACGTAATCCGCTCTACTTCTAGAGCAGTGAAGAAACCCTCACACGTGAATTGACACGTGATGTGACGAGTTTCATGATGTAACGGCTACGCGCATCGATCATTTCATGCGAAATGCGATCTATGCTATATTTGCTTTGTTTTTAATTTTTTTCACGGGAACCAAATCGAAAGGGCGAAAGTGTGATATATCGTTGAAATTAGAATTTTAACTGCTTTTCAATGGTTCCATTGCAAGTTGAAAGTAATTATAAAATAAACAACTTGTTGCATCAAAACGGCACTAAACGTAATCCGATCTCAACCAAAACCTTTTCAGATCTTCTGGGGCACTAAAGAAACGCACATGCAAAGTTTCATTCAAATCCGTTCAGTAGATTAGGCGCTATCGTGCTAACACACATACACACACAGATATTTTTCAAAAACCACTTTTCTGGGTTCCTAGGACCTCAAAACGTAAAGATTTGATGTTATCTCAATTTTCGTTTTTGAACCAATTTTAGTAACCTCTCACAATTTTATTGTGGTGAGGTTAAAAAAGTTTTTTCTTTCGCATCGAAATCGTGAAAAAACCTGTTTTCGGCACTTTCATGTCCTCAACAGGTTCCAAATAAAATTTGCTGTCCAAAACATATACTTCTAATTCCCTCTATACTTCTCCTAATTATCACGTTCACAAAATGCCCTGAGGATTTTTTCGAAAAAATAACCTATCTGACCTGGACTATTAATCAGTTTGATTAGTTCGCTAATCCTTTTTACAATTTGTAAATAATAATAATTTTCATAGATATTAAGAATAAGACTGACATTGAACTTTTTCGATTAACGTTGCTACCACTGGTTCAATATTTCCAGAAGAGTTTCACCTCTTACCTTATCTATGTATGTTACGTGGAGTAGGATGATGCCAAAGCCGAAGCCAAAGGAAACAGTAGCAAAGGTCGAGGTGTTTCCGAGAATCGTTAGCATAATCAACAGCAAGCGATTAGTTAATTTAACTTGGCCTTTGTATACAGGTTGGTTCATTTAAAATTCAGTGACTTTAATTATTGAGATAGGTTTGCCCTGCCGTTTGTAGTGTTTGTATTTTTGCTGAAATAGAACGTAGGCACTACTTGCTAGTTTAATAAATTACCTGATTAAAAATACATCTAAAACGTGAATAATAAAATACATGCTTTCGAATTTCCTCTTCCTATGAAGATTGATTACAAACGAAACATTTTCAATGAAATTTTTAGTTCTAACCATTTCTAATTACTGCGCTGTAGTAAATTTGTTTGATATATTTATTATCATACACATTGACACGCCTCATATCTAACGCGTTCAAATATTCGGGGGTATCTTTATGTGTGGAAATTTATAGGATTTCATAACGCCAGATTGAATTTATCTCGTCAAACCTCGCAAGATTTCTCAACAATAACGCGATTATAGAGGGCATGAGTGATTACAGATAGAGAAGCGATGCAAAGACATTTTCTAGAAACCATTCTCATTCGCTTCAAATGTATTGAGGGCTTAACCAGAATGTGCTATTAAAAAGCACTTTTCGAGGTTTCCATATCCAGTCTGTCGGTAGAGATTTCCAATACTGGAGATTATCATATATACTGATCACCATGGGAAGAGTATCAGAGGTGTATTTGAGGGATTTAGCTAAAACTTGTGTTATTGTAAAAGTTAATGGCTTATAGGTTTTGACCTGGGAAAAATATTGTAAATCTGATTAAAGTGCCGAGGTCCTATTGACATGGCTAAACAATGTACAGAATGGTTCAAGACTCTCAGTGCTAACTGCTTTAATTTTTTAAGCTGAAAACAGTTACGGTGATAAGTCAAAATCAAAGAAAAGAAACGTTTTCCTGAACTCAGACAGCCATTATTATATCTATACATTTTCAGTTTGAGTCCACATAACTTCACTCAGTTATTATTCCACTTATTTCTTTGTTTGGGAGCACCGTCTTTAAAAAGATTGCTGTCTGTAAAATTAAATCGTGTTATTTGTCTCCCACCTAGTAAGTTTTTTACCGCAGAAAAGGCAGTTCGATTTAAGTTTTATTTATGGAAACATTTATATATTAAATTAGTTTCTATAAGTATTCTATTCCACTCTACTCTACTCTACTCCGCTCCGCTCCGCTCCCTTCCTCTCCACTCCATTCCATTCTATTCTATTTTATTTACAAAATCAGCTTTACAATATTGATTGAATTTGTTAATTGTACAATATTCTTCTACTCTCATCTTTTTCTTGTAAAATTGTACTTAGTCTGTTAGTGTATATTGCATAGTCCTATTATTGGACATTTGTCTGTTGGACTGTATTCCCAAATAAATAAATGAAGATACATTTGCAAACAATGAATTTTAACGTCTTCAGCCAAAAACTGAAAAAGGCACCGAAGTCGATTATCGAAATTACATAATTTTAAATCTACAAGTATCAGTATCATAACTAATTACCAACAAAACTCTACCGGCTTTACTAATAGCCAGGGGGGTAGCGACAGTTTTCGTGAAATTATTTCTATAAAGCTAGATTTTTTTCCCAAGAAAGTTTAGATAGTATCTATGATAAAAGTTTATTACATTAAAAAACATTAATTTTCATATAGTTTTTGAGCCTTGAAAATCGCAAATTTCGCGTTTTTTGAGATTTCAAGATTTTTTCTCGAAATCTATCAACTTTAGAGAAAAATGTCTAAGAACATTTTTTGTTCGTTTTGGTGTGACAAAGATCACGCGCTTGCGTCTATACATGAGACGACCGGTAGACCATATATTTTGGATATCTTATTCGTCAAGCTATTCCAGAAAAGAATTTCAGACTTGTAGATATTAGTAAAATTTTTTTATTTTTTTCATGCTTTGCGTGGGTGGCAGAACTGACATGACAACGCTGCCGACGTGGTAGAATATTATTTTCCGGTATTTTTTTATGTTAACTGTATGAAAAATTTCAATCTTATAGATACAATACATTTATGCAACTTTTTGCAACATGCTGTTTTAATTTTTTACTCATTTTTGCAACACTATAAGTTTGGTAGACTTGCATTTTCATCATTGATACTGTCTAAACTATCACGTGAAAGAAATCTAGCTTTATAGATATTAACGCGAAAAATCTGTCGCTATCTCTTTGATTATAAAATTAATAACTCTAAAGTTATGATCAGATCTAAATATATGAAATTATATATATATTATTAAACCCACAATTACGAGAAAATGAGGATGTCGTACTTACTGTCGGATGTATTGTTATTCAGTATTTTTATAATTTGATAGATGACGACAAATGTGATCATAATGAATAACTGGATCTACCGATAAAGAAGACAACGTTCAAAATCTCATTCAAATCAAATTCAAATTTCTCAATCAATTCCCATGCACGTTGCCACTCAATAAACTCAGCTGGGAGGAGCCACGAGACGCCTACATCATTGACATCAAAGTGATACTCGTGGAATAAAAAATGTGCCACCTGTATGCAGAATGCAAATATTCCTTGCCGATCTCAACTTGTTACCCTGAATAATTCTATCTTTGACACCATGTCCATGAAATGGAAGGACTCGGATAATTATTCCGGAATATTTTATAAAACTGCATTAATTTCAATGATGCACAGAGCGCAGCAATCTAGTGTAAGCTCTCGTACTTCAGTACCCTATTTACTGTAAGGACTTTGAGTACAAGGAAAATCCAGGGACGGTAAACCTTATAACTTATTCATGCTATTTTGTTGGTGGTTTTGATTAAGTGCCAAGTTTGCCAAACGACCAGGACACTTTATAGGACGTGGCCGATATATGTTCGTAAAGCAGGAACCTATATTTAAACAAGTGCTTTGAACAGCTTCTGTGCAAACCTCGAAAAGGGATAGAAACACTTATTATATGAGTTTTTGAGAATTTAAGAAGTATTCCGGGAAACGCTTAGGCAGAATATTGGAAAGTCAATTTTAATACATCGCAAAGGTCGTGTTAGGAGGCTCGACAGGTGCTAGGGTTATTATACGTTTTATTCGATAGAACCGGGAATATAGTTAGATTTAATCTTCATTGTGATCAAATGGCATATTTTTACTAAAACGGCAAAATATGCTACAGTACAGGAAATGAATGCATTTACGGGTTAATCGTTACAACTTCAATGTAAAAACTTGAAACCTTTTGCATTATTAAAACATAATATGTTTAGTCGCAAACCCCTCTATAAAATCCTTATTTTACTATAAGGAACGTAACCAGACTGCAACTAACAGCTACTCTTCGGGCTGTGTGTCCCGCCGAGCGCTGAATTACAAGTTACAAGCCTGGTGCGTTGAATATAATAATTGTATATTACCAACAGAACGCTAATGCCTCGATTGCAACAAACATCAGCCGAAAGACTGATCCTACATGATCCTGCAGTTTCGAGCTGTTGGCTCTCGTCAGTGCAAGGTAGGCATGTGACGACCGACACGAGGATCCTTGGAGTATTTGGTACATCTCGGTATTCATAGGATAGCGACATGCAAAACAATCAGCAGGTGCCATCTAGCGGTTCAGTGTCTGTTGCAATCGAAAAATAAATAGCTTGACTGGGCTTAGCATAGTTCAAATGTGCTTTTAGAGGGCGGAATATTAAAACATAATATTTTTAGTCGCAAACTCCTCTAATCCTTATTTCACTAAAATCTTTATTTTCGTCCCGTATAGTAGTAGTTTTGGAAGTAGGCATAAAATAAAATGTTTGTTATGAGTAACTGAGGAAACAAATAATTTTGGTGAGAAAAGCAGAAAAGGAAATTGTATATTTCTCGTTTATAATTCGGATTTATTCCTTTGCTGCTCACATTCATAGTTTTGTTGTTGTTGAATCTATACCTTTTAAAGGGATTTTGGATCTCTTCAAATTTGTAATTACCTGACGTTTCTCAAAATGAAATTCTAAATTTCACATAAATCATTTTAGAAATACAATATTTTGGATAGTGGTTTGGTTCGTTTAGTTTGGATTTATAGAACAGCCCTCAAGGAGAAATGAGTAACTGTTGCTCAAGTAACATATACCATAATCTGGTTTCTATTAAGGGACTTCCGGCCAGGTCTTTCACCCAGACTTCTCGTCTTCCGGTCAGATTTTAAACTTATAAAAGTTATAAACAATTTGTTAGCCAAGCCTGACGTCACGTTCGGTCTCTTTTTTTGTGTATAAAATTTTAGTCATAATAAATTGTCCTAATTTCAATCGTTACTGTTTATTTTTGTTTGTTTGTTTCTGCTGGTGGATTCCTTTGCATCTGGTGGTCTTCTGGTTTGGACCAGCAAGGGAAAACCAGTAGCGCCCCTAATATAAATAACCCCCAACGGCTAGAGCTAGCATGTACTTTGTTACACTCGACGCTGCAACATCACTAGTTATTTTTTTTAAGCGCGTAGCAAATTGTTCCGATGAAAAAATAAGGTAAAATAGATTAGAATAGAGAATTTATTCACAGTAAATTTGTTACATAAAATTGACAATACTGGTTTTGTCAGAAGTGTAAAACACAAGAATATATAATTAGATAAAACATAATAAGTGAACTTATAAAGAAATAAGTTATCAAAATGTATAAAACAAACAAGGCTACAAAAATATATATTAGAAAACAAAACATATAAAAACAAACTCATAAATATATAAGTAATAATAATAAATAAATAACATCATAAGTAATTACCCCCCCTTTATCCCGAAAGGCTCTACTTTTGGTTGAGAGGCACTCGACTATCAGTCATATAGGTGTATTTATGTACATATAGGTTCGAGTCATATAAAAAGTAAAAATATTAAATATTTGAACAGTTAAATAGAACGTAAATTTTTGTTCCAATACAAAGACATATACAAATATATATATGCATGAGACCAAAATAGTAACATAAAATTTTGAACAATTTTTGGTACCAGTCAAGCAGAACTTAGTAGATGATTTTTTAGTCAATTTCGAAATGCCTTTAAATTTGGTGCCGTTTTAAATTTATCAAGAAGTGCATTGAAAAATATTGAGCACTCGCCTAATAAGGAGATTTTTTTATATTTGCAAAACCTGTAGTTCTTTATGCGAATTTTGTTTGATCCATGAGCTTCATATCAATGTATATCTGAGTTAAGACAAATTTTTTTATGATTATTGTATATAAAACCTAAAATTTTAATCATCAGGATAAAATAAAATAAAAAAAAACCGACCAACCTATTATCGAGATTTTGGTGGAGGCGCCGCTGTTAATATTATATATTTTATAAATTAATAGTTTAAATTAAAAAAAAAATAGCAAACCGAGCTAAAAAGTAAAAAATAAGGTTTAACTATTATTGATAGAAAATTCATTTTATTGTAAAAAGCGTGGGGCGCTTTTTACTATATTTTATATTTCTACTTTTATCAATTAGGGGAGCGTTCAAGTGTTCATGTACCAAATTTAATCAAAATCATTAAAACCGTTTTAGAGGAAAAATTATTTAATTCTTTGCCACCCCTTACCAAATTTTTGCACGATCACGATTATAGAAAAGTAAAAATAAACCTGCAACTTTGTCACCCACGTCCAGGTGGGCACACATTTCTTGTATAAATTCGTGGCTGGCGTGGAAACTGCTCTCCAAACTCAATTGATATATTATAAAATGTATCACTTTAATGTACTATCACTACTTAGTGATAGTACATTAAAGTGACACGTTTTATAAATGAAAGAATATGTTATTAATTTAATTTAAGTTTATATTAAAAATAATGAAGCTAAATTAGGACTTGAAAATGCGTGGACAGTGTCTTTGTTTTAACACATTCTGAGGATAAAGTTAAATTCAATATTACAGTATGGGCGAGGTCTGCGTATTGCTTATTTAAATAATTACATTTGTATTATTGTTTGTTTGTCTGCATCTCTCTGATAAAAAATGTCTGCCAGATTTGATACATTTTGGTTAGCCGGCAGGTAATGATTTTACAATAGTTTTTTTTTCCTTTTCCGGCGAAACTGGATGTCATATAACATCCAGAAAAACAATGTAAAATGTAACGGTATTTTTTTTATTGGCGTTTGAAGCTGTTAGAGGTGTAGAATGTATCTTTTGGATTACCTAAACCTGGTTTGTGAAAATAAATATTAAAATCACTTAAATTTAATTGGTTTAACAGAACTAGAAGATCAATATCTTGACCCACAATGATTATGATTTTAGTAGGATCGTCAGCTATTTCAATGGGCGTATTAATAATTAGGACATAGGCATCTTCTTCTGCTTGTTTACATACAAATCGTTCCGATTCAAATTTTATTGTCAATGTTTGTATCAATTTTTTCTTATTGTGTTCATTAGACAAAACCTTGAACGGTTAATCAAAGTTCCCTTATTTGATATTACATTGAAATGACCATTTCGTATAACTCTCAACATTTGATTTCAATAGATAATGAAGAATTCGTGACATTTACGGAAAAATCGATCTTGAAAAAATCTTTGTTTTGGTTTTTCCCATTTTTGACAATGTTTTTCGTAACAGTATGATTTTTTTACACTACCTTAAAGTAGAAATTTCAACTAAAAAAAATCCGTCCTGAAATGATTAAAAATCAAGATTACATTAATCAACTTTTTTGATCGAATATTAGGCCTTTTTTCAAATTAAATTTGCATAAAATCAGAAAATAAGTATTTCGTTCCAAAAAATTACAGCTTATTTGAGACATAAAAATATATATTTCACCAAATTTCATTAAAATCGAATCATTTTTGTGGGAGTTAAAAATAAAAAAAATGGTTTTTGGGGTTTTCTCAATAGTTTTGAGGTTATGTTGAATAATGGTTGAAATAAAAGTTGTGGATCATTCAATTACCTACAGCTTTTATATTTAACTTTTCTAGGTCTAGTTTTGCCGGAAATCGCAAAAAACGCATTTCACCCCTAACACCCCCTTTTCCACCCCCACTCTACTTCTGGTTATTTGTTGGGGTCCATCCATATACTGCTAAGAATTTTTTGTTTTTAATTTATTGGCACTGTACTCTAATATAGACTAACTTGTTGAGAAAATAATTTGTTTAACTGGCGTTTTTAAAAAATTGACTAGCGACCCGACCATCTGCTTGTGAACGACGATGCCTGTATGTGATTTAATAAAATACCTTCTACTTTGAACTTACGTGAACATTAAATAAAACGAATGATTTAATTAAACGTTTCTCTTCCAATTAATTCAGTTCAAAATGAAATGAAATCATGCAGAAATTCAAATTCCACATTTTAATAAATTTTTACACTCTAGCCACTGGAGAATATTTCAGCGTGATTTTTCATGTGTGTGTATTTGTTTCTACCGGCCAAATTTAATATGCCATTATTAATTCATGACTACGCACGAAATTTAAAAACGATCCAAGCTGTTTCAATGGTATTCTGACATGCACAAAAACGCAACGATTTTATTTACTCGAGCATTAGAATTTTAGAAATAATTTTGCCAAAATACATTAGTGGATTGTGTTGCTAAGAGCATAAGTATTAGGAAATTGTAATTCCGTGTCCGTTGTATTTACATATATAGACAATTAATATTGCTACAAAGTATAAGGTCATTCAGATTATTATTTGCTTCCTCCTTTGTAAATGTTTTGATTCAACACAAACCTTCAATGTAGAGTAAGATATTTTTCTATACATCTTCATTGTGCTGCTTCGTTTCAGAATCGGCCGCTGTGAATTTACTAAAACGCAACACATAAACAACAAGATCGTTGGCATGTAACAGTATGGCCAAATTTTATTTTAATATTTATATATTGCGTCACTAGAAACTCTGCTACCGTAAACCAGTGTTATGGAGAGATAGCGTCCCAGCCACTAATATTTTTTGCCAGTGTTATCTAAAGCCTTTCTGATTCCTGTAAAACCTTTATTTGCGAAAACTAAATAACTCGATTCTAGAAAATTCCAGAATTCACTTCCAATCGTTATCTAAGCGCCGGGTATCCCAATGCAGGGTATCTCAATAGTACATCAAAGTTTTAAGAAGAGTTTGGAAAATTATTATTTTATGAAAGTGGTATAGTTTAAAAAGGCGCACATTTTAAAAATGTTTTGTAGTATACAGGGTGACTCGTTACAGCGGAGCATCTTCGAGGTCATTTTTTCTAAATGGAACACCCTATATATTTTTACATTTATGAATTCAGCGTAAAATTAACTTTGCAACGACCTCCATTTTTTTGGTTTTTGACGTAGCGTTGCCGAGTTATTCGAAAAAATATGAAAGTTTTAGTCGGAACAAGGTTTCACAAATTAATTCGCTAGATATTCTAAGGTATTCTTTTTCTCCGTTAAATAAATAAATAAATTAGTACCACTATGAGATGTCATGACTAAATTCCTTCTAGTCCCTCCTATGAAATGTTTGTCTTGAGATAAAATACAAATATTGTACGCTTGTTCTATAACAATATAATTTATAATAATAAAACTACTTATGCAAATATTCCTGATTGTATAACAAGTTTTCATAATTTTAATGGACACTGAAATGCAGAATAGCGATAAAACTAATGCCACATTTTAAGTTTTCGTTGTCGGTTCATTATTTGCTTAATTTCTACTAGGATAAAGCTGCACAATCCCTATCAATTACTTCACTCTTCCAATTATCTTTATTTATTTTTGCATAAACTCTATCTGCTACATTCAAAGTTTTATTCGTTCCTCAATTAAACTGCTTCATAGTTTTAAAACTTGCCATTTCAATAGCTTGTTTAAACTTTGATTCATTATATTAAATTTATTTTCTTAAAAAGTTATACCTACGTTTATTTGATTGCTATTTAAGAAAATATAGTTTTGTCGTTATATTTCTCCCGTACGAGAGTCTATAGTTACAATACAAGAATATGTTACGTTTCTACTTTCCCTATATTCATCTTAATTAGTAGAAGTTAGTTAATAATGAGTGGTTAAGGAAATCTTCATGCACAGAAGATGCCTCTTATTCTCGTTCGATCGCATTTTGTTGTACGGAAGGCAAGTAACGAGACACCGGCCCCTCCGCCATTTAATAGAAAACTGTTGTAAGGCTATTCGAAACTAGGAAGATTCAATTCTCAACTTGCAGTATTGGCTCAATTAACTCTGACGTCACAATTTATGAAATGACACACTTCTGTCACAGAAAATTTGATTCTGCCGAATAACATTGGAATTTGAGCCTTATTTCGGTTTTCATAAGGACTAAAAAAAATATATTACTAAAACTTTGATTGAAATTCTCGGCTGAAAGGAATATTTAACAACTGGACCGCCACGTATACCCATTAGGGCGGACAGTAGCCTTTTGACATGTGCCAGACTACTTTGGAAACATTATTAAAATTTTGTCAAGTCGCTATTTTACAGTTAACATATATGAAGTTTATACCTAGCTATCGAAATGCCTTTTATGTAGAAGTTTGTAGCGTTGACTATTACGTGTCCACTCAATTGAGTCGACGTGTAATTTTTTCCAAATAAAAATTTCGGTGTCCACCCATATAGACCGACATTAAAAAGAGTAAAGTAATCAACAATACTTTAATATATCATTTTTATAAAATTTATTAATTTGCAAAAAAATTCTCTGGTGCGCATCTTAGAAACACGATAAGAACAAAAAAAGGTTGTAAGGGCATGATTTACAGAATATACTAACTTTCCTTGCTTTACCCTCAGCTTCCTTTCACCCAGAAGTTGCTGCTATGTTCTCGTAGTAATATTTGCAATAACGCCGAACATTCCTATAAAAAATTAATGCCTGAATATGGCAAGCAAAAAATAATGCAAGTGGTATATCTTCTTGTGTTCTCTTTAGTTTCCTTTAGCATTAGTATCTTTCCAGTCTTTCATTCGACTATTTCTTTCAATTCTATTAGAAACCAGGTAGTTCGCTGCATTTTTATTTGTTGCCAGCACCATAACATTTATGACTTCTTCAGAACCAAACAGCATGTAATAATCAATTTGTAGAGCTGTTTCGACATTAAATAGAACATTTAAGTTTTCGTGACCAGTAGAAGGTATTGTATAGGTTTGCCGTATCGTCGATTGGTTCAGTGTAAACAAAATTTTTTACGTGTCCACATAAGAAGAAATCTAATGGAGTTAAGTCCGGTGATCGTGCTGGCCACTTGATTACTCCATTAGTTCCTATCCATCCTCCAGAATATGTTCATTGCAAGTGTCTAACTGCTGTTCATGAATTATGTGCCGGTGGCCCGTCTTATTGAAATCATCATGAGGAACGTTTCTTAATAAATTTGGCAGCTTCCTCTTGCAGGAACCTTCGATATCTAGCACCATTTAATGTTTGATGAAATAGGTAAAGTCCGATTATGTATCCATTCAATATTCCACACCATACATTTACTTTAAAAACTGTTTGCTTCTTGGTTCTTCACACCCAACTCGGATTATTTTGAGACCAATACCAAGCGTTCTGTGTAGTCACAAGCCCATTACTATGGAAGCAGCTCTCATTACTCCTCAATACATTTTTCAAATAATTCGGATTTTCATCATGTAATACTGACAATTCGGCAATAAAATTTATACGACGCTGAAAATCACCAGGTCTTAAATGTTGAACGTAATGAACTTTATATGGACGGTACTTATTTTTCTTTAAAATTCCTTGACAGGAAGAGTAGGAAATATTTGTTTCGGACGATAATTTCCTTAAAGACATATTTGGATTATTTACAAATATTGTTAATTACTAAAGCAGTACTTGCATAATTTGTAGCCGTTGATTGAATTCTTCAAATTATTGGTTAAAGAAATAAAGGTTTTATGATCCGGCTTAGGCAAATTGGGAAAACGTAAATGTAATAACCTTTCGGCTTCATGAAATTTTTTCAATGTTCAAGCTACCGAAAAATAATTTTGCACTTCAACGCCATCTCTGTACAACCATTTCAAAGATTGCGAATCACTGTAAGTACCTATTTTATGCAGTGAATGCCTTTGAGCGAATTTTAATTTTTTTGATAATTACCAGATATTTGACTAAATACTTTTTTCGATTTATCTCGAAAACCACTAGTTTTAATAGAAAAGTCATCAAAAATTTTCTTTCCGGTGTCGCGACGTCGCGAACGCTACTGTCATTGACAACATTTGAACGACAATATAAAGCCACCAAAAATATGTACCCACTGGCCTTTACAACTGAAACTGAATACCTCCTTTCGTTAATACGGAAACTGCCTGGGGAGTTTTATGTGAATCACCCTGTATACCACTATACCAAAGTCTAATGATAAACTAAATTATTCCAAGCACAAATATATCGAGTGTTGCCAAACCAGAATCCCCTATCTATACGTTACTTATGGTAGCTCAACAATGAAATCTGCTATACAATGCAACTTTTCAACTCTTTATCAGTTGGAAAATTGGAGTAGTATAATGACTAGAATATACCCCGAGCCTCGAGGGAAAGAAACATTATCCGACCCCGACCCAGAAAATGTATGAGATTATAAAAATAGATAGAGCGAAATTTTCCACAAAGATAGAAACGGAAATAGGAAGGCATAAAAGACTGCCCTAATCGCAATATAAAAAGTTCCTGAACAATACTTCGAACTATAAAGCCGCCATTGCAGCTGTTCGCCAGCAAGTTGTTCACTGGGGAGCAGATCAATTCGATGAACAGGAAGATATTTGTTCATTAGACGTATTATACAATGGGCTAGTGGTTTATATACGGGTAGCATTATCTGTATTAATCGATTCGCTGTGTAGGTACAGCTAGTTTAGCGGAACAAGCATAATTAAAAAAGCAGTAATCTTTATCCTTTGCAGGGCATTTCAGAAGTTAATGAAAACAAGTATTTGCAGTTGATTCTATTGTAAACTAATATCAAATGCTTGAAATATTATTTAAAAAAAAATATATACTTTTTGACACTGGTTACCTGCTATTTTTTTTTAGAGTAATAGCCGGAACGTTGGATTGTGTAAACCGAGGACAATTAAATTCGGTTCTTTTCGGTATCTTCATAAATCAAGCCGATTCCAAGTAGTTTCAAGCGCGAAAACTAATTGTTTAAATAAGTTAAGAGTTGTTCGGAGTATATTAGTCATCCATGCTTCCAATTTTAATTGTAAATGACTTCACGTCCATAAAGTGACGCAGCCGAATGTACGGTTGCTTGGAAAGAGAGAGATAGAGATGTAATAGAATATGACATTGGACAAATTTATTATACCTAATCTTTAAATTTCTCGGTACACTTGAGGACATTAGGGCTAATTTTATTTTAGTTCTACAAAAGGGAAAATGTTTATTTTAATAATACCTATGTGGGATGATAAGAATTATTTTTGAAAATCGAAAATAGAAGAAAAAAAATATATTTTTTTTATATATACTTTTTTTTCTCTCATCATCCCATATTGTAACATGTTTTTAATGTCTTTTAGTGAAAGTCGTTTTTTGAAATAATGATTTATATGAGAGTAAATTGAACCGTCTTTCCGGCTTATATCCGGAGCGCTCTTAACGCTCGAATGTATTAATATAAACAGGCTTCAATAATGTCAATTTGATTTATAGTTATTGGATTACAATAGGCATTATTAGAGACTATTTATTTCAAAAAGAGTTACTAGATCCAAATAATGGAATATTTCAAAAGTAGATATTTGCTATATAGATATAAAATAAATAAACTTATACATATACGCTTTTTACAATAAAATGAATTTTTTTTATCAATCACTTCATTCTTATTTTAAACTTATTAAAAATCAATTATATTGAGTTATATTGGACTTTCTATTGCTGTTGAACAAAATCTTAATATATAAACATTATTTTTTACTTTTTAGTTCGGTTTGTTATTAATGCGTGTTTTTTTAGTTTTTTTAAACTATAATTTTTTTCGCCAATCTCATCTTTTTTAATTGTCTGTAACGTATTTGCCGTTGTATAACACTAGTTCCAACTTTAATACATACATTATGATGTAATACTAATTATGTATTACTAGCGGATACTCAGTGGTTTCGAAAAACAGGCGGGTATCAGCTGGTTTCTATATGTATCGGTGTTCATGATATTAATTCTAGAATTCATCCAATCCAATATATTGGTAAGAAACGTGCCGAGGGATGAATGGCAAGAGGGTGACTAAAAATGTCATGTCGCTAGCATCAACCTCAGGGAACCGGACATACCCTGTTGTATAAGAGAACTACCCTTCTATCGGACCTCTGGGAGGGTTGACTGTTTGTAATAAAATATATATTAATAACAGTGGCGCCTGTATGCGATGTAAAGCAACGACAGGCGCAGTTAGTACTTGGATGGGTGACCATTCCAACGGAAACCGCGTTCTCACCTCACACATCTTCCAGCGGCTTGTATATCAGTGTATGCGCGGAAGCTATACAACCTTAGGCGAGGGTTGTATAGGAGATATACCATCCTTCGGAGGGGATGTAAAACCGTCGGTCCCTTGTCTATTAAATGTTAGGCAAGTAAAAGATCTCTACTCTTCTTAAGGGAAGAGGTTCGGCAAAATTCCTGGTTGGGGGTAGCTCGTCTACAGACGTCGGTGTTAGGCCTCAGTAGCGGAAATAGGCCGACGTTAAATAAATGTATAAAAAAAAACAGTGGCGCCTCCGGCAAAATCTCAACAACACATTAGTCATTTTTTTAATTTATCCTGATAATCCTGGTGAGGACATTAGAACAAAGTTGCCAAATTATTGTATTGTCATCGGTCCTTGATACGTGTGCAAAGTTTCAGTTTATTCTGACGTTTTGAAGTGGGTGAGAATTACGTTCAAAGATTCCGTTACAAACAAATATACAAGTGAAGCTAATAAAAGCGTGTTAAAAATATTATTGTTATATTGCCAATAAACTTTATAATTTTTTACCCACAATAGTAAGAGAAAAGAAGCAGCTATCTTTTAAAAAGTTGCCTATTGTTTGGATATAAGAAAATAGATATAGAGTGCACAATATATTTCAGGAATAAACAGTAATATTTGTATTTTGCTGATTTATTATTACTAGAATCATGTGCGTACTCAAAGTCATAATAACAGTTTAAGCGCACATTATCTGTTGTAATGCTTTACTTGAATTCTTCTATTATTGTTATACAAATAAATATAATAATTGTTAATACTTGGGGCTATTAAATTTATTCATTTTCCGAGGTAATTCAATTAATTTATTTACAAGTGATTTCAGCCGTCTAAATCGTCGATAAATAATTATTTATATCAATTGACGCTACGGATTATAAACATTCATCTCCGCCGTCTGGTGACTGCTTCATTCAGTAACCGATCGTTGTTAATAAATACCGTGAGAACATATTCTTGCGAATAATATCCTCTGGGGACCCTGCCTTTAAGTGGGACATTCCAAAGGCGCCGTACTGAAATTGTTTGAATTTTTGTTTTATATCATTTCTCAAATCATATTTGGAAACATATTATTTTCGCCAAATTACTTATTTTGGGATGCTGCCTTTAAAGGCAGGCATTTTAATTTTCAATGTGCTGGTATTTAAATCGGAATATTTTTCGCGAAATATTGAGTTGGGGGCGCTGCCTTTTAGTGGGACGCTCTAATTGAGACGTACCGTCTTATTTTTATAAATAAATATTGAGTAAAGGTTTGAAAGTTCTAAAGTCTATTAAATTAATTATAATTCTTTTTCCTAGTATTTCCGTAAAGTTAACTTACTTTTGAATAACCGTGTGTCTCTCATATAGTTTGTTCCAAGTTATTCCAAATTTGCACGCGTCTAGCCACTAAGTTGCTTTGCTTGTCATACCTCTCGCTTCCTTTTGCTTTTGCATGTATATATCACCGCTTGTTTGCTTTCCGCCATTTTGTTTGAAAAACTATTTAATAACCACGTTAGAGGTTTTGCTTTTCAAGTTCATAAAATCTAGAAATAATAAATTTGATTCCGTCCCAATATTTGGGTAATTAAGGATTTTATTTTGATTCAACGAACTAATTTGTGATATTTACTTTATTTGTTGTAAATATTCAAAAAAAAAAAATCAATATTTTCAAATGAAACTTCATATTTGAATTTACTTAATTTTTCTGAACGACTTTTCCAAATATATTTTTCCTCTATCTCAATCGCTAATGTTACCATTGCAAAATTCCCATTTTAAAAACATCACAGTTGGCTTTGAAATAGAGATTGAGTAACAGTTCTACCTTCCAAAGGTAGTTCATTATGGGTATTATGTGCTGTAAAAAATATATACAAATCCAAATACAAATAGCCAAGTTATAGGGGTGGCTTAGTACGAAGTGGGACACACTGTATATGCAAATACTTTAAAATGCATATACTTACATATATTTAGTTAATACTTTGAACTGTATATATTGTCAATAAACAGTTAAAACGTAGTGTTTGTTTTAGTTTCAGTTTCTCCTCTAATTAAGTTTTCCAGAAATATAGTATAGTACCGACTTTGTAAAAGTGTTACAGACAGTATTACAGCTGTCCATTCCACGAGAACGATGACCAAAGTTCGACCCCTGGTAATAAACCATCTTCACTGACGCTACCTGGAGCCTCTCACATACTGCTGATAGAGAAAGTGATGTTTCTACACTTTAAATCAAAAACTGGCACTCGATGCAAAATCCGCTTGCATTTGTTAAAAGGTGAAAGTTGCAAAACCGACGTAACGGTGTTACAATTGGATTTTTTAACTTAAATCCTTTATTTGAAAGCCAAAGAAAACATTTAAAACCAGTGGGAACTTAGAATGTTTTCTTGAAAATATTGCAACACCACAGAATGGTAATTGGATTCCACTTCGTCCTTCGTTAGAAGAAGTTCTAAGAGAAAAAGAAAGGTAACATTTCCCGTAAAGAAAAAAAATAGTTGCAAACATACCCTTATCTGTTTACTTATATTTGTTTAAGTTGTTGAACATTCTATACGACATTCTTGATAGCTTTTTGAATATAAATAATGCAGTTTTTAAGTACTATTGTTATAGGTATTTGTAATTTTAATCAATTCAATGGGTCAAAATACATAAGAATCAGCAATAAAATTTCCCCTCTAAATTGTCGCCGACAAAATTTATTCACATCAATTTGACTAGACTATAAATGAACTATCATCTTAAAAAAGTATAATTTAAAATTTTTGACCAAAGTATATACCAATGAAAAGCAATGTTTATCGAAAATATAATGGTGCTAATGTAACTCAAGATACAAAACTTTATAACTTCCTTTTAATTTAATGGAAAAAGTAATTTTTATACTCGCTTATTATATTCCTCAGTGCATTATATTTTGATCATTTCAGTTATCCTTTATAAAGTAATAGCCTTATATTTCCGCAATGTTATAAATAAGGACTCCCATTTTCTTGATAAATTGTGTATTCAGTTCTGTTGTCGACAGTAAAAGTTACAGAAGCAAATAAATGTCCTAACCTGTATTGGTCATAACTTTTATAACTGGGGAACATGGTCGATTAGTAGCAGTTGCCGATTGCCGTGCTGCTTTTACAGGGTAAGAAAATGGATTCTTGGTGATAAGTAAGTATATTATTTTATGTCTCTTTTGATAATTACTATTTATTATTATTACAGCGGGCGCTGGCGCGTGGATCTGACCGTTCTTCTGTAACCACATTTTGACCTTTAAGTTATAAATGTGTTGTTATTTTGCAAAAATAAATTTTTTATTTATTCATTTGCAAATATTTTTTATATCATAACCATGTCAAATGTAGCGTAAATAATTTTTCAACGTTGCTATACAGTCCACTCTCTCCTTTTTTGTTATTTTTGTTAAATAATAATATTTTTTCCTCGCAAGTTCACGGATGATCTGCCGTTCGTGAACACAATTTTAGTTCGACCGAAGAATAAATTTTATGTAAATATGTTAGAAAATCTAAGGTGTCCTTACTATATTTTTACTCCTGTGTGAATCATTTTATTTTTTAGTATTTGTCAGTTTTTCTGAAGAAATTTTTTTTTGTAAAATGTCCATAAATAGTTGACTCTGTTACTCAGCTGAACTGACCGGGGTACAAGTATATTTTATGCTATGTTATAATATATTTTTTAGATAATTGGTTATATCAAATTAATACATGAAGAAAAATTTAAAATAACAATTTTTTACGTGTGCTGGGTAAGCTACCTGGTTATGATCGAGACCTAGGTTGCAAAGTTTGGTAAAAAATATATTTCAATTACCTGTATCCTAGTATGTATCTTTTATAAATATATTAATATTCATTGATTTAATTAATAATATAGTAGAATTTGTTTGCAAATATTGACCTAGGTACTCTAAAAAATAAATAATAATGTCTAATTAATGATGAAATTTTATTTTATAATTTATTTAAAAAAGATTAAATCTTTAAAAAAAATTCTAGAATGCATTTTGCATTCTAACTACAAATGTAGCAATTTAATTCCCCTCACAAATTCCTCATTTAAATTGTAACAAATCTACACCTATTTTTAAAGTGTATACGAACTTAATTGAAACCGTATAAAAACTAAAAGCCGACAAAAACAGTCGGCATCTCTCTATTGTACATGGACGGAGGTAAATAGAAATGCTTGTCATAAGAGAATGATAAGATTTTCGGGCGTTATTATATTATCCTCTGTTTCAAATGGTCTCCAAAAAGCCATGGCAAATTAGTAAATAATAAAAATATTTTACCTTTTATATAGTAGTAAATATTTATATATATATATATATATGAACAATAACTAACTAAACTCGCTTGATATTATAACAGGTATTTATGCACTGCACTGGCACATTGACAGCACATCTCATAAGTCCACCGTTGACTACTGAGAAACGATTTACGAGTTTTTTTATGCTAGTAGGCCTGTCCGTTTTATTATCTTTAAACCAGTGCAGTCGTAGATGGTTCATTCAGGCTGATTACATTGCCAGTCTCGGACTCGCCTGTACAGCTTCAACTACCATTCGAATCTCGATACCATTGCTAAATATATAGGACAAAATATCAAGTTCAGTGCGCACGGTCCTGTGCTTTAACACTGACCAGTTTCAATTGTCCTCGTATAAAGTATACGATACGGGCGAATCACTAATTGTAGTTCATTTATCAAAACAATTTAAATCAATGGCTGCTTTTGTATTTTAAATATTTGATATTTCATATATCCATAAATATATGATTGTGATAGAATGAAAACCAATTGAATTGGGGATGCATCTACAAACAATCTATTATATACACAATCCTACGAAATCGAATGGCTGCTGCAAGCGGTGCAAATCACATGCAAATTCTGTTAATTCCACATTTCGCATAAATTGAAATGGCATACCTGAACAGAAACACGTGATTTACTCAATTAGAAGTAACAATTTGTCAGTGCAGTGTCGCGAAATGTAATTGTCTTTAAATATTTTTGAAATTAGTGTGTATGTAGATTTATCTGAAGCAACGTGGTGATAGCAGTATGTTAATTTATATTATCAGAGAAGAGATCATGCTAGAAATTTAAATTAAAATCGAAGTTGTAGCCTATTTTCTTTTGATCTTTAAACATTTTTCTAATTAGAAAATAATGATATTGAGAAGGGCTGCTTATATCATTCAATTATATATACAGGTTGTCAAGAAATACAAGAACCTTCAATTTAGGAGATGGTTTTACGTTGACTTGTCTTAAATCATAAACATCTTACTTAGGAGATTTTAGGTTTGAAAATTTGAGATTTTCATGTACTTCTTTTACACAGGATGGATCATAAATAATAGGCCATATTTCAGAGATAGATTCTTTGAGCCAAAATATGCGGATATGTAATCAAATATACTTTATTAATTAAAAATTTTTAGTAAATTTTGCTTCATCTGTCCATATAATATTTCTCAAATAAGAATCGTGACCCTCAGACCTTATTAGAATAAACTAACAAAAATTCTGTCTTCTTAGGAAATCTGTTTCTTTTAATCCTTGAACCATATGGAATGAAAACGTGTGAAACTTACGCTTTAACAAGATTCTGTGAATTGAATCCTTGCATAGTCCCGATTCCAGAGCAGCTTGTCTTTATGACATCCATGGAAATGCATGAAAATATCCCAGAATGACTATTTCAATGTTATCGTCACCAACAATAGGCTTTCTTCTTTGCATTTTTGCCTTGACATAGCCATAATTTTTAAACTTTTCCAGTATGCGTTTTACAGTGTTTGGTGACGGTTTCCGTTTTTCTGGATATCGAGTAGCAAATGTGCTGCAAGTTCTTGATATTACTTTATCACATTCTCACATTCTTCATAAATAATAAACAAATTTAAAAAGTCTTCGTGGGTGTAATTTAAACGTGCTGGCATTTTCTTGACATAAGATAATGACTGATTGTTTCTAATCATGGCTATTTTCATGAAATGATTACAATTCATGAATTTCTAATAAAATCGCAAATATTTCAAAAAGTTGTGACTTTAACCCCCACAATGCTAATATCAGAAAAAAAGGAATTCAATTTTACACAACTGACGTAAAAAAATACAATTTGACCTAAACAAGTTTTCGCGGTTTGAAGTTGACAAAATGTAACGCGAAAAACGGAACACTTGGTATGATATTATTGAATTTATTTCAGTTGTAGAACGTAGTTCTGCCTGTGTTCTTTTTACGTGACAAGAAGCAAATGAGGATCTTTTACACGAATAAAGTTATAACGGTTCTTGCAAACCGTTGCACACAATTTTCTATAAAATGTCAAATATCTCTGAAACGGCTAGGTTTAGGTATAGGATATGCTACATATTTTCGACTCCCTAAAATATATAGGGTGTTCCATTTGAAATAAGCAAGTTGGTATCGACTTCCGGTATAAGCGGAAGTGCCAGCTACTTGTAATTATTTTAGTTGGATTGGCCACACCGACATTAGTAATTATCTATATTTTCAAAATTTTTTGATGAGTAGTTTTCTCTATATCGATCGATTCAGTTCCGGGTGAGACCCCCTATGCTGCATTTATAATGATTTTTTTGTTTTATGATTTACTATTGGTTGGATTATTTTCTTACTATTCGGAAGTTGTATAATTTTATATGTGTATACTAAATCTGGTTATATAAATAATTACACCGTCGTTTTGATTAAATATGCCCTCATGAGAGATAGAGTATATCATATCCATCCATATAAGTCTAAATCTTGTACGTGCCACATCACATAATACATTTTATTTCTGTAGTGAACTTTCTAATGTAACATTTAAATTCATCTAGGTTTTTGCAAACGCTACGTATATTATTGTGTAATAGTTTTATGTTATTATTATGTTTATTAATTTTTAGTACATACTTGAAGATGTTTACTTTGAACTATTCTTGGGTGTCAATCGATTAATTGGCGGGGAGGGGGATGATAAGACATGTGCACGGTTTTTATTAATGTAGCTATTTTTATTCGTTTTCAAACGTGCAAAATGAGAAGTAAATTAAAGCTTTGATTGTTTAATTACTCACAATTATTAAGAACTTTGTGCAGGTGGATTTTGGACCTTACAATTTTATCATGTTGCCATATTTAAAGGGCTTTTTGTATGAGTGTCGAATCGATATAAAACTTCGCCAGAATTGAAAGTCTGTGTTTGGTAGAAGAGTTTTCGAACACCTTGTATTATATCGTAGTCGTCAGATAATCAGGATATATCTTCATCTGGAACATGTATATAAAAGGAACTTTTACATAACTTTTATAATGATATAGGAGATATGATCCAAATATTAGATTCAACGATGTTAGTAATACCGCGGTGAATATGTGATATTAAATTATTGACTGAAAGGTAATACTCAATGTTTTCTAAAGCAGCCTTTCCAATCCTTCCTAGCGTGTACCAAGCAAATAATTTGAAATTTTCCACTGTATTCTGCGATAACCAGCACAATACGTTGAAATTAAATTATTCCATGGCAGGTACACGTTTTACAAATTCATGACATATAATGTGGAGAAAATACTTTGTACGAATTACTTTACAGAATTATAAAATTCTCACATTGGGTTTGCATTAAAGCAGCTCTATTCTGTGCATTTCGCGGAAATTCATTAGCGTAAATGGGCTTTGTGCAGTATAGTTGCGAGCGACCATTGTTATGTCAAATTATTTTTCATTTTCTTTGCCGAGTATTTGTGGTTATTTCAACAAGAGCATTCCATTATACTCTTGAAACATTATAATTCACAATTAAAATTTCCCTTTGTTTAAAGTGCATCCTTATTCGAGTTAAATAAAAAGTTGGAACCGAGTGCTAGAAATAAACGGTATTAAAATTTATCCTTGTTCCACACGCATGCAGATACGCTTAAAAAATGTTATAATTCCCTATTAAAAATTGAATATAAATTAAAATAAATATTAAGCTTTTTGTGGAAGCGTTCCGAACTATGTGTCCATATCTTGCAATCCATAAAAAACAAATGAAAAATTATAATATATGAAACAACTACTCAGCGGGCAAATACCCCGACCTGCATTGAATTACACATTACAGATCATGAAAGAGTGTTAGCCAATATCATTTGTCAATTCCGTGACCAGACATAGACTGGTTTCGAACTTATTAGTTCTCATCAGTATGCCATAGGTCATGGAACAGACAAATGATAGTGGCCAACCTGCTAGTTTTATTCAAACTATAGTAAATTGAGTAGTGATGAGAGGTAAGTGAATCCTCTCATGGTCAATTGCTACTATACAGCATAGATGTCTCCATGGGCGTATAACGTATACCTATGGCGTTGGAAAGAGAAATTACAGCTTTATGGGAAAAGTGACTTACATATACAGAGTGCTATTTAGAACAAGAAAGTTGTGGCAATTTCCAAGTGATTTTTTTTACCACCGAATGGTCAAAATATGGCCATCGATATCTATACGTGATTTCCCTAATTTCAGAATTTTTTTTTAAACTGCAAAAAAAGTGGGGGGCTAGGTACTTCCTGGGTCACCCAGTTATGTTGCATAATTTCGCCTTTTTTGAGTATTTTAACAGCTTCCAAAAGATTATTCCATCGTGTAATATTTTACAATTAAATTATTTAAGTACATTTTGAAGTAAATATTACATCAATTACGTTAATTTGGTTCAAGAAATATTGAGTTTTAGTCTAAAGTTAGTGGTCTTAATTCCCTATTTTCTTAAGTTCTCTCAGCGTAAAAGGAAGCCCAACTACAATTTTATTTCTATGAATTTACCTTACAAAAAATAGCAAAATCTTTAGAACCTCGGTCTCAACTGAGACATGGCTTAACTTAAAGTTCAGTTCATTTCAGTTATTCAATAAACGAAGTTGTAAAAGTTTATATTTCACTTGCTATTTGACAATGTTGTGAACTATTTAGCTTTGGGAAATTCCAATGCGGAGCAGAGAGCGTTAACATACACGAGCAGCACAGACCATGTGGTGGTATACGTTCAAATAAATAACGAGCAGTTCATTTATAGTAAATCAATTTCATGTCAGTGTTACCTGCTGTAACATTGCAGATATACATATGACCATCTGGCGAATCCAGTTTGCTGTGGACATGGCGTTGATAAATAAATGAGGTAAGGATTAAATCGATTTCCTGAAATTTGATATTGGTATTGACTGGTGCGGCAAATTGAACAATTTTGTTCAGGGGGGTCTGATGGTTGACACTCTTGTATTTTGAATAAATGCTTTAAAATGATACAAATAAGGAAAAGTTAATTGCTGTTTGCTATATCTCATAGTGTTTATAATTTACCTGTGGAGGACACAAATTCAATTTTTAGTTTGGAAAAATTTCTGCCGCTGAATTTAAAGGAACCCACATAACATTCGATATTATATATACCCGGTGTCAATGGATCATGGTAGACTCCTTATTTTTTAGAATATCAGAATAAATTGTGGTAGATGTATAACATGATCAGGAAGACACTTTGCGATATAACTGTCAATTTCTTCCCCCTTCCGGTTTCATAGGAAATGACTCCAACTTTTGATTTTTGGAATCCATGAAAAACTCTGAGTACGGTGATACTCCATAAGTGACATTTCGGTCCCATGAAAATAACTCGACTCGAAATTTGTTGGTGCATCTAGAGTGCCCTGACCAGAAAAAACGCTTTTGCTCATATCTACGGATTCCTTAGAACAAATTTGATGGCCCCCGAAATACACACCGGTCCATTACAGGCCATTTGTTCTGCTCATGGTACTTCAGATGCACCAACAATATTTCCAGTCAAATTTTTTTCATGGAGTCGAAATGTCACTTATAGGGTATCACCGTATTCAGAATTTTTCAAGGATTCAAGAATTTAATAATATACAGGGTGTTCCATTTAAAAATCAAAAGTTGGGGTCATTTCCGGTGCAACCGGAAGAGGGAAAAAATAACAGTTTTGTCACAAAGTGTCTTTTTGACCTAATAATACATCTACCAAGTTTCATTCTGATATTCTAAAAAATAAGGAAAAAATAGAGATGATCCGTTGACACCCGGTATGCCACGTGTAACAGAACCATGCTGCAACTATACAGGGTGTCTGACTAGGAACTGAATCGATCGATATAGTGAAAAGTACGCATCAGGAAATTTTGAAAATTTAGATAATTACTAACGTCGGTGTGGCCAATCCAACTAAAATAATTACAAGTAGCTGGCACTTCCGATTATACCGGAAGTCGATACCAACTTGCTTATTCCAAATGGAACACGCTATATATTATAGGGTTTTCGAATTCTGAGTCGAAAATGTGTAGCATATCCTATACCTAAACCTAGCCGTTACAGAGATATTTGACATTTTATAGAAAATTTGACAGGCGCAATGATTTGCAAGAACCGTTGTAACTTTCTTCGTGTAAAAGATCCTCATTTGCTTCTTGTCACATAAAAAGAACACAAGGAGAACTACGTTCTACAACTGAAAAAAATTCAATAATATTATACCAAGTGTTCCGTTTTCCGCGTTACATTTTGTCAACTTCAAACCGCGAAAACTTGTTTAGGTCAAATGGAACACCCTGTATTTTTTTACATCTAGTTATGTAAAATTGAATTCCCTTTCTTCTGATATACATTGTGGCGGTTAAAGTTACAACTTTTTGAAATATTTGCGATTTTATTAGAAATTCATGAATTGTTGTAATCATTTCATGAAAATAGCCATGATTAGAAACAATCAGCCATTATCTTATGCCAAAAAATGCCAGCGCATCTAAATTACACCCACGAAGACTTTTTAAATTTGTTTAATATTTATGGAGAATGTGATAAAATAATATCATGAACTTGCAGCACATTTGCTACTCGATAACCAGAAAAACGGAAACCGTCACCAAACCCTGTAAAACGCATACTGGAATATTTTAAAAATTATGGCTCTGTCAAGCCAAAAATGCAAAGTAGAAAGCCTATTGTTGATGACGAAAACATTGAAATAGTCATTCTGGGATATTTTCATGCATTTCCAAGGATGTCATTAAGCCACCCTGCTCTGGAATCGGGCTATGCAAGGATTCCATTCACAGAATCTTATTAAAACATAAGTTTCACCCGTTTGCATTCCATATGGTTCAAGGATTAAAAGAAACAGATTCCCTAAGAAGATAGAATTTTTGTGAATTTATTCTAATAAGGTCTGAGGGTCACGATTCTTATTTTTTAAATATTATATGGACAGATGAATCAAAATTTACTAAAAATGGAGTTTTTAAGAGACACAATTCGCATTATTGGAGTGACTCAAATCCTCATATGTTCAGAGAGCGAAACTTTCAGGAAAGTTGGCAGTTCAATGTTTACTATGCCATAAGAAACGATAGAGTGGTGGTATTACAATTTTATCAGGAAAATTTAAACGGTAAATTAAATTTCAGTTAATATGTATAGGTAAATTTTTGTTTTTTTTTTTTTAGGTGAAAGATATCTGAATATCTTACAAAATTTGAATAATAACTATTTAGAAAATTTACTTCTCGCCGAACATAGAAACATTTTTTATCGGCACGACGGTGCTCCCCGACATAACGCATATTTAATTAATAAGTATTTACAAGAAACTGTTCTGGATTATTTCATTTGGGGAACTATTAAAAATAAAGCTTATGAGAGCCCATTAACAACTATTGGAGATTGTATGCAAAGAGTAAGAAATGCATTTCAAAACATATCACAGATTCAATTAGAAGAGCTACCCATGAGGAACTAACCCGTAGGTGCGAAAAATGTGTCGAGGTTCGAGGGCGGAATTTTGAGCAATCATTAAATTATAATACGCATGTTACAGTGTTAGTGTTATTTTACGTTTTTGTGGATATCGAGTAGCAAATGTGCTGCAAGTTCTTGATATTCACATAATAAACAAATTTAAAAAGTTTTCGTTGGTATAATTTAAACGGGCTGGCATTTTTTGACATAAGATAATGACTGATTATTTCTAATCATGGCTATTTTGATGAAATGATTACAACAATTCATGAATTTCTAATAAAATCGCAAATATTTCAAAAAGTTTAACCTCCACAATGCTAATATCGGAAAAAAGGGAATTCAATTTTACACAACTTGACGTAAAAAAATACAGGGTGTTCCATTTGACCTAAACAAGTTTTCGCTGTTTGAAGTTGACAAAGTGTAACGCGAAAAACGGAACACTTGGTATGATATTATTGAATTTATTTCAGTTGTAGAACGTAGTTCTTCTTGTGTTCTTTTTACGTGACAAGAAGTAAATGAGGATATTTTACACGAAGAAAGTTATAACGGTTCTTGCAAACCGTTGCACCTGTCAAATTGTCAAATATCTCTGAAACGGCTAGGTTTAGGTATAGGATATGCTACATATTTTCGACTCAGAATTTTATGCTCTTTTCAAAAACCCTAAAATATATAGGGTGTTCCATTTGAAATAAGCAAGTTGGTATCGACTTCCGGTATAAGCGGATTGGCCACACCGACATTAGTAATTATCTAAATATTCAAAAATTTTTTATGCGTATTTTTCTCTATATCGATCGATTCAGTTCCCGGTGAGACACACTGTATACTTAATAAACGCCACTTTTTCTAACATAAATGATTTTTTTCCACTTCCGGTTTCATGGGCGGTTGCGTAGACAATATTTTTTGAATAATCCCAAATAAAAATCTAAAGGAGTCAAATCAGGTGACCTTGGAGACCACCATTCGTCGAAATGACGTTTTCTTCGAATCTCTGTAGAAGGTAATCAGTTACTATTTTCGAATTATGGAGAGGAGCGCCATCTTCTAGGAAATATATATCCTGTTCTAATCCAATGGCAATTCATTTAAAATGTTAATCTCATTTTATTTTGCGGGAATCCCAAGAATCTGGTACCAGTCAAGAGTCCCTCAAATATTATTGGACCCACGATTGTAGGTTAGATTCTTTATTGATCCCGTAAGCCAATTACAAACATTGGATAGTATAACGTAACGTAACGTAACATAACCTAACATAACAGAACACAACACAATATAACATAAAACATATAAGCATAGTAACAGATCCGACTGGATGAAGTATCCATTTCAAAGTTCATTGATATAATAATATAATGAGATAGTAATTCAAATCAAGTCGCCATGCTTTAGCGATAAATGGAAATTTAAGACTGTTGTCAAAGGTAATCACCCAGCGTTTATTTCGTCGTCACTTTCATATAAATCCACGAGATCCAGTTCCTAGTCGTATAACAATTAAAAACTGGGTACACAAGTTTCGCAATACTGCTTTATGTTTCAGCAGGACGGATCCACTTACCATAGTGCTAGGGCTTCTATAATAATTTTCCAAAGGATGTTTCCTGGTCATGCCATTTCGAAACTCGGCGACAACTGATCGACACGGTCACCAGATCTCTCAGCTTGTGTTCTTTTCATGGGGCTACTAAAAGTCACAAGTGGTTTCTAATCAACCGGAAACTTTGGAACAATTAAAATATAAAATATAATATTCGGACAGAGATTAACGCAATCCCCATTGATATTTTGTGGGTAATGAAAAAAATTAGCCATTAATATTAACAACTCAATTTAAATCGGATACTTCACCCTGTCTGACCCATTATAAACTAACAGTTGAGAATAAGTAGATAGCAATAGAGCAAATACAGATACAAAAATTATTCTTCTAGCCTATAAAAACATTTATCTGATAAATATATTTTTAAAAGTTTTTTGAATACTGTGCACTTTTCTTTAATATCAAGAGGTAGGTTATTTTAGACGTTAAGTCCCAGATTATTAGTGAGTTTGATGTTATATTAAGTCTATGAAATGGTATATGAACATCATTTTTGCCTAATGGCAATGGCGTGCACATTTTTGTTATATATATAAAAATTATATGTGTGTGATTATACTACTGATTATTCCAAACCAAACATTGAAACCGAATCGATCTTGATAATTACCCTCCTTTAATAAATTTTTATTTTCTTGTGATATTCTCGGTTAAACAACCCCAACATTGTGAATCTAGACTCATCGGAAAATAAAATCCTTCCCAAAAAAATCATTGTTCATCCTACGCTCGTGATTATTTTCGTTCAAGTGCTGGAGCAATTGGTATTTAAAAGATTTATAGGATGTAACAGGATCATGGTATACCCCCTTTTCTCTTTTAGTTTGTCAAACATTTGTTGGTTTAACGGTGTTTTTATTGTGACTTTCAAAATTGTTTAAAATTTTTGTTAATTGTGTTCAAAATGCCGCAAATTTATACAAGAAATGAAAAGTGGACATGTTAATTATTTATGGGGAACGTAAAAGAAATGCAGTTGCAGCTACCAACTCTTATGCCCAACGATAACCTGATAGACAATGTCCAGCGAAAAATTATTTTAAATCAATCAATGTTTGACTTGGAATAATCGGTAGTAGAATCATTGGTCCAATAATATTACCTGGCGTGAGACACCTGAGATTCCTGGAAAATGAGATTGAGGGCATTTTAGATGAGTTACATTTAGATTTAGGACAGGGAATGTGTTTCCAACAAGATGACGCTCCTCCCCATAATTCGAGGATAGTAATTGATTACCTTCAACGGAGATTCAGAGAAAACGTAATTTCGACGAATGGTCCTATGAGGTGGCCTCCAAGGTCACCTGAGTTAACGCCCCTTGATTTCTTTATTTGTGGTCATTTAAAAAATATTGTCTATGCAACCGCCGTTACAATCCCTGAAGACCTGGAGCTACGAATAAGACGAGCAATTAATAGCATAACGGCCCAGCAATTAGCGAACGTTCTTCGAGAAACAGCTATGCGAGTTCAGAAGTGCATTGACGTTAATGGACAGCATTTTGAACAACTGTTGTAATGTTCTGTGTAAATTTCTTGTATTCCAAAACCACCTTATGTGTAACAAAGTAATTAGAATAAAATTGTATTTTCTTTTAACTGTAATTTTATTTGTATTTATCGCACATTTTAATACGACATATGAATAAATTCCTTATTAATAGTACTAATAAATAGTATCACGGTACCGATATGGTTCCATTTGAAAAAAATGAGTTTTGCCCCAAACACAATTTTGGTGAATTTTATTTGCTCATAAATCACTTAATTTAGTGGTTTTAACGGGATTTCAATTTTTGTAGCATTACACGGGTCATTTAGAATAAATCGGAACCATGATGGCACACTTAAATGGAAAACTAAAAATTATATAAAAAAAATTGATGTATGAAATGTCACCTATTTGGCATCGTTGGATTCAGAAAATTATACAGAATTCAAAAATGCAATAATATACAGGATATTCTATTTAAAAATCTAAAGTTAGTGTCGCTTCCGGCGAAACCGGAAGTGAAAAAATAAATAAATTGTATTTCAAAAAGTGCTGCTTATTATGTGTGTAGTATATCCTAAATTTCAATCAATTATCTTCAAAACTAAAGGACAAAAGGAGGGTAAACCATGATCCTGTTACGCCCGGTATTTATGCAGAATTGGACTCCAAGTAGTTCAATATTGAATTACTAAGTTTTGCTCAAAGTGAATTTTCAATATTTAGTAAAAACCAAAACCAGCCCCATCCTTTCTTCTCCATCTTTATGTGACATGCTAAAAAACTATAATCACTGTAGAACAAAGGTTATTAAAAAGTATATAAGTATAAACTTACCCACTTAATTGTGTACAAATTTCAAGCATTTCTAGAGCGTTCATATTCCAGGTTCAAGGATTCTTACTTTAACCTTTGGCCTTTCATTTCTCTAATACTTTTCCGCTTCAACAGCGTAACCCCCCGTTGCAGATAAGTATCCAATTTTACATTTTATAATCTTTATAACACAAAATGTCGTCTGCACATTTTTATTAAAATGACGGATTTTACATTTAAAATGTAGTTGCTTTGAGACATTTTAAATCTCCGCACCGAGAAGTATAGAATAAAATAGAATGTTGCATTTTCTCCCTCTGTTAAAGCCACAAAAATTGTTGAAGACTTCTTGAGAAAACATTCATACATAGATGGTCAGTAGAGAGAATCTATTCATAGATGAAATGTATTGGCTAACAGATTGCGCAAAATGTAAAATCTCTCCTAATCTTTGAGAGACAACCCACTTAATAATAATAATAATAATAATAATCTCTTTATTCCCAACAGGTAAGCACCCAATTACAGGAAATACATGAAAACACATATCATTTATATATCAATAGCGAATAAAGAAGAAAAATAATATTGACACTTAAGTTACAAACAAAATTAAACCTACTATTCAGTAATAATTATATGACTTAATATACTGCCTAGACTGTCAAAATTAATATCACATAGATGGGAGATTTTATTAAAATTATTGCACATTACATAAATTGGAGATCTCCCCATATTATTTGTCCTATAGTTCTTGACATAGAAGGTTGTGTGACGGCGGATTTCAAGTCTGGGTATGTGGAAATTGATTTTATCTAACAAAAAGGGACAATCAATAGTATTGTGAATTAAACTGAATAAATATTTAATGGAAATTATTTCGCGACGAGTTTCTAATGAAACGATTTTAACCGGTTCGTTAAAATGGACGTATTAATTCCTCTCGGCGGGTAAATGCCATCCTCCTTAAAAAACAAATATTTTAGGAACTTCCTTTGAACTGCCTCAATATTATTCACGTGGCATGTGTACCACGGATACCATATGATGGCACCATATTCCAATCTTGAGCGAATGTATGCGTAATATAACAACATTGGGCTAGAAGTTTTGCTAAAACACTTGCAGTTTCTTAATATGAAGCATAGCATTTTATATGAGTTTGATACAGCACTATTAATATGGGCTCGAAATGTTAACTGGCTATCGAAGATAATTCCCAAATCTTTGATTCCTGTACATCTGGTTATACTCTCTGAATTTATTTTATAATCATATTCTTCAGGTTTATTTTTCCGAGAAAAAGAGATAACGTAACATTTTTGAACATTAATGCACACATGGTTCGCACTACACCAATCAGATACGGCTTTAAGGTCATTCTGGATCATTCTACAATCACTTATTGTTCTTATATCTCTATAGATTTTCAAATCATCCGCGAACATTAATTTTGAACAGCTAATGACATTATTAATATCGTTAATGTAAATGAGAAATAGAAGTGGTCCTAAATTGGAGCCTTGTGGTACTCCAGATGCATTAATGTAGTAATCCGAACTAAAACCCTCGTACTCGACAAACTGCCTGCGGTTAAATAAATCTTATTATATTATTGTAAGATCAAAAGACGCAAATTTTTCATTCTTGGATAATGAGCACTAGTAACATGCTCCCACGACGCACGCCTTACTTTGTTATTAATGTTGTTGAAAAAGGGGGAAAGGTGTCAAACGGTATCAAGGTTCTTCAGGTTTTCAATTCGAACATTTAATGTTCACTGCAAGATATCAAGTAATTTACCTAATATTTTTATATAATCTAAAGTAATATACCGTTTAAGTTTAAATACACAATATGTATGCATATATTCCGATCTTCTTATTAAAAATATTGTTTTTAATTAAAACAATAGATAGATAGATCTGTATTGGCCATAATTACACAAATCGTGTTTTGACAGGTCACTGCAAGAAAATAACACATTACAATGGTTGTCATTAAGTAAAAAAGTAGTATAATAAAATAGAATAATAAAAACATATAGAGTATATAACAAAAACACAAAAATAAATAAAACTAAACACTCAACGCTATCATAAAATGGAGACTAGCTAATATAACTTTATTAGTAAGTCATTATTATAATAGTGTACTATACAAAGTATTTACACATATCGAACATATAAAATGCGGTTAGTACATAAATACTTAACTTAATATATAAATATCAAGATAAAAAAATATAGAAACATTTCAACAAGATGTCGCAGAGCTCAAATGCAAGAAAAGTCATCCTTTAAACATTCATTTAAACTATAAAAGCATTTTCAGTTATTAAACGGCTTATCACAGCTTTGTAACGACTATAATCCAGTTCCCGAGTTCTATGGGGTAACGGATTAAATTTTTTTATAGAATAATACCTTGTTCCATCGCGTGTCTTTGATCAGTGTTTAGTTGATTTTTAGTAGTACTTCTTTAAGTACTTCCCTATGGCTAATTGCAACCATTTTCGTCTTATAAATAAATAATTGTTTATTTTTCAATTAAGAACGTTTTAAATTGATTTTTTTAGTTTTTTTCAAATGAAACACCCTGTATATCTTTCGACGATGCGATGTAGAAATAAAAAAACTAACATTTCTTGTAAGTAGCTTGTAAGCAGTTTTAGAAACATCAAATTCAATTTAAAATGTTCTTAATTGAAAAATAATTTGTGGCCACCCTGTACATTTTTAAGAAATGAAAATGATTAAAAAACATTAATTAGATGTCTTGTAACTGGTATTCACATAAGTTTTTCTTAAAACTCATAATTATGACTGTGGTGATTTTTTTAATATCCATCTGCAGATTGCATTATTTCAACAAAAAAAATCATTACATCTAAGTGGTATTGAATGCTAACATAGGAATGAATAGAGCCTAGAAAGAGGCTTCAAAAAATGTACTGATATACACAGCATTCCATTTTAAGAAAAATGTACTTGGTCCTGTAATTTCGTCTTGCTTCGCCCTGTATGTTCGAAAATAATTTCCAGTTATAGACTTTTTTATCTAGTTTACTTGCAATTTTAAAAAATTTTCTAGCTATTGTAGCACTCGAGATATTGAGATCCGACGCACTATTGCCCCACCCTGTATAAGCGCTGTACAAATTTGGAATCTTCTAAATGAGTCTCTGCAGTCGTCTCTGTAGCCTAGGCTCGCAATTACTCTTACTGCTCGTCTTTGGATAGCAAATACAGATGCAGTATGTGAGGAGTAACCCCAAACCAAGATTACATAGGTGATTATAGTATGTATTAATCCATAGCATGCCGCTAATATGGTTGTCTGTGATACACAATTTCTAAGGCAGCGTAAAAGAGAAATATTTTTGAAAACCTTGTTACAGGTAAAATTTGAAAGTTTTCTCTCACGTTAATTTGTTGTCCATTTGGACACTAGAAATTTTACACAATCGGTGGAAACAACATTGTCTAATGTCTGGTGCCTTAAGCTAAAGAGCATTGTTTCAGTCTTGCTATTGCTTAACATTAGTTTATTTGATAGGAACCAGTCATGAATAGCTGACAGGCTATCATCCACGCTGGATAGTAATGTCCTGGCATCCGAGTTGCTGAAAAGCAATGTTGTATCGTCCGCAAAAAGAACCAATTTAGCTCCTACGGTATTGTTAGGGAGGTTATTTATAAAAATGTGGAAGAGAGTTGGGCCTAATACAGAGCCTTAGGGTATCCCAAATATTATATTTGTAAATTCGGAGTTCCTGTTGTGGTGGTTCACAAATTGATTTCTCTCTTTTAGGTAAGATTTAAGTAATTTCTGACTATTAGTAGAAAACTTATAGAAGTCCAATTTTTTAAATAAGATATCATGAGATACACAGTCAAATGATTTGCTCAAATCTAAAATCTGAGTATATAAGATTTCGCTTTGTTCATAACCACTATTTATTAAGTTAGTAAGTGTATGTATGCCTAGTGTAATAGATGATTTAGACGTTATCTGCCATTTTAAGATCATTTCGAAGATTTTTGCAAAAAAGGTATAATGGAGATTGGTCTGTAGTTAGAAGCATCATCAATATTTCCTTTTTTATAAATAGGAATGACTTTTGAAACTGAGAATTTTGGGAACTACTACTAATTTTTAGGTTTATGTCATAGGCATCTTTATTGTTGGTATTTTTTAAATTAATTTTTTATATCCTGGAATAAATTCGGAACAGTATGAATCCATGAAAATAGTATATAGTCGACGTATTCAACGGAATAGAGATTTGTTAATTTTTTAAGTCATCTAAAACACATGTAACACATTGTTAGCTTAGGATGCTTACGACGACGCTATGTTTCGCATTTCCACGCAAGCAGCCCCTGTTCAATCCTGAGGCTATATTGAGTTGTCGAGGATTAGAGAATGTGTACACTTGCCTGATGCAACTTTGAAAGGGATAATGTAAAACAGTGGATTCTGTGTTGATGAAATGCATGTTAAAGAGCCTTACCACGTGACAATGTAGAAGTTCGACAAGTCTCTCAGATTTTAGGGGGGTGGTGGGCTTATCTCCACGTTGCGGTGTTTAGCTTTTACATCGGAAATAAAGAGATGTAAAATAAAATTGATTAAAGTATATTTCTTCCATCAAAGTTAATCCTAAGTAAGTCGCACTTTTAATGAAATTACACCTATATTATATTTTTTTATCTACTGGCACTTTATTTAGACAGTTGAAACAATTATTTGTACAACAATAGACAGAAAATTATTCAAACAAAACCTAAACAAAAGAGAGTAACGCAATTGAGCAAACAAGGAGTTCTTATTCAGTAGAACTCATTCCCACCTTAACACAGACCTTCAAAATTTGGGTTGCTAGTGTATATAAGTACTGATGTTCTTAATTTTAGCATGTTTAAGGCAGAGGTATAGTCAGGTGTATATTTACTGGGCAGTCAAAAAACGCAACAAAAGCTTTACGATCTCATTAAAATATCGTTGCTCTCTGTACTGTCTCTCCTGCAAATTGAATCACTTATCTTTACAGGATTTTAATGTACATCGGCTTGTTTGATAAGACCATGTAGAATGATTCACTGGCGTTAATAATTAGCTAGTAAAATTTTTGTTGTGTTTTTTGACTGCCCAGTAAATATACACCCGAGTATTGTTGGTTTCCTCTTTGGCTTAAATGAAGTTGGAAACATATTCCACAAAGGTATTGCCGTTTACTGCGATTGTTTTTCTTGGCTGGCCAGAACCCACTGTCCTGTCCTACTAAGATTAACTTTTCATCCGTTTTCGGATTACTTCTTGAATCATACCTTTACTGCAATTAACTACATCTCCCATGCATTCACTGTTGTAACCCAACTTATCCACGACTAACGATAATATAACTTCTCTGTTTTATATAACACATGTTAAAGTATAATGAAATAATAAATAAAAACATATTTTACTAACATGACAATGACACTGACTAGTAGAGGAAACCTTTTGCATTATGTTAAGTTTTGGCAACATATGAAATGTATACCTTTGAAAATTAGGGCACAACCCGGAGGCTTGCAGTCCCGATTTTACACCCCCAATTCAATAACTCGCAAAGTTTTCAACGAAATCGGCTTAAATTCATAGCATGAGGATTTTTGGGGTCCCTGATTTCGTATGCGAAGTGGAGGAGTTTCATTGTTATTTCGTGTATAGCCTTAATATTTTAAGTTAGTTATCTGGGATGGATGATTGTAGATTGTAATTTAATTCGTTCAGAATAAAAAATATTATAAAACCGAATTCGATGAGAAAATATATTTTAAAATATAGGGAAAAATGTTTTAAACAGATTTTGCCGCTTTTCTGTAGATAATTTTCTGAAGAGCAGATTAACTGGATTTGGCTGGGTGAAAGAGACAGGACCCTACAATTTACAATAGAATACGAACCATTTCTTGGGCATAATGCACCATATTATACATACATCATTGACATTAACCGCAAGAGTTCGCCTAATTTATGGGAATTAGTTAAAGCGTAAAGGTTAAAAATATTAACTTTTCCTATATTAATATATTTTATGCATATCCTCTTTCACATACCCCATTTCTTAATTAATTATGATAAATTATCTGAAATACTGAACTTCTTTAGTAGGTATTTTGACTTTACTACGCGTTTATTATTTTTGTAATAATTTATCCACTTGGTTTTGTTAAATACAACTTAGTCCAAGTTTGTCGCCAACTTCATTGCAGATTGAGTCGCCACCAGATGGAGCTATTTGCAAGTTGCGGACACCTCTTGTCTGTAATTTGATGACTAGATGACCAGTGAAATGTTGTTGTACATTTGCCTATACTCTTTATTCGTACTGATGAGGGCTAACAATCTCGAAACTAGTCTACGGCTGGCGATGCACAACATCCCTGCACTAGGCCCTTTCTTTAGGATTAATCTGCCTGCTGGGGGCTTATTTTAATCAGATTTTATTTTGCGTTTTCCGATTGAAGACGTAGTATGTCGCAAGTTATATGACATTATTTTCAATTGATCTGAAAACGTACATTGTGCACCTTGATCGGTGGTAATGAATCGATTTCCTTTCAAAGGAAACAGTAGAATACTGGACTTTTGTGGTAGGTATTTTTACTTTACTACACGTTTATTATTTTTGTGATAAATTATCGGTTGTCATATACGCCACTGTATGGTTTCATTATGATTAATAGTGTTTTAACGTCATTCTGGATCTTTCACCTACGACAAATCATCATCTGATATCTACGTATAAAGCGCACTCTATAACCTAAAAATAACTTGGAGGCGATAAACCTGCCCGATTGATCTGTTTACTATGTTTCTGCTGAATAGCCACTGACCGGCAGCTTTATTTTCATTTTATATTTTAAGCTTTCCTGTGAATCTGCGTGTTCTTACACTTTCGTTTTTTTTCGTAGTACACCCAATTTGATATGTGGATTTCAACATGCTCATCAGACGGCTATAAAGAAATATTTTTTACAATTGAGATGGCACCTTTATTTAACGTTGGGCTATTTCCGCTACTAAGGCCTAACACCGATCGATGCTTGTAGACGAGCTACCCCCAACCAGGAATTTTGCCAACTCCCTTCTCTGTCGAAGAGTAGGGATCTTTTACTTGCCTAACATTTAATAGACAAGGGACCGACAGCTTTACATCCTCTCCGAAAGATGGTATATCCGCTACGCAATCCTCACCTAAGATGCATAACTTCCACGCATGCACATATATACAAGCCGCTGGATGATGTGATGCGGTCTCCCTTGAAACGGTTTCCCATCCAAGTACTATTATATATAGCATATTGAAATATGTACATAGTAAAGACGCGAATACGCTTAGCCCTCAAGATGTTTCCGAGTATATCATTCATACAAACCTTGCATTGTCTTAAGGATTTACCTGAATTAAATAATAATAGCATCTGATTGAATTTCGTATTGCATGAAAATACTTTACAAACATTCATTCAACCTTGATGGTCTTGATAATCGGCATATTGAGGAATATGAAACTTACGTTACTATTAGACCATACCGATTCGCCAAAAAGTCACTGGTTTGATTGGGATACCAAATGTAATCATGCTAGAATTCGCTCGTTTAAGAACTATATTTATTGAAAGACACTAAAATTTAATAAGTGAATCAAAACAGTACTGTTGAATGATCCAACATAGGCCTGATCTAGGACAATAATAAAGATCAATACACACCATTCCTGAACTATATATAAAAAAATGTCGAAGTGCATACATGTTTATTCCACATTACACATGTAATATGCATGGCAATGACAATTAGAAAAGAAGTAATACACTGAATAGAATGTATTGCTGACGACACCTCAAGCAATATCTGTTTTGCATTGGAGTTGGACGTGGATTGATCTAAAAAAATGTTCTCTGAAGTAAAAGCAGTCTGAAGGAACTTCATCTAAAAAATTGTTATTAAAGAATATTTCATATCGTACTGTCGTGAGCAGACAAAAATAGGACAACTTTTTTTTCTAATGTAAATCTGTCTCTATTTGAATATGTAGCCGAAATAAAACGGATATCACTTTTAATTTATTTTTTATTTTAATGCTGTAAATATTGCTATAGTAAATGATGAATGGTTAATGCGACAAATTGCACTGCGTTATAACATTAACAAAAATTTGGTGTGTAACATTTTAAGAAAGTGGAGAATAAATGGTACAATTAGTAGAAATCCTGGATCAGAGGACAAAGGATATCCTACTTGACAAAAAACTAACTATTAATATTTCGCTATTGCACCATTTCTATTTATAACTTCTATAAGTCTGTTTGGCATAGAATTAAATAACCTTATACAATAATCATTAGTAATAATATTTTCCCATGCATTATTTACTATTTCCAGTAATTCTTCGGCATTCCGTGGTCTCACATTTCGTTTTTGGATACTTCTTACGAGTATTTCCCATACTTCTTCCACAGGGTTAAGATCTGGACTATGACTGGGCCAATTAAGAACATTGATGTTACCAGTTAGTTACGGTATGAGCAGTATGAACGGAACAATTGTCTTGTTGAAATATATTATTAGGAAATAATTGTGACACAGAAGGGAGCATAATATTGTCTAAAATCCTAAATACGTTTCACTATTAAATCGTTCCTCAATATGCCACAAAACACCAGGACCACGTGCCGATATCCAAGCCCACATATTGACGGAAAATCTACCACTTTTATCATTGTTAGATATATATTTCTCATCGAATCGAGTATTCGGAAGGCGGTAAACACGAATACGACCGCTTGACTGGAAGATTTTTCGTCTGTAAAGATTACATTGTTCCAAAAATTTACATCATGCGCTAAAAATTCAAGCGCAAATCCTACTCGAGCTTCTTTATGTTCAGTTTTAAGTAAGTATTTCTGTGCTGCTGCATGACAGCGTAGCTCCGATTCTCTTACTCGCCGGCGACCAGTACTACTCGATCCAGGAAAATTTGTTTCTTCAATAGCCTGAATAACTGAGTAAAACGGATTTTCTACTAAAGCATTTACCAATTGCAAATCTTGTTGTTGAGTTGATATCCTTCGTCGCCCTGATCCAGGATTTCTACTAATCGTACCGTTTATTCTCCACTTTCGTAAAATGTTACACACCGAATTTTTGTCAATATTATAACGCAGTGCAATTTTTCTCATTGACCATCCATTTTCTGCTTTAGCAATAACTCGAGATTTAACTAAATCGCTTATATGAGGCACATTAGTTTTTTGCACACTTGCAGTAAATTATGACAACTAACTGACAATGTCACAAAAATTGAAGTTAGATGTACACAACTAGATTTTAGCAAAATACCATTATAAGACCTGTCCTATTTTTTTTTTGCTCACGACTGTACATACCAGAGAAGGTCCAATAGTATATATCCATTACAAATTACATGTTGAACCCCACGAATTTTTCAATATGGGGGTGTAGACTACATGGAGGACGGCAATTTTTTTTACTTCAGCGATGGGTTTGAGGTAGTTAGGAGGTAAACCCCTAAAAGTCTCCGACACTAGGAGTGAGCCTTGCGGGGGGAGGGCTTCCGGAAGGCCTTAAATTTTAATTTTTTTTTGCCTTCTCGCTATTAACTCGGAAACTATTGGTCCTAGAGGAAAAATTACTCTTACCTTTTTCAAAGTTAATACGATTTCCTATATTTTTTAATTTCGGCGAAAAGTATCTATCTTCAACTGTTATCGAGTTATTCGCTTCTGAAAATCGCCGATGTCCGGAAAATAATTAAGAAAATAAACAGAAGGAGGTAAATCAAATAGATGTTTATAGCTAGTACCAAAGGGAATTATATCGAATAGAAGCTAATTAAAGTCTGTTAAGAGACGGAGATATAATAGTGCAGCGAAGGACGTATACTATAGTTTCAAAGCATTATATTCTCTAATCAGGAGAAGATTTGAAATTTTCTAACCTAAAAGACAATTCACTTCTTAAACGTACCTTATACATATACAAACTTATACTAAGGTTGCGCCCTAGGAACTTGCTTTCGTGGTATTGCAAATCAATACTATTTCAAGGGTTTAGGGGATAAGACGAGTAAAATATTACGGAAAATAGTCATTTTACTAAAATAAAATTATACATTTGTAAGAAACGTATATGCCGTTTTTGTATTTGTATCACTTTAAAAGGTTATTTTATGTTTGTCCAGTCTGTTTATTGTAATGTTATGGAATATTACCGTCATTGAATCTGATGAAATATTACCCATAAAGTGCATAAGAGATTGTCTGAAAATATCGTTGAAAACAAAGACAATATCTGCTATGTAATTGTACCGAGCTGGAAAACAACTTTAATGCTTTCGTCTTTATTACCTTCTCTTATATTTTCATATCCTTAATGTAAGTACTAATTCCTACATAATAAGGAGAAAAAGTATTGGAGTAATATTAACACACAAGAACAAAATTACTTATACTAGATAACAGTAAAATTAAGAACATAGTTTACATAATTTGTTATTTTTAAACTGTTTGAAGTTTCTATCGGTTAGTACTTAGATGGGCGACCGTTTCAAGGAAGACCGCGTCCCCGCCCCACATCTTCCAGCGGCTTGTATATCAGTGGATGCGCTGAAGCTATGCAACCTTAGGCGAGGTTTGTGTAGGTGATATACCATCCTTCGGAGGGGATATAAAACCGTCGGTCCCTTGCCTATTAAATGTTAGGCAAGTAAAAGATCCCTACTCTTTGAAACAGAAGAGATTCGACAAAACTCCTGGTTGGGGGTAGCTGGTCTACAGGCGTCGGTGTTAGGCCACAGTAGCGGAAATAAGCCGACGTTAAATAAATGTAAAAATTTACTCCATCCATCCATCCCATCCATCCCAAGAAAGTTCGGTACCAATTTTACTTAATTAGTACCGTGTCAAATACAAAATACTCATGAAAACTTAGGTATGTTTAAGAACAACATGACTACGTATATATTCACACTCAATTCTATTTATACGAGAATTTTCTATTATACTTCACTGAATATACAAAGTTTTACAAATACGGCGAATTAAACAAACAATGTTATAACTAGAATAAGACTGTAATTTATAAGTAATTCGGATCATATATAAGTTCATTTGATTCTTTACTTTTAAGTCATCCTTCAGCAATGGTATAGGAATGGTGTGGCCATCCGAGAGCAACCATAAATTGAGAAGGCAGTGCTTGAGGGGTGACTAAGATGCGATTTTGCAACTTCAAGATCAGTAGCAAATATTTGGGTGCTTAAGTTATAGCTTCTATACCAACGACGACTTATAATACCATTTGGAATCTCTCCTAATAGTCCTTGTTAGACTTCTGATGAAGTGGAGCAGAAAATGATATTCAGAATAGCATAACCATCTTGTACTTAATAACTATTCCTATTTTTTTGTGAATGCAAATCATAGAGAAAGGGCAAAAATACAGAGCTTAGAACACTATGTACAATTACACCATACAACTTATGTATGGTAGTGCGTTACTCATGTCAAGACAACGTCCAATTGAAGTCGATCGTAATCAAATCAAATCTCTTTATTTTCAATGGACCTTCTACAAACAAGTATACAAAACATTGCCAATATCTAAAAAATACAGAAAAAGAAGACAGCAACACAAAATTAAAAAATCTTAACTATAGAAACACATATGACCCATCATAGCAAAAGTAATACAATAAAACGTTAATAAAAAATATGACAAATCAATACCTATATTCTGACACAGAATAAGAAACATTATTAAGTAGTAATTTTTTACGGCTTACTTAAACGAATACATATTCGTTACGTAACGAATACATATTCATTACTTCTTTGACTGAAGTTGGAAGTTTACTGAACAACATGTGGTTATTATTTATTTTATTCTTAAACTGTAATGCTCCCCGCCATCCCGTTTTTGAGCAACTTTGTCTGGATTCGTTTTTATAAAAACAACTCAGTGCAAACTATAAATTGATGTAATATTCTACATACTCCCGGTAGTGTATGCATTATATTAAATAGGGAATAATACTTTATTGAAAAAAAATAAAACTGATATTTATTTATGAGATGAGTAAATACCTATAACCTAATGCTGTACTTGTGACAAAGCAGTCAGTCTGTGAGCAACATTAGAATAAAGTGATGGTGAACAGACGATGAGTGTTTCATTTATACAGTAGAAATAATACTCTACACCCCCAGCAGTTTGAAAAGTTGTCTGTCTAGTAAGTTTTTTTTATTATCATTTCTGTCTAATAGCTCCAAGATAGCTTAGAATAAATCTGCATCCCAAGAAATTTGGTCACGCTTGTTTGCTGAATAGTATGTTGTGATCTATTTTGACTAATAGACTTTTTTCTAGCTCACGACCGGGGAAAACCATTAATTCTGTTTTTAAGTTGTTGAGAACTAAACAATTTTCTCGGCAATATTTTTATATATAAGTCACAATGCAATTTGCATTTTAGCTCGACTCAATGAAATCTTTTCCAATGGCAGAAACAGCAGTATCATCTGCAAATAACGAAATGTAGCAATTGCACAAACATTCTGTCATATTATTAATGAAAACTATAAAAAGTAACGGCCCCAAGATGCTCCCTGAGGCACGCCAGTGCCTGTCTCAAGAGTATCAGATCTGTAGGTTGTGCCATTCTGTGTTAAAGTAGCTTCTTAAGTAGCGTTCTCCTACAAATTCGCTGGGTAGCTACTACCAAGTCGCCAAGACATCGCCAATGCAATTTAATGAGATTGTTCTCCTACACGCTACTAAGTAGCTGGTCGTCAGTCGCTTGTCTCGTCGGACAGCAGAACAACATCCCAATTCGCGGCGAATTTGTTTATTTTCGTTTGTTTGATATCGTGTAATACCAAATTCTTTAAATTTCGTTTAATTATCTTTTACATGATTTTTTATTCAGCTTGATTGGAATCTTTGTGTCTGTCTGTTTTTAAACATGGGTAATTCTTTCTTTCTGCCTCTCTTATTTTCCTCTTGAGCTTGATAATGTAATAACATTAAAATAAGTGTATTTCTATTAATATTTGACTATAGGGTATTCGCAAGACACTAATAATACTGACCTGTGGGAGAACAGTACATGTCTTGACGACCAGCGAATTTATAGGAGAACGCTGCTTTAGCTTCTGTCACTTAAATAAAATTTTATTCAAATTAGTGCTGTCCCGTTCATGCCATAGTTATATAATTTGTCTATGAGAATTGCATGGTTTGTGATATCAAATGCACGTTTTAAGTCGAAAAATATGCAGGCAGTATTTTTGCTGTTGTTTAAATTTGATAAAAGAAAATAATATAAATATAGCACTGCATATTGGTTTGAGAGACCTTTTCTAAAACCATACTACTGTTTGTAGATTATTTTTTCTTTTTTCTAAGAAGTCAGATAGTCTGATGAAGAATGCCTTTTCAAAGACTTTTGAGAAAGCTGATAACAATGCAATAAATCTCTAATTGGAAATGTCATGAGTATTACCTTTTTTATGTATATAGACAATGAAGGCCTTCTCTAGTAGAGATGAAAAAATTCCTTTTTGGGAAGATATATTTATTAACATAGTAAGGGGTTCTTGGATATTACAAACTTTTATTAAAAGGAAACATGGTATGTCATCAAAACCCAAAGAGTTTTTGTTGAAATAGACAGAATTATATCATAACTGACGATATAAATGGCTTATTCTTATAGCTTGTTCAGTTTCTAGTAACTAAAAGATGACGAATTGTATTTTCAAGCAATAAAATTGTTAAACTCTTCTATAAAATCCTCATTTTACTATAAGAAACGTAACCAGACTGCAACCAACAGTTACTCTTCGGTCTATGTGCCCCGCCGAGCGCTGAATTACAAGTTACAAGCATGGCGCGTTAAGTGTAATAATTGCGTATTACTAACAGAACGCTAATGCTTAGATTGCAACAACCAGCTGAAAGACTGATCCTACTTAAAGGAGCTCTCATGCCAGTCGTCCACTCCACACCACTTGGACTGCAGTTTCCAGCTGTTGGCTCTCGTCAATGCAAGGTAGATATGTTCAGCGCTTACGTTCCTTATAGTAAAATAAGGATTTTATAGAGGCGTTTGCGACTGAAATATTATGTTTTTCTAGATGCACATTTGAACCAATATACAGGGTGTTCGCTAATTCATGGTAGTCATTTTAAGGAATAGTTGTGCTCATAATATGTAGTAATTTTTTCATTTAACATTTTTGTCTACCATGCCAAATATGGGAAACTGGCACAAGCTGGTAACGTTGTACGTTACATTTGTCATCGCTTGCAGTAAGCGCTCGATGTTGGTAGACCAGTGCAGTTTTTCGGTAAGTGAAATCCAAGATAAAAATGGAGGAATTTATTGTGCGTGAATATCACATGTTAATTATTTATGGTGAACCAAAAATAGCTCTCGTGCAGCCAACGGTTTTTACAGTGACATTAAACATAGTTATAAAATATTTTACAGAATGGGTAAGTTTATTATCTAATCACATATTTGCTGTGCATTTCTTTTAAGCAAAAAGTCGAATCCTTAACGATAGTACAACAGTGTTGGCTTTGTCTTTTGCTATGTTGCCATATTAACAATTTTCTAATTTTAGCTCTCGTTTTCAAACGTCTTTTTGAGAAAAGTGCAATATAGAAAAGTTATTCCATTAAACGAATACTATTCACCATTATAAGAACTACCACCATTTAACGAACACCCTGTATAGAAGCTGCAAGTAGTGAGTCAATGAGAAATGCAAATTTTCATTCATGGCCAGCTAAATCTTTTAATTTAGCGCCAATACAACATTTGTGGAGTAAAAGGGACGAAGACTATTAATCTGCCCCAGCTCTTGGTGCTATTTTTTTTAAGAGAAATTAGTTTCTTGACTTCATGGAATTATTCTGCCTTATTCGTTAGTGGAGATTTTGCCTAGTTGCTAGTAGGTGTATAAATTGAAACGATTTCATTTCTCTAGAAATCAATTTCTTCGTGCTTGTACATAATCATTTCTTAGTTTAGCTGATATCCTATAAATTTTCCATTGGTTTGAGATCTGGTAAGCTCTCAGGCCATTCTCTCAAATTAACTGGTCTGAGAAAATGTCGCCATTAACCTTGGAGCATCACACGCTCCAGAGACTTTTGTTTCCGCTAGGATATTGTTATCGCAGTTTCGGTAACAGTTTTCATGTCACTGGAAATATCCATCATGACCTCAATTGATTACAATGTTAGAGGTGTTAGTGTCCTTGATTTGCATCATATTTGAATATAACAACAGAAATATACACTGTACTTTCAGTAACTGTGCATATAGAATAAAATAGTTTATTTACTAAAAATGTGTTTACAATAAGGATAAATAAATACATACATATGTAATGTAAATGGTGGTTAAGCAATTTTTACAAATGGCTAGACAGTAAGTAAACAAAAAAAACTGTAAATAAACATTAGAATAACCCACAGAAGGCGAACCTTTTTCGTGAGATTAACTAATCCTTATTAGCAAACAGGAACAAAAAAGTGTTTATAAATATTTCATAGTAATGATACAGAGTATACAATTCGACAGGTAAATAATAGTTATGAAAAAGAACAGATGTTTTAAGAACAATTAGATATAAAAATTTAATCTTAGAAATTTTAGTAATTAGCAAGTGCATAATTTAAATTGAATTGAATCATAATTCAATTCAATCAAATAAATATCCTCTAATTTAATTGTAGTTTTCAGCAAATAAGTGCGTAGCAAGAATATAGATAAAATCTAATACTCTTGGTAGGTATTCAAAGCTTAAGTACAGCTTCAACTAGTTTTAATTGTTTTTGTTTTTTTATATCAATTTCTTGGTGGATTTTATATCGTATTTGGAGGTTTATCCAGTTTTTGTTTTTTTTTTAACTAATGTATGTGATGTCAGATTTGTTATATATTCAAGTAGGTAAGTTATATACCTTTGGTCCAATATATTGATTACTTCTTTGACCAATTGTTTCGCACATTTTTGGGACATTAATTAATTTTTCTTGGTTTCTGATTCCGTAGGTATGTTCTTTTCTTTTGTTATTTTTAAATTTATGCATCTCTATTAAAAAAATTTCACTGTAATGTAGTCTGGTATCAAGTATTCAACTTTCTAATTATAGGTTATTGGATGGATAATCATAACTATTGTCCTATATCACCTTTAGAATTCACTTTTGTACTGTTTCTAGATTTTTCAAGAAGTAGACTGTTATCACTCCTGAACCTTTGATCCCATATGTAATATGTGACTCGGCTAATGCATGGTACATTATTTTAAGGCGTTTCTTATCATAAATTTGTTTAAAATGTTTGAATATTGGCAGTAAACTTCTTAATTTTTTTACTATGTTGCTAACATGGCCGTCCCATTTTAAATACCAGTCAATGGTCATAATAACAATAATAATAATAACACCACAAGTAATTACGACCCCCTTTATCCCGGAAGGCTCTAGGAGAGCCCTGTGTGGGAGGGGGCTACACATTTAGAGACAAGAGACACACACCCAATATCCGTGTATAGTGGAAAAATCCCTCTTACAGTATTTTCCAGTGCCACGGCCGGGGATCGAACCCGGAACTTTTAGGTGAGAGGCAAGTGCGCTCACCTCTCGACCACCAGTCATACTTCATACTTTATACAGGAGCTATTACAACTCTAGAATCTTCATGCTCTATATTGACTGAATTATACTTGGGTAGGCCATTGCTATAACTGGAGAGGTAAATACTGTGTCTTGTCAAAATTTACTGTTAGCAGTTTATTACGACCTAAAGTCAGGACAAGCAAGCGAGGTCCCAGATCTTACGAATCCTTGTAGTGAGAGATAATAACAAAAAGAACAAGCAAAAAGGATACAATTTATTATAAATATCAGCAAAGTGCAGTACAAAGAAAATTTAAAGGTAAAAATCTTACAATAAAATAAATCCCAAAATATAGCAAAGTCTAGTGTTTTTAAGTGTAAATCAGAGCAAATCCGTATACCAAAAATCATGTACAAAAGAATAGGGAATGATCCAAAAATTCAAAATCCAAATAATCAAAAAAAAAACAGTTGGTAAGTTCTAACTCGAAATTTAGCTGTAAAAAATCGAAATCTGGGCTTACCAAAATCGTCTATAAATAAAGTTACAAAATTATTCTCAAAATTAACCTCGAACGTGAGCACGCGTCTATTATAAATCAAAGAAATTCAAACTTAGGAATACTACTTTTAGACGATAACCTGCTTATTGATCCGAATAAATCGATATTTCAATTAAACAATCAAAAATATTAATTGAAAATTAGGTTAAATTTAGTTTTTGATCCGGTATCAAACCGACTAGTATCACGTGCCTTTTAACTAAATTAATCCGTAACAAAGTATTAGGTTCAATTTCTTGATTTAAAAAGGAAGTTTGAAGGAACTGGCTGACTTTCATACCATTGTAACTCACAAAAACAAGGGGAAATTACTTAAACCGACAGTTCGACAATTCGGCTGTCAGAGTACCAACTTGTGAAATGTTAAAAACTAAATCGATTTTTATGGACTTTCGATCATTAACTATCTTTATACTATCACTTTGTAGACAATTTTTATACGCTAATTATTGTAATAGTTATATTTTAGATGTCCCTGGCATACACAATTATTTTAATGAATTGGAATATTTACCTAGTGGGACCCATCCGTTGGCGAAAAGTGGTAATTTATTACTCCAGATATTTAATTTCTTAGACTAAGGTCCTTTATTATTAATTTGTGGAAACAGCGAGAAATGGTACGTCACAAGTTTACTATTAAATAAATTTACTACCGTTTTAAGATTTCTCTCAACCTTACCGTTCAATGATTCCCAAGTAGTACCTTTAAAGAAAATAGCCGTGTCATCGGCATAGTTTATTATTTCAGCATCTATCGGTAACTTAAATAAGTCGTTAACATATACACAAAATAAGGTTGGACCCAAAACTGTACCTTGTGGAACTCCGTACCTAACATTCTTTATATTGTGAATACAATTATTTATACTAACGAACTGTTTCCGATTTGTTAGGTAGCTTTTTATTAAATTATATGTTCCAACAACTAATAAATCATGATGAGTCACAGTGTCAAAAGCTTTAGCTAGGTCAACGAAAACACATAATGAGGACTCAGCAGAATCCAGAGCGTTGTATACTTTAGAGAGAATCCGTGCTGTTTGTCCGACATAATTTTATATTTTTCAAGAACTAGCATATTCGTGCTGTTAATATTTTCTCATAAAATAGGTCTATAGTTCGACACCTCTTGGTTATCCCCTTGTTTGTAAATTAATTTGATCATAGCTATTTTAAAAGCATTGGGAAAAATGCCGTATTCTAACGATTTGTTTATTAAATAAGTTAGGGGCTCTACAATGTAGTCAAAAATTTCTTTTAAGGTTTCGGCCTTGAGCTTATCGGCCCCAGGAGCTTTTTTACGTCAGTATTTTTAATAACAAATGAATCGGCTAATCGAGATTTCGGAAAGTTATATTTCTTTTGCTTAATTTTATTTGTAAAATAGTTTTTATTATATTTTAATTTAAAATAATTTCTCCTTGCAAATCTTTTACGCTTGAAATATTTACTTTATTTTTTTAACCTTGAATATCCTTCACACATTGCCACATTTTTGCCTGACAATTGTTGATTTTATACTGATTCAAAAGATTATTGTTTTTTACTTTTTGTGCATATCATTTTCTTGTTTATTGATTTTATTAAGCAATTAGTAATCCAATTGTTTCTTTTGATCTCTTTATATGTGGTTGCAATTTATTAATAAACAAGTCAACAGCATTATGTATATTTTCTTCATCATATATATCATAATAATTCTCAAACTTTATTTCTCAACTTGTTATAGTTAATATAATTTTGAATTCAGTGTTTTTATTTAACTTATGTGGCTCTATTTCAAGTGCCAATGGGGAATATTTTAATAATATTGGATAGTAGTCAGTTATCGGGGTTTCTAAAATAACAGGAGTAAAATAAATGTTCATAAGAAATATTTGTTTTTGTGAATATAGGCTGTTTAATTACATAAAATCAGTAAATTTTTACTGTTCTCATCATATATTATGATAACAATCTCAGTTTCAAAACGTGTTGATAAAACGGTGTGACATGTTTTTATTGCTTTTTGTTCGAGTTTGATTCCCGTCGGCATGACCTGAATAATATCGTCATTCAGCTCTTGTTAGATAAACATTCCATACAATATAGTGTATAACGTTTATGTTAATACTTTCCGCTTGACCCTCCTCGTCAATAGTGTCGGACGCCCTTTGTATAGTCTGAGAGCAAACTAAAAGCCTGGATCGATAGCACGATTACACGACGTCGCTGGGTGCTAGGATACGACGTCGACGACGCCCCGCATTAATCAGCTTCTCTCAGAAACCCGAAAAGCGCGAGATCTTCAAGGAAATCTCGACAATCTTTAAAATACCCTCAGTTTTTTATATGTGTGCAGAGATATATGTTGGCAATCCTGTGGTATAGCACAGCATTTTTCTTATTACTGTTAGGGATATTCCACCGCATGTATTCTCTTCTACGATTAGAATTCAAAGAGTATACAGAGCATTACCTAGAATATTACTGGAAAATAACCTTTAGATTTACGACAATTACGTCAACGGTACGGGCAATAGAGGATGTTACTTGATAAATCAAGACACATAAACAAATCTACAGGTGTAGGTATGTTTTTAATTTTATTTTTCTTAGAACTTCCGACGTTTTCAAATTTTTAAGTGACAACAAAGGCAGAAGTTGTACTTTCAGAATGATTTATTCAACTGTTTGTTTGCCTGTCCGCACTATTTATTTCACCATAATTAGAAAGGTGCCCAAGATATTTTGATAAAATCTTGTACTCGTCTCTGTTATTTCGCAGACTTTTTAATTTTGTTATTAAAATATATGAACATGTCTTTTGTACCGAACTAAAAGTATATAGAAAACATTCAATCATTAAAAGAAATAAAATGAATTCAAAGTTCAGTCGATGTTTGTAAACCTTTAAAATAAGTTATTAATTTGTTGTAGTTAAAAACAGGAGCAAACTTAGGTGAATTCATGGTGGTAATCGAAAATTAGCTTATTGTGACTGGTTATTTCAGGGCGATACCGCTAACCCGAATTTTATTTTTTTCATATTATTTTCTGACGAGTCGAGATCACCGTCAATGGAATGTTCCATAAATAAGACAATAGATATTGAGTGCAGGCAAATCAACATTTAATGAGGCAAGGCTATTTTCAGGAAAGATTTGGAGTAAATGTATGGGCTGGAGTAATTGGAACAAACATTTTTTTCAATACAAGTTCTTCCTTAGTATCTCCTGTCTATAAATAAATACATAGGAGGTATTACAAAACTAACGACATTCAGTCTTAAAATTGGGAAAAGTAATTCCTATACACAAAAAATATGACGCAGAGGCCATGGCTAATTATAGACCAATAACAGTACCTTCAGGTTTTTCTAAAGTGTTTGAATAATGTTATTTAAACCGTATGTCAAATTTTCTTGAAAAATACAAAATTCTTACTGAAAATCGACATGGTTCTCGCGCGCTTAAGTCGACGAGCACTGCCCTGTACTCCTTATATAAAAGGATTATTGATTATATCGAGGCAGGTGAATGTCCAGTCGGGATTTTTTGCGACCTGAGCAGGGCGTTTGACTGTGTGAACCACGATAAACTTCTTAATAAATTGTCAAGCTATGGTATCAGGGGCGTCGCCCTTGTCTGGGTTAGTTCGTTTCTGAATAATAGGAGCCAATACGTTAGTGTGACATTCCGTAAGGAAGGTACTATAAGTAGGTTCCACTCAAAGTCTGGCGAAATTAATATCGGGGTTCCGTAGGGTTCTATCTTAGGCCCTATACTGTCCTTATTATACTCTAATGACCTTGATACCTTAACCTCAGAGGCATCTCTTACTATGTATGCAGTTGACAACTCGTTCATCTTGTCAGATAATTCTGACATTCGATTGCAAGAAGTTAGCAGGAATGTATTAAGTTCTTTAAGTAACTGGTATTCGTCTCGAATTACATTTAAATATAGAAAAAACACACGTTATGAGGTTTCACAATAGACAGAAATCAAGTGCAAACTTAAATCTATTTATTAACGGGACACGTTTGAATCAGGTTGACAGTGTACGTTTTTTGGGCATCCATTTAGATAAATGTCTAAATTGGAAAGAGCATTGCAACTACCTAATAGCCAAATTAAATTCAATATTTTATTTATTTAGGAATATTTATTAAATTTTAGTTTTGGGCAAGGAGCAACTAATAAATCTATATCACGCTCAAGTTGGATCTAGATTGAGGTACGGTGTTTGTTTCTGGGGTAATTCCACCTTATCACCAGATGTATTTACAGCACAAAAGCAAATTATAAGATGCATAGAGGGAGTGTCTAATACCTATTCTTGTAGAGAATATTTTAAGAAACATAAAATATTAACACTATTTGGTTTATTTATTTATGAATTATGTGTATTGGTGTATGTCAACAGATCTCGTTTTAACACAACCGATAAGGTTCACTCTATCAACGTAAGGAATAAGAAACATTTTTATATACCATTTTGTAAATATAAAATATCCTCAAATTGCCCAGACTATATCGGACTTAAATTATTTAACCGTCTACCAGATGAGTTAAAGCAGATTAAATTACATAGTTTTTAATCTGAACTTAGAGAATTTCTCGCAAATAAATGTCTCTATTTTATAATGAATACATAGATTAGAATTAAGTAAAGAATTGTGACGATTCCTATACAACTTGTATTGTCTAAAAGGAAAATAAATGTATTATTATTAAGTAGACTATGGAGATACTTCAAATCACCCCCGCCACTCAACATTTTACTCAAGCGACAGTTAATCAGAGCGCTAAGTCATGCTCCCTTTCCCTCGTAAGGAGTTTGATGTCTCAGCAGAGCTGTACCAATAAAAGTACAGATCTATAAAAAGTTATACTTCTTGGTAGCAACGTATATGTAATATTTCTCTTAGTGTATGAATAAAGTCATTTATTTCTCTAAACACATTTTACTATTTAGTTTGTGTCAATAAATAGTTTCATTATTAATATAGCATTTAAGTATTTGCTTCCAGAGGAAGAAGACGTTAAAAAATAATAACCAGTCAACTGTTATAGAAGCGTTAGAAAATTTATCTCCTTCTGCTGGAAGTATGTTGCATTTGCCCAGGTTTTCGTATGATTACCCGTTGATTTAGTAATTACCAGTTTAATTAATTTTATACGTAGTACTACTCGAACAAATTTAATTATCAGCTAGGAGTCACCTTGAATTGTAATGGATTGGAATAATTATTCTACTTAATTAAATTGTGAGCTCAAGTGGTATTTAGCCAAATTATCTCTTTCGGATTTATTCAAGATAGGCAGATGCTACTGAAATATTTATTTCTCGAGCACGGCAGGAGGAGAGCTATTTTTGTAAACGTGAAGAATATTGTTAGTAAATTGTTATAAGGCATATTGTTAACTTTACAAAATTCAACAATAATAATGTGTTTATGTCCATAGATTTTATAAGTATCAGCATATAATCAAAAGTGGTAAAGTTATAGAATACGAATCTAATTTTAAAATAATATGTAAAATCACAAACAAATATTGTATAGACTAACAAACATGGAATTTAAAAAAATAAGCTTTTCAACAGAGAAAAATAAAATCATAGAAATAATTTTCTAGGTAGGTAAGAAATGTGTGTATGGCTGTAATAGGTCATTCACTTACTGAAATTATTATAATTATTATTCAATTAAGCCATATTTTCAATTTTACTGTTTTTTCCATGGTCAATATTAATTTCATGTTTACATATTCTTTACAAAATTTTACTTATTAAACACGTATACATGTTTACAACATCTTATGATATATAGCATATTTAAATTTACCGCAATTTCCTGGTAAAAATTATAGTGACATTCATTTTTATTTGACTTACGGGTACAGTTTGTCCTGCAAGATCCCTGCAAGTCCGAGTGAATAATAAACTATCAACACGGCGGGATATTCGCACGGGAGTCCCGCAAGGATCGTGCCTATCACCAAAGTTGTACAATATTTACGTCTCCGATTTTCCGGAGTTCCCGAATACTAAGCTGGCCAAGTACGCCGATGACACAGCCATGTATGCGCATTCGCACAACGCACAAGCGGCTAATATGCTGCTGAAGGCGCACATGGCTCGTGCCACGGCTTATTACGGTCAGTGGAAGATTCGGATAAACGTCGAAAAGTCAGAGGCGATAGTTTTCACGCGCCGATTCACTGAGAACAAAATTCTGACGCCAATTTCGATCAGGGGACACCAAATTCCAACCAAAAGGTGCGTGAAGTACTTGGGGGTAAGACTGGACCAAAGACTGACGTTTAACACGCATATAAATGAGACAATACGGACGGTCTACTCCTTGTCCAGGAGTCTGTATCCGTTCATGGTCAGGGGTAGCAGACTTAACAGACAAAATAAAAAATTATTGTACACAATGGTGATCAGGCCAGCAATCACATACGCGGCGCCGATGTGGTGCAGCACGTCGGCCACGATAATGAACAAACTGAAAGTATTGGAACACAAATTTATGCGCCTCATTTCGAATTCCAACAGGTACACCTCCCTCAGAGATCTCTATGCACGCTGCCACGACATAACGCCAATAGCGGAGTACATCTAGAATATATCTCAAAAATTCTACACCTTCAAACTGGGTGATAATCCGCTAACCCAAAATATAACACAAATTAGACAGCATAATGCCCCCTTTCGAATAAAACACACCTTACCTTACCAGACGCTGCCCATCTTCCGGCAACCTCTATAGCCAAACCTTCACCAACTATAACTTCTTCTTCCCCTACCTATCTGTACTGATATTTCATAACTGTTAAATCTTTCCTATTACTCTTGGTTTATGTTTGTACATTTTTGTTTTATTTGTTCTTGTTTGTTTTGTTTGTTATATAAATTTATCTCGTAAAATCAAAATTATATTTAGACAAGAAATTATAGAGTACAATAGATTCAGCAGTAACTCTGCTCGCCATTGGAAATCTTGCAACGGGATCCATCATTATAGGCTTTGGTACCCGCACCAGTAGCACAAAATTAAATAAGTGATATACCATCAAATTTTATTGTTAACTGTTTTCAACTACTTAGTAGTGTACAATTATTATATTACTCATTTTAAATTCTATTTGTAAATAGGAGAATGAGTGTGTTGATTGTGTCTTGAATGCATCACTAAATGTACTCAAGATACAATCAACAAGATTATAAATTGAACCAGCGCTGCTCCGCTGGACCCTGTTACCACCAACGTGACAAACAATATGCGTTGGTTACAGGGCCAAATGCGAGGTAGATATGTGGTTAGATATTTGTTCTGTAATATAAATAAAGTTATTTTGATTGATTGATTGGTACAGTTTGTATCTGCGCATTCTGCGCCATTTCTCTATTAGTGGGGTCGATCTGGATTTGCAAACGGACTCGTTTTTTTTTTTTCGAATTTTGTTTGTGATGTTATGAAGTCGGACCCCCTCTATCATCCGGAAAATTTTCCGATCGAACTTTTCACGAGGGGGGGGGGGGGGATTTACATGTAAAGATAGGGAAAATCAGTTTTTGGCGGTTCTCGAGATATTGCGATTTGAAAGTACAGTTTTGTATACGGATTTTTTGCTCCGGATAGACATTCAGGACCTAAGTACCGTGTCCAAATTCAAGTCGCTAGATTGATTAGGGTGGAAGGGTAAACGTAAATGAAAAAAAGTGCTGTAACTGTAATTGCAATTTTTCCGCAAATCGCGCAGCAAACGTGACATTGTGTATTAATGTGTCTACTTTGAGTTCCGTTTATGTATTTTCAATTTTCGTCATACATAAATAAATAGTTGCGGAATAACCAATTTATTTTTGTATTCATTTTTAGAGAAAGTCATTTTTCGCCAGGAAGGAAAGGAGTGGGGGAGACTTTTTTTCGCCATCGAATGTGAAATCTCTTTCTCTTTGATTTAAGCCCGACCAGATTGCGATCGGATGATTAGGATGGGGTCCGCAAAATTTTTGCCCTGTAGAGGGGAAAGGGTTAGGGACTTCGGGCCGGGCTCATTTTCAAGGGCAATAAATTCTCTTTCAAGATTTTTTACCCCGAAGCTCTAACTTCATTAGAGCCTACACGCGAGCGTGATACATTTATAAAGACGAGTGCAGCAATTTACCAGCCGTGCACCGAGATGCCGAGGGAGGAGTTTAACGTTCCCACTTCTCTCCCTCCTTTGTCACAAATACACGTCCCACTCCGTTCGTCCATATTTAATTTCATCAATTTTTGTTAGATTAATTAATTTTTATTATAGATTTCTGTTCAATATTCTATAAAATAAATTTTTTCGTAGGTACTATAAAAGTTTTTTTTCGCCTAGAAACTTAAAACACAAGCAATATTAAAACCATTCACCATTAGCTCAAAATATACAGAGGATTTAAAAAATAGAAGTGTTTATTTCCAAAAGAGAAAATTTTGTCTGTACATTTTATAAATAATTTAAATTCATATCTAACTCCAAAAATTTGAACTTTCTAGTATCAGTATTTAAAAAAACGGAACATAAGGTAGGTATTTAAAATAAATAGTAAGTAAAATGTATCACACAACACTATTTATAGCCAATACACTTGTATATGAGGGTAAAGGTAATTTTTAATAGCAAGTCACATTTCTGTTTATCACCGTGTACAATATACTATTGTAATAAAATATATTAATAAAGCGCTGCTTAATCGTTTATTTAAACTACTAACTGCATGTTATCATTTGAATTAATTGTACTACACTATGCATGTTTGTGTAATGCACGTAATATGATTGATATTTCGATAGCTAATATCGATGTACATAAAATATTGTGATAGCCATAAACGTAAAACGTATAACACAGCGATAAAAAGTAATTGTCGGCATGACAAATGCATGATTATTCATGCGGATAATGTGTATACCAGGTGACATATCTTCTACTGACCTAGCGAATATCAGGTAAATCAAAGCATAAGGACGTGATCTTAGAACCTTCGCATATCTAAGACACAATAATTCTGCTATCAATAGGTGTTAGCGGAATATGAGGGATGACTATGTTTAATTTGTTAGAATGATTCTATAAAAATCAAAGTCATGGGATTCCTCAGAAGTAGAAATCCATACAAATAAAAAAAATGTTCATTTGCGAGTCACTTTTTTATTTGAATCGCCTCCGAATTTTCAATAATAAATACCTTTGTAAAAACACTTAATTCAACCTTTTTAGTGGTTAATTTGGGATTAATTTAATCTCTACATATGAAAAACTCCGAGAACTGTAAGCTGTTATTTTTTGTGGGGTGAAATTATTCCGTAGAATTTGTAACTCCCGATTTCATATAATTGATAAAGCTTGGTAATCAAGCAACAATTCTTTGTAAAAGTCGTGAAGAATTACACTTACAATTATTACTATACAATCTAAAACAAATGATGTAACGATAAAACAAAAAATGAAAATAACGAAATAACAAAAAATAAGTTAGAAATAGCTAACACCTTCCATCCTTCTATACTCATTGTATTGTGTAAGAAAAAAAGTATGCTGAATGTATTCATTTACCACCGGATCCCCCAATACTAAATACTTCAACTCCATTCTCTACATAAGGAGAAATAAGAAATAATCAATATTATTAGTTCATTAAAATCTAATAAAGCTCCTGGAGTGGATATGATTAAGGCAAAAACTCTAAAGGAGATCAAGGAACAGATAGCATTAACACTTGTGCACCTTATAAATAAAGTTATATTAACTGGAACATGCCACTCTGAATTAAAAGTTGCAATAATCAAACCTTTATATAAAAGCGGAAACAAAGACATCGTCTCATATTATAGACCAATACCATTAATCACATATTTAACAAAAATTTTAGAAAAAGTTATCAAAAGCAGAATTGTCAAATATTTAAACAAATATAAACTTATTTCAGAAAATCTACACAAGATGCTGTTTGTTTCTTGACTTCAAAGATCTACCAAACATTAGATGCCAGTAAGCCTTCATTATGTGTGTTCCTCGACCTAGCAAAAGCTTTTGACAATGTTAGCCTCTCACAGTTGCTGGATGTTCTACAAAATACAGGCTTTAAAGGAAAGCTTGTAACCTTATGAAGAGGTATTTGAACAACAGAGAACAATTTGTAATTATTACTGTGAAATCAAGTGAGAAAAGAGTTGTAGAGTATGGAGTTCCACAAGAAACGATTTTATTTATTATATACATCAATAGTTTGCTTAGATTAAAAAGTTCGGGAACCATTTCAAGCTTCGCAGACGATACGGTTAGTTAAACGCGTTAGTGGAGGATTGGGTTAAAATATTCATAAAGACTTCTTCTTTAAGACCTATGATATTGTTTTTAGAATGTTTTAACAAATTTTACACTGACAATTATTGGAAAAAAATATTTCTTATTTTTTCGTAAACAGATACAATTTCTAACGAATTCCAATTCCAGTTAATAGCAAATTCGTATAAATTCATTTTTTATAATTAGGTTATTCAAGGAAAGTTAACTTTGTTGTTAATATTGCGGATTGTTTACAAATTATATCTGGAGCATAATCATAGCTTCAATTAAGATTTAAGAAAAGCCACTAAAGGTCACATTTTATCTCGGTACTTATTATATATATTAAAATCACATAAAGTATATGGCGCATTATAAACTGTTAAAATGAAGTGGTCACCAGTTATTTGCCTTATTTATTTAGGTAAGAAAGTAAAAGTATAGATGATATAATAATATTTAAAAACAATAGTGATAAAACTATTAATTATCATATCTGAACATTTTATGTAAGGAAATTGGTAAAATCAGTACATTTAGAAATATATTTATATAATTTCTTTTCACTGCTAACCTGAAAACATGAAATTATTGACACATTCTTTAACTGAGGAATTGCTTGTCTCAGTTCCTTTTAATAATGTCTACGTCAATAATAAAAACTATCAAAATTACATGGACTGTCACAAAGAAGTTAACTTATTACATAAGTACGTTTAGTAGCTACTACTTTAATGATATACAAAATATAAGTAGGTAATTAATGGTAGGTGCAGGTTTATTTCTAAAAAGTGTATAATAATTAGAATCAGAACTTTATCATAAAAAACCGGTTTATCATGTGTCATAGGTTGTCATAAATGTAAATCAGATCGTCAGTTATATAAATAAGAAGTACTGATATGTATATTCAATTATATTTATAATTAACAGTTTTATAAATATTTAAATGAAACATAAAACCACAATAACACGAATACTTCAAGTAAAATCAAATATTTGATGATACAACCATATTTTACTAAATATTGTCTGAAAGTTATTTGTGGCATTCTACGAATATTCTTTCCTATCATTTGGGTTTTCTACCACATGTATTATGATCCTCTTCAAAAACAAATCACCGAATCTATAAAATAATAGAATTATTGGAAAAAAGCCTCTGCGCCCGTGACGTTTACGTCAAAGGAATAGTCAAAGGTTATGTTTTGCAAATAATATAAATCGGAATAAATACAGAAATAATGTATTTTGCTGACGTTTCGGAAAGTAATCTCTTTCCGTTTTCAAAGTTTTTTTTGGAAGAACTCTTATTGCTGTGTATGTCAAATACACAGTTTTATGTTTCTGTTTATGTTATTTCCATAGATACTTACTACTTACACAGTACATAGAATTCATGATATTTTCTTTTAGATAATGTTGAGTTTGTTAAGTTCTTCTTTTAACATTGGTAGCCAGGTTGTACAAATATCTACAGAACAATTCGATACGCACTTATCTTCATTTAATAAGATTATTGCTGATTCTTTAATTTTTCTTTTTTTGGTATCTGCTTCTTTTGTTAAAATTTTTGCCGAATCCCAGTTTATTCAATGTCCGTTTTCCCAAGCATAAATAAGCGCACGGTATCCTGCCTTACCCCTCACTCGTTGGAGTGGAGAGAGGGCTGTCCTTTTCAAAAGAAACATAAACACGCACGAAGAACGATCTATAGCTGCTACACCTCCTCTACGAATCTTCTGTTCCACAAAATAGAAACAAACTTCAAATGGATAAATATTCACTACTAACTTATATTACGCCATTGTGGCGGTAAGGAAATTTATATGTATCAAGAAAAATCACTGTAACTTGAAATAGACATCATCGTACAATTTTATTGTAGTGTGGAAAACACATTGAAAATAACTGTAATTCGTTCTTACTAAATTTACCTTCAAAAATGAGGTTTTACTATTTTATAGGAAACATGTTCATCTTCCCGCCTCTGTAGCTCGTTACATATTAGACTTACAAAAAAATATGTATATACAAAAAATGTGAGGAATTTTGTTATCTTTAACCTTAACATTTTCGTCATTGGATCAACCGGAGTTATTTTCAAAAGGTTAATTTTTTGTAACTTTTATTCAAGATGACGGCTCGAGCGGTCTCCTCGCAAGGTCGAAAATTTTAAAAATTATTACTACCCCCACCTTTTGTAAGGCAAAGGCCTTTTTTGACCCCTAATGACTGGATTTTAATATTTGGATCCAGTTATTCCTAGCACTCGTGGATTATTTCCCATAATTCGTTTGGAAGTTGCGGCCCAAAATTTTGTTTATAAATGTTTTTGCAATTATATTTCAAACGTTTTCTATCGAATTGATATCGGAACTGAAAGTGGGACATGGCAGCACTCCTGCATTATCAGTTTGAAACCACTCCTTTACATCATTGGTGGTGTAGACAGGATATACGAAAGTATTATTAATACACGCAAATTAGATTAAAAAGCACAGAATAGAAGAAATAATATTTAAGATGTGTACTCTCGGTAGAGTTAGAAATAGATATCTGAAAAGTTACCACCCCATTCAGGAACGGGAAGTTTCTTTTTTGCGATAAACCTCCCCTAACGCGGACTTAACGCTGGTTTTCACTTTATCTTATAAACTTTCGTTGGAAGAGAAAAAGTATGACATACAAAATTTGTCATTAAATTCTGTACAAAAAATATTCTATTAACCTTGTATATTATTCCCACCTGTTTCGCAGTAACAGCGTCCAAGCTGAGGGGTAGTTTGGAGGCAAAAATCGATCTTACTCAAAGTTTCACAGCGAATATCTCAAAACCAGTTACTTTAGCGAGAGAAAATGCCCAAGTAGGAATTTATAGAGCGTAAATGCATGTCTAGCGGGTTTTGACGCAAGATATTTAGAACCTTCTTTCCACAAAGATTCCCTTTTTAATTTGACCTCGTTTCAACACCACTCTTAAGGTAGAGATATCGGTGAGTTTTTTAAAAGTGGTTTCCTCTGTAGGCGTATTTTACTAAAATTCTGTCCAATTTTACTCATTAGAAGGTTCTTCATCGACAAACTGTTCTTCAAGTTTGGAATTTAAACATTCTTGCCTATGGCAATTACAGGACATTGTTGTGCAGCGCAATCCAACCTTAACACAGCTGCACTGTTTTCCGCAACCCTTTTTGCAATTGCAGGACACTAGCTGATGGATGGAAATTGGTACTAATATTTGAATGAGGAAAATTCCCAAAAATGAATTTATACAGCCGAATTTTCTCTGCAAGATGTATGTCTAGCGGATTTTGGCGCAAGTTTATTTTTATTTACTAAGCGTTTTTTCCACAAAAATGCGTTTTTTAATTTGAGCTCATTTCCACACCACCATTGAGATAAAGCTCTCGGTGCATTTTTTAAGTGTAGCCATATTCCACTAAAATTCTATCCAATTTTACTCATTAGAGAGTTTTTCATCGACGAACCGTTCTTCAAATTTGGAATTTAAACATTCTTGCCCATGTCGCTATCCCAAAGATACCGAAATGTACTAGATGGTCAAGCGATCCTCGTGTCGGTCGTCACAAGCCTACCTTGCACTAACGAGAGCCAATAACTCGAAGCTGCTGTCTGCATGAGGTGTGTGACGACTGGCACGAGAGCTCCTTTAAGTAGGTCTTTCGGCTGCAATCGTTTGTTGCAATCGAAGCATTAGCGTTTTGATGGCAATATGCAATTACACTTAACGCGCCAGGCTTGTAATTTGTAATTCAGCTTTCGGCGGGGCACATAGCCCAGAGAGTAGCTGTTGGTTGCAGTCTGGTTACGTTCCTTATAGTAAAATAAGGGTTTTATAGAGGAGTTTGCAACTAAAAATATTATGTTTTATTATTCCGCCCTCTAAAAGCACATTTGAACCAGTATTTTATATGTTTTACTGCAAAATTTTAGAGTTAGGTTAGAATAATTTAATATATGCCTGATCCTTTCGTCTTTATTAGAATTTATTGCTGTAACTAACGCCAAGAAAGAGCGACATATATTTTTTAATTGGCTAGGTAGCAGTGTAGGTGGTGAGCAGTTGCAAGGCTAAAATCAGTAATTTGTTAATTTATCTCGCTCTTTTTGGTTTTAAATTATTTACTTAAATTTCGCCATTTTGAAAATTTAATAAAGGCTCTTTCTTAGGTCTGTGCCATGCACAAAGCTTCGAAGGAATTATAGACGAAGAGAAATGTGACAAATTAGGTGGCCCAGGAACTTATGAAAAGCTGAAGGTAATAGCAAATAATATATTTTGTTAAACGGAATCATAGCCCCTACAAAAATATTAAGTAAAAATTATTATACAAAGAAACATTATCTGTTATAAAATACAATTTTTGACCTAACAATTTGTCAAGCAATTCACTTCCACAATTTTCTAAATTTTCGATATAAAGAAGTGAAAGGCACAACTAAATGACATTCAAAAAGATGAATTTTCTCCCACTTTTCGTAGGAAACCCACTGTTGAATATCACAGAATTATTTTGATGACTTACTAAACTCACTTCATTTTTCTAACCAATTTTATTTTGGATTTAGTACGTCATCACTAGTCTAGATTTTTTTAGATTTTAATGGACTGGTATAAAATGCAAACAATTCAAGTTAAAAAAATAAATTAAAATGTCGTCTTGATGAGCATTCAAAATTGACCAATACACTTTTTGCTTATTCTGATATTACACTATTTTTAAGAAATTCATTTCTTACATACTGATATGACGAGACTCCGTTTCTGAATGCCCCGCACTTACACAAAATCATTTCTTTTAGGTTGCAAATGAAAAATCTAGGACATGTATGTACGAAATGTTTGGTAAACCTACTGTTAACTCCGAAGCAAAATCGATTGGAATATTAGATATAATTATGCCAAAATATGAAAATTCAATAAAAGATACAAGTGTCTGTCTAAAAGATTACATAGATATAGCAAGGCTTTGTTTAACGAAAGAAGAAAGAATATCTTTTCATACAGTTTTAGAAACGTTATCTAAAGGTGTGGATTCTCTTTACGAGAATGATGGACAAGGCGTTGTAGGTGAGTTTATTAGTTATATTATTTTTCTTTGTTTCAAACAAGCTTATTATAGAGAAGTATTTACTTATTATTTATGTTTGTTGTGAAATTAGAGTTTTCGATTTATTAAAGGTGACTCGTTTTTAGAAATAACCTCTTATAAAGTTTGCATTATTATTTTCGTTAGTCTTGATATATGTACAATATTTAATGAGTTTTTAAATTTTTAATAATTTGTATATAAATATTATTGTGATTATTTCAGAGTTTATACAAAAGGGTGGAATTGACTGTGTAATATCTCGTACGGGAGCAATTAAGAAGTGTTACAGTAATTATCCCCCTTGCAAGTAAGTACCAGAAAATATATTTGTTTAAAATTAACTTGCTTTTTTATTTGAAAAGTAATTCATAGGCCCACTGCCGAGAATGACATAGAATTTTACAAGATGCTATTCACATTATTTAAAATCAATTTGTTGGTTGTTGTTAAAGTAACAAACACTTTTAGGATTTAGCAAACAAATACAATGTATAACCAATAAAAAAAATATATTAAAAGATAGATATCTAATGTTTGTGCTTTTGTCCCAGTAAAATGGGAAAATTTGGATGAAATAATTCAGTGCGGGTTGAAATTTTGGGAACAGGCTTATTGTGGTACTTTTTAACGTATCAAAAGTCCTCACCCATAGACGCCGGCGGAGGGGAGGGAGAGGGGAGAAAATATTCTTAAAAAAGTCCGTTTTTGGCAAAAAACTCGGAAAGTATCAATTTTATTGTAAAATAGGTACATATGAAAATTATAGGTAATAAAAATTCGCACAATTTCGCTTTTTTTTTAAAACTTCGTACGAGGTAGATTTTTTTGAAATTTCGACAGTTTTGCGACGCAACGGAAACGCGTGAGTTTTTTGCTAAAAAGGGTTCTTGAAAACTGTTTTTGTTCAGAGAAATTGAACCAATATTATTTTTTAAGTTCATTTTTGTATATATTTTTATTATTTTATATATATTTTGTATATATATTTTCTTTTGGCTTTACGACAAAATTTCATAAGACCTAAATGAACGCTTACAAAATTTCCTACAAAAAAACACTTTTTCGTATATGATTTTCAGCAAGTAGCTACAAGGAACTGACGACTGAAAATGCGGTTGATTTTAAATTTTCAGCAGAGTTCGCTGCGGCACATGCCAATGGACCTTTCTTCTTTGTGTATAAATAGCACTACACGTCCTAAAAATATGGGCCCAGTATTAAATGACGCAGAAATTTCCACAGAATAACTTCTGACACTTCAAAAAGTGAGAAATATTATTAAATATACTTTTTATACTTCAGATGTGACGAAAATTGCCTGTTTGCTAAAAATTAAAAATCAATCACATTTTCAATCGTCAATTCCTTGTTGCTACTTATTGAAAATCATACACGAAAAAGTGTTTTTTGTAGAAAATTTTGTAAGCTTTCATTTAGGTCTTATGAAATTTTGTCGTAACGTCCAAATAAAATATAATATATACAAAAAATGAAATTAAAAAAATAATATTGGTTCAATTTTTCTGAACTAAAACAGTTTTCAAGAACCTCTTTATTTAAGAAAATATACCTTGCGAACAACTTAGAATAGAATAGAATAGAATATTTATTGACCATTTATGATACAGTGTATATATGGTAAGTCAGGGAATACAAAAAAGTAGTAAATATATGTATATGTAACAAAGAAGAACAAATAGAAAAGTGTATATAACAATTATTTTAACACTAACATTATAAAAGAAAAGATAATACGTTAAAATTACATGACACCAATAGACACATCAATCGCTAAAAACAAAAATACAAAATAACAATTTAAAAACAAGAAACAATCCACTATGGGATTAAAAAATCTGAATATAAAAAGTCTTTTATGTTATAAAATTAATTCAAAATTAATAATTCTTTTATTTTCTTTTTAAATTTATAAAAATTCGTTAAGATTTTAATTTCGTTAGGCAACACATTATATAGCAGTATACAGTTATAATATAGGGAATGTTCATATGCCTAGGAATCGACAATAACTGGCCGTGTCTCGTATTATATAAATGATTTTCTGATTTTGTTTCAAAAATATTTATATTTTTCTTAGTGAAGCATAAACACTTTAGTATGTATATACTAGGTGTCGTAAGGATCTTCTTGTTTTTAAATATATCCCGACATATTTCACGAGGTTGTAAGTTATAAATTAGCCTAATTATTCTTTTTTGAGCTCCCGATCCTTAGCATTTCCCCGACAGATTATATTGTAAGAAATATGAGGGTAGGCCAATGCATAATATGTTTGCAGCAATTCTCTTTCATCTAGTACATCTTTTAATTGAAGAATAGCAAAATGGGCTTTGTTTAACCTTTTGCATACAGAATCAATGTGTATATCAAAAGATAATTTCATATCTAGGTTAGTTCCCAACAATTTACCTAATTCTGCCAAAGTTAAATGGTCATGGATTACTGTAGATGGTAGCCGCTTTTGCAAACCAAAATTCAAACAAACGGTTTTTCTCTCATTTAAGATGAGTCTATTCCTTTGACACCACATTCCTAGTTCATCCATAACATTATGAACTACCTCTTCAGGGGTGTCGGCAGATACAGTTACGGTGATGTCATCTGCAAACATAGTTACATGTCCACTTTTTATATAATAAGGCATGTCATTTGGCAAAGTAGAAAAAGGAATGGACCAAGCACGGAGCCTTGAGGAACTGCAAGATTTAAATTTTTTACTGCAGAAAGTTCATTATTTAATTTGACTCTTAATGTTCTTCCGTCCATGTAAGACATAATCCAATTCAATATGTTTTCTCGGAAACCCATGTTATATAATTTATCTTTTAAGTAGCTTTTATCGACCGTATCAAACGCTTTTGATAAATCGAACATCAGTGTTACAACATATTTCCCGTTGTCTAACGACGAATATACGTAGTTTAACAAATGGAAGCAAGCCGTATCTACAGATTTTCCCGATCTAAATCTGTGTTACGATACAGTCAACAATTTATTTACTTCGCAATATGACCATAAGCGACTTATGCTAGGTATTGGATTAGGTAATTTTATATGTATATAAACTATTAAAAATAGATCAAAACCAATTTAAAAAAAAATGTTATGCACAGTTCTTGCAGGAAGATCTTAATTTATAATAAAAAATAAATGTTTGCCCATAGCGTTAAGCAGCTGTAACTCGTGAACCATTCATCGTATGAAGGTCACTTGGAGCTCATTTCACAGATAATTTAATTCTCTTCAAAGAACCTTCAGGGTCATTACTGCCTAAAGCCAATAAAAAAATAGCTAATTGTCAAAATGCACTTGAAAATGGCAATTTTTCATGTTCCTCCATTTTATCTCCATTTACTCGTTATCAAAACGATTTTGTACATACACCAGTATATTGAGAATTTGATTATCTTTCATTGGATACACTAATGTGTACGATCTATCGTTTTCGAGTTTTTATCGATTTTATCATGAAATAAGTGTTCTGATAGTGCGCTATAAAGATTAAAACATAATATTTTTAGTCGCAAACTCCTCTATAAATTCCTTATTTTACTATAAGGAACGTAACCAGACTGCAACCAACAGCTACTTTCTGGGCTATGTGCCCCGCCGAGCGCTGAATTACAAGTTACAAGCCTGGCGCGTTAAGTGTAATAATTGCATATTACCATCAAAACGCTAATGCTTCGATTGCGTTCGTTACGTTCCTTATAGTAAAATAAGGATTTGCGACTAAAAATATTATGTTTTAATATTCCGCCCTCTAAAAAGCACATTTGAACTACGCTATAAAGATGTTTAAAAATTCATATCTCTGCCAATATTGATCGAATGGAAACGAAAAATAAAAACAAATTGTTCGTAATCAAATTCTCTACAACTTTCATTATTGGAAACATTTTGCGATCTGAATGACCATGTCCATTTTGGAGATTTTGGGAAAGAACTCGCGCATTTCCGATGCGTCGCAAAACTGTCGAAATTTCAAAAACCTATCTCGGCTCCAATAGGTCGTACGAAGTTAAAAAAAAACGAAATTGTGCGGATTATTATTATCTATAATTTTCATGTGTGAATATTTTACGATAAAATTGACACTTTCCGAGTTCCTTGCGAAAAACCGATCTTTCTACCTATTTTCTCCCCTCCCACCCCTCCGCCAACGTCTATGGGTGAGAACTTTTGATATGTTAAAAAGTACCACAAAAGAAGCCTGTTCCCAAAATTTCAGCCCGCTCTTAATTATTTCATCCAAATCGACAAAGTTCGCCCCATATTATTGGGCTATATTCTAATTAAGCTAAAATATACTCTACAATGTATTTATTTTCAGAATACCTCTCAAAAATTTTGAGATAGACTTTTTTGATAGGTATTTTGTATATTAGTAGGTATTGCGAGTTCAAAAAAAATTACGTTTATATTTTCCCGTCCTCATGTTATCCCATTAGACAGAATTGATTCTAAGACCTAAGTAGACTTAAAGTCATATTCGATAAACATAATGCGATCACGGATTGGCAGTTTGGCTTTAAAAAAAATACAAGTACCGAGCATGCAGTTTTGGACTTAATTAAAGAAATTATACTAAGTTTAGATAAATCGAAAAAGTGCATTTCTTGATTTAGCAAAGGCTTCCGATACTGTATCACACCAAATTTTACTAAATCGACTTGAAAACGTTGGTATACGTGGTCCTGCATTATGTCTCATAGAAAATTATCTTGCTAACAGAAAACAATGCGTTAGAATTGATAAGATATATAGTAACCCTCTCACTGTCACCATGGGCGTACCACAAGGGACAGTATTGGGTCCGATTTTGTTCCTTGTGTATATTAATAGTATTACAAATTTAAAACGATTTAAAGGCCATTTAGTATCTTACGCTGATGACACTGATTGTGTTTGTAGAAGATTCATGGGACTTAATACATAGAAATGCAGAAGAAAGTTTAGCATTAATTTTCAAGTGGTTAAACTTTAGTTCATTAAGCTTAAACATACAAAAAAGCAAATTTTTAACGTTTACATTATTAGCTAATGATCAGCCTTCTAAAGGAACACTATACATACATAATAATGTATGTTCCCAGCAAAAAAATTGTGGGTGCCCTATTATCGAAAAAACTAATAAAATAAAGTACTTAGGAGTTATGCTTGACCATCACCTAAGATGGAATGAGCATGTATCTTATATCACAAAGAAAATTAGACAACTAACACATAAATTCTATATTTTAAGGGACATATTAAATAGAGAAAATTTAATGACTATTTATAAATCCCTAATTGAGTCTATAATTAGGTACTGTATTATTATCTGGGGAGGGCTTTACAACAATGTACTAAAAATTCTACAAACAACTCAAAATTCTATTCTAAAGATAATTTTAAAGAAAAAAAAAACTGCATTCCTCCACACTATTATACATAGAGGCAGAGGTATTTAATATAAAAAATCTTTTTGTCTACCAGTGTTTAATACATATGTTTGATGAAAAGACTTCAACCCATCCTAGTTATATAACTAGATTTACTGAAAATATGTCGGTTGCTTTACCATTGGTTAGTAAAAGCCATACCCAAAGATCTGTCTAAAATAGGAAAATTTAATAAATACATAATTGAATTAATAAAATTTATTACTTAAAATCAAGATTGTATAAAGAATATTCTCAATTAATAATGTAACATCATCCTTACCTGTTTAATTAATTTTGAAATATATATAAAAAAGCATATAATAATAAAGCTGCAAAAGTCAGTCTTTCCAACATGGATAGTTTATTTATATCATCTCCTAATTTCTCACCTATACAAGTAGTTAACATTTTGTGTTTATGTACTGCTATATGTTACTGTTGTAAAACCTCACTGTTTCTCTTGTTGTTCCATTCATTATGATATATAATTATTGTTTGCATTCTTATTTTTAATTACTTTTTCATTCTTTTAATTAGTAAACGCAACAATTAAATAATGCATAAACTCAGTAATCAAGTTAACATGAAATTCACAATACAAGCATTATATGCTTAGGTGTTTTCATATCAGCTTGGTGCTGTTCATCTGTATATTTATATATAAAAAAGTATATAACTAATTTGACATCAATTGTTCTTCTGGTACATTATACTTATACATAAATTAGTGTAGACTTTAGTATAGGGTGAACCTATGTAAGAATTTGTATTCTTTTTGGTTTAATAAACTTGTAACTTAATCCATGTGAAGGAAATCCGATAGGAAAATATCTATTACTTTTGGCCATATTTTTTTCTTCATACATATATTGCAAATAAAAATAAGGGCATCTAAGTAAAACTATAACGAGAGAATTATTATAGCCCAAGCAACCTAAAGCAATTATATTTTTAACGTGGACAAAATGCTTCAGAAGCTCTTTAAAAAGTTCCTGAAGCAGTATTGCCCATTCCTGTAATTAAATAGTCTGGACTATTATAAATTCTCCAAAAATACTTTCTGATATTTTCTTAATTTTCAGAGATTTTGATCAATTTAAAAGTTGCACTGTACAGGACATGGAGGATAATTGCCCTAGTACTGTTTCAGTTAGTGTTAGTGAAGAATTTTTACAATTCGTCAAGAGTTCAATTTGCACGGATAATAAAATAACAAGAAGTAGAAGAAGTAAGTATAATACCATTATTATGGCTAGACTAGAATTGTTGCTTCAATATTCAAGGCAATAGCAATCTTAAATTGACAATATCTAATAAAATTATTAACACCGTGTCATTTTTCAGTTACTTTTTAATCAGAATCCAACAAAATTTGGATTGGGATCAATAACGTAACTTTTTCTGACACAACAATTACTAATGGTGGGAAATTTGTCGGTTCAGGACAACAAAACAAAACTTATTTTTTAAATTAACGTTTTGTTTACTACTATTTTACTAGTAACTAAATAAAACCCTATACATTTTTTTACAATATTAAATAGAATGAAATGTATTAAAACTTAACTTAGAATAAGTGTGAGGGTTGCACTTAAATTGTCATTTTATTCAAAATTAGACGTGTATGAACATGGATATCTAACGTCCTAAGTTAAAACACATTTTCATAATTTCTAATGATTTTTACAAACAGCAGTGAAAACCAATGTCAACATTACAGAAAACACATTGAAGTCGCAAAATACCAAGAATAACCAAAGTATTGTGGGTGGTATTGTGTCACCTATTGTTAAGAGAAAAAATTAAATAAATTAAACTATCTAAAAAACTCTAGATAGACTTTTAGATATTAGGTACTTGTAAATAAAGTTTTTGCCTAGGATCTCATATGAAAATAATAAAATATATACAGGGTGTCCCAATAGTGCGTCAGAGTCCAATAACGGCTTTATTAGAAGACTTTGGAAAATTATTTTTTATGCAAGCGGTATAGAGCCAGAAGGCGCACATTTTAAAAATATTCTAAAATATGCAGGATGACTCACTACAGCGTAGCATCTTCGTGATTATTTTTTTTAAATGGAATACCCTAAATATTTTTACATTTATGAATTCAGCGTAAAATTACCTTTCCAATGACCTCCAGATTTTTGTTTTTGACGTGGCGTTGCCGAGTTATTCGAAAAAATATGAACATTTTGGTCGGAACAAGGTTTAACAAATTAATTCGCCGTGTGTGTATTACTATTAATTAAGAAGATTTATTTTGCAATTATGTAGACAAGAGATGTCGGTACTACAACGACACAATCACCAAATATAGATTATAATCAATCATACAGGGTGTATTTTATATTAGCGCTAATTCAGTACACTTCAAAGTGAATTTTCTCAGTTTTTTCAAATGGAACACTCTGTATATTATATTCGAGGTCAAAGTTCATCAATTGTCCAAACAACCAAAAACTGATAAATGAATGTATTTATTTTGTTTAAATGCTACAAAAGTTATTTACTACTTTGCACTGTCAAACATAATATCTAACTACTACTGATATTATTTTTGTAGTAGAAAGTAAGCAGTACGCTACATATATTTCATAATCGTCCAACCTTTTGGGTCTTGTTGTATTTCTACCCGATCTAGCTGTAGTTTCCACCATTGGTACTGTATCGTCGTAATCACTTGAGCTTTGGTCACTTTCATCTTGTTTTTCTTCTTCTTTTTTAACTCGTCATTTTATTTAATATTTTCCATCTCATTCGTGCTTTTGCCGTAATTTTATGTTTGGTTTTTCTCTTTGTATTCCATAATGCTCTCATCGAATCGTACGTCTCTACTTTTTATTACTTTTTCTTCATTTGGTAACCATAATCTGTAGCCTCCGCCACAATATCTCATAACTCCTTTCGTTGCTTTCGGATCAATTTTGTGTCATTTTGGTAAAAAGGTATACCATACACGACAACCAAATATCTTCAATTTACTAAGACCATTCCTTCCATGCCACATTTTCGATGGTGTTTGTCCTCTAGGTAATGCTGATGTAGGAGTTCTATTTATTTCGTATGCTGAACAATTTAAGGCTTCTCCCCACAGTTCTTTTGGTATGCCAGAATCTATAATTTTAGTTCCTATCATGTTTAATAGTGTTCGATTCATTCTTTCGGATTTACCGTTAGATTGAGGACTATAAGGCATAGTGTACTCTAATTTTATTCGTCTTTGTTTGCAAAAATATTTAAAGTTGTTTGAAGTAAATTCCCCCCATTTCCTAGTCTAAGTCTCTTGACTTTTACACCATGCTGCGTTTCTACTTCTTGAACATACTCCAGCAAATTATGTTCAGCCTCATCTTTGATTTTTAAAATCTTAACCACTACAAAATGTGAATAATCATCTAATGTAACTTGAAAGTATTTACCTCCATCAAATGTGTTCGGTGTTATCGACCCACAGATATCACTATGTATGACTTCACCAATAGCATTTGTGAGTCTTTCGTTGCTTGCAAATGGGGATCGCGTGGCTTTTCCTTCTACACAAGTTGAGCATATTTTATCTGACGATTTTAGCCCAAGTTGTTGCAAAGCGTCTTTTCCAACATGACCTAGTCTCCTATGCCAAATATCGTCGTCTATTGCGACATTGCAGTTCTCATTTTGACTCATTATACTGTCTATAGTTAATACATACATCCCATTACTCCTGTCACAGATTAAAGCAAAATTACTTCCACTAATTGTAGTTTTATCTTTTTCTACCAATATTTTATGGCCTTTTGACGTCATTTTTGATGCAGAAAGTAAGTTATGTTTTATCTGGGGTACGATCAGAGCTTCAATAGTTATATTTTGCCCTTGACATTTAACTTTTAACATGCCTGACTTGTTTGCTTTCAGAATTTCACCGTTTGCGATGTGAATTGAAACATAATTTGGCAGTATTTTGATATCATACATATCTTTTTCTAGATACTCTTGTACAAAGTGATTACTTGCCCCCAGGTCCAAGACAAATGAAAATTTTCCCTCTTTTCCATTGCACATATTTGCTGCATATAGAACTATTGACTCTTCAGCTGTGTGTGCCTGCTGTTTCGTGTTCATATTAAACCTGTCATATTGATTTGCGTGACCTCTGTTCCCTCTATAATTTTGGCCTCTAAAACCTCTAAGATTACCTCTGTACGCACCTCTAATGTTGTTTTGACCTGTCTGGTTGCATTTCGGACATTGTGCTTGAAAATGATATTGGCTACCACATGTATCTAGCTTTTACAAAATTCATTTTAACATCTGAAACTGTCCCTAAAGCTGTCACTACTGAGTCGTATATCGACGGTAAAGATAATAATAAATGACACACTTTGTCACCTTCATCAAGGTTCGATCCAAGATCTTTTAGCTCTCTTATTATTGTGTCGAATTTCAAGAAGTGGTTCTCCAGTTTTTCATTTATCCCAGGTCTTAAACTAAGTAGTTTTCTCCATAAAGAAAGTTTTGTAAATGAGCTGGTTCTGACGAATACGTCTTTCAAAGCTGTTATCTGGTCTTTTGCAATTTTGCAATCTTTTATTATCTCTAGGTGCTTGTCCGATACACCCTGTACTATTACAGACTGTGCTTTTGCATCAAACTTATTGAATTTATTCTCTTCTTCAGTTGTAGCATTTTCACCTGGTGGTGCTCCTAGGGCGTCACTGCACAATTCTCGTTTTAATATGGTCACAATTCTAAAATGCCAGTTATTGAAATTATTTGCCTCTAAGATCGGTACTAAAACACTATTAAATCCCGACATTTTCAGTTTGCTGACTTTTCTATATTTACCTACTCACTTTTAACTGTTTTCAGTTTATTATTTTCCGACGAGATTTCTTCTAGCAACTTCCTGGGCCCATAACCTATTCGAGGTCAAAGTTCATCAATTGTCCAAACAACCAAAAACTGATAAATGAATGTATTTATTTTGTTTAAATGCTACAAAAGTTATTTACCACTTTGCACTGTCAAACATAATATCTAGCTATTTTTTTTTGACAGACAACTACTGATATTATTTTTGTAGTACTAAAAGATTATATAATAATAATAATAATAAAAACGTCTTTATTCAGGAAAATGCATAATCATACATTTTAATTTACATAGGCGAAGTTTAGCCATTGGCTACTCTAACACTTAACCTATGTCTACTTAAGTTATTTATATTTAACATATTATTGTATTTATGAATTGGCGCGTTAATTCTCTATGATTTTTGTCAATAATATTCTATAACTAAAATCGAAATTTCCAGATATATTTTTATTTTTTCATTATAAACCGTCAAGTTATAATAATTTTCATTTCGAACTGATCTAGTAGCCATGATTTTGACATAAAGTGAGAGTAATTGAAAGTTGTCTTATTGACGTTTGATTGTTAACTATTATGACAAAGTATTTACACAGTATTTTAAGTTATAAATTAGTTTAAAATTCGCACTTTCCAATATTGAATTTTTCGAGAGAAGAAATGATCGATATGGTTTATGTTCTGGGTGCGAGTGGTAAAAACTGTTTGCTAATCAACTCGAATTTATAAGGAGCGATATCCGGAAAGAAACCAGCCCTCTAAAGAATCATTTGATAGATTGATGGAAAGATTTGAATATACGGGGAAAGTGGAATATGAGAAAAAGGAACGAACAAAACATGTAGTAAATGAAGACAATAAAACAGTCATACTTTTGAGCGTGATTGAAGATCCTCATGGCAGTATAAGGGAATTGGCAAAAGAAAACTATATAAGCCGATCTTCAGTCCATCGAATTATACAAAAAAAAAAAACAAATTTCATTCCTACCGCTTTCAACTAATGCAGGAACTGATTAATATGGATTATGAAAACCGAATACAATTTTGTCAATGGACAAAACAAAAAATAGGATTGGGGGCGAGCGTAGGTGCGTCTTTACTATGTACATACTTCGGTATGCGATGTAAAGCAACGACAGGCGCAGTTAGTACTTGGATGGTGGCCATTCCAACGGAAACCGCGTTCTCGCCTCACACATCTTCCAGCGGCTTGTACATCAGTGTATGCGCGGAAGCTATACAACCTTAGGCGAGGGTTGTATAGGAGATATACCATCCTTCGGAGGGGATGTAAAGCCGTCGGTCCCTTGTCTATTAAATGTTAGGCAAGTAAAAGATCCCTACTCTTCTTAAGGGAAGAGGTTCGCCAAAATTCCTGGTTGGGGGTAGCTCGTCTACAGGCGTCGGTGTTAGGCCTCAGTAGCGGAAATAGGCCGACGTTAAATAAATGTATAAAAAAAAAAAAAATAGGACAACTGACTTTGTTTTGTTTGCCGATGAAGCAATGTTTCATAAAAATGGGCATGTTAATCGTTATAATTTTCATTATTACGACACAACCAATCCTTACATCTCACGAACAAATAGCCAAACAAGATGGTCGTTGAATGTTTGGGGAGGAATTGTTGGGGATTATGTGATAGGACCAAATTTTTTTTTGATGGACGTGTGAATGGTCAAATTTATTTGGAATTTTTGCAATACAGCTTGGAAGAATTACTGGAGGATGTCCCCAGTGGTATTAATTAGGGAGATATATGGTACCTCCATGATGGAGCACCTGTGCACCAAACTGCAGCTATTCACGATCATTTAAACGACCCTGGTCCAAATAGGTGGATAGGAAGAGGGAGGACCCCATAGTTGGCCTGCCAAAAGCCCTGATTTGACCAAAATAGACTTCTTCTCTGGTAAGGAGCAACTGTACAATGTTCCTATAATTACAAAAGAAAATATGAAAGAAAGGATAATGGAAATTTTTCAGCAAATTGCTGTAGATATTTTATGAAATGTCGATAGATCATTCGAAAATCGTCTACAGAAATATATAGACGTACTTTGAACAGTTCCTATAAACACTAAATATTTATTTCATAACATTAGGTTCAAAATATCTTTGAATTTTTAATATAGTGCCATTCCTATTTTTTATGTCAACTTTTTTGTATTATTAAACGATTATTTATAAATTTTTAAGATAGACTCAAATATTATTTATTTAAATTGTGAAAAAATACTACTGAGGCAACCAAGACGCACCCAGAAAAAAATTTAGTACTTCTTTCAATCATTTTCTCACTTAATGTCAAAATAATGTCTACTAGATCAGTTCGAAATGAAAAGTATTATAATTTAACGGTTTTTAATGAAAAAGTAAAAATATCTCTGGAAATATCGATTTTTGGTATAGGATATTATTCGCAAAAATCGTAGAAAGTTAATGTGCTAATTCAAAAATACAATAATATACAGAGTGTTCCATTTAAAAGAAATCACTTTGAAATGTCTTGAATTAGCGCTAGTATAAAATACACCCTGTATAATTATAATCAATATTTGGTGGTTGTGTCATTGTAATTTGTTAAACCTTGTTCCGATCAAAATTTTCATATTTCAAAAACCAAAAATCTAGAGGTCATTGGAAACTTAATTTTACGCTGAATTGAAATGAAAAGTATATTTATATTTAATTTTAGGTTTAAGAAGAATGGTGCGTGATATAAGTGGAATGGAACAGCACTTGCCACATATACAAAAGGCAGTTAAAAAAAAATGTGTACTAAATGGAATGACTGATGCAGAATTAGATGTAGGTGTATATTTGTATAATAATCCAAATATGGTGCACTTTTCCAAATACCAGTAATGACGAGTTCTTTAACTTTCTCATCTTTCGCATTCTTTCCTATTATTTGGGTTTTCTACCACATGTATTATTGTCCTCTTCAAAAACAAGTCACCGAATCTACAAAATAATAGAATTATTGGAAAAAGCCCCTGCGCCCGTGACGTTTACGCCAAATCAATAGTCAGAGTTTATGTTTTGCAAATAATATAAATCGGAATAAACACAGAAATAATGTATTTAGCTGACGTTTCGGAAAGTAATCTCTTTCCGTTTTGAAAGCTTTTTCTTTTGAAGAACTCTTATTTTGCTGTGTATGTCAAATACACAGCTTTAAGATTCTGTTTATGTTATTTCCATAGATACTTACTACTTACACAGAACATAGAACTGATGATATTTTCTTTTATATAATGTTGAGTTTGTTAAGTTCTTCTTTTAACATCGGTAGCCAGGTTGTACGAATATCTACAGAACAATTCGAATACGCACTTGTCTTCATTTAATAAGATTCTTTAATTTTTCTTTTTTGGTATCTGATTCTTTTGTTAAAATTTTTGCCGAGTCCCAGTTCATTCTATGTCCGTTTTCCCAAGCATATTCACAAATCTTTGATTTCTGAATTTCATTATTTCTAATGTAATTCTTGTGCTCATCCAACCTCACACTGAAAGGTCTGGATGACTCACCTACATAACATTTATCACATTCGCACGGGATATTGTAAATACAGTTTTTTGAATTCTGCTCCCTGTTTATCGGTTTTGTTTTTGTTAAAATAGATCTTAAAGTGTTCTCCGTTTGAAAAATCGTCTTAACATCAAATTTGTCACCTATACGGCGTAGCCTTTTCCGATAGTCTGTATACCTAAAGGAATTATTGCTGTATAATGACGTTCAGGTGTTTGTCGTACCTGATTGTCCCTATTTTCAACATTTATGAAGACTCTATCAACAAAGGCTTCAGGATATTGATTTTGTACTAGAACCTCTTTGATAATTTTTTTCTCGTTATTTAATATTTCATTATTAAATGAAATTATTTTGGCCCATCTAATAATGAAATATTAAATAAAGAGAAAAACGTTATCAAAGAGGTTCTAGTTCAAAATCAATATCCTGAAGCCTTTGTTGATAGTTTTCATAAATGTTGAAAATAGGGACAATCATGTACGACAAAAACCTGAACGTCATTATACAGCAATAATTCCTTATGTATACGGACTATCGGAAAAGCTACGCCGTATAGGTGACAAATTTGATATTAGGACGATTTTCCAAACGGAGAACACTTTAAGATCTATTTTAACAAAAACAAAACCGATAAACAGGGAGCAGAATTCAAAAAACTGTATTTACAATATCCCATGCGAATGTGATAAATGTTATGTGGGTGAGTCATCCAGACCTTTCAGTGTGACGTTGGATGAGCACAAGAATTACATTAGAAATAATGAAATTCAGAAATCAAAGATTTGTGAACATGCTTGGGAAAACGGACATAGAATAAACTGGGACTCGGCAAAAATTTTAACAAAAGAAGCAGATACCAAAAAAGAAAAATTAAAGAATCAGCAATAATCTTATTAAATGAAGACAAGTGCGTATTCGAATTGTTCTGTAGATATTTGTACAACCTGGCTACCAATGTTAAAAGAAGAACTTAACAAACTCAACACAATCTAAAAGAAAATATCATCAGCTCTATGTTCTGTGTAAGTAGTAAGTATCTATGGAAAAAACATAAACAGAATCTTAAAGCTGTGTATTTGACATACACAGCAAAATAACAGTTCTTCCAAAAAAAGCTTTGAAAATGGAAAGAGATTACTTTCCGAATCGTCTGCAAAATACATTATTTCTGTGTTTATTGCGATTTATATTATTTGCAAAACATAACACCTGACTATTCCTTTGGCGTAAACGTCACGGGCGCAGAGGCTTTTTTCCAATCATTCTATTATTTTGTAGATTCGGTGATTTGTTTTTGAAGAGGACAATAATACATGTGGTAGAAAACCTAAATAATAGGAAAGAAAATTCGTAGAATGCCACAAATAACTTTCAGACAATATTTCTCTTCTTTTATTCACACACTTCTCAGCAGAAATACCTTTATACAAAAGTATTTCTTATAAAATTTGCTATAAAAAGTGTTCTAGATTTTGAATGTATTTAACACGGAAAATGCTAATTCAACGTAATAGTTTCGCTTTTCCTCCTCGTGATAAAGATTTTGTTACATGTTTACACCCTTTACTAATGGGGTAGTGAAGCGCAAGTTATAGCCTCTCCTACTCAATTGTTAACCTCACCTTCGCGATGAGTTCAATTTGAACTTGGTGCACCCTGTTTTCACTAACGAGGCTCTAACGACCGAGTAAGGGCGGAATAACCCTTACCTTTTGCCGTGAGCCCATCCACCTTCTCACGAAGAGTGCGGTAAAAATAACCCACCGCACACAAAGGTTGCTTTTGGAATCGTTTGGTTACCCCATCGTCGCAGTCTCCTTCTGTGCCATGGGACCACACCACTCGCCTTCCGCAACCGAGTTGGTCAGCTGCATACCTGCTCCAGCTAAAACTTCAAATGCAGCTTCGTTTTCAGTCGATTAAGGCTTTAAAAAAATGATGGAGCGTTCAAGTGGGACAAAATCATCCGGAGGTAAAATACCCTCCCGATCGGATCTCCGGGGGAGGGTGCCCACAGGGACACCTCATCGAATGTCGAAAAAGCACCGACAAGTTAAATCCAACAAAACTAATTCTTTCATCTACGGCGCTTGGAATGTTCGTACTTTGAACGACAGCACTCGCACCGATCGGCCTGAAAGAAGAACTGCTCTAATAGATAGAGAACTTCACCGACTCAATGTTGACGTTGCAGCTCTCAGCGAAACTCGATTTTTGGAGGAAGGCTCTCTCACAGAAAAGTACTACACCTTCTATTGGAAAGGTCTTCCCACCAATTCAAGAAGACAACATGGAGTAGGATTTGCCGTTCGGAATCAACTTGTATCCAACTTAACACAAGTACCACAAGGCCTATCCGAGCGTCTAATGCTGCTACGCTATGAGCTATCAGATGGCAACGCGGTAAATCTAATAAGCGCCTACGCTCCCACTCTGGATGCAAGTCACGAAACCAAGGAAAGCTTCTATCAACAGCTGGAAGAAACCCTCTGTAGAATACCTAAAACGGAACGACTCGTTATTCTTGGCGATTTTAACGCTAGAGTAGGGAGAGATGCAGACGCCTGGCCAGGCATCATAGGCAAGAACGGTTTGGGCAACATGAACGCTAACGGTCAACTACTCCTAACTAAATGCGCCGAACATGATCTAGTTATAACAAACACCATTTTCCGACAAAAGGATAAATTTAAAGGCACCTGGCGTCACCCCAGATCAGGTCACTGGCATCTACTGGACTATGTTATCGTACGTAGGAAGCATCTCAAGGACGTCCAAATTACAAAGGCGCGCATTGATAGCGAATGTTGGACCGATCATCGTCCTGTTGTCTCTAAAATGAAAATTGTTATGAGACCCAAACACCGAAGAACTCAAGTAAAACGTAGACTACGTCTCTGTATTAGTAAATTGCGTGACCAACAAACCGTCGAACAGCTAAAGCAAAAAGTTCAAGAGAATTTGAGTGCACTAGAAGAAACCAATTCTGTAGATGTCGCTCCTACCTGGACACAAATTAAAGACAGTTTAAAAAGTGCGAGTGAGGAAATTCTTGGCACTGCAGCGAGTAAAAAACAGGAGGACTGGTTCAATGATAATGAAGCTTTTATACAAGAACTTCTTGACCGCAAACATACTGCCTTCCAAAACGCTATCAACCACCCCAACGACTCATCAAAAGCAGAAGCTTTTACCCAATCTAAGTATGAAACGCAACGCGAAATCAGAAGAATAAAGAACGAGTGGTGGGCAAGCAAGGCCAGAGAAATTCAAAGGTACGCCGATTCACACGACTACAGGAATTTCTTTCAAGGAGTAAAAGCAGTGTACGGCCCCAGTAGGAAAAATATGTGCCCTATTAAAGATTTAAATGGAAATCTCCTCAAAGAAGACCAGGAAATAAGAGCCCGATGGAAAGAACACTACTCTAGCATTCTTAACCAGCAAAGTCAAGCCGATCACGATATTATAAATCTTATCCCTCAATATGACACCTTCGAAGACTTAGATAAACCACTAACAACGGAAGAGATCTTAACCGCCATTGGGCAGCTAAAAAATAACAAATCTCCCGGCGCCGACTCACTCCCAGCTGAGATCTTTAAAGCTGTGTCGTCAGAGCTCATACCCTACCTCAAAAAACTGTTTGATATCGTGTGGGAAAGTGGTCAAGCTCCGCAGGAGTTTCGTGATACACTTTTAATCAACCTCTTCAAAAACAAAGGGAGCGCTGCGGACTGTGGAAATTACAGGGGTATAGCTCTCCTGGCTGTTGGAGGGAAGATACTCACTAAAGCGATGGCAAATAGGTTAACACCTGTTATGGAAAAGTTACTTCCTGAAACACAGAGTGGCTTTAGACCAAACCGAGGCACATCGGATTTAATCTTCACACTTAAACAGCTTCAAGAAAAAGCACTCGAACATCAAGGAGAAATTCACATGGCCTTCATTGATTTAACCAAGGCGTTTGACTCGGTGGACAGGGAAGTGCTCTGGAAAATTATGTTCCGCTTAGGTATCCCTAGAAAATTTGTGGAAGTATGTCGCAGTCTACATACAAACAACAACGCCCAGGTTATGTATAATAATGAGGCAACCGAACCTTTCCAAACTCTCACTGGAGTTAGGCAGGGATGTGTCCTGGCACCCCTACTCTTTAATTTGTTTACCACTGCTCTAACAATTATTGTTGACAACAAACTGACAGTCAGAGGAATAGGTCTCAGATACCGTTTTGATGGCGGTCTCTTTAACATAGGGCGCTTTAGAGCTTTCACTAAGACACGCACACGATTCATTTGTGATCTCCAGTATGCGGATGACTGTGCACTTTTAGCCTCTACGCCGGAAGAGCTTCAAGAACTTTTAGATGTGTATGCCCAAAGCTATGATTCTTTGGGACTTAAAGTCAACATTGGAAAGACTAAGATTATGTCAACTCCTCATCAAGTGAACCAAATAGACATTACACTTAACGGAAATTCTCTTGAAGTGGTGGATCAGTTCAATTACTTAGGCAACGTTGTTAATGACAAAGCAAACATGGACAGCGAGATTCGCAATAGAATTAACGCTGCATCTAGAGCATTCTGGGGACTTAGAGAGAGAGTATTTGACAACCACGACCTTGCTTTGTCAACGAAAATGGCTGTCTACAGAGCAGTTGTCATTCCAACACTGCTATATGGATGTGAAAGCTGGGTCACTTACCGTCGTCATGTGAAAGAATTAGAACGTTTTCAGCAAAGACACCTCAGAAGTATGATGAAAATCCGTTGGTTCCATCACATATCAAACGTGGAAGTACTCAGGAGAGCAAACAGCCTTCCAATTGAGGTGCTTATTTCAAGAGCACGCCTAAGATGGGCAGGTCACGTTCATCGTATGCATAATAACCGCCTTCCTAAATGTACACTTTATGGTGAATTGCTAAGCGGTAGAAGAAAGCGTGGCGGTCAACGAAAGAGGTTCAAAGACGCTCTCCATGAAAATCTAAAATCCTGCGGTATTGCAGACGAGCAATGGGAACAACTTGCAGCGGACAGAACCGAATGGCGAGGGGTTGTGGCCAGCTATCAAGGAAATGTTGCTGCAAGAAGGCTGAATCCAAGACCTAACCAGGTCTATGTTTGTCCTGATTGCGGTCGACATGTGCTCTCCCGAATTGGCCTCTATAGCCATAGTCGTGTGCACCGTAGATGAATGGGAATTATAATAGACTACACCTTTTACTTGTTTTTTATTGTACGCAATTTATCGACTGTAACATTTCTATACTCGGACTCGAGTAACGGCTAATAACGGCTAATAATAATAATAATTACTAAACACCTCATGCGTGGATTCAATAACTGCAGCTACTGATTTATTTGATAATTAACTTACAATAATTAGTCCTTGTAATTCGACTAGGCTGATTACTTTGTTCTTCCTCTTGATCTGGTCATTTTACTTTTTAAACCACTACTCCGTACATTAGTTCCGGTTCTTTTTTAGACCGCGACTCTTATTCAAGATCCTTCTTTATAATTCTAGTCCATGATCTTGATAGATTCTGGCTTATCTAGAATAAAACTACTCTATGCTATCCATCTCTGGATCGATTGATGAACTATCATTCTATTGCTAGCTTCCTACTACTAAGAGAGATTACCTACATTATTATTAGCCGTTACTCGAGTCCGAGTATAAAAATGTTACAGTCGATAAATTGTGTACAATAAAAAACAAGTAAAAGGTGTAGTCTATTGTAATTCCCATTCATCTACGGTGCACACGACTATGGCTATAGAGGCCAATTCGGGAGAGCACATGTCGACCGCAGTCAGGACAGCTGGCCACAACCCCTCGCCATTCGGTTCTGTCCGCTACAAGTTGTTCCCATTGCTCGTCTGCAATACCGCAGGATTTTAGATTTTCATCGAGAGCGTCTTTGAACCTCTTTCGTTGACCGCCACGCCTTCTTCTACCGCTTAGCAATTCACCATAAAGTGTACATTTAGGAAGGCGGTTATCATGCATACGATGAACGTGACCTGCCCATCTTAGGCGTGCTCTTGAAATAAGCACCTCAATTGGAAGGCTGTTTGCTCTCCTGAGTACTTCCACGTTTGATATGTGATGGAACCAACGGATTTTCATCATACTTCTGAAGTGTCTTTGCTGAAAACGTTCTAATTCTTTCACATGACGACGGTAAGTGACCCAGCTTCCACATCCATATAGCAGTGTTGGAATGATAACTGCTCTGTAGACAGCCATTTTCGTTGACAAAGCAAGGTCGTGGTTGTCAAATACTCTCTCTCTAAGTCCCCAGAGTGCTCTGGATGCAGCGTTAATTCTATTGCGAATCTCGCTGTCCATGTTTGCTTTGTCATTAACAACGTTGCCTAAGTAATTGAACTGATCCACCACTTCAAGAGAATTTCCGTTAAGTGTAATGTCTATTTGGTTCACTTGATGACGAGTTGACATAATCTTAGTCTTTCCAATGTTGATTTTAAGTCCCAAGGAATCATAGCTCTGGGCATACACATCTAAAAGTTCTTGAAGCTCTTCCGGCGTAGAGGCTAAAAGTGCACAGTCATCCGCATACTGGAGATCACAAATGAATCGTGTGCGTGTCTTCGTGAAAGCTCTAAAGCGCCCTATGTTAAAGAGACCGCCATCAAGACGGTATCTGAGACCTATTCCTCTGACTGTCACTTTGTTGTCAACAATAATTGTTAGAGCAGTGGTAAACAAATTAAAGAGTAGGGGTGCCAGGACAGATCCCTGCCTAACTCCAGTGAGGGTTTGGAAAGGTTCGGTTGCCTCATTATTATACATAACCTGGGCGTTGTTGTTTGTATGTAGACTGCGACATACTTCCACAAATTTTCTAGGGATACCTAAGCGGAGCATAATTTTCCAGTCCACCGAGTCAAACGCCTTGGTTAAATCAATGAAGGCCATGTGAATTTCTCCTGGATGCTCGAGTGCTTTTTCTTGAAGCTGTTTAAGTGTGAAGATTAGATCCGATGTGTTTCAGGAAGTAACTTTTCCATAACAGGTGTTAGCCTATTTGTCATCGCTTTAGCGAGTATCTTCCCTCCAACAGCCAGGAGAGCTATACCCCTGTAATTTCCACAGTCCGCAGCGCTCCCTTTGTTTTTGAAGAGGTTGATTAAAAGTGTATCACGAAACTCCTGCGGAGCTTGACCACTTTCCCACACGATATCAAACAGTTTTTTGAGGTAGGGTATGAGCTCTGGCGACACAGCTTTAAAGATCTCAGCTGGGAGTGAGTCGGCGCCGGGAGATTTGTTATTTTTTAGCTGCCCAATGGCGGTTAAGATCTCTTCCGTTGTTAGAGAATGTAAGAGAATATACACATAACAACATTACATTTTTAATAGAACAAAGGAACATCACCAAACCAGAAAAAGGATTTACAGCTCTCTCAATTTTCATTGTTCAATACTTCTGAAAAACGCAAAGAAGCATGTTATCTGCGTACGTCTTGACCGGTTGCGACACTGTACTGGCAAGAAAAGACCTGAGCGATCGTGTACTCAAAAAGAGACAGGATCTGCAAGAATCTTGCCAATTCTTAATAATCAAAATGCGAATCATTATACCTCCTTCTTCACAAAAGAGCATTTACAACTATACAAATTTATTAACTTTGTCAAACTTGCTGGTAACGCCGTATTGTTGTCAAAACTACCGCCTACCTCTGAGCAGTAGTTGTATATCTTTCCCCAAACTCAGACAATTCTACAACCTGAAGATGGAAAACATTCAGCAACTTCTTAGCGCCGATACCTACGATAAAATCATCAGCCCCAGCGCCTACTCTAGCAGTTATTTCATGCAACTGCAAATTAGGATGTGAAAGTGGAAACAGATACGTATGCACAAACGCTGGCATAAGTTATTCAACCATGTGCTACTACTGCTTTGGCCAGATCTGCCTAAATGTTGAAAACGATAATGATGCTGACGACAAATCATGATTTGATAAATTTTCAAAATGCACGACTGAACCAATGAAATAGATCTGCAGATGGAATCACTTACAGACAAACATAACAAGAAGAAGTCTACAACACGGGTTGTATGAAAATGAGCGAAAAGTTTAATAGACATATTCGCTGGCGAATTTTCTGTTTTACATTTCGAATTATTTAAATTCTTTGTATAAAATTAGCAGTTTCCGAGTTAATTACAATTAAAACCCGTATATGTCAAGCGAAGCGCTGCGGATTACCCTCGTCCCGGCGCGAGAGATATAATACTGACATTCAAATAATACTTCTTGCGTTTATATTAATATAGTAAATATTATTTAAACAAAAGTTATTTTTCTGTATTACATATTTTAAATATTGTAGAATAGTTTAGATAAAATGAAAGAATGCATTGAGAAGAAACCAATTTTCCTTACTGAAAAGAAGGAGTTTATTGACAACATGGATTACTGTACAAAAGATGCAAGAAAAATCTTTACAGATTGTTTGCCAGAAAAGCTAAAATATCTCCCACATTTCTTGTACAAGCTGACACATTCCCTCATAAGTCTTTTGTACGATGACTTCTTTGAGATAGCAGGTACGTATACGAAATAATTACCTAATCGGTTATTTTCGCTTAAGATGTTAATTAAGCGCTTTAAGTAAAATTCAATATTATGCTGATACGAAATATGCTAATAAGTTGAGGCAAGAATTCAAGCGATGCACGTCACGAGTGATCTCATTAAAGAAATTTTAACACTAACATAATTTTTAATCACTAATTACGTTAAAAAGAGTAATTCTTGACACCCAGTTATTAAGCTTTTTTCAGAAATAGGTACAGTTTAATGGGGCTTCATGATTCTTAGCAGTACTGTCTTATTTATAGAATCGATCTGTGATGTGCATCGCTTGAATTCTTGCCTCGACTATAGTACGAGATTCCACTGCAATAAATCTACCCTCATCTATTTTTTCATCAAAATGCGGAATAAATGAATGATCATGTATTGGTTAATGCCTATCAAAATCCTGCTGCAGATAAGGTTAACAAATTACTTAACAATTAATCTTATTTTGGAAATTATCCTTATTTGTTTCAGTTCAGATGAGGCTGATGGCGATTGATGCGCAAAAACATTTTTTATTTTCAATATGCGCGTTTTCGTATGCACGGTAAACTCAACAGTGTACTGAAAATAAATAAAATTGCCAAAATAACACCAAAATATATTGTTTTCTTGACGTTCTTGACCAGTCGCCACTGCCGCTATGCTGCGTCCTTGTTTGTCGTTCGGAATTGCGCGTGTATTCCTTCTCTCTCGCTTTCGACAGCAAGCGTGAGAATGGAATAATGAATCGGTTGGCAACCCCCAGTGGCAACTTTGGCAACCTTATTTCATCAAAAAACATAATATTTTTAGTCGCAAACTCCTCTATAAAATTTTACTATAAGGAACATAACCAGACTGCAACCGACAGCCACTCACCGGGCTATGTGCCCCGCCGAGCGCTGAATTACAAGTTACAAGCCTGGCGCGTTAAGTGTAATAATTGCATATTACCATCAAAATGCTAATGCTTCGATTGCAACAAACACCAGCCGAAAGACTGATCCTACTTAAAGGAGCTCTCGTGCTAGTCGTCACACACCACTTGCAGACTGCAGTTTCGAGCTGTTGGCTCTCGTCAGTGCAAGGAAGGCATGTGATGACCGACACGAGGATCACTGGACTATTTAGTACATTTCGGTATCTTTGGGATAGCGACATGTAAAATAGTCAGCAGGCGTCATCTAGCGGTCCAGTGTCTGTTGCAATCGAAAAATAAATAGCCTGACTGGGCTTAGCATAGCTCAAATATGCTTTTAGAAGGCGGATTATTAAAACATAATATTTTTAGTCGCAAACTTCTCTATGTTCCTTATAGTAAAATAAGGATTTTATAGAGGAGTTTGCGACTAAAAATATTATGTTTTAATATTCCGCTCTCTAAAAGCACATTTGAACTTATCTCATCATGTAGGGAAAAATCCGAGCTTCGTTTTGGCAAAAAATATTTGAAAAAACATATGAGAGTAGATTGTTAATAAAAATTCAACTATTTCAAGCAGTTTGCCAAAGGGTTGCAGCAGGCTGAGGATTGGTAACCCTTGTTTTTATAGCAGCACAGATGTTTATCTTCGAAACGGCGCTTAAATTAATGAAAAAACAAATAAGAGTAATTTCCAAAATAAAATTAATTGTTAAGTAATTTGTTAATCTTATATGCAACGAGATTTCGATAGGCAACCTGGCCGTGATGCATTAACCAATACATGATCATTCATTTTTTCCGCATTTTGATAAAACAACAGATGAGGGTAGATTTCTTGCAGTGGGATCTTAAACTATAAAAACTCAAACGAAAATATAAATGGTTTGAATTTGCTTGATTATTACTGATACTATCGTACCACCAATGCTGCTCTAAGAGATACTGGTACATAATCCACGATCATCGGATTGTCTTATTGTCCGACGGTCGCGGAAGATGCTTTACTTCCTAGATGCATTAACTGCGTAAACGCTAAAATATATGATAATGGTTATGAGTGTGTGCAGTGTGCTAACGACCCCTCCAAAGTATGTTCAATATTTAAATAAACGCTATTTCATCCATTGCCTGAGTTTTTCCAAATGAAATCAGAGCTTATCTAGTTCGATATTATTAATAACGTAATTCAATTCTGAAAGAGAGGTTTAAAGCCTTTGATCTCATGCTACTCTGAATCACCAAAACACAACCATTAAACATTTTAATCTAACTTGGCTGTCGAAACTACTATTTGTTGTTTTCAGTTCATCAATTATAGATAAAATATTGTTTACTTTATCTAATTAATTTTGTATTTCAGATGGATTAGGGCCATGTGTGGATAAGCTTAACGGCAAGGAAAGTAACAGTAAATATGAAGCGTGTATAAAGAAGCAAGAAGATGCGACTGGGGATGACATTCCAACATCGCAAGCTGCATTTTGCAAGTAAGCATCATGTTCCCTATCTGTATACGATATTTGACACCCCTATGATTAACTTGTATAAGGATTTGCAAGTTGTGTTACTGACGAATAATTTGGTTGTGCAGTTTTGATCAATAATTAGGATAGTAGTTGAAAGAATGTATCTTTTTAGTTTGATTCAATGCTGTTTAAAAATACTTATGCAATAATCATATCTACAGGTTAAATTAAGAAATTTTGGTCGAATGAATTTCTTCTAATCTTTCTTTCTAATCCTTGTGTGGAAACCTATTTTCAAACCATTTGGGGAATTAATGTCTGGTGCGGCTTATTAATGGGCGATTAATTAGACTGTATATATGAAGGTATCCTGAATGGTGACAGATATTTGAGATTTTTAATAAATGCTCTTCCCTGTCTTTTGAAAGAAATTCCACTAAATGAGCGTCTCACTATGTGGTGGCAGCAGGAACACCACCGCATAATTCAAACCTTAACATGCTTCCTGACTGAGAGATTTGGAGGGAACTGGATTGGTAATCAGAGACCTGTTAAGTGACCTGCACGGTCACCTGATATGATATCCGTCGATTTTTTCTTATGGGGTCATTTGAAGCAAGTTGTATATGTTGAGAAACTAAATAATCTTAATGATTAAGTTAGAACTAGGGGACCCAATGATTATAATACAGAGCAGAGATGTAAGCAGGATTGATTTTGTTTTCGACTTGTTCTTTCAAAGATGCGAAAATGACCGTGAGAGAATTCGAAGAGCCATTTTAAGATTCTTGAGTTGGCGCACATAGTAGATTGTATCCACTTACATGTAAACAGGGAGACTTTCTAGACATCTAATAAGAACAAACAGAAACTTGAGGCAAATTGGATCCTTACACAAGACAGCCAAAACTTCCACATGTTTTGTTTTACCTCAGGGGGATATTTAGCGATGAGCCTATATACTGCAAAAGGGTTCATCAGTCTCAAGAACTACATCATTTAGTTCTTGACAGCAGCATTGAAGAAGCCGATGTTCGATTAATTCCACATTTCGTAAGTAATGCTACATGTAGATATGAGAAGATCGTTGGCCTGTCCAACGACACTGATGTCCTTATCTCCTGTTATTATACTTCTGGACTATACTGTCTACAAGCAGACTGAAGGAGCTTTGAACGAGAGCTGGAGTTGGGAACACAACAAGATTCATTCCTTTGCTTAGGCTAGCTAACAAAGTAAAGGCAATTTGCCAAATACTTCCTGCCTTGCATATGCTCACTGGGAGTGATTATATCAGCAAGTTCGGTATGAAGACAGCAGCTCTGAAAACAACACCAGAAACGCATTTCGAGGAATTCTGAAAAAAATCCAATGATGAGCAAATGGAAATTATAATAGCAAAAGCAGAGGGAAGTCAGGAAGGGAAAGGAAAAAAATAGTAGTTCTTCGTTTAGGATTAGTCTGCTTGCTAGGGGATTATTGCAATCATTTTATTTTGCGTTTTTGATTGAAAATGTAGTATGTCACAAAATATAGGACATTATTTTCAATCGTTTTAGAAACGCACATTGGGCACCTTAATAGATGGCAATGATTTTATTTTCTTTCAATTTATTCATATATTTATTGAGATACCAAGAACAAATTTCAAAAATGAAATTGTTCTTCTGCAACAATTTTAAAAAAATACTCCACTAAACGGATAATTCAAATATGAGTAATTTTATTAAGTTACAGTTATTGTTTACATTCTTATCAATGTACTCTTGTTTTTTAGGCAATTTTTACCGATATCGGCATGTTTCACAAAACAAATCAACGAAACGTGTGACCATAATGATGATCTTGATAAATTTACCAGAGATTATACCAAGGCAATGAAGGAACCATGTGACAGTTGATATTATAATAAATATCGTTATTTTTTTTAATATTTGCAATTAAAAACTGTTAAGTTATCTAATAAAGTTTCTATAAACTTAAACCTTTATACATGTATTTCATTTATACCGGGTGTCCCAATAGTACATCAAAGTCCAATATCAGCCTTATTAGAAGACTTTGGAAAATTATTTTTTTATAGAAGTGGTATAGTGTCAAAAGGTACTTATTTTGAAACATACTGGGTGAGTCGCTACGCGGAGCATTTTTGAGGTCATTTTTAATGGAACACCCTATATATTTTTAGATTTATGAACTCAGCGTAAAATTAACTTTCCAACGACCTCCACATTTTTCGTTTTTGAGCCGAGTTATTCGAAAAAATATGAAAATTTTGGTCGGTTTAACAAATTCACTGTGTGTGTATTACTATTAATTAAGAAGATTTATTTTGCAATTATATAGATAAGGGATGTACTACAACGACACAACCACCAAATATTGATTGTAACTATACAGGGTGTATTTTATACTAGCGCTAATTGAAGGCATTTCAAAGTGAATTTTCTCATTTTTTTCAAATGGAACACTCTGTATATTATTGTATTTTTGAATTAGCACGGTAACTCTCTACGATTTTTGTGAATAGTATCCTATACCTAAAATCGATATTTCCAGAAATATTTTTACTTTTTCATTAAAAACCGTTAAATTGTAGTACTTTTCATTTCGAACTGATCTAGTAGCCATGATTTTAATTTTGAGTGAGAATAATTGAAAGTAGTATTATTTTTTTTCCCGGTGCGTTTTGGTAGCCTCTGTAGTATTTTTTCACAGTTTAATTAAATAACATTTGAGTCTATCTTAAAAATTTATAAACAATCGTTTAATATAACAAGAAAGTTGACATAAATGATAGGAACAGAAAATGCGAGATTAGATAACAAATATTGGCACTATTTTAAAAATTAAAAAAAAAGTTAGTCAAAGTTATTTTGAACTAATTTAATGATATAAATAATACTTAGTGTGTATAGGAACTGTTTAAAGTGGCCTTCCAGTACGTCTATGCATTTCTGTAGACGATTTTCGAATGATCTACCGATATTTCTTAAAATTTCTACAACAATTTCCTGAAAAACTTCCCTTATTCTTTCTGTCATATTTTCTTTTGTAGTTATAGCTACTTTGTACACTCGTTCCTTAACATAGCCCTACAAAAAGAAGTCTATTTTGATCAAATCAGGGCTTCTGGCAGGCCAAATGGTTCTCCTCTCCCTATCCAACCATTTGGAAAAGCGTCGTTTAAATGTTAGTGAATAGCTGCAGTGTGGTGCATTGAGGTACCACATTCCCTCCCTAATATCCCTGGGGACATCCCCCAATAATTCCTCCAAGCTTATGTCTTGCAAAAATTTCAAAATTCCATTTTTATGAAATGTTGGTTCATCGGCAAACAAAATAAAGTCACAAAAATTTCTTTGTTGTCCTTTTGTTTGTTTTCTCATTGACAAAATTGTATTCACTTTTCATAATCCCTATCAATCAGTTCCTGCATTAAGGCGGGGCTTCACCAAATTGGCCTAGCTCGGCGGCACATGTTGCCGGCACAGGCCGCCGGCCGGTTGTGCCGCAGAAAAAGTAGAAAAAAGTATTCATAGAGGCCGCCGGCTTGTTTTCATTTCCGGCCAAAAGTCGGTAAATATCAAAAGAATTTTCGCGGGTTACTGGGTTAAACCACTGTCTAGTGCAGCACGAGAGCTCAATTGTGATTGAGGTACTGTATGAGAACATGTTATTTATAATTGCTGTTTTCTTTTTAGAATGGATAGCCAGGACATTACAATAGATAAATAAGATATTATAGTGGATGGGCGTTCTGCTTTAAACTAAGGCGTGCCCAAAACCTGCGTTTCTTTTAAGTTTTTCGTTTTTAATAACTTTTAGGGCCATATACACCAACAGAAGATCATAGTCGTCATACATTCTCTGAATACAAATAAGAACTGACTCATTAAAAACTAAAAATGCCTATTTTGGTGTAGTCGAACTGAGTTTCGCGACAAAGCCGATGGATATTATACCACCGGCAAGGCCGCAATTGCCGCTGGGCTAACACAGTTTAGTGAAGCCCCGCATTTAGTTGGACGTGATAGGGACGAAATTTCTTTTTTTGTAGGATTCGAGGGACTGAAGATCGGCTTATATCGTTTTCTCTCGCAAATCAAGAAACCCGGTCGGGTTTCGCAGCTAATTCTTGAGCGAAACAAGACCTTCACTCATATACTACAAGAAATTAGTTTCCGCGCCATCTGGATGTTTCTTTTCTTTTATAAGAACATAATCATTTAACATTGGTAATTACCTGTGAAATGAATTGTTTATCGTTTCATCTTTCAAATAAATGCCTGTCTTTAACTTCTTATCTTATTACGGCATTGTTATTGATGTTTGAATCATGAGATCTGTCATTCCGGTTATATTTGTGTACTAGACGGAAGTACGTCTTCAAAAACGGAGGTATGACGTCAACGGATACAGAAGTCGCTTAATTTAATCCTGTGACAGTGACATTTACAAATAACGTGAATATAGACACAAACAAACTAGTATAAACATAACCTAATTTTTTTTAAAGTCATAGTAAAGTTAGGCGCGAATGGGTTCTCTAACCTAAAAATCGAACATATAAATAGGATTTTTTGCAAGAATCCCCACTGCCCCGATCGGGGTACATAACCTCGAAGAGGTTTAGAACACTTTTTATAGAGAGACGGTCGGTGTCCTCCGAGTACAGGACGGGACATTATCTACGGAGATCCGAAGGCGTACAGGGTCGGGTGGGGTAGCATTCTCGACTATACCGACCACGGGGAATCGATTACGATGGTTATCGATTCGATCCGATCACTTCCGGAGGCGTTATTCACCGTTTTATCAACGACTTGGGTAATTGATAAACCGAAACAACTTTCAAGGAATTCACACGTGCGGAAGCTAGGGTTTTAAGCAAAAGTCCGAACATCACGCGAACACTTCCGAAGTTTCCCGAGGACACCCGTAGCCACACGAAGACGTTGGGGGTATCGTTGAACATACATGTACCCGGGTACCATTGTGGTTTCATTTAAAACAAATGAATTTCATCCAAAAATGGCCATTATAAAGATTTTTGTTTATTCATAAATTACCGCATATTTAAAAAAAAACGAAAAAAATACCATAATTCCATAATTAAGTTTCCAAGTATGTAGGAATACTAAATTTCAAATATTTAAGGTGGGACGAGCGTAGGTGCGTCTTTACTATGTACATACTTCGGTATGCGATGTAAAGCAACGACAGGCGCGGTAAGTACTTGGATGGGTGACCATTCCAACGGAAACCGCGTCCTCGCCTCACACATCTTCCAGCGGCTTGTATATCAGTGTATGCGCGGAAGCTATACAACCTTAGGCGAGGGTTGTATAGGAGATATACCATCCTTCGGAGGGGATGTAAAGCCGTCGGTCCCTTGTCTATTAAATGTTAGGCAAGTAAAAGATCCCTACTCTTCTTAAGGGAAGAGGTTCGGCAAAATTCCTGGTTGGGGGTAGCTCGTCTACAGGCGTCGGTGTTAGGCCTCAGTAGCGGAAATAGGCCGACGTTAAATAAATGTATATAAAAAAAAATATATATTTAAGGTATTGTATCATTGAAATATTATTTACTTAACATGGTCCTGCTTGAAACAACATCTAATTTTATAGCCAGTGCCAATGGCAGGCAGATAACTAATTTATGATATCTATGAATATACTAAATTTATACTTAAGTTTACACCAAATAGCCAGTTTTAAGGTTGAGAAACATTTTCTCTGATCAACATTATCCCGACTAATACTATGCCAGTAGTATCAGAATATCTAACATCAGTTTACTTAATACATCTATTTTAAGGCGCCAAGCAACGATATAGAAAGTAAATCCTTCGGAAAAGTTAAAAATAAGTTTATAATGATCTATTAAAGTTATTTAGATTTGTTAAGGTTTTCTAACTCGTAAAAGCTAGAATATCTGACTCATGGTTTAACTGTTTTATTTGAAAAGCTGTACGCGAAATGCAAATAGAATATTAAATAATTTCGAATTTTACAATTAGATTGTTCAGTTAAATCAATAAAAGCGCGGAAATAAATAAATAAAACAATGATAAGGCTATGGAATCTCGATCAATACTATAGGTAGTAGCAAAACAAGTAGAACATTAATTTCTTGTGAAGACAATTATATGTTATTTAAAGATTCCGTAATAGCATATTTATAGATATACAGGGTGAGTTCTAAACGCATCGAGAAAATTCAGGACATAATTCTTGGAAGAATTTTGATTCGTTTAGGAATTATCTCCTGAATTTTCCCAATATACAAAATGATCTCCCTCTATGCCCAATAAAATGTATCCAGTACTGTATTGCATTCATGCTGTAGGCAACTCTCGTAACGTCAACGCACTTCTCAGTGTCAAACAAATTTACCTATAAGTCCAATCATAATGATTGGCCTGATATCTAGTTTTCGTCTTTCCATCTGCTATTAGATTTGGTTAATTAGTATCCATGAATTTTCCAAGCTCGTGATATTTGTTACTTGACAGGTTATAAAGCTATTTCTTAATGATGCAAAGAAAGCACTTAACAACAACGGAACCGTTTTCAAATCTCAACGAGAATTTTTTTCGTAACATCCAATTATTTCTTACAAATGTGGGTTCAGTAAGTAGTTTTTAGCACGTCTTCTGTTGTGTTTTTTTGTTCACAGCTAAATGTTTTAGTTTATGCCTCTTTATCTATAAGTAGTAGGGGCTAAATAAAAGTGGGTAGTAGAACCAGAGGCGTGCGGATTTACGAATTTTTAAAATCCTATTTATTTATTTGATTCTCGTGTCAATACCTATTTCTTTTATTGATATAAATTCTTATTTAAACAGTACACAGTGCACATTTATTGTAAATGTAAGTTCCTTATTACTTCGATTCAATAGTCCATTGAAGGAGTCGGACGAACTACCGAATGTTTGCGCCTCCGACTAGACAATGCCCCCCCCCCCCATTTTTGAGGGTGCTAAATCGATTCCCGTGGTCAAACCTATTTTTCCACCTCGGGAACATTCAAATTGGATAAAACCAGTTTCTCCAGTTTTTCGACTAATTGTTGTTCTCTCGACTAGAACGGAAGGTTCCTCGAGACAGTTGACCTCAGTCACCCCTACCTCAGGCTTCCAAGCCTTGTAGGGGGTGGAAAAGTGATATTTGTTTTTGTGAGAAAAAAAATCATATTTTATAGGAGGTGTTTCTTTAAGGAAGGTGGTAGGTGACCAGGTTTGTGTAACCACCCCCGGGGGTTGTTTTCACCCTTCAAGAGGGTGGCAATTTTTTTCATCTATAATTGAAAAATAGTATAAATATATGTTTACTAAAGTGTTTTTATAAATTGGTTTTCCACACTGGAAGGGTGAAAACAACCCCCAGGGCCGGTTACACAACCCTGGTCACCTACCACCTTCCTCAAAGAAACGCGCCCTACAAAATATTAATTTATTCCCCAGAAAAAAAACAAATTTCGGTTAATTTCGTCATAAATCCCGACTTTATAAATGGACTACAATACCTTGTCGAAAATCCGATTTATGAATGATTTCTTATCGACTAATTTGAGAATTGAACCCTAATCGATATTTGTGTAGCTGTCGATTAATATCAAATACTTCCCCTATGGGTTAACATTTGGGCTAAAAAATATGTCACTTACTTTGTCAAAGGCGCTGGGCCTGTAGCATCGGTGGTCCCGGTGGTCCGGCTCCATGCGTGGGCCGGGGTGAGGGCGGCAGAGGGGGGGCCGGGCAGCCGGGCAGGGGCGCACGCCTCTAGCCGAGCTCCATGGGCGAGCTCTGCCCCCGCCCCATCACGCCCACACTCACCCCCACATACAACCAACAACTGAAAAAGAAAAAGAAAATCAAAACACCAGTAAATGCTAGTCAAATCATATACGGTCTACACTTTTATAAAGCACTTTCTCTGTGTAAAATTGATAATTTGGTTACGCGTTTTGCAGATATTCATTTCTATATCGTATAGTTGGTTATGCTCAACACTTGAACTAACTGAGAATTAATTGTTACTCCAGCTAGTGGTCTACTGTGGCTAATAGTTAACAGTTCTGGCCAACATTCCGCTGCTGTACAACATGCTTCTTAGTATCGACTGGTCTGTTCTTAATAATGAAAGCAACGCTAAAGTCATTTGCGAATTTTTTTATGAAATATTGTATGACATTTTTTTAAGTTTGCCTACCGAAATTCAGACCTAATAAATCCAGGAGGTATCCTCCGCGATTTATTTTTTCTATTATTAAAGACATCAAGTTAAAAGCTAGGAAACTGAAAGAGGATAAAGCTAACGGTGATGTATATTGTTATAATGATTTTTAGATATCTTAAAAGGAAAATCAAGAACGATATTGACATCTCCTATAGAAACTATGTTACAGCTGCTGAAAATAATATAAAAAATAAGCTTACTAAATTCTGGACATTTTTAAATACCAAAAGGGGTTGGACAAATGTTTCGAATGTCATAAGATAATGGAAATGAAGTGCATGAACCTGTTGACATTTTAAATGTATTTAGTAACACTTTCGCACCAGTAGTCATCTCCCTGATAATCTATAATTTCAACAATAATGCGACAATACATGTTTCGGAATTTAAAGAAGATACTAAACTAAAAGCTTTAAAAAAATAAATAACAAAATGATGGCGTGCCCGCGTTTTTACTAAAAGATTACGCCTATATCTTTGCTTCACCGTTGACAATTATTATTAATTCAATTATGAAATATAGTAACTGTTCAGATGTATGGAAACATTCTAGGGTGTGTCCAATTTTTAGGAAAGACTCGTAATTCAGCGCTCGGCGGGGCACATAGCCCGGAGAGCAGCTGTTGGTTGCAGTCTGGTTACGTTCCTTATATTAAAATAAGGACTTTATAGAGCAGTGTGCGATTGAAATATGTTTATAAAACTCAGTTAATTGAAACATTACTTATTTAAAACATTTAAAATTTCTGGATACAACTATTTGGGTGATATTTGTCCTAGTTATAACATTGTAAATTAATGTTTTTATCCGAATAAAGTACTTATTCAACGTAATTATGTTCCTAATTCAAAATATTACAGTTCATTATTTCATAGTTCACTAGACATTGTCTACTAATAGAATAAAGTAGCGGTATTTTCCATTCTCTGTTAGCAATACCCCAAAAGTATTTAATAAATTATCGAGTAACGCTGCTCCATATCCAGAAATTCGAATTATTATCATTCAACCCCTACGTTCTCGGTGGAATGGAGAAGAGGCTGATAGATGGAAGGAACCCTTCGAAACCACGTGGGAGTATTAAACAGAGTTTGAATAGCCCGTCTCATACCAATTTAAATTTTAATAAAACCATCACAAGGGTATTTATTTTTAAAACATCATGGCTAAATAAAAAATTTCCATGGATACGTGGGCGGTTTCGTTATACTACTTCTTATGTATGTTTCAATTAATCTTAATCTTTTTCATTAGAGAAAGTAGCATAAAATTAATTAGTATTATTAGAGCAACAAATTTTCAAGATTAAATGATATGTTTGTGTTTGGTGGTTCTCGCCCAAATAAATAAGACGCATAATTAAATCACGTATCCTGGAACTCACTCAGCATTTGCAGGGTGTGTCTCAATAAATACCCATCTCACCAAACGTTGCCTTCATTTTCATTGATGTTATAGATTCAATTTCAGTTCTTGTGAATGTAATTTTTATGTTCCGTGTTGATTATTTTGTTATAGGAAATGGGTTTACATGTAAACCTAGACAAATTCAATATGCTTTTAATTTACGGAGAATGCAGTAAAAATATTTCTGCAGCTGTAGTCTTATATGGAAGACGTTTTCCTGAAAGACCAAAGCCTGATAGTAAAACAATTTATTGTAAATTTATGTGATAATTTAGTTAATATAGAAGTTTTAAAAAATAAAAACATTAAGGAGAATGAGAAATACAAATGAAGGAAACACAGCAGCGGCATTAGAAATAAGAAATAATCGGGAGATAATGAACACAGCCTAGATTTCTTGGCAAAATTTTCAATTCTTTTCAAGAGAAATAGCAATTTTTGGAGCGACGAATCTCGATTCCATACTAATAGAGTTTTCACCAGACATAACTGTCACTACAGGTCTCAAGAAAACTCTAAGTGGATGAGAAAACCGAGATTCCAGAGAAGATTTGGCGTAAATGTATGATGTGGCATTATAAATGGATTCATAGTTGAACCATATCTTCATGAAAGAAATTTAAATGACGATCGTTACATACAATTTTTACAAAATAATTTACCTTTGCTATTAGATAATTTGCCAATTCAATTAGGCACAATGTGGTTTAATCAAGATGGTGCAGAGCTACATAATAATAACAATGTTAGTAATTATCTTCACCATACTTATCCAAGAAGATGGATAGCTACAAACCGCAGAGTACTCTGGTGGCCCGCTAGATCTCGTGACTTGACTTCGTTAGATTTTTATTTGCGGGGTTATTTAAAAAATGAGATGTATAAGGAACCAATAAAAGACATGGTCGATCTACATAATAAAATACATGTTATGCACGTGATGCCGTTCACTTACATGTGCTGTATTTTATGCTTTATACACGTGGACGTGGACTAATAATTTTCAAAATAAACCAATTTTTACCTGAAATAACCGCCTATTGTTTAATTTATCCAGTAATTTCCTGTTTTTAGTTTTGGCCTCAAAGATTTCATTAAACTACGGAAAATATACGAAAAATTATGATCATTGATTATGCATATAAAGGAGAGTGATAGATAATATAGTTCGCAGCGGCAAAGACAAACACAATTTGCCGGTTGTTAAATTTTTATGACCCAAACAGTTAGGATTTTACTCAATAATTGTCATAGTTCGAGTATTTCCAGTTAAATTTCTCTAAAAGCACAGGTTACCAATATAAAATATACAACGAAATGTGTAAAGTTACTTATAAGTATAGTCGTTTGCAATTTAACCGTGCAGATAAAAGAACAAAAAACTTTACGACCTTATTAAAATACCGTTACTCTCTGTACTGTTTCGCCGGAAAATTGAATCACTTACCTTTATAGATTTTTAATGTACGTCGGCTTGTTTGATGACACCATACCGAATGGTTCACCGGTGTTAATAATAAGCTCATAAATTTTTTATGGTTTTTCTTATTTGAACGGTAAATCCGCAGGTTACTATACCTTGCCTATATTTTTAGGGGATTTGCCATTACAATGAGTTTTATTATTTTCTGTTCCAAATATAGCATATACAGGGTGTTTCATGAGGAACTGTGCATACTTATAGGGTCGGTAGAGGCCCACTTTGGTATTCAGAGACGGCAATTGAAATTTTCCTGTCGCTCTTGATTTCTGAAGCGTAGGTGCGTCTTTACTATGTACATACTTAGATATGCGATGTAAAGCAATGTCAGGCGCAGTTAGTAGTTGGATGGGTGACCGTTCCAACGGAGACCGCGTTCTCGCCTCACACATCTTCCAGCAGCTTGTATATCAGTGTATGCGCGGAAGCTATACAACCTTAGGCGGGGGTTGTATAGAGGATATACCATCCTTCGAAGGGGATGTAAAGCCGTCGATCCCTTGTCTATTAAATGTTAGGCAAGTAAAAGATCCCTACTCTTCTTAAGGGAAGAGGTTCAGCAAAATTCCTGGTTGGGGGCAGCTCGTCTACAAGCGTCGGTGATAGGCCTTAGTAGCGGAAATAGGCCGACGTTAAATAAATGCATAAAAAGAAACGTGCTTACTATTGATCGGTTTTTGTTTAAATTTTAGACACTTTATACACTCATCACAGTTGATAGATTACTATTATATATATACTAAATAGTTTCGTTTAGTGATGTATGGGCTTTTATAATTGGCAACTGAATGTTAAAAAATATATATATATACAGGGTGATCTTTTTACAGAAATTAGAAAAAAATAAATTAAAAATCCCGGCCCTGGAATTGAAAAAAATATATATAATAGCAATCTATAAAATGTAATAAGTGTATAAAGCGTCTAAAATTTAAACAAAATCCGATCAATAGTAAGGACGTTCTGGCCAAAATAAGTTTAGACCAAAATTAGTTCATCAGATATGTTTATTTATTGTCCGGTCCTCATAAAACACCCTGTATGTGTCTATATGTGTGTAGATTAGTTCTTGTAAATATGATAACTTCTGTTAAATCTAAAATTTGTATTATGAATTTAGTTTTTCTATAAAAGAGCACGCTGGAAGATCAACTGTTGAAATAGGGCCATACCCTCATTTTTCACATTATTATTTCTACTTTAAGAATATTCAAATACTACAAGATCTTTAATATCTAACTCGCCTTAAAATAGAAATACACCATAATATGCTTAACTAATTCTTAGATAAACCCTTTTAGCTTGGAGGGGGGGAGTTAGATATTATAAGTTTTTGGACCTTATTTTGAGGTAAAACAGAACCTTGTTGTAACTAATTTGATCAGAAATGAAAGATTCTACACATATCGCTATTTATTTTACGAATTTAAAATTACTCGCAAACTATGTAGCTTTTAATACTACAAGCTATCGGATTAGAATACAATCCATCAATTATTAGAATACTGAGAGACCCTTCAAAGCTCACACACCTGGAGGGTTCGTTGGCGGACAAGAAGGGAACATAAAGACAAATTCTTAAAATTGCTCTACTACTTAACCTTTGATATTTTACAGGACTTCTGTGAACGAGTGGAGTTAGACAAAGAACGTCGATTTTATTCACTTACGTGGGCTAATAGTGGTTTAGGACTTTATGCGGTCCGTAAAACTTTGGAATGATCCTGAATTATCTCCATGAACTCCAAAGGTCATAATGAAGTGAACTACGCCCATTGGGTTACATTATTAAGAAGAAAGTTATACATGTAATCTACATGTGCAAATTAGGTCCACTACGAAATTAAAAAGAAAAATTGTAAAATATATAGTGAAAACGGTGCAGCACTGATATTTGTGTCGAATAATTATTACATTTAAAAGCAATGTAATCAGTGGCATTTATAAAGAAAATCTCTGACACTCCATCTGAGCGGGCATAGAAGTATTTTACATCCGTTCTCATCATTCTCAGCTGCAGTAAAAGTCTTTACTGCCGCTCACGAGCAATACTAAAAGTAGTTGAAGAAAAAATAATAGTATTTATTTAAGTCATATTGGACGTTTGTAGAAAAAGTACCATGTTGTATGAGAAGTAAAGTTTTGTGTATAGGCTATCAAGTACATCCTTGACACAAAAAATGTTACTTTTACTCCATAAAAAACAATATTACTCTTTCAAGCAAAAAACATATTTTTTTATATGGAGTAAAAGTGACATTTTTTTTGTATAGAGAAAGATCTTGAAGGACGAGAGAAGCAAGTCCAGCGAGAATAGCCTAGAAAAAAAAAATCACTTTTACTTCGCATAGAACATGCCAATTTTTTTTCAGACACCACATACGAATTAAATAAATACTAACTTTTCTTGAAATAATTTTTGTGACGTTCGTAAGCGGCAATAAGAGACTTTTACTGTCGCTCAGATGAAAGTCAGAAAAATGACATTTTAAGTTCACGATGACAGGTTTTTTACCTGTGGAGAAAACAGTTATTTGTGTATCAAGACCGTAAAGTTGATTTTTCTCGGCTGAATCCGAAGTTTTCGGCCGAGGCATAGCCGAGACTAAGCAAACTTCGAGACAGATCATTTGTCCGTATTACATGGCCTATGTCGATTTAACAACTTTGTTAAAACAATTGATATTTTGTTTATGTTTAGCACAATCTGGTAGCACTTTGATTTAGTTTTTGTAAGTGAGACTACTTCAACTTAGCAAAATTATGTGTATCACTGCTAAATAGCTTCACATTGTTTTATATACTTATTTTTATATCTTAGGAACTCAGTCAAGTATTTTTAACATTAATTTTTGTAATATATATCTCTGTTGCAGCACTATAGATATTCAATTGTCGATACCATGCCTGCTGCTACCGTGCTGTCAGATCCCATAAACGTCACTTTCTGCGACAGTTGCCTAAAAAGCTACTATCATCAATCTTTGAGCAATTGTAGATAAAATTTTATATCATATATGGATATACACGTTTCAGTAATATTTTTCACATTCGTGTAATAATTACTAACCATTATAGTCATATCGAAGTCAAATTGAAGTTACCAATGAAGAATACATTTGAAACAATTTTTTGCAGACAGTTCAGGTACAACCGGATTTTTGTTATTTATAAGCAATTCAGTTCGATAACTGTCTTTCTCTGGAAACAATATGGAAGAGCTGAATTGGGAAAGATGATTTTACGGAAATTGTAGCTTAACCTTAGTGTTCTCAAGCATTGATGTATATTTTCCCCATTATGTTGCCAAGTAACATAAAATAATGAAAAAAAGAAATGCTCATATCATGATACAATTAAATATTTATCAATTCTAATAAACTTATCGCGTCATAGATTAAAGGAAGTGAGCTCATCATGAAATAATGAAGGTTGAATGAAATAAAATCAATATCTAAAATTAACTAAAACTTAGAGGTAATTCCTCTACCCATATGACCTATAAAATAAATAAAAACAAAGCGTGCCTGTTCCGAAAAGATAAAGTAGGCGTTGACGGCAAATCAAATTCGCACATGTGTTGTAGGGGAAAGTGGGAACTGGTTGGTTCTCACATTCCTTTCGTAACGGAGGTAGAAACTAGAAATTGAGATTAAAGCATTAATGGGTTTTTGGCATTAACTATTTTTTATTTACATTGAATTAATTAAACTACAAAATAATAAGAATTCAGTAAAATTATTTGTTATATAAAAGAATAAATAAATAAATATTTTAACCGCCTTTCAGGTCACTTGAACGACCCTATTACGCCTAGACGTGTGTGAGAAAAGGAAAGAGAACCCTACAGCTTATACTGGGATCCAAACCACTTCTTGGGGGTAATTCATATTTGAAAATGACTTTGAAGTAGGTGAGGTTCGAACCCACTTCGCTAGGTATAGAGTGAAAGCTAGACGCGTTAACCGCTGTGCTACCGTCGCTCTATGACTAGATAGTTGATAGCACCTGGAAATGTTTGAGTGTTTAGGGAGGTGTTTATTTCATTGTCCCAAAAGACACCTTAGCTTTTCCTCTTCATCGTGATGATACTTGTAGTAGAGAGAAAGCTCTCAAAAGCGATTTATAAGCTGTGCTCAAAAATTCTTAGATACATAGTCACTCATTGTGTCGAAAGAATAACTCGATCGTAAAATACAGTGAGTGATGAATAGGAATGTTAAGAAGAAGTTAAGAATGTACATCCATCTTCTAATGAGGAGTCCGGCAAAATAGTAGACTGGTTTCAAATACGAATTTTTTTAAACTTTGTTTTTTAATTCTTTAGAAAAGCATCTAAAAACATGTCAGTTGTGGCTAAAAAACAAATTATTCACGATTCTTTCACTTTGGTATAAAATAACGCTTTCACATTGCTTAAATGTTGTTATAGATGTATTTCATTCCACAATAAGCTACTCTAGGTTGCTTGGCGAGAAACAATAGTATTGAAACGCATACGTGGGTGTTCTTATATTTAATAAATTGCACACACTTACATACGAGTTTTTTTTTTTCAGCAAAATAATTTTCATTACGACTGGAGATAGAATCTTTAAATAACATGTATAGGCGTGGAATAAAACGAAGACGTAGAATAGAGTCCTTCAATATATCTGAAATTTTTTAGGTATTGACAAGGCACATTATTATTTAAAAAACAATTTTCTTGACATGGCATAAATAGTTTTTCATCGATACATTATCAGAAAGTCGAAGTATTTTGATTTATAATATTCTTTGGAATTGTTACGATATTCACATTACAAGTTCCCTCTGCCTTAGTTGTTTACATTCATTATAAAGATTAATATGTTTTCCAGCTTTATAATAATATTAGTAGTAATAATAATAAAAGTACTTTATGAAATATTCAAATAATTCAATACTAACACAGGAATGTAATAACAACGTGTGATATGGAAGATAATTATGTAGAATCATGTAAGTAATAATAAATATGACGTTCTGTGTTTCTCTGAACATTTTCTAGATGGACATGAAATGCAAAATCTCGTTCTTGATAAATATGAAGTTTTAACAAGTTCCTGTAGAGAAAATAATATCAAGAAACCCCTCCGGGTTTCGCAGCAAATTTTATCTCTCTCTCTCTCTCTCTCTCTCTCTCTCTCGGGGTTCATATACAGCAAGATGTTGCCCTCTGCGCCATCTAGGTATTTCTTTTCTTTTATAAAAAAAAACCATAATTGTTTAACATTGGTAATTACATGCGAAATGAGTTGTTTATCATTTCATCTTTTAAATAAATACCTGTTTTTGACTCGTCATCTTATTACGGCGTTGCTATTGATGTTTGAATTTTGAGATCTGTCAAAATAATACGAAGTATTAATCACATTTGTGCAGTTTTGATTTCGGATTTTTTGCTCAATCCAACACCAAAATACGAATTGTGTTACTTTAAAAATATCCAAAATAACAGATGTAAATAATGGAAAAGTTTAATCGCATAAACACATTTTTAGGGGACCGTCGGTAGAGTTTACGTTTGCACCGGACATTTAGTAAGTGCGTGAGTGTAAAGGTTCAGTTCTTTTTATATTCGGATTTCTTTTTCATTGTCAGTATGGATAAAAAATTTGTGTGCAGAGAATTAACGAAAACAAATGCCAAAATTATCAAAGTAGATTAGCCGCTCGAAAATTCTCACTTTTCTTTTTTGTCTTTCGTACATTTTATGTACAAATGCTCATTGCGAAATACGAATTACAAATTACGTGTAAAATTATAATGCGACTTAACCTATCCCACCTGAAAAAAGACCATATACAACTTTTGCGTCGTCTAAATCAGTGCACATGCAGTTATTATGATGGTCACAGTGCTTAACATTTATGATTTCTTACAGAATAAAATTAATCTTTTACATGCGGAACAAAAACTCTTTCGGCAGAAATTATATCCTTATTTAGAGATTAGTGAAACTACTGTTCGATTTCCACTTGTACAACAACAGACAAATGATTCTGATTGTGAAACCACGTATTGTTTCATAATTAAAAAAATAAGTGAAATCAGTCCCACCCCCCCACAACACTGCCAATGTATTTATACCACAAGCTAATTTTCTGCTTCCCCGCACCCCCTGATCATCCATCATATTTATCTTTTTGACAATACACTTCATGATGAGCAACATAGCCTTTGTAAAACCAGACTGGAAGACAATAACAAAAAGCGCTTTACCGTTATCGTAGTCTCCTGCACTTTCTGACCATCTTTACTTTCTGATACAGATTAAAAATTCGTGAAATCGTGTAAAGCTCATTTTTACCCTTATTTATTCTATTTTAACAGACTAAATTTTAAATTAATGTACATTGATGGTAGAGAATAAAATATAACAAAAATCGCTTTACTGTTACCATAACAAAATACAGATTAGAAATTTATGAAATCGTGTAGAGCTGATTATTATCCTTATTGTTATGTTTTTCCAATTTTCATATTAATATACACTGATTGATGGTAAGAAATAAAATATTACCGATGGGATACCCATTGAATTATTCAAGAAAAGCAGCAGCATAAATAAATTTTAGCATAAATTTCAAAAATATCAATTTTTACGTCCTACTTTCACAATTTGTTCGAAAACAATGCATCTTGCTTAAGACCTAATCTAGCATAACAGAGTGTAACGCTCTTCGTGAAATTCATATAAGCAATATACAACTTTTTCTGTAGAAATTAGTAAGTTTTATTCATCTGATATATTTCGTAGTTGAAAAACTATATAAACACTACAATGAGAATTGCGCAAAACTTGACATTTGTAATACTCGTATCTTTTCCTAACAGAACGAAAAGAAATGATATTTTGTTAAGTGAACATGCCTGCCTGGTGTCCTCTCAATAGAGCCGTTTTATTGACTTTGATTTAATTATTATATAAAACCGCGTTTGCTTGAAAAATAAATATTTTCTTTAACAGATTTGAAATAAGTCCCATAGTGAGTGCATTTATTATCTAATAAAAGTATTAATTGACTAAACTTATTAATTGAGAATTATTGATTTGATAGACCGTCTGACTGTACAGCCGTGAATTAGTTTGTTTTTTGGCATTTTTTGGGTAAATGCCTTATATTTGGGAACATCTGCCAAAAAGCATTTCCTCTTGCCCTATAAAAAGATGTTGCTATCCACTTTGAGGTGTTATCTACTACTAAAATAGGCCTGTCCACAAAAATATAATATATATTAAAAGTAGGGCAAAATAAACATCTTTGCCTAATAATAATAATATTAGAACTGTGGTTGAAAAAACTCAAACCGAACAACAGCAGCGGCCCCGCCATAGAAATTGCTTACTTTATTTCAGTCAGATATATATTTTTTTAATACATGTATTTAACGTCGGCCTATTTCCGCTACCGAGGCCTATCACCGATGCCTGTAGACGAGCTACCCCAACCAGAAATTTTGCCGAACCTCTTCCCTTAAGAAGAGTAGGGATCTTTTACTTGCTTAACATTTAATAGACAAGGGACCGACGGCTTTACATCCCCTCCGAAGGATGGTATATCCCATATACAACCCTCGCCTAAGATTGTATAGCTTCCTCGCATACACTGATATACAAGCCGCTGGAAGATGTGTGAGGCGAGGACGCGGTCTTCGTTGGAACGGTCACCCATCCAAGTACTAACTGCGCCTGACGTTGCTTTACATCGCATATCAAAGTATGTACATAGTAAAGACGCACCTACGCTCGCCCCTGTTCAGTCAGATAAACGCGTATGACGACACATGCTTGCTGGCTCAGATCATCTGTATGCTGCATTAAGTTTATTCCGTGTCGTTCTCAGAATAAAGTTTGAATAAACGACAATAACAGTGCCTTTACTATTTACAACGTCAACTGGAGTTTATTTATTGTTGTCAAATATGGAGGAGGCTTTCCAGAAAGGAGATTCACATAATTTGCCGAACGTAGACGTGATTATGGTATCCGATTTTCTTTCAAAGCACATCAGATAAATGCGACTATGATAAAAATCGGTAAAAATATCCAGTCCGTCCTAGCTCATGACAGTCGCAAAATTAACTACATCACTATAGCAAAACCTAGGGTATCGCAGCGCATATCGCGTAGCAAGCATGTGACGTCACCTGTCTAGCCTCGCGCCAAGGGAGCATTTTCTAGCATCGACGCGTCAGTTTAATTTCTATTACAAATAGCGCCAAAAGTAAATGACTACTTTTTTAAAAACTTTGTAGGGGTTTATAACATCCACAATAAATCTATCATTTCCAATTAAAAACTAAATTTTGTGGACAGACCTATTGTAAGTAAAAATGAATTTCTTCACAGATTATCATTGATTCCCTAATGTATCCTTTATATTCTTTATTTTAATAGAATTAATAGTCAAATTGGTAAAATAAGGACAAAATGTTGAAACAAACGAACTCGTAGTAACAAAATGATTTAGAAGCTCCTTGATTTGGCAGGTATTAGTTAAGCTCACCAGTTTTATATGACATTTGCTGTTACACTAACTGCCACAATAATAAATTTCGCACTTATTTAGACAGCCATATACCAAAAGGAAACCCATCATTTGACGATTATATGTCCACCCAACAAAATTCATGAGCGATATATTTTATATGATCCCATATATAACTTCCTGTACGTAGCGGTTTATAGCTATAATGGGGTACTATAAATTACCATATACAGCTTCGAATTTTATAAATTTAAATACGTGGCACTACAAACTATTTGACATTGCCAATTATTTTCGATATGGCGTAACCAATTTTATTTGAGGTAGCAATATATTTACTGCATTATATTTAGTACCTAATGCAATTAATTAATTAATGACGCATACAGTATGTTAGTGACTAGTTCTGTGCCCTACCTATGGCAAATTTTCGTGATTCTTTAATACGTGAAGCGGCCGCCACTAGATGGCACTGATGTTGCACGTGGTTGAACTCAAGATTTATTTTTATTAAGTATTTGATTTGATATTATGCAGAATTATCATACATCATAAATAATTTATAAATAATAACAACGGAATCTATTGTAGAATTTTTTTTCCATAATGTTACCTCCTTTCCCTTATTATTTATTTTTGAGAAAGAATTGAGACAACATATGCGGACGACTAAGTGGTTTAAGTCGGAGCAGAGAGCCGTGGATCCAGAGTATTCGTAAGAGTGGAGAAACTTACCCTTTCTGAAATGTACAGCATAAATGACAGATTTCTGTTTAGTTCGAGAAAAGGAGACATGGAAAAATTGATGTTAAATTGGGCACCATCTATAGTGAAAATAAATAGAATTGTCTCTTTTTCTCGAATAACCAGTCTACTATAGATCAGACTGAAATTGTTGGTAAGAGAAATAAAAAGATAGTTTAAAATGAATATTAAAATATATACCATGAATAATAGATAAATCGGTTTATAAAGACTAATTGAAATTTAAATATATATATATATATATATATATATATATATATATATTACTAAAATGTAAAAAGATAAGCTAATTAAGCTAATGGGTTCATACCCCATTTATAAAGGTTTTAACCCTTTTCTTTTTAATCTTTAAATTTTATAAGATTTTATTTTTAATTACATTATTTGTATAAAACAACTAACAGGTTGGCCACTATCATTTGTCTGTTCCATGACCTATGGCATACTGATGAGAACTAATAAGTTCGAAACCGGTCTATGTCTGGTCAGGGAGTTGACAAATGACATTGGCTACCAATCTTTCATGATTTGTAAGGTATAATTCAATGCAGGTCGGGGTATTTGCCCGCTGAGTAGTTGTTTCCTGCAAATCATATGTAATAACATATATATATATATATATATATATATATATATAGAACAAATTTATACCAGGAACCTAGATTGACTATTGTTGAGATGACTGGTTCTGGCACAGCAATCCAGGCCCACAATTGTTTCTTGTTGCAAGAATGGATTCTAAAGGTTTCCTTGGCAATTTACGTCTCTTAATGAAATGGAGTGAAAATTGTAGGAAAATTAACCAACTAGGTGGTTTATGAAAAGTTAACGAAATTTTTTTCTATATGAAAGATAAGCTGTGCAAAAGCTATGCAGGAATGAAGAAGCTATGCAGAAACGTAAACAGAAATGTATAAGTATATATGTGCATAAACATATAAGCACATAAGTACATATAAATATATATAGAAATATATAAATATATAAAAGCATATACAAAGAATATAAGTATATAAGCTTGTAAGTATCTAAGTATATAAGCTGATTTCATAAACTGTAAATTGCCAAAAAATTAAAAAGAAAGGAAAAAATATTAAAATCATGAGGTACTATATGTACTACTTATTAAATTAAAAAGAATTGACCTTGAATTTAAATTTATTTTAAAAATAATTGAAATTACATCAAAGACAAAAATTGAAGATTAATTAAATTTTAAATGAGTAATAAATGAAATTACTTGGATATTATTGTTAACGCGGATATAAAAATGTAATATCAATTACTGAAGTCCACAGTTAAAATTTATATACGTTCGAATCAGTACCAAGGCTGCAAGCAAATGATTTCCTGGTGAGTTTTACTGATAAGGTAAACTTTTTTTTTGTCCTACTTACTGGAAAATAATGCTACCAAATAAACTTGAGAAATCTAATTCCCTAATTAAATTGAAAGCTATAAAATATAAAAATAGTACAGGTATGGCCATCTGTCAACTGTTGAGTTAAGCGCAACAACCTGCCTGATGTAGATTCCCGTACTCACAACTAAAATAGTGGCATATGATCGATAAAAGGAATCTATAATAAAAGTTTTTATTACTCCCATACCAGCTGATTTGCCTTTGACTCAGTTTGTAATTTCTATTTTGTACATAACCAACAATATGAACAGCTGTAAATAAATAGTAAAACGTATTGTGAGAACTCAGTAAATATATTACACCTTATAAAATATACTATATATACCTAGTAATGAGAAAAGGTAAGGAAAATAACCATATGTACTTACATAGTAAACAAAAATATAAAAATTGGAATATAGGTATCTGATGTAAATAAATGTTTTTAGACAATCAACAATCGTCTCCTGGGATGCTATTCAGAGATACATAATAGTTAATAGAACATGACTGAGTTCCTAAGATATAAAAATATGTACATAAAACAGTGCGAAATGATTTAGCAGTTATACAAGCAAAATTCTGTTAGTTGAAAACAGTTTCACTTACAAAAACATAACATAAACGAAACACTAGTGTTTATATAAAACTGTTAAATGGACATAGGCCATGTAACAATAAACAATTATTACAATGAAGGATTTCTTACCGAAAAATTACATTTAGTAGCATAGTAAAAGGAGGCCTGTCTAATTAACTATCAGGAAAACGGCGCCATCTCTGGACCGACTAGCGAACTATCATTACCACGGATGGGTTAGAAAACGGTAAACGAATCTGAAATGACAGATTAGAAGGATCGTGAAATTGTTCGGGACGATCGGGAGGAAAATGGATAAATCGAGAATAAGCGCCACGGATATATAAGAAGCGGATCCAACGCACAGTGTCAGATATATATTAGATGAGCAAGTGACCAGATAGGGAAAGAACAGTAACAAGTTGTGAATTAATGTAGTAAATTTATAGTAGATCAGAGTTATAATTAGTGTGTTATTACAAAGATGAATTATTATATTGTAATTTAGTGATTAACAAATTAGTGGTTAGAGAAAATTTGTATTGCAATTATTGGATCTATGTTTGGCAGTATTTACTGGAGGGTGTAAACGCGTAACATTATTTAGGAACTTTACAAGCAAGACTAATGCGATATTACCCAACATCTGTGTATTTGTATGAACATTCTTCTTTTGAATATGCTAATGCGAAATAATCTAGTCAAATAAAGTTAAATAAAAGCTAAACCTCGGAATGCAATCAGAAAACTAAAAATTTACGTAGACCTTTGTTTTGACGTTCGAAAGACGGGTTGAAAATTCTTATAAGATCTCGTGTTCGCTAGTCAAGATATCACGAAAATCGGTTTTTATCTAACTTTTGTTAGATACACTATAGGCGTACGATCTATCGTTTTAGAAGTTTTATCGATTTTATCATGAAACAAGTGTTCTGATAGCGCGCTATAAAGATGTTTAAAAATTCATGTCTCTGCCAATATTGGTCGAATGGAAATGAAATATAAAAGCAAATTGTTCGTAATCGAATTCTCTAAAGCTTTCATTTGAAACATCTTGCGATCCGAATGGCCATTTTTGAGGTTTTAGCGAGAAACGCGCGCATTTCCGTTGCGTCGCAAAACTGCCCAAATTTCAAAAACCTATTTTCCTCCCCCCCCCCCCTACCCTCCGCCGGCGTCTACGGGTGAGGACTTTTGATGTGTTCAAAAGTACCACAAATCACAAAATAACCCTCTTCCCAAAATTTCAGTCAGCTCTGAATTATTTCATCCAAATCGACAAATTTCGTCCCATTTTATTGGGCTATATGTAAATTGCGAAGCCAGATACATAGTACACTTTACAAAGTGTACTAAACAATAAAAATATTATTACTAATATAATTAGGAAATTGTTTATTTATAAAAAATATTTATTAATATTATTTATAAATAAGAAATTTATGAAGTAATATAACATAAAAGTATATAAGTTATTGAACGTAAATATTTTAAATACATTATCTACAAGTTTTGTAACAACTTTTAATAACATGCGACCCATAAGAAGCAAGGTATTTGCAAAAAAAACAACCATTTTCGTGACCTTTGATATCTTGACTAGCGGACACGAGATCGTATGAGACGTTTTTTTCAGACTTTTGACCGTCAAATCAAAGGACCATGCAAATTTTTAGCCTTCCAGCTTGCATGCCAAGGTTTAATTCCTATTTGATAAGATTAAAAATATTATGAAAAACATCCTCTGGCTTTGGGGTAAGTGGTTTATAGGAAAAATTATTTTATTGCTATTTCCTCATCGTAAAACGATTTTACAAGATCGGAAATCCATTTATTGCCCTAAATATCATATCGGATAACAATCTTCCTTATTACTGAAATAAAAAAGTGATTCAGATATAAATATAGCGGGAAACATCAAACAGAAAATGTACCTATTAACAAATCAAGCTAGAGCTCGTTTAATGTTTTGATAAAAACTGTACCCACTGCAACTTTGTTCTTTGTTCCTTACTAATTTGTAGATTTTTTACTCCTAGTTTTCAGATTTGGATTACTTTAGGACGAAATAGGAGGAGGCCACTGTATGTGAGGTACATATTATTTCCAATAAAGCGGTAAGATCAATATTTCGTGAAATAATCATATCCACGATTGAAACAATTTACCAGCCAGCTAGGTCAGCAAACCTTACTCTTACCTTTACTTTTGCTTCTAAAAAGTTTAGTAGGGCAACTAACACTCCTGCCACTCTGAGCGCATTTAAAAGCGAATTGCCGGTTTAGTGGCTCAATGTTTACGTATAAAGTTTGAGACCAAAGAGTCTCGGAGTCAAATCCTGGCCAGAGGGTGGATGTTTAGTGGTGCTTTTGTATTATAGAGTTAATGACAGAGCACTAGACGAGGTCGTGCAGTTACTGTACTGCTCCTGAGTTCGAGTCTCAGCAGCGGCAGGCAGCAATGTCGTAAATAATGGCCGTTGTGTGACTGTCTGTGTATATGTGACAGACACGGTCAGACACTTTAGATACGAACGAACTTCACATAGACAGGTCAGTGTTATTTTAAAACTTTGTTTTCGACTACGAATGTCTATTTGAATAATAAAATCAAACTGAATGTAAACATTATATTCACCAGTATCACGCCTAGCGCGAGCTGTGAGAGAAAAGTTATAACAAGCATATATTTGCTCACTGAGACTGCCCTCTAATGATTTAACTCTATAGAGCTCCAATATAAACCTTTCTCCAGCTTGCTAAATTTCTGTTGGAGTTGACTTAGCATTATTAAAAATCTGAATTACACTATCAAGGTGCTTCCTGCGATTAAATAGATATACAAACAGTATCTGCTGCAATCGAAAAATAAATAGCCTGACTGGGTTTAGCATAATTCAAATGTGCTAGACTGGACCACTAGATGGCGCCTGGTGACTATTTTGCATTTCGCTATCCTAACGATACCGAGATGTACCAAATAGTTAAAGGACCCTCCTGTCGTTCGTCGCATGCCTACCTTGCACTGACGAGAGCCAACAGCTCGAGACTGCAGTCTGAAAGTGGTGTGGGACGACTGGCACGAGAGCTCCTTTAAGCAGGATCAGTGTTTCGGCTGGTGTTTGTTGCAATCGAAGCATTAGCGTTTTGTTGGTAATACACAGTTATTACACTTAACGCGCCAGGCTTGTAACTTGTAATTCAGTGCTCGGCAGGGCACATAGCCCGGAGAGTAGCTGTTGGTTGCAGCCTGGTTACGTTCGTAAATAAAAAATTTATAGAGAAGTTTTGCGACTGAAATTATTATGTTGCAATATTCTGCCCTCTAAAAGCACAATTCAAGTATAAGATAATTATCACAAAATTGGAAGGATTCATGAAAGCAAGAAGAATATATGGTGAATAAAGTTGGACCTAAAATGCTGCCTTGCGGCACTCCGGATCTAACTGTTAACGTGTTGAAAATCTTACTTCCAATTTTTACTTATTGTGTTCTATCAGATAGGAATAAGGCCATAAAATCTCGGACGCTATTAAAAAACCCTATAAAATGTAACATATTTAGTAAAATATCACGATTTAACATGTCAAAGGCTTTAGAATAGTTCAGTAATATTAAAAGGTTAATTTATAGTGCTATTTTATTTTTGTTAATGCTCGGCAGTATTCAATGCTGGATTTTGGTTTCTGTGGAATCTTATTAAATATTTCAGCAATTTTTATGGACGTTGTTTTTCTTAAAAGTCTCATAATTATTTTTTTATACAGGCAGGTGAGCAGCTGTTCAGGATTTATAAAGTAACATGATGATATGAAATGACATGTGATTCACGACGATTCAGTTATACTCGAGATCAGATTTACCGTGCACTCAAAAAAAGGCAATAAAAATTTTACAATCTCATTAAAATACTATCTCTCTCTATACTAATCCGCCGGCAAATTGAATCACTTACCTTTATAGGTTCGCCGGCGTTACTAATTAGTTCGTAGAGCTTTTGCTGCATTTTTTATTTGCAGCAAAGCTATGAACGATACTATACCTTTAATTTGAAAACTGTCACAGATTAGGACAGAAATGAGTTATGATACAACCAAATCTTCCTAAAAATGTCGAATAACTTGTTTATAGTACATCCAATTCTATTCAGTAATCATAAGAAGAGTATATTGTGGTTTGTATACGAATTCCCTGAATTGATAAATTGATATATTCTAATTGAATGTGTTCCCGTAGAAGCTAAAATAGATACTTACAGTAAGGCTGCATTCACAATTTGCAGAAACAAACCTGTACACCCAACAAAACCTAAATCTAGTACCAAAATAAGTTGCCAATAAAATCCTTCTCTTTATGATCAGATTTCATTTACTGCAGCTAATTCGGTTAGTCGAGGGCGTGTTAAAGAAAATAAGGTTTGTCATCACTCTCAATCTCATTGATAAAAGCATATGACATTCTGACATTATACTGGGGAGAGATCGATCTTCTTCATCCGATAAACAGTCACTTTTCTGTCTGAATATCCCATTTCCTTCTCTTTTATTTTTAGAACGTACATTCGTGTATCGGAAATTGGAAGATGTACGGAATATTGCCAGTATAGGGTGAATCTAGTTCGCATATTCATGGGGATTGAACTAAATAACGTTTTTGATTTAAAAGTAACAAAAAATTATTACACGTTAAAAGCTATTTCTACGTGTATCATTCAAGTAATCTAGAAATAATTACCTATTGAGCTGTAATGTAAATACATCGGACGCAGGTAGTTAGATGCATCCATTTTCTATTCTATTCTGTAATATATTGAGATTTTGGCAACCATTTACAACAACAAAAGCCACATTTTGGCAACTACAAGACTGTTTTCAAAAATTCAGCCAGTAGGCTTTGAATCTGATGTATCACCTTAATTTTTATTGTCGCGTTTCAAAAAAAGTTTATTTCGTGCCAAAACCACTATTTTGAATTGAAAAACAAATTTTCGAAAAAACATAAAAGCAAATGAATTTTATAAATTTTTTTTGAAGTGGTAACCATATTTTTTACGTGCTGTCGTGAGCAGAAAAAAAATAGGACAACTTTTTTTTTCTAATGTAAATCTGTCTCTATTTGAATATGTAATGAGTAGCCGAATTAAAACAGATGTCACTTTTAATTTATTTTTTATTTTAATGCTGTAGTTATTGCTATAGTAAATGATGTATAGTTAATGAGACAAATTGCACTGCGTTTGGTGTGTAACATTTTAAGAAATTGGAGAATAAGCGGTACGATTAGTAGAAATCCTGGGTCAAAGGACAAATGATATTCTACTTAACAGGAAACTAACTTATTAATATTTCGTTATTGCACCATTTCTATTTATAACTTTTATAAGTCTGTTTGGCATAGAATTAAATAACTTTATACAATAATCATCAGTAATAATATTTTCCCATGCATTATTTACTATTTCCAGTAATTCTTCGGCATTCCGTGGTCTCACATTTCGTTTATGGATACTTCTTACGAGTAGTCCCCATACTTCTTCCACAGGGGCTTAGATCTGGACTATGACTGGGCCAGTTAAGAACATTGATGTTGTTATCTTGAAACCAGTTAGTTACGGTATGAGCAGTATGAAAGGAGCAATTGTCTTGTTCAAATATGAATTCATTATTAGAAAATAATTGTGACACAGAAGGGAGATTGTCTAAAATCCTAATATACGTTTCACAATTAAATCCGTTCCTCAAATGCCACAAAACACCAGGACCACGTGCCGATATCCAAGCCCACATATTGACGGAAAATCTACCACTTTTATCATTGTTAGATATATATTTCTCATCGAATCGAGTATTCGGAGGGCGGGAAACACGAATACGACCGCTGTGTGTTGACTGGAAAGTTTTTCGTCTGTAAGATTACATTGTTCCAAAAATTTACATCATGAGCTAAAAATTCAAGCGCAAATCCTATTCGATCTTCTTTATGTTCAGCTTTAAGTAAGTATTTATGTGCTGCTGCATGACAGCGTAGCTTCGATTCTCTTACTCGCCGGCGACCAGTACTACTCGATGCAGGAAAATTCGTTTCTTCAGTAGTCTGAATAACTGGGTAAAATGGATTTTCTACTAAAGCATTTACCAATTGCAAATCTTGTTATTGAGTTGATATCCTTCGTCGCCCTGATCCAGGATTTCTACTAATCGTACCGTTTATTCTCCACTTTCTTAAAATGTTACACACCGATTTCTGTCAATATTATAATTTGTCTCATTGACCATCTATCTTCTGCTTTACCAATAACTCCAGATTTAACTAAATCGCTTATATGAGGCATATTAGTTTTTTGCACACTTGCAATAAATTATAACAACTAACTGACAGTGTCACAAAAATTAAAGTTAAATGTACACGACTAGATTTTAGCAAAACACCGTTATAATACTTGTCCTATTTTTTTTGCTCACGACCGTACTAACAAAACCCAAAACATTAACCTTTCATTTGATGTATAATACTAATTTACTTTGAAATTATTGGATTTTTGTAGATACTACATTTACCAATTGGTATTGTTACAAAATATACAGATTAAATAAAATTTACAAAATTTATTAACAGTTATTTATAAGATACGGGAAAATAAAATTATAACAACTGTTCAAAATGCATTCCTTCAAATTCAGTACATTTTTGAGCCCTATTGATGGTTTCCCTTATCACCCGTTCTAACATTGCAGTTATTGTTGCAAAAGCTTGGAGAATTTTGGTTTCCAACTCCTGGAGGTTTCTTAAAAATGATGAATAAACTCGCTCTTTGACGTACCCCCACAGGAAAAAATTCATAGGGGTTGTCAGGTCAGGTGATCTGGCAGGCCATCTTGTGCGCCCATATGGCGAAATGACTCTATTTTGAAATCTATTTTCTAAATAATTAGAGACATCTCGAAGGTTATGTGGCGGAGCCCCATCTTGTTGGTAATAATGTATTTGTATTTAATAAATTATTCCATTAATAATATTTGTCAATTTGATTTTAAAAATATGTACGTTTATTACTGCATAGAAGTTGTTAATAAATATTTAGATTATTCGATTATAGCAGCCTACTGAAACTTTAAAAACATTATCAGTATCAGTAACGATTGAAATGCATGAACATAAATTTTATTTTTTATCACGAAAACGGTTGGTAACACGGCATTTTTTAAAGAGAATAAAAAGTTTTAGAACCAACAACGGGATCAAAAAATATTTTATTCTGAAACGTAATATAAATGGATTTAAAAAATATTTTTTTAAATATATTAGGGGTTGGTCCATTCCACCCCTTGATGAAGCACTCAAGAGGATGAAAATAAAAATCACAAGATGCCCCTCAATAAGTGTAGTAGACATGCTAAATATTTTGTTTTTTCGGAATTTTATTTTTTTAGTAAAAAAATTAAAATAGTTTTTAACGTACCCCTTTAAAGGGGCTATAACTTGAAAACGAAGGGGTATTTTGCAAAATGTTATATGAAGAACCCCAATTAATTTGGGTTAAGGAATCTACAGTTAATTATTTTCTAGTTCAAATGTGCTTTTAGAGGGCGGAATATTAAAACATAATATTTTTAGTCGCAAACTCCTCTATACAATCCTTATTTTACTATAAGGAACGTAACCAAACTGCAACCAACAGCTACTCTCCGGGCTATGTGCCCCTCCGAGCGCTGAATTACAAATTACAAGCCTGGCGCCGTTAAGTGTAATAATTGCATATTACCATCAAAACGCTAATGCTTCGATTGCAACAAACACCAGCCGACAGGCTGACCCTATTTAAAGAAGCTCTCTTGCCAGCCGTCACACACCACTTGCTGACTGCAGTTTCGAGCTGTTGGCTCTCGTCAGTGCAAGGTAGGCATGCGACGACCGGCACGAGGATCCTTTGACTATTTGGTACATCCCGGTATTTCTACAATAGCAACATGTAAAATAATCAGCAGGCGCCATCTAGCGGTCCAGTATCTGTTGCAATCGAAAAATAAATAACCTGACTCGGCTTAGCATAGTTCAAATATGCTTTTAATATTCCGCCCTCTAAAAGCACATTTGAACTATGCTAAGCCCAGTCAGGCTATTTATTTTTCGATTGCAACAGACACTGGACCGCTAGATGGCGCCTGCTGACTATTTTACATGTCGCTATTGTAGAAATACCGAGATGTACCAAATAGTCAAAGGATCCTCGTGCCGGAAACTGCAGTCTGCAAGTGGTGTGTGACGGCTGGCAAGAGAGCTCCTTTAAGTAGGATCAGTCTTTCGGCTGGTGTTTGTTGCAATCGTAGCATTAGCATTTTGATGGTAATATGCAATTATTACACTTAACGCGCCAGGCTTGTAACTTGTAATTCAGCGCTCGGCGGGGCACATAGCCCGGAGAGTAGCTGTTGGTTGCAGTCTGGTTACGTTCCTTATAGTAAAATAAGGATTGTATAGTTTGTCCAAACAACGGCATAGTTGTTAATTTCTATTCAAGTATTAAATCTTCATTATTAAATTCACAAATAAATTACACTACTATTACGTTTTCACCTTAAAGTTTTTCAGATTTTCAAATACAATTATGTCAGCACGCATAGACTTTCATACACAGAATGTATATTTACAATAATAAACCTCCTGTTTGATATTGCATGGTAAATCTCAGAAAAGCGCTCCTTACATAAAATTTACTGCATGATATAAAATGCTAATTATGTTGTACAATGCTCATGAACGTAATTAGGGATAATAGGTGTGTAATTTATGAGTAAACATTTTTTTAAATAACTCAAACATGCATATTTACAAATCTCGATTATGTTCGAAAAAATCCATGCAAAAGAGCTATTTATTACTTCAAGGTTTTGTAGATGTTGGAGTACACTGTAATTTTGTGCGAAGCCTAGGCAACAGCATAAAAAAACACACGTTACAATATTATTTAAAACGGCACGTTCACCGATCGGAGATTCGTGGAGCAAAATTGCGAAATAAAGCGTAAAGGATATATTTTAATATTTATGTGAGAAGCGAAGACCTGAGATTCAGTTTTAGCATAAATTTTAGTATAAAATTCAAGTTTTAAGTACAGGATCAAACTAGTGAAGTACTTACTTGACCCAAATTTGAGCACACAATACTGCCGTGTCAGTATTTTATGTTCACATTAATCCTATAGACGGGAGAAGTCACGGTGGATAATCAATACCTTGTGACATACATCATTAATCAAAAATCATAAAATATGGTTTATTGATATTGTCTTGTCTCGGCAAGAAGACAAATATATCAGAGAGGTTTTATGTTCTTGCAATTAAATGGTTGGAATAATTGTTATATTATTGTCTAATAAAGATTAGTAGATATAATATGACATACACACAATTAAGATCGCGATTTGATTCAATATTGATTGGATAATTAACTTTTATCGATACTCCATAAATTGCATTGATATTTTGGATGAGGTAGTGTGGAATGAGAAGTTTAATTGTTCCTTTCTTCTTTGATGAAATTTGGACAGTTTAACCTCCCATTAAAGAGAGTTATTGTACAGCGTGGAACAGAAAATTGAATTAATTCGGTTTTTCAATTATTAAAAATATAATAATAATAAAGTATTTGTTATTCGCCCAAACTCACAACAATTGACAGTAGATTATATAAGAAACAATACAATTGATAGGTAAATAAAGGGCAGAATAGTTCAGTTTTCTGTCACAATCAGCAACTGTTCTTCCACTACAGCCTAAACTATGTGACAAAAATAAATATAATATTAGTGGATTTGCAAACGGACTCGTTTTTTTCGAATTTTTTTTTTTTGTGATGTTATGAAGTCGTACCCATAATTGTGACTGTGGCGATTTTTTAAATATCCATCTGCAGATTGCATTATTTCAACAAAAAAATTCATTACATCCAAGCGGTTGGGAGATATTTAATGCTAATATAGGAATGAATAGAGCCTAGAAAGAGGCTTCAAAAAATGTACTGATATACATAGCATTCCGTTTAACAAAAAGGTACTTGGTTCTGTAATTTCGTCTTGACTCGCCCTGTACCTTCTAAAATAATTTCCAATTATAGACTTTTTTATCTGGTTTACTTGCAATTTTTTAAAAAATTTCTAGCTATCGTAATACTGGAGATATCAAGGTCTGATGCACTATTGCCACACCCTGTATAGCGGCGTCGAAGGTACCTGAATTCTCTGGGATAGTCCAGCGTTGTTCGCGATGTTTCTCGCCCTTCGCGTATTTTCTATATATTCCGTGCACATAACAATATTATTCCACCAATGACATGGTTCCCAATTATCCCTGCCCAAACATTAACCTTTCTAGGATTCTGCGTTCAGTGAGGATTTTCATTATCCCAGTAGCGACAGTTTTGACGATTAACAGGACCATGAAGAGTAAAAGTGGACTCATCTGAAAATAAAATATTTTCCAGTTGGATAACGATGTTATCTAACCCTTGCATCATTTGTTCATAAAAATACGTTATTCTATCAAAATTGTCTTCACTAAGTTCCTGAGTTGGAATCAGTTTATAGAGATGCGTTTTATTTTCTTTTAATTCGCGAATAATCGAGGAATGGGAAAGATTCAGTGCTAAAGCTGCTAGTCGCCTTGAATTATGTGAGTTTTCTTCAAACTCAAGCAGTATATCTAATTTGGAATCGTTACTCGTTGCATTGGATTTTTTTTTATCTGCCGCACATTGTCATTTTCGCAAAACTGCTATTCAATTTTGGCTAATTGTACCTTGGGATATAGGCGGCAAACCAGGAAATTTTTCTTGAAATAGGCGATCGCATTCAGAATCCAAAATCTATATGAATATGCACAATAACTGAAATACGGAATTTACTCCATTTAGCTGTTTCATGCTGTATATAATTTACAGAACTATACAATAGGCAGTTCAATAATTATGTGGACACAAGAACAAAAACACAGTAAACATAAATATCTTAATAATTTGAAAACATAGTCGGGATGGGTATTTTTCTTTCTAAAACCTTATACACTTGATAAAACGACAGATGTGTAGATAATTTAAATGAGTTCAGTCTAATTTGTCCTGCAAAATTTTCTGTACATCGCCATTCTGACAACATCTAGAGTTAAATGCGGATCGCAGAAACGTAGTAATTAAGGTATACATAAACTGAAATATTCTGTTGAATAAACAAGGTGAAAACAAATAATTAAATTGGAGCGTATGGTTTAAAATAAATTTCGTATTCTACGTGCGTATATTCGTTAGGCACTTTTAAATCACAGGTTTAATTCGATAAATTTGAACTGGAATTTTACAGGAATCTGACAAAAATTATTGCACATAAAAATGCATATTGCGCATGAAAAATTCGTTGTAATTTGTAGCTGAGTGTGAAGAGAACAGGAGGTTTTTACTTATTAAATATTTATTGATGAAAACAAAAAGAAAACTTTTGGGCATATTACTATCTCTAGTTCTTGAACAAAATCCATGAGCTGCCGAGAGTGTGCGATCAAACGTTTACTAGGTACAAAATAAATCTCTGACGTGATCAAGGAATTCATTAGAACAGAACAGGTCAATGAGTTTATTAAAAAATCGCCTACATTTACGGGAGATTAACTAAGCCAGAATGGAAAAATCTCTAGAGCAATAGTAGGTCTTCCAACTGAACACTTAAACACTATCGATTTAATAGACATATGTAAGAGAAAGAGGAAGCATCAGCCCGTGTACTACCTATTATGAAGACGTAGGGAAACTGAGTATTCAATTATTTGGGAGGTGTGTAAGGAAACTGTACATGACTACAGGCATATAGCAGGGGATCACGATAGTCAAGGTCCATTAGCGAATTCCTTTACCTGAGGGTAGGTAGGTAGGTGGATTGAAATGTGAGTGGGTCTATACCAGACCCTATACTGCGATCATTCGGTCTATTGTGGCTCACCGCTATTTTATATTTCATTCGATATGTTCAGATTTTTGATAAAGCTGATAACCTTGTTAGGTGAGAGACTGTCCAGGTCCTCAGGCAAAAGCTGTCCTTTGCTAAATAAAGAGAACCTGGTTCTTTCTCCAGCGGGACAAGTGCACAGAACATGCCTTACCATTTCATCTTCATCTCTAGACATAGACTGCATTCGGCGTTTTCCGTCTGTCCAAGTCTGTGTACGTGATGATTTAATCTGCAGTACCCAGTGCATATGCCGATTAAAGTCCTTAGGCGTAACCTATTTAACTCTAGCAGTTTTTTATCTCTTGATTTCAAAGGATATTTGATGAACTCCTTCGAATGAGCTAATCCGAGTAGTTCCTGCTAGTGATGGAGAGTCTTGCTGTCGGCCCAGTCTAGGATATTTGTTTTGGTATATGCCAAGGATTGGTTCTGGTCCTACAAATTTTCATGCCGCGCCCGCTCTGGCTAGGCAATCGGCAATTTCATTAGCCACCAGTCAAAGTCATTTTGTTGCCCCAACTCAGTTGGATTAGAGTCTTTTAGCAGTTCCACACTGTTTTAGAATTACAGCGATAGAATCCAAGAGCTTTAAGGGCTGCTTGGCTGTCTGAGAAAGTCTTAAATGATCTATGTCTAGGGTGAATTAGTTTCAGCCAGCCTCCGTACACACTAAAATGGTATACATTTCAGCTTGAAAAATTGTCGCGGTATTACCCACGCTTGAAGTTATTCTTACCATTGAGTTTGCGCCTATAAACTTCAGCTTCTCCCTCAGGAGTTTTTAAACCGTCTGTAAACCAACAGCTGTTTGCCTTCTGTAGGTCAGTTTTATTCCGATCCTACTCTTTCAGGAAAGAGGATATTAAAAGGCAACTCATGGTTGGTCCTGGTAAGCATCACATCTGAAAGCATGTCTAGGATGCTGTTACTGTTTAGATCACCAATCAACCCATTGCGTTCCATGATGCTAGCCTGCTGGATATTGATAGTCGATTATTTGAGTCTGTATGTTGCCCACCTAGCCCTTCTCTCCAGGTAGATATGGGGAGATGGTAACTCTAGGAGAATTTCCACAGCAGCTGACGGTGTGGTGTATACTTACCTCCGTAAGCCGGAGAATTTGGCTTTGGCCGTCTGTTGTAGCCCTTTCGACCACCAAACTATCATTGGTCTAATGACTGTAACATATCCAGTATATTTGTTGGGGACCCATACCCCAGGATTTCCCACAAATTCTTCGGCACTTCCACAGGGACAGCCTTGCTTTGTGGATTACCTTTTCCAGGTGGGAGTTCCAATTAAGTGATCTATCTAGCGCGATACCTAGATATTTCACCTCCTCCGAGAATGGAATAGTTTCACCTAGTAGGGAAGACGGTTCTAAGTTATCCAGCTTCCTTTTCCGGGTGAAGGGTACTATTACAGTTTTGTGGGGGTTAATCACACCAGGGGTTCCAGGGGTGATGGGGTTCCCCCTCACACCAGATGTGCACTGTATCTAGTACCTCTTGAAGGCCATGAGAAAGTACCTCTTCAGAGTTTCCTCTAACCATAATGACAATGTCGCCTGCATATGCTTGAATCTGGACTTCCTACAGAGATAAAATGGCCAGTAGGTCATCCACAAGAATATTTGGTACGTGCACAACCCACAAGAAATCTTAGTTTGTATTCAAGGGATATTCTGAGGTAAATAAATTTATATGTTTATTTCTCCATACAAAAAGAGTTATTTAAAAAAATTAATAATCGTTTTAGCTAGCCTGCAACTTTATTTCACAAGTTAGTCCGACATCATGTTAGCAAGTTGAAGTTGTATCTATTGTTCTCCAATTTCTCTTTTAAGATTAATTATGCACATGCAACTTACATCCACCTACGAGAATTAGCTTTCAAATGTTTTCATTTTTGCGCCATTTTAAAATATTAAGATTCAGTCTGAATTAGTCATTCAATTTTAGCGAGAGTATACATGATTTATTATTAATATACAGTAACTTACTTGACCTGCACTTTAAATCTCTCTTCGCGTTGACCACTTCATTTATTCAGCGTAACGCTTTAGAACGCCAGACAATAACAAATTTTTCATTCCAGACAAACAGATTTTTGAATTAATTATTTATATAGGATTTAATTTATATATAATAAAATGAAGACAATTTTATCAGTTTTCTGTCATATTTTTTTGAGAAATAAAGATGTAACTAATGCGTTTCCTGTTATCATCTATAAAAAATCATTTTCCTAATCAAAGGTTTACTAACAGAAATAAAGAAATTCAAAAATAATTTAAAATAACTACCCATCAAATATGTTTTAAAGCCCAGAAATTTCATTTCAACGGACTGTGATTGCATATCAACGATGAGTTTATCAAAAATATTTATATGCAAATTTCCGCAGCACCAGCTTTCATTAAAAATCCATCCGCTGAACTCGGTGTAGTCCTTGATAAATTAAATTGGTGTTGTTACACCTACATATAAAAACAAACGACCCTTTGACAATTGAAAATCACCAGCATTTTAATTTAATGTTGACGGTAAAGATATTAATAACTCAGAACTGACGAACGTTTTAATTTGTTGGATGTGATTCGCAGCTTTTTCAATACAAAAGGTTTATTAAATAGTATTGTTATTGTTATTTCTATTTTGTCTCTACTGGAATCAGTTCTTTATTTAATAATATATAAATTTTCTAATTGACGATGTCTCGTGTGCTGCTTATATATGTGACGCTGGAGGGCGGTATGAGCATCGTCGCCGCGTACAATAGACCAGCGAGCGGTTTCACGGCGGGTTGTCTGGAGAATTTGATGAACGTGAGTCCGCGCCGCCTGTTCATAGGCGATCTTAACGCTAGACATCGCAACTGGAACTGCCATCGCAACAACGCAAACGGCAACACTCTGTTCGACTATGTAAATAGTCGAAATGTCATTGTGCAGTACCCGGACAAAGACCAACTCGACGGTGCGGTCATACAAGACATACACAAGAAAAACAGACTGAGACGACTTTAGCAGCGAAATCGCGATATCAACGCTAACGTCGAGATGGTCAGGCTGCAAAGGCAGATCAGAACCTCCATAATCACTTTGAGGAACCAGAAATGGGGAAGCTGACGAGGGCCTTAAAAAGTACGCGGGAAGCTATACCCGCATTGACGAACGCGAACGGACGGACGTCGATGACAGACGCTCAAATTGTGAGCGACTTAGCTACTCATTTCGAAAGCACCCACAATAACGATATACCAAACGACCGCGTTGAGAATGACATTACCAATATCATTCATGACGTACAAATGACAAGACGAGAATTTCTTACGGTTATGACCAAGCCCTCGGAAATATCAGGAATTATCAAGGACTTACCGAATAACAAAGCACCGGGGAAGGACGGCATCGAGTACAAGCTGCTCAAATATCTCCCGAGGAAAGGTATTGTGCAATTGACGTACATCGTTAACGTGATCCTGCGGCTACAGCACTGACCTAGCTAGTGGAAATGCGCCGTGGTTGTTCCGATCCTGAAATCAAACAAAAACGCGAAGTTCATCGGCAGCTACAGATCCATCTCGTTGCTGTCGGCGATCTCCAAGTTGGTGAAGAAGCTCGTCCTGATCAGACTAGAAGCTGTTCAGGAGGAGCTCCACATCGACGTCGAGTCCCAATTTGGTTTCAGGAGGGGTAGGAACACGGTGCAATAGGTCGTTAGGATAGTTAATGACGTCAAAGTACAATACAACCTCGGGAAGAATACCACCATGGTGCTCCTCGATATTGAGAAGGCGTTCGACACCGTCTGGATTCCAGGGTTACTGTACAAAATGCATCACTATAACTTCCTAACTCAATTCATCAAACTTATCCATTCGTTCCTGACATGCAGATCCCTGCAGGTCCGGCTGAATAATAAACTGTCAACGCGGCGGGACATTCGCGCGGGAGTTCCACAAGGGTTGTGCCTGTCGCCGAAGTTGTACAACTTGTACGTCTCCAACTTCCCAGAGTTCCCGAATACGAAGCTGGCCAAGTACGCCTATGACACAGCCATGTACGCGCATTCTCATAACGCACAAGCAGCGGATATGCTGCTGAAGGCGCACATCCCTCGTGCCACGGCTTATTACGACCAGTGGAAGATTCGGGTAAACGCTGAGAAATCCGAGGCGATAGTCTTCATGCGTCGGTTAACTGAGAACAAAATCATAACACCCATTTCGATCAGGGGAAACAAAATTCTAAGCAAGAGATGCGTGAAGTACTTGGGGGTGAGGCTCGACCAAAGACTGACGTTCAACACCCACATAAACGAGACAATACGGACGGTCTACTCCCTCTCCAGGAGTCTGTATCCGCTCATGGTCAGGGGTAGCAGACTTAACAGACAAAATAAGAAATTGTTGTAGACAATGGTAATCAGGCCGTCCATCACATACGCAGCGCCGGTGTGGTGCAGCATACAAATTTATGCGCCTCATTTGAAATTTTGGAAGGTACACCTCCCTCAGAGATCTATACGCACTTTGCCACGACATAACTCCGATAGCAGACTACGTCCAGCGCATCTCTCAAAACTTCTACTCGTTCAAACTGGGTGATAGTCCGCTAACAAGACATATAACACAAATTAGACAGCATAATGCCCATTTCGAATTAAACACCTTTTACCGTACCAGACGTTACAGATTTTCCGGCAACCTCTGTAGCCAAGTTTCACCAACTATAACTTCCGCTTACCCTATCCATCTTTACTGATATTTCATACCTTTGCCTATCTTTAAATCTTTCCTGTCCCCTTCTTCCTTTTTGTTTGTATCCTTTTTGTCGCATTTGTTTTTCTCGTTTTCTTTTTGTACATTTTTGTTTTTAAATTCGTTTCCATCCAACGCTTCCATCAAAATTTCAAATAAATTATAACTTTCTTGAAATCCAAATTTTTAGAATCACAGTTTACCTATTTTTTTATTTGTCCATTGTACAAAAGGAGTTTAGGTTTAGTTGTTCCCAATTTTTGTTTTTGCCGATCCAGACTGTCCCGTCCGATCCTGCAACCCGCCATCGCGGCAGCGCGGTGGTTACACGTTCGGCCTCGGGGCAGATCCTGGCTAGGCAACTGTTCTGTACCAGTTAATTATAATAAATATATTTTGAATTGAATTGAATTGTGCTGCTTGTAAACATATGCATGATATTGCAAATACAGAACATATTTGAAATATATACAGATTAAAATTAAGAAAGTAAATTCAGATAAATTGTTTCGTGGGCAAATTATATGTTGCGCTTGTATGATGTACGTATCCGTTTTATTATACGTATAAATTAGAAGAACAAATTATGTAATCAATTAATTTAAAAATCTACTTGTTTAGAGTGAAAAATGCTTTATTGCCTGATACCTTAAAAGCTTTACACTGAATGAAAGATGTGCTCCGAGCGAGGACAAGGTCAAAAGTGCAGTTCAAGTGAGAGACTACGTAATGGTAAAATATGTAATTTGCTCTTCTTTTCATGCTAAAATAATGCAATTAAGATGAATCTTTATAAAAATTTTAGAGTTATAACCAAAAATCCTTTTTTAACATTAAACGGACAGGTAGTTCATGTGAACGAACCAATCATGTTTACGCTATAATAAAGAAGAAGGAATGATAACCAAATAGATAAGACTGCACCCACTTCTAAAATGTATAAGGTAAACCTGTCCACCAGCTGCTATGATGTTAGCCTAAGCTAGGCAAAAAGTAGGTACGGTCTTCATCCAACTCACATCTACCATATGGAACGAATCTTAAATAAGTAAATAAGTCAATAAGTAAGTGAGGGCATACATCTGCCTCACATCCATATACCCAAAGAAAGCGTACAAGGTGTGGAACCCTACAGGATCATTGAAACTGAAAGGCATATATTGCCAAAACAATAAAAGATACATACCAGGCGTGTCAGGATCATGGTATACCCCCCGTTTTTTCCTTTAATTTTGAAGATAATTGATTGAAATTTAGCATATACTACATACATAATAAGCGGCACTTTTTGACATACAATTGATTTTTTTCACTTCCGATTTAGTCGGAAGTGACATTAACTTTCGATATTTAAATTAAACACCCTGTATATTATCGCATCTTTTAATTCTGCATAATTTTTTAAATCCAATGATGCCAAATAGGTGACATTTCAAACATCACTTTTTTTTAATATAATTTTTAGTTTTCCATTTAAGTGCGCCATGACAGTTCCGATTTATTCTAAATGATCCGTGTAATGCTACAAAAATCTAAATCCCGGTAAAAACGCTAAATTACGTGACTTATGAGCAAGTAAAATTAACCAAAATGATTTTTGGAGCAAAACTCAATTTTTTCAAATGGAACCATATCGGTACCGTGGTACCATTTATTAGTACTATTAATAAGGAATGTATTCATATGCCGTATTAAAATGTGCGATCAATACAAATAAAATTACAGCTAAAAGTATATAATAAATTACAATTTTGTTCTAATTAAATATTAAGAAGTAACTAAGGTGGCTTTGAAAACAATGAAATATTCAGCTTGTCAAACATTTGTTGGTTTAACGGTGTTTTTATTGTGTCTAAAAATTGTCTAAAATTCTTGTTAATTGTGTTCAAAAAGCCGCAAATTTATACAAGAGATGAAAAGGTGTACATGTTAATTATTTATAGGGAATGTAAAAGAAATGCAGTTGCGGCTACCGACCTTTATGCCCAACGATGAAAAAACTATTAAACTTGTATCTTTCAAAAAGTTATTAAATTTTATTTGTCATTTTTATATTAGGTTATTTTACAGGTAGATGTATTATGTATTATGTGCATTTATCATGTATTGTGTGCATTTATATACTTGTAATTTTTACTGTAAATTTGTTTGTATTTTTCTAGCAAAATTACTAAATAAAGTGTTTATTGTTTCGCACAGAAAAGACATTATACCTAACGTGATTTTTTATTTTTTCCACCACACTAAAAATAATTTTTTTGGTGAAGCAAGAGCAGTATACAAAATATTGTGTTTGTAATCCAAAAAAAGTTGTAATTTACACCTATAATACCGTAAAACGGGGTGGATACCAACACTTTTCAAGGTATCTGCCTTATTGTTTCCTCAAATAAAAATAATAAAATCATTCATTTGTTGATTTTAACTTGAACTTCAAGATCCCCGTCTACATGTTTGTGGCGGCTCTACTTGCCTAATAAGTTGGTCCATCGAAAATTCTGATACATCTGTTATATTATATAAACAAACAGGGAAACATTTTCCTCTTTTTGAGTGAAGGTTTTTCTCTGAGAAAATTTGCCATTAATTTCTCCCCAACGGTTTCAAGTTGACCTACATTATGTCGGCTGAAAAACTTGACTAACAACCAGTGACCATTTTTAAGGCATTTATCTTCACAGGATGCAAATTTGCGTACTTTTTTCCTTCCTTCCTTACAAATGGTCGGTTATAATAATATGTTTTTCGCCGATTGTCAGCGTACTAACTTTGCTGACTAATTCAATCAGCAAAGTGTCACTTTCCCTGCCTAGGCAGGAAAGTGAGCATTTTCCTGCCTAGGCAGAGAAAGTGACACTTAGTTTCCATGGTAACCAACTAGTAACAACTGCGATCTTTAATGAATTTTTATTGAATTTTTTACAGCAAAAATAAAGAGATTGAGAATTGTAATAATTTAATTATTTTAGAATATATTTAAACAATCGGCGAAAAAATTATATGTTCAACTCAGCAGCAAAATAGATTGACTGCCTTGGCTGAATTATCAGCCGCGGCAGTCAATCTACTATTTTGCTGCCTAATTAAACAAATAACTATTCTTCTGGTTGATAAGAAGGCCCAGCTTAGACATCATCGAGGTCATTTTGAGCATGTTGTTGTTACTCTCCCCACGGAACTTCAAATCTGGCCTTGCCCACTTAAAAAAAATCCAATTATTCCAAATTTGAAACTAAACTTTGCTAACTTGAAAATTCATTTACAGGAAGAATGTATGAAATGTTTTATAATCATTATAATATCTCTTTTTCGTTGTAAATAGGTTCCACAGGTAAAGTTTTTGCCGTTTTAAAAACCTATCAAAATTAACTTTTTTGTAACAAAAAAAATGTATTTCATTTTTGGTGGGAAAAAAGAATCATATCTCACAAAATTATTTTTATTGTGTTACCGGTTTCGTGAACAAAAACTTACTTCACATCTTCAGACACAAGACTACAAGGAAACAATTTAAAAAAGGGAATTAGTGACTGCATGTTGTCAATATATAGTTAAAATAAGTTAATAGAAACTTAATAGAACATCTAAGGTAACAGTACTAAAATCTTATGTATAAAATTATAAGTATAAATATATCTAAAAAACGAGAAAGTTATAACAAAAAAAATATCTAAATAAAAAAATAAAGAGTAATTGGTATTGGAATTTTGAAAACTGTATATAAATCAAATTAATAGGTATCGAAAATTATTGGTAGCGTAGGAAAAATCTGACTAGGTATAGTTTAAACATATGATAAAATAGGATACTTACATTTTTTTTAAATAAACAAGGATTGATAAGGTATTCAATGTTTTTCAACATAGTCATGTAATTTGTAACAAAAGGAAAAATTTGTAAAATAGTCTAATAAATAAAAATTATTATAAAAATTTTGTAACGTTAAAAATAATTTGCACAACCGACTATCTTGCGACCAATAAATAGAATAAAATTACAAGAAATGATCTAGAAAATATAAAGATAAAAACAGGCGGATGGTGCCCTCTACCGGTTTACTCTTGAAATGCTAGAGTACTGTTGTACAGATGACAAAGTAAAAAAGAATCGATCTATATGGAGTATACCTAGGGAAAAGTAGGTGGCGGTATATGACCGAAGGCAAGTAGTGTAAGCCAACTTAATAAAAATAGATTGAAAAATTACTAAGAATATCGACTATGTCAAAAAACATATAAATAATAAATGTCCTGCCAAAAATGAATTACTACTCACATGGGATCAATCTACCTCCGCTCAAAAAAAAAATGGCCATGCAAAATTAAGTTAGAGCCAGCGCCACTCCGTTTTTCTTATTCTATAGCATTTCAATAACCAGCAAAAAAATTGTCAACCACAATCGATATTCAACCTGTGGGTAAAAAAAAAGAAAAACTTTCTGGACACTCGTTGCTATACAACCGCCAGTTGGGTTTCACCTCTTTATACGGTATCGCTTTGCCGTTGACACATTGTACATATCACAGGCGAGGGTGCTATTTTTCCCTCTTATTTGTAGCCCTCGTCCTAAAAACTAAACCTCGGCGTCTCGAAAAGTAATAAGGTGCTTCTTTCCATTATACTACTATTATACAAAAAGAAGATGTCTTGGATAATAATCTAGAAAGAGGTGTCTAAATGTTGAGTTTTCAGTCATGTAGTATATACTAGTAAAAAAAATTTTCTTGTTACCTTGACTCTTCCAGCTTGCTTTGGTTGCAAGGTCTATAGTAAAGCAAGGAGCCCTGCACAGTCATGTTAATAAAAATAGAATGTTTATCTAAGGTTAATGTTGATGTTTTTATTATAGTTGCAAGTTAAAACAGTGCCACCTACACACATTATGTACTACCAGACTTGTATAATGTATGTATTTGAAATTTATTATAATAAATATGTCAGATATGTTTACTATATTAGCATTAATACGTTGAATAAGACATAACATACCGAATCTTTAAAACAAATAATTAAATCCGGATTATGTATTATTTGCATACCGTCTTTCATAAAAATGGCAACGCAAAAATCTCACCTCAATTATTGGACAAATTGATGTAAGTATCTAGTTTTGTCCAATATGTCTTTGAAATAATTATGACAGTTCACTATTCACTAACAGTATATAATATATATGGTATCACAAATATACTAGACAAGTTTAATTAATTAATTTTGAAAATGGATACTTAATTCTGCCAAAACCGTTATAGCCTTGATTAAAGGGGAGTATTTTTTTTTATAAAAAACGTATATTTCTCATGAATTGAAACACCGTATAATTTATCTGATCCTGGGAAAAATGAACATCTTCGTAGAACGTTGTTTATCGTTAAATCTATTATTTCTAAATACTTATCGATTGATTATTGGTAGGAAAAATATAGAATGGCGTAGTTATATAACTGATAAGATTATATCGCTTGTATGCGTAATATTACCTACATTAAAAAAAGAAAAACACATGGGAGCTCAAATGTGCTCCTTTTTCCAGAATACATTGAAACGTAAAAATATTAGTAAGTGATAAATAATCATTATATTATAAAAACACATTATTTTATCGCTTGTCAACAAAGGCAAATTCCTCTAAATCTGGTATACTAATAATAAACGCCACAGAAATTAGACAGCCCCCAATTCCAGAAGCCAGAGGCTTGTGCAGAAGGGGGTCACGCATTGAAAAAATGCGGACATACAACCATTTCCTCCTAAAGTGACGGAGCCGGGATTCGAACCCGGTAGCGCGATACCCGTGTGATTAATTGCGATTACCACCTCGCGCCTTTACTGACGCGGCTATCGGCCAGATAGAAAAATAGATAGATAGAAAACATTTTAAAAACACAGTTCAATCAATTCTTGTTAAACTAAATATAAATTGTGCCTAAAAATATTTTAGTACATAATAATGAGTATGATAAATAGATAATTTGTATGTAACCTAGCCTTAGTACGCTGCTTTACCTTAAGTATGCAATAAAAATTGCAAATTATAAACAACATACATTTGTAATAAGTGAATAAGTAAAAACATTACTATTATATAACAGAGAATTATAATAAAAAGTATACAGCGTCAGGCAATAGTGCGTCGGACCTCGATATCTCAAATTCCAAGTAATCTAGATAAAAAAGTCTATAACTGGAAATAATTTTCGAACATACAGGGCGAGCCAAGATGAAATTAGAGGACCAAGTGCCTTTTTTAAAATGGAATGCTATGTATATCAGTACATTTTTTGAAGCCTCTTTCTAGGCTCTATTCATTTCTATATTGGCATTGAATATCTCCCAACGACTTGGATGTAATGAATTTTTTTGTTGAAATAATGCAATCTGCAGATGGATATTAAAAAAATCACCACAGTCACAATTATGGGTTTTAAGAAAAACTTATATGAATAACAGTTACGAGACATCTAATTTTTGAATAATTTTCATTTCCTAAAAATGTACAGGGTGGCCAAAAATTATTTTTCAATTAAGAACATTTTAAATTGAACTTTCTCAATTTATTCAATTGGAACACCCTGTATGTTTTTCGAATGTGATGTAGAAATGAAAAACGAACATTTTTTGTAAGTACTTCCCTATGGCTAATTGCAACCATTTTCGTTTTATAAACAAATAAGCGTTTATTTTTCAATTAAGAACTTTTTAAATTGAATTTTCTCAATTTTTTAAATGGAACATCCCGTATATTTTACGACGATGTGATGTAGAAATGAAAAACGAACATTTTTGTAAGTATTTCCCTATGGCTAAATGCAACCATTTTCGTTTTATAAATAAATAATTGTTTATTTTTCAATTAAGAACTTTTAAAATTGAATTCACTCATTTTTTTCAAATGGAACACTCTGTATATTTTCCGACGATGTGATGTAGGAACATTTTTTGTAAGTACTTTCCTATGACTAATTGCAACCATTTTCGTTTTATAAATAAATAAGTGTCAAATTCAAGAATAAACTTAAAAAAAGAGGTTCCCTCAAATAATTCATTAGAAAAATTTATAATAGGTGTTCGACGAGACGAGACGAGACGAGACATCTAGTTAATATTTTTGAATAATTTTCATTTCCTAAAAATGTACAGGGTGGCCAAAAATTATTTTTCAATTAAGAACATATTAAATTGAACTTTCTCAATTTTTTCAAATGGAACACCGTGTATGTTTTTCGAATATGTGATGTAGAAATGAAAAACGAACACTTTTTGTAAGTACTTCCCTATGGCTAATTGCAACCATTTTCGTTTTATAAACAAATAAGCGTTTATTTTCCAATTAAGAACTTTTTAAATTGAATTTTCTCATTTTTTTCAAATGGAACACTCTGTATATTTTTCGACGATATGATTCGGAAATGAAAAACGAACATTTTTTGTAAGTACTTCCCTATGGAACCATTTTCGTTTTATAAATAAATAAGTGTCAAATTCAAGAATAAACTTAAAAAAAGAGGTTCCCTCAGATAATTCATTAGAAAAATTTATAATAGGTGTTCGACGTGTTGCCCATTTTGATTGACACACGTCTTTATGCAATTATGAAATGAGGCCATTTAGTGGGACCGTTTCTTCCAATCCATTGAAACGAGTAAATAGTATTCAACCGGTCCTTTACTGTAATGTTTTTTTGTAATTTTTTTTGCCGTTTTCTTTATTCGACAAGCAATAAAACCTCAGTTTGGTATAAATTATCGTAGAAAGGAGCATTTATCACACTTATCGGTCGTTACAATTTGTATTGAATTTAAAATATTTAGAATTTTACAATATGAATTTTAAAAAAGCGGAACTTGTAGACATGACTGTTGTTTTGGGCGAATCAGACAGAAATTGTTTACTTGCCAATATAATTTATCACCAACGTTATCCTGAGAGAAGGATTCCTGATGTTAGCAGCTTCCAAAAACCTTCTCGATAGATTTATGGAAACTGGAAATGTCGAATATAAGAAAAGTGAAAGAATAAAACGTGTTGTGAACAAAGAAAATGAGTTTTCTATCGTGCTGGCAACAGTTGAGAATCCCCATGTTAGTCAAGGAGAAGTGAGCTCATTAGTAGGAATAAGTAGACGGTCTGCGGGCCGAATCTTGAAAACAAGTAAGTTGCATGCATACCATATTCAAATACATCAGGAATTATCTGATGACGATTTTCAAAAACGCCTACAATTTTGTAATTGGGTCAGAGGTGAAATGCAACATGATGTCAACTTCTTCAATACTGTTTTATTCAGTGATGAGGCAACTTTTCAAAAAATGAATTTGTTAATAGGCACAATTTCCATTATTATGCTTCGGAAAATCCTCACTTTTTTATGAAAGTTGACAACCAACAGAGATGGTCTATAAACGTTGACATTGACTGGAGCTATTTATCTTCATTTTTTTGAAAACTATCTACCACAATTATTGGTAAATCTCCCTGAAAGAATTCGAAATAGGATGTGGTTTCAGCAAGATGGTGCTCCACCACATTATTTAAATGCAGTTAGAGACCACTTAAATAATACCTACCCTAATCAATGAATTTTAAGAAATGCACCCACTAAATGACCTGCTAGATCCCAGATCTTACAAAAATGGATTTCTTTTTATAGGGATACGTGAAGAAAATTGTTTATAGAGACACACCAACAACAATACAAAATATGAAGGAACAGTAGGAACCTCATTTAAAAAGCGCATAGAGATGTGTGTCAATCAAAATAGGCAACATGTGGAACATTTATTATAATTTTTTCTACTGCGTTATTTGAAGAAACCTCTTTTATTAAGTTTATTTTTGAATTTTGTAATTATTGCTCAATAAAACGAAATTGGTTGTAATTATCCCTAGGGAATTACTTACAAAAAATGTTCGTTTTCATTTCCACATCACATCTTTGAAAAATATACAAGGTGTTCCATTTGAAATATATGAAAAACTTCAATTTAAAACGTTCTTAATTGAAAAATAATTTTTGGCCACCCTGTACATTTTTAGGAAATGAAAATTCAAAAATATTAATTAGATGTCTCGTAACTGGTCTTCACATTTTTTTTCTCTTAAAACTCATAATTGTGACTGTGGTGATTTTTTTAATATCCATCTGCAGATTGCATTATTTCAACAAAAAATTCATTACATCCAAGTGGTTGGGAGATATTCAATGCTAATATAGGAATGAATAGAGACTAGAAAGAGGCTTCAAAAAATGTACTGATATACATAGCATTCCATTTAAAAAAAGGCACTGGGTCCTCTAATTTCATCTTGGCTCGCCCTGTATGTTCTAAAATAATTTCCAGTTATGGTCTTTTTTATTTAGTTTACTTGCAATTTTTCAAAAAATGTCTAGCTTCGTAGAACTCGAGATATCGAGGTCCGACGCACTATTGCCCCACCATGTATAAAAACAAAGATAAAAACATATATTTATGCATGTCGAAGTATTAAAAAACATACACGAGAGTATTACAGAAAACATTGTATAATGATAAGAAAGAGAAGAAAGTCGTGAGCATATTTTTTCATAATACGAGGTAAAACCTGCGGAAACACAGTCGCTGAGGTCTACAAGCTTAATCGCTGTATATTTACACTCTTCAAAGCCCTTGACAATTGGCCTTTGTGAATGAGTGAGTAGTTTTCAATGCATTTTGGTTCTAAGGCTTTCGCGGAGCTGATGATGATCCATAGTTTTTCGGGTTCTCTTCCCCGTTGATAGTTTTGAATACCTGACTTTCGACCATCTTGTCGTGGTCTTCTTCTGAAGCTTCGTCAAATATTCAAAACTATCAACGCGGAAGAGAACCTCGAAACCTAACTATGGATCAGATTTCAATGCAATTCGATAAACGCTCTTTTAGAAGAATTTGAATAGTCTTACCGAACATTGGTATATTTGATATTGGGCGATAATTGTCAGGACTATCGGGCCTTCAAAATGAATATTAGAATCACTTATTCTTTTTATTTTTACTGGATAAGTTTATGAGTAATTCTCCGATTTTTAAAAAATATATATATTCATATCAACCAGGAAAGATCTCTATACTATTAAAATTATTATTATTATTATTATTATTATTATTAGCCGTTACTCGAGTCCGAGTATAAAAATGTTACAGTCGATAAATTGTGTACAATAAAAAACAAGTAAAAGATGTAGTCTATTGTAATTCCCATTCATCTACGGTGCACACGACTATGGCTATAGAGGCCAATTCGGGAGAGCACATGTCGACCGCATTCAGGACAGACATAGACCTGGTTAGGTCTTGGATTCGGCAACATTTCCTTGATAGCTGGCCACAACCCCTCTCCATTCGGTTCTGTCCACTGCAAATTGTTCCCATTGCTCGTCTGCAATACCACAGGATTTTAGATTTTCATGGAGAGCGTCTTTGAACCTCTTTCGTTGACCGCCACGCCTTCTTCTACCGCTTAGCAATTCACCATAAAGTGTACATTTAGGAAGGCGGTTATCATGCATACGATGAACGTGACCTGCCCATCTTAGGCGTGCTCTTGAAATAAGCACCTCAATTGGAAGGCTGTTTGCTCTCCTGAGTACTTCCACGTTTGATATGTGATGGAACCAACGGATTTTCATCATACTTCTGAGGTGTCTTTGCTGAAAACGTTCTAATTCTTTCACATGACGACGGTAAGTGACCCAGCTTTCACATCCATATAGCAGTGTTGGAATGACAACTGCTCTGTAGACAGCCATTTTCGTTGACAAAGCAAGGTCGTGGTTGTCAAATACTCTCTCTCTAAGTCCCCAGAGTGCTCTAGATGCAGTGTTAATTCTATTGCGAATCTCGCTGTCCATGTTTGCTTTGTCATTAACAACGTTGCCTAAGTAATTGAACTGATCCACCACTTCAAGAGAATTTCCGTTAAGTGTAATGTCTATTTGGTTCACTTGATGAGGAGTTGACATAATCTTAGTCTTTCCAATGTTGATTTTAAGTCCCAAGGAATCATAGCTCTGGGCATACACATCTAAAAGTTCTTGAAGCTCTTCCGGCGTAGAGGCTAAAAGTGCACAGTCATCCGCATACTGGAGATCACAAATGAATCGTGTGCGTGTCTTCGTGAAAGCTCTAAAGCGCCCTATGTTAAAGAGACCGCCATCAAAACGGTATCTGAGACCTATTCCTCTGACTGTCAGTTTGTTGTCAACAATAATTGTTAGAGCAGTGGTAAACAAATTAAAGAGTAGGGGTGCCAGGACACATCCCTGCCTAACTCCAGTGAGGGTTTGGAAACGTTCGGTTGCCTCATTATTATACATAACCTAGGCGTTGTTGTTTGTATGTAGACTGCGACATACTTCCACAAATTTTCTAGGGATACCTAAGCGGAACATAATTTTCCAGAGCACTTCCCTGTCCACCGAGTCAAACGCCTTGGTTAAATCAATGAAGGCCATGTGAATTTCTCCTTGATGTTCGAGTGCTTTTTCTTGAAGCTGTTTAAGTGTGAAGATTAAATCCGATGTGCCTCGGTTTGGTCTAAAGCCACTCTGTGTTTCAGGAAGTAACTTTTCCATAACAGGTGTTAGCCTATTTGCCATCGCTTTAGTGAGTATCTTCCCTCCAACAGCCAGGAGAGCTATACCCCTGTAATTTCCACAGTCCGCAGCGCTCCCTTTGTTTTTGAAGAGGTTGATTAAAAGTGTATCACGAAACTCCTGCGGAGCTTGACCACTTTCCCACACGACATCAAACAGTTTTTTGAGGTAGGGTATGAGCTCTGACGACACAGCTTTAAAGATCTCAGCTGGGAGTGAGTTGGCGCCGGGAGATTTGTTATTTTTTAGCTGCCCAATGGCGGTTAAGATCTCTTCCGTTGTTAGTGGTTTATCTAAGTCTTCGAAGGTGTCATATTGAGGGATAAGATTTATAATATCGCGATCGGCTTGACTTTGCTGGTTAAGAATGTTAGAGTAGTGTTCTTTCCATCGGGCTCTTATTTCCTGGTCTTCTTTGAGGAGATTTCCATTTAAATTTTTAATAGGGCACATATTATTCCGACTGGGGCCGTACACTGCTTTTACTCCTTGAAATAAATTCCTGTAGTCGTGTGAATCGGCGTACCTTTGAATTTCCTTGGCCTTGCTTGCCCACCACTCGTTCTTTATTCTTCTGATTTCGCGTTGCGTTTCATACTTAGATTGGGTAAAAGCTTCTGCTTTTGATGAGTCGTTGGGGTGGTTGATAGCGTTTTGGAAGGCAGTATGTTTGCGGTCAAGAAGTTCTTGTATAAAAGCTTCATTATCATTGAACCAGTCCTCCTGTTTTTTACTTGCTGCAGTGCCAAGAATTTCCTCACTCGCACTTTTTAAACTGTCTTTAATTTGTGTCCAGGTATCAGCGACATCTACAGAATTAGTTTCTTCTAGTGCACTCAAATTCTCTTGAACTTTTTGCTACAATTAAGGTTTTAATGTCAGACAACTCCATGCCACAGAATTCTGTGTTAAGCCCACTGCAAAATTGTGTTAGATTGAGAGGTTCAGATTTTAAATTATTTTTAACAAATGTGGCTGCACACCTCTTCTGATAATTTTTTCTACAGAAATAATTATCCATGGCTTATAAATTTAGATTAATGTAATTTACATTGCTTTCACAAAAGGAATGTTTAGTTATGCGAATTACCAAGCAATTGTTGTTTTCAAGAAATAGAGAAAAATAGTAAAAACTTGTATATTTAGATGAAATATAATGCTTTGACGGGCCCTTAGGCGAGAAGCGTGTACTCTTGTTTAATTCCCATTGTGTTCTTCTAAGAACTTTCCCTTGTTAGAATTAGATTTAGCTTTTTAAAATAATAGCACAGCGTATCTGGCTGTATGGACTATGTCAAAATGCCATTAAAAAAAAAAAGGAATACACTCCCAGATCCTCCTTGAGAATCATCAAAATATGTCGCTCTTTCTATTTGACCGTTTGAATCAAGGTCTTCTCTTGAAAAGTTAACTTTTTGGGGAAGGTAAAACGCCTTGCTGTAGCACCCTCAGGTCAGAGGTCAGGTTTATGTACCTTCTTTTAGCGCTCTACAGACCAATCCCATCGTGACTACGATTTGTTAAGAATGTGCATGCGCTTCTCTCTCTCTCTCTCTCTTGGGGGGAAGCAGCCAGTTACTTGAGGGGAAGGAGGCAGTAAGCAAAGTGTTAAAGTCCCTAGATGTCCAAATTGGCATAAATGGATCAGCTGATCGCATTTGGATTTGCAGTCTAAAAATTGGAAAACGTTTGTGCCACTTGAGGATTAAGTGCGCTGAATAGCACAGCATTTAAAACTCATCGTTTATTATTGCAAAACTATAAGAAAAATGTGTATGAATGAACATGAATTTGTTCTAATTTAAATTGTAAACAATAAGGTTTTCCCACTAATTTTATTTTAACAATTTGTGTCGTGAAAATGATATAATAAAACATTTTATTAATTTACAACAATTTACTTTTCTAATAAGAATTATTTCTAAGAAAATATCCTTAAAGCAACTTGCTGATAATTTCACTGCTTTTTAAAACGGGCATTTTTACTCGCCAGAATTACGTATCTACCCGGAAAACCAATGAGATTATGGATATAATTAGTTTGTAATAGATTCTAACTGCGTGTTAAAGAAAGCTTTCCTCTAAAACTTCTCAGAATTTCAATTTGTAATGCTTGTACTGTGATTGGTCTAATGCAGTGGACGTGTAAATATTGGCCAATCAGAATCCAGATAAATCCCGCACAAGTTAGTCGTGAAAGCGTCGGACGTTAATATTTTGTACTGTAGTTTAGGTTTAACCTTCACCGACATTACACATCAGATGACTAACCTAAAACGTTAAATTTATATTTTTATTTGGAGTGAAAATATTATTTTATCAGTTTCTGGTTTATGTTTTATTAATTCTACAATCAAAATGGAATCAAGTGGAAAAGGCATATGTTAAAGGTGCCGCTGATAATTTACCTAAAGTAGAAAAGTGCTGAGTGCTGTCAATAAATAGAGGCTATGTTATGTTAACAGAGACCAAGATTAATAAACAATCTTGATCAGAGACAACCTCTGTGATGTTAATTCTGTGGTTGGATTTCAAGGTGTTGACGTCACAACGCGCCAATTTATGGATGTTTAAAATGAACCCAATATTTTTCAAACTTCAAGTTTTTTTTTTGTTACTATTAGTAAAATTAATAAGATAATAAATATGCCATAAATAATTTTTTTACGTGAGTTAAGTATTTCAGCAATAATTGTTTTTTCTGGGAAAACCCTAGTGCCAAATTCAGTTTTAGACCAGGTGATTTTATGCGTTGCCAACGGAAATTATTTAAACAAAACTTTGAAAAGAAGGAGATCCGAGGAAATGCGCCGCGAATTCTTAACTCATACTTGTAACAAAATGGGATCGGTGTATAGGAAAAGATATTTTAAATGACGATAGTGGAGCAGATCTGGCTTTGGAATAAGGAAACGCCCGATTGTGATTTTTTTTGCCAATAAATAGAGTTGGATCCCCCCAATATTCCGACACATTTGTGCCGCGTATGTCAAAGGGGAGAGGGGGAAACCACATATTAAATATATGGGGAAAATGGTTTTTCGAAAATAACTCGGCAGCTTTTGATCTGACGAAAAAAAATCTTGAGAAAAAAAATGAAGAACTCATGAAAATAAGCAAATTTTGTTTCTAACGTCATTGACGTAGGACCAATGAGTCGCGAGGTATCGCGAATCCAAGGTGCAAAAATTAAAAAAAATTCAATTCATTTTTTATCATGAAGAAGTGGAGTTGAGGATTCAATTTTTATTTAATAGAAGGGTATAAGCGTTTGCTTGCAAAAAAAATCATTTTATGCGAGTGCTATCTTGTAGTAAATATAAAAATTTAAAAATGTACGTCGTTCTGATCGCGATAGGTCAATTACACTGAGAGTTATCAGCATATTTTCGTTTCCCCCCTCCGTCACCTCCTAATTATCCCACCGCCCCCAGCCACCGGCCCAACAAAATATCTGCCAATACCCTTCTATTAACAAAAAAATTGAGTCCTCAATTCCACTCCTTCATGATAAATAATTAAATCAGTTTTTTTTTAATTTTTGCATCTTAAATTCGCGACAATTTGCAGTTAAGAGTGTAGCTTTATGACATACACTCGTGCACAAAATCCAATAAAATTTATCTATACAATTAATGATGAGGAACTGAAGAGCTGTGGACATTTCAAAGATCTAAGTAATATTCGATCCAAAGTTATCTTTTATTAGCCATATCAATCAAATCACCGCTAATTCCTTCAAAAATTTAGGCTACATTATCCGTAATTGTAAAGAATTTAACGAAAATACAATGAAACTTCTCTTTAATTCATTTGTGAGGTCAAGACTTGAATATGCTTCAATAGTCAGGAGTCCTGGTTATGAAAAACCTCAGAGGCGTTTTCTTAAATACCTCTGGTTCAAAAGTTCTGGAAATTATCCAGAGAGAGGTTTTCCACATTGTGACTTATTACATAGATTCAGCACGAGTGATCTTCAACTACGTCGGACGTATCACTCTTTTGTATTCCTTTTTAAGATTTTAAATGGCACTATTGACTGCCCCGAAATTCTTAGTTGCATTAGATTTCATGTTCCTAATTTGCAAACTCGCTCGCATTCGTCTCTATTCTATTTGCCTGTACCAAGAACAAATTTGCTGTTATTTTCTCATCTGCACCGTATGTGTTCCAACTATAATTATTTATATAATAATATAGATATTTTTAATATAATAATAATAGCGAAATGTGGTTCTCAATTCTGCACAACAACTGTAGCTTCTAAACTATTAGATTACAACTCTTAGGACTATACTAATCATAGACTTATTTTGTTAATTTTTATTATCATTTAATTGTTTACCTTTAGTTAAGTTATTTAGTTTTAGCTATTATTTTGTTTTCTTTTTATGTTTGCAAAATTCCTGCCCTATAATTAGAGCTCCCCCAATCTCAATCTGTCGGCACCTGGAAAAATAAGTTTGCAAAATTTCGTCGATCCCTTATTTTCTTCCTTCATTTTGCAAATTTTAAACCGTTTCTACTCTACCATATTGCTAGTTATTGTAATAATAACATGACTTACTTCTCTAGAATTCCTTTATCTACGATCAATCAAAATTCTTGTCGGGTTTTAATATTCATATTTAATTAAATATTATAGCTATAACAATGATATCAGTGAATGTAAAATTACAATGCAAAGCAGGTGATTTGTTTAAAAATAACTATTGTTTTAGGTATGTCGATGTATTTTTTCTTTAACATTTCAATGCCAATATACATACTTTGATGTATTTAAATGATTTTTTTTTGCTTTTCCAAAGTTTCACACGAAAGTAAATACCGTATTCCAGCAGAAGGGCAGATTTGGCAGAATTTGGAAGTTTAAAATATGTTTAGATTTCCTCTATTAGGATTATTTTTATTCATAATTTCGCAACATTACAATATGTCTATCATTTGTCAACTTGGTATCGTCTGGAGATGATTAAAACTAAATTCAACAAAAATCAATTTCTTAATTAATTACTATGTGAGTATTAAACCCACAAAATATTGAGAAGCATATAAGTAAATATTACTAAATATGCTTCTGCTCCTAAAAGAATAGCCAAAAGTTGACTGACTCGTATATAAAAAATATAATATAATATCCGGTGTGTCAAAGGAAATAAATAAAATCCTGTCATCCTTAACTTTTAGGGGAACTGAAAAGGTTTTGACAAAGGAAATATATTGTTTTCTGAACTTTAACTGTTTAAGTACAAATTATTTTCCTCCGTTTTGTTATTTCCATCCTTAATTTGGATGTTTTACGTGTATATGTAGTCAACATCAAGGAAAAATGTATAAAACAAAAGCAGTGCCTTTGTAACTAATCTTTTAAAATTCAACTTAATTCAGCAATGCGTTAAAATCTGTGAATCATAAAAATGTCTGCAAAATTAGCAAAAATGTGGGCGAAATGGGAAGTTTTGAGAAAAAAAGAAACATTTTTAAACTCAGAGCCGCACGAAATGAAAAACGTATAGTTGCAGTTTTAGCCCGTGTTATTGTAGACCCCCATATTTCTATTAATCAATTAGCGACAGAAACTGATATTTCATATTCTTTGATTCAAAGAATTCTGAGACAATAAATTACGACCATGTAAAATACATTTACATCAGGATTTGGTTCCTGGAGATTACGAGCGACGTCTAAATTTTGTAGCATGGTTGGGTAGTAGCTCAAGAAATGACTGTCTTAGATCGCATCGTGTCGTCAGATGAATCTCGTTTCTGTAATAATGAAATAGTCAATCGACATAACTGCCATTATTGATCTCAGGATAATCCTCACTGGCTTAGAGAAACTAATTTCCAAAATATCTGGGGAATTAATATATGGTGCGGAATTCTTAGCGGACAAGTATAAGGACCCAAGTTTTACGAAGGCACACTTACTGGAGAAAGGTATCTACAGTTTTAAGAGAAGAATTGTTAAATTCCATAGAAGGCGTTCTATTACATATTAGATATAACTTGATATTACAGTAAGATGGGACATCACCAGGTATTGCTATAATTGTAACAATTTATATAAATCTATAAATACAGCTTATTCAGGTAGATGAATCGGAAATTATAGTGGGGGACTTAAGTGGCCTGCCAGATCTCCGAATCTTACCCCTTTGGAATTTTTCCTTCGGCCCTATCTAAAATAAACAGTTTATTTTACGTCCCTGAATGATGTCGAAGATCTTAAAAATCGAATACGAGTTGAATGTCGCAGATTAAATGTTGAAGGTCTTCAATATGTATGTATCCAAGGCCTGATATAAACAGAGGACAATTATGTTTAGAAGCTAACGGAGGTCACTTCGGACATGTGATGTAATAAATTCATGTTTCTATTTTTTTAAGTGTCAGTTAGTTTTCTTAAGTATTAGTAGTTTTTATTGGTAATTGTTATTTATATTTAATTGTTATTTAAATATTAATATTGAATATTAGTATTATTAATTTAATGAAGATACGATTTAATTGTTTGTTTTTATAAAAATTAATTAGGTGCATAGTTATCTAAAATCAAAACTTTCTTTACTTAAAACATCAAACTGTTTCGACATTTTGACAACTCATCAGTGCCGTATACGATCCTCGATGGAATCCCTCTCTTTCGGGTTGAATTCGCCTAGATGGTAACTTTATCATATTTTATTAATTTTTCTTATGGAAATGTATACTTTTTTTACACAGTTGCATACAGAAATAAAATCTCTACAATAATCGGCAATAATCGGCCATTGGAAAGCTGAATTCTTCCTCTTTAAAATGCTACCTTTGTTTTCTTTTTTTCGTTTTTAATGGGTACGAATTGTCTTTATTATGTAGTGACGGTCGAGAAATGCTTCATTTCCCTGCAAAAAACTAACAATTAATTTTGACTTAAAACTTCTGGCAACCGGGCTATTTTGTGAATTGTGATTTTATTTTAAAAACTCACTACGACGAATCTTGTATTTTGTACAAATCATTGTAATTATAAATTTAAACAGTTATTTCTTTGAAATTTTATTTATTCCATACGAACTTGTTTGAATCACTTGCTGTGCTTATGTCCAGTGATAATAACGGACACATATCCACTTTATTATATCTATGAATATACTAATACCATAATAAGCGTTTAGATTGCAGTGACTGGGTTGTTCCACGATAATCACATACTACCGCTGCACTCAATTGCTCATTCATCCATTCCTTCATTCATTCCACGCTCCTTCAATCTGCCTTTGACTTCTATGGGAACGAGGTTGATTGTGAGAAGTGCCGATTTGAAATCAGGTGATTTGGACCCCAGGGCGTTCTTGAGTTCCACGCTTGACATCCTTTAGACGCAACTTTTGACTGATTGGGGATCAATGAATGAGCTTGCTGATCTGATTTTGTATATCTATTTTTATCAATTAGCCGAATGAATATTTTGACCTAACCTCTAATGTCTTTTAATTTTTTACCCCATCAACCAAAAGCCATGTAATAAAATTCTAATCAGTGGCAATTAGGGTGAGGATACTTTTACAGTTATTCTTGCCGAACAACCTATAGTTTTTATACCTTCCTACATATAAAAAGGAGTGATAACAAAAAGGATCATTTGAAAATTCCTACACATTTCGACAGGAGACAGATATATCAGCATTTAAATGACGCTTATCGACGCTAATGTCCGTTTAATGTCTTTTCTCTAGAAAGAATTAATCGAGATTGTAGGCGTAGCTAGGCGGGTAAATCAATCAATGTTTCTCCGACAAAGATCAAAATCAGGAGGGTAGAGCGAGCGGGGACACCCGACGATATTTTAAGCACATATTTAAAATCAAACTTCACTAACAAAAAATACACGCATTTTCAGGAATGCGGTGATTTTCTACAGGCATGTAATAGGCGATTGTGAAATGCTTTAAATAACTTTGTCAAATATACATTTATTTTATACACAAACATCCCAAACTGAAATCGAATTTCTCACTTCGTTCAAACCAAAGGAATTTCTACTGTTATTTCAGATCAATGTCTATTAACTGTAACTCTAACCCATTCCCCATTCTGTTGAAAAAAGTTAGAACTAATGGGGAAACGGGACAGCAAACAAATGTATCTGAACACTATCCTTCTATTTAGGCTCAGTCAGTAGGGAGAAGCAGCGGAAAGCGAAAACAAAAATATAAATTACAGTTCGAAAAGTATTTATTATGCGTTAACAAATAGAATACTGTGTATTTTCACAATACAAATAGGACGTAGGTTAATTAGTTATCTTTTGATAGCAAGCTTGTTTTATATACTCCACTCACCAACCATCCTAGATATGCATGTTACTTAAAACATAAATAAATAAACCATTATTCTTAAATTTCTCTTTTGGCGCGATTAGTCCTCAAATAGCTCAGTTGTTTACCAAGTTATTTTTGAAAACCGCTGTTGAGAATCCTCTCTACTACATTGTGTGGATTTTTGCGATTAGTATTCAATATAAAAATAAATTCTTCTGGTGTACTCTTTTGTATATCACGCAAAGTACCATTTGATTTTAATTTATTGAGGGACGTGCAAATACTTTGCGTATTTTGTAAACATATTGAATAATAAATGGGAAAACAACTATGCTCAGTTAAGCGCACAGAAGAAAGCAAACATAAATATTTGTTTGGGGAAATTTTAAAGCTTAACCTATTTACGGCGGTATTTTTCCGATGTATCTGATCAAATCGTGGTCGGTTCCTGTTGATTATGTGAATAAAACGGGGCAGACAGATTGGTGAAGCGTGTACTTACCAGCAAAACGCGCGTGTGAAATCATCCGAGGCCACTGTTTTTTACACCATACACCGGAAAAAGTGGTTGTTCACCACCCACCGCGTAAATAACCGATTTTAAGGAAAACAGTTGCGGAAAATCGTTTCCCGCATGCAATTACAGCGTCTGCGGACTGCTGAATCGCGAGACGACTTTTCAGCTCAATATCTGGGCCGTTAATGGCGGACGGACAGCGGAGCCAGAGGCGCGCGCATCCTTTCCCAGGACTACATGAAATTATTGATCCTGCAATGGCACACGAAAATACACGTATTGTAATGAAAATTGCATTGGAAATGTCTTAGGAAAAACCATGGAATCGTCTGACTTGGCTGAGATCAATCCTTTTGTTCGGTATATAAGTCTCCTAATGGAATATTAAGCTTTAATTCTGATCCCATATCCTGTCTTATTAGGGTCGGTGTGACCATATTGTTCTTTGGGAGCTTCTTACGCAATAGTGGGAGAGCCTCTTTCTTATATTAGTTAAAAGAAATTTTTGTCAATAGTGATTATGTAGGATGGAATAATCTTTGCAGATTTAAAAAGAAATATTATTGCTATAAGGTTGTTTCTTGTATAAATATAATTATTGAGAAGTGAAACAGCAAATAAAATATTGAGGGAAGAGGGGATTGGTTAACATTCTCAGAAAAAAACACATTTTGTTGAAGAATTTACTGAAAGGCAAAAAACAAATATTGAAAAGTAATCAAATAATTTATTTTTGCGAAGAAATTGCCAATACATAGTATTCTTATTTAATGGCTTCTAACTACAGGGTGTTTTTAAAAAGTATGACCCCTATGAAGACACAGCCTTCTAAATTTATTTAATATTGTGCAAATGGCTGCAGATATTTTTCAATTCTGCTACACTGGAACATATGTCAAGAGATAATAATTTAAAGTAAAAACTGTTTAAAGTTAAGTTTTCTATAAGGCTGATTTGGGGGTAAACAAATAAAAATTTAATTGCACAACTTTTTATTATCTTGTTCTCTTTTCGTTTGTGTAACTATTTTTAAATGAAACTGGAAATACTAAAACCATTGTCGTTAATTAAAAATTGATAATGATAAAAATCAAGTATTAGTTATTTGTGTATCAAGGCCGTAAAGTTGATCTTTCTCTGCTGAATTCTAAGTTTCGCGGCTGACGCCCAGCCGAGGCCAAGCATACTTCCGAGGCCGAGATAGATCATTTGGCCGAGGTGTACACAGCATTTTTTCACGACCAAGCATTTCAGAACTTCAAAAGATAGAAAGTCGATTAAACTAGAATTAAGTTGTACATTTTAAAGCTGGTTAAGATGTCGTATTCTGAAAATAGTGAAAATCGTTATTTTTTATATTTATTGTTGACGCGCAAATGATATGATTTAGAGAAAAAATTTTACATAAAAATTGAGTGCTGTTCCGTTGCCTGTTTAAAATTCTCAAATTTGCAATTGCACCATTTCGACGCTAGGCATCGCGACGCCCAACTTTGGTTTTCTTTATGAATGGTTGTCGTTTTTCAAGAAAATTGAATTGGCAGCTTAATATTTAATACATAATGTTACTATAATAGGGAAGTACTACAAAAAATTGTCGTTTTTTATTTCTACATCAAATTGCCGAAAAATATACAGTGTGTTCCATTTGGAAAAATTGAGAATTCAATTAAAAAAGTTCTTAACTGAAAAATAATTTTTAGCTACCCTGTGCACATTTAGGAAGTAAAAATGATTCAAAGACATTAATTAGATGTCTCGTAACTAGTATTCATATAAGTTTTTCTTAAATCCCATAATTGTGACAGTTGATTTTTTCAATATGCAAATGTTATTATTATTATCTGCAGATGGCATTATTTCAACAAAAAAATGCATTACATTCAAGTGGTTGGGAGATAGTCAATAATAATATAGGAATGAATAGAGTTTAGAAAGAGGTTCAAATAATAACTTGATCCTGTAATTTCGTCTTGGCTCGCCCTGTTTTAGACTTTTTGCCTAGTCCACTTGTTTTTTTTTTTAATTTCTAGCCATCGTAGAACTCAAGAAACCGAAGTCCGACGAACTATTGCCACACTCTGTATATACTTCCGTATTATAATAATAATATTATGTATTAAATACTATGCTGCCAATTCAGATTTCTTTAAAAAAAGATAGCCGCTAATAAGGAAAACCATAGTTGAGCGTCACGACGTCTAGCGTTGAAATGATACAAATGTAAATATGAGATTTGTAAAGAAGCAACCGAATTCCATTCAAATTTTATTTATAGATTTTTTTTCTAAATCATCTGCATCATTTGATAAAATTAAATATCGCGATTTTCTCTGACATTTCTTAACATTTTTCAAATTTCAAAATCCGTTTTAACAAACTTTATTTTTATTTCACAACTTTTCTCTAATTTAACCAACCACCTACTTCTTACAGTTTAGAAGTTATTAATTAATACAATCCCATTAAAAAAGTGGACACCCTGTATACAACCCCATTCTATCTTCATTTTTCATTTATTTTTAAGTACTTATAATAGCAAAACTTTTAAAGAAAAGTATTATGTATATCTCGCCCGTTTCACGTTAACAATAAAAATATTAATTTTATTAAAAATTTAATTGCTTTATTTAATTTACTTCTATGTTAACTGTCAATAATGACAATTCGACTAAAATGCATTAATATATATTCTATAAAGTATTGCACGCCTATGACTTATTTAAAATGGAAGGTCAATTATGCAAGCAACGCATGAGGGTTGTATTAGCAATTTTGTTGACGTGAAGTCTATTTAAAATTAAAACAATGACGCATACACTCCGAAGTCCTCTTAGACCTTGATCGGCGAAGTTAAGCAGCGTTGTGGAATCCGTCACTGGGATTTGTGAACGGCATCTCATTTCGCCGCCCTGGTTGAGTGGAAGAGTAGCTGTAGCTAAACTCCGCCAGGACATAAATATAAACAAGGCATTAAAAAAAAAGCATTAAAATATTATTGTACCAAAATGATATTTTGACTTAAATGAGTATAATAGATACCGGTGAAAGTAACTATTTTTAAAATACAGGAGTTTTTGCCGCTTCGGAGGTGTCTGCAACATCGTTGGTCTTTGAATCCATTCTGCGCTGACGAGATCCATAAACCTCGAAAGCGGTCTGCAGATTTAAAAATAGTCGCCTTCACCGTTATTTGTCATTAACACTTAATTGTATTTCTAGTAATTGGTAACTAAAATCTCGAAAAAATGTGACTCGGCTGCGCCTCGCGTTTCTCGTAGATTAAAGGCTTGTAAATCCCCCTATAATTTAATTACTAGAATATCTTCGAATATATCAACGATTATAAATGCACTCTATCCTACCTCAAATGAAACAAGCATTAACGAAAACAACAACTCTTTGTATACACGTGTTGGCCATAAAATATTCCAACAAAATCCTTCGGAATTCTGGCTCAATCAAGGGCTAAAAATTGCATCTGGAGGGTCAAAAATGACTCTATACGTACAATAAAGTTTATGTGATAATAAAATAAAACGTTTCTAGTCAATATCAATTATTTTTAAACGATTATATTTGAAAAACTATCCAAAAATAAAAAAATATAGCAAAAAATGCACTATTTTGCATAAAAGTGCATTTAAATATGTCTTCCAGCCAAAACTGTGCGTACGCACTATGAGTTTTTTGTTATTTACACCTAAATCTATAATTCTATCCAATAACATCTGATGGAGAGAAACGTCTGGAAAATCGGACTCAAATGATTATTTCTGATGGCCTAAGTAATTGGTGTGTAAAGAATAAATTGCTCCTCAATCCACTGAAGTGTCTGAATATCTTATCAATAACAACGAAGAAAAATGCTATAAAATAATAATATGATTACTCGCTTGAAAACAGTGCACTTTCCAAACCAGATACATTCACTGATTTAGGTGTACTATTTGATGAAAAGCTATGATTCAGTCACCATATTAACCGAAGAATTCAAATATCTATAAGAGGCTAGGCTAGGTTTTCTTATTAGAAATACTCTTCATTTCACTAATGCCACTGGTCTTAAACTCCTATAGTTTTCTATTGTGAAGTCTAACCTGGAGCATGCGTCATTGATATGGCCTCCTTATTACAAGGCGCATATTGGGGTATATCCACCTATTGGTTACCCCAATTCGGAACTATTATCGAGATTCTTAATAATATCGTTAAAAGATGTTCGTAAAGTCTCTTACCTTACATTTCTTTACAGATTGATACATAATAACACTGCCAGCACTATTATAATGAATATACTGCCCTTTCATGCTCAGAGAACTGGATCACGTCAGACAGATCTATATAAACTGATCACGCCTAGAACAAATATAAAAAAAAAAATTCCCCACTTCAAACTATGTGTTCTACTATAATAAACAATCATGATCATATCGATATTTTCAACTACAACGTTGCTTCCCTAAAAGCATGCATCTATTATCAATGATAATTTATCATTATTCACTAATTCAATGATTGTTATGTGTTTTGTAAATCTTGTATTAGATTATATTATATCATACCTTAGTTATTATACCGGGTGTTTGAAAAGTATGGGAACGGTGGAAAATCTCGAACAGTCAAAAATTTTTCAAAAAACTATCTACTGATACCAAAATGACCTCCTCACCCACCTCCCTGTGGATGGGGCGAGGGGAAACTTTAAAATTTCAAATGGAGACCCCTATTTTTTATTGCGGAATCGAATTCTACGGTAAAAAATATGTAAATTTTATTCCGGACATTTTTTTCGATTCTTGCATGGTGTCGCTGTAATCGCAAAAAATTAAAAAAAAAAACATTACTGTTTCAAGAGTAGCGTCTTGTGCCCATAAAAAAACGTCCAATTCAAAAACTGAAAAACACGTATTTGTTATTTTTACGAAATCTCCCACCCCTAACCCAGTGGGTGGGGCGGGGACAACTTTGAAATTTGTAATGAAAATCCCTATTTTTTATAGCGGATTCGGATTCTACGGCCAAAAATATGTGAAATTTATATCGGGCATTTTTTGCGATTCTCGCAAGGTGTCGCTGCAATCGCAAAAAATTGAGTGGAAACATGAAAGGTTTGAACGCATACTTAAAAAAATACGAAAAGTAAAACTACTGATCTCAGAGTGAATGATTTCCCGAGCTGTTTTAAGAACAGTGATTTTACACGGTCGTGCGGAAATTACAACAACTATTAACATTCTGTAAATTTATTAGCAGCTAGCAATTTTCAATTTACATTTTTTACAGGGCAATAAAAAACTCGATTTAAAAAAAAACTAACAGTGGTTTTATCTCTTAATTCAGCCACTTCAGACAAGTTCTTGATCTCAGCCAGTGAAGGCAAGAAGGTAACTCAGCCATTTAAGGCAAGGTTGAGGCAATTAGATTACAGCTTAACTGCTACACCAGCAGGTTTTAATTTCAAGATTGTAGCAGGTGTTCAAAATGGTGCCCATTAACTTCTTGGCATTGTCCGAGATAAACGTAAAAATTTTCAATAGCACTTCTTATCATTTGAGGTGGTATTTCTGCAAAAATGTTTATTATGCGTTGCCTCAGCTCTTCCAAATCACGAGGTTTAGTGAAATAAATCTTACCCTTCACGTAGCACCAAACAAAATAATCAATTGGCGCGAAGTCGAGAGATCTTGCTGGCCATTCAATAGTTCCTCTTCGACCTATCCATCGATTTTCGAAAGTACCATTCAAATAGTCCCTAACAATATCCCGATAGTGTGGAGGAGCCCCATCTTGCTGGAGCCAAACATTATCGAACTCATCACCAGCAATCTCTTGTATTGCGGGAACTATTTGATTTGTCAACCTTTCCAGGTATTTTTCTTTCCATCTATGAAAAACGGTCCTATGATTCGATCCCTGAAAACTCTTGCCCAAACATTTAATTTTTGTGGATACTGGGTGTGTGTTTCAAGCATCCAGTGAGAGCTTCATTTAACTCTTGGTGAAGGTGAATTTTGTAAGGATGAAATTTCAAAAGTTTCAAATTCTTATGAACTGAAAATGCACTCATATCAAGCTGTTGACTGGCTTTTCTGATTGATAACCTTCGATTTTCAACAAATGCCTGGGCCACTTCCATTTGTCGAGATTCCGATGTTTCAGATTTTGGTCTTCCAGATTTTGGGCGATTTTTATTTGTGCTTGTGTCTAGGAATCGTTTGATGGTACGGACACAGTAGATTTCGAAATTCCCACTTGATCTACACGGAAAGTTTCGTTGAATAAAATCACAACTTCATCATAGGATTATGCAGAAAAAACGCGAGAACTAATGAAAATGGAATAGCTTTTTCCGTACAAAAGTGCGCTCCTGCCTCTACAAATGTTGGAAGGGACTGAACGTTCTCGTAGAAATTTCACAAAACAAGTACTGTTATTAAGAACACTTTAAAAAACATTCATAAAAATCGAGATATCACAGGTATTATTTTTTTAAACTGAATGTTTTTTTGTCAACACGAGTAGCTAGAATTTGTAAATATTTACAAACGTATGGACGCTTAAGGTTTATTTCAATTGCAGCGACACCTTGCGAGAATCGAAAATAATACCCGATATAAAATTCATGTATTTTTGGCCGTAGAATCCGAATCCGCTATAAAAAATAGGAGTTTTCATTACAAATTTCAAAGTTTCCCCCGCCCCACCCACTGGGTTAGGGGTGGGAGACTCGAATCCAATGTCATTGGATAGATTTCGTAAAAATAACAAATACGTGTTTTTCAGTTTTTGAATTGGGCATTTTTTATGGGCACAAGACGCTACTCTTGAAACAGTAATGTTTTCTTTTCATTTTTGCGATTACAGCGACACCATGCAAGAATCGAAAAAAATGTCCGGAATAAAATTTACGTATTTTTTGCCGTAGAATCCGATTCCGTAATAAAAAATAGGGGTTTCCATTTGAAATTTTAAAGTTTCCCCTCGCCCCACCCAAAGGGTGGTGGGTGGGTTTGGTATCAGTAGATAGTTTTTTGAAAAACTTTTGACACGTATTTTTTTATTTTTCGATTTGATGCAAACTGTTCGAGATTTTCCACCGTTCCCATACTTGTCTAACACCCGGTATATCTTAGTTAAGTGTTCAATTATCCGTGTGTACGCATATTAACGTTTAAGTATAGCTATATTCATATTCTTTTATTCTTGTAATATTTGCTCCATATCAAGTAATTGGGTCCTTTTACGTATTGGATAGTGTATGTAAAAATAAAAATAAATAAATAAATAATGTCGGCGAAATTATGTGTTTTATTATTTTGTAAATATGTGTACATGTACAAGCTTGCGTATCTAATTTGTTTGTGATCAAAGACTATACCTAAACTTGATATTTGTTATTTCTACTTTGTTGTTGCCTGAAATTTTACTGTGCGGTATCTCTATTCAATATTAGCACATTTTAATTCATCTCAAAGCTTTGCCATCGGCTAATTGCAAATATAAATTAGTAAAATGAAAGCATAAATCTAACCTTATAACATAATTAAATTCCTCTTAGTAAACCGTTTAAGTAGAAATGAAACAAATTAAAATAAATTAGAAAGCTTTAAAGATGAGGGGAAATTATTTTCTTGATAATAATATCCGGCTCGTTTAGTTACTCTTAGCCCCTAATTTAATCTCGTTCTTTTGATTTTGATCCTGGCAAAACCCTATGTTTGGTGTCTGAATGGGGTGAATAAACTACTCACTAATAATAATTAAACTATACCATACTTTACTGGCGATAATTTACTGGCGAATAAAGTGAATACGGAATATTTACTTATTTATATATGCATTAACTAACAGTTAACGCCAATTTAAAGACGGGCAAGTTTACATATTCATAATTTTAAATATTTAAATACGGTGTGTCTCATTTAAAATGAAGTCACCGGGGTATTTTCGTCATTTCAGCTTTTGCACAATTATAGTTCTATATAAGACGTACATTTCGAGGCAACCAACTTAATTATAATATCGATTCGTAAAGGATGTGTAACGGTTCATTTTCCTTGGAAGTCGGATTATAGCTTAATATGTTATTAAATGTCAGTTTATTTAATAATAGACACTATACGCCCGGTGTATGTAATAGTTCTCGTTGAGAAACATTTATTTTGAGATCTGTTTGATTATTCTGGGTGACCTTGTATACTTACTTTGTCGAGACATATATAATCCTTTAATTATGAAGTAGTGCGTCTAAAATGACAGGGTAAATTGTTTTAAGTTATTTAATTATAGAAAACATGAATTAGGCATAAATAAATTGTCTAAAAAGATATCAGCAAAACGAAAAAAGTTTTTTTGCTAATCAGACAGCCAGGAGCTGAGAAAGGAATTGTTAGGTCGAGCGTTAAGTTGTCATATATATGAGACCTACAATTGCTTTAAAAAAAGCTGTTGAAGAGCTATAGGTAAGTATAATTTTTATACCTTTCATTTGCAACAAATTATCACTTTATATCTTACCATGTCATTAAAAAATGCAATTATTTCAGGCATTTTTTTGTGTGATGCCTCTTCGTCGGTTTTGGTTTTGCAACTTGCACTTTGAAACTAGTGCAAGCGGTTTTTGCCTCGAGCGCCAGTTTCTGATTTTAAGTGTAGAAACACCACTTTCTCTATTAGCGGTATAATAGAGGCCCCAAACAGAATCAATCAAGACGGTTTATTACCAGGGGTCGAAACGTAGGCCGTCTTTCTCAAGAAATGGACAGCTGTAAAGATTTTTATATTTGTGACACTTTTACTTTTCAGGACAGTCTAACTTAGAGGAGTGACTCAAAATAAGACACACAAAACGTTTTAATGATATATTGAAACTATGTACATGTCAAGAAGGAAAATCTTAGGATATATCATATAGAAATATATTTAAAACTTCTGGTACATTTATCTACATAAAAATAATTAGTACAGGTAGTTGACATTCGTGAAAATGAAAAGAAATTTTCAATTACCCAAGTTTTGTAACCCTAATTTTATGCAAAATTTCTATTCTTACTCTCTGACTAGATTTACTACAAAATGATATTAAGTAAGTAGACGCGGCATATACAGGGCAAACAGAAAAGTGAAAGCAAAATAACGGGTATGACTAGCAAAGCAAAACGGTGGTTCGACACGTTCAAATGTGAGTAATTTAGGACTGACTCCACGACAGACAGACAAGTTACTAAATCTCTATGGATTTTAACAAAATGAATTAATCTAGAATATTTCGGAAAAGCTAGAATTTACTACTTGACGTTGCGAACCTGGTTATCGGATTTTTTTACTGAATGAAACAAGTCGGTATGGCTCAGTTGGAGTGTCCCACTTAAAGGCAGCGTCCCCTAAAGAGCCTCAAAGAAAATAAGCTACTAAGCAAACAGGTTCGGACATCAAGTTTATTAGGAATTAATTGGTCTTTGTTAATTGCGATCGTGAATGCAAACTGACTTATTTCGTTAACGGTGTATCTTTTCTGGCAAAGTGACAGTGCGACTCAGGTGGAGTGTCCCACTTAAAGGCAGCGTCCCCGACTGAGGATTTCGCAGTCACTTAGTTAATTTGCAAAAATGAAGTTTTAAAAAAATTACTACAAGTCGCTGAAGGCGCAAATGATCGAAATGTAACAAAGACAAATTAACGGTATTCAAATGATTACGGCAAATATTCGAAGTCCAAAATTACCACAAATTGGATATGACTTTAAAATAGCAAATCCCTACCAAAAGTCGACTGGTCAGATCGAGCGCGGAAAACCAAAAAGGGCCTTAGCAGGAGGCCGATTCAGGATCTCCCCGTGTTGAGCTAGAAATCAGAACGTTTAGCGCAGAATGCGCGGGCACATCTCAACCAAGCAGTCTTCAGTCGACGGCGAGGCAGAATGTTTATAACTAGTAGCGTTAATTGATGTAAATAATAATTTTCTCATAATTTAGATGTTCGGAATCGCTTGCAAATAACTAACTTATATTATTTCGGAAAAAGAATGAATTTAATAGTCCCAGTATTAATAATTATTAATCTAAATAATTTATTATTAATTCGTTCCCAAATGCAATTTTAAACTTGACTTTTCCTTGAAATACTTTACTTCAAACAAAATACGGATATTTTAATTATGAAAGTATACCGGGTGTGCTTAAAAAGAAATGGAATTCTGGTTTTCAAGAAAATTAAAAATAAAAGTAATGGTGCTATTTTCTATTCGAAAATAGCTTCATTACATTTGATCTCGGCATTCCATGTTTGCCCTCCCTATCCTATGAAACCTACGAATCTTATGGTTTTATTTTACGTGGCTACAAGTAAAATTGTATATGGAATATTCACATGAACAATTAATTGGTCAGTAATATTATGGGACAAAGGCACTTCTCTTAGACCATCTGTCGATCAAATCAGCAGTTACCGAAGAAACGTTATGCTATTCTTTGTTTAAGAGGCTAGAAAATTGGTGAGATAGAAATAATTAAAATATATGAACAACTTGAGTTGCCGAAGTGATCTGTGAGTACTTTTCATCTTAATTGTTTTTAGCTATGCACTGCAGACATCTAAAATATAGAAGGCCTGCTCCTTTTTCAAACATCCTGGAAGCATTTGCAGAATAAAATATAATTTTACAAATCTTTGGTATTTGAGGCTATGTTATATAATATATGAACATCGACAGCGAGATTCGCAATAAAATTAACGCTGCATCTAGAGCACTCTGGGGACTTAGAGAGAGAGTATTTGACAACCACGACCTTGCTTTGTCAACGAAAATGGCTGTCTACAGAGCAGTTGTCATTCCAACACTGCTATATGGATGTGAAAGCTGGGTCACTCACCGTCGTCATGTGAAAGAATTAGAACGTTTTCAGCAAAGACACCTCAGAAGTATGATGAAAATCCGTTGGTTCCATCACATATCAAACGTGGAAGTACTCAGGAGAGCAAACAGTCTTCCAATTGAGGTGCTTATTTCAAGAGCACGCCTAACATAGGCAGGTCACGTTCATCGTATGCATGATAACCGCCTTCCTAAATGTACACTTTATGGTGAATTGCTAAGCGGTAGAAGAAGGCGTGGCGGTCAACGAAAGAGGTTCAAAGACGCTTTCCATGAAAATCTAAAATCCTGCGGTATTGCAGACGAGCAATGGGAACAACTTGCAGCGGACAGGACCGAATGGCGAGGGGTTGTGGCCAGCTATCAAGAAAATGTTGCTGCAAGAAGGCCGAATCCAAGACCTAACCAGGTCTATGTTTATCCTGACTGCGGTCGATATGTGCTCTCCCGACTATAGCCATAGTCGTGTGCACCGTAGATGAATGGGAATTACAATAGACTACACCTTTTACTTGTTTTTTATTGTACACAATTTATCGACTGTAACATTTTTATACTCGGACTCGAGTAACGGCTAATAATAATAATAATATAATATAATAAAATATATAGAGTATTCTCATGTAAACTTGAGAAACAGCTGTTTTGTCGAGTAATCAATTATCTTATGTAACTTAATATCAAGATTACGAAATATTTAAGCTTTGTTGTTAATAATAATGGTAGATGAGAGTTAAGCAGTTTTCCTTCTTTAAGTAGTACTTTTCTACATATACTAAACTGTAGTTCCACCTTTCAATGGCATAAAGTATTACGTTATCTATCTCGCCTTTATTCTTAGTAAAATTTGCAAGTTTCAGTAATCTGAATAGCACCAAATTATATAACAAGTCAATTCAGTTTCAAATGTTTTAAACAATTCCCTTTTGCTTATTTAATTAAAACTGTACATACTTCATTTATATTTAATTATATATATAAATAAGGGATTTTCAAATTGTGTCATTTGATTCTTTTCTGTGTTCTGGCGCCCTCAGCTTACAAAGTCAAATAATCAACTAAAAAATAAAATCCACGACCTATGCTCACGACATATAAACCGCCGATCGCATTTATGTTGACGAACATCTATTTTTATCATCAAATTTAGCAAAATATGGGAGCTCTGAATTTGAGGACTTCCCTTTCGGTATGAGTAGATTGCAAGTGGTGTATTACCGCGAACTATTGTGTAAAGTTGTGTTAGATAGTTGTTGATTCATCTTGATGTTATAGTCTGGCGGTATTACCCTCATGAGTTCCATTTTAGAGAGAAGCTTTATTTGGTTAGTGAAAGATGCCATTTATTTGCGGTGTAAACAGCAAGTACGTCATATTACAAGCTGCCGACGTTAAGTTCTGTTATATTTACGGCATTGGTCCGTATTCTGTACTGTTTTATCAAAGTATAAACCTTATAAATTTTCCTAGTGAGATTTTTGGTGCATAGTGCGTGCAACCGTTCATGAATTAGGGATTAAATCGTAAATTTTTGAATACTACGCCCTCGAAATTAGGTATTTGGAAGATTTCCATCAGTGTCAATTAGTGCCTCATGTGACAAAGTGCCTCATAAATTGTAAGTACGTTTTTGTTAAGTTCACTCAATAGTTTTCGGGCTTGCATGAAAAAATAAAATCCGTGGCGCCCAACTATCTTTTCGAAATTTTAACTTTAACAATTATAATTGTGTGTTAATGTCTGAGTATCTAAATGAGTTGATTCCAGGTGTCTGAGTATATAAATGAGTTTTGACTCCAGGTATACTCCCCGGATTTTGTTCATATTTATAAATTACCTTTGGTAACTATAAAAAAATTCCATGTTATTAGTTTAGTTATTTTTCATGCCGTTGATTGCGTATTGGAATATCGTATACTTTAAAGAACTCTTGTTTTTGACATCGATGTATTTTTATGTACCACGGTCTCAGGGTCATGAATTTTATTGTTATAATATCGGATTAGTTTAAGATTGTTTGTTTCTCTTTAATTCACTTTTCCCTCACCCCTGCTGTTGAGCTAGCTAGGGCCGTTTAGATACAAACGTTCTTAAAAAAATTTAGAGTAAAAATTATAAGTTATTTCACAGTTAAATTCTACGGCTACTTCTCTGCAACTACTAGCCTCATCATCGAATAACCTTATTATATCGATTTCTTCACTTACATGGAGATATACTTTACGATTCCAAACTAAGAACTTTACCAGCAGAACTCAAAAATTTGTCAGATTGACGTTTAATTTAATAGTTTTGTTTATATTGTTACATGGCCTATGTTCATTTAACAACTTTATAAAATAACTGATATTAATTTATATTTAGCATGATTTGTATAGAATTTTGATTTAGTTTTTGTAAGTGAGACTACTTCAAACTAACAGAATTTTCTTTGAACTGCAAAATTTCTTCACATTCTTTATATAGTTATTTTTGTATCTTAGGAACTCAGTGTTTTTTACACTAAATTCTGTACTTCTGTTACAACTTCAGATCACCAATTACCTCTACCATACCTGCAATACATTTACATTTACTTAAATTTCCATTTGTTTCCTTTGTTTACTCTGTACAACACGTAGTTACTTTATTTACCTCTGAAACTTCTTTCAGGCACACCTGTTTATAGTGTATGATGTATAATGTATTTGCTGGATCATCGCAATACAGTTTGAAAACAATTTACGTTATTTGGACAGTTCGTAATTATTAGGCTATTTACTGTAAAATATTTATATTGAATACTAAAGATTTATTTATCGATTTTATATTAATTTTGTAATTTGGTTGTGGAATGAAACCTAACTAAAAAAGGAATCCGAATATGGTACACTCCTACATTAATTAAGTCGCTCATCAATGGATGGGGTGGAGCTTGTAAAATACTACAGTTTTCATTTTGTTTAGGAAATATATAATTTTTAGTTTATACATTGGTACCATAATTAAGATTGTAAGATAAAAAAGTTTACTTTAATAGCTAAATATCCAAAGTAGCTATTTGCCTTCCAAATCTGGACTGATTGACAATACACAAGCAGTCCATATTTACACCTAGATGTACTGTGTCGAATGGTAATCTGTAAAGAAAAGAAATTAGAATAGCCAGCGAAATGTTCCTTGTCTGTATGTATGTGTTTCTGGGGGACATAGGGGCAGCAAGCTACCCACAAGTGGCCCCCCTGACTCTGCATCATCGCCATGGAATCGCTGCTATATTACCTCGGGGTAGTCTCCATCACTTCCGCCATATCTCTTCATCCACCAACCTCATAACTATTCAGGGGTTCGGGGCTTTTCTCTTCGCTTCCCAATATCTCTCTCTCTCTACGTGTTCCGCTATCCTCTTGTCCTCAATAACGTGTCTCTGTAGTCCGATACAACTATCTATGTGCTCTCGTTCCTTAACATGGCTATCACTGAAAGAAATTTTACTATATATTTTTTGTTTCTGAAAATAGTAGAAATTTTTGATATACAAAGTCAGACTTGGCAAGCCGTTCCTTGAAACAAGATTCATCATCGAAAGTTGAAAGAGCAGAAAATGTATAGTTATTAAAAATTAAAACTTTTTATAATGCAATATAGTTAAAAACGCATTTTCTATACCAAATAAGTTTTATATTCGTAGAAAACAAATAAATCTTTCATGTAACGACTACACCAAATAAATGAGACTGAATGAAACATTGTCTGAAATGAAAGCCAGCTTCCCAATGATCTAAATATTTCAAATTTGACACATACAGAGAAAAGAGTTTCAAAATAAAGGAAAAATTCCAGGTCCATTAACGTTCTAACTTCAGGGTGAAATATATAAAGAGAATTGAAAAACATTTCTTTGATGGGCAATACTAGGTTAATCAGCTGCTTTGTCATGGAAAAATATGAAAGTATAATATTTGACGTTGAGATAAATTTTAAATGATTTTAAGCTCACCGAAGCTCAGAAGTTCATTATCATCTGGTGGAGCTGCAAGTGTACGTACACAGGACACCCTTTCCTTAGAGTATGAAGCTCCCGGTTTTTAACAATCCTCTACTGGTCGTAAACTTGCGTCCTCAAATGACTGCCAACTTTGTGCATTGGGCTAACCGTCATTCTCAGCATGTTTACTCTCCCCATGTCGAGTACGGCTAGTGTAGAGGACGTCAACCAACCAGGTGTCATCAAACCCTGTAGTTGGAGTTTTCTACGTTCACAATACACAAGCAGGCCATATTTCCTTCTGGGTGTATAGTGTTGAATGGCAATCTGTAAAGAAAGGAAATTAGAATAGCCAACAAAATATTCCTTGTTTGTATGTATGTATGTTTCGTTTTGGGGGACGTAGGGGTAGCAAACTATCCATAAGTGGCCCCCCTGACTCTGTATCATCGCCATGGAATCGCTCCTAAATTACTTCGGGGTAGTCTCCATCATTTCCGCCATTTCTGTTCATCCACCAACCCCATAACTATTTAGTGGTTCAAGGCTTTCCTCTTCGATTACTATTATCTCTCCCTGCGTATTCCCCTATTCTCTTGTCCTCAGTAATGTGTCTCATGTAGTCCGATACAACTATGCATGTGCTCTAATTCCTTAACATTACTTTCGCTGAAAGAAATTTCACTATATATTTTTTGTTTCTGAAAGTAGTATACTTTTTTGATATACTAGTCAGACTTGCGTGAAGCCGTTTCTTAAAAAGATTCATCATCGAAAGTAGAAAGAGCAAAAATTTAGCTTTATTAAAAAAAAATTTTTATATACATTTATTTAACGTCGGCCTATTTCCGCCACTGAGGCCTAACACCGACGTCTGTAGACGAGCTACCCCCAACCAGGAATTTTGCCGAACCTCTTCCCTTAAGAAGAGTAGGGATCTTTTACTTGCCTAACATTTAATAGACAAGGGACCGACTGCTTTACATCCCCTCCGAAGGATGGTATATCTCATATACAACCGTCACCTAAGGTTGTATAGCTTCCGCGCATACACTGATATACAAGCCGCTGGAAGATGTTTGAGGCGAGGACGCGGTTTCCGTTGGAATGGTCACCCATCCAAGTACTAACTGCGCCTGTCGTTGCTTTACATCGCATACCGAAGTATGTACATAGTAAAGACGAACCTACGCTCGCCCCTTATTAAAAATTAAAACCTTTTATAATGCAATATAGTTAAAACACATTTTCTAAACCAAATATGTTCTATTTTTGTAGAAAACAAATAAAACCTTCATGTAGCGACTACACGAAGTAAGTGAGCCTGAATCAAACATTGTCTGAAATGAAAGCCAGCTACCAAATGAGCTAAATATGTCAAATTTGACACACATGTAGAAAATGGTTTCAAAATAAAGGAACAAGTCCAGGTCCCTTAACATTCTAACTGCGGGGTGGGATATATAAATAGAATTGAAAAACTTTCTTTAATGGGCAAGACTGGGTTAATCAGCTACTTTGCCATGGAAAAGATAAAGGTATAATATTTGACATTGAGATAAATTTTAAATGTTTTTATTCTCACCGAAGCTCACTAGTTCCATATCATCTGGAGGAGCTGCAAGTGTACGTGAACAGGACACCCTTCCCTTAGGGTATGAAGCTCCCGGCTTTCAACAATCCTCTACTGGTCGTAAACTTGCGTCCTCAAATGATTGCCAACTTTGTGCATTGGGCTAACCATCATTCTCAGCATGTTTACTCTCCCCATGTCGAGTACGGCTAGTGTAGAGGACGCCAACCAACCAGGTGCCATCAAACCCTGTAGTTAGAGTTTTCCACGTTCATAATACACAAGCAGGCCATATTTCCTTCTGGCTGTATAGTGTTGAATGGTAATCTGTAAAAAAAGAAATTAGAGTAGCCAGCGAAATATTCCTTGTATATATGTATGTATATTTCCTATTAGAGGACGTAGGGGCAGCAAGCTACCCAAAAGTGACTCGCCTGATTCTGTATCACCGCCCTGGAACGGCTCATGCATACTTCAGGATGGTCTCTATCATTTCCGCAATTTTTCTTCATCCACTAACCCCATAATTGTTTAGGGGTTCAGGGCTTTTCTCTTCGCTTTCTATTATCTCTCACTACGCGTTCAGCTATTCTCTTGTCCTCAATAATTTGTCTCATGTAGTCCGATACAACTATCCATGTGCTCTCGTTCCTTAACATGGCTCTCACTGAAAGAAATTTTAATATGTATTTTTTTATTTCTGAAAGTATTAGAAATTTTTGATATACTAGTCAGTCTTGGCAAGCCGTTCCTTAAAAGAAGATTCATCATCGAAAGTTGAAAGAGCAAAAAATGTATTCTGATTAAAAACTAAATTTTTTTATAATGCAATATTATAGTTAAAAATGCATTTTCTAAACCAAATAAGTTCCATTTTCAAAAAAATATATAGATAAAACTTTCATGTAGCGACTACGCCAAATAAATGAGACTGGATGAAATAACATTGACTGAAATGGAAGCCAGCTTCCCAATGAGCTAAATATTTCAAATTTGACACATATATTCAAGAGAGTTATAAAGAGAAATACGTTTTAAATTTTTTTAAGCTCACCGAAGATCACTAGTTCCATATCATCTGGAGGAGCTGCAAGTGTACGTGCACAGGACACCTTTCCCTTAGGGTATGAAGCTCCCGGCTTTCAACAATCCTCTACTGGTCGTAAACTTGCGTCCTCAAATGATTGCCAACTTTGTGCATTGGGCTAACCATCATTCTCAGCATGTTTACTCTCCCCATGTATGTATGTATGTATGTTTCCTTTTGGATGACGTAGGGGCAGCAAGCTACACACAAGTGGCCCGCCTGATTCTGTATCACCGCCCTGGAATTGCTCTTGCATACTTCAGGATGGTCTCTATCATTTCTGCAATTTTTCTTCATCCACCAACCCCATAATTGTTTAGGGGTTCAGGGCTTTTCTCTTCTCTTTCTATTATCTCTCACTACGTGTTCCGCTATTCTCTTGTCCTCAGTAATTTGTCTCATGTAGTCCGATACAACTATACACGTGCTTTCGTTACTTAACATGGCTCTCGCTGAAAAGATTTTAATATATGTATATTTTTTTTTCTGAAAGTAGTAGAACTTTTTGATATACTAGTCAGACTTGGCAAATCGTTCCTTAAAAAAAGATTCATCATCGAAAGTTGAAACAGCAAAAAATGTATCCTTATTAATAATTAAAATATATTATAATGCAATATTATAGTTAAAAATGCATTTTCTAAACCAAATAAGTTCCATTTTCATAGAAAACAAATAAAACTTTCATGTAGCGACTACGCCACATAAATGAGACTGAATGAAACAACGTTGTTTGAAATGAAAGCCAGCTTCCCAATGAGCTAAATATTTCAAATTTGACACATATATAGAAAGGAGTTATAAAGAGAGATAAATTTTAAATGTTTTTAAGCTCACCCAAGCTCACTAGTTCCACATCATCTGGAGGAGCTGCAAGTGTACGTGAACAGGACACCCTTCCCTAAGGGTATGAAGCTCCCGGCTTTTAACAATCCTCTACTGGTCGTAAACTTGCGTCCTCAAATGATTGCCAACTTTGTGCATTGGGCTAACCATCATTCTCAGCATGTTTACTCTCCCCATGTCGAGTACGGCTAGTGTAGAAGACGCCAACCAGCCAGGTGCCATCAAACCCTGTAGTTGAAGTTTTCCACGCTCACAGTATAAAAGCAGGCCATATTTCCTTCTGGGTGTATAGTGTTGAATGGTAATCTGTAAAAAAAGAAATTAGAGTAGCCATCGAAATATTCCTTGTATGTATGCATGTATGTATGTATATTTTCTTTTGGAGGATGTAGGGGCAGCAAGCTACCCACAAGTGGCCCGCCTGATTCTGTATCACCGCCCTGGAACTGCTCTTTCATACTTCAGGATGGTCTCTATCATTTCCGCAATTTTTCTTCATCCACCAACCCCATAATTATTTAGGGGTTCAGGGCTTTTCTCTTCGCTTTCTATTATCTCTCACTACATGTTCCGCTATTCTGTTGTCCTCAATAATTTGTCTCGTGTAGTCCGATACAACTATACATGTGCTCCCGTTCCTTAACATGGCTCTCACTGAAAGAAATTTTAATATATATTTTTTTATTTCTGAAAGTAGTAGAAATTTTTTATATACTAGTCAGTCTTGGCAAGCCGTTCCTTAAAAAAAGGTTAATCATCGAAAGTTGAAAGAGCAAAAAATGTTTTCTGATTAAAAATTAAAAAAATTTATAATGCAATATTATAGTTAAAAATGCATTTTCTAAACCAAATAAGTTCCATTTTCATAGAAAACAAATAAAACTTTCATGTAGCGACTACGCCACATAAATGAGACTGAATGAAACAACATTGTCTGAAATGGAAGCCAGCTTCTCAATGAGGTAAGTATTTCAAATTTGACACATATATAGAAGAGAGTTATAAAGAGAGATATATTTTAAATGTTTTTAAGCTCACCGAAGCTCACTAGTTCCATATCGTCTGGAGGAGCTGCAAGTGTATGTGCACAGGACACCCTTCCCTTAGGGTATGAAGCTCCCGGCTTTTAACAATCCTCTACTGGTCGTAAACTTGCGTCCTCAAGTGATTGCCAACTTTGTGCATTGGGCTAACCATCATTCTCAGCATGTTTACTCTCCCCATGTTGAGTACGGCTAGTGTAGAGAACGCCAACCAGCCAGGTGCCATCAAACCCTGTAGTTGGAGTTTTCCACGCCCACAATACACAAGCAGGCCATATTTCCTTCTGGGTGCATAGTGTTGAATGGTAATCTGTAAAAAAAGAAATTAGAGTAGCCAGCGAAATATTTCTTGTATGTATGTATGTATGTATGTATGTATTTATATTTCCTTTTGGAAGATGTAGGGGCAGCAAGCTACCCACAAGTAGCCCGCCTGATTTTGTATCACCGCCCTGGAACTGCTCTTGTATACTTCAGGATGGTCTCTATCATTTCCGCAATTTTTCTTCGTCCACCAACCCCATAATTGTTTAGGGGTTCAGGCCTTTTCTCTTCGCTTTCTATTATCTCTCACTACATGTTCCGCTATTCTGTTGTCCTCAATAATTTGTCTCATGTAGTCCGATACGACTATACATGTGCTCTCGTTCCTTAACATGGCTCTCACTGAAAGAAATTTTAATTTATATTTTTTTATTTCTGAAAGTAGCAGAAATTTTTTATATACTAGTCAGTCTTGGCAAACCGTTCCTTAAAAAAAGATTAATCATCGAAAGCTGAAAGAGCAAAAAATGTATTCTGATTAAAAATTAAAAAATTTTATAATGCAATATTATAATTAAAAATGCATTTTCTAAACCAAATAAGTTCCATTTTCAAAAAAATATATATATAAAACTTTCATGTAGCGACTACGCCAAATAAATGAGACTGGATGAAACAACATTGACTGAAATGGAAGCCAGCTTCCCAATGAGCTAAATATTTCAAATTTGACACATATATTGAAGAGAGTTATAAAGAGAGATGAATTTTAAATTGTTTTAAGCTCACCGAAGCTCACTAGTTCCATATCATCTGGAGGAGCTGCAAGTGTACGTGCACAGGACACTCTTCCCTTAGGGTATGAAGCTCCCGGCTTTTAACAATCCTCTACTGGTCGTAAACTTGCGTCCTCAAATGATTGCCAACTTTGTGCATTGGGCTAACCATCATTCTCAGCATGTTTACTCTCCCCATGTCGAGTACAGCTAGTGTAGAGGACGCCAACCAACCAGGTGCCATCAAACCCTGTAGTTGGAGTTTTCCACGTTCACAATACACAAGCAGGCCATATTTTTTTCTGGGTGTATATTGTTGAATGGTAACCTGTAAAATAAGGAATTAGAGTAGCCAGCGAAATATTCCTTGTATGTATGTATGTATGTATGTATGTATGTATGTATGTATGTATGTATGTATGTATGTATGTATGTATGTATGTATGTATATTTCTTTTTTGGAGGACGTAGGGGCAGCAAGCTACCCACAAGTGGCCCGCCTGACTCTTTATCACCGCCCTGGAACTGCTCTTGCATACTTCAGTATGCTCTCTATTATTTCCGCGATTTTCCTTCATCTACCTACCTCATGATTGTTTACGGCTTCAGGCATTTTCGCTTCGCTTTCTAATATCTCTCACTACGTGTTCCGCTATTCTCTTGTCCTCAATAATTTTTCTCATATAGTCCGATACAACTATCCATGTGCTTTCGTTCCTTAACATGGCTCTCACTGAAAAAATATTAATATATTTTTTATATTTCTGAAAGTAGTAGAAATTTTTGATATACTAGTTGGTCTTGGCAAGCCGTTCCTTAAAAGAAGATTCATCATCGAAAATTGAAAGAACAAAAAATGTATTCTGATTAAAAATTAATTTTTTTTATAATGCAATATTATAGTTAAAAATGCATTTTCTAAACCAAATAAGTTCCATTTTCAAAAAAATATATATATAAAGCTTTCATGTAGCGACTACGCCAAATAAATGAGACTGGATGAAACAACATTGACTGAAATGGAAGCCAGCTTCCCAATGAGCTAAATATTTCAAATTTGACACATACATAGAAAAGAGTTCCAAAATAAAGGAAAAATTCCAGGTCCTTTAACGTTCTAACTTCAGGGTGAAAAATATAAAGAGAATTAAAAAACATTTTTTGATCGGCAATACTAGGTTAATCAGCCGCTTTGTCATGAAAAAATATGAAGGTATACTATTTGACATTGAGATAAATTTTAAATGATTTTAAGCTCACCCAAGCTCACTAGTTCCATATCATCTGGAGGAGCTGCTAGTGTACGTAAACAGGACACCCTTCCCTTAGGGTATGAAGCTCCCGGCTTTCAACAATCCTCTACTGGTCGTAAACTTGCGTCCTCAAATGATTGCCAACTTTGTGCATTGGGCTAACCATCATTCTCAGCATGTTTACTCTCCCCATGTCGAGTACGGCTAGTGTAGAGGACGCCAACCAACCAGGTGCCATCAAACCCTGTAGTTGGAGTTTTCCACGTTCACAATACACAAGCAGGCCATATTTCCTTCTGGGTGTATAGTGTTGAGTTGAATGGTAATCTGTAAAAAAAAAGGAATTAGAGTAGCCAGCGAAATATTCCTTGTATGTATGTATGTATGTATGTGTGTTTTCTTCTGGATGACGTAGGAGCAGCAAGTTACCCACAAGTGGCCCGCCTGATTCTGTATCACCGCCCTGGAACTGCTCTTGCATACTTCAGGTGGTCTCTATCATTTCCGCAATTTTTCTTCATCCACCAACCCCATAATTGTTTAGGGGTTCAGGACTTTTCTCTTCGCTTTCTATTATTTCTCATTACGTGTTCCGCTATTCTCTTGTCCTCAATAATTTGTCTCCTGTAGTCCGATGCAACTATACATGTGCTCTCGTTCCTTAACATGGCTCTCACTGAAAGAAATTTTAATATGTATTTTTTTATTTCTGAAAGTAGTAGAAATTTTTGAGATACTAGTCAGATTTGGCAAGCCGTTCCTTAAAAAAAGATTCATCATCGAAAGTTGAAAGAGCAAAAAATGTATTCTGATTAAAAACTAAATTTTTTTATAATGCAATATTATAGTTAAAAATGCATTTTCTAAACCAAATAAGTTCCATTTTCATAGAAAACAAACAAAACTTTCATGTAGCGACTACGCCAAATAAATGAGACTGAATGAAACAACATTGTCTGAAATGAAAGCCAGCTTCCCAATGAGCTAAATAATCCAAATTTGACACATATATAGGAAGAAGTTATAAAGAGAGATAAATTTTAAATGTTTTTAAAAACATTAACTTAAGCTCACCGAAGCTCACTAGTTCCATATCATCTGGAGGAGCTGCAAGTGTACGTGCACAGGACACCCTTCCCTTAGGGTATGAAGCTCCCGGCATTTAACAATCCTCTACTGGTCGTAAACTTGCGTCCTCAAATGACTGCCAACTTTGTACATCGGACGAACCGTCATTCTCAGCACGTTTACTCTCCCCATGTCGAGTACGGCTAGCGTAGAGGACGTCAACCAGATGCCATCAAACCCTGTAGTTGGAGTTTTCTATGTACACAATACACAAGCAGGTCATATTTCCATTTGGGTGCACTGTGTTGAATGGTAATCTGTAAAGATAGGAAATTAGAATAGCCAACATAATGTTCTCTGTTTGCGTGTATGTTTCGTGTTGGGGGACGTAGGGGCAGCAAGCTATCCACAAGTGGCACCCCTGAGTCTGTATCACCACCATGAAACCGCTCCTACATTACCTCGGGGTAGTTTCCATCATTTCCGCTATGTCTCTTCATCCACCAATTTCATAACTATTTAGGTTTCGGGTCCTTTCTCTTCGCTTTCTATTATATCTCTCTACGTGCTCTGCTATTCTCTTATCCTCAATAATGTGTCTCATGTAGTCCGATACAACTATCCTTGTGCTCTTGTTCCTTAACATGGCTATCACTGAAAGAAATTTCACTATATATTTTTTTTGTTTCTGAAAGTAGTAGACATTTTTGATATACTAGTTAGACTATACGATCTATACTGTGAGATCCTCGGGTAATTACTATTACATTCATAGTCCACATTTCTTCATGGTTGAACAACATATAGGTAAATTTTATTTATTAATTATTTCAATTTTAATCATTTTCAATTATTTTATTAATGTGCTTTCACTTAAAAAAAAAACTCAAATCAATTTCTTTAATTTTATGTAACTAAAATTCTACATATGACCACATGGTAATAAAATATTTGTTTTCTATTTCTTTTGACAATTTAGTTCGTAAGCCGCATTTTGCAATTATCTAAATCTAGCAATTATTTACATTTTTGTAATTAGAAAATTTGTAATTATCTACTATTTAGCAATTATCTAAATTTTGAAACTTTTGTAATTTTCTAATAATTATATAATTGCCTAGCGCTCTAGCTGCTTACCTACATAATAATATTGTATATATTAGGTTTGATCTTATTTTTTTGGCTTATGCTAATGGGCTCAAGCCTTTCATTTTTTTTAAATAATTGTTATTAATTAATATCTGATGGCTATCTAAATAACCAAGAATCCACAATACTATATTAGAAGTCATTCTATAATTTTTCAAATCGAGCTTATCCTTTGGAATCAGATGCTGTATAGCGATAGACTAAATTGCAGAAAACGTTTAGATTTGCTGAGAGACAATTGAATTTGGATGCTGCACCAGGACGTACACACCCAGTTTACAATTATTAAACTACATTGGTATTATATCTTCCATTAATTTTTTTGTAGAGTCGAGGCAAGAATTCAAGCGATGCACGTAACGAGTGATCTCATTAAAGAAATGTTAATACTAACATAATTTTTAATCATTAATTACGTTAAAAAGTGTAATTCTTGACACCCAGTTATTAACCTTTTTTCAGACATAGGTACAGTTTAATGGGTCTTCATGATTCATAGCAGTATTGTTTTATTTATTGAATCGATCTGTGACGTGCATCGCTTGAATTCTTGCATCGACCATACTAAACTATTCATATAGGTCAAAATTATATTTTAATAAATTTATATATTTTTTAAGATTTAATTTTAAATATCACTTTCTCGAAATTACTTCCTAAATTTCTGTTGTAAACTTTGATTATTTTAAATACATTTTATCGTTGATTTTAACTATTTCTTTCCCTCGCCAACAAATTTCAGTCTCATCTAGACTGGTTTTAAGGGAGGAAGACACAAATCAAATTCTCTACTTATAGGTGGTGCCCACTTAACATCAAATATTTCATTGTCTCTTTTCCGCAAACAGAACAGTGTGCATCGAGAAGTGAAAGCGTACGGACGTACACCGAGCCATCAGAGTGCACAGTGAAGTGGAAGCCCCACAGACAGTGACGTCGATAGTGTTGAAGAGGAAGTTCACACGTCTTTTTCAAGACACCATTTTCTGTTATTAATCATAACTTTTTCCCATAATAATATAGGTATTCCCTTACAGGAAACCGACAACGACGTTACCGTGGAGGACGGTAACATGGAGTACAGTGAAGACGAAACGTCCCAGAGCGGTAGCTCCCGAGGGGGCCCCCCAACCCCAAGGGACGACAAGGAGACGATAAAACGTCTCACAGAGGAGAACAATGCTCTCAAGAAGAAAATTGACGAGCTCACCGAAAGGTTGGAGCAGATGCAGAGGGAACAGAAGTCCCAGCATGAAGAGCTTCTGCGTGCGATTCGGGGAGAATCGCAAACACGAAAAAGAAAAAATCCGCCCGCTACCAACACGGACTCGGACGAAGAGGCCCCTAAGGCGGCAAAGAAGGTGGCTGAAGAGCCCCTCAAGTGCCCCCCGAGTTCGAGTCACCTAGACAGAGCAAATCGGGATCCAGAGCCCCCCAGCAGGAGGCTAGCGTCCCCCAACAAGAAACCCGGAAAGAGGAGACCGAGGCCCCTCAAACAAGGACAAGAAGCCAGCGTGTACCCCCGGTAGTGCTGCGAAACAAAGAGACGTGGACAACGGTGAGCCGTCGTTTAACCGAAACCGGTATAAACTTCAACAAGGCCAAAGTTACCGGGGAGGGAATCTCCATCGAGCCCGCGACGTCCGAGGACTATCGGAGGATGACAAGGATGTTCGCAAATGAAAAGAGGGAGTACCACACGTATGCCCTGCCAGAGGAAAGGCAGCTACGTGTGGTCATTCGAGGGATCCCGAGCGGCGTTACCTGCAAAGAGGTGGCAGAAGACCTCCAGGACCAAGGATTCGCACCTACCGCGGTCCAGCGAATGATGTCAAGACGGACAAAACAGGAGGTGCCCCTCATGCTTGTCCTAGTCCCACAGGACCAGGACAAGATACTCCAAGTAACGAGGTGCTGTTCTCTAGTTGTAAGGACTGAGAGACAGCGAGCCAAGGTAGCGGCATCCCAATGCCACCGCTGCCAGCGTTTCGGCCACGGCCAATCCAGGTGCACCGCGCAGCCGAAATGCGTGAAGTGCGGCGAGGCACACCGGACGACTGACTGCAAGAAGAAGGCAGACGAACCGGCCAAGTGTGCGAACTGCCAAGGGGCCCACCCGGCCAGCTACAAGGGGTGTCCAAAATACCCCAAGCAATCAGCCAGCGCCACTCAAAGGCCGGTACAGAGGCCGACGACGACCTCAACAAAGAAGGGCGGCGTAGCGCCAGGCACTAGCTACGCAAAAGTAGCCCAGAGCAAGGCAGGACAGAACACCGTCCCTGCCTCAAAACAACAAGCATCGCCAGAGGCCAAAAACCTCACAGCGGTGCTAGCACAGATGCAACAAATGTGCTCAGCGATGAGTGCATTTTTTGCTCAAATGCCAAACTTTACTAATCTGTAATGCCTTTACAGATTAAACCGGAATTCCTGCAGATGGCGGCCTGGAATGTAAACGGCCTGCAACAAAGGAGACTTGAAGTCGAAGAGCTCCTGACCAGGTACGATATAGACGTCATGGCACTGCAGGAAACCAAGATGACCCCAGCCAAGGAGATCAACTTCCCAGGATACCACACGTACAGGATGGACTGGGTAAACATACCTCGGCGACCCGCAAGAGGAGTGGCTCTACTCGTTAAAAAGACCATAGCCCACCATCCGACGGTACTACCTGAGCTAGAAAATATGAATGCCACCGCCGTAGTAGTGTCCACAGCACGAAACGGCGACGTCCAAGTGGTTTCATGTTACCAGCCACCCCACAGCACGCTAACCGAGGGGGATCTGGACGCAATTCTACCCGCTAGGACACAGGTCGTCGCAATTGGCGATTTTAACGCCAAATCCCAGCAATGGAACAGCGGCGTAACCAACACTCGAGGACGAGAACTGCTGCGGTTCCTGGGACAGCACGCCGGCGAACTGCTGGTGGTAGGACCAGTCCAGCCCACCTTTGACAACGGTAGAAACAGGCCAGACGTACTGGACATAGCCATCCTAAAGGAGATGACCCTCGAAGCGGAGATCTCCACCAGAACGGAGGGATCTACTGAGCACAACCCGATCTTCCTAACTCTAGGAGGACAGGCGGGTGACGACAACGCTACCTTCACGAAGCGACGAACGGACTGGGAATCGTACCGGCTGCACCTGCAGCAGTACATTGCACAAATTCCCAGGCTAGATACCGTGGGGGACGTTGAGAGGGCCGTCATTACCCTAGAGGAGCAGATCCTGGGAGCAATAAGGGCCAGCACGACAGAAACAGAAGTAAGAAGACACCCAGCACCGATGGCGAACCTACCGGAGGTCACCAGGCAGCTGATAAGGGATAGAAGAAGCGCCAAGAGACGGGCTCAGAGGACGAGACTCCCCGCCGACAGAAGGGAGCATAACGTCCTCAGCCGAAGAGTGAAAGCCGCCCTCCAAGAACACCGTCAGGAGGGGTGGCAACGCCACCTTGAGTCACTCGATCCACAGGACAGAAGTATGTGGAATACACAACGTGCCCTGCGAAACCGGAGGAAACCTATACCCCCGATTCACGGAGAACGAGGGATCGTCTACACTAACCAGGAAAAAGCCGAGGCGTTTGCCGACAGCTTAGAACTGCAGTGTAGAGAGAACGAGCTCGATGACGAGGACGAGGACTGGGTGGACGATGTCGAGCGCAGAGTACGTAGGATCCACCGCCTGCCTGATGACGACCACATCCGCCCGACTACCCCCGAGGAAGTCAAGGAAATCCTTAGGAGCCTAAAGCCGAGAAAGGCTCCGGGATGTGACAAGATAGGAAACATCGCTCTCAAAAAGCTACCCAGGAAAGGAGTAGCGGCGCTAGTCAACATCGTAAACGCGATGTTAAGGTTACGGCATTTTCCAGCCAGGTGGAAAAAGGCCAACGTCATTATGATCCCTAAACCAGGGAAAGAACTAATTTTCCCGTGTTCTTACAGGCCCATCAGCCTCCTCCCAGCCATGAGCAAGGTTGCAGAACGGGTCATCTTGAAGAGGCTCACAGAAAAGACAGAAGAGCTGAATATCATCCCAGATGAACAGTTCGCGTACCGAACAGGACATTCCACCGAACTCCAAGTACTTCGCCTCACCGAGGAGATTACTAAGGGGTTCAACCAGCGGCAAGTCACCGCGGCGCTGTTCCTAGATGTTGCCAAAGCGTTCGACAGGGTCTGGCACGACGGCCTCCTAGCTAAAATGATGAGTATGGGTTACCCCATCGAACTCGTCAAACTAGTGAGGTCCTACCTGCACCGCAGACAGCTAAGGGTCAAAATCTCGGACCAACTCTCCACTTACAGGACCGTGGAGGCGGGAGTCCCGCAAGGTTCGGTGCTGTTACCGCACCTGTTCGCTATCTACACCTCAGACCTCCCCAGGACCGACCACACAGCCCTGGCCCTGTATGCAGACGACACAGCAATAATTGCCAGATCCTGGAAAGCCAGGAACGCAACCAGAAAACTCCAGGAAATGGCCACACTCCTGGAAGAATGGTGCACGAAGTGGAAAGTCGCCGTCAACGCCGACAAAAGCCAAGCCATACTCTTCAGACGAGTGTGGAAAGAAATTCCCACAGGACACGTCTCCATGAACGGCGAGGACATCCAATGGCACGATACCGTCAAATACCTTGGCGTGGTCATGGACAAAAGCCTAACGTGGAGACAGAACACGGACGCTATTACAGCCAAGGCGCGGCGCACAAGAGCCCTCATCTACCCGATGATGCTAAACGGTAGCCGTCTCAACCTGAGGAATAAGCTCACGCTTATCAAAACCCTCATCAGGCCGCAGCTGACGTACGCCTCGGTAGCATGGGGTTACCAGGCAAAGTCCTACATGAAGAAAATCCAGGCAGTGGAAAACATCGCCCTCAGGACGGCGGTCGACGCACCATGGTACGTGAGAAACGCAGATATCGTCAGAGACCTGGAGTACACCACGGTCACTGAAGTCATCCGGGAACGAGCGAAGAAGCTGTACGCCCAAGCAGAGGAGCACGGGAACCCGCTAATCAGACAGGCCACTGATTACGACCCTGCCGACGCCCCGAGGCACAAACGGCCGAGGGTACAGCTTCTGGACAACGGGTGAGTATAACTTATTTCCCGCTAACCGATCTGTTTCAGATACCCCAGGACGGACCACCACTACCAGAGACATGACGTTTTTCTACCCAAACCCAACCTCCTTGCGGGCGTCGGACAACATACCGTCCAATGCCCGTTGTCCTACCTGCTCCGTGGAGCCCGAAAGTGCTAAAAAAAGCACTTAGGGTCTCCACACTCCCGAGCTACACAGCTCATATCCTTACCTTTCCGATGATCCGGGGTAGGACACACCTTTACTGTGTCCTACGTACCGGCAGTCAATCCCAGCCAAAACTTCCTAAAACCCAACTAGACCGATGACTACCCACGGGGGTGACAAGCTGGCGAAGAAAGAAAATATCAAGACAAGAAGAGCGCCAGAAGAGACCTCTGCCAGCGAGGTTGAAGAGCCAGGACCAGGGGAGGTCCGCAGAAAATACCACGACACATCTCGCATTTGCGGGCTGGGTCTGGTAGAAGTAAGCGGGCCCACCTATCACGAAGGCCGGTCCGGGTCTACAGAGATAATCTAGGAGCAAAGAGTAGTAGTCCTACTCGGCCCTAGTTATCGAGACCGTCATCAAGCCAATGGATATTGGCGCGCAAACAGAACAAAATTTGTTCTATATACCACACACACCTCTCACCTCTCTTGTAAGTTCTCTGAACCTACGACCATTTGCCCTGGCTTAAACCAGTTAGTCATTCGCATTTGTTGTTTGTTTATTTGCCATTCTAACAAAAGGAATAATAAACTGGTAACAACATAACCACAATTGTAACCATGTGTTGACTTGCGTAATAATGTTTAAAAAAAGTAAAAACGCGAATTTCGTAGCGAAACTTGGTATTGTGCCTCAAAATTAGATTCTGAACAACTTCTTGCCGCATTTGAGGAGCTGCCGTTGTCTCAGTTGGTTAATTAAATTTAATGGGCGAGGAAATATAACACAAAAATAGCCCCAACCTTCAATTATTTTTGCAGTAAGTCGGATTGATATGGGGTTTTTTGCTTTCGCTTCGTTGACTCTTCTAAAAACTTTGTGCCATATTTTGGTCTTGTACTTTTTTGAAATTGCATTGCTGCATCGAAAAGTGCATTCTTATAAGTGCATCTTTTCAAGTGATGACGAAAAAATTCATATCTTCCACAAAAAACACTCGAATCATACGAAGTTCAGTACCCGAGGTTTTTTTGTGTCGCTGGATCTGAATGTGATATCTAAATGAGCCCCTTGTGCACCTGGAGGTCAGCATGGCACCAGGAATGTCATCACCTGGTGTTCCCTGTAAACTCATGGAAAATTGATCGAAACTCGTTACCCCGGGGTTTTTCGGGTCGCTTGTCTCGGATTTGACATCGGCAACCTCTCCTGGAGGACCTGCTGCGCGTGACCTGGCTAATAACGTCATCTCCTGGACTTTTACTAAAATTACTTATCAAATCGACCGAAACTCGTTACCCGGGAGTTTTTCGGGTCGCTTGTCTCGAATTTGACATCGGCAACCTCTTTTAAAGTAAAGAAGTTCCAAGTAATAACTAATAATTATCATGAAATTCTTATACAAAACTTATACAAAATGGGCATGTCCTCTGTTTTTCAATGAACTTACTTCATCACCAGAGTTGGAATAGTTAATTCAATCAACTATTCGAGGTATGGTGAAAATGAAAGGTATGGGTACAAATATATGCAGGCACAATTTCAAAAATATCTGAACTTTATATTTTATTTTGATTTTTTGTAACAATCACCTAATGATGATACTGTTCAGACCGAAACCAAAATATCTCTGAAGCCAATGACACAATAAAATGAATCGATAAACACCAATTGGTACACAAAAAACATGAAATTAGAAAAAAAATATCCATCTGATGCTGATACTTTTCAAACCAAAACCAAAATATGTCAGAAGCCAATGGCACAATAAAATGAATCGTTAATCACCAATCGATAGACAAAAAACATGAAATTAGAAAAAAATAAACCACCTGATAATGTTAGTTTTCAGACCGAAACCAAAATATCTCAGAAAGCAATAACACAATAAAATGAATCGATAATTACAAATTAGTAAATAAAAACACGAAAAAATACACAAAATATAGAGAAATCGTTGAGAAAACTGTCAAAAAAGGAAAAACACGTGCACGGTTCCATAGAACTTCAGTAAAACTCCAGTAGATTACAAAAAAAATGCATAATATAATAATATATATTTAGACATTAATCAACAGTCGTGTTATATTAGAGTATTTAAACGTTATCTACTAAATTATAATTCGTTATTTTCACATATTTACATATTTCTTACATATTTACATCGCTTTTGTAATACAAGCGCAGCTCCCTGTTTTTCACTAATGGGCTGATTTTTACACTATTGTTTAATTAATATTTTGGGAACCGAATGGTCAAATTGTCCTACAAATTTTCTGGCAGGTTTTCCAGTCCTACGCCATGAAAATGTCAGTTCCATGCGCAACATGTTTAGCGGCTGCGTAGAACTTTATCTACCTCTACCGAGAATTTTCGCAGAGGGAAAAGTTGGAAGACTTTGTCATAGCGAAGCCACTCACAAAAATTCAACCTGTTAGTAATCATTTTAAAAAAGCGGCGTCGGACCAGACTATTAAGGATTCACATAATAAAATGTCACAGTCTTGTATTAACAAGGTGGGGATCAAATATATTATACAGGGTTACTGGTAATTCGATACATTCCTTTGGAGATGTGATGGGGCATGAGCTAAGGAGTAAATCTAGCCCTAACATACATTATGCAAAACTCAATAGTTTTTGAGATATTTCAATTTTTTTGTTTCTCTCAAAAAAGTAGATCTTAATGTCTTAAAGGTTAATTTCCGAAAAATCTACTTGACATTTTTAATTTTTGACGCATATATGTCATTAACTGACATTCTTATCTCCGTGTCCCTTAAGTTTGTTGGTCTTGTTAAATTAGTTATCGAAGATTTTGATTTTGCTCGTAGTTGTTGTTATTAGTTGTTGTTATTGTTTTTCTGTGCCATGGCCGCGTATGCCAACGCAGAATACGCTGATGTCTTGTTTGTCTATGGATACTGTGGCGGCAACGCTGCTGAAGCTCACCGAGAATATGGTCTTTGGTACCCTAACCGCCGCTTACCAAATGCACGTGTATTCAGTACGGCATATCGAAATATCGCTGAAACTGGCTCCGTGAAATGTAGAAGAAGTGACGCTGGTGCTCCTCCCGTTTATGAACCAGATGATGAGGAAGAAATATTGAGGTATTTTGAGGAAGACCCAACTATTTCAACTAATAAAGTCGCAAGACTAACCGGAGCGTCACAATGGAGAGTTTGGTCTACGATACGTAGAGTTGGATGTCATCCTTACCACTATACCCCTGTCCAAGGCTTGGAGGAAGGTGATCCTGGAAGGAGAGTGGAATTCTGCCGCTTTATGTTAAATTCAGATGCAGAAAGTGCAAATTTTTTAACAAGTATTTTATGGACGGACGAGTCGAAATTTAATCGCGAGGGTATAACAAATTTCCACAACCTACATTATTGGGCAGAGGAAAATCCCAAGTTAACACGTGAAACTAGTTTCCAAATGAAGTTTTCTATTAATGTGTGGATGGGAGTCATTGGCGACTATTTAATAGGGCCACACTTTCTTCCTCAAAATTTAAACGGGGAAATCTATGAAAATTTTTTAAGAAATGATCTGGCGGTGATTTTAGAAGATGTTCCTCTCGCCGTCAGACAGCGAATGATGTTTCAGGACGACGGTTGTCCAGCACATTATCGGCTGACAGTACGACAGTTACTTGATCAACGTTTCCCTAATCGTTGGATTGGAAGAGCGGGCCCAATACCTTGGAAAGCGCGAAGCCCTGACTTAACACCCCTTGATTATTACGTATGGGGTCATCTGAGGGAGATGGTCTATGCCACACCAGTCAATACTATAGAAAACCTTAGACAAAGGATAGTCGATGCTGCCCAACACATAAGGCATAATCTGACAACCAGAGTAACAAGTACGGAAATAAGAAGACGCTGCCGTGTCTGTATACGGAATAGGGGCTCCCATTTTGAGCAAGACATATAAAAAATAAAGTACAACTTTGAAATTAATGAAGAATTAAACTCTACTTTTAAAATGTTTTTTACTGTTTATCTAAAAATAGAATTCGTACTACTTGTGTTATTTTTACTAGTATTTTCTTAGAACTATTAAGGGTACATTGAACATTTGTACCTTGTTAGATAGCTATTGAAATAAGGCAGTTTTTATAATAATTTATACGCGTGTTACGTTAATATTTTTTTGAAAAAACCTAATGGGTAAATTTCACAGCTGATTAAAAAAAAAATTTTTAAGTTTTTATTTCAGATGTTCACATGATCGAAATGTTTCCAGATATTTTTAATTCCAAACGGATATCTATAATATTGGACAAGTAATACCGTAAAAAAAAATTTTAAAATGTCAAATAGATTTTTCGAAAATTAACTTTTAGGACAATTAAGATCTACTTTTTGAGAAAAACAAAAAAAATTAAATATCTCAAAAACTATTGAGTTTTGCATAATATATGTTAGGGCTAAATTTACTTCTTAGATCATGCCCCATCACATCTCCAAAGGAATGTATCGAATTACCAGTAACCCTGTATATTAGGCTTAAGATTACTCAGTCCCGGTTCGAATCCTGGCATTTTTCATATGTTGTCGACACGGTAGCAGTAGGCCAAGGAAGGCTAGGTCGATGAGTTTGAATTTTAACTGTGGTAGAGATGGCAATGCCGCGGAGAATAGTTCTAATGATGGAATGGAATAGCTAATAAATGTTAAACCCCGCCAAGACTTTAATATAAAGTCATAATAACTGTCTACGCGATATCAGCGAGACGGGAACAATCCCTAGTTTTTATTACAGATGTTCTAACAACATGACAGAAACTAATTTGTTAAATCCCACACAAAATATTCGGCTTTATTCTGCCTTCAAAGTTTTCTTACATGATTCAGATTAGCACATCATAACTTAGAATTACCCTGTATTCTGAAAAACACATTGCCTGTACAATATGGATTCGAGCTTCCTTCATTTACTAAATGGCGAAAGGACGTCTACTGAAATTGAATGGCGGAAACAAATCAAATGAAAATTGACGAAGCGTTATCTCTGGTTATGATTTGTTTTCGTCGTCAGAGAGGAAAAATTATACTACGCATGCTGTTCGCTATGGCATGATAATCACACGGAAATGTTTCAGGGATTTATTTCAAACTTGGCGGAAATGATTTATTATATGATATATATATAACCTGTTAATATTTCACCAAAATATAAATAAAAATAGGAAAGATATTTAATAATGGACTGGTGAAACCCGAATGGGAGATTCTTTAGGCGCCATGTCCCTTTATTGTGTATCCTAGAACAGCATAGAAGCACTGGGTATGTCGAGAAAGTGGCCTCAGTTTTCTTAAAGTCAACTGAGCTTAAGCTGGATATATAAATTTATTATGGATCAGTGGAATATTACTCATTCAACTTGGTCATACTAACAATAATGTATACAACTCTTCTCTTTCTTTAGACATACTACCGTTAAAATTCCGGCCATCTTTAGCCAATTTGACTAATGACCAATGCCACGATGCGGCTGCTGTTGTAGTTGGACACTGGTAAGAATTTTGTCACCTTGATAATTTGGTATCTAAAGATGTTCACTGTTAAGCTATACACCTGGGCACCAGTCCATAAGTCGACGAGGAAGAGGGGATGATAAGACGTGCAAGGCAGTTATTGTTTAAATAGTTAGTGATTGTTTATTTCAAATAGAATACCCTATATATTTTAGGGTTTTCAAAAAGAGCATAATATTCTGAGTCGAAAATATGTAGCATATCCTATACCTAAACCTATCCGTTTCAGAGATTTTGACACTTTATAGAAAATTAGACAGGTGCAACGGTTTGCAAGAACCGTTATAACTTTCTTCATGTAAAAGATCCTCATTTGCTTCTTGTCACATAAAAAGAACACAAAGAGAATTACGTTCTACAACTGAAATAAATTCAATAATATCATAGCAAGTGTTCCGTTTTTCGCGTTACATTTTGTCAACTTCAAACCACGAAAACTTGTTTAGGTCCTGCTGCAAGTTCTTGATATTACTTTATCACATTCTCCATAAATAATAAACAAATTTAAAAAGTTTTCGTTGGTATAATTTGAACGTGCTGGCATTTTTTGACATAAGATAATGACTGATTGTTTCTAATCATGGCTATTTTGATGAAATGATTACAACAATTCATGAATTTCTAATAAAATCGCAAATATTTCAAAAAGTTGTAACTTTAAGCCCCGCAATGCTAGTATCAGAAAAAAAGGGAATTCAATTTTACACAACTTGATGTAAAATAATACAGGGTGTTCCATTTGACCTAAACAAGTTTTTGCGGTTTGAAATTGACAAAATGTAAGGCGAAAAACGGAACACTTGGTATGATATTATTGAATTTATTTTAGTTGTAGAACGTAGTTCTCCTTCTGTTCTTTTTATCTGATAAGAAACAAATGAGGATCTTTTACACGAAGAAAGTTATAATGGTTCTTGCAAACCCTTGCACCTGTCAAATTTTCTATAAAATGTCAAATATCTCTGAAACGGCTTGGTTTAGGTATAGGATATGCTACTTATTCTCGACTCAGGATTTTATGCTCTTTTCGAAAACCCTAAAATATATAGGGTGTTCTATTTGAAATAAGCAAGTTGGTATCGACTTCCGGTATAAGCGGAAGTGCCAGCTGCTTGTAATTATTTTAGTTGGATTGGCCACACGGACATTAGTAATTATCTAAATTTTCAAAATTTTCTGATGCGTACTTTTCTCTATATCGATCGATTCAGTTCCCGGTGAGACACCCTGTATAGTTCGCTCTTGCTCAGTCACATCTGATCTATGGCATTATCGCATGGGGAGGTGCAACGAACGTTTACTTAAAACATCTTGACATTGCACAAAAATTGCTTCTTAAAGTTATATTTAGTAAATCGTGTTATTGCCCCAGTGACAACTTATTCAAGAAAGCAAAACTACTCGAGGTACATCAATTGTTTTGTCAGCACTTGGCACTATACCAATTTAAACAAAAAAATGGTAATTATGTAGACCACACTTATCATACTAGAAAGAATAAGGAAAGCAAGATTGTAGTGCCAAAGGTTGCCAAAACAATTGGACAAAGGTGTCATAAATTTCTCTCACCAAAAATTTTTAATGAAACGAATCGGCTAAACTCTTTAGAATTATTTAAATCGAAATTACTAAGATGAATTTTACAGCAGCCCAGAAAAAAAAATCGCCAAATAATAGACCTAAAAAATACTACAGAATTAACTGATGTGTCAATATAGTAAGCTTGTATCTATGTAAGTTTTTACATGCATAAAGGAGCTTATTATTGTAGGTGCATTAGGTCTACATCGATATTGTTAAAACTGCTTTTGACCTCAATTTTCCTTAAATTACATAAGTAAAATAATAATTAACTAATATATTAGTTATGAGTTTATAATAGTAACATAGTATTCATTCATACACATATAACTTACATTACCATATTATTTACACACATACAGCCATGCGCAGATTTATCTTTGTGGCTATTCTTGTGTTTATTGCATATCTTCTTGTTCTTAATGTTTGTTAAAAGATGTAATTTATAATTTTCCAATAAATATTATTATTATTTAAAATATTTGGGGCAATGTGCACGTAACTATAAGATTGTGACTTGACAACTGTCGTGGAAAATACATCAAAATAACCTGGATCACTGGATTGACATCTTAAGTATATAAAAAAGCAAAGTTAACATTTGTATTACATAAAAATCAAGCCCTCTAACAAGATGGTAAAAACTTCTAATATCTAATATCTAATAATCTTTTGCACAATAATGAACAGAGCGTGATTGCAGAATAACGTCACAATTATAATGCCATAAGGGGTTTTAAAAATTAAATAGACAAACTCCCCTTCATAAATATAAATAAAAGTCCTATCCTGTAGGTTCGCTGGTGGAATAGGTCACTTGATGATCTGAAAGAGGAGGCCCGACATACTCATAATTGAGCTGTCAAAGAGGAGGAGGAGACCTCATGGGACGATTTCAGAAAGACTAGAAGAAAATTTAAAAAGGAATTAAGACCCAGCAGGAGAGAAAATACTAAGCTGCGGGACTAAAGAGACCATAGGGCCACTAAAAAGGAGAAAACGAACATGGACCACATCCAGTGGGGAGTCACTAAAACTACTTCTGAACATTGAAATCCCGGCCATGGCGCTACCGCGGTCATAGCCCTAGAGGAGCCGATTCCACAAATGGATTGGCAACTCGCAGAGTGCTGTTTCCTGGGCAGACAATGAGTTCGATCCCTATGAAGCAGCAGAACCAGACGGAATCTTTCCGGCTTTGCTTCTTCTACCTTTTTTTTAATCATTTATTTAACGTCGGTCTATTTCCGCTGCTACCAAGGACAATCACCGACGCCAGGGGATAAGCTCATCAGTGTCTGTGTAGGCACTGGGACCCCTAACCTGGAAATTTTGCCGAACCCCCACAGTTTGTCGTGGGGTAGGGATTTTTAACGTGCTCACATCGTAGATACACCGAACCCACAGTTTTACATCTCTTTCGAAAGATGGTGACGCGAGCAGATCCGCTCATCCACTATATCTCATCGACTTGCTGTGACCCGATTTTGAACCCGGGCCGTCTGGGTGGAAGAACGCGCCACTGTCCATCCCACCACGAAGCCGACTCTTCTTCTACCTATCATGAAGATAATATTTAGGACGAGACTTTTCCAAGGCGGGAAAAAAAAGGCCAGAGGTATAACCCCAATACTGGTCAGATAGGTAAAGTCTGTGCTGGAAGAAAACCAAAAGGGGAAATATAGAAGACTTTAGGACGTTAATATTGTACGAAAGACCCCTAGCATTATTGCAGGACGTGAAGTACTTAGGGGTAATCCTAGACAAAAAACGGTCATGGGAAGTATAAGTCTACAGAATTATAAAAAACTCGACGGTAACCTTTTGGCAGTTGCCGCGGATCCTGTACTTGGTATATACGACAGTAATCAGGCCAAGACTCCAATATAGTGGTTGAGTATTAACCGCATCACTACATCCCGGAGGCTAGCAAAAGTCCAAAGATTTGCCTGCCTGGGATAACAGACGCAATGAGGGCGACACTTACAGCTGCCTCGGAAGGTATGTTGGTCCTGCTGACGCTTCCTGCTTGGATCAAGAAGGAAGCTATGGCGGTCTATTTAAGAATGCGAGACTCAGGCAGTTGGACATATAGCGGAAGGACATAGGGTCATGCAGATATCTCCAAATTGACGGAGGAGGAAATCTCCACCACCAAGATGAGAGACGCAATATACCGCTTGAGATTAGAAAGGAAGTACTCTCTAACTCTACCCAGCAGAGAAAAAGTAAGCAGAGGGAAAGATTAACTTTCCCCTGGACTCCCTGGTGTACTACAGAGAGGTACAGAGGCAGTCATCAGGGGCAGGAATATTCCTGGATGTTAGGGGTGTACAGGAGGGCTTTGCTCTAGAATCATACACCACAGTTTTTCAGGGAGAGATATAATCCGTCTTAAAAGTGGCATTCAGCTTTATAGTTTGAATTAATTTTAGAGAGTTATGTTTAACTTGAAGGCCCTTCTATGAAATTGTCAGCTATGGCATCGCATATGGATTTATATATTTACATAATTCCTACTTAAAAAAAATAATTTCGTTGTATGTTTTGTTTAATAACTATTTTTGTAATGTTTTAGTGAACTATTTTATGTAACTTTGACTTATGTATTAGTTATTTACGCAAGCATGTAAATATATCAATTGACAATTCCTATGTAAAAATGATCGTGATAACTTATCTAATTGAAAAAGGCGGGCTAATTCAATGCTACAAGGCCTCCTCAATCATCAGAACTCAATCCTTAATACATATTTTTAGGAGCATACGAAGGACGGAAAGGAGAGAAAATGAAACAAGTGAAAACAGCATATATGCGAGTCATTTATATGCCGTATTAAAATATATATCTCATTTGAAAATGGTATATTTGACCTATTTTATTATTGTTTATATTTTGTGATAAATTTGGTGTAGCTATAATTTCTCTATATAACTAAATCTGTCTTATGTTGGTAATGAAATATTTGCCATTTTACTTACTTTCTAAGTTTAACTTCAGTTTTATTCGTCCTCAGATGACGCCGACTTGGTTAACAAAAATTATTTTTAGTATTTTAGTATTTTTGTTATTATTTCTGTGCTTACTCATTTCATCTCGTTATAGCTACCAAACTGGATATTTTCAATAAGCACAGTCTGATTGAATATGGTTCCTGGTACACTTAATAAAATCCTCAAAATGTAAGTAGAAACAATTCAAATCAAATTGAATATTGTAAGGAGTTAAAAACTTTAATAATTCAGCTCCAGCCGCCATTTCTCGCAAACTTTCTAGACATATTTCATTTTAGCCTCTCAGTTTGATTAATATTAGACTTGACAGATCTACATTTGTTTTAGCGTACCGAAAGGGCCGTAAAGATCTGAAAAATTTATTTATCTGAGAATGTTCTTGTTTTTTGTGGGTTTTATGATGTCGACACAAAAATTATAGACTAGATAGCATTGGACGACGATATATCGTATTTATTGCACCCTATCTAGCGATTATTCTTCAAAATGAATCATCCCTTGTGTTAATATTAATTAAATGTTCCGGGTGATGCTAATAACGAACCTGTTTTATGATTTTTATAATTTATAAAACTTGGTAAAGGCGGATGTGCCCCATACTACCGTGACATTTTATCGCTCGATCCCTCATCATGTCACATCATGACACAATATATTGGCGGAACAAGTTGTAATTACGTAGCGTGTTAACACGTGTTTACTGCGATATTTGCCAGTCTGATGGAGATTCAATAAAAATGGCGTGTGTATCGCTGTAGATTTGTCGTAATATCATAGCGCAAATTGACATAAATAAAGGCGATACATTTTTGCCATGTTGATTTAATTTCTGTGGTATTCTTTATCTTGTGGGACAATCAATTTTTCAGCTCTAACCAGCCTCTTTTGAGAAATAATGGAAGTATCAAATAGGGAAACAGTAAGAAGAATTTTGAATAAACATAATTACCGCTCAGTAAAGTACAATCTGCACTAACATTTGTATGAAGGAGATTCTGTAAAACGAATTGTGTTTTGCGAGTAGCTAATTAATAAGTTTCAAAGAGACAATAATTTTGCCTTCAACGTCCTTTTTTCCAATGAAGTACGTTTCACAAATATTGCGTTGTTCAACCGGCAGACCGTAAGATACTGGTTCCAACAAAATCAAAGGTTAGTTAGACGAGGAAGGTTTCAAGAGGTATATATGGAACACGAATCATTGGTTTAATATTCATCCAAGGTACGCTGACAGGACAAAGGTATCTCGAATTCTTACAAAATCAAATTTGGCAGGATATCGAACAAGTTCCTCCACCACAATACCGCTTGTTGTATTTCCAACAAGACGGAGCATCACCCCATAACAAGCCAAGTTGTTATAGATTAAGTGGACGAATCTTGTGGCCCATAACTTATTCAAAACAGGGTTTCATAAGTTGGCCATCACGGTCACCTGATCTAACCCCATTAAACTTCCTTCTTTGGGGTTATATCAAGGGACAGGTCTACAAATCCCCGTTATAACCGTCGAGGATCTCGAATTGAGAATAAATAGAGCTCTTAATAGCATCACTCCACAAATGTTAAGGAATGCAATGAGTAACATAGTTCACAGTTCACCATTTTTAGGAATTGACACTTATAATTGTGCGATTAGCACTGGTGTAATTGAAAAAAAAATCATATATTTAATAATCAAATGTGAATAAATACTTTTTTGTGAGTAATAGCGTTTTAATTATCTCTTTTGTTTCTTAATAGGTATAAGTACTAGGCAAAATATAACAATCAATAAAAATTATTTTGAAAGTAATTTTTTATTTTTAAATAAGAAAAACAAATAGCATAGATTTGAAAGGGCTATCAATGAATTCAGAAAAAATCTATAATTTATTGAACACTATGAATCACCACCTTTGAAAAAAAAGTGATGTTCAACTTTGTAGGCTTCGTAAATAGCTATTAATGGAATTGAAAGAAAAATTATATTTTTTCCATGAATTTTACCTGCCGTAGAACATATTTTGGTATTCCAAAGCACTCTAGACGAATGTCTTTAGAAAAATCTAAATCCTAGGTCTGGGTATATATTTTTTGAATGTTCGGCCATAACTTCTTACCATATTCTTGAATTTTACCGATTCATTTTTTGTTTGAAAGACAACTTTAATGAAATTAAAAATAAACAAGTTTGTTTATATTAATAATTTGGTGAATGCGCCGGGCATATGCATTTTATTAATTACTATTCAATTTCTTACATTTTTTAGTATTGAAAATACTTTTGGGCGTGATGTGTATGTGGGGGCCGGTCACGAAATACGGAGGATAAAGTTACTTATAGGATAACTAAATATGTAAGTAAGTAAGTAAGTTTATTGGTGCTAATACAATCAAAAGTTTACACAGGTCCAATTACATAGCAATAAAAAGACAATTTGAAGTAAAAAATATTAATATATAGTACATCAAGTTACACATGATCAATCAGCGATTTCAATTATTATTAAAAATATATTAAAATAAACAAACATTAAATTATATACTTGTGTCATTAAAATCATTATTAAAATAATCGTCTAAAGAATTAAAACATTTCTGAAGTAAATAATTTTTTATCACTGTTTTAAATTTAGTTAGTGACAACGTCTTCATGGTAGGAGGCAAAAGGTTGAACATTTTTGGACCAAAATAATTTATGCCCGTTTTTGACTTACTTAATCTGTGGTAATCTACACATATATTTGTTCTATTTCCTGTTTCATAGTCGTGAATTTCCGTATGAGAAATATAATTTGCGAAGTTCTGTTTCACATGTATGAGTCATTGCAAATTGTATATAGATGGGACTGTGAATGTACGATTTATGGTCGAAGAAACTGAAATTTTAAACTCTGTAAAATAAAATAAAATTAGGTTCGTATTTATTGCAAACAATGTTCCAATAAACAGTTGCTAAATATAAAATAATATCCTGAGTGATGCTTAAGACATATAACTAATTATAATATATAAAATGCTTAACAAAAAAATTTGTTTAACATATAATAATAATAATGAATGACAAGTAAATAGAATAATGTATATAAATTATAGTGAATGTAAAATAAATATACAATAGCAAATAAATTTAAACAAATAAAAATAAATTGAAAATGTACTGTTTTGTAGTATTGACTTAATCCGAAATAATAGGCGGAGTACACTACTTATGAGCAATTCCTGGCTCCTCGTGTGTATTGCGTTTATCTTTTTTTATCATTTCTAACTAATCTGTGATTTTTTTATTGTACTGATAATATGCACCTCTAATGTAGAACACAGAACATTTGAACAATTCCGGCATCCGCTAAATTAAAAGGCGTTCTTTTTATAAATAGCGGCAATTACAAAAGCTTCAAGGGATTGAGTAGAGGGGATAATTAATTTTTCAATTAAAGACTGCATGGGACAATGTAAATAGCCAATTAAATAGGTTGTTACTTAACAATTATGCAAGTCTTAGTGTGAAGGGGCAATTAATGTCAATTCATCAAATCGTTTATGTAATTAAAAAATTTATTCAGGCTGTCCGTTTTAATTTCGGTAACTCAAGTCACTGAATATAATGGCATTCTTCTGTTCTCCATTAATTATAAATTCAATAAATTGATTATGCATTCGGATCTCTCTGAAAATCTCCACGGGAAGGAGAAGTAGGTCATAAAACTAAAATAAAAGTGTAGTAAATCATATTGTAGCGGTTGACGGCAGGATGTTCATGAAAGCCAACATTTTTCAGCTTTTTCATACAGTAAAAAATTAGGAGTAATTTGTTTCTGAGGGTTTATACAAGCAGATTTTAAAGACACCGTGAAAATGTCATTGAGTCGGTTAATCTTATGTTGGAGGCGTGATTCTTGTTTCAGACACAGAGGAAAGTTTTGAGATGGATTAGTTAAATGTTTGAAATTATTTGAGAGATTATGTAAAATATAGTTACGTGAGAAAATATTAGCATTTCGTTTTAATGCAGTCAAAATAGGATTTGAAGTGGACCTTTTCCATAAGCAATTTTATGGTTGAATCCTGTTGGGAAGGTGCTAAGGAGTATCCAAAAAAAATTGTACTTCAATTGTGCATCAATTATTATTAACAGTGGCGGCGTAAAGGGGGGGGGGCGGCGGGGGCGGTCCGCCCCGGGTGTGAAGAACCAAGGGGTGATAACGTGGTGACAAGTCACTCGCGTAGCTTAGTAGCCAGCCACTGATACATCTGCACGACGAGGACGGCGCGGGCGGAAGGGGCAAGTGATTTCGGCCCCTCCCTCAACCCGCGCCGTCACCGCCGCGCCGCCCCGCACCATGTGTCAATTAAAACAAACAATAACAATCAGTCAGTCAGTGTTATTGTTTACAATCGTCGCATCGCGTCAAGTCAATAGGTACTAAATATGTAATAAAGGAGTGAGTGAGTATGGACTACCTTGGAGCTTCTGAAATTCATTGTACAATGGGACTATTCTGTGTCTGTTCCGAGTCTAGCGCTGTGTCTTAGATTTTTTTAACTATTTGTGTTTCGGTGGCTTCTTGTGAAAGAAGTTTCTCAAAATTAAAGTTGATAAAATCTTACTTATGATCCACAATGAGCCAAGCGCGACTTACCAATCTTGCCATATTGTGCATTGAAAAAGACAGGAAAGTAAATTTCGATAATGTGATCGAATATTTTAGCAAAATAAAATCACGTAAGCACGTTTAGTAAGTATTTGATTTGCTGTTTTATTTTGGGGGTGCTCAATAGAAAACCGCCCCGGGTGCCAACTTATGCTACGCCGCCACTGGTTATGAACAACTTATTTTTTTTAATCGAGTTCTTCAACCTAAAAATGTGAATAATTCGAGATTTATAGATCCGATCGGGACAAAAAAAAAATCAAAAACTTTGTAATTAAATTGTCTATAAATCTATGGTTAGTGTAGTTCTTATGAGTGCAACCATAACCTACAAAACTGGAAAAACTGACCAAACGTCGTTTTTTTTAATCTTGCTGCCCAGAGCCGTTAGGTTAACCGATCTGCTTCAAAAAAAAATCTGTCTTTTGCTCTAACAAAAACACCTTGAAAATTTGGTGCAAAAATATTAAACGCAGTGTGCGCAATTGAATTTATTATTTCAAATTTGAATTGGCCGCCATTTTATGCCATTAAGTCCAAAACGAATCATTTTTTTTTCAACTTTCCGTCCGACTCCTTTAATGGACTAAAACAGTTTATTTACGTTCTTACAATTTAAAATAGCCCGGATCTGGCAAGACAACCATTTTGGTACTACATTTATCCACGCCTACCAGCGTTGTTTTTGCATACAAAATTTGTATTTCATGCCTTTTCAGTCTATTCGAACTCTATAGCCACCGCCTTCCCATTTGAAAAAAAAAAGTTTTCGATAAAAATGTGGTAGGTTCAAATTTGGAGGCTTCGTAAATAGCTATTAATTAAACTAAACAAAAAAAATTTTTCCCATATACTTTACCTGCCGTATAACAAATTTTGGTATTCCGAAGCACTCTAGATGAATGTCTTAAGATGCTTTAAAAAAACTGAACAGCGACTCAAAAATTCTCGAAAGTCTCATGGTATACTCAGAATGTTGTCTTAAATCCAAATATGTAAAAATATACAGAAGATGGATGGTCAATGAGACAAATTGCACTGTGTTATAATATTGACAAAAATTCGGTATGTAACATTTTAAGAAAGTGGAGAATAAACGGTACGATTAGTAGAAATCCTGGATCAGGGCAACGTAGGATATCAACTCAACAACAAGATTTACAATGAGGAAGTTGCATGTTTTTATTTATATCACAAATAGATAGATGACAGAAAAATATGCTTCCTCGTATTTTTCCTTTTTTATTTTTGTTAAAATTGAGGGCGGAAAAAAATATTTATTTTGGCTGAATATAAAACCATTGAAACGCTCTGTCCGTGCCGAGTGACGTCACTCGTGCCCGGTGACGTCACACATTATTGTTGAAATGTCGAAACAGCTAAAAGGAATGCTGTGGATATAGAATAATACGTTAAGCATGTTATGAAATCCGTCATATTAACCAATAGTTAACAACAAGATTAAGGATAACGTGAATTAGCAAATTTAGGGTAAATCAGTGACGTCAAAATGACGTCAAGGCAATAGCATAGTGTTTTCAGTCCCGTGGTTTCGTTTACATAAAAGCTCGAATTTTAATGTTGAATATTTACGAAGTGAAATTTTTCTATGAGTTTTTGTTATTGTATTATCAACTTATGTAGTGCATATTATGGAAAAATAGTAAATTCAAGCATTTTTAAAATTCATGCATCTCCCTCATTGGTGAATGCTTTAGTAGAAAATCCATTTTACTCAGTTATTCAGGCTGCTGAACAAAGGAATTTTCCTGGATCGAGTAGTACTGGTCGCCGGCGAGTAAGATAATCGGAGCTACGCTGTCATACAGCAGCACAGAAATACTTACTTAAAGCTGAACATAAAGAAGCTCGAGTAGGATTTGCGCTTGAATTTTTAGCGCACGATGTAAATTTTTGGAATAATGTAATCTTTACAAACGAAAAACTTTCCAGTCGACCCACAGCGGTCGTATTCGTGTTTACCGCCCTCCGAATACTCGATTCGATGAGAAATATGTATCTAACAATGATAAAAGTGGTAGACTTTCCGTCAATATGTGGACTTGGATATCGGCACGTGGTCCTGGTGATTTGTAGCATAATGAGGAACGATTTAATAGTGAAACGTATATTAGGATTTTAGACAATATTATGCTCCCTTCTGTGTCACAATTATTTCCTAATAATGACTTCATATTTCAACAAGACAACTGTTCCGTTCATACTGCTCATACCGTAACTAACTGGTTTCAAGACAACATCAATGTTCTTAACTGGCCCAGTCATAGTCCGGATCTTAACCTTGTGGAAGAAGTATGGGGATTACTCGTAAGAAGTATCCAAAAGCGAAATATGAGACCACGGAATGCCGAAGAATTACTGGAAATAGTAAATAATGCATGGGAAAATATTATTACTAATGATTATTGTATAAGGTTATTTAATTCTATGCCAAACAGACTTATATAAGTTATAAATAGAAATGGTGCAATAACGAAATATTAATAGTTAGTTTCTTGTTAAGTAGGATATCCTTTGTCCTTTGATCCAGGATTACTACTAATCGTACCGTTTATTCTCCACTTTCTTAAAATGTTACACACCAAATTTTTGTTAATGTTATAACGCAGTGCAATTTGTCTCATTAACCATCCATCATTTACTATAGCAATAACTAAAGCATTAACATAAAAAATAAATTAAAAGATATCTGTTTTATTTCGGCTACTCATTATATATTCAAATAGAGACAGATTTACATTAGAAAAAAAAAAATTGTCCTATTTTTTCTGCTCACGATAGTACGTTACTTATAGATGCAAAACTAATTTTCAGAAATGTTTCTATCAGTCACACAGAACTAAAAATAGATGAACTGATGTGTTTGGGGTTACTAGTTTAGATTAAACATTTATTTACTTATAGGAGAATTATAAATAACTTTTTAAATTGTCCGTCTAAGCAAGGTCAATCCGGGTGTTTCAGAACAAAAATAGGAAAATAGGATATCACCGACATTTGCAGTTTGTAGACGTTGAATTATGTATATTTATAAACGGTTTTAAAAAATTTATTCGGTGTTAAAATAGCAGTAAATATTTTACACCAGCCTAAATTTTGATCGACTAGGTCCCACTTGGACCAAAAGTAATATACAGTGTGGTGGAAATATATAGAATAAATTCATTATTTCATATATAGCATATACAGGATGTCCCGTAACAACGTGCAAAAAATTTAACTGTAGATTCTCTGTCGAAAATAAAAAGGGGTTCTTCGTATAAATATTTTCAAAATAACCCTTTCCTGTCCAGTTACATCCCCTTAAGGAATGGGCCAAAAACGGTTTTTAATTTCTACCTCAAAATAACGTAATTGGAAACAGACGAAATTTGGCACATCGGTAACTCATCAAAAGTTATCTAATGACAATATTTCAACCACCTACCGGGTACACAATAGGGTGAAATTAACTACCCTTCCTGAAATTTTGTAAATATCTTTCTGATTGCTATTTTTTTTCAATAAAAAAAAACAACTAGTCGTTATGATTCATTTAGAAACTTTTTTATCTCTTGAGAAAATTTCGTAAAATCGACCATTTTTGAGAAAAATATTAAATTACATCTGCCTAAGTGACCAATCAAAAGCGATGAGCACAATTATAATATTAGTGTAAAATACTAAAAGTAGGCTGGTGTCAAATTATAATTTGACAATATGACGTTGTTTCTTGCCTTTGAAATTATCGTTCCTTACTACTTAATACTTAATACTAGTAGTTTTCTAACCAGATTTTAAAATTCATAGTTTTAGTAGTGAGGAATATGGAGACAAACATTTAATTTATGGTGAATGTAAAGGAAATGCTTCAGCGGCAAAAGAATGATATCGTCATAAGTTCCTACTAGTACTGTGCCAAATGTTCGTACTTTTTCTAATATTCACTTGAGGCAAGAGAAAGAGGTAAGATTGTTGTACACGATGGTGGTCAGACCGTCCATCACATACGCGGCGCCGGTGTGGTGCAGCATACCGGCCACGACAATGAGAAAACTTAAGGTGCTAGAACACAAATTTATGCGCCTCATTTCAAACTCTGGAAGGTACACATCCCTCAGAGACCTATATGCACGTTGCAACGACATAACCCCGATAGCGGATTACGTCCAACAGATCTCTCAAAACTTCTACTCGTTCAAACTGGACGATAGTCCGCTAACAAGACACATAACACAAATTAGACAGCATAATGCCCCATTTCGGATTAAACACTCTCTACCATACCAGACGTTACCGATTTTCCGGCAACCACTATAGCCAAATTTCAACAACTATACCTTTCTCTAACCCTATCCACCTTTTGCTAGTATTTCATACCTTTCGCTCATCTCTACTCCTTTTCTGTCCCCCTCTTCCTTTTTGTTTGTGTATTTTTGTCGCGTTTGTTTGTTTTTCTTAGTTTCTTTTTGTACATTTTTGTTTTTAAATTCATTTCACGTCAATCTTTTTCAGAAAGCAAACCTTTTCGAAATCAAAATTTTTAAAATCAAAGTTTAGGCCAGTCCTGCGCAGCCCCGCATTGCAGTATCTCGCGGAAGGTACCTCGTTTGAGTTGTGGTGCTTGCGTCCAGATACAAATTTTAATAGTGTTTTTTGTGCGCGAGTTCTTTAAATGCAAGTGTAGTTTTAAGTTTTGTTAAGCTTGTTTTTTCAAGCATAGTTCAATGTTACTACCTATTTTAATTTTATATTTTTGTAAAAAGGAGTTAAGGTTTAGTTGTTTTACTTGTCGTTTTCGCCGATCCAGACCAGTTCCGCCCGATCCTGCAATCCTCCACCGCGTCAACGCGGTGGTTGCAGGATCGGTTCCGGAGCAGGTCCTGGGGAGGCAACTGTTTATATGTTAATATGAATAAATATCTTTTGAATTGAATTGAATTGAATTGAGGTAAGAGAAAAGAGGTGTTTTAAAAAAAGAAGTCATGACTGTGGTCATCGGAGACAAATAGGAGATGCAATGGATTCACAAATATTACATTATTTTGGTGAACATCCTAAATGTAGTATTAGACAGGCTGCTCTTCAATTCCACATAACAAGAACATCAGTATGGGAGATATTGAAAAGGCAAGGACTTTACCCCTATAATTTACAGAGAATACGAAACCCGTTCGCTCGTGACTTTCCAGTATGACTTGATTTTTGTAGAATTACAACTAGGAAGCTGTTTAGATTTTACAAGGAAAGTACCTACAATTCACAAATGAATGCTGCTTTACTCGATATAGAGTTTTAAATTTTCGTAACCAGCATTTATGGAGCAACGATAATCCTCACGCTGTTGTAAATGGATGATATGAATACAATTTTTCAATAAATATTTGGGCCGAGATTATAGGCAATAAATTAATAAGATCCTTTGAATTACCAAACAGATTAAATGGTCCAGCTTATTTAAACTTTTTACAAAATGTCAAACACTGTGGTTTATGCAGGATGGTGCGCCACCTCTTTATTCTTTAGAGGTTCGAGAATGGCTACACTCAACATTTAGAACTTTTACTTTTGGGGCCACTTGAAAAATGCTATTTACTTGACACCTGTCCCTAACGTCGAAGATTTAAGAGAAACAATTTTTAATGCTACCGATGAAGTTCGAAACTCTCCACATGTTTTAAATAGCTGGTATATCAATTTTTTATGTTGATGTTGATTTACCCTTTGGTTATTTCATTATCCACTACTTCCAAGTTAAGATTATTTTATCCAGCACTTTGACTATCGCTTTTGATATTGATAAACAGATTAACCTTTAGATCGCAGGCGCGGATCCAGGGAGGGGCAATGGGGGCCATGCCCCCTCCCCTAGCTCACAAAAAAATTTAAAAATCAACTAAAACGACCGATTTTACCGGCGCCCGACATCACACATATGGTTTTAAACAACTAATCGGGTATCCTAAATAATCGTTTATTTACGTTATTCTTCCTGAAAATTGTTTTAATAAGATTTCTGTCATATTTTAGCGTATTCCATTAATTCTATTTGTATGTTTCTCTCAATATTTTGTATGTCCCCCCTTTAATTTGGGTCTGAATCCGTGCCTGCTAGATCGACGCTATCTATCAGATGTTATCTACACTTACTTCTCTAAGGTCTTTAATAAATTAGATCATAATATATTATTACATAAGCTACAATATTTGAATATATCTACAGAGTTCTTAAATTTAATAACATCCTACCTAAGGATCGTTGGCAATATGTTCAAGTAAGAGGTTACAAGTCGAACAAATTTTTACAATCATCCGGAGTCCCACCATTCTAGGTCCTTTATTTTTCATAATTTTTTTAAATGATATTACCGCCAATATTGATGTAAAATACCTTCTATACGCTGACGATTTAAAAATATTCTGTCAAATTGACTCGGTGGTCGATTGTGAACACATGCAAATCAACCTAAATCGCATAAATACGTGGTATATGGAAAATAACCTCTTTTGAAATGTCAACAAATGCAACATTATATCGTACTCATGATAGCAATTCGCTTATGAATTTGATTATAAAATGGAAAGTATCTCTCTGAATTGACCTAACAATGTTAAAGATCTCGGAGTTATGTTTGACTCAAAGTTAACATTTGTTGATCACATTAACTCTACTGTTACATCATCTTATAAGACATTAGGATTCGTCTTAAGAAACATTAAAGGTTTTAAAAATACAGATACGTGCAAATTATTGTTCAATTGTTTAGTAAGATCAAAATTAGAATACGCCTCGATTATATGGAATCCAATATATCATTGTCAGATAACATCATTAGAAAATATTCAACGTCGGTTCCTAAAGAATTTACACCTTAAATCATTTGGCAACTATCCGCCTAGAGGATATCCACATGATATTCTTTTATCTACTTTTAATTTTACTTGTCTTTTAAAGAGGGGGGTGACGCAATCCATAATTTTCTTCTATAAAATTATACATAATTTTATTAAAAGTGAGGACCTTCACAACAGTAATTTTTACGCTGTACTTCGTCTTAACTCAAGACATTGTGAAACTTTTCTAATACGTACTCCTAGAACCAACATCTTAATTCAATCCCCCTTCTTTCAAATGTTTTCTAATTACAATAATGTCAATACTATAATAGATATTTTCAACACAAACATTCACAGTATTAAACAATTATAATTACTTAATGCTAGGTGCTTATCATTATATACTTTGTTTGTTTGTTCCATAGATACTTGTCATGTAATTTATAATTTCATGTTTGTTTGAGTTTGTTTGTTCTTATTTACCTGTTTCTTTTATCTTTTTTGTATTATATCTGCTTTTGTTCTAACCTTATCCTGTAAATGGACCTCGGTCTGTTGGACGTTGTAACTCAATAAATAAATAAACTTATCCCAGTATTGATAAATCGACCCTAAAGTCACAGTAATTACGATATGCATTATTTTCTGTTTTTGTTAACTACATAGCAAAAACCACAAGTTATTTATGTTTTTATTCCCCGTGTTAGTTTTTACCACATTTACAAATACTCATTTCATATTTCTGATGTAACAGGTCGCCTCTATATTAAGTAGGTCCAAAAAATAAAGAAGAATTTCAAAGTACCTATGTAAAACTCTTTGTAATCCTTCTGAAGAAATTGACGCTCAACGACCAAGGCAAAACCCGAAAGAAGCTAGAGCAATAACAAATGCAGCGCCTGTTTTGAATATGACAGTTAAAGTAATAATTAAATAAGTAAAGAATAGGGTAAACCTATTGATGCCGCTTCGATATTCTCTGTCCTTGTTATGTTTATGTTATGTTATGTTAATTACTATGTAATAACACACCGGTCTTATTCTTTTGTCAATAATTGTATGCTCCCTCGGATAATGAACACAAGAGGCCTTTGCTACCAAAGCCTAACTAAAATGGGTTCATTAATTCCATTATGCGAGATTCCAGATACAAAAGAAATTGCATACATTTCCCGATATAAATTTAATTATTGCCATTTCGTAGCAGCCTGCATGCTACCTATCCCGCGTTTACTTTGTTCGACGAAGGTCTGATGTTTTACTTTGATGTTTCAGTAACGTGAAGTTAAGCTCAAAAGATTTAAAGTACAAATAAAAGTATTTTGAAACTAAAGTTTCCGCTAACTTGCAGGAATCGTCGATACTCTATACTATTCCCATTTAAACAAGTACAAGTCTGTACAATGTACATTAAGAAGAAGTGGATACTGGATATACGGTTCTTCGATCGGGAACTAACAGCTGCAAATTATTCAAAGAAAGAAAGAAATATCAATAGACTAGAACTAATTATTATTTCTTAAAAAATCTGATTGCTAAAAAACTGAGTTCATCATTTTGAGTAACATATAAAAATATTAAGTTTGAGGCAAGGTTTACATTCTTACCTATTTTTGTTAATTTAATTGTTATTAACAAATTAGTGTTGTTTATGTAAAGTGAAGTTTGGTATTCTTAACTGTATGCAAGTGCTTGTCTTTAAATCTAAGACCAGCGATGTACTAAGATTGCCAAATAAAGTGTTATACATTTCATTGAATAGGTAAGCAATTTTAAAGCAGAAAGAAATTTTATAAAAATATAAAATATAGGAATTTAATATTCCAACCTATCTGCAAGTGCCTTATATACTTAAATAAGGATTCAACAAATTACAAAGACACTTGCAGATTGGTTGGAATATTATAATTCCTATATTTTAAATTTTTATAAAATTTCCCTCTGCTTTAAAATTGCTTACTCAGTGATGATTATCAATTTTATTTTCGATATGGATCGTTGCGACACTACTGAGAGATGGCGCGAGTTACGCTCTACTGCGGTGGAACTTAACAGGGTCTATGAGATGTAAACTCCGGATATCGAAGGCATTCTCACTTGCACTGCGCTGACGAGACCCAAAAATAGGTCGAAACTGGTTTGCAGTTAGTGACATCCTGAGACGAAGGAGGTCTCGCATCTTCCTCGTAGCATTCGAGCATTCCAAGTCATTGTATTTTAATGCTTAACTAATATTGTTTAAAGTTCCACATGTAACAGAAACAGAATGCACATCGATATTTCTGCGGCGCATTCAAAATTAATGATAATCTTTTATATAAACTTATTTCCGAAAATAAATAATAAGGGAGATATGCCCCTCAATAGAGGGGATAATAAAGGACCCTGCAGAGAAACACGTGGTTTGAAATCCTAATGAAAATTTCAAATGTGACCAAGTCTCGAAAGCCTTTTATTTTGGAGTTACAGCAAGGCAAAAGTCGAAAATTTGTAAATTGTGGGATTTGGGATCCTGGTGAAAATGGTCAAAATTGAGATATGTTATTGTAGTTCAGATCTTCTTGATGAAAAGTTCAGATGGGGCCAAGGCTCGAAAACTTTTTATTTTGGAGTTACAGCAAGGGTAAAATTCGAAAATTCATAAATTCGTGAACAATTTTCAAAAATATACGTATACATATTTATATATTTATGTGTACGTATATACCGGGTGTAACAAGATCATGGTATACCCCCCCCTTTTCTTCTTTAGTTTTGAAGATAATTGATTAAAATTTAGGATATATACTACATACATAATAAGCGGCACTTTATGACATACAATTGATTTTTTCACTTCCGGTTTCGCCGGATTTTTAAATAGAACACCCTATATATTATTGCATTTTTGAATTCTGCATAATTTTTTGAATCCAACGATGCCAAATAAGTGACATTTCAAACATCAATTTTTTTTGTAATATAATTTTTAGTTTTCCATTTAAGTGTGCCATGACGGTTCCAATTTATTCTAAATGACCCGTGTAATGCTACAAAAATCAAAATCCCGTTAAAAATACTAAATTACGTGATTTATGAGCAAATTAAATTCACCAAAATTATTTTTGGGACAAAACTCAATTTTTTCAAATGGAACCATATCGGTGCCATATTACCATTTATTAGTACTATTAATAAATAATTTATTCATATGTCGTATTAAAATGTGCGATAAAAACAAATAAAATTACAGTTAAAAGAAAATAAGAAAATACAATTTTATTCTAATTACCTTGTTACACATAAGGTGGTTTTGGAATACAAAAAATTAACACAAAACATTACAACAGTTGTTCAAAACGCTGTCCATTAACGTTAATGCACTTCTGAACTCGCATAGCTGTTTCTCGAAGAACGTTCGCCAATTGCTGGGCCGTTATGTTATTAGTTGCTCGTCTTACTCGTAGCTCCAGGTCTTCGCGGGTTATAGCGGCGGTTTCATAGACAATATTTCTTAAATAACCACAAACAAAGAAATCAGGGGGCGTTAAATCAGATGACCTTGGAGGCCACCTCACAGGACCATTCGTTGAAATTACGTTTTCCCCGAATCTCCGTTGAAGGTAATCAATTACTATCCTTGAATTATGGGGAGGAGCGCCATCTTGTTGAACATACATTCTCTGTCCTAAAACTCTGCTAAAATATCCTCAATCTCATTTTCCAGGAATCTCAAGTATCTGGCACCAGTCAGAGGTCCTTCAAATATTATTGGACCAATAATTCTACTACCGATTATTCCAAGCCAAACATTGAAACCGAACCGCACTTGAAAGTTACCCTCCCGTAATAAATTTTGATTTTCTTGTGGCCAATATTTTGTATTTTGTCGGTTAAATAATCTCAAATTTGTAAACCTAGACTCGTCTGAAAATAAAATCGGTCCCAAAAAATCATTGTTTGGCTGCACGTTATTATACAAAATCCAGTTGCAATATTCCATCCTACGTTCGTAGTCACTTTCGTACAAATACTGGTGCAATTGGTATTTATAGTAGTATTTGTGCAAAATTCGGCTTATTGTTTGGTGACTGATGTCCAATTCAAACTCAACTTGCCTTAAACAGTCTTATCAACTTATATTCGAGCCAAAACATTAATTTCCGTTCTTTCGTCAATAATGAAGTTTTTTTCGGGATCATTGTTGGGCTCTCTTCGGAATTGGTTTTCAACACGTTTAAAATAATTTTTCGCTAGACATTGTCTATCAGGATATCGTTGGGCATAAAGGTCGGTAGCCGCAACCGCATTTCTTTTCCATTCCCCATAAATAATTAACATGTCCACTTTTTCCACTCTTGTATAAATTTGCGGCATTTTGAACACAGTTAACAAGAATTTGAAACAAACTTTTAAAGACACAATAAAAACACCGTTAAACCAACAAATGTTTGACAAGTTAAATATTTCATTGTTTTCAAAGCGACCTTAGTTACTTCAAAAACAATTTTGGTGAATTTTATTCGGGTCATTTACAATAAATCGGAACCGTCATGGCACACTTAAATGGAAAACAAAAAATTATATTATAAAAAAAATGATGTTTGAAATGTCACCTATTTGGCATAGTTGGATTCAGAAAATTAGTCAGAATTCAAAAATGCAATAATATACAGGGTGTTCCATTTAAAAATCGAAAGTTAGTGTAACTTCCGGCGAAACCGGAAGTGAAAAAAAAGCAATTGTATGTCAAAAAGTGCCGCTTATTATGTATGTAGCATATCCTAAATTTCAATCAATTATCTTCAAACTAAAGGAGAAAATACAATATACGGATTTTATAATCAATTAAATATAAAAGCTACCTTTGAAACTTAGAAGAGTGTTTTGATTTGACATAGTCTAGTTCAGGTTTTTACTCTTCCAAATACGTGCATTTTTTAAATACGGGTACTATAAAATAACTCATCTACACAAAGAACTCTATATGAACGGTCGATTTTATTCTATTTATTTTTGTTAAAACCTTATTTTTTCAACAAAATATTCAATATTGGAATGCCTATTGCTACTCTCATTTTTATCAATTATAATATTTATTTTATGTTTTACTCAAAACTGTTGTGTGCGAAAATTATGTCATTCAAAAAATTGAAATATATTAGGAAAATTCGAAAATCCCTTCATTGTAGGAGTTTTTTGCAAATAACAATTTTTTACGCTCCTCAGAGCTTATTGATTTTTATTCTTGTCATGAAGATATTTCATTTTTAATTTTTTAGCCTCTTCTCTCTTATTTCTAACGCCAAACATTGAATATGAATTTGCAATGGAAATTTCGTATAACCTTATTTGCGCAGGCGCTGCATATCTAGCAGACCACGCGCTTGGTAATTTTAAATTATGATTAATTGGATGGAGTCTGCGGTAGGTTCTTGATGAAACATATTCAATAGAATAATTATAAATATTCAAAAGAATAGTTACAATACGCACTTGGTTTATTGTTTCATTAGTTTTTTCTCAGTTTTCTCTGACATATGTTTCGGCCTTGCGACCATTATTAAAGAGTCTTAAAAACTAAGACTGTTTTTAAGACTCTTTGATAACTGTACAATCGTGTCAATGTGAGTATTATAAACTCATCGTGATTTTAGATAACCGTACACAGTGAAATCAAGAGGAGTTAGGTGAATAGACCGAGCAGGCCACTGGACCCCTGCCAATCCATCTATTAGAATAGCGGTCGCGCAACCATGTTCTACATATTCTGGCATAATGTGGTGTTGCGCCGTCATGCATAAAAAACATATTTCTTCTCCTTCGCAATGAAATATAATCTAATATCCGAAAATATATGATAACTAACTAACTGATTCCCTAGAGTTGCTGCTCGTACATTTATTTTGAAGGTATGTTGAAAATGGGTTTGTATTGTTGAATTAGGATTTTCCTCAGCCTAGAAATTCATATTCCGAGAATTAAACATGTCTTGTCGTGTGAATAATGTAGCCACGACAGTAAAAAATATTTTATTTAAAATATCTGGAATATTTTCTGTTTATTTAAGCAACAATTCACAAAAATCTACTCTTTTTGGCATATCCTCAGGTAATAATTCTTGAGTTTTTCGGTAATGGAACTGGTGCAATTATTGTTCATGTACCATTAAAGCGCTTTGGTAAGACATATCCATTCTTAAACCTAATAGTGGATTTTGTGAGTTGGAAAAAACCCGAAAAACGTAAGTATTTTCTGACGCGACCAGACCACCCCGGAAAAGAGGGTGAAACGCGAAGGAGCGGACTCCCATCCGACAAACATTGGTGATTATTGATTAATTTTATTGTGTTACTGCTTTCCGACATATTTCGGTTTCGGTCTGAAAGTATCATCATCAGGTGGTTGTTTTTCCTAATTTCATGTTTTTTGTCTACCGATTGGTGATGATCGATTCATTTTATTGTTATTTTTCTGACATATTTCGGGTTCGGTCTGAAAAGTATTATCATCAGGTGGTTATTTTTTTGCTAATTTCATATTTCTTGTCTATCGATTAGTGATTATTGATTGATTTTATTGTGTAATTGCTTTCCGACATATTCTGCCTTCGATCTGAAAAGTATCATCATCGGGTGGTTGTTATGAAAAATCAAAATCAACATATGTAGTAAAAATCTGAAATTCATGGATATGTAAGATATGTAACTTGAGGAGAAAATTAGAATGGCGCAAACCACAACTCTCTAGCTAGTTTACATTTCGAGATATCGATCTCTATATTATTTTTTTTTAATACATTTATTTAACTTCGGCTTATTTCCGCTACTGAGGCCTAACACCGACGCCTGTAGACGAGCTACTCCCAACCAGGAATAAGAATTTTGCCGAACCTCTTCCCTTAAGAAGAGTAGGTATCTTTAACTTGCCTAACATTTAATAGACAAGGGACCGACGGCTTTACATCCCCTCTGAAGTATGGTATATCCCCTATACAACCCTCGCTACTCCCAACCAGGAATAAGAATTTTGCCGAACCTCTTCCCTTAAGAAGAGTAGGTATCTTTAACTTGCCTAACATTTAATAGACAAGGGACCGACGGCTTTACATCCCCTCTGAAGTATGGTATATCCCCTATACAACCCTCGCCTAAGGTTGTATAGCTTCCACGCATACACTGATATACAAGCCGCTGAAAGATGTGTGAGGCGAGGACGCGGTCTTCGTTGGAATGGTCACCCATCCAACTACTAACCGCGCCTAACGTTGCTTTACATCGCATATCGAAGTATATACATAGTAAAGACGCACTCACACTCGCTCCTAGATATCGATCTAGGATAGTCCGAAAAAAATCCACCATTTTCTCGTTCGGTAACTTTGAACGGACATATCTCGAAGCAGAAATGAGACAGGGTTCCAGTTTGCGCCATTCGATTTCTCGTTCAATTTTGTATTAGTGGCCGCGAGTCGCTTTCTTTTAACTCTTTTTTCTAGAACTCACGGCCGTTTAAGTGAGAGCATGCCCGGCGAGAAGCGATATCTTGGTACTTTTGAACTTTGAAAATGATAACCAAAACGATACTGAACACGATATTGCAGATTTTATGGTATTGGAACCCATAGTTCAATTCACCGATTCGGATACCGAAACGGCTGATAAATCCTGTAACGTTGAGGGGTGTGACGTTCACTTCGATGAGAATCAAATTTCTAACTCTACTTGTAAGCGTCCTAGATTAAATTGACTTAATCAATACTTAGATAATAATATAATGGACTTGATTAATAATGATTGTGTTTTTTCTTGTATTAATAAGATTATATAAGTTAGTTCGTATTTTATATGTAGTAAATAAGTCACTGTGTTCATTTATAAAAGTATTAAGGCTGATTTAATGTTATATATAAAATCTATATACATGATTTTTCCACGTCAACCCTATAGACGCAGTGTACGCCAATTTTTTTCCCTTTTCCAGGGCGTTTTTGGCTGTTGGGAGGGTGGGTTTGCATCAGGAATGATTTTCAAGGCTGGCGTCGGTCTCAGCATCCTCTAAAACGGGGATAAATCAATGTTTGTCGGACGGATGTCCGCTCCTTTGTGTTTCACTCAGTTTTCAGGGGTGTTTTTGGTTGTTTGGGGGTGGGTTTGCATCGGGGATGATTTTCAAGGCTAGCGTCGGTCTCAGCATCCTCGAAAATGGAGCTAAACCGGTGTTTGTCAGATGGAAGCGCGCTCCTGTCCATTTCACTTCAATTTAGGGGTGTCTTTTGGCCGTTTGGTGGGTTGTGCATGCTTAAAAAGTATTTTGTCCACCACCGTCGTTTTCAGCATACTCGAGAACGGGGAGGGGAGCTGGTCTTGTCGCGTCAGAAAATACTTAATTGTTCCTCCGACTCACAAAATCGACTTTAATCTTTTAGTACTTATCGTAGGATCTTCCATTGCAATATATAATATTTCTTCCCCATTAAATGTAGCTTTATGGATGCAGATGGTTATATCTGAACTACTGATTGATCTTACCCACGGCGCTATCTGAACGAGCTATTTCTGAAAATTCGGAACGTATTGATCATATGACAAGACAAACGTCAAACGTCAAGTTAACAAATGCCAAACGCGTAAAAGTTATTGAATAAAGATAAAAAGAAATAAAATATGGCCCGATCAGATTTCATTGGGACTTGGGAAGTAAGTAAAACCTATCAAATCACGCCTATCGAATTACTCTCTAAATATTTTCATAATAATATTAGTTTGACGGACAACCCAAATGGCTGAGTCCTGTTTGTTTATATTAAGTCTGAGGTTAATGTTTTCATTTTCAGGTAATACACTGTGAACACGTTGAAAGAACTTATATCGGCAATTATGATAAATATATTAAATGTTTAGAAGGGTAAGAATATTTTTTATTAAAGGTAAGTCATGAAATGAATTATATACATTATTTTAGAATCAGATTTCGCCTTGACGAAAATGGAGACGTTACGTGGACTGTCCCCGATGAATTAAAATCTGTTCCATTATTTAGCTGTGAAATTTACGAGCTTTATGTCCATGCTGGAAGAGCAGGGCTTGTTTTACGTTTTGGTGCCTATGCGGGTCATGTATTTGAGTTTACAGTAAACGATATAAGATTATTTGCTTTTCAAGAGATAATTAATTTGTTTTTAGCCTGATAAAGGAAGACCAAAAGAGAGTGTGACTTTAACTTGTGAGGGACTATGTACATTACGTTGTGTTAGAGTTAATGACGACACACCAGAGGTTAACTATAGTATTCCGTTTACGTTGCTACCCGCTTTAGAAGATGGGTATTTTTCAGATATAACGATAACTTCCTCAAATAATAAACAAGTAAGTAATAATGCTATCTGTATACCGGGTGACCCAGAAACTACATATCACCCCACTTTTTTCTACAGTTTTAAAAATAACATTTTGAAATTTGTGAAATCAAAAATATAGGTATCAATGTCCACATTTTGACCATTCGGTGGTAAAAAATCACTTCTGGTGTTTCCGGAAATTGCCACAACTTTCTTATTTGAAATAGCACCATGTACATTTAAGTCACATTTCTTATAAAGCTGTAATTTCTGTTTCCAACGCTTTTTTCGGATTTAAAATCGGATGAACAATAACCTTGGAAATGGCATTTATTTGCTATTTCTAGTTGGCTTTGGAATTCAGGAACAAATTTAAAAAATTTCGAAGTAGACTCTGAATTTGAATAAAAGGGTATTTCTCAACAAATTAAAAGTAAAATTGGCCTATTTTGTTCATTTGCTTGAATTTAGAAATGTTTTACCCATTTTTCCATTTCATGGAAATTCAATTTCTCATAACTCCAATTTTTCAAATAATACCCTGTATGTTTTATTTTTTTGTCAGATAGAGTGGTAAATTTGCTTTAAACTGGTTTTTCCCGATTAAAAATTGAATAAAAGTGAAAATAAATATTAAGCTTTTTGTAGAAGCGTTTCGAATTATGTGTCCATATCTTGCAGTAAGCTATGAAAAACAGATGAGTTATTTGTAGTTATTAAAGAAAATTTATTTTGATAAATATAACAAAAATTTTGATGTATCATTAGCAAAAAAGCAAAAATTCACATAATCAAAATCAGTTATAATGATACCTATTCCAAGTAGCACCAATTGCTTTTTAAAAACTCTATGACTATCTACTCCACCTTTTTATAAAGCTTAATACTTTATAATTAAGAGTTAACAACAATAGTCCAGTATTAATGAAGTATCTATATACCCAAAATAGGCACAGTTTATACAGCCTCGGTAAACTCTGTAAAAGGTACATAAATGCTTAAAGTAACATTATGGCAACCTCTTTGTTTCACCTTACCAGCTGTTAAAAATCATGTTATATGACTGCTAAGAAGTTGTTATATAATTGTTGCAAGTAAGTTCTTATACAGTAAAAATTCCTCTTAATATTAGTTACTGTTTGCAGTTATAAAGCATCGATATCACAGTGTCTCTGGCAACTTCAATGTAATAACTTTCCTATGACAAATTATTAGGAAAGTGAATGAATATTGCCTGCGAATTAGTGTATGCTGTGGTTGGTAGAAAATAAAATTTGTCATGGGAAGAAAATTTTTCTGTTGAAATATGCTATTCTACTTCAAAATAAATAGACGCGCCTCCAAAATTCCTTGAATTTGATAGGTTAAAAATTATTTAAAAAAATATATTTTTTAATTTTTTTCCATAGAATTGTTTTAAAATAATAAACCACCTATTTTAAACACCCCATAAATGATTGCTGTGAATATTTTGCAATGTTTTCCTTTTCAAGTGATAAAAAGTTAATCATACCTCAAACCGGTAACAATGGCCGTCCTGTCATATTTACTTTTAGAAAATACAATATGGTTCCCTATAAGTATCCAAAGAAGGTCACTACAGAAGCAGTTACAAATTCTTAAAGCAGCACTTTGACTGTGTAAAAGTAGTAGTTAAAGATAAAATCCTCGCACAGATGAATTTACTTTGATAGAAATTCACATTTTGTGTAATAATTGAATTCATGATAACATCATTTTGTTTTTGAGGGATATGATATTATCACTTTTGTTTAAATTTCAGACCTAACTTTTTATTGATTTTGGTGGATTTTTGTAGTTTGTAGTGAGAAAATGGCTGCATAATTTTTTTTAATAATAATGATAATAATAACCACATGTAATTACGACCCCCTTTATCCCGGAAGGCTCTAGAAGAGCCTTGTGTGGGAGAAGGCTATACATTTAGAGACAAAACACACACCCAATATCCGAGTATAGTGAAAAAATCCCTCTCACAGTATTTTCGACTACCACGACCGGGAATCGAACCCGGAACTTTTGGGTGAGAGGCAAGTGCACTTACTTCTCTACCATCAGTCATACATAACAAGAAAAATTCGAAATCAAATCAAATAATATTAGAGGTTATGAAATGGAGTAAGTTTAGCTGTATAAGAGTTCTATAAAGGCGGAAAATTGCAGCTACATAGCTCCAAAACAGAGTTTCAACTGAATAAATGCTTTATAAAATACTCCTTCTACTATACGTAAAAAGCATTTATAAATAATCTATATTAGGGCTGACGTAAATGGTATTTGGCTTAAATAACTACATTGCCGTATAATTTTGCTTTATAAACCTTTAGAACTCAGTGTTATAAAACCGTTATAGAGGAATTGCTAAGCTGTAAAACGGATGTATAAATGTTATATAGGGGTTTATACACCTGTTATAAATATACATGGTGTGTATCTGTCTAATAGAGCTTACTAAGCCTCTTATAAATTTTTAAAAAACTGTATAAGATGCTTTAATAAAGAAGCTTTATATTTATACTGTGAAAGCATTTTACCAGCAATCTTATTCCACCGAGTTACTTTATAAGCAGTTTAGTGTTGAATAAAGCTTCAATATAAACAATTTTCTGCACGAGTTGCCATAATGTATTATTTATAAAGCTTTAAGTGTAATAAAAGAGTGACATGTGTTACTTGGGATCTGAACAGCAGCTTACTAAATTTATAATTAGAACAATACAACACAATTAAATACCGAACCTAAAACAGGTGCTCAAAATGATGCCCACCCATTTCAGAACACTTGTTCACACTTCGAATAGTTTCTCTCACAACATTTTGTAATATGACTGGAGTTGTGGATTCAAAGGCATTTAAAATTTAATACCTTTCAAAGGCATCTGATTCAATTGATCATTAACTTCTTTTAAGTAAGTTGGAGAGCTATGGAATCAGAGGAGTATGCTCAAACGTATAAAATCATATCTATCAGGGCGCGAACAAACTGTTTATATTAACAATGATGGTTCTCAATATTATTCTGAGTTCACTAGAATTACACAGGGTGTTCCCCAGGGTTCTATATTGGGACCGATTTGTTTTCTATTATATGTAACTAATCTTTCGGACAAATTAAATATTGAAACAGTTTATCAATTTGCCGATGACACATATGTGATATACTTGTGAATCAAAATTTACAATATTTATCAATAAACTTAACAAATGTTTTAGAAGGAATGGTAAATTGGTATAATAATAACGCTCTAAAACTAAACACAACAAAAACTGGCCTAATAGTTTTTGGCAACCCCAGAAATCAAATCATAAATGAATCTTTATATGTCAAATTACTGACCAAATCTGTAGAAAATTTAAATAGTATTAAATTCTTGGGAGGTTATATTGACACCTGCTTGAGTTTGGATGTACATATTCAGAACCTTAATAAAAAACTAAACTCCATTTGTGGGGTTATACGTTGCCTTACAATAGATAGTTTAGGAATATACTACTTTTCCTGTGTGCAATCTGTTATCCTATATGGTATCATATTTTGAGGCTCCTCACTTAACGCAAAAAAAAATACTCACCCAAAAAAAAAATAAGATGTATGTTAAAGGTTTGTCCGAGAACATCTTATAAGCCCTCTTTTACAGAACTTGGATGTCTAACTGTTCCTTCATTGTATTTTCTATCTAGTAAAATTTGTTAAAAAAAAACCTACATTTATTTCCAACGAACAGAGAATTTTATTCATACGACATGTCTGTATCTACTAGGCAGGGTAATGAAATTAGAATTCCAAACCACACTTCTACTTTTTTTGAGAAAGGACCATACTGTTCTGTTATCAAAGCATAAAATTCACTTCCCTCTGATATCAAAGAGATTTCTGATTCAAACAGGTTTGCAAATTCAGTTACCGAATATTTAAAGACTAAATGCTGTTATTCATTCGGCTGTTGGCAGCAGTGAAATGTAAACCACAAAATGTTATGGGGTGTTTCTTGTAGTTGCTTGCCATCCAAATGTTTGTTTTTGTATAAATGTTTGTTTTTTATAAATGTTTGTTTGTTATATATTATTATTATTGTATGTGTGTATAAGTACTATGTAGTTATTGCAAATTGTGTATTAATTTCTTCTAATTTTGACGTTGCTGTATCCTTCATGATCTTCTAGCAATAAAGAATTATCTTATTCAAAGACATATTTTTTCGTATTGACATTGACAGACAAACAACCAAGTACAGCTGGTGCACTCTGGCGGATAAAATAAAAGAATGTTCCCCATTCGAAACGCTTCTACAAAAAGCTTAATGTTTATTTTAATTTATATTCAATTTTTAATCGGGAAAAACCAGTCTAAAGTAAATTTACCACTCTATCTGATAAAAAAATGAAACATACATTTGAAAAATTGGAGTTCTGACAAATTGAATTTCCATAAAATGGAAAAATTGGAAAAATATTTTTAAATCCAAGCAAATGAACGAAATAGACCAATTTTACATTTAATTTGTTGAGAAATACCCATTTATTCAAATTCAAAGTCGGCTTCGAAATTTTTTAAATGGACGCTAAAAGTGGTGACGTCACCATCACGCGGTAAAATACGAATTGCGTTCCAAGCCATTTAAGAGCGATCCTTCTGTACTGCTGCTATTAGGGTCAAAATTAGGAGCACCTTTCTAAATATGATTATTTTGACGTTATTTTTCATATTTAACTATTGACACATGTTTTTATATAACTATAACTAATTGATACAAATACTCCACCAGTTAAAAATGTTTTAATTTGTTGGAATAATAATTAAAACATTTATATTTCAAATGGACTACGCATGTGTACGATCGAACGTCCGTCTTACCTTATTTTGTTTCTGTCTGAAAACTCTTGTCAATATTTACAGTATTTGAGGTTAAACTTTTTTTTTTTATACATTTATTTAACGTCGGCCTATTTCCGCTACTGAGGCCTAACACCGACGCCTGTAGACGAGCTACCCCCAACCAGGAATTTTGCCGAACCTCTTTCCTTAAGAAGAGTAGGGATCTTTTACTTGCCTAACATTTAATAGACAAGGGACCGACGGCTTTACATCCCCTCCGAAGGATGGTATATCCCCTATACAACCCTCGCCTAAGGTTGTATAGCTTCCGCGCATACACTGATATACAAGCCGCTGGAAGATGTTAGAGGCGAGGACGCGGTCTTCGTTGGAACGGTCACCCATCCAACTACTAACTGCGCCTGGCGTTGCTTTACATCGCATATCGAAGTATGTACATAGTAAAGACGCACCCACGCTCGCCCCCTAAGGTTAAACTTCTTTCATAGACTAATCTTTGCCTTTGTGTACTCTTTAGAAAGCTGCATTATAGTAGATAGCTTTATAACATGTTTCTCTGTCATTTTAATATTCAAAACAATTACAGTATTGACGATAATAAGTCAATGAGTTACAGTAAACAAGTTAAATAACACCTTTTCCGTACTGTCCGCGTCAGAAAACAATATGAACAAGCTTCGAGTCATGTCCGAATTGATAAACGCATGCGTAGTAAAATTACAATATTGCTAAATCTTAATCCAAAATACTTTTTAATACAGTTTTAATATAGGAAGAAATAAATTTCACTGGCAATAATTAAAAAAAATATTTCAATACTTAAATATTTTTATTGAGTACGAAAATTGGAAATATATTTTTATGTGTCTGTATGTTAAGAGGCAATAAGGTTCACTATTAATACAGTATGGAAACATTGAGGTGGGGATGAAACGTCACACTAATAGCGTCTATTTGTTCCTGAATCCCAAAGCCAACTAGAAATAGCAAATAAATGCCATTTCCAAGGTTAATTTTCATCCAATTTTAAATCTGAAAAAAGCGTTGGAAAGAGAAATTACGTCTTTATGAAAAAAGTGACTTATGTATACAGGGTGCTATTTAGAATCAGAAAGTTGTGGCAATTTCTGGCCATACCGGAAGTGATTGTTTTTCCACTGAATGGTCAAATGTGGCCATTGATACCTATATTTTATTTTCCAAATTTCAGAATTATATTTCTAAAACTGTAGAAAAAAGTGGGGGGGGGGGGTAGGTACTTTCTGGGTCACCCGGTATATGAATACCTAGTAACGATTATACATCTAGACGTGTGGTACAAAGTCTATTAGGTACCTACATGTAAAAGTTATTTCTCTTAATTGAGTAGTATATAGTAGATATGCGTAATTTCACTCTGTAAACTGCTACATTACCGAATAAGCAGCTATAGATATTTTTCAGTTTAGAGTACATTCTACTATCCTTGAATTGCAAGGAGATGATATAGATTGGACCTCTGATCCTCCGCCGTTTAACAATATCCCCGAAGATGTATTGGGAACTATTCTACATTTCCTCTACTCTGAATGTTTACCAGAGAATTTAACTGAAGAGACAGTACGACAAGTTATAACAGTGATTTCACCGTATGTTTCTTTGAATAGGCTAGTTGAGAATTGCCAATTGTACTTAAAGAACATGGCTCTAAAACAACGTAAGTATCTAGATGTATAATAATTTCTGTTAGAGTTAGGTAATTCTTTTTCTAAAATTTTGTTCAATATAGTGCCTGAGTAGGACCATTTGAAAAAAGTTTTGTTTTATGTACTCTGCTAATAACAATGAGATATATTTTTGAGAAAAATGCAATATTTAATATTAATATACATTATTTGATAAAGTAGACGTGCAATGAATCAAAGGCTTACAGATTAACATGGGTGACTGAGTTACAATAGCAAGGCGTGAACGACAATCCAATTTCATCCAATATAGATATGATGAAAAAGTATATGACATGTTTGTGTAATTAGGTACATTAAAACTATTTTCAATTCATTATTTTATTAAGTGTTAGATACCTAATTCAATTCAAACGGATTTATTTCGATTTCCTCAAAATGGTCCAGAGAGAGTAGAATTTTACGAAATGTTATTGGTACAAGCTCAGGAGGATTCCGATTTCTTTAAAAAAAACCATATGGATTGAAGATTTCAAATTCTCACGAGGAAGTATTTATAATCGACGAAATAAACATTTCTGGGCTGCTGAACATTCTCATGTTACTAGAGAGTTTGGGTTTCAAGAAAAATTTAGTTTCAATGTTTCTTGCATATTAAACGATAACAAAATATGCTACGTTATATATAACAAAAGACTGACAACATTATACAGTAACAGTTATTTTAGAATTAGACCCCATTTTCAGTGACCGATGGATCAGACTTTGGGACTGTGGAACTGGCCTCCAGGATAGCCGGATAATACACCTCTAGATTTTTACCTATTGGGTATTCTTAGAGAAATTATTTGTATAATGCCGGTAAATACCAGGAATGAATTTGAACATTGGATGAATCGAGCATTTCAAAACTTAAAATACTTAGATCCTGCTAAAATTAGAGTTGTTACAACATGTGGTGTCTATTCACCTATACTCAGATATCTGGATGTCAATGGCCAACACTTTGAACATTTATTGAAGTAGTATTCAAAATTAATCTATAATTATGTTTTGTTCATACAATTATGTAATAATTGCTTCTTGCGGATTTTATCGCATTTTCGTTTTGTGTTTTATTATGATTTTAACACTGTCCATGCACAGTTGTGGATTTAGCAATAGGTATAGTAGGCACGTGTCTAGGGCGGCAGCAAGACGGGGGTGGCAAAATTCTGGTCGGGGGCAATATAAAAAACTGTGACGATTGTAGCAGGAGGTTCCGCGAAATGATATAAAAGTGTTTATATTAAAAATGTTTTTTTTATAAGCAAAACAGTTTTATTTTATTGGTATTATATTGAAACATCCTGTATATACCCCATATATAAATTTAGTTTTTTCCTGTTATGTCTCCAAATTCAAGTAATTATTGCAGTTGATTAATTTCATTTTTACATTTATTTACTCGTTTAATATTGGAGACAATAAAGTTACCAGAATGCATTTTAAAATTATATTCTTTTAAAGCAAAGTTAAAAGCTACAGTTTTTACTAAAAAGTTACATAAAATTGAGTCGAGTCACAGGGTTTGTTTATCAGTTATAAGATAAGTGTCAAGTACTTCGTTTATTCCCAGAGTATGAAATCGCCTACACTTTTCTACCTTAACTATAGAAAAAGATAGAAAGTTGAGCGTCGAATATTATAATAGCGTTAAAATAAACATATTCCCACAAGAAACAAGCGGAGATGCATAATCCGGGTAGAAGGGTGACATCAGGGACCATATAAAAAGAAAACCAGCTTGTTTACCGAGGAGATGCCTCTTCTATCACTCCCGAGGTACATCGCTGAATGCTATTCGCTGTGCTCCTGAGTAAATTGCATTTCAATATACCTAAGTCACATCGCTGACCCTTCGGGCTCGCTGTTCTTATGGTATTATGATATGGATATTTTACCTAAGTCACATCGCTGACCCTCTGGGCTAGCTGTTCTTATGGTAGTATTGAGATGAATTATGTAAACTACAAGTCAAACGATCCAAGAAAATCCACATTTAATTTTGCCATGCATCTCGCATTCACTGGTTTAACGTACTTTTTATGAAGTGCCTTTCAATGTCTCTACGATGCTCAACGAGTATGTTAAACATAATTAACTGGGTCTCTCAATTAATAGACAGTGTGTTCAAGTTTACCAGGTATTTAAATTAACAGAGTGATTAAATTTTCTAAGGTATATTAAGTTATATAGTATCAGACAGAAACAAGTAATATTAAACTTTATATCAAAGAACCTGGGGAAATTAAAAAGGGTTACTACACACACAACAAAGTTTGAGTCCTACACTAACACGATCACGCAAATGGCCAATCTTATTTGTTTATCCTTCAGATATATAAATAGCAATGAATTTACTGGTGACATGATTACCAGAATTTCATTTGAAATTAATTGGGATGGGTTTAAACCTCTTCAATATTGACTCTTCAGGGGCGGCAAATTTAACCGTGCCTTGGGCGGCACAAAACTCAAATCCATCTCTGTCCGTGCATAATAAATAGATAACACGATTTATTAGAAGTCAGATTTTTCTCAGTAAATCTCCGTTTGGGGGGCTGCGCAACTCGAAAGAGAAATTCTACCATCACCATCATGTTCAGCATCCTCGAAAACGGGTGTTGCATTCGTTTTGCCGGTGATATAAAAAAATATTTTTACCCCTTTCGGAGATGTTTATTAACCAGTAGAAGGGTTGGAGGGAATCGAAGAAATATTTAGCGCATCACCACCGTGTATGCTAAATTTCACCGTTGGAAAAGATGTGATAAGCGTTTAACCCCATTTGGGGGTGGGTGGTTCTTGGCAGTTTGGGAGGTTGCGCAACTCCAAGGAGAAATGCAACTCCAAGGAGAAATTCTACCAGTGCCATCGTGTTCAGCATTCTCTAAAACGGGGGGACGAGGTACTCTCGTTGCATAGCAAAATATTTACATTACATATATTTACAATTATATTAATAGTTAGATATAAATTTGTGAAAGTTGTTGTAGAGACATCTGCTAAGTGGTTAGCAGTAGGCCATGCTATGGAGGCATCTGTCATGATAAATGTTAGTATATTTTATTGATAACAATTGCACTACATATTGTTAATAATATTACTATATTTTTTCAATCATAAAATGAAAGTGGAATTGTTCTACTTTTATTCAACATTGTAACCACCTTCTGTGCAGTTTTGGCTTTAGACTTGGAGATTATCTAATGCGGTACTTTTTTTATACTAATATATGTCAAAGAGGCGTCTGATAAATTTGCATATGGGGCAACATTAATATTTATAATGAAATTATCTGTTAACTTACCCATATTTGTCGTTGGAACACTATCAACTTATAAATTGGTGTTAATCTGTATTTTCTGAGATGTTTAGGAACAAATGCTCTTTCTCAAACTGCTAAAAATTTGAATTTTCTGCAACTACAGATTATTTAAAAACTTTCAAACACACAACACACAAACACCCTGAGTTTCATTTTGTGTATTATGTAGTTGCTGTATTCTGAAAATCACAGTAAAACTGAAATTCAAGATAAAGCATTTTTTGATAATATATAGGGAATGGTATTTTGATTTTATTTAAGAAATAACAATATAATTGCTTGATCCAGAATATTTGAATTTAAAGTTAAAAACAATTGCTGCCAATGCCAACTGAAGAAATACCCCTAGTTGAGTCATTGAGATATTTGAAAATTAGGTTAAATTTTCTACAAATTTTATAAATACCGTCTGGAGTATGGAAAATAAAGTGAAACTATGATAAAGTACTCAAGTAATCTTTAGAATCAGGAGAAAACCTAAAGAATGGTGAATCAATTTTCGGTAGTGTGAACATTTTAGTTTGGGTTACTTATTAGGTTCTTTCCTTTATTTTTTAGTGTAGTGGATTTTACACTACATGCATGCATGCATGCATGTAATAAAAGCAAATGATTGGAAAAATTTAACTAAATTGTGTAATATGTAAATTCTGTAATTGTAGGTTATATTTTATTTTTATTGATAAACATCAAGAGAAGCGAAGAATATAATGAAATGTTTCCAGATGATTTGGAGGATGAAATCTACTCCTTGAGTTCCAGTAGTGCATCCAGTGATAATGAGTATGAATTATATTATATACACTAAGTATTTAGCAATAGAGGTAGATAACAAATTAAATTTCAATAGGCACATAAGGAACATAAAAAAGAAAATAATAACTAGAGCAAGACACTTCAGGGCTTTAACATGTAAAAGAGAGGGAAATTAACATAAACATTGCAACCAATATATATATATATATATATATATATATATAAAATGATATGCAGACCTATGCTTGACTATGGGCACACATTGTTGTCGAATTGTAGTCTACCAGCACGAAGAAATGTAGAAATAGCAGAAAGACAAAGTCTCCGAATTATCACCAAAATCCGTCACCCTAATAACTCATTATTCAATCCATCGAATCAGTATCTCTATAATACAACAGGTATACAGCCATTGTTGGCCTTCTTCAAGAACTATCGGAAAAATTTGCAACGAGATCAATTAACATGGAAATATTACAAGAATTTATAACCGGACAAGATGAAAATATCAGAAGAGTGCGAATTCACCCAACGCAAGATATACTTCAAATTTTAAATAATCTTTAAATAATCAATCTAATACATCTAGAATACATTATTGTTTTTTTTTAATGTACATATGAATGTGTCAAATTTCTATACTCAAATTATATTGTAAACAAACAATACCTTTTTGTAAATGGGCTGGGAGACTCAGGTCAATGGCCTTTTGGGAAACCAATAAAGATTGTTACCATTACTAATCCAATTCATGCAAGTTACTTCTATCATCCGAAAAATAGTATGTATAACCTATGCGGTTGTTACTGAAGTCTAGTTTCCAGACTGGAGAAAACACGATAATATACGATTCAAACCTTTCAATTTTATAAAAAATATCTTTCTAAATAAACAACTGCAAAAGATCAAGCCATTGTATTTCCTTTGTGCAATTATAAAAATACAAAAATAAACAATTAGAATCACATTGTTATCATTTTTTTTATAAGAGTAAAAGAAGAATTGATTCGTATATTGTCGTGTTCTCTTCCAGTCTGGCGACCGCACATTTGTTGCGGTTGTTAAGTGCATTCATTATAACGGAATATCGGAAATTCAAAAAATTCTATTCGCCTCGTTTTTTCAAACTTTTCCGCAATTCTGTCGTAATGGACTTACCAACCTTGTAGTTTAGTACGCTGTTACTGCGTACCTATCTAGAAAATAATGTATATGTATTGTCAACTGTAAATAATAACAAATATAAGAATATGTTATATAAGAATTTTATAAAAATGAACACAAATTTCAAATAAATTTATATATAATGAATAACAAAAAATTAAATTCCGTCTTCATTGGTATCATCTGTCTACAATTTTATGCTAGTTGTTACAATCCCTACATGAGCAGTCCAAACAACATTTTAACCCTTCTTTCATGCAAACACATTTTGAAGTATTGCACAATTTGTCTGAGCAAAATATTGACAACAACATTTTGACTTCAACTGGAACTGGATCATTTATGCAGAACAGGCTCCAGTCTTTCAGCATCGCTCGTTGCCCAACCATATTTGGTGACATTAATCGATGGCATATGTGGTATATGACTGGACATCCAAATTTTGAGTTGATACACACATTTAAAGTTACCTACATGAATTAATTTCCTTCATTTTCGCTAACTGGTTCTAGTTCATATGGGATATAAATATATTTCTCAGTATTCAAACCTTGTTTAACCAAAACTGTTGTCATACTTCTTACATCATTGTAAGAACACAAAAATCCCATGTTATATAGAAGATCTATTATTTTTTTGCTTCTGACGTTATATAGATATAAACCTAAAATCTGTAAATTATTTTTTGAAAATTGTTTTGCGTAAAAGCTCATAATAATATTGATAAAGTTAAAACAATCCTTATTATCCCTATTCTCTTCGGGTGTTTTTAAAAGCCATTTTGAAAATGTCAGTAAAACAGCAGGAACTTGACTTTCAAATCCTTCTTTTGTCATTTCACTAAGAGTGGGAAAGGCTTTTCTTGTTGTCTTTTAGTCAGATATAGCTTTTTGCAAAATTTCCACAGCTCTATGAAGAATTTGATTGTCAGAGCGGTTTAGAAGAAGTAACCTGTAAGAATTCATCTGAACAACTGGATCTAAGATTATCAGCATCTTTATCTGAATCACGAATTTTATTCGACTTTTGTCTAATTTTTGCAACTATATTTTTGTATGAAATATATTTGCTGTAACATGATTTGTGGAATTTCGCGTCAGAAGCAAGAAGATCGTTATAATTGGCAAGCGGTGAGATCATTTCTGAATCACCACATCTGTTAGCAGCGTCTAAAATTTTTTCCCGTGTCGATTGTCCTGTACCTAATTGATTGAAAATATTAATTAGAAACACATGATTACAAAACCATATAATACAGAGTATAATAAATAGGTACCTAGTTCAAATGTGATTTTTTAGTCGCAAACTCCTCTATAAAATCCTTATTTTACTATAAGGAATGTAACCAGACTGCAACCAACAGCTACTCTCCGGGCCAGGTGTCCCGCCGAGCGCTGAATTACAAATTACAAGCCTGGCGCGTTAAGTGTAATAATTGCATATTACCATCAAAACGCTAATGCTTCGATTGCAACAAACTCCAGCCGAAAGACTGATCCTACTTTGCGACTAAAAATATTATATTTTAATATACCGCCCTCTAAAATCACATTTGAACTATGCTAAGCCCAGTCAGGCTATTTATTTTTCGATTGCAACAGACACTGGACCGCTGGATGGCGCCTACTGACTATTTTACATGTCGCTATCCCAAAGATACCGAAATGTACTAAATGGTCAAGTGATCCTCGTGTCGGTCGTCACATGCCTACCTTGCACTGACGAGAGCCAACTGCAGTCTGCAAGTGGTGTGTGACGACTGGCACGAGAGCTCCTTTAAGTAGGATCACTCTTTCGGCTGGTGTTTGTTGCAATCGAAGCATTAGCGTTTTGATGGTAATATGCAATTATTACACTTAACGCGCCAGGTTTGTAATTTGTAATTCAGCGCTCGGCGGGGTACATAGCCCGGAGAGAAGCTTTTCGTTGCAGTCTGGTTACGTTCCTTGCAGTCTGGTTACGTTCCTTATAGTAAAATAAGGATTTTATAGAGGAGTTTGCGACTAAAAATATTATATTTTAAATAGGTACCTGTTTGTATAGAAGTAAATTTTTCTTGTTTCTTCTTTACCACTCTCTTACAAAATAAACACATCGTGCGTATTTTAAAGCAATCAGTACTTCGAGTTCGATGCTGTTCATTTAAACTAGTACTCAGTAAAATAAGTAAGAACAGAAGGCTAACTATTTATATTACCTCGACTCTAATATACGAACTTCGACAAGATATATGAAATTTAAAACTTTTCATGTTTAACAATATTGCACTTTTATGAATAAGAATATTCTTGGCAAATTCGTCTTGTCGACATTCAGCTGCTTTTATTAAGCTTAATAATCCTTTTCTTGTTGGTTTGTTGACAATCATGTCCTTAGAAGAGTCGCAAAGATTCCCACAAATTATGCATAACAAATTTCGCTCCATTTTCAAAAGAAACTGCAATTATATTTAACTAAAATTATTCGTCTTCGCCTAGTTTTAATTGAAGAATTTGATTACAAATCTTTATTTGCCAAATTTTAAGAGATACATAATAAAGACACTTGCTCAATACATAAACACAATATCCTAGGGACTTGCTCCATACATAAACACTGTACTACTAACCATCGAACGTTATAAAATACAGGTGCGAGTCCGCGGGTCCAGCGCATTATATTAACTCTGAAAATTAAACGCGCATTAAAAATTCTATTTCTCGAAAAGTATGAGGCCTATTGAGCTGAATCTCTTTTTAAAGACTTTTCTATCGTTTTGTCTACATTTGACTTCATATATACATACCTAAATTTTGAATAATTACCATACTAACTCGCATGGTGAAGTTTTCAATGCATGTATTTGCTAGTGATGACTTTGGGGCTTATTTTCTCGAAAAGGACTTACATTCTGCGAATTTGGAGAGTGCCCTTAGAAGCGCTATAGTTTTTTGAGTAAGTGTACAAAATATCATAATCGTAGCTCAAACCATTGACTTAGTAGCGCGATGTATGTTTTAAAAAACACATTTTTCAAATTACTTCTCAGACATGAAAAAATCGATTTTGCAAAATTCGGCCCTACTAAAAAAAGTTGTCGAAATCCATTTCAGATAGCCACAATTAAGCCCTACAAAATGGTGAAGGTCCCATTTGGTTATACCTTAAAAAATACTACCAGAAATAAACCGAGATAGAGGAGCGATTATTTTACTCCACTAGTACAGATCGGGAATAAATCACCGTCTAGTAATATGTATGTACTTCAAAGGCATGTTTATAAATGAATGCTTATAAATCGAACACACTACGAGTTAGGCATATCCAAATAGCAAAATGTGTCAGCTTTCTGAATCAGTAACATATATACAGGGCGTTCCATTAAAAAAATATATTTTCAACAATTTTTATGTCATTCAAAAAAAGTTATTTCCAATCTACCCTGTATACTGCTGTTAAGGTTTGGCTACATCATGAAAAGTCCTCAGATCTTTCCTAATGGTAACCAACAGTTCAGCTTATGATTGTGTTTTGGTAGGCAGATAACACGATTTATTAGAAGTCAGATTTTTCTCAGTAAATCTGGAAATTAATTAACACCACACTTGAGATAGGTATGGAAATATATAACAAAAATTACTCAGAATTGGGTGTAGATTCTAAAAATAGGAAAATATACGGGATGTCCCATTTAACATAACAAAGACGTTGCCAATTTTACCTACAATTAGCAACGCCGCCCTGTCGATAATATTTTAGGCTGACAGAGCATACTTTGTTACCTTGGTAATCAAATTTTCAAAAGGATATGTTTACCCGTTCTCCATGTTATACTTCTAACACTCCATGCCGTTTTCAAACGATTTTTAAGCAGTAATATGGATTGAAATGGAGTTTTTTGCATTCGATTTAGGACTGCATTTATAAAAAATGTTATAAATTTTATCTTATACAAATGGGATATGCATTCTGTGCAGACCAAAATGCATTTTAATGGAGTGTGTGAGTCGGAAAGAAAGCCGAAAATTGTAAATATTTTGCAATGCAACGAAAGTACCTCGTCCCCCTGTTTTCGAGGATGCTGAACACGGTGGTGCTAGTAGAATTTCTCTTTGGAGTTGCGCAACCTCCCAAACTGCCAAAACCACCCCCAAATGAGGTTAAACGCTTATTACATGTTTTCCAACTGTGAAACTTAGCGTACCCCCCGTTTTCGAGGATAACTCCTTTTGGAGGTGGTTCTTGGCAGTTTGGGCGGTTGCGCAACTCCAAAGAGAAATTCTGCCAGCGCCATCGTGTTCAGCATTCTCGAAAACGGGGGGACGAGGTACTCTCGTTGCATAGCAAAATATTTACAATTTTCGACCTTTTTTCCGACTCACACACTCCACTGAAATGCATTTTGGTCTGCACAGAATGCATTTCCCATTTATATAAGATAAAAAGTTGTAACATTTTTATAAATGCCGTCTTAAATTGAATGCAAAGAACCCCATCTCAATCTGTCTTACTGCTTAAAAACCATTTGTAAAATGCTAAATTGCCTCGACATAGTATTATTGATATCAGTTATAATTATATTAATAGTTAGATGTAAATTTGTGAAAGTTGGAGCGTTATAGAGGCATCTGCTAAGTGGTTCGCAGTAGGCCATGCTATAGAGGCATCTATCATGATAACTGTTAGTATATTTTATTGATAACAATTGCACTACATATTGTTAATAATATTACTATATTTTTTCAATCATAAAATGAAAGTGGAGTTAATTGTTCTACCTTTATTCAACATTGTAACCACCTTCTGCGCAGTTTTGGCTTTAGATTTGGAGATTATCTAATGCGGTACTTTTTTTATACTAATATATGTTAAAAAGGCATCTGATAAATTTGCATATGGGGCAACATTGATATTTATAATGAAATTATCTGTTAACTTACCCATATTTGTCATTGGAACACTATCAACTTATAAATTGGTGATAATCTGTATTTTCTGAGATGTTTAGGAACAAATGTCCTTTCTCACACTGCTAAAAATATATACTTTTTTGGAATTCTCTGTAACTACATATTATTTAAACACTTTCAAACATACAGTCACAACACACAAACACCCTGAGTTTCATTTTATGTATTATGTAGTTGCTGTATTCTGAAAATCACAGTAAAACTGGAATTCAAGTTAAAGCATTTTTTATTAATATATATAGGGAATGGTAATTTGATTTTATTTAAGAAACAACATAATATAATTGCTTGATCCAGAACATTTGAATTTAAAGTTAAAAACAATTGCTGCCAATGCCAACTGATGAAATATCCCTAGTTTAGTCATTGAGATATTTGAAAATTAGGTTAAATATTCCGCAAATTTTGCAAATACAGTCTGGAGGATGAAAAATAAAGTGAAACTATAATAAAGTGCTCAAGTAATCTGTAGAGCAAGAGAAAATCTAAAGAATGGTGAATCAATTTTCGGTAGTGTGAACATTTTTGTTTGGGTTACTTATTATGTACCCCATTATTTTGGAAATAAGTATGTTGACACTAATTTATTAGTCAAAATTTGCTTGCTAACAAAAAACTAGGCGAGGGGAAATATTGGGCCCCATTCGTTTTTTAGAAGAAAAAATAGTTAAGAAAAAAGTAAAACGTTTATCAATAAACCTATATGTTTTATTATTATCAGAAGCCTTTACTATATAATTATGTTGCAAGAAGAAGAAGTAAATCCTGACATAAGAATTCCATTATGTGTTTTTCAGAGATCATAGGATTAGCAAATGATATGCATTCATGTCTGAACCAAATAATCGATCGATTTCACCCAAGAAGCAATCATTCATCATCAGAAAATATAGTAACTAATCCTGCAAAGTTGTGTTTTGTAGTCAAACAATCTATTAGAGACGCTGCTGTAGGTAATATTAATGCACGGTTTTCATTAATATTTACATGTAAGTATTATGCCTCTATTTTAGCTGGTGCGAAACTATTACTTCTTTGTGATTTATTTACCAAACGAAAAAATGAATTATCCAGAAACGAACGACACGAAATTATCCGTTACGCAAAATCGAGGCTTCCGATATTTCTTACTCAAATCACGAGGTTCTTGCAGGCCCTTAAAAATACATTTAGTTCCATGTCACCTGCTCAAAGGATTGAAATTGCAACATTTTTAGTACCGGAGGTAAGAGAACAGTAATTAGTGTAATTCAAATGTGCTTCTAGAGGGTAGAATATTAAAATATAATATTTCAGTCGCACACTCCTCTATAAAATCCTTATTTTACTGTAAGGAACGTAACCAGACTGCAACCAATAGCTACTCTCCAGACTATGTGCTCCGCCGAGCACTGAATTACAAGTTACAAGTCTGGCGCGTTTAGTTTAATAATTGCATATTACCAACAGAATGCTAATGCTTTGATTGCAAAAACACCAGCTGAAAGACTGATCCTACTTAAAGAGCTCTTGTGCCAGTCATTCCACACCACTTGCAGATTGCAGTTTCGAGCTGTTGGCTCTCATCAGTGCAAGGTAGGCATGTGACAACCGACACGAGGATCCTTCGACTATTTGGTACATCTCGCTATCCTTAGGATAGCGCCATGCAGAACAATCAGCAGGCGCCATCTAGTGGTCTAGCGGCTATTTATTTTCGATTGCAACAGACACTGGACCGCTAGATGGTGCCTGCTGATTGTTTTGTATGTCGCTTTCCTAAGGATACCGAGATGTACCAAATAGTTGAAGGATCCTCGTGTTGGTCGTCACATGCCTACCTTGCATTGACGTGGGCCAACAGCTCGAAACTGTACTCTGCAAGTGGTGTGAGACGACTGGCATGAGAACTCCTTTAAGTAGGATCAGTCTTTCGGCTGATGTTTGTTGCAATCGAAGCATTAACGTTGGTAATATGCAATTATTACACTTAATACGCCAGGCTTGTAACTTGTAATTCAGCGCTCGGCGGGGCACATAGCCCGGTTTGGTTGCAGTCTGATTACGTTCCTTATAGTAAAATATGGATTTTATAGAGCAGTTTGCGACTAAAATATTATGTTTACCTTTACCTTTACTCAAAATGCACATCTTTTATTCTTATAAAATTCAAAGTAGAAAATACAGAAGGTATATAGAAAGAAACTATGAAGACAAAACTTAACAAAATAAATTCCGACTCACAAACAAATGAAGATTTAAAACTAATAATCAAAATTTAGTTTTGGTAAATTGTGGTGAAGGAAAATTTGACTTTCAGTTCTATCAGGCGTCAGTCGGCTACGGTGTGGTTCACATATTTCCAGCTTCTGAAACACCTGTTCACTGTAAACGCTTGCTGCTGGCGCAGACAAGAAAGTTTTCACCTGGTCATATAAATTTGGAAATGTTTGCTTGTGTTTATCCCACCATATAAAAGGATTTTCTGTTGGAGGAATAATTGACAGAGCCATATAATCTTTAACTTCTTTATTAAAAATGTTCGGGAATGGTTTCTGCGAACCATCCTTTGAATTCTTTGGCAAACTTTTGCAGCTGGAACCAGTTCCTGCAATATCTTCATATGATACCCAAAATAATGTGTGGGCATTGGGTTTACTCATTTTTGCGGGTGATGGGGCGACACTTTCAACAATTTGGGCTAATGGCATTTCATCACCGCTTGAATATGAACCGTGATCTACGTCAATAATGTTTGGTTCAAGTTGATCACCAACAATTGGAGGTTTGAGCATGGAAATAACAGTGTTACGAACATTTTCGTAAGAAAAATTTAAATTAACTTAATTTACTAAATATTTGGTTGCACTTAAGAAGTGTTGGAACGGGATAATAGACTCACCCTGTATAGTCCCTGTGGTTGGTTTTTTGAAGTAGTTTTGTTAATTTCTGAAGTTAAATTTAAATTGAACTGAGTTTATTTCGAGTGGCAGGTGATTACGTAAACATCCTGTATATGCTTCTTGATCAGTATACCTCTGTGGGTAAGCTTGAAACCAAACCACTTTTGTTTTATTCGAAAAATTTATAAGAATGACCAGTTTCTTGGAGCACCCTGTATATAGTCGTAGACAAGTAAAACACTTTGAATTAAACGAATTACAATATTTATTATTTATATGAACACTGGTTTTAAGAAACTAAAAATATTATTCTTTTTATTATAGTTACTAATTTTGGTAACTTATCGACAGCGAATAAATTTCGTGTGAGGATATTTGATTCGATGATTTTTTTTGAAATGTCAAAATTCACTAGGAATTAGTTGCACGGCGTCAGATTCATTATTTAAAATTATCTGAAAAAATTTGAAAAAAACATGTTATTAAAAAAAGCCTATTATTCTGTAGACGACTTTATCAATGATAATATAATATGGGACCATTCAAATAACAGGGAGTGAACCTATATGAATGCTTATGTAAGGCAGAAGACCTATGTTCTATTCTATTCTATTCTATAGGAAGTCTGTGGTAATACATACATACAGAAAGAGTAAACCAATATATTTGCAGACTTCATTCATATTTTTTTCCACTTCTATTCTTCATATTCATCGATATTAGCCCCTTTTTATTTTTCCGTAGATTGAGGTAATCTTGGATACAATCTCGATGTTAATAGTTCATGTTGACGAGGCCTTACAGCAAATAATTCAAGGTCTGTTTATGCCAGACCTTAGCAAAAGTAAAACTAATGTAGGAGACATGTTGTCGAAGACGTTGAGAAATCTCTTGCACATAAGGGAATTGACAAAATTGAATACCTTCCATGAACATATCACTTGCAGTCTTGGATTATTGGTGCATAAAAAGTAAGTACAAATTAATTTTAATTGCTTTTAATCTGTGCAGTATGGGATTTATTTATAAGCGGGCATTTTTGAAGTGATGCTGTTTTATTCAGTTTAAGTGAATACAATAACGTGGCACAGTAATCAAAGTGAGGTTGTATAATACTATTGTCTACTGTAATCCTAGATTCAACTGATAGGTTTTGTGAAATTCTACTAAAAAAATACATCTTTTTTGTTATATTTTATACATGTAATTAAAATGAGCATTAAATGACGGAATGTTGTCTAGCATAAATCCTAAATATATTATTTCTGTTACAAACTCTATATTTCTATTACCAATGACTATGTTTAATTGAGTGATGTCTATCGACTGATATTTATAATATATTGTGAGACTCATTGCTTTAGTTTTCATTGTGTTAAGTTTAAGTTTATTCATATTAAGATAATTAAAAACTGAATTTAAAGAATTGTTCATCTTATTAACGGTTTCATGTAGATCTGAACTTGAAGTACATAATAGTGTGTCGTCTGCAAACAAATTAATAAATTCACACTCATGATATAAATTAATGTCGTTTATATAGATTAGAAAGAGAAGAGGGCCCCAGTACACTTCCTTGTTGAACACCAAAATCATTAAACATTTCCGATGAATACACATTATTTATTTTAGTAATTTGTTTATGTTCTTTTAAGTAATCTTTAAACCATTTTAATACAATACCGTTGAGGCCATAACATTCCAATTTGTTAATTAATATTTCCCGATCAATGGTCTCAAATGCACGTTTAAGATCTAAAAACACTGCTATTACATATTGGCCATTATCAATGTTTTGTTTCCATTTATTTACAGTGAGCTGTAGAAATGCTTCACAAGAGTGGTTGGGAGAAATCCCGACTGATTTGTAATTAGTATATTATTATTATTATTATTTAAATATTCTGATAATTGCTGATAAACTACACTTTCTAAGATCTTCTCCATCTTGGGTAAAGTATTAACGGACCGAAACTCCCATGAATTAGTTGTATTCTGAACTTTTTGTATAGGTACCACTATGCTAGTTTTTAATTCTTCAGGAAATTTACCGTACTCCAGCGAAATGTTAATAAAATGCATTAGTACATACCCAATAACACCAAAGATGCTTTTTATAAGTTTTCCATTTAATACCTCAATTGTAGAACATTTATTGTCTAGGTTGTTAATTATTTTTGATAGTTCACAAAGATTAATTTGGCAGAATTTCGTAAATCTGGAATGCACATTAATCAGTGAAGTCCAATTCTGATTAGGTGTAATAGTGGATACTATATCTTTAATACTATTTATGAAGTAATGATTGAATTTTTCCGCAATATGCTTCTCATTTTGAATCAGTTTTATAGTTTCATCTATAGCTTCAAATTTTATTCCATTTATAAAACTATTGTTTAATGACTTAGCATTAGTAAGAATTTTTAGTGTTGTCCACATCAAATATGGGTTGTTTTTGTATACGTCAATTTTTTGGAAATAGTACTGCCGTTTTTTAGACTGGTAGATCAACTCCAGTATTTCTTTTTACTTTGTAATTTTCCCAATCTGTTATGTTATTGGTCTTTTTGTTTAAATGAATAAATAAAATATATGAATTTTACATAATGTGCAACGTAAATAATGATAAGTAACATTTTCTAAGTGCTTATGAAAATAAAATTTGTATGTCAAAAAGAATATTTTATGTATGCACCCACAGCACGGCATAGCACACTAATTAAAGCACAGTAGAACAGGGTGACCGTGGCTTCATGAAGTATCCTGCCCGCAGAAACTTAACTTCAAATAACAATAACTTGAAATGTACAAGTCGTAGAGTACTGCGTTTTTTTCAAAAACTTCCTTGATGTGTTAGCTTCATTTCATAAGCATACACTATGGTAAAATTTCTTAAAACAAAAAAGTTTTTCGCTTACTGAAAAAAGTGCTGCAAGAAAAATAAATGTTAAAGTTTTACCTAATTTTACAAAAAAACTAAGTTTTCCATAAAGACCAAATTAACTCAGTGGCCTCCGCTCACGTTTCCTTTTTTATCGACTAAAAAAAAATCTTGATTATTTCAATTGGTTCCGAAGATATCGTGAGGGATGTGTGAATAAGTAGGAAAAATTAATTTTGACAGATTTATGACATTTTTCGTAATAAAATAAGTTGGACCTCCCAAAAAATGTTGTAATTGGCCATTTCAGATGGCCAAGGGCCTAACCTGTTATTCTGTGAAGGTCCCATGTGGTTGTACCTTAAAATTTTTTTTTGAAACATTTTTGTCGCTTTTTCGCTCGACTACATCTATTATTGTTTTTTGATATTTTTCACACTTAAAGCGCTTTGATTTATACTTTACAAACTCTCTTGATTGTCAAATTATAACATTTAAATTAAGATTGCATCCAGCTAATGTAGATATTAATTAGGCCACCATACACGGAAGGAAATTTTAAACGATTTTTCCCGCCATGGACCATATCTGTTGTCGATATTTAGATTGATGTTTACGTTAGTGACGTGCAACATATTTGATCGGTAAAATATCCGATGTGTGACAGGACAGATCGCTGCAGTTCAGTCCTATCAGTGCACGTACACAGAGATAACAGTTCCGTTTGAATAGTAAAGGCGTCATTGGAACATGGAATGGACAAAAAAATTATTAACCGATTTTATAGATTTATAAGGAAAAACATATTTGTGGACAATTAGAGACAGTTCGTACGTAAATAATAATATGACAATTTGGTTAATTTTTTGAAAAACTTGACCTGGTATTCGTAAATAATTTTTGGAAATCATTCTGCTCATTCGCCCTTCTCGAATTAAACGCATATATCCATTTTTTTTCCTGAATCCGCATTTTTATCCACTTTGTTCAATATTTCTTTTTTTCATTTTCACCAATTTGCCAGATACATAGACCCTGTTCATCTTTACTGACAACAAATCCCTTCTGGATTTTAAGCACGCCTAAAATATCTGAATGCTCGCTCAGTCCCCTCAGAAGTTAAAGAGGGTTTACTATTAACTGAACTGCCCGTCCCCTCAAACACTTGATATTTGGCGAAAAATAAACGATGCGATCTTTACATGTGTGGAGACCAAAATATCTGTACCCTGAGAGACGGCAGATATGATCTGGCAGATCTGTACGATGGGACAGATCGTTTAAAATTCCCCTCCATGTATAGGGGCCTATTGAAATAGCACCACAAAATGGCACAAAAAAAAACAGTTGATCCTAAGATGTTTGACAAAGAGGACTTTATTTCAGTACCATAACTTAAAAAAATATATGTATATATAAAAATTTCTCATCAAAAAGAAAGGCAATTTCCCCTTCATTTATACCCCTGGCCCTGGTTGAATTTCATTTTGGTCTACATTATGAAGTAGTAGCTCTTAGTGATATCAAATAACCTACCAATTCTCACTTCTATACAATAGAATGTTCCTGAAACATTAAATACATAGAAATACATTGTGAACTGTGTGCTGTGGAGTTCTTTGATTTAGTCATTATGACAGTTTACCGATCACCTATTGGGGATCTAAATGTTTTCCTAGAAAAGCTCTCAAGTGCCTTGGATATTCTATTGAGAAAAAATAAAAATATAATTGTAACAGGTGATTTTAACGTTCACTTCAACACTGAGAACAATAACGTGCATCTCGTGCTTAACACTTTTAATTCTTTTAGACTGACCGCACTAAATCTAGAAAAAACGAGGAAAAAAAATTGCCTTGATAACATATTCGTTGACGTCGATCCAGGTACATGTATTGTGAGGGTAATTGACACTAAGCTATCAGACCACCTAGCTGTCAAGTTAGACTATAGCCAAGTAATTATTAAGAGCAGCAATACGAGAATAATCTATAAACCTATAACCGATACAGGGTTATTCGTCTTATATAATAATCTAAGCAACATTAGATGGGACTTTATTAAAGATCCAAATATGTGTGTGGGAAACAAATTCGAACTATTCCTACAAATTTTAACACAAGGAATCGAAATCTCATTCCCGGAAAAATCAAAGTTAATAAAGGCAAAGTCATCATTTAAATTAAATTGGTTTACTGAAGATCTCAGACGGAAAAGGAGTACTCTACATTTTTTGCAAGACTGCTATGCTTGTAATCCTACCGAAAATCTGCGTACTATTATAAAACAGCATAAATATAATTACCGCAATTAATTAACAAATGCAAAAAAATTGCTCATGACAATTTTATCTCGAATTCTAATAATCCACAACATGCGATGTGGAGAATAATAAATAATAATAACTTAAAAAACCAACATATGGAAATCAACATATCTCCCAATGAATTAAATAACTACTTCACAAACGTTGCAAATAACATAGTAGAAAAACTTCCCTCATGTAAGTTAAATCATAGTGACTTTTTAAACAATGTAAAACTGGATACTCCTGTAGAAAAATTCAATTTTTCTGAGGTAACTTACAATGAAGTCGCCGAAATAATAAGCAGGCTTAAGAAAACTAATAGTAGAGACCCTTATAATTTTAATATGAAAATTCTAACTACGATTAAATACCTCATTTTAGTTCCGTTAACAAACCTTCTTAATCTCTGTATAAGAAGTAACATTTTTCCACATGTTTTAAAAATTTCAAAAGTTATCCCCATTTATAAAAATAATTCTAAGGATAATCCGTCAAACTATCGCCCAATTGTTATTATTCCCTTTCTGGCAAAAATCTTGGAAGTTATACTAAAGGACCAAATTACTAACTATTTCGAACAAAATAATTTATTTAACTCATATCAATTCGGTTTTAGGGCCAAACAGTCAACAACTCTAGCTATTAATTCTCTAACTAAGCTCATAAACCAAGGGTTCGAGGATGGTTTGTTCACATTTTCACAATTTTTAGACCTGACAAAAGCCTTCGACTGTGTGTCACATGGAATATTAATTGATAAATTAAAATTTTATGGTTTTAGTAATAATAGCTCCGACTTACTTAACTCGTATCTAAAAGATCGTTATCAATTTGTATCTTGTCGAAATATAAACTCAAATCTCTTGCCAATAAAATATGGAGTTCCTCAAGGATCAGTATTAGGTCCGATACTTTTCTTAATTTACGTAAATGACTTACCAAGTGTCACCTTGGACGCAAACTTTGTCTTATTTCCTGACGATACAACCGTGACAAAATCCTTCAGATATATTAAGGACTTAATTACCGAAATTAATTCAAAACAGGAAACAGCTCAAAATTGGTTTATAGCTAATCAATTGGCTCAAAATGAATCGAAAACTGAAAAATTGGTTTTTGCTCTGAGGAATACAGATAGTGTGGACGCCAACATCAGTAATGAAGTAAAATTTTTAGGAGTATACCTTGATAAGAAGCTATCTTGGGAACCACACACAAATTATATCTGTAAAAAAGTCTCAAAAAATATATATCTGTTACGTAGTCTTTCTTATAATGTCTCACAAAGAACATTACTTAATGCCTATCATGGCTTAATTCATTCAAGTATCTCTTATGCCATCTTGATTTGGGGGCACTCATCCGCCAGTAGCTCGGTCTTTGCTATCCAAAGAAAAGCAGTCAGGATCATTGCTGGTCTTAATTATAGAGAGGACTGTAAAGCTGCATTTATTAGGTTAAGTATTCTCACATTATCATGTACCTATATCTTACAATCCCTGTTATATGTAAAAGAAAATGAGGAAAATTACACAGCGCACAGCCAAATACATAGCTATCCTACAAGAAACCGGGACAAAATAAACATAGATTTTTTAAGGCTAAGTAAGACACAGAATAGTACCAACTATTATGGTATAATATTTTATAATGCCTTACCCACGCCTGTGAGGCTCTTGAATATTAGCAAGTTCAAAATCTCGGTAAAGAAATTCTTACTCAGAAATGCATTTTATACATTTGACGAATATTTGGACGCTGATTTTACTGATTGGTGAATTGTTTACGTTACCGTGCATCATTGTATTCCCTTTTTAGCTGTATTGTATTTATTGTTAACGTCATTTAATATTATCTATTTATTTAGTGTTAGTGTTATTACACCTTTATATTATCGGACTTGTACATGCACTGCGAGTCTTTTATTTTTATTATTAGTGTTAAGTGATTATATATTGCATTTTATTATTTAAATTGTTGTTTGTATCTATCTGTTTACTGTTTGTAATTTATTCTATTTATTTATACATATTTTCTTACACCATATTTATATTTCTATGTATATTTTTTCTTGCACTTACATGTACTACAATTTTTTTTTATGTATTACTTGACTTGTATAAATACTCTGAGTATAAAACACCAATAAACAAAAAAAAAAAAAAAAAAATACAGACCTGCCTTAGGGCATTATTTTCAAAGGACCCTAGCTCCTTTAGGAAGCACTTCATGTCTACATAGGAACTTTTTCAAATATTTACAGATACTATTATGTAAAGTTGATGACAAAAATTAACAGAGATTTCTTGATACCCGGTTTACAATGTACTTTATAAGCAAGATATAAGCATAATATAAAAGTTGACGAAACTTTGATGCATTTTTTAAATGATAAGATCCATTTAATTTTGTATAATAATAAAATAGAAGTAAATTTTTGGTGAATTGAACACTAGTTTTTCTGCAAATTTTGGATTTTGTACGATTCATTGTTAAAGTGATTGTGGGTTTTTGATTCTACAACTCACTGAGTTTTATTTTTGCCATTTTCGTTCAAGTACAATTGAACATTTTTAGGGAAAACTTCAATCAGATGTCGTCCTCTCAGAAAGTACGTTCCATAGCGAGGAACTTGGAGCAACTAATAGAGGAACTGCCCATATTTTTAATAAGGCTAGAAGAAACGACATCTGCGTTTGATGAAAAACTGGATTGGAGCGATTTCAAATTTTGCTTCAAAGTGGGAACTAGCAAAGTGGTAAAATATTTTTGTCTTGATTTTTAAAATATAGGCAGTAACTCAATGGGGAATATTCTCTTTTATTTTATCCGCCAGAGTGCACTAGCTGTACTCGGTTGTTTGTCCGTCAATGCCAATATGAAAAAATATGTCTTTGAATAAACAAAGTTAATTAAGATATTAAATGAAAACTTGTTGCTGTGTTACTACCGTAATCCTTTTCATCAGTTTGACTCATTTCTACGAATAAGAGATTGGGAAACTCTCGGAAATCGGGAAATTTAAACTATTTAAAGGTTATATATGATACAAGTTGAAAACGAAATTAAACTGAGTATGCATGGCGTCATCTATTGGATACATTAGGAACTAACTTGGATTGTTCCTAATTCTTTTTATCAATTTGGCTCATTTCTACGAATAAGAGATTGGGAAGCTCTCAGAAATCGGGAAATTCAAACAATTTAAAGGTTATAATATAAATATTGTCTGAAAGTTATTTGTGGCATTCTACGAATATTCTTTCCTATTATTTGGGTTTTCTACCACATGTACTATTATCCTCTTCAACACAAATCACCGAATCTACAAAATAATAGAATTATTGGAAAAAAGGCCTCTGCGCCCGTGACGTTTACGCCAAAGGAAAAGTCAGAGGTTATGTTTTGCAAATAATATAAATCGGAATAAACACAGGAATAATATATTTTGCTGACGTTTCGGAAAGTAATCTCTTTCCGTTTTCAAAGCTATTTTTTTGAAGAACTCTTATTTTGCTGTGTATGTCAAATACACAGCTTTAAGATTCTGTTTATGTTATTTCCATAGATACTTACTACTTACACAGAACATAGAACTGATGATATTTTTTAGATAATGTTGAGTTTGTTAAGTTCTTCTTTTAACATTGGTAGCCAGGTTGTACAAATATCTACAGTACAATTCGATACGCACTTATCTTCATTTAATAAGATTATTGCTGATTCTTTAATTTTTCTTTTTTTGGTATCTGTTTCTTTTGTTAAAATTTTTGCCGAGTCCCAGTTTATTCTATGTCCGTTTTCCCAAGCATGTTCACAAATCTTTGATTTCTGAATTTGATTCTTTCTAATGTAATTCTTGTGCTCATCCAACCTCACACTGAAAGGTCTGGATGACTCACCCACATAACATTTATCACATTCGCACGGGATATTGTAAATACAGTTTTTTGAATTCTGCTCCCTGTTTATCGGTTTTGTTTTTGTTAAAATAGATCTTAAAGTGTTCCCCGTTTGGAATATCGTCCTAACATCAAATTTGTCACCTATACGGCGTAGCTTTTCCGATAGTCTGTATACATAAGGAATTATTGCTGTATAATGACGTTCAGGTTTTTGTCGTACCTGATTGTCCCTATTTTCAACATTTATGAAAACTCTATCAACAAAGGCTTCAGGATATTGATTTTGTACTAGAACCTCTTTGATAAATTTTTTCTCGTTATTTAATATTTCATTATTAGATGAAATTATTTTAAGCAACATATTTATGGAGAACTTTGAGAACACACATGTTCAAAATTGTATAAACAAACCGGTTGTCTGGTGGAGATATGTTGACGACATCTTTGCAATTTGGCCTCATGGTGTTGATTTACTAGATAGTTTTTTAGAAAATATAAATTGTAAGGAACCGTCTATTAAATTCACATTAGAAGTAGAAAGTAGGAATGAACTACCGTTTTTAGATGTTTTAATTAGAAGGATAAATAATACAATTGAAACAAGCGTTTATAGAAAACCAACACATACTAATAGATATCTAAATTTTAACTCAAATCAGTCAATAAATGTTAAAAGGGGTGTTGTAAAATGTTTATACGATAGGGCCAAAATAATTTCATCTAATAATGAAATATTAAATAACGAGAAAAAATTTATCAAAGAGGTTCTAGTACAAAATCAATATCCTGAAGCCTTTGTTGATAGAGTTTTCATAAATGTTGAAAATAGGGACAATCAGGTACGACAAAAACCTGAACGTCATTATACAGCAATAATTCCTTATGTATACGGACTATCGGAAAAGCTACGCCGTATAGGTGACAAATTTGATGTTAGGACGATATTCCAAACGGGGAACACTTTAAGATCTATTTTAACAAAAACAAAACCGATAAACAGGGAGCAGAATTCAAAAAACTGTATTTACAATATCCCGTGCGAATGTGATAAATGTTATGTGGGTGAGTCATCCAGACCTTTCAGTGTGAGGTTGGATGAGCACAAGAATTACATTAGAAAGAATCAAATTCAGAAATCAAAGATTTGTGAACATGCTTGGGAAAACGGACATAGAATAAACTGGGACTCGGCAAAAATTTTAACAAAAGAAACAGATACCAAAAAAAGAAAAATTAAAGAATCAGCAATAATCTTATTAAATGAAGATAAGTGCGTATCGAATTGTACTGTAGATATTTGTACAACCTGGCTACCAATGTTAAAAGAAGAACTTAACAAACTCAACATTATCTAAAAAATATCATCAGTTCTATGTTCTGTGTAAGTAGTAAGTATCTATGGAAATAACATAAACAGAATCTTAAAGCTGTGTATTTGACATACACAGCAAAATAAGAGTTCTTCAAAAAAATAGCTTTGAAAACGGAAAGAGATTACTTTCCGAAACGTCAGCAAAATATATTATTTTTGTGTTTATTCCGATTTATATTATTTGCAAAACATAACCTCTGACTTTTCCTTTGGCGTAAACGTCACGGGCGCAGAGGCCTTTTTTCCAATAATTCTATTATTTTGTAGATTCGGTGATTTGTGTTGAAGAGGATAATAGTACATGTGGTAGAAAACCCAAATAATAGGAAAGAATATGGTTATAATATAACTTTTAAATTGTTGTTTAATGTCATTCTCAATTTGTATCATTTATTATATGATACAAATTGAGAATGACATTAAACCGAGTACGCATGGCTATTAAGAACTGGCTTGGATTCTTCCCCATCGAGTGATTATCTCTGGAAATTTGCAGATGGAAAATAGTTGAATAAATCTTTTGTCGACAATATTGTTATGTGGTTATACCCTTTAGTAAACACCCTAAGCGTGGATTCAATAATTGCAACACAAGTAACACTAACCACTGATTTATTATTATATACTTAGTCCTTATAATTACAACACCAGTTACTACTTTATGCCACTATAATTCGCTCTTGTCACTGTACTTTTTACTAATCTGATTTGTTCTTTCTCTTGACTTGATCATTTTGCTTTTTTAACTAGAACAGCTCTATTGTCTTCGCTTCTTTTATACTCTTATTCCAGATCTTTCCATATTATTCTATAGTGTGATTCTAGACAGGTTCCAAGCTATCTAGTGCAAAATTATTCTATAGTAGGAAGTACCAAACTAGAGACCCTATAAACTCGAGTCTGGCCATTTGGCCCCCACTCCACCCAAGTGGATGCATAATGGCGGCTATGGTTTCAGTGTGCGCGTGTGCATCAGTGTGTTTACAACGTATCGCAAATGTCAAAAGCAGGTTGCAGTATTTGTTTTGACAAAACGGAAAAATATGTGTAAGTAATGACGTTACCATTAATTGTTTCGTGACCAAATCAGTCATAACAGACTGTTATTTTAATTTTAACCTATTACATTGAGTCTAATGACAAAACAACAAAAGCAGCTCCTATTGGCGCTGCCATTATGCATCCACTTGCCAGACGAACCAATCAGTGCCTTACACTCGAGTGGCCAGATTCTAGTTTCTAGATTCTAGAGGGTCTCTATACCAAATCTGCTAGTAGGCCATCTCTGGGGTGACTGGCGAACTACCATTCTATTGCTAGATTTTTTCTCTAAAGGGGATTACCTACAGAGCCCTCTGTCTGTATAGGGGAGTATACACATACATAAGAATATTCGTCAATAAATACAATATTGTTGTATTAAAGATGCATTTTACATGTTCAAGAGTTTATTATTTATCTTTTATTCAACAAATCAATTAAAATGGTATGACCCTATTATTAGTCATACTTACCCTTTTAAGAACGTTACAGGTCTAATTTTTTAGTCGGACATTCTGCACAAATTAATAGCCCATAGTGACTCCCTTCAAGATGTGATGTTACAAATCTGTGAATTAGTTCAAAGGGATGCGTTTACGCAGACATTACAATGCCTAGGTCTTTTGAATGCGACAGCCTCCTCGTCACACACCAATGATGCTCCAAAAATGACCAGGAGTTCTTCTTACTCTACCCCTAAACATCATAGTTATAAAGTGAGTAGATTATTAATCATTAAACATTTTCAAAAAAGTTGTTTCATCAGATCATAGATTAGTCAGAAAGCTGGTGAATATTTTGTTCAAAATTGTTTGTACGTGCTGAAATTTTATAGACAGATAGTTTTTTTACACCTGTAAGAGATATCGACTGCTTGCTGGCAACCTCAGCCCAAAATACACGCCTAATATTTTAAATTAAGGACGTTCCCAACAAAAACAGTTTTCTTACGATTATCTCGAAAATGTATACATGTATTTTTATTAATGTTCTATATACGTGGAAAAAATTTGAGTAGCTGCTGCAGTATTAAATTTGTAAATATTACCACCTAAAATTCCCATTTTAACATTCTAATGCCTTATAATCCCATATTCACTTACGTTTTAGTTAATGATAATTTTCTTACGATTTTCTTTAAAATCTGAGAGCTAATAGAAGAAGGAGAGGAATGTTTTTCTCTAAAAAAATTACTTATATGTTGAAAATTTGTGACTTTCGTCTGCTCTCAGCTTGCCTCAGATAAGTTGGTGAGCAGGAGTTCACAACTTGGCAACATTGCAGTTACGCGGTAATATTTAAAATCAACCCACAGTTTATGTCAACAAATGCGGGTACTTTACAGATATTAAGAAAATGTGGATTATCGTAAGAATAAAAGTTGATATTTTCTGCAAATCTACCATTTTTTGTCCTCCATTTTTATACTTTGTTAAAAACCATAAGTATATTCATAACCAAACCAAAGCAACAACTCACGTTCTGATGAGTATAAAAATGAAACATTGCCAGATTGAGTCAAGCGACGCAGTAAGTTTATTTCTGTACTTATGCAGCAAGTTTTTGTTGTAAGCATGATAGTTTACATCCTTTTGTAGGTTGAGAACGACTGCCTTTTGGGAATGTCCTTAAGGTAGGTGAGACAAAATTAGTTTTGTTCGAAATTTTATATTTTCAATAAATCGTTCATCGACTCTTGCACTGTAATACTGGAAAACATAACCAAAGTTCGACAAAAATCGATCCTACTCTCGCCTTTATGGGAGGAAAAGGTCTAATGCAATAATGAGACTGGTAAAATAACTTTAAACTTCAGTACAGTGGCTTTTCAGCATCTCAACCCATAAAAAAATTATTACAATGGATAAATTGTGTGTAACTGACAAGAGTTTGTGCGGTACCATAGTTACTAATATATAAATTTTCTCCAAAGCTTCTGCCCTCTCATGCTCCTAATTTTTATTAATGGTGTTGCCGCCAAATTGAACAGAAAGTTTCTCTTATATGCATATAATTTGAAGATAATGCGTTTGGTTGAACTTTCTGTTGATTGTGTTAATATTCCATAAAAGTTTAGATCTAACAAATGTTTGGTGTATCGGTAAACACGTAGGTATCTCTTATGCCAGTAAATGTATCTCGAAAACGATGCAATTATATACTTTTTAAACTTCAAATTATCATATCAAATTGTCATATTCAATTCAAAATACGAAAAATTAAAAAAAATCAAATCATATAATCCATTACATTGTGATATTTATCGAATTATTATTATTATTATTATTATTTAGTGATAATAGAAATAAATTAACTATCATTTTTTTAGCTTAATTTAGTAGAATCCTTGTGTGCTCCACCAGAGACGACGAACAGTTTGTTGTCAAAATTGTGCCTGCAGCTGCTGAGGAATGAGAAAAAAGCAGATATGGAATTCGAGGTAATAGGTAGCAATTTTAATTTAGAGCAGACTGAAGAAGGTGCAACGCCCATTGTTGAAGAGAAATGTGTTATTAAATCACATAGGGTTATTGTTGCAGCTCGGTGCGATTGGTTTCGAAGGGCTTTGTTATCTGGGATGAGGGAATCGATAGATAAGTAAGTATATCTCGTAAAGAAACAGTGTGATTCTTGCTTAATCTTGATAGCTTCAGAAGTAGAATATTTGAACTGCTCAACACGATGGTAATATTCATTTCTGCCCCATCCTTCCCCAAAACCACCCACTTTTCATATTTATTCTCAAATTAAGGGCGGTTGGTGGAGGGTGGGGAGAAATTAATATTACCATTGTGTTGCGCACCCTCAAAAACGGGGATAAACAAATTTTCATGCATTTTGATTTTTTTGGGAATATTTTAGTATTTGGGAAGGGGGTAGTTTCAACCCCGGGGGTGGATAAGATGTTGTATGATTAAATTTCATACGGCCTACCCGAATCTTGTCCAAAATCCGCATGCTTACGATGGAAAAAAAAAGCGAAATAGGGGTGGTTTTTCGAGTTTAGGGGTAGTTGCTGAGGGGTGAGAACCTTAAATATATTAGGGCAACAACAATTATCACTATTTTTTTATTGCTTATGCAGAATAGGTGACATACACAGGTGGCGAAGAACTGATCTTGTAATCTCTTTTTTGATATATTAAAATATTTTTAATAAGATATTCATGAAATGTGATAGTTTAACAGATTATACGTGTTGACATTAACAATTTCCATTTTTTTTTCTACTTTTTTCAAAGCTGCTTAATCTAAGACAGATACACGTATATTTATAGTTAAACAGGCACCTAAATTATTTATATTTCAATGATTTTATTTTCTATGTATTCATCTATTTATATATAAATTTAAGAATTCAATAATTAATAATTTCAAAATTAATGTTTAATGAACAGGTATCAGATGACAAAAGTAGGGGGTAATAATAACTTAACTTAAATTACTATAGGTACTATATTACTTACTTATACTGCGAACGTTCATACACGTGAGTTCATTTGAAGAAGCTGCAATAATTTCGTGGGTAATAATAGTTTTACAATTCAACTCATGTAAATTTCATGCAATATTGTCTAATCATTTCATTTTGAATGTATTGATTGCATCAAACTGTTACTGAAGTTTGCGAAAATTGTATAAAACATTGCAGGTAAGATACTATTCAACAACTCATTTTTTTGTTGTTTTCATCATTTTTTTTTTTTAAATAGCATATATTAAATTTCACTATGGATAACAAAAGGAAAACAAGTTCGAAAAAAAGGTCTAATTGAAACTGATTTGAATCAGGAACACTCAAATAAAAAAGTACTTCGGTCATCGAAAAGTGAATTTGATTGGAGTAAAAAATAGCGATACTTCGATGATAAATTTCAGGATGAAAGTGAAAGATTGCTTTATTACAAAAAATAGTATGTTTAAGTATGAGTGTTAACGATCATTTTGCGGCCCAAAACATTAAAAAAAGTTCAGAGGAAGCTTTGAAGTTGTCGAGTTTTGGCCATTTTTGGACCTTAAATCGCCTATAACTCAAAAACAGTGGATTTTCGAAAACATTACAAGACAAAAAGTGTTTATTTTTGCCCAATTAACTTCGAAAATGTGTTTTCAGAAAAATATTTTACATTTTTTTTTACTTTGCAATTTCATTGTTAATAACAAATTACATGCCACTCGGAAAAAAAAAATTTATTTAGGTTTTTTGTTCTCTAAAACGTAACTAATCGATTCCAATTGGTTTCAATCCGGCAACTTTATTTGGGAGGTTCTACGACTTCTTTATTCATCTTTTTAGGGGTACACCGCTCGCTTATATCACCATTGTGTTCAGCATTTTCATGACTAAAGACTAACTGTCTTACCTAATTTTTTTTTTAGGAAAATAGTAATACACGATGCTAGTCCATTCTTATTTAGAATATTACTGGAATACTTGTACAGTGGTAGAATAAAACAGGATTCCCTGTCCACAGAACAGTTTGTAGAATTATTGTTACTTAGTGATAGATATGAAATGGATTCGTTGAAACAGACCTGTGAATATGCTCTGCTATCTTGTATCGATGCTGAGTCTGTGTTATATTTCCTGAGCATGGCCGACCAGTACAATGCTAGAGTATTGAGGGTGAGTTATGAAATGATGTAATGTAATAAAAATAAAAGTGTTAATAGTAGCCTTGACACGAACATAAAGTTAAGCGAGTGGTTGGCAGCGAGAGTTGCAGATTAACTTTCCCAGGTTTTACTGTATTTAGGGAATTTATTTGACCTTGGAATTTTGTTATAAGTATTTTAATTTCATACAGAAATTAGTGACAAAGAGTTATATGAGCTTAAATGCTCTTTACATTTTGTACAGAAAGGTCTCGTGGTCTGTCCAATGTAAAGCTATTATAGCAAGTTGTATAGAGGGTGTTTCAAAAGTAAGGGTAAACCTTCTGGGGGCATAATCCTCGGATAAAAATAGGACAAAAGTCCCTATCAACGTGGGTCCGGAAATGCTTTCTAAAGAAGCTACGCCTCTTCGAATGGGGCACCCCGAGGACGGTTTTTCCGCAATATTTCCGAAACCATTAACAATAAAATTTCGAAAATACATACATGGTATATATAAACTTTTAACGCTGAACACAATTCAGAATTTAAAAATTTTAGTCAGGGGCGTCACATACCATGAAGGTTAAGGGCTAAAATAACCCCCTTTTTATAAAATTTTCTACGTAAAAAAGGTACTCTTAGTTCATCTCGATAAAATGAACCGTTTTCGAGAAAATTGATTCTGAAAATTGAAACTGATTCTTGAATTTATTTATTAGTTAGTATTTATTACAATAATTATGTGTTCAAAGTTCGAGGTAAGCGTCTGAGAGTTAATGCAGCATACCTACAATAAAAATAAGATGAAAATGTCTTATTAACGTGGGTCCGGGAATGCGTCACTACCGAGATACGGCCCTTTAAATAGTGAATAAAAAAGTTTTTACCTTATTGAATCTTTTAATTTTAATATTTACTAACTAGATCTCGTTTAATTTACAAAAAGTATTCAATATGACTGCCATTAGCATCACGACAAACTCGTAATCTTTTTATTAAATTGCCACGCACGCCTTGTATAATTCTTGGGTTATTTCTAATTGTCTCAAATCCTTCCTGTATCCTTTGCCTCAGAACGTCAACATTAGGTATTGGCCGGGAATAAACTAGTTGCTTTAAGTCACCCCATAAATAAAAATCAAGTGGATTTAAGTCTGGAGATCGTGGTGGGCATGGCATGAACCACATTTGTGCTTGTAAGTCAAGTGGCAGGTTGTCAAGTAATTGTGGTAATTCATTTAGTAAAAAATAGGTATAAGTTTGTCAATTTAAGCTTTGTGGCAAAATTACAAAGGCCCTATTAAATGCTCATCGATAATTCCATCCCACACATTTAAGTTAAACCGCTGCCGATGTCCTCTTTGTACTATAGTATGGGAATTTTCAGCTGCCCATTCGAGATTGTTGTGAAAATTGAAAATTCCATTCCTAGTAAAGCCGGCCTCATCGGTAAATAAAGTTTTCTTTTCAAAATAGTGAACGGCAACACATTTTTCTTCAAGACAAACACAAAATTGTGCACTTAGAGGAAAATCTCCCTCCTCCAATCCCTGAACTCGTTGAATATGATATGGGTACAATAACATCTCGTGCAAAATTCTCCATACTGTTGAATGAAATAAGCTCTCTTGGCTTACAATGGTGCGGGTACTTATAGGCGGGTCTTCTTCAATTAGAAATAATACCTGTTCTTCTGTGACTAGCGTTCTAGCATTTCTCGGTTGTCCAACAACTTCTTGTTGGTAAAATTTACCTAAAGTTAAATGTAAGTAGTAAGCGACGCTTTTCTACTTAAATTTTAGGACTAACCTGTTTCCCTTAAATTACGATCCACTCCGGCGAAAACAGAACAGTGTGGTAGTCATCGATTAGGAAATGCCTCTTCATACAACTGTTTTGCTCCTTCACAATTCCCAAAAGCTCCCGCAAACATAATATGAATATCAGCCTCTTCTTCAAAGGTATAAATCATTTTTGTTTTCCAATTAATTCAAACTAAGTACTTCTTTACTCTTTGGTAGTTACGGGTATTAGTACTAATTCAACAAAGGTTAGACCCTTCTTATTTTTGGTAAATAAAACTTTAACAAACAGGTCCACTGGCACTGGATCAAAATTAAATCACGTGTCACAATGACAATCAGTATCAGTAAAACTTCAAATTACTTGAAAACAAATGCTAAACGTTTGTAAGGTCGAGTGTTGTATCTATTTTCAGAATCGATTTTCTCGAAATCGGTTCGTTCTATCGAGATGCACTAAGAGTACCTTTTTTACATAGAAAACTTTGAAATTGTATAATTTTGAACGGAAACCGTAATAAACTGAAATGAAAAAAAAAATGGGATTATTTTAGCCCTTAACCGTCCCGGTATGTGACGCCCCTGACTAAAATTTTTAAATTCAGAATCGAGTCCAGTGTCAAAAGTTTATACATACCGGGTATGTATTTTCGCAATTTTATTGCTAACGGTTTCGGAAATATTGCGGAAAAACTGTCCTCAGAGTGCCCCATTCAAAGGAGCGTAGCTTCTTTAGAAAACATTTCCGGACCCATGTTGATAGGATCTTTTTGTCTTATTTTTATCGGAGGATTACGCCCCCAGAAGATTTATGCTTACTTTTAAGCAGCAACCAAGTACGAATTTACTGGTAAGTAGACATTTATATTCACAGGTGCAGAGCAGATTGAATGTGCAATTTGCAGTTGATGTTAGGGGCTCGATCGAGACAAGGACATGCATGTACATACTTTAATCCATTTTGAGTAACTGAAGTGTTTATAACAAGATGCATAATTAAGATAATATCAAGTTACCAAAAGAATCCAAATAATTAAATGGTATTATGGTATTTTCTTTGTAATAAATTTCTTTTTATTCATCAAAGCGTAGGTGACGTTCAAGAAATTGACTTTAAACTAGCGGATATCTAAGCACTATCGTTATTTCTTCTTAAGTGAGTAGTAACATATTTTTATCTTTCAGAGTCGATGTTTGCATTTCATATCACAACACCATGAACTGACAGAAAGCGAGGAATTCTTTGAACTTCCTATATCGCTGCAAGCAGAAATATTTGACTGTGTCTGGACTCAACCTAGCGGCAGGCAGTCTGACATGTTGGACTATACTTCTTCTGCAAGCAGTAATCCGTTGCATTACAGTAGCCCTGGTGTAACTGATTTAAACAGCGCCGTTGAATCCATGCTGCTTACCCCAGAATTAGATGTAGGTATTGATTTATTAGTCATACTTTGGCCATGTGTTATTTAAGTTGTAAGCAAAACAAACAAAATGGCTCCAGTTTAAAGTGGAGCTGATGGAATGGTTCCGGTCTGGTTCCAGTTATAAAATAATTCTTATATTTTACTAATGCTACTTCTCATTTCCTTAATTAAGCATTCACTATATTTTCTAATTTCTCGTTTTGGTTATGTACTACTTATGTTTAATTTTAAAATCATTGCAGCCCAACCATTCCAACACCAGCTCAATAGAGGATCTGCATTTAGAACAGAATTCAAGTCGAATGGACGCTTGCCTGAGGCAAGTGCGAGACATCGTTGGTGAAACAGCATCTAGAGAAAGTCTTGTACAAGTGATCCTAGCCGCAGACTTCGACTTGCGGAGAGCTGTAAATTATTATTACGCGAGGAATGGTGGAGAAGAGTAGCACTTTGTAAATGATTATCGAGGTATTTTTGATCCTAAAATTGGATTGCATGTGTTTAAATATTTGTGATTGTTAAATTTTTTAAGTCAAATCAAAATGTCTCACTCGAAAGTTCGTTTCTATCGGGAATATTGGCAGGGCAGGAATTTAGGTAATAAAATTGACTTATTTGATCATTCTAAGAGAATCTGTAGGCCAATAAACTAGCGTGAAATTCAGGTAATGTCTGAATGGAAACAGAATAAAGCCTTACATGTGTTGCGCGTAACATTAATGTATACAAAGAGATGATTCAGTGTTTGTGGGAAAAGAAATTGAAGATTTAATGAATAAAAAAGTGCATTGTGGTTTTTTATGTGAAATGTCAAGAGACAGCTTCCCTTACATCGATATCCGACTGTTTCACCCATTTTCCACCATATTTCACAACTGATTCGACCATCCTATTTACCGTGTTTTACTTTCCCATCATTTTGTTTCACTTTTCAACCATTTCACATTTCCACTATCTTCCATCATGTTCCCCCAACTTTTTGTTATCTTACCCTCCTTTCCCACTTTATCTTAACTTTCTCGTTATCCCACGCTCCTTCCCAAAAATAGGATGTTTATGACATGTATATTTTTATGTACTTTTATATACACATATCTTCTACTTTTGGTTTTAAACCCATTTGCAAAATTGCAGTTAATACCATATAACTGACCATTAAGGCAGGGTATGGATGAACATGGGGGGCAAAATTGTGGTTGAAGCTTGTTCAAGACCGTAATTTTCGGAAAATCAACCTCCATACTGGAATCTGAGGTGTAAATCATGAGGATTTACATATTGTTTAATAACATTCACCCGGTTTCCGAACAGGAAATTTCTTTCGCTATTACACCAGCAAGATGTCAATAATAATCCTCAACAACACAGTTTTTTTAAATTTTTCATGAATGCTTTCGTATAAATTGAAGAAACACAGGATGGGAACAGATATTTCGATATTTTTATGCTAGAATTTGTAGCAAATAAAACAGCTGAATGAGATATTCTCTGCAGGACAGGTACCTACAGGTTTACTCATGTAAATAAAATGGAGCAGGCTCGTGCTAGTATATTACGCATGGTCAATATAGTGGGAACCGCATGCTTAACTAATTCCCAATTTCGAAAATTAGAAATCATTCATTCTGTTTGATTTTTAATGAAATAAATTTTCAAGGCAATTTGATGAGGGTCCTAAGGCAATGTCTCATTTCCATGGGGTTAATCCGGAATTGCATTGAGACCTGGTTATGTTAAATAAGGAAATTGGATATGACGTTTTCTATAAAATCATTAGAGAAACCATCTTTCCTGGCTGAATAAAAACAAAAACGCGAGGAGCTATTTGATGCTTGTACTTCCTATTTCCCTGTTTGAATGCCTAAGATTTCTCTTTGTTAGAAGTGATATTAATATTTATTTTCCAAACGCTCATACTAATTGAATTATTGCTGTTTCAAAACATTCTCTTACACCTATCTGCAAGTTCCACGGTGATGAATTTGTCAGCATAACATTTTCTAAAATGTTAAGAAAAAATTACATTTTTTATGAGTATTATTTTTTGTAACTAGATAAATGCATATATTTCGATGGAAAAACCACTTAGCACTTAGTAAGATAATTAAACTGTAGTACGTTCTTACTGTGGTCGTGCTAGTTTAAAATCTACTGACTGAAGAACACGTTTACAAGTTAATTGGCCTGTAGATAAGAATAAGTAAAATAAAATATGTACATAACTGTGTTGCCAAACTGTTTAGAAAATTAATAAATCGAGACATTCAACTTTCCGTTTTAGGATACGGTGTTAAATTGTTTCTGATGATTTAAGAACCTCTACTCATGATTACTTTTTTTCTTATTAGAAAGAATGATAGAATCTTGAACGTTTCAAACTACACAGTACCTTTTAGAACCTATTGCTGCCAATATTTCCGATTTTTCTCATAAAAAATAACCTGCATATGTATCACAAATTATGATTTTTAAAATTGTGTGATATTTCTATTTTTCCCCTATTATTTTGTTTGTGATGAAACTAAATTAAGGAAATGACGTTTTGTGATATATTCTCATATGTGAGGAACTTTCTTTTTAGAATGTCGAATTTTACATTTTAAAGTATAGAATATTGATATACTCCGGCATTGTTGCATCCTGGCAAGCCAAAACATCCTGTTTTAGGTTCCTAAAAGTATTTTTTTACACTTGTACAGTACAGTAACTGTTCTCGCTTAACTATATTTACTTTTTTTTTTTGTTTTTTACAGTATTATTCTTATGTTTGAATCTGAGTTTGTTTTAGGTGTTTTAATTTGAAGTAAAATACTAATTTTGATTGGTATTGCTAATAGACTGCTACTGAATTTTTCAATGAGTGTCTGAGAATTCCCCTCAACTTTTATGGTTTGAAGTCCTGTTGGTGAGGCGTTTTCGTATGAAGGCTGTTTTTCACAAATCAATATCTTTGGTGTCTAAAAACCACTTTTACAAAACGTCAAATCGTTTGAACACTTTATTTGAATATGCTACTCGACGCATGTGTCGCTAACCATGTCAGCATCATCAGGAGAAAATTAAAGCTGAAAATCAGAGTCTTATTCGTATCCCAATGACATGGTTTTGGAGTTTTATAAAAGTAATTTTTAGGCGTCAAATATATTGATTTGTGAAAAACAGCTCTACTACGAATATGCACCAGCATCTCCACCAAACCAAAAAAGTTGGAGGGTTTCAGGCGCTCGCTGACTTTAGTAGCTCTTTATCTATAATAATATTGTTAATAACATATGCCATTTTCTTGGTGTAGATTCTTTATTTTATATATGTATAAAGAAGCAAGAAGCGGGTAACAACGTCGGTGTATAAATTTTTTACCAATGTGGTGATAATGATTTCTTTTTCTTTTAAATATAAGACTATATATATTTGTACCCTCTTATTTATGTTTTGTATTTGTGCATAAATATTTTCCATTTATTTATGTATTAATTTTATGTAAGACAGATTTACAAAGTGTACGTATCTATATTGTTCATTCTCATTTATTGCAATATAGATCCACTCCAGATCAACGTACTTATTGTTGGTGCATGGAAAAAAATTGAAATGAACTTCTCATAGATATTAATCTCATGACCTCTTTGTGATCAAAATTGTAAAAATTATTATACAAGGTGTTTGGCAAGGCGATGCCACGGTGTAGTATATTAGGTGATGCGACAAGACCCGTACGAATGGCTTCGTAAGTGTTTAGTTGTGTGTAATGCAATAGATGGCAGGACAAATAAAGTCTCGTCGTTACTTACGCATAGAAATATTAGATATACAGTTTACCGTGGGAGATGCCGACCCTGAATAGGGGGTTATTTTGCATCTATATATCCAAACATATCTAAATGAAAAATGCTACTGTTTTCTTTATATCACTGATTTTCTACTTTTACAAAATCTCAATTTCAGTAGAAACAAATTTTAATAAAACAAAAGTATCGATTTTCAAAATCTTACAATTTTTTTTTAAGTCACAATTTATACAATATTACAATCACTTAAAAATTCTCTAATTTATTCTCTTTAAGTAGCATTGTCACACACCATCAAGTTTTACCAGTCACTAAAAATAGGCGAAAGACTGTCAATTGACAATAATTTTTCATTTATTTAAAAATTAAATATGCACGTTCTTTCAAGAAAAACAAAGCTATCATTTCAAAAATTTTATTTAAAATAAAAATTATTATTTTAGAACAAATTTATTATTTTTACTTAATTTTCTTTAACTCACAATGTAGTAGTATTTTTCATGCTTGTGTTCAAATCTTGCATCCTTTATTTAACACACTTCCTGACATAAGGATGATGAAATTTTGCACAGTTACTAAAGTCGGATGACAATACAGTATTCCACCGTTATTTTTGCAAATATCCTCACGTAGGAGGCGCGGGGGTGAAAATTTATCCAATCCAACCGGCACCTCCGGCAAAATTTAGGATACAAAAGGGTTCTCACCTGATCAGAGACTTCTAAATCCGTTTTTTCCCGTACAAATGGTACAATATTAGTTCTGGTGACATAATGGAATGCCGTTAGGTTTATACCTCGGAATCCAGATCCAATGTATGACTAAAAAGTAGAAAATAATTTTTTTTTAAACTTCCTTTTTTTTAAAAGGGTAAAAAAATAATTGCGAGAAAAACAAGGCATGCGCATCATACGTACAATCATACAAAGTGGGCACACCTTGCTTTTCTTGCAATTATTTTTTACTTTTTAGTACAAATTTAAGGTGTTTAAAAAATATATATATTTTTTAATGTTCAGAATGAGACCCATTTTTCTAATGCATTTCCTTGCCTTTGTTCTAATTTCAACAATAATTTAACTTTATTTCTTGCTGTAGTTGTAGAGCGGCTCGCTCCATTTTTACTAGCAGTTGAATACGGCTTTGTATTTCCTCATTGTCCACAAGTTCTTTCATCATATTCCATATGTAGTAGTCAAGTGGCATTAAATCTGGGGATCTTGCAAGCCACAGAACAAGTCCACTACGCCCAATCCACAATCGGGATATATTTGATCTAAGCATTTGTGGACTGTCAAGAAAGAAAGAATTGGGCATCTGTTGTTTTAGAAAATTAATTGGCGGAGGAAGATCGATTTGTACGAAGTCGAGGTAAGCGTCTCCGTTGAGGTTATTCCCAAGTAACACATGTCATCTTCTTACACTTAAAATTGGTTATATTAGAGCTTTATTCAACATTACACTGCTTATAAAGTTACTCTGCATAAGATTGCTGGTAAAATGCTTTCACAGTATAAATATAAAGCTTCTTTATTAAAGTATCTTATGTAGTCTTTTTTAAATTATAAGGGGCTTAGTGAAGTCTATTATACAGATACACACCACGTATATTTATAACAGGTGTATAAACCTCTATATAACATTTATACATCCGTTTTGCAGCTTAGCAATTTTTCTATAATAGGTTTATAACATTGAGTTTTAAAGGTTTTTAATGCAAAATTTCACAGCAATGTAGTTATTTAAGCTGAATATCATTTATGTCAGCCCTAATATAGATTATTTATAAATGCTTTTTACGTATAGTAGAAGGAGTATTTTATAAGGCATTTATTCAACTGAATTCTGTTTTGGAGCTATGTAGCTGCAATCTTCTGTCTTTATAGAACTCTTATACAGCTAAACTTACTCCGTTTCATAACCTCCAATGCCATTTGATTTGCTTTGGAATTTTTCTTATGTAGCAAAATTATTTTGCAGTCATTATCTCATTACAAACTACAAAAATCTACCAGAATCAATAACAAGTGTAGGTCTGCAATTTAAACTAAAGTGATAATATCATATCCCTCAAAATCAAAATGATGTTATCATGAATTCAATAATTACACAAAATGTGGATTTATATCAAAGCAAATTCACTTATCCGAGGATTTTGTCTTCTACTACTACTTCTACACAGACAAAGTGCTGTTTTAAGAATTTATAACTGCTTCTGTAGGGACCTTCTTTGGATACTTATTGGGGATCATATTGTATTTTTTAAAATTAAATATGGCAGTGCCGCCGTTGTTACCGGTTTGAGGTATAATTAACTTTTTATCACTTGAAAAGGAAAACTTTGTATAAACTGTGCCTATTTTGGGTATATGGACACTTCATTAATACTGGACTCTCTTATTAACTCTTAACTATAAAGTATTAAGCTTTATAAAAAGAAGGAGTAAATATTCATAGAGTTTTTAAAAAGCAATTTGTGCTACTTGGGTTCTATATGTAATGCGGCCCAATAACATGTCCAGTAATTATTACCCATCCACACATTAACACTAAACTTATTCTAAAAGGAAGTTTGTTTTTCAGTTCCGAGGTTCAGATTTAAAATCTGATTTGCTGCACATTTCTAAAGCTTGTCAGATCTGCAGCAAATGCATCAGCTAGAATATTTTCATCATCTTCGGTTCTGCAGCAGGCTGTATGTGTGTAAATTACAATTTTCAGCCATTCGGCTGTAAATGTTGCTGAATACAGGCGTATCTCGATTTTTTCTTTGTGGATGAAATCGTTCCCAGTTCAATTCTCCGTCACGAGGTAAGCATTCCCATTTGCTTTGTCACAATAAAAGATTATATCAGCATACTCTTGGTTACTGTAAATAATCAATAAAATTCATACTAAATATGTCAGAAACTTAATACAAATTATCAGTAGAACAGGACACAACACTGAGGATAACTAAAATACTTTGTTAAAAACACAAGAAATAATAACAAAGCATGGGGTTTACAGCTGTCAGTAATGTTACTAACAAACTAGTTCTAACTGTTTTTGAAACGATAGCTTTATTTTGTTGAAGGAACGTGCCTATTTAATATTTAATTAAATGAAAAATTATTGCCGATTGGCATTCTTTGTCTATTTTTAGTAACCGGTAGAACTTGATGGTATGTATGATAATGCCACTTAAACAAGATATAATAGAGAAGTTTTAAAAATAATGAAGCGGTTATGGGGTACCCTGTTTAATTACTAAAGAAAGTACTGGTAATTATGTCACCAATAGATTAATTATTAATTATTTATCTGAAGGATAAACAAATAAGATTGGCCATTTGTGTGATCGTCAAGTTTTAAAAAGTTAGGACCCAAATTTCGTTGTGTATGTAGTAACCCTTTTTACAATAACCCCAGGTTCTTTTATATAAAGTTTAATATTACTTGTTTCTGTCTGATACTATATAACGTAGAAAATTAACCACTCTGTTAATTTAAATACCTGGTAAACTTGAACATACTGTCTATTAATTGAGTGACCTAGTTAATTTGATATATTATTTATGTAGTATTTTATTACTCAAGATTGCACTGTACATTTATAGTTGAAGTCTGTTTGCCATTTTGATTTGAAATTAAACCATTTATTTAGTTTGTTAACTGTATGATGAAAAAGGTAAAGGTGAAAGAAAAGACAATAATTGATGAGAAAAAATAGTAAAAAAAAAACACTTTATTTTATATAAATTGATGCAAGAATAGTCGAACATGAAATCAAAAGTAATCCAAATATTTGAGACAATAGTCTAAACATTATAATAGGAAAATTTGCGTCGATATAGTACTGGCCATACTATAGATATGCTGAGTGTTTTGATGCAATAACAAGAACTTACACAAAAGTATGCTGTGTTATTTTAATAGTAATTAGGGTTGTGGCAATGGCCTAGTAATGACAATTTATAATTAGAGCTGCTAGCAATTGTTAGGTAATGTGTTATAATTAAAGAAAGTTGTTAGCAATCGCTAGATAATAATAATTCATAATCAGAGTTGTTAGCAATAGCCAAGTAATGAATCGAATGCAAAACAAAAGACAAAAATCATGTCATGTTTATACATTATCAAAATTAAGTTGAAAAATGAGCATTAAATACTCCTGTAAGAGATCATAGCATGTTGAGGAAAAATCCTTTGGTTATAATTAAAACAAGCAATCTACCAAATTTTGTATGACTGTCCAACAACATAAAACGGGGTCGGTAGATGTAAATCAAACAGACGAGACATCCCGGTTCAGTACTCGATGAAAAGTAAACCCTTCTTAATATGAACAAGTTTACGGGCTAATTAACTCAGTACTGACCGATGGCCTGTACAGTTTGTGAGCGCAAGGTAATTAATTGAATGAATCGTTATTAAACAATCATAGAAAACCAAATAGATCGCTGGTGAGAAATATCAGATAATCATTTGTAAGGTAAACATTACTACGACATTTTACATGTTCAAAATAGGCACACCGTAGCCTTAATAAGTATATCAAATGAAAAATAATGGAAGTTAAAGTTTCTTGTCATTGCATAAACGCAGAAAATATATAGTTCTTGAATATAAACTTGTTATTAACTAATATTCTTTTAGTACCACAAATGCGCCAATTTCCCATATTACACCCCGACCAAACCAGAATATAAATGCAATTGCCAATAATAAAGTAGAGCCTCAAAATAGGCAAGCGATCACCTTTAGAAACTTATGCCTGCAGAATTTCCGTGCGCCCTGTATAGAGTTATATCGCCTGTGAATGCTCTCCCCCAGATTTTTCATGTTTAACGTACTCGTCGAGCATAACAGAGAGGTTAAAATGACACTTCATAAAGAGTAAGCCAAAGAATGGTTGTCTATGACTGAGATGAAATAAGTGAAAACACTAAGTAGATCAAAATATTGTTGGACTCGCAGTTAGACAAATAACCGCACAATAATAACGTAAGTACAACGAACTCAATGTTCAGCGATGTAACTTAGGTATGTTTAAATTCAATTTCCAAAGTACAGCGAACTTAATGTCCGGCGATGTAACTAAGGTGTGGTGCAATTGTAATCTCCAGGAAGCCACAGCGAACACAATGTCCTGCGATGTAACTAAAGTCCGGTTACCCTTTTGCATGGGCACTGCAATTTCTTTTATATTGTATGTGACGTCACCATTTACATGAAAGCTTCGAATTTTGTGGTCACACCCTTGAAAGTGTTTACATTGAACTGTAATACTTGAATTTGGAAAATAAATAAGAGAAAACTAAATTTGTATATGGGGTATATACAGGGTATAATATAATATCTAGATGACTTAAAAAAATCTTGTATGATTTTGAAAATTGACGCTTTTAATTACCATTACAATTCATATTTTTATATAGGTGACAGAAACTTGTAATTTTTTGTTGTTATTGGAAGTTGATGAATTAAGAATAAATAAAAAAATATTTCAGAATATTGAAAGTTAAATTTAGTGCATAATACTTACATAAATGATGGAAGATTGAGATTATATTTTCAAAAAAGTACAAAATTGCCAATATAAGAAAAACCGAAGCATTTTTCATGTTGGTATGTTTGGTCATATAGATGCCCTCCCTATTCAGGGTCAACATCGTCTTACCAAAAACCCTGTATAATGCCGTCACTATGAATATCTATGAAACGATGTATTGCAAATTTCACCGTTTGCAGAAAAATGATTACTATTGATCAATATCAAAATATATGTACATTTTGTTAATAATTTTAGGATCTCATCATGTATTTTATTTAAAAAAAATTATGTAAACGTATTAGATGTACTGGAAAAGCATTTTTTGTAAATCTGCCTTTATTAAGAGACTAGTCAGTATTCTTATTTACTATTTTTGTATCTATCCAACATTTGTAAAGTTTCGTTAACTTTTTCTAATAGTGAAAGTGGCTGTAGTATTTTATAAGTATTATTATTGTATAATTATTTGATTGGTGGTGACTAATTGGTAAAATTAAGGATTTAGACAAAATAATCAACTGGTGCACCATTGGAGCAGCGTATATAGTCCATTAATTGGACAATTTTCAGACATTGTATGACCTATTCGACATTGTTTTTAACAGGTTTATTGCAGTGGAAGATTTTGTGGTTTTAATTAGTGATGCAATGATTACGATTAATCGTAATCGGAGATTATTGGTGTTTTACCGATTAATCCTAATCGCCGATTATTAGTAGATTAGTCGTTGACTAGTCTATACATGTTTATGCAGACTCGCATGAAATTTTACTGCGAGACCGTTCCGCCAATGCACTATACGCAGTTTACAAAGCAAGAAGGCAAAATAAAACGCGCCGTACGTTAGTTAGGTTAGGTATGTCTACAAAACGCGAGTTAAGCGACATTTGGAAATATTTTGTAAAATTGTCAAACAACGTGTAGAAGGCAAAATGTAAATACTGTGAGACCGAACTTTCGCGTGGTGGTCAAAATGCATCATCTAAGGGTTACACAGAGAGTAATATGTGGACTCATGTAAAGCATTTTCATAAAGAAGAAATCAACAGGAGATAATTGCATAAGCTCGGATCTGGCAACTTACACTGATACTCCACCACAAAAGAAACAAGCAAGGATTCCAGAACTTTGGAAAATATTAATATGTACGATATCAGCAGTCCACGTGCCAAAGATATAACACAGGTAATTGCTGAAGAAATTTGCGTTGATATGGCGCCTTCAGACCAAGTAAACAAAGTTGGTTTTCACAGACTTATACAGAAGCTTCACCGAAAATATCAAATGGTTTCCAGAACATATATGACAAACACGGTATTACTTGACATGTATTCAAGAGTTAAAGACAATGTGCAAATTGAGCTGAAAAATATTCCCAACATTTGTATTACAACAGACCTGTTGCTACGATTTACACGTACATAAACAAATAAATACGTTGGATATTAATGGTTATAAGATATTACATAAAGAAACTCACTTGGGCTACTGTAGCGTAGCAGATATCGCAGACACAATTTACCCCGGATAAGTGATGTAACGTGCCCACGATAAAATTTCACTAGCTCAGACTATCTCAGGGCATTAAGCCCAAGTTTACATAAACTATGACAAATTATTAGTTTACTTACTTACACAAATCACTGAGGGTTCCATACGTAGTGGTCGCAGAGGAAATAATGACACTTTCTTTAAACATGAAATGCACTATATTACGGAATTTACAAATATTGGTTCTCTAGCATGTAACCTGGTGATGTTCAAAAGGTGTGGCAAATTTCTTGATTAATAAGTTACAACATTAATAAAATGTCTCGTGTAGCTACATATCGGTTTACAACGTGAGGAAAAATGGTAATAAATTCGGCCACAATGGGTCTGATTTAGAGAACCTCCTTAAATAAATATAAATGCATAAAATCTTTAAATATGTACAAGTTAAAATACAAAAGTATGAATTGATATAACCGAGCGAAGTGGGTTCAATTCCCGCAAGGCGAAACAATTTTTCATTAAAAAAATTGCCCCAAGAGTGGTTCGAAGTCCACATTAAACTGTAGGGCCTCGTCTCTCTTTGCCTAGCACAGATCCTTGAGATCTTCCAGGGGGTTACTTCGGTAACTTGAGAGGCAGTTAAGAAAACATTTTAAGAATATAACCGCGCAGAACCACTGAAGGTGGTCCCCGGTAAATAAAAACAACACACTTATCTCGGATGGTACGATACCGACTTCGACGTTGGAGAAACTGTAGCCCTACGGAGGTGTCTTCGGGCCGAAAGAAACTGACCAAGGATGGGGTTGATTATAGCCTCTCCAGCCTTGGAACTTTCTACTTTGTGTGGATATCCCGTCCCTGGAACTTCACTACTGTGTGTGGAAGCCCCGTCTGTGGAACCCTCGCTGATGAGGGAACAATCCACCAATGTTCCTAGAAAGCCTCAGTTGGATGAATGGGGTCGAGTCCGCGTTTCAAGTCGACACGATACTTCCAAAGGAAAGCCTTGTATACTTAAATATCCTGCTTCCGCAGTTAAAATTTACTCACAACAACAAAATATTCCGCTAACCGGAACAACGACAGATGGAGAAAATTTTCCTGTATTGACAATCCCAAAATCCACCAGGATGCCTCGGATAAAATGAGTTTTGTGAAATTATCAACCACATACCGCCAACAAAAATGTCTCTCCGCCTTTCACGAGCCGGAAGTATATCGCCCTCCCTTGGACAATAGCGAAACTCTGCTACGGACGTAGCGGTTGTTATTATGCGGCTCACAAAACGCTAAGGCGTATGATGGGTCGCATACGCTAGAGGTCTGCAACACTGTGGACTAGTGATGCATCAGCAAATGTTAATGATTTCATTAGTGTCACTGCACATGGTCTTAATCTAGACTTTCAGATGAAAAACTTATTCTTGGAAGTAATGCCTTTTGAAGGTGAAACTCACACTAGTGAGAATCTTGCTTATAATTTACAGGTGACAGGTGAAAGCTGTTGTTACACACAATGCTAGAAATACCGTAAGCTCCATACGACAGATTGGTTCTGTTGAGCATATATCTTGCATGGCACACACAGTACAACCAGTTTTACAAGATGGTTTGTTTCAACAAAAAGCTGTGAAATATATAATTGGCATTGCCCAAAAAATAATTGGTCATTTCAGTCATTCTAACAAGGCAATGAAAATGCTTCAGGATGCCCAGGAGACTCATTATACCGAAGAACGTTTTGGTCCAAGATGTTATTACAAGATGGGATTCTATTTATCATATGCTCAATAGATTATATGAACAACGCCTTGCGGTTCAAGCAGTTCTACCTAAACTAAATTGCCAGTATGATCTAAATATGCAACAATGGATTCTTACAAAAAAAAAAAATAATAGATGTTTTAAAATATTTTGAAGACGTAACAAAAGCATTAAGTGATGACAATTGTATACTATTGGATACAATTCCTCTCAGAAACAGCCTACTTAAAATAATTGAAAAAGTATCATCGGATACTGAGAGCCATCAGTGTGTTAAGGTTTTGGCAGCATATTTAGCGGAACAAATGTCATTGAGATTTAATGCCATTGAAGAAAATGAATATAAGATTCATTTTCATATTCATAAGATTCATATAAGATATTAGCAACTGTACTAAATCCAAAGTATAAGGCACGAGGGTTTCTATCACATAATACAGCAGAAAAGGCAAAAGTGCTATTTATTATGCTCTGAACTTCAAAAGGAATTGAATCAGTATCAAGAGGTAAAGCCATTTTTTTGACAATCCTCTACAAGCACTACCACCAGTAGCATTTGGAGTATTTGCCAGGAGCTAATAGAAAATGCCGTAGTGGAAGAACCATTGTCAAATTATGTAGGTAAGTAAGTAATCTTCATTGTAATAAAAAAGGACGAAAATAAGAATAAAATTAAAAATATAAATGACGTCAATAATCATATGATTGTTATTGTTATCTAATCGAGATTGTTTGTCTTCCTTTCAGTAAATACTGTCAATGAGAAAGTAAGATCATATCTAAATCCTCCAAGCGAATCTCACTCGGCGGATTTATTTATATACTGGAAGAACACAATCAATTTCCCACGCCTTAAGAAACTAACTCAAAAATATTTGTCTTACAAACCGTCTAGTGTTTCTTCGAAAGAATATTTTCTACAGCTGGCCTGATACACACTGAAAAGAGAAACATCTTAGGAGGTGACAATTTACAGATTATTTGTTTTCTCAATAAAAATTTGTCTGTAATCAGTTACGATTATTAAGAAGTTATACATTACTTAAAGTTTACGCATTTTACGATTTATTTTAGTTAGATAGTATTGGTATTGTTTTCTTTTACATATTTTTATTTTTTGTTTTACCATATACCATAAGTTTATGTTCGTTAATAATAGTTAATTAATGTTATGTTGTTTTACATAATATATATTTTTATTATTTTTTTGTTTTTGTTTTACTGGATGGATACCATAACCATGAAGTTAACACATTGTTTTCAATAGTTTTACCATATAAAATAATTAAATATTAAAATGCTATGCATTTTCATAATAATCGTAATCGTACAATTATCAAAATTATAATCGTAATCGTAAAAGTGGTAATCGTTGCATCACTAGTTTTAATGCCCATGTTCTTGAGGGATACGCGATTATCGTTTGTGTGGCACATGCGTCCGGGGGCATGTGTGCATGTGGCTATTTAGTGCCATGTAACAGTGACATGTAAAATTATTTCGTAAAGTACTGGAAGTAGTAACCTATCTCCAGAGTCAATAATAACAAATTATTTCTGGACTTTCCAGGTACATCTCACTGTTGACTACCAATTTCGACCATGCATGCTTCTCCATCTCTTGACACAATTTTCTGCTACTGTTTACTCTCACGCTCTAAGAAATCAACTAAAATCTATTGTCATACTTCAACAATAAAGGAATCATCAGGTTTTGCATATGGCCGGGAGGCTTGACCTAATTATCTCCATTTTTAAGAAGCTTCTGGAAAATCGAAGAGGTGGATTTTAATGAATACTCCATGTCATTTTAATATAACGATTGGTGACATTTCAATCAGTACTATTGCGACCGAATTAAAGTAATCGATTTTTTATCAAGTAGTATGGTTTTTCCAGAAAAATCTGTTGTAAATAGGGATTTTTACGTCAGTTATGTCAATTAAATTATTTTGACAAGAAATCATCAGTGGGTATTACAATGACTTTGACGTCAATAAAAATAATAAAATATATCATGATTGATGCGTCACTGGTGAGAACCATTTTTACAACGGGAAAACCAGTTGCATACTTTTTTTCAGCCGCAGTAGTACATTGTTATGGCACTTTTGACATTGCTTTCTTTGGCTATATCTAGAAAGTCTATGAAGGTAATTATTTATAGCAACAACTTATTTATTATCTTTCAACTTAAAGAAATGCAACAGAATTTTAACAAAATTAAATTATTTGTTTCTGCTGCACTTGTTGATCGATATACATCGGTTTAAAATTAAAATACACACTCTCCTTATTGGATGGTAGTTCGAATACATACACCTCATTTATCGTATGCTCCCAAAACTGAAAGTCCGAAGGACTGAGATTAGGAGATCTAGCTAGCCAAAGAACATATCAGCAACTAATTTTTTCTAGTATTGTGATATGTTGTTGTAAAGAGAATTTAGAGTGCTAATCAACCATAAAATAGTCCAATATGTGGCAACTATAAGAAAATTAATTAAAAAAAAATGGTTGAAATTTTTTAGTAACGCCAGAGAAAGCATCTTAAAAAGTGTCTTAACAGTATACTTACTGGAATAACGTGGGTCATAATATCCCTCAGAACTGTCTCCATTTAGCCATCTTTCTATCTCAAACAACAACTGAATAACAGTAGATGTTTCAAAATGTTTGTTTGAAAATGTTTTTCAAGTCAGCTGAAGACCCTCTAAGTCTAGAAGATGTCTGGGTAAAGAGATGGGGCTCTACAGTGTATAGTGAAATCCACCATTTATAATTAAAAATTGCTTCATAGTAGGCGGGGATTGAACATGCATCTCTAGGTATGCTCAGAAAGAAAGCTATAGACACACTAACCACTGAGCTACCGTCCCCCAATTTGAGACACAAATTATCTTTGAAAATTGATCAATTTTGATCATCCTGTTTCTATTTTTGCCCATATTCAATGAATTTTGCTAACGATCGTTAAAAAAAAAAAAAATGCGTCAAGATTAAACGTCTCTTTCCAAAATATGGAACTCTGCATATAGTTTATATTTTTCCAATATCCCCTTCAATTATGCATCAGTTGAGAAAACAAATAAGTGTAATTGGAAACGGAAACTGATCAAAACTTTCTTTTGCCAATCATTAATCACTTTTTGTATTACTTGCTGGTTTAAGTATTATTTTATAAAGGTGGTTGATAGCAGTGGAATAAATATCATTTTCCATGTTTTTGAGACCTCATCCGAATTGAGCACTTGGTGAATTTTTGTAAAAATAATAATAAAACTGGTTTTTTTTTCGGTAGCAGTATAAAACATTTGAGAAAATAATGAGAAATAATTGTGACAAAAATGATGACCAAGAAAAGGCGAAGTTTAAATTAAATGTGCTCTACCATTATATACCTACTCTACCGTATTGTATTTGAATAAAATATAAGGATAACCTGAATGTAATAATAAAGATAAAACACCGAATGCGGAACCTAGCAAAAAATTAGTTTTCCTGGTCCAAAACGACCCATTGGAACAAGTAATTATGGTTACATAGATATCAAAAAAAGGAAGGAAAAAAATTAACATGAACTGAAGATATAACAACTGTCTTAAAAATTATATTGGCACAATTAATATTACAAAATCACTAATTGCTATATTTGACTAATACATTTTTTATTTCTTTTTCAAACTTCGATAACTTGAATGAATTGCTTCAGTGGGTAGGCCATTATATAGAAACGCAATGTTGTATCGAACACTCCACTCATAATGAAGGTGGGTTTTATATACAGGGGTAGTAATTATACCTCAGAATCTAATATTAACATTATGGACGTCGCTTATGGAAGTGATTTTATTGTATAGATATGAAGGCGACTTAAATGTTAATACCTTGTGGTACAAGCTAAGCATATGTACTTAAATCTTTCATTCATTTTTAACCACTCGAGCTCCGAGAATTTATGAGAGATGTGTTGATATTTTTGTATAACATGGATAAAAGGAATGCAAGAATTGTGCACTCTTTGAATACGATTCATATGATCTTGATCCAGACAAGGTGAATATACAGGCGAGCAATAAGTAAACTAAAAAACCACAAGAGCATCACAAAGCAGTTTTTTGATATTTAAATGGCGGTATGACGTCTATGCGGAAATAGGACATTATATTATAAGCATTTTCCACATATTTTTGAGTGTGTTGGCGGAAAAGTAATGAAAGGTCAAGAATAACTTCAAGGTTTTTAGCACTATCCGAGGCGTACCATTAATTGTGACATTAAAACTGTTTCTATCATGTTGTTTCTCAAATACCAGTAGAATAGACTTAGACAGTTTGAATAAAAATGCATGCTTAGAAGACAGCTCATCTAGGGATTGTCATATTGAATCTTTCTTTAGCAATGTGCGCATCTTTGAAAGAAAAAGAATAATAGATATAGTCGAGGCAAGAATTGCGATGCACGTCACAGATCGATTCTATAAATAAGACAAGACTGCTAAGAATCATGAAGCCCCATTAAACTGTACCTATGTCTGAAAAAAGCTTAATAAGTGGGTGTCAAGAATTACTCTTTTTAACCTAATTCATGATTAAAAATTATGTTAATATTAAAATTTCTTTAATGAGATCACTCGTGACGTGCATCGCTTGAATTCTTGCCTTGACTTTATGTGTGTCCTTAACATACATATGTATTTTTGGATGTTTTATGAACTTATAAATAAAAAAACTTATAAAACTGTGATGTGTAGGTGGTGAAAAGTAAGGGCCCTAAAATAGATCCTTGTGGCACGCTCGTCAATACAGTTCTGCTAGTGGAAATAATTCCTTTTAGTCGCACTTGGTGGCTACGGTGTTCTAAGTAAGATCTCGATAAACTCGTTGCATCCAATTGACTTCAGTATTTCAATAAGTACTTTGTGATTTATGGTATCATGAGTTTTAGCGAGTTACTCTCATCATTTGCCTGAAATGTATCATCAGTAATAGTTACCAGTGCCGTTGAGCAGCTATAACCTTGCCTGAAATCTGACTGGATGGAAATATATAGTGTTTATAAAACTGTTCTCTGAGTTGTTGTGTTTCCATTACTTTTTTCACAAGTTTAGAAGTAACCAATAAGACACTTATTGGTCTAAGTTCAGCAAAAGCATTAGGAGAGGCTACTTTAAGAACATGAGATACAATAACTTTCTCTGCAGAATAACTGGATTAATAATATTAATTGAAAACGGCAACAAATAAGGACAGCATAGTTTTAAAATAATGCCGTTAAACCTTCAAATCCAACCTAACAAATTTTTAACTTTAAAATCATTTTTCGCAGATCTTCAGTACCTACTTGATAAGCTTAAATGAGAATTTGGATTTGCATATGGATTCGTTAAGTAATAATTAATAATTTCCGTTTTGTCTGCACAAATTTTTGGAATCATCAATTAATCTTTTGTTATACAGTAGTGGTATAAAGAAATCTTGGGTCGGTCGTGTAATAAGATAGAGTGAAATATAAATAGAAAGTAATGCACACGAAAGAGAGCGATATATTAACATTAACGCCAGTAGCTCAACAAGCATGTTATAATTTGGGCCGCTAAAGAGAAAAATGGCAATGGCACGGCATTATATTTGGCCATTTCACTTCTCTTCTGTCTTGCATATTTCTCGACCCAAGTTTTGTACTTGCTAGCACTGTATAATTTGCCCATTCAGTGAAAGATTCGCCCAAGTCAAAAAGCAGTGTTTGTTTCTTGCAAAATTATATTTATAGTTATTTTATTAGATGATTTTGGGTTTGCGATGGTCGGCAGCGGGCTGCGTTGCCACGTTGTTGTTCAATAATTGCAACACAAATTATCCCTAACCGCTGATTTATTTAACACTCAATTAACTTAACAATAACTAGTCCCTATACTTACATCACTAATTACTACTTTAAGCCAATACAATTCACTTCTGGTCGCTGTACTTTTTACTAGTCAGTTTACTGTTCACTTTGTTCTTTATCTTGATTCAATCACTTTACATTCTGAACTAAAACTACTCTGATGCGTTGGTCCCATTTCTTATATAACTGAGGCGTTTATTCCAGATCCCTCTTTATGATTCTAGTCCGTTATTCGAGACGTTTCTCCTCTTTTCCACTATCTCTATGGTAGGAAGCCAACATCGACATCTCTGGGCTGACTGGCGAACTATCATTATATTGCTAGCTTCTATTCTCTTCGTAAGAAGGCGTGCACATAATAGTACTCGTCTCTTGGATCATTATTTTAAAAGTGGCTACTGATTACTATACAATGCATACCTACGAATATTTTTAATATAACTACTAAAAAAACAATGCCTACCTAGTAAAAATCCCTTTAAAAGTGGCCTCATTCAGTTGCTACTGCTATCAGTTTGGGAATTCACAGTGTCTCCTATTTAAAAAAAATTATAAATGGCTTTTGTCTGTAAGAGAGTTAAACGTGCATTAAACCACCTTTATAAATTTATAATGGACTATTAGTTTGTCTCTATTAGATTGATTATTTTGTATTAATGTTTATTTTGACCTGCTATTATTCCAATATTGTTTAATTATAACTATTTTCTTTGTAAGAACTAATAAATAATTATAGATCACATTGTCGATATCTAAGCAAGACTTCATTACTTATTGATGTTATTGTTAATACATAATAATTACTTTATAACAATGGTTTGTTTTATTTCAATTATACAGGGTGGGGCAATAGTGCGTCGGACCTCGACATCTCGAGTTCTACGATAGCTAGAAATTTAAAAATTAATTGCAAGTGAACTAGATAAAAAAGTCTATAACTGGGAACTATTTTCGAACATACAGGGCGAGCCAAGATGAAATTACAGGACCAAGTGTCTTATTTTTAAATGGAATGCTGTGTATATCAGTACATTTTTTAAAGCCTCTTTCTAGACTCTATTCTATATTAGCATTAAATATCTCCCAACCACTTGGATGTAATGAATTCTTTTGTTGAAATAATGCAATCTGCAGATGGATATTAAAAAAATCACCACAGCCACAATTATGGGTTTAAAGAAAAACTTATGTGAATACCAGTTACGAGACATATAGTTAATATTTTTGAAACATTTTATGTCTCAAAAATGTACAGGGTGGTCAGAAGTTATTTTTCAATTAAGTATATTTTAAATTGAATTTTCTCATTTTTCTTCAAATGGAACACAAATTTTTCGACGATGTGATGTAGAAATGAAAAACGACCATTTTTTGTAAGTACTTCCCTAGGAATAATTGCAGCCAATTTCGTTTTATTGGGCAATAATTTCAAAATTCAAAAGTGAACTTAAAAAAAGAGATTTCTTCAAATAACCCAGTAGAAAAAATTATAATAAATGTTCCACATGTTGCTCATTTTGATTGATACACATCTCTATGCGTTTTTGAAATGAGGTTCCCACTGTCCCTAACACTGCCAGTGTGATATATGTATAGGCAGTTATTATTCTTTCCTTCATATTTTGTACTGTTGTTGGTGTGTCTCTATAAACAATTTCCTTCACGTATCCCCATAAAAAGAAATCCATTTTTGTGAGATCTGGGAATCTAGCAGGCCATTTAGTGGGTCCATTTTTTCCAATCGATTGATTGTATTATTGAAGTGGTCTCTAACTGCATTTAAATAATGTGGTGTAGCACCATCTTGCTGAAACCACATCCTATTTCGAATTCTTTCAATCCAATCCATTCCAATCATTGTGGCAGATAGTTTCCAAAAAATTAAGATAAATAGCTCCAGTCAATGTACCATCAAAGAAATGGGGCCCTATTACATATTCTCTAATAATTCTTTCCCAAACGTTTATAGATCATCTGTGTTGGTTATCAACTTGCATAAAAAAGTGAGGATTTCCGAAGCATAATAATGTAAATTGTGCCTATTAACAAATCCATTTTTATGAGAAGTTCACAAGTTATTCATCACTGAATAAAACAGTATTGAAGAAGTTGACATCATGTTGCATTTCACCTTTGACCCAATTACAATATTGTAGGCGCTTTTGAAAATCGTCATCAGATAATTCCTGGTGCATTTGAATATGATATGCATGCAACTTATTTACTTTTAAAATTCGACCCACAGACCGTCTACTTATTCCTACTAATGAGCTCACTTCTCTTTGACTAACATGGGGATTCTCAACCGTTGCCAGCACCACAGAAAACTCATTTTCTTCGTTCACAACACGTTTTATTCTTTCACATATTTTATATTCGACATTTCCATTTTCCAGAAAGCTATTGAAAACGTTTTGAAAGCAGCTAATATCAGCAATCCCTTTTTCGGGATAACGTTGGTGATAAATTCTATTGGCGAGTAAACAATTTCTGTCTGCCTCGCCCAAAACAAAAGTTATGTCTAGAAGTTCCGCTTTATTAAAATTCATATTGTAAAATTCTAAATATTTTAAATTCAATACAAATTGTAATGACCGATAAGTATGATAAATCCTCCTTTGTACACGACAATTTATACCAAACTAAGGTTTTATTGCTTGTCGAATAACGGAAACAGCAAAAAAAATGTACAAAAAAACATTACAGTAGAGGACTGGTTAAATACTATTTACTCATTTCAATAGATTGGAAGAAATGATCCCACTAAATGGCCTCATTTCAAAATTGCATCAAGATGTGTGTCAATCAAAATGGGCAACACGTCGAACACCTATTATAAATCTTTCTAATGAATTATTTGAGGGAACCTCTTTTTTTAAGTTTATTCTTGAATTCGATACTTGTTTATTTATGAAACAAAAATGGTTGCAACTAACCATAGGGAAGTGCCTACAAAAAATGTTCGTTTTTCATTTCTACATTACATCGACGAAAAATTTACAGGGTGTTCCATTTGAAAAAATTGAGAAAATTCAATTTAAAATGTTCTTAATAGAAAAATAATTTTTGGCCACCCTGTACATTTTTAGGAAATGAAAATGATTCAAAAACATTAGCTAGATGTCTCGTAACTGGTATTCACATAAGTTTTTCTTAAATCCCATAATTATTGCGACTGTGGTGATTTTTTTAATATCCATCTGCAGATTGCATTATTTCAACAAAAAAATTCATTACATTCAAGTGGTTGGGAGATATTCAATGCTAATATAGGAATGAATAGAGACTAGAAAGATGCTTCAAAAAATGTACTGATATACATAGCATTCCATTTAAAGAAAAGGCACTTGGTTTTGTAATTTCGACTTGGCTCACCCTGTATTTTCGAAAATAATTTCCAGTTATAGACTTTTTATCTAATTTACTTGCAATTTTTTTAAAAATTTCTAGCTTGATGAGATATTTTTAAAACAAGCTTGAATGGCACTGGTTGCCGATTGGTGTCTTCACGTGTGTCGTCGATGCATTAGAGTGCCCAGTAACAAGAGTGATTTCTATCCCGCACTATCATAGTGGCATACCACTACGAAATTGTACCTAGGTATAACATCATTGACACTGCATAAAAAAAATAAGGTAAGTAAATTCTGTGTTACGATCTATACAGTATGCCTAATCTGTTACTGAGCATAGGGATTTCTGTTAATAGAATGCGTTTAAATTGCAGTTCAATGTTGTAAGTTGCTAAGCATCTTCCGTTTGGCGTGTATCAGGCTTGATTTTGTACTGGCTTCTTACGAAATTTGTGAGAAAGTTCAAATCTTTAAATGGCATTTTAGCGGTAACTCGCAAAGGCTGGTTAGGCATTTATTAAGTGTATTTTACACTTATACACCAACTCCTTCTTTGTCAACAATTGCTGAAATCATAAATAATTTTGAATCACATGGAGACTTCCCGATATTAATTTTAATGAAATCTGATTTCAGCAAAATGGGTGCTCATTTTTTTGCCTTATTACGACTTAAAGTCGTGTAAAGGAAACGGGCTCCCAGATATTGCAAATCTTCACAGTGAGAGCATGGACAATAAAAGAACAAGTAAAAAAATACAATTTATAAAATATTCAAGCTACAATACAAACAAGAAATTTAAGGGTAATAATCTTGCAATAATATAAATATCTAAGTTTTTCTAAGCTAATGCTAGGAGAGAGAATTACGAAGTTTAAAACAATTTTACAAAAAATAAAATTATATAGGAATTACTTAACTTTTACAATAACTGGAGATTTTCCAGGCACTCCAGATTTGAAGGTTTCCTTGTTAATCGAGGTCCTTATTGCCGGACGTAGTAATTTTCACAAACCAAAATAATGTAATGTAATGTGTACCAAATAATAGCCAAATGATCCAATAGTCCAAAATCCAAAATAATCAAAAATAAATCCTAATTGTGCCAAAAAATCTAGCTGTACCAAATTGTCCAGAATACTTCTGGAAGATAACCCGCTAATTAAACCCGTATTAATTGAAATTTCAATTAAATAATCCAAAATGTTAATTGAAATTATGTTAAATTTAGTTTTTGATCCGGTACCAAACCGAGTAGCAACCACATGCTTTTTAACTAAATCAATCACTTAGCAAAATTTTCAGCTTAACTTCTTGATCGAAAAAAGAAGTGAAGGAACTTGGGTGATATTTATGACCATTTTAACTCACAAAAAAGAAGAGGATGGGGATATGACTTACACTGACAGTTCGACAGTCTAAAGGATCAACTTGAATAATTTTAAAACCAAATCAATTGTTATGGACTTTTCGATCACTAGTTATCTTTATACTATCAGTTTATAGACAATTTTTATGCACTAATTATAATAGTAGTGTATATATTATATTATAACTTTGGCTCAATATGGGAACCTTTTTGAGCTTTTATAATTTTTTTTAATATCTTATTTTCAATATCTTTTAGAGTATCTTTATAAATATTACTGAGGCGCTAGTCGTTGCAGCGACAGCAGTCGCTTTTGCTTCACTCATAGGTGCATGACACGTTCTGCTTTCTCATTGAGTTGTCATTTGAACGCGTTCCACTATCATAAATCCCTACTTCGGCAAAATATTAGGCTTACGGCACACTTTTTAACTATAAAGTCTAAGCATTAAAAAAATGTCTGGAGTAAACGCAAATCTGATTACAATAACTTTATTTCTCTATATGCATTATCCAGTGGGGAGATTGTGTGCACTGTGCATGTCTAACAAAGCAAATGATAATACATTAACCAAACTTATTCTGCTCGTTTTAGTCGCCGAGAATTTCATATGAATAGGCTTTCGCCTACTTTTATTGTCTATAACCTCTTAATCGAGCCACGCGACATGAAGTAATATTCTAGTACTTCTAGTAATTTTTTGTCTGTATTGGTAACATGGAAAACACTAAATTATTCACCAGACTTGCATATAATTTGGAAGAAAAATTGAGCTGAACCGATTATCTACAAGATATTAAAATGTGCAAGTAAATTGCTGGCTTTCAACTGCGCATGCCTCTGATAAAAATTTCTTGAATATTTCCAAAATACGAAGAATTTTTTTGTGCGAACCGTGTAGAATATTATTTTGTGATCCTGTGCTCATCTCACCTCCATGAGGATCATTCGGAACGCGCCCCTTATAATGCCTAGTATAGATAGTTGCGGAATGCGAATTTTTATAAAATTTGTTCTAAAACAGTCTAATTTTCTTGCATGTGTAGCGAAATGTTCGTAAGACAATTCGTTTACTTTTAACTAGAAGTTAAATTAGCAAATTAAGTTCTCCTGGAACGCATATATTTATGTCGGAAAGCGGAAATTCGCAATCCGCAGTTATGAGAACTATTAACTCTATCTCAGCACAGCCTACTAACAACTGATATATGAAAAACAAAATGTTCTACAAAAGTTGATAATTACGGCACCATGGGTAACTTTGCGAGTTTGTTGTTTAAACTTAAAGTGGTTGTAGTGTGTCGTGAACTCGTGAGTCGTAAAAGGGTACCTATTAACTTTTTGGTTAAAACCGTTGAACTTAAAAGCGCAGATGATTGTTTATAATAATAATAACAATCCACAGGTAATTACGACCCCCTTTATCCCTGATGGCTCTAGAAGAGCCTTGTGTCACATTTAGAGACAAGGAACACACACCCAATATCCGTGCCTAGTGGAAAAAACCCTCTCATATTATTTTATTTTCCACTGCTACGACGGAGGATCGAACCCGGAGAGGCAAGTGCGCTCGACCACCAATCGTACCAAATATGTTTATATAAATTTAAAATTTGAAAGTGTCTTAGTTTTTTAATAATAGTGCCTCAATACGTAGTTAGTGTTATCATTCAAACATTACTGAAAAAACGATGTTAAGACGTGAAAAGTGGTGTCTATTTGTTGAAAAAAAATAGGTACCTACACGGCGGGTGATTCCTGAGGAAAGGGTAAGTTGATTTATTTGTTATTATGAGACTAATATACTAAAAGATTGCTTAAAAAACTGTGTGGGTACTGGGTAATAGGTACTGATATATAATCGACATGATGTATAATTTTACAAAATACATATACTTACCTATGTTATATGTATGTATATACATCCAGGCATGTTAAGATACTTTTATTTACTTTCAGGGTCGAACCCATCTTCTCTCAAAAAAATATTTTCTACGTAAAATCATACTTTTAACATTTTGTTCTACTACATAGCCACATAAAATAAACGGGCCTCACAAATAATATGTAAATTTTAAGAATAGAGGTAATAAAATTATTAATATATTTATTTATTTCACAAAATTTCGAAGTGATGTGTCATCAGGAGTATCTAATTATTTGTAATTAATATACAGGGTTACTGGTAATTCGATACATTCCTTTGGAGATGTGATGGGGCATGATCTAGGAAGTAAATTTAGCCCTAACATATATTATGCAAAACTCAATAGTTTTTGAGATATTTAATTTTTTTGTTTTTCTCAAAAAGTAGATCTTAATGTCCTAAAAGTTAATTTTCGAAAAATCTATTTGACATTAAATAATTAATTTTTTTTTACTGGATTACTAGTCCAACATTATAGATATCCGTTTGGAATGAAAAATATCTGGAAACATTTCGATCATGTGAACATCTGAAATAAAAACTTTAAAAAATTTTTTTTAAATCAGCTATGAAATTTACCTATTAGGTTTTTCAAAAAGATATTAACGTAACACGCGTATAAATTATTGTAAAAACTGCCTTATTTCAATAGCTATCTATCAAGGTAGAAATGTTCAATGTACCCTTAATAGTTCTAAGAAAATACTAGTAAAAATAACACAAGTAGTACGAATTTTATTTTTAGATAAACAGTAAAAAACGTTTTAAAAGTAGAGTTTAATTCTTCATTAATTTCGAAGTTGTACTTTATTTTTTATATGTCTTGCTCAAAATGGGAGCCCCTATTCCGTATACAGACACGGCAGCGTCTTCTTATTTCCGTCCTTGTACTCTGGTTGTCAGATTATGCCTTATGTGTTGGGCAGCATCGACTATCCTTTGTCTAAGGTTTTCTATAGTATTGACTGGTGTGGCATAGACCATCTCCTTCATATGACCCCATACGTAATACTCAAGGGGTGTTAAGTCAGGGCTTCGCGCTGGCCAAGGTATTGGGCCCGCTCTTCCAATCCAACGGTTAGGGAAACGTTGATCAATTAACTGTCGTACTGTCAGCCGATAATGTGCTGGACAACCGTCGTTCTGAAACATCATTCGCTGTCTGACGGCGAGAGGAACATCTTCTAAAATCACCGCCAGATCATTTCTTAAAAAATTTTCATAGATTTCCCCGTTTAAATTTTGAGGAAGAAAGTGTGACCCCATTAAATAGTGGCCAATGACTCCCATCCACACATTAATAGAAAACTTCATTTGGAAACTAGTTTCACGTGTTAACTTGGGATTTTTCTCTGCCCAATAATGTAGGTTGTGGAAATTTGTTATACCCCCTAGCGATTAAATTTCGACTCGTCCGTCCATAAAATACTTGTTAAAAAATTTGCACTTTCTGCATCTGAATTTAACATAAAGCGGCAGAATTTCACTCTCCTTCCAGGATCACCTTCCTCCAAGCCTTGGACAGGGGTATAGTGGTAAGGATGACTTCCAACTCTACGTATCGTAGACCAAACTTTCCATTGTGACGCTCCGGTTAGTCTTGCGACTTTATTAGTTGAAATAGTTGGGTCTTCCTCAAAATACCTCAATATTTCTTCCTCATCATTGGTTCATAAACGGGAGGAGCACCAGCGTCACTTCTTCTACATTTCACGGAGCCAGTTTCAGCGATATTTCGATATGCCGTACTGAATACATGTGCATTTGGTAAGCGGCGGTTAGGGTACCAAAGACCATATTCTCGGCGAGCTTCAGCAGCGTTGCCACCACAGTATCCATAGTCAAACAAGATATCAGCGTATTTTGCGTTGGCATGGCACAGAAAATACAATAACAACAACTACGAGCAAAATCAAAATCTTCGATAACTAATTTAACAAGACCAACACACTTAAGGGACACGGAGATAAGAATGTCAGTTAATGACATATATGCGTCAAAGTCAAGGACTGACTGACTTAAATGAAAATGAACGATTAGTCGTTTAATAAATTCCGCCACCAGCATTATCTTTACTAATTTTTTATTAGAACTATCAAGGGTACATTAAACATTTCTACCTATTGAAATAAGGAAATTTTTATAATAATTTGTACGCGTGCTACATTAATATTTTTTTGAAAAAATCTAATAGGTAAATTTCATAACTGATTAAAAAAAAAATTTACAAGTTTTTATTTTAAGTGTTCACATGATCGAAATGTTTCCGGATATTTTTCATTCCAAACGGATATCTATAATATTGGACAAGTAATCCAGTAAAAAAAATTTAAAAATGTCAAGTAGATTTTTCGGAAATTAACTTTTAAGACATTAAGATCTACTTTTTTGAGAAAAACAAAAAAATTGAAATATCTCAAAAACTATTGAGTTTTGCATAATGTATGTTAGGGCTAGATTTACTCCTTAGCTCATGCCCCATCACATCTCCAAAGGAATGTATCGAATTACCAGTAACCCTGTATAGATTTTAGTGAGTTGAATCATAATTTTATAAAAGCATTTAGAAAAATATGAGAAATTTTACTAGATTTATTTTTGGATCTAGCAAAAACGTAACAATTCTACCATAGTTGTACGAACACCACCTAGTGGTATTGGCAAAACCAAATACATCTACGTCGGTTTTACGGTCGAGTTGCAGATGGTTTCAATACCAGTCCTACTAAGAAACCAAATATTGGTAAAATATATATCCCCTTATATATATCTTAATACCTAAACTTGTAAATATTGTACCAGGATGTACGGGCCGTACGTCGCCAGGCTGTAGGTTATATTCACTGCTACATGGGTAGTTTCGTTATAATTTATTCATTTTTACATTGATTTTGTTATATTCGGTAGCGGGGCCGAATTAACTGAGCGATTTTGTGGAATTTCATTCTATAATTTTTAATGACTATTCTCTGAAGGTAATTCAATTTTGTACGAAAACAATTTTCATTTTCAAATATTATCATATGACTTCGGTTAATTACGAGGTTAATTAGCATGGGGATCACCTTTTCGTAGTGGTTTATTTATTACCGGCGCATTCACCAAATATGCGAATATATTATAAATAACAGATCAGGAGATCTGACTGCATATTGTCTTTAAGACGTCTTAAGTCTTATTGCCGTCATGTTCACTATTTACTTATATAAAAAATACAGTGTTTTTTATACTAGGTTTCGTTAGCCTTATCTTATTTGCATGAACTTAGTGGAACAACTTTGCAGAATTGATAAACCTTTGCCGCTAATTAATCGTGAAAGTAACAATTTTACTATGTTAATTAAAAAAAAAATCGAGTGTTCTGCTAACTTCACATAGAAATTAGCAAAACATCTACCATTTTTTTAAAATTAAAAGTAGGTAGCTCAGAATTTGTCGTTTTTTAACCATAAATAAATGATGCAAATGAAATTTTGAAAAATGAAAAGGCGATAAAAGAAAAAAAAAACATTTTTTAGAATCAGCAAACTAATTCAGAACTGAAAGTTACGAAAGAAAATGCATAAACACGAGAGAAAAATGATAATCAAAGTCTCCACAACAAACTTGGGGATTAAATAAAAGATTTTTAAAGGAAGAACATTAGTGGGACAGGCAAAACATCGTGAAATCGGAAACAAATAATTGAATGCGACAAAATTGAATAACATGCAGGGTAAAGACATTTTTGAAGCAATACTGGAAAACGAGAAATAAGTCTTAAATAATTTTAGTACATACTTCTTAGGAAAAAAAATTGTTTAACTCGTTGCTTAATTAATTAAAAATTGGAAGGCCATCACTGCAAATTCTAAAACGTCAATAATTATAAATAGGGTGAATTAAAACTGACTTCCAAAGCTATTGTCAAACGAGCTTAATGACCTTTCTATTGAATTTCGGGGAAAGAAAAGTAAAAAAAATTGCAAAATCGTGACGACAAATTCGAAAGCGGTACGATTAATTACAAAAATGGGATCGGTAAATAGCTGAAGGAATACTTGGTCCCGAAAGTCATTGTCAAACGAGCTTAATGGCTGTTCTGCTGAGTTCCGGAGACAAGAATTCAAAAAATGAAAAAAAAAATAAAAATTGTAGACATCGTTGGCATTCTCAAATTAGTAGACCTACTATCCCCACCATTCATTTGTCAAGAGACGGTATGCCGCCGAAAGTGCGCAAAAGCTCCCGCCAATCGAGGCATTCTGTTGTACGACCTAGTTTGAACAATATGTTTTCATTTTGTACTTTTTGAATTTTTAAACCTTATTTTTCTTGTTACTGTTCGAGGGGTAAACCACTGCCGAAAATACGTGTACAAATTTTCAGGAATATCACGGGAATACTCCGTAATACTCAGGAATACTCTGGAATACATGGGAATATCCCGGCAATACTCAGCAATACTCCGGAATACTTCGAAAATAATCGAGAATCGAGTCAAGAAGACAGTAAGATATGCGTCAGCTCATAGTCTTGGTTTTTTGTGCTTGTCTCGGTGTTTAGTATTATTATTATATTAAAATTTCAATATAGTAAGTAAACATATTCAACCTTTTTAAATAGTATGATCCTTTTTAAATAGTAGCACAATTATACTCACTTTAAATTGTTAAAGCCGTTATCGTGAAAATCGATTTTTTTTTTCAATGGGAACTACCCCTAATATTAAGGGTAGGCCTCGGGGTAAATGAAAAGTACAAAAAGTCTGGAGATGTTTGTATGACAACTCTAAATATCATATTTGACCGAGACCGCTCAATTGATTTCGGCGTTAGGTTAAAAAAAAATAAAACCCATTTACGCCGAAAATTTTACATGTACTCTGGAACATGGAGATGAGGAAAAAAGATTGGGATTCTGTTTGTGAACTCAGGGAGAATATCTGAACAACAAGAACTTTTTAAAGGAAATTTTGTTCAACGACGAAGCTACATTTCCAACAAATAGAGTGGTGTCGTCTCAGAATTTATGGTACTTGTATGCCGAAAATCCTAATTGAATCATAAACGCAAAGAGGCAGTACTCAGAAAAAATAAACGTGTGATGCGAAGACTTGATTGTAGAATTATTTTTTCTTTTTTTTTCTGAGAGTAATTTGAACCAAAGTGTATTTTTTACTTTTTGGAAAATGAATTTTGGGATGACTTATCAATTCAAGCACGTCAGAATTTAAAATTTCAACAAATGAGTCTCTTGTGCATAGCACAGTAGTGGTAAGGGGTTGACTGAATACAAATTTTGAAAATCGATGGATAGGTCGAAACAGTCCTCTTATTGAGTGGCCGCCAAGATTCCCGAATTAGAAGCCGCTCTCCTTTTTCTTGTGGGTTATTATACTCAACCAAGTCGTTTACAAGCCAAGACCGCAGTCAGTTGACAAACTACGCGCTAAAATAATAATTGAAGCATGTGCAACTATTACCCAAGAACTCAGAAAAGTAACCGCGAATGAACGAAAGAGGTTTGATAAGTGTTGCGAAAAAATGGTGGATTGGTGGAAGAAAGAAAAAATTAATCAGCATTTATTTTATATTCTGGCATTCCAATAATTTTGTTAATTGTTACCAAGAAATTGTTTTCCAATTTTTATTCCATGGATTACTTGATAAGAATAAATAAAATAATAAGGACAATGTGATTTTAAAACAATATATTTAGTCGCAAAATCCTCTATAAAATCCTTATTTTACTATAAGGAACGTAACCAGACTGCAACCAATGCAATGCACCATGTTTTAGAGCGAAATATTTCCTGCAAAAGTACTCTAATTACCCTGGGTTGGCACCCGCCAACCTTGCAGAACTTCCCCGCCAATCCTATCTGAAGGGGTTAAAAAATGGCTCATTCAGGTATCGAGTTAGTCGTTGAAAAAAATATTTTCACGAAGCTAATCAATCTATTAAAGCAATAAGCCAGGGTTGGTGCGCTGAAACTGAAAAAAAAATTATTTCTTCATTAGCTTATCCAATGTACGGTTCATTGTCCAACCACATTCTGGTGGATTCAAAGTTGCACATAATGGCTCTGTCGTACTGTGCCACAAGCTAGTAACGTAAATTGTACGCATAATTTTTTGTTGCAGGGAAATCCAATATGGTGGAATTGACTATTGTCGAAACCTTTAATTTTTTTAAGAACTTTTCGGTGTCACGTTTTTGAGAACACAATTTTTGGAATATCTTAAACCGTGTTTCATTCACTTTATTGCAATTTTTAATGCCGTACATTAGAGCTGTGAACTTTTGTATTTCGCTCATTTCTTGATCATCAAAAATATCGGACGGATTATTCACAGAAGCGGAAGCGTCCATAAAATCTTCGTGATTTTGAAGGCTTATTGTTTTAATAAATTCATTAGCTTCGTGAAAATATTTTTTTCATCGACTAACTCGATACCTGAATAAGGATCAATTTTTAGCCAATTCAGATATGGGGGTTCTGCAAGTTGGCGAGTGCAACCCAGGGTCATTTTGCAGGGAAAATTGCGCTATAAAACATGGTACAAATATCGGTGACGAAATCGATACCTGGAAAAACCGCATTTTTTATACTCCGAAAATGCGTGTGCACTAAAATTGTGTACACATTTTCCCGCCAACCTTTGCATTTATGAGCTCCCTTAGGTCCAAACTTTCATGTTATGTCAGTGAGACCCCATACTATAATTACTAATTGTCTAATTTTAACAGGTTTACAAAATTTCAACCACTACCGCAAATACGTGTACAAATGATAAGGAATACCTCGGGAATATTCAGGAATACTCGAGAAAACTAGGAACATGCAGTACTCTCGGAAATATTTCAGGAATACAGTATTCCTGGAATTGTACAAATTTCGGGTCAGTGGTTGACCCCTCGTTACTGTTATTATATCAATAAAATACGTATTAAAGCGAAACAGAAATATTTAGTGCCTTTGGAAATCCAAGATATAACATATGATCCGGCTCGAAGGACCAGACATCACGGCAAATTTCATAACGAAACGATTACTTGTAAGAAGGGGAACGGTAAATTCTTGAATGAAAACTGAATCCCAAAAGTCATTTTCAAACGAGCTTAATGACCGTCCTGCTGAGTTTCAGGGAAAAAATAAAAAAAATCGTTTTAAAGAAATGCAAAGGTTTATTGGTTGTAAGTTAACACACTGTATAATTGAAAAAAATATTAGACGATTAAATTGAAACTTTTTAAAACACTTGAATTCTATGATTTTCTCGATCACACACAAGAATATGTCCATTGGGAGTCATGGCTACACCTTCAAGACCCTTAAATTCACCTTTGCCGATGCCCCAACAACCAAAGGCTCTCAAGAATGTGCCGTCAGGATGGAAGATTTGTATCCTATTGTTTCCTGAATCAGCGACACAAATATAACCTTGATCGTCTACCGCAACGCCTCTAGGGAATTTGAACTGGCCTTCGTCTGAACCTTCAGTTCCGAAGGAGCTGATTACTTTGCCATTTACGTCGAATATTTGGATCCTGTGGTTGTTTGAGTCTGATACCACGACTCTGTTTGTGTTTGAAACTGCTATGTAATGGGGATGCTCAAGCTGGCCTTCTTTGTTGCCCATTGAACCAAATTTACCAACAAATGTACCATCTGATTGGAAAACCTAAAAAACAAAGTGAAGTAATAATTAATAATTAGTATTTCAGCCCTTTCAAAATGAGTCCAATTAGAATAAAAAAATATGTAGGTCCTTAGTGAATAGAAATGCTCTAAGTTTTGTTTTTAAATTCTATAATCTTTGTGATAAAAATGAATGTGCAAGAAATATATGAAGAATCCCTTTAATTTCCCGTGAGATATAGTGGGTGAAGTTTATGAACTTTATCTCGGAGCTTTATTCAAAAACATACTGTACGCACAAGTTATGTAAGTACAAGCATAAGTACGCCCGAGTACATACTTTAAATTAGTTAAAATTGGGCACATTACAAGTGGGTAGTATTATAATGTACGTAATTTTTTCAGCCGTTGAGCTCTCAAGAATTTCAAATTCACAGTAAGACACACAATAATCTGGATAATTTACCTGTACTCTGTGATTTTCCTTGTCGCAAACATAAATGAATCCTAGAGCGTCAGTTGTGATGCCCCAAGGATAATTGAAACGCCCATCTGCAGTACCCTGGCTACCAAATGCCCTTAAGAATCTACCAGATGGGTCGAATACCTGAAAAATTTGTAAAGTAAGTACTGTAAATGAAAAAAAAATTATACGAAGAAAAATAAGCTACATTAAATACGGAAATTCTCTGTCAAAGCTTTAATGTTAGCTAACATTAGGCTTTAAATTATTAGTTCGTCATATGCTGAGTCAGAAATATGAAATTTGACAGCGAAAAGATGTACAAATCGTACCTAATGGGCTAGTAGATAATAACGAAAATGACAAAAGTAATAATATAGCATTATAGTATGACTCTTCAATATGTTATAAATATAATTTCAAGATAATTTTACCGACTAATATTGGTTTTATTGTAAAAAGAATATGCTTAAGATTAAAGCGAATTAAAATAACGCAGTTTGCCGGTTATCTCGTGACGTAATAGCGTAACATGCGCGCGCATTCAATATAATGCCAACAGTGCCGCACATACATTTTGCACAAGTTTGTTGGCACCGCCTTTCCTCTAGCGCTCGTTTCTCTGCTGACTACGCTATTACGTAATAGCCAATAGAATAGCCCCGAACATTTGCGGCAATATCTAATCGTTTAAACATAATTTTGCTTTTTTACCAATAAGGCATTATTAAAAAAATTAAATAAAAAATACGGGTCAACTGTTTTTATATGTATACCATTTACAACTTTATTTCACATTTATGAAATCAAATTTCAATGTGCTAAAAACAAATTTCATACAAACGAAATATAAATTCACTTGCATGAAAACAGATTTCGCACAAATGAAAATAGATTTAAATTTAAGAAATTTAATTTTTCACTCACGAAATTAGAATTAAATGTCATCAAAACAGATTTCATAGTGCTTGTAAATAACAAAATTAATGCATCAGTTTTTTTAATATTTCGACAAATTTCAAGCTATTTTTAAATAAAAATGTAACAAGTTAAAAACTAATATTTATTTCAAACACAATAGTAATACTCAAAACAATTTACCAGATCGAGAAACATATTTAACAATAAGAGGTAACATAATATTTAACAATAACATATTCAACCATGGTTCAATTAAATCTTGGTCTCTTAATACGGCGGCAAAATATCTTTCTACATGGTTTGCATATCCCAAGAGGTGCTGTTATGGAACATCTCTTATGGAAACGTCAGCAATGTTCTTAAAATGCGCATTCTGTGCTCAGATTAAGATTAAATACAAAGGTTCGTCTTGTACGGCTACCTGATCTTCTGCGTTTTTCTCTTAGTCCTTTAAATTATATTATCTAATCTTGTTACTTTTTTTTGAGAAAATAAAGACCTATTATTATTATTATTATATAGTTGGTGCCTGATGGTTTAAACGACCGTTATTCAAAATGTTTGGTATCCTGTCTTGTAGCTATCTTTTAACTTTGGATTTAAAGTAACTCCCAGTTCAATAGGATTTAGTAAATATGAATAAGGAGCAAGCCGTACAATTTCGATATCTTCTTCTAACATAAAAACGAGCAGTTTTAAAAAATTATATTTCACTAGTCTCTCTCATATCAATGTATGTCTGCCTGGATGCTAGAACTGCATAAAGTGTCTGCCGTGCGAAATATAGACCTAGAATACCATCATCAACGTATATACATTTCAGATTTAATGCAATAACGTAACTTACATATATTTTTTTGTACTTTCACAATTACCTGCCAGGAAAACAGGAAAAAAAAATAGAAAATAATTTTTTTCTCTAAAGCGGCTCTAACGATTTTGATTAAATTTGGTAGATAAATACTCCCTTAGCACCAGCATAAGATGGCATAGCTAGTTGCTCCCAGAAAATGCAGTGAGGGGTGCTGCAGAGGGGTGAGCTTTAAAGGTTTTAATAATTTTTTTTATCTAAAACGGCTTTAACGACTTTGATCAAAACTAATACATGGCTACTTCCTTACTTTATTTAATATTCAATAATTTTTTAAATGTTATACTGCAAAAAAAATGTTTACATCCGCCGGGAGTCGATCCTGCGACCTTAGCATTGCGAGGCAAAAAGCCTTGCCGCTACACTATTGTGCCTCGTAGCAGTAATTATGAGGAAGTTTAACTGAGTTGTGTCAGACCGATTCTTTACAACTTTAACACCTGAATGACACCGAAGGAACCACCGGCCAGACTAACGAGTCTCCATCCCAAGTATGGGAGAATGAATGTAGAAAATATGAAGCTTTACAAAATACCGTAAGTCTGCTGACCACCTGCTATAGACTAGACTATATAATAGGCATATTTTACTAAAGATTGAAACAAAACTTCAAAACTAATTTGGCATTTGTAAAAACTGATGCATTTAATTGTATATTCAGAGGTTGCTATTAAATTATGCCACTGTATTAAGTAAATAAATAAATAAATAAACACCACAGAAATTAGACAACCCCCAATTCCAGAAGGCTCGTGCGGAAGGGGGTTACACATTGAAAAAAACGCGGACATTTCCTCCGACAGTTCCAGTGCCGGAGCCAGGATTCGAACCCGATGGTGCGATGTCCGTGTGATTAATCGCGATTGCCACCTCACGCCTTAACCCACTCGGCTATCGACCAGACAGACCATTAAAAAGTGAAATCTATTTTCATAACATTAAATTTTGATTTCGTGAGTGAAAAATTAAATTTCTTAAATTTGAAATCTATTTTCATTTAAGCGAAATCTTTTTCATGAAAGTTAATTTATATTTCATTTGCGTGAAATTTATTTTCGTCAAAATGAAATTTGATTTCATAAATGTGAAATAATGTTGTTAATGGTATTAAAATAATAAAAGAATTGTCTACTTGCCCAATTATTATTATTACTATTATAGTTTTGGTGGTTTCATATTCAAAAAACACATCGTTATGTGATATAAATATATAGTGCATTATAAGATGGAATATATAAGTTTAATTTTAATATCTCATTTTATAGAAGGGTTCGAGACAATCATATCAAAATATCTTGCGGAAAGCTGAGAATATTCGATATTCACTGACTATGTTTGAATTAAATATGAGAACGCAAAAGTCCCTGATAAAACAAATAATTTGTTGAATGTTACTTCAATTTTAAATAGATCGGAACCATACAGAAACAGATTAAAAAGAAAAAGTAGTTAAGCATTGAACTTGGCAAATGCATAGTACCTTTAGTTTTAAAAATAGAAAAGTCTGTATATAAATACAAATACTCGATGACTTGGGCTTAAATTACAGAATGAATCAGACGAGAATTAGGCCGCCTAGTTAGTAATGAAGAGATGAGAAATGGAAATACTTTGATAAAAATATCAACATTCAATTCTTCAACGTTTGCGAGGAGGATTTTAATAATTGATTAAAAAACTATTCTTATGTTTTAAATAGTTAGCTAACTTTGTATAGAAAGTAGTGTTGCCACTTACAAAAGACATAAGGCCATTTTTTAATATGGCGTCTACTAATTTTTATTGAAAACGCGTTAGAGGAAACGCTTATTCTGCATAAGACTGACAGTTTTGTAAAGGAATAAAATTTGATTATTTTATTTATAGAAATATACAGGGAAGTCACACTGAAGGAATGATTAGTAAAATATGATCGGGGAAATCTCATATTCGCCATGCAGTTGACACCATCGACTTGGAATAAAATTTGCTGAATTTTAAGACAAGAATATACAGGGTGGGTCGCATGTCGAACGAGTTTGGCATATAGCCGAGACCCAGAAACAAAATCTGATGAATTTATATAAAAATGTACAGGGTAGTCACAGAAAAAATAAGTAAATAATTTGTAACATAGCTACTTCCTATAGAAATGGAGCCATATTTGCCATACAGCGAGATTGCCAGAGATATGTAAATATGGCCATACCTTATATAAACAATCCTTATTGCAGTTTTAGGACAAAATGTTACCACTTTGGATGGGTGGTATTAAGTGTAACTATGGAAATATTTCAAAGTGAATTTTCTCAATTTTTTCAAATGGAACACTCTGTATATTATTATATTTTTGAATTGACACGTTAATTCTCTATGATTTTTTAAAAGAATATCCTATACCTAAAATCGATATTTCCAGAGATATTTTAACTTTTTCAAAAACCATTAAATTATAATATTTTGCATTTAATAGTAATACACAGCGAATTAATTTGTTAAACCCTATTCCGACAAAAATTTTCATATTGTTTCGAATAAGTCGGCAACGCAACGTCAAAAACAAAAAATCTGGAGGTCATTACAAAGATAACTTTACGCTGAATGCATAAATGTAAAAATATGTAGGGTGTTCTGTTTAAAAAAAATTACCTCGAAGATGCTCCGATGTAGCGAGTCACCCTGTATATTGGGACATCCTGCATGTGTCTCTTAGGATTAAATGAACTTTACGTAGGTTAGATATACCGACAAATTTGCCTTGTACTGGACTAAATACCAATATTATATTGACTTACTTGTATTCTGTGGTTGTATCTGTCGGCAATAATGAACTGCCCAATACGGTTGACGGCAACACCGGCGAGACAATCAAATTCTCCCTCCTTGTTGCCATACTGGCCGAATTCTTTCAGGAATCGGCCGTTGGAATCGAACACCTGTACACGGTGGTTCGAGGAGTCAGCGACGACGATTGAATTATCGGGACCCACGGCAACGCCGCGGGGCCACGTAAAACATCCGGCTTCGCTCCCCCGACTACCTATTTCGAACAGCTGCTGGCATTTTTGGAGGTACTGGCTCCTAGGGGAGGTACCTGCCACTGCCTGAGCGATACCTGTAAGCACAAAAAACGTATTTAATAAAATCAATATCTTATTAATTTCAATATCAAATATTGTATAGAGTTAAGCTTTTTTTCTACGTTAGTAGATAAACTATGGGAGTTCTGCGCAAAAATCCTATTCTTTTTCTTATTCACGTTATTCTGACTTTTAACTGATGATTCTTACTTGGTTGGTCAAATTGCATGTCGATCATGTGACGTTATCCTTATCTGCCGAATTGGCGCCATCTTCACTTATTTGTACGCCAATAATAACGAAAAGTCTGGCGTAAGCAAAGTTGGGCATCGAATAATTCCTAACCTGCACGTTCAGATGTCGTAAATTTAGCAGATGAGGATTTCACCAATTAAGTAAGAATCATCAAATAACAATTGAACCTCCACAAGAAATAGTAAGAGATTTCGGTGCAGAACGCCCATAGCTTATCTACTCACGTTTTCGCAAAGCATCTCAGACATTGGAACCGCATCAGGATGCAACCAATTCAATAAAATTACAATAGTCAATTTTAAAATAAAACCTAATGAATCTTTTAAACGTTACTATCCTCTTCTAATGAAATCATTCTTTTGTTACATACAAGTCTAAGTTCTTAATATATTTTTCAATGTTTCTCATGCATGGAAAATTTACAGAAAACTTCAAATCGTGACATTGTCTAAAATTTGTTAGAATTGCATTATATCAAATAAATAAGAGCAAGAAGCCATTATCAACAATGTTTATATCTTAAATCAAACCATGCTTTAACTACTTAAATTAAGGAGCGAATACATACCGGCTGCCGCCGTAGCTGCTGTAGGGGTAGTGGGGGAGCCTTGCATGTTTTTTGAATCGTCATCAGAGCTCGCCAGTTCTGTGGAGGATCTCAAGGGAAGACCCAGCGACAGTCTTCTAGCTGCTGCAGAACTGCTCGATGACGGCGTTGCAGTACTGGCTCCGGAATCCTTGTCTTTGGCTCCGCTTCGATTTCCGTATTTGTTCTTTAAATATCTTGCCCATGAACTTAGGGCGGCGCCATCCTTTTCTGTGGCCGCCGATCTGTCCGGTGAGTTATCCCGGGATTTTAAGGCATGCGAGGAACGGCTACGTGCAAGATCGTTTCCAGACGTTGTCGAGCCGTATCCTCTAGAAGCCAAATATGCAGAGGGATTGGAAGATGTGGGGGAAATTGGTTCATCTGGTTCATCTTCGTCGGCAAATTGTTGACTGCTTCTGCTTCTTGCTAAACGCTGCCTGCGTTCTTTTAGGGCCATATAACGTGAACGGCCGCTTGAAGGGTATTTACTTTCTTCATCTGCTGCTGCAGAACTGTATCTGCTGGTGTGGTGGTCTTCATCCTCTGGTGGAATAGCAGCTGAGCTTTTGCTTTTGTTTAAAAATCTGCTGGTATATCCAGAGTACCCACGAGATGGTTCATCATCTGTTACAGTAGATGTTCGACTTCTTGTGTATTTAGATGGTTCCTCTGTTGAGTACTTTGATTTTGGTTCCTCTGTTGAGTACTTTGATTTTGGTTCCTCTGTTGAGTATTTTGATTTTGCATAAGTTTCGTCGTGACTAGTTTTACGTGTGTTTTCGGCACTGGTATCTCGAGCATTAGCACTTCTCGCCAACAGAGGACCAATGTCCGACTTAGCCATTTCTCTAGTATCAGGTTTTGGAGTAGAATCTTCTTCAGATTCTTCTTCGGACTCTGTTGCCTCCTCAGAGCTTGTTTCAGTTTCTTCATCATCATCAGCTGGTGGTGGGACGGTTAGGGGTTTGTTTTGTAGAAAACGACTTTGGAAGGGTTTTTGTGCTGGCGTATCCTTCGGGGAGCCGGCGGAACCACTGCCGGCTCTACTGCGAGTAGTGGGCGTAGTAGTGTCGGTGCGAGATAAAATTTTCTGTTTTACTTCTTCGGTTGTGAAGGGGGCACCTGTACTGCGAATGGCAGCCGAAGATGCAGTGGATGATTCTGTTGACGTACTTGAATCTGAACTGGCCGATCTAGTGGACTTCTTGTGGCCGGCATCTGAAGCTCTCCGCGTGGCGGCTGCTGCAGTTTTGCTGGCTGCTGTTTTTCTTTGGGTTTGTTGCAAGGAAGTTACTGATTCATCAGTTTCTTCAGTGCTGGATACGGCCTGAAGAAAACAGTGTGTTAGGATTTAGAAGAATCTTGCACACATCTTCATGCTTCACACACAAAACAAAAAAGGTAGGTACGTAACACTTGAGTTGAAAGAAGGTGTTGAAGGTAGAAACATGCCAATGTGTGATCGAGTCTATTTTTATTTTCAAGTTAATGGTACTGTGAATCTATCACAATGGACGGCAAACAAGCAACATATACATTATACTAAGTTTTAATATACTAAATTTTTTTAATCAGGTACTGTGTAAGAGGTTACGGTTCATCCAAACTCACCTCAGGGGCAGGGGTTTTCCGTTGCCTCTCTTCTGTGGCAGCTCTTTCTGTAGGTCTGGTTTCAGTGGCGGTTTCGGTTGACGTGGTGGCCCCTTTGTTTTGTTTTTTAATTCTAGATATTTCGTCCTCCTCACTGACCTGCCTTGTAGCTGGGGGTGGAGGTCTTTTTGGTACTACTTTTGGTTGGGGAGCGGGCTGTGGAGGTGGAGCTTCTTCTTTTTTCTTGTTTTTACCACTTTCGTGGTCTTGCATCTTTTTCATTACTCTTGGCGAATCTGCTAATCTAGTGATTCCGCTCAGTGGCCCACGAGCTACGTCTTCCGTATCTAACGTCCTTTCTCTTTCGTGCTTTTGTTCATTGAATCTAACACCTTTGGATGATTGCTCGGTGTCAGAATCATTATCTGTGGTTTGCAGACGCCTAAATCTACTGTATTTTGATCTAGCGGGTCTGCTGCCGTCATGGTCATACTCTTCGCCATAGTCGCCACTTCCCCTGCCATATCTGTCGGTATATCTGTCAGTTGTAGCAGTAGTTTTAGGCCTTTCGCCAAATTTTCTGCCACTAAGGACCTGGTCATCCTGATCACCGTAACCCCTTTCACCATATCCTCTTTCTTCTTGCTGCCTGAATTGAGAGGCCAATCTATGATCGCTCTTCGATCGCATGAGACCGGGTCCTCCTGCCGGTTGTAACGAACCGGATTGACCGAAGTGAGCATTGGCTATATTTAAATCTCCGAAGCCAGCTACGTGGAGTACTAGCTGATTCGGGTCGTGTGCTAAAATTAATCGTACTTTTCTACTATAATCTGAATTCTCATATTCAAAGTTACGAATAAATTCTACAGTCTTTAGGAAAATTTCTTTGGCGTCCATTAGTTCGCAATCATCCCATATGTCTACGTTTTCGTTCATATGTTTGTCAGCCAAATCACAATTGCTTAGTATGTTTGAAATTTCTTGTGCTAAATTTTCTTTCAATGTATTTAAGCTACGAAGTTCTGTAGTTAGGTACCGGTCAATTTCCCCTCTTAAATATTCGGTGCGATCTTTAAGAGCTTTGTTGAGCCTCCTGTATATCTCCTCAACTTCCTCCCCTACAGACAGACAATTTGTTTGTATGTTTTGTGAATTTTTCTCTACCAAGGAAAGTGTGTCTTGTAGCCTGTGGATGCCTCGCCTTATTTGATTGTTAATTCTAGATATTTCTCTTCTTAGGATCTCCATGTGTGCGCCTTTGCATTCTTCGCATATTTTCTTATCACAGTGCGAACAAAAACTACAATAAGCTTTCTCTGAACAGACGTTGCATCTTTCCATCACTTGGCCACTGGTGGGATCGGGTAATTCCCCTGTTATTTCGATGTGCAATTCGAGGAATCTTTGAAGGGTTACATTGGTGGGGAATCCTTGCACCCCTTGGTAAGGAATCCTGTGTTCGGCGCGACATTCTGGGCATTTCACCTGAAACGGAATTAAATCGTATATTAGAAGGGAATCAGTTTATTAGGAATTGATTAATAAAGTCAGGTATATTTAAATATTTTGCATTTCATAAGAGCTAGCGGTACAGGGTGTTTACATATACATTACAATTTTGAATAATTTTCGCGGCTCTACTTTGGCATTTCGCCAACTATGTCGGCGTCATCTGGAGATCAAAACTCAAACAAATCTAATAAGGTATCCTATCTTAATGCTAAACTAACGTCATGGCAATATCATTAATTTAATAGAAATATGGAACATTTTATTAGTTTCACGTTAGTTGTAATGATTTTCAGGTGACGCCAACATTGTTAGTGAAACGTGCGTCAAGTACTCCAGTGTAGGATCGAGTGATTTAAAATTTAGCGTTTATGATGAAAGAATATATTTTGGAATGGTACCAAATCGTAGCCATTTATTTGTTGAGAGTGTTGATAAAAATTGTGTTTATAATTATAAATCTCTTCTCTTTCTTGTAATGTTGGCACCATATTTAATATACTTGATAAATAGTCCAAGAAAAAGTTTGAAAAATCTCAAAAGTTCGAAAGAACCACCTCTACTTCGCGTTTTTTTAAATTGCAGCTATGCGGATTGGTTTTTTAGGCACGATTCGGGTAAGCCGTATGAAATTTAACCATACACCATCTTATCTACCCCCGGAGTTGAGACTACCCTCGCCCCTAAGACTAAAGTATACCCAAAAAAATCAAAATGCATGAAAATTTATTTATCCCCTTTTTCCGGGCGCCCAACACGATGGTAATATTCATTTGTCCCCCACCCTCCACCCAGCCACCCCTAAATCCACCCCTTTTTATATTTATTGATATAGAGTACGTCTCGTCACTCAACTCCCTTTACAATGTCGAAATCGCCTTAAGAACCCCGGTCCAACGAATCCCCACATGCCCAGTATCAATAAATATGAAAAGGGGGTGGTTTTAGGGGTGGTTGGTTGAGGATGGGGGAGAAATGAATATTCCCATCTACCATCGTGTTGAGCACCTTCGAAAACGCGGATAAACAAATTTTCGTGAATTTTGATTTCTTTGGGGATATTTTAGTCTTAGGAGAGAGGGTAGTCTCAACTTCGGGGGTGGATAAGATGTTGTATCGTTAAATTTCATACGACTTACCTGAATCCTGCCTAAGAAACTAGTCCGCATGCCTACGATAGAAAAAATCACGAAGTAGAGGTGTTATTTTCGAGTTTGGGGTAGTTGCTGAGAGGTGGGAATCTTAAAAATATCTCCGTCGTGTTCAGCGCCCTCGAAAACGGGGGGATACCCATGTTTTACCCTTCTCACGGAACTTTCGTGTTTTAGTCGTCTTTTTGCAACTTTTTCATGGATAAAAATTAGGAGGTATACATGGTGATTATCCATTTGTGTAATTCGGCAATTATGGAATTAAGGGACGACAGGTTCTTTAAAGAAAGTTGATACGTAACAATAAGACAGATACAAAGGGGTTTTTAAAAAGAAAGTGTTTTTGAAAATGCCAACGTTTTGAGGACTGCTGATTAATATTAAACTACCTGCCCTCTGCTAAAAGAAAATCGTCGGAAAACTAGTGAAGGTAGTTCATAAAATTACATTGGTTTATATTCTTTTTAGGGGCTTTTCTACCATACGTATCTTGCGATAATTTTTTGAGGGTAGGTACATGTGGTAGAAAACCCCGTGAAAAGAAGAAAAGAATGTGGATAGAACGCCACAATAATTATTAACGTCTCGACAATATTACGTTGGTTTGTTATTATTTGCAATTACCCATCTCAACCTGCTAGCAATTTTCAAGAGGTATGTTACCCAAGCGGAATATTAGCTATATTTCCCAGTAAAATGTTTAAAAATATTGTTTAGTTAAAGTTATTGTATTACTTTTGCATTAGTCACCCTGCATACTAGAGAGGGCCGAAAAAATTCAAATTTTTTGTTCAAGCCGTAATACCGCGGATAAGTTGCTAATTGGAGAGACTAAAAAGGGGTACAGATGGTTTTATCAGAACGACTTTGCTGTCATAGTCAACCATGCCTAACTTCTCCCATAAATTAGATTTCAAGGTACCTTCCTTCAGCTAATAATGAGCGAAAACGGAGATGTTCTATTGTTCAACAATTCAATTTCTTGGACTTACGACTCTTCACACAAAAACTTAGTTTTTTCATCTGTTTATAAATATCATTAATGGTCTAAAAGAATTTGTTTTTAAATATTTAACTTTCTATTCAATAAAGAAAACAAAAAATATATATATATGTAAGTCGTTAATACATTTTTCCTTGAACCTTTATTTGTAAATTTTTTCAAAATTTCATTAACTTTGAAGGCAAAGCGCGACCGGAAGATATTGATGGATTTAAATAATATTTAAACATTATTTTTTGTGGTTATTATACATAAGAATTTGAGATATTACAGTCTGGAAGAGGGTAATTTAAAAATGTTAAAAATTATCGTAAGAATGTGAATTTTTTCAAATTTCGGAAAACTTAGGGCACATGCGCGCCGGAAGATACGAACCGATTTTATTTCTTTTTTTGTCCCTTTTTAATCTCCCCAATTAGCAACTTTTCCGCGGGATTTTTTCGGCCCACCCTACTGCATACTATGCAGACATGAATTGCAAATCGAATTAATCGAAACATTAAATTGTTAACTGATGAAACATTATACCTGTCTTCGAACATAATCAACTAGTCCTTCCAAGCAGGGTTCCATACAAAAACTGTGTTGGCATGGTAAAAGTTTGGGATTCCTGTACCGGTCAAGACAAATAGCACAAGTTAAAAGTTGCTCGAATTGTTCCATTTTCAGTCTGAAAATAAAAAAAAGTCGTTACTAACACATCATTTATCATCAGAGAAATTGACGAAGAAACAAGTTATTAGACAACATAATCCATTAAGAAAACGCTATTATATAAAATGTTGTGTTTTGGTAGTCATGCAATACAACAATAGTGTATTGGAAATGTTTTTGGAGTAATTTTAAATAATACAATACAATTGTGATTTATAAGAAATATCTCTAATTTGATGTCAAAAGTAAAAATAAAATTTTGGAATTGAAATATGTTTAGCCAAATATTATTTGTCTATTTAATCATACATTAAAAATAATTGGAAAAAAAAATTGAAATAGTTTTGAATTTATGTTTTATAGAATCACAGACGAATATTGTATGTTTTCTCATTTTATTTCGTTAGTTTGTACGGGGCATGGGCGGTTCTATTATAAAACCGTCCTTTATTTATATATTATATCTATATTTAGAGTTATTTATATAGAGAGTATTTTCGGGAAGAGATAAAATTTATTTTTGTACTTGTTTTGAACAGACTCTGAATTTCATTTATAATATTGGGAGATTACGTTCTTTAGTACATGGCTTAAATTATCTTAATTTAAAAGGCATGAATGTGCACAGATTTTTCTGTTATATATTTAAATAAAATTTAAAAACGTATGTCTAGTCTAGTCCACTGCTATCAACTTGGTAACACATGAAAAACGCCACTAAATATCCATACCCTAGCCAGGATTCGAACCCGGGCCCCCATGGTTGCAAGCCTAACACGTAAGCATTGAACCACAGAGCCGATATATTATACGTGTTTATATAGATACTTTACCAAAAGATAGAGAACATTGAGGTGATTTTAGATCCCTATTGACCAAAGAGGCCTGGTTTTCGAATTAAAGAATGTTTTATTAGTTTTGAAAAAATTTCAGTTTTCCTGTGTATCTGAAATGCGTCAAAGAATCAAATGAAATTTTGTATTTTGGTTACAGTAATCATTCATCATCTAATGTCTAGGATATTAATAGAGTATCAGGACCGATCCAGAATAAATAGTATTATTGTATATTGCGCACTAGCCAAGTTCTTTAATTTTAACTCTACAGTTTTTGGACTGTATTTATTAATCTGAGATTTCTGCTCCTCACTCCTGATATCCGTGCATTGTAGGTCCGTTAACCGTTTCACCGCTGAACTGCTTGCTGGTAACGCCCCTGTTAATCACCTGTTTGTCTTATAAAACATTTTTTAAAATCATCATCATATATACTGCTGTCTAAACTCTGCATGTCACTAGCATAGTTTTAAGTATAGCTTACTTCCCCCCTCCTTAATTAATAGTAGTTGTCAATTAGAGTGTTAGTAATTGTTTGGGGTATCAGTATATTAGTGTTAGTATCATATAATGTAACGTAAATTTGTGTATATTAGGTCTAACTTTAATAAACCTTACTGTTTTCCAAATTCCGAGTTTCACTACCGTGCGTATGTTTGTGGAGGTCTAATTTCACCCACCAATTATTAACGATTCTCCACTAGAGTTACTAAGCCCTCCTTAATTGGCTTACAAGGTAATTAACGTTAAAACTGGAACTGGCGCCTGAGGAACCGTACCGATCCGCAATCGCAACCAAAGTATAAACTTTATTCCATGTAAAGAATTGAGAAAAATACCATTTTACTTCTTCAAGATTTTTGTGTTAACGCAAGATTTATAGAGTAAAATAGTGCAAGTTTAGATATGAATCTAAAAAGTTTCGTATTTCCATTCCCAATTAATATTTTAGAACATTTTTTTTTATTCTAGGTCTTTCAAAGTCCTGTTCATTCATGACTGAATAGGTTCTGCTTTTTATTTTAGACCAAAAGCCAAAGAATAATATTCACTTATTTGAAACGAAAAATTTCAAATTTAAAAAGCGGCATTTTTGATTTAAAAAATATATTTGTTTGTTATTATCGAAAAATATACGCTAAAAAATAGAATTTATGACCAGAAGTATCTTCTTAACACGCTTTTATTAGCTTCACCTGTATGTTTGTTTGCTTGTAAGGAAATCTTTGAACGTGATTCTCACCCAGTTCAAAAAGTCAGATTAAACTGAAACTTTGTCCTAATGTCCTCACCAGGATCATCAGGATAAAATAAATGACTAATCTATTGTCGACATTTTGCCGGAGGCGCTGCTGTTATTAATATATGTATCGGTGTTCATGACGCTAATTCTGGTGAGAAACGTGCCGAGGGATGGATGGCAAGAGGGTGACTAAAAATGTCATGTCGCTAGCGTCAACCTCAGAGAACCGGGCACACCCTGTTGTATAAGAGTCTTACCCTTCCATCGGACAGCTGAAAGGGTTGACCGTTCATTGGCCATTACTAATTGGAACAACAATGAAAAACATGAAACTACAACGCAAAAAAGAGGAGATTGGCGAAAAAAATTTTAGTTTAAAAAAACTAAAAAAACTCTCTTTAATAGCAAACCGAACTAAAAATTAAAAAAGAATGTTTACATATTAAGATTTTTCAAATGTGCTTTTAGAGGGCAGAATATTAAAACATAATATTTTTAGTCGCAAATTCCTCTATAAAATCCTTATTGTACTATAAGGAACGTAACCAGACTGCAACCAACAGCTACTCTCCGGGCTATGTGCCCCGCCGAGCTCTGAATTACAAGTTACAAGCCTGGCGCGTTAAGTGTAATAATTACATATTACCATTAAAACGCTAATGCTTCGATTGCAACAAACACCAGCCGAAAGACTGATCCTACTTATAGGAGCTCTCGTGCCAGCCGTCACACACCACTTGCAGACTGCAGTATCGAGCTGTTGGCTCTCGTCAGTGCAAGGTAGGCATGTGACGACCGACACGAGGATCACTTGACTATTTAGTACATTTCGGTATCTTTGGGATAGCGACATTTAAAATAGTCAGCAGGCGCCATCTAGCGGTCCAGTGTCTGTTGCAATCGAAAAATAAATAGCCTGACTGGGCTTAGCATAGTTCAAATGTGCTTTTGGAGGGCGGAATATTTAGACATAATATTTTTAGCCGCAAACTCCTATAAAATCCTTATTGTATTATAAGGAACGAAGTTCGAGGAGTTTGCGACTAACAATATTATGTTTTAATATTGTGTTATTTTTGTATTATTGATGGAGATACTGTATATGAAACATTAAGTATTATATCTCGCTATTTATTTTTTAGTTTTTTAGTTTAGATGGCCTGTTTCTATAAATATATGAATAATTTTATAATCGATGCTAAAAATACAATTATTTATTTCAAATTTATAATGTTTAAAATAATTTGTTTGTTTTATGGTATCTGGTAATTTTTAGAGCTGGTTTTACTTTAATTTAATAATGATCTCTGCTTCTTATGGAATATATATGATCTACTAATTCGTGTTGGTTACGTGTTTTAAAATGATGTTTTAATATGCAATCACAGTGTATTTGCCTCATATTAAAGAATTCTGATTCGTTATATAATAAGTCAGCGGGATATAGGATGTTTCTATTATACATAATTTTGAAAGATCGTTTTTGAATTTGTTCAAGTGGTTTTATATTAGTTTTATTCGCAGCTCCCCATCCTGTAATTCTATATTTTAATATTGATTCTATCATTCCGACGTATATGATTTTAATGTTTTTTATTTTTTTAAATACCACGTATTTGCTTCAATTTGTATAGAAGGGATCTTAGTTTTTTTACTGTGTTGTCAACTTGACAGTGCCATTTTAAATGCGAATCAATAACAATACCTAGATAGTTTGCTGATGTATACATTTTTATATTAAATTTTGTTTTTAGATGTTTATTTCTGTGAAAGTTGGTAGTGTATCTTATATGAGCAAAAAGGTAAATAGCTAGTTTTTGATATGTTTATAATTAGTAAGTTTTTATCAAACCAGTCTAATGATTTTTAATTCTTCCTTTACAGTATTCTGTAATTGGTCTCCAATAAAGACATAGCTATGCCGTCTGCGAAAGATTACTTCATCCTTTGTGTTTAAGGTAAGCATATCATTTAGGTACATTATGAATATTATGGGGGCTAACATTGTTCTTTGTGGAAGACCATAAAGTACCTATTTTGGTTCACTTAATATATTTTCTATTTTAACCACCTATGACCTGTTTTTTAAATAACTTTTAAATAAACCATCACAAAGTCCCCTGATACCAAAATTTTCATGTCTGTCAAAAACATTTTTGTGGCCGATAATATCAAAGGCTTTTGCCAAGTCTATGAAAACACACAATGATGGTTTGCTATTATCTATTGCTTCGTTTATCTTTTGTGTCAGGTATGCAATGGCTTTGTTAGTAGAAAGTTTATCCCTAAAATGAAACTGTCTATGTGACAAGAGACCGATTTAATTCCGTCTAAACCTGGTGCTTTGTTATTTCTTAATTTTGAGATGTAGAGATAGAATTTTCTTTTCATTTACTGGTGACAAGAACAAAGAGTGATTTGTACTAAATGTAAGGAAATTCTTATTGTGATTTTTTATGTTGCTTGCAAGCTTAGAACCAAGTTCTGTGTAAAATTTATAAATTCATTTGCAATTTGTACTTTGTCTGTGATTTTGGCATTGTTGGATGTATTTATTTCCTTGAATTGGATAATTTTTTGTTTGTTATTTGTTAAGTTTTGTGATATTCTCCACAGTGTTTTACTACAGTTTGTGTTTTGTTCAATTTTTGTTTGATAGTATGTCTGCTTCTGTTTTTTATTAATAGAGTGATTTTATTTCTATATTTTTTGTAGTTATTTTTTAATTCTGTATTATCGGGTTGCACTTGTCCTTCTTGGTACATTTTGTCCATACAATTTTTTAAATAGTGTTTAGTATAATTTTATCTCAAAGACAAAGCGTACTACAAAGTAGACGTTAAAATATCCTAGATCTAGTTTCTATTTCTCGTTCTCGAGGAATATCTTTTTCGTCGGAACGTTATGAGAAAAATAATTTTAAAAAACTTCAAAGAAGTTAGTCATTTTTCTAAACCATTTCTGTTTAATCTAGTAAAACTGATACGGTAGGATAAGGAGCTGGGGCTAAGTAAATCTGGAAGCTTCTTTCAGCATAAATATAAAAATCTCTGCACTTTCATCTAATGAAAAATGCATTTCCTGCAGCGCTGTTTGGAAACACAATGTATTATGTTCCTCTGTGATGAAAGTTTCTTATTCCCAGTGAAATTCGACAAATAATTCAGTGGTGGATCGAGATCTCACCGAACTTTAGGATTCAACATGCGTTTTAAAGGCCACAAGAGAATGTAAGTGGTGCGGTGGATATTGATTGAAAAAAATTGCTGAGCGAAATATACGGAACCGAATAAGAAATTCCTTTGAGAAAATCAGGGCTTGATGTAATATTGAAAATATTGAGTTGTCAACGAAAAATTACCCACCTTACGACTCTCCTTTTTCGTTGAAAGTAAACCGCATTTTTTCTATATTGACGTCGCAGGACCGAGGGTTCTTTATTTAGAATCAAATCTGCTGCTAGAATTGTCAAGGCCTGGGTCGTAATGGGGTCCGAGTGATAGAGTAATAATAATGATAGTAAATTTTATTCGCCATTTATGCAACCAGTATACAGGGTGCAAATAAAAATTATGTTTTGTTTTAAGAATCTTTGTATCCTGTAAAGGGTGATTCAGTTAAAACTCCCCATTAGAACTGTCCAGTACGATTACAGAGGAAAACTCAAAGCAAAAGTCTGAATTTATTGAATTCCGAGAAAAAATCCGAATTAATAAATAATAAATTCAGTGATAGTACATTTTTTCTTCAAACTTTAGAAAACCATGACATTTATTACTCATTTAATGATATTAAAATTTGAAATTTCAGACGGCTGTGTGTTGCCATTAGCAACGGAAGTAAAAGTACTTTTTCTTCCGCTCGAGAGGACTTTTACGTCCGTTGTTAATAGCAACGCACAGCTAAATTTTTTAACTTTATTTTTTTATAGCTAATCGACGTTTGAAGAAAAAATAACAAGTCTTATTTGGAGTACAACCAACTTTTGTGACTTGTCTGTGATAAACCTGCAGACTCGTCACAAAAGTATGACTTTTACTCCTAATAAAACAATATACTATTATTTTTTAATAAATTACCAGGCTTTTTTCTGTGCATTTTATAAAATTCAGGTTTTTATTGCGGAATTAAACAAAATTTCGATTTTTTCCTCAGGTTTCATCAGAATTTAGGGTTTTATCTCGAAATTTAATAAAATTCCGACTTCTTCTAGTAATTGCACAAAATTTCGACTCTTTTCAACATTAAAAAAATTCCAACTCTTTTCTCGAAGTTTAACTTTGTATACATATGCGCATACGTATAATACCGAAAATGACGGGAAATCGCCGCGCGCATATGTATATATCAAAAATTATAAAAATCTGCTGAATTCAAAAAGTTATTTTTTCACATCACTTAAAAGTGGATAAGAAAACCTTCATTTTGGTGAAAAAAAAATTTCGTACGACCATTTGGACAAATTGAAGAACGTTTTGAAAATTTTGTGGAATGTGGGCTAAAAATGGAATTGCGGCCGAACTATTGGATATCCTTTGCCAAAATTTGGCAGGTTATTTCTTGGTTACATAGGTTTGCTTTCATGTTATATAGGTTACTTTCATCTAAAATTTCATCAAATTCGGTTTAGTTTTGGTCAAGTTAGCCGTAATTCAATTTCAAGCCGTTCACGTACCTCTCACCACTACACCATTTACATTAGTCTGTATAAGGCTAGTAGGTTGGCCACTGTCATTTGTCTGTTCCATGACCTATGGCATACTGATGAGAACTAATAAGTTCGAAACCGGTCTATGTCTGGTCAGGGAATTGACAAATGACATTGGCTACCAATCTTTCATGATTTGTAAGGTATAATTCAATGCAGGTCGGGGTATTTACCCGCTGAGTAGTTGTTTCCTGCAAATCATGTATAATAACAGTATATAGGTTAAGTCCACTAAGGACTGAAGGTCGCCGCTCTCGGTACTTGCAAAATGGCAAGTCGCTATATACCATGGAGACATCTATGATGTCTGGTGTATAGTAGCATTAGACCACATGAGAGGATTCACTTACCTCTCACCACTACACCATTTACATTAGTCTGTATAAGGCTAGCAGGTTGGCCAATGTCATTTGTCTGTTCCATGGCATTCTGATGAGAACTAATAAGTTCGAAACCGGTCTATGTCTGGTCAGGGAATTGACAAATGACATTGGCTACCAATCTTTCATGATTTGTAAGGTACAATTCAATGCAGGTCGGGGTATTTGCCCGCTGAGTAGTTGTTTCCTGCAAATCATGTATAATAACCATATATATATATATATATATATATATATATATATATATATATATATATATATATATAATAGGGTACTGTTCTCATTTCTTAAATAGTCCAGAATAAATTAAAACTGAAAAACCACCCTTCAAAATGACCAATTTACCTCTCTTTCGCGAAAAAAATTGGGTTCCCCCACCTACTCGAAGTAGAAAACTCAGGATATTCTTAGTTTTACCAAAACAAACTTATTTTTCTGTCTCGTTGATCTATATAATTTTCTCTCAAAATCTATCTTTACTCCACTATTTTACACTTTTGTAACAAACTCATCATTTGCCTAGACAAATAATAATTTTTGAAGAAAAAGCATCTTAAATTGAAATATTCTCATTAACTTTAATATACCCAACTCTCCAATTCATAAACAAAATGTGTGACGTTAAAATTTCTAAATTTAAATTATGCTCTAAAACCCGAACTTCAGCAAGCTCATAAAACAATATCCATTTCAAATGTTAACAATGCCTATTTCGGTAATCTAATAAAAAACTATTTGCATGCGTTAGTTTTGGCGAACGGGCAGCTAAAATACGCATTTCCCTGGCAAATATCCATTTTTGAGAGTTGTAAAACACTCCGAATGTTTCAGTGAACATTGAACAGCCATACGGCTTTAAATAACCGTGATGATTTTACGTTTTAAGTATCAAGTGTGCGTGTTTGTTCACCTAGCAGGGGCGGGCGTAGGAAGAAAGACAAGGGAACGCATTTGGTGACAAAGGAATTAAAATAAGAAAGTTATGAAAACTATGTTCTGACACAAACATAAATTAGTTAGCTTAATGCCCAATAAGAAATATATTTAAAAAATGAATCTATTAAATTGTACTGGATGATTCGTAACCACGAGACAGAGCCAATAGCAGGCAAAGAATTAGCATCATTTTTGGTATTCTGACGCCTGGCATAAACATATTTATTACTTGAAAATAAAATACTGTTTTCACCTTATTGCACATCACTGGGTTATAGTAACTGCCCAACATTTATTCGTTCACTTGTAAATATTACTTACTCGGCGCGTAAAATTGTTCGTCTGACAAAACGCATGCTGCTGTCGAATTGTATCAACAGCTGTATTCACTTGTTGGTGAAGTTCTGTATTTTAGTCTTATTTATGTGTACTAAAGGTAATAGATGATTTTGCAAAGCTTGTTTACAAATTACGATCATATACTCGAGTCTCTATTCGTGTACGTGATACGCCGACTACAATTGTAATTATTTCATTAATTTTCATGTACGCTGTCATAGCAGCTATATTGTTATGACAAGGTGGTGATGCTTTTTGAATTTGTAAACCTGTAAAATACTCATATTTTAGGGGGCCCGTCGGGCCCCGGGAATCAACCCTGTCATTCCCGCCCTCTTACCGGCTCAGCCCATGTCATTGAAAGAATTGTAAATCCTATAGAATTCATTTGTTCACAATAATAATTATTGTAGAAGATGTTTTTGCATACAGGGTGCCCCGAAACAAAGTAGAAAAAAAATAACTGTAGATTCCTTAGTCAAAATTAATTGGGGTTCTTCATATAACATTTTTCAAAATTCCCCTTCGTTGTCAAGTTACAGCCCCTTTAAAGGGGTACGTTAAAAACAGTTTTCATTTCTTACTCAAAAAACAAAATATTTGGCATATCTACTACAATTATTATTATAATAATAATAAATACACCACAGGTAATGACAACCCCCTTTATCCCGGGAGGCTCTAGAAGAGCCTTTGTGTGGGAGGGGGCTACATATTTAGAGACAAGGGACACACACCCAATATCCGTGTATAGTGAAAAAATCCCTCTCACAGTATTTTCCACTGCCACGACCGGGGATCGAACTCGGAACTTTTCTGAGAAAGGCAAGTGCGCTTACCTCTCGACCATCAGTCATATTGAAAGGCATCTTGTGAATTTTTTTCATCCTCTTCAGTGTTTCACCAAGGGGTGGAATGGGCAAGCCCTAATAAATTTTTAAATTGTTTCACTTTTTTAATATTATTGTTCAAATGTGCTTTTAAAGGGCGGAATATTAAACATAATATTTTTAGTCGCAAACTCCTCTATAAAATCCTTATTTTACTATAAGGAACGTAACCAGACTGCAACCAACGGCTACTCTCCCGGCTATGTGCCCCGCCGAGCGCTGAATGACAAGTTACAAGTCCGGCGCGTTAAGTGTAATAATTGTATATTACCATCAAAACGCTAATGCTTCGATTGCAACAAACACCAACCGAAAGACTGATCCTACTTAAAGGAGCTCTCGTTAATATTATTATTTGTATTTAATATATTATTCCATTAATAAATTTAATATTTGTCAATTTGATTTAAAAAATATGTACGTTTATTATTGCATAGAAGTTGTTAATGAATATTTAGAGCAGCCTATTAAAACTAAAAACGTTATCGTTTAGTAACGATTGAAATGCATTAACGTAAATTTTATTTTTTATTACGAAAACGGTTGGTAACATGGCATTTTTTAAAGAGAAGAAAAAGTTTTAGAATTAACAAGGGAATCAAAAAATATTTTCTTCTGAAATGTAAAATGAATGGATTTTAAAAATATTTTTAAAAATATATTAGGGGTTGCCCATTCCACCCATTGATGAAGCGCTCAAGGGGATGAACAAAATTAACAAGATGCCTTTCAATAAGTGTAGTAGGATATTTTGTTTTTTGGACTTTTAGTTTTTAATTTAAAAAATGGAAACAATTTTTAATGTACCCCTTTAAAGGGGCTATAAGTAGAAAACGAAGAGGCATTTTGAAAAATATTATATGAAGAACCCCAATTAATTTGGGCTATTAAATCTACAGTTAATTTTTTCTACTTTGTTTCCGGACACCCTGTATATTAGCGCCATCTTCTATGAAGGTAGCGCATGCCCAAATCCATAAAGAAAATACCCTACGTGTAAATGCTGTTGATCATTGTTTCTTATTCAAGTAGCTTAAAATTTTACTAATAAAATGTGTTTTAAAATTTAGTATAAAATTCTGTTTACGCTTGTTACACCACTGCGTTTATTTGATAGCCTTTCGCCTGCCATTCTAGAATGTCTCACCGGTGCGACGCGTCGGAGCTAAACGCCGAGACGCTCGTCTATATATCGTGAGTGACGTCTATATGTAAAATTAGAGACACCGCAATGGGACTCATCCTCGTATTACTTGCACATTTTAATATCATGCTCTCTTCCATTAGTTTCCGCAAGCTTTCACTCTGTAAAGTTTTATTTAACCATTAAACTGAATGCATAGGGTGATAACGATATAATGAGAATTTGAAGTTAGGTAGAATTCATATCATGGGGTGGAGTGGTTCATAAGTTGTGCTAGGAAAACATCATGTTCTTGTATATAAAACTTACAGAGAGGGATATACGTATTATATCTAGATCTACTTCAAGAACATATTTTCCTTTACTTCGACAAACCTAGATCCCTAAAATTAACAGGACGTTCTCTTCTAATATGCTTATTTTTTTTAGTGTAAATTGTTGGTGTGGTAAATTTAGTCGAGTATATAGTTTAGTTGTAAGTGAAGTTAATGTTGTGTATCAGCAGGACATGTGGTGGGGAATGCAATGGATAGTCGATGATATGAGATGTATATTACGCTATAATTTATTTGTTTGCTAATTCTTGTTATTTTGCCCTCTATTCACCCATATTTTGAACAGTAATACTCGAGTTTAAGAAATTCAGGAAGTCTGTTTTTTTTTAATAATTGGTGCCCCACATCGGGCGCCAATTTTACTAATTCTGTTTTTTTCGAAATCTTACGTTCGACTCTTACTGTTTAGAAGGAAAGTGAGTAAATGGCAGACTAAAAACTAGTGCATCACACAAAATAGTTACATTGACACAAACCAATAAACAAAGCTAGAAAAATATACTTGCGAGCGAACAATTGAGTGCAATGCATTCTACTCAACAGATTTCGGAATATTGTAAAAAATAATATCGGTTTTATCTACAAGGCAGATACACTGGGTGTCCGGTAGCATAGGAATGAAAATTTTAGCAGTTTTCAGGAAAATAAACTTTCGACTTAGATGCCTCTCCCACAGGGTGGGGTACACAGTTGTCCAAGGATTCAGGACATGATTAACGCTGTCTATGTATACTGAAAGATATGTAAACCTAACAAGAAGCAATTGATATTCCTAGAAAATATATTTTTACGTGGTCAACCATACACCATACATTTTCCTGGTGAGTCTCACAACTAACTTTCTAAAACTAAACTAACTAAAATACAGGACAAATAAATAAAATTGGAAAAAATTAGACTGTTTCGAACTTTTTATGTTCTCATCAGAATACCATAGGTCATGGAACAGTCAATCGATAGTGGCCGACCTGCCAGCTTTAAGGTAGACTGAGCGTTGAGAGGTAAGTAAGTGAAATCTCTGAGATGGTCAATGCTACTCTCTGTCGGACATCATAGATGCCACTGTGACGTATAGCGACTTGCAAAGCAAGTACCAAGAGCGGCAATCTCTAGCCCTACTGGACTAAACTTCATTTGCTAAATAGGATTTCCAGGAAAACAATAAATACCCCGACCTGTATTAGATTACATCTGCAAATTCTGATAGATCGGTAGCTAACTATCATTTGCCAATTCCTAACCAGACATAGACCGGTTTCGAACCTTTTTCTCATCAGTATACCATAAGCCATGGTACAGACAAATGATAGTGACAAACCTGCTAGTCTTAAGATAGACTAAAGCAATGGAGTAGTGGTGAGAGGTAAGTGAAACAGTTTAGAGTAATTATAATACATACTAGGTTTACTGTCTGTTTTGGAAACAGGTTAGATGGTAAATGCTACTATTCGTCGGACATCATAAATGCCATAGAGACGAGAGTCACTTTACATATTGTTCTTTTTTTTGTGATTTTGGGTCAGAGATCATACAGCCAGTCACAATATATTAAAATTAGGAACAAAATGGAGTAGAGTGGAGAAGAGCAACAACGGGAAGTACAGGGAAACACGCTTCCCATCCAGAGGTGTCAAGACATTATGTCTGACATCACAAAAAAAAACCACGGTAAGGTAGGTAAAAACATAAGTTTAAAACAAGAGGGAAATAAAGCTAACCTATAGTTTGATATTAATATCTATCAAAAAACCAATGATTAAATCATAGATTTTGTTGGTACCTATATCAAGTAAATTGTCTACGTTGAACGGAGCCATAATATTGCAGCATGAGGAGATATTTTTAATAAGTGAATCTATAAGTTTTGTGCTTACGCAAGCGAAGAAAAGGTGATCAAGATCGTCTATAACTCCACACTCCACATAGATAATAAAGTTGCGATGTAACTACACCAATTTTATATAAATGGGCCAGAAAGCAGGCATGACCAAATCTTAGTCTAATAATAATGGTAATGTATTTTCGTGGAACGTTTAAACTGACATGCCAGAACTGTAATTACATATTGTTAATATAATGAATAGAAATCTCAAAGAATGATTTTCTCACAGTTAACAATATTTTCATTTACAATTTTAATTACATTCTTAATATATTTAAATTTAAATATATATGAATTTACTAAGACTAAATACAATTTAACCAAATGTATTAATAAAACACCTGTAGAAAATAAATCACAAGGATTTACTTATTTATGAAGGTAAACTGTCTTTTAACGTCACGCTCATGACTATTTATTGTTATCATAGTTTCTTACGTTGAGATCTAATTTTAATCATGATTAATTTTGTTTTGACGAATTTATGAAAATTCTAAATCAAGGGCGTATTTGTTAAATTCCTTGGCAAGCGTGCGGACTCCTTTATATTTTCTAGAATACGTGCTATTTTCAACAAAAACTTCGTGCGAAACGCGTAAAATTAGACTCTCTAAAAGTGATTGGCCTTTAAGAATCCACGTCTGTCCAATGCGCAATTTCATTAGCTGCAGAATACTGCTTAAATGCTTATAAGAAATTTTAAAAATATTTAAATGAATGTCAATTTTTACTTGCCTATTTCCTTTTTGGTTTAAGGATAGATATGTACTTTTTATCTGAAATTTTCGCAAACATAATCGACCTATTATTAGGCTGTAATAATTTTATAAACTGTTGTGTTATGCATTTCTCTATTAATGTGGTGCAAAATGATAAGGGTGTCAGAATTCAAAGACAATGGTACTGGGTACCTCCAAATAAAAACAAACATGAGAAGGAAAAGGCAACATAACGTATGTATCTTATAAAATATAAAATTTGCATATTTAAGTAAAATATATTTTCTTTTTGTTTTTGTTTACCTATATGAAAAGTTGTGTCAACAAAATAAAAGGTTTTGTTAATTGAATTTTATCCACATCGTGGGAATTGGCGAAGTCGCCGATATTAAAATTTTAAATATCCTTTGTTCTTTAAATAAGTAAACAAATGACAAATATTTATGCGACCCATTTAAACATCAGAAATGATATTATGAACATTTTCGCCTTGATGTTTTAAACGCGTGATCGTTAACATACAAAATTTTCAGTACTCCATTTACATATACTGACAATAAACTGTATTTTCCAAACGTAGTAAATAATTGATTACCTTCCTTGAATTTCTATTTTGTCTTTACTTCTAGCAGTACTACCGTCTTCAGGGTACCTGTTTTGCTGGCTGGGATACCCACTGAATTATGCAAGAAAAGCAGCAGCACAAAACATATTCCATATGTAATATAAAAACCGCTGCCCAAGGAATCATTACTACACTAAATGCGAAAAATTAAAAAAATGATGCCAAAAAAATTTTTGAGACCTTAACTTTTCATACATGCCCTAAATTGCAATTTTATGAACTCTTACTTAAATGCTTATGTTGTTTTTTGTACTATAGATGTGGTAGGAATTAGAAACTTTCAAAATTGCACTAAAATTTGACAATTTTTTATGCTTGAAACAGTGCTCAAATTTAGGCACCAAAATAATAAACTCATAAGGAAATTAGAACAAAATGAATTGAAAGCCGAAAACTGAGAAAAATTAACTGCCATTCAGTTTAATTTCAGAGATTTTTGTCCGAAAAAAATCGTTACGAAAATCATATGCTCCTTTATAGGAGGAATGTTGATGTCTGCGCTAGAGATAGGAACATTGTAGCATGATTCCTGGATAGTGATCAGACCAAAGTGGTTCTAATAGAAAATACTTTTTATTTTTGATTCTCAATGTCCTTTATGGAAGAAATGACTGACACGAAATTTTTCATAGAAACAATAAATTTCATTTATTTACCTAACATAGCCACAGTAAGCGGGGCCTTACAGATATATATTTTAAGAATAGGTAATTAACGTAGTTAGTAATAATAGCGACTTTATTTTCCACAATTTGTTTATTAAATTACAAATGATAAAATTTCAATGTAACATAAATGATAAAGATAAACACTACAAGACTTTTTTACGCTTAACTTGAAAATCACGCTTAAATAAAAAATCTCTTAAAATTAAAGAAAATTTTACATTGCTATTTAAAGCTTAGAGTGAAATGAAGAGATAAGAAAGGAAAGAAAAATGTAAAAAAAAAACAGTTGAAAAACAAAATTTGTGTAACGCTAAAAGTTGACTAAATTGTTTGATTTTGTTGAAAGAGCAATAATTCTTTATACCTAACCTTGAATCTATGCAAACTGCTTTCCTTTAAATTTGTTTTAAAGAGAATTATATACTAGGAAAACCTGATAACACAATGATTGCTAAATAAGTCCTGTTTGATGGACTGGCTATGATAAAAGAGTTTAAAACCTAATATTTAGAGCATGAAGAACGTTTGTTTTTTTTGTTAAACAGGTATACTGGTAAAATGATCCAAAGATAAAGAACAAGCCGCATGCAGAAGCCTATGTCATTCATAAATGAGCCGTAACAATGAATTTTGAATTTTTTGCACTTTAGTTTGTTACAAAATGGTTAAACTGGGATGGAGGGAAGCTACAAAATTTAAAATAGATAATTCGGATAATGCTTATTTTCATATAACTTAAGTGTTACATACACTTTCTTCATAATATTTGGCTAAGACGCTTAGATTGTTCAAACAAATGAACATAATCATCATTGATTTTAATAATCGCACAATTTTCTGTTTCTGTTCTACCCATTATAGGGCGAAAAACTATAACGTTGGATTTGTTTGGATTTATTACTATGCAATTTTTGGCTGACTACAAAATTATCTACTTCTTGATTTATTTATAAACAAAACTTGTTAATCCAGGCGTTTTAGACTTTTGCTGCCAAATTCGTGCTCTACGAATTTTTTTTTTATTGTGTTTATTTGGACGGTCTGAATAACACTTGGTAGTTACTCCACGATACACCTGGAAGAATTCGTGATAATCGCTTCAGAAGGTGGCGGAAATCGCGATTCGCAAGGATCTCTTTTGAGCCTGCTATTATTTTTATCATTTATACATATTATTAGTACAACACCTCTATGCAAATGACTCTATATAAAATACTTTAAATCTCAGAATGTACACATACTCCAGGCGTTTTAGCTGTAAAATTGACCTCTGTGCTAAATTTGTGCTCCACGAAATGCATTTTTCACTTACTCCGCGCCGTATCTCCAAAAAGTTTAGGTACGAAAAAAATGTATAGAACCTTTAAGATAGAGAATTTACAGATGTACAACTTTTATAATAGGTTCCCGTTTGGGCCATAAAAACTGAGTTAATCGCGAATCCGCGATTTTTGCGACCTTCCGAAGCGATTTTCACGAATTCTTGTAGGCATATCGTGGCGTAACTACCAAGTGTTATTCAGGACGTCCAAATAAACACAATAAAAAAAATTTTCGTAGAGCACAAATTTAGCCCAGAGGTCAATTTTACAGCTAAAACGCCTGGAGTATGTGTACATTCTGAGATTTAAAGTATTTTATATAGAGTCATTTGCATAGAGGTGTTGTACTAATAATATGTATAAATGATAAAAATAATAGCAGGCTCAAAAGAGATCCTTGCGAAATTCCTGAAAAATAGATAATTAGAGCTCTCATTATCAGTATAAACATTTTTGTGTGTTGTCAAATCAAATACTCTAATTGTGCAGCCTGGAAGCCCAGTGTAATGAAGAATAGATAAAAGTATCTCGAAGTTAATAGCAAATATGTTGTTTCCATATTTTTCCCCAGTACTTATGAGATTTTTCGACCTATCGACCGACTCCGCAGTAAATTTCACTTCCTACCCAAGACAACTACACGCGAAATAAGGAAACATTACCTCGACATTATTTTTAAGTCCGTTAGATATGATTGTAAAATATGCACTCCAAGTCTTGCAAAGTTATAATAGGTACACGATGTATGCAGCGGTAAGTCTAGTTGAATTTTCCTGTAATTCCAGGAGCACAAGTTAAATTATCATTTATATACATGATGCAGCTCCACTACATCTATTAATATACATGTAAAATATAGAGTAAAAACATTTTAATATACATTTTAAACATGAATAATTCAGATAAATGGAGAACAAGTTTTCACATTACATTTTATGATGGAAAATGTAAACAGAATAATACCGGAAGCTTGAGCTGCCCGCGATGACTTTATCTTCGCGCTGTGTTAATCTCTGAGTAATTATAGTGATAATAGTTCGATATATTACTGGCAGGGTTTGTTGACTTATTTCCAAACTTCAACGCTACTCCTGTAATATAGATAGATATCCAGATAGATTTGATAATTTCTTGGAGCAGAAATGCAACGTTTCTTTAAATAAATTTTATAACTGGTACTGTTTTTATAAACAATTTTTAAATGCTGACTGATAAGACCCAACATATAAGATTTCACAACCGACAAAAAAATTGCTTAGATCTTGACATTAAAATTAATGACAATAGTATCTCAAATAGGAAAAATGTTAAATTCTTGGGATTAACATTAGATGAGTGTCTCAATTGGAAGGCACACTGTGAGCAATTAATATCAAAACTTAATTCGATCTCTTATTTGATACGAAGCTTAAAAGAAATTCTATTAAAAGACCAACTATTAAATTTGTATCATGCACAAGTAGGGTCTAGACTCAGATATGGCATCGCCTTTTGGGGAAACTCCACCTTATCAGCGGATGTTTTTATTGTACAAAAACGAATTTTAAGAAACATGGCAGGGATTTCTAGTACCCGTTTCTGCAGAGATGCTTTTAAAGACTATAAAGTTTTAACCCTTGTTAGTATTTTAATTTTTGAATTGTGTGTATATGTTTACAGTAATATGGCTAAATTTATTACGAATAAGAAGTTTCATGCTATAGACACGAGACAAAAGGAAGAATTTCATGTTCCTTATTATAAATATAATATATCCTTAAATGCACCCAACTGTCTAGGTCTTAAATTGTTTAATTGTTTATCTAATGATATCAAACAGGCAAAAAATGTAAATAGTTTTAAACTAAAATTAAGACTATATTTATTAAACAATTGTTTTTATACGTTAGAAGAATTTTTTGTAGCATAATTGTGTGCCAAACTGTGACGATTCCTATACATGTATGTACTGTCTGAAAGGAAAATAAAAGTATTATTATTATAAGGAAAAGCACCTAGCAAATAGTGCCTCTTTAATTATGTTAAATAATATTTCTTGTTTTCGCAATCTATTATAAACTTAAATTTTGACATGCAAGTGACATTGATTTTTAAAATTTATATTGATCTTTTGTTTCTGTAGCTCAAGCTTAGGAGTAACACATTGCAGTCTTATATAATAATAATAAATAAATAAATCGTCTTTATTGTGCCAAGAATTATATAACAAAAGAATTGCAAAGTAGGTAATGGTACTTATTTTATTTCTGCCAATATGTGGCGAAGTCTAGCTAAGTAGCTACATATTAGATGAGTAAGTATACTAAATGCTGTTGCTAGACATAATTATTGTATATATAAATAATGCATATAAAATAATTAATAGTAGTGGTGTTACTGTTGCTGATTATTCAGAAAAAAGTGCTTATACTTCATTTTAAATTTATTATCATTCAATTTCGAGTCTGGTCGATAGCCGAGTGGGTTAAGGCGCGAGGTGGCAATCGCGATTAATCACACGGACATGTATTTGTATTACCAAATAACATCACAAACGACTTCCGTGAGTTAAGTTTCAAAATGTGTTCTATAGATAATTAATTTATAATATGCAAGTCACTATTCAACCGCATGGAGATGATCATTTAAAGAGAAGTGCAAATAACGTTGTATGTCATCAGCATATGCTTGAAGTTTACAATGCTTCACTGATATTAAAATATCTGACGTGTAAATTAAAAATATTAATGGGCCCAATATTGAACATTGAGGCACGCCAGATAAAATATTAATGCTAGATGACGTTTTGTTATTGCCCTGAATTTTCTGAGACCTTTCAGTTAGGCACGAAATTACTAAATTTATGCTTGACAGATTAAAACCATAATACTTAAGTTTTGCATAAAGTAACTGATGACTGATTCTGTTAAAAGCCTTAGAAAAGTCCAATAACACCAACACACTGTCCTCACCACTGTCCCATGCTTCCATAATGTCACTAGTTACGTTTGCAAGAGCTGTCGTAGTGTTTAGACCAATAATTAGTTTTATATGACCATTCTTTTAATAAAATATTTGCCAATAATTTAATGATAATACTAGTACGTAAAGTGAAAATTAAGGAATATAGAGTGGGTTAGAAGCAATTTTTTCTTACTTTCAAAGAGAAACAAATATAATTTATGTAAACACATGTTTAAAATGCAAATGTACAATATGCTTTGTATATATAGTAATTTGAATAAACCTGCATCAAAACCGAAAGGTAGTTGTAATGTCAAGTGACTTTTTAAATTCGTAATTTCCTGTCATGGAACTTTGTAGTTCTCTCTTTATTTTGCACATGGCTGATTTTTAATATTAAAATTCCGTTTGTTAATTATAGTTTCATTGTACGTTTATAAAATGGTTTTCTAGCACATTTTGCTGGAAATCCGGATTTGAGGTGCATTTCATTTTTATAACGGTTATTTTAAAATTGCTACTTGAACAGTGCCTACAGGTAAATTGATTTTTCAGATAGCTTGTTAAATTTATTTTATTGATAATCAAGTGTATATTTACCCCCTCAGTATTGAGGGGGTAAAACTTTAAACCCATGAAAGGTCCTGATAGCTTATAGAAAGCATTATGTCTTTCTCCATTTTTTATATGGGAACACAATCCTTCTTAAGTCTCCTATCTTATGAACAGTATGTCCAGCATACTGTAAACAATTTGAAATTTAAACCCTTGTGAAAATATTTAAAAATTAAATTAAAAGAAATTTATAGCTGAATCATTGAACTTTATTTTTTAATCCATCTTTTGTTGTTGTACAACAAAGTAAATATAAATTGAAATATTTTTCAGAGGATGTTAAAAAATTGTAAAGTAACATAATTTGCAATATTTGAACCATTATGTTATCTATTGACCACTCCAATGACATTTCTTAACCAATGTGCGATAACCATAGACTTCGCTATATACAAAAAGGAACATTTATTTGTATGATCGACTATCAATATGGCTTCAGAAGGGCATGGCTAATTTGTGATAAATATGTTTCATTATCATTATCAATAAATTGTGTTGTAGAATATTGCCAAAAATATTAAGATGGAATAGATATCAATTTTCAATATTGAAAATCATGATTTATTTGCATTGGAAAAAATTGACTGATATAGGGTAAATATGATTTTTTAATATCCGAGAACCAATATTTGATGTGAAATTTTCACATTTAGTGCCGAAATAACATAATGTAATGATACTGTTAAATATTGCAATGTCAATATTTATCATTAAACAACATTATTTACGAAAAACATTACAAAACATAAATTCAAAATATATCATTGCAATATTGCCTTAAGAATATGGTTTCACAGATACCTGACCAATCAGATAAATATGAATTTTCCAGCATTCTAAAATCAATATTTATTTATCATTATTAACAAATGATTAGTGTAAAGAATGCAATAACAAACTGAAATAGATACGGACTTTTCGATTTTGTAAAATCAGTGTTTATTTACGGTGGAAAGAGTTGGTCAATATGGTGCCGATATGAACTTTTAATATTTAAAAACCAATATTAGTCATTATCAATTGATATTTGATATGCAATATTGATGTGTAATGTTAAAATAGCAGTATATGAAAGTATCTGCTGTCTTATTAGTGAATGAAATCGTTGTGACAAACATGGCTTTAAAATAGATCATTATAATATTGTCAGACGTATGTGTATACAGGGTGTCTCAATAAAAACTCCCAATCCGGATATATTCTAAACGAATAGAGATATTTTAATTATGTAACAGTCAGTTTGTAGAGCATAAAGAGAGCTTCATTTTTTAATATAATTGTTTTTTGAATAAATCAGTATATAGATGACGCTGTGCTCTAAAGAAATAATTCGATGGGAGAAACTTTGAAATGGGGTTTATGTGAGAGAAAATGCATTTCTAAGCAAATTATGTTCTAAAAAAAGATACCATAAAACTAACCGTTTTCGAGATATTTGAGTCCAAATGTTGGCATTCGCCAATATTGAATAATTGTAATCTCTTCAACATTTCAGTCCTTTAAGTTGGACAATCTGTATTTAATTTTCAAATTTTGGAAGAAAATATTTAAAGAATTTTTCATATCTTATGAATTAAATATATTTGAAGTAACCCTTGAAAAAAAAACTAAAAATATTATTTATCATATAATTCAAACATTTAAACAGTAAAAAAACAATTAGGAACATAAAACAATTTTTACAAACTAATGAAATTAAAATAACTATTTTAATACGTGTTCAAAATTATTGCCATTTTCATTAACACACATCGTAAACCTATTAATTAGTTCAGATCTACAAACTGCTAATAATGTATGCCGATTAATGGCTGCAGCACTAGCATAAATTTTATTATAAAGATCTGCCATGTCTTCTATTGGTTCTTTGTACACCACTTTTTAAAAATCCCCATAAATAAATGTCTAATGGAGTAATGTCAGGAGATCGAGCGAGCCATCTAAGTACTCCATTGGCACCAATCAATCTTTTTGGGTATGTTTGATTTAAATAATTAACAACGTTGTGATGATTATGTGGGCCTGCTCCATGCTGATGAAACCACATATTATCCAACTGAGCGGGCAAATTTCTTAATAGTACTTGTAAATCATTTTGCAAAAATTGTAAATATCTTTCACCTGTTAAATTCTCATGCTAGAGGTATGGGCCAATAATGTAACTATTAACGATACCACACCAAACATTTACTCCAAAACGTTTCTGAGATCTGGTATGTCTCATCCACCTAGGATTCTCTTGAGACCAGTAACGACAATTATGTCTTGTGATTACTCCATTGTTATGGAATGACTTTCATCACTCCACATAATTGTATCTAAAAGATTTAGATTTTCTTCTAAGAGAATTGAAAATTGCGCCAAAAAATCTAATCTCCGCCCATTGTCCCCTGGAATCAAATGATGAACTAAATGAACTTTATATGGAAAAAATTCGTTTGTTTTAAGAATTCTGGGGCAGATATAACGTGCAATATTTGTTTTTTCCATCAACTTGCGTACTGAAATGTTTGAGTTATTTTCTACTTGATGTAATACTAATGCAATATTTTCATCAGTTGCAGTTCTTGTTGTTTTTGGTTTTTTAAAATCTCCATAATTTTTCAAATTAGAACACAAACTTACAAAAGTTTTCCGATCTGGTGAAGGTCTTCCAGGAAAACGTGTTTCATATAAACTTACAGCTCTTGATTCATTTTTACGACATTCCCCATAAATTATAATCATGTTTAGTTTATCTTCATTTGTATGAGAAACCATATTTAATAAGAAATATTCTCAAAGAAAACAATAATTAGGTAACATAATACAGTTCTATTGACACACCAATAAACAAAATGTGATTGAAATCGAGAAATGTCAAAACTATTATTCCAAAGGTAACTTTAATTGTATTTAATTTATAAGGTATAAGGGTTATTATTACTCACTAGATATCAAATATTTTTAATTATAATCTAACCTAATAACAAAGCAATTATAAGAAAAATTCTTTAAATATTTTCTTCCAAAATTTGTAAATTAAATACAGATTGTCCAACTTAAAGGACTGAAATGTTGAAGGGATTACAATTATTCAATATTTGCAAATGCCAACATTTGGACTCAAATATCTCGAACACGGTTAGTTTTATGGTATTTTTTTTAAGAACATAATCTGCTTAGAAATGCATTTTCTTTCACATTAATCCCATTTCAAAGTTTCTTCCATCGAAATATTTCTTTAGAACACAGCGCCATCTATATACTGATATATTCAAAAAACAATTATATTCATTAATAAAGCTCTCTTTATGCTCTACAAACTGGCTTACAGAATTAAAATATCTCTATTCGTTTAGGATATATCCGGCCTGGGAGTTTTCATTGGAACACCCTGTATACAATGGCCGCCAAAAATTCTGTACCATATGGAACTTTTTTCTATTCACTTGTTTTTTTTAAAGGATTTCAGCAATAGTTTAGTTTTAGTACGATTAACAACCACAAAATTGCCTATAACTATGACACCTACAAAATGTCATTAGAAATTTTAAAATGGCCTGAAATGCCCTTATTTATCAAAATATGGAAAAGTGCCATAAGGAAAAGTTGTTTGTAAGTACATTAGGAATCTAAACGTGCAGATTGGGTTGAAATTTCAAATGTTTTTTTTTTCAAAAATAATCAACATTTCATTTTTTGCGTATTTTTTGTTGACAGCTGTTGTTCCCAAAAAGTACATAAATGTTGAATTTCTTTTTTAAATGTAATTAATGATGGTAAATAAAAATAACAAAAAACAACAGGACAATCGTAGACTATTATAATTTTGAACCCTTACTGTGGAATTTTGCACGATAATGGACTTAAGTATTAAAAAAAATGATTGTTTATTTAAATCAAATTTAGATCATATAAATAAAACTCAAAATTTGTATTAAAAGTTAAATCATTGAAATATTTCAAATTAACTCAACTGTAAGCAAAAAATACACACACATTTTTTTCTTCGTGTTTATTGGTCCTAGATTTTTTTTTTATACATTTATTTAACGTCGGCCTATTTCCGCTACTGAGGCCTATCACCGACGCCTGTAGACGAGCTACCTCCAACCAGGAATTTTGCCGAACCTCTTCCCTTAAGAAGAGTAGGGATCTTTTACTTGCCTAACATTTAATAGACAAGGGACCGACGGCTTTACATCCCCTCCGAAGGATGGTATATCCCCTATACAACCCTCGCCTAAGGTTGTATAGCTTCCGCGCATACACTGATCTACAAGCCGCTGGAAGATGTTTGAGGCGAGGCGGTCTTCGTTGGAACGGTCACCCATCCAACTACTAACTACACCTGGCGTTGCTTTACATCGCATATCGAGGTATGTACATAGTAAAGACGCACCCACGCTCGCCCCTGGTCCTAGATACTCTTAGGCTATTGATTGTCATAAAAAACACGGAAAGAAGCGACTAAGGCGTTCAAGAGTTTTTATTGCATACATCGTTCAATTGGTCATTTAAGATGAGAAAACCGCGGAGTGCTATTAAATTGGAGGGTGAAAATTGGAGATAGGGGTCAAAATGTAACCCTTTCAGTTTTTTCAAGATAACTCAAAAACGAAGCCAAATCCAGGTGTAGTTAATAGCACACTTTTTGTAGAGAATCAAATTTACCATCGAAATGGCTTATTTAAGAAATAAAAAAAAAAATTTGTGCGATAAGTATTCGAAAAAACAATAAAAAAAAACAAAAAAATCCATTATTTTTACTTGCTTGCCTATAACTTTTTTGAGCAGAGATAGGCATACGCATTGTTTTGTTGATGAAATTTCCTTTAAAATGGTGGTGTCAAGAAGTTTTTTTGACGAAAATTTACTGAGATATAGTCGCTCAAATTTAGCCATTTTTTTCGATTTTTATCAGGTTTACCTTGATATTATTTTAAATCTTATTTTTTATAATAAAATTGATTTTTACTCAATAAAATAATATAATGAATAATTATTTTCACAAATGTATAAAACTGCGACTGTTTTTTAAACAACGTAACAAGACGACACAGGTTATGCATCAGAATTTATTGCAGCTTCTTTGTATGGGGCCAAGTTGAATAAGACCCTTAGTATCTGTCGCTTCCAACTTTTTTGCAAATTATCAAAAAGTGCAAAATTTTCTCTGGCCTAATTACCGCCAACGCGTGATGTCGCGAGATATCAATTTTCGTCGAAAAGACCGCCATTTTAAAGACAATTTCATCAACTTTTTTTTCTAAAAAGCAATGCCTATACCTATATCTGCTCAAAAAATGATTATAAGCAAACAACTTTTAAAAAATGGATTTTTTGCTTTTTTAATTGTTTTTTTGGATACTTTTCGCACAACAAAGGTTTCTTATTTTTTAAATAAACCATTTCGATGCAAAATTTGACTGAAAAGTTTCCTATTAACTATACCTGAATTTTGCTTTGCTTTCGAGTTATGTTTAAAAAACTGAAAGGGTTACATTTTAACGCCTCTCTCGAATTTGCATCTTTTAATTTAATAGCACTCCGTGGTTTTCCCATCTTAAATTACAAATTACCAATTGAACGATTTATGCAATACAAATCCTTGAACGTCTTAGTTCTTTTCTATATGATATAATCAATAGCTTATCTGTCTATTTGACCAGCACACAAAAAATTAATTACATATTTTTGGAAAAAAAATGAAAAAACTAAAATATTTATATTTTCAAGCTAAACTTCACATTTAAATTCTTAATGTAATTACAAACAACTCTTTTACTTATGGCACTTTCCCTATTTTGTTAAATATAAAGAGCATTTCAGGCCATTTTAAAATTTCTAATGACATTGTGGAGGTGTCATACTTGGGACGTGACAAATATTTTTGCAATTTTGTGGTTATTAATCATGCGGAAACTAATGCTGAAACCCTTTAAAAAAAACAAATGAATAAAAGAAAATTCCATACGGCGCAGACTTTTTGATGGGCACTATATATCTGTGTGTACATATAATATCTTATTAACAGTATTAACTCAAGCCTATTTTTTACCAACCCTATATAAATATTATTATGGAGACACTTAAACATACGTTTACAAAAATAATTTCCAAGATTTAAATAAAAAACGTTATACAACAAGAAGTTGAAGACATTGATCTGTTCGTGTTTCTGGAAAAAAAAATATAAGAATCTGGAAATGAATCGAATATCAAGGACGTCGTTTGAAAGGAATATGCATCATTGTTCAATTAGTATATGTACTCTCTGCGTGTTTAGACGTTCTTTTTAAAAAAAGTTAATTTTTTAATAATTTTTCAAGGGCTAAAATATTCGGCCAGAAAGATTCATGTCAGATATATTAGGAAAAATTTTACAAAAAAAAATATAAGAAAAGTATCAAGCTTCTTGGATGCTGCTAGAAATTCTCTCATGTCATTGTCCATAAAAATGTTTTTGACATGACTGCATTCATGATCATTTTCTATTAACAATAGACAAGGTTTTAGGGAAGAAAATACATTCCATACTGTTATAAAAGAACAAGATAGATTTGCGTCAATTGGAAAACCGATGGCTAGTGAAATTTTTACGTTTGCGGTATTCTATTTTTAAATTTTATTCCAGGCAATAAAGCATATTGATAAAAAAAATTTAAAAATACGTACAAAAAGGCAAGTAGTTAAATTTGAAGCAACACCGGGCGATGGTTTGTCTAGAAATATCACATTTACTTAAAAATAACCTTAACAATGATGATACGAAAATTAAACAATGAGTAATAGTTTTAAGAAATAAAGTAAAGGTTTGAACGTCAATTTCTTTAACAATAGTGTCAATATGATCTTGCCAAATTTCCAAATGTTTTACCAAAATGCGTATTATTTCATCTACTTCATGAAAAAGGTTTATTTTCAAGCAGCGCTAAAAACTTACTAAAAATATCTTTGTAGATTTTGGTGAATATTAGAGAAAAGACTAAGTTTTAAAACATCCTGCAATAGTTACTATCACATATTTGTCGATGTCTTTATTATTAATACATTAGTATTAGACAGAGAATAAGTTATAATAACATTTTACTTAAAATTTGGAATATTCCAAATGGTTTGTTTCTCTGTTAGTGACAAAAATCTGACTAAGACGTAAATAAATTTTTTACATCAAACGGGAGTTAATAATAGCAAAATTAAAAATATTGCGTTAAATAAAAAAAGCGGAAAGCTACAAAAGGGCTTTTATTATACTTGCAAATAATTATAGACAAATTGCACATGGAATAAACTTAAACTAAACACATATTTTAGTTTTTTATTTCACAAATTAAAATAGTTATGGAATAATACAGTATTATTTACTTAACAAACCCGATATAAAAATTTATTTCCGATGGTCACAAGAATCTACAACACACACAAAAAATAGCGAGCAATAATTTTAGTCAAAAAAATCACAAAAGGGCAAAAGCAGCTCAAAACTCCTCTAACCTTAGCGTTTTTCAAATTAATATTTCACATAAAAATCACTAAATTTCAAACATCACTAAGATGGGACGGATCGTCTAACTAACTCTATCTACAAGCTTGGGCTAATGGTTAACTTACTGAACGATTGAAGGCTACGCGTTCTTATTATAGACCGAGTATTTGAACCGTATGATCTACTTTTCCGAATTCACACCAATGATTTTAAATATATCTTTCTTAGGTTGGCATTATTTTGAGTGAACTCCTCGCGTGGGTGAATATTATTTTTCATACCAAGGCAAATATTATTGTGACGTCGGCGTACGTAGCTGAAAAAACAATTCGTCGCTAGCGGTAGCGAACAATAAAAATATACATGACCGGCTTATTCTGTACAGGTATATTTTTAGATATATTTAAGTTCGGTTTGGATTTTCAAGCGGAACGTAATCGAAGTGAAATATAATAATTTAATTATCATACGGTAAGGATGGGTTTCCAGTATTTTTGGAGAAGATTTTCTCTTGTGTTTTCGCATTAAAATTACGATGTACCTATTTAAAATGTAAATTATAAATTGTGATGATTCTAGACGTATTGAAGCCAGAAAATAGTAAATATATCCGAATCGGCAAGCCGTCTGCCTATCTGTGTGTTTCTGTCTGTGGGTGATATGTTTTTCTTAAACACAGGTCAACGTGAAAATGTGAAATTTTAGACAGATTTGGGAGACTAAAGACTCCTGAGTATAACTCCACGAAAAAGTTGCAAAAAAGGGTTAAAACACAAAAGTTCTGTGATAGGGATGAAACATGAGTACCCCCCATTTTTGAGGGCGCCTCGGAGGACGCGGATCACGATGATGATATTTTCAAGGTTCCCACCCCTCAGCAAGTACCCCTAAGCTAGAAAACCACCCATAGTTTTTTCTGTCGTACGAACTGTCTAAATAAAGTAAATTGTTTTCAAGCTGTATTGCGATGATCCAGTAAATACATTATATATCACACATTACATAACAGGTGTGCCTGGCAGAAGTTTTACATGTTGTACAGAGTAAACAAAGTAAATAAATGAAAATTTAAATTAATGTCAATGTTTTCCAGGCATCCACCCCTATTTCGCATTTTTTTTCCATCGTAGGCATGCGGATCGATTTTTTGGGCAGAATTCGCGTAGGTATGAAATTTAACCTTACATCTCATCCACTCCCGGGGTCGAAACTACCCCCTCCCGTAATACTACAATATCCCCAAAAAACCAAAATGCATAAAAATGTGTTTATCCCCGTTTTTAGGGTGCGCAAGACGATGGTAATATTCATTTCTCCACTAACCACCCCTAAAACTACCACCACCGCTAACATTGAAATCCACCGAAAAATACAAAATAGTGGAAAACATTTTCTCCCTGTTTTCGAGGCCGCTAAACACGACGTCAATACTATTTCATTTTCCACTGTCCATCAGCTACCCCCAAATCAGGGGTAGTTGGTGGAGGATGGGGGAGAAATGAATATTACCATAGTGTTGAGCACCCTCAAAAACGGGGATAAATAAATTTTCATGAATTTAGTTTTTTTGGGCATATTTTAGTATTATGTGAGGGGGAGGTGGATAAGATATTGCATTGTTTTATGGATTTCATACGGCCTACCCGAATCTTGCCCAAAAAACAAATCCGCATGGCTACGATGGAAAAAAACGCGAAATAGGGGTGGATGCTTGGAAAACATTTACATTAATTTAAATTTTCATTTGTTTACTCTGTACAAAATGTAGTTATTTTTCTTACCTCTAAAACTTCTTTCAGGCACACCGGTTATGTAATGTGTGATATATAATGTATTTACTGGATCATCACAATACAGCTTGAAAACAATTTACTTTATTTGGACAGTTCGTACTTATTTGGTTATGTATGTAACTTATTAATGTCAAACTTTTATATTCAATATTAAAATTTCTTTATTGATTCTCTATGGTTATGAAAGGAAACCTAACTAGAAAAGAAATCTGATTATGGTACACTCCTATATTAATTAATTAAGTCGCTCATCAACAGATGGTGTGACGCACGTAAAATATTGCAGTGTTCATTTTCTTTAGGAAAAATATAATTTTTAAAGTTTGTACATTGGTACCATAATTAAGATTTTAATTTAAAAACTTTATACCGTATTAGTTAAATATCCGAAGTAGACATTTGCGTTCCAAATTTGAACTGACATCTATACCAACTTTTCTATTGTGAGATGCTGAAGTAATTACTAACTAAAATTTTTTATGTCACCGCATAGTAATAAAATATTTCTTTTCTATTTCTTTTGTCACTTTAGTTCGCAATCAGCGTATTGCAATTATCAACATTTTGCATTTATCTACATTTAGCAATTATCTACATTCTTGTAATTATAAATTTTGCAATTATCTATATTTTATAACTTTCATGAATAACTACCAATTTCATAATTGCCATGCGTTTTAGCTACTTATCTTCATAATAATATTAAATGTATTATTTAATCAAACCATTAGGTTTAATCTTATTTTTTGGATTATGATAATATGCTCAAGCCTTTAGGTTTTTATTAACTATTGTTAATTAATATCTGATGTTATCGAAATAACCAAGGATCCACAATACTATATCATTCTTCAATTTTACTTCCACGTCGTGGTAATAACGCAAATTTTATGTTGTTGAAATAGGCTTAAAATGTCAAGAAACGTCGAGATTTTAAATTTGAGCGAAAACAAAATTTCTGTCTGTCAGTCGGTCTATCGGTCAGTCTGTAGGTCTGCAACTTTTTTGTGCGCATGTTTACTCCGGAACCGTTTATGATATTCACTTGAAATTTGGTACACTTATGTATTATAACGAGATCCAAAACTAGATTATATTTTGATCTAATTCTGTTGAAGGGGGTAAATGGGTAAATAAGGGGTAAATAGGCAAAGCAAGCAGGTAAGAGTCCATAAAATTGTAATTTCAGTCATCTACAAAAAGTCAGGGTTTCAAAATTTTTTTGGCATTAACCAACCCCCCGCTATCACCACCAAATACCACCTCCCCCACTATTATAAAAGGGAGTAAAAAAATTAAAATGTGATTTAGTGTATAAACAAGAACGAAATGTCTAAAAAAAAATTTTTGGCGTTAGCTAACCCCCCTCTACCGCCCCCATTGTCACCCCCACCTTATTATTAAAGGGAATAAAAAATTAAATTGGGATTTAGTGTGTATGCGAGAACCAAGGGCCTCTCAAATTTTTTTGACATTAGCCACCCCCTCTACCACCCCCACCGTGTTATTAAAGGGAGTAAAATATTATATTGCGATTTAGTGTGTATAAGACTTGGATATAGAATCTGGATGTGGAAGTAGTGATTCCTTGGGCAGCAATTTTTCAAATTGAACTTATTATTTGGAATCAGATACTGTCTAGCGATAGACTAAATTGCTGTTAAGATTTGCTGAGAGATAATTGAACCTGGATAGCTGCATCAGGACGTGTCCAACTTCATACACTTCCAGTTTGCAATCATAAGCCTACATTGGTATTATGTCTTCCATTATTATTATTTTTTGTATTAAATTCCCATTTTTTTGTACAATTTTTTAGATTTAAAATTTTTCATGCAGGTCAAAATTGTGTTTTAATAAATTTATATTTTTTAAGATTTATATTTCACTTGCTCAAAATTACTTCCTAAATTTCTGTTGTAAACTTTGATTATTTTAAATACATTTTATCATTCATTTTAACAATAATTTCTTTCCCTCGCCAACAAATTTCAGTCTCATGAGACTAGATTTAAGGGAATAAGAGACAAATTTACTCATTCTCTGCTATAGATGGTGCCCTCATAACACCAAATATTTCATTGTCTCTTTTCCGCAAACTAAACAAAATTGTTCTTTTAGACCGTATACACAAAAGGGCAAGTTTCACCACTCTTGTAAGTTCTCTGAACCTACGACCATGTGCTCCGGTTTAAACCAGCTAGTCGTTCGCATTTATTGCTTTGTTTATTTGCCATTCTAACAAAAAGGAAAATAAACAGATAACAATTATTATGGTCCGATTTTTTTTTATAAGTTATAACATTTACCGATAAGAGAGAGAAGAGAATTTTTATAATTAAACAAATTTTGGAGCGTACATTTGACAAGTCCTGTCTGATTAATTTTCTTCCAGTGGTTTCATTGCTTGTCGTTATATAATACACATGATGTAAGGTAATTGTATGTTTTGACCACTGGGTGTTGACATCTGTAAAATGGCTATTATTGTTGTTACAGAAAAATTGTCTTAATAAGGTGGAAATGAAAAATAATGGAAGACAGAAACAACACAGGTTACATACCGCGAAAAGCACTCGTATCACGTCGGAGAGTCCACTTTATTCACGAATTTCTGTACCACTACTGCCTGCCTGATTGGAAAAATAACCAGTGCCACCAGAAGAGGACTAAAAATAAAAGACTGTTTACCTAGGTTTTATTTATGAAAATCAAAAATCGAAGTAACTGAACTCTGAATGGGTTAACTTCCGGCTGTTGCCCCTAATGACTTGGTGGACTATACCAAGGTGACATTGCTCGTAATAGTTGGCATAGGGTACATAATAAAACTACGTTTAAATGATTAATCGGATCCAACTTAATAGCAGACTGGACTAGAAGTCAGTTTTAAATATGTAATTTAAATACTGTTTATTGACAGAAAGCAATTAAAAGTTTAATTTTGTTTATAGAGTAAACAATTTAGGTTTGTTTAATGTACAAAAATAGGAAAATGTCAAAACGGTACTATAAAGTATATAGATAAATGAAAAGTAAACAGCTTCATTTACGAGAGTAAGGATAAATCAAGAGGTGTGTGATTGAATGAAAATAGACTGTGATTGATAAATTTTATACTCTTGTTTTCTTTTACTGAAAAAATGAGTTCTATGGCATATATTGCAGTTTCTGTTCCACGAAAGGAATTTCAAGTAATCTTTTTAAAAGTTTATGAAATATCGATTAAATTCAGACTTGAGGATTTTGCTTACGTGTGAGAAGTTAAATGCTAATCACTTTTTTATACCTGCTTTTCTTTAACTCAAAATGTTGTGTTTTTCATTATGTTTGTCTTCAAATCTTGCATCCTGTATTTAACACACTTCCTGACATAATAAATTGATGAAATTTTGCACAGTTACTAAGATCGGAAGACAACACAGTATTCCACCGTTACTTTTGCAAATATCCGTACATACGAGGTGCGGGGGTGAGAATTGAAAAATCTGCAAAATGAAGGAGCGAGGAAGCGAAGGAGCAAGAAATCAAAACATATCTTTAACAGACGAATTTTTTAAAAAGTATGACTAAAAGTAAAAATAAAAAATAATAATGTACGACAAGAAAAGCACTTTGTATATGTATCATCTTTATATACGCATGATTGAAGGAACTATGTGTACAACGATTCCACCACCCCTTCCATACAATCATGCGTACAATCATACAAAGTGCGTACGCCTTGCTTTCTTGCAGTCGTACATTATTATTTTATTATTTCTTACTTTTTAGTACGATTTTTTACAGAGAAGCTAGTTTTTTTTAGTTTGCGCACTCACGTAGAGAAGAAGCTGTTGTTACCTGCTGTTGTTACCTGTTACAAATAATAACCTGCCAAATTTACATACGCACAAATAAAAGACGATTTGTGGAAAAAACATGAACTAGGTATACAGATATTTTAAGCTGAAATACCTAAGTGTTATTCTATCCAATTCACAGTAGCAGTGATTTAGGTAACTAAATAAACGTTATGAATTATATTTTTAGCCTGCTCTACATAGATATTCTCTAATTATTTGACTTACATTCTAAGTAAAATTTACAACTCACTTTGCTGCTTTTGAAAATTCAACCAACCGCGAAAAATGTACCAGCAAAATATTTGGAATAGAGGAGCTTTGTTTAGAAACGAAATGCAATTAAGTATGTTTAAAATTAGAAAAACTGCAAAGAACCACGTGCTCTTTGATCTAAAATTAAACGCATACTAAAAATGTTTTCTTTCAAGGTTAATTTTCTTTTGTATCGCCTGCTAATTATTGCTTCTTGTTTTTGTTTAGTGTAGGGTGGTCACTGTATACACAAATATCTTAAATATTCCTGGTAATATTGATAGCACATAAAAACAAGTGAGAGTAAAAAATATTTATGAAAATTGTTAAAAATCGTTAGGGTGTTAATGGTAGTCCTGTACTGGGTGTCCAGAGACTGTTCTGACAAACGAAATTTGCAAATTCTAGACGTGATATGTCGATTTCGCGTACCAAAATCACTTAAAAAAAATCGGCAGCTACTGGAAGCGGCTGGAACCTCCCTACTCGGTGGATCTTTGAAGCCGAAAAGAGCATTAAATTGTGTAACAAAACGGCACTAAACGTAATCCGATCTCATCCAAAACCTTTTCAGATCTTCTGGGGCACTAAAAAACCCTCAACTTAATGAATTTACAATCATCTATGCGAGTTATTACCTACATTATCGCTCGTTGAATAATATACTATTAGGATATTAACAACTTTAACATCACTTGAACGACTAAGAAAGTCTAGTTATCCTAAATACTACAGATTTGTAAAGCAACAAACTGAAAATTGGTAAAGTGATAATCTATAATAAATTCACCAACGAAGGTACAGAAAGCATATGATATTGATATTGTTACATCTACCTTTAAAGATTGTGACAATCCACTAAAAGTTACAAATGTGCCGAAATCTTATTAACATGACATGACACCAACGTTATCGGATGACAAACGATGACAATGACAATCATCAAAATTTGCTCATTGCAATCCGATCGCTCGCGGCTGTCTTTGTTAAATCAAACATTAGCATTTCAGTAATTTTACTAGATTTTAGAGGAATATTTGTAGTTTAATTCTTCGATTTGTCTGTATATATATTTAAAAACGGCACTAAACGTAATCCGCTCTACTTCTAGAGCAGAGATGAAACCCTCACACGTGAATTGACGCGTGATGTGACTAGTTTCACGATGTAACGGCTACAAGATCGATCATGTCATGCGAAATGCGATCTATGCCATATTTGCTTTGTATTTAATTTTTTCACGGAAACCAAATCGAAAGGGTGGAAGTATGGTATATCGTTGAAATCAGAATTTTAACTGTTTTTCAATGGTTCCATTGCAAATTGAAAGTAAATATAAAATAAACTTGTTGCGTCAAAATGGCACTAAACGTAATCCGATCTCAACCAAAACGTTTTCAGATCTTCTGGGACACTAAAGAAACGCACACGCAAAGTTTCATTCAAATCCGTTCAGTAGTTTCGGCGCTATCGTGCTAACACACATACACACATATATACACACATACACACACACAGACATTTTTCAAAAACCACTTTTTTGGGTTCCTAGGACCTCAAAACGTAAAGATTAGGGTTTTAATGGTAGACCTATACTGGGTGTCCAGAGACTCTCCTGACAAACGAAATTTGCAAATTCTAGACGTGATATATCGATTTCGCGTACCAAAATCACTTAAAAATATGCTTCCTAATGAACTACAGCCCTTTAAAGATGAAGACTTGTCATCAAATTGTTTAAAATACTGTTTTGGGTACGCGCTCTTACGAAGAGAGGTTAAATCCCTCAATTGACAGAAGCTAGCAATATAATGATAGTTCTTCAGTTACCCCAGAGATGCCGCTATTGGCTTCCTACCATAGAGGTACTGCAAAAGAGTAGAACTCTCTAAAGTTACGCGCTAGAATGAAATGGATGGATCTGGAATAAATGGAGTATATAAGAAGCGAGACCAGCCCATCAGAGTAGTTTTAATTAAGAATGTGAAGTGAGCGGATCAAGAGAAAGAACAGCGCGAACAGACTAGTAAAAAGTAGCGACGAGTCTGAATAAATGCTTGGAAGTTGTAATTATTATTAGTATTGAGAACTAATAATTGTCAGTCAATTTATTGTTACATAAATGTTTTAACCGCCTTCCAGATCATATGAATGACCCTCTTAAGTCTAGACTTGTGTGAGTAGGGGATATGACGCCCTACAGTTTATAGTGGGACTCGAACCACTTGTTGGGGGGTAATTTATAATTGAAAATTACTTTGCAGTAGTTGGGGCTCGAACCCCAACGCTAGGTATGCTCAGACAGAAAGCTAGACGCGCTAACCCCTCTGCTACCGTGTGCAACCGTGTCAATGGTTAGTGACAATTCGTGCTGCAATTATTGAATCCGCATTTGGGGTGTTTACTAGAGGATGTAAACACGTAACAATACCTTCAAAACACTTTTATCTAAAAGTATAAAACTTGTTACATTTATTAACCTAAAAATAAGTGTTTCATTTGGGGGCGGGCAAATTTTATCTATAATGTCGAGAAAACATATGACGTCAAAGTATACCAGAGAGTGGTCTTTGAGTATTAGTACGTAAATAAAGTTATTCTTTAACGAATACAAAGATATTGTAAATGCAATAGTATAATAAATATAATAAGTATAGAATATAGAAAATACCATGTATAATAAATAATTACAAATCACAACAAAAAAGATACATTAAGAAGGGGATATTAAATTAGATGTAGTTTTTTTAATTTCCTTTCAAATAGTTTTAAATTTGGAGCAGATTTAACTTCATGTGGTAGGTTACTCAGCCCATTTTCTAACAAGATTTTGTGTAAATTACTCTTACAAAGTCAATGGTAAAATTATCTTTAGACCTTATATGTATGGACCTCTGACCTTGTCACTAGAAAGTTTTGCAGATATTGCGGCAATATTTTATTTTTAATTTTGTAAATGATACTTAAATTTGACTTTTAAATAATGCCTTCTATCCATAGCCATTGTCATTCAGCCCTCAATATAATCTATTGATGTATATTTATTGCATCCAATTATTATTATTTTTTTTTTATACATTTATTTAACATCGGCCTATTTCCGCTACTGAGGCCTAACACCGACGCCTGTAGACGAGCTACCCCCAACCAGGAATTTTGCCGAACCTCTTCCCTTAAGAAGTGTAGGGATCTTTTACTTGCCTAACATTTAATAGACAAGGGACCGACGGCTTTAGATCTCCTCCGAAGGATGGTATATCTCCTATACAACCCTCGCCTAAGGTTGTATAGCTTCCGCGCATACACTGATATACAAGCCGCTGGAAGATGTGTGAGGCGAGAACGCGGTTTCCGTTGGAATGGTCACCAATCCAAGTACTAACTGCGCCTGTCGTTGCTTTACATCGCATACCGAAGTATGTACATAGTAAAGACGCACCTACGCTCGCCCCTACCATCCAATTATCCTCATAGATTTATTCTGTAAAATTTTCATTCGATTTATTGTATCTTTATCACAAGATATCAAAAGTGAGTCGCAATAGGCAATATGCCGATGAATTATGGTATTATATACTAATGATTTATACCACTGTGACAGGTTATGTGATATTCGATAGAAAAATTCCGTTTTATTTCCAATGTTTTTGCACACAAAGTCAACATGTTTACAGAGAGTATTTTTTATAATTTTTTTATACATTTATTTAACGTCGGCCTATTTCCGCTACTGAGGCCTAACACCGACGCCTGTAGACGAGCTACCTCCAACCAGGAATTTTGCCGAACCTCTTCCCTTAAGAAGAGTAGGGATCTTTTACTTGCCTAACATTTAATAGACACGGGACCGACGGCTTTACATCCCCTCCGAAGGATGGTGTATCTCCTACACAACCCTCGCCTACGGTTGTATAGCTTCCGCGCATACACTGATATATAAGCCACTGGAAGATGTGTGAGGCGAGGACGCGGTTTCCGTTGGAATGGTCACCCATCCAAGTACTAACTGCGCCTGACGTTGCTTTACATCGCATACTGAAGTATGTGCATAGTAAAGATGCACCTACGCTTGCCCCTTACAGAGAGTTAATTGTTGATTTAATATTACTCTTAAATATCTGATTTCTCAGATAAACTTGATTTTTGTATCTTTGACATAAATGTCAAGGTTATTTTTCCCCAAAGTTTTAAAAATATCAAAAGTAATTTGTTCGTATAAAAAAGGTAATCCCAAAGCAGTCGTAAATTTTTGCCCAATTTCTCTTCTCTCAGTGTTTTCGAAAATTATTGAAAAAATTCTGGCCAAAAAAATTACAATATTTTTGAATGAAAACAATATTTTATCAAATAATCAACATGGTTTTAGAGAAAAGAGATCAACAATATCAGCTCTCTGTCGTATTTTAGATTTTATTTATAAATAGCTGGACAAAAATAACAAAGTTATGGCAGCGTTTGTTGATTTAGCGAAGGCGCTTGACTGTGTTGATCATGAAATACTATTGCAAAAATTAGAGGCTTATGGTCTACGAGGTATTTGTCACAAACTGTTCAAGAACTATTTATGCAATATAAAACAATTTGGCCATTTTCTCGGCAAAAATTCCATAGAACTGCCAATAGAAGTTGGAGTTCCACAAGGCAGCGTCCTAGGGCCTTTCCTATTTTTAATATATTGTAATGACGTAAGTGCTTTCTTAAATATTTTTCATTGCGAATTTGCAGATTATTTGACATTGTTAGGTAGTGATATAAATATAGAAAATGTTACTCAACATCTCACAGTTAATCTGAACTCATTGCTTGAATATTTTTCTTCAGCTGATTTGAATATGAATCAGGACAAAACCTATTCTTTACAATTTCACCCTCAAGCTTCAAATTATATAAATAGTGTTTTAATCAAAGTAAATGGTAAATCTATACAGCAAGTTAAAAGTTTCGAGCTCCTGAGCATATACTTAGATTTGTCATTAAACTGGAAAGACCAAGTATCGTATATCTGTAGCAAAATTGCCTTAAGAAGACTAAACCAGATCACAAGCTCACATGTAACTAACTGTTCAAGTTTTAAATCGGTGATACGTTATGGAATAATTTGTTGGGGAAATGCATGTGAAACAAATAGAATTCTTATTCTGAAAAAAAGGTAATAAGATGCATGTATGGGCTAAAATATAGGGAATCCTGTAACCCTGTTTTCATAAATGAGAAAATTCTTACTTTTCCATGCATATACGTTCTAGAATCCTTAAAGTTTGTAAAGAGTAATAGCAGTTTTAATTTCCAAAATATCACGAATACAATACAAGACACACTACACTACTACACTATGATCTACATAGAATATAACTTTATAAAGCAAATCCATATTAATCGGGGCTGTATTGTACAATAAGTTACCAGATAGGATTGAGCAGTGCAGTTATAAAAAGTTTATTAAAAAAGTTAGACATATTAAATGCGTTTTCCCTGAAAATGAATTTATGATGTACAACTTGATGTAATTTTTTATTTTTATAAGTTTCGCATATGCATATGTGTGGATATTTTAGTTGAATCATCTAATTTTGTAATTCTCTTTTTTCTTTAGTTATTCGACGTGATCTATATCCTTTGTGATCGATTGGACAAACAAAGGTATTATTACACTACCTTGTGGAACCCCAATATCGCTCTTATTTTTTGGAATTTATCTCCGTTCACTTTAGTCTTGTGATACCTGTTGACTAAGTAGTTGCTTATCCACTTCAGTGCCGTAGCTTTAATTCCGTATAAGCTGTTTCATCAAAAGTCTTAGGCGATCAACAGTCTCAAAGGCACACTGAAGGTCAATAAAAACACTTTCCGTTATTTATATCTTTCCTCCACAGACAAATTCACTTGAGTATTTCTCCCGAAAACCTGACTGGCCGCTGTAAATCAACTGATTATTTTCGGAGTACTAACGAATTTGTCCAGAAACCATAATTTTAAGTATTTTGTCCAAAAAGGAAGTAAATTAATTGGTCTATAATCAGCTGGTTGAGACTCAACTTTGGGTACTGGAGTTATCAGTTTTGAGTCCTGCGGGAATTACTCCCATAGTTAGGGATTTATTAACTAGGTATACTAAAGGATATCCCACTACATCAAAAATATCCTTCAGTAGTTTTATTGGTATATCTTCATCAGAAGTCGACTTGTTTTTAAAATCCATGATAACTTTACGAAGTTTGTTGAAGGAAATTGCTTTAATCCCCAGCAACTCTATCGTTGTGTACCTGAGTAATATCATTCACATATTTTCTCCACCACTTTCGATACTGCCTGATGTATCTTTTAAACTCTCTTCATAAAACTTATTAAAATTGTCCACTAATCTACCCTTATCATTTTAAAAAACTTTCTCCACTTGGGAATATTTTAGCTTTTTTTCTTTTTGAAGTCGGTATAAATTTGCTGAGGCAGCATTCGTTCTAAATGATTTGAATATTTTTAATTGATTTTATAGTATTACTGTTTAATCTACTGGTATTGTTTAATTTTGAAGTGTTTTTTTATTTGTTTTGGATTAATTTTGATTTGTATATTTAGGCCAATTATTACTCGAACATGCAATATTTTGCAACTTCTACTCGTTACGCTATAACGAATAAGCACAATAAAACATGGTGAGAATCACTTGTCCTGCCTATCAGCTATGTACACTAATATAGGGTAGTATTTATATTTTTAGCCACGACGTCAGTCTACGCCCGACATTAGATTTATATTTCTAATAACTTTAATTCACTCTGTAGAGATAGATACCTGAAAACTAGGACATTTACTCTCGCTCACACAATTTTGGCGCATAAAATCTAAGTGGGAGCCAGTGTACTTCATTTGTTTAAAGCCGTAAGTCAGAAAGCATTCTGTGTTCTTACTATCCAATTTATGAATAATCTTTTTTGGCGCTCTGTTTAAATGCATGATTCAACGGATTTCCATGCTTGAAAGTAGATATTTGTAAGAAAATTGAAACTCTATTTCTAGCTGAAATCTTTGGCCGTGTAATACGAAACGAAAATAAGTAAATGGCAGCAAAGTCCTTATTAGATTTCCTCGGAGTATCTTTGTGTACGTAATACCTCATATGCGATTTGAAGCTTTACCTCAAAACGTATATTCGGTATTTTTTATTCTCGGTGATATAAAAATATACACTATGTAGATATACTCGCATAAGGCGATTTTAAAAGTAGGAGAGCAAGGAATTGGTTTGAATTATAGGGCGGCTCTTTTTTATTTACATATTTATTTGGAACCGAAAATATCAGCGGTTCTAATACACCAAGACCGGCGACCGCCGTTTTGAAGACGTGTGAGAACCTCCTTCAACTATTCTGATCCGTTGTCTTGTTTAAGGAGACAACCCTATGCAGGGTCCGGGTCCTAGCGGTGGGGGGCGTTTTCGTATGGGGTTATTTTTCACGAATCAATGAGACACTACGAATACACGAATGCACTCACTACACAACTAGCGTTTCGCTAATCATGTAAGCCTCATCGGGAGACAAATAAGACTGGCTTTCAGTTTTAATCATTTCCTGATGATGCTGACATGATTAGCGAGACGCGCGTTGAGTAGTGCATTGGGGCGTAGTGTTCAAATGTTTTGACGTTTTGTAAAAGTGGCTTTCAGATAACAAAGGTATTGATTTGTGAGAAGTAGCTCTCATTCAGTAACGCCCTCGAGGACGAAGATATTTAAATGCACTTTCAAAACGTCAGTAGGTTTTGGTCGATAAAGGAGGTTCTCAGTTCGGATGTACGTTTGTCCGTGTGTATGTACGCCTCTGAACAACCTTAAATCAGTTGAATGCTACATCTAATATTCTACTCGATACGCCTTACGACAACCATATCGTATCAGCTGGAGCCGATTAAAGCTCAGGTGATGCCAACACGGTAGGTGAAAGGCGCGTTGAGAAAAACATTAGAACAGTTTTGGCGTGAAATTGCCCTTTCAACTCTTAAGCTGGCGCACTGGGACGAAATTTTGTAATATGGCTTACCGCTGTGTAATATAACATTTAGGCACAATTTTCTTATTATAGCTGTGGGGGCATTTTTCAATGGCTTATCCTGCAATGGCGTTTGAAAGGAATTTTTAAAAATTACCACATTCTTCGCCATTTTCTATGGAGTAACATTTAAATGTTTTAAAAAACCTTCGCCAATGTACTGATTATGGTTCATCGACAAAAATGCTTAGAACAGCTCTTATGGCGGAGAAGAGGATATTAAGTTTTTTTAATATTCATTTCAAAATTATTCAGAAATGAACTTAATTATTTGAAATTTATGTTCAGAGACTTAGTAGTAAAATGTATATTGGCTATAAATAGACCGTATTGCCAACGACGTGCAACAGTGGTGCCCCGTGATACTTTAACAAGCCATAACTTACCATGGGATCCACGCCAAACTTTAAGGGATGACTACTAAGGCCAAATGAAGGCATTTTGTGGAAAAAAATGTTTGATTGAAATTTGTGAAAGTCGTTTTCAAAAGTGCACTACCCACCCTGTAGGAAAGTGTTTGTAAAATATTTGCAGTGTTTTTTTTTCAGAACAATTAAGAAGATATAACGATACGTTTTTAATTTTATCAAGAAATTTTGATTTGTTATAAAGTTACACCATTTTGAAATTTTATTCTACACTGATTTTTAATTGATAAATCTTTGTTTTAGAAATTAAATGGATATAAATTGCAGTAGTTTAGAAAATGCAATGGTGCAAACGTTTGACAGAAACGCTGGACCTGCAGTCATTTTGGTATTGATTTATTATATTGTTCTTTTGAAGCAATTGCAGAAGGCATTGACGAATGTCCCTTTTTTATTGCATACGAATAACCAAACTTTTTTTAGATTTGACAATTTCGAATTCAGTTCGATAAGCCTGACTAATTTTATTTTTTAATCACTCCTTATGGAGTGCTTTATGGAAATTATAGTTATTTTTTGTGGAAGTGTTTGGATAAGGTCCTTATCAAACCACGGTGCGTAATGTATCTTGGTTGATATTTTCTTAGGTATATGTTTACTGAATATTTCATAAATTTTTTGATGACAAACATTAGTTGCCTTATTTACACATTCATAATTAATTAGGAATGGACAATCAGTTAGTAGTAAATCCTGGTAAAGATTTTGGATTTAATAAACTCTTGCCTAGAAAATTCTGTTTTTTCTAAAACGTAGGGACTAATAACGTCCCTAACAATATTGTCACTTTGTGTTGTAAAATTTCTATTGCAAAGCACCTAAATATTCTTTATGATCCTGGATAATCCAAAGTCCTTTTCATTGATTAGTGTTTATTTTAAGAGCCACATATATTACGCAGTTTCAAAAATCAATATAAATTTAACTCAAACTAGTTGACATAGACGCCAGCATCGCCAGTTATATTAATATTTTCGTCTTTAGGTCAAGGCGGTTTCCTAATTTTCTCGACAGTTAACTGAAATAAAAACAAATGTTTTGTTTCTTTATACTAGAATGTTTTTAATGTACATTTTTAAAATATTTGAAGTATTTTCGAAAAGACATTTTTTATAATCTATATAATCATATAAATTTATTATATTGGACAATTCTATTTGAGAAATTTTGTGAGCAGCTGATTTTTTACTTATATATTCCAAAATGCCTGTCGCTCCCCAGAATTTAAAAGTAAATTTTTTATACCATCCAAACATACTAATCCTTAGAGTAAAAAACCGCTGCCCAAGGAATCACTACTTCCACATCCAGATTTTGTATCCAAGCCTTATAGACACTAAATCCCAATGTAATATTTTACTCCCTTTAATAATAGGGTGGGGGTCGCAATGGGGGTGGTAGAGGGGGTGACCAATGCCAAATAAATATTAGAGTCCCTTGGTTCTCATGTACACACTAAATCCCAATTTAATTTTCTACTCCCTTTAATAATAGGGTGGGGGTGGCATGGGGGTGGTAGAGGGGGTAGAACGTCATTCTTGTATACACACTAAATCATATTTTAATTTCTTTTACTCCCTTTCATAAGAGTGTGGGGGTGGTATTGGGGGTGATGTGGGGGTGGTTGAGGCCAAAAAAAATTTTGAAGCCTTGACTTTTCGTACATAACCCTAAATTCCAATTTTATGAACTATTATCTGCTTGCTTTGCCTATTTACCCTTATTTATCTCATTTACCCCCGAATCCTTCAACGGAATTAGATCCAAATATAATCTAGTTGCAGATCCCGTTATACATAAGTGTATTCAATTCGATTAATACCCATGTTACAGTGTTAGTGTTATTATGAGTTTTTGTGGATATCGAGTAGCAAATGTGCTGCAAGTTCTTGATATTATACTTTAAATGAGGATAATTGAAACTGGTCAGTGTTAAAGCACAGGTCCGTGCGCACTGAACTTGATATTTTGTCCTATATATTTAGCAATAGTATCGAGATTCGAATTGTAGTTGAAACTGTGTAGGCGAGTCCGAGACTGGTAATGTAATCAGCCTGAATGAACCATCTACGACTGCACTGGTTTAAAGGTAATAAAACGGACAGGCCTACTAGCACAAAAAAAACTCGTAAATCGTTTCTTATCCGTCAACGTGGAAGTCTAACAACGTGCTGTCTATGTGCCAGTGCAGTGCATAAATACCTATTATAATATCAAGCGTAGGAGTTTAGTTAGTTACTGTTCATATTTATAAATATTTACTACTGTATAAAAGGTAAAATATTTTAATTATTTACTAATTTACCATGGCTTTCTGAAGACCATTTGAAACAGAGGATAATATAATAACTCCCGAAAATCCCGAAATAGTTGAACCGGTTATTGTCGAAAAAGCCGAGTTAAATTTAGTGTTTAAAAACCAGGATTTACACGTACAAAGTCAACGTATTATTTTAAATATACACGAATGTTTGAAAAGCGAAAATCCTTAACAATGTTAGAAAGAAATAATACGACGTATTAACGAATTAACTAAAATATCAAAATCAACAATTTATCGTGTAATACAAGAAGGCGATGTTATAGATCACAGCGCAAAGAGGAAACGGAAAAATACGAAATTAAAAAATATTGATGATGTCACTAGAGATGTAATACGGCGTATAATTTATAATATGTATGAAGAAAATATAGTTCCTACGTTAAAAATGATTCAAGAAGAATTGAGCGATTATCCTGATTATAATTATAGGTCTTTAGATATACTACGAAATGTCTTATTAGAATGCGGTTTTAAACATAAAAAACTTGACAGTCGTATGGTAATTATGGAATCGCGACGTATAGTTTCCTTCGAGTAGATTATTTGGAAAAAATTAGAGAATATCGTAAACTAAACAGCCATATAGTGTATCTAGACGAGACGTGATTTGACACGCATGATGTTCAGTATGGTTGGGTAGATAGTTCGCACAATTGTGTTTTAAATACTCCGTGTTCTAGAGGAAAACGCGTTATCATAGTTCATGCGGGAAGTGAAAATGGGTTTGTACCCAATGCGTTGCTCTTGTCGGCCAAAAAAATATCGCAGCCTTCTGCAGACTATCACGAAGACATGACAGCCGATCTATTCGAAAAATGGTTTTCTCAACAGCTTCTACCAAATATTCCGCCAAATTCGGTAATTGTATTAGATAATGCTTCTTATCACTCGCGTATATTAAATGAAATATCAAATAACAGCACAAAAAAGGAAGACATTTTAAAATTCATGAGAAAAAAAAATGGAAATTCCTGTAAAAGTTCCAATAAAACGCGAATTACTGAAAAGAATAAAAGAAGAGAATTTCAAAAAGGAATATGTTATTCATAACTTATCCAATATACACGGTCATACACTTTTGCGGTTACCTCCATACTATTGGGTATTTAATCCTATCGAGATGGTTTGGGGAACACTAAAAGTACGTTTACGAAAATGTAATAACTCTCCAACGTTAAGCGCGATAGTAGTTGATCATATAAGAGAAGTAATAAATGATATTGACAATAATATGATTTATGGAAAAATTGCGTTAGGCATGTAATTGGAGAAAAAAATCGATATCCAACGCTACCCCCTAGTGCGCCGATTTTAATTCAACTGGATAACGATTCCTCCTTCGAAAGTGGAGATTCGGACGCGTCAATTAACATTTAACTTTTATTCATTTTTTCATTTACTTTTTTTATTGTTACATTTCGTGGAATATATTTTATTTAGTTGACAAGAAATTTTAATTTAAGTTACTTCATTCTAGAGAAATATTTTAATTTTGTTTTTATTTATGTTTTATATAAGTATACAAATATTTATTTTTGTTTTCATATAATAATTCTTTGCTTTGTTCAAGAAACTTACGTTTTTATTTTAGAAGAAACTTAAATTTTTATTTTATTTTTGACTAAAATCGTTGCCCCTCGTTAATCTAACCTGTCCCATCCTCTCCTGGCAAGATATGTTCATACTTTCTCGTTGGTCCTTGCTGAGCAATAACATATTTCAATATAATATGGGTTAACTTTAAAACTAAAACCAATAAATTTAAATATTTAGACTTTATATGTAAAACTGATATAATACTTCAAAAATATGTTATTGGCGAAATGAACCTAATAAACAAAAAATAATAAAAATTAATGTAATTTTAACATTTTATTATGACAATCATTTCTATTTATCTCCGCCCATATACAATAAAGAGATTCCGACTGTTTTTGCCGGCTTTTAGTTTTTATACAGTTTCAATTCCGGTCGTATATACCAAATTTCAAGTCAATATCATAAACGGTTCCAGAGTAAACATGCGCACAAAAAAAGTTACAGAAATTTCATATTGTAACTGTTGCTAGTCTGTATCATAACAAACAGCCTCAACAGATTTTTTTTGGACCGACACACACCGAGATATACTCATCTATATTTAGATAGAACGACCACAATCCGAGTTTTCACAAAATGATCGGTAACTTGCGTAGCGGGGGTTGCTAGAGATAGAAAATGTCCATTTCGTATAGTATTCGATGTAACTAACTTGTTAAAAAAAATTGACTCTGGAAACAGTTCCTTATTCACTAAAATTTGATGCTTGTCTGATTCCACTAAAATACCTAAACCTTAAATTATTAATAATATTAATGAGGAAAGTATATTTATTACAGACCTTCATATACAAATAAATATTAAAAAAAATGTTGACACGGTCACCTGAAGATGAAGACTTCCTAATAAATGCTAATGTCGTTGATCATTTTTCAGACCTTATCTACCAACGTCGGATCAGAGCCATATACAGGGTGTTCCAGCTCTATTTAGACAAGCATTATCTCGGAAACGGTTAGATATAGAAAAAAATGTTTAATATAGTAAAGTTATTCCGTTTAAAAAGATGCATTTAACCACTTTATTTTCAAATGTGCAAGGCGCCTCAAAAAGACGGCAGGTTATGCACCTTTACTGTTTCAAATGGAACACTCTGTATATTTTTGCATTTTTGGATTCCCCTTTTATTTCCGAACAAATTTTATTAACCATGTCCTATACTATCATTTACCATTGTTGCAATATTTGCAGTTACATTTTTTATTAACGTAATTATAAGGAATACTACAATACAAACAACAGTAAATATTATAATTATTAGAAAAGATTCTCAAATTGTCGCTCATATTCTATTTGGCACAACTCATACCTCCTTAAAAGTTCTCGTGTACAAGAACTCCTTATGACTAATACTTGTCTAAATAGAGCTGGAACACACTGTATAAATGATTTAAATGGTGCATGATGTTTCTTAACCTGGCTTTATGGTGATAACTAGATCCAAAGTCAGTTGCTTGTTCCTTTGCTTGACCACTCATTCTAGGTATTAACTAGCATTCCTATCGAGTAGAGTAAAATTCTTTTATGCGTACAATTCGTATATGACTAAGGGAAATTAATCACAACAAAACATTAATTTATCACAGTGCATGGTAGTGCAATACATCAATTGACTAATTTTAAAATGATGAAATGTCGAGACAAAAATATTTAATTTCTATTTTAATTTAGTTATGTAACGGAAAAAGTACATCATTTGAGGTGTCTTTCTTTTCGGGGATTTATTGAATGTAGGTCAATACGTATATTTATAGAGACATAATCAACTACAAATATAGAAAAGTAACGGCAGCTACTAGAAAAAAAAATGGACTGTATTTTCTAAAATGAAAAATGGCGAGTTCGTAAAGCCATATATTTTACAATTCCTCTGGTCCTGTTCGTGTCAGTTATTGATGAATACACTCCAGTTTATTACCTCCATAAATTCATCAACCATGCAATCAGATAGAGATTTGTTGTTGCATATTCAGATTAGAGATATGCCTGTTTTTGCTTGATTAATATAGTTTGCTCGTCCGTGTAAATATTGGTGTATAAATTATATCTTTCATGCTAAACTATTTGCAACAAAATCAATATCCATTTTGTATGTTATAGAAATCTTATAAAAGTATTAAAAAAGCATGAATTCCTCAGTGCCATGTTTAGCTCTATTATATTAGCATACCAAGTTTTTTAGAACTGGCAGTGAAAAAATATGCAGTATATAAACTAGAATAGATGACGTGTCAAAATGTTTAAGTTGGATGAATATAGAGAACTTTTTAAAGTATAACGTTTTAACTTTCATAAATAAAATTAACAAACCTAGTTTCAGATTGCACAATTTTTTTTTAAACAAAATTACATGACTATAATACCCGAGGAAAGGGAAATTTTGTAAATAAAGGGGCAAATAGTGCATCAATGCATAGCATAGCTCAATTTCTTCTAAAGGAGTTGTGCGTATAATCGATTGAATACCGACTTACGTAGAACTGATTTAAATACTTTCAAAAGACTATTAAAAGATACTATTATGTGAATTATATACAGGGTGTCAGGAAAGTAAGGAGACCCCGCCTAACTACAGTTCGATTAAACCAAACATACCTTAGTCCAAAAGTGCTTCCTTAATGAGTTATAGGGGAAGCATTTTTTAAAAATTTCGGAAAAATAATGACTATTCAAGCTGAAAATTGGTATACATATAATGAAAAAGTCTAGTGGATTAAGGTCTGGGCTTCGTTGTGGTCATAAATTATCATATCCACATCCAATCCACCGATTCGGAAATTGTTTATTTAAATAGTTTCGCACATATAGTTCGTTATGAACAGGGGAGACATCGTACATAAGCCATAGATTCCTCCGCAGATCTCTTCTAGCAAGGTTGGCAAAACGTTTTCTAAAAAATTTAAACACGACTCGCCATTTAAACGAGAAGAAATTTCATAAGGTCCTAATAAGTAATCACCAACAATACCCCACCAAGCATTAATAGAAAATTCGTGTTGAAAATGTTTGGCTCGTGTTATATGGGGATTTTCTTCACTTCATGTGTGGAAATTCTGCATATTAATGATACCACGGGGGGTAAAAGTTGCTTCATCAGTGAAGAGCACAGGGCTAAAAAAAGTTGAGTCATTATTTTATTTTTTACGTAACCACCTGCAAAAGTGCAATCTAAGTGGTAAACGAGGTGGTAAATCATTCGGCAGCAACTCCTGTACTTTAGTATGGTGATACGGATAGAGTAACTGGGTCCAAAGAATATTATGAACGCTTGTCCGTGGTACACCAGTAGCTGCAGAAAACGCAAACACCGTACACTAAGCTCAGGATTTTCTGCTACTCGCTCTAACATTTCTTCATCCTCTTCAACGGTTCAAGCAGTTGATCGTGCTGCATGGTACCTCACTTGAAAACCTCCATATTCTTTTTGGCGTTGAAACAGAATTGGAAACAGTTTTCTGTTAGGTTGGCGACGATTTTGATACAATTACTCTACCTTCTTGCTGCAGCTCCTCCATTAAATTGCATTTGATAATAAACCGCAATCATATCCGTCATTTCAGAGTTTGAAAATAAATTGTGTTGCGGCATCTTCTCAAAATGTGATAAAATATCAAACAAACTATTACAAAGCAGAAAAACAAAATCTCAAATGCCTTAGTACTGCAACAATTATCACCAATCTGGTTGAATAATGTCAATTTGACAAACGCTAGCTTGATCAAATATCAATTTTCATGATAGCTATTGGCATGTGCTGAAATATTTAAGTGCGATTGTATTGAAAATGGTGCATTTTATCGACATGAAACAAGTAGACCTTATTTTCATCAAATTAGTTTTTGTATCATAATATGAAGTCATTCGGACCCAAAATATTAGTAATAAAAAGTTATGATAAAAAATATGTAAAAAAATATGCCGACAGCGCCATCTATAATATGCAGAAATACTTATACCATAATATTCGGACTTGATACGTGTACCAATTTTCTGCTTGATTAGTCATAATTTTTCCGAAATATGCCCATTATGCAATTAAAAAAAATGTTTTAAGGCCCTATAACTCCTTAAGAGTTGTTCGTAGTGTATGAGTCATCCATGCTTCCAATTTTAATTGTAAATGACTTCACGTCAATAAAATGACGCAGCCTAATATACGGTGTGCTTGGAAAGAGAGAGATAGAGATGTAATAGAATATGACATTGGACAAATTTATTATACCTAATCTTTAAATTTCTCTGTACATTTGAGGACATTAGGGCTAATTTTATTTTAGTTCTACAAAAGGGAAAATGTTTATTTTAATAATACCTATGTGGGATGATAAGAATTACTTTTGCAAATCGAAAATAGAAGAAAAAAAATATTTTTTTTATATATACTGTTTTTTGTCTCGTCATCCCACATTGTAACATGTTTTTTAGTGAAAACCGTTTTTTAAAATAATGATTTATATGAGAGTAAATTGAACCGTATTTCCAGCTTATATCCGGAGCATTCTGAAGTCATTGTCCGGAGCGCTCTTAGGGAAGCACTTCTGGACTAAGCAGGCATGTTTGGTTTAAACGGCTCCATTCAACCTCAGAAAGCTATAGTCAAGCTGGGTCCCTTTATTTTCCGGACACGCTGTACTATATATTTTCTTTTACTTTTTTTTAATACGTTTTTATTTTTGTTTTGTGTATATATGGATTCTAATGTAAAACAGATATTATATTATGTATTTTTGATTGTATAGCCAGGGGCTAAATAAACGTATTATCTATCTATCTAGATATATGGCAAACGTCAAAGTATGAAATATTTTATTCATGTTTTATTTAAAAAAGTATTGTATAAAAGTTTAGAGGAAATAATATAAGAAGTTATATCACTGCAAAGTATGTAAAAGAGAACGAGAATTTCTAAAATAATACTTCCCCCCCGGAAGATAATAAACCTTGCACCTTTACGGAATTATTAAGTTACTTGCTGCATGTAAAATAAAGTTTTCTAATAATATCGAACAGCAGAAAACTGAAAATAGGAAAACCATGCTAACATTGCTAACAAAAATTGAGAGTATTATAAACAAATTAGAAAAGGATCAACTTATATAAAGAATTATACATAAAGGCTTTCCTCAAAAGTTTATTCTCTTCCAGTTCCAATGGCTATTTTGACGCTATCCATTAAAAAGGGGTTGCATTAATCCCATATAAAATAGCAAGCCCCTGCACAATATACAGGAATTTCTTTGACGCATTTGCTATTATATTGTGGAAAAAACTGAAATATAGTTCACATGACAATAAAACCATTAGTTTCTGTGTTATGGTGTCATTGGGATTAAGTGCACAGTAAGTATTTTTTTATTTTTATTTTTCAAATTGGTCTCGACAATCTACAACACACGACCGCAACTTTCAAATGTTAATTTTAAATTGTCTTCCTGCATAACATTAAAAAATTAACCGTGATAGCGAGCCATGTGAATCGTAAAATACATAATAAATATTAATATGCGTTAGACAGTAAAACCTAGTTTATATAACATCTATAATTTACAAGGGAGCTTACAGTTTGGTCCATTTAATAGAATTTAATTCTGCATGGAACTAAAATGTACTTGAAATTACACGCAGCTCAAATCCAAGAGGCGTGCATAATCTACCATTAGCCCAGTCAATTCGCTAGCAGATATTTTAGATAAACAGCATTTTCTATTTATCGGTTTTACGGATGTTATTAATGATTCCTCTTCCAACTCTTGACGGGATATAATTAAAAGTAGAAGTACGCTAACGACTGTAGATTGTAATTTAATAATTGACCAATATAAAATATTTTTTAAAGAATTTTAATGTATTTCGGTTTACTACGAGTATTATAAAATTTCAACTAAAATACAATTTTGTTCAAAATATTTGATAGAATATTGATAATTTTCTAAACAATTCATCCATGTAATAACTATCATCAGTGAATAAGACTGATGGAATATGCATATTCCTTAAAAATTCATATGAAGATTTCGGGGTACAAGCACTTCAAAATCAAGATAACTCATTCTGATAACAAATGTTGATATAAGTAATCTAAAGAGTATTACTTAAGGCACTAATGTTCACTTGTTGGATTACTTTTTATTTTGAAAAACTTCAAAAATGTCAAGATGGCGAATGAAGACTTTCTAAAATTATGTTTTAAAATGGTTATTCTTAGTTTTAAAAAAATATGAAATTTGCTGATCCTATTTTTGGCATGTATCCTCAGAAAATATGAGCGACTTCAACTCAGTTATTGGTAGTTTTGAAAATATGTTTGTAGATTGTATTTTTTGCAAGGCGGGTTATTATAATGTGCTATTTAAACAAAAGTGTATGATTGGTGTGGTGCAATAGTCTAGAGCACTGTATAGTCGGGTGTATATTTACTGGGCAGTAAAAAATGCAACAAAAACTTTACGAGCTAATTATTGATAATCTAATAATAATAACATAATAATACAAACAACGTCTAAATCTGAATGCTAGGAACATGATTACAGCGATCAATACATATGCTGTCCCTAGTGTGGCTTACTCATTCGGAATACTAAAGTACTCGAATACAGACCTGGAAGATCTAGACAGAATGACGAGAACTACACTTACAAAGTTTCGAATACATCATCCAAAGAGCGGAGTTGAAAGACTATGCATGCCAAGAACACAAGGAGGCAGGGGATTAAGCAGCGTTCAGAAGATGTGCCGAACACAAGAGAAGAAAATGCGGCTCTATTCTACAACTCAGACAGGATTCTTATTCGGAAAATAGTGACAAGTGACAACAGACATACACCGTTAAACCTGAAAGATCGACAACACGATATAATTATCCGAACGAACGGGGATATTCAAACAGCATGGCAGGACAAGGTACTCCACGGAAAGTATCTCATTGCCTTAAACAATCCAGAGATCGATAAGGAGACCTCGCTCCTATGGCTTAAGGAAGGAATGCTACACCCAGAAACCGAAGGATTGCATTATCGTGAGAAGTACATTCTTAAAGTCTCAGGCGTGAACGATGTGTGTAGAAAGCGTAAGGCAGCTGGTGAAACTATCGAACATGTCACTAGACGCTGCCCTGTTTTGGCTACGGGATCTATTTGGGAAGACGAAAGACGAGGTGGCGAAAATTATCCATAGAGAATTAGCACTTAACTCAGGACTCATTGCTAATCCACCTCTCTTCTATAAATACACACCAAGCTGTTTTAGAAGACGAGGAAACATTGTTGTACTGGGATAGATCAATCCAGTCTGATAGAACTTTGGATCACAACCGCCCTGACATACTGGTGATCAAAAAGAAAGACAAGAAGGCCACTATTATTGATATTGGATGTCCCCTAATCAGCAACCTACAGAAAACGGAGATGGAAGAGAGAAGCGAATACCAAAATTTGGCTGTAGAACTTAAACGCATGTGGAGATTACAGGAGGTTCGAATTATCCCGTCATAATATCGGCTACAGGCGCGGCGACGAAGAAGTTCTTGAAATATTTGGAGCAACTTAATCTACTTAGAGGCCTCGCAAAGATTATCCAGAGGACAGTGATTCTCCAGACATACTATATTACCAGAAAGTTCTTAAACGATGTAGGATAGGCATTCAAAACATCCACCGGATTAATGGGACATGATCATCTTCGTTAACCAAGCCGAACCCCAACAGCAATGAGCCCGGAAGAGGCCCGGGCCCCCACAGAGCCGAACCCCAACGGCGCACGCGAGGGTTCGGTGAATATTTTCCGGTTTCGGCCGAGAAAGTGTACCGCTTAAATCAATAATGATAATAATATAATGTTTATTTGACCATTTAGTGTGTACATTTTCATATATACAATTATATGAAGAAATAAAAAAAGGCAAATAAATAGGAGAAATCCACAAAAAGTGAAAAATAAATAGCCTGGCTGGGCTTGGCATAATTCAAATGGCTATTTATTTTTCAGTTGCAGCAGTCACTGGACCGCTAGATGGCGCCTGCTGACTATTTTGCGTATCGCTATCCTGAGGATATCGAGATGTACCAAATGGTCGAAGGATCCTCGTGTCGGTTGTCACATGCCTACCTTGAACTTCTAAACCTTTCATATGGCAATTGTACTCCCATACCCAAGCTATTATTCCATATCGTAGTTGGGATTCTTCAAAAGTATAGTACAATGTATGCAATTGCTTGATATCTAGGATTTGCCTAAAATATTTAAATTTGGCAAGTAGGCTTCTGCCTCTCCGCCTTAATTTATTGATATATTTATCCCATTTTAAATGACAATCTACAGTGATGCACAAATACTTAATTTCATTAACTGGCTTGATTTCAAAGTTTTCTTCAATTTTAAGTGAAGGGAACGTATCTGTGTTGTTGATTGAAAACGGCACGTATTTGGTTTTAGTAGTATTTATTGTTAGGATTTTTTAATCGATCCAATCTCCCTGAAATCATTTTCAGCTTTTTTCAATACAGCCTCCCAAGCAATATCCGTGTACAGTAGAGCCGTATCATTCGCAATGCTAATAATTATCTGGCCTATGTAACTTTGCTGAAACAAATTATTCAAATAAATATTGTACAGTAAGGGCCCAAGTAGTGTTCCTTGCGGCACTCCGTATTCAACTTCTCTTATTTTACTAAGGCTTTTATGTATTATTACTAGTCGGGTCCATTCAGATAATTCGTTAACGCTAACTGTGTTATTGATTCGTAATGAAACACTTGCTTGAAATGGTATTAATAAATCACTAAAGTTGCTGGGTTATAACGGGTTTTGAATAGAAGCCATCGGGAGAGTCCCGCTTAAAGCAAAGAAGACTGGTAAGGTGCTAATTGACGCTCAAAGCGTTCCAGAACAAATTAAATTAGTTTTCGTTGTTCAGTTTTGGGGATTGATGTAAGGGCCACTTAAAAAAAACTGTGTTAATGTGAGCCTATTTCTGAGACTAAATTATTTTTTAGTCTGATTATGTACATTAAAAACGAGACTTAATTAGATTCGCTCAGCTACAATACAGCGAAATTCAATTTTGTTTTTAAAGCCCGACGGGTGGGCTTCCCCTTTAAAATACTGGCAGCCGATTTTTTTGCATAATTAACGCGTTTTAGTTACTTGCCGGAGAGAGACCAGACGTTGAATAGATCTAGTACAAATTGAGTGGCTTAAAAAAGCTCTTATGGAATTTGAAAAAAATTGTCGGTGTTGCACATTACATTTTTATTTATCATTATGAATGACGACAGATCGATAGTGCAAGGGCACAGGGGCAGACTTGTAGGCTTCGTGGGACTTTGTTTAAAAAGCCTTCCAGTCTTTTAACGCGTGAACTTCTTTTACATAAAAAGTTTAAGCAGTAAAAATGGTTTATTCTCTTGTTAATAAATAAATAACACCACAGGTAATTACGACCCCCCTTTATCCCGGAAGAACCTGTTAAAACAGTAAAGAAAATTGGTTTATTAAAATTGTAAATTTATCAATAGTCATCAATTGTTATAATTTCTAAATTTATTACAAATATGACCATTATCCTTCTTTTTCTAAATCATTGTATTATTTCAACAAACATGTGTTTATACTTTTTTTTAGTAATTTACGACGGGCTTTGTCAGTTTTAACTATTGTATTATTTCTAGCTTTATATGTCTTGTTACCATGATCTGGGCATTAGTTCAATAGTTACGTAAAAACGGCCCATAAGAACACTTTACACTTTAGTAGAGAACTAATTAAAGCAAGTGTCTGGTCGATAGCCGAGTGGGTTAAGGCGCGAGGTGGCAATCGCGATTAATCACACGGACATCGCACCACCGGGTTCGAATCCTGGCTCCGGCACTGGCACTGCTGGAGGAAATGGTTGTATGTCCGCGTTTTTTTCAATGTATATCCCCCATCCGCACAAGCTCTGGCTTCTGGAATTGGGGGTTGTCTAATTTCTGTGATGTTATTTATTGTTATTTATTTATTAAGTAACATGTCTTGCAGTTGATATTTAGAATTATTGAATTTCAGGACAGGATTTGTAGCAGTCTAGAGAAAAAAAAATCCATTCTTGAGTCTACTATTTTTGCGACGTATGAATCGATTATCAAGGCAAGTCTAGAATGATTTTGTGATGGCAGTTTAAACGTAAGTGGCCATTATAGACATAATTCAAACACAACAATACTGAAATACATGTGTGTGGCATACCTTTCTAAGCTTTAAAATTATTTCAAAACTATTTAAAAATTAAATTTAATAACATATCCTTCCACAATGGTGTAATATAAAAAATATATATCCTACTTTTATGTAGTATGCAACAAATTTATTTGATTTATAAGCCAAACTTACGTTCGACAACGTACGTTTGATATATTATGAAAAACTTTCAAACTCCATATAATATTTTACAGGAATGTGCCTAAATAAAAATAAAGAAATCTGTTCAACACAGAACTTATATGTCACGTATATTTTTTAAACTTTCCACTTTCCGCCCTCAGGTCATTTGTCAGCTATCTCAACAATCTCCTTTGTAATAAAAAAATACAATATTCGCAGCGGATGGTGTGCGTTGCAACACAATGTGACCCGTGAGGGTATTTTTGACCCGGGAAACATTAGTTTCTTACACCGTTTTCACTTTATGTGGTATCGAGAATTTTACCCGAAATACATGACATTTTTGTATTTCTTTAAAGTTTATACGAGTCTTCCACGTATTAGAATAAATTCAGAAATTATGTACTAGATTGTTGTAACTACGGCATTGGCTATGACATTTACAAAAAGTATGAAAGTACATATATTTTTAATCTGTCTGAATTCAACTATGTCTTATATGTAGTAGTGGGAGGTCTAAACAGAGTATTTCATGAGGAACTGTACATAAATCCAGGGGCGGTAGAGGATCACTTGGGTATTCAGGAACGACCATTGAAATCTTCCTGTCGCTCTTAATTTCTGAGATACAGGGTGATAAAGTCCGTTAAGCCCATTATTAACTGAAATATTCATGGCAAATTTTGAAAACAATAATCTTCTTAAATACATAAATTTTTGGGTAAGATATGTTGACGATGTGTTGTATATGAATCGGTACTGAGAGACAATTGTCACATTTCATCCATTTTATTAACTCCAACAACAAAATTCAATTTACAATTGAAATGGAAAAGAACGGTCAATAGACTTTTTAGATATTACGCTGGCAGGTAAAGAACATGGGCTAGAACTTGATATTTACAGAAAGCCAACTTTTACTGACACTCTTACACATGCAAATTGTAATAAATCTTGGAAGATAAAAATGTCACCGTTTCATAGTTATATACACAGACTATTATCTCTAAACTTAAATAGGGTTAACTTTGAAAAAGAAGTTAGAATTCTTAAAACGTTAGCAAAAACATTGGCTAAGATGAGTTACTTATTGACAAATTAATAAAAAATAAACAGAGAAAATGATTACAAAAACATTTTTATAACGCGCCAAATATAGAAAACAAAAAGTGGCATAGTATAAATTATGTAAATAAGGTTAGCAACTCAATATGTAATAGGTTAAATAAATTAAGTATTAATGCAATATCAATGAATAGAAATAATTTAGGTCGCTTGTTGGTTAATAATAAAGAAAGTACAGAAGATATTAAACAATCGGGGGTATATGAAATAAAGTGTGACGACTGTGATGCCGTATATATAAGTCATAGTGGCCGTAGCATAGATGTGAGGTTAAGAGAACACAACAGTCTATTTTATATAATAAAAAATCAACTGGTCTCGCCGAACATTGCATTGAGCAAAATCACGTTTTTAAGGGTAGTAGTGTTAAACTTTTGCATAATGCAAACAAAGGAGAAAAATCCTGATGCTTGAAATTTTAGAAATTAAGAAGGCCCTAAGAAACCATAAAAACATTACAAATACACAAACAGAATTTATGAACAATCCTGTACTAGACACGGTAATAAAATTAAAATTTAGTTCGTAGTTCCGGCCTGTATTGTCAAATTTTAAGAAATAGCAATTCAGGTTATTATCCCCCTCTAGGTGGGTAGAGGATTTGTAAGATATATACTGTGAACTACCACTTTCAGGTCAGTTTTTAAGACTCTTTGATAATCGTCGCAAGGCCGAAACATATGTCAGAGAAATCTGAAAAAAACTAATGAAACAATAAACCAAGTGCGTATTGTAACTATTCTTTTGAATATTTATAATTATTATATTGAATATGTTTCATCAAGAACCTACCGCAGATTCCATCCAATTAACTATATTAATTGTCCAAATAAATAAAAATGATCAATTTAATTAAATTCTGTAAATAATGTTCAATATGGAAAAAAAAATTAAAACCACAGTTTTTTTTTATTCCAAAGAAAGTGTAGCGTATAAATAAGTAGGTACATTTTAAAATAGGAATTATTAAACAGTTTTCTTTTTATTATAATTATAGTAGGCCTAGATAGTTTGACATTTCTATGTTTGTTGTCATAAACGAACTAGTGTACTTTTAATGGTTAACTTAGTCAGCAAATAAATATGCCTTATAATTTTACTGATATTTATCGCTATGCAAAGGAGCACGGCAGGTTTCCATTATCAAAAGTGGAACGAAATATTGTTCAAAACGTTGAGGGGCAAGAAAATATCATTAACACCGTTCAAGAAGACCTTGAAGTAAGTCCCCGACAAATAAGTGCCCAATTAGAAGTTTCTCATGTGCGTGTTTGGAGGACTCTAAATAAAGAAAGATTCCATCCATATCATATTCAGCAAGCGCAAAGGCTTCAACAGGTTGGCAATGTAAATAGGTTAGAATTTTGTCTCTGGATTATTAATCACAGACCGAGTACATATCGAACTTTATTCACAGACGAGGTAGAATTTACACGAGATGGCGTATTTAATTCAAGAAATTCGCATAAATGGGTCGAAGACAATCCTTATGCTATAAGAGAAGCCCATTCTCAACATAAGTTCTCGGTAAATGTTTGGTGTGGTATGGTGTAGTCTATGGTATGGTTAATAGCAACCTAATATTACTTGCCCCACATATTTTTTCGGCAAGGCTAACTACAAAGGTGTATTTAGATTTCTTACAAAAGGAGGACATATAAGAGGACAATACTTCCAGCGTGACGGAGCTCCTCCTTATTTTGGTATTGAGGTTAGAAAGCATTTGGATAATGAGTATCCAAACAGATGGATTGGATGTGGAGGACCTCATCCTTGGCCGGATAGATCACCAGATTTCAACCCCGTCGATTATTTTCTATGGGGATATCTAAAAACTGAAATAGTAGAGAACAGTTCTAAAAATAGCCATTTACACCGTAAGACAACAGATTATCCACTGTATTATCAGAAATTGGCGTATATGCCCATGATGTTTACCTTAAAAGAACAGTTAGAGGATTTTTTTGCTAAGAAATACGAATGTTTTTCCGATTTCCATGTCAACTGAATGACACTCCTAAGCTTAGAATATCTAGATTTGTCCCAGTTAAGGATACGGGGTCCTACAGTTTACAGTTGCATTCGAACCACCTTTTGAGGATAATTTATAATAGAAAATTACTTCGTAATAGGTGGAGCTCGATCCTACTTCGCTAGGTACAAAGGGACAGTTAGACGTGCTAAACACTGAGCTAAATCGAAAAGAACACCAGAGTAATGTATTTTCTGACTTTTCGGAAACGAAATATTAATGATATTTTAAGTCTCTATCTAATTAGAGTATTTGCCAAAAACAAATGAGAAATCTGGGATACCTGACGTGCCAGTTGAAACTTGTCTTAATTTCTTTACGATAATAATAATACAGAAACAAGCGAGTTTCAGTTGAATTTGTTTTTATTGTAACTTTGATAATGATATAAAAAATAAATTGGCTAAGACTGCGTGACATTTATATTAACTACGCATTTGTAAAAAAATTATATTATCGTTTGGTTGAACAACCTGTCACATACAAAGGAATGTCTCGAATCTTCTATTTTTACGCATGAATTCACTCAATAAAAATAAATTCTATTTTTATTACACGATAACTTTTTCTGTTTTAATGATCTTACCTTAAAAATGATTTTTCGGTATAAATCAATTTTCGTTCAAACTCTGGTTATATAATAATAAGTAAATTATATTCAAGCTATTGATATTTAGTTATTTCAATACAGTAGTTTTCTTAATTGGTATTTTATTTTATATTACTGCCTGAAAGTAGCTAAACACCGCAAATCACAGGCAGTTAGTCAGAAATGTTAGAGTATCTTGTCGAGAAACGCCAAAGGACCTAAAGTCAGGTCAAATAAACGAGGTCCCAGATATTACGAATCTTTATAGTGACAGTGGAGTAAAACACTAAAAAGCACAAGTAAAAACAAAGACAAGTTCAAAGTAAAAATCTTACATAATACAGCCACGGACAAAATTGTCTAATATTTTAAATTTTCCCAACTCTTTTGTATTTATAAATTTTAATGAAAGAAATGCATTACACAAGAAAGAAATAGTTTATTTCACACATTTTGAGTAAGTTTTCATTAGCAGAAAATACAAAAAAAAATTAATGCAAAATGTTATGAAAATGAATACTAATTAGTTTCAACTTAAATGCTACCACGTTAAGCAAATTAGTCTTTTGATTTGAATAATAGGGCGTGGTTAATAACGAGTATTCCCACTTCGAGCTCTAATGGTTGTTTGCATCCTTCTTGACATACTACTAATTATATTTTGAATGTATTCTTGAAGAATTGCATTCCATTCAAATTGTGCTGCAATTCGAAGTTCTTCTAGGGTATTTTGAACAGGATTTCTTTGTCGTATACGACGTTTTAGCTGGTCCCACATATGTTCTATGGGATTCAAGTCTGGACTATACGGTGGCCAGTCTTTGAATCTGGACTGCATCAAGGTACTTAGTCACTGTGCCAGCTGCGTGGGGTCGAGCGTTATCGTACATAAATACGAACCTATCGTATCCAATGTGGCCCGCATATGGCGAAACATGATCTTGGAGAATGTTTTCGATATACCAGTCACTAGTCATTTATCCAACGATTCTACGAGTTCGGTGCGCCCTTCCCAACTAATACCTCCTCAAAGTATTATGCCGCCACCTCTAAAACTAACAGTTTGTAAGAGATTGCAACTAGTGTGTCGTTCCTCAACTCTTCTATGGACATGATTTCATCCATCTGGCTTCCATAACTGTATTCTAGTCTCATCAGTGAATAGAAAATTTTTGTAATTCTCGATATTCCACTGTTATGTGTTCTGACAAATTGTAATCGACGAGTTTTGTGATTTTGGAAAAGGCGTGGAACTTTGGCAGGCCGTCTTGGCTTTAAACCTACCTCTCTTAATCTTCGTCTAACCGTTTTCGAACTAACATTCACTTGTCTTACATTTAATAACTCATTTTTGAGATGTGTGGATGTCAGTGTGCGATTTCGGGTAGAATTAAGGATAAGAAAACGGTCATCAATTGCTGTTGCGCACCTTTTGCGCCCTTGGCCGGGTCTTCGAAGAAAATTTCCAGTCTCTTGATACCTTTTTAAAATATTCGATACTGTAGATCTCTCCTAAGACGTCGTGCGATATCTTTTTATCTATACCCTTCCTCATATAGAGTTACAATTTGTGCCGCTTCAGCTTCACTGCAGTATCTATTTGGTGGCATATTTTTTCTTAAATAGAGGTAAGAACAAATAAAAATCACTAACACATTAATTCGCTACAAATAACTCAATTCACTATAGTTCTTGAAATATGTAAAAAATTGAATATATTCATCTACTAGATGAATAACATCAGCAGATATATAAATTTACAACGACGATTTGAAACCATATTCAAGTAAAAGTGATAACAAAAAATATTCGATAATTTTGTCCATAAGTATATAAGTATTAAGAGCGCTCCGGATATAAGCCAGAAAGACCATTCAATTTACTCTCATATAAATCATTATTTTAAAAAACGGCTTTCACTAAAAGACATTAAAAACATGTTACAATGTGGGACGATGAGAGAAAAAGAAGTATATATAAAAAAAATATTTTTTTTCTTCTATTTTCGATTTACAAAAATAATTCTTATCGTCCCACATAGGTATTATTAAAATAAACATTTCCCCTTTTGTAGAACTAAAATAAAATTAGCCCTAATGTCCTCAAATGCACCGAGAAATTTAAAGATTAGGTATAATAAATTTGTCCAATGTCATATTCCATTACATCTCTATTTCTCTCTTTCCAAGCACACCGTACATTAGGCTGCGTCATTTTATTGACGTGAAGTCATTTACAATTAAAATTGGAAGCATGGATGACTAATACACTCCGAACAACTTTTAAGGTTTAGGGTTTTCCTCAGCTAATGCTAGGAAAATAATTAGAAATTTAAACAATTTTCCAAGAAAAATAATATACAGGTATTACTTAGCTTTTACAAAATATGAGATTTTCCAGGTGCTCCAGACGTAAAGGTTTCTCTTGTTGATCGAGGTCCTTGCTGGTTATGGAAATCTTCTCAAATAATTTCATAGGGTTTTTCTCAATCGGAAAGTGAAAATTAGGACAAATTCTATTCAGCATCCTCGAAAACAGGTGTTACATGTATTTTGCCGGTGATAACAAAAAAAAGGTTTTCAGTCCTTTGGAGGGTATTTATTAGCTGGCAGAGGGGTGGAAAGGGTTGGAAGAAACATTTAGCATCACCACTTGTTCAGCATCCTCGAAAACGGGAGGCACGCTAAATTTCGCCGTTGGAAAGATGTGATAAGCGTTTAACCTCTTTTCGGGGTGGGTTTTGGCCGTTTGGGGAGTTGCGCAACTCCAAAGAGAAATTCTACAAGCACCATTGTACTCAGCATCCTCGAAAATGGGGGTGGGGTAAAAAGAACACAAGGAGGACTATGTTCTACAACTGAAATAAATTCAATAATATCATACCAGGTGTTCCGTTTTTCGCGTTACATTCTGTCAACTTCAAACCGCGAAAATTTGTTTAGGTCAAATGGAACACCCTGTATTTTTTTACGTCAAGTTGCGTAAAATTAAATTCCCTTTATTCTGATATTAGCATTGTGGGAGTTAAAGTTACAACTTTTTAAAATATTTGCGATTTTATTAGAAATTCATGAATTGTTGTAATCATTTCATCAAAATAGCCGTGTTTAGAAACAATCAGTCATTATCTTATGTCAAAAAATGCCAGCACGTTTAAATTATACCAACGAAAACTTTTTAAATTTGTTTATTATTTATGGAAAATGTGATAAATTAATATCAAGAACTTGCAGCACATTTGCTACTCGATATCCACAAAAACGCAAAATAACGCTAACACTGTAACATGCGTATTAATCGAATTGAAGATATGGCATGAACTAAAATAGCAGAGGTAAGATCAATTTAAAATATGATTTCATTTTAATTTAATAATTGCTCAAAATTCCGCCCTCGAACCTCGACACATTTTTCGCACCTTCGGATTAGTTCCTCATGAGTAGCTCTTCTAATTGAATCCTGTGATATGTTTTGAAATGCATTTCTTACTCTCTGCATACAATCTTCAATGGTTGTTAATGGGCTATCATGAACTTTATTTTTAATAGTTCCCCAAATGAAATAATCCAGAACTGATAAATCGGTTGAGCGATGAGGCCATAAGAAAGGTCCATTATTGGCAATCCATTGATCATAAAAAGTTTCTTGTGAATAATTATTAATTAAATATGCGTTATGTGGGGGAGCACCGTCGTACCGATAAAAAATGTTTCTATGTTCGGCGAGAGGTAAATTTTCTAAATAGTTATTATTCAAATTTTGTAAGATATTCAGATATCTTTCACCTAAAAAAAAATTTACCTATACATATTAGCAGAAGAGAAAATTTAATTTGCCGTTTAAATTTTCCTGATAAAATTGTAATGCCACCACTCTATCGGTTCTTATGGCACAGTAAACATTGAACTGCCAACTTTCATGAAAGTTTCGCTCTCTGAACATATGAGGATTTGAGTCATTCCAATAATGCGAATTGTGTCTATTAAAAAGTCCATTTTTAGTAAATTTTGCTTCATCTGTCCATATAATATTTCTCAAATAAGAATCGTGACCCTCAGACATTATTAGAATAAATTCACAAGAATTCTGTTTTCTTAGGAAATCTGTTTCTTTTAATTCTTGAACCATACGGAATGAAAACGGGTGAAACTTATGTTTTAATAAGATTCTGTGAATTGAATCCTTGCATAGTCCCGATTCCAGAGCAGCTTGTCTTAATGACATCCTTGGAAATGCATGAAAATATCCCAGAATGACTATTTCAATGTTTTCGTCATCAACAATAGGCTTTCTTCTTTGCATTTTTGCCTTAATTTTTAAAATTTTCCAGTATGCGTTTTACAGTGTTTGGTGACGGTTTCCGTTTTTCTGGATATCGAGTAGCAAATGTGCTGCAAGTTCTTGATATTACTTTATCACATTCTCCATAAATATTAAACAAATTTAAAAAGTTTTCGTTGGTATAATTTAAACGAGCTGGCATTTATTGACATAAGGTAATGACTGATTGTTTCTAATCATGGCTATTTTGATGAAATGATTACAACAATTCATGAATTTCTAATAAAATCGCAAATATTTCAAAAAGTTGTAACTTTAGCCCCCACAATGCTAATATCAGAAAAAAGGGAATTCTATTTTACACAACATGACGTAAAAAAATACACGGTGTTCCGTTTGACTTAAACAAGTTTTCGAGGTTTGAAGTTGACAAAATGTAACGCGAAAAGCGGAACACTTGGTATGATATTATTGAATTTATTTCAGTTGTAGAACGTAGTTCTCCATGTGTTCTTTTTACGTGACAAGAAGCAAATGAGGATCTTTTACACGAAGAAAGTTATAACGGCTCTTGCAAACCGTTGCACTTGTCGTATTTTCTATAAAATGTCAAATATCTCTGAAACGGCTAGGTTTAGGTATAGGATATGCTACATATTTTCGACTCAGAATTTCATGCTCGTTTCGAAAACCCTAAAATATATAGGGTATTCCATTTGAAACAAGCAAGTTGGTATCGACTTCCGGTATAAGCGGAAGTGCCAGCTGCTTGTAATTATTTTAGTTGGATTGACCACACCGACATTAGTAATTATCTAAATTTTCTGATGCGTACTTTTCTCTATATCGTTCGATTCAGTTCCCGGTGAGACACCTTGTTATTGTGTATAAAGCATTAAAATCAACATCTACCTACTTTATGTTTATTTATCCATCTTTATAAATGACTAGTTCGGAGTAAAGTAAGAATATAATAAATTTTACTAATCATGATTCTGTCATATAAGAATATTGCTTTTGTCAGTAAAAATGTATAAAATATTTTATTCATATTAATAATTAATAATTGGTATTTGTATCCCCAGTCGTCAAATGTCTCAATGAACCTCTTTGTTATATTTTCCAGCCCTTCTACGTTATCACTGTGAATATATTGTCTGTATACATAAAGACATCCCCACCATTTATTTGTTTTGACATTTCGTTAATGAAAGTGGACGTACAATAGAACCCTGGGCTACACCAATTTTCATATTAACGATATTAGATATAATAATGAGAATATTGCCACATATTTCCATTGCTTGTATGTAACTTACTTTCTAGAAATTTTGGGTTCACTGAACCCGCCAACCAAAGTAAAATCAAAAAAAGATCAGATATTTTTTACCTTTAACGAGATTGAACAAATTCAATAGTTACTGTGACTATATATTTATTATATAGTACTCTAATTAAATTGACTCTTTTGCAAGCAAATTTTATGTACAATGATATTTTATTGCACATTGCTTTTCAGAAATTTTAAATAAATAGCTCAGTAGAGTTATTAGTCTATGATTTTGTTTTAATTGGGAATGCTCTTTCTTGTATAAAGAAATTATTTGAATTAATTTTAACATATCTGAGAAGTGCTTGAGATCAGTGTGACTTTTAAAATTAGTTAAATCATTGAACACTGATAGTAGTTTTAGAAATCATTTCCTTTATACTAACAAACTTGTACCTATATATTGGTACAGATTTCTGGAAGAATTATCGGATTTATGTCAAAAATATTTAATAAACATTAGACCTCTTAAATTCACCCTCTTATAACACAATTTCTTTTATCTGAACAACTTTTTACAAGTTCTAGGCATTATGTCATTATTTTGGCTTCTTTTTCCATTGTAGCTGCCTTAATTTACCTCAAATTAAATTTGAAACCAATAAAAATGCAAAGTTGGCTTCATGTGCAAAGCAATTTAAACTAAAATTGTTTTAATTTTCCCACAGGCATGTGCGGTAACTACTACTACAAGCACCATGTATAGGCTAGTTGGCAAAGGATATCCACATTTAAACCTACTTTCGAGTTCTGAGAGTCCATCACATTTTTATAAATGTGCAGGGAGTTTCAGTTGAATCTCTCCAGATCGATTATAGATAAATTTTATTGGCGAGCAAACAATTTCTTTCCATTTCGCCCAAAACAAAGGTCATGTGTACAAGTTCCGTCACATTTCATTTGATAACATTCCAAATGCTTCAGAATTAAAACAAATGAGAACTGATAGCCGGTAGCTGCGATAAATGTTCGCTTGTGCAAGACAGTTGATACTGGACTGAAGTTTTAATGCTGAGTAAAAAAAATGACAAACAAAAATTACAAACAAAACATTCAAAAGATATTGATGTGCTGGGCGAGATCTAGATAGAATTATAAATGCATACACTAAAAAAATTCATGGGCAACATGTGAATCACTTATAATTTTTTCTGTTGGATTACTTGAAAAGCTTTTTATATTTTTCTTCTATCTTCTACTGATTGTTCAATAAATCGAAGAAGGTTACAAACAGCCACAGGTTATTCATTATATTTAGGCCACCCTTTATCATTGTTATTATTGGAGATAGAAAAAAGTTTCGAATACAAGTTCTAGGGCTGTAATAGAACTTCGTTAATAACTTAATGGAAGCACAGTGGCGTGCAGAAATTGAGGAGTACAAGAAGCAATAATATTCCTTTTAATGGAACTGGCCCTGTATATTGTTGAATTTTTGAATTACTCTTTTTTCTGATTTGAAAAATATGACATATGACAGTCCTATCTACATTGGAAACTAATAAATTATTAAGAAAACTACAAAACTCATTTATTTCAAGTATTTAATTATAAACATATGATATTAATAAAACAAAATTACAAAAGTTGTTCGATATGGCCACCATTATTTTAGATGCAGAGGTCCTATCATCTTCTTAAATTCCGAAAAGTACTCAAGGTGATATTGTTATTGACAACTATTTATTTAATTTTAAATCGCTTCTTTAATAGCAGGAATACTGTGATTATTATTTTATTACCTATGCCCTTTAAAAATCACCATAAAAATGAATCTAGTGGAGTAAAATCGGGACTATTCGGTGTCCATTTAATAGTTCCAATATTCCCCACCCATACTAGAAATACATTATTTAAATGCTCTTGAACTTCTAACGCACTATGTGGAGGTGCCCCATCCTCCATCCATATCATATATCAAGTTCATTATCCGAAAAATTCTGTAAAAGAATATTTTCAACTTCTGGGAGAATTTCTTCTAGGTAGGTAGCATGATTTAAAATAAAATTATAGAATATTATTGGTCTCGCTATTTTATTGCGGAAAACGCCACACAAAACACTGACAGATTTTTTGCCCGATTTTTTTATTTGATGAACCAATCTTTTCATGTTGTTTTTCTTTCCCAGAAGCGTCGACTTTTTTCTATTAAAACCACCCCGCTTCGTTTCATTTTCGAATCATCTGTCGGCAAAAATTCCGCCGTTTTCTGAACTTCCGTTAAATACTGAACTGGTAATATTTTCTACGGTCTGTAGTTCTTTTTTAGCGTTCGTTGAATTTCGGAGTAACTTTTATTCAATTGAACGGCGGCATTATTCAGACTGCTTTCTGAATTTTCTGAAAATAATAATATTTCAACAATAGTATCTTAATAGTTATTAAACATAGGTTTGCCTTTAAAATGTAACAAGATATCCAACTGTTCTTCTTCGCTGTATTCTATTTGAACTGGAGGTATTATTCACCTTTCGGTAAACATATTCAAACGTGTCTATTGATGAAATTGGATGACTCGGATACAAGACTCTTTATCTCTTCGTGCTGCGCGTTTATTTTTGTTATTTTTTATATAACAAGTGAATATTTGCACTTTTCTGCATCACTGAATCCCATTTTGATATTGTTGAATAAATGTCATATGATAACAGAATACTGGTCATATTCATAAACTAGTTTAGTAAATGTAACTTCCGTTGTATAATAAATAGCTTAAATATGATTTTCAATGTTCAGCAACTATAAAACGGTTAAAAATATGACTGTCGTATATCATATTTTTGAAATCAGAAAAAAAGAGTAATTCAAAAATTCAACAATATACAGAGCGTTCCATTAAAAAAATTATTATTGCTTCTTGTGCCTTCAATTTCTTCACGCCACTGTGTTGCCATTAACTATTAAAGGGTTCAGTTACTTCCCTACAATTTTTATTTGAAACTTTTTTTTCTACCTCCAATAGTAACGATAATAATGGAAGGCCTAAATATAATGAATAACCCCGTATTAAAAAAAATGTTATTTGCTCAATCCTATAATACACCGATGAGTGTTCTATTTGAAAGAAGCGAGACAATTAAGTTAAAACAGTTCTAGATTGAAAATTCACTTTTGGCATTTTGGCAAAATGCACCTGTAGATAACATTATATCAACAAAAAATAATTATATCCAAGTGGTCGGGAAACTCTTGTAAACTGTGTTACTTTTGATTTGCCGAGAAAAGGTCATTATTTACATAAAGTTTTGCTTGTCTTATGAAGTCACAGACAGGGTATTATAAAAATTAGAAAATATGAAATGGACTTTAAGCAAACTACCTTTTTTACCTTTTTAATGAAAATATTGCTTAACAAACATACTAACTTCTAACTCTTTCCTTGCAAACAGACGGACATACATAGTGATACTTCCTTTCATTTAGTGACTAGCGAAAGAATTATTCTAAGTGATGCCTTGGATGCCATATTCTCTACACGCTTTTACATTTTATACGAAGTAACTATATACTTACTCAATAGAAAGCAGTTATGGTGGATTTAATTCTCAGAGCTTCATCAACAGCTGGAGTTCCTCAAGGATCCAACCTAGGGCCACTTTTATACTTGGTGTCTATAAACGACCTATTCCTAAGTATGAGTCCCACACATCTACTTTTTGAAAATAATAAAAATAATAATAATAATAAATGTCTTTATTTTCGGCAGCAGTAAAAAAAACATTAACAGAAACATTAACAAAATAAATGCATTGAGACAAAAGATTACCGAAAAAAGGCGAAGTTCACAATTAATGTGCTCTACCACTTAACCTATCGTATTTAAATTGAGTATAATGATAACCTGAAGGAAACAATAATAATAGTAACAATAACACAATAATGACAAAACATAAAAAAAAACACCTAATAAAAACTAATTTTCCTGGACTAAAACCACCCATTAAAATACGTAATTACAATTATTACATTACAAAATCACTAATTACTGCAATTGACTAATATATTTTTTAATTTCTTTTTTAAACTTGGAAATCTTGAGAGATTTCATTTCAGTTGGAAGGCCATTATAGAGAAACGCAATGTTGTATCGAAAACTCCGCTCATAAAGGTGGGTTCTGTGTACAGGAGGGGTAATTAAACCTTTGAATCTAATATTGACGTTATGGACATCGCTTCTGAAAGTGATTTTATTGTATAGATATGGTGGCGACTTAAATAATAATAGCTTGTGATACAAGCTAAGCGTGTGCACTTTAAATCTTTCATTCATTTTTAGCCATCCAAGTTCCGAGAATTTATGAGAGATGTGTTGAAATTTTCGTATACCGTAGATAAAACGAATGCAAGAATTTTGCACTCTTTGAATACGATTCATATAATCTAGATCCAAAGAGGGTGAATATACGGGCGAGCAATAAGTGAACTGAGAGAGTACAAGAGCATCGCAAAGCGATTTTTTGACCTTTGCATGGAGATGACGTCTATGCGGAAAAAGCAGTCTAAGAACGTTATAAGCATTTTGCATATTTTTTTGGGTATGTTGGCGGAAACGTAATAAAGGGTCAAGAATAATACCAGGATTTTTAGCACTATCCGAAATTTGTAAAGGCGTATTATTAATTGTGACGTTAAAACTATTTCTTAATAACAAGCTATCATGCCTTTTCCCGAATAACAGTAGACTAGATTTAGAAGCATTTAGTAACAGTGCATGCTTAGAAGACAGCTGCTCAGCTAAGGATGTAAATCATTATTAAACCTTTGTTTAGCAATTTGTGCATCTTCGAGAGCAAAAGAATAATAGATTTGCGTATCGTCAGCGTACATATGTATTTTTGAGTATTTTATGAACTTATGAAATTGCGATGTGCAAATAGTGAAAAGTAAAGGCCCCAGAATAGATCCCTGTGGCACGCCTGTCAACACAGTTCTGCTAAAGGAAATAACTCGATTTAGCCGTACTTGCTGGCTACACTGTTCCAAATAAGATGACAATAAACTGGTTGCATCGTTATTTGCACCACTTGACTTCAGTATTTCAATAAGTATTTCGTGGTCAATGGTATCAAAAGCTTTACTGAAGTCAAGCAGTGCCATTGCCGTTGAGTTGCCCTCGTCACTTGCCTGAAATATGTCATCAGTAATAGTTAGCAGTGCTGTTGTGCAGCTATAACCTGGCCTAAAGCCTGACTGTGTGGGCGGCAAAATATCGTAGCTATCAAATCTATTCAGAAATAAGCAAACTTGACGACTGTTCTTTTTAACAAAATGCACTAGACACGCTTAATAAATTGTGCGAAAACAACTTCATAAAGGTAAATATATCTAAGTGTAAAGCCATGTCTTTGTACCACAAAAAAAAGCCAGTCCTATTCGCATATACAATTAGTAATGCAATACTAGAAAGATGCCCAAACTTTAAGGATCTTGAAGTAATATTCGACTCCAGGCTCAGTTTTTCTGGGCATATTACCATTATTGTTCCTTAAGCAACTAAAGTACTCGGATATTGTATTAGGAATGGGGGCAGTTTTATAGACATCAAAACTCTGAAATTGATATACGTGTCATTTATAAGAAGCAAGCTTGAATATGCTTCTGTCAGCTGGTCATCTATATGTCAAAATGTTAAAATACAAGTGGAGTCCGTACAAAGGAAACTTCTGAAATACATGTTTTTTAAACAGATTGGATGCTATCCCGAAAGAGGCTTAAATCACAATATATTAGTAAATTGATTCGATTTAAACTCGCTTGAAATAAGGAGAAATTGCACAGCATTACAAGTATTGTACAAAGCACTTCATAATCGGTTAAACTGTTTTCACCTGTTAAATAGAATTGAGTTTTGTGTACCAAGACAACTCCCGTTAACACCATGCATTTTACATTGATATGAGCCGAAAGATTCAAGTCAAATCGCCAATATTTAACGAAATCTCTCATTTGTGTGATGTTAATTTTGAAAATGTAAATCATATTATACGTATATATAAAGAAAATCAGTTGATAAATTAAACCTTTTATCATATTATCATATAAATCATTTAGGTTAAGTAATTTGACATATACTTATTAGAATATCAATATTAATGTTAATGTTATTAATGTTATATATATTTCACATTATATATTATTTTCTATAATTCAGTGTAAACCTATTGAAAATAATTATATTATTATTATTATATTTAAAGTGAAACAGAAGCACCTATTAAAGGGTCATGATAAACTGTTTTCTCTTGCAATGTGTAATCTGCTAACTTTAATTTACAGACCATACAGACCCGGCAATTTGTGAGCAATTAAAAATAAGTTAAAATGAGGAATGGTGTGGCTGAAAAATAGTTCTCAATTAGACTTGTTGGTAGTTCGCTACGCGCCCAAGAGAAAATATTCGCACCGGATCCACAGAAATAAATAAAAACCTTTAAAAATAACCGTATTAAAAAACCAACGACTTGAACTACTAACGCCTCGCAGCGTGTAACGAACCAAACTATTTTCATTCGAGTAACTCCTATATTCTGTCTCTGGTGGCAGCACTCGACAACGGAATGGAGTGTCTGAAACCTGAGGCTGAATGTTCAGGCTTTTCAGTTGTCGAAAGTGTGTTGTAGTGGTATATTTCAGTCTGGCGCGGTATAATTATAGCACAGGGGTCAGCTACGGACATCATTCCTGGATCTCGAGTTTCCTAGCTTTAATATATCATAGGCGTCGATACTAAAATGTCTGGGTTAAATAATTTTTTCTTATAACTTCATAATAAAATTTAAATTAAAGTTACATCTATGTATTTATTTAATTTATTAAATAATGCGGAAAATAAATTGACCTCGTCTTATATCTCATTGATAAATTGAAATCATAATCGAAGTATAGTTTACTATGACTGAAAAAAATTAAACTAGCTGACGTAATAATAAATATATAATATAATAGAATAAATATAAATATTCAAAAGAAAAGTTACAATACGCACTTGGTTTATTGTTTTATTAGTTTTGTTCAGATTTCTCTGACATACAACCTTCTATTAATGAATGCTACAGCTACCATACTTCATGGTTTACCAAAAATTTATAAGGAGGGTTTTCCTATGAGATCGGTAGTGTCTTATATTAATGCACCGACTTTACCACAGTTGATCAAGTCTCAATCCCCTTACAGTATAAAAAATTCTTTAGAACTTGTGACCAAATTGGAAAACATAACCTTACCCGAAAATGCCAAATTAGTTTCCTTTGATTTTAAAAGTTTATTTACCTCTATCCCTATTTATGAGCTTAAGGATATATTACAACATCTTATCTCAAATAGTGAATTGAATCAAAATGAACAAAAAGATTTACAAACATTAATTAATATGTGTATCAAACAAAATTATTTTAAATTCGATAATAAAATGTATACACAAGTCCGTTAAGCCCATTATTAGCTGAAATATTCATGGCAAATTTTGAAAACAATCTTTTTACCACAAACAATAATCTCCTTAAATACATACATTTTTGGGTAAGATATGTTGACGATGTGTTTTGTATATGGATCGGTACTGAGAGACAATTGTCACATTCCATCCATTTTATTAACTCCCTAAACAACAATATTCAGTTTACAGTTGAAATGTAAAAAGAACGGTCAATAAACTTTTTAGATATTACGCTAACACGTAAAGAACATGGGCTAGAACTTGATATTTACAGAAAGCCAACTTTTACTGGCACTCTTACACATGCAAATTATAATCAATCTTGGAAGATAAAAATGTCACCGTTTCATAGCTATATACACAGACTATTCTCTCTAAATTTAAATAGGGTTAACTTTGAAACATTTTTAAACGTAATATAGAAAACAAAAAGTGGCATAGTATAAATTATGTAAATAAGGTTAGTAACTCAGTATGTAATAGATTAAATAAATTAAGTATTAATACAATATCAACGAATAGAAATAATTTAGGTCGCTTGTTGGTTAATAATAAAGAAAAGACAGAAGATATAAAAAAATCGGAGGTATATGATGCAGTATATATAGGTCAGAGTGGCCGTAGCATAGATGTGAGGTTAAGAGAACACAAACAGTCTATTTTATATTATAAAAAATCAACTGGTTTCGCCGAACATTGCATTGATCAAAATCACATTTTTAACGGTAGTAGTGTTAAACTTTTGCATAATGCGAACAAAGGAAAAATCCTAGACATACTTGAAATTTTAGAAATTAAGAAGGCCCTAAGAAACTATAAAAACATTACAAATAGACAAACAGAATTTATGAACAATTCTGTACTAGTAATAAAATTAAAATTAAGTTCGTAGTTCCGGCCTGTATTGTTAAATTTTAAGAAATAGAAAATCAAGTTATTATCCCCCTCTAGGTGGGTAGAGGATTTGTAAGATATATACTGTGAACCACCACTTTCAGGTGAGTTTTTAAGACTCTTTGATAATGGTCGCAAGGCCGAAACATATGTCGGAGAAATCTGAACAAAACTAATGAAACAATAAACCAAGTGCGTATTGTAACTATTCTTTTAAATATTTATAATTATTCTATTGAATATGTTTCATCAAGAACCTACCGCAGATTCCATCCAATTAATTATATAATATAAATTGAAGTTATGCTTATGCTTGTTATATTGTCTATTGCAATTAATTTCCTACGCATTTTTGCTCTGATTCCCGTTGTTCATATTCTTGTGATAATACTTTTTATCTGTGTGACTTGTTGGATAAAATATTTCACTTGTGAGAATTTAAATAGTCTCCATTTTAGAGATGCTTTCGTTTAAATTTGAAATATAAATTCTGGAAACCTGGATGATATTTTAGAGGTTCCCACCCCTCAGAAACTACCCCTAAACTGAAAAACAACCCTTATTTCACGTTTTTTTCCATCGTAGGCATGCGTATCGGTTTTTTGGGCAGGATTCGGTTAGGTCGCATGAAATTTAATTATACATCTTGTGCATCCCCGTGGTTGAAACTACCACCACCACTACCCCTAACATTGAAATCCACCGAAAAATACAAAATAGTTCTCCAAATACGATGGTAATATTCATTTCTCCCCAACCTGACACCAACCACCCAAAACCACCCCCTATCATATTTCTTGGTACTGGACATGTGGGGATTCGTTGGATTTGGGTTTTCAAGGGGATTTCGACATAGACTTAAAGCCACGTTCGCTGCTTCATCTAAAATAACTTTTGGCACATCAGTACAATTAAATAACGATAAACTTCACGTCATTTTTTACGTAAAAAAATTAATACTACTTGAATTGTTGTTATAATAAATTATAATTTTTTGGTTAACGATTCCTCAATATAACATACATTTCTGGGAGAGAGACCTAATATTACATAGGATAAACTTTGCACAAATAATATTATTGTATATTGATTTCAGTTTAAACAAGATTTAACTATTTCTCTAATGTGGTTTGATGCGTAAACAGAAATAATCATCGATTTTGTTAAAACAAATAAACGCGAATAATTGAAATATTGTTGGGTTTGTGAACCATTCACTCATTTGAACAAAATGGACATATTCTGCAGGTTTATATTTATTGCAATTATTATCCCGCAAACCTTAGCGCTTGCACAATCCCAGTGGGTACGCTAGTGGACTAACAGAGTGGATTCATTTCATTGTTATTTGTATCTTTTTCGTTTTGTGCAAGTTCTTAACGTTCGGGTTGAACTAAATTAGAATAGTTTATAGATCTTCCCAACTGGCATATTTTCTGAGAGTACTCTCTGCCTTCGCAATTAAAATAGTAACAAGAGGATTTGAGAAATTGACTTAAATTTTATCTTGATACGATTTGTTTTCATTATAAAAATATCATGATGCAATAATAAACTCAAAACAAATAGTCAGACATCATAATAATCGAACGCGAGCCGTCTATATCACTGAATATGTGTTGCAAAAATAAATTCAATGCAAAAGATTTGGAGAGTTGAAATTCAGCCATATGTTAGTTTAAATTCATAAAATCAACAGTCAGACTTAATTTTCATAGAACCCACTCAGTCAGCAGTTAATAGAAGTTAGCAAAGTAAGCGCGCGTGGCTGGTTTTGGAAAAAAATTTAGAAAAGTTTTCAAGTTATGATGTAAAATTTGTAATTTTAGTCAATTAGTACATTCAAACAATGCAAACAGTTGCAACTTTGATCGTGAATGTCGCCTTTATTTGACGGGCAAAAATTTTCTATTCTAGTAATTTGCTACGAGAAAGTTATTCTTTATGTGTGCCCGAAATTTGATGAAATTCTATAGAAAAGTGGATTTACGGAGATACTTCTTTAAGTTTCTAAGTAAAAACTATATAAAATAAATAAATAGCTAAACTCAACATAAACACAAAATAAATATTAAGTTAGTACGAAAATTAATAGCATTTCCCTAAAGTAAAATAAACAAATTAAAAACATTTCTTAAAATGTTACGAATAAAACATGTTTTAAACTTTCATGGCAAAGAAATAGTCTACCCAAAGAGTAGAGACAATAAGAGAAGACAGCCGGCATATTTCCTTTTATGTTGCTAATTTATTTTCATTGACCTCGAATCGTGCCGTACTCCAAATACCGTTGCCAAGTGTACATATTCTTAAAGAGCATATGTATTTACTTTTTCTCAAATATTTAATACTAGTGTTTCAAAAATTATTTTTCATTAATTGCGTATAATTTTATATTCCAGTACGTGGGGGTTTTTTGAATGCAAAAGGTGGGGTAGTAGTGATTTTTTAGTATGTTGTTAAGCTTGGGGCCCTAATGAAAAATCCAAGTTTTCGACCTCGAGGCGCAATGCGCTCGAGCCGCCATCTTGGATTTTAGGTAAAAAAATTTGGTTTTTTGATAATAACTCAAAAACGGTGACTTTCATGACAAAAGATGTTCTATACAAAGTTAAAGAGGACAAAATTTCCTACATTTTTTGTTAAAATAATTGTTTTGTGTATTGTAAGTAGATAGAACTTTCGGCTGGTGCTAAGGCTGTCACAAGTACTAAAAGGTCAACATCTTCCCCGACCACAAAAACAGCATCAAATATTGATTCACTGCATAAAGAAATTGCAGTGTTGACAACCGGCATCATCTTCAGCTTGGTTAACTGTAAATGTAGCCAGCTCAAATTTGTTCTTCAGCATCGATATGAGACGAACTTTATTTTTTTCATTGGCTAAAAATCGCTCCTGCGAAACTTGCACCACCGTTGTTTCATCAAAAAGGACATCGGCAGACACGTGCTTTTTTGATCGACGAAGTCTTTCTGCGGTTTTTGAATTTGTATTGCCACCATCAGTTGGATATCCATCAAAAACAACAATTGCGTGGGAACCAAAATGATCTTGCACATATCGAACATATTTGTCACAAATCGCTCCAAACAAATCATTTCGGTGCCACACAACTTTGTATAGGAGATATCCCCCATCCACCACATTGATCTGGTTATCTCCGAATTGAAATTCATCGGAAAGCGGTGTGAATACGGAATATAAAGATGACTTGGTTCCTTTGCGCATTCCTGCTTCCGAAAAAAGCGACAAAGGAAAGGGGGCCAGCTTGTATTTAAGGAAATCCTTTATCTCGTCTTCGGATTTCTTAGCAATGCACATCTTTTGAAACAGCATTAGTGGGTTGAGGCAAATAGTTTCTTCGCTGACTTTAATGCTGCTATTAACTGCTAGTAGTGGGATAACTTTATCTTTTCGTTTAAATTTAATTGCCTCAAAATTTTCGTACGTGTTAACCATTTTGTTCAAACCTTTCAAACCCATTTCCCTGGACAAATGACAGTTTATCGTTGCATCTCCAACAATATAAAATTAAAGTAGAGTCTCTTTAAAAATTATTTCAATATGATTGGCACTTGTTTACATTATTTATTTTAGTTATTAACAGGCAAATAACAAAATATAATACTTCTTTTTCAAATAGTGCAACTTCACAGAGCTGTAACTCCTAACAAATGTGTGCTACAAAAAAATTGTTTTAATAAAAAAAATTTTGTCCTCTTTAACTTTGTATAGAACATCTTTTGTCGTGAAAGCCACCGTTTTTGAGTTATTATCAAAAAACCAAATTTTTGTATCTAAAATCCAAGATGGCGGCTCGAGCGCATGCGCCTCGAGGTCGAAAACTTGGATTTTTCATTAGGGCCCCAAGCCTAACAACATATTAAAAAATCACTACTACCCCACCTCTTGCATTCAAACATCCCTTTTTGATACCCACGTGCTGGATTATTAGCAAACGATACGTGTTTTTGGCGAAGCGGTAATCGCTAGGCAAGACCCACAAACGACGGTTAAATTCTCAAGACGGGAAACTACATTAGTGCTGGCAACGCTGTTTGGAGTAGAACGCGGTAGAAGCGAGACCAAAGCCCATCTACATTATAGTCCGTGTACTTGAGTGTTTTTTTTAAAACTAACTATCGTATAATTAAGGAGTCAACACATAAATACAGAAAACAGGACAGGTAGAAGTATAGCGCGATACACCATACATATGCAAAACTAGACTGAACGTTTATCACAGCAGAGATCTGCTGTGCGTTTATTTTGTTCTCCTCCCGGACTAAATTGGAGTACGTTTCCTGTCTGCCTCTAATTTTATTTACTCTTTCTAACTGTCCTCTCTTATTATCTCTACTCTTTGGTCTACCCCTGGAACTGCACATTGACTAGATGCACAAACTTCAAACATGTCCATAGAAATGGGATTGGCCTACGTCGCTCAACGTGTTAGAAAATATTTATGACCATTTTTTGTGATATTTAAAAGAAGCCGAACCTTCTTTATGGCCTTTTTTATGACTGAACTGAAACTGGTATGCGGTCATTTCTCTTTATGTTTTTTGCGAGATTTTTTTATATCGCTGAATTGTGTGTGGTACCTACTCCGATACAACGATCATGCCGAAGGTTAGAAGGGACGCCTACCGTTGTATAGTCGAGCTCAGATTTATAGTGCACTTAAAAAAGGCAGTAAATTCTTCACGACTCCATTAAAATACCATCAAACTATTCGCAAAAGTAATTGCGCCCAGGTACGTACTTGAAATATTCAGATCAGCACCTCAGTCGTTCAATTTTAACAGCACGCGACGGTCTCTAGTATTATTAATATGTACATTCTAATACATACAAATTTTAAGTACGGCTCTATACTATTTCGTTCGCAAATTGACTCACTTTTCTAGGTTTTTAATATGAGTTGGCTTATTTGATGACACCATGCCGAATGGTCTAACGGCGATATTAATGAGGTCTTAAAGTTTTTGGTGCCTTTTTTGAGTGCACCGTAAATCTGAGCTCGACTATATTTGTATATTATACTATTATAGAATACAGAGAAACTGCCAGAATAGCAAGAACCCAAAATTATTTAGCTACTTGGACGTCTCTTGCTGCCCAAACCCGGTTCTACTCTATTCTGTTCTAAATGTATACTGTAACATAACTGTGTGCTATATTAAATATGTATAAAAGTCATCAATCTCGCGAATTTTTATTTATTATTCATTGAAATATGGACATTTTAAACCCAATGGACTTCATTCAGCTGTAAAATTAGAAAATAATGAAACAATCGCAGCTACATGTAATTATCCGCTCGTTATGCTAACTTTTATTGACTGCTGACTGAGTGGGTTCTATGAAAATTAAGTCTGACTATTGATTTCGTGAATTTAATTATATAAACTAATGTATGGCTGAATTTTAGCTTTTTATGCTGTCTGACTATTTGTTTTGAGTTTATTATTGCATCAGCTATTTACAGGTTAATTTTTAGTTTTTCCAAGACACTTTGGGGATACTAACTGTCCCCGTAGCTGACTTTATAGTGGCTTTCTATGGCCAAAGCTTATCAAATATTTTTTATAATTTGCATAAATTAACTGTTTACTTTCTGTATTATGGATACCTATTTAACACATTTAGAAAATGCAAATAAAATCACCACAGTAGTTGCGCATGATATCGATACAAGTAAAAATTATTTATTAGATAACAACGAAGCAGATACAAGCTCTATTTATTTTTTACACACAAACATCAGAAGTATTATGAAAAATTTTGAATCATTGGAGGTTTTTTTTACATATTTATAAAAATATATACCATGTCATTGTATTAACTGAAACTTTTAATATTACAAATATTAAACCTTTCTATCTAGAGGGTTACTCTATATATTATAACAAAGGGGAAATAAATAAAAATGATGGTGTTATATTTGTGAAAAGTAATTTGAATCATACAAGTAACATAATTACATATTTAAATTTTAAAATGTTCAGGCTCACATTAGTTGTAAATAAGCAAAAATTTGGCATAACCGGTATTTACAGACCACCTTCTTACAATATTCAGGACTTCATTGCACGTTATACAGACTATTTAAGTAATTATTGTAATTTGAAGAATGAAATAATAATGGGTGACTTTAATATTAATATATTAGAAAATAATGAGGTAAGTGAACAATATCTAAATCTAATGGCTGAATATGCATTTTTACTCCATATAAATAACTTTACAAGAATTGAAAATAATAGCAAAACATGTATTGACCACGTATTTGTCAAAACAGATATTAATCCACAAAACGCACTCCCAATGATATTGCACAGCAAAATAAGTCATAATTTTCCTCAAATATTAAAAATTTCACTACATGAAAAACTAGAAAGTAACGTAAATACGGGATGTGAATCGCCAAAAACAATAAATATCATTAACTACAATACTCTAGAAAATTATTTGTCTAATAACGTAAACTGGGATGATATCTTACAACTAAACGACATAAATAATGCTGCAAAAATATTTATAGACACTATTAAACGGGCTATTGCAATATCTAGTGAACAAAAAAATCCTAAACATAGACAAATAAAAAGAAAAGGCTGGATTACACAGGGACTAATGAACTCAATTAATTTTAGGGATAAATTGTATAAGCATACACTTAAAAGTCCTAATAATATTCAGCTAAAAAATGAGTATAAATATTATAGAAATAATTTAAACAAATTAATAAAAAAAAGTAAACAAGATTTTTATAAACAAAAAATTAATGAGAATATAAATGCAAAAACATGGTCGTACACAAATGAATTGCTAAACAAGAAAAAACCAACTGATAACAAAATAAAAGCTATTAAAACTGAGGCCCCAAATATTATTAGTGATGAAAAGGAAGTTGCAAATTATATGAACACATTTTTTACTGATATTGGAACAAAGACAGCTAACAGTATAAAAGTCACCAACTACAAGCATAAATTAAAAAACAAACTTAGGGATATTATTTTTATAAAACCTGTGACACAAAATGATGTACTAAATTATATAAATAAATTAAAATCAGATACATCACCTGGTATAGATGGAATACATTCCAAAACATTAAAATATATTAAAGATTTTATTGTTACTCCATCAACAAAAATCATTAATTTGTCCTTTTCTAATGGTATTTTCCCTGACATATTAAAGGAGGCTATTGTGAAACCAATACACAAGGGAGGGGATGCAGATCAAGCAAATAATTATCGACCTATCTCGCTAATATCCAATATCGCTAAAATATTTGAATATGCTATGAAAGACATAATAATGAGTTTCTTAAAAAAACATAATATACTAGCAAAACAGCAGTTCGGTTTTCAGGAAAAATTGTGTACACAGGACGCTATAAACAAATTAATTGGTCATATATATCAGAGTGTTGATAAATCAAAACTTTCGCTAGCAGTCTTTCTCGACTTAGCTAAGGGATACGATATCAAACACAAAATTAATTGAAAAATTACCGGCATATGGTTTCAGAGGTAAAATGTTAGATCTAATTAAAAATTATTTATACCAGAGAGTACAATATGTGAAGAATGGTAACAAGATCAGTGAGCCTTTAATACTAAAAAGCGGGGTACCACAAGGTACTGTACTGGGCCCCATTCTTTTCATATTGTATATAAACGATATATTTGACTTAGAAAAGACTGTCACATTATATCATATGCCGACGACACAGCCCTGTATATCGAGGGAGACTGCTGGCAAGAAGTTAAAAAAAAACTGAGAAATTATTACAGAATATTAAAGCATGGTTAGATGATAGTTTACTTATGCTACAGTAAGACTAAATTTCTTACATTTTCTTCAAATACAATCGGCCAGCCAAATTACAATGAAATAAATATACATAAGTATGAGTGTCGCATGCCTGAAGACTGTAATTGTAATATTACTATCGAGAGAACAACATTTGTCAAATATCTAGGAGTAATTGTTGATTGCCATCTAAGGTATATTTTTAAAATTTTAAGGAATGTATTAACTCCTGATTTACTGCGAATAACATATTATGCTTTGGCACAATCGATAATTACATATAGTATGTTAGCATGGGGAGCAGCCTATAATACTATATTAAGGAATGTATCAGTAATTCAAAAAAAATAATACTGTCTAAACCAATGCGATACCCTACACTTCATTTATTCTCCGAATTTAAAGTACATAATATTCAGCAGTTGTATACGCTTGAAATACTAAAATATGTATATAAAAACAGATCATTGAGCTCACCAATACATAATTATAGTACAAGGTTTGTATCAAATGTCGGTTGTGTCCCACCTCTGATGAAAAAAAGTATTGGCCAGAGAAGTTTTACTTATTTAACAACAAAAGTATACAATGTATTACCTTTGAATATAAAAAATTACAGAAATATGCCTTACAATTGTTTTATGAAAATGTGTAAAAAATGGATTAACGAAAATAGTGTTATTATAAGCGAATTATTTTGAGCAAATTTAACAACAACCCTAAATCTACTGCCCTCCAGTCACAGAGCTTGCTTTTCAGTCGTTTTTTTTTCTTTTTTTGTTTCCGTCTCATAGCTTGTATTGCTTGCATACTAAACAATAAATTACTCTATTATAGAGCTTGCTTTATTTTTGTCCTTTTATTCAGAATGCATTGTTTTAGTTTATATTACAGACATAACTTTTCTCGCAATGAGTGTAGAAGCAGTTGCCTGATATTATGTTATGTATGTAATTATTGTTAGGTGTAGGTGCACATATCAATTACCTATTATTATTTATATTACTTATAATATATTATTTCTACGATTTTGTGGAATAATGATAATTTGCCAAAGACAAGTTTGTTACTAAACTTAATTGGCAAATACACATGTTTCTTCTAATGTATGAAATGTTTTGAAATAAATATTATTATTATTATTAAAAAGAAAGTACAAAAATCAAACTGAAAATATCAATCTTTCCAGAACTCTTGCATTTTTTTGACGCGAGCTCTCCGACTAATAGATATTGGACTAATTAGGGATCATTATTTTTTTTTAGACTGTACTAATTTCACCCGTCTGACTCGTTTTAAATTTTTTAGAGAATGCTTCATCAACATTTGCGACAAGCAAGCAAAAAACGGCCCATATTTTATCTTTGTTTCAATAAGAACAAAAATATATATATATATATATATATATATATATATATATAACAAAAAATGAGTAATTTGCCATGAGTGTTTGTGTGCCCGTGGTGTGTTTCGTATTATTAAAAAAAAATAAACGAATTAATTAAGTTCGAAAAATGCGAATTAAACTGCAGAGCACTAAAGAGGCGTGCCCTTGGTCATTAATCGTGTCCGAATAAAAGAACTCCTAACGAATGTATTGTCCATTTATGTTTGTTTAAGGTTAATTACACAAGCCAAACAATGCTGCTTTTTAAAAGTCGTCTGTACGGAATGAGTTTATTATTTCGTTAAAAGAGGAAAAGTATTGAAATAATACAGCTTAAAAGGAAGTTCCCCAGGCACAAAAAAAAACATCTTTATTAGTATGTAGGAGATATTTCGACGATAATTAAAGTTCAACTTTCTTTTTGCAAATAAAAAGGTATAATCACGTCTACGTTTCAAAGTTTGAGAATAAATCTTTTGCAATCTGAGCATATTAAACCTTCAGCTTGAATAGACAGTTTCTGTTTATTTTCATAAGCTCGGGTAACGAACGGTAATTGTACGACTGATTAGTTTTAGAGCAATCTAATAAATCAGTGGTTCTGAGAAACGGCATAACATTTTTTACATATTTTTAAACGTAGTAGGTAGTGGTAGGATTAAGCTAACAACGAATAGTAAAATATAACCAAACTTTATAAGCCCTCTATTGTAATCATTTTTAAGTACAAATTGTCATATAATTCACTAAAATACAATCTCATCCCAACTAATACTGGAAGAAATTGGATTGCATTATAGGATCCATAGCATTTGTTATATGGCTTATGTCCATTTAACAATTTTATATAACTGGTATTTTACTTATATTTAGCACGATCTGTATAGCATTTTGATTCAGTTTTTGTAAGTTTCAACTATCAGAAATTTTCTTTGTATAACTGCTAAATTGTTTCACATTGTTTTATGTACCTATTTTGGTATCTTAGGAACTCAGTCATGTTTTTTAACATTAATATTATGTATCTCTTACAGCACTTCAGAACCCATTGTCTATGCCAAGCCGGGAAAAACATTTACATTCATCTATATTTCATTTTAATACTTTGTTTACTATGTACATGTAGTTATTTTCCTTACCTGTGAAACTCTCTAATTAACCAGTTATATAATGTATCATATATGATGTAATGTATGTACTGAATTCTCACAAAATAGTTGTAAACAATTTACTATTTATTAGGACAGTTCGTTGGTATGTTATATTTGTAGTAAATGCCATTTATTCACTGTCAAACTTATGTAGATATTATAGATTCCCTCTATCGATTCTATTAATCTGTAATTCGCTTGAGTAAGGAAACCTAACTAAGAAACCAGGTTGTGCATTTAAGTCACCCATCAACAGATGGCAATACTTTTAAAATTTTACAGCGTTCACTTTTATTAGTAAAAGTAGATTTTTTATGTTTGTATATCGGTACCGTATTTAAGATTGTAATATTAAATAGTTTACCTTATTTATTAAAATCACGGAGTGATCATTTGCTTACCAAATTGATCTGATAGAGTCTGCAAACGTTCAACTGTGCGACCCTTCGTAATTTATATTACATTCATATCCACGTTTCGTTGTGTTTAGCAATACCAGGTAAATTTTATTTATTGGTCTTTTAAATTTCAATAATTTTCAATTATGCCCTTAATGTATTTCAGTTTTTTAAATAAATTAAATTAAATTTTTTTAAATTCAATAAGTAATTAAAATGCTACGTGTTACCACATGGTAATAAAATATTCTTTTCTGTTTCATTTTTGGCAATTTATAGTTTGCAAATCAGCTTTAATTTATATTATGTGATTTAATTTATTTTTATGCATTAATTTATTCTTATGCATTTATTTACCTTTATGCATCATTTACTTCTAAGTATTAAGCAGATTCTTATTTAGCAGTCTTTAAGCAATCCTTACACATCAAATTTCTTTGGAATCAAACGCCGTCTTGCAAGGATAAATTGCCACATTATTTAGATTGAATGCTCCACCAGACAATGGGGTCCTGAACTGCAGTACCAGAGCTTCCTATTTTCAATTATACCTACTGGAAATCCAGGAGATTGGTATCATGTTCATTATTATCTTTTTTAATTACAATTACACTTTTTCACTGATACAATTTTATTAACAAAATGTCACCTAAAATTACATTTCAATTAACGTACATATTTTTTCAAGGATTCATTGTTGAAATCAAATTTTACTATTTAATATGTAACATCACATTATAAAATTTATTTATTCGTGTAATATATTTTATCATTAATTTTATATATTTGTTTATTTCCTTTACCATACATTTCGGCCTCGTCTATAGGGAGACTGGTTTACGGGAAAAAGAGACAGCTTGACTAATTATCAATTATAGATGGTGCCCAAAAATATCAATTTTTCACTGTCTCCTTTTCTCGAACAAAACAAAAATTTTCTTTTATGTTATACATTTAAAGAGGGTCACTAAAGCCAGCTAGCCGCCCGCATATGTTGCCTCAATTGTTTCCCAAAAATATACAATAAGGTATTTACAAGTAAAGGAATATTGAAAAAAAGGATATTTTAAAAATGTTTTTGTCTATTTTTGGCTAAATATGGATACAATTTCCTATTAACTGGCAAAAATTAAATAGGTTAGTAATTATTGCCGAACAGTGAATAATGTCATACTTTTATTTGATAGTACATAGAAAGTTTCATGCATATTTAGAAGAGAACCGTCAGTATAAATACGGAGAAGTTAGTAAATTTCTTATTAGTGTGGAAGTTTGGCTTGAATAGTTCTAAATAATGCATTTCTAAATTATAAAATAATAATTATCTAGAAAGCAATTAAATATATAAAGAGGCATTCTTCGCTGTTCGCTTCCTACATGAATATTACACAGTAGTATGCATTAAAATATGCAGACCACGCAAAGGCGTTTACAGATCTGGTTACCTCACATCACTTTAAAGTTTTTATAGTTTTACATTGTGTCTTATTAAATTATTAGACAGTATTTGTATGTGTTACTGCTCTCTAGGTATGATCCAGTCCAGAAAATAATATATAAGTTCAAATGATCAAGTATTTAAATGATAATAATATAATACCAAAGTATCAATCTGGTTTGAGACAAGGCCATGGTTGTACCACAGCTCTTTTTAAAATCACAAATGACATCGTAGAAGGATTTGATAATAATAAATGTACAACTAAGATAAAATGAGATGAGATCAGAATAAGTAATGCACTTTTTAAGTGACATAAAGTAATAAAGTCATTAACTTATAATATAAAAGGTAGTGGCCCCAAGACGGAGCCTTGGGGCACTCCATGCATAGATTAGTTATATTATCGACAGAGATACACTGTTGCCTATTGTTCAGATAATAATGGAAAAGATTTAATGGCAAACTTCTAATATCATAGAAACTCATCTTTTCCTGAAGAATTTCATGTAAGACGCAGTCAAAGGCCTTGGAGTGATCACATAAGCTAATGGCAACATGCTCTCCCTTTTCAAAGTCACCGACTACGTCACACACTAAATAAAAACAGCTATAGTGGTTGAACATTTATTCTTAAAACCAAACTGACGCCAATTTAAAATCTTATTACGGTACAGTAATTGACAAACCTTTTTTAAGAATGATTTCTATAATTTTTCCAAAAATGCGGATGATAGAAATATGACAGTAGTTGTCAATAACATTAATATTTTCTTTCTTAAAAAGAAGTAAAATTTTGGTAACTTTCAAAACATCAGGGAAGTGTCCTTCGGTAATGCAATAATTGATAAGAACTGTAAGTGAGGGGCGAGCGTAGATGCGTCTTTACTATGTACATACTTCGATATGCGATGTAAAGCAACGTTAGGTGCGGTTAGTACTTGGATGGGCGACCGTTTGAAATGTTGTAGGGTAAGTCCCCTACAAATCCTAAACAAAAAACAAAAAAATCCAAAAATCACCAAAAAATCAGATCACCCCATGCAACATGGCAAACTACGTAAAAAAGTCAACCAGACACTAATCACATCAAAAAAGCACAGTCAAACTCAAAGAAATCTAAGAAAATTCGCACGCACTCGATAATCCAGAAATAACGTAAATTAACTAATATCCAACTTCAAACATTCATTCAAGTCCATTCGTAACCGATTCACTACGAATAACGCCACTTAAAAATACAGGCCCCGTATATTCATCAACCTAACCCAAATCACTATCTAAACCTAAATTTTCATCGTCTTACTTCAATCCATAAATTTTCTATAAATAATTTCATTTTCAAAATTTTAATACTTCTTGACCACCCCTCGTATAAGCCACTACGTTAAAAACTTAACCTTCGAACTCATTTCCTAACTTTCTTGCAACCACTTCGCATTTGACTCTTCTTCCTTTTCGATCACCCCTGTATATTTCAAATCACGTTCCGTGCCTCGAGTCAAAGTTTAAATTTCATTCCATCAAATTCTCGCAACCCGATTGCTATTTTAAATTCCACCATTTTTGATCATTACTCGTATTATAGCATACAATATCCGGTTCAACTTGATCCGTACCCGTTAGGAACATTTTAATATGTTATCTTCAGACACTCACTACGCACCTTTCGGGAACATTATCATTTCCTTTCAACTTTTAAACATCGGACCTCCGTAAATATTTTACGGGGTCATGTCAGATTTCGCTAATTAAACTCTAATGACTTCTAAACCAAAATAGACCCGAATTTCATTCTGATTTCAATAAATTCCTATTTTCATTGCCGATTTTTCTATGTAACTTTCATCTTCAAAATCTTAAAATTTCCAGTATTGCGCAACATGTCGTAATCGATGGCTCATCCTCGCCCGCGCGGAGCGATTTCAAGCCTTTCCAGACATTTAAAACGGGATGCGAGACTCGATGGGGCGCGAAAAACGAAACTTACACAAACAGTATAAATACCGGTGTGCAGCAAGCCCAAATTAAGTTCAGTTTTGGCAGTGACTCCTATGTTTAGTACTCGCGACGTGATTCAGTGGAACAAGTTATTTAAAAGTGATTTTAAGTATAATAAGCTCATTTGCACTACTTCCGGTCCGGTTACTATTTAACTTCAGTTGTAGATACCCACCGTCTAGTTAGGCTTTCTTACCCCCCCCCCCCCCTGTTTTAGCATACTTCTCGTGACTAGCTGTCCCGAACTAGCTTCCCAGGCCAAAACCTGGTTAAAAAGAGTAGTTTTAAGTAATCGCCTTAAGTGGCCCCATCTAGTTTTAGAATACCCCCACCTTAAGTGGCCCCCTTTTTAAATATTTATCTTTCGTCTTAAGTGACCCCATTTTATTTTTCTTAAGTGACCCCATTTGTATTTCGTCTTAAGTGACCCCATTTTTTCGCGCCTTTACGGCCCATACAATCCTAAATCAAGCGAATTTTTTCAGATTAAATCAAATTAAAATATTTCATTAAATAATTTTTGCTAAATTCTACAGTCCAAATTTATGCTGTCGAATAGTTTCATCCTACAAAAAAGAAACTCTGTTAAATAAAAAATTACCCCATATTTTTTCAAACTCTGTTCAAAGAAAGCTTAAATAAATAATAATTCCCATATACAGGGTGTAGCCGTTGACCCTGTCAAGACTCAAAGACTATACAGTGTTAAATAACAATGAAATTGAAACCACAGTGCTTCAACAGAATCCAGACTACAATATACAGGGTGTAGTATTTGACCCTAACCATCATTACAGAAATCCAACCAAAAGGCTTCTCACAACAAAATAAATTGCACAAACGCCCTCCAGGGTCTTAGCTCTAAACCCCCACTGTTCCAGATTTTTATTTTCACCAAACTGAGGGCCCGTCCGTGTTCACAAAGAAGACCATGTCCTCGCCTCACATATCTTCCAACGGCTTGTATATTAGTATATTCTCGGAAGCTATGCAACCTTAGGCGAGGGTTGTATAGGGGATATACCATCCTTCGGAGCGGATGTAAAGCCGTCGGTCCCTTGTCTATTAAATGTTAGGCAAGTAAAAGATCCCTACTCTTCTTAAGGGAACAGGTTCGGCAAAATTCCTGGTTGGGGGTGGCTCGTCTACAGACGTCGGTGATAGGCTTCAGTAGCGGAAATAGACCGACGTTAAATAAATGTAAAAAAAAATAAGTGAGCGTAAAATTATATATGTGGTTTCTTTAAGAATAAACTAATCATACCATAAACATCAGTACAATCAGAATTTCTTAAGCTACTAACTGATTCTCTGACCTCAATAGAGATCCGGTTTAATATTGATAGGCTCCGTGTTATTATACAATTTTGCTTTTGTAGTCTTGCGTATGCCAGCAATGGATCTACAGCAACTTTGTCGTCATTTACCTTGATGGATCTGTTAACTATAGAAAGTGGACAATGTTTATCTGCACGCTTTAATTTTATTTCATTAAATTTTAATCCAGTTATTTTTATCACTGATTTTAGGCTAATAGCATGTGCTTTGTGGCAGTTTATTTCGCCAATTAAGTGTTCAGTTAAAATTGGTTGAAAGATGACGGATGTTTGACGAAATAAAAATTTGTTGCGGGAACGGGTACGTTAGTTCGGCATATTTATAATTTTATATAAAAATATTAACAAAAAAACTTATTTATTACCGAATGGGAAATTTTGTCCGAGTTGTCACGGGTCGATTTTTAACAGCAATGATTTGCAAGACCGGTACTCAAAAAATGCTTCTCGAATTATCGTTATTTTCACATAGGGCGTATATGCCAAGAACTTAGAATTTAAAGTAGTTCGTTCCGTTACTCGTTAATTGTTTCCAAAGTTAAAAGCGATGAGGCGCCTCTATGGACGTATTGTTAAATGTAAAGTTGGAAACTTGATGTTGATATGCATCTGGAGAATAATATAAATAGGCGATATATAAACATTCCGGTTCTGTAAACATATATTGTGGTGATTTTATAAACTAAAACTTACCGTATAGTCGCTGTTCGAAGTTCGAGTTGTTTGTTTTGTTATCACGAGTTTATCCGAGGCCCCGCAGGGCACTAACTATTGACTTCTTCTTTTATCACTGCTGCAAGAACCTGGAAATTTAAACGTCAGTTAATGCAAGTTTCAATAGACAGCTATAAGACTGAATGAAACATTAAATGTCACTGTTTGATATAGAAATGTGATAATAAATAGGAAGGACTTAAGATGATAGTTTGTCTCTGTATTTATTGAATTATTATACAGTATTTTAAGTGAAGGAGATAACATACCTAGATAGGCCACATATGACATGGAGATTAACATAGAAAAAGAAGAGCAAATGGAGATAACCAGGTTAAGGAAGATTGTTTTTCTTTTTATTTATTTATTAGTGCAACGAAATTAAGTATACAAAATGTTTTAACCTAGTTCACAATTAGAAAAAGATGACACCTGAAAACTTGTATTGTGTCGAGCAGTATTTACATTTTCGTTAATCTGTGTTGTCATTAACATAACAAAAATAATAATCCGATTCATTTACAAAAATAATAATATGGTAATATTATATATTTGTCAAACATTTATATGCTCACAGAGAAGGCGAAGTTTAGCCAAGTGGCTATTCTTACACTTAACCTATTCTAAAGTAATCAACATTCGTAGTATATCAGATTATTTAAATGTTATCTACTAAATTATAATTTAAAGTAACTTGAAACATTGTATGTGAATAAGGATACATACATTTATTATTTTTAAGAAGTTATTTCTAACTGACGATTAGAATTAGCATATGCTTCATTTGGCGACGAAAGGCACAAAGGCTTAAACTCATATTAGGTTTTACTAAATTGTACAGCATTGCAGTGAAATAAGTGAAACTTCGTGGTGTGCTTTTACTATAGTTTTTATTGCACCCCACGATTTTTACAATAAAATATTTAAAATATGTAAACATTATTTTTTACTTTTTAGTTCGGTTTGCTATTATTTTTTTTAAATTATAATTTTTTTTTAGTCACCCTCTTGCCATTCATCCTCCTTTTCGAAACCGCTGAGTATCCGCTAGTAGTACATAATTAATATTATGGTAACGGAAAGCAATAAATGAAAACAATCACAGACGTGGTGAGGAATAGAGATGGTAGTGGCGATGCATAACGCATAGCTGTTTCTATCACATCACGTCTTATGTACTTTAGAATAGAATAGAACAGAACATTTATTGACCATTTATGATACAGTGTATATATGGTAAGTCAGGGAATACAAAAAATTAGTAAATATATGTATATGTAACAAAGAAGAACAAATAGAAAAGTGTATATAACAATTATTATCTTAACACTAACATTATAAAAGAAAAGATAATACGTTAAAATTACATGACACTAATAGACACATCAATCGCTAAAAACAAAAATACAAGATAACGATTTAAAAACAAGAAACAATCCACTATGGGGTTACAAAATTTGAATATAAAAAGTCTTTTATGTTATAAAATGAATTCAAAATTAATAATTCTTTTATTTTCTTTTTAAATTTATAGAAGTTCGTTAAGATTTTAATTTTGTTAGGCAACACATTGTATAGCAGTAGACAGTTATAATATAGGGAATGTTCATATCTTGTTGTGGAATGCCTAGGAATCGACAATATTTGGCCGTGTCTCATATTATATAAATGATTTTCTGATCTTGTTTAAAAAATATTTATGTTTTTCTTAGTGAAGCATAAACACTTTAGTATGTATCTTCTTGTTTTTAAATATATCCCGACATGTTTCACGAGGTTGTAACTTATAAATTAGCCTAATTATTCTTTTTTGAGCTATAAATACTCGCTCCCGATCCTTAGCATTTCCCCAACAGATTGTATTGTAAGAAATATGAGGGTAGGCTAATTCATAATATGTTTGCAGCAATTCCCTTTCATCTAGTACATCTTTTAATTGAAGAACAGCAAAATAGGCTTTGTTTACCTTTTGCATACGGAATCAATGTGTATATCAAAAGATAATTTCATATCTAGGTTAGTTCCCAACAATTTACCTAATTCTGCCAAAGTTAGATGGTCATGGATTACTGTAGATGGTAGCCCCCTTTGCAAACCAAAATTCAAACAAACGGTTTTTCTCTCATTTAAGATGAGTCTATTCCTTTGACACCACATTTCTAGTTCATCCATAACATTATGAACTAGCCGTTCTACCTCTTCAGGGGTGTCGGCAGATACAGTTACGGTGGTGTCATCTGCAAACATAGTTACATGTCCACTTTTTATATAATAAGGCATGTTATTTACGTAAAGTAGAAAAAAGAATGGACCAAGCACGGAGCCTTGAGGAACTCCAAGATTTAAATTTTTTTACTGCAGAAAGTTCATTTTTTAATTTGACTCTTAATGTTCTTCCGTCCATGTAAGACATAATCCAATTCAATATGTTTCTTCGGAAACCCATGTTATATAATTTATCTTTTCAGTAGCTTTTATCAACCGTATCAAACGCTTTTGATAAATCAACCATCAGTGTTACAACATATTTCCCGTTGTCTAACGACGAATATACGTAGTCTAACAAATGGAAACAAGCAGTATCTACAGATTTTCCCGATCTAAATCTGTGTTGCGATGCAGTCAACAATTTATTTACTTCGCAATATGACCATAAGCGGCCATATACAATTTTCTCTATGATCCTAGATACAGAACTTAAGACGGATATTTGTCGATAATTGTCAATATCCAGAGGATCTCCACTCTTAAAATCGGGCACTATTACAGCAAGTTTTAAGACGTCAGGAAAGCATTCATCTTCCAACGATTTATTTATTAGATATAAAAATGGAGTAATAATCTTGTCCATAGTATTTATTATCACATGTAAACTTAGGTCATCAAAACCTGCCGAGTTTTTATTTTTAAGGGTATTTAATACACCCTGCACCTCATCCTCTGTTACTGGATAAGTATACATTGATGCTTCCCTGTAATTGTGTGCAGTACATGGTAGTGTGACATATTGGAGCCAAAATGCAAATTTATTTTATTACTAGCAGTATTCGAAAATGAAGTAGCAAATATTTATATTAACGTATTACTGTCAGATATTATGTTGTCATTGAAATTTAGAACAATGTTCTTAGGTTCAAAGTTATTTCGCCCCAGTCTCTTGTTTATGATGTTTCCCGGACTTTATTAGTCGAATTGTTTATTCTATTAGAGTAATAGTTTTGTTTAGCCTCTTTTAACTCGGTTTTGTATTTACTTTTATTTATACTATAAACAAGTTTAGATTCTGTATTATTCAAGTTTCTCATTAACCAAAATTGATTTTTTAGGGAGTTACTCTGAGCTCTAAGGTCACTAGTTAGCCATTCCTTTTTAGAATTATGATTTATATTCTCTGAAAACGTTTTACTATATTTTTTTAGGGGATAAGAGATATTAAAACACCATGTAATAGCATCAAGGAAATATTTAAACAACTCATTAATGTTTGAATCCTGATCATACAAAGAGTGCCACTCTATTTGGGATAATTTCACCCTAAAATAATTTATATTATTTTCAGATAAGTTTCTTTTTCATAGGACATTTTTTTAGTTTGATTTTTACTTACCCGCGTGCATTAAAATGAGAGAGAAGGTCATGCTCGTATTGTTTGCCAACTGGCGCGAACGACAGGTGGGATATGGTACGTCTTAGTTTACTTTCATATACGGCGAAGTAAGGTTTACGGGTAAATACAATTAATATATTAATACGTAATACTTTATATTTATCTTTTTGCTGGTATGTAACTTATTTATTGTAAAAATGATTCGATCGGGAGGGATTATGAATGTGAAAATGACAGTTATAGTGATTTCAGTGACAAAGAAAATAAATTGATATACACAATATAGTTAAGTCCGGGTCTGCCTTCTTAGCGTCTTACCTCGCACCTCCCTTCTCGATTAAAGCTTTCCGCTACTATACATCATAATGTATGTATTAAAGTTGGAACCAGCGTTTAACAAGGGCTTATACAACGGCAAATACGTTATATTATTAACATCGGCGCCTCCGGAAAAATATCGACAATAGATTAGTCTTTTTTTCTTCTTAATTTTAATTTATCCTGATGATCCTGGTGAGGACATTAGGACAAAGTTGCCATATTATTGCATTGTCATCGATCCTTGATAAGCGTGCAAAGTTTCAGTTTAATCTGACGTTTTCAAGTGGGTGAGAATCACGTTCAAAGATTGAAAAAGTTACATATATAGAAACAGACAAACGTACAGGTGAAGATAATATAAAGCATGTAAAAATGTGAGATAATATAATTGTACTGTATTGTCCATCTTTAACCATATCGAGCTTTTCCGATACATGATCATATTTTGGTAGTTTGAAAATGAAGTGGCAACATGTGTTTTGGACGATGTGTAACCCATTTTTTGAAGGCTGATCTAGACATGGGTAGTATAGTATATTGCATTAGTTAAAAACAAGCAACACAAGTCATTCTCGCACATTTTTTCCCGCATTTTGAAATTTAAAATATGTTTGTTTGAATATAAAAATTTCATTTAGCCATAAGTCTTTTGCAATAACAACTTAATATATTCTTTAAATCGTAAATTTTGATATAAGAAAACACCACGATTTCTTGCGCAATCTAAACGTAATATTTTCGCCATCTATAACAAGCGAAGGCTGCATTTTTAGGATCTCCCTACGATTTTTCGACCTGCTACCGATTTGTTTTGATTGTTTTTTAAATTATGCTCCGTGGAATATCTGCAAATAGAATTTATGTCGTCGTTTAATAAGGATAGGGCGGTATTCGATGGATTAAACTCGTACAAGGGTTGAGTGTCATCGGCATAAAATTGTAAATGAGAGTGATTAATATGGTAAAAAATATCAGCTGTATAGGTAACAAACAACAGAGGTCCCAGAATGAACCCTTGTGGAACACCTAATGATATTAATTGTGCTGAAGACAGAATTATTGACGTCGATAAGTATTTAAAAAAAGCGGCTGATAAAAGACTGATGGGACGCAACTCTAGAATAATTATAGGATTTTTTACTTTAGGGACTAGGCACACTAAGGAATCTCTCCATTTAATAGGAAAGTAACCTTTTTCTAGGCATACATTAATTTATTAGATGAGTTATATGATTCAGGATAACAGGGAGACATAATTTAATCATAAATAAACTGCTTCAGGCCCAACGAATTCAAAGCTGAAACTGAGATCGTTACTATATTTATTATTGGTATAATGTAGGATTGCTTCATCATAATGACCAGAATTTCCAAAGATACTTATAACATAATTGTTGATAGCATCCAGATCTTGTAAAGTAGGAGGTAGGAGGTTTTATAATTATTCTAGCCCTCTGTAGTTTTATTATTTTTATATTTACTAAAAGCATTGTCTCTATCTTTGAGCATTAGTTTTAAGGTATCCATAAGGCATGGCGAGGGTGGTTTACTTACGCGAACAGTTCTAAGAGGAGCGTGCTTGTTAAATAAGTTAAGAATGTTGCTAATCAGAAATTGTTCTTTATCATGTAGATTCCGTATATAGTAAATTACAGTTAATACTATTTAAATCTGCTCTACACTCAATATTGTTAAAAATTTTAAAACTGCGACATGTAACAAATTTTTGTTGATTTTTAATTTGAGAAAATTTAATTTTACACCAAACAAGCTGGCGATCGTTCACAGCTTCTGCATTAATTGTACCCGAAGAATGAACTACATCAACATTATTAATGAATATGGGATCTAAAAGTGTGACACTCGTCCCGGTAATTCACGTCGGTTTGTCAGAATACAGAATACTGTGTGGAACCGAGTGTATTGAAAATACCTGATAAAGGATTCCCCAATTGTATCAAGTTAACATTGACGTCACCTAAAACTATAACATAATCATATGAAGATATAATTGATGGAAGAAAATTGTCTAAATATTCTATGCAGTTTAACAGACGATAAACTACCCCCAAGCCCAGAATGTTTCTACCAACGTTTTACTTTTAACCAAATATATTCGAGATACTGCTGATCGTAATCAGTATCTATCAATTCTCATTTAATATGTGACTTGATATACACTCCAACCTCGGCCTACCCTATCTTTCTGGTATAATTATAATCTGGTAGTGCAATATCATTCGAATTTATATTTTTAGTAACTATAGGTTCTAGTACAAAAGGCATTCCAATTCTTGTTTGGGAGAAGGACATACATTTTGTAATATTTAGTTAGAGAAGATTGTTATCTAGTCAAGTTTTACTTTATTAAATGAAGCGATAGTTTTTTGTTTTGTAGACTCCCAGGATTCCTCCACACAAATTAGTACCATGTCACCTGCATATGATAATAATACAAGAAAGAAGCTAGGACCCAGAATAGTTCCTTGAGGACCGCCATAGCTAGAGATATTATTTGAATAATTCATATACCACTTCGGGTAAGCCTTACGATCCATACATCTACACACAGATCCAGATTCATTACAGAGATCAAGACATCGCCCATTCTTGTTACAATTTGTCTCATTATAATAGTTTTTATAGCCTTCTATGAAAGAGTTATTTATATCTGGTATGAACCGAGTTTCTGATAGACTGTTAAAGAACGCGCCAACTCGATGAAATTTTCGAAACTATAACGAATATTTCGCATAAAGCGCGTGCTCCATGTAAAAACGAAATGAAGAGGTTTTTATCAATATATTAACATTTTCGGTCAACGGAATTTTTTTATGCAAAAATATTGAAAATACACCAAAGAGTGTAATTTTAGACAGTATGCAAAATGTCGCTGCACGAGGGCGTAACGTCGACTACAAACATTTAGAAACTACGACGAAAATCAACTTTTTCAAAAATAGAACTCTTTGTACGAATCCACGTTGTGTAGCACTGCAACTCATGTGTTATGTTAAATATAAGGACAAGTTTAAAAGTGTCGATTTCAACATTTCAAGGGAAATTTTTGCAAATACATTAAAAACGTCGAGGGTGTATTTTCATTTTTAGCATTTAATTTTAGCGGAAAAACGATGTGTTTTCTGCGTATTTGCCCTAAACCCGTTCCTCAGTGATTCGGTGGCAAAAAAGTTTTATTACCATGTAGTCATATGTACATGGGACCGCCTTGCCTGAACGTATGAATATATAACTGCCACATTATTATTCAAAGTTGTTGCCATTCAAGCATTTTTAAGCTCTAGATGAGCGCTTGAAATTACCATTGCGTAAATTTAAAATACGTACATAGACAGGCAAGCAAAAGCCCACCTATTCATAAATATTGAATTTTACATTGAATCTTTCTGTGTAATCGTTTGCTATAAACTAAACATTGGATGGTAGTTGGAGACATTCTCTTGCCGTTCCGTTCCTCACCATGTGTTGTACACGGGCCAGACTACTGTAGACATGAAAAGACCAATATATATTTTTGAAGTATAAATATGGTCTTTTTCTTGTGTTTCAACATTCCCTTTTAGGATAATTAAGAGAGTGTTAGTATTTACAGTGTTAGACTTAAGACAGTGCCACGACGTCTAATTGATACCATCAGTGACAGCAGTTAAGCAAAAGAAACAGTAAGTATAGATTTTTGTGTATTTTTCGTCTGAATCAGTCGCTTCGAACCCTTCAGGTGGACATTTTCCTATCCACTTTAGGAAGGGTAATAAAAGTCCTTCAGACACAATACGATGAATCGTTCACAATACTAATGGCCCCTACATATTTATTTCAGTTATACTGGCACAATGTTCATCAAAATTTACTCTAATACTTCTTATACTATAGTGTATTATAGAGAAATTATTCATCTCGTTTGGAAAGAGTCGAGGAAAGAGTTTATTAAGTTTGTTAACGTCATCGATTTTGCTTGTCTTCTAGTACTCTATTTTCTCCTTTGAGATTTTGTACTTTCATAAATTCGAGTACTTGTTTTTGCATTTCCTCTATTTCTAACTTCTCATGTATACTTTCCAGTATAGTGCTTAAATATTTTTTATCATTTATTGATTAATTTTGTCATATTTTTTATGTGAAATCGGCTCCGATACTTCTTTATTTACTTATAATCTGCCTGTATATTTGTTATTCAAAAGGACAAAGAGCTCAAAGATGACTGCGATGAATCAAGGAATTAGCTGACAGAGTATATCACTATTATGAAAAATGACTTGTTCCTGTTGGACTAACAAATTTACTGTTCACTGGTACTTCTACTTATAATCTTGGCATTACAGCCGTGAGAATATCAACAATAAAAGAATATCATCAGTTGAAACTTTTAAAATATAACACAATTTTTTTAATACGTATCTTTATCTTAACTGTAACTTAGTACAACTTTTTATATTTTAAGGACATTTTAACGGCACTTTTAGGTAATTTATGTACTTTTTAGGGCACCAGCCTTATTAAACAAATATGACATAAAAACTTAATTATGATCTACGCCACAATAAAACACGGGAAGATTATTTCTTAAAACATGAAATACGAGAAAACTTAGTTTATTTCAGCCTTGCTATGTAACTGATGAATACTCGCTGAGGGAACAATAGAAATGCAAACTTAAGTGAAAACAAACTGAGCACATTTAAACAGTTTTGCATAACAGAGCTTTATTTACACTGTTTGTCTGGATACTTGACGTGTTGGATTACTATTTTGTGAGATTTCTTTTTTCATATTTCAACCTTTTAGCCCGAGAACATTGCGAGATTGCATAATGCAGATGCAAAATGCAGAGTTTTACGCCGAGCGCTGACAAAATTAAATTAGTTGTAAGAAATTTACGAATGAAAAGCAGGCATACTTAGATTTTCTGTGAATATTTTTTCAAATAAATGTTTTGTACCATAATAAATTTATCGTAAATCGTAGAAAAACAATTAATAATAATAATAATAATGGCCTATTTTTGTTGCATTTATTACTAGCCCCACGGTGGGCGCCAAGTTCTAGCGAAATCAGAGATTGCGGACGATAGAATTAGTACCGGACTTTGCCGAATGTTACAGTTCATTGTCTTGCTAAAGATTAGAAAAACAAGGAAAAGAAAATTCAGTATCGACAGATTTGCGAATGCGTTTGGGAAAACAGGCATGTAAAATAAATAAACATTTTAAATATGCAAAACTGTTAAACATACTGATAGCAAAAAGAAATTGGTGAACAGTATCATTAAATTATGATGCCGTGTTCTGTAAATCTTTGTACGACCTGTGAATGTAAAAGTCAAAAGAGGTTCTTGTCATTCTTGTTCTTGAAATCATTACAACTGGCTGTAGATTAAAGAGAGACAAATCACGTCAACTAGAATTGACATGTTGTGATTATCAGACACGATCCCTATTCAACTAGACCTAAGTGATGAAAAGTAATATAAATATAAATACCGAGGTTGCCAAATATCAGTTAAATATATATGTCGCTCTGACGATGTTGCTCGCCAAGTCAGTCAGAGTGTGGTGCGAATTATAGCATTTCAAGGCTCTTACACTAGGTGACAGCCGATATGATTTGGAGCTGTCACAAAACTTACTTTAAGTGCCTTAACGATCCAAACATATTGATATAATATTAAACAAGCATGTAGCCAGATGGTTTTGAACAGGTAGGTATGCTTAATATTAGACAGGTAATTGAATTAAGCAGTTGCCAAATGTTCATTAAAGAATATTCAAATAGCGGCCTCGTAAATAACTCTTATCTAAAGCAAAATGTAACTTGCAGTCAGCAATAGTCAGATAATAATAGTATGAAATACATAACTAAACCCAGCGTTTTTTAAAACTATAATTTTACGCGAAAAAAAATTAAAACTAATCAACAATAAGTAATCAATATACAAATAATTATTTTTAATAAAATAGGTTAAACACGCAGCTCTGGCCTGTTGGAGGAATTCAGAGCTAATGAGACTTAGAAACAACAACAATAAAATAGGTTTCATAATACCGGGTGGCCACGAGTCAATATACTCCCCTAATATTTTGGTTGTTTTTGTATTTAAAAATTTGGTTTTTGGTACACATGAATTAGACAATAATATCAACTTTTTTTCTTAAATGGAATGACTATATTTTTTTGATAGTTTCTCATTTATCTAGTTGTTGCCCAGAATTCCAAGACTTTATACAAAGCTTGTGATTTTCCTGGGGGCTAATTCCCTATCACTTCGGACCTTAATTCCGCCTACTTTAGGAACTTTAGCCTGGTGTAGATTAATACCTTGCATTCACAAAGTATATGTTCCGCAGTTTCGATTGCAGTATCGCAATATCTGCATTTATTATCTACCGCCTTGCCCATATTCTTGAGATGACATCTCAAGGGGCAGTGGCCAGTTAGAAGGTCTATTATCAGCCTTAATTCAGACTTTTCAAGTTCGAAAAGACTTGTGGCATTCTTTGCCAATAAGTTATAAACTTTTTCGCTTGGCTTTGGCCTGGATTATTCCTCCAGTAGGACTTCTTCCGATCCTTTTCCCATTTCTGGGTCTCCTCCGTTATGTGTCCCTTCACCAGGTCACAAAACGGTTCAGGTTCAATGAATGGTGTTTCAGCTCCTTTTTTCGTTAGGCTGTCAGCAAGTCATTACCTTGTACTCCCTTACGCCCTGGCACCCACATCAAGGTAACCTTGTTTTTAATGGCCAGTTGTTTCAGGGATTGTCTACATTCCCAGGCAATTTTAGGCTCGAAGGTGTAGGACCTTAGAGCTTTTAGTGCTGCCTGGCTGTCTTTGCCATTCGAATGACTTTATTTAAGCACAGATCTATAACATAAACTTATATCTGGAACATGGTTGGGGTGTTACCGAGGGCTCTGGATAGCCTACACTTAGGCCTTGCTACGCCCACTCCTACCCCTTCAGCCATCTTAGATCCATCTGTATACCAGATGAGTGACCCTTGATCCAACTGCAGTGCCTCATCTTGCTCGTTTGACGGCTTTCGATTAGCACGTCAAACGGACAGTCCAAGTCCTGTTTGAATGGCATTGAGTCAGTGGGTTTGGTCATGAACTTTAAGTGAACTAACTCCAGAATCCTTAAGTGACCAACCAGATCGCCTGGTTTAAACTTATGTGCCTGATGCAGTCGTAGGGCACTAAGTGCTGCCTCCTTCCTCATATGCAAGTGCAAAGGAACTAGGTCAAGCAATGCCTCTATAGCTGATGTGGGTGCATTGCTGTTATAGTCCCTAAACAGGCAAGGCGTTGTAGTTTCTACAACTTTCCCTGTGCTATTTTTCCCCTGCTTTTGGCCACCATACACATGATGCGTAGGTCACCATAATGGATCAGTTAACCGAAAGATAAGACCAATGTGTCATTTTCGGTCTTAGACCCCAAGTCTTACCAAACAACCCACGGCACATCCATGTTGCGGAATTACTCCTAAATACTTGACTTTACTGGAATAGTTTAGTATCGTTCCATTCAGCATATGAGTTCTAAAATTAATTTTCTCCTTTTGGTAAACGGAACAATAACTGTTTTGTTCGAATTGACATTAAGCCCCTCTGACGAGCACCATTTGGATATTATGTTTAAGGCAATTTGCATGAGGTTTGAGATCATAATTTCATTTCTGCCTCTGACAGTCACGACCAGGTCATCTGCATAACCTTGCACGTTGAAGTCCGGATTAGTCATTTCGTGGAGGAGATCATCGATCACCATTGACTACAGCAAGGGTAGCAAAAAAAGGATATAAGAATTGTTGTGTATTTTACTAATAATTCGATGGGACGATTTCTAAATATTTTGGAGAAATTTCAAACTCTCTGAGATATGGCGGTATCACTTCCATTTCAAAATATTATAGAAACGACGAAATATGAAATGTTAGTTTATTTCGTCGTTTTGCACCTCCATATATCTATATGCATAAACGTCGACCACATTTATTCAGCTAGTGTAAATTATCAATTAATAATAAGATTACATATAATTACAATCCTTATAGTTGGATTAAAACTAAAGAAATAACTGAAAAGGAAAACCTTTTAATTATAAATTATCATTTAGAAGTCACTACACTGGTCTTACATTAAAATTAAGTGTAAGTAATTATAATCGCTCGTGCCAATTAGTTTAAGCTTCAGTAACTAAGCTTGAAAGCCAATTAAGGAAGCTCTTTTGCTTCTCAAAACCTAATTTATTTATAAGCACTCTTAAAAAGAAAATATATTTTTAATTTAGTATTAGAGGTTTCATAAGAAAATTACGGTTTTAACAGCTTTTAACAAATCATTAAACGTGTTAATCAATATAATAGCTGAGTTGAACTCGGTACTAAATATTGTACATTTTTATTTAAACAATAATATAAATCTATTATATATGAGCGCGTTTGATGTTCGAATAATACGAGACGGCTTTGGAATGCTACTGGAAAATTCTAAGTGATATAAAGGTGTTAAGACATTGAACGCGAGAATCTGGATGAGAGCTATCGACGCGTTAACCACTTCAAAGATAGGTAATAAATATGAAGCTTGCCGCAGAGTACAAAATGTTGATAATAGCCCTGTTATAAAATTTGCGGCTAACAATGCATCGCTAGACATAATGTAACGCTGGAAATACGCCACCAGACTTAACACAATATGCCAATAACAGCAGGAATAAGACGTGAGGCTAGACATTTGGACTCCAAAGGTGAATTATTCAACATACCGGGTGTAACAGGATCATGGTATACCCCCTTTTCTCCTTTAGTTTTGAAGGTAATTGATTGAAATTTAGGATATGCTACACACATAATAAGCGGCACTTTTTGACATACAATTGTTTTTTTCTCTCTTCCGGTTTCGCCGGAAGTGACACTAACTTTCGATTTTTAAATAGAATATCCTATATATTATTGTATTTTTGAATTCTGCATAATTTTCTGAATCCAACGATGCCAAATAAGTGACATTTCAAACATCGATTTTTTTTATAATATAATTTTTAGTTTTCCATTTAAGTGTGGCATGACAGGTCCGATTTATTCTAAATGACCCGTGTAATGCTACAAAAATTGAAATCCCGTTAAAAATACTAAATTAAGTGATTTATGAGCAAATAAAATTCACCAAAAAGGTTTTTGGGGCAAAACTCAATTTTTTCAAATGAAACCATATCGGTACCGTGGTACTATTTATTAGTACTATTAATAAGGAATTTATTCCTATGTCGTATTAAAATGTGCGATAAATACAAATAAAATTACAGCTAAAAGAAAATAAGAAAATACAATTTTGTTCTAATTAAATGTTAAGAAGTAACTAAGGTGGCTTTGAAAACAATGAAATTAGCTTGTCAAACATTTGTTGGTTTAACGGTGTTTTTATTGTGTCAATTACGTGTAATGAAATACAATAACATAAATTACCTATCTGTCACATTTTTTGTATTTTGTTTTGTCAACACTCAAAGCCTACTCTTTAGAAGATGGCACTCTTCGAGATATACTCTTCAGTTTTCATTAATAACACCGAAAATCGCAAGTATCTAAAGAACCATACATTTTGGGTATAGGAACATGATATATGGTTAGATGCACATTATTTTCTCTATCAAATGGTGCATTTAGTTAGGTATGGTGCAATTAAAAAAAAAAATAGTTTTTGCTGTATTTGTGTGGTCGACATATGTCAATAATTTTAGAAGCTTTTTAGTGGATATTTCGATAATTTTCCTACATGATGAGTAACTCCAATGTCTTACCCTCATAGAAAAATCAACATGTTATCAATTATTGTTACTGAGATATTAATTTTTATGTTATACAACTTTTCTATCAAAATTTTAGGAAAAAGATTAATATCTCCGGAAATATTAATTTTAGCTATAGGAAATCTTTAAATTAACTGCAGAATCTAAAAAAAAATTGAAAATGGGGCATTCCATTTAAAATAACAAAGTTGGGGTCAACTTCCGATATAACCGGAAATGCCACCATTTTGAAAATATTTTCGTTAAATAGATCCTACCCAGTTAGACCTATAGCCAAATTTTCATATCGATATCATTTTTCTTTCTCGATATACTTCTAATAGACGCCCAAAAAAATCACCCTGTATATGTGTGAAATTGTAGCAACAACCACTAAATTTCCACTCAAGATAGTTTCTTGTGGAGATCTATCGGCTTGCTCATTATCTGGGTATTCTGATGTGAGAATATAACTTGTTGCATGTTATCCTGCAAGAGAAAATGGTCGTCTTTCTTTAATTTTTTATTCTTCATTATATTAACAATTTATTGTTAAAAGAAAAATCATATACTTTATTGACCATAGAATAAATCAATTGTAAATCACTTCTATTGAGCTTTCTCGGTATTTTACAATTTCAAAGAATTCAAAGAAAAGTTTTCTTATTCGTAATTAAATATTTCTTGATTATGTGTAATAGTACATTTGACAGAATTACAATGATGAAGGTTTGTAATAGAAACATATTTTAGTAGACTTAAGGCTAGGTGGATAAAACTTTCCCGACTTCCTCGCTTTGGAATTTATTAAAACTTATAAGAATACATAAACTATCACTTACATAGTTCATGTTACATAAGCTTTGGTAGATTCATTTTAATGGCATAAAAATGTGAATAATAACCGAGATAAGATTTCTTATTTTCTGTTACATATTTCTTAAAATGATTTGTATTCTCAGCTTACAAACTTGCAATAACTTCATCCTTTTAAACTGTAAATATTATGAATTACTGCTGAATGTATTCTGAAACGCCTGCATTGTTTTACTTTTATTAACATTTTTCTATAGAAATGTATGTCATCAAAATTGCTCTTTTAGGGGGCTGTATTTTGTGTATTTATTCGTTTGTATGTTTGTTTGTCTATCTGTCTGTCCGTCCGTCCGTTTACTTATTAATTCCTTTTACTCATTCATTCCATATTTCATTCATTCGTTCGTTCGTTCGTTCATTCATTCACTCACTTACTCACTCACTCACTCAGTCATTCATTCATTCATTCATTAATTAATTCATTAATTCATTAATTCATTCATTTTGTCGCCTTATAAAGATTATCATTCTGGTGGAGTCTAGCATTAGTTGTTCCACTCCTCAACCAGGAGGACACATGCACACAACCCTAAAGAAACAAACGGCAGATTGTCCCGACCTCCTTTTTAATGGATCTCATTGCGTTCATATCATCTTTATGAATCCTCTAAAATAGGTAACTACCTCAGTAAATGTTTCTGTATAACAATTTTTTGTATAAAGTACATTCCAATGAAAACTATGCACCCTAAATAAATTTGGATATATTGATTTGTACAAAAGATGCAAAAACGTGTCAAAAACAAATATTAGAGGGACACACAGAGCCAGTCCTACATTAAAAAAAAAAAAAATACCTCATACTTTTGTAGACCTCTAGTTTTCCCTCGAAGAGATTATTACAATGATGTATAAATAAATGTTGAAAAATATTTATTAACCGCCTTGCAGGTCACCTGATTGACTCTCTTCAGACTAGGAGATCTATATCTCTCTGAGTAACGGTGACGGGGGCAGTACAGTTTATTGTGGAATCCGAACCACTTGGGGATAATTTGTATTTGAAAATTATTTCGCAGTAGGTGGAGCTCGAATTCACCTCGCTAGGTGTGCACAGAGAGAGAGAGAGCTAGATGCGCTAACCCACTGAGCTACTGTTCCCACCTGGGGGTCTGAAGTGAATAGTTTTGAAGCTACACATTATTTTAAATTAAAGATGGTTTAGAGTAATGAACGATTCAATACCAATGGTTACTTTATTATGTTTTCAAACTGACTTCCACTGACCTCCTGGCAATGATACAGACGCGCTTCAAACGCGTTGTTAACTTCAATTTTTAAATGCCATCAGAAAAGAACTATATTGGTCAGAGCAATGACGTATAGATGTAGCCCTCAAGAGGCAATCGGATGGCTCTTGGTATTTGGGGTCCTGAATTAATTCAGAACTCTGCTGCATTACCTGATTCGGCCCGAAATGGACAGGGGCGGCGATTGGGGTAGGGATTAAAAAAAAGAATGATCACGTGGTAACCGAATAAAATTGCGGTTGCCTGAAAGTTCATACCTAGTTTATATAATAAAATTTTAATGTCATCCGATACGTACGGGCCCGTTTTCGCACACGCGAATTTAAAAAAAAATTTAAAAAGTTGTCAGGTAACCGCTTGAAAATTTGAGAGCTTACTGATCTGTACCCTGTACCTCCACTCATTGTAAAAAAATTGCCATCCGTGTTTGCCTTGCAGTTTCCGAGAAATAATCGTTTAAAGTCGTCCAAAAATCGAATTTTTTGAAATTTTTAAATAAAATTTGAATACGATTAAAATTGTTTAAATCGGACGACATTTACACTCTGAGCTCTTATGGGTATGAGAAATGGTATGTATTAATGCCATCCGTTTTCAATGAAATTCCACCCTATTTTCGCCACCCCAAAAATCGTCAAAATTAAAATACTCGATTATGCTTAAAAAAATGTTTCGAAGTCAATATTAACGATGAATTCTAGCCAAAGTAAACATTCATCAAGATAATTCTCTGTCCATTTAGCAGTCATACCTCCACAACCCCTGTTGAGGCACGTTACGTCACGGAGGCGGGGGTGGATTTCAAAAAAAGCCAAAAAACAATAAAATGTATTTTAATATTTAGAAAATTATCATTGATGGGTCACGTGATAAAGCCTATTTATTGGAGATTCGATTGGCTTTGACTGATCACGTGACTTGTTTAGAGCGGGTGATTTCTCGGAAACTGCCCGGCAAACACAGATGGCAATTTTTTGACATTGAGTTTAGTTACAGATCAGTAAGCTCTCAAATTTTCAAGCGGTTGCCTGACAACTTTTCTTTATATTTTTTTAAATTCGCGTGTGCGAAAACGGGGGCCGTAGGTATCGTTAAAATTTTATCATATAAACTTGGTATGAACTTTCAGGCAACCGCAATTTTATTCGGTTGCCGCGTGATCATTATTTTTTTAACCCCTACCTCAATCTCCGCCCCTGTCCATTTCGGGCCAAATCGGGTAATTCAGCAGGGTTCTGAATCAATTTAGGACCCCAAATACCAAGAGCCATCCGGTTGCCTCTCGGGGCTACATCTACGCGTCATATTGTATGAATTTTTAGTATTTTTATGAAAAATCATAATCTAATATCTCTAATTAATTAAAAAAAATATACTAACTTAGTTCTATATAAAACATTAAATAGGTTATTGAAAATGACAGCAACTAATCATATCAACAATAAGTAAAATATACAAAAATTGTTATGTCCGAGACCCGCATGATTGGAAAGTAATGGAGAGAGGTCACGCATATAATTACAATTATTCAAATAAATAGCGTGTAATAATTCTACAACTTTAGTATTTTTTACGGTTTTTCCGTTAGGATTTTATAAATATTGGGGATGGTAGCTCAGTGTGTTAAAGCGACTGGCTAACAAACTGAGTATGCCTAGCGAAGTGGGTTCGAGATCCGCAAGGCAAAACAATTTTTCATTAAAAAAATTGCCTTAAGAGTGGTTCGAACTTTACAATAAACTGTAGGTTTTTACCTAGCACAAGATCCTTGAGACCTTCCAGGTAGTTAATTTGGTAACTTGAGAGGCAATTAAGAAAACATTTTTATAATATTCATTTAAATATTTAACAGAATCAGCTCTAATTTTGAGGGTGGCTATATAGTTAAATTTAAAAAAATAAGTTCTTAATCATCTAGAATAGATAGCAAATAAGATTTATGAAGAGCATTTGCAATAAAAGATGAGGAAAGATTATAATAATTCTTACACAACTACTTTAAAAAAATATGTTAGATATCTTCGTTAAAATAAATGAATGATTTTTTTGTAAAATTGCAAGTCAGTCCAAAGTGGCTTTTCTTTTGTAGGTGTAAAAGGTGACGGGAATGAAACTATTATAATTAGTTTTCTAAAAGCGCATAAAAAAATAATCGATTGGGGTTTGAACCGTGAAACTGGCAAGCGGCAACAAATTTATTTTAAATTATAATGTGCAATTTTCATATTCCTCGGGAACTAGCTTCGGAGTTAGCCAGTTATCAATACAGGCCATGAAGCGTTGAAACTAGTCAGATTTTTAAGAAACTAGGCTCCTCTTTGATGTTGAAAATTAAATAAAAATCAACTTAAAAACATGTACGTAATAGGAAAATAATAAACTTAAAATACACTTTATTTTTTCTGCAGCCAAAAAATATAAACTCTTTAAATGAATATATCCGAATAAATAATCAAAGATAATTAACCAATAATAAGTCAAAGGCGGCTCATTCTATTTTATATCAACAAGAATAATAATATCTTTCTTGCTCTTGTTTAACTGATCAACATTTTCTTTATTGATTCTTATTCCAGAAGTTTACAATAATAAAATTGAAGGGACAACTTCCCAACCGATAATCCTCAAGACCCATGTGTGGGAAACAATATCGCTTATCTTTCGGGTAAACGCTTATGAATAATTCGAGCATAAAGATGAATGTTGTTGGCACTGCTCTCATCCTAGAAGACATGTATGCTCTTATCTAATATGCAATTTATTTTCGTAATAATACAGAAACTACTTGGCATCTTCCTAGATGTTTATAAATATACAAAGTAATTACTTTATTTATAACAAAATAGGTTAATTTTAATATAAGCTCCTCCAAGAAATTGTCATGTTACGGTTAAATAAATCTTAAAAATATTTATTGGGGTAGGTAAAGAATGTGGTCTTATATATATACAGGGTATGATGGGAGAAACACGACATTTTCTAAGGCATGTTTGTATATTCACAATGTAAATATTACAACAATTTTGAGGCCTAAATTTTAAGAAATTGCATTTTAGAAACAACCCAAATACCTCAATTTACTAGAGACCATAAAAAGATAAGTAATAGACCAGGCGATTATTGTGAATATTATTAGGTTCGATTTGCTCAACTCAAATTTGCGCCGTTTTCAAATTATTGTTAAATAAGGTTGCAAAATCCATATTTTCCGGTTTATAACTTGAAACGCTGCTAAAACAAAGCTAGATAGAGAAAAATTTCTCAGAACTTTTTTTGTAGAGTATTAAATTCCCTACTAAAAGTGCGGAATGACATAACTACACATTTCACCGTTTAGGTGTAATAATCAATTAAATCTCTCACTTGCCTTAATCAGCTGTCATCCGGCGCGCATGCGTTAGCCTGTGGGCCCGTAACCACATAATGGCCACCTGCGGTGATAACTGATTAACGCAATAAAAAGTAAAAATAAATAAGTCTATAAGTAATGGACAATTTATAACAACTGGTGTGCCGCAACGTACTGTACTGGGGCCTATATTTTGCCTTCCACATATAAATGAATTTGGTAATTTATTCATTAGCCCAGTTGTCAGGGGGTTTTAAGTCGGAATTAATTGTTACCTCGCTAATTTCTTCATGAAAAGCTAATTTTCGGTCCGATAAGACGAGATTGATTGTTATGCTAACAGATATACAGAAAATGAAATACTGAGTGAATTAAGTTCGCGACCAGAGCCGAAACAGGAACCGCAAGCGAAACAGGAATCGAAGCAGCAGCCAAGTGGTGAAAGTCTGACAAAAGGAATCCGCTGTCATAATTGTGGCAAACTGGGGCATGTCAAGAGGTACTGTCGCCAGAGGCACCCTAAAAAAGTAAATGCCGAGGATGTAAAGCAGTAGGATGCAGCAGAAGTGAAGGCGGTTAAGATTGAGGTTCCGAAGGACTGGACAAAGTAAGTTGTAAGGAAGGAACAACCGAATGACGACGAGATTGAACCACTATTGAAGTGAAGGCTTTGTGGGCGCAATGGGATTCCCTATGACTATTATGGAGAGCATGGGAGAGCGAGGATGGGAAGGAAGTTACCATGCGTTTGGTGATACCCAGATGCCGGGTATCAAAAGTACTTCGGGAAGTGCACGAAGGAATATCCGGAGAGTATTTTGGTAGAAATAAGACCTTGACTAAAGTAAGGGAATTATTCTACTGAATAAATAGCTGTCTGCTTGGTGTCTCAGTTGCAAGGTTTGTGCGGGTATGACCGCCAAGGGGTCACCTACAGAGAGTAGTGATCGAATGAATGCTCGATATGACCGTAGTATCAGTTCAGCGGGATTCAGGTTGGGGGACTTGGTTTGTCTGTACAAATCTCAGCGGAGTGAAGAAGAATTCTTGAAGCCTCGCTCACTTTGGGAAGGACCGTATTCTGTCACCAATCGGATACATGACGTTCTTTACCGAATTCAACGTAGTAAGAAGTCCAAGATGAAAATCTTGAACCTGGACAGACTGACGAAGTATGCTGGGGAATTGCCTAGCCGAGATGTTCAGGCTTAAGGAAGGGGCGGTGTTAAAAATCTCGAATGATATACTGTAACATTTAGAATAATCGAGTACATTCGACGAAGGTATATACTTATAGAGTGGATCCGAGCGCACTGAGAACAGTTTGATATGAGAAACAAATGTACAGATGTAATAAGAACAGTAACAAGTGGTGAATTATAATAGTGAGGCTATAGTAGATGGAACTTGTAATTAATGTGTACTAATGTGTATAGGGACGTAATTATTTTAATTCAGTATTAAATAAAGTGGTGGTTAGTGAAAGTCTTGCTGCAATTTATTGAACCTACATACAGGGTGTTTACTGGAGATTTTAAACATGTAATAGTATCTACAGCTTATAACACTATTAAAAGTGAGGAAATTCACACACAAACTGAATCCACAGTTTAGGTGAAATTCCCATTTTTCCTACTATAAGTAGAAATACACTAAACGTTATGTATGTGGATATATGCTATAAATATATATTATATATTTCAACTATAGTAAATTGTAAGTTTTTTAACGTATTTGCATCTGTGTAAATAAGGCTAAATTTTGATTCGAATTTTACTTTATATTACCGTTTTGCCCTCTTAGCTATGTTGAAGTTTCTACTAGGGATTTATATCTTTAGGTATAGTTAAAGCTTAACCGGGATTCGTGCAAGTCTGATGCTCTTGTTTGTTGTTGCGGACCTCTAGCGTATGCGATCCACCATACGCCTTAGCTTTTTGTGGGTCGCATAATAACAACTGCTACGTCCGTAACACATTTCGCTATTCTCCAAGGGAGGGCGATACCCTTGTGGCACGTGATCAGCAGAGAGAGCGGAAGACCGGTAGGCAACCATTTTGGTTGGCGTGATAGGTAGTTGATAATTCTGTGAACCTCGGTTTTATCCAAGGTGGATTTTGGAATTATCAACACAAAAAAATTTTCTCAATCTGTTGTTGTTCCGTTTAGCGGAATATTTTGTTGTTGTGAGTAAATTTTAACTTCGGAAGCAGGATATTTAATTACACAAGGCTCTCCTTTGGAAATACCGTGTCAAATTGAAAGGCGGACTCGACCCCATTCATCCGACTGTGGCTTTCGAGGAGTATTGGTGGATTGTTCCCTCATCAGTGAGGGTTCTACGGACGGGGCTTCTACACACGTCAGTGAAGTTCCACGGACTGGAGAGACTACAATCAACCCCATCCTTGGGTCCATTTCTTTTGTCCCGAAGACATCTCCATAGGGCTACAGGTTCTTCGAAGTCGGTATCGTACCACCCTAAATCAGTGTGTTGTTGTTTTACTTACCGGGGACCACCTTCAGTGGTTCGACTCGGTTATATTCGATTCATATTTTTTTTTGTATTTTAACTTGTATATATTTAAAGATTTTATGAATTTATATTTATCTAAGGAGGTTCTCTAAATGAGACCCGTTGTGGCAGAATTTATGACCATTTATGACGACATTGTAAACCGATGTGTAGCTACACGAGGCATTTTATTAATGTTATAACTTATTAATCGAGAAATTTGCCACACCTTTTGAACATCGCCAGGTTACATGCTAGAGAACCAATATCTGTAAATTGTATAATATAGTGAATTTCATTTTGAAAGAAAGTGTCATTATTTCGTCTGCGACCACTACGTATGGAAGCCTCAGTGATTTGTTAAGTAAGTAAACTAATAACTTGTCATAGTTTATGTAAACTTGGGCTTAACGCCCTGAGATAGTCTGAGCTAGAGAAATTTTATCTTAGGCACGTACATCACTTCTCCGGGTTAGGTTGTCCTACGATATCTGCTACGCTATAGTAGCCCAAGTGATTTCGTTATGTAATATCTTATAATCATTAATATCCAACGTATTTATTTGTTTATGTACGTGTAAATCATAGCATTGTTTCATGTCCATCTAGCACACGCCAAATTGAAACAAATAATAATTCCTGCCTTTGTTGAAATTACTTTTACCCAAACTACTTATTACATCAAAAAACAGCGTGGGTACAGCGAATTTAATGGTAGTGTCTAACGTTGCTGGTGTGTTGTTTTTTAGGGTTTGCGGTCGAATGTTATATTCAGCCATTCGTTGTAGATGTCATGCACTAATGGGGCGTCCTTTTAAATGGTCTAATTGACGGATAAATTTCAACAACAATTTTATATTAAATTTAAATGCAAAAACAAATTTCGATCGGAATAAATACCACAGGCCACAATGAATTGTGAATAGCGATGACAGGCACGATAATTTTATTAATAATATATAATTTTAATTTCGGTGGTGCTTGTGCGTGTATAACATTGGACTATAATCAAATTTGTTTTGTTTAATTTTCATTATAATAGCCTTTAGTAGGAGAATAATGCAATTGTTTGGGGAGTGTTTAAGTGAGGGTTTAATCAAATTGACGACTCTTGGAGCTGTGTCGCTCCAGACCGATTAAATATCTTCTTTATTTTATTACCAATCAATAATATTATTTAATTGCTATATAACGGCATAACATATTTTCAAGGCATCAGAGTTATTTTGTAGTAAAATAAAAAGTCTACGTCTATAATGATAATGACCAAGATTCTTTTGTAATCTTCTTCACTTACTGCTACTTTTGGTACTAGGGCATCATATATAATGTATAATGCTCATGGAAGTTTTTGCATTAAATATTTATTTATTTCCATAAGACTGTTACAGTATTGGAATTGTTAACGATAAAATATAAACATTTATAAATATCATACAGGGTGTCTCACCGGGAAATGAATCGATCGATATAGAGAAAAGTATGTAAAGTCGAGGCAAGAATTCAAGCGATGCACGTCACGAGTGATCTCATTAAAGAAATGTTAATACTAACATAATTTTTAATCATTAATTACGTTAAAAAGAGCAATTCTTGACACCCAGTTATTAAGCTTTTTTCAGACATAGGTACAGTTTAATGGGGCTTCATGATTCTTAGCAATATTGTCTTATTTATAGAATCGATCTGTGACGTGCATCGCTTGAATTCTTGCCTCGACCATATCAGAAAATTTTGAAAATTAAGATGATTACTAATGTCGATGTGGCCAATCCAACTAAAATAATTACAAGCAGCTGGCACTTCCGCTTATATCGGAAGTCGATACCAACTTGCTTATTTCAAAAGGAATACCTTATTTTAAGGTTTTCGAAAAGAGCATAAAATTCTGAGTAAATATGTAGCATATCTTATACCTAAACCTAGCCGTTTCAGAGATATTTGACATTTTATAGAAAACTTGACAGGTGCAATGGTTTGCAAGAACCGTTATAACTTTCTTCGTGTAAAAGATCCTCATTTGCTTCTTGTCATGTAAAAAGAACACAAGAAGAACTACGTTCTACAACTGAAATAAATTCAATAATATCATACCAAGTGTTCCGTTTTTCGCGTTACATTTTGTCAACTTCAAACCGCGAAAACTTGTTTAGGTCAAATGGAACACCCTGTATTTTTTTACGTCACGTTGTGTAAACTTGAATTCCCTTTTTTCTGATATTAGCATTGTGGAGGTTAAAGTTGCAACTTTTTGAAGTATTTGCGATTTTATTAGAAATTCATGAATTGTTGTAATCATTTCATCAAAATAGCCATGATTAACTTTGTCTAATATAACCAAAAGTGTATTAGTTGTTTTGTCTCGTTTCTTATTACTTTTGTATTATCATTTTAGAGTAACTTATTTTCTTGAAATTATATGTTGGCAATGACCTACTGTAGCTTTAAATTATAAATAAAGCTAAGTATTTACTTTGACGCTGAATACAAATTAAGAAATTATATAACTTGTGAGTTGCCTGCCCTATTTTTGAAATATATCTATAAAAGCCAGCCCTCTGTTTGGGCGATGAGATTATGACCTATATACAAAAAATATTTCAAAGTATTAGAGACCGTGATTTTGTTTTTATAAGAAATAAATATACTGTGTCCTACTATTTCCACATTTATCAATTATTTTTAGCTCCGACATTACTTGGAAACGATATTAATCTTATATTTTTTTAATAATCAATGTTGCACACATCGCATGTCTTCCCTCAGTTTCGTGATTTAATTTAATCACAGCAGTAAAAAGGCTACACGGATATGAATTGCGGTACATTTATACGCAATACTCAATCATTAAGTATATTTTTCAACAGAAACGGTGCCAAGAATTTGCTATGTTAAAAACTCATAGTCTGCTTTTAAATAAATTGTGATTAAGCGTATGATCATTTTCAGCTGCCTTGTGTAAGATTAAGGCGGGAAAAACGTTAGATATTGTATAAAATTTCCATGAAATTAAGTTGGAATGTTATTTATTATCAGCTAGATGTTTAGGAATAACTTTACTACAAAGTAGTTATTACTATGTAACAATTATATAGGCGTTGGGAGAATCTTATTTTTATTTATTTATTTATTTCTGTAATTCTGTATTTATCTATTTATTTAGTTAAGATAACTACTCATACAGATAAGAATGAAATTACGTACTAAGCCGCTGAAGCCTTCTATCGTTAATGATTTTGCTGACTATTTCAGTATTATGTATCTCCCCAAGTCTTATGTTTAAAGTCATAACCTGTCACATTCCAACAATCACTGTATTAATAGACTAAGAGCTACGAAATCCTTCAATAAGCGTCGGAGAATCTACTTCAACTTTTATTGTGCGTAGTCCTGCGCTGGGCCCGGTTCCTGGCGGTGGAGGAGTTTTTGTATGAGGGTTACTTTTTAGTTTAATAACGAGGTACTTTATAGTTAGAACAAATGCTGCAGTGTCACATTAAAAGTTTCTTGCAAAAGAGCTCAACAAGAACCATTTGATTTTGATGCTTATACAAAAATTTAAGGAAGGAGGCATCCAAGCGCAACAGGCAGAAGAAGATGCATATTTACTAATTGTAGAAACAGATATTTCCCAAGCAGCAAAATCCGACAGTGTGGCAATTGTTAGCGAGAACATTAACGTTCTCGATCTCCTAACGGGCATCGGAAAAAAGTACGAGAACTTGTACTTCCACAGACCAGGGAAAGGGAAAAGCAAGTTTATGGTACTCAAACATTTCCTTCAACTTTGGTCCCACACATCTCGTCTTCATGCATGCATGTGTGACACCACGTCATCATTTTTTGGTCACGGGAAAGGAAATTTTTTATCCCTCATCCTGAAACTACAAGCAGCTACATTTCTCCAGCCATCTGTTTCTGAAGACTTGATAGAACAGGTAGGGGAACAGTTGATCTTGGCACTATATGGACAGATGCACAGTGGGCCTCTGGACGAGCTGAGATACGAGCTTTTTATAAAATCCGCCACAAAAAAAATCGTTCAACCTAGCACGGTTGCCACCAACATCGGATGCAGCAAGGTGGCACTCAATGCGCATACTACCAAGTGCAAACTTGGCTGGGAAACGTAACAGACCCATGCCAATAGGGTTGGAAGAATGGCTCGTCAGGCTTATTGCCTATAACAACGTCAAAGGATGGTGCAGCCGACATGCTGCTGAAAATGGTTTCGTGCACGTGCAAAAAAGGTTGCACTGCGGCATGCAACTGTCGGAATTCAGGTCTGAACTGATCTTTGACCTATAAACACTGCTCTGGCCTCTCATGCCAGAACGCTCCTGAGATTGAGTTGGATGAGAATAAAGACGATGACGAAGATTACTTCGAGCTTGAGGAAGTTGGTGGTGCTGCTGCAATGAATTGGGAAGATAGGATGAAGTATTGCAGTACGAGGACATTAGTTAGCCCTAATCCAAACGGATTTGACTACTATAACCATTACATGCAAATAATTCGTTTTTCCAAAACTCATTTTTACTCGATTTCAGTTTTTTTTGTAGCTTGTATTGTTCTTGCACTTTGTATTTATTGCATTAAATAGTATGTTGTAAGGGCTGGGCAAGGGTCCAATTTAGGGCCATTGTTATTCATCATTTTTATTAATGACGTTTAACGATCGCCAAACTTTAGTACCTAACCTTCCTTCTGCTGATTGTCTGAAGTTGTATGCAACTGTTCAAAATCTCAAAGTGTCCCAGTGTCGATGTGCTTTAATAAGGACCTTGGTGCAAACAACTCCAAGGTTCTTGATAGCAGACTATCTTTTGGTGAACATATTCAACAATCTTCCACTTCGGCGCTAAAAGTGTTAGGTTTTACTATTAGAAATTGCGGATGCTCTTCTAATTTGACTACTCTTAAAAGTCTCTATTTTACTTTGGTTCACTCTAAATTCGAGTATGCATCATTGGTATGCAATTCTTACTACAATATACATAAAAATGCATTAGAAAGTGTCCAGTGGAGCTTTTTGAAATATTTAGCTTTTAAGTTTGATTTTCTATGCCTGTTTCTAAATGTACATATGTCTGTAAACATGTTCATGATATTCGAAAAGTTATTATCTAAACGTATAAAAACATTAATAGAATCTGGCAATATTTTATCTCCAAATCAGCATAGTTTTAGAGAGCATTGGTCAACAATAACATCATTATTAAGCATTTTGGACTTCATATATAAAAACTTAGATCAAGGACATAAAGTAATCGCATCATTTATAGATCTCTCTTAGGCTTTTGGCTTTGTGGACCATGACATTCTTTTGAAGAATATTGAGTATTATGGTATACGAGGTTTATGTAATAAACTCTTGAGATCATACTTAGAAAACAGGAAACAGTATGTAGATTTTCGCGGTGCTAAATCTGAGAAGTTACCGGTCGAAGTACGCTTCCCACAGGGTAGTGTTTTGGGACCACTGTTGTTTATTCTTTACACAAATTACTTAGATAACTATTTGTCAACATTCTATGGTGGAGGAATTTCTAAATTATAGATACTAATTAAATTTTTTTTTTTGTACATTTATTTAACGTCGGCCTATTTCCGCTACTGAGGCCTAACACCGACGCCTGTAGACGAGTTCCCCCAACCAGGAATTTTGCCGAACCTTTTCCCTTAAGAAGCGCAGGGATCTTTTACTTGCCTAACATTTAATAGACAAGGGACCGACGGCTTTACATCCCCTCGGAAGGATGGTATGTCCCCTATACAACACTCGCCTAAGGTTGTATAGCTTCCGCGCATACACTGATATACAAGCCGCTGGAAGGTGTGTGAGGCGAGGACGCGGTTTCCGTTGGAATGGTCACCCATCCAACTACTAATTAAATTCTGTTACTTGAAACATTTGTTAGTGAATAATACAATTAACAATTACTTGCTATTAACTATTTTTGGTAGTTTAGTGAATGTGTGTGAGAGACTGTATATATAAGTAAATATAGGTATATAAGTAAATAGCTTATTGTAAAATAATTATCTACTATTGTGTTTAATTGACTTGTCCTATGCCATAATTTATGTTCAATTGGATTAATAAACGTATTCTATTCTACTCTACTCTACTCTACTCTACTCTATTCTATTCTATTCTATTCTATTCTATTCTATTCTATTCTATTCTATTCTATTCTATTCTATTCCATTCTGTGTAAACAACTTTTTATAATTTCTTCCCGTAATTGAATTAACTTCTGTTAGGCAATAAATTAAATTAATAAACAAATAAAATGACGAAATTGACCATTGGTCAACGAAAACGGAGTACCCGGAAAAACAGTATTGGATTGTTCTTAGTATTAGATAAGCAATAGGAGTTTGGAACCACAATCCCATTCATTTCCAGCTGCGGCTAAAGATTTCATGGATTATATTGCACAGTCCTGTAAAAATTCTGTACTTTTGCAGTATATTAATGAAGATAGATTAGTTGTTCCCACCATACCACTATTTATGGCTAGATGGCGCGTGATGAAAACAATTGCGGTTGGGAAGGAATGATCTTGAAAGCCAGAATAAGTCTCCGTGAGAAAAATCATGGGATTTTGGTCCCGAACTCCCATAGTTTATCTACTCATAATTAAAAACCAAGCAAATATAGCGCAGAAATGTGTCATCACCATTTCAGCTACAGCCGTAGTCGACCACATTCAAAATTTGTGTGCGCCCTGTATAAGGCGGTGTCACTACGTGTTGTATTTGTGACGTTTAAGACGTAAAGTAAGTTATTCACGTATGATATCACCATCTTCATCGTCAATGCATTTAATAGCTTTCATTACAATCTGTAAATTGTTTTCGGCCTGTTAAATATGATATAATGAACTTACGTTGTACATCCATAATTTCTTGGTCTGTTATTTTTTTTCTAAAAAAAAAAGGATTTTAATGACGTCAGCCTGGGAATTAAGCCACCCTATATAAAAGTTTCTTCATTTAGTTGGCAGCTCTAAAATAAATAACATTGTAAACCAAATATAAATTTTCGCGAAACCATTTAATTATGGCGCGATTTAATTTTCGGGCTGGGATACTAAAAATAATTCCTCATTATGTAATGGAAACAACTGGCGACGTTCTAAAAAAATGTTTTCAATATTTTTAATATAATTTATACCTTCCGGCGCTATCGATTTTAATATCAGAAAAAATTAATGAACATTGCGATTGTAAGATTTTACACAACATTACCTTCTGCCTTGAAAATCGAATTTAAAATTGATTTGAAATTTTAATCTTGGCATATATTTAATAAGAGACACTTTCCAGATTGAAAATATTTTGACCTGAAATTAATTTGATACGTGTGAGATATCGTCACTATACATTTCGTTTTTATGTAGGAAAATAGGGAAATAAAAAAAACTTTATTAGGATTAAGTAGTGCAATAAAAAGTAAAAAAAGGCTTTTATATCAACCATCTTCGTCTTTAATAGGACTCCCCACCTGGGTTCAGTTGCGGAAAATAGTGACATAAATAGTTATAATAACAATTTACCTTATCTTTAAGAAATTTTCATTTATAATTTCCCTAGTACATGAAAAAATTTCCGGATTTTTAATTCAAGAGCGAGGGAGATTCGGTAAGAAAATTTTAGACCAAAATTACTTGGCAGAAAAAAAACTATAAAAATGTTTGCAAAACATGGTGGCCGGTGTTGCATCTTATGCATAAATAAGATGGCCTTGACTGGCATTTTGACGTATTTCACTGACAGAAATTTTAATAGCCTGGTATGAATTAGTTTATTACCACTTTTGAGAAAAATGTCGCGTTTTGGACAGGAAAATAGTGTGATAATCATGGTCGACAAACTAATTCCAACAAATATGAAAAGATCTAAAGCAACTACATGGAAACAATTTTTAGAATTTTACCAAGAAAAATATATTGATTATTTATTATTTTTCATGCTAGGATTCAGAGGAACGCTAGTATAAATGTGATAATGAGAGTGAAGTAAAATTAAAGCAAGTTTAGTATACTTACTTTTTATATTCCGTAAGCTCTAGTCGCATAAAAATAATATAGCGAGTTAATATTAATCATAATAATTTATTTTTTATACATTCCTTATACTACGGTGAAGAGGAACCGAGATGAAATATGTTCTGTGATTTAAAGTGGTGATAAATAATATCGCCCAAAAAAATCGCTAATAGTTAGCCATGAAATCACAAATGTCTTGGAATATTTCATAAAACTCATTTGTTAATATGAAAGCTGTGTTGTAGTTTGTAAGCAATATGACAGGTAACCAGAAAATTGTTAATAAAATAAATAGCAAATCATACAGATTCTGCTATTTTTACAAAGAACCTAAGCCAATTAAAGACTATCATAAAAATGTAAGTATTTGACATATCTAGTGGAAGAATCTGGATTAAATCCTGAGAAGAAAATTAATAGCATTCTTCCTGAAGTTGTGCCTGGTTTTGACTACAAATCTAGCGTCTCCAAAAGAATCAATTGGTGATGCAGTATTATTTGTATTTTATGAAAGACATACATACAGTGAAATCAACATTGGAAAGACTAAGATTATGTCAACTCTTCATCGAGTGAACCATATAGACATTACACTTAACGGAAATTCTCTTAAAGTGGTGGATCAGTTCAATTACTTAGGCAACGTTGTTAATGACAAAGCAAACATGTACAGCGAGATTCGCAATAGAATTAACGCTGCATCTAGAGCACTCTGGGGACTTAGAGAGAGGGTATTTGACAACCACGACCTTGCTTTGTCAACGAAAATAGCTGTCTACAGAGCAGTTGTTATTCCAACACTGCTATATGGATGTGAAAGCTGGGTCACTTACCGTCGTCATGTGAAAGAATTAGAACGTTTTCAGTAAAGACACCTCAGAAGTATGATGAAAATCCGTTGGTTCCATCACATATCAAACGTGGAAGTACTCAGGAGAGCAAACAGCCTTCCAATTGAGGTGCTTATTTCAAGAGCACGCCTAAGATGGGCAGGTCACGTTCATCGTATGCATGATAACCGCCTTCCTAAATGTACACTTTATGGTGAATTGCTAAGCGGTAGAAGAAGGCGTGGCGGTCAACGAAAGAGGTTCAAAGACGTTCTCCATGAAATATCAAGGAAATGTTGCTGCAAGAAGGCCGAATCCAAGACCTAATCAGGTCTATGTTTGTCCTGACTGCGGTCGACATGTGCTCTCCCGAATTGACCTCTATAGCCATAGTCGTGTGCACCGTAGATGAATGGGAATTACAATAGACTACACCTTTTACTTGTTTTTTATTACACACAATCTATCGACTGTAATATTTTTTTATACTCGGACTCGAGTAAAGGCTAATAATAATAATAACATACAGTGAAAAAACCAACGCCTCTGTGCTTTACACTGAGGAAGGAAGATGTAAAAGTGGAATTTTTAAAGCATTTTGAATTAGTTAATGACGTTGTAAAAAAAACATTGTGAGCAGAAATACTAGGGGCGAGCGTAGGTGCGTCTTTACTATGTACATACTTCGGTATGCGATGTAAAGCAACGACAGGCGCAGTTAGTACTTGGATGGGTGACCATTCCAACGGAAACCGCGTTCTCGCCTACACATCTTCCAGCGGCTTGTATATCAGTGATGCGCGGAAGCTATACAACCTTAGGCGAGGGTTGTATGGGAGATATACCATCCTTCGGAGGGGATGTAAAGCCGTTGGTCCCTTGTCTATTAAATGTTAGGCAAGTAAAAGAGCCCTACTCTTCTTAAGGGAAGAGGTTCGGCAAAATTCCTGGTTGGGGGTAGGTCGTCTACAGGCGTCGTTGTTAGGCCTCAGTAGCGGAAATAGGCCGACGTTAAATAAATGTATAAAAAAAAGCAGAAATACTCCAAGCAATAGGTAGCAAAATAGAGTATTTTGAGGAAAGTTTTATAGGATTTTTGATTTTTTGCACAGAGGTACATTTTGGATTGAAATGAATTGAAATGTTTTGCATACAAATTTTTTACCGGGAACCCCCCAAACCCATGAAGGTCCCCACAATTACTTTTTCACAAATATCTCCGCTCAGGTACATTTTACGACAAAAATAGATCAGTACAAAATTGAACATCAGAACATTTGCTACTAGTTGTCTCTTTTATTTTTTCGATACGATCAATAATTTCGCCAGGAGAGAGGCGCGTAGTTAGCTTAAAATTGTATATACGTCAATACTGGAGGTATATTCATTAAAACATAATATTTTTAATCGCAAACTCCTCTATAAAATCCTTATTTTACTATAAGGGACGTAACCAGACTGCAACCAACAGCTACTCTCCGGGCTATGTGGCTCGCCGAGCACTGAATTGCAAGTTACAAGCCTGGCGCGTTAAGTGTATTAATTGCATGTTACCATCAAAACGCTAATGCTTCGATTACAACAAACACCAGCCGAAAGACTGATCCTACTTAAAGGAGCTCTCGTGCCAATCGGCCCACACCACTTGCAGATTGCAGTTTCGAGCTGTTGATTAAGAATGTTTTGATTTTGAGCAAAAAAAAATAGAAGGTTTTTGAATCGTTTCTATGACAAGAGTGACATTATGAATTCTAATCCACTAGTGTATTAAAGGGCCTTTAATCTACCGAAAACATATTAAACCTTCCTAATATAATGGTCGTTGATAAAAATATTTTTCATCATATAAACGCTATTGTTTAGTCATTGCTGTCAAACTAGGGAAATTTCCACTATTAATCCCATAGGTAGGTGCTCATGGGTAAGTAAGATAATGACTGGTGTAAAATTTTCTCTGTAATTCTGATATCAAATTATCATATATCATAAATTTCCTTGACAAATCTTGATCTCCGAGACTTAACAGGGTCATTCAGATAACTTAGAAGGCGGTTAAGAACACTTTCAAACAACGTATCATTTGTAAAATGGAAAAGTGAAGAAGTTATAAATATTAAAACAATCACCACACAATCACATATAAAAAAATTATTTGACGATGTAAAACATGCGAAACTTTTAACGTCACTTTTTGGTAATGTAAAAATTAAAGGTTCCTAATTTTTTTAATGCTCTCCAATTAGGAGGAAACTTTCACGTCATATGTATGTATGTATTCATAATTACTCTACATTAGCAAAACAAGCCGGGAGGAGAAATTGAAATATTCATTACGCATACAATGACAACGGCTTGCGGGACATAAGCTTACAAATTGCATAGACATATGCAAATTGATGATGACTACGGTTACATAGACATTGTACCTTACAATTATTATTTAATATAACAGCTCATGAAATTTAATTAAAGCGAATGTTATCTGGCCCATTCGCATTCAAATTATATTTCAACGTAATTTGTGTCCTTGTAGTAAAACAAGTACAGTAATGAATTGCTTTCAAATCAAAAAGTAGCTTTAAAACAAATTCATTTTATTATTTATTTGTGAATTTGAAGATCCATACTACTCGGTATAATTACACCATATATTTGTTCAATCTGACCTGGGTCAGGTAATATCAGAGGCTAGTCCATTCTTTGAACGTACTAAAATGATAGAACCGTTGTTTATTCGTTTATTTATATTTGTATAAGTTACCGATTAAAAAATAGTTTAAGTGAACAACAGCATAAACACTATCATTAACTTGTTTGTTGTTAAACATTAGGATACAGTATTTTTCTTAGTATACGAGTTTACGAGCTTTGGCCACTGAATGATAAGTTCCAAAATATTTGTGTGTATATAGTAGAATCGATTAAAGAATTGTTAATTATTAAGATTAATGAATATAATATATTAATAAAAAAGCGATATTTGCATATCTTTTTATAATTAATAAGTTAAATCTTGACTTTGAAACATTTTGAGCACCTGTTGACTTACTTTTACTCTTATAGATAAAGAGTTATGACTTGCACGAAACTAAAAGAAGGAATAAATTATTAAATCATTTCATGCAGAATTGAAGTGTTTTTATCATTTATTCATATTTTGCGTTTCATTTTATTATGTAACAAGAAAAATGAAACGACTTCGAAATCTAGGTCAAATTTGCTGAAAGGCTTGTAAATATTTACATGAAGTTTTTCAAGAGATGGAAATATTAATGTTTATGTACAATATTATACAATCTCATATTTCCGATGGGATGGAAAAATTAAAGCCTGTGTTTATCAGATGGTTTTCTTTAAGTTTTACTACATGCGGGAACATCAGTCTTTCTGAGAATTTAAAAAGCTTGGCCATAATTGATCATTTTTGTTAAAAAATTATGGAGCAGTAATTCCTTTGTTGTATTGATAAATGAGGGAAGGGATCTAAAATTGTTCGCAATAATATTTCAGTTCATATGTAAATTGTGCTATTGTTTTGCTGGTCAACTAGGCCGCCGACGGGCCCATTGTGCCTAGGGATATGTGGACTTCAAATCGCGGTTCTCGACTTACTAACCACCTAGCCTTGTGTGTGCCCCTGCCTGCGAGGAGGATTCTTGTCCCAAGGGCTCTGTCGCACGACCATGGATTGCGAAGTCACACACAGCCTCAAGGTCCTGTAACAATAGCAGGTAGCCCAACAGGAGAGTCCCCAACCTCACTAGCAGATTAGGTGCCCAGGATTATCTCAGTCAACAGCCAACGATTAGATGAAATACGTTGGTGACCCATCCAAGAGTCGGACACAACTAGCGATGTTTTATTTCACTGATCGAGCATCGGAACTAGAGTCAGTGATCGTTCCTGATCCCCTTTCAGTTCATATAAAAGTGTTTTGAGTCAGTTTGATTACTAATCCGAAGGAGAAACAAGACCTAAAATAGCTTATAAAAGCAGCAATACCCTAGACTTGATTATGAAAGTGATAAATTGGTCATTTTTAAGGGTGGTTTCTCAGTTTTAATTTATTTTCGACCCTGTTAATGCTAGTTAAAAAACGATCACGGGACCCTTTTATTGTAGATGATCAAGGGACCTTCAGTTCGAATTTGTTGAAAATCGGTTCACCACCTCCCACGATATGTATATAAGTATACTGAAAAAACGTCAAAAATTAAAATACTGCTAACTTAGCCAAAATTAAACCGAATTTGATGAAATTTTAAACGAAACTAACATATTATATAACCAAGAAATAGTATGCCAAATTTTAGTAAAAAACATCAATTTGGCCGCAATTCCATTTTTTGTCTATATTCGAGAAAATTTTCAAAACTTTTCCCAATTTGCCCAAAAGGTTGAACGAATACCAAAATGAAGGTATTCTTGTGTATTTTCACGTGATGTAATTAAAAAATAACTTTTTACCACCAAAATTGTCAGGATTTTAGATGGCAGCAAATAACAGATAATGAACTGATGCCGATAAGGACTGATAAAGCTCCTCTTCTTAATCAATTACTCAATATAATTGTTTGTGATTGTAAGGTCGGTTGCAAAACTAAACGTTGCTCATGCAAAACCATTGGCGTCACATGCAGCAATTTATGCCACAATGGAAGGAATACTTTGTGTCAAAATGCAGAAAATATTGTTGACGAAGCTGTGGTTGATGAAGAGCCTGAGCAATTAGAAATTAGTCCTGATATTTATGATATTGAAGAATTCGAAGGAGATGATAATTATAAAGAAGATGTTTGTACCTCAGAGACTATCTCAGATGTATACGATTTTAGCGATGACGGGGGTGAAGAAATATTCCAAACTCCAGTTACCGATTCGGAAGTAGACACTTCTTGTAGTAGCACATCTAGTACAACTGTTAGAAAAGAAAACATGAATAAAATAAAATAATAATCAATATATGCTAAAAGTTTAATAAAAATCAAGCCAATTTTCGAAAAAAAAATTGTATCCTACTTTCGAGAGTTTTTTTTATCTGAATATTTAAAACCTGCCCACAATCACTTTTCATTTTTAATACTGAAATTTTTATAATGAATAATTACACATATACTCGTACGTGCATAAGTATAATACCGGAAGTGACGGGAAATCGCCGCGCGCATATATATAGTAAAAATGATAAAAAATGGGCTAAATTAAAAAAAAACAACTATTTTTTAGTTACATCGCATGAAAGTACATAAGAATACCTTCATTTTGGTAAAAAAAAAAATCGTTCGACTATTTGGGCAAATTAGGGAATGTTTTGAAAATTTTGTCGAATTTGGACTAAAAATGGAATTGCGGCCAAACTGTTGGATATTTTTTGTTAAAATTTGACAGACTATGTCTTGGTTATATAGGTTAGTTTAAACTAAAATTTGCTTTGGCACAATTGTAGTCCTATATGAGATGTACATTTCGAGGCAATCCACTTAAATTTAGTTAACAGACTGAGATAGCGGCAGCCCTCCAAATGGGGCCCACTCCCGGTATTTTGCTTCGATATCGAAATTTTTCTTAGAATTGTCAGCAACTTCTGAATAACTTCTTCTAATTACTTTTTCGATATGTTCTACGACAAGTAAAATATCGGGAATTGACTCTGAGTAAGATATAGCCGAAAAAACGCATCCTAACTCTTAAGTAACTCTTTATTGTTAAAAAAATTTTAAACAGTCATAAAATCGAAAAGTGTATAGGAGATTGTTTACTACTTTTACAATTCATATGGCAGTTGAGTTGATTTGTCGAAATTATCCGGCTTAATAGCTCAACGTGTTAGGCTTGCAACCAAGAAGTCCCGGGTTCGAATCCTGGCTAGGATATGGATATTTAATGGTGTTTTTCATGTGGTACCGAAATGGTAGCAGTGGACTAGACGAGGTTGGGTGAGAAACAACACGGTTAGTTGCTGTAAAACTCCTGAGTGCGAGTCTCAGCGGCGGCAGATGGCAGTGTCGTAGGGATTGGTCATTGTCTATGTGCATGTGTTCTAGTTGAGTGGTGGAGTAGCAAATGCCAAACTCCGCCAAGACGTTAATCTAAAAAAATTAAAAGAAGAAATTTTCTTAAAATTTTATTTCAAAATAACAAATAATAAATATATAACATCCCTCAGGTACAGCGTCTTGCACAAGGCGACGACATCCGCCGTCTGGCATTTTGTCGTTGGTTGGTCTAATCATCGCCCTATCATTTACAGACCCTTATTTACGGATAAGACACAATTTACGAAGAATGGAGTAAATGACTCAAGAAATACTCATGAATAAGCACAGTAAACCACACATGCGACATGCCAACGCCATTGGCAACACAAATTTTGTCGGTCTTGTGAGTAAACATTTGATATACCAACAATTTTTTGAATAAATAAAAAGTTTAGTGTAATTTTCTTCAAATTATTTTATATTAGAAAATATCCATATTAGAAGCCTGATGAGGCACAACCACATTTTAGCATTCAAGAGAGAATATACTGAGTATCCTAATAGATGGATCAGTTGCGCGGGCCCACGTGAATCATCATCAAGGTCACCTGATTATAATCCTTAAAAAATGAAGGTTTAGTATTAATAGTATTAATAGTAATATATATATAATATATATAATAGTATATCTGAGGGTTTTCGAGATCGCCAGTTATGAATTTTTGGTAAAAATTTGGAAATTAAAAATGACGGCGCCAATATGGCAGATGACTTTTGTCATTTAGATCCAAATCGATCAAAATCGATATCTTGGAGTTCTCGGGGTTGCGGATAACGAATTTCTAGTCAATAATTTAGGTCAAGGTGGTGGACGATTTTACTGTTTATGATCCGATTCGTCTCAAAATCGATATCTGGGGATTACAGCATATCAAAAGACTAAAAGTAAGAAATAAAATTATATAAAAAAATATTTTTATAAAAGCTTTTATTTAAATACTCTAAAAAGCAGAAAATAAACTTTGAAGGAAATCAAACCCATCATTTTCTTACATTATATATATTTTTTATGACATTTAGACATTTTCGAGATTTTTATCGAAAAACGCACGCATTTCCGTTGCGTGGCAAAACTGTCAAAATTACAAAAAAACCTACCTCGGCTCCAATAGGTCGTATTAATAAAAAAAACCGAAATTGTGCGGATTCTTATCCGAGTTTTTTCGAAAAACCGTTTTTGCTAAACTATTTTCTACCCCCCCCCTCCACCGGTGTCTACGGGTGGGAACTTTTGATATGTTAGAAAGTACCACAAAATAAGCATGTTCTCAAAATTTCAGCACGTTTTGAATTATTCCATCCAAATTTTCCCATTTTACTGGGCTATATTAAAATATGTCCGTCTCATCGTGCACCACCCCGCAATTGCAAAATTTCAACCAGCAATGCACTTTATGTTATTAAACCAAACTCTTGACTATATTTCTTTCCTGTAACATGCATTATAACCGCATAGTTAACATTAAAAACTAAAAAAAAAATCAAGTTCACCTACCGACCAATTTAGCTAACCGACCATGATTTAGAACCGCTTTGTTAAAAAATCGACTGTCCTATTTTTGTAAAACTTTACCTAGACCGTACGCCGACAGATCACTTTTCTGCTTGAAGTGAGATAAATCGTCTGGATACTTTTTTATAGAATCGGTTTTGCCAAAACATGTTATGAAACCTCGAATTCCTGTACACGATATTTAACTCAATGAAACCCATTCCGAAATTTATTTTTATTTTTACAGCAATTTTTTTACGTGAATTGAAATATTCCGTAGAATGTAATAAAACTGCATTATTTGGCAAGTGCTATTTGTGTAGGAGTATTTTTAGATAAAACACTTGTTCTTACTCCATAGCATCGTTAACGGTCTTCTATTTTTAACATTATATCTAAAGCCACGTAACGTCTGATATTAACAGTATATTAAGTAAAAATTAAATGCCTACTGCTCTTCTTAAAACTGAATTCAGATTGCTACAAGGCGAGAAATTATACATCCGCGTTAGTATATTTTAGTATCTAAATATTAATAAACCAAAGTTAATATTTTAGGAAAAAATGTCTCTAGAAATACTTAACTATAGTAAATTATTTCACTTAGATCTTGTTTTACTCGTTTACTGCATTGACAGTATATCAAAAACTCACTAAAGTTCGGGGCGTGTCACCCTTATTTTTAATATTTTAACATTAAAATTAATTGATACCATATGCCTAAATACCTAACAAGATATACTTTCATTTTTAATACGTTTCAATAGAAATGTCTTAATTTTTCTTTTATATACAGTGTGTCTCATTTAAAAAGAAGACACCCAGGTATTTTCGTCATTTTCTGAAATCCGGATTTAAGCGTTTGGTCGCTTATTTTTCGACCAAATTCAATATGTTGGGTATCAAAATGTCCAGCCTTAAAGGCACTAAAAATCGTTTTACTTGACAGTTTTCATAGAAATTTGTGAGTTTCGAGAAAAACGCAAAAAAATAGTTTATTTTAACTTTGGGGTGAACTCCTATAGATATTGTTTCGAAATCTCCCTCTGTCTATAAGTACCCAAAGTTCTACCATTTGAAAGAAGAAATCTGAAATTCTCAATGAACTGGTTACAAATGTGATTCACTGGGCAACTATGCGACTGAAAAGTTTATTTTTACCGAACCATGTAACTTTACGTAATTCAAAATTATTTTATTTTACTGTATGGATTCTATACAGGGTGGGGCAATAGTGCGTCGCACCTCGATATCTCGAGTTCTACGATAGCTAGAATTTTTTTAAAAGATTGCAAGTAAACTAAATAAAAAAAGTGTATAACTGGAAATTATTTTCGAACATACAGAGCGAGCCAAGACGAAATTACAGGACCAAGTGCCTTTTTTAAAATGGAGTGCTATGTATATCAGTACATTTTTTGAAGCCTCTTTCTAGGCTCTACTTATTACTATATTAACATTGAATATCTCCCAACCACTTGGATGTACTTTTTGTTGAAATAATGCAATCTGCAGATGGATATTAAAAAAATCACCACAGTCACAATTATGGGTTTTAAGAAAAACTTATGTGAACAACAGTTACGAGACATCTAGTTAATATTTTTTAATCATTTTCATTTCCTAAAAATGTACAGGGTGGCCAAAAACTATTTTTCAATTAAGAACATTTTAAATTGAATTTTCTCAATTTTTCCAAATGGAACACCCTGTATATTTTTCTACGATATGATGTAGAAATGAAAAATGAACATTTTCTGTAAGTACTTCCCTATGGCTAATTGCAACCATTTTCGTTTTATGAATAAATAAGTGTCAAATTCAAGAATAAACTTAAAAAAAGAGGTTCCCTCAAATAATTCATTAGAAAAATTTATAATAGGTGTTCGACGTGTGCCCATTTTGATTGACACACGTCTTTATGCAATTTTGAAATGAGGCCATTTAGTGGGACCATTTCTTCCAATCCATTGAAATGAGTAAATAGTATTTAACCGGTCCTTTCTTGTAATGATTTTTTGTAAATTTTTTTACTGTTTTCATTATTCGACAAGCAATAAAACCTCAGTTGGGTATAAATTATGCTGTATAATTTTTAATAAAGCGGATCTTGTAGATATGACTTTTGTTTTGGGCGAGTTAGACAGAAATTGTTTACTTGCCAATAGAATTTATCACCAACGTTATCTTGAAAGAAGGATTCCTGATGTTAGCCGCTTCCAAAATCTTCTCGATAGATTTCTGGAAACTGAAAATGTCGAATATAAAAATAGTGAAAGAATAGAACGTGTTGTGATCGAAGAAAATGACTTTTGTGTGGTACTGGCAACGGTTGAGAATCCCCATGTTAGTCAAGGAGAAGTGAGCCCATTAGTAGGAATGAGTAGACGGTCTGTGGGTCGAATCTTAAAAACAAATAAGTTGCATGCATATCATATTCAAATGCACCGGGAATTATCTGATGACGATTTTCAAAAGCGCCTACAATTTTGTAATTGGACCAGAGATAAAATGCAACATGCTGTCAACTTCTTCAATACTGTATTATTCAGTGATGAGGCAACTTTTCATAAAAATGGATTTGTTAATAGGCAAAATTTCCATTATTATGCTTCGGAAAATCCTCACTTTTTTATGTAAGTTGATAACCAACACAGATGGTCTATAAACGTTTGGGGAGGAATTATTGTAGAACATGTAATAGGGCCACATTTCTTTGAAGGTACATTGACTGGAGCTATTTATCTTCGTTTGTTGGAAAACTATCTCCCACAGTTGTTGGTAAATCTTCCTGAAAGAATTCGAAATAGGCTGTGGTTTCAGCAAGATGGTGCTCCACCACATTATTTAAATGCAGTTAGAGGACCACTTAAATAATACCTACTCTCATCAATGGATTGGAAGAAATAGACCCTCTAAATGGCCTACTAGATCCCCAGATCTTACAAAAATGGATTTATTTCTATGGGGACACGTGAAGGAAATTGTTTATAGAGACACACCAACAGCAGTACAAAATATGAAAGAAAGAATAATAACTGCCTTTACATCAATCACACCGGCAGTTTTAGGAACAGTGGGAACCTCATTTCAAAAGCGCATAGAGATATGTCTCAATCAAAATGGCCAACATGTGGAACATTTATTATAATTTTTTCTACTGAGTTATTTGAAGAAACCTCTTTTTTAAGTTTATTTTTGAATTTTGTTATTATTGCTCAATAAAACGAAATTGGTTGCAATTAGCCCTAAGCCTAAGCCCTAAGTACTTACAAAAAATGCTCGTTTTTCATTTCTACATCATATCGTTGAAAATATACAGGGTGTTCCATTTGAAAAAATTGAGAAAATTCAATTTAAGAAAAATAATTTTTGGCCACCCTGTACATTTTATTAAATGAAATTTCTTATTTTTGTTTATACATTTATTTAACGTCGGCCTATTTCCGCTACTGAGGCCTAACACCGACGCCTGTAGACGAGCTACCCCTAACTAGGAATTTTGCCGAACCTCTTCCCTTAAGAAGAGTAGGGATCTTTTACTTGCCTAACATTTAATAGACAAGGGACCGACGGCTTTACATCCCCTCCGAAGGATGGTACACTGATATACAAGCCGCTGGAAGATGTGTGAGGCGAGAACGCGGTTTCCGTTGGAATGGTCACCCATCCAAGTACTAACTGCGCCTGTCGTTGCTTTACATCGCATACCGAAGTATGTACATAGTAAAGACGCACCTACGCTCGCCCCATGAAATTTCTTAAAACACATAACTGTGACTGTGGTGATTTTTTAAATATCCATTTGTAAATTGCATTATTTCAAACAAAAAAAATATTCATTATATCAAAGTGGTTGGGAGATATTATAATAATAATAATAATAATAATGTTTATTTACGAAAGGAGACTTACAAGGATTTAAAAAATTAATTACTAGTATGCAAGAATAAATAAGCATCCAAGTCCACTGAGATAAATCTGTGCGTGGACGAATTAAAACAATGATAATACAATAACATATATGAATAAATATACAGTAATGTAAGAAAGGATATAATAAAGGTAAGTAATAATAATAAGTAATAATAATAATAAGTAATAATGAATAATAAGTAATAATAGGAATAGGACTAACTAGATAGTATAACATTGCCAAAATACTTCAGATCATTTAAATCATTTAAAAAAGAGAAAATAAAAGAATATATATCTATGCTTTTTTTTCTGGTACTGCTGCATTTATATTAAAGAACTGAGTTATTTCATTTCATTAATTAATATTCAATGCTAATATTGGAATGAATAGAGTTTAGAAAGAGGCTTAAAAAATTGTACCGATATACATAGCATTCCATTTAAAAAAAAAGGCACTTGGTCATGTAATTTCATCTTGTCCGAAAATAATTTCCAGTTATAGACTTTTTTAGCTAGTATACTTGCAATTTTTTTTTAAATTTCTAGCTATCGTAGAACTCGAGCTATCGAGGTCTGACGCACTATTGCTCTATCCTGTATAAGCAAGTTATGCTTATAGCATAAATGATTATAGGTACATTTTTTATTTTATTACACAGAAATTGAAAGAATTTTTGTAACCCGGCTATGAACAGAATACTAAATTTACTAATAAAGAAATAGCATTTGTTTTTGATTTTCATTACCAGAAGTAGCAGAAATCTTGGGGAAACACTGGTTTAAGTTTTCTTGAATAGCATGCGCAGAGTCAGGAAAAAGCGAGATGAGTATTCTAGATGCTTTATTTGTCTCCGGTATATCTTAATAATTGATTTAAATTTTGGTAGGAAACTTTTTTAATGGTCTTCCACTTAGAAAACTGATTTGAAACTCGAAGAACTGAATAGCTGAACTTTACTACATATAACTGCTTATAGATCGTTTTATTACTGTTAAATGGCCATAAATTTCTGAAAGTTTGAAAACTCAATCGAAATTATTTTTATGGGTTTTAGAACCGTCTTTTATCGAATTCGAAATGAATAGCAATTTCCGCTAATAAGATTACCAGAATATATATTTTGTATGAAGACCCAACTAACAATGACCGATATAAACCGCAAACTGTTCTCTCTTCACCTATCCTACTAATTTTTACGTATTTAGCACGTAGCATATAATATATCGTATATCTGTCAAGAACAAGTTAAACTTGAAAGAAAAATTAATCTAATAGAATTTTGCAACAATTTAAACGTGGAGAGATGAGCCTCCACATAGTTGTTATGTAAGTTGTTATGTAGTTGTTTCATTTTTTTTTTCAAGTCCCCGCCAAACCAAACCTCATGTTTTGTTCTAGATGTGGAGCTACCATTAGATTAGAAATTCAAAATTTGCATCATTTGTACAGATTTTGTACAATTTATATTTGATACCTATAAAAATGGTTTTCTACGTGCCACACCACGGCTCAAGCATAAAAAGTTGCAACTGAATTTTGGAATGTTAACAAGAAAATTTTCGAAAGCCTCAATTCAATACCGCAATGTCGGTGCCTCTGCAGATGACATTCTAGGATATGTTAAAACTTTTGATGAATTGCCAATGCACTAAACGACGATTTTGGATTTAAAATAAATGGGAACGCCGTTTGGTCGTATATCTCGAAGAACAGATTCTGTGAAAGGAAAAGAGACAAGTTAGTAAGAGCGCAAACTCAAGGTCATTCGAATCATACCGGTTCTGAATTTGCTGGTTCAAATATTTATCATTTTGCAGCATTGGTTCCGCTTCTACGTCCAAAACAACTCTATTAGTTAGGATGAAAAGGTCCGTGTTCCATTAGGATTAACTGTAGAAATAAGCAATGCTTGTTTTGTTAAACTCTATGGAAAACGATGTTGTTACCTACTCAGGGCCTATTTATATCATAATGCGATGAGGGAAGAATCCTTCATTAACCGAGTACAAGCCATAAGATCAAGGAAGAATTCAATTTGAGAGGCACTCGTCTCTCATGCTTTAGACATTGACAGCATTTTTACACTAACCTAGTTTGACACCCTAGTAGAAATCCCCTTGGTTTCACTAAACCACCTATTTTGATTTGTACTGTTGGCGGTGGATCAGATGACACTTCAAGATATGTTAATTGTTTCGTATGATTTTGATGCTTCATTCGTTATATGCCGTGCTGAAAGAAGACGAACCTTTAATAGAGTTTAACGGAGAGTGGTCGGTGTTACAATGCCTTATGATCTTTCGATCAGTCATTTAGGTCGAAATGGATGTACACTAACAAGCATATGATTAATGAATTTATTGCTGCTGATGTTTCCGAAATAAATGAAAACAAAAAAAAACTGTGAACCGGAGAAAAATTGACGTGAGAAGTTATTTTTTATAACTTTATTTATTAGCAATCAGACACATACTTTAGCTAATGAGTTGTTTTACACAAGTATTTGTAGTTGATTGCACTGGTGGCGTGAAGAGGTGAAAATCCAACGAAGTCACCTCAGTGTCCATTTAAGTTTGATAGCCAGCATCTCTTCAGTCTTCTGTTATGTAACATCGGTTGTAGTAGCGTCTATAGTAATGGAAACGTGAGATTTAGCTGCACAGCCTCAAACTTCTACTCCATAGGTCTAGGTTGGTCTAATAATAGTTTTATATATCATCAATTTCTTTCTATTGATAGTTTTGATTTATGATGACGGTTTTCCAGTAACAGATATATTATCATCGTGTGAAGTTGGGGATGACTTCTAGTTTATGCGAAATTCAATTTTTTACATACTTAAATGTTCTAACAGTAAAGCCCGAAATAATCTACCAAATCTATTTTTCTTTTCAGTGACAGTAGGTCTTACATTTTAACTGATTCACCTAGTATAATCTTAGTAAAGGTACTTTCGTTTTGTGAACCACTCAGTGAACGTATCATTAGAAGTATAAAAATAAAACGTTATGTATCTCCCAACAAAAATTAGAGGATAATTGAAACACGATATTGCTCATTTCATTTATGAGTTCTATATTTAGTTTTTTAAATATCCGATGCCCCTCCGGGATTAATTCAAACTTTCTTCGTATTTCTCTAATTTCTAGATTTACACAATTTACGTTAAAATTATCCTATTCCTATTAAAACTTCTGTGTTTGTTTAATTATGACAGTAAAAGTAAAGTGAAACTTGACTCTCGCAAAATATTTTAAATGGTCATTTGTCTATTTTTTTTAAATAATTTAGGTGTCTCTACAATAAATGTTAATGAAGAAAGTTAGAAAGAATATTGGTCAATAATATAGAAAAGATAAACTTAATAAATTTGATGTATATTTATGAAATTAAATGTAAAGACTTTAATGCTGCCTATATTGGTCAAAGTGTTAGGATATTAAAAAGAGGGTGAAATATTATAAAAATAATTTAAATAACAATAAAAATACACAAATGCCAGCACAGTGTAACGAAAATAACCAGAATACAGAAAGGCTTCCCTTTCTGTATGAAATACGTCTATGCCATCTGTAATTATGAATGTTTAAATATTCTTGAATAATTTTAAATAAAAAATCCATTACAAGCAATTTTTAAATGCACAACAAAATGTAAGAAATTTACATTGAGGCCAGGTGAGGTCTAGTCGAAAAACTCACCAAATTAGGAATTAAACCATTTATACTTTGTCATAATTGTGTTAGGTGCAAATTTAGAATAACTTTAGTATTCATCTTATAATGCTATAATGATAAAGACCGAAGAAACCGAAGTATATCAATACGAAATTATACTAGAAGAGATGTAGGAGTAGGCCAACGCATAGTAAATATTTAACAAACCTTGTTGTCCGAGCGTATTTTTTATTTTCAATATAGTGTAATAAGCCTTATTTAATTGCTTGCAAACATGATCGACATGGCATATCCAACCGAGGTTACTGTCTAGGATGTTCCTAAATATTTAAAACCTGATGAAAAAGGTATCAAATCCTGAGTCAAAGGCCCTTGAAGATTGAAATTAATATATTTAGTTTTTCTCGTTTAAAATGAGTCTATTACGCTGACACCATGCACTAATGGTCTCTCAGATATAGCCAATCTTTATATAGAGTTCCTCAGGAATTGAAGCACAAATTGATACCGCTGTATCATCTACAAACATTGTGATATTATCTTCATCGACATATTTAGGAAGATCATTTATACAGAAAGAGAATAACAGTGGATCTAAAAGATATCCTTGGGGAACATCCAAATTAACATCATTTAATCAGAAGCCACATTTTGATATTTAACAGTAAGTTTTCGGTTACCTATATAAGATATTATCCAGTCTAAAAATTTTCCTCGAATTCCAATATTTTCTGACTAATACCAGTCGAGCATGTTTACGTGCTATGTTCATTAAAATACTAGGAAAGCAAAAATTAGTTTGAATCAGAATCCCGCCTTGTTTTGAACATAGAACAAGCACACTTACAAACATCACTCGATTCATTGAAAAGAAAAGGATATACCTGCAAGAGCATAAAATAAAGTATTTATTAATAAAATAGTTCAAAAACAGTTAGGCCTACTTATTATTCCATAAATAGTGTTCAGTAAGGTAAGGCATAAAGTAGCATTATTATTGTATTAAATAATTCGAGGTATTATGCAGGTCTATTCCCCTTTACTAACGGAACGGAAGTAACTTAATATCCATTTAGAGGGTGTTTTTAAGTAGGGTTGAAATGTTATTTAAACATGCAATGTTTTGCTACATCAGCAGTATCAGCATTAAAGTCTATTTTGGAATTATAATCTTAAACTTGCAATTTAGATTTATAGTCCAGTAAATAGAGCCTAGAAAAGGTCAGAACTTCTGAATAATTAAAAAACCAGGGATCTACTTAATAATTTATCAAACAAGGAATGTGGACACGGAGCCAATTCAAATTGTATGTATTCAGTGAGTTCTTCATCACTCCTTTTTAAAACATATACGATGAAATAATGACAGAGTAGATTGGATTGATCGTCATTAAAGTTAAGGTTACTGCTTATAACTAGTGAATTTTGTGAGTCGGGAAAAACCCCAAAAAACGTAAGTATTTTCTGACGTGACCAGACCACCTCGCCCCCCTCCATTTTTGAGGATGCTGAAAACGATGGTGGTGGACAAAATTCTTTTTAAGCATGCACAACCCCTCAAACGGTCAAAAAACACCCCCAAATTGGGGTGAAACGCAAGAGAGCGCGCTTCCGTCGGACAAACACCGGTTTTCCCCAATTTCGATTATGCTGAGACCGACGCCAGCCTTGAAAATCATCCCCGGTGCAAACCTACCCCCCAAACAGCCAAAAACACCCCGGAAAAAGGGGTGAAACGCGAAGGAGCGGACTTCCGTCCGACAAACATTGAGGATTATTGATTAATTTTATTCTGTTACTGCTTTCCGACATATTTCGGTTTCGGTCTGAAAAGTATCATTATCAGGTGGTTGTTTTTCCCTAATTTCATGTCTTTTGTCCACTACCGATTGGTGATTATCGACTCATTTTATTGTGTTACTTTTCTGACATATTTCGGTTTCGGTCTGAAAGGTATCATCATCCGGTGGTTATTTTTTTTTGTGCTAATTTCATATTTTTTGTCTATCGATTAGTGATTGTTGATCGATTTCATTATGTAATTGCTTTCCGACAGATTCTGGTTTCGATCTGAAAAGTATCATCACCGGGTTATGAAAAATCAAAGTCAACATATCTCTTAATAATCTGAAATAATTCATGGATATGTAACTCGAGGAGAAAATTAGAATGGCGCGAACCGCAACTCTTTCCTATTTCGAGATATATCTCGGATAGTTCGAAAAATCCACCATTTTCTCGTTTGATAACTTTGAACGGCCATATCTCGAAGCAGGAATGAGATAGAGAGTTCCGGTTTGCGCCATTCGATTGCTCGTTCGATTATTTATTAGAGTCTTTTAATTCGTTTTTCTGAAACTTACGGCCATTTAAGTGAGAGCATGTCGGGCGAGAAGCGAAATTCTCGTACTGTTGAACTTTGAAAATGATAACCAAAACGATACTGAACACGATATTGCATTTTATGGTATAGGAACCCATAGTCTAGTTCAGCGATTCGGATACCGAAACGGCTGATGAATCCTGTAACGTTGAGGGGTGTGACGTTCACTTCGATGAAAATCAAATTTGTAAGCCCACTTGTAAGCGTCCTAGATAAAATTGACTTAATCAATACATAGATAATAATATAATGGACTTGATTAATAATGATTGTATTTTTTCTTGTATTAACAAGATTATATAAGTTATCTCATATTTTATATGCAGTAAACAAGTCAATGTGTTCATTTATAAAAGTGTTATAGCTGATTTAATATTATAAATAAAATCTATGTGCAGTTCTGTATACATGATTTTTCCACGTCAACCCTACAGACGCAGTGTACGCCGATTTTTTCTGTTTGATATTTAATCCAGAGACATATTAGTTGCATGCAGTATGAAAGAATAGATGATTTACTTGCATCTCCTATACTTCGCGTACACAGACATCCGTCAAAGTAACGGTTTTTTTGCCGTTTGATAGATGGGCTCATCTCAGGTGAGATTTTCATGGCTGGAGTCGTTCTCAGCATCCTCGAAACTGGGAATAAACCGATGTTTGTTCGACGGACGCGGGCTCCTTTGCATTTCACCCCAATTTGGGGGCGTTTTTGGCTGTTTGGAGGGTGGGTTTGCACCGGGAATGATTTTCAAGACTGACGTCGGTCTCAGCATTCTCGAAAACGGAGATGAACCAATGTTTGTTGGACGGAAGTCCGCTCCTTCGCGTTTCATCCCCTTTTCCGGGGCGTTTTTGGCTGTTTGGGGAGGTGGGTTTGCATCGGAAATGATTTTCAAGACTGGCGTCGGTCTCAGCATCCTCGAAAACGGGGATAAACCGGTATTTACCCGACGGAAGAGCGCTCCTTTCCGTTTCACCCCAATTTGGGGGTGTTTATTGGGCGTTTGGGGGTTGTGCATGCTTAAAAAAGTGGCCTGGTTGCATCAGAAAATACTTATATGTTCGTCCGACTCACAAAATCCACTAAATGGAAAAGGGTGGAACTTATCATTGCTTTTTAATTTTATGTTTTGAAGTTCATGAATTTCTGTTATCATTTGGACAAGTCATGAAACATAGAAAGATAGATAGATAGATGTTTAATTACTACATTATATACATACCATACATTTGTAGCAAGTCAACATTATTGATGTTTCAGTAGCGTAAATTTAAAAACATTAACTAAGATCAACAATTTAAATAGGCATATACTAATGGAAAAAAAACATATTTGCAAAGACTAGCTTCAACTATACTTGACGCTATAGAGTTACTCAATATAGTACACCCAAGTTAAAGCATCCTCAAGGACTACGCCTAAGAGTTTGGCGTTGTCTTCTTTTGTAATGTTGTTAATTGTGGAAAAAAATAATTTTTGAATTTTATCACGATTTATTTAATAACAATAAATAAATAGGCATAAAATACATTATCATCGAATAAAAATAATTTAGGTCGCTTGTTGGTTAATAATAAGGAAAAAACAGGACATTAAAAAATCGAGGGTATATGTAATAAAGTGTGATGACTGTGATGCCGTGTATATAGGTCAGAGTAGCCGCAGTATATATGAGAGGTTAAGAGAATACAGAAAGTCTATTTTAGACATAAATAAAAATAAAAAATCAACAGGTTTCGCCGAACATTGCATTGAGAAAAATCACTTATTAACTGTAGTAATGTTAAACTTTTGCATAATGTAAACAAAGGAAAATTCCTAGACGTGCTTGAAATTTCAGAAATTAAGAAGGATCTAGGAAACCATAGAAATGTTACAAATACACAAATATGTAGAATTTGTGAATACATAGACACTGCGGTAAAGTTAAAGTGAAGTTTGCAGTACGGGGTTGTATTGTTAAATTTAAAGAAATAGCAAATCAAGTTATCCATTTCTAAGTAGGTAGAGTATTTCAGAGATATATAATATATTGTAAACGGTCACTTCTAGGTCAGTTTTTAAGACTCTTTGATAATGGTCACAAGACCTAAACATATGTCAGATAAAACTGAACAAAACTCATGAAACAGTACATAAACCAAGTGTGTATTATAATTATTCTGTCTAAATTAACTTCACCAAGAGAGTTTGACAACTTTTCAATTCCACTGTCGGTGATTTTCCTTCTCCCGAAAATTTCCGAATTCAAATTTTTGTCAAGTTTAAATGAAATAATTTAACCATAGTGGTCAGAGAGACAAGGTTCTATAGGCCTCTGTCTTATAGCAATCATTGGCCAAATTTGTCAATATATTATCAATACAACTAGAAGAAAATGGTCAGTTACCCTAGTAAATTCGTAAATTGGGATTTCCAATCCGAAAGATTTTACTAAACAAGCAAGTTCTGATAAATTAGTGGAAGTGCCTTTAAAATCTATATTAAAGTCACCTAGCAGTATTATTTTCTCATACCTATTTGACAGAGTTAGTTCTTCAATTTTTTTTAAAACATGGACATTCCCGGCACCTGCCAATTATCTGTCTTTTTACATCCAATTATTCCTGCCTTTAAACACTCGCTTTGGGTTGTAATTGACCCACAAAAGTAGCACATCAAGTACCTGGTAAATTTTTTAATTCTCCACCAAATTTCGTGAATGCAGAAAAGTTACGCGAGCTAACATCTCTATTTACTGGACTATTATTTACATTAAACTCTTGGATGTTTTTGCCAAATCCGAGTATGTTCAAGTTATTTACAAAAACAAAATATACATGAGCAAACGTTCCCCTTATCATATTTACTTTGTAAAATTATCTGTATTATTCCCAAATACCACGCTCTTATACTGGTGGTTATTTCAATTTGCATTAGAAAAGTAGCTATAAAAATGAACTCACTGATAATGTATCCCACTGTATATCAAAGGTATCACTTTTGGTGGGTATGGTGATCGTTAATTGCACTTTAATTGGATTTTCCGGCCGTCGTGTTGGCCGGTCGGCACTTGGTGGACTGCAGGTGATGTCTACGGGATTCGCGTCTCGTGGTCCACTTGCCAAGTTTACCAGTGTCGAAATAGATTTGGGATGACTATTATAAAAAACTTACGCTCTCTCTACGCTATCTTTATATATTTTTTGTTTTAGTGGTATGATGCTTATTTGGGATATCGATTCAAAAATGTAGAGTAACATAGTTCTAAATATAAGTTATGATGTTTTATTTATTTTCAGGAATATTTAAATAGGTAGGTTGGAAAATGAAATGGCAAGTTCAATTTTTAGCTGGGCGTAGTAAATATTTTTATTTATTTGTTTCATTTGCCGTTTTACAGAGTTTTAATGTGTTTCTCTATTTATTCCTGAAGGAGAGTTTGGGACCTTGATACTGATAAATTGATATGACTAAAGTAATTCTTGTAAACACCCAAATACTGAACGCAACGTTCGTCCCGGGTTTCACAATTCAAGTAGGCATCATTATGTGCTAAGTTTTAATAATCTCAAGTCGTTGACTGCCTAAACAGGTAAATTTCATTTTCTTTTTTAAAAAGCTACAAACGAATAAACGATAAAATGCCGAAGTCGCACCTTTCCGTCGTCTCTATCTGGAAGTTCCATTGATATATCGAGTTGCGGTTTGTGTCATTATATTTGTCTCATCGTCTTACGTAACCATGAATTTCTTGAAATTTTTTGAGAAACTTTTTTAAAAAGTTAGCAAATTCTTACGAAATGATTTTGTGAAAACCAGAAATATCCGGATGTACTTCCAAAATGACACAGGTATGTAAAAAAACCGAAATAAATCGAATGGCGTAAACCGCAATGCAATATCTCGATTAGATTTCGAGATATAAAGAAAATGTGGAAAACAAATCTGAATTAATCTTTCGGTAGCCATATCTGAAGAACGCAGAATGATAGAGACTTGCGGTTTGAACAATTCGATTTCCCGTTCAATTCTCTGCCCGGTAGTAGAAAGATCTGGATTAGATTTTCTTGGTAAAAGCTACGACTGAATAAACAATAACAAATGCAACTAGGGGTGATAGTGGCGGTGTCTTAGTAGCCATTAACAAAAAATATGTGCCAGAGAACTAAATTTAGTAGATATAAGAAATGTAGTTCCCTTAATTGACATAGTGTGTGTAAGCTCTCGAACCCTTAATTATTAAATATGTAAGATGTATGTTTTATTTGGGATTTCAATATACCTCACTATAAGGAGTTTCTGCAATACAATAACGTTGACGGATATACTGCTAGGCTAATGCCTTTCTTAGGTTATTCTTTAAACAATATAATACCGTAGTAAACTCCTATAACAAATTACTAGATCTCATAATCTCAAGCACGTCTTGTTGCGTTGAAAAAGCCCTCGATAACTTGCTCAAAAAAGATGCTTACCATCCAATCTTGAGTATATACTCTATTATAACTAGCAATAACGTTAGCAAAAAAGTTTTGACTAATAGTGTACCAAGGTATAACTTTCGCAAAGCCGACTTTCACACTTTCTACGCAGAAATTAGTACTGTAGATTGGTCACCTCTTATGAACACCAACGATGCCAATGCTGCATGTGAAAAATTTTATGAAATACTGTATGGCATTTTGGATTCGTGTGTACCAAGAACTATACCTCGCTCCAGTAAGTACCCGCCCTGATGCAACAACGTGATATTAAAGAGAAATCCAGATAGTTGAAGAAATATACGCAAACCAGTGATACTGATGCTCTTCGCAAATTTAAAAATCTTATGTTGCGTATAAAACGGGATACAGACAGTTCCATGAAAGAGTTTCAAAATATTATTCAAAATAATATAAGAACCTTCTAATCATATATCAATTCGAAAAAAGGACAACAGCAATATCGGATGCGCTAACCTATCATGATCGATACCTGGATGACCCAAGAGATATTGCAAGTGGCCTTGCTGAATTCTTTAAATCCTCTTATAAACCACCCTCCCAAAACATTAGCAACACTTTTTGTACAAATACCCCTTATCACAACCTCAACGAAATCTCCTCTAACGTTATTTTTACTGCCTTACGACAACTTATAAATAGTAAAAGGTTCGGATGAGGTACCGGCTTTCGTTATTAGAGACTGTGCTGCTGTTCCTGTCGAACCCCTTCATACATTTCCTAACACCCGGAAGAAATCCCGAATTTGCCCAGTTCACAAAAAAGGTGATAGGTAATTGAAAATCTTCGTCCGATTTCAATTATATATAATTTCGCTAAAGTCCTAGAGATTGCCATATATGAAGTCATATGGCCCCACGTTGAAGGACAGATCATATCCAGTCAACATGGCTTTATAAAAAATAAATCGACCGTTACTAATTTAATATGCCTGACACAATACATCTTACAATATCTTGACACCGGCATTTAAGTTGACGTTATACAGATTTCTCAAAGGCCTTAGACAGGCTTGATCATGATTTATTAATAAATAAACTTCAAACTAGGGACTTGTCTCAGTTACTTTTTTAAATCATATCTTAACAGTAGAACACAATATGTGGAATACAGCGGTCATAGGTCAATTGAAACTAATGCCACCTCAAGACTGCCGCAGGGCTCTATCTTGGGACCTCTGTTGTTGGTACTATTTATTAATACCATCGTGATGGACCCAAATGTCAATGTCTTACTAACGCCGATGATATAAAATTTTTTCTGCTATAAATACTCCAGCTGACTGTAAAACACTTCAAGATAATCTTCTGAAAATACAAACTTGGTGCGTCCTATGGTCTGCCTCTCAACGTTGACAAATGCAACGTGTTATCTGTTTCTAGGAAAAAAAGAAACGTTTGTTATGACTATAAAGTTGACTTTACATCATTAAAAAGAGTCCAAGTCTTCAAAGACCTGGGTGTCCTGTTTGACAACAAACTGATATTTAATAGACACAGTTTTATCTGCAAACAAAAGTATAGGTTTTGTTATCAGAAACTCGTCAGGCTTTATGGACTCTCACTTGTTAACCTTATTATCCAACTCACTTGTTAAGTCTAAATTAATATATGCATAATTAATATGGCACCCGGAATATGTCACCAGCGGTTTGTGTCGTAATACTTGACTCTTCCGTAACCGTGAATTTTTAAATTTTTTTTTAGAAACTTAAAAAAAAAATTTTTCACCAAAGGTGCCGAAAGTGTCCCGAAGTAACCTGTTAGGTTAAGTTAAGTTTGTTTTTTATTTTCCACTAAAGAATTATTTATTTTAACCCGTTTAATCCACAAAATAGGGGTTGGCAACACCTAAATTAAAAAGTGGAAAAATATGTCTGTCTAGATTTTTAATTACATTCTGCCCAGAAAACATATAACTTTAGGAAATTAAAAGACAAACTTACTTCAGGCATTAATGGTATTCCCTGCTATTTTGTTGAAGATTGTTGTCGTGCCTTGTTAGAACCCCTACTTTTCGTTTATAATTTAATATTGAGAACAGCTACATTTCCTGATATGTGGAAAATTGCTCGAATTACTCCTCCCGTGTTAAAAAAAAATGTGGTCCAGCTGTACTCGGCCTATTTCTATTATAATATTTGTTTTCATATATTTCTTGTAATTGAGTGCTTAACTGTTGAAAATAAAGAGATTATCGTTATTATTAATTAGTTTTAATTTAAGGCTTTTAATGCTAAATATACTCTTTTTGTCTCAAAGTAATGCGGGTTGCAAAAACGGGCTAAATCTGCAGTCAAACTTTACCGTGATAGAGCATTTGCTACTTTACCTCGTATTTCAAAAACCATTCACTTTCGTGGTAAGTGCAAATTTGTTTTCAACTCGGCAAAGTGTGCTCTATCTCTCATTTCACTATGTTCGTTTAAATTTGGGATACCCTGAATACGGTATAGTTCTGTATAAATAAATAAAGGAAAGCAAATGCTCAAAACAGCAATTGAACTAAGATGGGTCCACAAGTGAAGCTAAATTAAATTTCTTAGGCTGTTGAATATTTTTTAAGTGCGGTAGCTAATCCTTGAGGATAAATAAAATGAGCTGTAGAAGAAAACTTTTGTTATGAAAGTAAGGATAAGTAAAATGGAATGAAACATTTTGTGGCTGGTGTTACCTCTTGAGGTTTTAAGTTAATAAAAGTTTAGAAATAAATGTCATAATATGAAGATGGACGTAAGACCCGCGAAAAGCCATTCAGTCTCTTTTTGTATGTTTTATTTTATTCATAGATTGTCTGATAATACAGAACAGATTACGTGATGGAAACAACAACACATACTTAATAATGTATAATGATAGAATAAGTAGTACCAGAAAAATAGACAATTAATATTTTTAAAGGTAGCGATATTATATAGGCTATTGTTGAAAATAGTTTATATGTTATAAATTGTTGAAAACTTGCTCCTGGAATATGGAAATTAAGTCTCTGAAGTATCTCCCTAGAGTCAATATCATAATGGATCACATTCTTTATAAACTTTATAGCAAACTTATTACGTCATTTAGATGAAAGACATTTCAAGTAAATCGCTTCATGAAAATCAATAGGTGAGTATATAGTTTGATATTGCAAGTATATAAAAATAATATATAATAGAATAGAACGTTTATTATTAATTTATCTTTATAACATTTCACACCTGCAGCAGCATTACCAAAGCATTCTCCCAAAGTCAAAACTACGTCTGTTAATTCAGAAAATGTGTAATCATCCATGTTTAAATAATATTAACAATTAACATAGAATTATTTAAAGACGTCAAAGTCTAATAAATAACAAAAATGTCAAAGTAATATTTCAAAGCATACTTTTTGCATAAAAGAATTTATTTAAAAAAATGTTGTATATGCACGTTGTTTTTAACACGCTTTTATTAGCTTCACTTGTATGTTTTTTTGTTTGTAATGGAATCTTTGAACGTGATTTTCACTCACTTCAAAAGGTCAGATTAAAACTGTAACTTTGCACACTTATCAAAGACCGATGACAATATAATAATTTAACAATGTCCTCAAATAACTAATCTATTGTCGAGATTCTGCCGGAGGCGCTGCTGTTGTTAATATATATTTCTAGTTCAATATGTTGGTGAGAAACGTACCGAGGGATGAATGGCAAGAGGATGACTAAAAATGTCATGTCGCTATCGTCAACCTCAGAGAACCGGGCACACCCTGTTGACCGTTCAATTGTCCATTACTCGTGGGAACAACAATGAAAAAAATTTGAAACTACAACACAAAAAAAATTATAGTTTAAAAAACTAAAAAACAAGCTTGACGCAGGTTATAAGCGATATAAATCCGTGTAAGGAGATATTCCTCTTGGGAAAGTGGCTATAGGAATGCTATACACAGCAAAGAAGAGAAATCCAGAATGGTGGACCGATGAAATTGAGCAGATGGTAACGGATAAGAAATGGCTAAATAACAGATGGCTGAGTAGGCAGGACGCGGAACATAGAAAGGGTTACGTAAGAAGCAATAGAGAAGTTAAAAGAGAGGTGACCAAAGCAATGCAAGAAATGTGAGACAGACAATGCGAAGAAGTCAATAGGTACCTGGGAGGCACAAATGTTAGAGAGGCTTGGAAAACAATTACTCGAGAACGGCTTGGTTTATCGAAATGCAATAAGAATACCATTTTCATTTCTAATGATCTGAAAATTATTTTTTATAATACTTTATAATACTTTGGAGACATACAAAAAAAATTAAAAAGTTATATGGTTTTGATATTTTAAGGGAGTCGGAAGATATTGTAGAAAAACTGGAATTTATTATCCCCATTTTAAGGGGTATATCTTCCTTATTATTCATTCATGGGTGTACTATAAGAAATATCGGGAAAGTTTTGGACCACCTTGTATGAACAATCTAGTCGGTATGAAGATATTGTCTTTGACTGAAAAAATATGTGACATATTTAATATCAATTCGATTGGTGTATAATTGTCACATTCAATATTGTTCGCATACACTTGTCTTGCAGTGCCGGATTAAGCCAGCGCCGCAGCAAATGTTAACAAGTGGCCCTTGGTTTACTTTAAGTCCTAAAGTTTAGGATTTACGATATAAAATAAAACAGCACTTTACAAAATAGTTTTCTCGATTTAATGTGGGAAAATTTAGAGATAACACTATTCATATTAATGTCTCTAAGAAAATCATATCCTATGTTCATTAAGCTGAGGTCATTTAGACGTTCTTGTCCCATCGTGTTCCTTAATTAATTTTTAATGCGTTTTAATGTTAAAAAAGAACCTTGTCCGCTGCAGTTGGTGATCATCAAAGACAAGTAAATGCGCAAGACTATTTCTACATTTGGGAAACACGATTCTAATGAATTTTCCATTAAAAAGTTATAAAATTGCTGTTCCAGAGCCTCGTGTTTTTTGCTGTCAATAGCAGCAGCCACATCTGTTTTGAGCAGCTCAGCGAAGTGCACCAGTTCATTGCCTACGCTTTTTTCCAAATCGTTTGGGTAAGCCCTGATGATAATTGGAGTTTTCTTCAAGATCTCTTCTGTTGTAAAAATTATAATTGCCGAAGTATTTCAAATCGAGTAATCCCTTGACAGTACGCTTCCATGCGTTTAGGTAATGCAGACAGTACATTATCAATTATGACAATAAACGCCTGAATTTCAAAATGTTGTCCAGGTGTTTCATTTTCTACAATGTCATTGGGTGTATAGTAGCAGAGCCGCTAAAATAGTCATACTTAGTATTTTGCTTGCGTCGTTTTGAAGTTTGTTGGCGATATTCTTCACAGCCGGCCAGGACTTTGGCTTTTGCCTCAATATCTGAAAATGTGGTCCGTATTGCTTGGACATATCCATGTAACGATTTATAAAACGTGTGTCCAGTGTTAATGTCTTGATCAGACGACTGCAGCGAACAGCTAGTCGCTTGCAAGGATTCCAGGATTTCGTTCCACGTAATAGTCATTATTCTCGTTTCCAACTTATTCTTCTTCGAAACTAGTCCGTAAGCCTGATTACGACACTCTACCTTTTGGCCCATATTATTAGATATGTTATACAACACTTCCTTGATAATGGTAAAACTATATACAAAAGTGTCTTCGTTGCATCAACTCGGGCCGACCACCTAGTGTCCGATAACCTTTACAAAATCTGAATTTTTGAATTAGTATATTTCATTTTCAGACCTTTCAGTGCTTTCGTAAGAAGACCCCATCGATAGATAGAAGCAGAAAAAATGTATAGCGGCTTTCAACGAAATCGAAGAAAATGGATGCTTCTCTACAGTATTCTACAGCGCACAGTACTTATTAATCTCCTTAATTCGTGCTTGTAAGCCGCTGTACTTCCCGTTCATATTGCTGGCGTTGTCGTAGCTTTGCCCACTACAATCTTTGATATTAATACCATTCGCGTTAAAAAAATCTAGTAAACTTTGGCCGAGTTGTTCAGCAGTATGGCCTTCCATATCAAAGAACCTTACAAATCTTTCCACTGGTCCAGATGGCAGGATATAACGCACTATCAGGGTCAGTTGGTCTACATGTGATATATCTGAAGTAGAGTCCAACGATACTGAATAGTATTCATTCATTCTCTCTTAATTTTGCAAATAATATGACCCAATTCCTTCCTTTATTTGCATGAATATATATATATGTTGGGCCAGATAAATCTAAAATTTAGCTATTAATTCTAATAAACCTAAACAATTTCCATTGTGATGTGAACCAACAATTTTATCACTGTCCCGAAATTTCGCAACCACTAGATAAAATTATGCTTCACTCTTAATATCCTCTATTTTTACTGTTGTAAAACAATAGTATTGTATATTGTATTTGTCCACAACGGCCGGCAAAGAAACAACACACAAAAGAAATGCAAGAACCGCGAAACTAGATATAAAAAATAGTCCGCAAACAAAAAACAAACTTTAATGTAGATGGCTCGTATCAAAAGTAAGAGAAAAGTCCTGTGGGCGGAGCGAGATACAGTTTGTGGCAATACGAGTTATAGACTCTGTGACGCATTACATTCAATGCACATGAGATTACGATTTGAGGATGAACAAGCTTCATAGATTTTTGTACGACCAGGCGCGGGGCCCGTAGCATTTGCTAACTCTTGTTACATAGCTAATCCGGCACTATTGTCTTTAACAACTTGAAGATTTTTTAAATGATATGAAATGGATGGTGAATTCCCACCATAGTACCTTTTAACTATTTGTACTTTCTCTTCTGTTAAATAAATATCTATTTTAACAGGTTAATATTATCTTGAGTGTAATAATACTTAGGTTTTGTAAGATTACCTATGACCTAAGCCCAATGAACTCTAGTAATAATTGCACATTGAAAAACGCGGATATACAACCATATCCTCCAACAGTGCTAATGCCGGAACCGACGCTCGATACCCGTTCGATTAATTGCGATTGTCACCTCGCGCCTTGACCAACGCGACTATTGGCTAGACATTCCATCAGATGACATTCTCACCCGTATTGCACATATGCCTAAGTGCATAGGATTTCCCCATACGGCTAGTAGTTGTCCCCGTGCTGTACTTTGTACGTTTTGTATGAGTTGAATCTTTTCCGATGCTTTTCATGAAGTAATTATTTTTGTTAATTTTCTTCGCTAACTGTTCTACATGCTTTTTAAAAAATAATTCACTACTCAATATTATATCCGAATATTTATGATGAGTTAGAAGTTTTATTTCTTCATCAGATACCATCACCGCATGGTTCTTTTTATTATATATTTCAACTTGGGATTTTGTCTATGCAACTATGCTTTTACATTTTGAATTATTTTGTTAGGCATTAACTATCCTATTGACTTGGTGTAATTTTTCTATTGGAATAATTATTAATGTTAATAGAAATAAACTTCGGTAATGATTTTTAGGGCAGAAAAAACTACTAGACACATTTCTTGTACATTTTTTATGCTGAAAAAATTTTGATAATTTGGACGGGTATTGATGAATATATTAAAATTTTTTTCGGTAACTTTGGACTTGGCTTCATCAGCAAAAAACGTGATTGGCAACGTTAAATCACTTTATTTATATCGTATATTCATATCAAAAACAGTAAAGGGTCTAAAACACTGCTTTGTGGATCATCGTAGTTAATTAATTGTGAAGAAACAGTATAATTTATTTTTACAACTTTTGCAGTTTGACAAATGCGACTCAAACCACTGACACCGTACAGTACAACACCACTAATAACTTATTATCTAAAAGTATATGTCTACTTACAGTTTCAAACGCACGATTTAGATCTAAAAAAGCACTGTTTCACCTTTATCTATTACTTCTCTCAAATTTTTTATTGTAACTTGAATAGCCGCCTCATATGAATGTTGAGATCGAAGTCCTGATTGATCAGAGATCAAAGGCCGCACTATTCAATACTTTGTTCAGAACATATGGTACATTTAATGGTTTAAATTCACTACCTGTTGCAGTATTTTTAGGCACTGGATTAATTTTAGTTTTTCAGGAACTCCACGATTGAATGAAGTATTTAGTATATTTAAAGCAATATGTTCCCAAACGTCAAATATATTTTTATGCAATTTAATATTTAACATTTCTTCAAAGACCTTTTACATTTGAAGTTATTATATAACCTTTCTTAAGCCTTTCAATGAATTGCATTTAAAATCCATTTTATGCCTGAGCAATTTAATTCAATATTATTTATAGAATATTTTGAGTTGGGGATACTTTTAATTATAACTTCTATACTCTTTACAAAGTATATATTAAACTGTTCGACGATATTTTATTTCCCATTTGTCATATCTTGCGGAAAAATAATTTCATCTGGATTTTAATATGACCTACATTTTTTACTGTCTTCTTATTGGTTGTCAATTCTGTTTACGTAATATTGCCTTTTCTTTTCGTATTAATTTCATAACTTCATTCTTTTTTTTTATAGTGAGGTCAATAAGTAACGGATAAATTCATAATCTACGTAATGAAGAATTAATAATAATAATAATAATCTATTTATTGCCCAACAGATAAAAATCCAATTACAGGACAAACTTGAACAAAATAATACTAGTAGTAAGTATAATACAGCTGTGACAGTAGCAAAAAAAACCTTAATATTACATTTGTAAATAGTAGTAGAATAACATGTATATAATTAAGTTATAAAATAAAATGGAATGGAACAGAGTTTAAAAAAATGTAGAATTGAAGTAAAATACATAATAAAATAAAACAAAACCTATATATCTATATATGTGTAAAAATACCTATAAATAATCTGGCAATATGTAGGTGTAGTGACAGTTAAGTACTATTGGTTGTGAAAGTTATGATAAATGTATTGGTAATCACATACATCTGATATTTTATTGAAGTTATTACACATAACATGAAGTGGGGATCTAAGAAGCACATTAGTTCGAGATGTCTCGCAGTAAAACGTGTGAGTTTGACGTGAGGTTATTCGAGGAACATGAAAAGAAAACATGCCTAAGAGCACCGGACTGTCTAATTTGCTGTGAAATAGATTATGTAACATTTTAAGACTATTTAATGCACGTCGCAATTCCAAAGAATTAAGATTAAATCTCTCTAGTCAAAGGGTGTGTTGGTAGCCTCTTTCTGGATAAAAACCATGAATTTTCAAGGATAAAAATTTCAGAAACTTTCTCTGCACACTTTCGATGGCGTTTTTATAACAGGTATAGTGCGGGTACCAAACTATTGAGCAGTATTCAAGTTTGGATCTAGCATATGAATAGTAGAGTGTTTTTAGAGCAAACTCATTAGAGAACAAGTAACAGTTTCTAACTATAAAACCTAATATTTTCATGGCTGATGATGTTACTAGTGCTACATGGTTCGAGAAAGTAAATTTCTGAACAAATACTACCCCTAAATATTTTATTGTTGCAGAACGTTCAAGTACTTGCGAATTTAATGAGTAATGAAATACCACTGGGTTAGATTTTCTTGTAAAAGAAACAACCTTACATTTTGATGCATTCAAATGAAGATTGTTTTGATTGCACCAGTTTTCTACTATTTCTAGCTGTGCTAGAACGTTTTCACAATCATCTATACTGCTTATTTCTGCGAAGATCTTCATATCATCAGCAAACAGTAGTTTGTCACATTGTACTATGTTTGTGAGATCATTTATAAACAATATAAAAAGCAGTGGTCCGAGATTGGAACCTTGAGGTACATTTATGCGTAAAATCCTAAAACACGTCAATTTTTTTACTCTAAAATGGCATTTTTTGAACATAATTTTATATCTCCCCCTTCAACCCTCTTGGAGTGACGGGTATCCCCTTAAAAAATTTAAATGGAACGAGAGTGCGTGTGGCAGCTCATTAGAAAGAGTTTTTAATTCTTTATCCAGCAATATAAGGTTTATTGAAAAATATTACATTTTTAATGTTACTAAGTAAACAAAAGAATATGAAACAGTTTAAATCAAATCACAATGACGAGAATAGAGGCGTTGCTAAAATCCTTCTAAAATATTTTGTATCGTTTCCGGGGTGATTTTATTAATTTCTTGCCTCATTCTGTCTTTTAAATCATCGACGTTATTTGGTCTGTTGAAGTAGACTTATCCTACAAAAATAGTCAAGCGGAGTCAAATCGGGAGAACGAGCATAGTCAAATTTGGCAGATATTTGGTACATAAAATAGTTTAGGACACATTTAATTGTATATATTTCAAATACATTTCAAAATTTTTAAATTTAATTTTCTTGAAGAATATACCAAATTCAAAAACCTTATATTGCTGGATAGAGAAACATGTTCAAATGAGCTATCACACGCACCCTCGATCCATTTAAAAATTTTAAATTGTTAGCTGTCACTTCAAGGGGGTTGAAGGGGAAGGTACAAAATTATGGACCTCATCGTATATTATAGACTCATTTGCAATTTTCTGCTGCTATAAATACCAATACATGTTTAGAAGCCTATTTCTAGATCTTTCCTGTTATTGACTATCTCCCAACCATTTGAATGTAAATCGTCATTTTTTTGTTGAAATGATGCAGCACTATTATTGATTTTAAGGAATTAGTTTTATAAATACCAGGTACGAGACATGTGTGTGACATTTTTTAATCATTTTCACTTCTTGCAAAACATACATGGTGGCCAAAACTGATTTTTCAGTTTAGAGCTTTTTGAATTGAATTTTTTCATTTTTCTCAAATGCAACACTCTGTATATTTTTCGACCATATAACGTAGGAATGAAAATCACTTTTGTATGTACATCTCTATGGGTATTTGTGACCATTTTCGATTTATTGAGAAATAAGTACAAAATTCAACAATAAAGTTAAAACTTACAGATTTATTTTTACATTCGGTTACCATGCTCTAACTTTTATTAAAAATAAAAATGATCAGAATGTCAATAACATCAATCTATCATATGGTGCAGACTGTGTGGCGGACACTATATATAACCTTAATAAAACTAATGGAAATGAAAAATAAACTTTTCTAGAAATAACAAATCATTAAAATAGACACTAAAAATATCCAGACACTTTATAGTCACTTCATTTAGTCATAGAACTATTTTTACATTTGTAGAATGCAAATATTTTGAAAATATTTCGCGTGAATGGATAGAAGTTATGACGCCATAAATAGTAACTAATTCTACAAATATCTGACTCAAAGAAATATTTTAAACAAAATGTTATAATGTGTGTTTAACTGAAGGTGTTCAAAAAGCCAGCGATCTGCATTTTCTCAAAATTTGTTTGGTTGTTCGAAGAGTTTATTTACTTGCTCTTAGAGGGTTTTCAGCTTCGCGTATTTTATTCCTCATCTTTTCTTCAGTGGCACGTTCGGTAGCGTATACAATTTCGTTGATATAACTATAAATAAATAAATCTGCAGGATTCTGGTTTGGTAACCGTGGAGGCTATCTGATATGTTAGCCACATTCAATCTGTTTATATGCCAATAAATCTCAATCAGGTATTGCCTAATTATATCTGCATAGAGACAGCACCTTCCGTTATTTTGGAACCACATGGTTTGGTGCAACAGTAAGGCCATTTACAAGGAACTTTAAGTATGTTTGCCTTCGGTGGTATTTTAAATGGTCCAATTATTTCCTGATTATCACTCACCGGTATATAGAGTAATTAGATGTGAATTTTAGGGAGACACTCAAGAAGCATGCGAGCATTAGCCTATTATCAATTATGTATTCGCTCACTTCATTCCATTATGTATGGGAGCTGTATTTTGTCGAATAGATGCGCTTCACGTCATAGTTGGGAAAATTTTACTTTATGATTAATCCTAAAGAAAGCTCCATTCATTCATGTTCGTATCATCGATACGAAAAGCAAAGCAACGGCATTGCACTTAGTACTTGAGTTGGTGGCGACCCAGGAACCACAGCGACATATAATCCTTCGGAGGGGATGTAAATAAAGGTGTCGGTCAAAGGATCGTTTATTAAGTTAGGCAAGTAAAAGATCCATACTGTTCGACCGAGAAGAGGTCCGGCAAAATTTTTGGTTGGAGGTAGCTCATCTACAGGTTACGGTGATAGACCTAAGTAGCGAAAATACCCGACGTTAAATATATATATATATATATATATATATATATATAAAAACATAAAATAACAATTTCAAGTCAAGTGTTCCTTGTTAACGAGTGTATATATATTTATCTATAGAAATAAATTTTTTTCTTTACTTTGATGAAAATGATATAAATTTATAATAATAATTTATCAGTTGCTATTATCAGTCGCGGAGAACCAGCCGACATATCACTTTGGGATGTGTAGTTTTTATTTCGCTTATCTCATAGAACATCACATTTTTTTTAACGGTAGCTTTTGTTTGCACACCAACAAAAAGAAATATCATACTGAAATGTTTATTTTTGATAGCGGTTGTCTTTGATGGGGATAGGCCAGGAATTTAATTCAATTTTTAATATAGTTTCGATTTATTATATATCATCCTCAGGATTCTGTGAGAACCATAATATATTGAAAATTTATCTAAATATCTTTAAAATCCGCTATCCTTTGAGTAAAACAATTATTGTAAAAAAAAAGGAACATTCAAGAAGGTTTTCCGTGCTCACAAAGTTATTTAGTTATTATTTATCTATTATTAGTTAAAATAAATAAATTTACAAACAGACATTTAGGTAAGTATCACAACAACAAACGGATAATAGTAGATACTGTTGTTGTGAAGTACGGGGTGTACTTCACTACTCTACTCTACTCTACTCTACTCTACTCTACTTTACTCTACTGTACTCTACTCTGCTCTGCTCTGCTCTCCTCTCCTCTCCTCTAATCTACTCTACTCTACTCTATACTCAACATCAAGAAGCATTAGCATTAATTGCTAAAAACAATAGGATGTAAGATATCTACAAGAAAACGCTATCCCAATATTAAGTACAAAGCAACATACAATTTACCCAAGATAAATTGACTTCGTAAAGATTTTGTCTGAAAAAAATTATAAAAAAGTTATATTGAGTCTTGCCAATGGTACTCGAAAGCCTTCCTTGGTACGCGTATTTACAATATGAATATTTGTATTCACTAAATATTTTTATTTGGGTAAACATAAATACACATTTCAAAAATGTATAAAGATGGCAAGGTTAAAATCTTATACTCTCTACGCAATTTTTTGCAAGAATGGGTAGTAAAGATATTCGCTATACCTCGCAATATACGTTTTTGTGCAATACAAACGTTTTGTGATAGAGTGGATGGAGTTTCCCCAGAAATAAACACCATACCTCATTCTAGAATCAACTTGGGCACAATATAAATTAACTATTTGATATTTATAATGTGACTTCCAGTTTAAACACTCATCAATATGTAAACTCAAAAATTTTATACTATTAGGAGTACCTGTTATAATAGAGTTGTTGACTTTAAAGAAATAGATTCGCAATTTTTCTGCCTATTAAGGAACTAAGTTAACTGAGTTTTATCAGTACTGCAACACAGTTGATATTGATCTAAAAATGTAGATACATTTTCAATAAAGTTTTTACATTTAGTTTTTAACACATTATGCATAGAATCTGAAACAATCATAGACAGATCATCGGCATACATTGAAAATAAAAAAATTGATACTCCCATACTTAGAGACGAACATCCAGAAATGACCATGCATGTCTTACTTTCACTTGCATATTGTATACTTACATACTGTTGATGATTAATTAAGAATGATTTGATACAGTTTATACAGTGGATGTCCTCTAATACCATAATCGTTCAGTAAACCTAACAGTTTTGTATGATTGACGCAGTGCCCTGCTGAAATAAAAAAATATTCCAACGTAGCATTTCCCTGTCTCAATATAATAAATTATACGATTATAGAATGTTGTTACGGCCATTATAGTGGACTTTCTATAGCGAAAACCATGTTGTTTATCAGACAAAATTTGATAATCCACTAAAATATTTAATAAGAGATCTAGATAACAATATTCAAATAGTTTAGAAAAACTAAATGGTACCGTTACAGGTCTGTAATTCTCCAAGGGTTGTGGATTGTTTTTCTTAAGTATGGGTACTACTTTACCTATTTTTAGTGATTCTGGAAACGTTCCAATATTAAAAGACAGATTTACCAGCTAAGTTAGTGGAGTTATCGATGATTTTAAAACGTTCTTAATTAAAAAGTCAGGTACATCGTCTGGTCTGGTGTAATTTATGATAAATACTAAGTGATTTAATTACAGCAAATATTGAACAAATTTAATGAACATACTTCTTACGTTTCAGGAAAATATTATTAGTAATGATTTAACAGAACACTATTTATAGGATAGTAAAATGTTTTAATTTAGTTACAAAACACAAACTGTTACGCTGCCAGTAAAGATATGAAATAAAATATAAGAATATAAATATATTAATAACGTCCATAATCAAGATCATAGTAAAGAAATTACTTTTAGATCCACTTGTATAAAAGCGGATCAGCCATTGTTCAGTTGGACTTGTTTTAAAATGCAAAATGCGCCCCGTCTCCTGTGATCCAGCTACTTGGAAGTCAGATTCCGATATGGTTTCATTATAAGCATTCGGTAGGCTTATTCCATCCGTATTTTTATTAGAAAAATATTAGTTTAAAAAATCTAAAACTTTTAAAATTATGCTTAACAAGTAGAAAGCAGTATGTTATTGCATGAAATAAATTCGGATATATTATTACATTCCGGGGTACCTCAGAAGTCTATTACGGGGCAAAATCGACTTTTATGTTCCAAAAATATTTTCAGACATATTTTAAATCTTGCACGCTGTCACAAATCATTTATTTAAATCAATTTCGTTGAAGTACTTGAAAGTTTCTTTAAGGAAGGTTTGCATGGTATCTGAACGGCTTAGACTTGTGGATACGGAAAGGATCCAAATCGTCCAATTCACTTTTCCGGAGAATTGTTATTCAGACAATTCCTTATAATTTGTGTGCTGTGTGATGTACATTCATCTCGGTGAAAACACAAACGTGCTCTTTTGTCTAGTATCAAGATAGTCCAATATTCACGAATAAATGTCTCCAGAAGAAATATTCGCTGATTTAATTTTGTCAACTCTAAAATTTTGGTATTGTATTGCTCACTTCTGACTAAATACAACAATATTGGTGGTGAAAGTAGCTTCATCAGATACAATTATATGACAATGAAGAAATGAAATAATGGGGCATAATACTCGAGGTCGACTTCGCAAATATGAAAGATATCTCCGACCACCATGCCCTTGTTAGTTGCAAATTCAATATTAAAAAGAAGTAAGGAAAGCAAAAATGATAACGTATGGAGACTATAGGTCTTTTAATTACGAAAACTTTCTTATTGATCTAAATTCTATCAAATGAGATAATATTTTTGATATAACTGATGTCAGGGATATGTTACAGTTCTGGAATCACAATATAAATGAATTATATGATCTCCATGCACCATATAAAACTGTTAGAGTTACGAAACCTCCGGCTTCATGGCTAACTGAAAACTTCAAATTATTGATGAGGATTGGAGAGGAGCTCTCGTGCCAGTAGTGCTCCTTTAAGTAGGATTAGTCTTTCGGCAGGTATTTGTTGCAATCGAAAGCATTAGCGTTCTGTTGGTAATATGCAATTATTACACTTAACGCGCCAGGCTTGTAACTTGTAATTCAGCGCTCGGCGGGCCTATAGCCCGGAGAGTAGCTGTTGGTTGAAGTCTGGTTACATTCCTTATAGTAAAATATGGATTTTATAGAGGAGTTTGAGACTATAAATATTATGTTTTAATATTCCGCCCTCTAAAAACACATTTGAACTATGCTAAGCCCAGTCAGACTATTTATTTTTCGATTGCAACAGACATTGGACCGCTAGATGGCACCTGCTGACTATTTTACATGGTTGCTATCCCAAAGATACCGAAATGCACTAAATAGTCAAGTGAGTGAGTAGTCGTCACATGCCTGCCTTGCACCGACGAGAGCCAACATCTCGAAACTACAGTCTGCAAGTGGTCTGTGACGACTGGCACGAGAGCTCCTTTAAGTAGGATCAATCTTTCGGCTGGTGTTTGTTGCAATCGAAGCATTGGCGTTTTGATGGTAATATGCAATTATTACTTAACGCGCCAGGTTTGTAACTTATAATTTAGCGCTCGGCGGGGCACATAGCCGGAGAACAGCTGTTGGCTGCAATCTGGTTACGTTCCTTATAGTAAAATAAAGATTTTATAGAGGAGTTTGCGACTAAAAATATTATGTTTTTGTTTAATCTTGTTGCACTATAGCAAAGCATTTGACACCTTGAATCATCAGACTTTATGTAAAAAGCTTAAATATTTTGGCATATGTGGCGGCGCGTTACTACTTTTTCAGGAGTACTTAGGTCGTTGATACCAACTTATTGTAAATAATGGCCTGTTTTTAGTTTCAAATTCGTTGATCCTGGTGTTCCGCAAGGCAGTATTTTGGACCCACTTCTATTTTCTATCTATACCTCTGATTTCCGAAATTTTCTCCAAATATGCAATACCCATCAATATGCTGACGATACTCAAATTTATCTTTCATTCGATTTATTTGAAGTTGGTACTGCAGTAAATAATGTTAATTTCGATGTTAATACTATTACTGATGTTTTAAGAGCTCATAGTTTGGTTCTGAATGAAAAAAGAAAACGAGTTCTTACATCACTTATCGTGTTTAACAATCAAAATAAACTTACATCAGGAACCAACATATCTGAACAATAAGCTACTGAGAGGCTCAAACATGCACAGTCGCAACACCCGACACCGCAATCTAAGCAGTTCTAACCACAGAACCTCGCAATTCCAAAAATATTTCTCCTATAATGCTACGGAAAGTCTATAATAGACATCAAAATATGCTCCAGCGATGTTTCACTTAGAAAAAATGTAAAAAAAGATCTACTACTGCAAAAGCCTTAATTCTTATTTTTATTGATGAGGAGGTAATGTGAATATCCTATTGACTGTTGCGTGGAAGAACGAGTTATCGAACGTCATCATCACAATAAATAATAACTTATATATTATTATAAGAAAAACAAATAACGACGTTATTTATTATTATTTATTTAAACCATTATTCCATAAATATTTCCTCCATTAGCATGAAAAAGTATAAACACTTATCTTCATCACCATATCAGGATTTTGTCGAAATCTGGGTTTAAATCCAAAAATGTTGTTTCCTTATTTTTTTTTTTACTGGCGTTCTAACATCACAACTCGCAGAAATATCGTAATTGTCAGATATTCGCGACACTACTTATGCGCTGTTACATTACCTAGAGCTAACCCTGCTCATTTGTCAATGATCACTGTTAAAAACGAGGACCAAAGCAAACACACATCTGACCGACTCTATGGGATATTCAAATGTTATATTAAGGATTTATCAAGTATGTATTAATTAGCTAGAGGTATGGGATCACCCTATTTCTTGTTTACTGATTTGATTCTAAAAGCCATTTTTTAAGGAACAATCACTGTTTTGTAGAACTAATATTGCAAATCATCCCAAAATTGAAAATTGATAGATAATATCGCAAAATTCGTCGCGCATTTTATTGGTTATTCAGTTTTATATTTTTACAATCTACATACTGTAGTAGATAAAATCAATGTTACACGAAATGCTTTGCGAGATGAGCAATTTTAAAGTTATCGACAACATGTCATCACTTCCATTACAGAGCTAATTCAAGTTGATGTAAACAACGTGCTGAATATTTTGCAGTAAAACTCAATCGCGGCACATATTGTAAATATACAGAACGCGAAAGCGACGAGCATTTTGTAACGTACCTGCTAGTAATACATTCGTAATGACACGTTAATGAAAACAGATGCGAATGTGAATGAAAAATTCTCTAAAATCTATTTTAGAATATCACCTGTAGGAGGTTTTCCTACACGTGCAATACTTTTCGTATTATTAAGCCTCAAAAATAGCCAAATGAGATTATTCAGCATTTTTACCACAGATTAATGTTAGTGTTTGCTAATATTAATACGTAAAATAAAAAAATTGCAGGTGGATCCTTATTTATAAGGCATCATGACTCATATTTCCTCCAAAAAGATAACGAATAAGCAATTTAAATATTTATGGATATTCCAACATATTTTTTATAGAATATGTCACTTTAATCTAATGTATTCTTTAATCACGGAGTATACATATACAAAACTTTAAATAGAACATTCTCATCGAAATTGAATAACTTATGAGATTTGGAACCTATTCCAATTATTCCAGCTAGCGTATCAAAATACACAAGAATTGATACTAACTTGCTAATGTTCCAGTGTATATCAAAAGATAATGCAAAAAGCACCATTTTTGTCAGTTTCTCTTAAATGATGTATACCTCTGTGTGTGTGTGTGTGTGTATACAATTATAAAATAATTATAAATATTCAAAAGAATAGTTACAATACGCACTTGGTCTATTGTTTCATTAGTTTTTTCAGATTTCTCTGACATATTATGTTTCAGCCATAATAATTCTAGATTTAAAACATTAAATTCATTATAAAGGAGATCTATGGGATATTGCTTATTTTATGTTAAATATTGCACGCCCCCCCCCCCCATTATTATTCCATAGCACAGTATTGATTTAGCCGAGGAATGGTACAACATTTTTAATATGTAACTTAGTAATATACCTCTTAGTTGGTAAAATTTTAAAATTATCAAAAGTTTTCTATTTCCATTTGAGGTTCTGATCAATAATTAATCCAAGCTATTTTATATTTGTTACAACTGACTCTCTTGTGTACATGTGCAATTATCTTGAAGGTTGTTAAGAATACAGTTATAATTATAAATGATTTTGTTTATGTTTGGAAGATATTTATCATCATACTGAAACACATGAAATTGGGGTTTTCCATGTTAATTGTCAAAAGGTTCTCCGAAAGCCAATATTGTACTTTTGAAAGTTCAATGGGAATTTTTTTTACTTCATCCCAACTATCACCTCCCACTAAAAGAATAGTATCACTTTTACATTTCGTAGAAGTAGTAGCTCGTTAATGTAAATAATAGTGTTGGTTCCAGAACGGTCCCTTGAGGTATGCCATATTAACTAACTACGAAATAAGTTATTAACTATTCCTCGTACACCATAATCATATAGTTTGTCACTAAGAATATTATGAGACTGTATCAACTGCCTTGGCTAAATAAAAAAATACTGCGATCTGTTTTTTTGTTGTCAATGTTATTATATAATGTATTTGTAACCATATACATCGCAGTACTCATATATTCCCTAAATCTGAATGATAATTAGACAATATTTTACTATGATTTAATTGATGTATTAACCGTAATTTTAAACGCATTTTTAATAATTTACCAATGCTGTGCTGTTTATCACAGATATTGGCCTGTAATTGCAAGTCAAAGATTTTTTGCCTTTTTTAAAGAAGGGTGTCACAACACATAATTTTAATGCATCAGGAAATATATATTTTTCTAGACATACATTAAAAATGTAAGTTAAAGGTGATGCTATATCCTCTTTTGTAGGTTTAAGTATTTTAGAGGAAATTTTATCATATCCACACGCTGCAGTATTCTTTAGCTTATTTATGTTTTTCATTATCTCCTGTTGTGAAATTTGATTTAAAAATAAGCTCTTCACAGATATTTTCTCTTCTTTAATGTATTATTTACTTTAATTTTGCTCGCCATGTCTTTACCAATATTTAGAAAATAATTGTGGAAAATTTCGAAAACTAAGTTTATATTGTTTACTTTTTCGTCGTTGTGATCAATTTTAAATATATTTTTATTTTCCCCCACATTCAATCCATCTTTCATAATGCCCCATAACTTTTTCATATTATAATTGTTTTCAATTATCTTATTGCAATAATACTCTTTTTTTTACTTTTTTTATTTTGAGTTATTTGTACTATTTCTGTAATTTTTATATATTTCTAAAAGTGTTTCGTTACTTTTGTTTCGACTTACCTTAAGTTTCAATTTATTTCTCGTCCGAATTGATTGTATGAAGCCGTTTGTTATCCAAAGTTTTATTTTTCTTTCAGAAGATTTTACTTCAATAAATTTCGTGGATTTCTCCAAATAATGCAAAAGATTGTTTAAGAAATAATCATATACCATGTTTATATCTTTTATTTTATATAGTTCACGCCATGTTTCATTTTTAATCAACTCTTTATGTAAATTGTTGTTTATTTTTGTTATTTTTTTTATTATCTTGAAACTCGAGCTTATTTTCATTGTTATTGCATTCTATTTTTATTATAATTGGAAAGTGATCAGATATGTTGTTCTGTAATATAAATGGCACTATGTTCAATTTATTTTATGGGATGGTAGTTTTATAAAAAAATAATCCAGGCAAAAACTAATATTGTTTACAACTCTTGTGGGGTTATTTATATAGGGTTGAACGCCATTTTCAACCATTATATTTATATATTTATTGGTAATATTTTCCTGGTTTTTAATAAATCGATCAAGATATCTCCAACAAATATATCAATTGAGTTTCTCTCTCTGTTTGTTTTTAATAATTAATTTAATTCTAATATGAATGTGGGAGTATTTGTAAATGGCAGTCTGTAAACCGAGGTGATGTTAAAAATGATATCTATGTCAACTAATATGTTTGAAAATGTATTTTCTGAAAATTTAATAGTTTTACATAAATAATCACACCATCGTTTTGATTATAATTTCCCCCTGGGTAGTAAATATTATAGCCTCTTATGTTAAAATGTTCCGGGTTAGTTATATTCCAATTTTCTGCTATCAAACTTTTTAATAAGATCATTGAGTAATTAAAATAAACAATAATATATTACTATTTTTGTACTCCACAAAATAAAATGCGAAATAACACAATTGTTGACACTTTTTCGTGAATATATCGAAGTGGGGCCACTTTTGGGATCTAAGACATATTCCAATCAATTCTACAAAATAATACATCGAAAATGATTATAATATCTTTCGGATCTTTGAACTAAATTCAATTCATTCTAGATGAATTTAGTCAGAGATATTGAATAAAGCAAGTAAGAAAAACCCTTGTAGCTGGACAAAGTCTGTCATAAATTCTGGAATTATCGCGTACTTAATACCACCTTTTTCTCTCTAAATCATTATAGCAGTCCGACATCTAAGAGTTAGTATGTCGCCTTTGAAACAAAGCAGGTAGGAAATGTGTACTCATTTCTGATAATTAATGAACAACTTCGCTAAATTGTAATGGGTGTAGCATACCAAACTCGTAATTGAACTAATAAGAAAGGATGATGTAATATAAAATGTTACGTGTCATTTAATTGTCATTTAATAATTTTTCTTACACATAAAATAGTGGGAATTATTCTCGCTAAAGGACAATCCATAGTTTTTGAATAAAACGTGAAAAAAATAGTAAATGTTGAGGAAAGTTATTAAACATTTAAAGAAAAAAAAAATCATATGAAGAATTTCGCTAACGAAACTGGCTTCATGATGATTTTATTTTATTTAATTAATTAGTGGATAATTATGGGTAATTCAGGTACAAATAAGGGTAATTACTGGTAATTTTGGTGAAAATAAGGGTAATTACGTTAAAAGTAGGAGTAATTTAAAGGAACAATTAGCGTGGCAGGGTCACGGGGTCAAGGTCAAAGTGTCAAGTGGTGGGGGTAATTATAGAGTAATTTAGGTCAAAATAGGGGTAATTGAGTTAAAAACAAAGATAATTAAGGGTAATTAAGGCAATTATGATCCATTTGCCTGTCCGTCCGTCTGTCGACCTGTCTGTCCATCCGTATGTCTACCTGTTCGTATGCAGGCAGTTAAACAATTTTCTATTATGTTTTATTTACTATTAGATATCGTCCTATTGCACAATTATAGTATCTGTGTATGTTTTTACGATGAGATAACAAATATTCATTTCATTACACATTCTTGAATACGTGTCAGGTTATTTTACCGGCCTTATCCTTATCCGATGAACAATTGCGACTTGCCTACCTTATCTACGGAGATTTTTATAACTGAATTTATAAAAGGGAGGTTTACATTGTTATTTTTTGGTGAAATTTTGCAATGCATTTCAATAGTACCCTTTTATCTACTCTTGGCTTGAATGCACATTCTTTATTGGCTTTATGTACTTAACGTATGACTGGTGGTCGAGAAGTGAGCGCACTTACCTCTCACCCAAAAGTTCCGGGTTCGATCCCCGGTCGTGGCAGTGGAAAATACTGTGAGAGGGATTTTTCCACTATACACGGATATTGGGTGTGTGTCCCTTGTCTTTAAACGTGTAGCCCCCTCCCACACAAGGTTCTTCTAGAGCCTTCCGGGATAAAGGGGGTCGTGATTACCTGTGGTGTTATTTATTTTATTTAAACATCTTGACGCCATAAGTGTGGTGAGTGTGAAATGTTAAAAACCCTACTGTTTTTATTTTTTATATTATGATGAGGTTAGAAATAAAACAAAATTCGCATAATAAATTGATTTTATTACCTATTCTTGATTACAGAACTAAATACATTTATATTTAAATCTGCAATACATTTGTATATAGTATAATGAAGATTTGCGGGAACACAATGACAATTATTATCTGATAATGTTACAGACATTCTGGCATAGTCAATGATTTAAGGCTAGGTGGGAGCTGTGAACGGACATTAAGATCTATAATTTTATTCCACTGTAGGTATTGTATTAGGAAATTCTTGTTCATCGAATCTTTGCATAGTATTATAACATCGTTTAATAGTGAATTATATTGATAGTTCCTCAAAGATTAGTGGAAATTTTTTCAGTTGAATGGCCATGGTAATAATTCTTCTCCAACTATTGATATTGTGACTTTTCATTTGTCAATGATGAGAATGGATATGGTGGTTTAAAAATATGTGTTTTTTGTTTAGTGTTACAGCAGAGACCAGCCAATTCTTTCACTATAAACTCATTGTCCTTATATTGAATACCTTGCAAATCAATGATCAAAGTAGGAAATGTATGCACCATATATAGTATTTTACTTAGCACCAACAAAGCCATTCTGGACTGAATTATCCAATGCGCTGTACGTTAAGTAAACATCGTGAAGTAACTTAATTACGCTTATTTTCACCTAAATTATCAGTAATTACCCTTATTTGTAAATAAATTACCCATAATTATCTTCTAATTGCCCCTCACCACTCTAATTACCTACACCATGCCAATTACCTCTCACTGCTACAATTGCCCCCCACCGCTTTAATTACCTGTCACTACTCTAATTACACACCACCACTCTAATTACCACACTACTCTAAATGCCCCTCACTACTTTAATTACCACCAGCCACTACAATTACCCACCACCACCATTCCTAGTCCCCACCCTCTTACGTCCCGCTCCCTAATTACCTCCCACAACTCCAATTGCCCCCCATCCTTAAACTAAACACTGCTCCGGCTCCGAACCGACCCTCTGTCATTAGACATCTACTGCATTGCTACTTCTGGTAAATAAATTGCTGGGCCGGCTACGTCTACGTTGGGTCAAGCTGAGTGCATGCGTTTTGTTGGCAGATGGAAAGTGGAGGTGTTTGTAAAATGTATTGCAGCATTGTGTACTGATATAGTGTATTTATACACCTCTTTGTCTTTTCGTCTAGAGTTGTTCTTCTGAGTCTTGGATTTCTTTGTGTGTTCGTTCCTAATGTTATTTGCCCTTTGTTAGTAGAATACGAGTTACTGAAGTTAAAAAATATCTGACGACCTCTTTCAAGTTGTATTGCCCGTAGTCCCATTTAAGGATACAATCCTACGCTAAATCAGTATGTTTAGTATATGACATGACCGTTTTGATTACCCCAGCTATGCCCCCTACTTCCCTTCGTTCCCCTGCACCAATTGGCAAATAGCAAAAAAGCTAGTAAGAGATATTTTTGCAGCTGTATTGTGAACGATTCATGGTTTGGGTGTCTGAAGGACGGTCACCTGATGGATTCGACTTATAAAAACGTAAATTACAAAATTTATACTTTGATTTTGATCAACGGTACTCCACCAAATAGTATCAACTGGAACGTCATTGCACTGTTTTATATCTAATACTTTATTTGCTAAGACGTTACTTTCTAACACTTTTAACATTTTACCTGAAAGTCAGTAAAATACAATGAAAGAGCATAAGATTCAGGTAGAATTGGGCCTTTCTGAAAATATTTGTTAGTAAACAATATATGTATATGAAGATGTATAAGGTTAGCAAGAGTGGCGGTCCATACCAAACATGGTGAGGATTAGAATGACGCAGACAATATAGTCCGCAATTACCATCCAATGGTTTACGTTAGAGCAATCGATTGTCACCAAAAGAGATTCAGCGGAAAATTTAATATTTGTGACTTTGTGGGTTTCTGACTTTCCTGTTGAACAAAATTGAAATTGAGAATGAAAATAAAATATCTCTTAACTAAACATTTCGAATTATCAGCGGAAACTCCGATGTTTCGAAATAATTGGTCCTCTTCAGCTTAGTATATCTAGGTTATGAAAATATAATGTAGAATGTGACCAACTCCTAAATTAAACTATAAAAAGGAAGTAAAGTAAAACATTTAGGGCTTTAATGAGAGTGGTCAACATGTAACGGCTAACTTTCCTGTTTCCTCCACCGTATCGATAAAGCGGTGTTAACAAATTTTCATGATTCATTCCTATTGGTGAATGAGAATAGGATGCTATTCAGCCCAATCAGCGTACATTTTTATACGTACAATTAAACTAAAATTTACTTGGGGATATTTGGTTTAATAATTTAGTCTGAACTAAAAAAAATGTACTTCTAATGAAAATAGAACTGTAGGACGTTTTACGATTTCATCCGGATGCGAATTAAAGTCAATTACATCAGTAATAGCGCATGAAATAATTCCGTCCTCTGAGCCGTCTTGCACCTGAACAGTAAAATTTGCTCTAAATTCACAATGATTTAACGGATTGATTCAATGGGATGTGAAATTGAATTGCATTGTATTCAACGATGTGTTTTAAAGCTACGGATTGCATTCGGTGCAAGCGCCAATAGTGAGCGAATGAATATTTAAAAAATAATTGACAAAGCAAGTTATTTCGATAGTTCGCTTCACGAATAATTGTGATTTGATTATTGTAATAAATGGGTTAATACATGGACTGTTAATTGTTAAAAATAATTATATTAATGGTAGGTACTTACATAAGTGGGGAGAGAATACACAAAAATAAATCGGCAGCTACTGGAAGCAGCTGGAACCTCCCTACTCGATGGATCTTTGAAGCCGAAAAGAGCATTAAATTGTGTGACAAAACGGCACCAAACGTAATTCGATCTCATCCAAAACCTTTTCAGATCTTCTGGGGCACTAAAAAAACCCTCAACTTAATGAATTTACAATCATCTATCCGAGTTATTACCTACATTATCGCTCGTTGAATAATATACTATTAGGATATTAACAACTTTAACATCACTTGAACGACTAAGAAAGTCTAGTTATCCTAAATACTACAGATTTGTAAAGCAACAAACTGAAAATTGGTAAAGTGATAATCTATAATAAGTTCACCAACGAAGTTACAGAAAGCATATGATATTGATATTGTTACATCTACCTTTAAAGTTTGTGACAATCCACTAAAAGTTACAAACATGACGAAATCTTATTAACATGACATGACACCAACGTTATCGGATGACAAACGATGACAATGACAATCGTCAAAATTTTCTCATTGCAATCCGATCGCTCGCGACTGTCTTTGTTAAATGAAATATTAGCATTTCAGTAATTTTACTAGATTTTAGAGGAATATTTGTAGTTTAATTCTTCGATTTGTCTGTATATATATTTAAAAACGGCACTAAACGTAATCCGCTCTACTTCTAGAGCAGTGAAGAAACCCTCACACGTGAATTAACACGTGATGTGACGAGTTTCACGGCGTAACGGCTACGCGCATCGATCATGTCATGCGAAATGCGATCTATGCTTCATATTTGCTTTGTTTTTAATTTTTTTCACGGAAACAAAATCGAAAGGGTGGAAGTGTGATATATCGTTGAAATCAGAAACTGCTTTTCAATGGTTCCATTACAAATTGAAAGTAATTATAAAATAAGCAACTTGTTGCGTCAAAATGGCACTAAACGTAATCCGATCTCAACCAAAACCTTTTCAGATCTTCTGGGGCACTAAAGAAACGCACATGCAAAGTTTCATTCAAATTCGTTCAGTAGTTTCGTCGCTATCGTGCTAACACACACACACACATACATTTTTCAAAAACCACTTTTTTGGGTTCCTAGGACCTCAAAACGTAAAGATTTGATGTTATCTCAATTTCCGTTTTTGAACCAATTTTAGTAACCTCTCACAATTTTATTGTGGAGAGGTTAAAAAGAAGTTTTTCATCAATTGTTAGCAAAATAGGTACTAATTTTACTGGAAAATAAATGCCAATCAGCAAAGTATTACTTTGCCTGCCTCGGCAGTAAGGTTCAAGGCAAGTGAGTGACACTTTTGACAAGTAACATTTGTTGAGAAAAAATAATTGTAGAATATTTCTGACAAAAATCCAACAGCCAAGGCCAATTACTGGATGAGAAAATACAGGATTATGAATAAATATCACAAATTACAAATTAATAAGTAAAATAGAATAATATATACCGTCTGTCTATTTTATGAGGACCACACCAAATATCTCGCTTAATGTCTATGGTAGAAGAATCATGTTTTAGAAAGAGTTATCCCATTTTTGTGGGCTATATTTGAGTAAAAAGAAATTTGAAATCCATAGCCTACTTTGTGAAATATATTACAAAAACCTGAAAAATGGGAAAATCACAAACAGTTATAGCTTCCTTATTTGAGGAGATACGAAAAAAGTTAAAGGGATGAAAGTTGACGGCAAAGACAATAAGAATAATAATGTGTATAAAAAAAATCGAAAAACGCAGTTGGCTTTGACATACGCTCTGGTGCAAAAATGACAAATCGCAAAGTAGGCCATGACATCATTAATTGCGTTTATATTTTCTCTTTCCAACGATATAAAATATGTCAGAAAAATTTTAACTGATAGTGTCAATATTTAATATTTTACGAAAACCACAATTCATATCATTGAATCGTAAAAATCAGCTATGCCATGATTAGTGAAAAATAATGGAGACAGTATTATTATTGTCACTGTTATATGGTTTTTTTTTTATACATTTATTTAACGTCGATCTATTTCCGCTACTGAGGCCTAACACCGACGCCTGTAGACGACCTACCCCCAACCAGGAATTTTGCCGAACCTCTTCCCTTAAGAAGAGATCTTTTACTTGCCTAACATTTAATAGACAAGGGACCGACGGCTTTACATCCCCTTCGAAGGATGGTATATCCCCTATACAACCCTCGCCTAAGGTTGCATAGGACGCGGTCTTCGTTGGAACGGTCACCCATCCAACTACTAACCGCGCCTTACGTTGCTTTACATCGCATATCGAAGTATATACATAGTAAAGACGCACCTACGCTCGCCCCCCTGTTATATGTTGTATGTTGCGTTGTCGAGTTCCAAGACAAGTTTTATATCAGTAATTATGGTGTACACCAATAATAACAAATTCGATATGATTAGCATTTATTGTCAGTGCAATTTTGACGCTGGGATGGCAGTCACGGTTTACGGAGGTAGATTTCTAGATGCTCCTCAGCCAACTCGAACTATGTTTAGAAAGTTAGTTCAAAATATAAAAAAGGACGGTTCATTTTCGTATAATGTAAGAAAAGTGAATAGAGCATTGAATTATGTTAAGCAAAATGAAGAAACTCCTTTGAGACAAATTCAGAGAAACTGTCGCATAAAAAAAGACAGTGCAAGAAAAATTAAAAAAAAAAACGAATTTCGATGCTACAAAATGAAGAAAGTTCAACATTTAAATGAGGGAGATAAGCCGAGGAAAGTAAGATTTTGTAGATGGTTGTTAAATAAAAAAAGGAAAACCCGCTGATATGTAGCAAAATTCTTTGGTCGGACGAATCAAATTTTTCTAATAATGGATTTTTCAATAGAAATATGCATTATAAGTAGACACGAGAAAATACACATTGGTGCAGAGAGACTGCTTTCCAAGAAAGATTTTCTACGAATGTTTGGGTGGGTCTTTTAAGGGCCAAATTTAATTGGACCTCGTAGATACCTTTATTTCCTGAAAAACGAATTTCTTTATGAATTAACAGTGGCAAAAAGATTAAATTATGCATATTTTTCAACAAGATGGGGCTCCACCTCGCACTGCTGTAATATGTGCAAATTATTTGAATAAAGTTATATGGACCTATGGAACCATTCTATAACCAGCTGGATCACCAGATATTACTCCCTTGGATTTTTTCAACCAGCGTTACATTAAAGACAAGGTATTTCAAACTGTCCCTGAAAATATTGAGGACATCAAAACCAGAACTAGGAACGCATGTGAGGCAATTACTCCTGAAATGCTTCAAAATGTAATGCGTGAGGTGTCTCGTAGATAACGTTTGTGTATTAGAGTGCGCGGTGCACAATTTGGGCATTTGTAATTAGAAAAATAAATACACACATTTTCTTTTCAGTATGGTAGTAGGTAGTACTGTTATACCTAGATTTACGTTTCTTCTTTTTTTTGGACGTTCATTTTGTACTTGTATCTTTATTTATGAGATATTTGTTTGTTTAATAGTAATAAATTTTCAGTTTAATGGCGAGTTTTATAGACAAAAAGACGGCTTACCAAAGGGTTCACCTATTTCTCCTTTGTTGTTTTTGAGATATTTATGGCGAATTTAGAAAACTTAATTTTCAACAGTAATAATAATTTAAATACACATATTTTCTATTGGACTCGTTATGTAGACGATATTTTTTGCATATAGACCGGTACAGAAAGAAACATAAGTAATTAAAATTCAGTTCACAATGGTGTTTGAAAAGAATAGTCAATTAAACTTTTTAGATATTAATATTAGAAAACATAATAATCAGTTAAAATTCAGTATTTGCAGTAAACATACTACCACAGATACAGTCATTCATTATAATTCACAACAATCGTGGCAAATTAAGCCCTCACCTTTTCATAGTCTAATACATAGACTTACAAATTTTCCTTTAGATGAAAACGATTTCGTTAAGGAATTGAATGCAATTAAACAAATTGCAAGAAATAACGGATACAGCGAATTGTTAAAAACAAACAACGCAAAATGCTTCAAAAGTAATTTTTCAACGCACCGATAAAATCGACAAAAAATAGTTTTATTAATTATATCCCAAAATATAGTGACAAAATTTCTAGGAAATTAAATAATTTAGGTATCTCTAAAATAATTGTGACTAAAACGAATTTAGGAAAAATATTGGTCAATAATAAAGAAAAATTAACTAAACTAAATAAATCAAGTGTATATGAAATCAAATGTAAAGATTGTAATGCCGTCTTACAGGTCAGAGTGGTAGAAGCATAGAGAACAGGGTAAAAGAACATAAAAAAATAAATTTTAAATAACAATAAAAATACGGGAATGTCAACACACTGTATTGAAAAGAACTATTTCATAGACACAGTTAACATAAATTTGCTCCATACAGAAGGAAAAGGTAAACGTCTAAATCTTCTTGAACAATTAGAAATTAAAAAATCCTTTTCACACGAATGACCAGCAAAATTTCTTAAATATTCCTGTACTAGATAAAATGTTAACAATTATTTGTTGATTTACATTACGATGTCAGGTCTACCCGAAAGAGTCCCATGATATGACTAAAGTGTAAGTCATAAAGATATTAGGTCATAAATGTTTTTAAGTACCTATGTTTTAGAACAACCACTTCTGTTACTTTAGTTATACACTTTGTACTTCTCTTGATAAAGGCCTAATCAGCCGAAACATTTGTAGAGAATTTTAAACAAAGTAATTTTATACATCTAAAAGTAGTGTTTACTTAAAAACAATTATTTTTAAGATGTTTCACAAGGGACCAACCACAAACTCAGTTCAGTATAATAATTACTGAATTATAATTATTATAAAGTGAACTTTTACTATTATGGCATAGCTGATTTTTACGATTCAATAGTGTGAATTGTGGTTTTCGTAAAATTTTAAATATTAACACTATCAGTTAAAATGTTTGTGACATGTTTTATATCGTCTGAAAGTTATTTGAAAGTTAATGGTGTCATGGGCTACTTTGAGATTTGTTTATAAGGTTTCCGCTACAGCTTAACGGTAATTGTTAACTATCGCAAAACCTTCAACGTTTCCGTCACAGCTCAGGGGTAACCAACAACTAACGTGCTCTGCTAACTAACAGTGGAGTAAATTCAGGATTCAAATAAAAGTCAAGGACGATAATATCAATTTGTTGTGTGAGTACAACTAATTAAATGTTCTTCAGAAGGAGTTATTTATTAAACAAAACTTAACAAAAAGTGGTTACGAATCTTAAGTTTAAATATACGAAGTGAATTGTTTGAGAACAGAAATAAGACTGGCCTGTTTTGCCTGCATTTCGGCAGTCTCTCGTATACCTCTCGAGAGATGGGTAAATGAGCGTAATTTCCAAATTACAGTTTTACGGTAGGCTATTGCAGTTGGCTATTACTGCCTCCAGCCTGTCGGCATTTTTGCCTTAAAGGTATGACCTTTGTTAGTTTTACGATTATGATATTTCCGTGTTTAATTGTGGGAAAGTGCGCTACACAATTCAACAATGTTTATTAATAAATAAAACAGATGATAACATGAAATCGTGATCTATTTACAGACATAAAATATTACCGTACGAAACCTACTGCTACGAAAGATTATCAAGAACCATTGGTAGCGCAACTAGCACCCTTTACTAAAATAAATGGATTTCTAGACAGCTCTTAATTCGGAAACGTCGAATTGTGATGAACGGCGATGACGTTCGTTAATAATATATTAGTAATTGTTTATCAACTGTGATATATGACACTTTAACAACTGAGTTTTGACAACTATTGTGATATCTGTCACTTTGTCAGTTGTCACTTTGACAGTTACTGTGGCGTATGTTACTTTTGACAACTACTATGACATCTGTCACTTTGACAACTACTATGGCATATGTCACTTTCGACAACTATTATGACATCTGTCACTTTGACAACTAATATTCTATCGTCAGCGTGGTCACACTCGACAATAATCACTTGCAGTGCAGGAATACGATAAAGGGCGTTAGCTGTAGTTTCAGGCATGAGGTCGGACTCCCACACCTGAGAGACTAGCCAGGCGTTTCCCGGCTATAGTTATTACTACAGTTATCGCAACCTAATATCCAGCAAGCGTCGCTCACAAAATCTCTATACCACCTGTCGGGCTATTGACCCGACGTTAAGGTACCCTACAAATCGTGCACTCAACTCTACAAACAGTGTAAATGTAGACTGTCATACTCAGTGAGGGTTCTCTCTACTGAATTTGCAACAACATCCCATCCAGCAAGTATTAATCATAAAATTGCATACCAATGTTGAGGTTAGGAGAAAGTCTTTCCCGGTCGTGTCTCGGGGACTCTTCTTATCAAACTAAGCTCGTGCATCGCTTTATATAGTAGAAGGTTGATGGGCCGTTATGTTTTCTTAGTTACAATACAATACTGTCGTGGATACTAACAGATAATGTGTTCTTTACGACGCCGACGATCCTAATTTATCTTTGTTCATACTACTATCGTGAGCAGAAAAAATAGGACAACTTTTTTTTTAATGTAAATCTGTCTCCATTTGAATACGTAATGAGTAGCCGAAATAAAACAGATATCACTTTTAATTTACTTTTTATTTTAATGTTGTAGTTATTGCTATAGTAAATGATGGATGGTTGCAAATTGCACTGCGTTATAACATTAACAAAAATTTGATGTGTAACATTTTAAGAAAGTGGAGAATAAACGGTGCGATTAATAGAAATCCTGGATGAAAGGACAAAGGATATCCTACTTAATAAGAAACTAACTATGAATATTTCGTTATTGCACAATTTCTATTTATAACTTCTATAAGTCTGTTTGGCATAGAATTAAATAACCTTATACAATAATCATTAGTAATAATATTTTCCCATGCACCTCGACATACACCATATTGTGTTGGCTAAGATAAGATTTAAATAAATTTAACAGAAAGGCCCACATTAACAGTAAAATTGTTACAAATTTGGATAAGTATTGTTCATTTATCCTCTTCTCCTATTTTTCTACTTATTTTCTACATTTACTAGTTTGATTTGCTTCAGTAGTAGTTCCGACATTATTAAAATTTCTTTAGCAAATAGTTGTTTTGCTTGCCATTGATTCCTCAATATACCTCTCGGCTACAGTTGACGACTTCCACCCGCTATGTTTCTTCAACATTGTTATATCACCTCTAGTGGTTGAGGTAAGAATTTTTGTCAATTTTCATTTTATTTCTAAGATAAAATGTACGTTAAATGGCTTCAATGAATTTTCACAGCATTCTAATTTTCCCCAGTGAACATATTGTACCATCTATTGAAAAAGTTTTGCAACTATATCAAAATAGTTTTCAGTAGATGACACATGTATTTTCTATTAGATACGTGTGGCACCTTCCATTGAAACATTTTGGAATTATGTGATTTTGGAGTAATGCTTTCTCAAACAGGCAACAGTTGAAAAAGTCTTGTTGGCGTCATTTTTTTTTAATGACTTGAAGAAACTTTACCGTGTATCTTTGAATGCGTCAGTTGAACATAATAGATTAATTTTACGCTCAGTGAAATGAAAATATTCCCCTATATCTCTTTCCCATCCTTGTAAATATTCTTGTAAACAAATATAAAACCTTTATATTATATTAAAGTGCGTATAAAATATTCACATGTAATTCTTATAAGTTGATTTGTCTGAATAGTATTTTATCAGAGGATCGCCGCTGGAAGCGAATAAGAGAATGCGAGTGATATATCAAAACGTGTGTCCAAAACGTCAGTTCTTGGACTTGACGAGGGTCTTCCATACGTTTATGCACACTGAAATAATTGATATAATGCCGTTCAATCAAACTTTCTCCAAATTTACCGCCTGAATTATCAACATATTTAGTTGCACTTCAGAATTAATAATTGAAAGGCTTGTATAAAACTACAAGAGATTCGTCATTCATTATGGAAAGTTGTTTAGAAGTTCGTTTCTGTGCAATTTGCACTTGAAGCATGATTGACGATCAAATAGTGCATTATGAACAGGTCATTAAATTTGACCGAGTGTTACATATCAACGTTCCAGCACAGTTGACAACTTGATTGGTGTCCAAAAATATTTGGCTCTGGAAACTACATAAATCTTTGAGAAACACAAGATGCACAAAATTTTTTAAAACCGCATCTTAAAAAATGCTGTCCACTAGTTTTTGTTGCAGCATCTTGAGGTAAATATTTAATGAGATTTTTAAATTAGTTTACGATAAAAAACTTTGATAATGTAATTAAAAACTCTAGTTTCTTGCAGTATTTTATATTTGATTAAGGCAGAATAAGCCGGAATTCAACGCTTTTAAGGTAGGGATTGATGGGAGGCGAAGATTTACTATATGTCAATGATTAATTCGAAGAATTTAATCAATACCAGATAGGGGCCGGCGTACTTTAACTTCACACGGTCCTGCAGACACCACTACGTTTCGCGTTCTGACAGATGCCGGAGTCGGTCATGGGGTCATTTGTTGTACTTTAATAGAGACAAAGGTGGTTCTCTCTCTCTCTCTCTCTCGTATGGTTGATACGAAAACTAAAGCAATATTGACGGGGATGGTAGCTCAGGGTTCGAGGCCCGCAAGGCGAAACAATTTTTCATTATAAAGAATTGCCCCAAGAGTGGTTCGGACTCCACAATAAACTGTAGGGCCTCGTCTCTCTTTAAGATCCTTGAGGCCTTCTAGGGGGTTACCTCGGAAACTTGAGAGGCGGTTAAGAAAACATTTTTTTTTTAAGTTAACCGCGCTAAGTACATGGATGATCACCAAGGAAATATAGCGATCTCGTCCCACTTTCTAGCTACTTGCATATCGGTGTATACGCAAATACTCCTAGGCTGCGCAATATTAGGCGAGGATTGCGTAATGGATACACCATCCTTCGAAGGGGATGTAAGGTACTCGGTTCATTGTCTGTTAAATGTTAAGAAAGTAAAAGATCACTACCTTTCGACTGAGAAGAAGTTCTGCAAAATTTCGCGTTGGTGGTAGCTAATCTCCAGGCGTCGGTGATAGGTCTGATCGTGCACTTCACCAGAGTTGCTTTTTGAGATGGTTGGGGTTTCAGAGGATGTCCTGTATATCAATATATTCCAGATTGCAGGTTGAAAAGATAACGATTTTTAGCGTTTTATATTTTTATTTTTTAGGTGAAATTTGAAAGGTACGGTAACAGCCTCAGTAGCGGAAATAGGTATTTAATAGAAATAAAACCAACACCTAAACATACTATTCTAGGTGGACAACCAGTGGTTTTGAAAAGTTTTGACAATTTTCATATATAATAGGTTAGTTGCTATTTTCATTTCATATTTTTTTGTATAAGTAAGCCTCACATTTTTTATAAATAATGAATATAAGTAGATGCACCTTGTGTAAAAACCTCCACATCGAATTTTAAAAGTATTGACAGTGGGTGAGGCGCAGGATCAATAAAAAAGTACTTTATAATATATGGAAGCGAAAACTAGAGCAAACACCTAGTAATTCTACAGGGACCAAACCAAAAACTAGAGCCGATATTAAAGCAATCTAAGTGGTTTTTCCAGAGCAAAAAATTAAATTTAGTTGCCTAATTACTTTATAATATATTTATTACAATTTTTTCTTGTATGTCGTTTTGTGTAGTTACCTAAACTTTTAACATAACATTAAAATACATTTATAATTTTTCAAATATGCATGTATAAAATGGATCATACCATAAGAGACTTTCATGTTGGAAATTATAATACCTATGACATAGAGGCAGATCATTACACAAGGTTTGCTAAAAATAATAATAATAACAAAAACCTCTCCTTTTTCACACAAACAACAGAAGGATTGCTAAAAACTTTGATGAATTTCAGTTGTTTTTCTCTCAGTTTAATGAATCATTTGATATTATAGTCGTGACGGAAACCTGGAAAATATCAGATATTAATTTATACCTAATAAATAATTACGAAATGAAAATCAAATTAACCAAAATGATGGAGTAATCATGTATATTAATAAGAACTTAAATTTCTCTACTATTTCAGTAAAAATTAGTGATATTAATGCTTTAGACGTATAAATTAAATTCAATAAACAAACGATAAATATTCTAGGTATATATAGATCCCCATCGACGTGTCCACTCCACTCTCTTTTATTGATAATTTGTCAACATTCTTAAGGAATAAAAATTCTGAATATAATGTTCTTATTGGTGATATAATCATCGATATACTCTCAGAATACATAGATTACGCCACTGAATACCTAGATGTCATGAGTGAGAATGGTTTTAAGTCATTAATTAATAAATATACTAGAGTTAATAAAAATTCTAAATCTTGCATTGATCACAATTTTCTGAAAGCTAGAAATGAAAATATCTACAACATTTATGCGGCCGTAATTAAAAGTAACATTAGGGATCATTATTCAGTAGTTGCTATACTAAAAAATATAGGTACCAGACATAATGGTGTAAACTACAAAACTATACAAATAATTGATGACTTAAAATTAAATAACAAACTGGTAAGACCTATTTATATGATTCTAATGATGTGGAAAGCTCAACTCAATTTTTTATGGATAAATTTAAACAAAATGTTACCATTTCTACTAGAACTATAAGAGTAAAAGAAACTGTAAAAAGAAAACCGTGGATTACTGAGGGAATTATTACCTCGACGAGAGCCCGGGACAAACTCTATCAGGAATACCAGGAATAATTAAAAAACCCAACAAACGAGCAAATGAAACAACAGTATACTGAGTATAGAAACAAAAGAAACTCATTATATAGTAAAAATCATAAAAAATGTTTTTTTTACAAAATAAAATAGAACAAAACATATCTGGAACACAGTTCACTAACTGTGTTCCAGATATGTTTAAACGGCAATCAGAACTTAAAAAACCCAATTAATACCATTACTTTGGATAATTCTCAAGAAATTTATAATAAATTAGGAATTGCTAATAACTTCAATAAATATTTTACAAACATAAGGGATATTTTATGCAATAAAATTCATCACTATTGATAACGATAATGATTATATAACCATTGAAAATAAGACACCGAATTCTACGTTTCTCTTTCCAACTAATGGTAAAGAAATACATGATATAATCAGTCTAAAAAAATGGGGAATCACCGGGGTTAGATCAGATCAGTAGTGAACTTCTGTAAAAATGTGTCAACTACAATACAGAACCTCTTACTTATATTATTAACCAATGTATCCTAACTGGGCAGGTTCCATTTCACTTTAAAACAGCGGTTATTAAATATATATTTAAAAAAGGTGACCACTCAAAAAATCTAACTATACACCCATATCTCTGGTTTCTGCATTGGCAAAAATTTTTGAAAAAATTATTAAAGCGCGACTATGTAATTACTTGGATAAACATCAAATACGTCATAATGTGCAGTTTGGATTTCGTGAAAATAAATCCACTCAGGATGCAACAACCGCTTTGACTTCCAAAATATATAATGTAATTAGCCATAATACATCAGCGATATGTGTATTTGTAGACTTAGCCAAAGCCTTTGACACAGTCTGTCACAAGCTTTTGTTGGAAAAATTAGAAAAACTTGAAATCCGCGGAAATTCTTTAGAGCTGTTTAGCAATGAAAGAACAAGGCACTGTTCTAGGGCCTGTCTTGTTTACTATCTATATCAACGATTTACTTACGTTATTCACGAAAAGAATATCATCTCCTACGCTTACGACACAGCAATATTTTTTGTGGGTGATAATTGGCTCGAATTACGATAAGCCGTATCATCGGAACAAGAAAAAAACGGTTTGATAAAAACTTACACTAAATTGGGATAAAACGAAATATATGACATTTACATCGTATAAAAAATACTTACCAGGCTTTAACACGATACCTACAGATGGCCGTGAAATTTTTTCTACTACAAGTATTAAATACTTAGGGATAACAATCGATAACCATCTACGGTGGGATGTCCAAGTCCAAAATATTAACAGAAAATCAGGCATTTATCCTACAAATTTAAAAACCTAAAAAGCTGCTTAAACATCAAGCAACTAAAAATAATATACTATGCTCTTGTTGAATGCTATAATATGAGATAATAACTTGGGGTGGCGTAAAAAAAAGTTATTTAAAGCCTCTACAAATTTTGCAGAAAAGAATAATGAAAATAATGTTCAATAAAACTATTAGATTTTCCGCTGATAAATTATGCCAAGAAACAGAAATATTAGACATAATAATAATAATAATAATAATAATAATAATAATAATAATAATAATTTCCGCATTTCAGAAAACTACATTAATGGAGTTTAAGAAAGTTAACCCAAATAAATAAAAATATACATATAATAAAATTGTGTTATCTAAAAACTAGTTTTAAAAGTGATACATTTAATTTAAAATTTTTAGAAAGCCTTAAGTACTAAATATATATACATATAAAATCGTAGTATATAAATAATAAAATTTACAATATTTTTATTAGGTATGACTTGCAATAGTATAAAGATCCACATATTTATGTTTTAAGTAGTCGATAAAAATTCATCAATGGTGTAGCAATTTTTGTTTAACAATAACGATTTTACTGCAGTTTTGAACTTATAGATTGTTGGTATACATTTAACATTTTCAGGTAGAGCATTAAAAAATTTACATCCATTAAAAAAGAGACTTTTTTGATACAACGCTGTTTCGTGTTTATGTGGTATAAGGAGATCTTTCTTTCTGGTATTATACAGATGTGGAGCTCTATTTTCAAATAAATTTGCTTTGTTTTAATACACAAAACAAGTAAGTTCATAAATATATACAGATATCATAGTCAAAATATTTAATGATTTGAAAGCATCCCTACAAGATTCATTGTATTTTAAATTAGCCATGATACACACTGCTCGTTTTTGTAGGAGAAAAACGCTATGCGCATCAGGTGATTGGCCCCAATGAACAATGGCATATTTAATGCCAGAATGAAAAGTTGCAAAATACAATTGCCTTATAAGCTAAAGCATAGCATACTTCAGACAATTTAATACAGACATCCTGTATATGACTAGACCATTTAAGATGACAATCAATCCTTAACCCTAGCATTTTTGAGTTATCAGAATACTTAATATTTGTGTTGACACCTAAAACTAGACTACTATTTACATTTCGACTAGACTGTGAAGTTTTAAAAACTACGACCACTGTCTTTTCACGGTTTATACATAATTTGTTTTTTTCAACCCAATAGTTGATTTTTTTATAGATTGAAATGGCACAATTCTCCGCATCAGACAAGTTCCTACACCTAATCAAAATATTAGTGTCATCTGCATATGATACTATTAAGCACAGTGTTGTTCTAAATAATTTATCAAATCGTTCATAAAAACAAAAAAAAGCGTTGGACCCAATATGGATCCTTGCGGAACTCCAGTATTAATAGCTGCTAAGCTGGATAGAGTATCTTTAATTTTAACCTGTTGAAGGCGATTTAACAAATAGGAGTTGAACCATTCATGAGCAATACACCTAACCCCCATATTTTTCCAGTTTAGTTAATAGAAGAGAGTGATCGACACAGTCAAACGCTTTAGAGAAGTCTACAAAAAGTCCAATAGCCCATTAGACAAATATATTCAAAAATAATAATATTAATACACTTTTATAAAAACAAAAGCTTAGCTATCTTTAAAAAAAAATTAATAAATAGTTAAGGGAACAAGAAAGATCTCATATAAAAGATATGATGAATTTAATATAATGTATTTATAGGCATAATATGTTACGTAGGTACTGTATATTATATTTGCTATTATAATTAATACTAGCCATCCATATACAAGTTTTTGTAACGTAAAATTAATGTCAAATATTCGATAATTATTTTTATGATATTATTTAATTGTACTTCTACTGCTATATTGTAATATTCTACAAATTTATAAACATTATTATTATTATATATACCACATAAAATTAGTAATACACACATTTGTGAAGATGACGTATTTGATAGTCTTTAAGTTATTTATAGCTTCTGCACACTCAAAGAAAAATTCATATTTATAGCTGCATTAGGAAGCCAGATCGGTAACTAACTTCCCACTGTACAGAAAAGTCGGCACATTCATTTTATTGCGAACCGCATAAACTACAAGCCTAAGAGAAAAAGGGGAGAGCACAAAACATACTCTATTAATCATGATAACAAACAGGTAGATAAAAAAGTACAGGCTTATCTGAAAATAATAAAAAAGCTCCACACAGGAATGGGTTGTTTGATAAGAAAAAATACATTATGCAGCTACTTATGGCGACATGGCATTCAAAATGAAAGATTTGTATGTGGCTGGTTATTTTATTGTCACTTATTACCTTTTTATTGCACTTTTTGTGGGAGCATTTTTGTCCGTAGTACGGGTCTTAACACTTTTAATCATTTGGAACATTTGATATATTTGTCCATTTTATTGTACTAAATCAGTCATATCTTATAAATAAAAACTTTAAAAAAGCGAAACGCGATGTAAATATGAATTTTTGGTACGTTATTTGGACCCGCTGGGTAGTGAGAAACTAGGTTTAGGGCAAATCTTGCAATCAAAATTTCCATTAGTTCTAATTAAGCTACAGATTTGAAATTTTGCACATGTGTATAAGTCCGGTGACAACACACTTTAACATTTTCATATAATAAAAAACAAGATGGCGGCTTCAAGATGGCGGACGACTTTATCGTTTATTATCCGATTCGACTCAAAATCGGTATCTGGAGGTTTTCGAGATCGCAAATTATGAATTCTTGGTCGAAATTTAGAAATTAAAAATGGCGGCGCCAATATGGCTGACGACTTTTGTCATTTATGGTCTAAATCGATATCTGGGGGTTTTCGGGTTCGCCGATTATGAATTTGTAGTTAAAAATTTAGTTTAAGATGGCGGCTTCAAGACGGCGGACGACTTTATCGTTTATTATCCGATTCGACTCAAAATTGATATCTGGGGATTTTCAAGACAGCCAATTATGAATTCTTGGTCAAAATTCAGAGATTCAAAATGGCGGCGCCAATATGGCCGAAGACTTTTGTCATTTAGATCCAAATCGATCAAAATTTATATCTGGGGGTTTTGGGGTCGCAGATTACGAATTTCCAGTCAAAAATTTAGTTCAAGATGGCGGACGACTTTAGCGTTTATGATCCGATTCGTCTCAAAATCGATATCACAACACATCAAAAGACTAAAAAGTAAAAAATAAAATAAAAAAAAAATATTTTAAAAAAGCTTTTACTTAAAAAAAACTCTAAAAAGTAGAATATAAACTTTGAAGTAAATCAAACTCATCATTGTGTTACATTATATAATTTTTCGCTTGTCGCGAGAAATCTCCTTTACACAGGAAAAATCTCGCCACAAACTTTTATATCATAAAAAAATTATATAATGTAACAAAATGATGGGTTTGATTTACCTCAAAGTTTATTTTCTACTTTTTAGAGCATTTTTTAGATAAAAGTTTTTTAATTTTTTTTTTCTTATATAAACTGGTTCTCGGTAAATTTTTCTGAATTTTTAGTATGTTATAGATCTCGATCTCCTGATTAAAAGTAATATGGGCCCAATCTAATCCTATGACTAGTTCTTAAGATACAGGATATTAAAGTTAAAAAGTGGCTATTTAAAAAACATATTCTAAGAAGACGCCCTGTGTATTTTAATATATATTGATTGTCCATTCATAGCTGATTCCAAATATATATAATTTTAGAGAAGTACATAGGATGATGCAAAAGATAAAACAAAAGAAAAATACCACAAAGATTTTGTAACCGAAGGTGTGAAGGGTAGAATGCTGGTGACTCCTCCTTCATACAGAGCCACAAGAAGCTTGTTTCCAGCAGCAGCTATTTCTTCGTGCGTGGCATCAGGCTATAGGAAAATGGTAGCCACATCAACCAGCCGTGAATGTTTTTGGAGGACGCTCAACATCTTCATCTTTCTATGCCAGGAAAGGGCAGTGTAGTAACTGGAGAAGGCGTGCACAAATAATACAAATCATGGGGGAAAATATAGGTCTCCTTGATTGAAGGATGTAGATTAAAAGTGACATACTAGAACCCAATCCATTTAGGAGTACCAAGAGGTCCACATCCTCTCTAACTTTTATTACTTTTTCGTAGGAACTGCTCTTGTTTAGCGCTGTTCTCATTAAAGCACAGTCTACGTCCTCTGTAGCTTGCTTTGTTTGGATCACCTCGTTTTTCAATCCTGAGCAGAGGAAGTCGATCATGCGCTTGTTGTTATTGTTTGACAGCAATTTCTCCTGGGGCACTTTGATCAATGTTAAATCTTCAAACATTATGTCGCTGCAAGATGAAGCTGCATACCGACGTAACCTTTCTGCAGTTTTTGTGCTTCTTGTTACCCCATCTTCTGGGTAGCCGTCAAACACAACTGCCACATTCCACCCCAAAGTGTCTTAATGTGTAGCTGACGTAAGCAGCTACAATTAACCTGATTGACCTATTCTGGTGCCAGATGACCTTATGGAGTAAGTAGCCTCCATCCACAACAACGAATGTAGGGGTTCCTGTAGGGATGTTTTCAGGGTGTGGGGTAAAAGTTTTACTCAGATTTTGTGCCTTTACGCATCCACTCGTCACAAAACAAGCCAATGGGTAGAGAGTCAATTCGTATTTGAAGTATACTTTCAGGTCCTTATCTGTCTGTTTCGTGATACTTACATAATATAGGTAAATAGACACACGTAATAAGTGTCAATAGACATAACAACTTTGCATCTGTTGTTTCTTTCGCCTAATGCCCACTCATGTTATAAGTGTTTAGTTAGGCGCATATTTTAAAAATTTTATTTTCGCAATTTTTGTTTTTTCAAAGACTGCAGAGAACTATAAGGTCTACTGACCCCGTTTTACGCTTATATGAAAGGTAATTAAATGTGCTAACACTTAGTTTCTTATAATTTTTCCCTTAGGATGAACGGTTGTGCAGATAACTGGCTGAAAACAATAGCAAAAATTTTAATTTTTTTGAAAAAATGCCAATTTTTTAAGTGCCATATCTCAAAAATTATTAGACATACGGAGCTGAGGGTGACGGTGACTGTCACAAATTTAATATACTTTAAAAATGATAACAATGTATTATTTTATTCGTCATATCAAGTTACACATGTAGCATAACCTACTAGATTAGTCAGTAATAAAACGTAAAGTAATAGCAGTAATAAATAAATAAATAAATCCTTTATTGTCCAAACAGGTTGGATACCCAATTACAGGACAAGATAACATAGAGATATAATGTGAGCAAAGTAAGTTAAAGTAAAGTATAAATATAAATATATAAAAAGTTCAAAGTGACATTTACAAAGTTAGTGAAAAACAGAGAGGAATACAACTATAGAGATTCTAATTGATTTTTAATCAGTTTCTTAAAGATGCCAAGTGAGTGCCAATAGATGTCTGCGCAACTACAATGTTGGTTTAGAATGTTGCAGATGGAATATACTGGTGATTTAGTCATTAAATTTGTTCTGGGAGTACAGAGATAAAAATATTTCTCATCTCTACTGTGAATACGAGGTACATGAAAGTTTAGCCGAGTCAATAACTCAGGGCAGTCTAATAGGTTGTTAGTTAACTTGTACACAAATATAGCTGAGTAGTATTTTCTGCGGTTTTCAAGCGACAGAAGTGAAAATCTTGATAGCAGAATATTATTGTCAATACCTTGTGCAGGATAGATACCGTCTAGCTTAAATGCCATATACTTCATAAAGATACGTTGAACTGACTCAAGTTGTTGGATGTATGTATTATAATAGGGTGACCATATTAAAGAACAGTACTCAAGTTGTGATCGAACATAGGCCGTGTATAAGTTCATGTAGCAATCCTTATTTTTAAAATCTTTACAACTTCTGAATATAAAACCAAGCATTCGGGTGGCCGATGATACGATTCTGTTAATGTGAGGTGAGAAATTGAGTTTTTGGTCAAACTCAATTCCAAGGTCTTTGATTTTGTGTTCCCGGTGTAGAGGAATATTATTTATTGAGTAGTTGAACTGGATAAAATTATTTTTTAAGGTATAGGTTATATATTTACATTTTTGTATATTCAAGGGTAACTTGTTGGAAAGGCACCACACATTTAACGAGTCCACATCCTTCTGTAGTAGTTTGCAGTCATTTGGAGTTTTGATTATTTTGAATATTTTTAAATCATCTGCAAACAGAAGTATGTTGCTCTTGATATGATCACCTATATCGTTTATAAAAATGGAGAAAAGTAGGGGTGCCAGATTACTTCCTTGCGGTGCACCGCTAGTAGCAGTGAACTGAAATGATTTGTGACCTCTGTATTCAACATATTGAGGGCGATCACTTAAATAGGATTGAAAAAAAGCTGTTAGGTTGATGTCAAAGCCAAAGTCGTTTAGTTTAGTTAACAGAATCGAATGGTCTATCCTATCGAACGCTTTAGAAAAGTCTGTATAGATTGCATCAGTTTGAAGTTGGTTGTCTATAGAGTCGCTCACCAATTGCGAAAAGCACATTAAATTTGTAGTAGTTGATCTCTTGCTCATAAATCCGTGCTGCTCTGTCCGTATTATATTTTTAACGTTAGGAAATATTCTGTTATAGATGGACATTTCAAAAGCTTTGGCAAAGTTGGAAAGTAGGGTGATCGGGCGATAATTAGAGATATTGTTAATGGCACCAGATTTGAAGATAGGACAAATTTTTGACATTTTCCATGCAGTCGGGAAAGTATTGGTGTTAAGTGAGAGATTAAAGATTTTCTGCAGCGGGCTAGCTAGAACATGTGCACAGTCTTTAATGAGGAAACTGGGGACATTATCGTATCCGCACGTAAGCTTTGGTTTGAGCTGTTTAAGGGCATTTATAATTTCTATTTCGCTTAGCGATTTAACAGATATTTGAGGATAACTTGTAGATGTTGAGGGGGCATTCACGTTGAAATTGTCGGGGTCACTTGGATTGTAATTACTTTGAAAGAAGTCGGCAAAAGCATTTACAATTGAAGGTGGATTGTTATATTCAATATCGTCATAATATAGAAGCCCAGGAATGCTAGAAGTACCTTTCTTATTATGTATAAAGGACCAGAAGCGTTTGGGATCAGAATTAATAGAGTTTTCAGTTTTATTTATATAATGGCTATATGCAATTTTGATTTTGGCTTTAATGGATTTTCTTAACACACTGAACTGTTGTTTGTATTCTTCCGAATTTGTGATTTTCAGCATTTTAAAAATTCTGGTTTTCTGTTTGATTTCACTAATGATTTCCTTTGTAAACCATGGTGGATATTTTTTTACATAGTTCTGAGTGAGAGGTACATACAACTCAAACACTGAGTGAAGAGTTGCTTGAAATTCTTCAATGGCTAAATTGACATCTGTTTGGTTATCTAGAAAAGACCAATCTACGATTTCCAGGTGAGTATATAATAAGGGGAAGTTGGCTTTGCGGAAGTTGAAGTATATTGAATCAGTGTTGAAAGATATTGTTGGTTCTGATTTAGAAAACTTGAATGTTATATTTAGGGCTGGATGATGTTCATCTTCTGAAACAAATGGAAGATCGTCATGAAGCACGTGGCATTCATTGTTTGCCAAGACTAAATCTAGAAGATGGCCTGAGTTATTGGCTATTGTGTTAAATTGTTTTAAGTCATAAAAGCTGATTAGTTGATGCAGATTAATAAGATTTTGATTGTGTGCAAAGGCAAGCTCATTGACATCTTTGAAATACGGTTCATTAAAGTCTCCTAAAATAAGTAATCTATTATCATATAGACAATTCAAGCTTTCCAATGCATTATATAAATTTTGAATGACAACTAATGTCAAGAAACCGCATAATTATTGAGTTAAATTGCAAAATCTGAAAAAAGTCCGGAAACATTGCAGTTTTTCAAGTATTACGCAGCTAGCACAACTTTTTTTTTGCTTGATAAACGTAGTTTCACACTTCCCTAACGGGTCCAAATAATATACCAAAAATTCAGCTTTACATCGCGTTTTGCATTTTCAATGTAAAATATGATGGGCCTATACAAGGAAACAAGAATTTAAAATTTAAAAAAATGTTGCGTGAATACTTTCCACTTTACGAGCTTTTAATTTTCGTCACACTTCATTCTTTATAGACAAGTGTTAAAGAAATATATTATTTAGGATTTATTCAAGTAAAATACTGATAAGAAATTATCTAATTTTTATACTTATATAGATGTTCTTCCATCGGAACGTGCCATAATAAAGTAATAAGTTCAAAAATCATTGTTCACAAATACAAACTAATAAGAAATTACACAGCTTTTCTGCATTTACATGAATATTCTTAATTCTTAATGTATCAATACATACACTTTTAAGCAAACGTTATTAAACGCTTTAAAAAACAAATTTGTAGAATATATCAAAACGAGTCCCTTATCCTAGATAATACTAGAAGAAATTGAATTATATTGTTACGTGTTTACACCCTTTAGTAAACACCCCAAACGTAGATTCCAATAATTGCAACACGAATAACACCAACCACTTATTTATTTAGCAATATTATTCTATTAATTTCTATATATCCATATATATGTGTTGTACTGTTTGACTTGCCATATTTACATTTGTATCGCTAATGGTGAATAATAGTTATTCGTATTATTATTATTATTGTTTTTTTAATCATTATTATTATACTAATATATTGTTTTAATCTATTTAATATCTATTTGTATTGTATATTGTAACTTATACGTATGTTTATGTACGTGTATATATGTGTATATATATGTATATATGTATATATATATGTATGTGTATATATGTATATATATATTTCTTTTTTTACACTTGACTTACCATATATACAACTTGTATCTAAGATGGTCAATAAATATTATTATTATTATTATTATTATTATTATTATTAACATATAAAAATTAATTCTTATAATTACAACAATAATTACTACTCTAAGCTACTATAACTCACTCTAATGTGCTTTTACTTCACTTTACATCACTGTTCTTTATCTTATTCTGATTGTTTGGTTATCTTAAGTAGAATTCCTGTGATGCAATGGCCCCACTGTTTATATACTCCGTTACGCTTATTCCAGACCCCTCTTTATGATTCTAGTTTGTGATTCTAGACGATTCTCTTCTTACCCTGTATCTTTATGATAGGAAGCAGCAAACCCGCCAGTAGCGCCATCTCTGGGCCGACTGGCGAACTATCATTAATCTGCTAGCCTCAGACAATTTAGCGCATCCATCATATTTCGCCAGTTTGTCCAGATGTATTTTCATCTTGAACTTCCTATTACGTCGAATCCGATGAACGTCGTTGATCCGGGTGATGACAGAATACGGTCCTTCATAAGGTAAGTGAGGCTTCCTCCGCTGTGGGTTGTACAGCCATACCATGGCTCCCACTTTGAATTCTGCTGAACTGACGTTACGGTCATAACCAGCCTTCATTCGATCATTACTCCTTGTAGGTGACCCGTTGGTGGTATCATCCACACAAACCTTGCATTTGCGATACCAGCTATTATCACTACGGCTATTTATCCAATAGACTCATTCCCGTATTCTAGCCAAGGTCTTGTTTTTACCAAAATGTTACCAAAAATTTCCTTCGTGCACTTCCTGAAGTTCTTCTGGGTACTACCATATGTACAGTAACTTCCTTTCCAACCGGGTTCTCCCACACTCTCCTTAACAGTAAATCTGTAACCTTGAGTGAGTTCCATTGTGCCCGTAAAGCCTCAGTTCAGCGTTATTGTCGAAACATCCTTCCATTCTGGTCGGGTTTCTTTTGCTTTTGTCCGCAATATAGATCCAATTTTACTGTAATCCAGTTGTTCCTTTCTTAGAACTCTTTTGCCCAGTCCTTCGGAACCTCTATTTTAACCGTTATAATAGCCGTCCACTGGTTTGTTGCTCCTACGGTTCCGGTTGCGGTTACTATTTCGGCGGTTGCGGTTTCTAATTCAGTATTTCAGCTCCGGTCGCGAATATATCTTTTAATTTTCGTTAATGTAGCAATCAATCTCGTCATACCTGAATAGACCTCTTTCCTTCCAGAATTTATCTCCTCAGGGCTTCGCTGTCGACAATCTCGCATCATACCCTGATTTGCTACCTGTAACATCGCATAGATTAGCTTGGATTTCCACCTCCGTGTATCATTTTTTGAAATTCCTCTTTATCTTTTTTATGTCGTCGTTCTTGCTCTTCTTTTTCTTCTTGACGTTTCTTTTTTATTTTCTTGTCTTTTTTCCTAATCTAACATCATTTTTCTCAGCTCTGCTAACAAGTCCTGTGTTTGTTTTTCAGCAGCCATACTTCTTGTTTCCATCAGAAAGATCTCGAAACTAACAAGTCTTATTTAGAATCTAGATTAGGTACAGTTCAAACATTCTCACAAAGTCCAGAATATCCTGTTCTTCTCAAAATTTTGTCTAACTACTCATTTATTAACAATTAATTAACTTATAATAATTAGCCCTTATAATTACAACATTCATTACCGGCTCAGTGACTCAACGCTTACATGTTAGACTTGCAACCAAGAGGTCTCGGGTTCGAATTCTGGCTAGGGTATGGATGTCTGGTGGCGTTTTTCATGTGTTACCCAGTTGGTAGCGGCGGACTAGACGAGGTTGTGTGATAGACAACACGGCTAGTTGCTGTACTGCTCCTGAGTTCGAGTCTCAACTGCGGCAGATGGCAATGTGGTAGGAAATGGTAGTTATAAAACTGCCTGTGTGTATGTGTTTTGGTTGAGTGGTGGATTAGCTAATGCTAAACTCCGCAAGGACAATAATCTAAATAAGGCTACTCTAAACCACTATAACTCACTCTTGTCACTGTACTTTTACTTGTCTGATTGCTTTGTTCTATATTTTGATCTGGTCACTAGCCTTTCTTAAGGAGAACTCCTGTGAGGCGTTGGTCACGATTCTTATATACTCCATGCCTTATTCTAGATACCTCTTTATGATTCTAGTAAGTAATTCTAGACGGTTCTCCTCTAATCAAGAATATCTGTGGTAGGAAGAACCAAATCCGCCAGTGGCGCCATCTCAGAGCCAACTAACGAACTATCATTATTCTGCTAGCTTCTCTCTACTAAGGGGACTGCCTACAGGAACCTCTCTCTGTAAAGGATCATTTACATAACAATATAATAGTGGTCATGCCATTCTGAAGCAAAAAAGTACATCTTGTTATAAGAAATTTATTGAAGAGATATGAAAAAAATGTGTTTAGCCAATAAGCAAACATTCATTCTCATTTTTCAGAACACCGTTCCAAAAAAAAAAAAAATACATTCGAAAATGTTCTATGTTCTTTTCAATTTAGGGAGAAACGTGCCCTACGGGACACCTTACGCATTACATTTTGGAGCATTTCAGGAGTAATTTTTTCACATGCGTTTCTAATTCTGGTTTGGATGTCCTCAATATTTTCAGGGGCAGTTTGAAATACCTTGTCTTTAATGTAATCCCAGACGAAAAAATGCAAGGGTGTAATATCTGGTCATCGAACTGGTGTCATAGAATGGGTTCATAGGTGCCTATCCAGCTATCTGGCATAATATGATTTAAATAATTTGTATATATTACAGCAGTGAGAGGGGATCTCTCTGTCACTGTTAATTCATAAACAAAATCTTGAAATTCGTTTTGCAGGAAATTAAGATACCTATCTATGAACGGTTAATTTGCCATCAGGTCCAATTACTTTAGTCCCTAAAAGACCCATCTAAACATTCGTAGAAAATCTTTCTTGGGAAGCAGTCTCTCTGCACCAATGTGTATTTTCGCCTGACCAGTTATAATGCTAAAATGCTAAAAATCCATTATTAGAAAAATTCGATTCATTCCACCAAAGAATTTTGCTACTTATCGGTCGTTCCTTTTTTTATTTAACCACCATCTGCAAAATCTTAATCTCGTCAGCTTATCTCCCTCATTTACATGTTGAACTTTCCTCATTTTCTAGCATAGAAATCCGTTTTTTTAAATATTTTTCTTGCACTGTCTTTTTTATGCGACAGTTTCTCTGAATTTGTCTCAAAGAGGTTTCGTCATTTCAGTTAACATAATTCAATAATCTATTCACTTTTCTTACATTATCCGCAACATGCACTCGTCTTACTACTTTTGTTGAAAATGAACCGCGTGTTTTTAGATTTCGAACGAAAGTTCCTAAACACAGTTTGATTTGGCTACGGAGCATCTGGAAATCTCCGTAAACCGTGACTGCCACTCAGCGTCAAAATTGCACTGACAATAAATGCTAATTATATCGAATTTGTTATTATTGGTGTACACCATAATTACTGATATAAAACTTGTCTTAGAACTCGACAACGCAAGATACAACAGCGACAATCTGTCAAATCTTTTAATAGCCGTATACATTGTTTTTCACTGATCATGGCATAGCTGATTTTTACGGTTCAATGATATGAATTGCGGTTTTCGTAAAATATTAAATATTGAGACTCAGTAGAAATTTTTGTGATATGTTTTATATCATTAGAAAGAGAAAAATAAACGGAATTAATGGTGTCATGGCCTGCTTTGAGATTTGTTATTTTCATTTTTGCACAAGAGCGTAGGTCAAAGCCAACAGCGTTTTTCGATTTTTTTGATACACATTTTTATTCTTATTGTCTTTGCCGTCAACTTTCGTCCCTTTAACTTTTTTTGTATCTCCTCAAATAAGGAAGCTGTAACCGTTTTTTTTTTTAGGTTTTTGTAATATATCTTACAAAGTAGGCTATGGATTTCCAATTTCTTACTGAAATATAGCTCACAAAAAATGGTATTACTGTTTCTAAAACTTTATTCTTCTACAGTAGATGTTAAGTTAGATATTTAGTGCAGCCCTCGTAAAACAGACAGACGGTATGTACATATTCATACGGCATATATATTTCTCAAATAATAAATGTTTTTGTGGGAGTCCAGATGTGACATATAAAAGGCAAAGAGTGAAAATAAATCAATTTAGTTATTGCCGTCTATTTCAACACATATTAATAAATTATTAGGCAAAAAACTAAACTGATACGGTGGCACAGAATAAATTGCCACCGTGTAATGTTCAAAATGTTCGAAACGTACATAAATCAAAATGTGACTGATATTATTGCGTATTATTTTTATAGATTATGATTTCACAAAAATGTAACCTTTTCTGCGTCAATGTTGTAGGTATTCTGCCAAATTTTATATTTGGATGCTTATTAAAATACGAAAATAAATTCGAAATATATGTTCTATCATAGAAAAATAACATTCCTTTTAAGAAGTAAACAAAATAATCAATACGTTTTATATCATATAACACAGTACTTTTGATTCTTAATATTCTAGGTTATTGTTAATAGAAAATATGAGTTTCATGAAACTATTTACACAAGCCAAGTGGCAAATAATGAAGAAGTAATGAAAATAACAATACAAGAAGCTAACTTAAGCACTAAAGCCCATAAAAAATAATCGTGCAGATTATGAAAGTAAACCCATGGCACTGATCAAGGGCTCATTGATACCGAAATAATTAATAAATGCTTTAAATTGAGAAGTGCATGCGAGGGTTGTGTTTATAACAGAACTGTAACAACTATGGGGGTATCAGCGTAACCTTACTTTCTCGAGAAACAAATTTTGTGAACAAATACTGATATCAAAAACAGAGGAGCAAGCAAGACATAATAGAAAGGAATTTTTAAATCTTTGTCAATTTGGTTTTTAGCTAATAAATCTACAGAATAATATCCTAGAGTTTGTTTAAATAATCTATCACTGGTTCGATATGGGTGAAACAGTCTCTAGTCTTTTTATTTACTTAACTGCGACCTTTGAATAAGTGAACTCTAAATTTCTAGAAAGTTGCAAGCAATAAGAATATTTGGCAATATTCTCCGATGATAAAAAACAGAAAAATTTTAGTTTTATTGAATGTGGAAGCATGTAACGGTGATACAGAAATTGGTGTGCCCCTATTATAGGTAGACTCGTGATTCTCATTTTCATTAACGCCCTGCCAGAATACATAACAGATTTAGATGTTTTCAAGTATGCAAATGACACACTTATTATAATTCAAAACATTAAAGAAAAATATAATAAGAATCACTGGACCGTTTGAGAAATTGTGTTGTAAGAACTTCTTGGTTATTAATATGAAAAATATGTTTATATATTTTACTGATACAACAACAAATTCAATTAAAAAATTATTTATTATAAATAAAGGTACGTTAGTTGCCTCACCAGAGCCTGCTCTGAAACTTAACGAGCAACTACCGCGTTGACGAGGTGGCGGATTGCAGGATCGAGCAGAACAGGTCTAGGCCGGCGAAAACGACAATAAGAACGAACTAACCTAAACTTCCTTTACAGAAACAAATAAAAATAGATAATAAAATTAACAAATGCTTGAAAACAAGCTCAAAAAAACTTATAAAATACACAATTTTTTTAAGAACACTTTTGCACAAACACTATTAAATTTTGTATCTGGATGTAGGCACCACAACTCGAACAAGGTGCCATCCGCGAGATACTCCAAAGCAGGGCTGGCCTAAACTTTGATTTTAAAAATTTTTATTTCAAAAAGGTTTAAATTTTTAAGGGTTAATGGTGTGAAGTGAATTTAGAAACAAAAATGTACAAAAAGAAACAAAGAAAAACATACACGACAAAAGTACACAAACAGAAAGGAAGAGGGGGGACAGGAAAGATTTCAAGATAGTCAGAACGTATGATATACTAGCGAAAGGTGGATAGGATTAGAGAAAGGTGTAATTGTTGAAATTAGTGTCTGCCGGAAAACCGGTAACGTCTGGTACGGTAAGGAGTGCTTAATCCGAAATGGGGCATTATGCTTATAGAAGGTCTTGAAAATTCTATAAAAAACGTGATAAGCTTAAAGGAAAACTATTAGAATATCGCTCTGATATTCTTGAGACTGAATACAAGAACTATAGAAATCATTTAAACACGATCTTAAGAAAATCAAAAAATAACTACTATAAAAAACAAATATTAGAAAATCAAAAAAACATTAAAAATATATACAGAAAAACAGGTTAAAAGTACAGAAATTCGACTCATTGATGATAATGACATGGTTTTTCTTGACTATAAACAAATGACTAATCATAGTAATGACTATTTTGCTAATGTAGGAATTAACATGCGTGTGATTTCACATTAGACAACTCATTACAGTCAATGTTCTTTACTCCAGTTACTGAGAATGAAGTTATAAAATATATACATTGTTCAAAGATCAAAACTGCACCTGGAATTGACGGAGTTACGACAGAAATAATTAAATTAGTTGGTTCTCAGATATAAAAGACTATGTATTGTACACATTATTAACCTAATTTTTGAAACTGGTCATATCCATCCCAATTTAAAGTTTCTATTGTAACACCCATATACAAAGCAGAAGTCAAAACTTTAATATCTAACTATCGACCTATCAGCCTAATAAATAACTCCGATTTTCTTTTGCAGCCTGATCATCGCTGCCAAAGCCGTATCAGTCTGTTCTCTTCTCGTATGTATCGTATGACCACCTCGTCGAATCAGTCTCTGTTCGGGTTTGTGGTAATAGAGGAGGCAACAGTCTGCTTGGCATCCCGCAGCAACCATGTAAACTCCTCCACAGCATTTTCCAGATTGGCGGGTGTATTGAATGTGTTATTGAGTGTTAAGTTTGTGTTGACGTGTGACTTATAGAGATGCCAGTCTCTATAGGATCTAACTTTTCGTGATATGTCTTCCTTTGACATAACTCAAGAACAATGGAATTGTGATGAGACGTGAGCTCCTCCAGGACCACAAGGGTCATGGAGTTCCTCACGGTTGTGCCATTATCCGGAAAATGCGTGGGATCGTCCGGATATTGCACGATGACATTTGGACTATTCACATAGTCGAACAGAGTGTTGCTGTTCACGTTGTTGCGACGGCAATTCCAGTGGCGATGTCTCGCGTTAAGATCGCTTATGAGACAGCGCGGGCTCGCGTTCATTAAATTCTCCAAGCAACCCACCGGCGCCGTGAAGCCAGTCTGTAATACGCGGCAATGATAATTATGCCACCTTCCAGCGTGATTCAACAACCGACAATGTTACTTCCAAAATTAATTATTCAATTAGTTACATCAACAGTATGTGGGGACAACTAGCTGACTCAAACAGAGTTTTTGCCACTCAAGAAGAAGTTTTGACGGTTATGTGCATTATAAATCCCTTATGAAAAAAATAATATCTTTTACTTCTGGTTTAATAATTACTGAAACATGTTCTTTTGGATATTTAGCAAATAACTTTCAAACGTTCAATATCTAATATGATTTTTTTACATATACTGTTGATCTAGTTCTGATAACGCAAGTTTATTAATAAAATGAATGAAAAGATTGTCTAAAGACGTCCGTCCCTCTTACGAGACCCAGGTCGCCTAGGTAACGAGATACCACCGTGTCCGAATCGCATTAAAACGTCATTGAAACTAACGAAATTTTGTTTATATTGCATAATTTCTATTTTTCAATTTTATTGACGTTTCTCTTAAGTACCGTTTTTCCTTAAATTCATTTAAATAGATTATATATATTTTAAATTTGATATTCTTAATTTTGATGGAGTGTCTTAGGCGTCTTGTTATAGTTGATTTTATGTGGAGGCGTATTTCGTTTGATTGATGTGTCTTTAAGATATTCCACTAATACGCATTCTTTGCGAATTAGGTCGAAATCTGAAATTCAAACATGTGCAAGTGATGAGCCACTTTCTTTTTCTAAAATGACAAATTACTTATCATTGTCGCACGAAAAAAAATAGCTAAGAATTGTATTGCAAATAAAATGCTTATAACGGTAAAATGAGGATAAAATTAAGAAGTATGTGATATGCCATCTGTCCCTGGTTTCCAAAAATAAGAATAAAGGATATTATTCTAAGAAATTAAATATCTGAAGCAATAAATTACCCATTTAACGATAGATGTCACCACGCTATAATTTCCTACCCAATTACCACTTTTAAGCTTTTTGACTACAGATGGCTCAATAGATAAAATTTTATCAAGTTATAAAGTGATTGTGTATATCATGGGAAAGCTAAAATGTAAACTAAAATTATGATTGGTGCATAAAAATTGTATATAAATTAATAGTATAAAGATAGTTAATGATAAAAAAATTCCATATCAATCAATTTAGTTTTGAAATTCCTCAAATTGGTACTATGACAGCCGAATTGTTGAACTGTCAGTGGAAGTCATATCCCCTTGTTTTTGTGAATTAAAATGGTTATAAATATCAGCCAAATTCCTTCAAACTTGAGGGTTATTTTTGAAACTAGTTTTGTAATTTTAATTATAGAACTTGCCAACTGTTCTATTTTTGGATTATTTGGATCATCATTTACTGTACACGAATTTCTGTATACGAATTTGCCCTGATTTGGAGGAGTTGGAGGCATCTTTAAATTCAAACCTAAAATTTACCATGGTCTGGAAGTCGATTTTTTTCTAAAATTTTTGCCAGATATTACTGATTTTTGTTTTGTAAATGAATTCTTCTGAAGTGTAGGCGGTACTGATTTTCGTCAAAAGTTATTTTCTCTCCAAATAGAGGGTGTAACAGTGAAGCTGTGTTTTTCAGGAATTTTAAATTTCCTGTGGGAGTCAACAAAATTAAAATCTAGCTCCCAATTGATCTCCCCCTATCTTCTCCCCGTCTCCTCTTATTTTACCGTCACGTTATTTTACTTCTTCACTATCTTTCTCTGCATCGCCCTACTCAAGATTAAGCGAAATACCTCTCTGCAGAGGTTGTGAACAAGAAGATGAGACGGTCCAACATATACTTTGTGACTGTTCTGCCGTCTCATCAATCAGACAATCCATTTTGGGAGAACGTTGACCTACTTTGGCTGATGTAAGGGAGATGCGCCCAGGCAGCATCACCACCTAGTTCGCAAGATTAGGTTAGTTGGAGGCCTAGGTGAGGGTCTGCCTATAGGGAGTAAGTATAAGGGGCTCAATGGGGCCTAAATACTGTGGTTCAATATATTTTTTTAACACCATCCTAATTCCAGATTCCCTACTCCTCCACCAACTTCCCACTATACTGCCTTACTTTCCTGCCCTTCTTCTACTTATCCACTAAGTACATTGTTCCCACCGTCGCCTCTCACGTTTCACCATTTTTTTGCCACTTCTCGCACCCTTTACATTTTTTTTTCGTCTTCCGACTATTCCCATTTTCTTCACATCTGCCCACACTCCCACTATCTTCTCTTAATGTATTGTCACGACCACCTTTTTTTATACTTGCATATACACTTAGCCCAGAGGTACTTTATATCAAGGTATAAGGAAAAAAATAAATATGTAGACATTTATTATACATCAAATAAAAAATAAAAGATGAGACAATAAACAAATGTTTAAAATAGTGCATATTATAATCTATATAGGAGAGAGCATGTGGTCATTAGCTTATGCGATCTCTCCAAGGCCTTTGACTGTGTCTCATGTGAAATTCTTCTGGAAAAGATGAGTTTCTATGGTATTAGAGGTTTGCCATTATATCTTTTCCATTCTTATCTGAACAATAGACAGTGTGTCTCCGTCGATAATATAAACTCAGAATTACTTCCGACTAAGCATGGAGTGCGCCAAGGCTCTGTCTTGGGGCCACTACTCTTTTATATTATATGTTAATGACTTTTCATTTTATGCCACCTAATAGTGCATCGCTTATACTGATGATACGTCTATTATTGACTTTAATTTGAACTTTCATAATTTAACTGATGACAGCATAGTGCTATCAGACAAGCGGCTGTTGGTTCTCTTCAAATAGTTTAAAATTAAATGAAGACAAAACCCAGTTTTTCTACAGATAATTCATTAATTAAAAGTAACAGCGTTAAAATTCTTGGAAAAATCAATTATGTTCTAAAACCTTAAAAACATGTTATTTTTCTTTATTCCTTTTTTATTTATGCAATTCTTCTTTGGGGTGGGTCATCTCATGCAGTTAAAATTTTTCGTTTGCAGAAGAAAGCAGTCAGATTAGTTGTTAACGTTGGCTGGAGAGACCATTGTCTACCAATATTCAGAAGTCTCACAAAAGAACGCTCTAAACTTTCTGTTATACAATCACACTCCTAATAACATAAAAAATCACTTAATTTTAACAGTTTCAAGTACACAATAAAAAATCACATTTTAAACAATTGCTTCTATTCTACCGAAGAATTTTTAAACACACAAATTAACATTTAATTAACATTTAATTTAACTTTATTTTTGTGTTTTTTTTTTGTATTTTTTACTATTACTGTTCCAACTTGTTTGGTGCGATAGCCGATATAGTCCAGGTCAAATAGTTTATTTTTTAGAAAAATTCCTTAGTGCATCTTGTGAACGTGATAATTAGGAGAAAAATAGTAGTAATTAGATGTATATGTTTTGGAAAGCAAATTTTATTTGGAAACTGTTGAAAAAAGGGCATGAAATGCCGAAAACAGGTTATTTCACGTTTTCGATGCGAAAGAAAAAAATGTTTTATACAAAAAATACTACGAAATAGCTCGTAAAAAGACGAAAAAAATTAGTTTTTGGTGATTAAAATCGGTCAATAACCTTTTGCACAAAAAATTAAAAACCGCTAAATATGACCAACTTTTCCATTTAATTACAGAGGGACTATAATTATCGTAGGAAGTTGTTTCGGAGCTTAAATTATAGTTTTTGTTGGTACCTACCTACTCAAAAAATTTCATGCAAAAATATACTTTTAGCAGAAAATGGTGAAAATATAAAAATAGGTGTGTCCGAAAAACGGCGTGGAAATGGTCAAAAATGATAATAGAACAAAACGAAAAGCTGTTTGTTCCTGATGAAATTCTTTCCAATCAAATTTTCGTAAGGTTTCATTTAGTACCTTAAAAGCGCATTTGAAAATCGGGCTATTTCTGAATTTTGAACGTTCGGGCGCTTGATCAGAGGGGAAGTGATGCGTGGTGGGGGAAGTCTCTCTCGCAGCCGCAATTGGAGCACCGCTAAATGATCCATGGCTTCCCCCATCACTTCCCCTCCGCTCGAGCGCCAGAACGTCCAAAATTCAGAAATACCCCGATTTTAAAATGCGTTTTTAAGGTACTAAACGAAACCTTACGAAAATTTAAAGATAATAAGGTTGTAGAGAATTTCATGGGGAAGAAATAGCTTTTTGAAAAATCGTTCTATGACCATTTTCGACCATTTCCACGCCATTTTTCGGAAACGCCTTTTTCACATTTTCGTTATTTCCGCTAAAAGTTATTAATATTTCTGCATGAAATTTTTAGAATATGTAGGTTCCAACAAAAGCTACAATTTTAGATCCGAAACAACTTCCTACGATAATTATAGTCCCTGTAATTAAATATCAAAGATGGCCATATTCAGCGGTTTTTAATTTTTTGTGTAAAAAGTTATTGACCGATTTTAATTGTTAAAAAGTCATTTTTTTCATCTTTTTACGAGCTATTTCGTAGTATTTTTGTATAGAAAAAATTTCTTTCGCATCGAAAACGTGAAATAACCTGTTTTCGACACTTTCATGCTCTTCCGTCAACAGGTTGCCAAAAACTGTAACTTGGTAAATAAATTATTTTATTGTTATGTTCACGACTACGCCACTGCCTTATAGAAAATTCGGGAACGGGCCAGAAACGCCGCAAATGATATACTGGGACATTCTAGGATGATCTAGTACATTCGAGGCGGGTATATATAGAGTGGATCCAAGCGCATCGAGGACAGTTTTATATTAGACAAGCAAGTGATAAGATGAAATAAGAAACGGTATCAAGTTGTGATTTATAGAAGTGAATTTATGTTAGATTAAAATATGATTTAAGTGATTAATACATCAGTGGTTTGTGGAGATTCTTGTTGTAATTTATTAAACCTACGTACAGGGTGTTTACTGGAGATTGTGAACACGTAACATTATCTTATATATCTTACCAGTCCATCTGCTGCTGGTTGAATACGTGTCAATTGTACTGATTTTTCCGTATTTATATAATAATAATAATGTGTCTTTATTTTATACTGATATACAACTTTGAAACATATATTACAAAGAGGGGGCGACGTTAAACTAGGTTGCTCTTCCACTCATTTGCAAGTATTTATGCAGCATTATTCATATACGTAGAGTTGAGTGAAGTTTATGTTTAATATTATTGTGATTGAAATATTATGAATCTCTGCATCCTTTATAATACATTTATGATACGAAATGATCAAATTAATTTAGAAGTAGTAATGTAGAATTTATTTACTCAATTGATTTTATAGCTTATTTAATTTTCAGTGAATGCTTGGAACGCTTTTTTATAAGAAATATGCTGATAAATATTTTAGTATACACTATAATTACTACATGACAATATTCTCTCGCTTTTCCATCAGTTTTTCTCATTTTCCCAGTATTTTCCTACATTATCATTATCTTTTTCGACCTTTTCTCTCTTTCCCATAATCTTTCCTCGCCATCTCCACCCTTCCAAATCAGAATTCATCTTAGCAGTTTGAGTCCAATCCTTGAATATTCTGAAAACTATGGCTTGTCTAAAGATATCGTTGACACCCGCTATGTACCGGCACTTTAGCAAGTATTATTATTTCACTAAAACTTTATTTATCATTTTTAGTTTATCAATATTTAAGTAAATAAATCTAGTGTCTGAAATGAAGAAGAAGGTTCGTTAAATGTGGTACACGCTGTATAAGCTTTTGCAGCACCGTATTTACATAATAATGACTCAGATTCCTGCTTTGCTTCTTAATGACGTATGCGGGCAAGACCAGCAATAGAACGAATAATTTTAATTGAAGCCTTAATGGCTGGATTACTAAAAATAGACAATGATGGAGTAAAAAAGGAGCAGCATTTTATGCATGGAAGTCGGCAATGGGACACACAAAGGAAGAGTGTGCCTTTTCATCTGATTAAAATGTTTGTGCATTTGCCTAGATGCCTTCAAAAGTTCGTCCCTTTTGATAAAATCGCAGAGCTATCCCGCATGAATAGATCGTTAGACGTGAATATATTCTTCCCTTCTTTTCACTTGTCTTGAGTTTCTCCAGATATTGACACTTCACACTTCGCTTCATGGATAAGTCGTCATTTCGCAACTGTTCTTTTACGGTTCAACATTGTAAACCGTTACCTGCTAATTCTACTTTCTATAATAGTTGTATAGCATTTACCACGCTATTTACTTTTTGTATTCTTTAATATAGATAGAAATTTAAACTTTTAACAAAGAACGATATACCGTATGGAAATCCATACAGAATGTCTAGGCATTTACAGAAACATATACAATCGAAGTCTGTCTGTTATTTCAAACTATTAATATTTTGAGCGGTATCAGCTACAATTCATATTATGGAGGTTTTTGGGGTCGCTGATTATGGATCCGAAGTGATAATTTGAAAACTCAAAATGGCGGACCTATAATAGCGGGCTTTAAGAATCAATTCCTGATTTACGCCGTTTCTATTGATTTTACTTAAAAATATGTAGAGTAAAAAAGTGTTTAGAATACCATTTTGCATAAGAATATACTGTTTTAGTAGCCACATTATTTAACCCTTTTGCTTCTCCCCCGTGGAATACCTAAGCCTGATCCTTTCTTTTACAAAAATTGCGATAAAAACTTTATTTTTTAATTATTTTATTATAGTTTGATAACATTGGACTAATAAAGTTGAAATAACTAAAAAAAAAATTAAACCTAATCGTTTCAACTTTTACTGGGGGTGATCATAGATTGACCTCTTAAAAAATGTGATTTTTTTCTCTAAATTTTACTAGAAACTGATGAGAGAATATCTTTTTTCGCCAATTGACAGCAAAGCACTAACTTTGCTGACTAATGTCAATCAGCAAAGTGCCACTTTCCCTGCCTAGGCAGGAAAGTGCTCACTTTCCTGCCTAGGCAAAGCAAGTGATTGGTCATCAATACAAGTAAATATGTGACACTTTTTGGTAACATTTATTAAGAAACAGTAATTAAATAATATTTCCAACAGACATTTAGTTATTATTAACATTTACAGTAAAATGAGTACAATTTTATACAAGGATCCTTCTTTTCTCCTCTTTTCCTACCTATCTACTAACATTGATTATATTACTGGTTTGACTTGCGTCAGTATTAGTTACTACATTTGTTAAAATTTTTTCGCAAATACTAGTTTTGCTTGCTACTAGTCCTCAATATGCCCCTCGGCTACAGTTGAGGACTTCCAACCGCCATGTTTCTTCAACATTGTGATATCACCTCCAGAATTTACAATGAAAGTGGCAGAAGCTCTACGGAAGGAGTGTCCAGTATATTCTTTAATGTTTGGCGATTTCAAATAAGCAGGTATTTCTTGGGGTATGCTACCAAATGTATGGATACCGACATACTGTTTTATAGATTTAGGTTTGTGTATTTAAAAAAATCTTGTGTCCTTTAATTCAATCGGACGGAGAGCTATATACTTTCTAACAATATCTAAATATTCCGTTATTACGAAAGTTCTTGAATTCTTCATCTTAGTGCTTAGGAGGCATACCAATAGTTTATTGTTTATATCTTCAATATTTTCTAATTTTTTTTTTATATATATATTTTTATACATTTATTTAACGTCGGCCTATTTCCGCTACTGAGGCCTAACACCGACGCCTGTAGATGAGCTACCCCCAACCAGAAATTTTGCCGAACCTCTTCCCTTAAGTAGAGTAGGAATCTTTTACTTGCCTAACATTTAATAGACAAGGGACCGACAGCTTTACATCCCCTCCGAAGGATGGTATATCCCCTATACAACCCACGCCTAAGGTTGTATAGCTTCCGCGCATACACTGATATACAAGCCGCTGGAAGATGTGTGAGGCGAGGACGCGGTCTTCGTTGGAACGGTCACCCATCCAACTACTAACTGCGCCCACGCTCGCCCCCATATTTTGTAATTTCAAATTCAATAATTCGTCGCATGGCAGCATGGTCAGTGTCTGGGTCTGCTCCGCACTGATGAGAACCAAAAACTCGAAACCGGTCTGCAGATGACTCTGGATATTGCCGATGCTGCGGAACTCTTCTGTTTTAATAATGGGTACCTTCACCGGTATCTGCTATAAACACTTTATTGCGTTTCTAGTAATTGGTAAAGACTTATTTGCTTTGTAATCTTTGGATTTACGTTTTAAAAAGTTTTAAATATATTCCAATGTCTACGTTATTTTTAATATTCATAGTTTTCTTCAACATGGAATAAACAGACCGAAGTGTAGATAGAACCTTCATACTTTTAAATAATTCAGCAAAATAAGCAATTAACACATTATCCGAAATACTCTTCACATGTTTGTCCATACAATAATCCATGAATCCTTCATATTTATTCCGAGACTTATCCGGCAGTAAATTTAGTATGACACTTTTTGCCACATCTGTAATTTCTGGAGGAGTAAATATTTCTAGGTCACTATCACTATTCATGATGAAAATATATTAATATATCTCTGTAAACTAGCAAAGACGTTTGTATCTTGTCAAAGTTTGACATATACAGTTTCCATGGTAACCAACTAGTAACAACTGCGATTTTTAATGAATTTTTATTTTATTTATTCTTTCCTATTATTTGGATTTTCTACTACATGTATTATTATCATCTTCAAAAACAAATCACCGAATCTACAAAATAATAGAATTATTGGAAAAAAGCCTCTGCGCCCGTGACCTTCACGTCAAAGGAATAGTCAGAGATTATGTCTTGCAAATAATATAAATCGAAATAAACACAGAAATAATGTATTTTGCTGACGTTTCGGAAAGTAGTCTCTTTCCGTTTTCAAAGCTTTTTTTGGAAGAACTCTTATTTGGCTGTGTATGTCAAATACACAGCTTTAAGATCCTGTTTATGTTATTTCCATAGATACTTACTTCTTACACAGAACACAGAACTGATGATATTTTCTTTCAGATAATGTTGAGTTTGTTAACTTCTTCTTTTAACATTGGTAGCCAGGTTGTACAAATATCTACAGAACAATTCGATATGCACTATCTTCATTTAATAAGAAGAAAACGCAATGAAAATATAAAAATATTGCTAGGAGACAAAGGTAATGCCACAGTCGTTACAGATAAAGATATATATAACACAAAAATCATGACTTGTAAATGAGGGACCCTACTCAAAACTAAACAAAGATCCAACAAAATCGATAGAGAGCAAAATTTACAGAACTTTGCTTAAATACAAACATGAATTTAATGATTTTGAACGAAGGAACCTTACACCACATCATAGTAAGCCTCCTCATTTTTATGGCTTACCAAAGACACATAAATAAAATATTCCTTTAAGACCAATTGTTAGTTCTATTAATTCAATATGTCATAATTTGGCAAAATTTTTACTTAAAATTATTGATCCATTATCTGGAAATACCGATTCATATATTAAAAATAGTAAACATTTTGTAGAAAAAATTTATGAAAACGATATTCATGAATCACACCTGATGGTTAGTTTTGATGTAGTTAGTCTTTTTACCAATGTTCCGGTAGATGAAACCTTACAAATAGTTAAAGACAGGTTGCTAAATGATAATAATTTGGAAACTAGAACTAAATTAAGTGTAAATAGAATATTGGAACTCTTAACAATGCGTATAAAAACAACCTATTTTCAATTGGACAATGAGTTCTATCAGCAGGATTTTGGTATGGCTATGGGGTCTGCATTATCACCAATTTTAAGCAACATATTTATGGAGAACTTTGAGAATCCACATGTTCAAAATCGTATAAACAATCCGGTTGTCTGGTGGAGATATGTTGACGATATATTTGAAACTTGGCCTCATGGTGTCGATTTACTAGATAGTTTTTTGGAAAATATAAATATTAAGGAACCGTCTATTAAATTCACATTAGAAGTAGAAAGTAGAAGTGAACTACCGTTTTTAGATCTTTTAATTAGAACGGAAAATTATACAATTGAAACAAGCGTTTATAGAAAACCAACACATACTAATAGATATCTAAATTTTAACTCAAATCAGTCAATAAATGTTAAAAGGGGTGTTGTAAAATAGGGAAAAAATAATTTCATCTAATAATGAAATATTAAATAATGGGAAAAAAATTATCAAAGAGGTTCTAGTACAAAATTAATATCCTGAATCCTTTGTTGATAGAGTTTTGATAAACGTTGGAAATAGGGACAATCAGGTACGACAAAAACCTGAACGTCATTATACAGCAATAATTCCTTATGTATACGGACTATCGGAGAAGTTACGCCGTACAGGTGACAAATTTGATGTTAGGACGATATTTCAAACGGGGAAGACTTTAAGATCTATTTTAACAAAAATAAAACCAATAAACAGGGAACAGAATTCAAAAAACTGTATTTATAATATCCCGTGCGAATGTGATAAATGTTATGTGGGTGAGTCATCCAGACCTTTCAGTGTGAGGTTGGATGAGCACAAGAATTACATTAGAAAGAATGAAATTCAGAAATCAAAGATTTGTGAACATGCTTGGGAAAACGAACATAGAATAAACTGGGACTCTGCAAAAATTTTAACAAAAGAAGCAGATCTTATTAAATGAAGATAAGTGCGTATCGAATTGTTCTGTAGATATTTGTACAACCTGGCTACCGATGTTAAAAGAAGAAGTTAACAAACTCAACATTATCTGAAAGAAAATATCATCAGTTCTGTGTTCTGTGTAAGTAGTAAGTATCTATGGAAATAACATAAACAGAATCTTAAGGCAGTGTATTTGACATACACAGCAAAATAAGAGTTCTTCCAAAAAAAGCTTTGAAAACGGAAAGAGACTACTTTCCGAAACGTCAGCAAAATACATTATTTCTGTGTTTATTCCGATTTATATTATTTGCAAAATGTAACCTCTGACTATTCCTTTGACGTGAACGTCACGGGCGCAGATACTTTTTTCCGATAATTCTATTATTTTGTAGATTCCGTGATTTGTTTTTGAAGAGGATAATAATACCTGTGGTAGAAAACCCAAATAATAGGAAAGAATATTCGTAGAATGCCACAAATAACTTTCAGACAATATTTTTATTGTATTTATTACAACAAAAATAAAGAGATTGAGAATTGTAACAATTTAATTATTTTAAAATATATTTAAACAATCGGCGAAAAAATTATATGTTCAACTCAGCAGCAAAATAGATTGACTGCCGCGGAAATCAATCTACTATTTTGCTGCCTAGTTAAACAAATAACTATTCTCTTATGCAAAATCGTATTCTAAGCACCTTTTTTTACTCTAAGCATTTTTCACTAAAATCAAAGTGATTCAAGAAGATAAAATGGAAGGGTTAATTGGTAGTATTCTGATACAAAATGGCATTTCAATCATTTCTATTCCTCTTGTGTATGGGGTAAAAATCAATACTAACGGAGATGTTCGGGTTTTGAATGTAATTTTTTGACTAGCATGATTACCTACGAGGACAGAACGGAAGGTTTAAGAACTAAAATTTTTTAAATTATGTGTTTTTGTCGAAAAACGTATTCTAAACATTTTTTTAATCACCATATTTTTCTTAAAAGGTAATAGAAACAGCGTAAATACCTAGTTCAAAGGAGGGCTAGTTTAGAGGGCGGAATATTAAAACACAATATTTTTGTCGCAAACGCCTCTATAAAATCCTTATTTTACTATAAGGAACGTAATTAGACTGCAACCAACAGCTACTCTCCGGGCTATGTGCCCCGCTGAGCGCTGAATTACAAGTTACAAGCCTGGTGCGTTAAATGCAATAATTGCATATTACCATCAAAACGCTATGCTTCGATTGCAACAAACACTAGCCGAAAGACTGATCCTACTTAAAGGAGCTCTGAGTGAGATCACTAATTTTCAAAGGTATACATTTCATATGTTGCTGAAATTTAACATGATGCAAAGTCTGTACATTGAAAGTAACGATGAAGAACTTATACCCTCTTTTTGCATTCATTTCCTCTACTAATAGGTATTCGTGGTCGGGTGCGCTCGATTAAAACTTGTGCTTTTAATAACCCTTATTTGGCCTCAAATAAATATAGGCAATTAGCGCGTATACGAATCGTGTACGTCTGCGAACCGTTTGGACACAACAGCGGTACTTAAGTGTTAAAATTTATTTTAATCAACTTTCCGTCAGTATATTAATCCTTAATGGGCAACACATGCCTAGAATACCATGGAGACGTCCGTAGGTGGAGAGAATGGAAACGTATGAGATGAACAATCCTTGGGGAAAATGTGTATATTGGTAGAAACTGTGGTCAAATCTTGGCCGTTTGTCATTCCTATCGGTCAGAGAAATAATCGTGATGTATTTCCAGGAGGCCGAAATGAACTTTCGAAAGTTAAAGTGCCATGCAATTGAATGTCACACTTTTAAATTCAACTTGTATTGGATTATAGTGTTCTCCAAGACTGTGGTTTCGAGATTTAAGAGATCGGATACAATATAATAAAGCATTTTGTTAGTTTCAAGTAAAATAGTTAAATTTAGATCAAAATGAAGCAACTCACCATACGAACAAAATATATGTATGTTTTCGTTAAACTAGCTGTAGTTACTAAGTTCACTTCATATATTGTATTATTAATATGAAAGAAAAGAAACAAGTATAAAATAGTAGTTTGTGCAACAAGAGTGGATATGATAGCCATATCGCACGAGAAAGAAGTTTGAGCACGACGCCGTAGGCGGAGTGCCTCAATCTTTCGAGTGCGATATGGATAATCCACTCGAGTTGTACAGTATACTTTTTCTACGACCGGATTAAGAAAAAACTACAAATAATAGTTTCAATCAAATTTTAATATACAAACTTAGCATCTGCTAAATCTTATGCTCTAGCTGCAAACATTTTATAAAAGCTTCAGTAGCCTAGCGGTTATATGCACGCTTCGAAATGCAACAAAAAGAAATCATGGGTTCAATCCCCACATAATATAACTACTTTTTTTTTGTCATAATATATCTCTAAAATTTTGTCTGCATACAATAATTTCAATAAAATTTTATGTGGTATACCGTTTATCGATTATGTCGCAGTCTACATACAAACAACAACGCCCAGGTTATGTATAATAATGAGGCAACCGAACCTTTCCAAACCCTCACTGGAGTTAGGCAGGGATGTGTCCTGGCACCCCTACTCTTTAATTTGTTTACCACTGCTCTAACAATGACAACAAACTGACAGTCAGAGGAATAAATCTCAGATACCGTTTTGATGGCGGTCTCTTTAACATAGGGCGCTTTAGAGCTTTCACGAAGACACGCACACGATTCATTTGTGATCTCCAGTATGCAGATGACTGTGCACTTTTAGCCTCTACGCCGGAAGAGCTTCAAGAACTTTTAGATGTCTATGCCCAGAGCTATGATTCCTTGGGACTTAAAATCAACATTGGAAAGACTAAGATTATGTCAACTCCTCATCAAGTGAACCAAATAGACATTACACTTAACGGAAATTCTCTTGAAGTGGTGGATCAGTTCAATTACTTAGGCAACGTTGTTAATGACAAAGCAAACATGGACAGCGAGATTCGCAATAGAATTAACGCTGCATCTAGAGCACTCTGGGGACTGGAGAGAGAGAGAGTATTTGACAACCACGACCTTGCTTTGTCAACGAAAATGGCTGTCTACAGAGCAGTTGTCATTCCAACACTGCTATATGGATGTGAAAGCTGGGTCACTTACCGTCGTCATGTGAAAGAATTAGAACGTTTTCAGCAAAGACACCTCAGAAGTATGATGAAAATCCGTTGGTTCCATCACATATCAAACGTGGAAGTACTCAGGAGAGCAAACAGCCTTCCAATTGAGGTGCTTATTTCAAGAGCACGCCTAAGATGTGCAGGTCACGTTCATCGTATGCATGATAACCGCCTTCCTAAATGTACACTTTATGGTGAATTGCTAAGCGGTAGAAGAAGGCGTGGCGGTCAACGAAAGAGGTTCAAAGACGCTCTCCATGAAAGTCTAAAATCCTGCGGTATTGCAGACGAGCGATGGGAACAACTTGCAGCGGACAGAACCGAATGGCGAGGGGTTGTGGCCAGCTATCAAGGAAATGTTGCTGCAAGAAGGCCGAATCCAAGACCTAACCAGGTCTATGTTTGTCCTGACTGCGGTCGACATGTGCTCTCCCGAATTGGCCTCTATAGCCATAGTCGTGTGCACCGTAGATGAATTGGAATTACAATAGACTACACCTTTTACTTGTTTTTTATTGTACACAATTTATCGACTGTAACATTTTTATACTCGGACTCGAGTAACGGCTAATAATAACAATACAAAAAACAAAATGCATAAAAATGCGCTGAAGAACCCAAACGACACGAACCTAATGGCAGAATATAAAAGATATAAAAACAAACTCACACAACTAATAAGAATTGCACGAATAAAATACAATAAAACGGAAATAGACAAGAATATCAACTCTAGTAAAAATTTATGGAATGCTGTTAATAAATTATGCAATAAAAATAATAAATCTGAAAAAGCAATAAATAAAATAAAAACTGAAAACGGCAATATAACAATAAATACAAAAGAAATTGCAAACACATTTGTAAATTATTATACAGAACTAGGCAAAAAGTATGCGAAAGAAATAAAATTACCCAAAAATTTTAAAGAAAACTATAACATAATAAATAATTCAATGTATTTATTTCACACAGATCTGACGGAAGTAAAAAGCGTAATAAATAGTTTAAAACCAAGAAAATCCCCTGGATTAGATAATATACGGGCAGAAACGCTAAAAGAAATTGAAGATGAAATTGTAGATCCATTAGTATATTTAATAAACAGAAGTTTTACTGTAGGTCAGTTCCCGAATATCTTAAAAATAGGTGTAATAAAACCTCTCCATAAAGGTGGAGATATAACTGAGCCAATTAATTATAGACCAATATCCGTGATTTCTAACATTGCCAACATTTTTGAAAAAATCTTGAAGAATAGAATAACGACATTTTTTAATAAATTTAACATTATATCTGAGAGACAGTTTGGTTTCCAGAAAAACAAATCCACCGAAGATGCTATAGCATACCTAACACGGTATGTTTATGAGGCTTTAGATGAAAAATCACCATGCTTGTGTATATTTGTGGACCTTGCGAAAGCATTTGACACGGTATCGCATAGCAACCTCTTAAAAAAATTAGAATATTGTGGCTTGAGAGGAAATATATATAATTTAATAAAAAGTTATTTGTCCGAAAGAATACAATATGTAAAAATAAATGAAACTATTAGTGAACCAAGAACTGTCAGCTACGGAGTTCCACAGGGAACAGTTTTAGGACCACTTCTGTTCGCTGTATACATAAACAACTTACTTTCGATGCGAGATATCACGGCTAAAATATTAAGTTTTGCTGACGATACAGCAATACTTCTTAAAGCCAATTCATGGAAAAATCTAAAAAAAATCGCAGAAAAAGAATTTAAAGACATTAAAAAATGGTTCGATTACAATTTACTCACTGTTAACTTTAAAAAAACTAGTTACTTACCATTTACCTCATATGCTAATAATCTACCTAACTTTGGTCCACTAAATATTGAAAATCTTTTAAATATTCCAGAAGCAGATTCAGTGAAATATTTAGGTATCATCATTGACAAACACTTTAGATGGGAGTTGCAGGTAAAACATGTTGCACAAAAAATTCGAGGCCTGCTATATCGATTTAAATACCTAAAACCTTATCTAGATATAAAACATCTTAAAATCCTCTATTATTCGTTAGTACAATCACATCTAACATATGGTATTATCGGATGGGGAGGTATTTGCGACACTTACCTAAAAAGTTTAAATAATCTACAAAAATGGATACTAAGAATAATTTATGGCAAAAGTCGTAATTACCCCTCAGATGATATATACAAAATAAGTGAAATATTCGATTTGAGGCAATTATTTTCTCTAAAAATTTTATTATACAGTTTTAAAAACAAAAAATTGTACAAACCTATTCAACACCAATATACAACAAGAAATAAAGAAAACAGTTATCAAAATTCGAAAGCAACAAAAACTATTGGACAAAAATGCTATTCTTATTTAGGATCAAGACTATACAACAGATTACCTAAACAAACAAAAAATACAAATAAATTGCACATATTTAAGAAAAATGTTGAAAAATGGTTAAAAGAAAATCCTAAATCCCTAGTACACAACATTATTAACCAAAATGTAATATAAAAAAAGCAAGAAATTGATTATTGTATTAGATATTTACGTGTAATATTTGAATAAAATATTATTATTCACCGATTTTGACAGAAAACCCTGAATAAGTAAAAATTTACCAAATAGTGACATTTATAAACCAAAAGTGACAAATATATTTAACCCATCACGAACAAGTAGTGCTTAACTACTTATGTGATTATTGCACTGTTTATTTACAAAATAACGATATGGAATTAAACCATTCATTAATAACGATGTAATATGTAATTATTGTTATTATATTGGAAATAAACATATATTATTATTATTATTGTTACTACTTCCTCAGAGACTTGTATGTGCAACATTAGCACGATAGCAAACTATATATGGGAAACTGCAAAAATGTTGTATTTTTAAACCAAGTAATAGTGAGCTAACCAGCAAAATAATAGAAATTGGACAACATAATGCGATAATAGTCACCAACGGATTTTTCATTGAACTTCTACGAAATTGAAGCAGTTTATATATATATATATATATATATATATATATATATATATATATATATATATATATATATATATATATTGTGCTGTTCTATTTTTATTGAACTTAATAATTTGCAGTACTAATCAAACTTTAACTTGTTCATTTCCAATAGATAAAAAAAAACTTTAAAACCAAAAGATCAAATTAAAATCTCTTACCTTTTGATCCGAAAGTATGTCAAAATATTTAATGGGCCGGCTAGCTTATCTTTCCCTTCAGGAGCAGGTTCAAATTCAGTTCCTATTTAAAATGAAATTTTTATTAAAGTAAAATTTTTAATCTGATATAAATAATTTATTTTCTTTGATATTTAGATAATTTAGCTTTATAACAGGTTCGAGAGTCTAATGCACTATTTAAATTTTAATATACAACCTTGTCCAAAAATTAAATACACAAAAACCTTCCTTCTTCGTAGCTACACTCTTCTCTTTCCAAATCCAACAATTCTCCTTTCATTAATTCTTCACCTTATCTCGTCCTTATCTCCTCTGCAACTCCAATCCACAATAACACCTCTACCTTCTTATTTACAGTCTATTTTTCTCTTCTTCGCTGATCTCCACAATTTCTGACTTTCAATTCAATTTCAAAATTATTATTTCTTGTTTATTATTTTTCTTCTTCACTCCCTAATTTTCACTTGTTCTTTTTTTTTTCTTAAATTTGTTTTTCCAATTTTACAACCTCTCTTTTATCTGTTGTTTGCTGTTCTATATAACTAAATATCAAAGTATCCAAAATAAACAAAACAAAACCATATGAATTTTAATTAATTTCATTCCAAACATAACCTAACTTAAACCTCCTTGTCTTTCTCCAGGAAAACATTTACTAACTATAAAAATAAAATTTCCTACTTAAAAGAAATGTCATAATGACTTAAATGTCAGAAATTATTTCAACAACAACTTAATAACTACTAACATAGATGTCAGTATCAAACTTGCTGTTGACATCAAATAAAAACTTTAAAACTATTAAAACAACTCTAAACAAATATTAACATTCTAAAACACATACCTTTCGGATCTTTAGCTAATTTAAATAAATTTTGAAAACCATCTAAAGGAAATAAACAAATTCAAACCCTGATTCAGCAAATAACACAAACATGCAATCTTCGTAATCGTCCAATATGCAAATACACAGCAATATATATATACATACGAGAGCTCCTTTAACTAGGATCAGTCCTTCGGCTGATGTTTGTTACAATCGAAGCATTAGCGTTATGTTGATGGGCTTGTAACTTGTAATTCAGCGCTCGGCGGGGCGGAGAGTAGCTGTTGGTTGCAGTCTGGTTACGTTCCTTATAGTAAAATAAGGATTTTATAGAGGAGCTTGCGACAGAAAAATTATGTTTTAATTTTCTGACCTCTAGGTGCACACTTGAACTATGCTAAGCTCAGTCAGGCTTATTTTTCGATTGCAACAGACACTGGACCGCTAGATGGCGCCTGCTGACTATTTTGTATGCCGCTATTGTAAAAATGGGGTGTAATGGGGTAGTGAAGCGCAAGTTATAGCCTCTCCTACTCAATTGTTAACCTCACCTTCGCGATGAGTTCAATTTGAACTTGGTGCACCCTGTTTTTACTAACGAGGCTCTAACGACCGAGTAAGGGCGGAATAACTCTTACCTTTTGCCGTGAGCACATCCACCTTCTCACGAAGAGTGCGGTAAAAATAACCCACCGCACACAAAGGTTGCTTTTGGAATCGTTTGGTTACCCCATCGTCGCAGTCTCCCTCTGTGCCATGGGACCACACCACTCGCCTTCCGCAACCGAGCTGGTCAGTTGCATACCTGCTCCAGCTAAAACTTCAAATGCAGCTTCGTTTTCAGTCGATTAAGGCTTAAAAAAAATGATGAAGCGTTCAAGTGGGACAAAATCATCCGGAAGTAAAATACCCTCCCAATCGGGTCTCCGGGGGAGGGTGCCCACAGGGACACCTCATCGAATGCCGAAAAAACACCGACAAGTTAAATCCAAGAAAACTAATTCTTTCATCTACGGCGCTTGGAATGTTCGTACTTTGAACGACAGCACTCGCACCGATCGGCCTGAAAGAAGAACTGCTCTATTAGATAGAGAACTTCACCGACTCAATGTTGACATTGCAGCTCTCAGCGAAACTCGATTTTTGGAGGAAGGCTCTCTCACAGAAAAGTACTACACCTTCTATTGGAAAGGTCTTCCCACCAATTCAAGAAGACAACATGGAGTAGGATTTGCCGTTCGGGATCAACTTGTATCCAACTTAACACAAGTACCACAAGGCCTATCCGAGCGTCTAATGCTGCTACGCTATAAGCTATCAGATGGCAACACGGTAAATCGCACGCTCCCACTCTGGGTGCAAGTCACGAAACCAAGGAAAGCTTCTATCAACAGCTGGAAGAAACCCTCTGTAGAATACCTAAAACGGAACGACTCGTTATTCTTGGCCATTTTAACACTAGAGTAGGGAGAGATGCAGACACCTGGCCAGGCATTATAGGCAAGAACGGTTTGGGCAACATGAACGCTAACGGTCAACTACTCCTAACTAAATGCGCCGAACGTGATCTAGTTACAACAAACACCATTTTCCGACAAAAGCATAAATTTAAAGGCACCTGGCGTCACCCCAGATCAGGTCACTGGCATCTACTGGACTATGTTATCGTACGTAGGAAGCATCTCAAGGACGTCCAAATTACAAAGGCGCGCATTGATAGCGAATGTTGGACCGATCATCGTCCTGTTGTCTCTAAAATGAAAATTGTTATGAGACCCAAACACCGAAGAACTCAAGTAAAACGTAGACCCCCGTCTCTGTATTAGTAAATTGCGTGACCAACAAACCGTCGAACAACTAAAGCAAAAAGTTCAAGAGAATTTGAGTGCACTAGAAGAAACCAATTCTGTAGATGTCGCTACTACCTGGACACAAATTAAAGACAGTTCAAAAAGTGCGAGTGAGGAAATTCTTGGCACTGCAGCAAGTAAAAAACAGGAGGACTGGTTCAATGATAATGAAGCTTTTATACAAGAACTTCTTGACCGCAAACATATTGCCTTCCAAAACGCTATCAACCACCCCAACGACTCATCAAAAGCAGAAGCTTTTACCCAATCTAAATATGAAACGCAACGCGAAATCAGAAGAATAAAGAACGAGTGGTGGGTAAGCAATGCCAGAGAAATGCAAAGGTACGCCGATTCACACGACTACAGGAATTTCTTTCAAGGAGTAAAAGCAGTGTACGGCCCCAGTCGGAAAAATATGTGCCCTATTAAAGATTTAAATGGAAATGGAATAATGGAAGACCAGGAAATAAGAGCCTGATGGAAAGAACACTACTCTAACATTCTTAACCAGCAAAGTCAAGCCGATCACGATATTATAAATCTTATCCCTCAATATGACACCTTCGAAGACTTAGATAAACCACTAACAACGGAAGAGATCTTAACCGCCATTGGGCAGCTAAAAAATAACAAATCTCCCGACGCCGACTCACTCCCAGCTGAGATCTTTAAAGCTGTGTCGTCAGAGCTCATACCCTACCTCAAAAAACTGTTTGATGTCGTATGGGGAAGTGGTCAAGCTCCGCAGGAGTTTCGTGATACACTTTTAATCAACCTCTTCAAAAACAAAGAGAGCGCTGCGGACTGTGGAAATTACAGGGGTATAGCTCTCCTGGCTGTTGGAGGGAAGATACTCACTAAAGCGATGGCAAATAGGCTAACACCTGTTATGGAAAAGTTACTTCCTGAAACACAGAGTGGCTTTAGACCAAACCGAGGCACATCGGATCTAATCTTCACACTTAAACAGCTTCAAGAAAAACACATGGCCTTCATTGATTTAACCAAGGCGCTTGACTCGGTGGACAGGGAAGTGCTCTGGAAAATTATGCTCCGCTTAGGTATCCCTAGAAAATTTGTGGAAGTATGTCGCAGTCTACATACAAACAAAAATGCCCAGGTTATGTATAATAATGAGGCAACCGAACCTTTCCAAACCCCTTTTCCCTTTCACTGGAGTTAGGCAGGGATGTGTCCTGGCACCCCTACTTTTTAATTTGTTTACCACTGCTCTAACAATTATTGTTGACAACAAACTGACAGTCAGAGGAATAGGTCTCAGATACCGTTCTGATGGCGGTCTCTTTAACATAGGGCGCTTTAGAGCTTTCACGAAGACACGCACACGATTCATTTGTGATCTCCAGTATGCGGATGACTGTGCACTTTTGGCCTCTACGCCGGAAGAGCTTCAAGAACTTTTAGATGTGTATGCCCAGAGCTATGATTCCTTGGGACTTAAAATCAACATTGAAAAGACTAAGATTATGTCAACTCCTCATCAAGTGAACCAAATAAACATTACACTTAACGGAAATTCTCTTGAAGTGGTGGATCAGTCCAATTACTTACTTAGGCAACGTTGTTAATGACAAAGCAAACATGGACAGCGAGATTCGCAATAGAATTAACGCTGCATCTAGAGCACTCTGGGGGCTTAGAGAGAGAGTATTTGACAACCACGACCTTGCTTTGTCAACGAAAATGGCTGTCTACAGAGCAGTTGTCATTCCAACACTGCTATATGGATGTGAAAGCTGGATCACTTACCGTCGTCATGTGAAAGAATTAGAACGTTTTCAGCAAAGACACCTCAGAAGTATGATGAAAATCCGTTGGTTCCATCACATATCAAACGTGGAAGTACTCAGGAGAGCAAACAGCCTTCCAATTGAGGTGCTTATTTCAAGAGCACGCCTAAGATGGGCAGGTCACGGTCATCGTATGCATGATAACCGCCTTCCTAAATGTACACTTTATGGTGAATTGCTAAGCGGTAGAAGAAGGCGTGGCGGTCAACGAAAGAGGTTCAAAGACGTTCTCCATGAAAATCTAAAATCCTGCGGTGTTCCAGACGAGCAATGGGAACAACTTGCAGCGGACAGAACCGAATGACAAGGGGTTGTGGCCAGCTATCAAGGAAATGTTGCTGCAAGAAGGCCGAATCCAAGACCTAACCAGGTCTATGTTTGTCCTGACTGCGGTCGACATGTGCTCTCCCGAATTGGCCTCTATAGCCATAGTCGTGTGCACCGTAGATGAATGGGAATTACAATAGACTACACCTTTTACTTGTTTTTTATTACACACAATCTATCGACTGTAACATTTTTTTATACTCGGACTCGAGTAAAGGCTAATAATAATAATAATTGTAAAAATACCGAGATGTACCAAATTGTCAAAGGATCCTCGTGCCGGTATTATATATATATTTTCAGTTTTCATTAATGAGGCAGGATATATTAATATATGATCTTTCTGTCTTGTGTTATAACTATGAATGTCTCTTCTAAATTGAATATTTTCATATAAATATATTGGTAGCAATTTATTCAGTAATTTATAAATGAATACTAGCGTTCTAAATTTAATATAATTTTTAACTGAAAGCCAATTGAGGGTTAACTGCATCAGTATTATGCTTGTATAATTGTTATATTTTAATATGAATCCCATGCAACAGTTTTGTAATAACTGAAGTTTGTGTAAATCAGTGTCATTGCACATATATAACATTGAAGTGCAATAATCAAAGTGCGGTTTAATAATTGAGTTAAATATGACCTAAACAGAAAATAAGTTTCTCGTACAGCTGCCTGTATATGTATTGTTTTACTAGAACTATCAATGCATTGGCTAATTTCCTTCTCCTTATAATGTGAGATCTGTATAGTGTTACGCGAAAATGTGGCCTGTTCTCGGTTAAGTGCAAATTGGTTTATGTTTCGTAAACAAATACGACGTTCACTTTGCTTCTATCTGGCGTGACAGATCTTTTAGTTTTCTGCATGTAAATTATGCTACCTTAGCAGATGATATCGAATACACATTGAACTAAAAACATTTGTCATATTAAATTAGTACAGCGTAATAAAATAGCATAGATTATCAATGTATGGTACCATCCAGGCTCCTTAAAAATAAATGCGATTCCACATAAAGGACCACTATAATTTGTACTGTTTAAGAAAGTTGTCTATTATATTTGTAATTCACTTTTATTTAGGTAAAGACTGCATTACCTAGGTATCTCTAGAGCAATATTTTTTTTAAATTATGTAAATTGTTAGAAAATATATTTTATTATCTTTGTATAAAATTAGTAATATCTCAAGCCTCAATTAGAATAGTGGGTTGTCTACAGTTGATTGTACTATAATAAAATGGAGAATGTGGTTTCTAGAGACTTTTATTTAATTTACTAAATACATTTGATTTGCCTTCCGTAACTACCTCGTTTATAAAATATGATGCGTTGTCAAATTATTTTGTCTGATAGGCGGCTTAAATCTATGCCGAAGTAGGCAACGTTAAGTATTATCCTCATTGAATAATTGACTGTATATTTAAATGAAATACCTTGAGCTTTGCCATCATTTTTGTCTTGGGTGTAAAAAAACCAAGACAAAAATGATGGCAAAGCTCAAGGTATTTCATTTAAATATACAGTTAATTAGAAATAAACTTACAGAGTTTCAAGCATTTGTAACAAACAATAGTGATGACTACGATGTGCTGTGTTTGACAGAACATTTTTTAGATGAAAATGAATTGAGTGCATTAACTTTAGATAATTATGTCGTTTCAGGTTATTTTGCAAGAAAAGAGATGTCCACTTATCATTTAAAACTAAGGTGTTTGACCCTGGCCTTTCGGATCATCGAGCATTGGATATAACATTAAATTTAAACGAAGTAAGTAACAATCAGGAGAGTGTCCAGCAATATCGTGCCTTTACAGAAAGCGGAATGCATTCATTCTATAACTATGTAGAACAAAGTAACTGGTCATTTGTCGACGACAAGAATTTAGATATAAATAGCAAGACGAACACATTTTTAGGACATCTCTGTAATGGTATCGATAATTGCTTTCCTCTGAGATTTGCTACTAATAAAAAAAGGAAATCAAAGCGCACAAAAAATGACTGGTTTACCCCAGATTTAGAAAAAATGAGAGATCACTTACAACTATTGGCAGAAATGTGTCATATTATAAATAGTCCTCAATTAAAAAATATAAAAAACAATTTTAGGAAAACATACAGAACCGAAATAAAAAAAGCAAAGTACGATTACAATGAAAAAGTATTAAATAAATCAGGAAATACCCCAAAAGCACACTGGGATATTATTAATAGACACAGAAACACCAAATCAAATACTCAAGTGGACTTAGAACCGGATGTATTAAATAATTTTTTTGTAGAGGTGTCGCATAAGTTAACCAAAAATTTACAAAACGATAAAAAGTACTCAGAATACCTCAGTATTACAAACAATCCAGAATTTAAATTTCATGAAATAACCTATAACGATGTTAGAGATATAATAAACAAATTAAAAAATAAAACTAGTCGTGATGTCTATGAAATGAATATTGAATTAATAAAAACTATAAAAAATATCATTATAGTTCCGTTAACAAAATTAATAAACGAAAGTATTGCCAGTGGCGTATTTCCTGATGCATTAAAGTTTGCGAAAGTAGTTCCAATTCATAAAGGGGGCTCGGTCCAAGAGGAAAACAATTATAGGCCCATTTCATTGTTATCGGTATTGTCAAAAATTTTTGAATCTGCTCTAAAATTACAAATAACCAAACATTTTGAAAGCAACAGTATATTTTACCCGAACCAATACGGTTTTAGAGCAAATAAATCTACAAGGAATGCTATTTTATATTTAATCAATAAAATAACAGACAGTTATGAAAATAATCATGTATTGGTAGCTGTTTTCTGTGACTTGCAAAAAGCATTTGACTGTGTGTCGCACACTTTGCTGATCGAGAAATTAAAATATTATAAATTTGATGATAAAAGTACTGAATTAATAAGAACTTTTCTAACTAATCGAAAACAATTCACAACTATTAATGGCAAGAATTCTGAAATTGCAAATATCACAAATGGCGTACCTCAAGGATCGACCTTAGGACCCATACTGTTCCTTATTTATATCAATGGCATAAATTTTGAATTACCCGATATCAAACTAGATAAAATCTTATTTGCAGATGACAGTACAATAACTTTCGAAGAACCTAATTTAGATTTACTCGGCCAGCATTTGTTCGATACACAGTTACAAGCAAAAATATGGTTTAGTAAAAATAAACTATGCCTTAATGACAAAAAAACCAAGCAAATTATGTTTACTCACAAATCTATCGATATAAAAAATGATGAAGAGGTAAAATTTTTAGGGGTGTATTTAGACCCAACTCTGTCATGGGATATACATGTGGATAAATTAGCTGGTAAACTCGGTAAAAGCATATTTGCCATCAGATGTTTAATAAACATCATGCCAAAAAGGGGTATTATTACTGCATATCATTCACTTTTTATGTCTCAGTGTCCGTATGCTCTTCTTGGATGGGGTCATTCACCACATGCTAAAAGAATATTCGGCTTACAGAGAAAGGTAATAAGAATTATGACCAATCTAGGATATCAGGACGATGTAAAATATAAATTCACAGAACTCAAACTGCTCACGCTGCCTTCTTTATATATCTACCTGTGCATTACGTATGTTAAGGAAAATTTAACAAAATACGAGTGTCTTAATAGAATACATGAACACAATACAAGAGAGGGACACAAAATAAGAATAAAGTGTTTAAAACTTACAAGTAGTAGAAATGGAACCAACTATTTTGGACCATTATTTTATAATAAACTACCCACAGACATCACTGCTCTTCCTCTAAATAAATTTAAATGTGTTATAAAAACGTTTTTAATAGAAAAGGCATTCTATAGCACCCAGGAATTCATGGATTGTAATGTATCTACCTACCTGCAGATGTAATATGAATTGTGAATGTAATTATACAATATTTGTTTTATTACACAGTATCTTATTACTATATACTATATAATGTATGTATCATTATTATACAATGTTTTTTCCCATTGTATTTTCTATGGACGTGTGTATATATATACTTTGTATGTTTAACACAAATAAATATGTCTATGTCATTATTATCTGAGCGTGGGGTACCTCAAGTAAACCGATAATGAGAAAGGATGACTGAGAAACTGGTTATAAGAAGAAACATGTAGCACAAAATACTGATAAATCTAAACAATGATATGCAATTGTTGCAGGGCGATTCTCGCATGTACCGCATGTAGTTTAATAACTTTAAATTGCCTTAATCATTAATTATTTTAAATTCATTGTGCACTTCGGTTTGAACGTTGTCCAAGAATTTATTATATCGAAACCAGCACACAATCCTAATTCCCAGATAATTTATTTACTCGAAATTCCATACCAGATGGGGACAAATTGAAATTTATAATCTTGCACCATTTCATAAAACGGAGTCTAAAGGAAAATGTGCTTCTTAGGTAAAAATTTCTCTGAAAGCACAGGATGGCTAATGGAAAATCCCTGTTCCTTTTTCCACTCATCTATAACAAGGCGATACCTCGTTACCGATGGCCTATTTATTTTATTAGGTATACTTTTCCTATACTTAAGGAAATGCATAAATCATAAATGAATGCCACCTTTATAGAACAACTGTGGGATCTGCGAAAGGAGTTGATCTTACTCGAATCAACACAGCTTAGAGATGTCAGTGCTTTTGCTCGTTTCTCTCAATAGTCTTCATCTTTAATCAATCAATACCTATTATATACAGTGGAGCTCCAAAAATTAAAATGTAAATTAATCGGTAGAGGTAAGTGGAAATCATATGTTAGTCTATATTAAACCGAGTGGTACAGGAGCTGAGTCCAAAAACTGAAAAATTCAATTAGATAAGGGAGTTAGGGAAGTGTATATTAGAAAATTTGCAATGCTTTGTTCTCTTACAATTAAAATATACACTTCAATTTCTGATATTCATTTACCTGATACCTGAAAAATAATAGAATATTACCTGATATCACCAAATCAATATAGTTTTCAAGAATATAAATCTACAAATAATGATAAAGCTGTACTTACTACTATATTATACAGGGCGTCCCAAAATTACCAGAGTAGCTCACAATGACAGATTTTTTACAACATTCTGAGACGAAAACCTTAATACAATTATGTCGAGGCCCCAACCGTTTTCGAACGGAACTCCATTGGATTTTCTCAAAAATATGACCTTTTTCGTCGCAGACTGTTGTAAAATAAATAAAACACCACAGAAGTTAGACAACCCCCAATTCCAGAAGCCAGGGCTTGTGCGAAAGTGGGTTACACATTGAAAAAACGCGGACATACAACCATTTCCTCCGACAGTGTCAGTGCTGAAGCCAGGATTCGAACCCGGTGGTGCGATGTCCGTGTGATTAATCGCGATTGCCACCTCGCGCCTTAACCCACTCGGCTATCGACCAGACAGTAAAATAAAGTAAAGAATCTGTTATTACGAGCTCTTCCGGTAATTTTGGAACACTCTGTATAATACAGCACATTAAAGAAAGCCAGCTTTATGTGTATTTCTTCCCTTAGAAAAAACATTTGATGCGCTAGGTCAAGCAGCTTTTATTACATTAGTGCTGGATTCAGAGGAATAACCAAATTATTCTTGAGTTATCTAGAAAATGAAGAACGGTTCGTATAAAATTAATAATAGACAATAGACCTTTATTGATGTACAGGAAAATATCTTTCCTCACGTAAGTCAAGTAGTTCTTACTGTAAAACTACACAAATACATTGAGCGATCCAGGAACAGAGCATTATGGTGTACCAGAAGGGTTTGTATTGAGGCCAATATTTTTTGTGACTTACATTAAAGGTATATTTACGTCAAATTTTAAGGAGCAGTTAATAATTTTCGCAGACATTTGGTTAATAAGAAGATAAATATTATTAATACTGTTCTTGAGGAGGAGGACAAAGGAGGTGAAAATTAGTTAGAGAAACAAACGCCTGGTAAGATAAGGTGTGTTTTACCCTCAAAGAGGCATTATGTTGTCCACTTTGTGTTATATTGTTGGTTAGGTCACTATTATTTAGCTTGAAAATACAACATATTTGCAGTGTCCTATATATAGTTCGCTATCGTGGTTGTGACAGGATACATAGAAGTCTCTGAGGAAGGTGTATCTGTTATGCTTTGATATGAGGGATATGAATTTGCTCCAAAACTTTGAGTTCTTCTAATTACCATATCACCATAGATTAATTTTTCTATTTATTTAGTCTGCTACCACTGACCAGGAGCGGATGTAAACTCCTGTACATGGAGTGCCGTTCGTACATTTTCTCTACTCTCCATAACACGATCCTTGTGGGACTCTTGCGCGAATGCCTTGTCATGTTGAGAGTTTGTTATTCATTCGCGCTTACAGAGACTTACTTAAACATAATATTTTTAGTCGCAAACTCCTCTATAAATCCTTATTTTACTATAAGGAACGTAACCAGACTGCAACCAACAGCTACTCTCCGGGCTATGTGCCCCGCCGAGCGCTGAATTACAAATCACAAGTCTGGCGCGTTAAGTGTAATAATTGCATATTACCATCAAAACGCTAATGCTCCGATTGCAACAAACACCAGCCGAAAGACTGATCCTACTTAAAGGAGCTCCCCTGCCAGTCGTCACACACCACTTGCAGACTGCAGTTTCGAGCTGTTGGCTCTCGTCAGTGCAAGGTAGGTATGCAACGACCGACATGAGAATCCTTTGACTATAGTACATCCCGGTATTTTTACAATAGCGACATGTAAAACAGCCAGCAGGCGCCATCCAGCGGTCCAGTGTCCGTTGCAATCGAAAAATAAATAGCCTGACTTGGCTTAGCATAGATCAAATGTGCCTTTAGAGGGCGGAATATTAAACATAATATTTTTAGTCGCAAACTCCTCTATAAATCCTTATTTTACTATAAGGAACGTAACCAGACTGCAACCAACAGCTACTCTCCGGGCTATGTGCCCCGCCGAGCGCTGAATTACAAATCACAAGTCTGGCGCGTTAAGTGTAATAATTGCATATTACCATCAAAACGCTAATGCTCCGATTGCAACAAACACCAGCCGAAAGACTGATCCTACTTAAAGGAGCTCCCCTGCCAGTCGTCACACACCACTTGCAGACCTACCTTGCACTGACGAGAGCCAACAGCTCGAAACTGCAATCTGCAAGTGGTGTGTGACGACTGGCAGGGGAGCTCCTTACTTAATTTATTTGTCTTGTTAGATTTTGGGATTATCGGCAACAATAAAATTTCCTCCGCTTTGGTTGTTTCTGTTTGCCAGAGAAATTTGATGTTACGAAGGCAGTTTTAGTGCGGGATTTAGGTGTACAGGTGAGTTAACCTTATTATCGCCATCTTATCCGGACCTTACCCACGTATTTCAAAAATTTATAGGCAGGGTGACTAGTTTCCCTTGGAAATATCTTGTTTGCTAGAGAGACGGACTCGACTCTGTTAATTGAACTGTAGCGTTCTACTAGAGTTTTATCCGAATTGTACGCTCGAGGAATCAGAGGCAAATTATTTCTTTTGTGAATTATATCTCATTAGTGCCGTCTTACGTGCATCTCTGACTGTGAAAATTAAATGGGTGTATCTGTAGGGTTCACGGAGTAGACTGAAACGTTCCACTGACTAGGCTAAAACGTTCTACGGACGGGGCTAAAACTTTCCACGGCTGGGGAGGCTATAAGCCCACTACCATCGTCTGACCCCCCGAAGCCACCACCGTAGGGCTGCAACTTCACCACTTGCTGACGTCTGGGTATCGTACCACCTAGATAAGTGTTATTATTTCCTCTACCTGGAAACCGCCTTCAGTGGTTCTGCGTAGCAATATTTGTTTTTCTTTTATCTCACTTTTGTATATATTTAAACAAAGATTTTACTCATTCATTATTCATTAAGTACGTTCTCTAATGTAACCCATTGCGGCCATATTTATTATAGTCAATCCTCACGCTTGTAAATCAAATGTAGCTACACGAGGGGAATTTATCCATATTTATTTTGTAACATATTTATCAGAATATAGCCATGTAACTACACATCGCATCGCCAGGTTCATATTAGAGAACGATAAGTTGTAAATACAGTAATATAGTCCATTTCATGTTGAGAGAGATAGTATCATTATTTCGTCTGCGATCACTAAGGAAGGAACCCTCAGCGACTTTACGTTAAATGAACTAAAACATTTTATAGTTTATGTTAAACTTGTGCTTAACGCCTTGAGATTTCTGAGCTAGTGAATTTTTATCGTGGGCACGCTACTTCACTTATCCTGGCTAGGTAGTGTCCACGATCTGCTACGCACACCAGCCCAAGTGTGTTTTCCTTTAGTATTATCTTGCAACCCCTACCGCCTCACAGTAAGGGGCTGATAAACCAGTAGTATTAGAGAAATCACGACCATTACGTATGATAAAAACCAAAATTTTGTTTACGTCACATACAGACGTGTTGATATGATCGACAAAAAGTTAGTTCTTTGTCAAAAGTTACACCAAGGTCTTTAACGTGGACGGTCGCTTTAGTTTTTCGTCGTTCAGCGTGCACTCGTAGGTATACTCAAAATCTCTAGCTGAAAACGACATTACATTACACTTTTGCACGTTTAACTATAGATTGTTTTTAACACACCAGGAATTCAGATTAGAGATATTATTTTGCATTATAATGTAGTCGTTTAAATCAGAGATTCTGTGTAGAAGCTTTATGTCAGCTGCATACATTAAGAAGTGCACATCTAAAGCATGCCCTGTTATTTATAAATATATTGAAAAGCAGTGGCTCAAGAACAGAGCGTTGTGGAACACCTGAGGATGAGCATGATCATAGGACTTAAACCTATTATACGCGACATACTGAAGTCTATAAGTTAGATAAGATATAAAGAAGGTAGTTGGTCTGAAATACCAAAGTTGAAAAGTTTTGCAATCAACATATTATTATTAATCCTATCAAAAGCTTTCGTGAAGTATATTGTGTCCTTTTGCATCTGCTCGGATATGAATTGTGTAGTACATATGAGATTGGTAGTAGTAGACCGACCTTTCATAAATCCGTCTTGCTGAATGGAAATGATATTTTTAACATCAGGGTAAATAAAGTTATGTAGTAAGATTTCAAAGGTTTTGCCAAAGTTAGAGATTATAGTAATTTTGCGGAAGTGTATTATTTCGTTTTTATTTTCCTTTCTGTATACCGGACAGACTTTGGAGTATTTCCAAATATTAGGAAAATAGCAATCATGAGTGGGTAAGCAAAGATAGCAGCACAGCCTCTAAATAGAAATGCGGGGATCCCATCAGGCACCATAATATATATGAGGGACCACTTATTTTATGCAGAATTTCATGCCCTATAAGAAAGGTCGGCTTGAAAATTTTCATAAAATTAGCTGTTTTTTGAGTAAAACAGAAATAACAATTGAAGAGCGACGGCGGCGGTTATTTTTTGAAATTTGCAGTCGTAGCACGAGGTTTATTAATGAACTTTTGGTATCCTAATTAGGGGAAAAAAATTGTCGCAATTAATATTTAATAGATACCTAGTTGTCTTAGACTATAAACCAGTTGTCGATTTTATTTCAAACTGTTTTCCCGTACTTTTTTTAATCAGGCGGTAATAAAAAATTCAGTTCATAAAAATTAGTTTTAATTCAGGATTTTCTTCAATAGAAGTATTCGGTGAAGGTTAAATATTTTCAATTAAAACTGCAGTGAATCAACACGGAACTGCAATTAACTCTGAACCAAATTAATTACTACTCTGCAATTTTCCGACCACGCGGGTTAATACATATTTAAATTGTCGAATTAGTAGCTAGTAATTAGCAATTCTGCATGTGTAAAAATTCCTTTCATTTGTTGTAGAAAAAAGTACCTCTATATGGATACATCTTATGTAGCGTAAATGAGAATTAGAGATGAGAAGTATTATAATAAGGGTTAATTTCAAAGTACAAGTTAATTCTAAAAAACAGTGTAATAATAAAATACGGAATTGTTTAAATTTTTTTTAAATTACAACTTTTTATTTCCATTTTTGGAAAGAATATTTTATTCTTTCTATAGACTTGTGTGTGATAACATGGGATTTTCTTGAAAATCGATCTGTACTGCTGTTCACAAATTGACTCGCTTACCTGTATAGGTGTTTAATGTGCGTCGGGTCGTTTGATGACAGGCATGCCGCCATGGCCCGCGGCGATAATAATTATGTTAAAGTTTTTGTTGTGTTTTTTGAGTGCAGGGAAGTCCTTACTTGGACTATTATACCTACCTACATAATAGATATAATAATTGAATGTATATTTATTTTAAACTGGTGGTCTTCATACTTCAGGTGCCATTTCCACTACCACCGAGAAAAATTAGAGAATATACAGCAGGTATTTATGATTATGAGAGATTTCCCAATAGTGTATAAATCAGGACAACTCTCGTTAACTCTTTTTAACACTTAAATTGTGAATTGGCTTGTAGATATTTACAATTATTCAGGGTAGGGATAATAATACGGAGTATTTAAATTGTCATGTCTCTGCGTTGTGATTAATTGTGATAAACATTTGGGTGGCTTTTAAACGTTTTATACGCCAGTGGTTCTCAAATTTTTTATCTCGCTAGACGCTTTTATGAGCTTAGGTAAGTAATCTTAAACCATTTCCGAACTATATCATATTTATAGGTCTACCAAAATCATTGTTATATTTATTTTTAAATATGTTGATATTTAGACTTATCATTTTGCCATTTCAATTTAATTATTAGAAGCAAATTCACATTAATTCGACACAAAGTAAGCATAGCGTAAGCTAAGAGTAACTAAAAGTAGTGGATTGTTTAGTAGATCTGTTTTCTCCGTGATTCCATCTTTTACCTTTCCACCATCATCCCCTACTTTCCCACCATTTTGTCATATTCTCACTAATTCCCTTACTTTCTCACTAATAACTTCGATATAAAGTAAAGAATATGTAAAATACATGACGCAAAGTTTTCGCCTATTTTCGTATTTTAAATGACTCAGTGGCCCGACGCTTGGTGTTAGGCTTGCAACCAAGGAGTCCCGGGTTCGAATCCTGGCTAGGGTATCGATGTTTAATGGTGTTTTTCATTTGGTACCGAGTTGGTAGTAGCAGACTAGACGAGGTTGTCTGAGAGACAACACGGCTAGCCTAGCTGCTGTACCACTCCCGAGTTCGAGACTCAGCTGAGGCAGATGGCAATGTCGTAGGGAATGGTCGTTGTATAATTGTCTATGTGAATATGTCCTGGTTGAGTGGTGGAATAGCTAATGCTAAACTCCACCAGGGCGTTAATCTAAATAAAGTATAAAAAAAATATTCCAAAATCGAAACGATTTTGCAGTTTGATCTAGACTGAGCAGTATGATTATATTGCAATAGTTAAAAAGGGGATACGAGTGATTCGCACATTTTTTTCGCATTTTAAAATTTAAAATATGTTTGCTTGAATATAAAAATTTCATTTTGGTATAATGACTTTATGTTCTTTAAATCGTAAATTTTTATCTAAGAAAACACCAAGATTCTTTGCGCAATCTGAAAACGTAATATTTCCGCCATCTATAACCAGAGAAAGCTGTGTTTTTAGAAACTCCGTACGATTTTCGAACTGAACAATAGTGTGATTTGTGTGAGTCAATTTTTAAATTATGCTCCTTAGAATTCATATCGTCATTTAATAAGCTATTAGCTGGAGAGGTATCCGATAGATTAAACTCGTACCAGATCTGTCATCAGCATATTATTTCAAATGAGAATGAATAATTTGGTTAAAAATGTTGGTTATAGATAATAAACAACAGTGGTCTGAGAAGGAACCCTTGTGGAACACCTGATGAAATTAATTGGTCGGAGAACATAGAATTATTGACAGATGCTGACTAGCGTCATCAATTTTTATCGAACCCATAAAAAATAATTTCGCCCATAGTAAAGCATGATTAATACTGTCAAATGTAGAAAAATCAGGTGATACTGGGACAACTGCCCACCCTGTATCTAAGGCCCTTATAATATTACATAGATTAAGCAGCGCCGCGGTAGTACTATGAGAGTTTCGAAAGCCAGATTGATGTAAGGGAAAAATTGTATGCTAATTTATATAATCAACGGTTTGGTTATGCACAATTCCTGGACCTGTTGGGAAAAGAGCTTTACAGCGTTCTCTTTTAGTATAGTAACTCTGGACGCATACATTCATTCACGCAGTAACAACGTAACAATCATCTGTCTCGCCTTCATGTAAGCGATGTAGAGGACGGACTAGGTGACACAATATAAACTTCGCCCGTCTCACTATGTCCGCATTTTACTGTGGCGGTTTTTTCGACTGTACCAATATTTATTATTGTACTAAATAAAATCATTTGTCAATAAAACGAAAGAAAATGTCTGAAAGTCTGAAGCAAAGAACTATCGTATATGCACTCAAAGATTTTAATGGAAAAATAACAACTATTGTCTTCAAGTGAATACATTAACCATAAACCAACCAAATCCACGTGGGCTCCGTCCGATCCCGAGTTCATTATGATCGATAAGCTATGTAGTTTATATCCCAACTTAAAACAAACTTTTAGAGAGTTGCAAAGCGCATTAAATTTTAATCCCTATGACAACTTTCAACTACAAAACTCGTAGAAATTTTGAAGGAACATAAGTCTTTAAGTATATTATCCACTTCTGAACAAATTAAATGTTCGTCCAATTTTATTTTATAATTTGTAGGTTTGTAACTTTTTAATTCGTTTTAGTTAAATTCAAAGCAATTTTACTTATCACTTGGATTTAAAATGACGTTGAATGTTATGTAATTAAACTGCTGTAAAACTTTTAGTCTTTAAAGAGTTTTTGCTGACTTTAAGCGACTACGTGCACTCACAAATAAGACCAGAAATATTATATTTTGTACAGGGTGTTAACAGGGCCGGATTATAACTTCTTCGCCCATATGCAACTACATTACAGCCCGCCTACCACCCCCCCCCCCCCTCCCATTTCAAAACTCTTAAATTGCTATTAATGTTTTTGTTTATAATATAAAATAATATAATATGAAAAACAATATATATTCAATAGTGGGATGCAGGTTTTCACGGCCAGGTTGTCTAATGAAGTAGATTCTTCCGGGTCTTGCCGTGGTCGTCGAAATTGACTTGTCGTTTCGCTGATCATCCTGTCAGCTTCTTCAGAAGGAGCTTCAGAAGTCAGCTTCTTCTTCAGTCTTTAGAATCCTTCTGAATAAGCTGACAGGATGATCAGAGAAACGTCAAGTTAAGTTCGACGACCACGGCAAGACCCGGAAGAATCTATTTCATCAATGTATAGTCAGCACAAACAAATGAAAAAATAATAATAAATGGAAAAGTTAAACAAGTAGGAGCCGAGTCGAACAGTAACATGAGTAGTAGTTTATATTTTACTCCAACAAATACAAACAAATACCATGTTGAAATACACGGCTGAAGAGAAAATTTAAAGAGGAATCAGATAGGTAAAAAAAATATACATGATACCATTTAAAGTAACAAAGTTTGGGTCATTTCTGCTTAAACCGGAAAAAATGTTTGATAGGATAGGAAATAAGGACAATTATGCAATTATTCTTCTTCTTCTTAAATAGCAAAGTTACATAGTGTTACATGTCTCCTGTGTCATCCTAGCTGATTCTGCAGTTTTTAGTGGAACAGAAAACATGCTAATGCTATATTGATAATAAATTACTGAGTTTGAAGGGATTGTATATGCATGCGGCTATAGTTTATACTCACAACAAGAAACATACATTTGGATCGCCTGTAAACCATCAATATGAAACAAAAAATAGATCTAAAAACGCTTATCAAACTCCAAAATACAACAAAACAATCTGGCAGAAACAAATCAATTTCAATGGAATTAAATTATACAACCAACTACCTGAACACATTAAAGTCCATAATAAAAAAAATCAAATGGGCCTGTAAAAAGTATACAGGGTCGTGCAATAGTGCGTTGGACCTCGATATCTCGAGTTATACTATAGTTAGAAATTTTTTAAAAAATTGCAGGTAAACTAGATAAAAAGTCTATAACTGAAAATTATTTTGTAACATACAGGGCGATCCAAGACGAAATTACAGTACCAAGTACCTTTTTTAAAAATGGAATGCTATGTATACCAGTACATTTTTTTAAGCCTCTTTCTAGGCTCTATTCATTTATATACTAGCATTGATTATCTCCCAACCACTTGGATGTAATGAATTTTTTTATTGAAATAATGCAATCTGCAGATGGATATTAAAAAAATCACCAGTCATAATTATGGGTTTTAAGAAAAACTTATGTGAATATCAGTTACGAGATATCTAATTAATGTTTGTGAATCATTTTCATTTCCTAAAAATGTGCTGGGTGGCCAAAAATTATTTTTCGATTAAGAATATTTTAAATTTAATTTTCTCAATTTTCTCAAATGGAACACTCTGTATATCTTTCAACAATGTGATGTAGAAATGAAACACGAACATTTTTTGTAAGTACTTCCCTATGGCTAATTGCAACCAATTTCGTTTTATTGAGCAATAATTACAAAATTCAAAAATAAACTTAAAAAAAGAGGTTCCCTCAAATAATTCATTAGAAAAATTTATAATAGGTGTTCGACGTGTTGCCCATTTTGATTGACACACGACTTTATGCAATTTTGAAATGAGGTCATTTACTGGGACCATTTCTTTCAATCCATTGAAATAAGTAAATAATATTTAACCGGTCCTTCACTGCAATGTTTTTCTTGTAAATTTTTTTGCTGTTTTCGTCATTCGACAAGCAATAAAACCTCAGTTTGGTATAAATTGTCGTGCACAAAGGAGCATTTATCACACTTATCGGTCGTTACAATTTGTATTGAATTTAAAATATTATACGAACCGTTTGGGGAGGAATTATTGGAGAACATATAATAGGGCCACATTTATTTGATGGTACATTGACTGGAGCTATTTATCTTCATTTTCTGGAAAAATATCTGCCACAATTATTGGTATATCTCCCTGAAAGAATTCGAAATAGGATGTGGTTTCAGCAAGATGGTGCTCCACCACATTATTTAAATGTAGTTAGAGACCACTTAAATAATACCTACCCTAATCAATAGATTGAAAGAAATGGACCCACTAAATGGCCTGCTAGATCCCAGATCTTATAAAAATGGATTTCTTTTTATGGGGATACGTGACGGAACTTATTTATAGAGACACACAGTACAAAATATGAAGGAAAGAATAATAATTACCTTTACATCTATCACACCGGCAGTTTTAGGAACAGTGGGAACCTCATTTCAAAAGCGCATCTCTTTGTCAATCAAAATGGGCAACATGTGGAACATTTATTATAATTTTTTCTATTGAGTTATTTGAAGAAACCTCTTTTTTAAGTTTATTATTCAATTTTATAATTATTGCTCAATAAAACGAAATTGGTTGCAACTAGCACATACTTACAAAAAATGTTCGTTTTTCACTTCTACATCACATTATTGAAAAACACAAAGGGTGTTCCATTTGAAAAATTGAGAAAATTCAATTTAAAATGTTCTTAATTGAAAAATAATTCTTGGCCACCCTGTACATTTTTAGGAAATGAAAATGATTCAAGGGGGCGAGCGTAGGTGCGTCTTTACTATGTACATACTTCGGTATGCGATGTAAAGCAACGACAGGCGCAGTTAGTACTTGGATGGGTGACCATTCCAACGGAAACCGCGTTCTCGCCTCACACATCTTCCAGCGGCTTGTATATCAGTGTATGCGCGGAAGCTATACAACTGTAGGCGAGGGTTGTATAGGAGATATACCATCCTTCGGAGGGGATGTAAAGCCGTCGGTCCCTTGTCTATTAAATGTTAGGCAAGTAAAAGATCCCTACTCTTCTTAAGGGAAGAGGTTCGGTAAAATTCCTGGTTGGGGGTAGCTCGTCTACAGGCGTCGGTGTTAGGCCTCAGTAGCGGAAATAGGCCGACGTTAAATAAATGTATAAAAAAAAAAATATATATTCAAGAACATTAATTTTTCTGGCCCTCTAGCGGTTTTGATGACGTAATCAGTATGGCCGCCAAAGTTTTGTGACACGCTCTACATTTCCTTATATAACTCGGGCTTGTATTTTGATATTAACCTATATTATTATCGATTATTAATCAGGAGAAAACACACTTTCCAACGGTATATTTTTTGACATCGTTGTTTAGGTCCATAAAACCATAAATATTTGTAACTATTAAAATGTTTTAATTTTTTTTTTATTTAATTTTTTCGAAACATTCTGCTAAATAATATCTTGCTGTCATATGCAATAATATCCAAATAATTTGGGTAAATTCACTTGTGATTACCGATCACTGTCGGAGCACTGCCCTGCACATACACAAAGTTTCGTACATTATATTTCCCATTTTAACACATTTACAAGATGTGCATCGCCTGAGGCAAGTACAGGAAGTAAGTTGTACACAGTGTTTTCAAGTTACTATCCATACTTGGTTGGCGAAGGTATTGTGTATTGTGCAACGAGCCTGTTGCTCCAAATTCTTGCTTGGAGAGTAGCTCGTTTGATGTGTTGCGTTAAAGCATCTGCTGTAGGAGAAATGTTTTCGACTGCTCGATTCTTTCTTGTAAATAACACTCGTCTGCAGTCATTGATGTTCTGAAAATCTAATGCTTGATCATAAAGTAAAATAGCAAATCGCTGCAATAGATCATGACATTCAACATCAATACCAGAGATGCCATACATAATCAATTTCACGATATGACATCCAAACCTTCCAAGCTGTCTTCTTGCCAATGCTACAAAATGTGGAAACTGTGTTGCAACCAGTTACAGAATGAAAAGCCAACAAATTTCTACAAATTTCCGGTCAGAGTTTGGCACAAATCTCATAAATTGGGATGAATTTCCTCTAGTTCCCACAACCGTACTCAATCCATATTTCATCAATATCTTGTATTTGTGGGAACAGTGATATTGAAATAACCTCTACATCTGAGTCCACGGTCGTATAAGATGCGAGTATGTCCACTTTCTACTGTATGCTTAACATCTAGAAGTAGGCAGCCATCTGCTTATTCGTGGGATTCGAGAGAAATGTTGGATCATCTATAGATGTTGACGTGAGGACTCGGTCATTATAAGTACAGACAACATGTTTTCCTGGATACTCATCTCCTACCATTTTCTTAGTTAGGAACTGGAACAATTGTCTTGTTCTCGTTGACAGGAATTGCTTAAATTTTTTTGAAATTGCAGCTGAGTTTGCGACTTCAATACTAATGTATAATACATCTATATATATTAAAATCGTGTTGGTGCGAGCCCCTTGCGTTTTGCAATTTTGCTGGCGCATATTCTCCGGTTTGCGGCAGAGCCAGAGGTCGGGAGCGGGACGAGCGGAAGCGGGAGGACGAACTACGTCCCAAGTTCATATTGGCGACGAGTGCCTTTCGGGGTTGATATTTTTAATTAGGCTAATAATGTCGGCTATCTCTTTCCCTACACGCTTTTACGACCCTCAAAATGAATTTGCGTCGCTCCTTTTTGATGACGTAGGCGCCCGCTTATTTTGGTAAACGTAAAAAATTTCCGTTTTTGTTTCGTTCCTGGCGGCCTTATAATTCGATTACGCCGGTGGGATTTACGATTTGCTTTCATTGCCATTCATGTACTTTCCATATCGACATCGTACGGCCGTCTGCGAGGTGTTTTTCGCCAGATATGAGCGTTTAAAAATTGCGTGTTTGGTGGTTTTTCACGATTCTGGCAAAATACGCACATTTTCGGTTTTCCTTCAATAACTTCTAAACCGCTGGAAATTTCTTAAAAATAAAAACTCCCAAAGGACAAGATTATTTAATGAGGAATCGTTTCCATTTCTCAGATATCACCTTCGACGAACCGTTTTCGAGCTAGAGCGTTTTGAAGGAAACGACGTCGGGTGGCCAAAATACGTAGCGTTTTCGTTAAAAGCCGAATATCTCGGCAAATAGGCCGTTTTCGGCGAAAATGTTCGTACCTAACGAAAATAAAGCTAAATAAATTATCTACCGCTATGCAGAGTTTCATTTCTCTACTATAAATATTAAGAAAGTTGTGGCCTTTAGAAAATGCTACTTTATAGTAAAACGGAATATTTTGTTGCCGTCAAATAATTCCTTCTGAATCTCATGATGTACGTGAAACATTTTGTAAAGGCGACGCGGTAGCCGGACGATAATAGTCGACGCGTGCCAAGCGGCAGGTCCCCGGTTCCATCCTCACCCACATCAGCTCTTTTTTTTTATCTTAATTGAAAATTCATCTTTATTTCTGTCTTTTAAATTTTTAACCTTATTATGTATATAACAGATAGAATACCCTTATTTATTTTTAGAACTAATGATTAATTTAAGTAGGTTTGAATAAATTTTCCTACACAATAAAATGATAAATTAAAACAACAATAAATAAATCTAAAGCATATTGATTTCGGCTACCACCAGCCAACCTGTATCTATGAGGAACTACCTATTTTAGAACAGGATAATTAGTTTTTGTATGCACATTGTGCAGGTTTATAAAAACGTTAGCTCAGGGAAAAATCAATATAAATAGAATGAATTGTACTTATAAAACAAAAAAAAAAGCTTTTAATTGGTAATTGGTTCCATCCTCACCCACAGCTCCTTTTTTTTGCCGTATATCTAAAATTTTGTCTGTATAATGATTTAAAAAATATTTTCAGTGATATACTGTTTTTTGGGAAGATTAGCTGTGATTGACTGATTTCATATCCATTCTATAGACTGTTCGGCAAACGGCAAATTTACGCAAGGGAGTAGAAAAAAATTTAAATAGATTTTCCTCATCTTTCATTACATTTTATCGATATTTCTTTCATGAATTCGTGCCTCGAACGATTCGGGGAATGTCGTTTCAATATTTTATAACGTATACGAACTTAAAATATATGTTCGGTTAATATTGAAAAATGAAAAACTGAAAAATGAAATGCTGCAAAATGAAATAGGTACTGAAAAATGAAAAACTGAAAAATAAAAAACTGAAAAATGAAATCCTGAAAAATGAAATGCTGAAAAATGAAATACTGAATATTGACTTTGATATTGATTTTAATATTGACTTTGATACTGAATTTGATGTTGATTTTGATATTCTTTCATGTTCATTTCGACATCCTTTCATGTCGATTTTGATATTGATTTTAATTCTGATATTGATAATAATAATGATTAATATTGAGGCGCATTCAGGGACAATTCCTTAGAATTTTGAGGCTAATCCGAGGACCGATCCTAGAATTTTGAACATATCTCCGACTTTCATGCGTCCTCAACTGCGGGGATGCGACCGGAGGGAGCATCCCCGCGTGGCGCCGCAGGCGCCACTATGAGCGCGAAGCGCGAATGCCTCTGCAAGAGCTAGAAATGGCCGTAGGCCATTTCTAGTATAAAATATAATACTGTGTATTACGGCTGCTCCATCAAATATATTAGCTGTTACATTCGGTTGGCTGTGATTAAAGCTAATGCTACATTTTGTTTAAATGCAGTCAACAATATCCGATGTATATCTGGATGTTTTTCTGGAAGGTCCTTTAGAGTGCGTACGAATACTGGCAACCGACGAGAATAGCGGACTGCGTCCAACGCAAATGTCCACGGACATAATTGAGTCAGTTCTATTACTCTTCGGAACCCACATAAGTTATATTGTTGCCATAACGACTCGCTGTGCAACACGACATTGTTTTGGAAAATTCTCGACAACTGTTTGTGATAAAATGGAAGTCATATATACCGCTCGAAAGGTAATTTAGCAGACTGTTTCGAAAAAATCAAAATAAAAAACAAAAATTTTAATAAAGTTTCAAATATTTTTGGTTTTTGTGAACTTAAACAATGCGCGCAATGGAAAGCGCGTTTTCTCCTGATTAATAATCAATAATAAAAATTTGTGTCCCGGGCTTTTTAGACTCATCTACCCACGCTATCTGAATCCAAAGGGGTGCATTGGTTGCCAGATGGGAAATATTTTGGTATAACTTTCAGCTATCTCACCCCACTACTTAGCTATTTACTGACAGTTTATTCAGTCCTTTTTTTAATTTTCCAACAGCAAATTTAACAAGGTGCAAGTAGTCAAATAAATAAAATCTATAGTAACTGACTAAAATTGTTGTTATATCATAAGATTTCATAGATTTTTTATTTTATTGCGTGCTTAGTTATCTAAGGTAGTTGTCTTTTATTCGTCTATACAATCCCAATTACGGTAATCTTCTTAGTCGATATAACAAAATTAAGGGACACAAACGTTTCTACTTAACTGTTTAATTTGTGATTTGAAAGTGCTTGGAACTTTTTGCAGCTCTAAAGTGCTTGCGAGCACTTTTGAGTGTTAGAATATTCTATATATCTGAATATTTGGATGTATTCCAGAAACATCCTGTACAGAAAACTGGCTCATAATCAGGAAACCTAGCTAAAAAACTGTATTTTTCAAAAAACTACTTTTGTTTATATGAGCATATTGAAAGTAACTAAAGTTTAAATTTTACAGAAATTTAATATTTACATTTTAACCTCACCACAATAAAATTGTGAGAGGTTACTAAAATTGGTTCAAAAACGAAAATTGAGGTAACATCAAATTTTTACGTTTTGAGGTCCTAGGAACCTAAAAAAGTGGTTTTTGAAAAATGTCTTTGTGTGTGTATGTGTGTTAGCACGATAGCGCCGAAACTACTGAACGGATTTGAATGAAACTTTGTATGTGCGTTTCTTTAATGCCCCAGAAGATCTTGGTTGAGATCGGATTACGTTTAGTGCCGTTTTGACGCAACAAGTTGTTTATTTTATAATTACTATCAATTTGCAATCAAACCATTGAGAAGCAGTTAAAATTCTGATTTCAACGATATATCACACTTCCACCTTTTCGATTTGGTTTCCGTGAAAAAAATTAAAAACAAAGCAAATATGAAGCATAGATCGCATTTCGCGTGACATGATCGATGCGCGTAGCCGTTACGTCGTGAAACTCGTCACATCACGTGCCAATTCACGTGTGAGGGTTTATTCACTGCTCTAGAAGTAGAGCGGATTACGTTTAGTGCCGTTTTTAAATATATATACAGACAAATCGAAGAATTAAACTAAAAATATTCCTCTAAAAATCTAGTAAAATTACGGAAATGCTAATGTTTCATTTAACAATCAGCCGCGAGCGATCGGATTGCAATGAGCAAATTTTGACGATTGTCATTGTCATCGTTTGTCATCCGATAACGTTGGTGTCATGTCATGTTAATAAGATTTCGGCATATTTGTAACTTTTAGTGACTGCACCAGTGGATTGTCACAAACTTTAAAGGTAGATAATAATATCAATATCATATGCTTTCTGTACCTTCGTTGGTGAATTTATTATAGATTATCACTTCACCAATTTTCAGTTTGTTGCTTAACAAATCTGTAGTATTTAGGATAACTAGACTTTCTTAGTCGTTCAAGTGATGTTAAAGTTGTTAATATCCTAATAGTATATTATTCAACGAGCGATAATGTAGGTAATAACTCGCATAGATGAAATTTGCAGCACGAGCCGCAGGCGAATGTTGTAAATTCATTAAGTTGAGGGTTTTTTTAGTGCCTCAGAATTTTAACAATAAATAAGAAAACAGAACTTGGGATAAAGGAACATCGACAGAACTTTATTCTAATTGTTTTTTTTTGTAAATGATGGATCAGAAATAAATGATCTAAACTTCTATATAAACTATAAATTTTTTACATTTTTCATCTTAAACTTTTATTTTAATTAAAAAGTTTCACTTTGATTAATTAATTAAATAAACTTTGCAAAGTCGGGCTGGATAATAACAATATTTTTATGAAAATATCACAATACAAAGTTTGCTTTGTATCTGAGAAACTTAATCCCCGAACTACAGCAGCCATCTTTTTAATTTAATTCGACTTCCAGGTTGAGTACCGTAATTAAAACCGCACATCTGCTGCTTACTTCCATGCAAAATATTCGTAGGGTATACAGGGTCCGACATATGTATGGAATAATGCAGGCTCTGATGAAGATAATTTCTAGATAAAAGTTTTTCTTGCCATTGTTAATATTGTAAATAATTCTAAACGCGACAGATTTGATAGTATTGTTATGTACACACTCACGCTCTCTTACGGAGAGAGGATTAATCCCTAGTAATAAACAGGGTAATTGGAAGCCTGTCTAATAGTCAACCAGTAAAACAGTATGCGAGTACACAGTATGGCGCTGCCTCATAGAATACGCTGGAAGGAGTAGAAATGTCTTGAGGGACAGACTGTATTGATCGAGAAAAAGCGCCACGTATATATAAGTAGTAGAGCCAACGCGCTGGAGTTATATCAGTACAGTTCTGAGACGAGACAAGTAAACGGATAAAATAAAGAAGTTGTGGACTCCTGTACTGAATGGAACGATGCTAAATTTTTCCAGTGAAGTCAAGTATCTAGAAGTAAACCTGGATCAAAAACTAACCTGGAATTCACATCTGGAAAGAACTCTTACTAAAGCAACAGCGGCAATATGGAGTACAGTAGGCTGTTTGGTATGACTTGGGGTCTAAGTAAAGATCGAAAATGACACATTGGTCTTATCTTTCGGTTGTCAGACCTATGGTGATCTACTCATCATACGTATGGTGGCCAAAAACAGAAGAAAAAATAGCACAGGGAAAGTTGCAGAAATTGCACGCCTTGCCTGCTTAGGGACTACAGGAGTAATGCACTCGTGTCTCACAGCAGCTTTGGAGGTTAGGCTTCCCTTGCACTTGCATGTAAGGAAGGAGGCGGCACTCAGTGCCTTACGACTGCACCAGGCACATAAATTTAAACCAGGCGATCTGGTTGGTCACTTAAGTATTCTGGAGCTAATCTATTTGAAGTCCATGACCAAACACACTGACTCAATGCCAATCAAACACGACTTTGCCTGCCCGACGAGCAAGATAGAGGCACTGCGATTGGAACAAGAGTCACTCATGTGGTATACAGATGGATCTAAGATGGCTGAAGGGGTAGGAGTAGCAGGGCCTAATTGTAGGCTATCCAAAGCCCTCGATAATACCCCAACCATCTTCCAGGCAGAAATTTACGATATAGGTCTGTGTGTCAGGTATGCCTAAATAAAAGCATCCGCACGGCAAAGATCTATATACTATCAAATAGCCAGGCAGCACTAAAGGCTCTAAGGTCCTATACCTTTGAGTCTAAAATTACCTGGGAATGTAGAAAATCCCTGAAGCAACTGGCTAATGACAGCAAATGTACCTTGATGTGGGTTGCTGACAGCCTTGCAAAAAAGGAGCTGAAGCATCATTCATTGGATCCGAACCGTTTTGTGGCCTGGCCAAGGGACACATACCGGAAGAGATCCAAGAATGGGAAAAGGACCAGAAAAAGTTCTACTGGAGGAATACTCCACGCCAAAGACAAGCGAAAAATTTATATCTTATGCGGCAAAGAATGCAACAAGGCTTCTCGAACTTAAAAAGTCCGAATTAAGGCTAAGTACATGCCTTCTAACTGGCCACTGCTCCTTGAGATATCATCTCAAGAACATGGGCAAGGTAGACAACTAATGCAGATATTGCGATACTGCAACTGAAACTGCGGAATACATACTTTGTGAATGCAAGGTGTTAGTCCGTACTAGGCTAAAGTTCCTAGAACAGACGGAATTAGCACCTGAAGACATAGGGAAATTAGCTCCCAGGAAAATCGCAAGCTTTCTAAAAAGTCTTGGAATCCTGGGCAACCACTAGATGTAGGGTAAATCACAAAAGATCTTTCAGGTCGAAGTGAAGTAAGGCTGTTCGAAGTCAAACAACCCCGTAAAACAATCTACACGTTGTGAATTATAGTAGTGAATCTATAGTAGATGAAAGTTGTAACTAGTGTGTTATTATAAGTACCAAGTATTGTAATTTAGTGATTAATGAATCAGTGGTTAGTAAAAATTCTTGTTGCAATTATTGGACCGACGCTTGGAAGTGTTTACTACAGGGTGTGAACACGCAACAGTATGAAACAGAGCTTTGCTCGATTATGTTGAACTTTAATAAAAATGGACATCTAATGATTTTTAACTATCGAAACAATGTTCACATACATAAAATTTTACGTCTTTTGAGTTCCTGGTAATTGGATATGAACCTGATGATGCCTGCTAAATGGGCGAAGTGAATCTGTAGGTAGGTAAGTTGTAAGGTCGCCAGAGTAAAATAGAGGCAATTTTTCTTCCAATTGTTTTTTCTCTTTGTTGCCTTAAACATACGTTTTGCGCACAGAAGTAGTGAACAAATACGATTCTCTAACAGCCTTAGAGAAACATGTCTTCATCTAATAGAATTATTCAACATGCAGTAATAAAAAAAGTTTATATCCGCCAATATAAATGCTTTTAATTAATGAACATAAATAATAATATAATTTCCGCTTAATTTTGTTCAAAAATTTCAATATTATTGTGACAATTGTATGACTATATAGAATCTAAGTTGGGGTCGGAATTATTTCTAAATTCACCTTCATTCAGATTATTGCGGTCAAATGGATCATGGACAGTGATCGGATCTGATGCGATCCCTTAGGGATTTGCTATGTTCCTTTTCATCTGGGGATTTAAGTTCTCTTACATACCAGTGTTTTCTGAATAATACATATTGATCATAGTGCTTTACGGAAGAGACGAAATCGTTGCTGAATAACCTCGAAAGAGTAACGTGGAATGTATTAATAAAATTTAGGCGTTCAGATTCGTAAATACCGGAAAAGATATTGTGAGATATTTTTATAGTAGTTAATTTTATTGGTCTTAGTATTAATGGCATCGTAAATGAATAAAGACGTCGGATAGTAGTCATACACATAAATAATATGCTTCATATATCTTAAGTTTATAAAAGTGTGATCCACATAAAACATTGAAATAAATAATAATATATGCAATGTCCCGAGTCTTTGAAAAATAATGTTGGTAATAATATACTTTATTGTCTAATAAATAATTTTCATTGCTAAATTTATTTAATATAACACAAACGACGAATTCGCTTATGCCTACCTCAACTTTATATATTTTTTCTTCCATATTTACTTGAACTTCTCCACGTATAGTATCATTATATGGTTCATGTAGCTCACTATTATAATGCACTTTTTTACAACTGTTTCTTTAGACATTTTGATTAGGTATATTTACACGTACCAAACTACGTATTCATAAAATACTAAATTAGGAAACAAACAGTTTTGAGAGATATACCCATTAACTGTAGGAGGTTATAAACTTTTTAGAGAAATGACAGAGCAAAATATAAGCTAACTTGAAGTTAGCAGCAAACTAAATGACAATTTTTGTATTCTCAATTCCTATCGGAGGATACAATAATTCGTATGTAATATCAATTCATTTAATTAAAGTTTAATTTCTTCTCATTTATTTTTCATATACAGGGTGGGGCAATAGTGCGTCGGACCTCGATATCTGGAGTTCTAAAATAGCTAGAAATTTTTTAAAAATTGCAAGTAAACTAGATAAAAAAGTTTATAACTGGAAATTATTTTCGAATATACAGATCGAGCCAAGACAATGTTACAGGACCAAGTGCCTTTTTTGTTAATGGAATACTATGTATATCAGTACATTTTTTGAAGCCTCTTTCTAGGATCTATTCATTCCCATATTAGCATTGAATATCTCCCAACCACTTGGATGTAATGAAGTTTTTTGTTGAAATAATGCAATCTGCAGATGGATATTAAAAAAATCACCACAGTCACAATTATGAGTTTTAAGAAAAACTTATGTAAATACCAGTTATGAGACATCTAATTAATGTTTTTGAATTATTTTTATTTCCTAAAAATGTACAGGGTGGCCAAAAATTATGTTTCAATTAAAAACGCTTTAAATTGAATTTTCTCATTTTTTTCTCAAATGAAACACCCTGTATATTTTTCGACGATGTAATGTAGAAATGAAAAACGAACATTTTTTGTATGTACTTCCCTAGGGCTAATTTCAACCAATTTCGTTTTATTGAGTAATAATTGCAAAATGCAAATATAAACTTCAAGAAAAGAGGTTTCTTCAAATAACTCGGTAGAAAAAATTATAATAAATGTTCCGCATGTTGCCCATTTTGATTGATACACATCTCTATGCGCTTTTGAAATGAGGTTCCCACTGTTCCTAAAACTACCGGTATGATAGATGTCAAGGCAGTTATTATTCTTTCCTTCATATTTTGTATTGTTGTTGGTGTGTCTCTATAAATAATTTCCTTCACGTATCGCCGTAAAAAGAAATCCATTTTTGTAAGATCTGGGGATCTAGCAAACCATTTAGTGGGTCCATTTCTTCCAATCCATTGATTAGGGTAGGTATTATTTAAGTGGTCTCTAACTGCATTTATATAATGTGGTGGGGCACCATCTTGCTGAAACCACATCCTATTTCGAATTCTTTCAGGGAGATTTACCAATAATTGTGACAGATAGTTTTCCAAAAAATGACGATAAATAGCTCCAGTCGATGTACCATCAAAGAAATGTGGCCCTATTACGTGTTCTCCAATAATTCTTCCCCAAACGTTTATGGACCGTCTGTGTTGGTTATCAACTTGCATAAAAAAGTTAGGACATTCTGAAGCATAATAATGAAAATTGTGCATGTTAACAAATCCATTTTTATGAAAAGTTGCCTCATCACTTGAATAAAATAGTACTGAAGAAGTTGACATCATGTTGCATTTCACCTCCCAATTACAAGATTGTAGGCGCTTTTGAAAATCGTCATCAGATAATTCCTGGTGCATTTGAATATGATATGTGAGCAACTTATTTGTTTTTAACATTCGACTCAAAGACTGTCTACTTATTCCTACTAATGAGCTCACTTCTCTTTGACTAACATGGGGATTCTCAACCGTTGCCAGCACCACAGAATACTCATTTTTTTTTCGTTCACAACACGTTTCATTCTTTCACTTTTGCTATGTTCGATAAGCTGCTAACATCAGGAACCTTTCTTTCAGGATAACGTTGGTGATAAATTCTATTGGCAGTCGTAGTAGTAGAAATTATTGTGCTGGAGGTTAATTTGACTTACCTGTAATAGTAGCTCCATGAGGCGTCTGGGTACGGGTGGTTAGGCCTATTTTTCCTTTTCCTCCTCGGTCGGCTTCGGCCCCTCGACTGCGACAGGAGTCCGGAGAGCTACTCCACTCCAAACTGGTACCCTACGTACTAGGGTAACCAGCTCGAAACAGAGCACCCACTCAGCCTCCTCCAGCCGTCGTACGGTTTCGTGGCTGACCAGGAAGATAAGGTGCCATCTTCCAGGTTTTTATAAGTGTTTCCACTTGTTCACATTTAGGGAGCGGTTTTGACGCGCCAGCCCCTTACTCTGGGGAGGTCTACTTCATGGCTTCTCAGCCAAAAGTCGATCTGCTCCGGACAAGGGGCATCAACCGCCCACATTACACGGAAGGTGACACCATTTCCGGCCAGTAGTCTCCAGTCTTCGTTCAGCCAGCGCTTCGAGGTTTCGTCCTGCGTCGTTATCAGAAATCAGCCCTGATCCACTAGGCCCGAGTTTCTGAAACGAAGTCCCAGACCATAGGGTTCCCATTCGAGGCCTGTTATAGCCCGGAGCATCTCCGACACAAGATAGTTCTTCATCCGCTCCTCTTTCTCTGGTGTCATAGTCCCGTCCTCTCGGCTGGAAACTATGACCACTTGGTTTTCCCTCCTCGCGGTAGAGCTGTAGCTAGACAGTTGGGGTCCAGCCCCGGAATCCGACACTTTGGCAGAGTCCGTGCTTCCCCTTAGTAATGAGGACACGTTCGTTGTTCTGCCCGTCCGTCCCGAAGAGCTGGTGCTCCCTCTGACCCGCTTCCCCTGTCGCTTTTTGGCCTCCCTTCTTTCCACCCTCTTTGCTTGCCTCACTCTAGGGCCCCTTATTTTAAGAGGTCGGTCACCTCCGGAAGCCTGTTCGCACTCCCGCTTCTGTCGCTCCTTATTGGAACTCTTGCTTGGACCAGGTTAACTCCCAGACTCGCCTGGGGTTTCTGTCTGCTCTAAGGCAGAGATTCGAACTCGGTGGCGCAATACCCGTGTGATTAATCGCTATTGCCAACTCATGCCTTAACAGACGCGGCTATTGGCCAGATTGAGTTCATACTAGCCATAGGACACTGGTTCACCAGTCGACCCAGAGATGGCGCGATTGACTCTCTCAGGAATAAACTAGAAAACAGTTTAACCGTCTCGAATGATAGACTGGAATAGAAGAGAAAACTCTAGAATAAACACCGTAGAGTATATAAGTAGCGGGACCGACGCATCAGGGAGTTCAGTACAGTTCTGAAATGAGTCATGTGATCAGGTAAGAAAAAGACACTAACAAGTTGTGAATTATAGTAGTGAGTCTATAGTAAGTAAAAGTTATAATTAATGTATTATTATAAGTACTAATTATTGTATGTTAAGTGTTAAATAAATTAGTGGTTACTGCTTAGTGACCATTCGTGTTGCAGTTATTGAACCTACGCTTGGGGACGTTTACTACAGAGTATAAACACGTGACAATACCATAGTCTAATTAAAACACTTTCGAAAATTCATAATTGCTCTCGATCATGTACTTTGGTGATCTCTTGGTAATTATACTAGCATAGGCACAAAGTACTTATCATCATGTATGTCTTGCTGGGCTAGTAATTAATTATATAAAAAAGTATACAATGACGATTGTTTGTGTACATTTTTCATAATCATTAGCCAACTTGGCAAAGAAAAGAGTAGGTATATGAAAAGTTTTTCATCTTCCCAGCAATAGTGCCGGCAAGCAAACTTCGATGCTTTAATTATTTCATGCCTGACGTTGCTCTGACAGTTTGGGTAATTAATTGTTCTTTTCCGGCGGTAGAAGATAATAAAAGACGTTTTGTAAGTGAATTTTTATACATTGCTCCAGCAAAAGTAAAAAGCAACAGTTTTTTAAGGTCGTCTCAAGGAAATGTATTGAGTATCGCTCGACCAAACAAAATTAATGTCTTAAAATAATAAACCTCTGTAGTGCTTAGAGCCCAAATTCTATGAAAAGAACAATTACAGTAAAAGGACAATGCATAAAATATAATAGTAGTAATTAGTTAATGAACATAAAGGGTATTTAGTATATCACACAATTTAATATAGTTACATTGTGCTGAAGATGCAGCGAGTTTACAGGAAGAATGGGTTGAAAACAATTATTTGAATTTATCTCGTAATATTCGCTTTAGAAATTATTCAGAAGATTTAAAAATGGAGGTTGGTCTTAATACGACTTCTGTTTTTTATGTTTGTTCACTTATTGCCCTGGATTGGTTTTCTGAATTCCTCAGTTCTGGAGAGAGTTGAAACTCCAAAACACATTATCACTACACTCAAATACACTGCACGACGTGCGTTTCGCCAACCATGAGGAGGCAATTACAACTAATTAAGTAAGCCTCTAACAAAGTATCCTAAATTTATTATCATTATTTATGGTTGAACGAATTTGACTAATTCGGTTATCCCTTGTTATAGTACGTTTCACACACTAACGATATAGTCAAAGTCAAAAGTATTATAATTTGCAAAATAAATCCATCTTCAAGGTCACTCCTCCTCATAGAGTCGTCTGTAAACACTCCGAGGGCATCTCTTGGGCTTACTGTGCACTCGCTGTTCCGAACTACACTGCCCATTTTAATACTCCTGTGCCACTGATGAGGTGATACAGGTCTGAGAATGGGCAAGTTTTGTAAAGTAAATGTTATATCTCAGGCCAATGCTTCACATTCATATATAATATGGTCTACTGTCTCTGGTACCTTGCTACATAATCTGCAGTCAAGGTCGCCATCGAACTTGCCAATTCTGTGCAGGTGCTTCTTAACAGAAAATGTCCCGTCAAGAGACCTGTTACGATTCTCAACTTTAACCTGTTCTTTAAGAGCAGTTCTGCAGTTTGTTTTGGGCATGGTCCTTTAATAAGTGTTTTCCCATGTCGATTACCTGGTGTGTTCCTCCAGTAATGATTGTGTTTATTCCTCACCCAGTCTTTAATTGCATCTCTAGCTGAACCTTTGGTAATGCCCAGCACGGGCTCTGGGCCATAGAATGTATTAGCTGCTCCTTGTCTGGCAAGTTCATCACCTTTTTCCTTGTCGTCTATTCTGGTGTGTCCCAGCACCCAGAGTAGTTTAGCTCTGCTCTGCTCACCTAGAACTTCGAGGTCTTCATGGCAGTCCCACACGAGTCTGGAGGTTGTTGGAGGCTAATTCCTTTAGTGCCGCCTGAATGCTCGATGCGATGGAGATCTGCTGGTTCACATATCGTCGTTTAACATTCTCACGTATGCACTCAAGTATAGCCAGAATTTCAGTTTGAAATACAGTGGCGTGTAGTCCAAGAGAAAGGCTTATACTTGCCCTCGGTTTTACTCCATGTGTTCCTGCTCCAGCTCCTAATTCCATCCTAGACATATCCGTATACCAGGCCAGGCCTTTGCGTAATATCTCAGGAGCTCTTGTTGACCAATTACCCCCTCACTGCAATAGAGACACTGAAGGGCTTGTTAAATGTGATTTTTGGGATCATGTAGTCTGACTTCATGCTTAATAAAGGATCTACTAATGTTGATTATCCTCATACGTCCCGGCTGCCTTGTGTAGAGAGCTAAGTCACGTGAGTTTTGTACCCTGTATACCCCCATTCTTTCCTCTCCCTGAATCACCACGCTGCGTGGGGGGAGGTCCAATAAGGCCTCCATGTCTGCTGTGGGGGTGCTTTTCATAGCACCCGTGATTCCCAAGCAAGCCAGTCTTTGTACCCGGCTTAGCTTGTTAGCTGCAGTTGTTTGAGTGGCTTTGGGCCACTAAATTAAGGCAGCGTATGTAATGGAAGGTCTTATTACACGGGTATAGAGCCAATACACCATACCAGACTTGATCCCCATGTTTTGCAATATAATCATCTACATGTGGCAAATGTGGCTACCGATTTATGTATTACCCTATCTAGATGTCGGTTCCAAATAAGTTTAGGGTATATGATGACTCCTTCAAGGTCACTTAGTCAAAATATAATAAAAAAGTCTTTCAGACACTCAAAATAGTAAAAAACCACAAATTTTCAAAATTCATTCTGAGAAAATTCATACCATATCGATAACAATTAACCTAAATTTATTAATTGAATCATTCAAACATCCAAATTAGCCAATTTATAAAAAAAACTTTGCAAACGATTGCCTTAAAAAATATCGCTCTCATTATCTCGATTCACATCAAAACCACTATCAGAACTCCAAATCAAAATATTTTAATTCACTTCCGAAAACTTTCTATAAACTAATTTCTCTTCAAATCAGCTTCTACTTCAATCTTCCATTTATCCATCAAAACATACTTCATTCAAATCATCATTCCATTCATCAATATTTTCTTCCGAAATGCCGATATCAAAACTTATATCCTATTTATACGTTCCATACGCGGTGTCAGCAACTTGCGGCTATCTTTACTTCAATCCTCAAAACTTACTTTCAGTTAGTTTCAACACCGGTAACGGAATATTCTCAATATGACATTAATATGGATTAAATTACCACTTTCAACATTACTTTACGCGACCAATTCAATTTTAATACTTTATTCAGACACTTATAGCTCATATTTTAAAAACTGATTTACATTCAACTATCATTTATATATCGAAAAATCATATTTCTCATTGTCGTATTTATGATATATTTTTCAGTTCTGAATTCAAATTTTTCAAATCAATTTCCCAATATCAAGCCCCATAGACTGGTCGGAGACATATCCAACTCTATCCAGACTTCGGCGAGCCAAGTTCCCATCATACCGTATAAATAGAGGAGCATGACGAGCTCAAAGCAAGTCAGTTCCGGTGTACCTCAAGTTAGTGCCTGCATTCCGCGAGAAAAGTCTCTAAGCCAAACAGTGTTTAATTCTTTCCCGTTCAACCTTAAATTTCAACCAATCTAGTGGCCGTTCTACTTCCTTAGATAATCCAAGTAAAAATTATTAATTTAATTAAACTGCCGTCGTGCATAAAATCAAACAGTGAATTTTCTCAGATTTTAAAATAACAAATAAATCAAATTAAATAAAATCTTTCTAAAGCGAAATTTCAAGTGTCGTTATGTTAAATAATTTAACTCGTATAATACAATTTTAATTTAAGTGAAATAAAATAATCAACTCTGTTTTTACGATTAATAAATAATTTTTAATTTTCATTTAAACAAAGTGTTTAATTTTAAGAAAAGCATATACAGCATGTAGCTCTTGATCCTGTCATAAAAATAAATTTAAAGTGCTAGTCAGACTCTAAGTAATGAATATAATTGAACTGCAGCTCTGAAACATATACAGGGCGAAGCATTTGACCAGTTTCAACCATTTAAGAACTAACCACCCCAATTTCAAATAAATCAAAATTAAGTACACGAAAGGCCTCCTGAGTCTCAACTTAAACTCTCCATAGCAAACGTTTTTATTTTTACAACCAAAAGAGGCATCTACATGTTCACTTTACGGCCTTAACTTCGCTGAAAATGAGCCTATAAAATTTAAAAAAAAAATTAAAGTTAAAAACCAGCAATTATGATTGCGTAAAATACTTTTTTCTACAACCGAGCGAAAAGTGCAACTTTGCACTTCCAAAAGAAAGCACAAAGTTGCATTTTTCCGAGGAGCCAGTGTTTTTTTACTTTGTCGCTCGGAAACTCTCAGTTACTATGGAAACCATAATAAAGAAACGTCTAGTGTATCTCCGACTTTTGACACAAAAGTAAGGATTGTGGGTATTTGACAGATGTCAACAAATTTATAACCAGCGCATGATTCAGGATTTGATAGTCTAATAATTCGTTGTTAGGGAGTTTTCTACCACTAAAGAGGGTTGAAATTTGCTTTCTTATAAATAATTCAAAGAAATAATATCAATTTTAAATAGGTACATAACTACATTATTACGTTAAATAAAACAAATTATCAACTTCTGTTTGATTTACAACTGCCCACCTTGTTTTTACGTTGTTGGACAGTCATACAAAATTTGGTAGACTGCTTATTTTAATTACAATCAAAGGATTTTTCCTCAACATTCTATGATCTTTTACATGAGTATTTAATTCTCATTTCTCAACTTAATTTTGATAATGTATAAACATGACATGTTTCTTGTCCTCTGTTTTGCATTCGGTTTATTATTTGGCTATTGCTAACAACTTTAATTATAAATCATTATTATCTAGCGATTGCTAACAACTTTATTTAATTATGAATCATTACTATCTAGCGATTGCTAACAGCTCTAATTATGGATTATCATTATCAGGCCATTGCCACAACTCTAATTACTATTAAAATAACACAGCATACTTTTGTATAAGTTCTTGTTATTGCATCAAAACACTCAGTATATCTATAGTATGGCCATTACTATAGCAGCGCAGATTTTCCTATTATAATATTTAGACAATTGTCTCAAATATTTGGATTACTTTTAATTTCATGTTCAACTATTGTTGCATCAATTTATATAAAATAAAATGGGTTTTTTTTACTATTTTTCCCATCAATTATTGTCTTATCCTTTCACCTTTACCTTTTCATCATATAAGTAATAAACTAAATAAATGTTTTAATTTCAAAGCAATATAGAAAACAAACTTCAACTATAGAGATAGTAGAGTGCAATCTTGAGTAATAAAATACTACATAAATAACATATAATTAACCAGGTCTCTCAATTAATAGACAGTGTGTTCAAGTTTACCAGGTATTTCAATTAACAGAGTGATTAATTTTTTAAGGTATACAGTATCAGACAGAAACAAGTAATATTTTTACATTAAACCACATAGTTGGTTAATTTTCCTACAACTTTCACCCCATTTCATGGAGAGACGTAAATTGCCATGGAAACCTATAGAATTCATTCTTGCAACTAGAGACAATTGTGGGCCTGGATTGCTGTCCCAGAACCAGTCGCCTCAACCATAATCAATATAGGATACTGGTATAAATTTGTTTTTTATATAAATAATTTTTTTATTTTTATTTTATCCTGATGATCCTGGTGAGAACATTAAGACAAAGTTGTCAAATTATTGTATTGACATCGGTCCTTGATCAGTGTGCAAAGTTTCAGTTTAGTCTGACGTTTTGAAGTGGGTGAGGAGCATGTTCAATGATCCGTTACAAATAAACATAGAGGTGAAACTAATAAAAGCGTGTTAAAAATCTATAATTTATTAAACACTATAAGCCACCACCTTCCCATTTGAAAAAAGAAGTTTTCGATAAAAAAACGATATGTTTGGAGGCTTCGTAAATAGTTAGTAATATGAAGTTAAATGAAAAATTATGTTTTTCCCATGGACTTTACCTGCCTTGGAACAAATTTTGGTATTCCAAAGCACTCTAGACGAATGTCTTAAAATGCTAAAAAAAACTAAACATCGACTCAAACATTTTCGAACGTCGATATACAAATAATGTCTTGAATCAAAAATATGTAAAAATATACAGGGTGTTCTATTTAATAATCAAAAGTTGCGGTCATTTTCGGGTAAACTGGAAATGGTCTCATGCCGTTTTTATGTCCAAAAATCCATTTTTACGGGCAGTTTATGCGCCCCAAATTTCAAATGGATAACTTTAAAAATAATGAAAATATAAGTGTGAGCCACTAGCCTGTGTCACCCAGTATATACAGAGTGATTGATTCAAAAGCGGACCACAGCTTTAAAAATGTAATTTTTCAAACTATATTAACTGTATTATCTTTGATAATTAAATAAAAAATCTCTAAAAAGAGAGCAGTTATCTTCCTGTAATTCTTACTTCCTTGTATAAGTACTGTGGGTAAGTCTAATTTTATTTTAGACAAATCACAGAAATAATTCTCGATTTTAATTACCACGAAGAAACTTTCCTAATCAAAATACGCGCCAACCGAAAAATTACTCTCTATCTACGAAATAGCGCGAAAAAATATTATATTTTATACTGCGGAAAATGAAATTCAACTTCATTATACGAAAGTTGGGGTAGTATAATCAATCTTACCTTGGACAAATTTAATTAAAGAAAATGCTTAAATTAAATTTCATTTTGTTATCCAGGCTTAATGCAATGAAATTTACTTAGGATAAATATTAATTTCTTGGTACATCTTTTTAACTTGTTTCAGAATGCAAATTTGGAATTCATGAATTTTTAATCTTTAACGTTCCTGAATTGTTATCGGAATCGGCAGCAGGTAGCAGGTAGTTGAAGGTGAAGTATAAAATTTATTGGGTAAAGAAATTATTTCTTATATATTCTACTCCAGCAATTGGGTTGTTGCGTCAGAAAAATCATTCGCACATTTTATTTCACAAAATAGTTTATTGTTCAAAAATAATATCTTTTATTTCTGTGTATATTAAAGTTATCTACTAAATACCAGAAAGAAAATTTTCCAATAGATTTATTTTTGCATAAAATGAAAATATGGAAAAACCGCGAAAATAATTAATTAATGACTAATTAATTAATTAAGATTCATACCCTGCATTCAAAAAGTGTAAGTTCTGCAGTCTGAGTTGCAGCATCGCAGTATCAACACTTATCAGCTATTGCATTGTTCATGTTCTTGAGATGGTATCTCAAGAGGCAGTGGCCTGTTAGAAGTAAATGGCCTTGTAAATATGCCTTAATCTGTTTTTTTCAAGTTCGAGAAGCCTTATGGAATTGTTGGCCGAATAAATTATAAAGAGTGGAAACTCTTGCCTTTGGGCTGGAGTATTTCTCCAATGAACTTTTTCTGTTCATTTTTCCATTTTTGGATCTCCCGAGTTATGTGTCTCATAGATGTCACAAAAGGTTCGGGTCGCTTCAGCTCCTTTTTATGCAAGGCTGTCAGTCAGTCAGCCTTTCTTTTTATTCTCTTATGCTGTGGCACCCACATCAAGGTACCCAGTTGTTATTAGCCAGTTGCTTCAAAGAACCCAGGCAATTTTAGACTCCAAGGTATAGGACCTCTGAACCTTTAATACTGCCTGGCTATCGGAAAGTATATAGATGTTTGGCTCTTCGAATGCCAGGCTTTCCCGAATGCTCAGGTCTATCGCGTAAATTTCTACCTGGAAGATGGTTGATGGTGTTGCCAAGGGCTTTGGATAGCCTACATTTAAGTCCCGTGTTACGCCGACATCTACCCGTTCAACCATCTTAGATCCATCTACCTCACGCAAAAATAGTTGGCGGTGTGGAATATCGCAAGCCATGTAATTGTGTAATTGTTTAATATTAGTACTAATGTCACTATATGTTTCTGTAAACTGAATTGCACAATAAACCATAATATTCTATTATATTCTGTTCTCTTCTCTTCCGTTCCGTTCCTATTTTATTTTACTTTATTCTACTCTATTCTATTTTATTCTACTCTACTCTACACTACTCTACTCTACTCTACTCTGCTCTACTCTACTCTACTCTACTCTACTCTACTCTGCTCTATTCTACTCTACTCTGCGCAGCTCTGCTCCGAATAAAATTGTGGTTGCCTGAAAGTTCATACCCAGTTTATATGATAAAATTTTAATGCCATCCGATACGTATGGGGGACCGTTTTCGCACACGAAATTAAAAAAAGAAGCTGTCAGGCAACCGCTTGAAAATTTGAGGGCTTACTGAGCTGTACCTCCTTTCATTGTCAAAAAATTGCCATCCGTGTTTGCCGAGCAGGTTCCGAGAAATAACCGTTTAAAGTGGTCCAAAAAAAATAATAATAATAATATGTCTTCAAAGAAAGGGCGAAGTTCAGTTTGGTAAGCCTTACGCTAACCATCTGCTCTTACACTTAACCCGTAGATATAAATTATAATTAATCAATTTAACTACAATAGACAGTATAAGTTACAATAAAACAATTATAAATTACAGTTTAACATCAACATTTAAATAGCAGAATATTTACTTACATAAAACAAATTAACAACATTTAAATGCCCGAAAAAACGCTATAAGAAAATTTATTTCCACATAAGATCATATGGCAATAATATAATACTTAGTTATAAGTCAATACTTAGTTATAAGTCTGTGCATCTAACAAAATCCTGCGCAGTTTCCGCTTGAAGGAGGAGTTATTTTTTTCAATTTGCAAATGGGAAGGGAGGTTATTGTAGCTTTTGAAGATACTATAATTGAAGCTTCTTTTAAAAAGTGAGGTTCTATGCTTTGGAGGTGTGATTAGATTTTTATTCCTTATATTTAAATTGTGAACGTTCCTTCGAAATATTATTTTTTTATAGAGGTAAGAGGGTTGTTTGGTAACGATAACATTATTAGATAGGCAGGCCAAATGGAGAGAGAATCTATTAGTCATGTTAAGCCACTTACAGTCCTTTAATTTGTGAGATATGTGCTGGTACTTTCGAATTCCAAAAATGTATCTCAAGCATGAGTTTTGTACTTTCTGTATTTTCTGTAAAGTAATAGTGTCAATGCACGGAGAGAAAACTTGAGAGCAATAATTAAAATTTGACAACAAAAGGGTCTCACATAAAAGAATTTTTAATTTCCTACTTAGATAAGCCCGATGGGGATATAACAACTTTAGCTTTGAATAGGCTTGTTGGAGACACTTAGATATATGATCACGATATCTAAATGTAGCATCCATAAATAGACCTAAATTTCTGGCACTTTTGACTAACGGTATGACAGTGTCATCGATTTTAATTTGCATTTGATCTACTATCATACTACATTTAGTTTTATTACCGAGCAGCAAAACTACAGATTTTGAGGGATTAATATGCAGATGATGTTGGCTAGTTAAGTCAGCTATGGTACTAAGGTCAACATTAATTTTATGAACTGCTTCATGAACCTGAGTAGCAGAAAAACTATGAAGTAACTGAAGGTCATCCGCATACATGTGTACTTTGCAATATTCTATATATTGAGTAAAAACAAACACTAGTGTATAAGGTGAACAGCAAGGGGCCCAAAATTGAGCCTTGTGGTACACCAACAGCAACGGGCAAAGGTATTGATATAACTCCGTCGAGTTTGACTCTCTGTACTCGATGTGTGAGATAGCTTTTTATTAAATTGATAGCTTCTACACCGAAGCCTATGTAGTGCAAGATAGCAAAAATAACTTTGTGGTTTAAGGTGTCAAAGACTTTCGAGAAATCAAGCAAAACTAAGGCTGACAGTAAACCTCTGTCACTTGATTCCAGAATATCATCAGTCACCTGCAATAGAGCTGTTGTGCAGCTATAACCAGGCCTAAAACCTGATTGGATATCCGGGAAGATATTATTAGTGGTAATGAATTCTCTTAGCTGCATGTTCAAGATTTATTCAAATAATTTTGACAACGTCGGTAATATACTAATTGGTCTTAGATGTTTGAATTCGGAAGGATCGCTTATTTTTGGAAGGGGTATAATTAAGGCTTGTTTCCATTTATCAGGAAAATATTGTTCTAATATACAACTGTTTATAATGTGAGTTAAATATTTAGTTATATATGGATAGCACAATTTGATTATGTGGATATTTATTTGGTCATACCCAGCGACCGATGATTTAATTTCGTTTAAAGTTTTAATTATAATGTCATCGTTAATCAACCGGAAGCAAAAAAGTTGTTCCAATGCGCTCATTTGATTGTCTTGGTAAAAACGTACAATATTTTCATCACTTATGTTACTAGTAGGTATACAGTTAATGTAGTAATTATTAACTAAATCTACATTATTCAGTTCAGGGGGAATATTACTATTTTTCTGAGGTTTAATATTTAGATGTTTTAATTCTTTCCAGATTTGTCTGCTATCGCTTATAGCTAATTTATGTTGAAAATAAACCTTTTTTTCATTCTGTATAGCTACATTAAGTTAATTCTTTATTGATTTGTAATAATTCCAATCTCTGATTTCTTTCGTTTTTTTACGTTTAGTTTTTGCTTTATCTCTCAAGGACATTAAGTATCTTATATTTTCAGTAAGCCAAGGTGCTGGAGGTTTCGATATTCTGACAGTTTTAAGCGGACAGTGCTGATTAAGTAGGTTTAATATAGTATCGTTTAAAATATTCAACTTACTGTCAATACTCTGTGTGTAGAAAATACTATCAATAGGTGATACCCGCAGGTCCGAAAGAAAATTTTCCTTATCGAATTTACTGTAATCCCTGTATGTGTGTAGAAATTGCTTAGCTTTATTTACCTTTAGTGAAATCGAGCATTCTGTTAAGTCGTGATCTGAAAACCCCACATCCACTACCCTCACATCTGAGACTAGGTCGTTATTTGAAACAATAATATGATCTATGAGTGTGCTAGATGTGAGAGTAATTCGAGTTGGTTGATTAATAATCGGAGTTAAGCCTAGTGTGTCCAAGAAGTTGTTATATAAAATTGTGCTTGGGTTGTCATTTTTGAGTAAATCAATGTTTATATCCCCCATGACGTATATATTATCAGATATTGCCATACATGTACTAATAGTATTTTCTATTTTGTCAATAAAAAAGTTTATATTTTGTTGTGGTGGACGGTACGCTACACAAAATAAATATTTAGAATTATTCACATTTATCAAAATACAAATCTGTTCAATTTCATTAGACATGTCTACAACTGTATATTTCAAAGAATTTTTAACGTAAAAGCCGATGCCTCCACCTCTCCCTTCCCTGTCTTTTCTTATAAATGTATATCCTTCTACCGATACTGACTCAGAGGGCACATTATAAAGCCATGTTTCAGATACACCATTTTTCGAAATTTTTAAAGAAAATTATGTTAAATACAGTTAAAATCGTTTTTTTTTTAATGAGTGGAGGTACAGATTAGTAAGCTCTGAAATTTTCAAGCGGTTTCCTGACAATTTTTTTTTAAATTCTTTTTTTAACCCCTATTCCAATTTCCGCCCCTGTCCATTTCGGGTCCACAGCAAGGTTCCGAGTCAATTCAGGACCCCAAAACCAAGAGCCATCCGGTTGCCTCTCGAGGGCTACGTCTATGCGTCATTGCTTTGAATATATTACATTTCCTGCCCTTTAAATAAATAAATATATACTTATATCTGTCCAGGAAGATATATTTTTAAATACACAATACTCTAGAAAATATTTATAAAGTATTTTATGAATTGTAACTTTTATTGATAATGTATACTTATAGCAAAATTTTGTTAGAACGTTAGACAGTCTTTCAGGTAGGCTAAAAATAACCGAGTTCGATAAAAATATCGTTAGGCCTTAGCAGGTCATCAGGAGATTAGGTCATCAGATAAAGATACCCCATTAGAAGTGCAATATGGTCCATGCCCTGGCTCCGAGCAAAACTCTCAGATGGGATTTTATATAGCTTCTTTATAATATGTATAAAGTTTATTGTCAGTTTGATATTAAATTAGTATATCATTTATAGAACTAGCCAATATCTTTTCATTTTATCGTTGAATATGAAGTACTCATTTTATTGTCGTTGACAAATTATACCAAAATTATAATTATTTTAATTCAGCTCATACAGATTTCATTGATACAGTGTATTCAAAGGTATAGTATAACTTTATCTACAAGAGTTGTTCAGTTTAAAATCATAATCATATATATCTCCGTCAGTGATTCTATTTATTTATCTATATTATTATATATATATATATATATATATATATATATATATATATATATATATATATATATATATATACAGGCTGTCCATTTTATCAGGACCTTCGAGAATATCTCACTTAATATTGGTCGTACAAAAAAAAAATTATTTTTATGAAAATTGTGCCGATTTATATAACCTACAAAATGGTTTAAAGACATTTGAAATCCATGGCCTACTTTAAAAGTTATGGCGGAAAATATCGAAAATGCGGAAAATTTCTAGGCCAAATATCTCCGTTATTTGAAGAGATACGAGAAAAATCCTAAGCCGAAAATTTTTTGCAAAACAGAGTGTTTCAACGAGGTTTTATCTAATTTTTTTCAAAACTGCTGTATTTTGAGATTTACTCTTCAGGCTGTTAAAAACATTATTTTGAAACGGGCGGGAAATGGATATGGAAATGGAATTAAATAGAGTATTTTCCTCCCTTTTCAACGATATATCACATGCCATATTTATTCATTGGTACTACTTTTGTAATTATAAAAACATTTTTTTAAAACTAATAATTTTTTTTTAACACGCATTAAACTATATATATACAATATCAGCAGCATTGGCCAATGGTTGTAAAATAGAGCATTATAAATTACAGCAGCGTTAAGATCAGATCTCTCACATTTAGTTATTCATTTCCTGTTAAAATTGAACTAATTTTAGGCCCTTCTGATTATAAACCGTTATTGAGATATGAAATATATTTTAATATAGACATATATAAAAGGAGCTTTAATTAGGGCGGAAGATAATTAATTTTGGCTCCAATCAATGGCCGCGGCTGGCCTGATGAAATGACCATTCAGTAGATTTAGTGGTTGTCCAGATGAAGTGAAGTGAAGCAGTCAATAAAGGGTAATAGGTAAACGTTTGAAGCACTCAGCATACAAGAGCAGCCAGTAAATTGAAAGTAGAATTATTTCAGATACACCTTTTTTGAATAGGATCACTGGGTGGAATGCAGATTACGCTACAAAAGTATTTAATCAGGTTTGGTGTTATCTGTACACGTAAAATTCAAAGCAAAGTTTTAAACAACTGTGTGACCCACCCTTTCGCTTTAAAATATAATCTGCTTTTCTCTTTCGAACTCGAAATTAAAATGGCTCTATCGAAAATGGTATTAAGCATCCTTTGTTTTAGTTTCCGTGATGATTGACAGTTTAAGTATAGTGAAATTTACTGAAATAATGTTTATAGATAATTTGTTCTGGGTTTTGTTCACAGTTATCATTGGTTGGTACAGATGGACAGGTTCCAATAGCTTGCTTGTAACACTGCAAAAATTTTAAAAAGTTGACAATCTGTTGCCACATTAAAAAATACGAGGACGGTTTTGAAATTATCTATAATGCAATAATAATAATAGCTTTTATTGCTCAACATTAACCTAGTTACAGGGTAAAAATACAAAAAGGAACATACTAAGTAGAAAATACAGAATATAAAAAGAGAAAAATTTTAATTAACATTGACACATGCATTTGTTTATAATAGTTCTAATACATTATGCTTACAAATTATACCTTATAAACAATTCATCATCCAAGTAATGCACTGCTATCTGTATAAGTTCCTTCAAACTACAAAAATGAATATCACATGAGTGATGCTACCAGCACTACGGTAGTCGAGGCTGATGTCTGCCTGAGGGGCACTGACTTGGAGTAGGCAACAAAAAGGGGAAAAATAAAAAACACTACAACACGTATGTGCCCCAAAATAGAGCGTGCGGCTAGCTCTGAAGGACCTCAAGCTCTATGTACGACCAGGGTTACTGCCTAGAGCAAATACAAAAAGAATGTCCAATATATCAAAGTCTACCCATAGAGCGGGTATTACAAGATATATATTATTTACTTTGGTGCTTATACTTTTCCATCCACACAGGGGAACCGATACAGGAGTGCAGATTATTAACTATTGTTAAAATTGAGATAAAATGAAATAACGTGTAAAGGCATCAAATTTACCACCAAGTGGTAATAAAATGTGCCAATATATACTTCTAACTTTCCTAGGTGTACCTACAGGTGGGTTACAGGTTATGTTTAAAAAAGGATATTTATTTTATGACGTAAAAGTTTGAAACCAACATTTAAAGTTAAGTTAGATCAACAAAGTTATAATAAATAGCCGAAGGCTTATCTGCTTGCGTTCCAGGAGTTGCGATCCACAGGTTTCCCCATTGAAGTAGTTTATACCTATAAAGAATTCCATCGGGAACCGGATCTTCAGTTTTTGGCCCAAAAGAAGAACCCTAACGTAGAGGAAAAGACATTTTGTAGATAATGCCTAACATTGTTCATGCTACAGGGAGCAACTAGGTTTGTTCCATTGAGACTTCTGGAGTTTTGAGCTTCGTAAACATGCAAATAACCAGAGACACAGACTCACAAAACGGATAGTAGACGCCAGGACATACGTTTTAAAACCTAATATTAAAACCAATTTACATGGAACAGCAGTGAGCAATTTCAAGTGCCTAAAAGAAGATAATTGTAGCGTTAGGACTGATTAATGAAGGTGTAGTGGTGGGCATTCCCCTTATCTAGACCATAAAATTCGACGAAGGTAAGTTATTCTCCATGTATAAACATCAAATTTACCAACAGCAACACGCACTGGTGGAGAATAACTAAAGACTATGTACATAAATCCCTTGCGGATGATCAAAAAGATCGAAGATTAAAGTATAGCCAAAATGATTCCAGGCACTCTTGCCGGTGGCCAGCCGAGAAAAGAAAAATAGGAGCCGCACCCGAGAGAAAAACGTTCTCCAAAAAAACAAATCGTTTCCGCTGACGCCATAATCACATCAAAAACCGCATATGACAGAACAAAGTACAGAACCACATGCTCTCATAGCCATGCAGCATTGATTTTCTTGCAACTTGAAATAATAACTATACCATTGCTCGACAATCCGACAGGTCTTTAACAATATCTCCGGTGTCAATGAAACAATTTCAGATATAAGTAAATAAATTCAAAAGGATGGCTGATGAAACAATTATTGTGGAACACAGAAATTCAGCCACGACCCTGGATAGCCACAGATACTACAGAATCTCACTCTGAGTGTTAGTAAGGTGAACAGAAGCTGAAAAGACCCTAAGTGGACTAGGCAAAACAATTCAATTTATAAATTACAAGATTATAATGACACAACCCCGAAACTACTCGGCACGAAATAAACCTATAACAATGACACAGCTTATTGAATTTGCTACACTAAATAGTAGATTTAAGTAACATGTTTGCTCTAGTTGTGTTGCAATAAAATATTACAATATGCCTATTAGGTAATCTTAACAGGGAAAAATTTAATTAACCTAACAGCTCAGGTGAATAAATTTGCTTCTTTTCAGGTCTACACTAACTAAATTGAATTTATTAACATGATGGATTTAAGGCACACCTACAACAGGGTAAACCCCATTAACTTTATATGATATAAAATTTTCGTTGCACCCGCTCGACTATTATCTTATAACTGCTATAATAGGGATGTGAAATTATAGAGCCATACTCAAGTTGCGACCGGACATAGGAAAAGTTAAAATTTTTAATGCGTCAATTTTAGCAAACGATTTACAGTTTCCGACCATGAAACGAAGTTTGTAATAAAAAAATGACGTAGTCTTTAGAAGTATCAAAACGAACAAGAACTGAATTAACAATTGAATAATCATGGCGGTACATTGATTTTTCTGTTAAAAGAGATAATCTTGCTTTAAACGTATTTAAATACAATTTATTAGCACTACATTAAACTTCTAAAGATTACAAGGCAACGCAATTCTCAGTACAGTCAATGTCAGTAAACAGTTTTAAGTCATCGGCAAAGAAGAGTTTATGGCACATAAGAATTTCACTTAAATCGTTGATAAAAAGGTGAAATAATAACGGTCCAAGATTCGACCCTCGCGGTACTCCAAATGTTGCTATGTATGTGGAAGAGTTATAGCCGTCATGAAATTTTATATATTTTTTTTCTTTACTTCCACGTCCAGTGGAATTATATTAACGCAAAAAATTTTGATTTTTTTTTTGTTGAAATAGGCAATGTCATGAAACGTCGAGATTTTAAATTTAAGCAAAAAAAATTCCTGTCTGTCTGTCGGTCTGTCTGTAACTTTTTTGTACGCACGTTTACTCTGGAACCGTTTATCACATTGACTTGAAATTTTTTAAACTTATGTATTGTAACGAAATCTGAAACTAGATTATATTTTGATCTAATTCCATTGAAGGGCTCGGGGGTAAATGGGGTAAATAGGCAAATCAAGCAAGTAAGAGTCCATAAAATTGCAATTTAGGGCATGTAGAAAAGTTAAGGTCTCAAAATTTTTTTTTGGCATCAGCTACCCCTCACCACTATCACCCCCAATACCACCCCCACACTATTATGAAAGGGCTCAAAAAAAATTAAAACATTATTTAGTGTATATACAAAAACGAAATTAAAATAAAATTAATTTTGGCATTAGCCACCCCCCTCTACCACCTCCATAGCCACCCCCCACCCTATTATTAAAGGCAGTAAAATATTACATTGGGATTTAGTATGCATAAGATTTGGATACAAAAATCTGGATGTGGAAGTAGTGATTTCTTGGGTAAGAGTTTAATTATCGCAATTTTGAAGTTAGATGGACACACTCCGGATTGAAAAATTTTATTTATGAAATTGGCTAATACTGGTGTTATATTAATTGCCTCTTTTAACATTTCTGATGTCATACCGTCAATTCCAGGGCCTTGTTATTTTCAATTTTTTTTTTATGTATATGTTCTTGTATATGACTGATGGTCGAGAGGTGGGCACACTTGCCTCTCACCCAAAAGTTCCGGGTTCGATCCCTGGTCGTGGCAGTGGAAAATACTGTGAGAGGGATTTTTCCACTATACACGGATATTGGGTGTGTGCCCCTTGTCTCTAAATGTGTTGCCCCCTCCCACACAAGGCTCTTCTAGAGCCTTCCAGGATAAAGGGGTCGTCATTACCTGTAGTGTATTTATTATTTATTATTATTTATTATTTATTGTATTTCATTATCGTTTACTGGTGTAAGAAAAAGATAATTATTGGTGGTTGAAATGATCTGAAAATTAGTTTTTTATAATAATTTTTAGAAATATTTAGAACTCGAAGTGCAGTGAGCTTGAAATAGTGAGGTACGAGTTGTTTTCTCATTTGATTTCTATTTCAATAATTGACATTTATTTATTAATATAGCAAACGCATTCGGGTAACACAAAATATATATGTTAAAGTTTAAAAGTATATGTTGCATTAAACGCATTTTATGTTTAGAACTTTTAAAGTTGTTGTTGCCGACTTGGAGTTGTTTTACAAATTATATTAATAAAACAAAAACTTTAGAACAAACAAAAGTATTAAATTTTATGAAATCCTTAAGATTCTGTGCAAAAAATCGTAGAGACATAAATATTCGCAGTAACTTTCTCAATTCTTGTCCTTAAATTTACACGCCATCTGTAACGTTATTACGCAAAATACGAACCGGGAAGAAATATGTCTCTTTCGCGAAATCTTGGTTAAAAGGAAAGTTAAGCGTGATATCGTTTAAATATTGCACACAAGGGCAAATATCTGATGGGATCATTCATGCATTCTCGTCACGTTTCATATGGAATTACCTGATATAGAGACCCTGCCAGGGCGATAATAACGAAGTCACACGTGTTGCGGTTTTCATTATAGTGTTAAATATGATATTTGTTTTAGGTGCACACTTGAGGTTCGCATTGTAGAGCGCGCGTGTTGTAAGTTTTTCCTTTAAAATATCAAGGAAAAAGAAACGCCCGCGAGCATTAGAGAAATGAGATGGTCCCCAGGAAAATATATTTATGATATAGCAAAAATATATTTCTTGCAACACCGGTAACGTAATTTACGCACGTTGCAACGACATAATCCGATAGCGGATTATGTCCAGCGCTAACAAGACACAAATATTATGAAGTAGATTCTTCCGGGTCTTGTCGTGGTCGTCGAACTTGACTTGAGGTTTCGCTGATCATCCTGTCAGCTTCTTAAGAACGATTCTAAAGACGGAATCTGTTGTGTTACACTCCTCGTTATATACCTAGGCACCGCTTCGCTGATCATTGGTCGCGCTTGGTTCGCTTCGCTGCTCATTGTTCGTGTTTGGTTGACCGTGACTTACTATGGTGCTGGTACTTGGCAATACCAGTCTCCACGTGTTACTAAGTCGATATCCATCCTCTCTGTTAAAGTTGTTCACGTTTTTCATATTTTCCAGTGAATCCCTAATGATTCGCGGATAATAGCGCGTATTCCTGTCTAATATATTGACGTTCTCGTAGTCGATTTTATGGTTCTCGTTATTATGGACATGTTCTGCTATCACCGACCTATCCGTGTATCCAAATGTGGTATTTCTCTGGTGTTCTTTGATTCTGCACTGGATACTCCGTCCTGTTTGTCCGATGTAGCTCTTACCACATGTGCACTTCAACTGGTAAACACTTTTTGACAACAGTTTGGGGACAGGGTCTTTGACTGAGGGAAGCATCTGCTGTATTTTCTTCACTGTTCGAAACCGTACACCTACTTTCTTTTTGAATAAAATCTTCTTCAGCCTATCTGTGACTCCCGCGACATAGGGTAAGCATGCATACGTTGTTGGTTGTTGCTGTTCTTCTTCTGTAGTTCTCCTCTGATTATTTACTACTCGTTGTATATTGCTTTGACTGTATCCATTCTTCTCTAAAGCTTGTTGAGCATTCTGTAGTTCCTCGGGTTTGGTCTCGTCGTCGCATATTGTGTTGGCTCTGTGGACCAAGGTTTTAATTAACGCTCTCTTCAGTGCAGAATCAAAGAACACCAGAGAAATACCAGACTTGGATACACGGATAGGTCGGCGATAGCAGAACATGTCCATAATAACGAGAACCATAAAATCGACTACGAGGACGTCAATATATTAGACAGGAATACGCGCTATTATCCGCGAATCATTAGGGAATCACTGGAAATTATGAAAAACGTGAACAACTTTAACAGAGAGGATGGATATCGATTTAGTAACACGTGGAGACTGGTATTGCCAAGTACCAGCACCGTAGTAAGTCACGGTCAACAAAACACGAAGAATGAGCAGCTAAGTGAACCAAGCGCGACCAATGACCAGCGAAGCGAAGCGGCGCCTAGGTATATAACGAGGAGTGTAACACAACAGATTCAGTCTTTAGAATCCTTCTGAAGAAGCTGACAGGATGGTCAGCGAAAGGTCAAGTCAAGTTCGACGACCACGGCAAGACCCGGAAGAATCTACTTCATTAGACAACGGCCGTGAAAACCTGCATTCTACTAAAAATATTATGTTTTAAATTTCTGCCCTCTAGAAGCACTTTGAACTAAGATCTTAATATATGTTTGAATTTAGCAATAAAATTAGATGTAGCTATATCTACATCCGTTTTGTCACATATATCGCCTGATGTTTCTTTTTCTAACAGTCTTGTAAGTTTAACCTGATCTATTTTTTGATATTCATAAGACTGAGTTTTAAAACGTTCGTTAGATTTTATCTTATTTTGAGTTAAAGTTAAAATAGTTGCATAATAATCGGTTATGCTGCACTGTATATACTAGGTAAATTTGCGAAATATCTCTTTAAAAAATGTGGTCCAAACAAGAATGATATTTCTGTGACTCGAGTCGGTTTATTTATTTATTTGAGGATAATAACCACGTGCACAGAGTGTGCTAAGATATTTTTGAACTACATTATTATTTTTATCACTTATATCTAAATTATTACCTCCTATTAAAAAGTCTAAATCAAATTTTTTCTTTACTGATATCACTCTGATCAGATCTTCGACAAAGCTATACGAATCTGTCGAAGGGGGTCGATACATTGATATAATTTTATACAGGGTTACTGGTAATTCGATACATTCCTTTGGAGATGTGATGGGGCATGAGCTAAGGAGAAAATCTAGCCCTAACATACATTATGCAAAACTCAATAGTTTTTGAAATATTTCAATTTCTTTGTTTTTCTCAAAAAAGTAGATCTTAATTTCTTAAAAGTTAATTTCCGAAAAATCTACTTGACATTTTTAAATATTTTTTTTACTGGATTACTTGTCCAATATTATAGATATCCGTTTGGAATGAAAAATATCCGGAAACATTTCGATCATGTGAACATTTAAAATAAAAACTTGTAAAATTTTTTTTTTAAAATCAGTTATGAAATTTACCTATTAGGTTTTTTCAAAAAAATATTAATGTAGCACGCGTACAAATTATTATAAAAACTTCCTTATTTCAATAGCTATCTAACTAGGTAGAAATGTTTAATGTACCCTTGATAGTTCTAATAAAAAAATTAGTAAAGATAATGCTGGTGGCGGAATTTATTAAACGACTAATCGTTCATTTTCATTTAAGTCAGTCAGTCCTTGACTTTGACGTTTGTGCATATATGTCATTAACTGACATTCTTATCTCCGTGTTCCTTAAGTTTGTTGGTCTTGTTAAATTAGTTATCGAAGATTTTGATTTTGCTCGTAGTTGTTGTTATTGTATTTTCTGTGCCATGGCCGCGTATGCCAACGCAGAATACGCTGATATCTTGTTTGTCTATGGATACTGTGGCGGCAACGCTGCTGAAGCTCGCCGAGAATATGGTCTTTGGTACCCTAACCGCCGCTTACCAAATGCACGTGTATTCAGTACGGCATATCGAAATACCGCTGAAACTGGCTCCGTGAAATGTAGAAGAATTGACGCTGGTGCTCCTCCCGTTTATGAACCAGATGATGAGGAAGAAATATTGAGGTATTTTGAGGAAGATCCAACTATTTCAACTAATAAAGTAGCAAGACTAACCGGAGCGTCACAATGGAAAGTTTGGTCTACGATACGTAGAGCTGGATGTCATCCTTACCACTATACCCCTGTCCAAGGCTTGGGGGAAGGTGATCCTGGAAGGAGAGTGGAATTCTGCCGCTTTATGTTAAATTCAGATGCAGAAAGTGCAAATTTTTTAACAAGTATTTTATGGACGGACGAGTCGAAATTTAATCGCGAGTGTGTAAAAAAATTCCACAACCTACATTATTGGGCAGAGGAAAATCCCAAGTTAACACGTGAAACTAGTTTCCAAATGAAGTTTTCTATTAATGTGTGGATGGGAGTCATTGGCCACTATTTAATAGGGCCACACTTTCTTCCTCAAAATTTAAACGGGGAAATCTATGAAAATTTTTTAAGAAATGATCTGCCGGTGATTTTAGAAGATGTTCCTCTCGCCGTCAGACAGCGAATGATGTTTCAGAATGACGGTTGTCCAGCACATTATCGGCTGACAGTACGACAGTTACTTGATCAACGTTTCCCTAACCGTTGGATTGGAAGAGCGGGCCCAATACCTTGGCCAGCACGAAGCCCTGACTTAACACGTATGGGGTCATATGAAGGAAATGGTCTATGCCACACCAGTCAATAGTATAGAAAACCTTAGACAAAGGATAGTCGATGCTGCCCAACACATAAGGCATAATCTGACAACCAGAGTAACAAGGACGGAAATAAGAAGACGCTGCCGTGTCTGTATACGGAATAGGGGCTCCCATTTTGAGCAAGACATATAAAAAATAAAGTACAACTTTGAAATTAAGGAAGAATTAAACTCTACTTTTAAAATGTTTTTTACTGTTTATCTAAAAATAAAATTCGTACTACTTGTGTTATTTTTACTAGTATTTTCTTAGAACTATTAAGAGTACATTGAACATTTGTATCTTGTTAGATAGCTATTGAAATAAGGCAGTTTTTATAATAATTTATACTCGTGTTACGTTAATATTTTTTTGAAAAAACCTAATAGGTAAATTTCATAGCTGATTTAAAAAAAAATTTTTTAAAGTTTTTATTTCAGATGTTCACATGATCGAAATGTTTCCAGATATTTCTCATTCCAAACGAACATCTATAATATTGGACAAGTAATCCAGTAAAAAAAAAATTTTAAATGTCAAATAGATTTTTCGAAAATTAACTTTTAGGACATTAAGATCTACTTTTTGAGAAAAACAAAAAAAATTAAATATCTCAAAAACTATTGAGTTTTGCATAATATATGTTAATGCTAAATTTACTTCTTAGATCATGCCCCATCACATCTCCAAAGAATGTATCGAATTACCAGTAACCCTGTATTAGATTTTTCCTCCAAAATGAATTATTACTCACGTGGGATTAATCTACCTCCAGATATTTAATTGCTCATAATATTTATTTTGCTTTATAAAGAAGTTCAGAAAAGTTGAGCTGAATTCAAATCAGAAACTTTAATGCATTATTTAATCAAATAAATTTTCAGTTTACTTAAATGTACGCTTGGATATCATGGAAGTCTAAAACAAACATTACATCATATTAGCCATGCTAAACTTTGTTTGCGTAATCGATAGGCACGGCACATAACTCTGTGAGCGAACTTTGCACTGCGTTAAAATAAATAGTTGTCAATATCGAAAGTAATAAAAACGAACATAACCAGTAAACACGTATCCGATAATATTAAAGAAGGTTAAGACTTCCCTTAAGGGTATTAGTAGAAAAGCAGCATCCTTATCAGGTTGTATCACTTTTAGTGGGGAACATAAAGGAATCAGCAAGTTCCAAGTAAAACTAGGAAAAGTTAAAGCCTGGTCGGGTGTCGCAAGGGGATCATCAACGTGCTTCTGTACACAGAAGAACCGTACGGCTTAAGTAAAAAACTTCGGATTTTATCACCAGGAAGCACAGGGGGAACGCATAACTTTGTCATAATTTCATATTTTAGATTTGCCTCTGGAGGAATATTGTATAGAAATTCGTAAATGTCACGATCGGCCATTTTTCAATTTTATTTTAAAATTCATCCTTATATAAGATTGCAGTTAGTGACCCTCTATAAATAAAAAAAATTAAGAAAAATACGGAAAGAATAAAAAAGTATAATGAAAATATCAATTTAGATTTAGGGAAAACATGTCAACGGAACTTAAAAAAATTGATTCGAGTTAATTTGTATTACCAGCGGACGGAAGGTATTGATGTCACTTCGAGAAAACACATCACGGCTACATGACCATGAAGTTGAATTGGTCTGAGGTCATGCTAACAACGAGTATCTCATGGTGTACGGTACAGGAATATATGAAGAGAAAGATCTTTTAAAAACATCATGTGTAGAAAAGAAATAAATTACCCTGCACACTTTAATTCCATTTGGCACAAAAGTTGTAGATATTATGTAATTATATTGCCCTGCTATACAGGTGCATTCCAATGAAAACAACCAATCCTAATGTACTGAAAAGTAAAATAAAAAAATGCCAGTCAGTACAATTTCAACAGTATGACAAAACATTAAAAGAACTAATCATGCAAACTAAAATCAACTATTATAAAAATCATTTAGATCCCGCTAACAATAACCCTAAAGAATTATGGAACTATATAAACGAAATGACTAATATAAACAGAAATAAAAATAAAATGGGAATAAAAACAATCAAATCCCGTCAAGACACTATTCTAACCAGTGGAAATAGCAAATGAACTTAAAGCATACTACAACCAAATAGGGGAAAATTTGATAAACAAATTACCAAAAAAATCGAACACTACAAAAACACGAAAAATAATTAGAAATTCAATGTTTTTTAAAAACACAAATGATAGTGAAATAAAAGAGGCGATTAGTAAATTGCATAATAAAAAAATCCCAGGTCTTGATGAAATCACACCTGAAATAATAAAAAAAATAGCTGACAACATAACAGAACCGTTAACATACATAATAAGTACATCCTTTGCACAAAAAATCCCTCAGGCATTCAAAGTAGCTGTTGATATGCTCCAATTTGCTTCAATTATAACAGCTGTTTCCTTTTGTCAAACTTTCGCCAGTTCGCTGCTGCTTCGGCTCCTGTTTCGGCGGTTGCGGTTTCCGTTTCAGCTCCGGTCGCGAACTTAATTCATTCAGTACTGGCGCAACCATCTTGTGTGTTTCTTTTAGCATAGCCATCAATTTGATCTTATCGGAGCGGATTTTCTCTTTTCTTGCAGAGTTTCCTTCCCCGGGTTTCCATTTTCGACAGTCTCGCATCATATGCCCTGATTTGCTGCAGTGGTAATACCGGATACCTCCACTAGGCTCTATACCTACTTATAAGTTTTCCTGTTTTCCTGGAAAACTTGTCTTGGCCATTAATTGAGTAAACATCCTATGTATGTCATTTAGTTTGGTGTCCAAATTCGTTTCCTCTGATTGGGCTTTTCCAGGATCACCTTCCTCCAAGCCTTGGACAGGGGTATAGTGGTAAGGATGACATCCAACTCTACGTATCGTAGACCAAACTTTCCATTGTGACGCTCCGGTTAGTCTTGCGACTTTATTAATTGAAATAGTTGGGTCTTCCTCAAAATACCTCAATATTTCTTCCTCATCATCTGATTCATAAACGGGAGGAGCACCAGCGTCACTTCTTCTACATTTCACGGAGCCAGTTTCAGCGATATTTCGATATGCCGTACTGAATACACGTGCATTTGGTAAGCGGCGGTTAGGGTACCAAAGACCATATTCTCGGCGAGCTTCAGTAGCGTTGCCGCCACAGTATCCATAGACAAACAAGATATCAGCGTATTCTGCGTTGGCATACGCGGCCATGGCACAGAAAATACAATAACAACAACTAATAACAACAACTACGAGCAAAATCAAAATCTTCTATAACTAATTTAACAAGACCAACAAACTTAAGGGACACGGAGATAAGAATGTCAGATAATGACATATATGCACAAACGTCAAAGTCAAGGACTGACTGACTTAAATGAAAATTAACGATTAGTCGTTTAATAAATTCCGCCACCAGCATTATCTTTACTAATTTTTATTAGAACTATCAAGGGTACATTAAACATTTCTACCTAGTTAGATAGCTATTGAAATAAGGAAGTTTTTATAATAATTTGTACGCGTGCTACATTAATATTTTTTTGAAAAAACCTAATAGGTAAATTTCATAACTGATTTAAAAGAAAAATTTTACAAGTTTTTATTTTAAATGTTCACATGATCGAAATGTTTCTGGATATTTTTCATTCCAAACGGATATCTATAATATTGGACAAGTAATCCAGTAAAAAAATTTTAAAATGTCAAGTAGATTTTTCAGAAATTAACTTTTAAGACATTAAGATCTACTTTTTTGAGAAAAACAAATAAATTGAAATATCTCAAAAACTATTGAGTTTTGCATAATGTATGTTAGGGCTAGATTTACTCCTTAGCTCATGCCCCATCACATCTCCAAAGGAATGTATCGAATTACCAGTAACCCTGTATAATGTTTCCCTGTAAATGGGTTCTCTGTTGGGTAATGTAATAAAATTGAATTTAATTAATTTAATTTACTTCACTCCAGTTGCCTCTAACTGTCTCTATATATCGTCCATGAAATTTGTCCATCAAAGAAGGGAGATTATAGTCGAGGATCTGATGATACTACTAGCTGGCCTCCGTTTTCTCTCAACTGTTGCTTAAGTCGTTCCATTTCTCCCACAACTACCCAGAATTTTCCTTCAATATCACTCACTTTTCCTTCGACGTTAGCCATTATTTCCCTTTATGTCACCAACTTCCCTTTCGACGTCAACAACTTTTTCTTTAACTGGTACGTACTTATATGGATATTCACCATGTAGTGGGTTGCAAGTGCACAACCACGTTCCAGAGCTCACGGGAGCGAGGGGTGGTTCGATTAAATTTAGTATTCACAATTAGTCCTAGGGTGCCACTGGCTTCTATGCCGATTGAAGCCAGAAAACCGCCCAGATTTAATAGGAACCCACTATTACCTGGTGATCCCACTCCAACAAATGACACGTTATTAAAAGTAATGAGGTATATATAATCTTAAGAATTATATAACTTATACAACATATATATAGACCCCCTTTATAGAATATTTTCTATTAACTATGTGAGCCGATACCCAACCCCTTTACCTATTAATTGCGGTACTGATGACTACCCGTAGATTCACGCTTTTTACTGTCGTCGTGGGTACCAGTTAGTTATTTAATCCAAAATAGATACAAAATAGGTATATCGTTACCATATAGCGGTTTACTTATCTCCAATAAAAAGAAAGGAAGGAAAAATTGTCCATATGTAGCACAGAATGTACCTATATTGTACTAACATCTGGCGTTCCCCATGGTTCTATTCTGGGACTCCTGTTATTTACTCTCTATTTGCTAATCAATGTTTAAAATTCTATCATAGACGTTTTTATGTAGCTGAGAGCCAATTCTATTTTCCATTTTTGTCGAGGAAATAAATGATGCCTGTGAGAAAATAAACGAAGATTTATCTAACTTCGATGACTCAGCTAGAGGTTGTCTTATTATTAATGTAAGCAAACTAAATATAATTTTATTTAGTTCAAAAAAAAACATCTCAAGTAAACCCAATATAGGTAATAATCAATTAGAAATCCTGAATCAACCAAAAGTTTAGGTGTTATAAAATGACCTTAGGTTCGAGTCACATTAATACAAAGATCGTAGGCTGCTTTTTAAATTAATCTATGTTAGCAGGCATTATTTACATCAAAAACCAAAATTCTGGTCTGTGTAAGTCTGAAAAATAACAAAAATTACAAAACAGGCTCATATATGGCGTACACAATGAACTGTAATCACGAGATGGTTAAAGTTGTTTAGTAATATACAACTCATATCTTCCCTAAGTTTTCTTTTTCCAGAGAAAGGAAGTAGAAATAATTTCTCTATTGTTAGCGCTTTTCTGTAAGTTTTAACTTTCCACGTTATTGCGGGTTATATAATGTACATTTTGTTACATTATTTTTTGAAGAGTGTTTTGTAATTGAAATCATGTACAATATACATATTCATTCTATTTCTCATGAAATATTGAGCAAAACTATTAACGATAAAAAATGTATACCTAAGTTATTTCGTTCACTAAGTATACTTTTATTTCTATATAGTATTATGAAAATTTATGGAAATTAAACTCTCAAATCGCTTGAGTGAACTCAGCTGATGCCTTCTAATTATTACTGTGGCAACAGAATATAGAAATTCGCTTCTCCCATAATTGCCTTAATTTTAAATTCAGTCAATCAAATCCATTTTAATTTACTTGATGCCTAGCAGAAATGGAAAGTTACGCAGTAATTTTTTTCTATTTTTAACCAAGTTAATTTGAGTTGCTGCTGTAATGATATCTGTATTGATCAATCTAAATACTGTGATATATATGAATATGCAACACAATTTCTTAACGGGCGATGATACTTATATGTTTATTAAATTCAGTGCAAATGTCACATGATTTATATAAAAAGGCGGGACGAGATATTATAGTTTACATACAAGTTCAATGTTTATGCGCCTACCTGTATGTCATTTCAACAGATTTGTACGTACATAAACTTGTTCATCCTAAGTAAGTTTATTATCTATGCCGGAGAAATTATTTAGGCATATTTCAACTGGGGTAGTTTTCCTTCTATAGTACTTATATTGCTGTACTTTTTGTTTGATTAAGAATAAGAGGGTTCTTTGGCATCTTGCACCAAACTCATCAATTAAATAACCAATGAACCAATGGTTGAAATGAATTGCTGTTGATCGGATGTTACAATAACAGTGATGTCAACTGCAATCTTTGTGACCAATCTCTTTGTAGCATAACTGGGTAAATCGAAAACAGCGGAGGCTCCAAAACTGACCTTTGGGGAATACCAAGTTTATCTTGCATACTCACGTCGTCAAACATATTTCGCCCCTTTATGTATGACCTAATCCAAAGAAGATTATTTTTAGGCACGCCACAGCTAGATAATTTTTTAAATACATTTATTTAGTGTCGGTATATTTTCGCTACTGAGACCTATTACCGATGACCGCAGTAGAGCTACTCCCAGCCAGAAATTTTGCCGAACCTCTTCTCTTACTTGCCTAACATTTAATAGACAAGGGACTGACGACTTTATATCTCCTCTGAAGGATGGTATATCCTTACGCAATCCTCGCCTAAGAATGCATAGCTTCTGCGCGTACATTGATATACAAACCGCTACAAGATTAAGGGCAACGATACACGTTTCCTTCACCACCCATCCAAGTATTAAACGTATTTAACGTTGCTTTACTTCACATATCGATAGACATGTACAGTAAAGACGCACCTACGCTCGCTCCTATAAAGAATTTAACAATAAGAAAATCAGAACACACTGTATCAAGAGCCTTTTATGAATCGAATAATAATGATACTACCAGTTTTTTATTGTCCAAAACAAGATTATTTCAGTTTAATCTACTCTACTCTACTCAACTCTACGCAATTCTACGCAACTCTACTCAACTTTGCTTAATTCTACACAGCACTACTCAACTCAAATTCCATTCCATTCCATTGCATTCTGTCTATTGTATCCGATGCGATGCGATTCCACTTCATTCTATTATATTCTAATTGCAGCAGTAGGTATCAAAATATCATGTGAAAATTACTTCACTATTTTAAGAGATTCTTCAGTTAAAACTTGTATTCTGCAGTAACTGTATAGTAAGAAAATCTTGTTTAGGTTTGTCATTTCCTAATTCTAATTTCATATTTTATAGTTTGAAAATTCAGGTACTATTCAATATTGAATATGCCTCACGGAAATATATGTTATAACAACCTTACGCTTCCTGAGATTGAACAGTATCGTTATCAGAGTGTATCTCGCAGATCTAATATAAGATGATATATTTCTCTATTTCAGCTAGATATTCATGCCACTAATCTTCAAAATTCACAACAGATGTTCAAGAGAGGGTAATTCAAAACAGGCAATATAAAACTGAAGTCGTTCGATAAAATTTCCATTATTACACTAGAGTGAGTTAGTAAGTTGGGATATCGCCTACCGAAATGTAATAAATGAACTTACATTGTTTTATGTAGAAAGGTTTAAAAAGTTTGATAATCTATTATATTTTGTTTAAAGTACAGGGTGTTCTAGAACATCAGGGCAAGAATTTTAAAGAGAGTGCTTTGGTCAAAATAATCCAGTACTTTATATATTTACAGGCTTTTATTAACGATAGGTTATTATCATACATTTTTTATTGATTACTGTAGTATATTTAACTTTCACAAATTTAAATTAATGAACGAGACAAATTCAAGGTTGATAAATAATCTGAAAACTAATAAGGCTAAAATGTCAGTGTGCTTTCCTTATAAAGTTCTGCATTATTTGATTAAGTTCTCGTCATTTTTTAACGAACTGTGAGCCTTATGTAAAATTCTTTATTTAACATTTTATAAGCTTCTCTGCTCTTTTATTTAGTACTGGAAGGGCGAGTAGAATATCAAATAACTTCGGCTTATTTGACAGACCTATTTAACAGTATTCCTATGTTTTACATACTTCCATTTATAAGAGAAAAGTTCCCGTTCATTTACAAAATATCCACAGGCTAAATGATAAAAACTAGTCACATTTTATTTAATACAGCGTACATATTTAATGCTTGTAACGCTGCAAAAAACGTTTTCCTCAGTATCATAGTTCATGCAGGTATATTGTATGTAATTATATTTTTCTAAATTATTTTGTGACCTATTTTTCGCAGAATGAAGAATTTCTGCATTTTTTAAACGAGATTAAATTTAAAGATGTGTTTTTTTTCTGTTCTTAAGAACAACGCGGAATAAATGGGTCGAATAAAATATAGAGTACGTTTATCAAATACACAATAAATTTGACACTTCGCAAGATGTTTACTTTCAGAAAAAAATTTAAACATATTATCTGAAGTTTTTCTAAATCTTCGTCCTTTTAAGTTAGGTCATCGATGCAATTTTTAATTAGCAAAGCCAAGTGAAAGGACAACCACTAAAATAATGACTGAATCAGAAAACTTCTGACAAAAAAATCGGTAAATATAAAAAAATAGGAGTTAGGTTTTAAAAATTCATATAAAGTTCTTAGTTTTTCATCAATTTAATTCAATTCAAAAGATATTTATTAAATTTAAACGAATACAAATTACCTCACCAGGGTCTGTATCGGAACCGATCGTGTAACCACCGCGTTGATACGGTGGCAGATTGCAGGATCGAGCGGGTCAGGCCTGGATGACGAGAACGGAAAATGAAACAATTAAACCTAAACTCCTTTTGTACGAAAATAAAAATAAGTATTAACATTATACATACTTGAAAATAAGCTTTAAATTTATAATTATACACTTTTTGCAAACACTCGCGCACTACATTTTTTAATTTGGAATCTGAACGCAGGCACCACAACTTGAACAAGATGCCTTCCGCGAGCTACTCCAATGCGAAAATGCGCAGGACTGGCCTAAACTTTGGGTTTAAAAATTTCGATTTCCAAAGGTTTTAATTTGTTTAAATGTTAATGATGTATTACACATTTCATCGCAAATACACTGGATCAAGATGGTCAAACAGATATAATTTACACAGACCTGTCTAAAGCATTTGACAGACTGGATCATGGGCTCCTACTGCGAAAGTTGTCAGCCTTTGGCTTAAGTCTTGACTTTCTAAGTTTCTTCGAGTCATATCTTTGTAACAGGAGATTAAACGTCAAGTATCTTGGATTCTCATCTATTGAAGTACTAGCGACGTCAGGAGTTCCGCAGGGCTCTGTTCTCGGCCCACTGTTTTTTATAATTTTCATCAATGATATTTGCCGAGATTTGAAAAGTAATGTCCTTCTATATGCCGATGATCTTAAACTGTTTGCATCTATTAATTCCGAAGAAGACTGCCGTCGTTTACAACATGACCTCTCAAAAATAAATTCGTGGTGTGAAATCAATAGGCTACCTTTAAATATATCCAAATGTAATGCGATGACTTTTACGAGGAGAAATAACTCAATAAACTTTTCCTACAAAATAGGCAATGAAATGGTTATAAGATGCACTCAGTTCAAGGATCTTGGAGTCATCTTTGACTCAAAATTAACTTTTGCTCCTCATATAGATTACATAACTGCCAGTCCCTACAGAAATCTAGGCTTTATCTCGCGTAACTTAAGGCACTTTAAAGATATCTCCACACTTTCTCTCCTATTTAATGCTTTTGTACGGCCAAAATTGGAATACGGTAGTATTGTTTGGAATCCACATTACAATAATCATATCCTTAATTTGTAACGGGTTCAGAGAAGACACATTAAACATCTTTCTTACAAAGCTGATGGATTTTATCCTCCCAGGGGCACACCACAATCTGACTTGCTAGCCAGATTTAATTTAAATGACTTAGCAACGGGTAGAGTCTACTTTTCGGTACTATTCCTATTTAAACTTTTAACAAGTCAGATAGACTGCCCGGATATTCTTAGCTCCATCCAATTTAATATTCCATCTTTTCAAACTCGCTCATACGCTCTATTCTATTTGGATACACCAAGAACAAATGTACTAAAATCTTCTCCTATTCACAATATGTGCTCAAATTACTTCAGCTATCAGGCGAACCTCTATATTTTCAATTGTAGTATTAATAATATAAAACAATGTATTTTAAATCACTCTTAGGTTAACCTTCAGTTTTCTACTACGCCACCGTTTAAACTATGTCCTCATATATATTATTTTTGTTTGTTGTTTCCTTTCTTCAGTTTATTAGTTTAGTAGTTTAGTTTAATAGTAATTATACTCTGTAAATTATTTAGTATTAAGTTCCTATTTCTGTATATTTTTTGTATATTTACTGCCCTGTAATTGGATGCATATCTGTCTGGGCAGCTGTATTCGTAAAATAAAATAAAAATAAATAAAATAAATTAAATTTAGAGATAAAAATGCACAAAAAGAAACGAAGAAAAAACAAACGCTACAAAAATACACTAACAGAAAGGAAGAGCGGGATAGGAAAGAATTGATGAGCGAAAGGTATGAAATATTAGCAAAAAGGTGGATAGACGACTTTGACTGTGCTATCAACGTTATAGGAAAATTTTTACAATTTTCTTTGATTTAATTTTATGTTATTTAGAATGATTTCATCTAAATCTACGAACGTTTCCTTTCAGTACCAACTAGAAGAGTAGTAGTTTCATTGGATTTAACATATGAGCATTTTTATTCTACCAAGTGTGTATTTTATCCAAATCATTATTTACATGTTCAATTGCAACCTCTTGCTCTTCTTGAAAAAATGACAAATATATTGAAAGTCATCAGCATAGAAGTGAGTTTTTGATTTTACAATTAAGGATACATCAGCGGTATAAATTACAAAAAGCAGTGAACTCAAAATCGATCCTTGGGGTACCCCATTGCAAAGTTCTAAACAGTTTGATAATATATAATCGCCGTTCACTGAGACTTGGACCTGTTGCTGTCGACAAACAAAGCATTCTCTGAACCACTCCAGTGTTATATTCGATACCCCATAATATTTTTGCTTAGTTAATAGCAGCTTATAATGAGGCAATTGAAATCCTTGGAGTAATCCAGCATTACCAGAGCTGTAATTTTATATTTATCAATAGCTATTAGAATATCGTCAGTAATATCTAATAATGATGTAGCTGTACTTTGACCAGAACGGAAACCAGATTGCTTAGCAGGTAAAATATTAATTTTATCTATATGACTTTTAAGTTGTTCGTACACAATCCTTTCTAATATTTTGAATAAATTAGAGAATATACTTATGGGTCGAAGTTCGTTAAGTTCAGAGATTTTTTCTTTTTTGAATAGGTATATTTAAAGCATGTTTCCAACGTTCTGGTATAGTACCGCTAGCTAATGAGTTATTAATAATCTGTGTTAGAGCATTATATCAAAAAGGCAGACACATTCTTAACATTTCACAGGTAATCCCGTCAACCCCCCTGGCATTACTCTTTACACCTCTAACAATATTTATAATCTACTTTCTTGCTACTAATTTGAAATCGAAAAGTAATATGCCCATCTATATTTATCTGAAAGAACGAAAAAGTGTCTAGATCTGGATCTTTTTTTATTACTGAATTTACAAAAAAATCATTTATTGTATCAGGATCTAATATGTCTACTGGAATATCTAATTTATTACTTTTTTATATGTACTTCGCTTATCCAAATTTTTCCAGAGTACTTTAGAGTTAGTATAATTTTTATTTAGTTCATTTTCAATAAACGATTTTTTCTCTTTACAAACTTTACGCATTTCTTTATAAAAAACTCATTTTGCCCCAGTGTCTTCCCTAGACATATTTAAGTTTTTCAGAGATGAACGGTAATCTGATAAAGTTCTATCTCTGATTCTCATTAGTATTTTAATGCTTGCAGTAATCCATGGATTATATTTTTTTGTGACCCTTACTTTTCGTAGTGGAGCATGTACATTGAATAATTGAGTAATCTTATTTTCAGAGAATGCAACTTTATTGTCGATATTACCAAGGACACATACACAATTCTAATCTATATTTCTGGCATGATTTTCAATTTCGATTAAATCTATAATTTTTATATCCCTAGTTGAAATCACGTCTGGAATATTTTTGTTTTTAAGCCAACACTGCAAATAACTATATTTAAAATTCTATACACTTTGTACTCTTAATAAAGGCCTAAAAATCTGAAACATTTTTACAGAGTGTTACACAATAAACTAGATGATGAATGATCTGAAAACTGCGGATGTCTATTATTCTTTACGCACGCCCCGTACAATTTTACAAAGTTACCTATAATCGCTTTAAAGCTCTTTAAACGAGGATAATTGAAAATGGCCAGTGTTAAAGCACAGGTCCTATATATTTAGCAATGGTATCGAGATTCGAATGGTAGTTGAAACTGTGCAGGCGAGTTCGAGACTGGCAATGTAATCAGCCTAAAAGAACCATCTACGACTGCACTGGTTTAAAGATAATAAAACGGACAGGTCTGCTAGCATAAAAAATTCGTAAATCGTTTCTCAGTAGTCAACGGTGGACTTATGAGATGTGCTGTCAATGTGCCAGTGCAGTCCGTAAATACCTGTTATAATATCAAGCCTAGGAGTTTAGTTAGTTATTGTTCATATTTATAAATATTTACTACTATATAAAAGGTAAAATATTTTAATTATTTACTAATTTATCATGGCTTTCTGGAGACCATTTGAAACAGAGGATAATATAATAACGCCCAAAAATCTTATCATTTTCTTATGACAAGCATTTCTATTTACCTCTGCCCATGTACAACAAAGAGATGCCGACTGTTTTTGCCAGCTTTTAGTTTTTATACGGTTTCAATTAAGTTCGTTTATACTTTACAACAAAGTATTCATTATAATTTAACTCATTTTGCTGCATTACGTTTTAAAGTGTGCACATATACAAAGTATAAAAGTTATAGGTATTTATGTAATAGCTAAAATAATATTTGTCTAATTGTTCCTTGCTCTCAATGTTCTAACTAGTAATAATTGTTCATGTATGTGTGTACACGGGCGGTGTGCCAAAACATTAATTAAAGTTAGTTTACAAATGTTATCCCCATTGATTTGTAAACTAATAGAACTGTGCAACAATCGTTAGGGTTTAGTACATTGTTAACCCTAATTACTTAATTGTTGAGTATTCATTAAGTGGTGCTTTAGACTAGAGTTTATAATAAAGCGGGAGGGCGGTGATTCAGTGGAATAGCGCGTCTAGCTTTCTCTCTGGGCATACCTAGCGAAAACATGGTCGAATCGCAGGAACAACGGGAATGGTAGTACTGTTTTTGATTATACTCAGGAATTTGGTATTGCTGTCCTTGCTCCCGACACCCGAACCCACTTTCCCTTTAATAACTCAACCCCTTCAGTCATCCACATTATCCTAAATAAAAATTACCCTCATTTCCTTGAACTTACATCCCTACCTTTGCTAGGAAGTGATCACAATCCTGGCCACTGCACTATACAGGGGACATACGAAAATAACATGACTTTGACCGGATATGACTATAAGACGACAAACTGGCAAGGATTTAAACAAATATTAAACGAACGTACGAAAATAAATAATAATATAATAGCAAGACACGATATTGACGAACAAATACAAAAACTTACTGTGGACATACAATACGCACGCGACAAGACGACGAAAAAATTTCAACTGAAACAATGGCAATTGGCGATTCCAGATGAGATCATCAAATTGATAAAATTTAAAAATAAGATTAAGACGCGGTGGCAACGACACCGTCGCCAAATAAATAGACTTCGACTTAATGACCTCGAACAGACTATACGTGACAAACTGGCATCCCACATGGAAGCTAGCTGGAACAATAATATTTCGCAGCTCACGCGACAAGATAATCCCCTGTGGAGGATGACCAATCGTGAATATATACCGACATTAATCGACGATGATGTAATATATAGTACGGACAAAGACAAGGCGGACAGGATTGCTAGCTTTCTGCAGCATGCCAACACCACCTCTCCCAATTCTTCCCCCTTCCATGAGCATATTACATTTAATGCTAACCCATTCTACCTTATTCCACCCAGTAAACTGTCCAAACTCCTTGTCTCTCCAGCCGATCTTCGTAAAATAATTAAAGCCACCCCTAATTTAAAAGCTCCAGGGCCAGACAATATTCCCAACCTCCTCTTAAAAAATCTCCCCCGTAAAACCTTACTCCAGTTTTCTTACATTATAAATGCCATCCTCAGGACGTAGTACTATCCTGATGCATGGAAGGTGGGTATTGTGGTACCTAACCTGAAACCAAACAAACCGCCGCACCTGCTGAGCAGCTATAGACCGATTACACTGCTCAACATAATGGGAAAAATTACTGAAAAAGTCATCCCACAAATCTTAAATAAATTTGTTGAAAAAAAAAAAAATCGCCTCATACCGGCGCGGCAATTTGGATTCAGACTAGGCCATGGAACCACCCTTTCCCTTGCCCATGTGATCAGGGATATAATTCATGGGTACAATCGGAAGCAGTGCACCGTCTTGTTGTTGCTGGATAGCCAGCGAGCGTTCGACTGTGTCTGGCACAACGGCCTGTGACTGTTAGTATTTTCCTCAAAACTTCTTAATTTTTTTGATTATTTCAGATCATGAAAAATAAAAAAGGTATTCTTATCGCGTTTCGATAACCCAAACCGTTCTAGAGTAATTTATTTTTAAAAACAACGTGCATTTACATTTTATTAATAAATTCTTTTACACATAAAGAATGCTTTGAAATATAATTAAACATAGAAAATAGCCAATTACCAATTACACAAATTGTTCAAGTGACTAATATAGAGCCACGCTGTACATGAATCTTAATGTTCTGCTACATGATTTTTTGTGCTGAAAATGTTGTGCTTAAATAAGGTTTAGGTCAAAAAAATATATTTGAATAGTTAATATATCTAAAAATCTTAAAAAATATGCGCATTCGATATTTTGCTCCTAGGTATTTTATCTGCTGAAAGAAAACGAAACAGCCCAAACTAAATCAAACTTATGGTTCGTTTAACAAGAAAATTATGATTTGTGTTGCAATTAAGTGATTTATTCTTATATCAAAGAGAAAAGCCCGGGGAAAATCATACAGTTTTTATTTATTGCTCTATCGGAATGGGGCTTTTTACAAAGTTCGCTCGTACAGAAGTAAATTACAAGGTTTTTAATTTAATGGATATGAATCTGTTTTGTTTAAATATTTGGACAGCTTTGTAACTAAAATGAATTTGCTAAAATTAATGCTCGTTATGCATTTTAATTATAAATGAAATGCTATTTTTATTATAAATAAAAAATAAATTACCCTCGTGCATCAGTGTTTCGACTATAAATTATATAATATAGTGTTGTTTTTCCAAATATTTAAATATTGTCAACATCCAGAAGTACACAGTTGGTTACAATTCTATGCACGTGAGTCAGGACAGTTAAATTCTAGTAAACTGTAACAGGCCAGTGGTTCTCAAACAGTTCATGAATGATCACTGATGCAGTCGCCAAATAATTATAAAAACATTAAATGTGTTATCATAAAATGTTAAGAAGTGTTAATTTGCTAACTTTATTGATTGGTGTAATAATTATGATTGCAAATGGCACAAATTACGATTTAAAAGTTAATTTTTTTTACGCTGGATAATTTAGAGCACAAAAATTAATCTTAGATTGAAGTTTAAGGTATAAACAAACTATATCTATAAGGGTTTTAACTTTCACGTGCAATTTATAAGAAATAAAAATTAAAAAAGTTAAAAGTATACCGCTGGACAGCTGTACTCTTCCTCTTTAAAATGCTACTTTTTTTCGTTTTTAATGGGTACAGATTGTCTGATTATGTAGCGGCGGCCGAGAAATGCTTCATTTCCCTATGAGATGCGCCTTGGAATATTGCGCGAACTGTAATAATTTCTCATGCTAAGAAAAAAATTTATTAGAAAAAACTTTTATACTATTTTTATGTAAAATTTCTCGCTCTTTCACGTGGTGCTATCCGTTTATTATTATTATTATTATTCGAGATATTAGCAAAAAACTGATTTTTTCCGTTTCAGAGGGTTGTTTATAAGGGTTTGCGGGGGTAAATTCTGCTAAACTTTTTTGAGTCACTTTCTACTAGCAAGAACTAGCCTTTCATGACATAAAACCCCTGGCAACTGGGCTATCATCATCAATGTGAAGCTCATCCTGGGCAGCGTCAAGTCTGGACAGGATGAGCTTCTCCACCAACTTGGAGATCGCCGACAGTAACAAGATTGGACGATAGCTACCGACGAACTTCGCCTTTTTGTTCGGTTTCAGGATGGGCACAAGCACAGCACACTTCCATTGACTTGGCCAATGTTGTAATAGCAGGATCGCATTAACGGTATATGTTATTTGTACAATATCTTTCCTCGGGAGATATTTGAGCAGTTTGTATTCAGTATCATCCTTACCTGGGACTTTGTTATTTGGCATAGTCTTGACAATTTCTACTGCTTCCGAGGGCTTGACCATGACTTAGAAATTCATGTCTTATCATTTGTATGTCATGGCCAATAGTCTTGTTTATGGTGTTTCGGATGAGGTCGTGCTCCGGGTTGTTAGATATGTTATTATTATGTATTTATTCGAAATGATTAGCTAGGTCGTTTGCTTTTTGAGCGTCCGTCAGCGCCGTCCGTCCGTTAGCACATATCAACGCAGGAATGGCTTCCCGCGTATTTCATAATGCCCGTGCCAGCCTCCACAGCAAGATATCCCGAGAGTTCAACGCCTCTAACTTATCCCCCCATTTAGGTTTTTTCACAGTGCTGATGGAGGTTCTGATCTGCCTTTGCAGCTTGATCATTTCAATCTTAGCGCTGACATCGCGATTTCGCTGCCAAAGCCATCTCAGTCTGTTCTTTTCTCGAACGTCTCGTATGACCGTTTCGTCAGTCGGTCCTTGTATGGGTCAACTGTGATAGTAGTTGCAATAGTCTGATTAGCATTCCGCAATATCCTTGTGAACTCGTCCTCTACATTTTCCAGACTGGCGGGAGAGTCGATAATGTTATTCAGTGTAATGTTAATGTTGATATGTGTCTTATAGAGTCGCCAATTGGCTCCTCTGTAAGACGTGTTTCTACGGGTGGTGTATTCCCTTGACATATCCTTCAACTCCAAGAGAATTGGGTTGTGGTCAGACGTGAGCTCTCACGCCCTTATTAACTACTATGTCAAAGGTAGTCGGTGTTGTACCGTTGCCTGGAAAATGCGTGAGATCGTCTGGATGCTGTAGGACAACATTATGATTATTGACATAATCAACCAGAGTGTTTTCGTTAGCGTTGTTGCGATGGCAGTTCCATGCATGATGTCTGGCGTTGAAATCGCCTATGTGCAAGCAGTGTGGACCAGCATTCAATAAAATCTCAAGACAACCCGCAATAAAGCCATTCTGGGGCCTATTATACGCGGCGACGATACTCATGCCGCACTCCAGCGTCTAACACACACGTTTTCGTGGTGTATTAAGTAAGAAACGAGGCATGTGCGCGATATTAAGCTTTATGAGTATTACCAGTCCTCCACCTCTGTTAATGTTAGCTCTATCTTTTCGTAGAACCGTATATCCTCGGATACGCAGTTTGTCACGTCTGGTAAGTTTCGCCTCATTTAGAAGCATAATGTTGATTTTGCGCCTCATTAAATAATTGATAAAAAAAGGAATTTTGTTACCTATACCATTAGCGTTCCAAGAAGAGATTTTAAAGGAAATTTAGAAGGCGTTGGTTGGGATGTTTCCTAAAAATTTATATAAAACAAAAAATTTCTCACTCGCTGTGGTGCAACCCTCGAGCTCATCATAAATATTGGTATAAAGCATCAGCATCTTGTCCAAATGCGCTAAAGCATTCAGTTGACATTGTTGCCTTCGAAGCAGCCTGTCCACTTTATTGGCCGTATTGGTTATTCGAGTATCTTTACACACTGAGCTAAATGAGGAAAACAATTCTGTTATAAAACGTGTAATATGTAAGTATTATAAAATTGTAATACTTTTAGTGGTTTGACAGTGTCTGTTTTCGTTTAACATTGAAAATAGCATAAATATATCATATTACATATTATATATTACATATTTACACATATAATTCCTATCTGAGAACTAAATCAAATAAATAACAGCTCTCCTCAATTGGCAAATCTTTAGAGTTTGAGAATCTCTGATTCATAGATATTCTAAATTCTTTTTACTATTTTTTTTACTGTTGTGTTTAAATCCTTATAGTATTACAAAAATCAAAAACGAAAAATTAGTTTACTGTTACAAATTTAATCAATTTCAATTACCGCATTAAAATCATTCTCGGAACATAAATTCTGTAAGATTCGAAAATTGAACCAATACCAGTTTCACTAACAAAGAAATATCAACATTAGAAAAAGGATTATTATTACTATTATTATTATAAATTCTGTAAGATTCGAAAATTGAACCAATACCAGTTTCACTGACAAAGAAATAACAACATTAGAAAAAGAATTGGGGGCGAGCGTAGGTGCGTCTTTACTATGTACATACTTCGGTATGCGATGTAAAGCAACGACAGGTGCAGTTAGTACTTGGATGGGTGACCATTCCAACGGAAACCGCGTCCTCGCCTCACACATTTTCCAGCGGCTTGTATATCAGTGTATGCGCGGAAGCTACACAACCTTAGGCGAGGGTTGTATAGGAGATATACCATCCTTCGGAGGGGATGTAAAGTCGTCGGTCCCTTGTCTATTAAATGTTAGGCAAGTAAAAGATCCCTACTCTTCTTAAGGGAAGAGGTTCGGCAAAATTCCTGGTTGGGGGTAGCTCGTCTACAGGCGTCGGTGTTAGGCCTCAGTAGCGGAAATAGGCCGACGTTAAATAAATGCATAAAAAAAAAAAAAAAAAAAAAGAATTGAAAATCAGTAAACTGTTCGCCATTTACTTGGAGACAATATTTCTTTGTAAATGACAATTCTAAAACTTTATTTATTGTTATGGATTGTACCAACTAATTCTTATCTCCAATTCTTGCCATTAGCTCTTCAGCATTGTCTGGTTTCCTGATATATACTTTACTTTTCAAGTAACCCTATAAAAATGATTTAGTCGAGTCAAATTCGGTGATATCGCTGACAATTTTATTGCCGTCTGTCTTCCTGTGGCAGCAGTTTTGCTTAGAAAGACTCCAAATAACGCTGACCAGTCAATGTGCCTTCGATAAAGTAGGGTCCTATAATTTGTTTGCCAGCAATACCCGCCTTCATGTTATTTATCGAGGATTCTGCGGAGCTTCGATCCAATATTTTTTTAGATCGTCACTTACTTCCTGCCTAGACTTACCTTGAGATAATGCCATTTCTCTTTTCTTAAGTATTTAGCACAGTAGACTGATAAATCTAGTTTTCACTAGCTACTTCTTGGGTAGGTTTTTGAGAATTTTTTGATTTAATTTAATAACTTGTCCAAATACTCACCAGGTTTGTTGTTTACTTCATTATTTTTTGTTGAAAATTTTACACTTTTAGTTTTATCATCATTTATGGTGAGATAATTACTTCTCAATCAGTGTTTTACCAAAGTGTCAAATTCCATACTGTTAACGCACAAATTAGAAATAAGCTTGACGCTTAGTAAAATTGTAGCATCAGGAGCACACATTATTTTAAGTACTTCAGAAATCTGATTAAAAAACATATCATTAATGAGATGATAAGCATCGCAGGGCCTAGCACAGATCCCTGTGGTATTTTTTATTATTATATATTATTATTAGTATATATTTATTATGCCTTATTTAGATTAACGATTAGCTATTCCACCACAGAACACATACACATAAAGAATTATACAACGACCGTTCCCTACGACATTGTCATCTTCCCCAGCTGAGACTCGAACTCAGGAGTTGTTTCACACAACCTCGTCTAGTCCACTGCTACCAATCCTAGTCAGGATTCGATCCCGGGACTCCTTGGTTGCAGGCCTAACATGTAAGCGTTGAACCACTGATAACATTGAATACTTTTAACCATCTGGTTGATGATCCGCAAGATATGATGTAAATGCTTTTCCTCTGATCCCATAATATAATTTTTGTATTAAAACACCATGGTTGACAGAATTGAATGCCTTGGACACGTCGTAGAATTTAGCTGTGCATAATGTACGCTCCTCAAAAGCTCGTATAATATTTTCATACATTTTACAGATTGCATAAATAGTGAATTTCCTTGGTCTATTTCCAAATTGAGAATTAATTAGTAAATTGTTTTTTCAAAATATTTTAACAATCTACTTTTTAGAAAGATTTGAAATATTTTTGAGATGATACGTATAACGGATATAGGCCTATAACTGTCAGTAAAACCAAATTCACCTCTTTTGTGTATAGGAGTAACTTGTGATTTTTTTTAAATTACACGATAAAACCGGAGTTCAACACATACATTTATTAAATATTCAATCGGTTTCGGTACATTACTAAATAATTTTAGAACATCGCTGTTGAGATTGTAAATATCTTTAAATATACTATTATTTAATTGTGAAATAATACCTTTTATTTCTATACCACGGACTGGAGACAGAAAACAAGATTTCTTTATATTTGGTGCTTTCTTTAAAAAAGTTTCCGTTATCAACATCATCAAAATGGATTATTAAATTATTTATACCATTACCAACTAAATCTTGACACCTTGTATATTACTATAACCTGATCTGATCATAGTCGTGTAATTCTACAACTTACTAAAGGATTTATTATCATTTATTACAAAACAAGGTAACTGGCCCCAGCGCATTCGCCAGAATTTGCATATTTACGTAATAATGTCACACGAAACCGCATTCTCCTTCGCTTGTCTTCCTTAGTAATTGCACTCTGTAGTATCGTTAGATTCACACTCATTGGTACATGTTTATCTTAAAAACGGGCTGAAAATCTCTTTTGTTTATCACTGATTTTGATATTTGTAGCTATTCAGTGAAAATGGAAATGTCTTTAGGAATAAACGAGAGGCTATCAGGACAGGGATCTGTACCGATATTCACCATCCTTAATTAACATACATTATTGTTATTCATATAAATTCGCCAAATGAAAAATTAAAATATTTTTTAACCGCATGCCTAATGCCATCTTATAAAAGAGCCTTGGGTCTGGAAAAAATACGCTTTTTAAAAATTTTCTTATATCAGAAATTCCACTTACACCACTGACTGCCTCTTTATTGTGGTCTACAAAAAAGAAATTCTTTTGTTCCCCAATAACTCTGTTGGAAATAAACAGTATTGTTAAAAATAAATACCCTTATAGTTATCGAAAGAATAATAATATAACTTTTCTCTCTATTACCGCCTTTCATATATATTACAAAACCTTTGTACTTTCTAAAGCTTCCTCACTAGACTGTGAAGGAAGCATGGAAAAAACATATTTTAATGAATTTTCCAATAATAGACATATTATGTCTCCTTTTTTCCTCTTTGATCGTAAGTTTCCTGACTCTAAATTATACAGCGTGTATCACGGGGAAATGGATATGGTTAATGACAGATAGGGAATACCTAAGGCAAATAATCATAAGACCTCGTTGCTGAAATACATGGTATTTTACTCATAAGAAATGTTTCCAAATTTAAAATTAGGCGCGTTTAGGTTATCAGAAAAAATTATTATGTTTCAATTAATAATTTCTAATTATTAATCACTTACATGGGGTACCTTAAATGAATAAATACATATTACAGGCCATCGAATAAAGAATCTGCAATGTTACTGTTAATAGTAATAATAATATCCCAGAGAGATCTAGTCTATTGTAGAGAACGAGAAATTTCAAATCGATCGTCAGAATAAGGTGATGTACATCATCGAATTCTCGGCATCTGCTGACGTGAAGATTACTTGGTGAAGGAAGAAAAATGATTCCTAGTGTTAGTGCTATACCCAGATTACTCGGTCAAGATGTTCGTCCTACTACACTGCTCTCAGAATTGAGGACAATACTAGACTGCCTAAAGTCAACCGAAAGGTTGGGGGGCCAAATGCAGAAGTCAGTCATCTTGGAGTATTTTCGGCTGCTTAGGGCACATGATGATGAAATCTACAGTCTGGGTGATGTGGGGTGTCGCTGCAAATAATTAGCTGGCGCTTCTGCCGTGAGCATGTCGAAAACGCGAGAAAACTGAATAGCATCATTTTGGCGAAAAATATATTAATACCAAAAAAATTACTAATAGCAGTAGCTGTATGGTAAAAAAAATGAGAGCGCTCTGTTACTGCCGAAGCAGCTGCTGTTCCTCCGCAAATCCTATGCAAAGATAGATGGCTGTATGCAATAATGTATAAATATGTGAGAAAAACATGAGAAGAGAGAAAAATGATTAAGTTAATATTAAACTGCTTAAACTTGAAGGAAATCCTAAAGTCTTAAAAGTACTCAGCTTATTGTATTACTTTGCTGCGTTGTAGGATCGCTTGAAAATTTCAGTTTTGTACATAGGCATAGACAACCTTTATTATGTATATTAATGTTGTGTATATCAGTCCTAAATATAGTTTATTATATAGATATGAAGGAGTCTATAATAAGTTTGTGATAAAAACAAAATGTATGATAATTTCGTCTATTTTTCATTGGCAACTATTCTAAATGTTTAAAATTCATGAGGATAAGTCAAATTTCAATTAAAAACACCAAAGTTTTAATTGAAAATTAGGTTAAATTTAGTTTTTGATCCGGTATCAAACCGACTAGCAACCACATGCCTTTTAACTGAATTAATCCCTAGCAAAGTTTTCGGCTCGATTTCTTAATTTAATAAGAAAGCTGGAAGCAACTTGGATGATTTCATAACCTTTGCAACTCGCAAAAACAAGGGGAAATGACTTAAACTGACAGTTTGGCTGTCAAAGCACCAACTTGTGAGATGTTAAAAACTAAAACTATCTCTTTACACTATCATTTTGTAGACAGTTTGTATACGCTAATTAGATTTCCCTGGCATACTTTATTATTATTTCCATGTGTACTAAGTGAACTACATAATTAATGGAAGATTTTTGAGCAATAATTAAAACTGATGATTTAGTGCCATTAATAAGGAATGGTCTGCGGCTATATTGGCTAGGGTTGATAGATCATCATTCGTTACACCACGAACATCAATAACTTCAGATGTTGAAATCCGAAGATATAATTGAATGTTGTCTACATAGTAGTGATGTGTAGAATGCGCGCGAGATAAAAGTTGAAAAAGGTATTGTGTAAATAGTATTGAGAAGTGGACCTAGAACTGAGCTTTGTGGAACTCCAGAGGTCATTATTGTTTTCAGTGAATATTTATTATTACTAAAAGTACGTACAACATGTACTTAATGACATAAATAGTTTTATATAGTAAGGCCTTTCACATGTTTAAGGCTAGTAATAAGTTTATTTGTACGAGAAACCATTCGAAAAGGCCCTTCGTACTAAGGGGAAAAAGTCGACTTAAGCCTGTCTTTCGCAAAGTAAATCATCTATAGGCATGGCTCGTAAACGAATAAAATTATTTGGAAGTTCATCGTAATAATGAACGCAATTAGCCCGGGCAACCAACGCAATTTGTAAAGTTGTATGAAAACGTTCAACCATACCATTGCTCTGTGGGTGGTATTTTAGTCTGGGATACGACGCCCCTTTTTTAAAGTGAGGCATAAGGTCATTCATTTATTTTGTATGGACGATCTTAAACTCTGCACCTCCGGAGAGCATGAACTTCAGAATGCTCTAAGGGTAATCGAACAGTATACGCTGGCTACTGGAATGGAATTATGAATGGACAAGTGTGCAGCCACCCACCTTAAGAGAGGACAATGAGGGGACTTTTCTGAAGAGGCGCAGCTCACAGACGGAAGCATCTTACGACATCTAGATGCCGAAGATACTTACACGTACCTAGGTGTGCAACAACATCACATCCAGGATGTGCAACAAATTACGAAATCTCTCTGCGGCAAGTACAGATACCTACTCCGAACGATTTCGTCGTCCCAACTTTCGGGGAAAAAAAGAAGATGTCTGCTACCAGTATGCTTGCCGTTCTCTACTCAGTAGAGTTGCGTCAATTTTGATGTACCCGCAAAATGATGAATATCCATAGGAGCATTGATCCAAGATTGTCCGTTCCTCGTGTGTTCTGTTATAGTACATCCCATGTGCTATAAGAAAAGAATCCTAAAAATCACTTTTCGATCGCAGTCAAACTATGAAAAAAAGTAATGCTCAATCCTATTTTTACAAGTAACCACCCAATTCTGAAAAAATTCACAGTGATTCGATAATTCTCAATTAGTCATAATCTGTCAGCAAGCTCACAAAATAGTTTCAAACATAAATTTTACAGCCCCCACATTATAAAATCATTACCTAAAAAATACTGCTCCGATATACTCTAAGATCACCTTCAATATACTTTCCAAACAGCCGGTCAGAATATTTTTAATTTCTTTCAAAAAGTTTTTATTTTCTTATCGTTCCTCGTATATAATATTCGCCACTTTATTTTCATAAGCAATACTTCTTCGTTGCCCCCTGTATACGACATTCCCAATTCCTAATTAATTTTTCACATCCGTACTTTCTCATCGCCCCCGTATACAACATTTGCAGCCTATCCAATTCATAGTTAACTTCTCATCGCCCCTGTATACGACATTCGTAATTAATTTTTATTTTCCTCTACGAAAGTTCTCGGTAGAGGTAGAGAAATTTCTACGCAGCCGCTAAACATGTTGATCGTAGAACTGACACTTTCATGGTATAGGACTGGAAAACCTGCCAGAAAATTTGTAGGACAATTTGACCATTCGATTTTAAAAATATTAATTAACCAATAGTGTAAAAGTCAGCCCATTAGTGCGAAAAACATGCACTAACATGTTTCCCCAAGCTTCCAGAACTAGCCTGCGGCTCGCCCTGAGATCTGCTTGGGTTCATCTGCAAAACACCTCTTTCCGATCTTGTAACATAAATTACTCTTTTTCGGCAAATCAATAATAAAAGAGTTTACAAGAATACGGGAACACACTGCATTAAATGTTTCTGTTTAAAATTTCTTTTATTTTTTCTATTTTTCTCTTAATGCTTTATTTCAGTGGGTGATATACTACATAATCAATTGGTATAGTGTATGAAAATGATATTTGCGCTACTGTTTTTCCAGTCAAAATTATTATAGTACACAAGTATGTTGATAATTAGAAAATGTAAGGAAAAACATTAATTTTTAAGCTCCCAAAGAACACTTCACACATGGCATGGAAGCATTCTTGTGTAACGTTTTTCAAAACACAGTAAATACTAACGACACGGTTGCTGGGCAACAGCGCGTTCGTATAATGACCTCAATAGTATTTGCACAACGGGCCCTGTTATTTGCTTATGAGTATGGGGTGCCTTAAACGTTGTACGAAGTGAATCAAATTGACGTTGACAAACTTCAGAAACTAATAATAATAGAGAATAGTTTTGTAATACTCAAAGATCTTAAAATGCTTCCTAACAAAAGTACTGCATCTTAAATATACCCTGCGGGATATAATTTTGTATAAATAACTCACTCTATCATTGACATTGAAATATTTAAACTTTCCAATTTTTTTAAAATCAATTTTATAATTTTCTTTGAGAACAACGTATCACATTTCATCGAAGAAATACAAATATAAAAAAGTGAAATTGTACCAAATTATTAGTAAACTAAAATCCAATTTAGTTGTATCTGTAATATATTTTGTTTTTAAAATGAAAAAGAAAGTTGCTTTAGTTTATTATTTCTTTAACCATCGTCTGTCTACCTTTTTAATCGATTTTTAAGAAATATATGTTATATATTACTATCTAAAAATACAACGAAAAACAAAACAGCACTGGTCCCAGAAGTCTATGATATTGAGAAAAAAATAGAGGTTGATATTTTTTCGACAATACGCGATGTTTTCTTTTTGAAACAATTCATAAAACCTTTTATGAGAAGATGTGACGCGTTTTCCTTCACCTCTAACGGTGACGTGGAGAAAAAGGGCCACTTTGTCACTCGAGCACCGGAAACGAGTTTTCGGTTTGCTCGGGCGCCAGTCCTAGTCTATGTGATGGGAGCCACTACCCTCAAGCCGAGTATGCGAGGCTGAGTAGCTCAAGTGGAGAAAATATACTCCAGTGGGTCAGTTTGGGAAATTACACGTTCACACACAAACAGTAAAATTCAATAATCACAGTTTATTCAATTAAGCCTAGTATTACAAATCTACTTTTCTAACTAGTTATTTTCTACCAAAAATCTATAAATGGATCATTACCGGGAGAAGCAAGCAAAATACTAGTACCAGCTGACTCAGGTGACAGGGATGGGAATCACTAAATGGCAGCACAGAATAAGCGCCAAGCGTTAACACAAAAGAGATGACGAAGCGTTAGCACGAAGTAAGCGATGACATATGGCAATTATTAAATCGATTAAAAGGGTGCAGACTAAATACGGATAGTAAGCGGGAGAAACAAGACGACAACTATAAAAAGAATACAGTGCAAAATTATATAGAATATATGTACATATGATACTTGGTTAGTGCATGTGCTGCTATTACTTATGAATCTGAAACATAAGTGCATTAGTGAAATCTGAAAAATCAAAGTATGGTAGAAAGCAAATAATTTTAAAACTACAGTGCGCTTCTGGAGCTTCTCATGGAGGTTTACTACGAAAGGGCACCTTCAAATTGAAACTACTACTAGAAATACATATAATGCCGGCTGGGCCGGAAATTTAAGGCACAATATGATTTAGCAAAACAATTTAAAACTCTTCATTGCCCCTCTGGCACCTCTCATGGAGGTTTACTACGGAAGGACACCTTCGAGTTGGAACGTCTACTGGAGCAGAAACTAAAAATGTGAAGTATGATACGCAAAACATTTTAAAACTCTACAATGCCCCTCTGGCGGCTCTCATGGAGGTTGACTACGAAAGGACACCTTCGAGTTGTACGCCTGTTGGAACGGGAACTGCTGCTGAAGAATAAGGTATGATTATAAATACATATAATACCGGCTGGAATGAAAGTGGCCTAGACTCTCGTGGGTGGACTGGATTTGGTCTCGTGGAAGTAGTTAGCGGTGTTGCACCAGTCAAAGTTACCCATCAGCTTACCTTAATTCTATGGTATTACTTACTGTCAGATATAGGCACGTCTGCTGTCGTTAGACGGTCGGGACGGAATGAATCAAAACAACTTGTTAAAAGAGCGGGAGTAGACGCCAGACGAATGCGCGGTCGATCGATGACGTGGTACGGACTATGCAAAAATTCTGCTGGTTCGTGATGAAATATAAATATATATATAATAATAATATACATAATAATAGTATCTGAGCTCGGTTCTCGGACTGGGCACGTCTACTGCCGGTGAGTCACTCTGGCTAACTGCCAACACGGTGTGAATTTAATTATTTTCTTCGAATACTTAAAGTTGGGAGAAACGACGGTAACAGATGCGAGGTGGATCGATGTGACGTTAAAGGGAAAATATTTCGGAATATTTCCCGACTTAGTAAAATAATTCAATTAATTTCGAGTCCATGTATTATCAGTACTCAAAAAACGCAACAAAAACTTTACGACATAATTATTATCGCCGTGGGCCAAGCGGCTTGCTTTCGTCAAACAAACCGACGTGCGTAAAAACCTATAAAGGTAAGCAAGTCAATTTGCGGTCGAGACAGCACAAAGAGTGATGGTATTTTAATGAGGTCGTAAAGTTTTTGTTGTCTTTTTTGAGTGCTGATAATACATGAACTGGACTATACCTGAGTATTTTTCTAGACCGAATCAAGCAGCAGGGCACGTATATCGCATGGGAAGGCAGCCAGAAAACTGAACTATCGGATACTTTAATTATTCCCTTGTACCGAAAAAATGACGTCGCACGGGTGACGTTATACACGTTCCTCATGTTGTTCCCCCACTACCCGAGTGCATCTGTACTTACAACTGGTATGTTTACTCGGTGCTGTTGCAAATTAATATCAATTTTAACGCGAAAAACGATACAGTAATAAAGGCAATTTATATAGAGGGTATAAATAAATACTTACGGATCTACGGGCACATCTTGAGAACGAAAAACTCTTCGTTACAAAGAAAAATTATTTCGAAATTTTCCTTTTTCTTTTTACTTCTAATGCGTCAATTTTCGAGCAGAGGGTAGTAAATGCCAACGATAGTAGCTTACACAAAATATATCACCCCTATAACTGCGGGGGTCACTTTTGTGATGCCTGTCCGACTTCTGCCTTTGAATTTTAACATTGCAAATGAGTGTTATTTCTTCAACCATGATATAACAGTTCTTATCTCACATTATCGTTAAAATATATTTCATTCTTTGAAACAGTAATACATAACGTATTCTTTTAAAAATAGTAAATGGATGTTTTAAATAACATACCAGAAATAAAATGAATTACCTATCAGCACGTTAGTAGTGGAATGTAGTCTCGAATAAATTTTACCCTTACATGTGAATAATTTTATAATACCCAGCATAAATCCTTGTTATTTTCTGCATGCATTGCATTTTAAATTGTGCCTTATAATTAATCGTATTACTAGTGATACCCATTTATTTTTTTCCTGGAAGAGTCTAGCTGTTTTAAATAGAGGTTAATATTTTTGGCCCTGTGGTGAAGTAATTTAGTACTAATTTAACGGGTGGTCACGGACCAGATACTCATCACGTATTTTTTTTATTTTTGAAGATTAGTTTGAAATGAGGATTAGAATATTTGACATAGAAGTATATTTTTTTAAATGACCAGACCTAATTACAGTTACCCAGAGGTTTGAATTACCTTTACAATGATGTTTGTATAATAGAAATCGAATCAGAAATTACTTTGCCAGATAGATAGTTAGATAGTTTATTCTAAGAGACCATATTACAATAGTGTAGGAAAAGTCCGAGGAAATTACTCTGAAATAAATAGATACATTTCAAACATATCACAGAACAATAGCTATACATTTGAAATAACAAAATAGATACACAATTATCTGACAGAAGATTATTTAAAAGATGTGTATAAAGAAGATTTAAGATTTAAATTACTTAAAATCGATGCTGACATATAAAACAGTAAGAAGTTATCTAAATAATTTTAATATGATATAATTAATTTAACAACGTACAATACATAAGATACAGTATACAAACTATAAATTCGAATTCATGTGTTCTGAAATACTGTAAAACACATTATCAAGTAACATATTATGGATTCTGGATTTGAATGATTTTAGGTTGCTTATATACCTGATTTTTTGGCTTAATAAATAATTTAATTCCTACGTATGTAGGGCCTTTGTCATACATTGTTGAACTGTGTGATGAAATTGTCAGCAAATGGTTGTGCTTGGTTTCATATTGATGGAAGCCGCCATTAGTTATAAACTTATTTAAGTTCGATTTAATGTATAATAAACTTTATAAGATATGTCCTAAAATATGTCCTGCATGATGTTCGATTTGTTATACCTGCTATATTCCTCATGGCTCTTTTTTTATTTTAAATACTCTGTTTAAATGGCTTGATCCCCCCCCAGAATAAAATTCCATAACGCAAGCGTGAAACAAATTGAGTATGATAGAAAGAGTGAAGAACATTTTTGTCAGTAATATTTCTTAACCTAAAGAGGACGAAACATAACGATGAAAGTTTATTACAAATAATATATCTGTGTGCATTTCCCAGTTTAATGAATTGTCTATATGAAGTACAAGAAATTTTTTATAGTTTTATAATATTGTACAATGAAATTTCCTACTTAAACTTCAAAATTTTCATTTTTGCTTTTATTTTTGTTTATAGATTATAGATAGATAGATATAGATTATTGTCCATGCAGCCTTTCCTTTATTGTCAAATTCCTCAAACAGTTTATTATTGTAAAGTTTGTTAGCCGCAGTAATAACTTTTTTGTATTTTTTATAATAATTTATATCCACCATGCTTCGGAAGACGGACATAGAATAAACTGGGACTTGGCAAAAATTTTAACAAAAGAAGCAGATACTAAAAAAAGAAAAATTAAAGAATCAGCAATAATCTTATTAAATGAAGATAAGTGCGTATCCAATTGTTCTGTAGATATTTGTGCAACCTGGCTGCCAATGTCAAAAGAAGAACTTAACAAACTCAACATTATCTAAAAGAAAATATCATCAGTTCTGTGTAAGTGATTAGTATCTATGGAAATAACATAAACAGAATCTTAAGGCTGTGTATTTGACATACACAGCAAAATAAGAGTTTTTCCAAAAAAGCTTTGAAAACGGAATGAGGCTACTTTCCGAAACGTCAGAAAAATACATTTTCTGTGTTTATTCCGATTTATATTATTTGCAAAACATAACCTCTGACTGTTTCTTTGACGTAAACGTCACGGGCGCAGAGGCTTTTTTCCAATAATTCTATTATTTTGTAGATTCGGTGATTTGTTTTTGAAGAGGATAATAATACATGTGGTAGAAAACCCAAATAATAGGAAAGAATATCTACATAGTATTTTAAATGATTCATAAATATATCGAACGCTTTAATAGCATCCTTGGTTCGATATACCTAATATCAATACTAGGGTATTGACATTATTGAAATTAAGATCTTGTTTTCGTAAACGTTTAAAATGTTTGTAATTTTTAACATTGCTTCAAATAATATAATATATATAATAATAATAATGATGAGATATACAAATTATTTTACGACTTCCTGACAGGTCAACCTAAATTCAGGAAAGTAATACCTTTATTATGAGTGATTTTATTATACGGGAATATTATTGTTACTCCTTAAACCCTTAAGTTTTCAAAGAGTTTACCTACATATTTACATAATTAGTAAATCCAACTTCGTTGGGCTTTATGATTCTTTGTGTAATATAATTTGGTGTGCATTACTCAGTTCATAGCTGAACATTTCGATGCTGGAAGCCAAGTAGATGTCATTTATGCAGATTTTTCTAAAGCCTTTGACAGACGACCATGGAATTATGCTGAACTCACTACTTTATACCGATGACCTAAAAATTATTACATCCATCACTAATGTAGAAGATTTGCAAAATGATCTTATACAGCCTATGGTCTTGGTGTAGCGTAAACAATTTACAATTAAACATTACAAACTGTAGTTCTCGTGCACAAAATCCAATAAAATTTATCTATGCAATTAATAACGAAGAACTGAACAGCTGTAATTATTATTATTAAATTTAAGCTACGTTATCCGTAATTGTAAAAAATTTAACAAAAATACACTAAAACTTCTTTTTAATTCATTTGTGAGGTCAAGACTTGAATATGCTTCAATAGTATGGACTCCTGGTTATGAAAATCATAAATATAGCATTGAAAAACCTCAAAGACGTTTTCTTAAATACTTTTGGTTCAAAAGTTCCTGGAGTTATCCAGAGAGCGGTTTTCCACATTATGACTTATACCGGGTGTTAGAAAAGTATGGGAGCGGTGGAAAATCTTGAACAGTTTGCATCAAATCGAAAAATAAAAAAATACGTGTCAAAATTTTTTCAAAAAACTATCTACTGATACTAAAATGATCTCCCCACCCACCACCCTGTGGGTGGGGAGAGGGGCAACTTTAAAATTTCAAATAGAAACCCCTATTCTTTATTGCGGAATCAGATTTTACAGCAAAAAATACGTAAATTTTATTCCGGACATTTTTTTAGATTCTTGCATGGTGGCGCTGTAATCGCAAAAAATGAAAAGAAAACATTAGTGTTTCAAGAGTAGCGTCTTGTGCACATAAAAAAAAGTCTAATTCAAAAACTGAAAAACATGTATTTGTTATTTTAACGAAATCTATCCAATGATATTGGATTCGACTCTCCCACCTCTAACCCAGTGGGTGGGGCGGGGGGCAACTTTGAAATTTGTAATGAAAATCCCTATTTTTTATAGAGGATTTGGATTCTAGGGCCAAAAATACGTGAATTTTATATCGGGCATTTTTTCGATTCTCGCAAGGTGTCGCTGCAATCGTACAAAATTGAAATAAACCTTAAGCGTCCATATGTTTGTAAATATTTACAACCTCTTGCTACTCGTGTTGGCAAAATAACATTCAGTTTAAAAAACAATATCTGTGATGTCTTGGTTTTTATGAATGTTTTTTTTAAAGTGTTCTTAATAACAGTATTTGTTTTGTGAAATTTCTACGAGAACGTTCAGTTCCTTCCAACTTTTGTAGAGGCAGGAGCGCACTTTTGTACGGAAAAGTTATTTCATTTTTCATTAGTTTTTTTCTGCATAATGGCTACTTTAACAGAGGAAGAGAGAGTTTCTCTTTTAACGATGCGAGGGTGGGGCGATAAAGAAAGGTCCTATGATGAAGTTGTGATTTTATTCAACGAAACTTTCCGTGTAGATCAAGTGGGAATGTCGAAATCTACTGTGTCCCGTACCATCAAACGATTCCTAGGCACAAGGACAAATAAAAATCGCCCAAAATCTGGAAGACCAAAATCTGAAACATCGGAAGCTCGACAAATGGAAGTGGCCCAGGCATTTGTTGAAAATCGAAGATTATCGATCAGAAAAGCCAGTCAACAGCTTGATATGTGTGCATTTTCAGTTCATAAGAATTTGAAACTTCTGAAATTTCAGCCTTACAAAATTCACCTTCACCAAGAGTTAAATGAAGATGATTTTGATCGGCGACTTGAGTTTAGTGAATTAATGATGGAAAGGAGTAACCATAACCCACATTTTTTGTCATCTTTACTTGTCTTCTCAGATGAAGCAACTTTCGAACTCAGTGGAAAAGTTAATCGCCATAATTTCAGATATTGGAGTGACGAAAACCCTCACTGGATGCTTGAAACACACACGCAGTATCCACAAAAATTAAATGTTTGGGTAGGAGTTTTCAGGGATCGAATCATAGGACCGTTTTTCATATATGGAAATTTTAATGGAGAAAAATACCTGGAAATGTTGACAAATCAAATAGTTCCCGCAATACAAGAGACTGCTGGTGATGAGTTCGATAATGTTTGGTTCCAGCAAGATGGGACTCCTCCACACTATCGGGATATTGTTAGGGACTATTTGAATGGTACTTTCGAAAATCGATGGATAGGTCGAAGAGGAACTATTGAATGGCCAGGAAGATCTCCCTACCTCGCGCCACTTGATTATTTTGTTTGGGGCTACGTGAAGGGTAATGTTTATTTCATTAAACCTCGTGATTTGGAAGAGCTAAGGCAACGCATAATAAACATTATTGCAGAAATGCCACCTCAAATGATAACAAGTGCTATTGAAAATTTTTACGTTCGTCTCGGACAATGCCAAGAAGTCAATGGGCACTATTTTGAACACCTGCTATAATCTTGAAATTAAAACCTGCTAGTGTAGCAGTTAAGCTGTAAACTAATTGCCTCACCTTGCCTTAAATGGCTGAGTTACCTCCTTGCCTTCACTGGCTGGGATCAAGAACTTGTCTGAGGTGGCTGAATTAAGAGGTAAAACCACTGTTAGTTTTTTTAAATCGAGTTTTTTATTGCTCTGTAATAAAGGTAAATTGAAAATTATTAGCTGTTAATAAATTTACAGAATGTTAATAGTTGTTGTAATTTCCGCACGACAGTGTAAAATCACTGTTCCCAAAACAGCTCGGGAAATCATTCACTCTGAGATCAGTAGTTTCATTTTTCGTATTTTTTTAAGTATGCGTTCAAAACTTTCATGTTTTCACTTAATTTTTTGCGATTGCAGCGACACCTTGCGAGGATCTAAAAAAATGCCCGATATAAAATTTACGTATTTTTGACCGTAGAATCCGAATCCGCTATAAAAAATAGGAATTTTCATTACAAATTTCAAAGTTGCCCCCGCCCCACCCACTGGGTTAGGGGTGGGAGAATCAAATCCAATGTCATTGGATAGATTTCGTAAAAATAACAAATACGTGTTTTTCAGTTTTTGAATTGGACGTTTTCATTTTCATTTTTTCCGATTAGAGCGACACCATGCAAGAATCGAAAAAAATGTCCAAGATAAAATTTACGTATTTTTTGCCGTAGAATCCGATAGGGGTTTCCATTTGAAATTTTAATTTGGCCCTTCGCCCCACCCACAGGGGGTGGGTGGGGAGGTCATTTTGGTATCAGTAGATAGTTTTTTTTTTAATTTTTGACCCATATTTTTTAATATTTGATGCAAACTGTTCGAGATTTTCCACCGTTCTTATACTTTTCTAACACCCGGTATAGATTCAACACAAGTGATTTTCAACTAAGTCGAGTATATCACTCTCGTGTATTCCTTTTTAAGATTTTAAATGACACTGTTCACTGCCATGAAATTCTTAGTTACATTAGATTTCATGTTCCTAATTTGCATACTTGCTCGCATTCGTCTCTACCTATTTGCCTGTCCCAAGAACAAATTTGCTGTTATTTTTTCTCCTGTACCGATGTGTTCTAACTATGCTATGATTCATTATATAATAATATACATATTTCTAATACTGGCATATTCAGAATGCGAAATATTGTTCTCAATTCTTCATAATAACTGTAGCTTCTAAAATATTAGATTACAATTTTTAGGACTATACTAATCATATATTTATTTTGCCAATTTTTCCTATCATTTAATTGTTTATTTAGTTAAGTTATTTAGTTTTAATTATTTAGTCTTTTTATGTTTCTAAAATTCCTGCCCTATAATTGGATTTTTGTCTGGGCAGTCATAACAAAAAATGAAAATAAAATAAATAAATTGGCAACGGTTGTACCAAATCGAAAATATTGAATGACAGTTGATGGGTTAACTGTATTAAAGCATCTAGTAAACTTCTTTTTTGGTTTAGTCAAAAAAATAATTGTTAAATTTTTTAGACTAAGCATGATACGCGCATGTTATTGTAGTTTGTAATATAAAATAATCATGTCACGTTGTGATAAACAGATTAGGTGGTTAAACACGAAAGCAGAGGTAAATCATTTTAACAGAAAAGAATGTGAGTGTTTTATGGTGTGAAAGGTTAGGTAAACGGCTGGGTCCCTTTTTAAAGTACTGTCCTTGCAAGACCTCTAAAACTCCCGCAGAACACTTTATGTCTTATAACCCGCTAGATTGTCCCTGTGAATTTTTATTTGCTATAAAGACATACATATTTATAATTATATTGCGTTCAACTTTCAAATACTCTCAATCTCACGCCTGACACCACCGTGTACAATCTCTGTAAATCACTATCTGTAATTTTATAACAATATCACATTTTTAGTTCTTCATCTATTCTGCAAAAATAATTATTTTAAAACAGTTTCTATTATTTACGTAGATTTCCCGAATTCGGTAGCGACTCTTGCGTTTTGAGCTCTATTTCCAACTTAGAAATTTGGATGTCACAGGTTTAAAAAAAATAGGACACCTACAGCTAAGAAAATCAATGAAAAATTCCTGAAAAAAAGTTTTACTAGTCAGATCAATACTAGATATAATGAATATCTGCTGACGGAAATATAATCCACTTCCATTGAAAATCTGAGAGAAACATAAATACGTACGATATATTGAGATAATGGCTAGATCTCAAGAGCTCAGTCATATTTATATTAGGGATGCACTGGGAAGAGCAATTAGAGTCTGTTGGTTGGGCGGATGATCTGTCAGTAACGTCACACTGATGCTCAATTCTATGTTCTCTGTAAGAGACCGTGTATATTCTTGAGTTTTGAGATTGTTTCTGTTGTATTTTAAATGGTTTTTAAACACTACTTTATATTTATATTTAATTATATATTTCTAGCTGTCGTAGAACTCGGGATATCGAGGTCCGACGCACTACTGGTTTATTCTTCGGTCCGTTTTTTTTTATTAAACCTGTGTAAATGGAACTAATAGGTAAGTACATATTTTAATAGGAATCTTTCACTTGCCTAATATTTAATGGACAATGGACCGACGGCTTTACATCTCCTCCGAAGGATGGTATATCACCCAGACAACCCTCACCTAAGGTTGCACAGCGCATACACTGATGTACAAGCCGCTGGAAGATATGTGAGGCGAGGACACGGTCTTCCATGAGACAGTCGCCCGTCCAAGTACTAACCACGCCTAACGTTACTTTACATCGCATATCGAAGTATGTACATAGTAAAAACGCACCTACGCTCGCCGCAAAGGGCAAATTTATTTAAAACATTTGTGTTTCTTGTTCATAAAATCTTTTTGAGAATATATAATAATTATTTCCTGATAGTATACAAACACATTGATTTTTTTTATGATCCAGTATAAGATACAATTTTCAGATGTATATAAAACACACAGCATTCGACGCAGACGGTGTCATTTAGGAACCCCAAAGTTCTTTATTTAATTATATTATAATTATGACGTAACTCGTGTGGCATTTCTCATAATAATCATTTTATGAAGCAATATGCTTTCTCCATTATGAAAATTAAAAAATAAAAATAACATAATTACATTGCGAATAATAATATTCTCTTTCTCTGGGTGACAGGCGAATGCTCTATACACTGATCCACTAATCCTTGTTGTTGATACAACAGCCTTCTTGTATTAACGGCTTTACTTATTTACATTTCCAAAATTTAATAACTCAAAAACAAAGGTCCATTCTAATAAATAAAGCAAAAGAATTTATGCTTTAGTTTCACCTACAAAACAATAAACTATTGTTGTGATCCTCATCTATAAGCTCCCCCTGTTGGTATATTATTGCGTGTTTAAAATTATTTCAAGATTGGTTGAAAGTTTGACGAAATGAAAATTTATTTCGGGAACAGTGATTTGAAATAAAAATAGGAAGTTTGTCCAGGTTGTTCTAGTTTAGTACACATTTACTGGGCACTCAACAAAACAAAACAAAAACGATTTCATTAAAATACCATTAAACTAGCCTCAAAAGTAATTGCGACCAGGCATGCACTTGAAATATTTAGATCAGCAACTCAGTTGTTCAATTTTATCAGCGCGTTACGGTCTATAATTTTAATATATTCATTCTAATGTATACTAATTTTAACTTCGGCTCTGTATTATTTCGTCTGCAAATTGACTCGCTTACCTTAATAGGTTTTTAATGTGCGTCGGCTTGTTTGAAGACAATATGTAGCATAGTCCAACGGCGATAATAATGAGGTCGTAAATTGTTTGTTGAGTGCCCAGTAAATGTGTCCTAGACTATACAGACTAATTTATTACATTGTCAACAAGGATTTACGAAAATATATAAGCATCGGAGAAAATCCAGTCAAAGCTCTGAACATTTATCCAAATAAAGAAATTTGTAAATCAATTGGTAAACAGCTACTTGCTCACCGACCGGAAGTTCGTAATAGTTTTCATAGCTGCATGCTGCCCAATTACCTATTAAAAACCTTTAATTTTTGTTCCAATTTTTATAAAGAAAATATTTATTACATAATATATGGGAATAGTCCATCATTTCATCGCTGTGATATTGATTGGCAACAATGTGACAAAGTATATTACCGTTTTAACGGAAACGTTGTCTCTAGGATTTATCGCTTCGTCCGATCTCTATTGATAATTTATTAACCAAAGTACTTCTTACATTACGATGCTATATATTAGTTCAAATGTTCAAGCAAACAATTCCAAAGTGAAACATTATAGATCATTGTATTATTTCATTTTTATTGATTTGATCATATAAAATATAGCTTACTCACCAAGCGACAGCATCGCACAAGCACGCTGCTGACTATATAAGTCATGAGTAGTCTAAATAAGAACCTTTGTCCCTTTAGTATCTTTTTATTGCTTCCAGAGAGACGTGGACCGAATAACTTTGTAGACTGCTTTTTGATGTTTTTCTGTCGCCCTTTGCCAGCCTCCTCCAAAAATATAAAGCACTCAGTGTAAAATTTATTTGTTTTCATAAGCTCATAGCAATCATCTTTATCGTAGTTTAGCATATACACGTGCTTTTATTCCCGTAAATATACTTCCCTACTTCTTGCTTCTCGGTTCTTATACTTATTTATTTAATACACCCCACATTCAAGTAGTATTTAAAGAACTAGCTAGTTGGAAATGTTAGCTGCAATATTTTTTAAATGCAATTTATTTAGAAGAATAATTGCAGAAAATGATTGTGCTGGTTCAAATATTATAAATAGGAATAATAATATTAATTGAGTGACTGATTATGATTGATGGTCGAGAGGTGAGCGCACTTGCCTCTCACCCAAAAGTTCCGGGTTCGATCCCCAGTCGTGGCAGTGGAAAGTACTGTGATATTGAGTGTGTGTCCCTTGTCTCTAAATGTGTAGCCCTCTCCCACACAAGGCTCTTCTAGAGTCTTCCGGTATAAAGGGGGTCGTCATTACCTGTGGTGTATTTATTTTTTATGTTATTTATTATTTAATTTATTGATCACAAAGAGATAATACTACAACATTATCAGCTTATCTGACTAGTCAGAAAAAATAGGTACATTAGATATACAGATATCTTTATTTGACAACTTTACATATAAGGTTACATTTGTTACAAGTCAGATATTACTAGCCTACAGACAATATAAAAAAATATAAATATTATTATTAGCCGTTACTCGAGTCCGAGTATAAAAATGTTACAGTCGATAAATTGTGTACAATAAAAAACAAGTAAAAGGTGTAGTCTATTGTAATTCCCATTCATCTACGGTGCACACGACTATGGCTATAGAGGCCAATTCGGGAGAGCACATGTCGACCGCAGTCAGGACAAACATAGACCTGGTTAGGTCTTGGATTCGGCCTTCTTGCAGCAACATTTCCTTGATAGCTGGCCACAACCCCTCGCCATTCGGTTCTGTCCGCTGCAAGTTGTTCCCATTGCTCGTCTGCAATACCGCAGGATTTTAGATTTTCATGGAGAGCGTCTTTGAACCTCTTTCGTTGACCGCCACGCCTTCTTCTACCGCTTACCAATTCACCATAAAGTGTACATTTAGGAAGGCGGTTATCATGCATACGATGAACGTGACCTGCCCATCTTAGGCGTGCTCTTGAAATAAGCACCTCAATTGGAAGGCTGTTTGCTCTCCTGAGTACTTCCACGTTTGATATGTGATGGAACCAACGGATTTTCATCATACTTCTGAGGTGTCTTTGCTGAAAACGTTCTAATTCTTTCACATGACGACGGTAAGTGACCCAGCTTTCACATCCATATAGCAGTGTTGGAATGACAACTGCTCTGTAGACAGCCATTTTCGTTGACAAAGCAAGGTCGTGGTTGTCAAATACTCTCTCTCTAAGTCCCCAGACTGCTCTAGATGCAGCGTTAATTCTATTGCGAATCTCGCTGTCCATGTTTGCTTTGTCATTAACAACGTTGCCTAAGTAATTGAACTGATCCACCACTTCAAGGGAATTTCCGTTAAGTGTAATGTCTATTTGGTTCACTTGATGAGGAGTTGACATAATCTTAGTCTTTCCAATGTTGATTTTAAGTCCCAAGGAATCATAGCTCTGGGCATACACATCTAAAAGTTCTTGAAGCTCTTCCGGCGTAGAGGCTAAAAGTGCACAGTCATCCGCATACTGGAGATCACAAATGAATCGTGTGCGTGTCTTCGTGAAAGCTCTAAAGCGCCCTATGTTAAAGAGACCGCCATCAAAACGGTATCTGAGACCTATTCCTCTGACTGTCAGTTTGTTGTCAACAATAATTGTTAGAGCAGTGGTAAACAAATTAAAGAGTAGGGGTGCCAGGACACATCCCTGCCTAACTCCAGTGAGGGTTTGGAAAGGTTCGGTTGCCTCATTATTATACATAACCTGGGCGTTGTTGTTTGTATGTAGACTGCGACATACTTCCACAAATTTTCTAGGGATACCTAAGCGGAACATAATTTTCCAGAGCACTTCCCTGTCCACCGAGTCAAACGCCTTGGTTAAATCAATGAAGGCCATGTGAATTTCTCCTTGATGTTCGAGTGCTTTTTCTTGAAGCTGTTTAAGTGTGAAGATTAAATCCGATGTGCCTCGGTTTGGTCTAAAGCCACTCTGTGTTTCAGGAAGCAACTTTTACATAACAGGTGTTAGCCTATTTGCCATCGCTTTAGTGAGTATCTTCCCTCCAACAGCCAGGAGAGCTATACCCCTGTAATTTCCACAGTCCGCAGCGCTCCCTTTGTTTTTGAAGAGGTTGATTAAAAGTGTATCACGAAACTCCTGCGGAGCTTGACCACTTTCCCACACGACATCAAACAGTTTTTTGAGGTAGGGTATGAGCTCTGACGACACAGCTTTAAAGATCTCAGCTGGGAGTGAGTCGGCGCCGGGAGATTTGTTATTTTTTAGCTGCCCAATGGCGGTTAAGATCTCTTCCGTTGTTAGTGGTTTATCTAAGTCTTCGAAGGTGTCATATTGAGGGATAAGATTTATAATATCGTGATCGGCTTGACTTTGCTGGTTAAGAATGTTAGAGTACTGTTCTTTCCATCGGGCTCTTATTTCCTGGTCTTCTTTGAGGAGATTTCCATTTAAATCTTTAATAGGGCACATATTTTTCCGACTGGGGCCGTACACTGCTTTTACTCCTTGAAAGAAATTCCTGTAGTCGTGTGAATCGGCGTACCTTTGAATTTCTCTGGCCTTGCTTGCCCACCACTCGTTCTTTATTCTTCTGATTTCGCGTTGCGTTTCATACTTAGATTGGGTAAAAGCTTCTGCTTTTGATGAGTCGTTGGGGTGGTTGATAGCGTTTTGGAAGGCAGTATGTTTGCGGTCAAGAAGTTCTTGTATAAAAGCTTCATTATCATTGAACCAGTCCTCCTGTTTTTTACTTGCTGCAGTGCCAAGAATTTCCTCACTCGCACTTTTTAAACTGTCTTTAATTTGTGTCCAGGTAGCAGCGAAATCTACAGAATTGGTTTCTTCTAGTGCACTCAAATTCTCTTGAACTTTTTGCTTTAGCTGTTCGACGGTTTGTTGGTCACGCAATTTACTAATACAGAGACGGGGTCTGCGTTTTACTTGAGCTCTTCGGTGTTTGGGTCTCATAACAATTTTCATTTTAGAGACAACAGGACGATGATCGGTCCAACATTCGCTATCAATGCGCGCCTTTGTAATTTGGACGTCCTTGAGATGCTTCCTACGTACGATAACATAGTCCAGTAGATGCCAGTGACCTGATCTGGGGTGACGCCAGGTGCCTTTAAATTTATCCTTTTGTCGGAAAATGGTGTTTGTTATAACTAGATCATGTTCGGCGCATTTAGTTAGGAGTAGTTGACCGTTAGCGTTCATGTTGCCCAAACCGTTCTTGCCTATGATGCCTGGCCAGGTGTCTGCATCTCTCCCTACTCCAGCGTTAATATCGCCAAGAATAACGAGTCGTTCCATTTTAGGTATTCTACAGAGGGCTTCTTCCAGCTGTTGATAGAAGCTTTCCTTGGTTTCGTGACTTGCATCCAGAGTGGGAGCGTAGGCGCTTATTAGATTTACCGCGTTGCCATCTGATAGCTCATAGCGTAGCAGCATTAGACGCTCGGATAGGCCTTGTGGTACTTGTGTTAAGTTGGATACAAGTTGATTCCGAACGGCAAATCCTACTCCATGTTGTCTTCTTGAATTGGTGGGAAGACCTTTCCAATAGAAGGTGTAGTACTTTTCTGTGAGAGAGCCTTCCTCCAAAAATCGAGTTTCGCTGAGAGCTGCAACGTCAACATTGAGTCGGTGAAGTTCTCTATCTATTAGAGCAGTTCTTCTTTCAGGCCGATCGGTGCGAGTGCTGTCGTTCAAAGTACGAACATTCCAAGCGCCGTAGATGAAAGAATTAGTTTTGTTGGATTTAACTTGCCGGTGTTTTTTCGACATTCGATAAGGTGTCCCTGTGGGCACCCTCCCCCGGAGATCCGATCGGGAGGATATTTTACCTCCGGATGATTTTGTCCCACTTGAACGCTCCATCATTTTTTAAAGCCTTAATCGACTGAAAACGAAGCTGCATTTGAAGTTTTAGCTGGAGCAGGTATGCAACTGACCAGCTCGGTTGCGGAAGGCGAGTGGTGTGGTCCCATGGCACAGAAGGAGACTGCGACGATGGGGTAACCAAACGATTCCAAAAGCAACCTTTGTGTGCGGTGGGTTATTTTTACCGCACTCTTCGTGAGAAGGTAGATGTGCTCACGGCAAATGGTAAGGGTTATTCCGCCCTTACTCGGTCGTTAGAGCCTCGTTAGTGAAAACAGGGTGCACCAAGTTCAAATTGAACTCATCGCGAAGGTGAGGTTAACAATTATATATTATATATTACAAATATATGGAGTAAAATTAATGGTAATAAAGTTACAAAATACATACATTCATAGACATATATTAAAAATATATAATATGCATATATGGACACTAATTATATACCATACAAAATACAAAATATACATAAATAGTACCAGGAGTTCAATTTTAAAAATACAGATGTTTTATACATCCCATCAACACAGATAAAATCAAATTTCCATAACAAAGTTAAGAAGACAATTAAAAAGTCAGCATTACATTACATTTGTTTTAAAATATTCATCTACACTATAAAAACAGTTATTTAATAAAAATGATTTAGTTTTAGTTTCAAACTGCATATTATTTAAAGTTTTCTAATCACTAAGTACCAAGTTTGTTATATAAATTGAGGTTCAATGAATTGATTTTAGTCGCCCAACAATTTGTACCTACGAATATTAGAGATTATTTTCATATCTAGTATTGTGTATTGTGCATATCAGAGTGCGTTTGCAGTCGACTTCATTTACTATGTATTTCTAATGTGCTATTGTAAATGTACAGGTTGAGCAGTGATATTACTTTTATGAACAATAGCTTACAATGCAAGGAGTCTTATAATCATTTTTTGTAGTATGAAGACTCTTTGGGGATAACTATCTGAGTCTATAAGAAAATGAGAACCAAATACTTTGCGTTAGTTGAATGTGATCCTATTACGTACAAGAGAATTATGGTCGAAAGAATATATTGGTTTCAAATCCTGTCCGAATATATATCTATAATGCGTTGCTTTAAATGCTACAATCATACAGCTAGTCAATGCCCCAATGTATAAATATGCGGAAAATGCTGTAGTGAGGACCACCCCACCAAGGACTGTGAAAGTATTGAAGTTATATGTGTCAATTGTCCAATTCAAACTCGAAAACGAATTCCAAAGTTAATGAAGATCATGCAGCTTTCAACATATCTTGTCCAATGTGTTAGAAATTTGAATCTCAGGCCAAGCTCAAGGTGGATTATTCTGGATAGCAATTACTTCCGAGCGCCGCGCGCCAATATCCATTGGCTGGATGTCGGTCTCGATAACTAGGGCCGAGTAGGACTACTACTCTTTGCTCCTAGATTATCTCTGTAGGCCTGGACCGGCCTTCGTGATAGGTGGGCCCGCTTACTTCTACCAGACCCAGCTCGCATGTGAGATGTGTCGTGGTATTTTCTGCGGACCTCCCCTGGTCCTGGCCATTGAACCTCGCTGGCTGAGGTCTCTTCTGGCGCTCTTCTTGTCTTGATATTTTCTTTCTTCGCCAGCTTGTCACCCCCGGGGGTAGTCATCGGTCGAGTTGGGTTTAGGAAGTTTTGGCTGGGACTGACTGCCGGTACGTAGGACATCAATTGATATCCTACCCCGGATCATCGGAAAAGTAAGGATATGAGCTGTGTAGCTCGGGAGTGTGGAGACCCTAAGTGCTTATTTTAGCACTTTCGGACTCCGCGGAGCAGGTGGGATAACGGGCGTTGGACGGTATGTTGTCCGACGCCCGCAAGAAGGTTGGGTTAGGGTAGAAAAACGTCATGTCTCTGGTAGTAGTGGTCCGTCCTGGGATATCTGAAACAGATCGGTTAGCGGGAAATATAAGTTATACTCACCCGTTGTCCAGTACTTCCGAGCAGTGACTTACCTATTCAATTACTGAAACAAACACCTTTCTGCGGTGATAACAACAACAATAAGCTCTATATTCTTTACCAAAATGTGAGAGGTCAATTTTTGGTATATAGAAATGACAGAAATTTAGACATGATTGAAAAAGTAAGAGGTGGAGGCGTCTTGATAGCGGTAAAAAATATTTATAATTCTAGCAAATTAAAACTCCAGTTTAATGATTCTGAAATTAAGGTTTTGTATGTAATGATTTCGATTAGTACTATCAGTGTACATATTTGCGGTATATGTAGGTCCTACTTGCTCTGTGATATGTTAGAGAACACGCCAAAACCCTCGATGAACTTTTCGAAACTGTAACAAAATCCGAAACATTCCGCATGAAAAACGTGCTTCACGTAAAAATGCCGTTGGGAGAGGTTTTTATATATTCAATCACATTTTCGCTCTGCGGAGCGTTTTTTATGCCAAAATCTTGGAAACTCATCAAGGAGTGTAATTTTAGAAGGTGTAGTAAATGTCGCTGTACGGGGACGTAATGTCGCCTCGACCATAAAATTTAGAAAGTATAACGAAAACCTGAACCGATAAGCATTTTAAACTTTTTTGATTGTACACAATACAATAAGACATTTTATGATCTAGGGCATACCTTAGATCTGGTAATAGCGAAACTTGATTGCACAGTGAAACGGGGCACATTTAGTCCTGTAGCGGAAGACAGTCATCATCCGGTTCTAAACGTAAATGTTTCTATAAAAACTAATACTATCAAAGAGCTTTCATCAAGTAAATCGCAAAATTATAATTTTCAAAAGCAAACTATGAATTTATGTATCATTTATTCCTGAACACTGACTAGAGTAATCTGGACTCTTCAACTGACGTAAATATTGCCGTTGATACTTCTTATAGTATAATTAATCAGATCTTTGAAGCCTAAAGTGCATTTAAACTGAGTACTCAGATGGAAAATCCATAGCTAATGCCTCTGCAACAAATTTCACTAGAGTATACAGTGTGGATGCAGAAGATATCAATGATAATAGCATCAGCTATAAAATATATGCTAATCCGATCTCTATTCAGTGTGTGGCAACTGAGAATGTCCTTGAGGCTGTAGCAAATCTTAAAATTAACGAAGCCATTGTGCCAGATTACTTATCATCATACATAGTCAAAGGTTGTGCTGATATCTTTGCATACCCGTTAAAAATAATATTTAATTTGAGTTGAAAAACCGGCCTGTTTCCAGATTTCTGGAAAGTTGCGAAAATTTGTCCAATTTTTAAGAAAGGTGATAGGTCTGATGTAAAAAAATTAGAGAGCAATTATAATTAGCTAAACTATTTGAATCAATCATATATAAGAATATATATAACAGTTTCCAAAAACATCTCTACGCACCAGCATGGGTTCATGAAACACAGGTCAACAGTCAGCAAACTTAACAAAATAGTTGACAGAATGATATCCATTTGTTAAGGATCTTAATAACATATTAGTGTTTGTAATATTGTATGAAAATAAACGATCATTTGTTGCACATGTAGAATCTATATTGCTGACGTTATGGAAAGAAGAAAACAGAAAAAATTAGGAAATCATATTGAATATTACAGTGAGATTGATGATTTATTGCGTCGTTTATATAGAAACTTATTTTAATATCCAACTAAAATAATAAGTAGACAGTGCAATAAATTTGCATTACATGGCGCATCTCATTCAATATTTTTACATATACTGCGTGAATATAAAGCTCGCTACTAATATAGAGAAAAGCCAAATAGACTATTTTCTTACAGAAAGAATTTCTTTTAATCTCAACTGTAATCATAGGAGGAAATATCTGTATTTCGATTAGAGGGTTGAAGTGTTGATGCTGATAGCTTTGTACTGTGTTAATGGGCACTTCGATTTCCTTTTATCTATCAAATAGGAACGGAATTTTGTTTAAGGAAATCTTAACATACAGGGTATTATTTACTGAAGTGCATTTTTAACGAGAGTAGTATTGCTTGATATATTATACAAGTGATTTTGTTTACTTTTGGCTTGCTAATAATAATAATAATAATAATAATAATAATTTATTAACCATTTTCGATACATTTAGTATATATGGCAAGTCATGATATAATGTAATTAATATAAAACAAACTTATTTTGTGACAAACAACATATAAACTTGTTACATAAATATATACATATGAATTGTATATATAAATAAAATAATAGATATTTGCAAGTAGTAACTACTCAAACATATAAACAGCAATTCAATTGCTTTCAAAATAGTAATTATACTTGTGGCCCTAAGGTTCCCTATTTAAAAAGTCGCGTATAGTATAGAATGCTCCTTTTTGCAAAATATCTTTTATTGCCTTTTTAAACTTATAATAACTTCGAATATTTCTTATCTCATCTGATAAACTATTATATAATAGTATACAATTATAGCATGGAGATTTTTTAAAACATGTTGTACGGTGTTTTGGTATGCTGAGTAAGTCTCCATGTCTAGTATCATATGCGTGATTTTCTTTTAATGTGGAGAATAAGTCCATATTTTTCTTGGTGTACATTAAACATATATATATATATATATATATATATATATATATATATATATATATATATATATATATATGCATGGAGTCGTCAAATTTTTTTTATTTTTAAACACATTTTTGCAGCTTTCCCTAGGGTTTAACTTAAATATTAGTCGAATAAGTCTTTTTTGGCATATAAAAACTCTATCACTGACAGTAGAGCTTCCCCAACAAATTATGTTATAGGATATGTGCGAATACGCCAGTGCATAATATATATCTACTAGCCCAGTTTCATCTAGAGTACTCTTCATTTGAAATATTGCAAAGTAGGCCTTATTTAATAGATTGCAAGTGCGATCTATTTGAAGATCGTATGATAGTTTACAGTCAATATAGGTTCCAAGTAGTTTGATACTCTCAGATGGACTTATATCGTCATATAATGCCATATTGTGCGGGAGGGGCTTCTGTATATGAAAATTTATCAATACCGTTTTTTTGGCATTTAATATCAATTTATTTCTCTGTGCCCAAGTGCTAACTTCTTCAAGAATTAGAATCACCGCTTCCTGAAACTCCTCAGGTGTGTCGGTCGTCAACGTTACTGTAAAATCATCTGCAAACATAGTCATATGCCCTTTACTTATGTGGTTAGGCAATTCGTTGATGTACAGCATGAACAGTAATGGTCCCAAAACGGAACCCTGAGGAACCCCAAGAAGTAGTTCTTCTAACTCAGATTGTGATCCTTCAAGTTTTACTTTCATCACTCGTCCTTCCATATATGACATTACCCAAGATAATATATTTCCCCTTATACCGATGCTATAAAGTTTTTGTTTTAGACATTCTTTGTTTATCGTATCAAATGCCTTTGAAAAATCGAATGCTAAGGAAACAATATATTTGCTTATATCTAAATTTTCGTAGACGTAATCCAGAAAACGACAAGTCGCAGTTTCGGTAGATTTATTTGCCCGGAAACCGTGCTGAGCTGTTGTTAGAATATTGGTTTTTTTCTATGAATGGTATTATCCTGTTATATATGATTCTCTCGAAAAGTTTAGATATTATACTTAGGACAGAAATTTGTCTAAAGTTTTCAATATCTTGGACGGAGCCTTTTTTATAAATTGGTGTAACGGTTGCTTCTTTTAAAATGTGTGGAAAGCACCCTTCATTGATGGAGTTATTATAGAGATAGACAAGATGGTCTATTACACTGTCTTTAATATTCTCTAATGTTTTAGCTGTTAGCCCGTCAAAGCCAGAAGAGTTTTTATTTTTTTGTTTTACAAGGGCTTCATTAACTTCTTGACCTGTAATAGGTGCAACGTATATTGATTGTTGTAAATATGATGATGTAGTACATGGTAATGAAAGATTTGCACCAAAATGTTGCGATATTTTATTTAATGCATCTGTGGAGAAAAAGCTAGCAAATGTGCTTGCTATTTCTTTTGGATTATGTATTGTCCTGTTTTCATACTCTAGTGTAAATTTGCCGTTTTTATGTGGTTTGCGTCCTAGTTTTGTGTTTATGATATTCCATGTTTCCTTTGTTTTGTTAGTTGAATTGCTTATTTTATTTTTGTAATAATTTTGTTTGTAATTTTTTATATTATATCTGTATTTTATTTTTTCCGCATCATATAGTATTTTTGTTTCTGTGTTTGGAAGATTTGTCATCAGCCAATATAAATTTTTTAAGTGATTGCTTTGTTTTATAAGATCATTTGATATCCATTCTTTGTTAGAATTTAAGTTTTTGTTTGTCTTTATTACTATTTTTTTAGTGGGACAGCTGATATTGTAGCACCATATGACAGTGTCTACCAAGAATGCAAAGGATTGATTTACGTCTAGTAGATACATTTGTTGCCAATGTATACGGTTAAGTTCAAAGGTGAAATTTTTTATATTTGTTTCGTAGTGGCTTCTTCTTTGGAATGTAGTTAACGTCATTTGCATTATTTATCGGCACTTTTACATTTATTTGTGGCATATGCCCTATATTAAGATTAACCAATTCGCATTTTATTACATTAGCAGGTAAGTTTGTAACCATGTAGTCAATGATGCTAGAACTGGTATGACCGTGCGTATTGGTAACTATGCGGGTATATTCGGTGGAAGTAAGATTTAATTCGAATGAGTGATAGACATCAAGCAATATATTTGTGGTTTGACATTTATCTTTTGCATTGATGTTAAAATCACCAAACAACACAACATTATTTGATATGCCATATGCGATATTTAGGGCATTTGTGAGGTTCTTAAAAAACAAGTTTACATTACCACTTGGCGGTCTATATACTGCAATAACTGTATACTTTTTGTTATTTACATGAAGGCATACTACACACATCTCTATGTGACATTCTATAGATAGCTGTTTAATTTGTAAAACTTCAGTATATTTTAAGTTATTATTTATTAGTATAAGAGAACCACCATGTATGTGGTTTGATCTAGAATAATATGTACTTATTTTATGGCTTTTAAATAATATATGATTTAAATTATCATTTAGTACAAAATGTTCTGTCAAACACATGATGTCAATTTTTGATTTTATGAGCATAAACTCAATTTCGTCTAATTTGCTAAATAGGCCTTGTACATTGACATGGAATATAGTAATATGATGGTTATTATAAGAAATATTCGAAGTTAGATTGTCATTTATGGCTAGATAATTCGCGAAAAAACGTATATTTTTTAATAAGGGAACCTTTAGACCAGTTATCGCTTTTAAACGCTTCTTCTACTAGATCTACATGCTGCTTCATTTGTTGGTGACTAGTCCCCGGAGTAGCTCGTCCCACGTATATCCATAATTTTCTGCTGACAGCAGTAAGGCTAGATTTACCTTGAATTCCCGTACCAAATACAGCAGCGGATTTTTTTTGACGCTGGGCTTGCTTTCTGTTATTATTTTGTTGTTAATTTTGTATGTCATTATTTTTATCAAAGATTTTTTTAATTGGACTTTTTTGTATCGACTGAACTTTATCAGCCTGAGATTTTTTATTTGAGGTATCTACTGTATTGGAATTTACAGTGGGCCAGTAATTTATTGGAATCTTGTTACTTGTATTACATTTGTTAGTAGTTTTCTTATTATTTAGGGACTCACCCTTTGTCAATAGATGAATGAGTTCAATGTTTGACTCCCGCAGGATAACTACCTCTTCTTCAAGTTTAGAAATCTTTTCATTTAACTCCGTCATAGTTGATTTAATGATATCACTAAACACTGATTTAATTATGTCATTGTTTAGCAAATCAGATAAGTCAATTTCACAATCTTCATTGGATTTCTCGTCACTAGTCTTATTAGAGCGTAAGAAATACATTTTATATATTTATAATACCTGAACTCTTTTAATAATTAACACAGAAGTGTTGTTGGCTCTGTACTCTCTACTCAACTAGATTGTTTTGTAAAAAAATTTCAACAAACATATATCTACTCAGAAATCTTGTAAGTAATGTGTCCCAGAAAACACTAATCACAGCCTATCATGGTCTTATACATTCCTCCTTATCGTATGCTATTTTGGTTTGGGGTCATTCAAGTCACAGTACAAATGTGTTTGCACTTCAAAGAAAAGCGATACGAATTATATACGGTCTAAATTACAGAGAAGACTATGAAGACTAATGTTTTACATGAGTTAATTTTGGGTTGCGTCTTTATTCATCGAGAAAGAGAGTCATTTGAAGTTCATGGAATTTTAGTATGTTGTGCAATAATGTCTAAGACACAGATTTTTCTAAAAAAATAGATGAGAAAATATCACCTTCACTTTTATATCACGTGACATAAGCAGGCTCTTATTTTTAATTATATTTAAAAAATATATAGATGCTTTTGTACTTAACTTATTTTATAACTCTAAAAACAAAATGTGATGATCTAGAGAATACAACGTTTGATAGTAATGAAGACATCTTATCACCTGGACTGTGTATAAAAAATTAGATTATTGTAAATAGACCGTACATTGTAATATTTTTTCATATGTGGCACCATACCGTTACTAAATATAATTTGTATAAATTTTACGCGTTGTTTGAATTTACCAAAGCAACAAATTTTATATAATTTATTCATATATTCAATTTAACTGCAATTTTGTTATTAAACGTTCTACTATCCATTTCATATAAATTGTTGAAAAATAGATTAACATTTTGCGTTGATTTATTGTTGAAGGGCTTACGATTTACAACGAATTGCCAAAATTGAAAAGTGAGATGTCAAATCCGATATCACATTACAAATATTTATACTCATCCATATCAGTTTTATATTTATGAGTAATTTTTTTCCAATTCATAATCAATTAATAAGATAAAATATTTTGAAATCTCCCTTATCCGACTTTAAAATATTTACGACGCGCTCTTCATATTAAGCAGAGGTCTTTTTTTTTAATGTGGTGGGAATCCAAATAACTGAACATAAATATTAAAGACAATAAAGGTTACTTAAATTTTCACAGTATCCTTGACATCAAATTTTTGTCAGAATTTTGGCTAAATACTTTCGTAAATAAAGAAGGACATACTACAAGATGTACAATTGTAAGCAATTTGTTAAAATATATATATTTTTAATATACAGTGTGACTCATTTCTGTTGGAATCACCATATAAAATCTTTATTTAGTGTGCTATTTCCACCAGGTTTTCAAATTGTAGAGCTCCTTGAACTGCATTTTTGGAGCAAAAAGCGCCAGTTTCTACGTCAATTTTTAGGAGTAAAATTAGAATGATTCATATTAGCGATTTTTTAAGAAAATACCTATGCACGCCACTGGATTCGACAACCCTCAGTTGTCTTGTGTAGTATGTTTTAAATTTTAAAGTACACCTGCACCAAATTCATCAAGGGACAATTCTGGTGACTAGGCCATTAAACATGAATACATATTATCTAAACAATCTCCAATTTCAGAGCCAAAGCTAACCGATGGGAAATTACAATTCTGAAAAAATAGGTCAATAACGAAACGTACTACTACGCTAAAGGCGGAATCTGGTAATCCGGCTAACCCAGAATTGACAATAATGTGATAGGACACGCTACCCACAAGAAGGATACGCGAGGCTGAGTAGCTCAAGTGGAGAAACAGTGCTCCAGTGAGTCGATAAATAGCAAGCACAAAATAAGCGTTAAAGCAAAAAAAAGCAAAACTCTGAACAAGCGATGCAGATTAACTACGGATACAAGGTGTGAGAAGCAAGACTAAACATATAACAAATTACAGTGCAAAATTATAAAAAGTTATATATAGTACTTCGCTAGTGCATAGAGTGATAATACCTGCGAATCTGAAACAGAAGCGGATTAATGAACTCTGAAAAGTAATTGATTAATAAACACGCAGAAAGGCCTCGTTATTTAGGATTCGAGCCTCACAGTGAGTGTCGTGGACATGCGGACAACGTAAGGGCTTTGAGCAAGAGAGAGAGACCTTTGAGGCCCTGCGTGCACTTAATTTATAAAAAATGAAGTTCGGGGGGTTGCACTTAAGAAGAGTTGGAGCAGGATAAATGGCTCACCCTGTATAAGCCCATGTGATTGGTTTTGAAGTACTTTGTTAATTTCTGAAGTTAAATTTATTTAGAACTGAATTTATTTCAAGTGCGAGGTGATTTTGCAATACCCTGTATATGATTGTGGATCAGTACACTTCTGTTAGTAAGCTTGAAGGAAAACCACTTTTGTTTAATTCAAAAGTTTTAGGAGGATAACCAGTTTCTTGGAGGACCCTGTATAAAGTTGTGGATTATTAAAACACTTTGTTTTAAATGGATTATAATATTTATTGTTAAAACGAACACTGGTTTAAATATACTAAAAATATTATTCTTTATATTACAGTTACTAAATTGGTAACTTGTCGACAGCGAATAAATTCCGTCTGAGGATATTTAATTCGATAATTTATTAAAATGTCAAAATTCAATTTGAATTAGTTGCACGGTGGCAGATTAAATTATTTTAAAATGTCTCAAAAAATTCACTTAAAAACTAGGACACTAGGTGCGAATTGAATTGATGCGCGAAGGGAGATTAAATTAAAATAGAAAAATCTTTTTTACAAGGTATCGGCCTTGGAAGCAGCGCGGGAACTGGATTTTTGTATCGCAAGTTACACTGTTGAAAACTTTGTTCAAACACTGTTGGTCACCACTTGGTGAGGGAGCGTTGAGTTCGCTCTTTTATACCTTTTGGTAGGGTTTCGTTTTTGGTGCCCCGTAAATCGAGAGAAAACGTTTCTACCCCCAATAAATTCCCGAAAGTTGGAGCCAGCCATTCCGTGCGGGCTATGATGATATTGCGTAATATTGCATCATCTCTGTAGAAAATGGAAAATTGAAAATGAAAAGTACACGACTGTTTAGGTAATTAAAAAGGAAGTTAATTGATAATTGAATAAAATTTTAATATGTTTTGGTTTGGGAGAAATAGCATGATAAAGAAGGCTAAATATATTGAACCCGTCCTCGTACGGTCATATTTTACGCACTCACGTAATATGGTTATTGTGTTGTCGCGTGCGCCGATGTTTCGGGTGGTAATATGGAGTTGAAAGTGTGTTAGCACGTAGAAACTAGAATAAGTCGTGACAATGTTTTGGAAAGGTGTACGTGAATGATTGAAATAACAATAGTCCCGGAGCAATTCGAGAAAAGGTTAAGTTTGAGTGGAAAAAGAGTTGTAGAAAATTTAAACAGTTTAGGGTTTATACCAGGGGTACGAGAAGTATGTTAGGTGACGAATGATAGTATATGGGGGCTGTATTTTTAAGGTGAATGTTGTGAAAGAATTATATTGTAAAATAGACGAATGGAAACTTTTTATGGGTTTTTTGATTGTTTTGGGTTATTTTTAAATTATCGACGTTTCGTGAATTTTTTCAGATTTTTGAAGATTGATTTGTGGTTTTTGATTGAAATGAAAATGTGGATGACTTTTTTATCGGTGTTTGGCCGTTTGGGCCGGCAGATTGAATTTTTTGACATTTCGCTTTTTGTCTCTTCTTATAGGGAGTGGAACGTACTATAACAAGCAGGTCTGAAAATCAAGAAATGATTAAAAGAATTTTGCAATACCGGCTGGAACGGAAGCTGAAAATTAAGGTATGGTTAGTATATTTATAACATTTCAGTGCCCCGTGATCCTGTATACAGGTTACTACTGAAAAGCACATACGAGTTAATAACAGGCGGCTTCAATTATCCCCTTTACCGAGAGAATGACGTTATACGGGTGACGTCAGATCGATCGATCGAAAATATTTCTATTACCTTATTTAATACTTTTTAATATTTCGTATAGATCAGTACAAAACATAGAGCTCCACACGTCTAACACGCGACACGGTTGGGTACGTACTGAAACTTTGGCTCTCGGGAATATAAAATTCTCTCTTGTCACTCCCCCGTCACCTGAGTTAATCTGTACTAAACTGTCAAATTTATTTGATACATCTAGCTATATATCAAACAATATGTTCTAAAGGACAAAGGTAGAGAGGGTAATAAAATAATTGCTAGATTTTGGACACATTTCGGTAACGAAAAATGCTTGGTTACAGTATGGAGCGGAGGTGTCACTGACTCCAAAACTTTATGGATAACTTGGTAACTGGAAGTGATGATGGTCCAATCATGATACATATCTCGTCCTAAATTATTACCCTGCTGGTAAGAGTTAGGGCTGGTTTCAGACATTTTCATTGAGATATGTACGTTCTTCAGTTTGTGAACCAACTCATCGGGAAATGCAATAAACTGATTTATGAGGGGTCAACCACTCATGTGGCTAGTGGGGCAAGAGTAGATGTAGTCTCGCGTAGACCCTTGTAGTCCTTATGTAGACGTATAGTTATTTCCGCTCCAGACCTACTACGTTCAACTAATTAATTATAAGAAAAAACTTATGGTATATGCACAGGAATCTTTGTATAGAAACCACTCCTGGGGAAACTATTTGATGAATTTATGCTCCGAATAAAAGGCGACACTTTTGTTTTTCTTGAAGTATGATAATAGAGGAAATAAATGCAAAAAAGAGTATAAGTTCTTAATCATTACTACTTCAATGTAAAGACTTGAAATCTGGAATTAATTCTTAAAGTCCGCCATTTTAGGTCCGCCATTTTGATTTCTCCAATTTTAACTTCGGATTCATAATCAACGACCCCAAAACCCCAATTATATAAATTTTAGCCGATTTCGTTGAAAACTTTGCTAGTTATTGAATTCGGGGTGTAAAATGGGAACTGCAACCTCCCAGGGTGAGTGCACTAATTTTTAAAGGCATACTTTTCATATGTTGCCGAAACTTAACATAATACAAGAGGTTTCAAGTCTTTACATTAAAGTAGTAACGATTAAGACCTAAGTGGATTCATTTCCTCTACTATGAAGTAAAATTGATAAATAATGGAGCAATTAAATAAAAATTAAATTCACCAAATATTCATAAGTTTTTGGAGGAAATTTGTACATTTTTCTTTTGTTTTGTAGTGAAGTCGGAGTCCATTTTCACGTGATGAGCATCTAATGGTTTTGTGATAGGCAAAGTGATAACTCCTCGATAAATTCATTTACTATTACACTAATCTGTACTATTTGAAACCAAATTCTTAATGGTTAGGAGGGGTATATAGATTAAATTTCTTTGGAGGGATCTCAACGAAAAAAGAGTTGCTTCAATGGAAATAATCTTCACTGACTGCTTGTCCCCGATAAAGACAAATAATATTAATAGTAGCAATGAGAATAAAAATTAACTAATTTAAGTTTGTCGATGTTATACAGTTGAAGATGTCTAAGCACTAAGTCAATTGAATATCTCAAAAGAACTGCAACTTTTACATGTTTTATTGTCACTTTAACAGAGCTATTATAGTTCAATAAACGATAGAATAATCCCTAAAAATAATTTATATCACTTTTATTCGATGTCCGTAGCCGCACCAATTCAATGAACATCTAATTTAAAAATATTTCCATATATTTTCGACCTCTGTTAATTGAGAAAAATTATTTTGAAAATCCACAAATACCGCAGTGCTAATGAATATATGCTGTAATAACTGTGGTCAAATGTATCGAAAGCTTTCGACAAGTTAATATAAATGCCGCCCATACATCTACCTTTATCCGTACAACTCATAACATGTAAATCGGGTACCCGTGAATAACAATTTGCTGAGTTCAAAACACTCCCACACTTACACTTGAAAGTGAATTGTTTTAGAGATACGGGGTGTTTTAAGATTCTGGATCAATTATTTATACTGCCATATTGGGATGATACTCCAGGCGTTTTAGCTGTAAAATTACGCCACGATACACCTGGAGGATTTCGTGAAAACCGCGGATTCGCGATTAACTCAGTTTTTATGGCCCGAACGGGAACAACACCTGTTATAAAAGTTCTACATCTGTAAATTCTCTATCATAAAGATTCTATACATTTAAAACGTTTTAGAGGTACGACGCGGACTAAGTGAAAAATGCATTTAGTTCCTTTAAATCATTACGGTTTTTGTACTTGTTACCTTCTTTCCCTGATTATTTATTTTTGGGAAAGAATTGAGGCAACATATGCGGACGACTAGCTGGTTTAAGTCGGAGCAAAGAGTCGTAGTCCCGAAGTATTCGTATGAGTGGAGAAACTTACCCTTTTCGGATGTACAGCATAAATGACAGATTCTTCTTTAGTTCGAGAAAAGGAGACAAATAGAAATTGATGTTAATTGGGCACCATCTATAGTGAAAATCAGTAGAGTTGTCTCTTTTTCTCGAATAACCAGTCTACTATAGATTAGACTGAAATAATAAATAGTAATAATTGCATATTACCATCAAAACGCTAATGCTAATGCTATTACACTTAACGCGCCAGACTTGTAACTTGTAATTCAGCGCTCGGCGGGCACATAACCTGGAGAGTAGCTGTTGGTTGCAGTCTGGTTACGTTCCTTATAGTAAAATAAGGATTTTATAGAGGAGTTTGCGACTAAAAATATTATGTTTAATATTCCGCCCTCTAAAAGCACATTTGAACTATGCTAAGCCCAGTCAGGCTATTTATTTTTCGATTGCAACAGACACTGGACCGCTAGATGGCGCCTGCTGACTATTTTACATGTCGCTATTGTAAAAATACCGGGATGTACCAAATGGTCAAAGGATCCTCGTGCCGGTCGTCACATGCCTACCTTGCACTGACGAGAGCCAACAGCTCGAAACTGCAGTCTGCAAGTGGTGTGTGACGACTGGCAAGAGAGCTCCTTTAAGTAGCGTCAGTCTTTCGGCTGGTGTTTGTTGCAATCGAAGCATTAGCGTTTTGATGGTAATATGCAATTATTACACTTAACGCGTCAGATTTGTAACTTGCAATTCAGCGCTCGGCGGGGCACAGCCCAGAGAGTAGCTGTTGGTTGCAGTCTGGTTACGTTCCTTATAGTAAAATAAGGATTTTTTAGAGGATTTTGCGACTAAAAATATTATGTTTAATATTCCGCCCTCTAAAAGCACATTTGAACAATAAAGGACTGGTTATAGATTTCTATCTATAGAAATAATATTCCTTTAATGTAGAATATAAATTTATAATTGATATAAATTTGTGAGAAGCTCAAGTTTTCAATATAAAATATAGCTTAAATATAAGGCATAAAGCTTAAAGCATAAGCATAAAATATATAAAGCTGAATTTCAAGTTTAAAATATATAGCTGAATTTCAATTTTTCAAGAAACTAAAATTTTCAATATGAAGAAGAATTTTGAAATTATCAATATGGAGAAAAATTTTTAAGAAGGTGATTCGGAAACTATAAATTGCCAAAAAATTAAGAAGAAACAAAAAAATATTTTATAACCATGTGGCACAAACAGGTTGTCCGTTTTATCAGGGCCCTCGAGAATATCTCACTTAATATCGGTCGTAAAAAAAAAATATTTTTACGATAATTGTGCCGATTTATATAACCTACAAGATGGTTTAGAGACATTTGAAATCCATGGCCTACTTTAAGAGTTATGGCGGAAAATATCGAAAATGCGGAAAACGGCTAGGCCAAATATCTCCGTTATTTGAAGAGATACGAGAAAAATTCTAAGGCGAATTTTTTTTACAAAACAGAGTGTTTCAACGAGGTTTTATCTAATTTTTTCCAAAACTGCTGTATTTTGAGATTTACTCTTCGGCTGTTAAAAAAAATATTTTGAAACGGGAGGGAAATGGCGCCATTAAATAAATTATTTTCCTCCCTTTTCAACTATATATCACATGCCATATTTATTCATTGGTACTACATTAGTAATTATAAAAACATTTTTTTAAAGCAATAAATTTTTTTTAACAAGCATTATACTTGCCGTGGAGAACTATGATTAAATAAAACGATAAAATAATTCATTAAGTTGTTCAAATCTTTGCTATAATAAAACACTAACACAATTAAGAAGAATAAAGTAAATTCAGGTAACAAAAACAAATTAATAATAAAATGAATATAGCATACAAAACATTAATATTTATCTAATCCTCAAAATAATTTTTAAGATATCATATCAGGTGTTCAAAGTGTCCACCGCGATTCCTTATGCACAATCGAGCGCGGCGAGGCACTGCATTTAAAACATTACTCAGCATTTCGGGGGTAACTCTAATACATGCCTGTTGAATTCGAGCTTTTAGGTCCTCTACATTTTGCGGTGTCGTCGAAAACACCTTATCTTTAATATACCTCCATAGAAAAAATCCATTGAAGTCATATCTGGATAACGAGGGGGCCATCGAATAAATCCATTGGTACCTATCCAATGTTGAGGCAAAATTTCATCTAAATAATCTAGGAAAATCTGGGAATTGTGGGGAGGAGTTCCATCTTGTTGAAAATATTGAAAGCTGTGTCGATTCTCTAAAGGTAGGTCATCTAAGAATTCATTAAATTCATTTCTCAAAAAGTTTAGATACCTTTGACCACTGAGGTGACCATCATAAAAATAAGGACCTATTAAATTGGTGCCTAAAATACCTATCCACACATTTATTGAAAAATGATTTTGAAACCCAGTCGGTCTATGCCAGTGTGTATTTTCAGAAGTCCATTTGTAATGAATATTGCGATAAAAAAATCCATTATTGGAAAAATTTGCCTCGTCAGACCAAAGTATTTTACTACATATTAATGGATGGGCACGCTTCTTGTCCAACAGCCACTTACAAAAAGTCGTCCTCCTTAGTTTGTCCCCGGTTTGCAAATTGTGAACTTGTTTGGTTTTATAACACCGGTAACCATTTTTCTTTAAAATTTTTCTAGCACTTGTTTTATTTATATGACAAGCAATTTGAATTTATCTTAATGATGTTTCCAAATTTTCCGTATTTTTATTTCTTACATAATTAATAACTCGGTTTACTTTATTTACATTATCAGTAACACTGTTCAATCTTGTCTTCATCTTTAAGAATTAACCATTATTTTTCAGTTTCGTAGCTAATTTTCTGAACAGAGTTTTATTCGGCTGTAGTGCTTGTGGAAATCTGTTTCTATATTCTACTTAAGCTAATCCAGAGTTAAAATTGCATTGGAAATATGTAACGAACATATTATAACCATCAATGTGAGTGAAAATCATTTTTGAACATTCTAAATTCTTAAACGAGTGTGATTGAGTGAGAGTTTAAGTATTAACTGAGATGATCAGTCAAAAAATTAAATTGTCAAGTTTGTTCATAGCCAACTATTTTAAAATAATTGAAATAATAGGGAAATCATTAAATACAAACAAATGGATATTATACTTAAATTAATTGGTAAAGACATTTTAATTTTCTGAGCAAGGAGTGACGCTTTTATGGAGGCCCTCTATACATTGGCATAACTGCGAATACTCTTTCCATAATTGCTCCAAGTTTATTATTATTTTTTTTTGTTACCTGAATTTACTTTATTCTTCTTAATTGTGTTAATGTCTTATTATAGCAAAGATTGAATAACTTATTGAATTATTTTATCGTTAAATTTTCGCCTTAGAATTTTTCTCATATCTTCAAATAACGGAGATATTTGGCCTAGACGTTTTCCGCATTTTCGATATTTTTCCGCCATAACTCTTAAGGTAGGCTATGGATTTCAAATATCTTTAAACCGTTTTGCAGGTTATATAAATCGGCACAATTTTCGTAAAAATATTTTTTTTTGTACGACCTATATTAAGTGAGATGAGTGCCCCGATAAAATGGACAGCCTGTATAGTATCTTAATTACTTATTAAATTGAAAATAATTGAATTTGAATTTAAATGTATTTTAAAAACATTGAAATTACATTATAGACAAAAATTGAAAATTACTGAAATTTTAAATGACTAATAAATGAAATCTACCTGGTTGTTAAACACTTATTAACGCGGACTTACAGTTAACTTTGTATAGGTCTGAATCAGTACAAAAGCTTCAGGTAAATGATTTCTTGGTGAATATTTTACTAATAAAGTAAACTTTATTTATCCCACTTTCTTCAAAATAATACCAATACACAAACTTGAAAAATCTTCTTTTACTAATTAAATGGAAAGCTGTAAAATGTAGAAAATGGCACAGGCATCGCCATCTGTCAATTGTTGAGTTAAGCGCACAACCTGCAGGTCGCCTTATGTAGATTCCCGTACTCAAACAAATTACAAAATCGATAGAAAGAATCTATAATTAATAATAGTTTGATATTAGTTGCATACCACAGCTAATTTACTTTGCAATTTGTAATTTCTATACATATCCAGCAATACAAATTACCGTAGTAAATAGTAAAACGTATACAAACCGTTTTGTGAGGATTCAGCAAATATATTACATCTTATAGGATAGACTATATGACAGGTTAATTAGAAAGTCAAAGGTAAGAAAAATAACCATATGTACTTACATAGTAAACAAAAATATAAAAATTGAAATATAGGTATATGAATGTAAATACGTGTTTTGTAGACTTGAAATCCACAATTGTTTCCTGAGGTGCTGTAATAGAACAGAGATACATAATAGTGTAAAAAAACATGACTGAGTTTCTAAGATATAAAAATATGTATATAAAACAATGTGAAATGATTTAGCAGTTATACAAGGAAAATTTTGATAGTTGAAAACAGTTTCACTTACAAAAAATAAATCAAAATGCTATACAGATCGTGCTAAATATAAATAAAATACCAGTTATTATATAAAATTGTTAAATGGCCATAGGCCGTGTAACATACTGTTGTCGTATTCGACGGCTGTTCTGACAACACAAGAAACACAAAAGTCATGGAACAGCGACGACGAACCGCACTTATTTCGTCATCCTGCAGATGAACCAGGGGAAGTTTCTAGCTAAAAGCTTGAAACAATTAAATAATGCCAACATTGGAACCAAACAAGCCCGGGATGATACCGATATCCTCAATGTTAAGACAGCAATTGAACAATTAACTCAGAATACCCCCGCCATCGTTGAAGAAGATATTGACTTGTTGGTCATTTTACTTGGGCGCATAACTTCTAGCAGCAATTCAAAAAAACAGGAAAAGGAAAAGTGGAAACAAAACATTATATTGCCAGCATGGACAAACATCCAAATTATTTAAAACATATTTGATTTTGCGCGCCCTGACAGGATGCGATACCACCTCCGCCTTGTTTCACAAAGAGGAAATTCAAGTGTTCAAAATGTTTGAGAAACGCCAAAACGGAAACTTCCATAGACGATTACCGATATTTAACATTTGTCAACTTTCAACAGCTGTAAAATTATCGTCACGTCCTTCAACATCTTCAGCAGTTCAACAGCATTTGTGTAGAATGTATTGTCAAGTTCAAACATAGTTGGGAAAATACATTGATCCTGAGCAGTAGGGCTGGATTAAAAAGAGTGATATTTTGTAGCTGTAGGAAAGTAGGACTGAATTGTTCGACAGCTTGTAGACATTGTCACGGTCACTTCTGCTTGAATACCACACAAATAATTGCTATGAATGACGAAATGGACGACGTAGAATCCTATCGGAATGAAAGTAATGACAACGATTTGTCATTGAACGATAACGTTTCAGATACCGAAGAAGTAGGAAATATTGACTAATTTAAGATCCGGCATGGATTAGGCCTCCTGGGGGAATCACGTAAAGAAAAGCTTGCCGAGTATTCTACCTCAAAGGTGGTGCGGAAATGAATGCATTTTTTGTCTTATTCACTGTAAATAAAATGTATAAAATATTCTAGTGAAGAATAAAGATTACCAACCTCTATAGCAGCAATATTTAATTTTCATTCTGTGACATCGAAAGCAAGATAATTGCGAAATATGTGGTGTGAAAGAGGTTTGGCGGAACTAAATGCATTTTCACTTAGTCCGTGTCATATCTCCAAAACGTTTAGGCGTACGAAAAAAATGTATAGGACCTTTGAGGTAGAGAATTTAGATACGTACAATTTTTATAATAGGTGTTGTTCCTGTTTGGGCCATAAAAACTGAGTTAATCGCGAATCCGCGGTTTCCGCGACCTTGGGGCGCGGTTTTTACGAAATCCCCTAGGATTATATTATATTGTTAATTTCACTTAAATACCTATAAAAGAACTTATTAGCTCACTTGCTCCGCCCGGTACAAATCTTGCAATTAAAATGTCGACTAGTTGTAATTAAGCTTTGAAAGGACCCCGCACAGAAACACGTGATTTGGTTTCAAGGTAAAAATGGTCTAAATTGAGATATATTATAGTGCAAACCTTCCCGATGAAAAGTTCAAATGGGACCAAGGCTCGAAAACCTTTCATTTTGGAGTTACAGCAAGGACAAAAGTCGAAAATTCATGACAAATCTTCAAAAATCAAAAAATATATTTATATATACGGTGCTAGATAACAGTCATGCAATATTAACATTATAATTCAAATTGAATTTTAAATTACCAAACGCGTCGCCTGGTAGATATGCAACGCACGGGCAAATAAGATTAGGTATACAAAAACGGAACTTCGATTTTTGACGTTAGAAATGAGTGAGAAGAGACTAAAAAATTAAAAATAAAATATTTTCATGCCAGGAATAAAAATCAATAAACTCGGAGGAGCGTAAAAAATTGTTATTTGTAAAAACTCCTACAATGTTGGGATTTTCGAATTTTTCCACTACTGATTGACATATTCCAATTTTTTGAGTGACATAATTTTCGCACACAATAGTTTTGAGTAAAACACAAAATAAATTCCAATCGTATATTCGGTCGATAAAAAAATTAGAGTAAGAATATGTATTCGAATATTGCATATTTTGTTGAAAAAATAAGATTTTAACACAGATAAATAGAATAAAATCAACTGGTTATATAACTTTATAACTATATGAGTTATTTTATAGTACTCGTATTTATAAAACGCACGGATTTGGAAGAGTAAAAACCTGAACTAGACAATGTAAATTCAAAGCTTTTCGAAGAGTATCAAACGTAGCTTTTATACTTAATTGATTATAAAATCCGTATGTATATCGATATGTATATGCGTATACGTACATACGTATACATAAAAATATAAATGTGTATATGTATATTTTTGAAGATTTCTCACGAATTTACGAATTTTCAATTTTTGCAATTGCTGCAATGCCAAAATAAAACGTTTTCGAGCCTTGATCCCATTTGAACTTTTCATCAGGAAAGTCTACAAACTACAACATATCTCAATTTCGACCATTTTCACCAGGATCCCAAATCCCAGAATTTACGAATTTTCGACTTTTTGCTGTAACTCCAATATTTGCCTTGGTCCCATTTGAACTTTTCAATAGGAATGTCTGAACTACAACATATTATCTCAATTTAATTTTCACCAGGATCCCAAATCACAGAATTTACGAATTTTCGACTTTTCATGAAGATCTGAACTACAACAAATTTCAATTTCGACCATTTTCACCGGGATCCCAAATCACGTGTTTCTGTGCGGGATCCTTTTGCAAACGTGTATAAATCTGGTAACAATACAATATAATATTCTAATATCGTTCTAAATCCAATATGGCGGACGCCCCAAGATGGCGGATTACCTTATTCCTCTCGAGTACAATGTATAACAAAGCTAAATGTAACAAAGGAAATAGAAAAAATATATACAAATATTATTACCGTTTATTCTTCCTTCCATTATTTTGAAACATTCGCTGATTGAACTATTCCACCAACGAAATGCTTACATCTACTTTACTTTAGAAAACTCAAAATGACTGGAGTGATTTCTATAAAATTATTTACGGCGTAATGTGGCCCTGGAGCTGATAGTAGCACCAGCATTTTGTCAATTTCCTTTATTTTTCGTAATAATCATAATCAGAGCTGCAGACGACGTGCTTTTAAAACCAATTTTTATTTAATATTCAATAAACGAATCATAGCTAAACCCGTCTTATCTAAAACCGGCAATGTTTCGAAGCTCGTGGGAACCATCCAGGTGTGATCATATTTAATATTATTACACGTCGACGTTTCAAACATACTAATGAACAGGAACAGATAGGAAGCAATTGAACTTGCACCTTATATTTACAAACGCCGAATTATTCAATTTCATTTAACACCGCAGCTAGTCTAGAAACTTCCTTGCTAATTAATTTTGTTATATTCTGCATCTCCGTAAATTATATCAAATAGCACAAATAAAATGGTGAGTTCAACAACTAGTTCAATCCGCATTAAACTGTGATTAAGCGGGAAAATGGCTTGCAGTTTATCGCTGAATAATACTATGATTTAATGCTATTCAGTTTGACTCAAATCGAATTTGAATCCGGTTCAGCGCTTGATATGATGGAGGGAAAAAAAGATTTCAGATTGAACACATTCCACATTTGCATATGCCAGTATTTATTTTTTATTTTACTTTGTAACAAAGTAATTTTTAACATTTACGGTATACGGTATATTAGAATGAGGATTATAGTAGTATACCGAAGCAAAAGGCAAATCAGTCACTCAACCCGTCCTCTAATGTCCCTCCAAATATCATTAATGATAAGTATAAACCCAATAAATATAAAAAAAATAATGAAAATACTACCAACGCGTTTAAATTTCTTCTAAACGGAATGGGTGTTTTAGCTTCCTCAAGATAACGATATTGATACTGCTTTTAAAAACTTCTCAGAACAATTTACCTGGGCTTACAATGCAGTTTTTCTTAAAAATATAACAAAAAAAAACAATACCTCAATACCTAGTAATGAAAATTCAATTCGCTTTTCTGACCAGCTTCAGGAAAATCTCATCAGGCTAAAACATACGAACTCGCTTACAAAAATTTTAGTTGATGTACAGCTCAATTAACAGTATACAGTCCTAAAAAGGAATAATTTTAAAACTATATGGAATATCAAAACATAATATTTTTAGTCGCAAACTCCTCTATAAAATCCTTATTTTACTATAAGGAACGTAACCAGACTGCAACCAACAGCTACTTTTCGGGCTATGTGCCCCGCCGAGCGCTGAATTACAAGTTACAAGCTTGGCGCGTTAAGTGTAATAATTGCATATTACCATCAAAACGCTAATGCTTCGATTGCAACAAACACAAGCCACGAGAGCTCCTTTAAGTAGGATCAGTCTTTCGGGTTTCGAGTTTATGTTTTAATATTCCGCCCTCTAAAAGCACATTTAAACTATATGGAATATTGTAAATAAAGTAAAAGGTAAACAAAAAATGTCATTTAAATATGAAATATCTCATAACGGCGACATCATAACTAATTTAAATGAAGTAGTAAACTTATTTGGAAATTTCTTATCAAAGACAGTCGATGAAAAAATTATCTCTTATTTTGGCCAAGATATATCTAATCAGTGTAAAGTAGGGCCGAATAATAATGCGACCATGTTTTTCAGCCCTGTATGGAAGAAGAGATTAACGAAATTAATATGAATTTACCAAACAAAATATCCACTGGTCTTGAAAATATTCCAGTAGATCTAACAAAAAAAATGCAGTAAAGGAATAACTCCTATTATAGCAAAACTAATTAATAAATCGGTTGTCCTCGGTACTTTTCCCGCATGTCTAAAAATAGCAGCCATTCTATCAATCTTAAAAAAAGGAGATGCCTCCAGTATCGAAAATTATAGGGCAATAGCTTTACTGAGTATTTTCTCAAAAAGCATAAACAATCTATTGCAAAAAAACTACTTTTTTCTAAATAAGCACAATGCCTTAACATATTGCGAACATGGCTTCCGACCTGGGTTTTCCACGGAGACTGGGACAACAGAACTTATACAACATATTAAGATATGATAGAGATTGGTGAATACGTGCTTTGTCTTTTGACATGATTCGAGCATTTGATACTCAGCAGATCGTTATCCGCGCGTGCGTGTTCCTTGTTTGACTGCATCAGCTGAGCACTTTTTCCTCACTTAATATGAAGCCGAGTATTTTTTTCATTTAACTTATTAACTTGCTTGTTGTATTATGAAATTTCAGCTATTGCGTTATATTGGCCTTAGAAAAGAGATAATAATAAATTAGTAAATTTTTAATTGTAATGTACATGCTTGGTGAGTAGAGTAACGGTAAAAATTTTAAATCTAAAGAAAAGTAAACTTCTCACGCTTTCATAGTAGTTTTTCAATTAATGCTCACTTCTACTTGCCTTCTTTTTAACATCCTTATTTTTTAACCTTCCAGGGTTTACTGTTCCTCTGTTAATAGTAGGTACTAAAAGAGCTTTAAACCATTTAATCTTGAGGAACACTAGTGCTAATGGTATTTGTAATAACTACTAAAAGTAGGGACTCAATTAAGTGCTGAGTATCACTGAAAGTTACAGAGGGTCGCTTTATAGCTCCTTTCCTAAGTAATTGTAAATATGGCTATAAAAGTCGTAAAATGTATTATAATTAAATCATATACAGGGTGTGGTCAAGAATACACCTCCGCATCAGCACACTAAAAGTTCAAATTATTTAATAATCACCATTTCAGCGAATATTCACTTATGAAATTATACTTCATGAAATAAACTGAAAATTTAATTTTAATAATCCTAGAGATCTCAACTTCTATTTCAAAAATTCATTTTATGTGTACATACTGTACGTACTATGAAATATGGTTAATACCAAAAGTTTAATAGTACTGTTTGAAAATATTTTTAATGGCTTTCCAGGTCACGTAAATGACACTCTTAAGCCCAAGAGATCTACATTTGTGCGAGTTAAGGAGGCGGAGACCTACAGTTTACAGTGGCTCCGAACCACTTCATAAGAGTAACTTATAATTGTACATTGCTTCGCAGTAGGTGGGGCTCGAACCCAGTTCGTTAGGTAATTAGATAGGAAGTGAGAGAACCTCTGAGCCGGAGCGATATGTGTGATGTGGGGAGCTCAGAGCAGGAGCAGTGTTAAGTGATCAGATGGGATGAGGGACCTTTGTCTCGGCAAGTCAAAGGATGCCGTCGGATAGTTAGGTAGAGTTTCTGTTGGTGCATTTTCGGACAGGTGTTAATTGAATGTAAAGTGACACAAGAATCTGATTGATACTAGAGAATATGTATGTTTAATGAACTATTGCTTATAATTTGATTAAATGGAGGTTAATTTATTATTAACACCGATTTATAATATAAAAAAGCCAGACAAGCATGGGAGATTAGAACACGTCCGCTCTAGAAAACAGGACATTTTATTACATAAATTGTGATTTACCTATTGAACAACACGATTACATTATATAGTCTTTACACGAAAAATTTAGAACTGTGTATTGACCTGTTCGTCCGTATGTCTACTTGTTAGTTTATCCGTCCGAACTCCCGTTCATCCGTCTGTCCGTCGACCAGAGCCCCGTGCTTAGGGCAGCATCATATAATATAATATAACACCACAGGTAATGACGACCCCCTTTATCCCGGAAGGTTCTAGAAGAGCCTTGTGTGGGAGGGGGCTACACATTTAAAGACAAGGGACACACACCCAATATCCGTGTACAGTGGAAAAATCCCTCTCACAGTATTTTCCACTGCCACGACCGGGGATCGAACCCGGAACTTTTGAGCTCGACCACCAGTCATCATGATGTTGGGTATGAATTTAATCATCTCGACGTATAAAATAACAATTTATCAAAATTTTCGTACTAATGTTTAAAAGATGACACTTGAAGTAAGATATTTCAATTTAAAGTGTCATACTCTGTTTACCAGATCAAAATACAGCAGAATTGGCAATAAAACATCAACTTCTGGTTGCCACTTTCGGTCTGCCAAAATATGTGATGTTTTAATTGAAAGTGTTTCTACTTCCGATTTTCCAAAATATGCGATGTGGGTATCAAATTAATGGTATCGATTACCAGAACACCTGACATTTTCATATTTTATATCGATTCTAATAAAATATGAAAATGTCAGGTAGTGCATATACTATAATACTAAAATATTTTACTTATATATTAATGCGAAATAATGTGTGTGCCTCGGGTTAATGACTACGGTTACAATGGTCATTCGCCAAACTTTCTTTTTTTTTCTTTCTTTAGGTTATTCCTTGGGTACTAATGTATTAAATTTTATTTCAATGTTATTATGTATATCAATTATTATTATTATTATTATTATAATAATACAACAAGTGACAGACAGACAGACATGTATATTCTCTTAACCTATAGACATAAGACTTCTTTTATTTTATTTTTTTCTACATTTTTTTTTCCATTTTTTATTTTAATTGTTTTTGTTGTTTTTTGTTTTTACTTTTCCTTTTTTCTTTCTCTTTTTTCGATATAAATGGGAATTGACAGTGATACAAGTACGTCTATGGATCCGTATAGACGATTTTTATTCACAAACTGACTATACCTCGGATGGGGTGGTATAACAAAAAGGAAAGACAGTAGGAAACTTATTTCTAATTACATATTTTCTATATATTTAATTGTATTATTTCTAAATGATTAATCATATGGTTATCTTAGTGATATTTTGGATTTTCCCTTTTATTAATTTTATGAAGATATGATGGTACCAGTGCATGATTCAATCGTAATCTACATATTTTACTTACTAATTTTTTTGAGCTGCAACTTTTATACCATTGATCTTTTGAAGGCAATGGCTCAATACCCTTATAGTATATACCCTTTTCACTAAGCTGATACAATTTGTTCCATTGTTGTATATAATTTTTTTTTGATTTGGAAATAATATCTTCATACAGACAAAAGTATTCAGTCATTTCCCCCGAATGTATGGCCTGTTTCGCGGTGTTATCAGCTATTTCGTTACCTATAATGCCGCAATGGGCTTTCATCCATATTAAATGGACTATCTTGTCTTGTTGTTGCATTTCAATTATTACATTTATTATATTTGATATGAAATAGTTGCAGCTATCAAATTTTTGAATATTTTTAATTTTTTCTAACGAACTTTTGCTATAAGAAAAAATTACAAATTTTTGTTCTTCTCGATTTTTAATATACTTTAAAGCTTCTCATATAGCGATAAGTTCAGCAGAGTGATTAGATAACCTGTTATTTAATGAATACATTTGTTGAGTTTTAGTAGAAGAGCAATAGAAAGCACACGCCGTATTATTTTCATTTTTGAATGCTAAATAATAAAATGAATGTAGTCTTTTAATGTGTGTTTTATTTATTTGACATGTTACAAAAACAGTAAAACAGTTTAATAAGATATAGTAAAATATTACTATATAATTATTACTTATTTGCAATAATGAATATATTACAATAAAAAAATGATAGGCAAATATTTTGAATACAAGCTTTGGCGCTAACCTTAGCTATTATACTAATTTTTACAAGATTGAGGTGTTGTATATTTTCCACTTACTATAATTTTACTCTCACCATTCTGATAATTTTACAAGGGTCAATTGTTTCTTCATTCCATTCTAAAAATATCTTCTACATCCCATTCGAATATGTTCTCCCCAATTTAATTCTCTCTGAGGTTGTTGTTTTAAAATTATCAAAAGGAGATAAACATTTTTGTATAAGTAACACTGGATCCTGTGTCTTTTTTATCACAATTTTCTCGTTGACCTTCAATCAACTTCAATGGACGATTAAATTTTTTCGAGGTCATTCTTCTTATGTCGTGTATACTTTGTATACGAGTTCTTAAGTTATCTTTTCTTGTAAATGTTTTGTTACACAATGTTTTGTTACACAAGCCACACTGAAATGAACAGATTTTGTGAATATTGGAGTATAGTCGAGATCAGCGCTTCCCGCAAGTCAAAAAACACAACGAAAACTTTACGACCTCATTAAAATATCGGTACTCTCTATACTATTTCGTCTACAAATTGACTCGCTACCGTTATAGGTTCTTTATGTGCGTTGGCTTGTTTGATGACAGTATGCCGCTTGGCCCAAGGGCGATAATAATTATGTCGTAAAGCTTTAGTTGCGTTTTATCAGTGCTGGGTATAGATAAACCCGACTATACTTGCTTAAACCTCAAAAAAAAAAACAGTACGTTTTATTGCAACGTTTTACGTTTCCACTGTAGGACAATAGTTGATTAATAAGTGTCGGGATATCCTTGTTTATTATCCTGTAACAGTATAAATTTGTCCTAAAAATTTGTCTATAAAATGGCTCAATTTGTGGCTGATATGATGTATATAGTTTGGTTTTGGTCATCACGGAAGACTCCTGTCGGTGGCTGAACCTAAAATAATATTGTTGGTTAGTCTAGATGGTTTTGGATTGTGTATAGGTTGTTTTGTTGTAATGTGTTGCTCATATACCTTGAAGTTGAAGGGTGTATATTAGAGTTTGATTTCTAACACTTCGTGTACTACGTAGCGCCTCGATGAGTTGCTTTCCTTAATTTTTCTTCATTCAACAACATACTTGGTAATTAGTTTTGCTTGAGATTGTTTCATTTAATGCCTGGAATGATTTTCTAATTACTAACTCTAGAAATAAGTTTGTCTGAATGCATGAACCTTACCTTTTTTGTTCAAATTAGTAACGAATTACCCATGACTAGAATATTTACACTATTGTGCAATATGCTTCACACTTTGTATGATCATGGCATCATTTATTCGCTCTGCGCAAACCACTATAAGCTTTGGAACACCTAAAAGAAATAGATAAATTAATTATTACAACTTCTTTACAGTAGTTGAAGATTTCTCGAAGAATTGTTGACAAACTGTCTATTTTAGCTAGGGAATTTCAGATTTGACTAATAAACAAGACGTAATAATTAATTCCTTTTTAATCATGCATTTTAATTTCATGTAACAGGTAAGAAAACAGACAATATTATAATGATATTACATCGAAACAATTGATAACCTGAGGAAAGTAAATTGGTAGTAAATTCACGAACTGCGACATCCATTGACAAGTTGCAGAGTCATTTGATTGATTTGTATAGATTTTTACACAGCTTGGGTTTTGTAGATTGCTAAGGTGCTTTTTTTTTCAACATAGGACTTTGGAATCTGATGGGGAATCGCGATTTATTTTGGCACGCTCTTTTTTATCAACTTTCTTTCTACTGGTGTTAGTGGCAGCTTCTCCACGAAATTTATGAAATTTTAATTTATCTGATAATTAGTTTTGCTTGAGATTGTTTCATTTAATGCCTGGAATGATTTTCTAATTACTAACTCTAGAAATAAGTTTGTCTGAATGCATGAACCTTACCTTTTTTGTTCAAATTAGTAACGAATTACCCATGACTAGAATATTTACACTATTGTGCAATATGCTTCACACTTTGTATGATCATGGCATCATTTATTCGCTCTGCGCAAACCACTATAAGCTTTGGAACACCTAAAAGAAATAGATAAATTAATTATTACAACTTCTTTACAGTAGTTGAAGATTTCTCGAAGAATTGTTGACAAACTGTCTATTTTAGCTAGGGAATTTCAGATTTGACTAATAAACAAGACGTAATAATTAATTCCTTTTTAATCATGCATTTTAATTTCATGTAACAGGTAAGAAAACAGACAATATTATAATGATATTACATCGAAACAATTGATAACCTGAGGAAAGTAAATTGGTAGTAAATTCACGAACTGCGACATCCATTGACAAGTTGCAGAGTCATTTGATTGATTTGTATAGATTTTTACACAGCTTGGGTTTTGTAGATTGCTAAGGTGCTTTTTTTTTCAACATAGGACTTTGGAATCTGATGGGGAATCGCGATTTATTTTGGCACGCTCTTTTTTATCAACTTTCTTTCTACTGGTGTTAGTGGCAGCTTCTCCACGAAATTTATGAAATTTTAATTTATCTGATAAAGGATTAATTTTTGTGGAGAAATTAAGTGTAATTTAATCGTGGAGGATTCAAAAGAATCTGTATTGATAAGTATTTTTGAAATTAGATTCTCTTTAAGAGGATTATTTGTCTCATTACACCCGAGCACATGGTAGTCGCAGTTGTGGATTTCATATTATCAAAATACTATTTGGTGTAGTGAAGAAAGCCCTGGAAATGGTATGTGAACGTTAATAATATGTTGTTCTCCATTTGTGTTAAAGCGAGATAGTAATTTAGATTTTTTAAATATTATATTACAGGGTTCTTCCGGAGAGTTATATTTTCTTTTGGAGCCTTTGTTTGGGAATAATTTTAACCCTGCTTAGTGGAAGCTTAGATCTAGCACGTAAAATTGAGGTGGTCAGGATTTGGATTGTCGATGAGGGAACCCGTTGCGCTGTGGCGCATGGCCTATGTCCATTTAACAGTTTTATTTAAAAACTAGTGTTTTGTGGATATTTAGCACGACCTGTATAACATTTTTCGATTCAGTTTTTGTAAGTGAAACTGTTTTCAACTAACAGAATTTTATTTGTATAACTGCTAAACCATTTCACACTGTTTTATGTACTTAATTTTATATCTTAGAAACTCGGTCATATTTTACACTATTATGCATTTCGTTCTACACAGCATCCCAGGAAACAACTAACAATTTGTCTACAAAATTTATGTACATCAGATATCTATTTTTCAATTTTTATATTTTTGTTTACTATGGAGTACATATGGTTATTTTCCTTACCTTTTCTCATTCTATATATAGTAAATCCTATAAGATGTAATATATTTACTGAGTTACCAAAATACGTTTTACTATTTATTTACATCTGTTCATATTTGTGGTTATGTATAAAATAGAAATTACAAACTGTGGCAAAGGCATTGGTATGGAACAAAAACTTTTATTATAGATTCCTTTTATCGATCATATGCCACTGTTTTCGTTGTGAGTGAAGGAAATTGTAAAGTTGCGATCTGCAAGTTGTTGCGCTTAACTCGGCCATTGACAGATGGCCATACCTGTACTATTTCTATATTTTTATGGCTTTCAATTTAATTAGGGAATTAAATTTGTCAGGTTAGTTTTTTTGGTAGCATTATTTTCCAGTAACTAGGACAAAAAGCTTACCTTATCAGTAAAACTCACCAGGAAGTCATTTGCTTGCAGCCTTTGTACTGATTCAAACGTATATAATTTTTAACTGTGGACTTCAGTAATTGGTATTACAATTTTTATATCCCAGTTAACAAGTGTTGAACATACAGGTAATTTCATTATTCATTTAAACATTTAATTAATCTTCAAATTTTGCCTTTGATATAATTTCAATTGTTTTTAAAATAAATTTGAATTCAAGGTCAATTCATTTTAATTTAATAAGTAGCTAAAATACTATATGTACCACATAGTTTTAAAAATATTTTTCTCTTTCCTTTTCATTTTTTTGGCAATTTATAGTCTATGAAATCAGCTTAAATATATTTCGTGCAGCTAACTTAAATATATTTTGTACAGCTAACTTGCTTATGTATGTATTTTTAACTTGCTTAAATTTTGTACATGCATACATGCTTAGATATTTACATGCTTAGATGCTTATATTCTTAGATATTTAAATTCTGAGATACTTCTTCTATATTCCTGCATAGTTTTTGCACAGCTTATCTTTCATAGATAAAATTTCGTTATCTTTTCATTAAACCACATAGTTGGTTAATTTTCCTACAACTTTCACCCCATTTCATTGAGAGACGTAAATTGCCAAGGAAACTTTAGAATTCATTCTTGCAACAAGAGACAATTGTGGGCCTGGATTGCTGTCCCAGAACTAGTCACCTCAACCATAATCAATCTAGGATACTGGTATAAATTTGTTATATATATATATTTATAAAAATTTCAATTTGTTTTTCAAACCGATTTGTCTATTTTTCATGTAGTATATTTTAACATTCATTTTAAACTATGTTTTTATTTCTCTTACCAGCAATTTCAGTCTGATCTATAGTAGACTGGCAAGTTTGAATAGAATAGTTTTTTATTTTCTTATTTAACTTCTACCTTTGAATAATTGGGTTTACAAAAATATTCTGGGATTAAATTATAACATAATTTCCTTAAAACTAAACTATTACTAAGAAAACCACCACCTATGTACACAATAATTAAAAGAAAAGTCGCTTCTAAAGTAATGAAAATTAAAATTTAATTCTAACGAATACCAGAATTACAATACATTTTGAGAATATCTGAGATATCAAGATATCAATTAATTTTTTTTTTGCTTATTATCAAAATATATTTTACAGACAAGGGGGAGTTGCGCTTAAGCTTAAGCCGCGCTACATTGTTCACGATCAACTGATTTATAGTTTACGCCTTTCTTTTTCTCTATACACTTATGAGTTGGAATCCATACTGGTGGATATATTGATTTTTTCATTTCATCATCGTTTGGTAAGTTTGGGAGTTACATACTCAAATATTTCGGGTATTGTGCATTTGATTTGAATTATAAATTTACTTGGCGCCTAGATTTATTTACACAGTAGGGCATATATATTTAAATTTGTCAACCTATGTAAGGAACTCCGCCCGTCTCCTCTGTTGCCTAGTCGTAGCATACCCGCTGACATCACGGCAGTTGGTTTAATATGTAGCTCAACTTCGAGTAGTCGTAAAGGTAAGTTGTATGTTACAATCCTTAATTACCCTTAATTGTCCTTGTTTATTATCCTTAATTATAGTATAGTATAGCTCTCCTGGCGGTTGGAGGGAAGATACTCACTAAAGCGATGGCAAATAGGCTAACACCTGTTATGGAAAAGTTACTTCCTGAAACACAGAGTGGCTTTAGACCAAACCGAGGCACGTCGGATTTAATCTTCACACTTAAACAGCTTCAAGAAAAGTGGACAGGGAAGTGCTCTGGAAAATTATGTTCCGCTTAGGTATCCCTAGAAAATTTGTGGAAGTATGTCGCAGTCTACATACAAACAACAACGTCCAGGTTATGTATAATAATGAGGCAACAGAACTTTTCCAAACCCTCACTGGAGTTAGGCAGGGATGTGTCCTGGCACCCCTACTCTTTAATTTGTTTACCACTGCTCTAACAATTATTGTTGACAACAAACTGACAGTCAGAGGAATAGGTCTCAGATACCGTTTTGACGGCGGTCTCTTTAACATAGGGCGCTTTAGAGCTTTCACGAAGACACGCACACGATTCGTTTGTGATCTCCAGTATGCGGATGACTCTGCACTTTTAGCCTCTACGCCGGAAGAGCTTCAAGAACTTTTAGATGTGTATGCCCAGAGCTATGATTCCTTGGGACTTAAAATCAACATTGGAAAGACTAAGATTATGTCAACTCCTCATCAAGTGAACCAAATAGACATTACACTTAACGGAAAGTCTCTTGAAGTGGTGGATCAGTTCAATTACTTAGGCAACGTTGTTAATGACAAAGCAAACATGGACAGCGAGATTCGCAATAGAATTAACGCTGCATCTAGAGCATTCTGGGGACTTAGAGAGAGAGAGTATTTGACAACCACGACCTTGCTTTGTCAACGAAAATGGCTGTCTACAGAGCAGTTGTCATTCCAACACTGCTATATGGATGTGAAAGCTGGGTCACTTACCGTCGTCATGTGAAAGAATTAGAATGTTTTCAGCAAAGACACCTCAGAAGTATGATGAAAATCCGTTGGTTCCATCACATATCAAACGTGGAAGTACTCAGGAGAGCAAACAGCCTTCCAATTGAGGTGCTTATTTCAAGAGCACGCCTAAGAAGGGCAGGTCACGTTCATCGTATGCATGATAACCGCCTTCCTAAATGTACACTTTATGGTGAATTACTAAGCGGTAGAAGAAGGCGTGGCGGTCAACGAAAGAGGTTCAAAGACGCTCTCCATGAAAATCTAAAATCCTGCGTTATTGCAGACGAGCAATGGGAACAACTTGCAGCGGACAGAACCGAATGGCGAGGGGTTGTGGCCAGCTATCAAGGAAATGTTGCTGCAAGAAGGCCGAATCCAAGACCTAACCAGGTCTATGTTTGTCCTGACTGCGGTCGACATGTGCTCTCCCGAATTGGCCTCTATAGCCATAGTCGTGTGCACCGTAGATGAATGAGAATTACAATAGACTACACCTTTTACTTGTTTTTTATTGTACACAATTTATCGACTGTAACATTTTTATACTCGGACTCGAGTAACGGCTAATAATAATTATCCTTAATTATCCTTTTTTTGCCTAAATTCCCATTGATCAATTATCCTTATTTTTTTGTCTACACATTTCCTATTTACTTAGGTACTTTGAAAAAGACAGGAAGTAGTCTATTTTAAATGTTATTACTATCTAAAATCGGTAAAATTGCAGATACGCTCCTTCAAACTAACAAAGCAGAACTCTACATAATATATACTGCAAAGTATCATGGGTCCTCTGGTACACTGCTTAAAGTGTAAACGGTCCGAAATTATAGGCAGACACTCCAATTTGATTTATGTGACGTAGATAAAATTGAGTTACCTAAGTTGATTGGTACCTTATTGTACCCTGATTGCCTAATTTTGGTTAATAAAAACACTGAAAATCGAAACATGTATATCAATTTACGCCGGCGATAATTTTTCAGCGCTTCATATACAGCGAGAGATTAATTCATCGAAGTTTAGTTCCAAATTCCTTGCGTTTCACATGCGATCGGGGCAGCCGGGTACTGATTATAGGGCAGCATCGCGTCATGATTTAGCGACCGACAGCGGGAATTAATGGTTGAAGTATTATCCCGACCAACTGGTGGTATCTCCCTGCTGGCATCTCTAATTCAAACCATTTTTCATTATATCTTTTGCTGAATTGACTTAACTCGACAGCTGAACACACAATTGCACTCATTTTATCGAGCGCGTGTCTATAATATTCATACATGGAAAATGGGACGGCTTAATCGTACAATAAGTGCCTGGAAGTTATGAGAGAGTTGATTATATTTTGTGGATGGCGTTGGATAAAACAAGTGGAAAACAATTTTCTGCTTGTATACATTGGATTTACTTTCTCATAATGTAGTAATGGAATAAATATTTATTGATATAAAATATAAATTAAAAACGAAAGTTTTTTGCAGCAGCTCAGTTCACTGCTGAAACTTTTAGACAACTCGATGAAAGACATGTTTATCAAGAGGTTTCTTAAAGTTGTACTATTAGTATAGTAAACGAAGCTCAAAATGCCAGGCAAATGAGAAAATTTTGGTAGTTACAAGCCTGGCGCGTTAAGTGTACCATACCACTTGCAGACTGCAGTTTCGAGCTGTTGGCTCTCGTCAGTGCAAGGTAGGCACGTGACGAACGACACGAGGATCCTTTGACTATTTGGTACATCTCGGTATCTTTACGATAGCGACGTGTAAAATAGTAAGCAGGTGCCATCTAGCGGTCCAATGTCTGTTAATTTCATATCATAGTTATTGAGTTGACCTTCCCCAATAATGTATTAGGCATATTTATGAGTTTGGTGCTAAAGTGTTTGATATTTTATTGAAATTTTGTGAAATTTCAGGCTTACCGTTACCTCGAAACCTCATCTAGGACTTGTGGCCTTTTGCGGCCGTACCTGAGTATAAAATCCTGACCTGTGGCAGTGTGTTACCTACTTACTGGATATGGTTTTGTTTTACGAGACTTTGTATAGCTTTGGTGGATAATATGTTAAAGTTTATCAAAGGTATTTCGGTTTTTACTTAAAATTACTACATAAAAATTGTTATTATTCTAACGTTTTCTTAAGTTGTATGTTTAACAGCCAGTTAATTAAACTTGTCGACCAATTTCGCATACGATTATGCTCTGCTAAGGCATATGTCCTTTATAGCGCTGCTATTGAATATTAAAATTTGTAATTTTGGTAAAATATACGTATAAAACATCATTGTTTCTGTCTCTATTTTTACTTTCTTGTGAAATAATGTTTTCTGTACTCCAATTCTTATAGATTGAACAAAATTTAGATCTTTATTTATTTGAAAATACAAATATCTCGTAAACTAAGCATTTTTTGAAAAAAAAAAAATACATTAATAAGAAAGTGTTTAAAATCACATTTTCCATTTGATCATGATATACAAATTTGCAATTTCCCTTTAGTTTTCCTAAAAAAACGGAAAAATATATATCTATAGTTTTCTTTGATTATCTTGCTATCTATCTACGCGTTTTCTCAAAAAATTTATAAGAACAAAAAGCATTTAAAATTGCATTTTCTATATAGTGACGCTGTTTGGAATATATATATATATATTTTTTTTTTGAAAACGGAAAATTAACATACATTGTTAATTTTTCATTTAACATACATTGTTAATTTTTCCGTTTTTCCGGAAAACTAAAGGGAAAATTGCAAATCTAATGGTCATATGGAAAATACGGTTTTAAACAAAAACAATGCTTATTTTACTAGATACTTGCATTTTTGCTAAAAATATACATATATATGTATATAAGAACATGTTGCGATATGTTTGGAATATTTTTAAGTATTTTTACCGTGATCAGAGCATGTTTTTACATAAAGGGTCCAAATATCCCAAATTATCCAAAATTTTCCATGTCATTTCTTTCGTTTACTGTACTATATAATAATTGGAAAACTATTCGTTGTCCGAATGTGTACTTGCTTCAGTAATAAACTCTCACTTATTACAAAGGTATAAAAATATTTATATAGATTTTTTTTAAATATACTGTAAATTTCATTTCACTTCACTTAAAGAATTTTTTTTAAGCATACAATATAAGTCTTTAAAAAAAATTAATATGCGTAGCCTCCTCCTTAACGGCTTTTTGAAAAATGAAGATAAAAATTTGATTATTTAACTAATTAATACACACTTTTCAGCTACGTAGACTTTTGGATTTAATTATAAGCACCTTTAATTTTTCAGTAGTTCCCAAATACTGTCTAAAATGTCTACAAAGATGTATAAATCATACGGATGCAAATTACATCTCGATATCTTAATATATTCATTTGCTGAAATAAGCATTCAAAATTCCTATAGTACCGTAAACCACCCAGTGGCTGGTAAAGTTAAAATGTTTATTTGTTTATTTGGTTATAAGCTGTCAGAGGAGTCGGCTAACATATTTAATAAAATAACTAAGTATGTATTTTCTACAATACCTTTGGGTAACCACAAATAACAAAAGTGTAGCTATGTTAGGGAATTGCAAATGTATTAAATTAACAATGTTAAATATATTATGGGTTTTGTTTGAACTAGCTGTTGATGCAAGTCCTAATAAATAATTCGCTAAATGCTATAACTAATTGTATACTGTAAATATAATATTTAAATATTATAGTGACAATTCACCAAATTTAAGGGACAAAAATTCAATGTATTTCAACTTTAGAAAACCGTAAATAGTTGGTTATTTGGCTCAAAATCACATCCGACTTTTTAAGCTTGGTGGACGATTTGATATTATTTTTTGCACGCTTACGGAGTAACATGGAATTTTATAATATAGGTTCACAAATGGTAGATACTTTATTAGTTACATTTGTCAATTTAGATTTTATAAGGTAAAAATTCATCATATTACGTCATGTGTAAAAAACGCATGTGTATTTTAATATGTTTCGGATGCGGATACACTTCTAAATCGCTATAAAATGCATTTAATTCAAAATCGAAAAAATTGGAACCATGACACAGCAGAACAGTAGATATACGACTGTCTAAGAAATGGCGGAGGATCCGGTGTTAAAACCACTATGTTGTAATTCTAATTTAAAAAGTATAATATAAAATTAAATTACGAACTTGAAAAAACCCAACACTAAAATGTTGATTAAATAACAGTGGAGTAAAAATAGCCAAAAATAAGGCGATAGAGAAAATTTTACATAGCGCAGCGCGGCATAGAAAATAAGTTTGTTTTGGTGAAACTAAGAATAATCTGAGTTTTCTACATTGAGTTACCACCTTTTTTTTCCACGCGAAAAATGGTAAATTGGTCATTTTTATGGACGGTTTTTCAGTATTAATTTACTTAGGACCATTTAAAATGCTAGTCAAGAAACGAGAATAGTACTCTTTTAATGTCGATATTCAATGAACCTTTAGTTTAAATTTCGTGAATGTCGGTTCACTTTCCCCCACGATATGTACAGATAGATAGATTGATATGCTTTATTTGACTGCATTCACATTTTTTACAATATTTATAGCAAGTCAACGGAATATATGGATCTGGTTAGTTACCAGTCGGCAAATTAACAGAAACAAACAAATTAAAATAATGTCTTAACATTAAGTATATCACATGAATTTTATGTATTAATACAGTCATTCAACGTTAAAAAGGGGCCAAATCTCCGAAATCTGAAGTACTGCTCCGATCATCTTGAAAATTTAGAATTAAGTTCATCTTACCCTCCTCTTCAAACCTGACTTGATCGCAAAGTGTACTTTTTGTTTTTAAGGGGTGAAAACTACCCTTACTCCAATAAATTGAAAGCTAATAAATTAACGCAGTGATGGGCTATAATTATGTTCAAACATGTTAAATATCAATTGTTTTTAATCATGGATCTAATATTTCAATATTTTACTATTTAACTACCCTTAAAAACAACCCCTCACACGAAAATTAATAAAAAAATGTGTTTAAAAAGCATGAAACCTTTTTATTAAGTATAAGAAATCTGATACTTCATTTTTTTAATGATGTAACCCCCAAAAGCCACCCCTAACAATAAAACTTAGGAAAAATTGAAAACTAATAGATGAAAGCAATGATAGGTTATCATTATGTTCAAATATGTTAAATATTTGTTGTTTTTTATAATGTAACTAATATTTCGATATTTTACTATGTAACTACCCTTAAAAACTACCCCTCACGCAATTATTAAAGACGGTTTAAAAAGCATAAAATATTCTTTAAGTGTAAACGACCTGATACATCATTTTTCAATATGATTCAACCCCTAAAAAGCACCCCTTACAATAAAAATTACAATTACAATATTGAGATGATTTTTAAAGTGAATATTAATAATTTAATTTTAATTTTCAAATTCATCCATTTCTTCACTATCAACTTCCTTTTCTTTTTGGTCGGCTGGAGGACAATTTTGGCAACTGTCACCTGAGCAAGTGCCGCAAGTTTCATTGCAATATAACCCAAGTTTGCGACACCCACAAGTAGAGCCACATCCTTTTTTGCAATTGCAAAATATCATTTTTAAAAGTTCTTCTGGTGCAGGCATATCCTTCATTTTGTTAGGTACTAATGTATCATCGACTTTTGTCCATCCCCAATCAGTAAAAATGAAGAGTTTTGTTTCCCAACCAGATTTGCATTTGTAAGTAAACCCTTTTGATATGCTCATCTAGAGCACTTATAGTTGGTACTAGGAATGTCAATTTAACTGCATTTTTTTTTGTTGCGGCTTTCACAAAAGATTCGTAGCGCATCTTTTCGAGAAATGCGGCATAATCTTCGACATTATTTAATGTTTTTGGTTGTATATCTTTTGCGAGGCCAAACAATAAAATTGTACTGTATCTTCCAGCTTCTAAAATATCTTCAAGCTCTGCAGTAGAATCGTAAAAGACCTCCACTTTTTCTCTCAAGTCGGCTCGTTTTTCCAAGAGTTCAATAAAAAATTGTTTCCCTTTATTGTAGAATGCAGAAGTTGAGTCACAACCAGTAAAACAATGCGAAAATAAAATTAATTTTCCAGTATTTGGATATTACAATTCAAAGCTTTTGGATGAATAAATGATAGAAGGCTCATTTTGTTTCCCTAATTTTAAGAAATAAATTTCCTCGTTAATCTGAACTCTGGGAGTCAAAATGATCAAGATGTCTACGTCTTCAGCAACGATAACCTTTTTCAATTCAGTGTCAGACTGGATGGCAATCTCAACGAGATATTCTTCAGCTTCTCTTTTACCTTGGTAGCAATCAATACCCTGTTCTATCTTTTACTCATATTATCTATATAACATCTTTTTATGCATGTGTTTATACATGTGGGAATCCAGATATGTATGTATCAAGAAGACACAGCATGTACAAAAGAATAAATGCTCCAAAACGTTCAAAATTTAGGCGTTCCGTAATTTTCCTACGTTATCTATAGAAAAATGTATTTAGTTTTTTAACGATAACTCGACTTCTTTTTAAGCTTCTTGCATTCACCCACACATCATTTTGTAGCGAATTTCATAAGCTATAAAGTCATGATGAATGCAATATTTCTACACCCTTTCGATCAGAGAATTTTAAGGTTGAAGGGCTAAAAAGAGGTTTTCTTCACATAGAAATCAAAGCTTTAAATGCCCATATCTCGCTTAATTTTTAAGTTACGTGAATTTTAAAAAAAGCAAAATTTTTAGTAAAAAGAAAGCTAAATTTTTGTTGAGAACACTTTTTTTTGTAAAACCATTATTTTTTGAGTTATTTTGAAGAAACAACGTATTTTTTGAAAAATTGAAAAAAAAATTACTTAAAACAACTTTTTTCAAAATGTACATTCTCTAAACCATTCAAACTTTCGGAACGTGTTATTGGGACATAAATAAAGTAAATTTTTCTACGATTAATTTTAATTTTGCCGCTCATGGCGCCAATTTTATTGTCAATTTTTTTTCAGAAATTCCAGAGACTTAACTTATTTTCGTCATAACTTCCTTAATTTTCATGCTAGAGGCTTTTATTAAAGTTTATTTTAAAGGTCTAATAAAGCACTTTAAAAAAGGTTATGAACATTTTCTCTGAAAAATTACTCATTTTTCCGTTATTTGAGTTTAAATCTTTAGATAAATTTACGACAAACAAAAATTCATTTTCAGTGACTTATAAGTGGCTTAATATGACCTAAAACATTAAAGAAAAATCAACGAATCGCTTTGTTTTTTTATAAGCTTCAATTTTAATAAGAATAGTTTTTTCCAGAAAACGTTTAATTTTCGAGTTATTCACGAAAAACTGTTGAATTTTCAATCGCGAATAACTCAGAAATTATTAGGTTGTAGAAAAAACTCTATACTACATTTTCTTCTTAGAATTTGACTGTCTATCGATTCCCGGTCATTTTGAATTTTAAAATTTCCACCCTCGAGAAAGGGTGGCATTCACCCCCGGGGTGGAAGCACATATCGGCACTAAGTCAGGCTTGTTATTTGCATCATTCTTGAGCTACTGTCTAAATTTCAAACAAATCGGTTGAGTTAATCAGATTTCGGAGGTGAATCGGTTCATTGATTGTACTATATATGGCAAATAAACAAATAATGGTAACAAACATATAAGTATTGAATAAAACAAACCAAATGATTGAAGATGAAATAAAATAGCAAATATTCTGCAAGTAAATGCATACAACATTCATGCCTATAGGATCACTGTCTGCATGGAGTTCGTAAATATTCGTCAACAGAATGAAAGCAGTAATTTAGGATAAATTTTTTAATTTTTGACTTAATACCGACTAGATTTAACTACTTGATATGATGTTGTCCATACATTGGGAAAGTCATTGACATATAGTATGAACAATAGGGGTCCCAAAACAGAACCTTAAGGTACCCCGTGCATGACATTTAGAAAATCAGAATTATTATTTATGGACACACACTGTTTGCGATTTCTTAAATATGACTCAAAAAGGGTAAGAGATACCACATAATCGTAAATTCTTTATTAATATGCCGTAAGAGACACAGTCGAAGGCCTTCGAGAGATCACACAGCGAGATAACTGTGTGAAGACCTGCCTCAAGATCCTCAAATATACTCACGACCCTAAGAACAGTTTGGGAGGTCAAACGCCCGGAGCGAAAACCAAAGTGAATGCCTGTCAAGATAGTTGATCAATCTCTTTACCAGAATCTTCTCAAATATCTTCTTAAAAATGGGAAGGACATATATGTGGCGATAGTTATCGAGGGAGGAGTTATTTCTTTTTTTGTAGACTGGTATGACGCGACAGCATTTGAGTACGTCTGGAAAATTTCCTTGTGCGACAAAAGCATTAAGAAAAGCCGTTAATGGGGCAGTAATTATATCTTCGGCGATTTTTGTTATTTTTGCATTGAGTTCATAAATATCAAGAGAACTTGAATTTTTTAATGACCTAATTGCTGTCCTCACTTCTTCCTCAGTGACTGGATGTAGAAAAAGAAATTAGGTGCTTGTAAATTATTCATAAAATCGCTACGAAATTTTTTGTTTAATTCAGGCAAGAAATTTATTAAGTTTTCTGCTATAGATATGGTCTTGGCCCGAGAATTGTTTATCTCAGAATTTATGATCCTCCATGCATCTCTGGCTCTGTTTTTTGAATCACTTATAAATTTATTGTAAGCCATTTTCTTGCATTTTTATTTCAGTAATGTATTAAAAGTAGAGTAATGTTCGGGATTTCTGGTAACATTACAGATTACTTTAATAGACGATAATATGTCCCTCTTTTCGCGTAGTGTGTCATTGTACCAGATTTTGGGTATAAATGTTTTGTTATTATATCATTTTTTTAGCGGAAAAATACGTTTTACTAATGAGCTAAATGTGTATACTAGATGTTCAGTCGGGTAAGCAGGATCAAGATTTGTGTTATAAAATATACTCCAGTCAGTATCTAGCAAATGAGTTTTAAACTTAGTCACTCCATTATCAGTAAAGTGTCTACGAAATATTTTTTTCGGAATGTCCTTGTCACTGAAGACTTTGATGAACTGTCCAAAGTGATCAGAAAACAGAAGTCTATCAAACCTACCTCATGTCCTTCCTGTCCTAGATTTGCCAAAACATTATCGATACAGCTGGAGGTATGGGCCGTAACACTGGTAAACTCAGAATTAGTTGCTGATAGGCCAAAGGAATTTAATAGACATATTAGTTCATTAAGGTTGCCAGAAGCAGCTTTAAAGTTTACATTAAAATCTCCAACCAGCACTACTTTGTTATATTTATTGCTGATAAATTCCAAGAGCGCCTCAAACCTCTCCATGAACACTCCGAATTCCCCAACAAGATCTATATATAGTTATAAAAACTGTATTTATACATGAAATTTCAACACCACAGAATTCTGAATTAAGTTCACTGCAGAATTTTGAGAGTAATAAAGCTTTGTATTTAATATTGTGTTTTAAAAACATAGAGACACCTCCATGCATATTTCTAGTTCTGCAAAAAGAACTTACCAATTTATATCCAGGTAAATTTATAGTATTTAAGTTTATCTCTGTTTGCCAATGTTCAGATAAGCAGATTATATGATAGGCATTTTTATCAAGATACAATGACAGGCTGTCTACCTTATTAGAGAGACATTGAATATTAGTATGCATCATACTTACGCAGGATATATTTTTTGTAGTATTTTTTGGTAAGAGTAAAACATTTTCTACGTTACTAGGTTCATCTTCTTCTTCGGGAAAAAAACGGTTTATAGGACAACCTTCGGGCCTTTGAAAGATTTTGTCAATGAATAGTAACTCTAAAAGACGAGTAGTATTGTGGATACATAGACCTCATATCATCCATAATCACTTTTGGGAAAGATATTTTTAGAATGTTTTTAAGTCATCGGTTTTCATTTCAGGATGCACTTTATATACATGAAGAAATGCTAGTTTTGGTATAGTTTTAAAAATAGTATGGTTGCCAGTAACCATTTGACCAATTATAGGTTTATTTGTCCTTCGTTTATTTGTGCTTACAACCTTCTTAAAAGATTGATCATCATTATCATTGAGTTTAATATTTTCGACGAATTTTAATTATGTTTTAGTCTCAGAGATAGAAATTTTGGGATCCTCGTATGTTATTTTCTTTTGGTAACCACTTTATTTTCTACGTTGTGCGAGTTATTTTTATTTATAATTATACCAGGGCCGCTGGCACTATGGGCGATTTCAGCTTTAGTAGTGTCATGACTATTCACAAAGCGCTTGTACACAAGTTAGCTAAACCAATAAAAAGCTCTTTATCAATACAGTATACTATTTCTTTTTAATTTCAAATCGATTGTTTAATCGACATCTCATTGGTTTTATGTACTGTAGTTTTAAGGATTGCGATTGTTTGTTATTGTATTCACACCTAAAACTACTATTAAAAGGCTAATTGTTGTTTGCGACTTTGATTTATCAGTCATCGCCCACATATATTACCCTAGAACTTGCTCCTGAGATTGAGATCGTCGTGTCTACGACTGAGTTTATTAAGTTCCTATGACGTAACAGGCGGCGCCCAGGCATTATTGAAATATAAACTATTTTATCATTTGTAAATTAAAATTCAATTCTTTTCTTTAATCTAAAACATATATTATTATATAGTATTTGCGCTAAACAAATTTTCATTTTCAAATTTACTATTTTCAAACTTCAAGCTCAAAACTTAGTTATTTCAATATCTATCTCATTTACTTCATATTTCTCTTATAAGATAAAATTCTCATATATTTATAAACAAAAACAAAAAAAATTTTTACGGCTAACTTGGTCAAAATTCAACGGAATTTGATAAAATTTGCTGCTAGAAGTATCTACTTCCAATGGGGCGAGCGTAGGTGCGTCTTTACTATGTACATACTTCGATATGCGATGTAAAGCAACGACAGGCGCAGTTAATAGTTGGATGGGTGACCATTCCAATGGAAACCGCGTCCTCGCCTCACACATTCCCAGCGGCTTGTATATCAGTGTATGCGTGGAAGCTATACAACCTTAGGCGAGGGTTGTATAGGAGATATACCATCCTTCGGAGGAGATGTAAAGCCGTCGGTCCCTTGTCTATTAAATGTTAGGCAAGTAAAAGATCCCTACTCTTCTTAAGGTAAGAGGTTCGGCAAAATTCCTAGTTGGGGGTAGCTCGTCTACAGGCGTCGGTGTTAGGCTTCAGTAGCGTAAATAGGCCGACGTTAAATAAATGTGAAAAAAAAATCTACTTCCGAATCGGTAACTGGAATTTGGAATGTTTCTTTACCCTCGTCATCACTGAAATCGTATACATTTAAGACATTCTCTGAAGTACAAATATATTCATAATTATCAACTTCTTTGAATTCTTCAATATCATAAATATCAGGACTAATTTTAATTGCTCAATCTCTTCATTAACCACAGCTTCATCAACAATATTTTCTGTACTTTGACGGGATTTTGGGGCAACAAACAACAAATAATAGACTGATGTCGATAAGGGCTGATAAAGCTCGTTTCCTAACGAATTACTCAATATAATTGCTTGTGATTGTAAGGTCACATGCACCAATTTATGTCACAATGGAAGTAATACTTTGTGTCAAAATGCAGAAAATATTGTATTTTTCATGAAATAAAGGGTACTTGATGTAGAAAACTCAGATTATTGTTAGTTTCACCAAAATAAACTTAATTCTCCATGTAAAATTTTCTCTCAAAATTTTTATTTACTCCACTATAATCAATCTTTAGTTATTTAACCAGTATTTGTTTGGGCTATAGCTTGTCTACAATTAAACATGTTGTGAGTACAGTAATATAGTGATCACTGTAAAGACAGCCAAATTTTGTTGCATAATGAATGAAGATATCTTGTTGATAACTCGAGATAATAACAGCATTTTTTTTTGTTAGATTTTTAATTTCTGGTATATGTTCGGTATACTAAGAATGTAACTTATTGTTTGTACTTAGGATTTATGTTTGTAGTAATTGTCAAATTTGTCTAAGTATTTCAGCAATGGTTTCAAAAATAATAATTTTCTCTATGATGGTGGTACAGAATTCTATTTTATTTATAAAGTATAAAATGTCTATTCGATATTTACCATTGGCTCGTTAACGCGAAAGAAGCCTTTGTCTATATATAAATATTTAAATAAAATTATTATTATTATGGGCAATTAAATGGTTTTTAAAATAAAACATCGTTTCTTTACAAGGCACAGGGGTCGGGCAGATTAAAAGTAATCTAAAATTATAAGGTTCAGTCTAGCACGACTTTTTTAATTCCGCTGGCCAGCAGAGCATTTTTACACCTTTTTCTGATGCATCGATGCAGAAAATTAATGACTTTCTAGTAATGCAACTTTCATTTTATATGCACTTCAGCTATGCTCCTAAAGTTTTTTTGTGTGTATGAAAGGTTACACTGGACGTATAATTATCACTAGCCATGATTATGTATTCTTTTTGGTGGACGATGGAATTTTAATAACGTGACTTTGCTACATTTCAGGACGAGTATGTTATGGAAATTGCTTGAGCATATCTACAATGTCTCCCACTTTTCATGGAGCCACCATCATATCTCACTCACCTGATATCCGAATATTATGAAATTTTGGTGGTGAGTATATACCATTTAAGTAAGTCTTTAGACATTCGACTGTATTAAAACACAATTCTTATTTTACTATAAGGAACGTAACCAGACTGCAACCAATAGCTACTCTCCGGACTATGTGCCCCGCCGAGCGCTGAATTACAAGTTACAAGCCTGGCTCGATAAGTGTAATAACTGTCTATTACCAACGAAACGCTAATGCTTCGATTGCAACAAACACCAGCCTAAAGACTGATAATACCGAGTAGTATGCTCTCATAATTGCAGTTCTTGGGCTGACGAAAATCCCCACTGGTTTATCAGTACTAAAAGGTAATATGTGTCAAAAGTTGACGTTTGGTGTGGTTTCTGGGCCTTTTTCATACCGAGATTGAATTGAGAAACGTATTTAAATTTGTTGCAATGAGAAATTCCACTGTTTCTCAATAATCTGCGCCACAAGATGTCAGAAGAGACTTGTATTATCAATTTGATGGTACCCCGGCTCATAACGTTGCAAGGGGTGGGCTAGAAAATAATTTTTCAGGTAGATGGATAGGTTTAAGAAGTCAAGTGCATTAGTTTCCCCCAAGGTATCCGGACCTGACACCACTTGATTTCTATTTGTGGGGTAGTCTAAAAAATATAGTGTTTAAGAACAGACCGCGTCGCCAAGATGAGTTAATGATCAGAATTAGACAGATGTGTTGAGATCACTCTAGCTGAGATTAGAAAAGTTGTACGCCATGTGAGAAAACGGATTGAACAATGTATTCGGAATGGTGGTGGTTACATAGAAACACAAATTAATTGGATGGAATCTGCGGTAGGTTCTTGATGAAACATATTCAATAGAATAATTATAAATATTCAAAAGAATAGTTACAATACGCACTTGGTTTATTGTTTCATTAGTTTTGTTCAGATTTCTCTGACATATGTTTCGGCCTTGCGACCATTTTCTAAAAGTCTTAAGAGTTTTTACGATTCTTTGATAATGGTCGCAAGGCCGAAACATATGTCAGAGAAATCTGAACAAAACTAATGAAACAATAAACCAAGTGCGTATTGTAACTATTCTTTTGAATATTTGTAATTATTCTATATAATTAAATTTTTTGTGTAGATTATTTGTTAGAAACATGGTAGGGTATGTATAAATTAAAACTTTTGCCTTATTAAATAAATAGTAATTTTGTTGTAGAATCATTTCATACTAGTACAATACATTATTCTGGACAAAAAATAAAGAATACATTTTTTTCATATGAGAATCAATTTTACAGACAAATTATTTTAAGTTGAAAAAATTGTTTTTACGGCCCATATCTCAAACACCTTTGAACCCACAATGATGTAATCTTATACAAAGGGGGTTCTTCTAAAGGTGCTGATTAAGAATATCTTACTAGTTTTTATCGAAAAAATCGCAAACTTTTTTTTTCAAAAACCACCCCCTTTCCCCGTCATAGACTCGAACGCCTCTGACTACAGTCGAATGTGGTTACGTCTAAAGACTCACTTTATAGGTATATATTCACCAAAATTTCAAAATATTCGGATATCAGGTGAGCGAGATGTGAGGGTGGGTCCATGGAAAGTGGGACACATTGTATATATATATCTTAGATTGATTTATTTACTTATTATTGCAATATTTTTTTACAATTTTATTTTCTTACAGTTATACGTAATTGATACATGTATTATATTAGAATTGCATAATAATATGATAATTAGAATTAGAGTCGTGGTACCTGAAGGGACCTCGGCCTAGGATACATCATTTTTGTTCATATATTTGTTATATTTAACTGTATCCATTTAATTGCGTTTTATAGGAGCTAATGCAATTAATTCATATTGATATTCTTACTTATCGTAGTAGCAGGTACGCCTCTTTTTGCTATTGCAGTTTTTGTAATAATATTACAATTGAAAGGCGTAGATGCACTATATATGCTGAGTTACCTTACCTGTTCATACTTAAGAATATATTACCGATAGCTTATACAGGGTGATTTACCTAAACATGCGGAAAATTATTCAGTGGGTTGTCCCCACCAAAAGGAGTTAAAAAAATTAAGAAATAAGAAAATTTGGAAAAAAAATTACCTTATATTTTTTGTAGAAGTGCGCCGCCTATGACGTAATACGGTGCAACGAAATCACTTCCTTTCTTATGTGGTATGGGTAAAAACGATTCTCGCGTATAGGGTACTTATTGAAAGGACTTGTTCTTGTAATTCTAGAACTTCTTCGTCTACTTCAACAAGACGATTTGCTACACGTTCTCTGTCGCCTGCTAAACAAAACCCGGTGTCACGGGCTCGTTGTACTACACTTAAATTTTTTTTCTCGTTAGGTTTGCGCCTATGGGGAAATTTTCTCCCGTATTTTCGTACAGCCCCTGCAAGACTTTCATTCATTGCACCATAGGTTAATATCATGTCGCAGTACTCTTGCGACGTGAACTCTGGCATAATCGATATTTGCGAATACAATTTAACAAAAATGAGAAATGCTCTAAACGGAAGTCGAAGAGTCACTGAACTGAACAGTGAACGCGTGGCGCACTAACTTTAGACAACTAAGGCAGCTGATATTACCTGGTAAACAAACAAGCGACACGTGTGTGAACGCGTCGAGATAGCATAACTCACCCGTTCAGAAGTGTATCTTTGCAGGTTTTAATGCAAAAAAATATAATTAATTACCTCGGATCAATTTTAAAATTTCCAACATAACAGACTTGTATACATTTTATTTTCCACATGTTTACGTAAATCACCCTGTATATGTTAATATACTCTCAACACTGCAATTAAATCTAGTGTTAATATTCTCAGAATTATATAATTAATATGATTCAGTTCTTACGTTTGTACTTGCATAGACTAAGTGCTGTTTTGAACTCGCAATTTCATCAAAACTATTTTAATAACTGTGTGCATCCCCATCTGAATAAATCCTGCTCTGATGCCTCTGATGCAGACTATGAGCTCCGGAATGGAGCTTTGTAATTTCCAAGACAAGCTGTTCTCGATAACATACGAGCTTTGCGACGCCGACACCAGTCATTTTCTCTCTGGCGGCGCCTGTGGTCCAATCGTCATATATGTTTCTCACCTACGAGAAAATTACTGTTTTACCAAACAACCATTATACTTTTCGCATTTGGAGGTTTAGAATTTGATGCTACAAATTAAATATACGTAGGATAAAGTAAATCAGTACGAAAACCTGGTTTGCATGTTTTTTTCTAAAAATACCCCTTAAACGACATAGAGGATATTAAGCGGTCGACTAGCGGATCACTCTTTATTTGCATCTTTTAACCTAGTAAATCGATGGAATTAATTTCTTCCATATGACGGGTACTCAAGAGGAACAATAAACTTTCAACGCATTGCAACAGTCCAGGGGCATAGTAATAAGCATGCGGATACCGGGACGATTTTAGGGTCCGGGAAAATAATGTAAAAACAGTTTTAGGTTGTATTTTTATTAAAACCAATATTAAAATTGAGGCAAGTTCTTGGGTAGTGAGGTAAATACTATGCACAATTATGTAACCAGAACTACTCGTTCTTCAATATTATATTGTTATTTGTTTACACCCTTTAACCAAGCTGGATTCAGTAATTGCAACACGAATAACACTAACCACTGATTTATTTAACAATTAATTAGGCTACAATAATTAGTCCTTATAATTACAACACTAACGACTACTTTTACACCACAACTTGTCACTGTAATTTTTGCTAGTCTGATCACTTTACTATCCAAACTAAAACTAGTCCAGTGCCTTAGTTCCTCTTATTTTATACTCCGTGACTTTTATTCCATGTTTCGCCATTATTCTAGTCTGTGATTCTAGGTAGGTTCCAAATTATCTAGTATAAAAATCTTTGGTAGTAGCGCCATTTTTGGGCCTACTAGCGAACTACCATACTACGGTTGTTCTACTAAGATGGACTAACTACAGAGACCGCTGTCCGCAATTGAGTATGCATATTGTAATATGTAGAATTAACAGAAACATAAGTTTTAATTTGATCTTTCTTTAACAACAATAATAAATAAGCATACTAAAACAATTATAAATAAAGAGAAAAAAGGAAGACGTGGATTACTAGAAGAATAATTACATCAATTAACAAAAGAGACCAACATGCAGGAAAAAGTTAACACACGTAATAAAAAAGACTAAGTATAATTTTTATAAAACTCAAATAGAAGAAAATAAAAACAACCTGAAACGATTATGGGAGACGGTAAATTATAAAATAAAAAAGACAAAAGTATATCGCAAATAAGAAACGGCAATAATGAAATTATTGTGATATATTTAACAACGAATTTATAAATATAGGGAAAACATTAGCCAGTAAAATAAAATGGAAAATTGATTATAAGGAAAAAGAAAACAAATATGCATTCAATTTTATATCCCTGCACTGGTCCCGAAATAGAAGGATATATATCTAGATTAAAAAATAAAAGAGCTCCGGATGTTGATGATATTAAATCGGAAACTCTTAAAGAAATAGTAGAATATATCATCACGCCTTTAACTTATCTAATTAATAAATCTTTTAGCACGGGAGTTTGTTCAGAAATTTTTAAGATTTCTGTTGTAAAACCAATTCATAAAACAGATGATAGGATGATACCTTTAAACTATAGACCAATATCGCTAATATCAAGCGTAGCAAAAGTTTTAGAAATGGCATATATAGGGATAGAATTTTGAAATTTCTGGATAAATGTAATATTTTGTCAGCACAACAGTTTTGTTTCAGAGAAGGCAAGTTTACTGAAAATGCAATTAATTTCCTTACCAAAAAGATTTACAAAACTCCTGATAACTCGAGACATTCTCTATGTCTATTTTTAGACTTGGCGAAGGCTTTCGACCCTATAAGCCACACATTATTACTGACCAGTTTAGAAGAAGTAGGAATTAGAGGTACAGCATTAACACTAATATGCAGCTACCCAACGAACAGAAAGCAATGTGTAGGGATTGACGATACTAAAAGCGGCTTTTTAAAAATTGAATATGGTGTACCACAAGGCACTATACTTGGGCCAATTATATTTATCATCTACCTTAATTTATTCGAAATTAATTCAGAAGGTACGGTCATCAGTTTTGCTGATGACACCGCTGTACTCTACGAAAGTGACACCTGGAACAACCTACGAGAAAAAGTACAAAATGACTTTATAAAGCATTGATTTGATTATCAAAATTTATCAAAGAGGTTCTAGTACAAAATCTATATCCTGAAGCCTTTGTTGATAGTGTTTTCATAAATGTTGAAAATAGGGACAATCAGGTACGACAAAAACCTGAACGTCATTATACAGCAATAATTCCTTATGTATACGGACTATCGGAAAAGCTACGCCGTATAGGTGACAAATTTGATGTTAGGACGATATTTCAAACGGGGAACACTTTAAGATCTATTTTAACAAAAACAAAACCGATAAACAGGGAGCAGAATTCAAAAAACTGTATTTACAATATCCCGTGCAAATGTGATAAATGTTATGTGGGTGAGTCATCTAGACCTTTCATTGTAAGGTTGGATGAGCACAGGAATTACATTAGAAAGAATGAAATTCAGAAATCAAAGATTTGTGAACATGCTTGGGAAAACGGACATAGAATAAACTGGGACTCGGCAAAAATTTTAACAAAAGAAACAGATACCAAAAAAAAAAAATTAAAGAATCAGCAATAATCTTATTAAATGAAGATAAGTGCGTATCGAATTGTTCTGTAGATATTTGTACAACCTGGCTACCAATGTTAAAAGAAGAACTTAACAAACTCAACATTATCTAAAAGAAAATATCATCAGTTCTATGTTCTGTGTAAGTAGTAAGTATCTATGGAAATAACATAAACAGAATCTTAAAGCTGTGTATTTGACATACACAGCAAAATAAGAGTTCTTCGAAAAAATAGCTTTGAAAACGGAAAGAGATTACTTTCCGAAACGTCAGCAAAATACGTTATTTCTGTGTTTATTCCGATTTATATTATTTGCAAAACATAACCTCTGACTTTTCCTTTGGCGTAAACGTCGTGGGTGCAGAGGCTTTTTTCCCATAATTCTATTATTTTGTAGATTCGGTGATTTGTTTTGAAGAGGATAATAATACATGTGGTAGAAAACCCAAATAATAGGAAAGAATATCCGTAGAATGCCACAAATAACTTTCAGACAATATTTTGATTAGAAACTTCTCTCATTAAATTTTGACAAAACAGTGTTCATACCTTTTTCATATTATAATTCCTCACTACCGCACTTTCAGTCACTTCAAATAATGGATGATGACTCAAATAGTTTAGAAATATACTCAGGATCACATATAAAATATCTTTGTTTGTTTATTGTCATCTAAGATGAGACATGCATATAAATTTCATAACTAAAAAATTGAGAGTGCATATACGTATTTTCAAATTCCTAAAACAGGTATTGGATAACACACTTTTAAAAATTATATATATATGGCACTGGTATAACCACATATTAGGTATGGAATAATAGGATGGGGTGGGGTAATGAACGTATACTTAAAAAAACTTGAATTAACACAAAAGAGAATCATTAAAATTGTGTATGATAAAGAACCTACCTATCCCAGTGAATTGTTATTTAAAGAGTTATGAATCATAGATGTTCATCAGCTTTTATTTTTAAACCTAACTATCTTGCAATACTCGGACTCAAAAAACTCTAAATCATGAATACAATACCAGAAATAAGAGATCTTGTAACTGCTAAAACGATGCTTAAAACAATTGAATAGAGGTCTCATATGTTTCTTGCTCCAAGAGTATATAACTCTGTACCCGAAGCATTAGAAAATAATAATAAGAAACTTTTTAAAAAACATGTAAAAGAGTTTATAAGAAATATTTTTAGAACTGACATAAGCAACCTGTTAGATTTTAAAAATACTTAATAAAAAAATATATTTATATTGCAGAAACACATAATGTAAATACTCACCAAGCTAGTCAATCCTTGTGTGCAGTTTGATTTTAATGTAATAAATGTTTATGTGGTTAACGTTTATACTCATTATGTATGTTATTATTTTTATTATAATATTTTATATTTTTGTGATTTTTCATGTTTATTTGCATTTTTATATACGCTATATCTTTACCTTTTACTTCCTTTTTGTATTTTATGTATTTAATATTGCCATTGTCAGACGTTTTCTAAGTAGATTTGTACCCTTGATGGCTTGCACTTTAACCTCAACAAAAATGGTTGCGCAATCCCGTGCATTTTCGAAATATGGGGACATAAATTAAAATCGCTCTAATATATCGATTTCATACGTTACAAAGTAATTGATATTTTATATTTCTACGTTTGGATTATTTTTATCGTATTTTGATGCCTGTAGACGTGCTACCCCAACTAGGAATTTTGTCAAACTTTTTCTTTTTCGAAGAGTGGCGATCTTTCACTTGCCTAACATTTAATAGACAAGGGACCGAGAGCTTTACATTAGCTCTGAAGGGTGGTACATCCATTACGCAATCCTCGCCTAAGATTGCATAGCTTCTGCGCACACACTAATTACAAGTCGCTAGAAGATGTGGGGCGGGAACACGTATTTTCTTGAAACTGTCAATCGATCAAGTACTAAGCGCGCCTAATATTGCTGTACATTACATATCGAAATATGAATAGTATAAGATGCACCTATGATCGCCCCCTATATATATATATATAGTCGAGCTCAAATTTAGGGTGCACTCAAAAAAGGCAATAAAAACTTTATGACCTCATTAAAATATAATTAAACTAGTCGCAAATGTAATTACGTCCAGGTGCGCACTTGAAATATTTAGATCAGCAACTCAGTCGTTCAATTTTAACAGCGCGTTACGGTCTAGTACTATTAATAATACATACGAATTTCAAGTACGGCTCTGTAGTATTTCGTTCGCAAATTGACTCGCTTACCTTTATAGATTTTTAATGTGTGTCGGCTTGTTTGATGACAGCATGCCGTGAGGTCGTAAAGATTCTGATGCTTTTTTTGACTGGACCGTAAATCTGAGCTCGACTATACCTTTGAGTTTGTTATTACATTACTAACTTATTTGAACTTAAATGTAACATAAAACAATTTATGTAGAGGCTAAAAGTACTGAAATAATGCTATGTCCGTCGAAACCTATACTTCGATCCATTGTATGACGCAAGAAATTATAACAGAGAAATATTTGCTGAGAGATGGATAGACAGAAGAGGGTCTATTGAGTAGCCGCCAATTTCGCCTGATTTAGCCCTATTGGATCTTTTCTGATAGGAATAACTTAAACGCAGAGTATACGTAATTAGACCAGGTACAACAGATGGATTTAAACAACGAATCCGAGACGGAATACAAGACATAACACTAGACGGAATTAACATGTAATTAATAATTTCAAGCATTATAATGGTTATTGTCAAATTGTTAACGGTGCACATTTTTTATAAAAAATCATGTTCATTTCTTGAATATGGTACATATCGCGCTTTGCTAAGAAAATCTTATTCTTTCTAGGTTGTGTTTACAAAAAAATATATCATGGCGTTGGACTCCTTTCACTAGCACTATCAAGTGTTGGAATAAAATATAGGCTGACATGGAATTGAGGAACTTATCCCATGCCTGAGAAGTATATTTATAGCAAGCTATATACTTGGGTATATTCCCCGAGCTTGGAGGGAAGTCAAGGTGGCGTTTATTCCGAAAATAGGCAAACATCCACCAGACGAGCCTAAGTCGTATCGCCTCATTACCTTAACCTCATTTCTCCTAAAAACAATGGAGAAACTTTTAGATCAATATATTAGAAGTGAAATTATTACAGGAACACCGCTTCACGTAAAACAATTTGCCTATCAACCTGGCAAATCAACAATAAATGCTCTACATTGCCTAGTTCAAGGCATTGAAAAGACATTTACAGCAAAAGAAGTGACTATGTGTGCTTTCATGGATATAGAGGGTGCTTTTGACAACACCTCCTATGAATCCATACAAAAAGCCGCGGAAAAAAGGGGAATACAGTCTCCTACAATTAAATGGATACAATCCATGCTCAGAAGCAGAATTATTACCACAAATGTGGGGGATGAATCGGCTACGGTGACTGCAGTCAGAGGTTGTCCACAAGGTGGAGTCCTATCGCCCTTGCTGTGGTCAATGGTGGTCGATGATCTCCTACATAAAATGAGTAATTCAGGCTTCAACGTCCAGGGATATGCAGATGGCCTGGTCGTCACGGTGAGAGGCAAAAATGAGGTCATGATTTCCAACCTCATGCTAATTGCCTTAAATATAATATCCAAATGGTGCTCGTCAGAGGGGCTTAATGTCAATCCGAGCAAAACAACTATTGTCCCGTTCACTAAAAGAGAAAACTCAATCTTAGAACTCCTGTACTGAATGGAACGATACTAAATTTTTCCAGTGAAGTCAAGTATCTAGGAGTAATCCTGGATCAAAAACTTACCTGTAACTCACATCTGGAAAGGACACTTACTAAAGCAACAGCGGCAATATGGACGTGCCTTAGGCTTTTGGTAAGACTTGGGGTCTAAGTCCGAAAATGACACATTGGTCTTATTTTTCAGTTGTCAGACCCATGGTAACCTACGCATCATGCGTATGGTGGCCAAAAACAGAAGAAAAATAGCACAGGGAAAGTTGCAGAGAGTATAGGGACTACAGGAGCAATGCACTCGTGTCCCACAGCAGCTATGGAGGCTATGCTTGACCTACTTCCCTTGCACTTGCATGTAAGGAAGGAGGCAGCACTCAGTGCCTTACGACTGCACTAGTCACAAAAATTCACAAAAATTTAAACCAGGCGATCTGGTTGATCACTTAAGGATTCTGGAGTTAATCCATTTGAAGTCAATGACCAAATCCACTGATTCAATACCAATCAAACAAGACTTTAACTGCCCGTTTGACGTGCTAATTGAAAGCCGTCAGACGAGCAAGATAGAGGCACTGCGATTGGAACAAGGGTCACTTATCTGGTATACAGATGGATCTAAGATGGCTGAAGGGGTAGGAGTGGGCATAGCAGGGTCTAAATGTAGGCTATCCAAAGCCCTCGGTAACACCCCAACCATCTTCCAGGCAGAAATTTACGCTATAGATCTGTATGCCCAGTAATGCCTAAAGATAAAGGCATCCGAAGGGCAAAGATCTATATATTATCTGATAGCCAGACAGCACTAAAAGCTCTAAGGTCCTATACCTTTGAGTCTAAAATTGCCTGGGAATGTAGACAATCCCTGAAGCAACTGGCCAACAACAACAAGGTTACCTTGATGCAAAAAAAGGATCTAAAGCACCATTCATTGGACCCGAACCGTTCTGTGGCCTGGCCAAGGGACACATAGCGGAGGAGATCCAAGAATGGGAAAAGGACCAGAAAAAGTCCTACTGGAGGATTACTCCAGGCCAAATACAAGCGAAAAAGTTTATAACTTATTCGATAAAGAATGCCACAAGGCTTCTCGAACTTGAAAAGTCCGAATTAAGGCTAATCACAGGCCTTCTAACTGGTCATTGCCCCTTGAGATATCATCTCAAGAATATGGGCAAGGCGGTAGACAACAAATGCAGATATTGCGATACTGCAACTGAAACTGCGGAACATATACTTTGTGAATGCAAGGTGTTAGTCCGCATTAGGCTATAATTCCTAGAGCAGGCGGAATTAACGCCTGAAGACATAGGGAAATTAGCCCCCAGGAAAATCACAAGCTTTGTAAAAAGTCTTGGAATCCTGGGCAACAACTAGATATAGGGTAAATCACAAAAGATATTTTAGGTCGAAGTGAAGTAAGGCTGTTCGAAGCCAAACGACCCCATAAAACAATCTACAATCTAGGCTGTTCCATTCAAAAAAATTGTCGGTGGCATCGCAGATATTTTTGCGATCGCAGGACCGAAGAAAAGATAGAATTTTATGCACTTCATTTGGGACACACTGTATATTAGGGATATTGTAATAATCTGGTAATTCTCGAGTCAGCGCCTGCCTGAATTGCCAGATAATCCGAGAGCATTAGCACAATTGCCTCCAGTTACTTGATATAATAGTAAAACAAACTATGACGTTCTATATTACTTGAAATATTATTATTTCTAAGATCTACCCTTAAGATATTGATTTATAATACTGGAACACATTGTATATTGATGGAAAACTGATATTGAATAATAAAAATGCAAATCTTTCTTCCGACCGGATATTTGGTCACAGCAGTTTTGTATTGAATAAAATATGACTGAATACAGATATCTTGCAATTGTTTTGGAAATCTATATTTAATAACAAAATTTCTATTTGATACACCTTGTTTACCTTTACCCTTATTAGATAAATAGCTTTGGGACTATCTCATTTTATACGATCGTGAGATTTATTGCATTTCCTTGAGCTGAATGTCATGTGTATAACCATCGCGCGAATATGAAACAGAAATTTGACATCCGCATTTGTCAAGTTCCATGAGAATGTTGTTCATCTTCATTCCTATAACCACGTGCATAAATAATAAATAAATTAGGTTAAAATGGAAGAGTTATTTTTGTGAATGGCTACAACTTGTGAACAAAATATATCCCATATCGATTAAAGGTTCTAAGAAATCAGTATATTATTTAAAGGTTTGGTCAGCTATTAATCTTAATACTCAGATTTATGTGAAAAAATACTAACTATAACATTGATTTTGGATGGTGCAAAGCCATTTCACGTTTTAAAGTGTACAGATATCACTTTCTCTGTTAACAGGAGGATACACGCCCAGGGTGGTATTACGATCTAAAACACCACAAAAAATTGAAGTCCGAGGTCTTACAAATTCTTATAGTCGGAGAAACAATAAAAGTTTACTGTTCTGGAAAAGATGCAACTCATAGATTATATAGTAGAAGATAAAGGATAAATTTAAAGGCACCTGGCGTCACCCCGGATCAGGTCACTGGCATCTACTGGACTATGTTATCATACGTAGGAAGCACCTCAAGGACGTCCAAATTACAAAGGCGCGCATTGATAGCGAATGTTGGACCGATCATCGTCCTGTTGTCTCTAAAATGAAAATTGTTATGAGACCCAAACACCGAAGAACTCAAGTAAAACGTAGACTCCGTCTCTGTATTAGTAAATTGCGTGACCAACAAACCGTCGAACAGCTAAAGCAAAAAGTTCAAGAGAATTTGAGTGCACTAGAAGAAACCAATTCTGTAGATGCCGCTGCTACCTGGACACAAATTAAAGACAGTTTAAAAAGTGCGAGTGAGGAAATTCTTGGCACTGCAGCAAGTAAAAAACAGGAGGACTGGTTCAATGATAATGAAGCTTTTATACAAGAACTTCTTGACCGCAAACATATTGCCTTCCAAAACGCTATCAACCACCCCAACGACTTATCAAAAGCAGAAGCTTTTACCCAATCTAAGTATGAAACGCAACGCGAAATCAGAAGAATAAAGAACGAGTGGTGGGCAAGCAAGGCCAGAGAAATTCAAAGGTACGCCGATTCACACGACTACAGGAATTTCTTTCAAGGAGTAAAAGCAGTGTACGGCCCCAGTCGGAAAAATATGTGCCCTATTAAAGATTTAAATGGAAATCTCCTCAAAGAAGACCAGGAAATAAGAGCCCGATGGAAAGAACACTACTCGGACATTCTTAACCAGCAAAGTCAAGCCGATCACGATATTATAAATCTTATCCCTCAATATGACACGTTCGAAGACTTAGATAAACCACTAACAACGGAAGAGATCTGAACCGCCATTGGGCAGCTAAAAAATAACAAATCTCCCGGCGCCGACTCACTCCCAGCTGAGATCTTTAAAGCTGTGTCGTCAGAGCTCATACCCTACCTCAAAAAACTGTTTGATGTCGTGTGGGAAAGTGGTCAAGCTCCGCAGGAGTTTCGTGATACACTTTTAATCAACCTCTTCAAAAACAAAGGGAGCGCTGCGGACTGTGGAAATTACAGGGGTATAGCTCTCCTGGCTGTTGGAGGGAAGATACTCACTAAAGCGATGGCAAATAGGCTAATACCTGTTATGGAAAATCTACTTCCTGAAACACAGAGTGGCTTTAGACCAAACCGAGGCACATCGGATTTAATCTTCACACTTAAACAGCTTCAAGAAAAAGCACTCGAACATCAAGGAGAAATTCACATGGCCTTCATTGATTTAACCAAGGCGTTTGACTCGGTGGACAGGGAAGTGCTCTGGAAAATTATGTTCCGCTTAGGTATCCCTAAAAAATTTGTGGAAGTATGTCGCAGTCTACATACAAACAACAACGCCCAGGTTATGTATAATAATGAGGCAACCGAACCTTTCCAAACCCTCACTGGAGTTAGGCAGGGATGTGTCCTGGCACCCCTACTCTATAATTTGTTTACTACTGCTCTAACAATTATTGTTGACAACAAACTGACAGTCAGAGGAATAGGTCTCAGATACCGTTTTGATGGCGGCCTCTTTAACATAGGGCGCTTTAGAGCTTTCACGAAGACACGCACACGATTCATTTGTGATCTCCAGTATGCGGATGACTGTGCACTTTTAGCCTCTACGCCGGAAGAGCTTCAAGAACTTTTAGATGTGTATGCCCAGAGCTATGATTCCTTGGGACTTAAAATCAACTTTGGAAAGACTAAGATTATGTCAACTCCTCATCAAGTGAACCAAATAGACATTACACTTAACGGAAATTCTCTTGAAGTGGTGGATCAGTTCAATTACTTAGGTAACGTTGTTAATGACAAAGCAAACATGGACAGCGAGATTCGCAATAGAATTAACGCTGCATCTAGAGCACTCTGGGGACTTAGAGAGAGAGTATTTGACAACCACGACCTTGCTTTGTCAACGAAAATGGCTGTCTACAGAGCAGTTGTCATTCCAATACTGCTATATGGATGTGAAAGCTGGGTCACTTACCGTCGTCATGTGAAAGAATTAGAACGTTTTCAGCAAAGACACCTCAGAAGTATGATGAAAATCCATTGGTTCCATCACATATCAAACGTGGAAGTACTCAGGAGAGCAAACAGCCTTCCAATTGAGGTGCTTATTTCAAGAGCACGCCTAAGATGGGCAGGTCACGTTCATCGTATGCATGATAACCGCCTTCCTATATGTACACTTTATGGTGAATTGCTAAGCGGTAGAAGAAGGCGTGGCGGTCAACAAAAGAGGTTCAAAGACGCTCTCCATGAAAATCTAAAATCCTGCGGTATTGCAGACGAGCAATGGGAACAACTTGCAGCGGACAGAACCGAATGGCGAGGGGTTGTGGCCAGCTATCAAGGAAATGTTGCTGCAAGAAGGCCGAATCCAAGACCTAACCAGGTCTGTGTTTGTCCTGACTGCGGTCGACATGTGCTCTCCCGAATTGGCCTCTATAGCCATAGTCGTGTGCACCGTAGATGAATGGGAATTACAATAGACTACACCTTTTACTTGTTTTTTATTGTACACAATTTATCGACTGTAACATTTTTATACTCGGACTCGAGTAACGGCTAATAATAATAAGTAGAAGATTGATATAATAAAAAAATATTCAAATGTATACATACGTCTTCGGGTCTTATGTCTAATTGTTGCCCGTTTATCTAGCGTTTAACGTGACAACTGTACGCGAGTCACAGCAAGCTATGACATTTTTATTTAAACTCTTTCCTATTAATTAGATACTTAGGTTTTTTTTGTAATACTGAAGTGAAATTTGGAGTGCATCTTTAATAGTAATATCAGTATACAAATTTTATGAATATACACAATGTACAGGATTATGTTCAGAAATGGACGTTCGACGTTACTGCTTCATATGTGGGAGGACCTTGTGTACTATCTATCAAGGTAAGAGAAGAACGTATTTTGTGAACATTTTAAATCATTTATTTGTATTTTAATTGATATACTTTATACGAGGATAATTGGAACTGGTCAGCGTTAAAGCACAGGGCCGTGCGCACTGAACTTGATATTTTGTCCTATATATTTAGCAATGGTATCGAGATTCGAATGGTAGTTGAAACTGTGCACGCGAGTCCGAGACTGGCAATGTAATCAGCCTGAATGAACCATCTACGACTGCACTGGTTTAAAGATAATAAAACGGACAGGTCTACTAGCATAAAGAAAACTCGTAAATCGCTTCTCAATAGTCAAAGGTGGATTTCTGCTGTGCTGTTAATGTGCCAGTGCGGTGCGTATTTACCTGTTATAACATCAAGCGTAGGAGTTTAGTTAGTTATTGTTCATATTTATAAATATTTACTACTATATGAAAGGTGAAATATTTTAATTATTTACTAATTTACCATGGCTTTCTGGAGACCATTTGAAACAGAGGATAATATAATAATGCCCGAAAATCTTATTATTTTCTTATGACAAGCATTTCTACTTACCTCCGCCCATGTACAATAAAGAGATGCCGACTGTTTTTGCCGGCTTTTAGTTTTTATACGTTGTTCATCGTATAATCAAATCTTATCATTTTAACATTCAATCTGCGAAATGTTGACATACAGGGTATTCTTTGAAACCTGAATCATCTCAAAATTTCAAAAGACGTGCTCTGGTGAGTGTACGATCAGGGCTGAAGCAGCTAGCCAAATTCATTTTTTAAAATTTTATCAAAAATTAGGACATTGTTCGTGTTTAACATGCGGTAACTCGCGTTACCCAAGCAACACTTTGCGTTGTAATTTTTTAACTTGCCCTGTTAGTTGTATAATGGTTGTAAAGTGGTCTTTAAAATAAATTTAACAACTGTGGGTCATTATAAAGTTATACAGACAAATATCGAAATTCTTCGTTGTATGAAGGTCCTGTGGTAAGGATAAAATGACTAATTGAACACCAAAACTGAATTGTCTTTATTTTATTTTATTTTACGAATACAGCTGCCCAGACAGATATGTATCCAATTACAGGGCAGGAAATATACAAGAAATATACAGAAATAGGAACTTAATACTAAATAATTTACAGAGTATAATTACTATTAAACTAAACTACTAAACCAATAAACTGAAGAGAGGAAACGACAAACAAAAATAATATATATGAGGACATAGTTTAAACGGTGGCGTAGTAGAAAACTGAAGGTTAACCTAAGAGTGATTTAAAATACATTGTTTTATATTATTAATACTACAATTGAAAATATCGAGGTTCGCCTGATAGCTGAGGTAATTTAAGCACATATTGTGAATAGGAGAAGATTTTAGTACATTTGTTCTTGGTGTATCCAAATAGAATAGAGCGTATGAGCGAGTTTGAAAAGATGGAATATTAAATTGGATGGAGCTAAGAATATCCGGGCAGTCTATCTGACTTGTTAAAAGTTTAAATAGGAATAGTACCGAAAAGTAGACTCTACGCGTTGCTAAGTCATTTAAATTGAATCTGGTTAGCAAGTCAGATTGTGGTGTGCCCCTGGGAGGATAAAATCCATCAGCTTTGTAAGAAAGATGTTTAATGTGTCTTCTCTGAACCCGTTCCAAATTAAGGATATGATTATTGTAATGTGGATTCCAAACACTACTACCGTATTCCAATTTTGGCCGTACAAAAGCATTAAATAGGAGAGAAAGTGTGGAGATATCTTTAAAGTGCCTTGAGTTACGCGAGATAAAGCCTAGATTTCTGTAGGCATTAGCAGTTATGTAATCTATATGAGGAGCAAAAGTTAATTTTGAGTCAAAGATGACTGCAAGATCCTTGAACTGAGTGCATCTTTTAACCATTTCATTGCCTATTTTGTAGGAAAAGTTTATCGAGTTATTTCTCCTCGTAAAACTCATCGCATTACATTTGGATATATTTAAATGTAGCCTATTGATTTCACACCACAAATTTATTTTTGAGAGGTCATGTTGTAAACGACGGCAGTCTTCTTCGGAATTAATAGATGCAAACAGTTTAAGATCATAGGCATATAGAAGGACATTACTTTTCAAATCTCGGCAAATATCACTGATGAAAATTATAAAAAACAGTGGGCCGAGAACAGAGCCCTGAGTTTTTAATTAAAAGGTCATTATGGTGTTGTAAAGAGGTTTGATATCATCTACAATACAGCGTTTAACATAACTTAAGAGTATGGTTGTAGAAACGACGTTAAAAAAATAATATGAGCTTATTATGGTCTAGCACAAGATAGTTATACAAAGGTCATTAAAAACATGATAGAACTTCAATACCTTGGCACGAGAGTTTTAATAGTTTTAAATTTAATTGGAAATCTGAAATCAATGGAAGCGAATTTACTTGGGTATGTGTGTATGGTTAATATTTTTACAGCTCTCAAAACACTGCTTTCAAAAAACTGTTCGTTTGTAACTTCAGCGCCCTCTATCGCTCGAAATAATAACTTCTCGGCATCGCGGCAATTACCGAAAATATGTAGAATTCTATTTATAACATTTTTTGTTCGATAACTTTTCCGTGCGACCAATAGAATACGAGATAAAACGATCCACAAATTTTTCAAGACGACGGCTGAAGCAAAAGAGGAGGAGGTCACCTTTTTGTTTTAGGCCTTCTAAGTGATTCTGATAACATTGAGCATGAAAAATTGGAGTGTGCAATTTTTTCCAGGTCATGAGACTTTTTGCTACATTTTTACTGTACTATAAGGTCGATAATTAAATCTGAAATCCAGGTAGCTTATAAATTATACTTTGAATGTGTAGAAAATAGCATAAAAAATAAATCCAAATATTTTTGGACTTAATTCATTCAAAAAAACAACCAACTAGAGTACCAAGTAAAGCAATTAACAGTGATGTAGTTGTTCACGCTCCTCAATCCGTTGTTGACGGATTTAGTGATTATTTTAGCAGTGTTTACTTATCCTCAACTAGCCTAAATTACGATCTTAATTGTTTTAAGTGCTTAGCTACACTTAATATCAGAGAATTTGCTGAACAGGACTTACTGAATTCTGCCAATAAGTTGAAAAATATAATGACATCAGGTCATGACCAAATCCCTAGTTCTTTTTAGTGAAGGACTATTCATATGCTTTTATAACTCATGTATTACTTATCTTTAATCTTATTGTTAAAACCTTTGTCTTTCCTGACACGTGGAAAATCGCGGGAGTATGTCCAGTTCTCAAATCTGGCGATCCTATGCAAATGACCAATAGGCCCATTACTATACTATGTAATATTGCAAAGCTTTTGGAGATATCACTCTATGGTTAATTAATCTCACCACACCAACATGGATTTATGGAGAGTCGCTCTACCATTTAAACAACAGAATTCAGTATGTTCCTTACAACGGGTTCGATTCTAAGAAATTCATTGCTACCTCTGGAGTAACACAAGGATCTAATCTTGGTCCTTCGCTGTTTTTGATTTTTGTTAATGATTTGATGCAGGTTATCGATTTTGAAAAAGTTTAAGCACATTGATAATCTCAAAATTTGCCATGCTATAGAAAATGTTGAAGATTGTATATTTATTTCAAAATTAGCTGAAGAAGATTGAAGTCTGGCGTGAAGAAAATAATCTCCAATTAAACATTCAAACTTCGAGAGGAGCAGCAGCAGGCAGCTTTCAGTGAGAACCTGAAGAAGGCAGATGAGATTCTGCCGAAACGTCGTTTAGATAACCGTGACTCCTGGGAGAGCACCCGGAAGTACAATAACACTTCATATATACAATATATATATATATATATATGTTGTTTTTTAGGTTTTCGCGGGTGTTGAATGAAGTGTTGTTGTACTTCCGGGTGCTTCATATATACAATATATATATATATATATATATATATATGTTGTTTTTTAGGTTTTCGCGGGTGTTGAATGAAGTGTTGTTGTACTTCCGGGTGCTCTCCCGCGTCGATGATCGACTCCTCCAGGAGTCACGGTTGTCTAAACGACGTTTCGGCAAAATCTCATCTGCCATCTTCAGGTTCTCACCGAAAGCTGCCTACTGCTGCTCCTCGTTGCTCGAACTGAACTGAGTTTTGCCGAAACGTCGTTTAGACAACCGTGAATCCTGGAGGAGTCGACCATTGACGCGGGAGAGCACCCGGAAGTACAACAACACTTCAAATATATATATATATTGTTATTATACATGATTTGCAGGAAACAACTACTCAGCGGGCAAATACCCCGACCTGCATTGAATTATACCTTACAAATCATGAAAGATTGGTAGCCATGGAGACATCTATGATGTCTGGTGTATAGTAGCATTTGACCATATGAGGGTATTCACTTACCTCTCACCGGTACATCATTTACTTAAGTTTGTATAAAACTAACAGGTTGGCCACTGTCATTTGTCTGTTCCATGACCTATGGCATACTGATGAGAACTAATAAGTTCGAAACCGGTCTATGTCTGGTCGGGGAATTGACAAATGACATTGGCTACCAATCTTTCATGATTTGTAAGGTATAATTCAATGCAGGTCGGGGTATTTGCCCGCTGAGTAGTTGTTTCCTGCAAATCATGTATAATAACAGTATTTGGGTTAAGTCCACCAAGGGCTGAAGGTCACCGCTCTCGGTACTTGCAAAATAGCAAGTCGCTATATACCATGGAGACATCTATGAGCTGATGAAAATTGTCATGGATCATGGCAACCTCACCTAATTGTTTGACTGTTTGCTCTTATTTGATTACCTTGCTTAACTTAAATCAATTTAATCAGTTTTGTACTTTTATTTGTTACTTGTTATATGTTTTTATATATATTTTTTCTTTCTTCTTTTTTTTACATTTTTTCCTCTTCATTTGTTTATTCTGTTTGTTTAATTTTACCCCTAAATTTTGTCAATATTGATCCTTCTTTTGTGTTATATATTTTTTCCCTTCTGCTTTTACCTAATTCAACTTAATTAATTTATGTAATTTTTTATTTTACTATAACTTAACTAGAAGATTCAATAATTTTAATGTAGGATTATATATTTGTTTATTTTTCTTCCTTACTTTTGTTAATATTGATCCTTTTTGTATTCTTTCTTACTTTTTGCCTAACTTGACTAATTTAAAGTAATTCTATTTTCTGTAATTTAACTTAAATATTCAATAATTTTAATTTAGCTTAGTTTAGCTTAGTTGAATATAAACTATTAATTTTGTCCTGTAATTGAATTCTTTTGTAATCTGTAGTGCAATAAAGGTATTTATTATTATTATTTACATTTAACTGATAATATTTTTTTGATCTCCTGTAACTGTTATTTTTGAAGATGTTATTACGAAGTGTTAAAATTGTAGGGACATTATCTTACAAAATATTGCTGACTATGTATATAAGCATTTAAGCCAGCAAATAATTCATAGTTTCTCTAAGCCGCAATATGTGAGGCTTCTGGGCAATAATATCCAGTAATTTAAGATATCCGCATACCTTGCCCTACAAGCAGTTACACTTAGTTAAGTTTAAAGCCATAGCTGGTAGTTTATACATCCAAAGACTTCAGAATTTATTATCTCATTATATTACTCCACCATTAAGTATAATACTATTAAACTCAAATTATCTTGAGTGTATAATTTTTCATGACTTATTACTGCTAAGAAGTCATCGTATTTGAGCTGGAAAGGACATAAAAAGTTACATTGGGATAGTGTCATGTTACTAGTAACGCAGAGAGAAACGCTTTTTCTCTATCGTAAATTAAATTTAAACACTTAATATAGGCGTCCTATATCATAGATGGTGGCCATGGCGCCTCGCATTCCGGGGAGAAATAACTGAGATAAAATTATGTACATTAATTATTATGATATTCGTATACGTTGAAATGCTACCAAGTTTATTAAATGTTAGGGTATGCAACCGTATATCATAATCTAAGCTTAATTTTATACAAATGTGGATACAGTAAGCGTCAGTGGCGAATTGATGTTGATTATACAGATAGGAGAAAGTGAATTTTAATGAGGAAATTTGCAAAATTTTGTCATTTTTATGATTTTAAGTGGCCTTATGAAAATGAAGTTCAGATAAAAATTACTATAAATAACATTCCAAAAATACGTGCAGCCATTAATTTCATGTTGTTTCGAAAGAGAAAATGTTACATGCAATTTTATTTAGGACTGTGAATTTTGTTTGGAATCGTAAACTTATTTAAAGAAGACATATAAAAAGTTCACAACCAATTTTTTCCTATTCACTTTGTTTAGAGTAAGGTCCTGACGAAGTTTGGTATTAGCTATTCCACCACTCAATCAGGATACACACACACATAGACAAATTATGCAACGACCATTTCTTACGACATTGCCATCTGCCACAGCTGAGACTCGAACTCAAGTGTTGTATAGCAACTAGACGAGTTGTCTCTCACACAGCCTCGTCTAGTAACCCGGTCACACATGAAAGATACCATTAAACATCCATATCCTAGCCAAGATTCGAACCCGGGACTCCTTGGTTGCAAGCCTAACACGTAAACGTTGAGCCACTGAGTAGGTGGTTATTTAGTATTTATACTACTGTAATGACTAGAGCATCCGATACGCAGCAATCATATAAGGGAATATATTTTAATTTAATTAATTTGGAAGTCGTAACTTATTTATACACTAATGATTGTTTATTACACGAGCGTGAAAATTTAAACTAAAAAAATATGAATATTTACCTACACCATACATTACATACAAATTGTAGATTTTAAAAATATACGCTATTCTCAATGTCTTTCACATGAACATAATTGTGTACACCGAAGACCTTGTTTATGCATTTACATGCCGAACGCCTTTTCTTGACTACAGGTGATTATTTCTTCACAACTTTTTGTAACATCCGAAATGGTTAACCACAATGGTAAAAACCGGTCCTTGGATTTTCTCAATCTATACAAGGTAAGGTACATACGTTACTTGTGGATAGAGAGCACTTTAGCGGTTCCAAATTACCCGGGATTAATGCATCCATCGTCCTTCCTTACTAAGATACAGGATATTTTATTGACTTTGGCCAAATCTTTCTTTGGTCATAACCACTGAACCACCCTGTATAACCGGTTTATACTTAGAATATATGTTTCACTTATTTTACTGGATAGAACTTCATAATACACCAAACTAGAAATCCAGGTCTGGCTTAATAAAAAACTGACAATATGTTGTACGTCAAAATCAACACCCTACCCTGTATGATAAAATTTTGTAGATCTGTTTGGATATTCAAAAAAATGTTGAATTGAGCAGCTCATTTAATTTGTTTGTGTATTTCATTCATCAACCTTGATTACTTGCTGTAAATCCAATTTTATTAAAATGGTCAAGACAGTTGGAACTTGAATATTTATTTTAGGGTTTAATTAACAAAAAAATTTAACTTGCAGCAGCGACAATTCTTACACTTCTGGACTAGGTAAGTGAACTAGTAAAATAATTTTAAAAACAATGTAGATTTGCGTTGTTAGTTTACATTTAAAAATAATATTATCTTTAATGTGTGTATGTACAATGATAATAAATACGTGAAAGTAATAACTAAGTTCGGGGCGAGCGTGGGTGCGTCTTTACTACGTACATACTTCGATATGCGATGTAAAGCAACGTAAGGCGCGGTTAGTAGTTGGGGCGAGGGTTGTATAGGGGATATACCATCCTTCGGGGGGGATATAAAGCCGTCGGTCCCTTGTCTATTAAATGTTAGGCAAGTAAAAGATCCCTACTTTTCTTAAGGGAAGAGGTTCGGCAAAATTCCTGGTTGGGGGTAGCTCGTCTACAGGCGTCGCTGTTAGGCCTCGATAGCGGAAATAAGCCGACGTTAAATAAATAACTAAGGTCCAACTGTCTCGACCATATTAATGACATTCGATTTAGGTTGATGAATGAAATACACAAACAAATGAAAAGGTAAGAAAAGTTAAGCTTTATTTTAACATAAATATTAAATAATATAAAGAAAGTGAGTTAGTGCTTTGTTCCTCAAAAAGAAGCAACAGTGCAGCTACGGACACGTGTTTCGGAGTTATTGCTCCTCGTCAGCTAGCTTAGCGAATATATCTTAGGTGAGCAAAAGTAAGTATACCGTTGGAAAGCTGAATTCTTCCTCTTTAAAATGCTACCCTTTTTTCGTTTTTAATGAGTACAAATTGTCTTTATTATGTAGCGACGTTCGAGAAATGCTTCATTTCCCTGTGTGACGCGCCTGAAATATTGAGCGAACTGTAATAATTTCTAATGCTAAGGGAAAAATTTATTTAAAAAAACTTTTATACTGTTACGTTACATGGTGCTATCCGTTTTTTTTCATCATTTTTTGAGATATTACCAAAAAAACTGAATTTTTCCGTTTCATAGGGTTGTTTTTAAGGGTTTGCGCGGGTAAATTTTGGTAAACTTTTTTGAGTCATCTTCTACTAGCAAAAAAACCAGCCTTTCATGAAAAAATTAGCGAGGTAACAATTGATTCTAACTTTTCATCAAAATTAGTCTCTGTCAACTGGGCTATTGGTTCATAGTCAACATCTTGGAATTTTGGTCGTTGTTCTGTTAACAGTTCTGTGCAATATTGTTTCCACTCCTCTAGTCCAATTGGAGGAATCGTCTGTTTTTCTATTCTATTTGAATTTAGTCCTTTAATAACTTTCTAAGCTGCCCTTGATTTAGAGCTTCCTAGCAGATTATCCAGATCAGTGCATGTCTTTTCCCAATATTTGTCTTTTACCTTTGTTATCTTTTTTTAACCATAAAACAATATCTCCTGTTCATGTTTCTGGCTTTCGGATCTCTTGTATTTAGCCATCTATTATAGAACTCTTTCTATTCTTTCACCATTTCCTCAATACTTTCATTCCACTAGTATTTTATAATATTTCTTTTAGTTTGGTCAACTTCCCCTAAAGCTTCTTTTGCCGATTGGTGTAGGCAGTCCTTCGTATAGCTATATATCCCTTCTGGGGCATTGTCCGGAAAGTTTCAGATTTTTGTTGCTAACCTTAGCTTGTACAGAAATATTGCGATGCATTTTGAAAACTATTTAAATTTTAGCTGGGGCACTTTGGTTTCATATTTTGTTAATCTGAGCCCTGTTTACTTAGAATAATTAGTCTTTATAATGACACATTAATTATAACTTTTATCTACTACAGACTAACGACTATAATTCACAACTTGTTACTGTTCTTTTTCTTATCTGATCATCATCTCAGAACTATACCGAACTGACTCCAGCCCGTTAGCTCTGCTACTTATATACTGCATGATCCTTATTCTAGAGTTTTCTCTTTTATTCCAGTCTATCATTCGGGACGTTTCACAGCTTTGTAGTTCATCCACAGTAGAACCAATGGTGCCATCTCTGGGCCGACTGGTGAATTATTATACTATGGCTTTAGTTCAAAAAGCAAAATTTCAAAAAACATCAAAATATATAGGGATAGTAATATAATAATAGCTAATAACAAAGAAAATGCCAACATCTTTAATAACTTTTGTATTAATGTTTGTACTAAAATGACAGAAAAAATTAACAGAACTGCCACCCGTTCCTGAAACTACTAATGTTCAATCATCTATCTTCATAAAACCTATAATTAGAAATGAAATCATATTACTTATCTCTGAATCAAAATCTAATTCAGCGTCAGGACTGGATGGTATGTCAGCCTCGCTCATTAAAAAAAATTACAAACATATCATAGAACCATTAATGCATATAATCTATTCTTTAAAACTACCGTGTTGCCAGGCCAATGGAAAGAATCTATCCTAACACCAGTGTTTAAAGCAGGATACTCGAAAAACAGAAATAATTACATATTAGATATGTCATATATTGCATAACTGTTATTAGAAATATATTTGAATTTGAATACATCATTGACTATAAGTCAAATTTGTTGATAGCTGTATATTAAAGTTAAATTTGTCCCCAGTCAGAAAATAATGTGACTAGTATGCAGTATTCATAGTCAATATTTTCAAATCCTTTTTAAAAAATCTTTAAACTCTCGCAAACGGTATAAAATGAATTTGCCGCGATCTGCCTTTACACGTTTTATTTCTCCTTAGATAACTAAATGTATGTAAATTTATCATACCTTGCTCTGTTTCCTTTGCATTGGTATATACTTCCGTAAGTCTACTCGCATAAAAAGATTTTTAAACTGCTTTTAGTGCCTATAAGCGGGCAGTAAAATACGTGATCGTAAAAATAAATATTTGATTTTATGTCACATTAGAATTTAAAGACTGCTGGAATGTCAATAGAATTGGGCCAGAAATAAAAAGTCTCCTTTATAATCATATTTAAAAAGCGATATTTATGCTAAACTAGATACAATTTGATTCAAAATGGGCGAACTATTGACAGATAGTTTCAGTCAAATTTCTACAGAACGTATAAAAGTTCCAATATACCAATTTTAAATTCAATTGTTTGAAGTTGGCCCATTTCCGCGACTAATACTACCACTGACAGAAGACGAGCCACCCCCAACTTACAAATTTTGCTGGAACTTTTTTTTACTTTCTTAACATTAATTAAACAAAGAACTGTCTGCTCTTTATATAATTCTTCGGGGGGAATATATTCCCTCCCCAAAAATAGGACAAATTCTATCTAATGCCAAATCAATTATCCGTATTCCAGCATGGTTTCCTATCGGGACGATCTACTACTACAACACTTGTTTGTATTACTCAGTTCATTGCTGCGTCTATTGACTCAGACATACTGATACTATTCGCCCACTTTACTCTACTGCATAAAATGCGAAACTTGTCTGATTTTTTATTATCACTTATTTCATCATACCTATCTAATCGTTTTCAGCTTGTAGCTTTTAATTGGTTTCAATCTGCTGACTACTTCGCCCCATCTGGCGTTTCACCAGGATCTGTTCTTGGGCCAAAATAAAATAAAAATTGTAGTGAATTCTCTAGAATTTTTTTTTTTTCAGTAGTTTCAACATATTCTGATTCCTATTGCACGTATTTCTATTTACCACTGCACATTTTGCACCCAACTATATTTAGAATAACTCTCGTAATAAAGAAGCTACAGAAATATCTACTTAAAAAAGATTAACTGACGACTCGCATTACACACGGCTGAGAAAATCATATTATTTTACTGGCCATGCATCCGAGTTCATCCCTTTTTAACATTTTACCACATCCCTTAACATTGTACGACAAGAAGTGAACAAACCTGACAATATCTCGCTAATGTCCGCAGGACCTGACGGTAAACCACCTTATATATAATAAAACCGCTGCCCAAGGAATCACCACTCCACATCCGGATTTTGTATCCAAGTCTTATACACACTAAATCCCAATGTAAAATTTTACTCTCTTTAATAATAGGGTGGGGGTGGTGGATAATACCAAAAAAATTTTAGAGCCGCTTGGTTCTCGTATATACACTAAATCCCAGTTTAATGTTTTACTCCCTTTAATAATAGGGTGGGGGTGGAAATGAGGGTAGTAGAGGGGATAGCTAACATCAAAAAAATTTGTTTAGACGTTTCATTCTTGTATATACACTAAATCACATTTTATTTTTTTTATTCCCTTTCATAATAGTATGGGGGTGGTATTGGGTGATAGTGGCGGGCGGCTGATGCCAAAAAAATGTTGAGATCTTGACTTTTCGTACATGCCCCAAATTGCAATTTTATGGACTCTTACCTGCTTGCTTCGCCTATTTACCCTTATTTACCCCATTTGCCCCCAAATCCTTCAACGGAATTAGATCAAAATATAGTCTAGTAGATTTCGTTGTAATGCATAAGTGTACCAAATTTCAAGTCAATATCATAAACAGTTCCAGAGTACACGTGCGAGCAAAAAGTTACAGACCGACAGACAGAAATTTTTTTCGCCCAAATTTGAAATCTCGACGTTTCATGACATTTTAGGCCTATTTCAACAAATAAAATAATATTTTTTTTGCGTTACTACCACTGGACGTGGAAGTAAAAGGATGTAGTGGTTTGCTTGAATATCCGCTGTTAATAATTTTGAATCTTGCAGTAGAAAATAATAAATTTCCGAGATTAGGCTCAAAATTCTAAGAAATTTTCTCTAAATGTTCTTCACAAAGTTATTATTAATTTTTATTATTTAACATTTTTATTTTTTTCAATTTTCAATTTTCATTTTTTTTTTCATTTTTAATTTTTTCAATTTTCAATTTCCAATATTCATTCTTTTTTTCATTTTTCAGTTTTCTATTTTTTCAGTTCTTAATTTTTTAAATTTTTTCAGTTTATTTTTCAATTTTTTCTGTTTTTTGATTTTTTAGTCTTCAATTTTTTCAGTCTCACTTTTCAATTTTTCATTTATCAGTTTTTCATTTTTTTTAGTTTTTCATTTTATCAGTTTTTCGTTTTCCATTTCTACTTCCTTTAATTAATAATAGGGCGGGGGTGGCAATAGGGGTGGTAGAGGGGGTAGCAAATGCCAAAATAAATCTCAGAGGCACTTGGTTCTCGTACAGACACTAAATCCCAATTTAATTTTTTTCTCCCTTTAATAACAGGGTGGGGGTTGTAGAGGGAATGGGTAATGCCATGAAAATTCTCTTGATGAATGAAAGTGCAAGATCAGTTTCTTTATACTATATCAATATTTCCACCGTGAGCTACCATTTAAGTTATTGACTTCTGACAATTATTTTTCCATTTTAAACTTTCACACAGATCAAGTTTAACATGGGATAGTCGATAAATACGGCATTTTAGACAGACTTTAAACGTAAGCCGTATCACTTTACTGATTAGCAGATCCTCTTATATCGATTGAAAAGCTTACAGTCAACAGAAATAAAACTGTCCAATTGATGGGACTAATGGGGGAAATATGCCTTCATAAACAAGTCCTTTAGGATTACTTCGCAATTAATAGATATAGGTGACAGCCTTATTTTAGTGCGGCTGTTATCAAACTAGAAATAGAAATAAATTTGAATAAAAATTGAAGTCCGGGGTTTTACTTGGACATAAAATCCTTGTACACGACGTGTCTCCGAAGTTACTTAAACTATCCTTCATATCTAAATTATCTGAGGGTAGCAGGACTGCCCGAAACATTTGATGATAAACGTATGCCCAGCACGCACAAAGTGACAAAATTTCATAACATTAAGGCACGTACAACTAAGTTTGAAAACGCATTTCAAATTACGAAACATGATTATAATTATAACGATATACAAGGCGGTTCTTCCTAAATTGATACTTTTTTTAATTATATGTACGCCCCAGTACCTCTGAACAGATAAATGCTCAAGCAAATTATAATCTAGCAAGTACCAGCAATTCAGCATCCAAAGGACGAACACTGAAAATAGTAATTTAACAGACGAAGAAAAGACTGGTACTTCATATCTAAATACACAAATTCGTACTCAAGGGACAACTTAGAATAATATCTCCAGAGAAAATGTCCTGGTCGAATCTTTGTAGCAGACCAAGTCAGAAACTGGGGTACGTTTAACTCGTTTAAGATGGCAGCCGATGAAGACCTAGCAAACACTATTTTGAATGCTGAACTATGGTCCAACAGTGCAGAAGTTTCAAAATATGACTTTAGTCAGCCCTTTCGTAAACAGAGAGGTTACAAATTCAATAATAACCACTTTAGAAGAGGAAACCCATAAAAATAAGATGCAGGAGGCGTTTTTAAATAATAATAATCATAGATTTAATATTCTCTGCTTTTCATAGCATTTTTTGAATAAATATGAAATTTAAAAATTAACTATCGATAAATATAATGTTGTAGCAAGTTACTGTAAGTCAGATGTAATTCATGGGGAGAGGTTAATAATTTTAAGTTAGAAAGACGGTTATAATTTTGCTCCATATGAGACTTTAAACTCTCTCTCTCTCTCTCAGTTGAGGTTCATTTTAAAATAACTGCCATTTAATGGTCTGAAGTAAATCTTGTAATAGTTATAGTTTACAGATCGTTTCTGGGAGATTTTGAAACGGTTTCAACAAATTTTAATTTCGTTTTAAATAAACTTGAAACATTGAACAAGAATATAACAATAAACGGCGATTTTAAAATTAAATTTAATGCAAATGAAAAAGTACAAATGACTTCAAAGATCTGTTTACATATTTTCTTTTAAACAAAAATTATTACATAAAACACTAGACAAAATAACTGCATTTACAATATACTGGTAAACTTTAACGATTTCCAGGAGGAAGTGTTTGATCCCGGTTTGTCAGACTATAAGGCAATCACCGTCTCATTCAATACTAAAATCAATGATGAAACGACAGGAACGTTTAAAATAAGAAAATTTACAGATGAGGGCTTCTTTTCATTATATAACAGATTAGAAAATATTGACTGGAGTTTTGTGATGGACGAATCATTAAATATAAATGTTAAATGGGAACGATTTATGACAACTTTACGAGAAAATATTGAGGAAGCTTTTCCTCTGGTTGAAAATAAAATCAATAAAAAAAACTAAGCGTAAAAAAAAACTTGTTCAGTAATAAATTGCGCAAAATAAGGGAAATCTATGTGTGATCAGAAATATAACCATAAGTTTTCTGACGTCTAGTTAAAGGAACATCTAAACAAAATTATAGAAAACTGATCAAGTTAAAAAAAGTTAATTATTACAAAAAACTACTTATTAATGAAAATGGTAGCACCCCGAAAGTATATTGGGATATTATAAACAAAAATAGGCAATTTCTTCAGTTGAGTAAAATACAGACGAGGCAGACAACTATTTTGTAAAATTAGGTGAAAACAATATCAAATCTGAAAACAACAAATAACTGTTTTTCGCAGATTATTTCATTGGAAACACAAATTGCAGCATCCTAAGTTTACCTTTAAAAATATTGGGCACAATACAGAAATTATAAATCAATTAAAAAAGAAGAACCCTAAAGATCACTATATCATGAATGTTAAAATAATAAAAAAATCATGGTGTTGATTTACTAGATAGTTTTTTAGAAAATATAAACAGTGAGGAATCGTCTATGAAATTCACATTAGATGTAGAAAGTAGGAATGATCTACCGTTTTTAGATGTTTTAATTAAAAGTGTAAATAATACAATTGAAATAAGCGTTTATAGAAAACCAACACATACTAATAGATATCTAAATTTTAACTCAAATCAGTCAATAAATGTTAAAAGGGGTGTTATAAAATGTTTATACGATAGGGCCAAAATAATTTCATCTAATAATTAAATATTAAATAATGAGAAAAAATTTATCAAACAGGTTCTAGTGCAATATCAATACCCTGAAGCCTTTATTGATAGAGTTTTCATAAATGTTGAAAATAGGGAAGTAGTAAGTATCTATGGAATAACATAAACAGAATCTTAAAGCTGTGTATTTGACATACACAACAAATAAGTGTTCTTCGAAAAAAACGGAAAGAGACTACTTTCCGAAAGTCAGCAAAATACATTATTTTTGTGTTCATTCCGATTTATATTATTTGTAAAAAATAATTTCTGACTGTTCCTTTGACTTAAACGTCACAGGCGCAGAGGCTTTTTCCTATAATTCTATTATTTTGTTGATTCGGTGATTTGTTTTTGAAGAGAACAATACATGTGGTAGAACATCCAAATAAAAGAAAAGAATATTCGTAGAATGCCACAAATAACTTTCAGACAATATGTGATAAAGGATTTCCTAATTAAAGAAGCATTATATGATATTAACGAATTTCTAAATTGTGATGTTTCCACATTGTGAAATGTTGTACTTAATAGCCATGAAGCTAAATTATAGTAGGTTTCTTATTTTTATTTTATATTAGTGATTTTTTTCTTCAACGGGATAAGTGCTGCATTGCCTACTTATTTTTACGTATATGTGAACCTATTTGTTATCTTATTATATTTTATAATCTGTTCTTAATGTATGTATATATGTGTGTGTGTGTAAATATGTAATTATTTTATGAAATATATTAGGTGGTGTGGAAGATCATGCGAACACTTACCATTTCTGTAATAGAATAATTATAAATATTCAAAAGAATAGTTACAATACGCACTTGGTTTATTGTTTCATTAGTCTTTTTCAGATTTCTCTTACATATGTTTCGGCCTTGCGTCCATTATCAAAGAGTCTTAAAGAGTTTTCATCAAGAACCTACCGTAGATTCCATCCAATTAATTTCTGTAATAGTTATGTGTTAATACTGATATTTTTATGTATTGTAAACCATTATAATTTGCACAATATCTATTTATCTAAGAAAATAAATGTTCAATAACTCGATGCCCTTTCAACTAGGGGCTTCTGTCATAAACCAAGATTAACAAAATTTTTGAAATGTTTGTGAACCTCCTTCAATTGTATGGTCCTTGGCGCTGTTTAAAGAGACAAAGCTACGCTGGATTTTGGTCCCAATTATGGGAGCTTTTTATCTGAGGAGTATTTTCCAAATAATAATGATTTAAACTGATTTATAGTTTTAATGCTATCATGGTTAACGAAAGGCTCGTTGAGTAGTGTAATCGAGTATAGCAATGAAGTGTTTTGATGCTTTGTGAAATTGGTTCTAATGCAACTTTTTAAAACTTCTCTTTCTCTCTCATTTTTTTCATCTACTTTTTAAATTCTTTGTAAATTCTCCATTTTAACTCATTGATATCTATATAAAATGAATCCTCATGTTGAAAATCTCTAGCATAAATCGCTTTCAACACAGTTTAATTGTGTTACTGCACAATCCTAATTCCAGGAGATTTAATTAACATCAAAGTAGAGCTATACGTCAATTAACAAGTAAATGTCACAGTCAATGGTTTTCTTCTGAAATAGACGATCGAAACTGGTTACTGATGAACATTTGGACACGCCGGCGCCGCATAGGAATATATAACAGTGTTATTGTAAATAAAAAAACAATGCTTGATTTGTGTAGCAATGATGAATGTAAGCTATTACATGAGAACAATGGGCCCTTGACATCGTGTGCAGAAGTCAATTTCTCATAAATTTTCGTGCACGGTTAGATGGGAATAAAAGAAATCTATTTGTGAATGAAAACCCAACCTTATAGAAACACAAAGCATTATAAATATGTCGATAAAAGGTAAACGGGAATTTTATTTTTAACTTTTTTGTTACGTATATTTATACACGTAATACTGCTACTGTGTAAGTTGTTAAATAAAGTGTTGTAAAATAGAATGTTTTGGCAAAATAGCTTATTTCCCTTATTCTTCGAAAATGCTTTCTAATATTTCTAATAATAAATTTGACCGTCTGCCTATAGATTTTCATTATCACATTAGAAATACTTTTTGCGACAAGAATAATTGTTTTGATGAATAAAAATATATATTTTGAGGGAAAATGTGTGGTAAAGTATACGGGGGTATTCGATATTCGATTGTTTCAATGTAACGGCCCAGCAATAAGATTTTCTTCAGCAATAAGAACTGTACAAAATTTAGTGCGAGAGTTTTCAAATGTTGGCCAGATATTATCTGAAAATCATCTTTTGAACGACATCTTTATAGAACAGTAGCTTCTTTGCGAAATACCTTCATGAGAAGTTTTATGTTTGAAATTAATCATATAACTATCTAATGAATTTTCTTAACGTACTTAAAAAACACCCTATACAGGCTGTCCATTTTATCAGGGCACTCGAGAATATCTGACTTAATATCGGTCATACAAAAAAATTTTTTTTACGAAAATTGTGCTGATTTGTATAACCTACAAAATGGTTTAAAGACATTTGAAATCCATGGCCTACTTTAAGAGTTATGGCGGAAAATATTGAAAATACGGAAAACGTCTAGGCCAAATATCTCCGTTATTTGAAGAGATACGAGAAAAATTCTAAGGCGAAAATTTTTTGCAAAACAGAGTGTTTCAACGAGGATTTATCTAATTTTTTTTCAAAACCTCTATATTTTGAGATTTACTCTTCAGGCTGTTAAAAAAATTATTTTGAAACGGGTGAGAAATGGCCTCATTAGATAGATTATTTTCCTTCCTTTCCAACAATATATCACATGCCATATTTATTCATTGGTACTATGTTAGTGATTATAAAAACATTTTTTTTAAACCAATAATTTTTTTTTTATACATTTATTTAACGTCGGCCTATTTCCGCTACTGAGGCCTAACACCGACGCCTGTAGACGAGCTACTCCCAACCAGGAATTTTGCCGAACCTCTTCCCTTAAGAAGAGTAAGGATCTTTTACTTGCCTAACATTTAATAGACAAGGGACCGACGGCTTTACATCCCCTCCGAAGGATGGTATATCTCCTATACAACCCTCGCCTAAGGTTGTATAGCTTCCGCGCATACACTGATATACAAGCCGCTGGAAGATGGGTGGGGCGAGGACGTGGTCTTCGTTGTGAACACGGAAAAGACCTCACGTCGTTTGAAATAAAAAATTGGTAGTGGCGGGAGTTTAGAGCTGAGACCCCGGAGGCTTCCGTGCACTTATTTTCGATGGTTTGAGTCTCAGGGTTGGTTTTAGTAAGTGCTGTTTCGGGTCGAATGCTACACCCTGTATGTCGTAACTTGCACTACTTTTGTCACTTTTGTTTAAAATATTCACTGATTTGACTTTTACAGCTATTTTCGGGTTAACGGTTACACTCTGTATGTTGTGATTTGATTGGAATTAAACACTGAGGTTTAAAGGGATTTACAATTTTCTTTTATTGTTTTAATCGTCTTGAACAGAGTTGAAGAAAGATTATATTTTTATTTTACAAATTTCTTTTGTAATAATAACTAATCGACAACAGAAATTCTGTCTTAGATTAATTTGAACGTGTGTGAAAAAATGCAACAAAATATTTAAATCGAAAAAATTCACTTCGTGATTGAACCTCGTATATTGAGGGAAGATTGAAAAGGGGGCCACTTAAGGCGAGGAATTTTTTTTTTTTAAGAAATACAAAAAGGAGGCCACTTAAGGCGAGAACTTACAAACTAACTTTTTTAACCAGGTTGCGGCCTGGGAAGCTAGAATCGGACAGATTGTCACAGCGAAAGCACTGGATCTGGGATTAAGAAAACCTAGCTAGACGGGAGTATCTACAACATAAGTTAAATAGTAACCGAACCCGTTCAATAGCGTCAGCAGTTATTACACAAAGCTAACTTTGAAACTTATTTCTTCCCAAGAACACTACGCGAGAACTTTACACTAGATTCACTGCCAAAACTGAACTTGGCTACGGCTTGCGATTCACCGGTATTTATACTAAATTAGAAATGTTTCGTTTTTCTCGCCCCATCGAGTCTCGCGGAGAGCTGGAAAGGCGTGAAATCGCTCAGTGCGGGCACGGATGAGTCATCGATTGCATCATGTTGCGCAATACTGAAAATTTTGGAATTTGGAAATAAAACTTATATAGAAAGATCGGCGATGCAAAGGGGAATTTACCAAAATTATGATGAGAGTCGGATCTATTTTGGTTTTGAAGTTATTTTAAGTTTTGTGGGAGAATTCTGGCTTGACCCCGCAAGGTATCACGAAGGTCCGCTGTTAACAAACTGTAACTCCGTTAACAGGTTTCCAGTTAGTGCGTAAAATATTAAGATAAGATAATAACAAGGTACAATACGGGTATGAATCGAGCTGAACATTGATATAGAACGTGTGTCTGCTATTATACAGGGGTGATTGAAAATGGGGAACGATTTATAATAGCAGTGAGATTGTGGAAGTTCGATGAAAGGGTATTTGAACGTTTGAGACTCGAGGCATGGAAAGTGATTTGAAGTATACCGGGGTTGATCGAAAAGTTTAAGATTTTGAAATTAAAAGTATTTATAGAAAATGGGGGGATTGAAGTACGAAGTTGAGAATTTGAGGTTAGATGGTGATTTTGACTAGTTTGATGATTGTGAGGGGGTTGTATTTTTAAGGGGTGGTTTTTCTGAATGTTCCTTTGCAGAATGACTGTGATGAATGTGGGAAGTATGTTTTTGATGAATTTATGTTATTTGAGAATTATGGATTGTTCGTGAATTTTTTCGGCTTTATGTGACCTTGAATGTGGTTTTTCAATGTTACTTAGGTCTGGTTGACTTTTTTATCATGGTCTGCCATGATGCTTGGATTGATCTGAATTTTTTACTAATTTTGCATTTTTTATTTTTTGTTTTTTGACTTATAGGGGGAATACCCTATAACAGTTGGAACGGTCACCAATCCAACTACTAACCACGCCTAACGTTGCTTTACATCGCATATCGAAGTATGTACATAGTAAAGACGCACCCACGCTCACCCCCAATAAATTTTTTTTAACAAGCATTATACTTGTCGTGGAGAAGTATGATTAAATAAAATGATAAAATAATTATTCAATAAGTTGTTCAAATCTTTGCTGTAATAAAATATTAACACAATTAAGAAAAATAAAGTAAATTCTCTGCAGCCATCTTCAGATTATACATTTTTAAATAGTTTCAAATCATCTGCATATATTAGTTTCTCACATGCAAGTGCTTCGTATAAGTCATTAACAAATAATTGAAAAGATATTACGATAAAATCTGAAATAGCTCATTTCCTGTTTTTTCTCTAGCGCTGTTATTACGAAAAAAAATGAAAAAAATCATTTGAATATTTTGTTATAAATTGACTTTGCTGCAACTGGTCGTATTTAAATTTTTATTACAACGTTTGGTCTCTCCAGGGCCACCGTCAACGATATTTTTTTAAATACGGACCTGCCTTTTTTGTTTAAAATTTTTAAAGCATTTGAAATGCTAAATTCGTGGGTACACTAGACAATTTTACAACGTTTCGTCAGAAAAATAATCACCTTTCATTTTATTGGCATTGTCCTTCACAAAACTGTTTTGCTTGTTAAGCAATAAAAGGGGTGATTCATCATTTGAAATTTTTATAATTTATTTTATGCACAGTCCAATGAATTAACTAACTTTACTAGTCTAGTTCTGCTCAATATTATTGTAGAAAATGGGTACGAAATAAAAAATCATTATCAACTTAACAGTTGTATTTCTTTAAACAATAAATAAAATTTATAAAAACATAATAACTTGGTGTGTGAACAAGTAACTTTACAAAAATTGCTGAAAATGACCACCATTCCTCTGAACACAAAGTCGCGTTCTCTTAGACATTTGTTTAGTAGCTTGAAAGCTTCAACAAATCTCCTACGTAATTCATTGACATCTTCGACCATGTTGTAGTAGACTTTGTTTTTTAAGAAACCCCATAAGAAATAATCTACAGGATTTAAGCAACGTGAGCGAGGTGACCACCTTACTGGCCCATTGGTTCCTAACAACTTTCTTTGAAAATGCGTGTTTAAATATGTTCTAACTGCATTAGCATTGTGAGGACCACAACCATCTTGCATGAAACATTTTATTTTTCTTCGAACCAGTAATGGCGCTTCATCGAATACTTCGTCCAATAAATTCATATAACTTTCACTGTTTAAATTGCCCTCTATGAACTTTGGTCCAACTATAATGTTGCCAATTATGCTACACCACAAATTTACTGAAATCGTACCTGAGGCCATAATTGATGCGTTAGATGGGGATTAACAGTTGAGTAAAAGTGTTTGTTTTTCCTGTTAAACATTCCAGAATTTGTAAAGGTAGTTTTATCAGTCCAAAGAATGTTATTGTAGAAATATCTATTATGAGTTAATTTTCTCCTAAACCAATGCAAAAGGTTAGTCTGCGGTCTGGGCCACCTCCATGTAATTTCTCCACTGTTTGAAATTTATAATCATGATATTTGTATTCCTTTAATATTTTTTTAACAGCTGCCGCCGATATTCCACATCCACTTGCAATATTTCGTGATGAATTTTTGGGGTTTATGTATATTTGAGCTAGTACATTAATATATTTATCGTTTCTCATTCATTTGGTGCTTCCGTTCCAATCTACAAAAACTGCCAATTTCGCATAAATTCTTGGACACGGTGTAAATAGTATTTCTTGTCGGATGGTGTCTGTCAGGATATAAATCCGCATATTCTTTCACTGCCCTGTCAACATTTCCATAATTTTTAATGTAAACATCATACATGTCTTTTTTTTTCATCTACAGAATAACGAACCATAGTGAGAAGTTCTATAATATAATTATTTAGTTAGCAGCTAACAAAACCACCAATACGATAAACTATAATAAAATTACATTTGTTCACACACCAAGTTACTATGTTTTTATAAATTTTATTTATTGTTTAAAGAAATACAATTGTTAAGTTGATAATGACCTTTTATTTCGTGCCCATTTTCCACAATAATATTGAGCAGAACTAGACTAGTAAAGTTAGTCAATATATTGGACTGTTCATAAAATAAAATTTTAAAGTTTTAAATGATGAGTCACCTCTTGTATTGCTTAACAAGCAAAACAGTTTTGTGAAGGGCAATGCCAATAAAATGAAAGGTGATTATTTTTCTGACGAAACGTTGTAAAATTGTTAAGTGTGACATACCCACGAGTTTAACATTTCAAATGCTTTAAAAATTTTAAATAAAAGAGACAGGTGCGTATTTAAAAAAATATTGTTGATGGTGGCCCTGGAGAGATGAAACGTCGTAATAAAAATTTAAATACGACCAGTTGCAGCAAAGTCAATTTATAACAAAATATTCAAATGATCTTTTGAATTTTGTTTCGTAATAATAGCGCTAGAGAAAAAACAGGAAATGACCTATTTCGGATTTTATCGTGATATCTCCGGAACCAGTCTGAATATTTTCAGTTTTTATAGCCCATTTTATTGACCCTCAAAATACGAAACTTTTTTCCCATTTATCCGACTTTATAATTACTGTAGTTTACGCAATACTATTCAATATAAAAAGTAGCCACCGTGTATAGATGATCTAAAACTGAATTTGTGATGGCCGATCTGTTAGCCATAAAACTTTTTTGACATGATGATATAACTAACTAATAACTATACTAAATAACTGGTGGTGTGTCAGATTTCAACATATAATTCCTGAAAAATATCTGTTAATACGTGGAATTCCCGGAGCATTTCTACCCAAACTGATTTACTACTTATTAAAGAATAAGATGGAGCTCGGTTTAAATATTTGTTTCGGATTTCAACTTCCAATAATTATCCTTCACAGTTTAGATCTACATTTTTAATTAAAGAGTTCACAAAATTTCATTGGGATACAAAATTAATTCTATATCTATAGATAGACTTTTTTTTCTAAATATATTAGTGTGTGGTTCGACACGAATATAAAAGAGACTCATTTAAATTAGTCTACAGGTCAAATTAATAATTATTTATTATCCCTTTTATCCACTATTGTATCTTCCGTAATACAACAGCCATAAATAAAATTAATATTTTATAGTATCCGTTTGATATTAACTATTATTAGATAATTTTCAGGAACGAAAGTACTACTGTATAGTCATTTTAATTAATTTTTATTAGTCTGTTTATTCAGTCAGTCAGGCTTACCGCAAACTAATAGTAATAAATAAGTTCAATATGTTCATCGTAAGTTTTTATTTTACCGGCGCTTTTCATCATAGAAAACACAATATGGTTTAATTATTGTTACGTATATAAATGCATTTTTTGGCATTATATTAGCCGGATACGAAAATTAGTTTTAGGGAGGAAAATAATTAATGTCGAATTAATATTGGTTAATAGCAAGAATGTGAATTTCATTTTTAGAAATACGTATTCTGGATATGTTCACAGATTATTAAAATTTAAGTTCATGAAAATAAATTGAGCTCCTAGATCCTACAAATTCTTATAGTGACAGAGTCACTAAAGAAAACAATTTTATAAGAGTTCCTGTTCGTTGAGTAGGTAGAAGAGGTTCGATGCTGTAGTGGTTACGTCCACCACCAGATTTGACTCCTTCAGACTTTTTATTTTTAAGTTGGATGGACAAATTTTGGATTCAAAAATGGGTGACTAATAATGATGTTATTATATTTTAGTTCAACAACGGGGTACTTTATAGTTACAATAAACAAGATCGTAGATTTTTTTTTATCATCTTGAATATATTGTACAGAGTATGTAGAATTCAATTTTTAGATCTCCAAAACCCTTGGATAATTTTTGTGTAGCTGAAAAACCACGAAATCTTGGGATTTTTTTCAGTTTGTGGTCTATAACTTAAAAACAATGCAACCAATCGAAAAGTCGTCTATTAACAAAGTTAAAGAGCATTAAATTTTGCTTCGGAAGAGTACCTCAAAGTTGAAATGTCATCAAGAGGTATGGACGTAATTGGCAGTCGAATAACAACAACTTTTACCAACTTGTAAAAACTCCTCTCAGATATGTTTCCTTATCATTTATTATATTGGAATATGAGGTGTTTAAGATTTTCTATGTCTGATATTTTATTGATACTATTGTTACTATGTTTTTAATTTCTATCATCTCATTCATCAATTTCTTTTTTAAAACTGTTTGTATACCTAAAATGGTTGTCTGATCAAAATTGAACCCATGTAACTTTTCTTTTGAGTGTAGTGCCCGACTAGTGGGATTTTTTATATTTTTTAATGGGATTGTGAATGTTTATGCAATCACTTGTATGTTCTGTTAATCTTGTTTTCAGATATCTCCTTGTTTGTCCTATACCTTCATTACATGATATTTTAAAAACAACATTAGAAAGTAGTTATTTAGGGCAACAGAGCAATACATCTTTCACGTGAGAAATATAGGGAAAAACATCGAGAAAGTCAGAACTTTACTCGTAAAGAATCATTATCCAAAAATAAACTTGTCAACAAAATGATCAATAAAGATGATATAAGGACAGCCCAACAAAACCAAAACAAAATATATTGTAAAATTCCATACATAAGAGAATTGTCTCAGAAAATTTACGGTTGTTAAACAACGAAACAACCAATGCTGCAACAAGTAGTGAAACATTTCTACAGCAAGTTAAAAACAAGAATTCCTAAGTAACTGATATATAATGTTATTTATAAAATACCAAGTAATGAATGCAACTTTTTGAGACAGTTTCCTAAAAAATGTTGTGTGCATCTCGGCCAAGTTATCCATCTCAGCCTTATCCGAAGTTTGCTTGGCCTCGGCCACAAACTTCAGATTCAAAGATCAACTTTACGGCCTTGATAGATAAATAATTATTTTAGTTTCTTAATTAATGAATGCACTTTGTTTCCATAATTTTTATACTTACTTTTTGTTTTAAATCTGCATTTAAATGTTCTAGTACATTTTATCACGTTTTTTGATTGGTGTAATTATGATAGGAGTTTTTCAAATATATTTAAAATATCTTCAAATCGTCAGGGAACTTATTATATCGTAGTCCATAATCTTATATCAAAATACCTTTAGCGGCACTCAACCATCGAAATGTTTTCGTTTGACAAAACGTAATTATTTAAATGACACAATTCAACTTCTACGTAATTTAAATTATAAAACCTGGATAAATAATGATGGTATGACAGTACGTAAATTTAAATTGAGCTGCGAATTCAAGTAGTAAATCCAAACAGTAAACAAAGCCATTCAAATAATTGGTTAAACTAGCTACACAATAAAACAAGGCCGTTAAAATAGCTTTTGCTAAATGTATATTTATGCCATGTCTCTATAGGTACCCTAATCTAAATGATGATGTTTATGGTGTAAATATAAATACCCCACAGATGTATTCACGGCTCAAAGTACGACACTGAATTATTTGCGTTCAAATTTGGTCACACAAATTTATTGTTTATCTAGGACGTACTCAAAAAATTTTTAACATGGTAGTGGAAGAATTGAATAAAAAATGACTGTATTGCTAACTTAATAAAATAAATAAAACTGAAATACACAAGGAGTTCCAAAATACCTCTCGTATTCTTGGGGCTGTATTCAAAAATAAAATGGAACTGTACAGTGTCAAATATTCGTTTGACTTTTGACCTAGAAATATCGGTCAAGAAACTAACCATATTATTATTGAATTTGTTTATAAACAATATCATGCTCAAATATACATATACAGTATGATGGAAATGTATGAATACATTTCCTCCATACTGTATATACAGTGTGAGCACCCCAATAAAAGTTGTATTTATTAATCGATTTAATATATTTATATATTTAATACATCCCTGTACTTAGCAAAAATGGGTATGTATAAATTTTATAAAAAAAATTGGAATTAATTAATTTATTTATCCTTGCAGACATAGTAAGTCATGGAATTAACATCACTTTCACCACCAACGGTAGTATTTTATTCCAAAATTCTCGCTACTTGTTAGTAAAAAACCCAGAATTGATTATTAATTCTAAAAGACAATATTCACTAAAAGTACATGTGTGGTACGAGATACTCTATAATAAAATTCTAGGTCCGGTCTGTTCTTCTTTAAAGACAATTAAAATTTATTTCAATTTTTGGATTTTTTGAGAAGCGAATTTTCGGAGGCACTTGACAGTTTACCCATTCGCGACCGCGTTAATTTGTCATCAATAATTTCATCATCGGCTTGGTAAGGATTAGGTGTTTTTTCACGTCTGGCTCTTCTTGTGTTTTCTTGATCTAAAAACAAAGCGGATTAGCTATTATACTTAATCGTTGTCCATTATCTGGAGCTTTGGCCTCTTGTGTCTCCGCGCGTCGGCTGGATCGTAGTCAGTCACATCTCTGATCAATGAGTTCCTAGGCTCAGCTGCACGGGCGTAAAGTTTCTTCTCTCAGTCCTGAATTTCTTCGGTAACCAGAGAGTATTCCAGGTTCGTGAAGATATCGGCATTTCTGACAAACCAGGGTGCGTCGACGGTACACCAGAGTGCGACGTTTTCCACCGCCTAGATCTTCTTGAGGCACGTCTTCGCTTCGAATTCCTAGACCACGAAGGTATAGGTCAGTAGCGGTCTGATTAGGATGCTGAAATGCGTAAGCTTGTTTCTCAGGTTGAGTTGGCTCTGTCTACCCAGCATCGGGTAGAGTACGGCTCGTCTCGTCTTCGCTTTCTTGAGGCTTCATGTCAGGCTGCAGTCCACGATCACGCCAAGGTAATTGCTGGTATCATGACATTGGATGTCGTTCCCGAATGTGGTCACTAGCTTCGTGGGCACCTTCCTAACTTTTCTGAAGAGCTCTTCTCAGCGTTGATGGTTACTTTCCACTTGTTACACCATTCCTCTAGAAGGGATGCGGCTTGGGTAGATCGCTGGTGTAAATGGTGAACAGGTTCGGGGAAAGCACGAATCCCTGAGGAATTCCTGCCTCCATGATTCTGTAGGTGGAGAGGTCGTCGGCTACCTTCACTCGAAGTTTCCTTCAGTGGAGGTAGCTACATTCAGATTACCGATTCCCACAAGGTACCCCAGGTTCAGCATCTTCACTATGAGACCATCGTGCCGGACCTGGTCGAAGGCTAGAACATCTAGGATCATTACTCCGGTGGTCTTCCCCTCGGTCACGTACTCAATCAGATGGAACACCTAGAGCTCGGTGGACTGTCCCGTCCGGTAGGCGAACTGTTCATAGGGTATGGTGTCCAGTCCCTCGATGTGGACGTTGTGTCGCTTTAGGATAATCCTTTCTACCTTGCCCATCGCTGGCATAAGGTTGATGGGTCTGTAGCTGGAAGAGAAGGTTAGGTTCTTACCAGGCTTCAGGATCATGATGACATCTGCGTTTTTCCATTTGACCGGGAAATATCGGAATCTTAAGATGGCGTTGATGATATTCACTAGTTCCGCTACTTTCTTGCGGGGCAGTTTCTTCAGAACGATGTTACCGATTCTGTCGCATCCTGGCGCCTTGTGAGGTTTCAGACTCGTTAGGATTCCCTTGACTTTCTCTGAAGTGCACTGTTCGATAACGTTCTCATCTGGCATGCAGCGCAGCCTACGCTCTCTGTGCTCCACGTCTTCTTTCCTGTCATCGTCTTCGATCTGGTTCTCTCTACACTGCAGTTGAAGGCTGTCGGCGTGAACCTCGGCCTCGGCCTGGTGCGTGTAGACGAGTTCATTTTTGCCGTGAATCAGAGGCATCCTGGGGATCCAGCGATGCCAAATGACGCTACCATCTGCCCTGGCGATGCTCTTGTAGAGCGGCTTTACAAGCGGCCACATACCATCAGAAGCCTCCAAGGAAGCTTTCATATTCGCTTAGTATAGTAGGGGCGAAAAAAGGAAAAGGAAAGTATTGCGTAGTGCTATAGTGACATCTGGCAAGTTATTAGTGTATGTTGACCGTATTCTGGAGGCATCTGTATGATGAATTTAATATCATATTTTTTTGACAACACATTATTACAGTTACATATAATCATAATCTGTACAATTTCAATATTAAAATATGAATACTCATTCATTTTATGAAATGTACTCCGCCGAGTGTCACTGAAGCAGCAAATAACAGTTCATTAAATCTACTAACCACAACACAGATACTAGATTTTTTTTGTGGCATTGGACATGATCCATTAGCAAATTGTATACATTAAAAGCTATCCTAAACAATACAATAGAGAAATTACAAACGACTAACAATAGGGAAGAAAACAGGTTTTGCAAATTAAATTTGTAATTAGATGAAAAATATTTTATTTTATCGTGGGAAAAATATTGTACACAACTTTTTGACTGACAATATGAACAGTCTCGCATATCTTTCTTCAAATTATAATACTATAGAATATACGCTGTTTATACATGAAATATTCGGCAACCACCAATTTTCTTTTTTCTTTCATTGTTTTATCATCGTTCTCCATGATCTTAATTTTAAACTTTTACTATTTACCCGAACTGTTATTCGGTTTAAATCCGTCTCCATGTGCATTAATAATGCGTTTATATACATAGAATTAAAAGTGTTAAATAAAGATGGAGTCTAAGGTTATTAAAGGGCTAAGGAACCAAAATCAGATATTTCCCCGAGTAAGCTAATAAACCGAAAACTCACGTTATACCCCGCCTGTGAAATATCCCTTAACGTAATACATATATGAAGTAAAAACATATCATTCCCATATCTGTTTTTGTTTGCATAAAAGGGATGTTCATGTCCTCTTTTTGCCAACCGTTTGTGTTGCTTTTTCTTGTTAATATCTAGTAAGTATTATATTGAAAACAAAATAATGCAGGATTTTGTACAATATACAAAAAATCGTTGATTAAAGTATTGTTGCATAGAGTAGGTAAATGTTGACATAACTACCTTGTTAATTTAAATGTTTTGTTTTAGTTTTTTCAACCAGAGATTATATAAAGTTGTCTTTTTATGCTTAAAAAAATAATCAAATAAATTAATCAGTTAACTTACAATCTCAAACCAAAATAGAAAATTTTTTACTATTCCGAAATTATAAAATGTTAATTGATTAAACGAACTTACCTTAAGTGAAGTTCAATCATAATTATATATAGCGTTTCGTCCGGATAGGTCACTATGGTAGTATACTCATTCACCGCTAGGTGCCGCCACGATTTACAAAGTAAGCAAATATTCCTCACGCATCCCACCTTCCATCTCATGTATGCTCCATGCTCATTACTTTAAAGCTGGATTTATAAACTTTTCCGCTGTAATTGCGGTTGTAATTGAAGTTGCCGCAGCAGTATCAGTTGCATTTCACGAAAATTGGTCATTTATAAAGTCTCTGTTCTAGTTCTATTACAGCATCTCAGGAAACAATTGTCTAAAAACATTTATTTACATTCAGATACCTATATTTAAATTTTATATTTTTGTTTACTATGTAAGTGCATATGGTTATTTTCCTTACCTTTCTCATTACTATATATAGTATGTCCTATAAGTTGTAACATATTTACTGAGTTCCCAAAATACGTTTTACTGTTTATTACGGTAGTTCATATTTTTGGTTATTTATTGTTAACTTAGTTTAGTCATAGTCATTAACCATTGTTAAATGTATTTGTCAATTAACGTATTAATCATTTAATTAGCGTATGGTATAATAAAAACTGTCATCCAATACTAAGCTAGAATAATGGTGCTTTTGGGAATTTAATGTTTGCTGGCCGCCTAAAGTTGCATTTAACAGTCAACTCTTAAAGCGTTTTTAATGCCACGCCTGGACTAATAAAATTGTCTTAACCCCTTGGGCGCGCTTAACAATTATCAAAATGAAACCAATTTCGTTCATGCAGTTCAACTGCACCGCTAGCTTTCATAAACTGCGGTTTTAATTAATTTTATTCGCTTCTTCATGCTTTCGTGTGGTAACATACAATTTTATGTTTCTACATAGAGAATGCATTAGTAATATTCACTTTGATTGTTACAAAGTGGATATTTGAATGGATTGTTTCACGCTGAAATTATCAGCTCGTCTCTATATGAGTGGTTTACCATGGAGCGTATTCCGAGGATTTCTCTCGAACCCCTAGAGGAGTGTGCCAGATTTTTTTCCTATTTTAAACTCCGGAGGCACTGCTAAGATTTTCAATCACAAGAATGATATATGTTTATTCAGCGGAAACATATTATATCTTTTAGAAAGTCCGCAGAACAAAATAAAAAGCCTGGGATTTGCGGAATCGGGAAAAGTTTAATATAGAATACATTGGGAAAATGGGGAAATAATTTCTGACTAGAATAAAAAATCATATGGCTCTTGTCAAATGTGAAGTAAACATACATTTACATGGCATGTGTCAATTTAACAAATTTATAGAAATAACTGATATTTATTTATATTTAGCACAATTTGTGTAGCATTTTAATTTAGTTTTTGTGAGTGAGACTACTTCAAATTAACAGAATTTTTTTTATCACTGCTAAATTTCTGCACAATTTTCATAGATTTATTATTTTATCTAAGGAACTCAGTCATGTTTTTCACATTAAATTATGTACCACTGCTACAGTACTTCAGGTGACCGATTGACTCTAACATACCTGGAAAATATTTAGATTCATTTAAATTTTCATTTGTTTACTTCGTTTACTCTGTACAACATGTAATTATTACCTCTAAAACTTTTTCCAGGCAGACCAGCTATATAGTTTATGATATATAATATATTTACTGGATCATCACAATACAGTTTGAAAACAATTTACTTCATTTGGACAGTTCGTACTTATTTGGTTATGTTTGAAATTTACGATGTATTAAACATTCTCATTGGTTATGAAAGATTTCCTTTGTCGACTCTAAATCGGTTCTGTAATTTGGTTGTGAATAGAAACCTAACTAGAAAAGCAATCAAATTATAGTGTACGATTTTATTAAGTCGCTCATCAACAGATGGCGAAACGCTCGTAAAATTAACAGTATTTATTATTTTTAGAAAGTATACAGTGTGGCCCACTTCAAATCTTAACGCCCTCATAAAGGTTGTATTTATTAATCGACTTTGACCGACTTTTTTAAAAAAGATACAACACTAAAAACTGCACTTTTGGACAAAACGTCATATTTTATTTTTAAAAATCATGGCCTACCGTGATCACGTAAAATCTGAATACAACTCTGTATTCAGCTCCCTCCTAAATGGGTATGTACTAAATTTCATAAAAAATATAAATCAATAAAATTTTTGCAGATAGATTGAAATATAAAAATATTAGTACGCATTTATTATTGCAGACATAGTAAGTCATGGAATAAACATCAAAAGCGGACAACAAAGTTAAATCTAATAAGCAATGAAAATATAATGACGCTAACCACGCCGCAAAATTAACATGGAACTAATAACAACGACATGAAATAATTGTAGCAAGGAAACACTAAAACAAATTTATTAACAATAAATGTAATAATAATAAATAAATAATAAATACACCACAGGTAATTACGACCCCCTTTATCCCGGAAGGCTCTAGAAGAGCCTTGTGTGGGAGGGGGCTACACATTTAGAGACAAGGGACACACACCCAATATCCGTGTATAGTGAAAAAATCCCCCTCACAGTATTTTCCACTGACCGGGGATCGAACCCGGAACTTTTGGGTGAGAGGCAATTACAATTTTACAATTTAAGAATCTTTATTCAATTATATTGGGTGAGAGGTGAGAGGCAAGTGCGCTCACCTCTCGACCACCAGTCATACATAATGTAATAAATAATTATTGTAAGGAAACAACTAAATTTTTGAAGGTTCCACCAAACCACCGTTCAATGTAATACATTTTTCATATCTCTTTTTAATATTATTTGACACTCTTCTTAATTGTGTAGGGGTAATTTCTAGACATGCGTTAGATAGATCTTTATTGGCCATAAGTACACAAATTGTGTTTGGACAGTCAACGCTATCATACAATGAACACTAATATATAGTAATAGATATAATAATTTATTAGTGTTATATACTACAAATAGTATTTCCACAAATCATAAAAAGAGACACTAGACATAATACATAAATTATTACAATTGTCACTTATGCTGTCTATTGCTTATGGAAGAAGTTCCTTTACATTGGTTTTTGTGCTATTTTTACTGCGCTATTAGACAAAAGATTTTTTTTTATCCAAAATTCCAATTTCTTTTCAGGTAATGCTTTTACATGCTGTGGAAATATATTGATGTATTTAAAACAGTAATAACCCGTTCCATCTCTGGTTTTATTGAGTCCTAGATAATTTATATTTATTTATTTAAAGATATGAGTGTATTTGACCTCGTCTTCAATATGATTCTTCATTGGCTTTGGTATATAAAAGACACTGACATCAATGATACGAACAGTCCTTCTTTGCAGTCTAAAGGCATTATCGCAGGAAGCAGCGTGCCCCCAAACAAGAATGCCATACGATATCATCGAATGGACAAAGCTATGATATGCAATAAGGAGAGTCTGTTGAGATACATTGCTTGACAAATTTCTTAGCAGCGATATGTTCTATAATATTTTATTACAAACGTGTGTTGGTGTATTGTTATGTTAACATAGAGTCAAGGTATAGTACTAAAATTTTTACGGAATCAGGGTTATTAAAGTTAGGTATATTCGTAGAGTAAAAATCATTGTTTCAGTTTTTGTGTTTTTTAAACTCAATTTTCAAATAAACCAGTTTTGAGCAATTGATTGAGTTAGCTTCATCTCGTCTAACAAGAGTGATATGTTCCAGTTGCAATTAGTTATATTACAATCATCAGCAAATCAGCAAACTAATCTAGAATCAGTTATTAAATTTGAAAGGTCATTTGTATATATTAAAAATAGAGTGGGTCCCAAGACTCATTCTTGTGGGACTCCATGTTCAATACTTAGTAGATCAGATTTCATCTCAGTATAAAAGAGTACCTACTGTTTTATATCGATACGATGGGATGATAATAAAAGTTTGCTACTTGTTCTAAAGCTATAAAAATCGAGTATATCAATTAATAGTTGATGTGATACAGAGTCAAATGCCTTTGACAAATCCAAAAACACGGAAGATGTGAACATATGCTTTATTTATGATAGTTGTTATACTTCTTGTATACTTCGAGATAATCAGTCATTTGGGTTTTTAATATGACTTCAAAAATTTTTGCAAAGTAAGGTGTGACAGATGTGGGCCTATAGTTGGAGGGCTCGTCTATATCATTACTTTTATAAACTGGTACAACTTTTGAAATTTTCAGTGGGCTTCGAAAGATATTATCAGTTATACATTGGTTTAGTGTCAGAGGAACCAAGATAGACAATTTAATTGATTTTTAATATTTTTGAATTTGTCATATGTGTCCTTACTTTGCTTATTTTTTTAGATTATCTATGATATTGGCTACCGCATCACATGTTACATGTTTAAAGGAAAAAAGGCGTACACCCTGTATATGCGTAATATTAGGTGACCTCAAGCTAGAAACGTGTTGGTTCTCAATTCACAAATAACATTAGTAGCTGTCCTGATACGAATTGCAAACTTAATATGCTATACATTCAAGACATCCCGTAAATAGAAAATTGGAAATTCTACTGTGTGACATCCTTGTCCTGTCACAATTTAACTACAGCCATAATGGACGTTATTTAGATCAAGGAGATAAAAAAAACCTGAACGTACAAAAGTCGTGTTTGAGATTTATGTATGGCATCAGGAGTAGAGGGAGAGATCCTATAAATTATCAGGAGATACATATGGCAACAAAGGCGGAAACCGAGGAAAAGTTACCACTGTATCAATAGTTCGTTTGGAAATATCAAATTTCATTTACGATTTTTTCTTATAATGTTTATCAACAGTTATTTGTTAATGTATGCGTTAAGACATTTAATAAAATTGTTAGATATTTTTAGAATATTAGTTGCATTTTACAGTAGCATATAATTTGTTCCATAAAACGAGAAAGTTTTAAGAATTCACTTTATTCCTTTAGTCATATTTTTAATATCCCATTTCTCATCTCTAAATTATAGTAGTTACATAAACAAAGAGAGAACTAGAAAGTTATCACAATAAAATACCCACAAAATGTTTTTAATTGATGAAAATATTCAGCTAATGCTGTTAAGAATGAAATGATTTAGGTCAAATTATGAGCCACAGGCTATATAAAGTACAATAGTTGTTATTTATTGATTCAATCTGGATCAGTCGCGTATCAAAGTCCAACTTATATGGTGTAGCTTATACTGATATTTCAAATATATTTTGTAGCACACTTATTCCGAGTAAAATAACGGTAAAAGGTAATAGATTCAGAATAAACAACAAAAATTCTTTTCCAAATTCGTTCTTTGTGTGTTTTTTATTATTTAACATTCCGACCTGAAATAATCAGACCTGAAATCATGCAAACCGCTCCCTGTCAGTAAATTTTAAATTACGTCTCGTTCGCAGCGGATCACTTTTTTTCTCATATAATTTATGTCTTAGTAAAAGCTGCATTCATCAGTGGACATAATATTATATCATTCACCTTGACAACCAGCCTATTCTAATTTTGAGAACATCGATTTGAACGGGAAGAACAAAATTTAAATGACACTATCTAAGAAGGACTGTGTTCTATTATTTGCAATAGTTAATTTTATTCTCGTATACCCCAGTCTGTATCATAAAATAGTTGATTTAATTTATTACAGGTATCTGAAGGTTATAAGTCATGGGGGCCGATAGTAAATGATAAATACGTATAGACGTACAGCCAGATTTGCCCTACTTTTTTTATAAACAACGACCAAAGTCAGAAAACTGAGTTTTCGGGCCGTAGAATTTTTCAATTACATTTGAGAAAAGTTGAATTAGTAAAAGTTGAAAGTATTAAAAAGACCTTTAATATAGTTTTTATGAGCTAAAATCGATAAATAATGATCGAGATAACAGCGAAAAATCCTCTTTTTTGCAGTATTTTATAAATGTTACATGTTTGAATTTTCATTTAAAATATCAGTACATACTATTATTATTATTATTAGCCTTTACTCGAGTCCGAGTATAAAAAAAAATGTTACAGTCGATAGATTGTGTGTAATAAAAAGCAAGTAATAGGTGTAGTCTATTGTAATTCCCATTCATCTACGGTGCACACGACTATGGCTATAGAGGCCAATTCGGGAGAGCACATGTCGACCGCAGTCAGGACAAACATAGACCTGGTTAGGTCTTGGATTCGGCCTTCTTGTAGCAACATTTCCTTGATAGCTGGCCACAACCCCTCGCCATTCGGTTCTGTCCGCTGCAAGTTGTTCCCATTGCTCGTCTGGAATACCGCAGGATTTTAGATTTTCATGGAGAACGTCTTTGAACCTCTTTCGTTGACCGCCCCGCCTTCTTCTACCGCTTAGCAATTCACCATAAAGTGTACATTTAGGAAGGCGGTTATCATGCATACGATGAACGTGACCTGCCCATCTTAGGCGTGCTCTTGAAATAAGCACCTCAATTGGAAGGCTGTTTGCTCTCCTGAGTACTTCCACGTTTGATATGTGATGGAACCAACGGATTTTCATCATACTTCTGAGGTGTCTTTGCTGAAAACGTTCTAATTTTTTCACATGACGACGGTAAGTGACCCAGCTTTCACATCCATATAGCAGTGTTGGAATGACAACTGCTCTGTAGACAGCCATTTTCGTTGACAAAGCAAGGTCGTGGTTGTCAAATACTCTAGATGCAGCGTTAATTCTATTGCGAATCTCGCTGTCTATATTTGCTTTGTCATTAACAATGTTGCCTAAGTAATTGAACTGATCCACCACTTCAAGAGAATTTCCGTTAAGTGTAATGTCTATTTGGTTCACTTGATGAGGAGTTGACATAATCTTAGTCTTTCTAATGTTGATTTTAAGTCCCAAGGAATCATAGCTCCGGGCATACACATCTAAAAGTTCTCGAAGCTCTTCCGGCGTAGAGGCTAAAAGTGCACAGTCATCCGCATTCTGGAGATCACAAATGAATCATGTGCGTGTCTTCGTGAAAGCTCTAAAGCGCCCTATTTTAAAGAGACCGCCATCAGAACGGTATCTGAGACCTATTCCTCTGACTGTCAGTTTGTTGTCAACAATAATTGTTAGAGCAGTGGTAAACAAATTAAAAAGTAGGGGTGCCAGGACACATCCCTGCCTAACTCGAGTGAGGGTTTGGAAAGGTTCGGTTGCCTCATTATTGTACATAACCTGGGCGTTGTTGTTTGAATGTAGACTGCGACATACTTCCACAAATTTTCTAGGAATACCTAAGCGGAGCATAATTTTCCAGAGCACTTCCCTGTCCACCGAGTCAAACGCCTTGGTTAAATCAATGAAGGCCATGTGAATTTCTCCCTGATGTTCGAGTGCTTTACTTGAAGCTGTTTAAGTGTGAAGATTAGATCCGATGTGCCTGGGTTTGGTCTAAAGCCACTCTGTGTTTCAGGAAGTAACTTTTCCATAACAGGCGTTAGCCTATTTGCCATCGCTTTTGTGAGTATCTTCCCTCCAGCAGCCAGGAGAGCTATACCCCTGTAATTTCCACAGTCCGCAGCGCTCCCTTTATTTTTGAAGAGGTTGATTAAAAGTGTATCACGAAACTCCTGCGGAGCTTGACCACTTTCCCACACGACATCAAACAGTTTTTTGAGGTAGGATATGAGCTCTGACGATACAGCTTTAAAGCTGGGAGAGAGTCGGCGCCGGGAGATTTGTTATTTTTTAGCTGCCCAATGGCGGTTAAGATCTCTTCCGTTGTTAGTGGTTTGTCTAAGTCTTCGAAGGTGTCATATTGAGGGATAAGATTTATAATATCGTGATCGGCTTGACTTTGCTGGTTAAGAATGTTAGAGTAGTGTTCTCTCCATCGGGCTCTTATTTCCTGGTCTTCTTTGAGAAAGATTTCCATTTAAATCTTTAATAGGGCACATATTTTTCCGACTGGGGCCGTACACTGCTTTTATTCCTTGAAAGAAATTCCTGTAGTCGTGTGAATCGGCGTACCTTTGAATTTCTCTGGCATCGCTTGCCCATCACTCGTTCTTTATTCTTCTGATTTCTCGTTGCGTTTCATACTTAGATTGGGTAAAAGCTCCTGCTTTTGATGAGTCGTTGGGATGGTTGATAGTGTTTTGGAAGGCAGCGGTCAAGAAGTTCTTGTATAAAAGCTTCATTATCATTGAACCGGTCCTCCTGTTTTTTACTTGCTGCAGTGCCAAGAATTTCCTCACTCACATCAGTACATACATGCTGAAAATAAAGTAATTTTCCTTCATTTTTATGTTTAATTCGAAAACATTTTATTACGTACAAATGGACGCTTCATTAGTTTATAAAATAATTATCTAATTATTATAATCTTATAAAAATGAATAGTTTAGAACAGAATTGAACCTAAAGTAAAAGATTTATTACAAAATTTTAGCATTCACGTTGAAAATAAAGCATGGGTAATAAAACATGTAGATTTTTCCCTCATTTCCCAATATATCAGAACAATGACAATTACCCAGTTGTTAAAATTTCGTCGAGTTACCGTCGAGTTAATGAAGGTTCCACGTTGTCTAGAAGCCGAGATATTGTAAAATTTTCATCTGAAAAAGAATCCTCAAAACGGAGCTAGGGCTGCTCTCCCCCCCTCCTCACTACGGTGGATGGATAGAAAAAAGCAAAGAAATTTCAAGTATTCTGTCAGCAAGGCTTTCCGACACCACAGTGTAAAATAGTTTCTGGAACATCTTTTTATCTTCTCAAATAACGGTCATATTAACTGTAAAACATATTTCGGGACATCCAATATATGGTGGAGTGCACTTAAAGTTAGACCTTAGTAAATTTTCTTCACACATGAGTACTTCTACTCGATGAGTGTGAAAAATGAAAGAATTGCATGGGAATTTTAAACAGTGTAAATTTATTTTTGCTAATTTTTCAACTTTTAACTTCTTAAAATAAATATCTTCTTGGTTAAAGAAATAAATGTTGATTCAGTTTTATTGATTTAGAAGGATATAATATTAAGACTAATTAATATCTGAAGATAGAGATGAGCATCTCTGATGTACAAATCCTATTAAAAAAGCAAACAATTTAGAACTGAACTAATTTCATAATGTAATAAAAACAAGAATGTCATTAATAAGTCAGTATCTGGTAACACTTTTTAAGACTGCTCGTTATAACAGAAATGTTAAAGTAATATTTCAAAGCGTTCTTTATATGTAAGAGAATGTATTAATAAAATGTTGCAAATGCACGTTGTTTTTTAAACATAAATTACTCGAGAGCGTCTTGGTTTATCGAAATGGAATGAGATTACCTTCTTTATTTCTAATGATCTGAAAACTAGTTTTTTATAATAATTTTTAGAATTATGAAAAAATTAAAAATTTATGAGCAAAATAGTGACGGTCACCCCTTAAAACTACCCCTTAAGCAGAAGAGATGGTTTGACGGATACCACCATGTAAACTAGTGCCCGAATGGCTTATGATTAAGGTCCAAATATGAATTTGATATTTTTAGGGAGTCGGGAGATATTGCAGAAAGACTGAAATTTATTATTCCCTCTTTTAAGGGGAACATCGCCCTTAATATTGACATGGGCAACAAAGTTATGGCCATTTTTATCGACTTATCGAAAGCATTTGACTGCGCCAACCATGACACTTTTTTAAAAAAGATTGAGTGCTATGGTTTATATGGTGAAAGTAATATACTATTAAAATCCTATCTGCCAAATAGATCTCAGTTTGTCGAATATTTTGGCATAAATTCAAACAAACTAGATATCGGTATTGGAGTGCTACAAGGTAGTGTCTTGGGACCGTTGCTCTTCCTACTATATATTAATAATGTGGAACAATCTATACCCATTTTTACTGTGCCTTTGCAGATGATATGACATTGATTGTAAGCGATATAACTATAGAGAACACGGCATCAAAACGCAAAAAAACTTTGAAAAAAATTAATATTTATTTTAGAGACTCCGGGCTGACTATGAATCAAGGCAAAACCTTCTTCAGTTTCATCCAATTGGTTCCAATGATGTATCTAGTCCTCTGATAAAACTTAAAGGTAAATCTATTCAACAAGTGGTTGATTTCAAGCTACTAGAAATCCATATTGATATGTCATTAAATTGAAAAAAACATGTAGATTTTATTTGCAAGAAATGCGCTAGTCTATGTTTCGTAGTAAGAAGATTGTGACAAATCGTCAGCATAAATATCGTAAAAACTTTCTACTATTCAAGCTTTGGGGCAAGATAGATATGGTGTTATTTTCTGGGGAAATCCAATAACATCTGGCCGAGTTTTTGCCTTACAAAAGAGAGTAATTCGATTTATATTTGTCTGACTTATAGGGAATCATGTAAAAGTACTTTTATTCAGAATAACATTTTGACATTTCCATGTTTGTACATCTTGATGTGTTGATTTTCATAAAAACTAATGTATCCAAGTTTGTTCATCAAAATACTTATTTACCATGAGTATACTACTCGTCACGGTTCTAATCTTCAATTACTCATGCACCGTCTAGAATTATATAAGTCCAATCCGTATTTAATTTTAAAAATCATGTAAATTTCCTAAATTTAAATCTAATTATTTCGCATATTATGTTTGAAATTATTGAATAAAATTTTATAATACTACTCTTGTTATAGTTCTACTTAGGTAGTCTTATAGTTTGTTTGCATTATGTGTGTTAGAATAAGAAGTTATGGTCAAAAACAATAAATATTTCCTTATAGGACCTCTGCCGATAATACCTCACCTTTACCGCATATTTCGTGTAAGCTTGTATTCCTCTATCATTTTTTAATAAAAAATGTATACTTGTTTCAAGTCTCTAAGTGCAACAGGTTTTGAGAAAAGCGCAAATGAAAAGTTGCATGAAAATTCATTATGCTATTTGAAAAATTATTTTGGCGGCAAAATTCAACACTCTTTAGTTGTAAATATTTTCTCTGTGTAGCTAGTACTGCTTATGTGGTAATTGTTTGTATGGCGTTTAACAATTTCAAAATTTCAGATACAACAAAACACGTAATGATACACTTTTAACTAGTAGGCATAAATAATTTAATTCAAAATGGTAAACAATGTATCACAAAACATAGTATTTTTAGTCTCAAACTTATCTATAAAATCCTTATTTTACTATAAGGAATGTAACCAGACTGCAACCAACAGCTACTCTCCGGACTATGTGCCCCGCCGAGCGCTGAATTACAAGTTACGAGCCTGGCGCGTTAAGTGTAATAATTGCATATTACCGTCAAAACGCTAATGCTTCGATTGCAACAAACACCAGCCGAAAGACTGATCCTACTTAAATCACTTGACTATTTAGTACATTTCGGTATCTTTGGGATAGCTTCATCCCCGGTATTTATGTCATCATTGTATACTAAATACTTACAGTAGCCCCAAAAATAAAAATCCAAAGGATTTAGGTCAGGACTACGAGGTGGCCAAGGAAATTCACTTCCTCGACTGATCCAGTGATGTGGACAGTGCATTTTAAATGATTACGTACTTCTACCGAATAATGTGCTGGGGCCCTATCCTACATGTACCACATATTGCTTCTTAAATTTATCGGAACATTATATAAGATTTCAGGAAGAATGTTTTCTAAAAAGTCCAGATAGGATGCACCATTTAACTTTGGTGGTAACTCAATCGGCCGGCATACTAATGCAGTCTCCGATGATAGAGCACCAGACATTTATTTTAAATTTGTGCTGGAAGTGTTTTTCCATAGATAAATAGGAATAATTCTTAAGTTCCCATGAATGACTATTTCTCAAATTAAATACCCCCCCACACCTGATAAAAGTGGCTTCATTCGTAAATAATATTCCTTATTGGGTCATTATGTTGTTTGTTACGCAAAAATAATGAAAACTGCTATCTTTGTGGAATATCACGAGGTAACAAATTTTGCACTGCAGTAAAGTGATATGGTTTAAGTTTTTTTTTCATTAATAATCTATTAATTGATGACTAACTTAAACCAGTTGCTACCGATAACCGCCGCGTATTTGCTTGCGGATTTTCTGCCACACGAACTAAGACGACTTCTTCTTGATCCATAGATATTCTTTTTGGAGGACCAGCAATATCACTTTTTGGGCGGAATGCACCTATTTCTCCCAAACGATCAGACAGGTTTTTAAATAACCTATGACCAGGCTGCCTTCTCTTTCGATACAGTACTAAATACCTTCGAGCTGCAGGACGACCATGAAAATTTACTTGCGAGTATGGACAAACCAGGTATCTTATTTCAGAAGTCGAAAAAAATGTATGGCGAAGCATTTTTTATAAAACGATATGAGAAATAAATCAGGTCTATTGTGGTGCTCCTAGAATATATTCCTTATAGTACCTTATCCAGCTTTGTCCTTTGTACTAGACTCCACAGCTTTGATAAAGGCCCTTTTGTATCGCTCTCCGCTTTTGTTTTTTTTTCTCCGAGTACTTGGAATCTTAATCTCCCCAAGCCTTCACAGTGACAGAATACGTGAACTGAGGTTGCGTCCTCTGCCAGGCCCATTAGACTCATGTGTCTATTGAGCCGGCAGTGCCCAGTTAGAAGGCCTACTATTACTCTGATGGCCTTTCTTATTCTGGCTTAGTAGATCTTCCATAAATTTGTCCGAACGTACTTTAATGAACACTTTGGCCTGTCTCTGCCTCGGAAGATTCCTCCATCATTCCAGAGATTTATTTTGCACCCATTCCTTAACGGCTACTCGTATGCATGGCTTTGCCACGCCACAAAAGGGCTCGGGTCCTATTAGGGCTTCAAGTGCGCCTTTCTTGGCCAGTTGACCAGCATATTCATTTCCTCTGTATCCCTCGTATCCTAGTACCCATGTCTAGGGTCACTCTGTTCTGGCTTCCCAGCTCTGTAAGGGCAACGACTAAAGTTACTCGACTAAATAAAATTAATTAACTAAGATGCTACTGATAAGTGAACTTTCTTTTTATCTACAAAACAAATCCAAATTCGATACTTATAATTACCATGACATAATCAAACGTAACATTTCCCACCACAAATAACCCCCATCTACCAATTTTCATGATAAAATGTTAAAAAATCTTTAAATTACAAAGGAAAATAAAAAATTTAATTTTAGCACCCTGCATCGTTTTACCTATAAACATTTCATTGACTAAATCTTAATATTCTGACTCCTTCCTTAACCATTATTTATGAATCACTCTGTATATTTTGTTTGCTTTTCGTATAATATGAAAATATCTTATATTTATAGATGTACATATATTTTCTGCTTTTGCTCCTTTTATTATTTGCAATTTTGTTGATCTCTTAGATTAATAAAGTTAATCTATTTATTCTAATAATTTTCGGAAAAAAATTAAATAAAAGACTACACAGGCTTTGAATGTAGGTATATCAGCCGCAGAAATATCGGGATACAATTTTGGATCACCTTGTATATAAATGTAATAAGTCAAGTATTGGAAAAAGTATATCGATGGTTTAAGGGTTGATTACATACGACGAAGTATAATAAAAAAGTCGTCCAGCAAAGTTGAGCCGGTTCGGTAATAAGTGTTCTATCAAGCAACGAAATATAAAACAAATATGTCCACGCAAGGTGAGAGGGTTAATTACTTTGTAAACTTAAGAAAAACACGCGGTATTGGTGTCTGTTGCTCGGATGCTGGGTAGGGCCAACAGGGGGGCGCACGCGCCATTTCGTCTTATCTTTCAGTCGCGCGGGTTGCTGTTATTCAGTTGTTTTCAGGATGCTTGTCGAGTTTTCCGATCGCACATAGCCATGTGAACGATCTCGCGTAGTTTGACGGCAACTTTTCGGACTTTTTCGAACTCTCTTGATGTTGTTTAATTGTTGTTCCCTAATTAGATGTAGATTATGGTACTAAAATATGTACGAATATTCATTAAGTGTATTAACTTGTAAGTTATTAGTGGTAAATCATGTGACTTAAATTACTATGTGTGTTAAGAGATTTTACTGAAAACAAAAACTAGTAGTTAGAAAATTTTTGGGTTCGGGTTCTTAAGAAAAAAAATATGGTTAATTGGTGAGTTCTATGTTTTATCAAGTAAGATGTATTTTAATTAGTTTAAGGTATTTGTTAAATAATCTTCAGGCAGATAGAAAGCGGCATTTAACTTTACGCACTTTTGCAAATAAGACCACGAAACAACCTTATTTTTAAAATATAAGACAGCTGTTCAAAACTATATTTTAATTTATTTTACTTAATTTTTACTAAACTTTATTTAAATGCTAAATCACTCATCAAAACTTATTATAACATAAATTAATAGTAATAGTAAAATCGATTTATCTATGGGTGTTTACTCCAGAAATAAATGTAATAATTTCTTGACTATAGGTTACAGATTCGAATTCCCGCTACAGAATTGGATTTTTTCGAAATTGTACTTAGATATTTGACGTATGAACTTTGCCTTCAAATCTAGAGCCTACTTATAGAAATATATTATATAGGAATTATTCAGGTGTGGAAGAAAATGTTACCTTAACTGCTGTATTTTATTTGCTGTTGTTGTATTTATTTATACAGTGTGTTCCCGGGTGTGGTACCGCACTCTTGTAAATTTTCTTATTTTAGATTTGTTGAGAAAAATTATTCTATATAAAAAGTTATGCTTGTTTTCAGAAGCCATAAATAGTTGTCATTTTATTCAATTAATTTGACTTATTCTATATGTAGACTTCCTGCTAGTAAACATTTTTCTCAATTTAGCATGTACTGAGTGACTTAGTTTAGTAATCGCGCCCCTGTATCTTTACTTCAACAATCTTAAAAGTTGAAGGGCAAATGCCATACGCTACGGCTTTGACATACGCTATTGTGCAAAAATGAAAATAATAATTTTAAAGTAGGCCATGACACCATTAATTCCCTTTATTTTTTCTCTTTCCAATGATATAAAACATGTCACAAAAATTTTAACTTATAGTGTCAATATTTAATATTAGGAAATTTACGAATACCACAATTCATATCATTGAATCGTAAAAATCATGTCATAGTAGTAAAAATTCACTTTATATTAATTATAATTCGGTAATTATTTATTACAATTTAATACAACCAAACAAATACAAAATGAACATCCAAAAAAAAACGAAATACTATTGTCTACTATCATACTGAAAAGAAAATGTGTGTATTTATTTCTCTAACTACAAATGCTCAAATTGTGCCCCATGTATTCTAATACACAAACGTGCTCTACGAGACACCTCACGCATTACATTTTGGAACATTTCAGGAGTAATTGCCTCACATGCGTTTCAAATTCTGGTTTTGATATCCTCAATATTTTCAGGGGCAGTTCGAAATACCTTGGTTTTAATGTAACCCCAGACGAAAAAATCCAAGGAAGTAATATCTGCTGATCGAGCTGGCTATAGAATGGGTCCATAGGTGCCTAACCAGCTATCTGGCATAATTTGATTTAAATAATTTGTACATATTACAGCAATGTGAGGTGGAGCCCCATCTTGTTGAAAATATGGTATAATTTAATCTTTCTGCCACTGTTCACAAGAAAAATCTTGAAATTCGTTTTCCAGGAGATTATGGTATCCACCAGCGGTTAATTTGCCATCATAAAAATAAGGTCCAATTACTTTAGCCCCTAAAAGACCCACCCAAACATTCGTAGAAAATCTTTCTTGGAAAGCAGTCTCTTTGCACCAATGTGTATTTTCTCGTGTCCACTTATAATGGATATTTCCATTGAAAATTTCATTATTAACAAAATTTCATTCATCCGACCAAAGAATTTTGCTACATATCAGCGGGTCATTCACTTTTTATTTAACAACCATTTAAATGTTGAACTTTCCTCATTTTGTAGCATCAAAATTCGTTTTTTTATATATATTTTTCTTCCAATATCTTTTTTTATGCGGTAGTTTCCTTGAATTTGTCTCAAAGAGGTTTATTCATTTTAGTTAACATAGTTTAATATTATAATTCACTCACCAAGTAGGCTATTGATATCAAATTTCTTTTTACTGAAATATAGCTCATAAAAAATGGGATCACTGTTTCTGAAACTTTATTATTCTACAATAGATATTAAGCGGGATAATTGGTGTGGCCCTCATAAAATAAAAAGACGGTATAGGACACTGTACATGCATATATATAAATTATATTTTTATACGCAATAATATCTATTTATGTAATAACAATAATTGTATAGAAGTATAACAATGAGTATTTTGTATCTCGAACAAAATTGGAACAATTATGATGATACCTTGAAGTGATCCATTATATTTTGAAAAAGTAAGTGTTTGGTAAAATATAATAAGCGAATTTATTAGAACTGACTAATAAATAATTCATTTCACTAAAATATGAGCTAAGATGATTGCGTGAGTATTCTACCCCGTTGTTTCTAAATATAACACTTTCACACTTCACAGTCCGGATTCAACTGTTTTATTGGATGTTATTTCCTTGGCAATATCCTTCCCTTAAAATTATCTATTAGCCGGTTCTTCTAGAACCAAAGTGCGTGTTATTGATTAATATCAATTATTTTATAATCGAATTCATGTAAGGCGAAAAAAATAATAAATGACATACATTTTTTAATACTACAAATTTGTTAATTTAATAATAATACACAAAAGCACATGTCATTAATTTTATTTACCCTATCCTGTACTATGGGAACTTAATTTTTGGTATTTAGATAAGATCAAAAGTTTGCTTTTCCAACTATCTATATTTAACAATAGGTTCTTGCTGTTATATTTACCTAATTACAAGTCATATCATTTTAATGAGTGGACAGAGTGCATATTTCCAAATAACCAGCGCAAATTACCGATATTACTTCCCTTAATGTTTAGGACTTCGTAGGATCTTATTGGCCTCACTTGCATCCGCCCGTCTGCCACCGTGAGATTGTTAGAGAACACGCCAAAACCCTCGATGAACTTTTCGAAACTGTAACAAAAACATTTCGCATGAAAAGCGTGCTTCACGTAAAAATGCCGTTGGAAGAGGATTTTATATATAAATTCACATTTTCGTTCTACGGAGCGTTTTTTATGCCAAAATCTTGGAAACTCATCAAGGAGTGTAATTTTAGAAAGTGTAGTAAATGTCGCTGTACGGGGCGTAACGTCGCCCCGACCACAAAATTTAGAAAGTATAACTAAAACCAACAGTCTCTAGTCAAAGTATTTCGAGAATTTTAGCGAAAATAGTCCTTAGCGTCGAGGATGCCCTATCATTTTCTAGCAGTCGATTTTGACAGGAAAATGATGGGTTTTAAGCGTATTTGCCCTAAACCGGTTCCGCAGTGATTCAGTGTCAGAAAAATATAGTTACTGTGTACTCAGAACCTGCATGGGACCGCCTTGCCTGAACGTATGAATTTATAATGACCAGAATATAATTCAAAGTCGTTGCGATTCAAGCATTTTTAAGCTCCGAGGAACGATCAAAATTGATATTGAACTGAAAATACGTCAATCATTGAACTTTTTGCTGAATCTTTTTGTGTAATCGTTAGCTATAAACCGCACATTGGATGGTAGTTGGTTACATTATGAGTCGTTCCGTTCCTCACTATTTGTTATATATGTGGGCTTGTCAATACATTTTTCTTGGACGTTTTTGTAAAACATAATTTTTTAAAAAAATTTAATATATATTTTTGAACTTTATATTGTCTTTTTCTTGTGTTTTCAAAATTCCTTTTTAGTTTTAAATTTACGAACGTGCTAGTATTTACTGTGTTAGATTTATAGTGTTACGACGTCCAATTGGTACCATCGGTGAAGCAGTTAAGCAAAAACGAACAGTAAGTATAGATTTTGTATTATTCTCCATCTGAAACAGTCGTTTTGTACCCTTCTTTGTGAATGTTTAATATCCATTTTGGAAAGTATAATAAAGGTCCTTCAGGCGTGTAAAGATGGATCGTTCACAAGATCTCCACCGTTGTTTAAAATAGATTAAAATAATTTAAAATAATATATTCTATTTATCAGTGCGATTCTCGTAAATGGCGGTTTACAATCGAATGATTATCATTTGAGTAAAGGAGGGCTATTGTATATGTTATGACTGTTTAATTTATTGCACTTTTCTTTTAAATAAACGCTCTTTAGAAAATTTATACTGTGTTCATGCGAACGATCCATGCTTTAGTGTCTAAAGGATGTTTTGTTACTTTTCCTAAATTGACTAGTAGGACGTTAACCTGAAGAGGTGCGATGTGACTTATTTAGACGTACAATACAAAATTTATACTTTCGAGTTTTTGCTTAACAATTTTCACCGAATGATATAAATCGGACGTCGCTGCACTGTCTTAATAAAGCTGATACTTTTAATTTCTAACACTTCCTAATTAACTCGAAAGGGACCTTTATTAGTATGGAGTCAGTAAGACACAATGAAAAAGGATAAGGTTTAGGTAAAAATGGTCTTTTTAAGAGAAATTTTTGTTACAATTATTTCGTATTTGGGTTTTGCGTGGACCTACCTGTATTGTGAATGGACTAATTTTAATTGACTTGTCGAATAATTCCACCCCAAACACAATATTTTGATTGTTTGTTATATAATATGAATACAAAATTGTATCTTTTGGTTTATGTCATAATTTTGCATCTTCATTCACGCCACCTTAGATTTTTCCAACTTCAGGTGATGCGTTAAAAATGAATATATAAAAACAGGAGCACACAAATAATTTTGGGGATATAGGTATTAGATTAACAAGAGTATAAGTTTAAAACAAGTTTCGATCCATACCACACATGGTGAGGGTTAGGAGGACTCGGACAATGCAGCCTCCAACTGCCATCCGATGATTTGCTTTAAACAATCGACTGACACCAAAAAGATTCAACAAAAAATTTCAAGATTACCTCTTTTGACTTGCCTGTCTTATATACCGAGTGTAACAGGATCATGGTATACCCCTCTTTTCTCCATTAGTTTTGAAGATGATTAATAACAAATAATATTTGCCTCCCTCCACATTGTTTTCATTAATATTTTTTTTTTGATATAGTGCCAATAGACAGACAAGCAGATGGACGGACGGACAAACGAACAGGCGGAATTGAGAAACCTGATCCTGAATAAAATTTTGTTCTACGAGTTTGAGGAATGCATAAAGTGGGTTTCCTCGAAGTCAAAATTAATTTTTAGCCGTGGTTTTTTTTCTAGAAAATGCCGAAGGAGCCGGTAGTTTTAAAAACTTTTTTTTTTTCTTCCTACTTCTTTACTTTCTGTAGTTTTTGGAGCAATGAAGTCCCAGAAATAAGGAGATATGGAAAGACAATTGAGAATTTTACTTTATACCGTCTTGCTTTCTCTCTATTATAAAATAAAAATAATTTAAAATATAGTGAAAACAACTGACTACTAGCCGATCTGTTCCGAGAGCTGGGTTCGTAGGTTCTTTTTTAGGGGTTCAAAGGTCAAACTAGAAGTACTTAGACGGACTAATTTGCTTTGTGACGTAAGAGGGCAAAAATATGATAATGGAGATTTAGGCGCCACCCTCAAAAATAAAAATGTGGAATTTACTCTCTTAACGTCAGGAAACACATCACTGCGGATATATCTAAAAGAAGTGTCTAGTACTAATTGACAAATGATATAAGATTAAAAAAATTGTTATATTTAACAAATAGATATTTCTGGTGTGCAAAAAAAATTTGAAGAAAAATTTGGTATTAAAAAAATACTTTACAAATAAATCGATAAAAATTGTAATATTTAATAAACAGAAAAATTAATCAATCAGATAAGCATTATGCGAAACTGTAATATGTAAATCTCACCACCTCTTAAAGCCAATGGGATAATGTGTTGCCTTGGTAGCGTGCCTAGCGGTTCCCTCCGAGACTCAGTAAGCTGCCAGGTGCCTATTTGCTATCGCTAAAGTTCTGTTGGATGGAATATTAATGTCAATGGTTTAGGTAATCGATATCCAAAAAATTTCTTAGTTTCGCAAAATTTCCTTAAATTTCGCCAAAAAATTCATAAAAGCTCTTGAAGATAACGTAAAATAACGAAGCTCTTTGAAATTAATAAATTTCGCTTTAAAATAAATCTCGGTAAAATAAATTTCGTAAAATTTCTTAAAATTTCGGCAGCTCCAGCGATGGGAAAAAGAAAAAAATTATATGACATGTGCACTGAAATATCGATTATATGTTATATAAAAATAAAAATAAAATTATTTAAAAAAATACATATAATATTGATATACATAAGTTAAATAACTAATATATTTACCTCTTCTATAGATGTTCACTCAATTGTTTTAATTTATTTAATACAAATTACTATCGCACTTGAGAATCGACTTTTCCCTGCCGTGTCAGAAAGCAAAGTATGGTAGCCAGCATCTGTGACCCAAGAAACCTATAGTGGTTAATTTTCCACCAATTTCCGGTCAGTTTGAAATAAAATCCCTAACTAACGGAAATGAAGTACACGCTATTCTAGGCCCGAAATAAGATATTGACTACTCCTTAAAATAACTACTAAATTCTGCAAGATCAATAGATAAGCAATAAATTTGTGTAAATGCAAAATTTTGAAGCAAATTGCCGAGGTAGGACAGGGTTAAAAACTCAATCAGTTCATTAGCTAACGTTTCGACTTTATTATATCAAGTCTTCTTCAGAGCTCTACAACAATTGGATATAATGACAAATCCGATGTACTCAGAAAAAAGATTTAAAAAAAATATCAATTGGCTAATATATAACTAAAATTAATTCAAAATATATGATTACAATAACTGAAAACTAACAATTTAAAATGTAAATATAACTGGAACATATTGCAATAGTAGTTTGTGCAACAAGAGTGGATATGGATAATCCACTCGAGTTGTACAGTATACTTTTTCTACGACCGGATTAAGAAAAAACTACAAATAATAGTTTCAATCAAATTTTAATATACAAACTTAGCATCTGCTAAATCTTATGCTCTAGCTGCAAATATTTTATAAAAGCTTCAGTAGCCTAGCGGTTATATGCACGCTTCGAAATGAAACAAAAAGAAATCATGGGTTCAATCCCCACATAATATAGCTACTTTTTTTTTGTCATAATATATCTCTAAAATTTTGTCTGCATACAATAATTTCAATAAAATTTTAGGTGGTATACCGTTTATCGATTCTTCACTGGAATCATTCATTTTAAATTATTTTCTAGTTCAAACTGCGCGAATACACACTGACAGTTACTTTGACAGCTTACGCACTAACTTGAATTTTGTAAAACGAATAGTTGCCTATGTACTTAATAACGAACTGTGATTGGTCGATTTCATATCCATCCTAGAACGTATATGAAATATATCCGTTCAGTTAACTGGAATGGCCCACTTATCCATTCTACAGACTGTACGGAAAACAGCAAATTTACATAAGGGAGTAGAAAAAATTAATTAAAATACAATAAACGTTACACATATATTTATAACTAATTAGTCATTATTGACATAAAACATCCTACCTGAATCATAAACTTTTAGTAGCACTCTTGTGGGGGACATTTGTTTAGCATTAGATATGATAAAAGATATTTTGAAATCTCCAGATTTTAAATTCGCTTATAATGATATGTACGTAATAGGCATGGCACTTTTTTTAATTCATTCCCTGTGTTCTTTTGTTGTTCTTTAAATTATAGATAAATCTATTATTCAAAATTTCTTATATAGTACCGGGATCTGATTATTAACATATGTACGATATTTATACACAACAATAATTGTCATAGTGTCACATATTATTGAATTTTATGAGGTTGTTGAATATTATGCTAAGGTTATTAATATCTGTTTTCAAGTTAATACAATTATTAAATTTCTTTATATATAACATGTCTAACATATAACATTTCTAAGATCAACCTCTTGTTTAAATTTATTCCTTGATCTAAAATAGTGACATTACTAAAATTAGACCTGTGACCAGTAGTAAAAGAATGTGTAGCGAGGGCAGTTTTATTCTGTTTACCTCTATTTGTTATTTTACAGTCATTTTTGTGATTAGAAATCCGGTTCTTAAGTTTTTGTTTAGTTTGTCCTATGTAACAGCCAGAACATCCCAAACAATCTAACTAATAAATCTATATCTAATCTATATCTAATAATGGTGTTGGATTCTTAAGTGAGGTGTAAAGGGAATTAATAGTTTTTGTTGGATAAAATACTATCTTCAGATTGTCATTTTTTAGTACATTTGTTAAACTTTGACTCATGCCCTCTATATTAGGTAATTTGAAGTATTAGATTGTATCATTATTAATATTTCGTATAGGACTATCATTTCGACTTTGTGTGAATAGAATACTGTTTTTTATATTATTTGGCTAATTGTTATTTAAAGTTATAGTTTTCATGATGTTGAGATTTTTTCGTGATAGCAGATGTTACTTAGTGTTAGTGCTCTATGTTTTAGAGATTTAATTAGATTTTTTTGCTGTAAGGGGTGTTGCAATGAGTAGTTAATTATTCTACCAGAATTTGTTGGTTTTTGATACCAATCAATCAAAAGAGAATTATTATGAGTTCTTGATATGGTAATATCTATAAACGGTATGGTTCTATTATTTTCAAGTTCAATAGTAAATTGTATATTAGAAGAAAATGCATTGAAAGTGTCAAGAACCGTGTCTACCGTCTAAACGGAAGTTTAGATACAGCACTAAGTAATAACTCGTTCATAACTAGTGCCGCAAGAACAGGGGAGCTTGGATTTCCCATCCCATACAATAATTTTGCTAAAAGACTATTAGATAATAACCATATAGACAATAACACATATAAGACAATTACAACATAAAATGCAGTTCGTCCAAAATTTATGGACTGCCAAAAATTCATAAACACAACAGACCCTTAAGTCCAATTGTTTCATGTATTTTGTCACCTACATATGAGCTGTCTAAATTTATTTCTAATATTTTATCAAATCTTAACTCCAAATATAATTATAACCTCAAAAATGTTTTTGAGTTACTTAAAAAAGTTGAAAATTCAATAATTTCTGAAGACTACATTCTCCTGTCACTTGATGTTCTTTCTCTATTAACAAATGTTTCTAAAGAACCTGTTTTAATAGTGTTAGAAAATAATTGGTAAACTATCCCTGAATATACAAATATAGGCAGAACATTGTTCATAGAAACAATTACTTTTTTTTTATTTGATTCTAGCTATTTTTCATATGATAATAAATGTTTGTATATGCAATGGGAAACTCATGCTCCTTTATTCTTGCGGCACTAGTTATAAACGAGTTATTTCTTAGTGTTCTACCTAAACTTTCATTTTCCGCCCACTTTTTATTTTGTTATGTTGATGATATTTTAACGGCAATACATAGAGAAGACACGGTTCTTAACATTTTCAATGCATTTTCTCCTAATATACAATTTACTATTGAACTTGAAAATAATAAAACCATACCATTACTAGGTATTACCATATCAAGAACTCATAATAATTCTCTTTTTATTGATTGGTATCAGAAACCAACAAATTCTGGTAGAATAATTAACTACTCATCACAACACCCATTACAGCAAAAAAAATATCTGTAATTAAATCTCTAAAACATAGAGCACTAACACTAAGTAACCTCTGCTATCACGAAAAAATCTCAACATCATTAAAAAGTCAAAGTTTAAAAAATGTACTAAAAAATGACAGTCTGAAGATAGTGTTTTATCCAACAAAAACTATTAATTCCTCTACACCCCACTTAAGAATCCAACACCATTATTAGATAAGTCTAATTTCATTTATAAGATAGATTGTTTGGGATGTTCTGGCTGTTAAATAGGACAAACTAAACAAAAACTTAATAACCGGATTTCTAATCACAAAAATGACTGTAAAATAGCAAATATAGTTAAACAGAATAAAACTTCCCTAGCTACACATCACTATTTTAGGTCAAGAAATAAATTTAAACAAGAGGTTGATCTTAGACATTGAACTTGAAAACAGATATTAATAACCTTAGCATAATTTTCAATAACCTCATAAAATTCAATAATATGCGACACTATGACAATTATTGTTGTTAGTAAATATCGTATATATGTTAATAATCAGATTCCGGTACTATATAAGAAATTTTGAATAATAGATTTATATATAATTAAAAAACAACAAAAGAACACACGAAATGAATTAAAAAAAGTGCCATGCCTATATACATATCATTAATGTATAAACAACCAAACACATGTGTGCATTAAACAAGTGGTTTACAAAACTACAAGCGAATTTAAAATCTGGAGATTTCAAAATATCTTTTATCATATTTAATGCTAAACAAATGTCCCCTACAAGAGTGCTACTAAAAGTTTATGGTTTAGGTAGGATGTTTTATGTCAATAATGATTAATTAAATATATGTATAACGTTTATTGTATTTAAATTAATTGTGTACTATGTTCCAGTTATATTTACATTTTAAATTGTTAGTTTTTAGTTATTATAATTATATCTTTTGAATTAATTTTAGTTATATATTATCCAATTGATATTTAAAAAAATTCTTTTTTCTAAGTACATCTGATTTGCCATTATATTAAATTGTTGTAGAGCTCTGAAGATGACTTGATATAATAAAGTCGAAACGTTAGCTAATGAACTGATTGAGTTTATAACCCTGTCCTACCCCGGCGATTTGCTTCAAGATTAGTTATAAGGACACAAGAAGTTTACCTAAAATATAAATGCAAAATACTAATGGACATTAGTAAAAAATAAAATTCAAAATTTGGTTTAACCCTTTACAGTACTTGGCTATTTCACACATATTACTTTAGCGTCTCTGATTAAACGTCGGTAACATAAACATAGTATCTTACTTAGTTGAGTTACTAACGTATATCTAGGTATCTCAATATTATCCATGTAATAACTAACAGCTAATGGCTGTACAAAGCTAAAATGAAAGTAATTGGACTGAATATAAACAGATAAATTGAAACTAATCTATGTTATTTACAATAACAAAATTATAAGTAACAACCATGACAATAAGATAGGAAGGTAGGCAAAGATGACTACTTGTTTTTCCATAATAATACACTATCTTTAAACTAAAGTACTCCTGTAAGACTACGAAGAATATTTTGTTATAAATACTGTCATAAAAATTTAAACATGAACAAAATAAAACCAATTAACAATATGTGAGGCTTAAATTAGTATAGGATGACTAATAATCCATTATGTGCATGCTCGTATACAGGGTTTATCAAAATGATGCTATATGTGCGTGTTATGTGTGTAAATACAAAACATCGTAGCTTGGAGATTACAACTTTTGAAGTCAGTGAATGAAATAGAACGTATCTTATTGTTAAATCATTTATTTTAATTACTTTCAGAACAGCAAAACCTAATTATTTATTTCATAAAATACAAAGACGAACTGAAATTCATACCAGAGATCTCGCACTTGCTTTGCTAAATAAACTTTTACAGAAAATAAGTTATATCGTTAACGTTTCTGTACTGAAAATAGATAATAGGCCGATTTCCTTCCTGCAGAAAGGATATTAACCACTATAAGCATTATGAACCTTTCTTGAAAATGTCCTACATTATTTTCTTTAAACCGACTTTTATTAACTTAATTCGTATTTATGTAAAAAAAATCTAATACTTCCAAGTAATAATATCTATATAATTTAATGATTCCGTAACATTATTTTAAAACGAGCTCGCACTTTTCCATTTGAAAATGAGTTACGCCGAAAATCCATTACGGCAACATTTTAATGGAGAGGAAGGTCTACTTTACGAATTCAGTTTATGTTGAAAAATCTGGCAAGAGATAATCTTATGAAACATCGCGGAAGTATTACTTTGTAATTCCCTAAAAAGGGCTCAGTGCTTAGTAACCTGTTAGTTGAATAATATTCACACCAAACTTTTCCAATTTTAATTCTTTTCTTGTTTGTGCTTAATGCTAGGTTCAGAGAGAAAAGTTTGATTAGTTTTTATTGGCGGATCTGGGCCTGTGATAGGTATTATAAAAAAAATTAATGGTATTCTGAAAAATTAAAACATTAAACGTTCTGAAGGATATATTATGCGTAGAAAGGTAGCTACCATAAAACTCTTTTAGACAACCTCCAAAGATTCTGCTTCATATAGAAGATTATTTTGCATAACGGACTCATCTAGTTTCTTCTTTGTTTCTCGTTCAATGCATTAGATGGGATTTAATCTGTTAATTGTTCGTATTGCTTGTATTATTTCATTAGTTATTTCTTTTTTGCTAATTGTCAAACTTAGATATTTCTACAAGTTAATAATAATAATAATAAAACGTCTTTATTTAAAGGGCGAAGTTTAGCCAAAGGCTATTCCTCCACTTAACCCTGTAATTACAAGTTAAGTATGTAGGTATAAACAAAGCGTAAAATAATATAAAAGACAAAAAAAGAAAAGGTGAAACAGTGGCAATTAGAAAGTAATAATGAGAAAGTAATAATAAGTAGTAACAATAATCATATGACACTAATAAGTAACAATGAAAACCGTTTCATCATTGCGCTACTAAAAGTGACTTTAAATATTTGCGGAAGGTAAAGATGTTATATTTTTTTACCTCTGAATTTAATGAATTGTACAATTTAACAGCGTTATATGTAAAAGATTTCTGAAACATTGCAGTAGAGTGATGCGGCATGGTGAAATTGTCGATGTGACGAATATTTAGATCGTGCGTCTGGTTACGAGTAATTAGTTTGTCTCTAAGATAGGCAGGAAAAGACGTGATATAAGTTCTATGTATAAAAACTAAGAAATGCAATTTCCATGTACTGTCCATCTTTAGCCAATTTAGCTCGGAGAATTTTTCGCTAATGTGATCGAACTTTCTTAAATCAAATATTAGTCGACAACAAGTATTTTGAACTTTCTGGATGCGTTTTTTGTTAACTGTGTCCAAAAATGGATAGTAAAAGATTGGTAAAATAATCGTTTCGCACAGCTTTTTCCCTGCTTTAAAATGCAGAAACTGCTTGTTGGCATATAGTAACTTTGGACATATATAAGATTTCTTAACTAAGCTGCACACATGTGCGTTAAAACTTAATTTATTATCAAATATAACGCCAAGGTTTTTCGCCTCTTCTACAAATGGAGTTAACATATTATCAACTGCTATTTCTATATGGTTAATTACATAATTATACCGAAATCTGGAAGAGAATACCATAGCAGAACACTTTTCTATGTTTAATTTCAAATTATGATTGGTGCCGTAAACGTTTAGGGAATTGAGATCACTATTTATATGTCTTTCAGCTGCGGGTAGATTGTCTACGTTAAAACTATACCTAAGTTGTACATCGTCTGCGTAAGATTGGATTTTCATATATTTAAGGTTGTCGCCAAGATCCGTTGTATATAATATGAACAGAAGTGGCCTAGAACAGAACCTTGTGGAACACCAGAAACCGCGGGTTTTGACTCTGATGTTCCAGACTCGGTTTTAACCCTCTCGGAACGACCAATTGAAAAACTTTTAAAAAACTTAACACATACATTATTAAAACCTTAAATTGTAACTTTGCGCATAGTAATGAATGATCAACTGAATCAAACGCTTTTGAATAATCAAGGAAAACTAAAATGTCAGCAAGTTTATTATCCAAATCCCGTAAAACATTGTCCGATATATTGGTAAGTGCTGTACAAGTGCTGTGCCCTGCTCTAAAACCTGGTTGATATTCTGGGAATAACTTATTTTGGAGTAAGTATGTTTCTGTTTGAAAATAAACTACTTTTTCCAATGTTTTGTTTTACTAAATATTGCCAATAGACTAATCGGTCAAAGATCTTTGATTTCCGCTGGGCAATTTATCTTTGGTATTGAGCATACTATTGCTTCTTTCCACATTGAGGGGGAAAAAACCTTAAACAAGGCAGACAATTATTAAATGTGTTAAATATGGTATAATTAACGGACAACACAGCTTTACCATTTGCAACGAAACTTCGTCAATACCAGAGGACTTAAAAGGACTTAAAGGACTTTAAGGACTTAAAAACCATTAATTATTTTCGCAGTTACTGCAGAAGCAACAGGTTCGAAAGAGAAATTTAAAGTATTATTATATTTATTAGTTTGCAAGTTCCAATGGTTCTTACGTTAATTTCAATGTTATTCTCTGCCCTTTCTATAGCCAGATATTTGGTTTCCTCCAAATTTATAGCTAGACCAATTAATTTCTCAGCTCAATTAGTTAAAGCCATGTAAAGAGAAATTACACGAGCATAACTCAACATTTTGATCTTTGGAGCTGGATTGAACTCTCAGTGGACACAGTAAATAAAAAAAATATATTAAGTATAAGAAAAATATGACCCCTTCGATATAAAAGCCTGTAAAATCAACCATGAGTACCCAGTCAACGCCGACAAGATGCTACTTGCATTCCTCTGTAGTATAGAGATGAGTAGAGTATCCTCGCCTGTCAAGTAGGAAACCGAGATTCCAATCCCTACATTGTCAACTACGAATACATATTGAAACAATAAAGATAAAAACGATATTGATTCTGTATTAGTCTCAGTAGCACAACGTAAAAGTAGGACGGGAACATCTTTTAATTTTTTTTATACGTTGAGATATAAGTAATGAACAATTTTATTAATTGTGTCACAAAAAATTTCACGCGTCTCGTTTATTTCAATTTAACTATAAAGATAGACCAATCTGTCAGGTGGAGGATATCGTAAGGAAAGTTTGTACGTTTTAAATTATCTTATATTGTTTCTACGATACGTTATTTAATATTAATGGTCAGGGCAGGATGATGAGGGTTCTTTTTTATTAAAGAAGAACCTTCTCAAGGCATATACATTTTGTAAATCAATATGTTTACGTTTTAATACCTTTAGGTTTAATCTCTGTCTATTCCATATTTCGGTAAATAAATAAGCAAAAACAATATACAATTATTATCACATAATAATCACTGTAAATGCGTCCATCAAATTTCCTAATAAATTATGATCATTACCTAATGTATTTTTTTCCAATAACAAAATATGAATAAAATAGAACTCTCAACGATTATGACATACATCATGATATAATCTTGGAATTGTTCGACCTAAATCATTATAATGTATTCTGACGCGACCGTGATTTTTGTTCTACGGAATACTAGGAAAGGAGGTGGTGTTCTCCTAGCATTAAAAGTGAAACTAATGCGGTTATAGTAGATATTTTTTTTCTATTTGTGATAGTTTTGATGACATAAAACATAGATGGTCTAGCTGTTAAATTAAATAAAAAATAATATTACCGACTTTGAACTACTTTACGAATGGATAATTTCTTTGTATTGCATTTATGTATCTGACAATTTTAAAAGGGTCTAACTTTCAAACGTTATATGAACAAATTTTGGACATTGATTGGTTCATGTTTGAACAATGTACTACTGTAAAAAGATCTATTTTATACTAAATTGGATGACATTTTTTTCAAAACATATTCCTAAGACTAAAGTTACCAATGAATCGTTCAACCATGGTTTCACAGGGAAATTCTTTAGAACATAAAATTCAAAACTGAATCCTTTAATAAATATGATAAAACGAGTTCTGCTTGCGAATTTGAGAAATTCAAACAACTACGAACACTAAACATGAGGTTGATGATATATCATGTAAACTATATCTTGAAACTATTAAAACAGAAATTAAAGTCAACTAAACAGTTTTAGTTTTTCTTCAATTCGAAGAATGATATGTCGCCTAGGCCGTCTATTTTATACTATAACAACAAGGAAATAGAAGACCCACAAAGAGTTGTCGATAGTTTTGCCAATTATTTTTCCAAATCGTTTACACCATCTGTTAGTCTAGAAAAAAATTTTCTAATAATACAACATATTGCCTACTTTACCTTAAATAACTGAGGAACATGTTCTAGCCGCTATCAGAAAACTAAAGGCTAATATGACAGTGAGACAAGAACTCATCGTACACATGTTTAATGCGATAATAAAGAGATCTTACTTTCCAGACAAATGGAAACTGTCGCGAGTTTATCAAAGAAAGATGACCAAAACGACTTATCTAACTATAGACCAATAAATTGCAATTTTGTCAACATTTTGGAAACTATTTTTCAGTCTGTTATTTATGACCATACATCCGGCGCAATTTCGTGCCAACATGGATTTATGAGTGGAAGATCCACAGTAACCAATCTCGTTTGCATCATCCAGTACTTATGTGAAAAACCTAATTTGTCCAGTCAGGTTGATGTGATTTACACGGACTTTTCGAAGGCCTTCGACAGACTTGATCATGGTGTTTTACTTTAAAAGATTGCCACATTCGGTTTATCAGTGGATCTAATAAACTTAATTAGATTGCACAAGAGCTCCTTTAAGTAGAATCAGTCTTTCGGCTGGTGTTTGTTGCAATCGAAGCATTAGCGTTTTGATGGTAATATGCAATTATCACACTTAACGCGCCAGGCTTGTAACTTGTAATTCGGCACTCGGCGAGGCACACAGCCCGGAAAGTAGCTGTTGGTTGCAGTCTGGTTACGTTCCTTATAGTAAAATAAGGATTTTATAGAGGAGTTTGCGACTAAAATATGTTTTAATATTCCTCCCTTAAAAAGCATATTTGAACTATGCTAAGCCTAGTCAGGCTATTTGTTTTTTTCTTAAAACTGTGGAAAAAAATGGAGCGGTAGGTACTATCTGGATTACCCGGTATGTATGCATAATGCATTTAAAGCCGACGCCACACATGCGGTATTCATCAATTTCCCAATAACGAATATTTGCTATTTGGCGAATATCCACACATATGCGAAATAGGCAAGTATTTGCTATTCGCCAAACATAAAATAAATCCCCGTTGGTTGTCGGTAAATCCGCACACATCAAAGAGACCGAAGATTTGCCTTATCGTAAATTCTACCACCGATTCACATATGCGTTGAAACTTCAATTTAGTTTAGTATAGTATATATTTCAAAGAGCGACTGTCATAATGTTAGTGGATTAACTAGAATTAGAAAATGGAGTTGAACAATGAGTTGGTGTTAGAATTTTTAGACTTACATTAAAATCAATCAATAACATGGAACACAGCTCATCCCGTGCACCTCTTTCTTTGAGCTTTTCTTTCTTTATTTTGTTTAATAAGTATGCACTGCTCATAATTAAAAATGGGCTGTACAAATTTGAAAATTGTCCATTTCGATCGCCCCTCTCTAGAGGAATGAAACTTTTCGCCGAATGATTCGGCTGTTTCGGTATGTCAATTCGTCACACTGAGTTTCGGCAATTAAAACACATGTGTGGATCAATGTACTTGTGATTCGGCAAATATTCCGCGAATAGTTCGCCAAAAGACGAATGTTCGGAATGTGTGGCGCCGGCTTTAAATTGTAATTTTGCTCTCTTTATAATTGGCCTGTGCCTGTTGAATATCATAATAAATGAATAAATAAATATCATTTAAGATTACATTAATTCTCTCTCTCTGAACTAACGAAAACTAAAACTATATATTTCTCTCCATGCCAGACAATAATTAATAATTTAATTAAAGACAGATCTAGAACGCAATTCCTGAAAATAACTATCCAACCCCATCCAGCGATGATAACCCATTAATTATTGTGTAGGCCGTTTGAATAGGTTTTTCGTGACCATTTTTCAGATACGAAATCTTACTGTAGGGGATAAGGAATATAATTCTTGATGGAAGGTGATTTTCCAGCAGTTCATTTGTAACCGTAATTCCGGGCAATAAACTAAATATGATTTTTACTTTCCGTTTCGGACTTTTCTAAAAAATATCTGCCTCTGAAAGAGAAATGTGCGGCATTGTATGTAACGTGCTTAACCTGGAATCAAATAGATTTGCTGACCCAACAGAAATTGAAATAAATCATAGTTTCCGCCAGAATTACATGGGGAAAAAAGTGTAGGAGATATTGGTGACCCGGATAAAATATCCTTTTTTATTTTCAAGTGTTAATATTCTGGTAGAGTTCACTCTAATTTAATTTTTAATCAAACTATGCACTTTCTATTAGAAAATTATCATTAACAATACAGAAACATTTAGAAATAAAGTTAATAACATAATAATATTACATATCAAATACTCCACTATACGTTGGTTCAGTCACATCTAAATTATAGCATTATAGCATGGGGTAATACTACAAATTATTATATAAAACATTTTGAAATGGTGCAAAAATGGATAACCTCCGATGTATTCTTCTGAAAAACTGTATGAGAGTGTAAAGTTTTTGATCTCAGACAACTGTGTTGTCAATCTTAACTGTTACGTTCTTCTAAAAACAAGAGAAGTTTGAAATCAATTGACCATCCTCATAATACGAGGTACAAAATAGAGTCGGTGAAGATACTAAAAATTGAGAAAACAGTTGGTCAAAGAAGTCACAGATACTTAGGTAGTGTAATATACAACTCTCTTCCTAATGCCATAAAGACAACAAACTCGTTAAAATTGTATAAAAAAGAATTAAACATTAGATACATGATAAGAAACGAATCGAAATACATTTGATTGTAGATCGTTAATAAATAAACACCACAGAAATTAGACAACAGCCAGGGCTTGTGCGGAAGGGGGTTACATATTGAAAAAACGCGGACATACAACCATTTCCTCCGACAGTGTCAGTGCCGGAGCCAGGATTCGAACCTGGTGGTGCGATGTCCGTGTGACTAATCGCGATTGTCACCTCGCGCCTTAACCCACTCGGCTATCGACCAGACAATAGTTAATAACTATGCATATAAAACATCCCCCCCCCCCCCGCATAACTTCCAATGCATAATACTACAAGCGAATTTTCTATGTGGCTTCCCTGCATCCCCTGACCGTCCATCACGTTTATCTTTTTGACTATGTACTTCATGACATAACATTTGCTTAAACCAAACTGGAAAACAATAACAAGAAGCGCTTTACCGTTATCGTAGTCCCCTGCACCTTCTGACCACCTTTACTTTCTACTTCTTCTCTTCTACTTTCTGAGAATTCTTTGGAATTGTTTGTATGTGGAAAAAATTAGTAGCGCTAATTTTTTCTATTACATATGGAATGTGTTTTGTGCTGCTGGTTTTCTTGCATAATTCAATGGGTATCCCAGCCAGCGAAAAAGGTACCTCTACTACGGTAGTACTACTAGAAGTAAAGACAAAATAGAAATTCAAGTAACCAATTATTTACCTACGTTTGGAAAATAAAGTTTTTCTTCAGCAAGTCCAATGTTAGATTCCAACTGTGAAATTCAGCTTCAGATTTTTGATTGTATTGTTACGAAACAATGTTGAAACATTAACTGTACATGATTTCAACAATTTATAACCTGCGATATGTTGCTTTTGGCTATCATTATGTATTGATAAAATATATTTCACAATAAATCAGATTTAAAATAAGCTCTACACGATTTTAGAAATTTCTGATCTGTAATATTTTATTTCTTACCGTACGTATATTATTAGGAAAAATAGAAAAAACTTAGTCTGTTAAAATAAATAAGGGTGAAAATCAGCTCTAAATGATTTCATAAATTTGTAATCTATATTTTGTTGTGGTGAGAGTAAAGCAAATTTTGTTACAATTTATTCTCTACCATCAATGCATATTAATAGGAGAAATTTTAGTTTGTTAAAATAAACTAAATAAGGATAAAAATGAGCTTTCACTATTTCATGAATTTTTAATCTGTATCAGAAAGTAAAGGTGATTTGAAGGTGCAGGGGACTACGATAATCGTAAAGCGCTTTTTATTATTGTCTTCCAGTTTGGCTTAAGCAAAGGTTATGTTGCTCATCATGAAGTATATAGTCAATAAGTTAAACATGATGGATGGTCAAGGGGGGCGGGGAAGAAGAAAAGCACTGCAAGTAGTAGTACAAATACAATACTTCTACCATTTGCTTCAAACAATACTCTTCGTCTTCACTAGTTGGAACAGATAAGAAGAAAGAACATTCCCTTCCCATGTGCAAACTTAGGACTGTCAGTTATGTCTTTCTAAGTGCCTTATTACTGGTCTCGATGGTGTCTAAGAACTTATTGATTTCGATCGTAGCACTTTTTGACCTCCCAGGTCGCGTTGCCTTTAACTCCTTTTCCCAGAGTTACTAAGTATCTCGGCCCAAGTTTGGGTTGTCATCAAAAGTAGTGAAAAATGTGTCTCGAGGTGCTAGTTATCCTCCAGTAACGCTTTACTTATTTCTGGCCTTTAGTTTGGTCACAGCACACTTTTCCCGGAACGGTTGGTCGGATCGAACTGAAACTGATGGCAATCAATTCTATGACCTCAAGTTAATCGAAAACGAGGGATCGCGTTGCCTTTAACTCCTGTATCCAGGTCAAGATTCGGGAGGTCGATCAAAAGTAGTGCAAAAGGTTTATCGAGGTCCTAGTTGTCCTCCAGTAACGTTTTACTTATCTCTGGCCTTTAGTTTGGTCACAGCGCACTTCCGGATCCGTTGATCGAATCGATTCGGCAATGGTCGGGATCGATTCCTCGTGGTCGACTTAGTCGATAATTATGCCTCTCTTCCTTCCCTCCCCTACCTCACCGATTTTTGCATAAAATCCTAGTTTCCACGCGTGTGATCTCCCCTGAGGCTTGTTTCGGTTTTTCAATTTCCCAAGTCGTTGATAAAATTATGAATAACGCTCTCGGGAGTGATCAGATTCATTCGATAACCGTCGTAATCGATTCCTCTGGTCGGTATAGTCGAAAATGCTACCCCACCCTACCTTGTACGCCTTTGGGTCTCCGCAGACAATGTGCCGGCCTGTACTCTTAGGACGCCGACCGTCTTTCTCTAAAAATTGTTCTAAATCTCTTTGGGGATATGTACCTCCGATCGGCTTCGACCGGGGGTGGGATGCTTGCAAAAAATCTTACTTAAATGTTCGATTTTTAGGTTAAAGACAATATTTAGAGAACCAGCTCGCGCCTAACTTCACTATGCCTTTAAAAAGTTTTAGGTTATATTTATACTAGTTTGTTAGTGTCTATATTCAAGTAATTTATAAATGTCACTGTCACAGGATTAAATTAGGCGACTTCGGTATCCGTCGACGTGTTACATGGCCTGTGTCCATTTTACAGTTTTATATAAAAAATAGTATTTTGTTTATATTTAGCACGATCTGTGTAACATTTTGATTCAGTTTTTGTAAGTGAAACTGTTTTCAACTAACGGAATTTTACTTGTATAACTGCTAAACCATTTTGCACTATTTTATGTACATATTTTATATCTTAGGAACTCAGTCATTTGCGACCTGCAAGTTGTTGCACTTAACTCAACCATTGACAGATGGCCATACCTGTACTATTTCTGTATTTTATAGCTTTCAATTTAATTAGGGAATTAGATTTCTCAAGTTTATTTGATAGCATTATTTTGCAGTAAATAGGACAAAAAAGTTTACCTTATTAGTAAAACTCACCAGGAAATCATTTGCTTGCAGCCTTTGTACTGATTCGAACGTATATAAATTTTATCTGTGGACTTCATTAATTGATATTACATTTTTATATCCGCGTTAACAATAACATCCAGGTAATTTCATTTATTACTCATTTAAAATTTAATTAATCTTCAATTTTTGTCTTTGATGTAATTTCAATTATTTTTAAAATAAATTTAAATTTAAGGTCTATTCTTTTTAATTTAATAAGTAGTTAAAATACTATATGTACCACATGGTTTTAAAATATTTTTTCTTTTTCATTTTTTTGGCAATTTATAGTTTATGAAATCAGCTTAAATTCTTAGATATTCTATATATATATATGCTTTTATATAGATACTTAAATCCTTATATACTTATATTCTTATATGGTTATATATGTTTTTATATATTTATATGTACTTATATGTTTATGCACATAAATACTTATATATTTCTGTATACGTTTCTGCATAGCTTCTTCATTCCTGCATAGCTTTTGCACAGCTTATCTTTCATATAAGTAGATAAAATTTCGTTAACTTTTCATAAACCACCTAGTTGGTTAATTTTCCTACGATTTTCACTCCATTTCATTAAGAGACGTAAATTGCCAAGGAAACCTTTAGAATCCATTCTCGCAACAAGAGACAATTGTGGGCCTGGATTGCTGTTCCAGAACCAGTCACCTCAACAATAGTCAATCTAGGATCCTGGTATAAATTTGCTATATATATATATTTTTAATTTTCAATTAGTCTCTATAAACCGATTTATCTATTATTCATGTAATATATTTTAACATTAATATTAAACTATCTTTTTATTTCTCTTACCAATAATTTCAGTCTGATCTATAGTAGACTGGTTATTCGAGAAAAATAGACAATTCTACTTATTTTCACTATAGATGGTACCCAATTTAACATCGATTTCTCTTTGTCTCCTTTTCTCGAACTAAACAGAAATCTGTCATTTATGCGGTACATTTCAGAAAGGGTAAGTTTCTCTGCTCCGATTTAAACCAGCTAGTCGTCCGCATATGTTGCCTCAATTCTTTCTCAAAAATAAATAATAAGGAAAAGGAGGTAACAGACGTCGTACTTCCCTTTTTGAAGACGTACTTCCGTCTAGTACACAAATATAACCCGAATGACAGAACTCAAAATTCAAACATCAATAGCAATGCCGCAATAAGATGACAAGTTAAAGACAGGTATTTATTTGAAAGATGCGACGATAAACAACTCATTTCGCATGTAATTACCAATGTTAAATGATTATATATTTTTTTTATAAAAGAAAAGAAATATCCAAATGACGCAGAAAACAACATCTTGCTGTATATGAACCTTGGTCTCGTTTCGTTTCCGCATGTTATAGAGAGAGAAAATTAGCTGCGAAACCTGAGGGGGTTTCTTGATTAATATATTTTCTTTTGTTCGTAGTTTGATTCCTTAATGTTTTATAAAAGTCCAGTCATCACGAGACTTGTATACCTTATATCCAAAGAAGGCAAAGAAATTAAAATAAATTTGCTGCATTTATGTAAATATACAGATTAAGAATGTTCATACAAATGCAGGCAGTTGGGTAATTTCTTATTAGTTTGTGTTTATTAACAATAAGTCTTTAAATTTAATACTTTTCAGATGGAAGAACATCTATATAAATATTAAAAAACCATGTAATTTCTTATCGTTGTGGAAGTTTTGTTTGAATGAATAATTCCTAAATAATAATTTTCTTCAATGGCCATCAAGTAATGAAATGTAAATAAAACGAAAACATTGGAGAATAATTATAAAAAGTATATTCTCTATATAAAAATATACGAACATCTATATAAATATTAAAAAACCATGTAATTTCTTATCGTTGTGGAAGTTTTGTTTGAATGAATAATTCCTAAATAATAATTTTCTTCAATGGCCATCAAGTAATGAAATGTAAATAAAACGAAAACATTGGAGAATAATTATAAAAAGTATATTCTCTATATAAAAATATACGAATATCCGCACATATCTCACACTTCTCTATTTGTTACCGTGATAACAAACAGAAAGTATATATTTTTTTAAATGGACACGTCTTTCAGTTTGTCTTAGACATATCAGAAACAAACGACCACGCAACCTTTTTTCAAACAGAGTAATATAATACAATACCCCAAAACCATTTACAATATCAGAAGTAATATTCAATTTGTATATAGAGGAGGAAAATTATTACAGCAAAAAACACATTCTCGATTCCTTTTGTACGAGGGATTCGACCCTGTCGGATCCAGATTTTTATCCTGAAAGCTTGATAGCATGTAAATTTCAATTTGGAATCAATAATAAATATATTTTCTCCCTAGCCCTTGCTGGACAGAATAGTAAAATCTATTTGCGAAAATATGTTATCTTGCACAATACGATGTGTTGCTGATGTATCTTGAATTATGTTATATAAAGAATCTGTTGCAAGTGAATGTAGTATTTTTAGATTTTCTGCATAAGGATTAATGCCATTCGGCTGAAGTTGCGATATATTTATTATACAGTGTGTGTGATTTAATAAAGCCACCTTATGTTATTTTGGAACGCGTTGAACTATTTTTTTTTTCTCTACATAGTACTCGAAGAGTTCTATTTGACAATTTTTTTTAAATTCCATTTTCATATTTTCAAGGCCTACTAAGGTCCCCTAAATGGGTCGAAATTTCGAGATCGATTATTAGCATTTTTTGATTGAAATAGTAGATAGCGCATTTGATACGTAGTTATCTCAAATAGTCCTTTTAAAATGAATAAATAACATAAACAAATGATTGGAGAAAATCGGAATTTGGCCAACAAACGGATGGAATAACACAAAATCTAACAAAGTATTTAAAATTTTTGTGTCCTCAATATTATTCTTATTTCCCTGCACTCTCGTTCAAATCTTTCTCTTAATTCGTTCTAGATTATAAACCTACAAGAAAATTGAAATTTTGTTTCTTTTTTTTCATATAATATTACCATGCACTGTTATGGCCGTATAAATACGAGATAAAAAGTAATTGCGCAGTGAAAAGGCTAAGCCATCTACATACAACCAATGAATAATGTATGGAAGCACCAAACTAGTTGAAAAATAACTGGTCTGTTTTATTCCTTATTTAGTACCTCCATAAAATCCCAAAAATCTGTGTTCAAGGAATTAAGAAACCTTTCACTGTTTAACGTATCTTAGAAAAACGCTCGACCCGCTATACCATCATTGAAGATCCCAATCCAGATATTAATTTTTTGAAATATTACTCTTCCAATTTATCATCCAGTGTGGGTTTTCTGTTGACCAGTACCTAAAGTTCTGAGTAGAAACCACACCATTACTAGTAAATGTCGCCTCATCTGTGAAGAGAATATTTCTCAGAAAACTTTCGTTATTTAAATATTCTTCTTGACAGAATAAGCAGAATTCCATTCTCTGTTCATCATCACCTTGTTCGAATATGTGCATAATTTTTGGTTTAAAGGGAAGTACTTTGTTTTTGTCAAACATGTGCGTATTTTTGATACACTTAAATGTAAATTCCATGTAGCCTGTCTCAAACTAGTTGTTGGATTTTCTTGGAACTATTGTAGAATGTATCTGTGTGTCTATACATTTCTCTACCGTCATTTTTTTAAAAGAAACTTTACCTGTTTTATTGAATATTGCGTTTATCCCAAAGACTGCTGTATGATGAATTAGTTCACGAGCTGGATTCCTTCTATTGAATTCACGAGCAGCTTCCCTCATTGATCGAGCATTATCACCAATTATATGAATAATTTGCCATTTAAAAAATAATTAAGAATAATTCTTTCCTTTTTAATTAAGTACCTATTCTGGACAACTTGTTCAATAAACGATACTTATATGTCAACAATCTTGACTTGACAATACAGCACAGTAGAAAGACAAACATGATTTTTACAAAGCCTACTATGCAGGAAATTCACATTTTGGGCAATTGGTATCGAGACACTGAATTTTGCAGAATTAAGTGTAATAATTCATTTAGTTGAAAACGTGGTTGGCCAATGAGGAAAGTTTTAGAATAATTTAATCGACAAATCCTCAGATAGTGAATCATTCCATGAACTTGACAATAAATTGAGAATGGTTGCTAATCATTGTAGATATAGGATAATATCGAAGAAAAAAACAACTAGCTTGAGGCAGGCTACACGAGATTCACGTGTATGTAGATGGCTTATTGAAAATTTTCCATACATATGGATAGGGCGAAATAGCCCTCTTATTCATTGGCTGCAACGTTCGCCAGATCTAACACCTTTAGATTTTTTGTGGGGAATTTTAAAAGAAGAATTTTACCGCCCGAGACCACAAAATGTTGACGAATTAAGAGAAAGAATTGAGCGAAAGTGAGGACTCGTGAAGATTTGAAACGGCGTTATGAAAAATGCATAAGATGTGAAGGAGGATATATTGAGAACACAAAAATTTAAAATACTTTGTTAGATTTTTGTATTATTCCATCCGTTTGTTGGTCGAATTCCGATTTTCTAAAATCATTTGTTTAAGTTATTTACAAGGCGTTGCGGTATTAAATCGCACACGCTGTATATTTTCAGTAGTTTGAAATTTATTCATGGTTATCTGTGAGTTTTCATTTGTCTGATCCTTTCCCATTACTAGTATTTTAACGACATGAAACTAGTTGCACTCTGTTATATCCCCCTTTAAGAGCAAGCAGAAAATAATACCTATCCAACTAAAACATTTCTCCACTTACCTCATTAGGACAAAATCCGTGGACACACTGTATAAATTTCCTATTATGCTTACACTTACTGAGAACTATGCTGGAAGGTATGCATATTTAGGGACAGTAGAATATGGAGTAGGGTGGGATCAATTTCCACCCGAAAATAATCCTAGTTTCACGGTTGGTAATAAAATCCGGGCATATAGCCGATAGGCAAGAGTCTTTACTACTCGGCTAAATAGATATATGCAGTAACATGAAGAACACAAAGCTTATTAATGAGAATTTAGTATTTGTAGTGAGAAGTTTGATTCTGTTTTGTTCTAGGTTTTCGAGACTCAGAACTTCCAAGTAATTAGTTTTTATGGTTTTAAAGGTACTTTTAGTGTTAGTGTTATGTTTTGACCTAATTAACTTGAAAAACAAAGACGTAGAAATTGTCATAGTATTTTATTCCTTATTATTTGCCTACGCCAGAATCATTCTTTATATAATAATATATACATTTTTATTACAAATATATCCAAAACGCGACATATTTTTTGTAATTCTGCAGAATAATTTCAGCTTTGGAATAATTAAATTATAACGTTTAGGATGAGACTAATCACAATCATAATTTTGTTTTGTTTATTCTTGTTATTTTAGTAATTTTGATTAGTTGTTTTACATTACTAGAATAAAAAGTTTATTTAATAGGATAACCTAATATACATATTATATAATACAAAGTAGATAAAGCAATATAAGTAAATTTAAAAAGTGAATAAAACAATACAAATGATCCATGCAAATATTAAACACTTCAACTGTGAAACAATTAGATATAACAATTTCAGTTGACATTTAATATATTGCAGTAAGTTGTTCTTAAATATATTCAAGCTAGCCGATTCCTTTATGATATTTGGCAACATGTTATATTCCCGAAATCCATCATAAAATAGTATGTGCACACATTTGCTACAATTTTTTTTTCAATGTGAAGTTGGTAATTTGATCCAGTCAAATAATTATGAACCTGAAGAACATATTTGTCAAAGACAGATGATAATAAGTTATTTGATATCTTGTACATAAAAATTAAAGTGAAATATCGTTGCTGCACACTTAGCCAATCAAGTGTCAACAACATTGTTAAAATTGGCGTATATCTATTGCATCTTCAAATGATTCGCATTCCCCTGTTTTGCAACTTGTGAAACATAGCAGTAAAATTATTATCTAAAAAATTAAGAATAATTGCATAATAATTAAAATGAGATTGGATTATTGATTTGTAAATAGTTAAACTAGTTGACACTGAAGCACACTGAGATATTCTTAAGAAAAAGAATAACAACTGTTCTGATATCTTGTTTCGTATATATATTAAATGATTTTTTAAGCTTAAATCGTTACTAATAATAAAACCTAAGTATTTAATTTCAGTGACCACTTGAAGTTTGTTGCTATTGATGGAAATATTAATATTATTCACATTTAATTTGATGTAGATTTTTTGTACAAATCATTACTTTAGTTTTATTAACATTTAGTATTAATTTATTTTCATTTAGGTATTGTGAAAGTTTATCAAGTTCGCTATTCGTTTTATCAACGACAACATTAACATTAGTGTCAGCAACTGCAATCAAGGTATCATCAGCAAATAAGTTATCGAAGTCACAATGAATGGCCAAATTTTTGTCGTTAGAATGCATAATAAAGATAAGTGGCTCCAGAACGCTTCCCGGAGGAACACCAATTCTGATTTGAATAGCATTTGATGTAATAGTATTAGATTTTGTACATTGAGATCTGTTATTCAAGTAAGTTCTAAGCCATTCAAGAACGGATACGCCTATGTCATAATTTATAAGTTTTTCAATTAGAATATTCCTGTCAATTGTCTCAAATACTCTTTTAAAATCTAGAAATACTACAACTATATATTTGTTATTATCTATATCATTATTCCACTCTGCAATTGTTAACTGTAATGCAGTTTCACAAGAATGCTTCCCTCTAAACTAAATTCAATTCAAGGTTCGAGCCTGGTTAGGTTAAAACGACAATTAAACTAAACTAACCCTAAACTCCTTCTACGAAAAATAGATAAAAAAGGTAATAAAATTTGACCATATCTAAGAACAGATTAAACTAAACTTAAAAATACAAATTAACTAATAACTCGCGCGAAAAACACTTTTAAATTTATATCAATTCGAAAGAGGCTCCTTCCGCGAGATACGTCAATGTTGGGCTGCGCATGGCTGGCCTAAACTTTGATTTTAAAAATTTTTATTCCAAAAGGTTTTGATTTTGTTAAGGTTTCTGGTAAGAAATGAATTTAGAAAACAAAAATGTACAAAAATAAAACAAGAAAACAACAAAAAAAAAGGATACAAACAGAAAAGAAGAGGGGGGACAGGAAAGATTTAAAGATAGACAAAGATATGAGAGTAAAGGCGGATAGGGTAAGCGGAAGTTATAGTTGGTGAAGCTTGGCTACAGATTGATTCCCTATAATAACGTTATTATTGTTATAATAATCCATTAATTTGTGGTATGCAGCTAATTCCAGTATATTCTCCAGAGTGGGTAGGTAGGCTTGATTTGAATTTGATATTTTTGCAACTGGGACAATTATACTAGTTTTTAAATGTTCAGGAAATTGACCTTTAAACAAACTAGTATTAACAAAATGAAGAACAACATGTCCAATAACTTGGAATACACTTTTTAGGATTTTAGAATTTAATATCAGATTAGTACTATATTTGTTGTCTAAAGAAGAAACAATCGACCCAAGCACATTCAATGTTAGCAATGAAAATGAATTGAAATTGGATTGTGTTACCACATTATTGAAAGAACTGGGATGGATTCTATTATTTCAAGCTTTCAATAAAGTATTTATTAAAATTTGTTGCAATTTCCTCATCAGCACTTGATACAATTACAGGGTCATTTACTTCAAAACGAATACAATTTGCAATAAACAGAACTGGTTTAGGCTTCATAAATTTTTTTATTGTTTTCCACATTAATTTCGAATTATTACTACAACCATCAATTTTTTGTTCAAAATATTGGTACTTTTAACTTTAATAGATTGAAAACTTCATTTTTTTTATTTTAAAATTTTACCATAAATTTTGCTTTTAGATTGTGTCACATTTTTTATATTCCTTATATGCTATGTCTCTTTTGTCTTCTTTTGTACTTCCATATCATACCCTGGCAAATTGTTATTCTTAACTTCAACATTTTAGATTGGAGGTATTGTGTTAATAATATTCTCACAATTATTTAATATAATATAAATTTCTTCAACATCACTGGAATTTAACAGCCAATCTTGTCGAATTAGTTCTAAGCAAATTTCTTCTGGTTATTTTTTTGATATTGTTATCATTTTGGGCACGATCAGTAATCTTAGAAATATAATATACTGTACATTTAACATTATTATAATTTGTTATGGTCAAATCTATTAATGTCATTCATCAACACATCTTGTACAATCGTTAACCATTTGCTCAACGCCATATGTAGTTAATACGTTTCTTAATTTATTACAATAAAATGAATCATCCTTAAAATTTATATTAAAATCGCCCACAATAATAAATTTTTGATTTTTACTACTTAAGGTTTCACACCATTCTACAAAGTCATCTAGAAATTAATGAATACTTCCACTTGGAGATCTATAAAAACCACCCAACTTCCACTTAACATTGTTTAACGTAATGTTTACAAACATACACCAATAGTTTCCAATTTTTACATAGTGTTAATGTATTTTACAACAACCCCAGTGTGACGGCTATTTGAATCACATCTCAAAATGTGATAATATTACTTATATTAATTTCACACGTCAGAACATCACTTGTAGTTCTAGCTTCGATTAATACAATAATAGATGGATGCAGTTTTGCTATATCATTTTCTATTTGATCTTTGTGTGCAATTAAACTTTGAGCATTTAAATAAATAATATCTTCATACGACAGTATTGAAGGTTCAGTTACGTGTTTTTTGTATCAGATGATCTCTTATCAACAATTGTAGGAACATTATTAATATATTTGACAGTTTCATTTCCACCACTTTCATTAATTTTATTTAGCCTTTCTATAACTTGTTTGTAGTAATTTTGTTGCAATTTCATTTTATCAGGAAAAATTAGCACATTTTTTACTTTTGATTCTATTTTTAAGAATTGAAATATCCATATTTGCATTGGGCAGCATCACTTTAATGGGCCTTGCCTTCCCCTCTTTAGTTTTAATACATCTTTAAATTTTCATTGTTATGAAATCCTTGTCCTATTATATATTAAAATAAACAAATTATTGTAGGGATATAAAAAGATTAACAAGGATTTTAGAAGGATTTACTTTCAAAATCGAAAAATTGTATATTTCTGTATTTTTTGTATAATGACAATGTGCATTAACAGTGTCCTATTATGCAGAATATATTTCAATTAGCATGTGTACAGTTGATTTAAAAAAAAAACTGGTACAACTCTTGTAATCGAAAATCTTAATAGTTTAGTTGTGTGCATATGTCTGTAAATAGGGCTGGCCAGGCATGTTGAGAGGGGGGTGGAGAAGAGGTGATTTACCCCGGACCTGGGTTTTTTGGAGGAGACCGGTTTTCTTAGTGTTTTTGAACTTATGAAACCTTTCTTTTTAATTTTATTCAAATGGAATTTTAAAAAAATAATTAGAAAATAACTTTTTCAAAACATTTTCAAGCCTGCCATATTATTGTTTAAAATAATAATATTTGTTACGGATAATTCTACTCAATGGTTGTAATTAAAATACTAACTGAATAATGATAATTCTATTTTTAAAATAAGAACACAAAAATACCACTTGAGATTTAAAAAAATGTAAACAATGCAGACTGAATATAAGAATACAATAAAAAAATAAAGTAAATGAACTTCAACTACGTAATACAGAATTAACTAATATTTTGTCATTGCTCCATTAGCGTCTAAAACTGCCTGAAGTCGTGCAGGCATAGACAAAATCAGATTTCTTGCAAGGTCAACTCCTTGCGACAAGTTCTCCCAGGCGTCTTCAATTATCCCTTCCAATTCTTGGGCATTACTTGGATGGTTATTTAATTTTCTTATATGTTTCACCATTAGTCCCCAAACATTTTCAATTGGATTTAAATCCAGACTTTTAGATGGCCACGGTATCAACTCTATGTTTTTATTCAGAAACCATTGCCTGACACGATGGGCCGTATGTATGGAGCAGTTGTCTTGTTGGAAAATAAATTTATTTTACGAAAACACCTCTATTACTGACGGCAGCATAATATTGTCTAATATTTCAATATATTTAATGGAATTGAGATGGCCACCACTGTTCCAACACACACCTAACCCATTTAGGCTGATCCAAGCCCAGACATTGACTGAAAACCTTCCTGATATTTGTGGATCGAAAATACATTTTTCGTCGTATCTAGTGGAAGGAGGCCTATATACGCGAACATATCCATCGTTACAGGATTTAAAAACCTTTTCGTCAGAAAAGACAACTTGTCCCCAGAAGTTTTCATCATTGATTATATAGTTCAGTGCAAAAATAATCTTACCCTGCTCCTTTTCTTCTGAAAGTTTGTATTTTTTGCTGCTGAACAGCTCTTCAATTCGCTTCCTAGTTTTATTCTTCTGCAAGCAGTAGGTACCGAAGCAGGGAAATTTATCTCTGAAATTGCATTTACTGTAGTCTGAAAAGGGTTTTCTCTTAGGTAGTTTTTAAGATTTTCATCTTCTTGATTATTGCCCTTTCTGGACCTACCGGAACCAACTTTACGGGATACCGTTTGGTTAGTTTCCCATTGTTTTTTAACACTCATTATCGTGGTTTTACTCACATTGCATTCAGCAGCAAGCTTCTTTTGGACCAACCATCTTCAATTCGAAGTTTTTGAATATCTGTTAGATGTCGAAACATTTTTAATAATGACGCCACTGATTAACGTTAAAGTGATATTTGTAACATTATTAATGTGTATCAAAGAACGAATGATTTACATAGCTAAAAGAAAGTGTACCAGTTTTTTTTTTTAAATCAACTGTACTACACCTACCAAGATATTTAAATTTACCTTAGCCCATAACTATTATTGTAGAAAGGGCTTATTTTATTGTTACATAGATTTCCGTATCGTTTGCATCATATGGTCGTTTATAATAGATTTATGAGGACCCATAAGTGATATCTAAAAAGTACCACCTTACTTCATGTTAGTCTCAATTATCCTCACATTACCCTCATTTTACCCTCACATTATTCTATTTTACCCTCATTTTGCCAGAATCGCTATTTTGAGTTTTTAGCGTATGGATTATGTTCTCACCTTAGAAATATTTATCATTACGCATAAGATATCAATGAACTGTAAACGTACTTGAAGCATTTATTTGTATAACTGACATTAAAACAGAAATATTCTTATTGCCCTGATGATTAAATGAACATGTGCAGTATCTTCAAACATACTATAAGTCAATTAGTAAATAATTTATTTCAACAATTAAACAAATGTGTTGCCTCCTATCTGAATATTGACAGTCAAACGAATACCTGATAATACCATTAAATAACCTATTAAGGGAACGTAAATGTAATTAAAGAGCTATATCCATATATTACCAAACCTATAAACTAATCACAAATTAAATCTATTTTCATAATTGAATTAATTTTCATATATTATTATTACAAAACACTTCGTGTTTATTATTCAATTATATTGAAATTCGATGACGAAGCTTCATTTCCAACAAATATAAAATTTAATAGTGCGCTCTTACAATCAGAACTAATAAAATATATAATGGCCTGGAACGACTCTAAATTTTGCTGAAAACTATAAATTACTGGAAGTTAAAATGATATTATATTAAAATTTCGCAGTAATATATTCTTGAGAAAATTCAACAAATTTATGGCTATCGAGAGTAGTAAAGAGAAATTAGAATTTATGATAATCTAGATAGAAAATTGTGCCATGGCGAGTTCTAAATGGTGAAATTATAGTACTATAAATACCTATTTGTCTTACAGACTTTATTGTGGCTATAGTATGTATGGAATGAATATATATTTCATTTACAATCAATATAGCAAGCTTGTTGAATTTATTGAATATATTTTATAAGAAGAACAAAATAGGCAGTCAAAAAATTTTTGATGGTTCTTTGGTTTTACCCTTAATAAACGAGTGAAAATGCATATTTTTAGATATTTTCAATTATTATTTTAAAGGCTCTATCTTGCTTGTAGATAATCATTTAATTGGTATTTTATCGAGCTTTGTACTGTCGTAAGCAGAAAAAAATAGAACAACTTTTTTTTCTAATGTAAATCTGTCTCTATTTGAATATGTAATGAGTAGCTGAAATAAAACAGATATCACTTTTAATTTATTTTTTATTTTAATGCTATAGTTATTGCTATAGTAAATGATGGATGGTTAATGAGACAAATTGCACTGCATTATAACATTAACAAAAATTTGGTGTGTAACATTTTAAGAAAGTGGAGAATAAACGGTACGATTAGTAGAAATCCTGGATCAAAGGACAAAGGATATCCTACTTAACAAGAAACTAACTATTAATATTTCGTTATTGCACCATTTCTATTTATAACTTCTATAAGTCTGCTTGGCATAGAATTAAATAACCTTATACAATAATCATTAGTAATAATATTTTCCCATGGATTATTTACTATTTCCAGTAATTCTTCGGCATTCTGTATTCTCACATTTCATTTTTGGATACCTACTTCTTACGAGTAGTCCTCATACTTCTTCCACAGTGTTAAGATCTGGACTATGACTGGGCCACTTAAGAACATTGATGTTGTTATCTTGAAACCAGTTAGCATAATATTGTCTAAAGTCCTAATATACGTTTCACTATTAAATCGTTTCTCAATATGCCACAAAACACCAGGACCACGTGTCGATATCCAAGCCCACATATTGACGGAAAATCTACTACTTTTGTCATTGTTAGATATATTTTTCTCATCGAATCGAGTATTCGGAGGGCGGTAAACACGAATACGACCGCTGTGTGTTGACTGGAAAGTTTTTTCATCTATAAAGATTACGTTGTGCCAAAAATTTACATTATGCGCTAAAAATTCAAGCGCAAATCCTACTCGAGCTTCTTTATGTTCAGCGTTAAGTAAGTATTTCTGTGCTGCTGCATGACAGCGTAGCTCCGATTCTCTTACTCGCCGGCGATCAATACTACTTGATCCAGGAAAATTCGTTTCTTCAGCAGCTTGAATAACTGAGTAAAATGGATTTTATACTACTTTTCTACTAATTGCAAATATTGTTGTTGAGTTGATATCCTTCGTCGCCCTGATCCAGGATTTCTCCTAATCGTACCGTTTATTCTCCCTTTTCTTAAAATGTTACACACCGAATTTTTGTCAATATTATAATGCAGTGCAATTTGTTTCATTGGCCATGCATCTTCTGCTTTAGCACTAACTTCAGATTTAATTAAATCGCTTATATGAGGCATATTAGTTTTTTGCACACTTGCAATAAATTATGACAACTAACTGACAATGTCACAAAAATTAAAGTTAGGTGTACAGTAGTGTGCTTATACCGGACCTCACTCCTCCCCCTACCACTTTTCTGTGACGTCACAGGGGGCGTGGCCGGGGGCGGGGTGCGGGGGGCGGGGCGCGGGTAATTAGGGTGGTGGGGGGTAATTAGGGTGGTGGGGGGTAATTAGTGTGGTGGGGGTAATTAGTGTGGTGGGGGGTAATTAGTGTGGTGGGAGGTAATTATGGTGGTGGGGGGCAATTAGGGTGGTGGGAGGTAATTAGTGTGGTGGGAGGTAATTATTGTGGTGGGAGGTAATTAGAATGTTGTGATATAATTGTAGTGGTGGGGGGTAACTAGAGTGGCCTGATGTAATTGTAGTGGTGGGGGGCAATTAGTGGAATGATGGGTAATTAGAGTAATTGCATGATGGATAATTATTGTGGTGGGAGGTAATTAGAATGTTGTGATGTAATTGTAGTGGTGGGGGGTAACTAGAGTGGCCTGATGTAATTGTAGTGGTGGGGGGCAATTAGTGGAATGATGGGTAATTAGAGTAATTGCATGATGGATAATTATTGTGGTGGGAGGTAATTAGAATGGTGTGATGTAATTGTAGTGGTGGGGGGTAACTAGAGTGGCCTGATGTAATTGTAGTGGTGGGGGGCAATTAGTGGAATGATGGGTAATTAGAGTAATTGCATGATGGATAATTATTGTGGTGGGAGGTAATTAAAATGTTGTGATGTAATTGTAGTGGTGGGAGGTAATTGTAGTGGTGTGATGTAATTGTAGTGGTGGGAGGTAATTAGAGTGATGTGATGTAATTGTGGTGTGATGTAATTGTAGTAGTGAGAAGTAATTAAAGTGGCGTGATGTAATTGTGGTGGTGGGGGGCAATTAGATTAGTAAGAAGTAATTAAAGTGGTGTGATGTAATTGTAGTGGTGGGAGGTAATTAGGGTGATATGATGTAATTGTAGTGGTGGGAGGTAATTAGAATGGTGTGATGTAATTGTAGTGGTGGGGGGCAATTAGTGGAATGATGGGTAATTAGAGTAATTGCATGATGGATAATTATTGTGGTGGGAGGTAATTAAAATGTTGTGATGTAATTGTAGTGGTGGGAGGTAATTGTAGTGGTGTGATGTAATTGTAGTGGTGGGAGGTAATTAGAGTGATGTGATGTAATTGTGGTGGTGGGGGGCAATTAGATTAGTAAGAAGTAATTAAAGTGGTGTGATGTAATTGTAGTGGTGGGGGGTAACTAGAGTGGCCTAATGTAATCGTAGTGGTGGGGATGACTCTACTAATATAAATAGAATGCAATGCTTCTGCATCGCACAATTAAAACCTATCGCCGATAAGTCAAGAGCTAGCAAGTGAGTGTTGTGCAACTATCCGAATTATTTCAAGTGAGCAATATTTTATATTACTTTCTGTAATTCTTTCACTGTATACATTCGATTTAATTATGGCAATTTCTGATTACGACTTATTTGCACTTAATGCAATGATCAATGAATCTACAGAGGTCTTAGAACAAAAGTCTATTTCATCATTAATTTTACATAAACCATATATCATTAAGAAAATTTCTGCTGTCAATACGCGATTTGGAAAATCAATAGTAGTACATTTATTTGAGGAAAGCACAATTACATCTTTCAAATCATTTCTACCAAAACGAGTTGTTGAAATTGTGAGTGAGGATCTTATGAGTAAAATCAATTTATCTGGTAAATACACACTGACATATCTAGGTCAGAGTTCTCCGGTGTATAACGGTGCAAAACCCAGTGTAATGTTACGTTTTGGCTGTTAGTTGAGATATTGTATAGTTGCGTTAGTTATTAATTTTTAATTTTATATTAGTAAAGAGCATGGTTGCGTTAGTTATTAATTTTAATTTTATATTAGTAAATGGAATACAGTTGAAAGTATGCTGGGAGTAATATTGTTGATTCACTTGCAAATATATGAAATAATTGTTATATAGTAAATAATAACAAATGGACTTCTACAATATATTTTCATCATCACATTTTGTGTAAGTTGATAAAAAAATTATCCTTTCTGAATATGTATGATTAATATGTTTGTTTTTTATTTTTTTAGTTTAGTCCAACTGGCACAATGTGGATGCAATATTCAGCTCAACGGTGGGTACGGGCAGAAGACATTAAATCTGCCATTGAAAGGTTGTCTTGTGAACTAAGTGACTTAATCAAGGATTCGCAGCATTCATTAGTTTATGATACAAATGTCTTCTACGATGTTGAAGAAACAAGACGCGTTGAAAAAGATTGCAGGATGTATGCTGCTGGTGCAAATCTATGTTACAAATATTCAAGAGGCTTTTTAAATTTGGACGAATTTTGTAAGCATATGGTTAGAATAGAACTAAGACACCTTCTATATGACATAGTGAAGTACCTGCCTAAGGAACTTATTGAAAAATATCAACTGGACCAGTCTGATGATGATACAAGCAGTTAAATAATTCTATGTGTTGTATTTATTATTAGATATAAACAATTATTGTATTATTTTATTATGCAATATACAATTATAGTATCTTAAAATTTTTCTTTGTATTTTCGTACTACGATGAGATTAGAAATAAAACAAATATTAAAATAATACGTGTATTTTATTACCTATTCTTGATTACATAACTAAAAGATATACCTTAATAAACCTAAAGAGTTTTTATTCCAATTTTATATTTAAATCTACAATACATTTGTAAAGAAAGTGAACATTTGCGAGAGCACAATGACAATTATTATAATGATAATGTTCCAGACATTCTGGTATAGTCAATGATTTAAGGTTAGGTAGAGGCGGTGAATAGTCATTAAGAACTAAAATTTTATTCCACCGCAGATATTGTAGTAGGAAATTCTTCTTCGTCACACCTTTGCATAGTATTATTACATTGTTTAATTGTAAATTATGTCGATAGTTGTTAACAGCATTCTGACAAAGTCGTTCAAAGATTAGTGGCAATTTTTCCAGTTGAATATATCCATGACTCCATTTTAAACCATGGAAATTTGTTTCCAACCACTGGTATTGCACCTTTTCACCACGTGCTAAATGAGAATGTATATGGTGGTTTGAAAATATAATGTGCTTGTTGTTTAGTGTTACAGCAGACAGCAGCCAATTCTTTCACTATAAACTCATTGTCATTATATTGAAAACTTTGTAAGTCAATGATCAAAGTAGGAAATGTACTACTTAAATGCACCATATTATAGTCTTCTACTTAGCACCAATAAAGCCGTTCTGGACTGAACCATCCAATGCGCTGTACGTTAAATAAGCATCGTGAAGTATAAGAGCATATACTCGAGTTTGCTCGGGGAACTTCGTTTTTCGTGTTTCAAATTCTATTTTTATGTCGACAGTGGATGATTTAATTGCGTCCGGTTGACGAGAGCAATCAATAACAAACAATGGATTTTTTCTGAATTCGCTAAGATCCATCATAGGTTCACGCATATCTTTATCATAGTAACTAAGCCACGCCTCCTCTACAATTGTATTAACAATAGATGAAGTATATTATTGCATTATTTTTACAGGACTTTATATTTCTAAACGTATATTATGTATTATTTTAGAGAATATAAGATTAAAACCAGTCATTTGTGTTTTTATTATTTATTTCATCATACTACTCATAAACATTTAAAGTTATAAAAAATTACACAAATTCATGAAAATATTATATTATAGAAGTTTTATCGATCCAAGTATTATGGCTATTTGGGAGTCCGAGCCATTTCACAAAAATCTTCTTTCCTCTCTTTTTTAAAACCTTCTCCACCAGATACACATCCGGATACTTAGCTTTTTGCAATTCCATTTCATAAAAGCCTCCCTTTATCGGTTGACCCTGCATATCTTCGATTAAATAAGTCCTGGGGTAGGTTACATTTACTTTAAAGACTTTGAACAGCTCAGTTGAAAAGTTAGGTGTATATCCTTTATCAAATATACCTTTGTATTTGCTTATTCGAACTATGTCGCCAACATGAAATTTAGGTTTTAAAGAAATCTTAATGTGATCATAAGCTTTTATGCGTGTGGTTGGTTTCACATCAGCAGGCTTCATACCAATTGTGCGATGTACTTTATTATTGTACATTATTGTAATGTTAGGCAGAATGTCAACCCATTTATATTTGCCTCTAGCTGAGAATTCTTTATAAAGCCAATTTTTTAGTGTCCTTATTACTCTCTCAGCGATTGCTGCTTTTTTTGTACTATATGTGGAGTAATGGTTTATATTGTATTTTTTCATTAGGGTGGAAAATGTTTTATTATAAAATTCTGTACCCTGGTCACTTTGGAGATTTTTAGGTGAGTAGTTTGATTCTTCCAATACATCTCTCATGCCCTTTGTAATTTCAATACCAGTTTTATTTTTTACAGGTCTAGTCCACACATATTTGGAGTAGCAATCTATCACGACAAGAATATAGTGACATCCTTTATTATCATGAGCATATGGTCGCATCTCAATCAAGTCCATCTGCCATAAATCGCCATACCCTTTTATTATTGTTCTCCTTCTACGGAAATTTTTACGAACTGGTTTGTGTAGCTCCTCAACGACTGCTCTTTTTATAATACTGGACTCCATAATAAAGTACCTGACTGGTAGGTGTTCACAAGTAAACTAATTTCTAATAAGTCAATTCTTCTAATATACTAATGGACTTTGTTTATAGTTAATCCTTTTTTATTTTTAATATGTCCCAATGCAGCAGCGGTGTCAGCAATTTCATCCATCATCTGCTGTTTATCAACTTCCACCATCTTAACATCAAGTGATTTGGTTTGTGAAGGTGCGCTTATCAGACGGGATTCTTGAATAGTGCTGAATACCTTCTCTATTGCATTGGTATTGTCTTCAACTAATTTCTTAACATCTGAAATTTCTGTGTTGATATACTGTCGCACTTCATTAATCATCTCGGTAATTTTGTTGTGTACAAAAGTCTGTTGGTTCTCGAAAAAGGCACTATGTAACTCTTTCATGCATTTTTCTACATAATTACGAGTTACACCATCACGATTATCCACTGGCTCTCCAATATTTTTTAAACGTTTATTTTGAATATCAAAGTGATTGTCTACGGTTACAATAAAACCAACGCCTGGTGGTCCACGTACAATCATTGACTTATTTAAGGCACTTCTTCGTCTCCCGAACTTGTCAATTGTGTTTACACCTACCATTTCTCTTTGCATTTGAGATAATTTCAACATTTCGGTGCTTTATATACTAGTTATGGAGGAAGTCATTTTGCTAATATATTATTTCTTCTTCCCGAAGTTCCTCGACTAAACTAACTATTTCGTTGTCGACATTGTTGTTACCTGCCATTTTTGAACTATACAGCAGTCGCAAACGATCCACCAGTTCTTTCGGTTTATTCCAATAGACATAATCCACGCCTCTACTATTATATAATTTTTGAAGAGGTATGTGTGGAAAACCCAAACCAGTTCTGGATCTCGTATTTACAGTAGAAGACATTAGTGGCATTATGAGTTCATTAAACTTTTTCCATTTGTTTTTATTTAAACCCTGCTTGAAATTAAAATCCTTATATGCCGCCTTTGTCTTTTTTAATATATCTCTATATATGTGACACTCTTCGTCATCAATAGTGACTTGATCACGGCGCAGAAATGATGGATACTTCATAAATATTATATCATACAACTTAGTACTACCGGGATACGTCCCCAGCTCCTTGTTACTACGCGACAATGTGATATTTCCACTAGAAAAGTGTATCTCGGCATCACCCATTTGTAACTTGGCTGTTTGAGGATCTAGGCGTACACCATACACAGTATCATATTTATGATCACCAGACTTTAGATTTTCTAGGTGTTGCTTGATTACATCACATTCTTTTTCTTCACTGCAAAGGAAATTTTCTGAATCTAACGATGATCTCGGCGGTGTGTCCATAAAATATGTTTGAATTGCACTTTCTTCGTCACTAGTTTCAGATGCCGCTTTTACACCCTCTTGCGGTTGTGTAGGTTTTTGTATCTCTGTAGTTGGCTGATTGTGTAATTTTACCTCTGAAGCGGATGATATAACTTTTAAAGGTTTTGTTATGGGCTCATACAATTTCTCGAGAGATAACCGAGTATTTACATTCTTACTTTTCAACGAGTTAAATTTTTTACGTATAGAATCAGTAGCTTCAACTAGTTGACGTTTCAAATTTATTTCACTGGCGTCCTTCATTGCCAATATTTAATTTCACTGATGTAATCTCGGCGCTGTCTATAGATCGACTAATGTTCTAATTATGGTGCTTTATGTTTATATGAAACTATCAAGTCCTTTCCTGTATCTGCCTTCATTCACCTCTCTGTCTTTGTCAATCACAAGAAACCCATATTTGTCTTTCCAACACTCTGCACACATATCTTGAAATTGTTTAAAAGATACGTCTGGCGAGACATGATCAGAGAAAATGTGATGTAAATTCATATTGTCCTGTTTGAAGATTGCTATGAAATTGCTGTTGTCTCTTACCAGTTGTTTTGGCACGCGGGAATATGTTTGTGCTAGATAAAATTAATCTACATGTTTGTGACGTCCCATTGAGAAAAATGCACGAATTACATCTTGTTTTTCACATATAACATCATCAAATATAAATACAGAATCAGGTTCAGCGTCGGACGGTTGCACTATTTCTGCATTATTACTAAAGGTGTAAAATTCTAGTCCCTTAATAGGTTCTAATATCTTGCGTAAATATTCATACTTGGGCTGATGAAGAGACTTTGAATATAAGTATATATTTGCAAAACGTAATCCGAGGGGGTGAGTAAGTAGAGATATAAGTAAATTTGTTTTGCCGCACGCACTTGGACCGATTAATAGTCCGCGAATAGTTGAGGGAAGTAACGGACCATGGCGCGGTTCGGCTTGTAACCCACTTCCAACTTTTTCATCTAAATTGTCTATAGAAAACTTCTGTCTCTGCTTCACGATGCGCATTGTAGCACGGTTGAGGACTATATAAATGAATGCACATCATACAATCGTTATTTAAATGTTGTCAGTCAAGCAGTGCACAAGTAAAAATCGCCGTCATTTAAAGGCTGGCAGGGGGGTAGTAAATTCCCTTATAAATAAGCTTCCATTTGAACTACATTTACCAGGTGGTTACCAGTATTGTGGTCCAGGCACCAAATTACAAGAAAGATTAGCGCGAGGTGATTCGGGCATAAACAAACTTGACGCTGCATGTAAGGAACACGACATTGCATACGATCGAAACAGGAGTGATTTAGCAGCCCGCCACAAAGCAGACTATCAACTTGAACAAACTGCGTGGAAACGAGTTAAATCAAAAGACGCCAATTTAAAAGAAAAAGCCGCTGCTTGGCTAGTTACATCTATAATGAAGGGAAAACAGCGTCTTGGTATGGGATGTGACTCAATTGTACCTCATTCTAAAAAAAGAAAAAATATTAAAAAGAAGGACCCTAAAAAGATAGCATTTGGTGCAGGAATAGTTCGTAAAGTGCGCGATGACTTACGAAAAGTTGATGACAAACGGTCTATAGCTAAGGACCCAAGAAAAATGACGTACATTGCACTTCAAGCAGCGCGACGTCACCTGAGGGCTGCTGGAGGAAAACGCAATATTCGTACGCCTAGGATCATACCAATCCCGAAAGTTGGTGGAATTCTACCTTTAATACCTATTTTTGCTGGATTATCTGCATTAGGTAGTTTGGCTGGCACTGCGGCGGGTATAGCTAAGGCTGTAAATGATGTTAAAACGAGCAGAGAAGAATTGGCCGAAAAAAATCGACATAATAGACAAATGGAAGCGATTGCAATAGGAAAAACTGGTAAAGGGTTATACTTAAAACCGTATCGCAAAGGATTAGGACTTTATCTAAGACCACAAAGTTCAAAAAACTACTAGACACCCTACCTCGAAAACCTCTCACCGATATAGATCTGAAATATTATGCTGAGAAGCTGAAAGTACCATATTTTCGAGGTATATTTATGCGCAACAATCTACCAAATTCAGGACCGCGACATAATGAATATGTAATCATAAATTTGGATAGTATAGATGGTCCTGGTACACATTGGGTGGCATTTAAAAAATTTGGCAATACAGTCACATATTTTGATAGCTTTGGTGATTTACCTCCACCTAAGGAACTAATTCTGTACTTGCGCAAAGGCTCAAATTCTACCAACAAAATCTACTATAATTATGATCGTCAGCAAAATTTCAACACAGTCTGGTGTGGTCATTTGTGTTTAAAGTTTCTTTCTACAAAGCAGACATAAGACGCGATGGAAATGACATCTATGACTCCTGCTATGGATCAAGAAAGCATTAAGCGAATGGGTCATTCATTAATCGCATTCTCTAGACTACACAGCTTGTTGAAGATGAGTCAACAACAACTCGCAGATATGCCTAAAGAAGTAATGATTGGTTGTGCCGCACATGAAATTGCATTAGTATGGGATAAACTACCCAGACATCTCCAGAGTGATATCGATATTTTAAAATACCAATACTGTCAAGAGCATTATTCTAATGAGAACGCAAGTGACGTTGATGTTAATGATGGACCATCGCCTCGAAAAGTATTCTGCTGTTACTGTAAAGTACGTGATATAAATGTAGTATCAAATAATGAGACACCGTCACCCAACAAGATGAGAAAGTTAATCCACGATGATTGCTGTAAATCACAATAAATTCATAGGTCAGTGCTCAAATTCATCAGTTATGTCGTACACTTTTACTCTGTCGAGTCACACAAGTGTGCTTAGTGCAGAATTTTATCCACCCATTGAATTAAATACTGGTAGTCGATATGGATTGGGATTAACAGGATTTTATTCCTACAACTCCATATTCAATGTGGACGAGACGAATAATCGATTTTGTTATAAAACTGGATCGAAAATGGCTCTCACAGCTCTCCATATACCATTCGGTGCATATGAAATTGATGAAATATATCGCACAATACTAAAAGCAATGCCGAATGATAAAAGAGAAGAAGAAAAAGAAAAATTATTCCAACTGCGAGCCAACAATAATACGCTGAAGTGTGAAATTTGGTCAAAATATGGAATTGATTTTACACAGCCAAATTCTATTGGAAGTCTATTGGGATTTGAATCGATATATTTACATCCGAACAAAAGACATGAATCAACGCTCCCTGTTGATACTATGAAAGTACGAATGATACGGGTGGATTGTAACATTATTTCTGGAGCCTATTTAAATGCTCTTAAATCCCATACCATATTCGAATTTGATATAGACGTCGAGCCCGGCTACAAGCTCACCAGGGAACCCGCCAACATCATATATTTGCCTGTTGGGCCTGAAGGACGTCAGTTTATCGATAACATTACGCTGCGAATATTGGATGACAACGGACATTTAGTCAATTTTCGAGGTGAAAAAATTATTGTAAAACTAGAATTGAAACAGTTTTAATATGGGAGGTTTTCAATACAATCAACAAAGATCCCGTCTCCAATATAATGCAATCAATGATAAAAAGGAGCGTAATCGTGCAAAGCGAATCATTCAGCGTGAGCATCTTGATCAGTTCAGACGTAGATTGTCAGCTAAGGATCATGCATTTCTTCAGTCCGTTGGATTAGAAGTCCAAGAAAATTAACAATGGTGCTTATTACGTCTAGTGAAAAACTTGAAGTGTTCGACGAACCTGTTTTTGACCAGTCAATTGTTAGCTTACATGAACATACGTATAAGCCATATGGTTCGCAATATTATAAAAACTCTGATACAGTACGCATTCCTATTAATTTCCAAGACCTAATACTTGACATTGCAGAGAGTTACATATATATTGAAGGCAAGTTTACTCCTAGTGACCTCACCAAGCGGTGTTATTTATCCAATAATGCACTAGCCTTTCTATTCGATGAGATAAGATATGAAATGGGTGGCGAGTCAGTGGCCGTCGTTAGAAAGCCTGGAATCACTACAACAATGAAAACTATGGTATCATATGGGCAGACACATACGAGAGCACTACTAACTGCAGCTTGGGGTCTCACCGAAGAAAAGCAGTGTATTTTAGATACTACCAGTCATGTATTCAGTGGTAGACTACCTCTCAAATATCTCATGGGTTTTGCGGAAGATTATACAAAAGGTGTTTTAAATTCAAAGCAGGAACTAATTTTAATCATAGCCCGCTCGTTTAAAGACTCTTATATTGGTGAAGTTGATGCAGAGCTAGAAATTAGTAAAATTGAGTGGAAGATTAGACATATTGTACCTGAAGATAGACAAAAAATTAAGCTGTTGAAGAAAATTGATTCAGGCGGTAATAATGCCAGAATTAAGATGGTTTACCGTATGTGGGACCTTTATGAACTACCAATTCTGCGTGATACTTCTTCCGATGTATGGGCTGTTAAAACCACCAGCAGTCTTGAGAGACCTCGTTACATCATTATTGGTTTTCAAAACAATGCCAATTCCAATAATAGATCCAAAGATGCCACAAAGTTTATTCATGCAGACATAAATAATATTCGACTATTTCTAAATGCTGAAGTATATCCATATGAGCGTTGGAATTTAAATTTCGATAAAAAGCTGGACTCCGCAGTATATTATGCATACGAGAGCTTTCAACGAGGTTATTATGGTAGAGACATGGGGGAACCTATGATGGATCTTGAAGAATTCAGAAAAAATCCATTGTTTGTCATAGACTGTAGCCACCAATCCGAGGCATTGAAGACATCTACGGTTGACATAAAAATAGAGTTTGAAACACGAAAGACAAAGTTCCCTGAACAAACTCGTGTATATGCACTTATACTTCACGATGCCTACTTGACCTATAATGCATTGGATGGATCAGTTCAAGGTGGATTTTTTGGTGCAAGATAAAATAAAAAGACAATTAGTTAGTAATGTAGTAGAATAGGTAATAAATAGTATGAAAATATTAATGTGACAGAATAGGTAATAAATAATATAAGAAAATGTAAATCATGTGTTTCAATTCAAAAAATAAAAACTAAAATAAACAGCAACACGTTCTCCTCACTTGTGATGTCAAGATGTTAAGTACACAAAAGCCATAAAGAGGGTACGCTGCAGGTACTGAAATAACAATGTAAATGTTCCCTTTCACGAATTCACTGATAAAATCTCGGTGGATAAGACAGGCAGGTAGTAAATGTACATCTCATAAATCAGCATAGGATAAGACAGATGTCCCTAAAGATAAGACAGGTAAAATAATTGTTGATCGGTATAAAGATAATGTAGATAGGTCGCAATTGTTTATCAGCATAAGGATAAGGCAGGTAAATAAAGAATGAATGTTTGTTATCTCATCGTAAAAAAAATACAAAGTGCAATAAGACAATACAACATAATAGAGAATTATTTAACTGTCTGCATACGAACGACTAGACGGATGGATTGACCATAATTGCTTTAATCACCATTATTTTTACTGCAATACCTTTATTTTTACTTAAATTACCTGTAATTGTCCTCTAATTACCACAGTACTTTAATTACCTCCCACCACTCTAATTGCATCCCATCACTCTAATTACCACACCACTCCAATTACCCCCCACCACTACAATTACATCATATCACCCTAATTACCTCCCACCACTACAATTACATCACACCACTTTAATTACTTCTTACTAATCTAATTGCCCCCCACCACCACAATTACATCACGCCACTTTAATTACTTCTCACTACTACAATTACATCACACCACAATTACATCACATCACTCTAATTACCTCCCACCACTACAATTACCTCCCACCACTACAATTACATCACAACATTTTAATTACCTCCCACCACAATAATTATCCATCATGCAATTACTCTAATTACCCATCATTCCACTAATTGCCCCCCACCACTACAATTACATCAGGCCACTCTAGTTACCCCCCACCACTACAATTACATCACACCATTCTAATTACCTCCCACCACAATAATTATCCATCATGCAATTACTCTAATTACCCATCATTCCACTAATTGCCCCCCACCACTACAATTACATCAGGCCACTCTAGTTACCCCCCACCACTACAATTACATCACAACATTCTAATTACCTCCCACCACAATAATTATCCATCATGCAATTACTCTAATTACCCATCATTCCACTAATTGCCCCCCACCACTACAATTACATCAGGCCACTCTAGTTACCCCCCACCACTACAATTACATCACAACATTCTAATTACCTCCCACCACAATAATTACCTCCCACCACACTAATTACCTCCCTCCACCCTAATTGCCCCCCACCACCATAATTACCTCCCACCACACTAATTACCCCCCACCACACTAATTGCCCCCCACCACCCTAATTACCCGCGCCCCGCCCCCCGCACCCCGCCCCCGGCCACGCCCCCTGTGACGTCACAGAAAAGTGGTAGGGGGAGGAGTGAGGTCCGGTATAAGCACACTACTGTGTACACAACTATATTTTAGCAAAATACCGTTATAAGACTTTTTTTTCTCACGACCGTACAATAAAAATGATCTGACAAGCAAGGATATTTTTATTCTCACATTAAGAAGTACTTTTTTTAGTCAAGTTGGGAATGCCCTGGTCGATGGTTACCCATATATTACATTCAGTTGCATTTAATTATCATCATTATTACCCTTAATTACCCTCAGTTATTTTTAATAACGAATAATTATACTTATCTCATCTTTAATTTTCCTTGATTAATTAAGTAAACTACAGGGTGCATCAATAAAACTTCCAGGTGTAATATTGCTGAAAATAATATAGATATTTGAGTCCTGCAAAAGCCAACAACAAACCAACAATCTGTTATACAGGGCCTTATTAGAACATTAGAATATTTTTTTATGGAAGTGGTACTGTGTCAAAAGGAGCACGTTTTAAAAATATTTTGAAATATACAGGGTGATTCGCTACAGCGGAGCATCTTCGAGGTCATTTTTTTAATGGATCATCAATTTATAAATTCAGCGTAAAATTACCTTTTCAACAAGCTCCAGATATTTTGTTTTTGTCATGGCGTTGCCAAGTTATTCGAAAAAATATGATGTTAGTCGGAACAAGGTTTAACAAATTAATTCGCTGTGTGCTTGTACAATTCTTAATTAAGAAGATTTATTTTGCATTTATGTAGACAAGGGATGTATTACAACGACACAACGGTCAAATATTGATTTTTATTATACAGGGTGTATTTTATGCTAGCGCTTATTCAGGGCATTTCAAAGTGAATTTACTCAATTTTTTCATGTTAGCATGTTAATTTTCTAGGATTTTTGTGAATAACACTATACCTAAAATTGATATTTTCAGAGATACTTTTACTTTTTCATTAAAATCCGTTAAATTATAATACTTTTCATTTCTAATTGATCTAGTAGTCATGATTTTGACATAAAGTGAGAATAACTGAAAAAATATTAATTTTTTTTCTGGTTGCGTCTTGGTTAAGTACCTCAGTAGTATTTTTTCAGTTTAATTAAATACAGATATATTACAAAAAGTTCACATAAATAATAGGAACAGAAAATACAGTAATAGGTAATACAAAAAATGGCACTATTTTAAAAATTGAAAGTTTTTTTGAACCTAATTTAACGAAATAAATAATAACTAGTGTAGGGACTGTTCAAAGTGGCTTCCCAGAACGTCTATGCATTTTTGTAGGTGACTTTCGAATGATCTACCGACATTTTTTAAAATATCTAGCAATTTCCTGAAAAACTACCCCTATTCTTTCTTTCATATTTTCCTTTGTAGTTATAGGACCTTTGTACACTTGTTCCTTAACGTAGCCCGGCAAAAAGAAGCCTATTTTTGTCAAATCAGAGCTTCTGGTAGGCCATCTTTGGGGTCCTCCTCTTCCTATCCAACCATTTGGAAAAGCGTGGTTGTTTAAATATTCGTGAATAGCTGCAGTGTGGTGCACAGGTGCTCCATAATAGAGGTACCACATTCTCTCCCTAATATCCCTGGGGACATTCTCTAGCAATTCTTCTAAGCTATCTTGAACAAATTCCAAATAAATTTGGCCATTCACACGTTCATCAAAAAAATGTGGTCCTATCACATAATCCCCAACAATTCCTCCCCAACCATCCAACGACCATCTTGTTTGGCTATTTGTTCGTGAGATGTAATGATTGGTTGCATGGTAATAATGACAATTATTAAGAATTAACCTCCATTTTTATGAAACGGTCCTCCATCGACAAACAAAATAAAGTCTAAATTTCTTTGTTATCCTATTTTTGCCTATTGACAAAATTGTATTCGGCTTTAATAATCCATATCAATCAGTTCCTGCATTAGTTGAACAAGGTAGGGATGAAATTTGTTTTTTTGTAGGATTCGATGGACTGAAGATCGGCTTATATCGTTTTCTCTTGCCAATTCTCTTATACTGCGATGAGTATCTTCAATCATGATCAAAAGTATGATAGTTTCATATTCTTCATTTACTACAATTTTTGTTTGTTCCTTTTTCTCATATTCCACTTTCCTCGTATTGTCAAATCGTTCCGTCAACCTTTCAAATGATTTTAGAGGACTGTCTTCCTTCCGGATACCGCTCCTTATAAATTTGAGTTGATAGCAAACAATTTTTATGACTGGCACCAACATAAACCATATCGACCATTTCTTCTCTCGAAAAATTCGTTATTGGAAAGTATGAATTTTAAGCTAATTCATAATTTAAAATAAGTGTATATACTTTATCACAATAGTTAATAATTAAATGTCAATTAGATAGCTTCCAATTATTCTCAATTTATGTTAAAATCATCGGCTACTAGATCAGTTCGAAATGGAAAGTATTTTAAATTGACGGTGTTTAAAGAAAAAGTAAAAATATCCCTGGAAATATCGATTTTAGGTATAGTTCGTGAGCTAGAACGCGAAGAGTGGGAAGTGCTTAGCCGTGTGCAAGATGACTTTAGGTCAAATGTGGAATCCAATACATAGTACGAATTATTTACTTAAAATATTATAATTATTAAGAAACCTATCATTAACCTATTTAACATCGGCCTTTTTCCGCTACTGAGGCCTAACACCGACGGCTTTACATCCCATCCGAAGGATGGTATATCCCCTATACAACCCTCGCCTAAGGTAATATAGCTTCCGCGCATACACTGATATACAAGCCGCTGGAAGATGTGTGAGACGAGGATGCGGTCTTCGTTGGTACAGTCACCCATCCAACTACTAACCGCGCCTTACGTTGCTTTACATCGCATATCGAAGTATGTACATAGTAAAGACGCACCCACGCTCGCCCTAAATTATGTATTTATTCTTTGAAATGTGTAAATGGGCCAGTAGACAATAACGAAAATGCCAAAAGTAATAATATAGCATTATGTTAGGACTTCCATATGTTATAAATATAATTTCAAGGTAATTTTAATGACCATTATTGGTTTTATTATAAAACGAATATGCTTAAGATTAGAGTGGATTTAAAATAAGGCAGTTTGCCAGTTATCTCGCGACGTAATAGAGTGACATGCGCGCACGTTCAATATAACGCCGACAGCGCCAAGCATACGTTTTGCATAACTTTGTTGGCTTCGCTTTTCCACTAGCGCTCGTCTCTCTGCTGATTACGCTATTACGTCATAGCCAATAAATAGCCCGAACATTTGCGACAATATCTAACCGTTTAAACATAGTTTAAACTTCATTTCTTTTACTATAAGATATTATTTAAAAAATAAAATAAAAAACACAGGTGTAGATGTTAATTAAAATAATTTAAAAAATTGTCTACATGCCTATTCTTGAATAAGCCTATATTACTATTTATATTATGTCTCGAAATAGGGGCTCCTAATACGACTGTCTCTATTTATAATAAGTTGGGACAGATGTTCCATTGTTAATACTTGAGGAAACTGTTTTTCAAGGGGTCACTCTCACTCATATTGTGAGCATTTGGTTTATAGGCGGATCCAAACTTGGTTAGGGAATGGCTTAGAACCCCAGGAATGGGGATGGGTATTGCAAAATGAAATCCTGGAACCGACAACAAAATTATTATCACCAGCAGCAGCAGAACTGCTCAATACGATATTCTGCAATTGCAAGAAATTGCACTACCCGTAAATTTAAATTAATATTGTATTTCTACAAGTTATTCCTTATTCGAGAAAACTACGAATGGTTATCGTTGATATTATACTTTTCTTATTTTCTCTCTTGGGTTGATTTTATGAAAATATAGTTGTTCCTCTTTTGTGCTATTAGATCGAACGCATTCACACTCAATAACTTATTTGTTATATTTTTTAAATCAGTTGTTACCGATTGATTTCACTATAAAACAAATTATTCCGGTGTTTAGTGCAACTACAAATAAATATGGTCTTAATAGTGGACAAAATTGTTATTGTTAGGGCCGAGGAAGTAGGCTCTTAACCCTTCGATTGTACTATAAAACTATCCCGTCGGGTATAATTGGAGGGATACTACCAGTATTTCTTCTATTATTGTCTGAGTTAGTCGTCGGAAGTATTTTAGTGGACAAGGAATGTCCTTAAATGAACAATTGGTCACCCGCCTTCTTGACAAATTACTTCGCCCTCCCGAAACATTTATACACAACATACATTTTATACAAAGCAAATAATATTTGAACACACAACTTATTTCTCAACAATATTAAATCGGCTAAACACTAATGTAGTAAATAATCAATCGTGCCGAAAAATTTTTATTTAATAACAAAATGATTAGAAAAAAAATTGCTGAGAGACTTTACATAAAATAATTTATATAAAATTACAACAGACTAGAAATTTTAAATTAAAATTTCTGTAGTCGATTAAAAATATAAATATACAAATTTGAATCGCATATTCTCATCGCTCGTTACAATTGGGTCAAAGCCAACTTCCAGGTGATGCATCACTTGATGCTACCGACATCGCACTTTGCCAAGGTTACTACATTCTGTAACTCACTTCTAGAGGGTATAATGCAAATGCGATTCAAATGATTAAATAAGCTACTCCATTAATTGGTTAAATAAACCATCCATAGATCATTAAATAAATTAAATAAATATTTGTTAACAAAATAAATAGCTCGTCAAATAATTAGTGATCTAAATGATTTGATGATTATTAATTATCTGTGAAATTAAATTATCTCCGAAAATGTGGCCGTTTTTAAAATAGAGTAAGTACTTATTACTCGTATATATCAGAAAGTAAACAGCATGCTACCGGTGCTAAAGTAAACTCTCGTGTTCACTATTATTGTAAAGTTTTTGTACATTTGATACTTCGAGTTCATTGTACAATTGCTATAAATGTGACAGACTGTTGATGACAAATGTAAAATTCCCTTTACCAATTTTACATTTATAGGACTATCAAGAGTTTTTTATGTAGCTAGCGAATAATGAAAATAAAATGACTAGATTGTAGATTGTCTTATGGGGTCGTTTGGCTTCGAACAGTCTTACTTCACTTCAACCAAAAAGATCTTTTGTGATTTACCCTACATCTAGTTGTTGCCCAGGATTCCAATACTTTTTACAAAGCTTGTGATTTTCTTGGGGGCTAATTTCCCTATATCATCAGACGCTAATTCCGCCTGTTCTAGGAATTTTAGCCTAGTGCGGACTAACATCTTGCATTCACAAAGTATATGTTCCGCAGTTTCAGTTGCAGTATCGCAATATCTGCATTTGTTGTCTACCGCCTTGCCCATATTCTTGAGATGATATCTCAAGGGGCAGTGGCCAGTTTGAAGGCCTGTGATTAGCCTTAATTCGGACTTTTCAAGTTCGAGAAGCCTCGTGGCGCATTCTTTGTCGAATAAGTTATAAACTTTTTCGCTTGCATTTGGCCTGGAGTAGGACTTTTTCTGGTCCTTTTCCCATTTTTGGATCTCCTCCGCTATGTGTCCCTTGGCCTGGCCACAAAACGGTTCGGCTCCAATGAATGGTGCTTTAGCTCCTTTTTTGCAAGGCTGTCAGCAAGTTCGTTTGCTTGTACTCCCTCATGCCCTGGCACCCACATCAAGGTAACCTTGTTGTTGTCGGCCAATTGCTTCAGGGATTGTCTACATTCCCAGGCAATTTTAGACTCAAATGTATAGGATCTTAGAGCTGTCTGGCTGTCTGATAGTATATAGGATCTTTGCTCTTCGGATGCCTTTATTTAGGCATTCCTGGCACACAGGTCTATAGCGTAAATTTCTGCCCAGAAGATGGTTGGGGTGTTACCGAATGCTTTGGATAGCCTACATTTAGGCCCTGCTATGCCCACTCCTACCCCTTGAACCATCTTAGACCAATCTGTATACCAGATGAGTGACCCTTGTTTTAATCGCAGTGCCTCTATCTTAACCGTCTGACGACTTTCAATTAGCACGTCAAACGAGCAGTCAAAGTCTTGTTTGATTAGCATTGAGTCAGTGGGTTTGCTCATGGACTTCAAATAGACTAACTCCAGAATCCAGACCAACCAGATTGCCTAGTTTAAATTTATGTACCTGGTGCAGTCGTAAGGCACTGAGTACTGCCTCCTTCCTTACATGCAACTGCAAGGGAAGTAGGTTAAGCATAACCTTCATAGCTGCTGTAGGATACGAGTGCATTGCTCCTGTAGTCAGGCAATGCGTTGCAGTTTCTGCAACTTTCCCAGTGCCACTTTTTATTTTGTTTTTGGCCACCATACGCATGATGCGTAGGTCACCATAGGTCTGATGGCCGTAAGATAAGACCAATGTGTTATTATCGGTCTTATCTTACCAAGCAGCCTACGGCACGTCCATATTGCCGCTGTTGCTCTAGTAAGAGTCCTTTCCAGATGTGAGTTCCAGGTAAGTTTTTGATACAGGATTACTCCTAGATACTTGACTTCACTGGAAAAATTTAGTTTCGCTCCATTCAGTATAGGAGTTCTAAGACTGAGTTTCTTCTTTTAGTGAACGGGACAATAATTGTTTTGCTCGGATTGACATTGAGCCCCATTTAGATATTATGTTTAATGCAATTTGCATGAGGTTAGAGATCATGACCTCATTTTTGCTCCTCACAGTGACGACCAGGTCATCTGCATAGCCCTGGGCGTTGAAGCCTGAATTACTCATTTTTTGTAGGAGATCGTCGACCACCATTGACCACAGCAAGGGCGATAATACTTCACTTTGTGGACAACCTCTGACTGCAGTCACCGTAGTCGACTGATCCCCACATTTGTGGTAATAATACTGCTTCTGAGCATGAATTGTATCCATTTAATTTTAGGTGACTCTATTCCCCTATTTCCGAGGTGTTATCAAAAATGCCCTCCATATCTATGAAAGCGCACATAGTCACTTCTTTAGCTGTAAATGTCTAACTATTGATTTATTGTTGATTTGCCAGGTTGATAGGCAAATTGTTTAGCATAAAGCGGTGTTCCTGTAAGGATTTCGCTTCTAATATATTGATCTAAAAGTTTCTCCATTGTTTTTAGGAGAAATGAGGTTAAGCTAATGGAGCGATACGACTTAGGTTCGTCTGGTGGACCTCTGCCTATTTTCGGAATAAATGCCACCTTAGCTTCCCTCCAAGCTTGAGGAATATATCCAAGTATGTAGCTTGCTATAAATATAGTTCTCAGGTATGGGATAAGCTCCTCAATTTCGTGTTGAAGTAGGGCAGGGAAGATGCCATCTCTGCCCGGTGATTTAAAGGGCTTAAAGGTAGATACCGCCCATTTAATTTTATTGGGGGGTGAATATTTTTCTAGCCAGGCGTCTTCCTTCTCTGGTAGGACGATGAGTATCCTCATCCAGATAGTCCTGTGGAAATTCACCCTGAATTATGCGAAAGTCTGGGAAATGAGTACTTAAAAGCACTCTTATGTTTTCCTGCTGACTCTCTGTGTATTCGCCATCGGGCTTTTTGAGTAGCCCTATTCTATTCGAGTGGTCTTTTGCAAGGACTTCTTGTAGGTGGACTGTTGAGGCTAGTTCATCTATCTCTTCGTAGAACCGTCTCCATGATCTTCTTTTAGACTTTTTTGTAGTCCTCCCAGTTTCCAGAGTTTTTGGCTCTGTTAAAAGCTTTCCTAGTTTCAGCCCTGAGACGGCTGAGATCTCTATTCCACCAAGGCACATCTCTTTGGACTGCCCTTTGTTTAATGGGACAGCTTTTTTCATAACATGATGTCATGATGTTTTGTAGTTGATATGAGGCTATATCTAGTTCCTCTATTGTGTAGATGGAATGCGTTACAGCTTCGACCTCCGTCCTCAAGTGTTCTTTATAAACATCCAGTCCGTCAGTCCAGATATTCTACATTCCCCAAGGCTTGTTACAGCTGCCTCCAAGTCAAATCGTATGTGTCTATGATCCGACATGGAAGGTTCACCTGAAACATGCCAATTTTTTATTAAGTCGATTATGAGTAGATTAGCAAGGGTTACGTCAAGAACCTCTTTTCTAATCGCTTCATAAAGGTGGGTTCATCATAATGTCGATGTTATTTGCCAACAAATATTCAAACAGGCACTCACCTCTAGTGTTTGTATCAGTACTTCCCCACATATGATGGTGAGCATTAGCGTCGCCACCTATTATATAGGTTTTTTCTCCTCTTGCGCCAGCCAATGAGGTTTCTTACCTCTTCTAGGGTAGATTGCCTTCTTCACCGGGGAAATAGGCGGAGGCACACATGACCTGCCTTTTCCCCTTTCTGTAGGCACTAAGTCCCTAGTTATGAACTCTGAAAGGAGAACAAAGTTAGTATCCTTGTCGAACAACATAGCTGTTCTAGTATAGTCATGCAAGATAGAATAAATTAACTTGCATGATTGTGTAGGGAGTCCTTTGATAAGTCCTCCAAGTGACCAGGGCTCTTGGATTAGCCCTATATTTAATTTCTTCCTAATAAATTCCCTACTGAGCACACTCGAGGCTGCTTATTTGTGGCCCCTTTTAGCTGTATTTTTGCCCATGCTATTGGTAATTAAATTGGGTTTCATGACAGTCCCCCGAGTAGCGGAAGAAAATCAGTTGACCTGAGGTAGTGCCCCGCATACCGCAGGCAGACATTTCTTTAAACCAGGGTGCGTCAGGTGCCCTGGAGCATAATAGCGACTAAATTCCCCATAGCAGTCATAGGCTTATGCTGTTCCACCTTTGCCTTGGTGGGAGTTTTATCGTGGCTCCCATCGACTTGGTCGGCTGGTTAAAGCCGACCCCCACGTGGAGCAAGCAATCGTCAACAACCACCCACATGCTCCACACGGTTTATACCAGGCAGGTTTCCACGACAGAGCTCCAGCCCCTCGCGCGCCTGAAAAATCCGACCTTAATCAGACAATTCCGGCACTCAGGCGACTGAGTTCCCGTTTCCACGCTGTTGATCCTAGTATAGCTCCAGGACGTTGGGTAACGAAAATAATAATGAAAACGAAATGTTTTCATACGGAACTCCTATTTTTTTATATTTCAACTTTTTAGTTATAAATATATTAATATTACTTTTTGCCTTTTGGAGTATAAAATGAAAAACAAATATATAACTACATTTTAAGTCTGCCTTATCGTTCATTAACTTCTATTGGTCCCGTCTCTTACAAAATTTCAAATTGTTTTAACCATTTTTACCATATCTCTTTCAAATCTTCAGGCTCAGTAGAAAAATTATTTGTTAACAATAAGGATAAAATTAACCCGCTTGATAGATGTGGTGTTTACAAACTCTCCTGGAATACGTGTAACGCTACATATGTTGGTTGCACTTTCTGGAACTTCAAAACGCGGTTAAAAGAACATCTACGCTCTATCACCTCATCTACAGGCTTTTCACACTTTGCTAAACATCTGGTAGACAATAACCATTCCTTTGACAATAGTCTCAAAATATTACACCTCATGGGCAAAGATGCTTTGCTTAATAACCTCGAAAGTCTTGAAATATTAAAAGATTTTAAAAATCCACACACTTTATCTCTTAATTCACAAATAAATTCTCAGTCTTCTCATACCTTTGCTGTAGTCATTTAGTACGAGCTCCTCTCTCTCAATAAATTATATCTAATGTTATTTAGACAGGACATTTATTGTTTATATGTTTTTTGACAGAGTCGATATTCTTAGTAATTTTTCAATCTATTTTTATTAAGTTGGCTTACACTACTTGCCTTCGGTCATATACCGCCACCTACTTTTCCCTAGGTATACTCCATATAGATCGATTATTTTTTACTTTGTCATCTGTACAACAGTACTCTAGTATTTCAAGAGTAAACCGGTAGAGGGCACCATCCTTCTGTTTTTATCTTTAACATTTTATATTTTCTAGATCATTTCTTGTAATTTTATTCTATTTATTGGTCGCAAGATGGTCGGTTGTGCAAATTAATTTTAACGTTACAAAATTTTTATAATAATTTTTATTTATTAGACTATTATACAAAATTTTTCCTTTTGTTACAAATTACATGACTATGTTGAAAAACATTGAATACCTTAACAATCCTTGTTTATTTAAAAAAATGTAAGTATTCCATTTTATCATATGTTTAAACTATACCTAGTCAGATTTTTCGTACGCTACCAATAATTTTCGATACCTATTAATTTGATTTATATACAGTTTTCAAAATTCCAATACCAGTTACTCTTTACTTTTTATTTAGATATTAGTTTCTGTTATAACTTTCTCCTTTTTTAGATATATTAATTTTTATACATAAGATTTTAGTACCGTTACCTTAGATTTTCTATTAAGTTTCTATTAACTTATTTTAACTATATATTGACAACATGCAGTCACTAATTCCCTTTTTTAAATTGTTTCCTTGTAGTCTTGTGTCTGAAGATGTGAAGTAAGTTTTTGTTCACGAAACCGGTAACACAATAAAAAGAATTTTGTGAGATATGATTCTTTTTTCCCACCAAAAATGAAAAAAAAAAATACATTTTAAGTGTTTATAAACAGAGTTGTACCGTTAACCTATAATTGTGCTAGCTTACTTTATATATAAAAATCATAAAGATATAATATGTCGATTCTCTCAATTCTCATTTACATGAAGTAAAATTCACTTTGAAATACCACCACCGCGAAGGGAAAACTCTATCTCTCTATAACTTTTCTTTCTTATCTATTATCGTATAGGGGTATTCTTTTCATCTCAAATGACGGTTTAGGTTTTGAGTTTTGACACTATAAGTTTCCTTAGAGTGTTATATTCAACGTTTATTTATTTAATAATGAATAAAGGGCAAAAAATAATTACTAACTTCTGCATAAAATAGTCTTTAGTGAAAACTTTTTAGTATCCATCAGTTGCAAAGCTGGTTATAATGTTATAAAATATTAAAATAAAAGCCCTCGTTTACTCTCGGCTCCCAACAAATCTCGTAAACTAAAAAGCCTCTTTATTACGAAGGTAAGACTATAAAATTTAAACAGTACAGGGATTACATTTTACCTCTAGTTCAATTAATATTAATTATATGAAATGTTTATTAAGGTTGAATAGGATATAGTTTAGAGGCAAGTTTCGTAAATAACAAACACAAGAGTATCTAGTTTTTAGTAGTTTACCTATACATGGTGTTTCATAATTGAGTGCTGATCCTAAAGGGCGATAATCCTTGGGTGATTTTAAGAAAAATTCTTTTTATGAACATAGGCCCGCAACCGCTTTATTTTTCAGTTTTTCCCCAATATCTCTAAAACCCCTTTCAATATTAGTACATGTAAAGTACACGTAAGAATTCATTTTTTCCAGGATAAATGTTTTTTAATTTTCATCAGTGGCGCCCCTGTTAACAAGGCCTGCAATTTTTTTTATAAAAAAAAAGATACGCCACTGTTTTTTTAAATAAATATTATTTTTATATATACGGTCTATCTTGTTATAAAAATTCCCTTGACTTTTTTTCGTCCGGCGGACGGTTTTCGATTTAAAAAATAAAATGCATTCATTTGCTTGTCTCTATGCGATTTTTTCTCTTAGTCTTAATTACATAATTGTGCTAACCAACGCATCTAGGCAAGATTTTTATAATTTTTTAGTAACTATTATTTAGTTTTAGTAATAAGTATGCATAAAAAACATTTTTTTAATTTCAAAACTATTTTGATAGTAATATGCAATTATTACACTTAACGCGCCAGGCTTGTAACTTGTAATTTAGCGCTCGGCGGGGCACATAGCCCGGAGAGTAGCTGTTGGTTGCAGTCTGGTTACGTTCCTTATAGTAAAATAAGGATTTGATAGAGGAGTTTGCGACTAAAAATATATTATGTTTTAATAATCCGCCCTCTAAAAGCACATTTGAACTATGCTAAGCCCAGTCAGGCTATTTATTTTTCGACTGCAACAGACACTGAACCGCTAGATGGCGCCTGCTGACTATTTTACATGTCGCTATCCCAAACATACCGAAATGTACTAAATGGTCAAGTGATCCTCGTGTCGGTCGTCACATGCCTACCTTGCAGTGACGAGAGCCAACAGCTCGAAACTGCAGTCTGCAAGTGGTGTGTGACGACTGGCATGTGAGCTCCTTTAAGTGGGATCAGTTTTTCGGTTGGTGTTTGTTGCAATCGAAGCATTAGCGTTTTGATGGTAATATGCAATTTTTACACTTAACGCGCCAGGCTTGTAACTTGTAATTCAGCTCTTGGCGGGGCACATAGCCCGGAGAGTAGCTGTTGGTTGCAGTCTGGTTACGTTCCTTATAGTAAAATAAGGATTTGATAGAGGAGTTTGCGACTAAAAATATATTACGTTTTAATATTCCGCCCTCTAAAAGCACATTTGAACAAAGTTCTTGAGATGTTCCCAAAGTAAGTAATTAACACATTGTATATTTTTCGACGATGTGATGTAAAAATGAAAAACGAAAATTTTTTGTAAGTACTTCCCTAGGGCACTTGGTTTTGTAATTTCGTCTAGGCTCGCCCTGTATATTCGAAAATAATTTCTAGTTATAGACTTTTTTATCTAGTTTACTTGCAATTTTTAAAAAAATGTCTAGCTATCGTAGAACTCGAGATATCCAGGTCCGACGCACTATTGCCCCACCCTGTATATTAATCGTTAATGTTATATAATACACCTAGATTGCATAAACAATCTGTGTGTGTACCAGCAACAACTTAATTATGTTGTAATTATTATTTAAAATTTCCCTATACAATGATCACAAGCTAAACATACGATCAGTAGATGGCGCTATTATATTATTTCTATATTCAATATTTTAACCACCTACCAAAATTTCGTGAATTTCTGTTTGCTAGTTATTAAGTATTCAGTTATTTTATCACAAGATAGTCCTGTTATTATATTCCTTAAAATGGACACGTAAAATATTATAAAATTTTGTAGTATAAACCTTATAAAACTTTGTGTTGTTGTGTATTTGAGGTATTGTAACATTTAAATTATATTTTTGGTCGTATTGTATCACTAAATTTTTATATTTATGTGTAAATTTTAGAACAAACTTGGTATATAGGAGTTGCAAATTAAATACATTAAATTATTTGAATAGTAGTTCAATGAAGTAGAATTTATTTCTTCCTAAGATAATTTTTAATTATGTTTTTGCGATATATTTAAAGACTAAATTTGACGAATATGCTGATAATTGATTCTGTTCCTTGAGGAACGCCATATTTTACTATTTTTTAAATTACTTATACTTTTATTAGCTTTTACACATTGCTCCCTATTTTGAAGATCACTTCTGAACAAGTCATTAACTATACCACTTATACCATGTTCGTTATATAAAATATCATGCGATACCTTGTCGAAGGCCGCGGCTAAATCAAGAAATATTGCGATTAGTTTCTTATGATTACAGTACACATTATATATAGTTTTGGCAGCCTCATACATACCATTATCAGTATTCATGCCTACCTTAAAGCCATATTGATAGGGAGAAAGGATTTTATTATAATTTAAATGTTCTACTACTCTATTTTTTATACATTTTTCTAAAACTTTGGCAATATTGCTGATTACCGTGGTAATAAATATTAAGTTATTGTAGTTTTTTTAATATGTATTAATGACAGTCAAATGTCCAAACTAGTCAATCAAATTAAATAGATTACTATACTTTTGCATTTTTTATTCAGGGGTTGATTCTATAAATGATGGGGAAAAATTTTGGAGTATTCAAGTGATAATATAATTTTTAATAAAGCGATTATAAATCATTACACACATTTAACTAGAGCTTTTACGTGTATTCGGTATATTAGTTGGATCAAATTAACAGAGATTTCTGAATATATCAATAGAGGTATTTTCTGAAACTGATAAATATGTTTACGTAGTGAATATCATTGATATATCAACTGGAATCATTCCACTGCTGGTCATTTATTTTGAAATTATAATAAATGAAGTAGACACAATCCATGAAAATCAATAATATACTTAGGCAATTCACAGAATCGGATGAAACAATAGGCCTTTGTATCTGGAGGCCTTTTCAAACTAGAATGTTTATTATTAAATACATTTTATATTCTGATTTATTGTATTAAATTAATTCTCGTTTATAAAAGGCCTCATTATTTGCCACATGATATATCCTGTAGTATCTTCGCATTTTCTGAATATCAAAATGAACGGTTTTGGAAAAGAATAACCGCCTTGTTAATAAATAAAATTCCAAAGATGTAAGAACGAATATGAAAGAAATTTTCTTGTCTGAAACAAATTAGTTTTTGAATGGGAATGAAGTATCCACACCACAGTATGTTTATTTTCTTTCAATTTGCAGAAAAGGTTATTCCAGAATTTATTATCTTTTGTACTCCTGAAGAAGTTGTCCATTTACTTATTTGCAGCACACATTATTTGACGTATTAGGTGATATGATGATGAACCCAATATTGATAATGAAGAGCATATTCATAAAAAAGACTAGAAACAACATATTCTACAATGAGACTGCTGATCTTAGTTCTAGCCTAAAGTAAGTAATCTTATGTATATATTTTATACAGTGAGATACATAAATAACGGATAAATTCATTATCTACGTAATTAACAATTTAGGAGTAATATACCAAAACACTTTTATGATTATTAAATGGAGCAAGGGTGCGTGTGGTAGCTCATTTGAAAGGGTTTTTAATTTTCAATCCAGCAATATAAGATTTTTAAATTTCTCTAATTTTTTATTGAAAAATATTACACTTTTAATGTTACTAAGTAAACAAAAGAACACGAAACAGTTTAAATCAAATGTTCAAACTGGGCGCCCGTAGTTTCTTGAAAATAATGGAGGCGTTGCTGAAATTCTTCTAAAACGACGTTATTTGGTCCGTTGAACTAGACCTACGATATTAAGTAACATCATAAAAAATAGTCAAGCGGGGTCAAATCGGGAGAACGGGGAGGCCACTCAATTTCGCCGGGTCTGCTGATCCACCTATTGGGAAAAACTTCATTGAGATGGCCTCTTATTTCCAATGCAAAATGTGGTGTAGCTCCGTCCTGTTGATCAATTTTATTAGGGTTGCATCATCTGGGAAAAGTATTCATAACTCTGGAACTAAGAAATTTTGCAAGAAATCCAAGTAACATGCTCCATTTAATGCGCTAGCAAAGAAATATGGTCCGATAATTTGAGAATTTCAGAATTGACAGATAGTTGGCACATAAAATAGTTTATTCTTTCCTTTTATTTGGATTTTCTACCACATGTATTATCCTCTTCAAAAACAAATCACCGAGTCTACAAAATAATAGAATTATTGGAGGAAAGGTCAGAGGTTATTTTTTTTACAATTAGTATAAATCGGAATAAGCACAGAAATAATGTATTTTGTTGACGTTTAGGAAAATAGCCTCTTTCCGTTTTCAAAGATTTTTCGAAGAACTCTTATCTGTTGTGTATGTTAAATACATAGCTTTAACAAGAGTGCTTCGAAAAAAGCTTTGAAAACTAGTTCTTACAATTACACAGTACACACTAATTACAAGTTTATTTTACTATAGTCTTACTACTGTAATTCACAACTAGTACTGTAATTCACAACTAGTACTATTCTCCATCTTATTTTGTCACTTGCTTATCTCATACATAACTGAACACCATTTCATGTATATACTACAAGTAATGACGAACTCATTTATCCCGGAAGGCTCTAGAAGAGCCTTGTGTGGGAGGGGGCTACATATTTAGAGACAAGGGACACACACCCAATATCCGTGTATAGTGGAAAAATCCCTCTCATAGTATTTTCCACTGCCACGACCGGGCATCGAAGCCGGAACTTTTGGGTGTGAGGCAAGTGCATTCGACAAATAATATTTCAGTCGTAAACTCCTCTCTATAAAATCCTTATTTTACTATAAGGAACGTAACCAGACTACAACAGCAGCTACTCTCCGGGCTATGTGCCCCGCCGAGCGCTGAATTACAAGTTACAAGCCTGGCGCGTTAAGTGTAATAATCTCATATTATCAACAAAACATTAATGTTTCGATTGCAACAATCACCAGCCGAAAAACTGATCCTACTTAAAGGAGCTCTCGTGCCAGTCGTCCCACACCACTTGCAGATGGCAGTTTCGAGCTGTTGGCTATCATCAGTGCAAGGTAGGCATGTTACTAACGACACGAGGATCCCTTGACTATTTGGTACATCGCGGTATGTTTAGGATAGCGACATGCAAAACAATCAGCAAGCGCCATCTAGCGGTCCAGTTTCCGTTGCAATCGAAAAATAAATAGCCTGATTGGGCTTAGCATAATTCAAATGTGCTTCTCGAGGGCAGGATATTAAAACATAATATTTACCTGGAGAACTTGTCTTGGAGTAAACATCGTATGTATATCCTTTACTTTAGTGTCCAAATTCATTTCTTCTGATTGGGCTTCTTCCACAGAGATTGCTCGTGCTCTGTGCGATGAGGAACGATATAGGAGGCCTCTACCTCAAGTACATAGATCAATGTTTCGCTACTACTCTTATGCCGAGATAGCCTAAGGATCTGCCTGATCTCCTCCTCTTTTAAGGCATTAATAAACGCGTCAACTGCCAATTGCTCTTGGAACTGCCTTGGTGCATTCGGGTATGCCAAACGTGCCAATCTCGCTACTGCAGCCTCAAATTCTCATAAGCTCTCCCCAGCTTTTTGTATAAGTGAATTCAGCTGAGTCCGACATAGTTGAGCAAAGTTGGTCTCCATATCTTATATCTAATGCCTCTAAAACTTTAAAATCCTTTTGCTGCGCCATACTGGAATTGTCTGCAACAATTCAAAAGCTTGCTCTCTCAATGCTAGAACTAGTGCCATAGCCTTGTCTTCATCACTCCATTTGTTTGCGCATGCAGTCGAGGGCCTGATGACACTACTAACTGGCCTCCTTCTTCCCTCAACTGTCGATTAAGCTGTTCAATTTCTCCTTCAGCCACATGAAATTTTCACCACCAACTTTTTAATGTCACTAACTTCTCCTTTGACTTCACTTACTTCAGCCTTTATGTTGTCCAGATCCTCTTTAATTTCAGATTTGAGGTCTACAGTGGGTTAAAGGATAGCATTTTGTTGCACCTGTAAATATTTCTTAATTCTTCCTGGCGTGCCATTTCTTGATGTTTTTTCCCATCACGTCTTATTTCCAGGTCTCCTATCATTTTTGTCAACTCTTCCTGACGTCTTCTTTCTTCTTCTTTACGTTTTTCTTGTTCTTCTTTTTGTTTTTGACGTTTCTTTTCCCGTACTTCTTGATGTCGCCTTTCTTGTTGTTTTTCTCGAGTTGCTTTTCTTCTTGACGTTTTCTTTCTTTTTCTTCTGCACATCTCTCTTATTCTTATTTTTCTTCCTTGCGTCTCTTTCCCGATCTAATATTATTTTTCTTAGTTCATCTTTCTCTTCAAGTTTCCTTTCTTGTTCGTCTTTGTTTTCATCACGCCTCTTTTCTTGTTTTTCATATTGGTGTTTCTTTTCCTTGTCTAACATCATCTTCCTTAGTTATTCAAGTAAGTCCTGTGTTTATTTTTCGGCAGCCATGTCTCTTATTTCCATTCAAAAGGTTCTTGAAACAGCATTAACGAGTCTTATTTAAAGTCTATATCAGGTATAAGTCAAATGTTTCTACAAAATCCAGAATAGAGAGTTTTCTCGAAATATCGCAGATAGGTCTTATTTAACATCTATGTCACTTTCCAGTTGACAGAATTTAGCTAACTGCACAAGGATATGTATGGGCAGCACGTTAATAACATCTCGATATTAATTTGATCTCGAATAATTGCAGCTTTTGATTTAATTTCTATTAGACATTTATAACAACAATTTTAGCATTCCTTTGTATATTGCTGGTTCCTCCACTTTTGGTGAGTTCCTGGTTTTCATTTCACATTTTATTTAAATTCTCCCCCAATACATTTAGTTTCATATCAATTTGCTCGATGTTTTCACATTACACATATAATTTTTAAAAACTACTTGACATATTCGCAATTCTAGTGAAACCCATATTCTCATCAAATTAAGCTACGCTAAGTGCAGATGTAGCAATCTCAGATTTCATGTCGTTATAACGAATATTGAATTGTAAAATCTACAAAGCAACGCCACCGTGTGCTAAGTGCGTGGTCTGCATGGCCGCTGCAATTCATCATTTCTGTGGCGTCTCCAGCTATCTGTGGTTGAGTGTGGTGCGGGATATCCCTGCAGCTGGACATGGGTCACAGATAGTGTCTGGGGTCCTTTCATGTTCACGGTCTGAAAGTCTCGGTCAGTGAGTAAACTTACCGCTTCTCAGTTGCATAAATATAAATCTCTAATCGCCTTGGTGCCTCGAAACTTTTTAATTATAAGTAAGATTAATTAATTTCTATATTTGCTTGAACCTTCATTAGACAAATAAGCTCTTGTAATAACAGTATTGTACATAGGGAGGAAAATAAATGATAATTATAAATTAAATAAAATTATCACTAAATAAGCAATTTTATAGCAGAAGGAAATTTTATAAAAATATAAATAATACTCCAACCTATCTGCAAGTGTCTTATATAAATAAGGACTCAACAAATTAAACCAAAACAGCTATTCCCCCTTACGAGCGCTGAATTAAATGGTAAAATTTGCGTATTTTGTCTAAACACAGTTAGCACTAAAATACAGTGACTTGGATTACTTGAATGCTACGAGGAGACACTTAACTATATCTATGAGATGCGAACTCCGGGTATTGAAGGTATCACTTGCACTGCACTGACGAGACCTAAAACTAGCTCGAAACCGGTCTACAGTTAGTGACATCCTGATAAGAAGGAGGCCTCGCATCTTCCTCGTAGCATTCGAGCATTCCAAGTCATTGTATTTTAGTGCTAACTGTGTGACAAAATACGCAAATTGTACTATATAATTCCTATATAATTCAACCCCCGTAAGGGGGAATAGCTGTTTTGGTTTAATTTGTTGAGTCCTTATTTATATAAGGCACTTGCAGATAGGTTGGAATATTATAAATAAATAAATAAATAAAAACATAGAATTGTTACAGAGAACATGAGAATATTCAAATACAGAGTAAGCCTAAAATTATGGAATAGTATACACTAAAAAAAAATATATGAGAAAAACATTAAAATATACAAGTGAGAAAAACATTGTGAAAACACAATTAAAAATAGAATTCCACATAATATGATGAACTGGACCCTAACATTGTACATTCTATGCATTGGAGATAACAAAAATCTAAATAGGTGGCTTTTAAAATCCAGTAAGCCGTGCATGAGGCAGTAAAGGTATATTAATAAAAAAAATAAAAATAAGGTAAAAAACACATTATCAGGGTAGGTGTACATATATTATGAGTTGTTCTTAGATATAAGTCAATTATACTATTTAAATTGTCGTGATTAATATCACAAAGACCGGAAATTGAATTGAATACCTTACACATATTAAACATTAGTGATTTACACAAAAGGTTGGTACGACTAAAGGGGGTATAGAAATAATCATTATCACGAAAATGCAATCCAGGAACCAAAAAGCAAAGCTTATTAACAAGGGATGAACAATCGATATTGTTGTTAACTAGATTGTACAAAAATGAAAGAGCAGCGCAGTTCCTTCTATCACTTAGTGAAATCATATTAAACATATCTAATAGGAGGTTACTATCAGTGCCTAGCTGTGGAAAAAAACCATTAGTTTTAAAAAACATGAACTTTACAAATTTTCTCTGGACAGATTTAGTTAATAAAATCAAATTTTGGTATATAGGAGACCATATGAGAGCGGCATATTCCAGCTTGGATCTAATGTATGTGAAATATAATATTTTCAAACTTTCAACACTAGAGAAAGAGCTCCAGTTTCTGACAAAGAACCCCAGCAACTTAGAAGCTGACTTTGTCATCTGATTAATATGGCTTGAAAAACTAAGTTTGCAGTCGAAAATCACACCGCGATCTTTGAATTCCAAACAACTCTTGAGTGGAAAATTGTTTATGTTGTAGTCAAATTGTATAGAATTGTGCCTACGAGTAAAAGTCACGATTTTACATTTGGAGATGTTTAATTTAAGAAAGTTGTTGGAACACCACGTAGAAACTTTGTCTATTTCTCTTTGTAAGTAAATACAGTCATTGTGACTATTTATATTTGTAAAAAATTTGAGATCATCTGCAAAAAGTAGATGCTCACAACTAATTACTGATGTTATGTCATTTATGAAATATCAAAAACAGCAGGGGCCCCAAGTTGGAACCCTGAGGGACGCCTGACGTTGCTGTATAATTAAGAGATTTGTGACCGCCGTGTTCCACAAGTTGTTTCCTTGAGAACAAGTAAGATGTGAAAAGCAAGGTTAATGTATCAGAAAATCCAAAAGCTCTTAACTTGGACAATAACAAATAATGATCTATCTGATCGAGGGCTTTTTGGATATCCATGTATATGACATCCACTTGCCCCCCTGAATCCAGGCTGTCACATATGAATTGGGAAATACAAGCCAGATTTGTTACTGTGGATCGTTGTGCCATGAATCCATGTTGCATGGGTGATATGGACGATTTTATTGTGCTGTAAATGTGGTTATACAAAATTATTTACAGTGCTTTCGCAAAATTGCATAAAACGGCAATGGGTCTGTAATTGATTATAGACGATGGATCGCCAGCTTTTAAAATACGACACATTTTGGTAATTTTACAGATTTTACAGAAACTTGGACGCTCTAAGTATCACGTTAAAAATAATACGCAGCGGAGTAACAAACACCGCAGCACAGTCTCTAACTACAAAGCTGGGAACACCGTCAATACCGGCTGTCATTTTGTTTTTCAATTTTTTGATTGCTTCAAAGATTTCATTTTCTGTAATACAGTTAATATTTATCAATTATGATGGGCAAAATATGTTGCCGTTTGTGTGACTTGGATCCGAAGGAGAATATACACTTGAGAAAAAGTTTGAAAAACCAAATTTGTTGTTTTATGATGGCCCTGAGTCGCCTAAACTGATTCCGGTAATAATCTGTTTTGTATTTTTTGAAATTTTTGTGAGCCAGTTCTTTGCAGCGAATGTTATTTTTAATTTCAGCATTATACCAAGGTGGAAAAGTACGGTTTGACTTTTTAAATTTTGATACACACTCTTCAAAGATACTGTTTAAACGCGCGTAAAACGCATCACATGCCTCATCAACTTCACTATAATGCTCTAAGTAAGACCAATCAGCTTGTAAGAGTTTCTCGTATAGTTGAAAGAAATTTGCTAGCTTAAAGTTGTAAGTTACGTTATTGTTACTGGCAGAGAAATTTTTTGACATTTTTGTGTTTATACTGAAATCTATGATCAAAGAGGGGTGGTATACGTCCTCATTAACTAAAGACACGAAATCTCTACTAATATTACAACTAAAATTAGCAAGTACCAGGTCCAGCAATCTACCATTATTGTTTAATATTGTATTGTATTGTCTTAGATCTAGGAAACTCATAAAGTTGTCAACTACTCTAACCTAATTCCTATATTTTATAATTCCTATATTTTATATTTTTATAAATAAAGCTGCTAGGCATTTTAATTATGATCAGCTAGCGCCTGCTAAAGTGGTGTTTTCTTTTTCATATCTAGCGATGCACCACAACCATTTGTACTATCTACTTAATATCCAAAGTTTCTTAATCTTCTAATTAAGGTCAGGATCTCTTTATCTGTTTATTGAAGCTTCCCCTGTCTGTAGAAATGCACTGGTACTGAAGATTTCATGCTTCACCACAACCGTTCAAACGGCTCACACTAACCTATCTAATGGTTCAATGATTATTTATCAGTTCAGCATCTTAAGCTAGCAGAATCTTTCATCAGCTCCTGACAAAGATTAATGGACACCCAAGTGTACACTGACTAGTCGAACATCCGGCTACCTGATCCAAAGTCTTCAGAGTCCAACTTGGTAACAAGTCGACTCGCGACGTTGACTTGCTCCAAGCTTATCTGCAGCTGCTAGTTAACCGTCTCAGTTTTTAGAAACCTTCTTGAACTTTTTAAAAACCGACCGTCTAGAAATTGAAGATCTCTGCTCCAGCTACACCATGCCATCTTTCTTACGACGCTGTTAGTTATTAAAGTAGGTTGAACCTGCTTTCAGCTGATATACTTTGAATTTAGCCAGTTTCTTTTTTGTCATTTTAATTGTCCCATTCATGGAAATTAAATAAACTTCTTACTCCTGTGGCTTTCTATAGTATATTTCTCTTCGAGAGGTGATCTGGGAGAACAAGCAGCTTTTAGTGTGGCTTTTCTGACGAGGCAGGTATAAATTTTTCGTTTGCGTAAGGTAACTCAGGCATCTATAATTTTACAACGTATATTATATATTTTGCTCATACAGTTACCAAACTTTTCCAAATAGTACGATGCATTTACATAGTGATCCTTTGCTGTTGTATGGAATATGTAATCTGAAATAATGAATCTGACTCTTGAAAAGTCATTTTAAATTTGCGATGCAAATGTTGCATATGATTTAACAAAAATTTAATAGGAACATTTGTTGACAGTTCACGTATAACTATGATTGATGTGGAATACAGAATTTTAAATTAAGTTTTTTGGGTAGGACATGTTAAAAGTAAACTAAAGCTTCACGAACAATTGAAAACAAATTGTGAAATAACTCTTATTAAGATGTTTATTGTTAAGTCACGTAGTGTTGCAAATGAATTTTTGCAATTCTTTTTGTGCTATTTCTGGAAAATAATCATTATTATATTATACCTACAGTACTAGGAGAGGTCAAGATTTGTCTTTGCGAATTTATAATATGGCTATTTATGAAAATAATTGTGCGTATATTAGAATACTGCTATTCAATAACTTAATAACAATAATAAAGTTTATTTACGATAAACCTAAACCGAAAACCCTCTAAAGCGAATCTTGTGCATGGGTTTGGACCTCTCTGTGAGTATAGAACGTATTATGGAATTTATCAATTATACTAATAATATAGATGATGTTTAAAAGAATACAATACAATACACGTTAAAAAAAAGAAAATATCAATGTTCTTAACCTAAATTAAACTTACATTAAAACATCGGTTGATTTAAAAAATATGGATTGACTTTGAAGTGGACAACATATAAAAATTTAAAATATAATATGGGCTTATGCTAAATTAAGACAAATGTTGAAAGATCAAACAACTCTGAAATGGATCACAATGATTAGAGAAATATTAATAATTTAACTTCAGACAAAACCGATACAGAACGACTTTGCATAATAATACATTGTATATAGTCTAGTATACTTTAACTTGGCGTGTGTATGTATCAGTTAATATTTCCGTACGATTTCATTTTCTCCCATATTGTACACAATGTTAAAGCAATAGTCCAGAAACATTGTCTACGTGGACAACATTTCTGGATCTTTGTATACAAGAGAAAATGTAATCATACGGAAATAAACTCATACATACATACGCCAAGTTAAAGTATACTAGACTATATTAATATAGTATAATGGCGAGAAATTTAGTTGTTTTATAACCAAGAAATATTATTTATTTAATATAAGGTAAGCTTGTAGGTAGTCGGAAAGACCATTGTATATGTTCATCAACGATCTTCCAGACTATATATTAGATGGTGAAGTATTTATTTTTGCTGATGATACGAATATCATAATCTCAGACCCAAGCATCACAAAGGTTATCGAAAAAGTAAATAATGTCCTCATGCAATTTGATCATTGGTGTCAAAAAAATAGGCTCATCATAAATTATTCCAAAACTATGGCTATCGAGTTTCACAAATGCTCGAGACCCAAAATAGCAGACCTAAAACTATGCATAAATAATCATCCCATCACAGTAGGTAGTCAATGTAAATTTCTTGGAACCATCATAGACGAATGCCTAAGTTACAACGATTGTATTAACTGCATATGTTCTAAAATAAATAAACAGTACTTTGCCATACTAACTCTAAAAAACTGCCTGAATGAACAAGGACTCCTCACTGCGTATTATTCACTAATATATTCAACAATTAGCTACAACATAATTGTTTACGGACTAGCTGTCGAAAGTAGCAGAGTATTCATTGCCCAAAAACGAATTATTCGGCTTATGTACAATTTAAGTTATAGACAGTCATGTCGGCAAACATTTAAAGAGAAAAAAATTCTGACGTTTATAAGTATTTTTTTGTTTAAAATATTAGTTTACATCTACACAAACAAAGATCAATTTATAAAAAATTCAGATGTCCATGACCACCTAACTAGGAAAAATAATCAAATACGCCTGGAAAGATTTAACTATTCAAGTTTTAAAAAATCACCTCAATATGCTGGCTGTTACTTTTTTAATATGCTTCCTCGGGAAATAAGTAGTGCAACCACACTGACCAGCTTCAAATCAAAACTAAAAAACCACTTACTCGAAAATGTATTCTATTCAGTTGAGGAATTTGTTACCTTTTCCGGACAAAATAATTAAATTTGTATAATGTGAAATTCTACCTTAGATTTTACGCTTTTTTATGTAATTATGAATATTTTTTTTTTATATGTTTATCTCCTCTGTTATTAATGTTACTATATTGTTTGTTAAGTACTATTCAAAATGTTTGTGATTTATATATCTTAAATAACTATGTAGGTATATTGTGAATTATATACCAATTTTTCTTTTTTTTGACTTATCTATCCGATGTAAATTGGCTTAAAGATCAATAAAATACATACATACATACATACATACATACATACATACATACATACATATGGGATAAGTATCAAATAATTTAACTACTTTCCCTATCAATTAAGCAATGCGACGTATTTTAATTATATGTGTAAGGGAAAGCCACGACGTATTTTTAACTTCGTTTGGAATTTCAGCAAATATCAGTGGACTTAAGTAAAGTATCTTTGTTCTACAGTCTTTTTAATTTTTGGATTTTGCGATGTTTATGCTCTAAAGCGCGTATTCTGGTGAAGAGAAATTTGTGGTAGAGAATTTTTGTAATTGTAATGTCTAATTACCAAACTCTGAAAATATAGTTGCTGTATGTCAAAAATATTGACAAGTAGGTCATCTGGGTAGGTATGGTTATTTCCATAAATTATTTTTAAGTGCCATTTTTTGATAATTTGGAGTTTGTTTAGATGTTTATTGGTTACACCGCTCCAAACCAATAGTCCATAAGTTAGATGTGATTGTATTAAGAAGTAATACAAGATTTTTAGCTGTTCGAGTTGAAATATAATTTTATAAAACTATTTCTGCCTCTTAGTTTAATTACGACATGGTCTACTTGATAATTCCATCTTAACTGACTGTCCATAATTATTCCCAGGTATTTTATATTATATTTAATAGAGATTGTCATTTCTTGACCACCAAAATTAAAACATATTATTGCAAGGAAGTAGTTTGCCAGAGTAACTACTGAATGGAACAAAAAATGTTTTGCTAAAGTTTATTGTTAATAGTCTGTTATTATTAGTCTGTATATATTATTGAATTATTTTTCTAAAATCTGAACCACCTCTGTCCACCTGAGCTTTTAGTTCTTCCCAAGTGTTATTTTTGTAGAAAATAACTCTATCATCTGCGAAACTAGTGATTTTTCCCTGATGTTAATGTGAAATAAATCATTTACGTGTATATCACAGTTCCAGTTCGGTTCCCTGTGGGACCCCGAATTCTGCATTCCTTTCCGATCTTGTTACAGTTTCTAACTTAACTGATTGTTTTGTATTTGATAAACAGCTAAGCATAAAATTAAGTGCAATTCCTGTAAAGGCGATATTGTCTAGAGCTTTAATTAACTTGTTAAGGCAAACCGTATCAAAAGCTTTGGTTAAGTCGACAAATATGTCTGTGAAAAAAAATATTGAAAATATACATTTTTTTAAGAAACACTTTGGATGCTGTTAACAGAAAAACTGTTTTATAGTAGGTATATCAGAATACCTGAACATGAGTACTATGTAGTGATTTACTGAATTTTTTATTAATCATTGTGAGATAGTACTGTATATTTTTAAATTTTCATACATCTTTGTTTCTTAATCATTTATTTCTCTGCGGTATATGTACAATGTACATGTTGCCCATTTTGACTTGTTTCATATCATTTACTGTGTAAGGCCTCTTAAATAAACTAATTATTATTGTTATTCCACCACTCAACTAGAACAGATGCACACAAACAATTACACAACGATCATTCTCTATGATATGACATTGTCATTTGCCGCATCTGAGACTCGAACTCAGGAGTGGTAGAGCGACTAGCTGGGTTGTCTCTCACACAACCCTGTCTAACCCACTGTTACCAATAACATATGAAAAACGCCACTAAACACTCGTACCCTAGCCGGGATTTGAAGCCAGGACTTCTTGGTATCCTAATGAGTAAGTGTTGAGACACTGAGCTAGCATATCAACCGCAGTTCTAGGTTAGGCTCAAATCAATTTAGGATGAAAAATTGTATCAAAAAGTTTTTCGAAATTTTAATAATCAGAGAAATATGGATGAGTGAATTCAGTGGAATACCTGTTTGCCCCTGGACATCAAAGTAAGTGGCCGTTGGTTGCTTAAGATAGTTCTTATTGGTGTTAATTTACGTACCATAATGCATACTTGGACTAAAATTAGATCTGAAGAAGTTAAATGAAATCTAATTTATAGGCGCCACCTTGGAAGGGTTCTAGCGGCCTTAGGAAACATTTACGGATCTATGCTCTATTACGATCTACAGTCAGGCAAAGATAAACGAAGTCCAAGATCTTACGAACCATTGTAGTGAGAACGACCAATAAAAAGAACACGTAAAAATAATACATTTTATTATAACAGTATTCAAGTTTTGTATCTAAAATCTAGATGTACCAAATAGAAACCTAGTCATACCAAAATCTAAATCTGGCGTTACCAAACGTCTACAATTAAATTTACAAATTAGTCTCAAAATGAACTTCTAATGTAAGCACATGTCTATAATAAATCAAAGAAATTAAACTTACCCATATTAGGTACTTCTGGACGATAAACTCGCTAATTAATCCGAATAAATCGAAATTTTAATTAAACCAACCAAAATATTAATTGAATATAGTTTAAATTTGGTTTTTGACCCGGTATCAAGCCCACTAACAACCAGTTGCCTTTTAACTAAATTAATCACCAGTAAGGTTTTCGGCTCAATTTCTTGATTTAAAAAGGAAGTTTCACGGTATTTGAGTGATATTTATAACCGTGCTAACTCATAAAAAGAAGAGGAAATGACTTGAGCTGCCAGTTCCACAAATCGACTGTCATACAGTACCAACTTGAGAAGTTTCAAAATGAAATCGATTGTTATGGTGCAACCACTTATGTACGCTAGTATTAAGATGGTCGCTATTGCATACGGCAGCTGTTTTTTGAGGGAGAACATAGGGTTGCAAGTCAGGAGTGAGGATATGAGAGGGCGACACTTGGTTGTTAAAAGTCACTCCCAATTCTGCCCAATAAAGAAGCAAAATGGTTTCGACTATATTTTACTACTGAATTGAAATGTATAGGTTGATTAAACGATTAATGATTATTTATCTAAGAGAAAACTATACTGGTACTATTATCAACTCATAAGATAAGTTCACCAGAGGCGATGCAAGTATTGAAAGTAAACGTTAGACAAAAAGACATTTATTATTTGCACAAGATATATACAGGTTGGAGAGGTTCAGCAAGATGTTATATTTGAAATCAAATTACGAAGTTATGTATTTAAAGTTATGAAGCTAAGTTTTTTAAAAAATTAAATAAAAAGTGAACAGTACATGTAGACTTGGAAGTGATGTGCATCCAACAGTATTGTCTGTCTACAATATAAAATTATAACTAGCGTTGCATGATCATGCGCTGCCTTACAGGCTTATATAAGAAATATGTGAAAAATTTATGAAAGTTGTATTAAACATGCATGATTAAATTTAGACGTTACACAGATTGAAGATCTTTAAAAGTTGAATTAGATAAAGTAAACCTGCTCCAACAAAACAGCTCCACCTGACTGGATAACTCAATCACTGCATCCTAGAATATCTGACTTGGACGTCTGAGTAAGGCTGCCATGACGATGGTCCCTAGACTTGTGGCTGGTACTCCACTGAAACGACTTGACTTCATATCTGATAGCTGGTACAGGTATCTCATCATAGGCAAATACAAGTGTAGGTACATCGGCAGGCAAGGGTGCATTGGCAGATCACAAAAATTATATAACCAAAAAAATATAACCAATCCAAAATAATGGTTAGTCCCAAATACTCTGGAAGTTTCACAAGCATGAGAAAAATCTGACATAAAATAAAAGTAAAACTCACCCCTATAAGTGGAGAGTAACACGTGAACTTCATAAAAAAATAACCCAAAAAACAGGAGGCTTCTCCTTGACGAAACGAAAATAATTTTTCGTGCAACAGCTGAGAAAGCTTCCACACAATGGCAATGCAAAATTTCTCAATCAAAATCTCTAAACTAAATTGGCTAAAGCCCATCAAAACGAGAAAATTGCTTCCTTCCACGTGCACAGGTAAGGAGAGAAGGACCGTCATTTTTACCTTCGAATTTTTGACGACTCACTCAGTGCTGCCAACTTTGACTAAAAAACTTCCCGTTGCCAACCATGGAATTTTAGGGAAATATATTTACATAAAATAGAAAACAACCTCTATTGTCCAAAAATTTAATGAAAGTTACAAAATAAATAATCTGAAAATGAAATAATTCTTTGAATATTCTCTGTGGATCAATTTTATGACTCCATGGGAAATGCAATATTAAGTATACTTGTGTGTATGCCTGGTTGCATACCCTTGGCACTGTTAAAGAACGCTATAACCCCGATATACTTTTCGACGTTGTAACAAAATCCGACTTAGGAAATATTTCGTAAGAAAAGCGTGCTTCACGTAAAAATGCCGTGGAGGAGGTTTTTAATTCTTGGAAATATATTTTTGCTCTTCGGAGCGTTTTTTATGCCAAATTTTCGCTAACTCTTCGAGGAGCGTTAATTTGGTAAGTGTAGTAAATGTCGCTGCACAGGGACGTAATGTCGCCCCGACCACCCAATTTTAGAAAGTATAATAAAATTGGACTTGAACTTCCAAATTTCCAAGATTAAAAACCCTTTTACGAATCCACGTTGTCAAGCACTGCAACTCTTACGAAGTGTTGAATATGAGGACAAGTTAGTCCAACGACTATCCAAAGTATATCGGAAGTTATAGCGAAAATAGCCCTTAGCGACATGGGACCCACATCATTTCCTAGCAGTCGGATTTGACGGGGAAATGATGCGTTTTGACGGGGTTTGCCCTAAACCGGTTCCTCAGTGATTCGGAGTCAAAAAAGTATCTATACCATGTACTCACACGTGCATGGGATCTGCCTTGCCTGAACGTAAAATTTGTTATTGCATAATACAAACGAAGTAGATACGCTTCAAGCAATTTTAAGCTCCGAGGAGCGACCAAAATTTATGTGAATTAATAAATACGTTTATAAGACAGGCAAGCATAAGCCCACCAAAATTTCAGTTACATGAAACTTTTCTTGAATCTTTTTGTGCATCGTTAGCTTTTCAAACTGCATATTGGATGGTAGTTGGTAACGTATGAATCGTCCCGTTCCTCACCATGTGTTGTACACGGGTCAGACCATTGTTTGTTAACATTTTCTCTGAAGAAGTTGTTGTAAAAACATAATTTTTTTTTAAGATTTAATATACATTTTTTGAACTTTATATTGTCTTTTACTTGTGTTTTCTAACAAAATTTCCCTTTCAGATTTAATTTTAAGAGAGTGTGAAACAGACAGTGTTAGATTTATAGTGTTACGACGTCTTCCAATTGATACCATCAGAGCCGCAGTTAAGCATAAACGACAGTAAGTATGATTTATCCATTAATCTCCGTCTGAAACAGTCACTTTGAACCCTAAAAATTTTGTGAACGTAATATTTTTATTTTAGAATTTAGAAAAGGTTGAGGAAAAAGAAAATTAATTTTTTCTTTTTCCTATTTTTTTTAATTTTTCTAAGTTTTTCGAGCAGAAAATACGTCCTTCAGACTTCCATCAAAGCATGGATCGTTCACATGGCGCCCGAGCAGGGACCTTGCCGTCCCCAAACCCAACAAATCCTTTCTCATTCATGGCGGAAGACTCCGAGGGGTCGACCCCACGAGAATTTTATGAGCGAGTCACCGCACCGCTCGTCGACGACGGTTCTAGAGGGATAGAACCACAGCGACTGTTTCCGGAGGGAAATAATGTAAATTTATCTGCTTCACAGCCACAAACTGCTAATTCGATGGAAAGTATGTTTCTGAAAATGGCAGAGGGCTTCGTGCAGGCGATACAGAACGTGTCGACCTGTACGCCCCATGAGAGACAAAGATGTCCGAACGTGACGTTCCATGGGCTTGATCATGAAGATCCAGAAGCATTTCTGAAAATTATGGAGGAATATTTCGACAGAGCTCGCATAAGCCACGACTATGATCGCCTCCATAACGTAACCGGCCAACTCAAGGGCGAAGCTCAACGATCGACTTTTACCACTCCTGATGGGGCAGCTTACAGATTTAATGTCATGCCTTTCGGCCTCAAGACAGCTCCCTGTACCTTTCAGAAATTCATGGCAAAGGACGTTTTAACGGGTTACCTGCACCATTTCTGTAAAGTGTATTTAGATGATATAATCGTTTACAGCGTAAACGTGAAGGAGCATATGTCCCACTTGAGATTAGTCTTTGAAAGACTACGTCTGCACAATCTGAAAGTGTCACCGGAAAAGTGTGTAATAGCGACGAATGAAATTCAATATTTAGGCCATACAATTAGAACTGATACTTCCCAACCATTAGAAAAACATGTCTTACAAATTCAAAATTATCCCGTTCCAGCTACAAAAAAGCAGCTACAAAGTTTCCTAGGGCTTTGCAACTGGGTACGAGAATATCTACCAAATGTGGCGATGATCACGAAGCCACTAACGAAACTTCTTTCGAAGGAAAATCGTTTTCACTGGAACCATACATGCGATGAAGCGTTTAGAAAATTAAAAGAATTATTATCCGGACCGCTGGAACTCCATCGGCCGGATTTTTCACGTCAATTCATTTTGCAAACAGATGCATCCCTCCAAGGCCTTTCGGCCGTATTATACCAATTAGGCGACAACGGCGAAAAATATATAATTTCGTATGCAAGCAACACGTTATCTCCAGCAGAGAGACGTTACCACATAAACGAGCTAGAATGCTTGGCGGTGGTGAACTATATTAAAAAGTACAAGATGTACTTAGCAGACAAACCGTTCTTGGTGAAGACGGACAACAGGGCGTTACTTTGGTTAAACAAACATAAGGACGACAAAACAAAATTTACACGATGGTCACTACTATTGCAAGAATATGCATTCAAAATTGAACACTGTCCAGGAAAGGAGAATTTATTAGCAGATTTTCTAAGTCGTAACCCACAAAATCAGTATGTCGAGACAGACGATGAAGAGGAAAGAATGTTCCTACCAAATTATAAGTGTCCAGAACGTATTTCTGTTTTAACGCACTCAGAAATATACGAAGATATCGTACAGGCTCAATTGAGTTCAAGAGATATTCAAGACAAGATCCGCCGTTGGAATGATCTATTTCAACAGGAACAACGTTCCGATGCGGATCTTATTTTTATAAAAAATTTTCACGTCCAAGACGATGTACTTTTTAAAGATTGCGATAGAAATTTTAAATTAATAGTTCCAAAGAGGAAAATAAAAGAATTGATTTACCATTATCATGACCGAGATGAAGCATGTCATCCAGGAAGAGACGAGACTCTCAGGAAAATAGCGAAACGCTACTATTTCAATAATATGGCCAGGATCGTAGGCAGATACATAAACGACTGTCTGATATGCCAGTCTGTAAAGACAAGACAAGCCCAACCCAATGCTCCACTTAGAAGTCATGCACCACAAAATGCATTTGAAACCTTGAGCGTCGACGTAATTGGCCCGCTGCAGAGGACTAAAGACGCCGAAAACAGATATATGATTATCGTCGAAGACGTTTTCAGTAAATGGATAGAGGCAAAGGCATACATTCAGGTCGACGGCAGAACGATAGCCAAATATATCGACGAAGAAATAGTAGCAAGATTCGGAGTCCCTCGAGTCATAATTTCCGACAATGGTGGTCATTTCAATTCCGAATGGTACATCACATTTTGCGAAAGGAATGGTATCGAACGATATTTAATTCCGGCATATCACCAACAGTCCAACCCCGTGGAACGACGGGTTCAGGAATGCAAGAAAATTTTAAAGACTCTTTTATTCAAAAAGCCAAACGACACTTGGGATCGCTACGTGCATCAGATGACATACATATTAAGAAATCGTAGGAACGCCGCTACAAATCAAACACCTAGCATGATCGTGTTAGGATATGATCCAGCCGAAAGAGGCGAATGGGATTTGTATGCCTGGAGGCAAGAAAGAGCCAAGCAACAAACGCTTCCACGATACGAGCGGATCAAGGAAGCCCGTCAGGCCCAACAAAATTACAAACAGAAATATGCGCCAAAAGAGGCCGTCACTCCGATCGTTTACAAAGTAGGAGACAGAGTCATGAGTAAGAGAAAAAAGAAGGTACATACCTTCACGCCGTCTTGGTCAGGCCCAACCAGAATTCTGAAGAAGTTTTCAGACGAGGTGTATCTCGTGCAAAAGGGAAATGTAACGACAAGAGTACATGTCGATGATTTGAGACCAGCCCCGCCAGAGGAGCACAACTTGGAAATCGAATCTTCCGATGAAGAAAATGCTAGTCCAGGTGGAACATCACTCGATGGAAATGATTCCCCGTTCTCAGACGATTCCACAGAACCTCCACCGCCGGAGCAAACGGTTGTACAAATTCATGCACCGCCACGAGATGCTTCCACTTCTGATTCAGAATCAAGTTCTGGAGATTCAATTATATTTTTATAATATTTTTCAACCTAGGCTAAGTTTTAACTTAGTGCTAGGTTTATTTTATATCAAAATTTCTATACCAACTTCTTGTCGTGTCAGGCAAGAGTTGGTATTTTTTATGCATTTTTTACAAGTTATTTTCATTGAGGATATTGTCTCGTCCATACAAATCTTCCAAATTCACTGCAGCAACTCTGACCGTGTCCGGCAGAGTTGGTATTTTTTATATAATTTTTCAAAGTCCTCATATGTTAAAACATATACATCTGTAAGCAGAGTCCGACCCAAAGGGTCCAAACAAATGTTCCATTGGCACGGCATGGAAAGACGACGACTCTGACGCAAGGGCGCGATTCAGATGAGTCTAGCAACTCAAGGGCGAGATGCCGCCACGTCTGCTGGAGGGGCAGATGCAACGATCCGACGGATGCAGATTCTGTCGCAGATTTCTCACAAGAAGAGATTTTAATAAAAAACATTTCAATCAATATAAGTCAACAAAATTCAATGTTCCTATTCTCAAAGACGACGATATGTTATCGGTCGCAGATCCCCAGACGGGATATGAACAAACATTTTACTAAAATTTTGTTTTATATTGTTTCATATAAATGAGCAGAGCCATAGTATAGCTGGAGCCAAGCAGTCCGAGGACCACCTAAGCTGTTCCAGAAGGCAGTTCGACACCGAAGGTGATCGACGAGGCATAGACACGAGGAGGAGCAGACGCAAGCCCGCATTAGTGGAAGAACACTAAGAAAGATAAGTGCGTCGAAAGTGTTTGTGTTGTGTCATCGAGAATCTGAGGATTTTCGATTTTTTTTTTTTTTTTTTTTTTTTTATGCCATTTTTGAAACACAATGTTCAATGATTCAATCGAATGCTATGCATCGATATATGTTCAAATTATCACCATTTTTAGATTTGCATCTATGTTTTGTTCAGATAGGCCGGTCTGAACTATAACCGAATACAACACATGGGAGACTACATCCAATGATCCATTTTAATTTCAAACAAACAATTTACCAAACGTTACACAAAAAGATTCACGGAAAGGAGGGGAGTGTTAAAGAACGCTATAACCCCGATATACTTTTCGACGTTGTAACAAAATCCGACTTAGGAAATATTTCGTAAGAAAAGCGTGCTTCACGTAAAAATGCCGTGGAGGAGGTTTTTAATTCTTGGAAATATATTTTTGCTCTTCGGAGCGTTTTTTATGCCAAATTTTCGCTAACTCTTCGAGGAGCGTTAATTTGGTAAGTATAGTAAATGTCGCTGCACAGGGACGTAATGTCGCCCCGACCACCCAATTTTAGAAAGTATAATAAAATTGGACTTGAACTTCCAAATTTCCAAGATTAAAAACCCTTTTACGAATCCACGTTGTCAAGCACTGCAACTCTTACGAAGTGTTGAATATGAGGACAAGTTAGTCCAACGACTATCCAAAGTATATCGGAAGTTATAGCGAAAATAGCCCTTAGCGACATGGGACCCACATCATTTCATCATTTCCTAGCAGTCGGATTTGACGGGGAAATGATGCGTTTTGACGGGGTTTGCCCTAAACCGGTTCCTCAGTGATTCGGAGTCAAAAAAGTATCTATACCATGTACTCACACGTGCATGGGATCTGCCTTGCCTGAACGTAAAATTTGTTATTGCATAATACAAACGAAGTAGATACGCTTCAAGCAATTTTAAGCTCCGAGGAGCGACCAAAATTTATGTGAATTAATAAATACGTTTATAAGACAGGCAAGCATAAGCCCACCAAAATTTCAGTTACATGAAACTTTTCTTGAATCTTTTTGTGCATCGTTAGCTTTTCAAACTGCATATTGGATGGTAGTTGGTAACGTATGAATCGTCCCGTTCCTCACCATGTGTTGTACACGGGTCAGACCATTGTTTGTTAACATTTTCTCTGAAGAAGTTGTTGTAAAAACATAATTTTTTTTTAAGATTTAATATACATTTTTTGAACTTTATATTGTCTTTTACTTGTGTTTTCTAACAAAATTTCCCTTTCAGATTTAATTTTAAGAGAGTGTGAAACAGACAGTGTTAGATTTATAGTGTTACGACGTCTTCCAATTGATACCATCAGAGCCGCAGTTAAGCATAAACGACAGTAAGTATGATTTATCCATTAATCTCCGTCTGAAACAGTCACTTTGAACCCTAAAAATTTTGTGAACGTAATATTTTTATTTTAGAATTTAGAAAAGGTTGAGGAAAAAGAAAATTAATTTTTTCTTTTTCCTATTTTTTTTAATTTTTCTAAGTTTTTCGAGCAGAAAATACGTCCTTCAGACTTCCATCAAAGCATGGATCGTTCACAGCACTACATGTAGTATTTAAAAATGCTACAATGGATTTTTCGATCAGTAACTATCTTTACACTATCATTTCGTAGACAATTTTTATACACTAATTATTATAGTAGTTTACATTTTAGATTTCCAATGATATACGCATCTATTTAATAAATTGGTATATTTTTCTAGTCATTTGTGGTGATAATTTGGATAGGAAATTAGAGCGTGGTGACATTTATCACTGAATAGGTGAATTGATCGATTAAAATCCTATTCATACATGATAGTATTAATTTGTCAAAACCATTTAAAGATGGCACGTCACGGTTCATAGGAACTTTCTAAATATTTCTTTGTACCCAATCGCCCGTCGAAGTATGGCAACAAAATTCCCGGACACCCTATATAGAAAAATTATGTGCCAATCTAGAAATCTAAGGACTCATTCTGGCAAATTCAAATGCTTGCAAATAAGACTGGTTCCATATTTTTTTACATAAATAACTGGTAGACTAAAATGGTATGTGGATTAATGTGTTTAATTTCGCTTCCTCGGTTTAATAGTTCCCTTTGACTGAAGCTCCTGTGGCTTCTAATTTTATAGTTTCTAGTGTTTAATCCAGAACGATTTTAAGCGGCAACTTTCCATATAATTATCTTAATTAATTGAGTATTCTTAAAGTTTCCGGGTGTTGGTCTCAGGAACGATCATCCCTGTCATCCTGTGGGAATCTGGCTTTGTAGATAAATGCTACCCCGTACTCATTGTTACAAGATAGTTGCAGATAGGTGCTTTGTTCTCCAGTAATTGTCTCCAAGCATCTTTATTAAGCTGCATTCCACGCTTGCTTCAATTTAAATGTGGCTTATTTCAATTTTAGGAGTAATTCGTATTTGATACATTGTTATTGTTATGCCCCCAACACTTACCGAAGTTATATAATTTATCATGATTCCTTCTGCAGGGCTCAAGGGGATGTTTAGTAAGATTTATGCGGCTAATTAAGATAATGCTGGATTAGAGGGCGACAATGAACTTTCCACTAATTTCCCTCTATATTGATATTTGAAAAATTATAAGGATCGTAATAATAAGTGCTTCTGTTTATAGTTCAATCAAATGGTGGTTTTTTTTCTCAGCGGCTCTATAGGTTTTTTGGGTGCTGAATAAGAATTTTAAGTTTACTGCCTTGTAGCTGCTCGGCTTCATAACGGAGAACGCAGAAAACCTCAAAATTTTCCCACTTCTTTCAGTTTTTCGCTTATATCTCGAAAATTATGCGTTTTCTGAAAATGACCATTCTATGCAAGATTAAAGTAGATAAAATTTTTTACAAAACACAGTAGTCAACTCGGTAGTCAACTTTGATTTTCTGATGAGCGGTTCGGCGCTAGAGCGCGCTGAATAATACCGATTTTTTTTCCCTTCTGTAAAAACGTAAAAAACGCCCACACTCACCCCCTGCAACTCGAAAAATATATATGTTATCAAAAAACACACTTATACCACGTGAAAGTACATTAAATTTCCTACAATAGACATCTCTAATATTCAATTTTCTTGTAAGGGGGGAGGGAAGAACAAAGCGAAAATTACGAAAAATGCCTTTTTAATAGGTTGGAAGGGTGGTCAATGAAAATTATTTAATCACAGCACTTAGGCCCCATTGGGCCCTTCTACTTCCTCGCTGTGGGCAGATCCACACTAGGCCTCCAGCCAACCTAATATTATGAAATCAGTAGTGATGTTGCCTAGCGGAATCCCCTTTACATCAGCCAGAGTAGGCCAACGTTCTCCCAAAATGGATTCTTTGCCTGATGATACGGCAGAACTGTCACAGAGTAATGAATTTATTTATAAATACAATTGAAAAGTGGATACAATACAATGTAAATTTAGGACCGATATTCATAAATTAATTAATCCTATTACAAATAATACTGCTAACTTGCTTTTACAAATATACATGTTTATCTATATGGGTGTTTGTTGCCAATTCTGTGTATATAATTTAATATGGATATTAGTATTAGGATTACTGATAGTATATGATGTTTAGTTATCATATTATTTTATATCTAGTATCTCTCTCTCTTTCTTTTAAACATATTTGCTGTTTTACTATTAGTTACCTTATGGTTAGCATTTTTATAAGCTCTGGAAGAATAACTGCAGATCTGCATAGAAGAGATCTTTCACAGAAGACAGTTTATTCCACATGAGGTTCTTTGTACAGAGATAAGATATGTTTCATTCTTGCCTGCAATGTTTTATATATCATATTATGCACAAAACATATCTTTTCTAAAACAAGTCTCGATTTTGTAGATTATTTATATTTATTTTTTGCAACGTAAAATAAAAATTGTGTGTATGTTGTTGTTGTTAAAGCGTAAATAAATATATATTACATTCTAATCTTTAAATGAATAATTAAATTGTAAAGGTTAATATCATGCACATATTATTTAAAAGGGCACACTGCATGTATTGCTAATTCTAAATGAGAGGCTATTAAATTTAATATTTCACTGCAACTTAGTTTGTTGTATGTCAGGAATACTCTGACTCAAACGGTTGAGGAAAATTGGAAAATTATACCGAACACTCTCCATTTAAAATGTACTCTTTTAATTTATTGCTCTGGGCCATTTTCGTTTAAACTATTAAGTATTATTTTCTTTTCTTTATGTTGTAAAATAACCAGCCCATAATTGCATGGATCAGTCTACGTATAATTTGCCTAGTTAGATCTATCATTAAAAACCAGCTGATCGGTATAAATATGTATTATGTTACTTTAAGCAATAAGGCTTCTTCTGTAGGGAAAAATGACTTACATATTCGTAAGCTATATGATAATAATAGATTTAAATTAGAATGAAGCGCGTCTAAGTTCCCAGAATAAATCCCTAAGAATATAGAATCGTGAAAATAGATAGCGTTGTAAAATGTTGATATCACTCAATGGAACTTACTTTAGAAACTACTGGGCGACAGTACTGCCAAATGCAAAATTAAAAGACTGAAATCATATGTCTTTAATGGAATTAAAAAATGATTATCAAAACATTTTATGTGAATTTATGGTAAATATTATTTTTAAATAAAGTTCGCTATTTTATACAACTACTGAAATATCTAAAATGTTAGTTCTTAAAATTGGTTAAGTTTAGAAATTTGAACATATTAATACTGCTCACAGTAGATAGACAAAGAGAGTTCTGAACCAGGAAATGTCCTCATCGTATCATTTAGCAGACGGTATAAGGTGGGAGAAAAACATAGCCGCTATGATAACACCTAAAAGCTTTGATAAGCTGGGTAAACCTGGGTAATGTACCTCTGTGTCGATTTAGTTGTTTTTTTTTTTCGAGATTCCTTCCTAAGTAACATTAAGCTGTGAAATTTCTGATTTTTTTTAAATTCGAAGAAATTTTTTTAGAAATGTTGTTGTTTGATGGAACCTTGCAGAGGTAGCACAATGGATCCACTTTCGCAGCCTGAGCGCATGTGGGGTCACCCCCCCCCCCTTACTTCCCCATATACCGATCCAAATCTAGATATCTACACTTAGTCGTATACAGTCTTTGTGGAAGATTTGGGTAATACAGTTCATCATTATCTATGTAAATGCCTTGTGGGCCGACAATGCTTGCAGTGTCTTTTAATTACCGCCCAGTATTTGAGGGTGTGGAAGCACAGACAATGTAGAGATAGTGGTGTATCGCAGTATAGACAAAAGGCAGGTATTGGGTAATAAAAACATAATTACCCCACAGCGTCTAAGAACTACCTTAAATCTACGTTTGTGATTTCTCTAGGTAGATATCTAACAACTAGACGGTTTTTTCTAGTCCAGAACTTTATTTGTATATCTACTATTCACTTCCAAATCTTTTCGAACAAAGAAATAAAAGACTGATCTAGTTCAGTGTAACTATATTATTATGTATTAAAAATTTCTAGATGGGTATATAGATGTAACTTAAGATTAGTCATGGTATAACTAGTTGCTTAATATATTGTTACGTGTTTACTCCCTCTAGTAAATACTCCAAGCATGAATTCAATAATTGCAATACAAGTAATACCACTCAATTATTTAACAATTAATTAACTTACAACTTATAATGATAACACTAAATAAATATTTAAATCACTATAACTCAACCTTATCACTACTCTGATCACTTTGTTCTTTCTCTTGATCTGATCACTTTGCTATCTCCACTAGAGCTCCTCTAGTGCGTTAGTTCCGCTTCCTTTACGCTCCGTGATTCTTATTCCAGATCCTTCCATATCATTATAGTCCGTGATTATGGACGGGTTCCAAATTATCTAGTTACTCTATGGCAGGAAGTACCAAGCTTGTTAGTAGCGCCATCTCAGAGCTTACAAGCGAACTACCATTCTATGGCTAGCTTTTCTCTACTAAGGAGGACTACCCACAGAGATCTCTGTCTGTAAGGAATGTACACATAATATTAATAATACAATGATTATTGGTATTTTAATAGATACATATTTAATTTCAACTAATAGCAAATGAAAATAATTAATTTAGAAACCACACAGTGTACATTTTTGCAGTCGTCAAATCAGAATAAGGCGTGACAGTTTTAAGGAATTTGCAAACAACTTATTGTTCATCGCGAGAATTGACTTTTAACTTAGGTCACCTCAACTGACGATTGTGGATTGAAACAAATATAAATATTTACAGCGGAGGGGAAAAGTTACCTTAACTCACCACATTTAAATTAAATTGTTAGGCACTTTAGAATAACGCTAGCAAAGAAGTAATTTATGCACAAGAGCACTTTTATAACCCTGTAAACTACATGGTATTACGTGATATTCTAAAATATGCAAATTATACCAGAAATATTTTCTCTTATAAATAGCCTTATAAATCTTTAAATATGCTGGAGGAAACTTTATCTTTTAACGCTACATATTTAATTTAACGGGGTTGTACTTTAACTTCAATATTCATAACTATTGATAATTCGAAATCAGAATGAATTACTGCAAATATTCTGTAGAGAAATTTGCAAGTTACCACCTACTAGTGAATGGATTCGGACGTGTCTATACGTGCATCTCGCTTAACGTATAGATGAAGAGTCGGTTAAATTCAGTTTTGCAGAAGTTTGTGCTGTGAAAATACCCTGATAGAATCTAATTATCAGCATCTGTTTCCACTTATTATTGATTTTTCGGCACAAATATTACGTAGTTTAACTATTGCAGGTAGCAGCTAACAGGACATCCAATGGCGTATCCAATATTTTTTCAAAACGTGTAAATATGTAAATGTGGAAACATCAGTAATAAATATGTCTATTAGGTTTCGTAAGTATTTATGAGAAGTACGATGGGATAAGCGGTAAAACAAATTTTTATACAATGGTTCGTTATCTTTGTAATGAAGTATACAATACTACAGGAATATTGTATACTTCCATTCCAGTTTAACTTATTTTAATCATGCACGGATCAAGTAGTTCAGTTTTAGATTAGTTCAATACCTGATTAGTTCTTTTTTAACTTTTAATTCTAACTTCGCCAGGCCGCAACTTGCGTGCCGCGTGTATTTCGTGCCGTGTGCAAACCACGTGACCGTGATTTTTGGGTATAAAATAGCTAGCCAGAAACCAGTAAATTGAGAGCTTGGCTTTCACCTTTTTCGAGTGTATTGAACTGAGATAACCGGAAGATCAAGCTTCTCCGGCGCCGTGGCAGCCGCTGGCCAAGTATCTGTTAGGGAGGATTCGAGTACGTTGAACTGGACCTCCTCTCAGATTGATTCGAGTGTATTGAACTGGATCTCTCCTGAAACAGATTTCTTAGTCGCGTCTGTTATGTCCTGGAACTTCGATTAGAGAATTGAGGTTACGACGACGTACATAGAGGAAATATGTTACACTCTCTCTCTCTCTCTCCGATTACTATGATGTACTTATGTAATAACAAGATTGTTGCAACCTAAGCCATAAAAGATACGGCCACACTGTACATATAATTATTAGGAGAATAAGTGTCTTATTTTGGATCTGGATTTTAATTAATATTAACATTGAACCCTGGAATAATCTCCAAACCAGCTACCCGAGCAAAACAAGCATCACATCTTATTACACGTCTAGTGTGAATTTGCATATTTAATAATCTTTATATAGTAAATGCATATACATACATTTTGTAACACTTAAGACCAATCCTAGTTGGTGTAATATTAAATTTATAAAGGACAAGAATTGTACAATAATAGATATAAATCATGGGCAAGTACAGAAATAAATGGTATTATTTGTAAACAGAGAGAAATACACATACATAAATAATAATATAAGTATATGTAATATACCTACATGAAAGAATTTGGTATTGCACAAAACAACTACGAAAGTAAGAAAATCATAAATTAACAAAATAACCATAAAAACAATGATCATTGGAGAATAATATTAATAGTAGGTAAATAAAAACCGCATTAAAACATTGTTACGAGTTTAGTAAAAAATGTTCAAGGTGGTAATAAAAGGAATTAATTTTAATTTTAAACGTATTATGCTAGGAATTGTATTGATTATATGTTTAATACGTTTTCTTAACCGCCTCTTAAGTTACCGAAGTAACCCCCTGGAAGATCTCAAGGATCTTGTGCTAGGTAAGACAGACGAGGCCCTACCGCTTAATGTGGACTCCGAATCACTCTTGGGGCAATTTTTTAAATGAAAAATTGTTTTGCCTTGCGGGAATCGAACCCACGTCGCTAGGCAACTCAGTTTGCTAGCCAGACGCTTTAACACACTGAGCTACCGTCCCCCGTTAACAGCATTAAATGTAAAAGATTTTTGAAACATGGCAGTCGTATGAAGTGGTATCATTAGAATATAATTTCCTCTTATATTTGCGCTATGAATTTTATTACGATGTACTAATTTATTTCTAAGATAGGTAGGCGTAGAGATAACAATAAGACCATGAACGAAAGCCAGTAAAGATAAGATAAATTCATTTCAATTCTTTTATTTTAAGACTTACATGATCGAATTTACGCAACCAACACATGAAGCGACAGCAAGTCAACATTCATTGTTTTTAATACTTTTCATATATTGGTAATTTTCATGCAAATATTTAAGTTTTTTTCCTACGAATCGCTGCGACAATAAAATTGCGCAAGTCCTTATAATTCTCCCAATTTTCTTGTTTTATTACTTTTGTATTTACTAAAAGCCTGATCTCTTTCTTTTATAATTAACTTGACAGCGTCATAAGCTAAGGGGAGTGCAGTTTGTTCACACGCACTGTTTGTATAGGAGCATGAGTTTGAATAATGCAAGAATATTATTTGTTACAAATTCGACTTTACTGTCAATATTGTCCGTATATAATATACCTTGCCAGAGAATGTTATGCAAATCAATATCAAAGAGCTGTTTATCAAAGAACTTAAATGACCTCAATGTGTGCATCTTTTGTACATGTATAAACATAATACGTGTACATGTAATAACAAAATATAATAATGCCAGTCTAAATAGGGACACCCTGTCTATGCGGAGTGTCCCAGGCCTATTTAGACAGGCTTTATTTCGAAAACGGTTAGACATAGAAAGAAAATATTTAACAGAAAAGCTTTTCTGTTTGAAAAGATGCATTTAACTATGTTATCTTCAAATGTACAAGGTGCCTCAAAAATACGACAAGTTATGCAGCTTTACTTTCTCAAATGGAACACGCTGTATATTTTTGCATTTTTGATTCTAATTTTATTTCCGAACAAATTGTATTAACCATATCTTATACTTATCATTAACCTAACCATTGTTGAGATATTTGCAGTAAAATTTTTGGATAACATTTTTTTATTAACTTAATTATAAGGAATACTACGGTACAAAAAACAGTAAATATTATAATTATTATAAAAGATGCTGAAATTATCGCCCATATTCTACTTGACACAACTCATACCTTCTTCAAATTTCTCGTTTACAAGAACTCCTTATGGCATCTGGGGTTATTTGGCGGCAAGCATAAGTTATCTTATTTTTTAAATCATTAAGATTATTTGGTTTCTCAGCATATATAGCTTGTTTTAAATGACCCCATAAGAAAAAATCATGGGTATCAGGTGACTGTGCAGGCCCATTTAACAGGTCCCTGATTACTAATCCAGTTCCTTCCAAATCTCTCAGTCAGGAAGCATGTTACAAGGTTCGAATTATGCAGTGGTGCTCCGTCTTGCTGCCACCACACAATGAGGTGCTCATTTATTGGAATTTTTTGCACAAGCCCAGGAATAATCATTTCTTATAAACCTCACATATCTGTCACCATTCAGGATACCTTCATAAATGTATGGTCCAATTAATCGCCTATTAAATAAGCCGCACCAAACGATAATTCCCCAAATAGTTTGAAAATGGGTTTCTCTTACCCAGCGAGAATTTTCCATTGACCAATAATGACTTTATGTCAGTTAACCGTACCATTATTGTAAAATCGTGATTCATTAGTCCACATAATTTTATTGACAAACAGAGGATCTTCATGTAACTGTACCATAAAATTGGCAATGAATTCCATACGTCTATTGTAATCGTTAGCTCTTAAATCTTGAACTAAGCAGATTTTTTAAGGATTATCTACTAAAATTCTGTGTACTGAAGATTTACTTATACCAATCTCTTCCGCAATACTGCGAACAGGGCATGTGGATTTATTACTATAAGCAATGATATTTTGTTCCTGTTTTGCTGGACGGGAATTCTGAACTCATCTGGGGCTCGGAAAGGAACCGGTACGCATTTGACAATATAATGGTTAAATACATATTTTTAAACAGAATAGGTGGGCGAGCGTAGATGCGTCTTTAATATGTTACATACTTCGATATGCGATGTAAAGCAACGTTAGGCGTGATTAGTACTTGGATGGGCGACCGTTTCAAATGTTGTAGGGTATGTCCCCTACAAGTCAAAAAACAAAAACAAAAATTTTTAAAATTAATCAAAAAATCATATCAATTCATGCACCATGGCAAACCATATAAAAAAAGTAAACCAGACACAGTTTACACCGAAAATGTATGTTCAAGGTCACAAAAATCTGAAAAAATTCACAAGCACTCCATAATTCAAAAATAACGTAAATTCACCAATATCTAATTTTAAACCTTAATTCTAGTCATTTTACAAAAGATTCATTACAAAAAAACATCCCTTAAAAATACGGCCGCCATATATTCATCGACAAGACCAAAAGTACTATCCGTACCTAATATTTCAACTTTTTACTTCATTTCGTTAACTTCCTATAAACCATTTCACAATAAAAAAAATTGTTACTTTTTGACAACCCCTCGTATACTTCAAACTACGTTTCGTACTTCCAATTTTAATATTCTGAATCATTTTATCAACTTATTCATATTTCAAATTTTATTACTTATTGACAACCCCTCGTATACTTCAAACTACGTACCGTACCTTAAAACTTAGCATTCTAATTCATTTCATAAAAATCTTGAAACTAGTTCGCCTTTCAAATTTCATTACTTTTTGACAACCCCCGTATACATTAAACCACGTTCCGTACTTCGAGTCTTAACATTCTATTTACTCTTATCAATTTCTTGTAACCTGATTGCTATTTTAAATTTTATCACTTTTTGATCACCCCTCGTATCGCATACAATATCTCGATTCCCCTTGTAACCAATATCTCCGCTCAAACTCGACTCGTGCCTATTAGGAACATTCTCATATCTTATTTCCAGTCACCTCGCCTCTTTCGGGAACATTCTCATATCGTTTCAACTAAGTAAACATCGGACCTCCGTGATTCTCTACGGGGTCGTTTCAGATAATTTCAATCAAACTTCAATAACTCCCAAACCCGATTATATATCAACTTCGTTTTCATATCAAAAAATTCCCCTTTTCATAACTGATTTTTGCATATAACTTTCATTTTCTAAATTTCAATTATCAATTATTTCAAGTATTGCGCAGTATTTCGCAATCGATGACTCATCCTCGCTCGCACGGAGCGATATCCAGCTTTTCCAGACGTTTTAAAACGGGAAGCGAGACTCAATGGGTCACGAAAAACGCAACCTTTCTAAACGTACAAATACCCAAGCATAGCAAGCCCAAAGCAAGTTCAGTTTTGACAGTGACTCCTGTGTTAAGTAATCGCGAAGTGGTTTTTGAAGTTAGTTATTTAAAAGTAATTTTAGGTGTAATAAGTTGATTTATATTTAACGAAAGTTGTAGTTACCTACCGTCTAGTTAGGCTTTCTTATTTTCTGATGCTGCATACTTTCGTAATCAGCTGTTCGAATCTAGCTTCCCAGGCCGAAACCTGGTTAAAAAGAGTTAGTTTGAAGTCTTCGCCCTAAGTGGCCCCTTTTAATTTTAAGTAAATCATCTCTCCTTCGCGGCCCTCGCAGTTTTTTAAATAAAAAGTAATTTTTTTCACAAGAATAAAGACAGACAATTTAATAAACATTTTTGCTAAATTCCACAGACTGAATTTATGCCGTCGAATAGTTACCCACTAAAAGAAACATTTGTTAAATAAAAATACCATTCGCCTTAAACCCTGTTCAGTTAAATTCTTAAATAAATATTTTGTTCCTTCCGTTTTAAACCAAGTATTGTTTTTTCAAGAAAACCATATACAGGGTGTAGCCGTTGACCCTGTTAGAACTAAAAAGACTAATCAGTGCTAAATAAAATAAAATTCTAAAACAAAGTGCTACAACAGTTCCAGACCACATTATACAGGGTGTAGCAATTGACCCTAACTACCACTACCAGAATTGGAAACCAAAGGCTTCTCACATCAAAATTAAGTGCACGAACGTCCTCTAGATTCTCAGCTCTAACTCACCACTGCTCCAAATTTTTTATTTTCCAACACAGAGGGATGATCGTGTTCACAAAAAAGATCGTATCCTCGCCTCACATATCTTCCAGCGGCTTGTATATCAGTGTATGCGTGGAAGCTATGCAAGCTTAGGCGAGGGTTGTGTAGGTGATATTCCATCCTTCGGAGGGGATGTAGAGCCGTCGGTCCCGTGACTGTTAAATATTAGGCAAGTAAAAGATTCCTACTCTCCTCAAAAGAAGAGGTTCGGCAAAATGGGGGTAGCTCGTCTTCAGACGTCGGTGATAGGCCTCAGTAGCGGAAATAGACCGATGTTAAATAAATGTTTTAAAAAAACAAAATAAGTTAATCAAATATTTCAGTTTATATCTAACCGTTTCCGAGATAATGCTTGTTTAAACAGAGCTGAGAAACCCTGTATATGTCTAGTATAATTTCACAAATAACAAGTCGATGATCAGTAATAATATCCGCATTAAGTGTCCCATGGTTTTTAACAAGAGTATAATCATTAATGCCATCTTTCGAGAAAATTACAACTTGTTAGTTTTTCCGTAAGTCAGATAAAGAAGCTTGTTGGAATAACCGACTAGGTCTAACGGTCCCTACAATATCAATGAGAGTTAGAAGTTTGAAACTAAAATCTAGAGATACTAATTGATAAAACGATATCGATTCAGCCGTGGACGTTAGAATTTCCCTATGCACTTTTAAAGCTAAGCTGTTAACTCCAGAGTGTTTGAATTTATGCATAATTTACAAACCTGCATCTATGTGCATGTGCAATAACCAGCGGACCGTGTACCATGGAACACAAATTAATCCTTATCGAAAAATTATTATTTTCCCAATATACTCGGAATAATCATGCGGTCTCACCATTTCTGTCTAAATAAAACATACTGCCGTATAAGAAATTGGCCCATAGAAATTCTATAACTAAGTTGAACTTGTTCTAAACTAAGTCGGTTTCAAGTTATATAGGAAAATAAACCAATGTAATCCATCCATGTCTTGGATGCAAGTAATCTAATAAGCTATTCCTATTTTCAAAATTTATTTGTTCAGTGAAGTTGGATGTCTGTTAATAATGTTCACATTGTGTTTCGACCAGAACAATGAATTTCCTTATTACGAAATCGTGTTAAATACGGAAAGAAGGCCAAACAAATGAGAAAAGTTTCCTTTACAATTTTAAAAGTTTAACTAGCAGCAAGTTGTGCTTAGATCGTTAACGAATGTATATATCCATCCCGCAATACTTTGGAATTTCTACTATTACTTATATTACCGTTATACTTGTACAAACAAAGTTCATGCACAGGATGATGGCAGATAAGCGGTGTTTTAGTAATTAGGGACAAACGGTTCATAGCAGGTGGTATTAGTTGACAACATAAAACTCCAGTTGATTTCAATGACAGGAGTATAGAAGAGTGGTAGACAGCACTACGCCGGCTTAACACGTCATATGACCTACTTTGCAGAAGGTAACTGTCTGTGAAACTCTAAATTCGATAGGAGAAGAGAAAACCATCCACATCGAAATCACTATTATTGCCAAGAGGTCGGATTTCTCAATGAAATATCAAAATATAATAGGAAAATACCTCAGGATACTGCTAAATCTAGTTGGAAGTGGATAAGATCCCATGGACATTTTAATGCCTCTCAGATCATTATACTGGTAACTATCAGGCTGTTTCACTAAAAAGTTACTAATAAATCAGTACACAAAATATCGTGATGGGGAAAATAAAAATTACGTCCTCGTAGTCGATTTTATGGTTCTCGTTAATATGGACATGCTCTGTGATCGCCACCTATCCGTGTATCCAAATCTGGTATTTCTCTGGTGTTCTTTGATTCGTCAATATATTAGACAGGAATACGCGCTATTATTGGCGAATCATTAGAGTATCACTGGAAAATATGAAAAACGTGAACAACTTCAACAGAGAGGATGGGTGTCGACTTAGTAACACGTGGAGACTGGTATTGCCAAGTACCAGCATCGTAGTAAGTCACGGTCAACCAAACACGACGAATGAGCAGCGAAGCGAACCAAGCACGACCAATGACCAGCGAAGCGAAGCGGCGCCTAGGTATATAACGAGGAGTGTAACACAACAAATTCAGTCTTTAGAATCTTTCTGAAGAAGCTGACAGAATGATCAGTGAAACGTCAAGTCAAGTTCGACGACTACGACAAGACAAGAAACTACTACGTTTAGATATGTTGAGAGGAAAGTTATTAGATAGGTACCAGTCATTTACCATGTCTGAAGATTTTCACATTCTTGTTCGTTTTCAATATATTTTCAAGCCATCGGCATATAATAGACTCTCTAAATTAAGATTATCTGCAGTATCATTTATAAAAACAACAAACATAAGTGGGCCCGGTACAGAACCCTGGAGTATACCGGAGGTGGCTAGGATGTCAAACAACTTGTAACCACGGTTTCAACATACTGACGCCTATTCTGTAGATATGAAGAGAAGAATCCTAACTGCATCATTGACAATCCAAGTTTTTTAATAGAGTACAGTGATCCAGGCGATCAAAGGCCTTGGAAAAATCAGTGTAGATAATATCGACTTGCCTCTTTGCATCCAATTCCTTAGAAATAAATTGCATGATACATGCATAAGTTTCAGTAGATCTACCGGGAACAAATCCATGTTGGTTACAAATTATTTGGCCATGTACGTGCCTGGATAATGTCATATTCAATGTGATCTCAAAGACTTTAGCGAAATTGCAGATAATTGTAATGGGTCTATAATTTTAGGCCACGCACTCGTTCTCTTCTTTAAAAACGAGACATAAGGTCGAATATTTCCATACATGAGAAAATGTACGCGTTTTTAGTGACAAATGAAATACTGTGAGAGTACCGGCGAAGACGGCTGCGCAGTCTTTGGCGATACATGCGGGAATGCTTAGCTTATGCTTGATTTTCTTCAATGACTTAAATATTTCTGTTTCAGAAAATGATGTTAAATACAAATTGGTGCTATTACTACTGACGTTTTCGTAGGAATGATATTTATCTTTATTGTTAGATATTAAATATGCAGTTTGAAAAAGGGTAGCGAAGGCATTAACAACATTCTGGGGATTCGTACATTGAGTATCATTATATGTAATATTATCGGGGATGGAACCGTTAATGTAAGACCAGAATTTTCTTGTATTTTCAGCAGATAGTTTTCATGTACCTGTCTTAACTCATCCTTTATTTTTTTTCTTATGTTACTAAACTCCCTGTAGATTTCTTTTTTGTCTCGTACTATGTTATTTGTGCACCATGGTGGATATTTAGATTGTCTGGGAGCACATTTGGGAACAGTTTTATAAAAAAATTCAATGAATTTTAAGTAAAATTCAGAACATGCAATATTAACATCTTTTAGTTCATTTAAGAAGGACTAGTCTGTTTTGAATACAATCTCGTATAGTTGAGGAAAATCTGCATTTTTAAAATTGTAGCTTTCTGTTGAGTTACATGGGAAATTTTCAGACTGAGAAATGATATAATATGGAATTAAGGACTCATCTACCATTTATTTTTTACATTATTTCTTCTTTTCCTAAGGTAATGGATCAACACCTCGGAGATATTAGGAAGTCATTGAATGTAAGCTCAGAACTCTCACTTCTTACCTACTGACACTATAAATTTATTATAAAAACTTGTTTTTATATAAACTGTCATACCAAGACTAGGATTTATATAACATGAAACATTCTGTTGAAATATCTCAAGAACCTACATGCAATTGAAATTCCTTATATTTGTAATATTTCTCTAGTTGTTTTAACAATTGCGAATAATTGTACATACGCTAGAATTAAAAAACACGTAGTGTGCTGTTAATAATTGATAGTCATGATAGTCGCTAAACGTATTTTAATTGCTGGGATTTCTGTTTATTAGAAATTTTAATGACTAACAGTTGGCAACATGAGCTGCATTTTTCAAATTTAGCCGAAATGGTTTTACTAGTCAGTAATAGTGTACGCTATAAATTCACGCCTCTTGCTACCTCTAATGATTCCACCCTTTTATGATTCTTTATTTTATATTTATCTAGGCCTATCAGCATGATTCTATATGTCACTAATAAGTCGGTTATTTATATTAAATAAGACTTATTACACGTTTTTTAAGTTTTCATATAAATTCTCATTTAATATAAACTCTTATTAATTTGATCACGAAAGTCTCCACTCAATACACTTCATAAAAATTTACTGCTTTCAGAGCTGACGCGAAAATTGCCAGCTGTCTAAATCCTACTCAATCTCTAAATAAATGTTGGCGTTTCATAGGCCACCTGATCGCAAGACGTCTGGCTTCGCAATGCTATATATCACAGTAAGCTAGGTGTTGTTTTCTCATATGTTCTCGCAAAAAATTGAAACAAAACATAGTGGATAGCAACTAATTTATATTAAGAAATTTTTTGTGCGTTTACATTGCCTTTTGGACTTTGGCATTAAAAGCATGTACAAATCTAGAAGGTTTCTCGCTAGAATGCTTCGGTTATTAGTTCGCATGAAAAAGTTCAAAACTTGCCGACCCTTCAGCTAATTTTATGACCGTTATTGATTCAGGTTATAGGAGAAAGTTGAGGTCGAGAGTTGTCGACTGCTAATAGCTACTTTTGATTGCAGCCGGATATTTCGAAGCTCACATATTGAATGTGACAGGAATCAGGCGCAGCACCTACATAATTTATTGTTGGGTGTCCTGAAGAGGGCAAAGATTACATACGAAACGTGATAATATGATAATGCCGGATCGAGCTGAATTCAGTTGACGGTTAATGCAAATGTGAATTCATCCGAAGAGGATGCAAAAATGTTTCGCAAGTGGTATGACTGGCACGAGAGTTTCTTTAAGTAGGATCATCTTTCGGCTGGTGTTTGTTGCAATCGAAGCATTAGCGTTTTGTTGGTAATATGCGATTATTACACTTAACGCGCCAGGCCTGTAATTTGTAATTCAGCGCTCGGCGGGGCACATGGCCCGGAGAGTAGCTGTTGGTTGCAGTATGTCCGGGTGCCCTCCAGCGTCCATGGTCGACTCCTCCAGAACTCACGGTTGTCTAAACGACGTTTCGGCATAATCTTATCTGCCATCTTCAGGTTCTCACTGAAAACTACCTACTTCTGCTCCTCGTTGCTCGAACTGAACTGAACTGAGTTCTGTGATTCTGCCGAAACGTCGTTTAGACAACTGTGACTCCTGGAGGAGTCGGCCGCGTCTGAAATTATTAATGTCTCGATGTTTCGGCTCTCGTTTTGGAGCCATTTTCAAGAGAAAAAAAGGGGTTAAAAAAATTGTTAAAGAAACTAATGCTAGGAGTTCGTAGAACTGGTTCGATTCTGCCTACTCTCCAGATCTCACCACGATCCATCTCTAAGGCCTCCCAGTTGAAACTATTATTTCCCAAGTAGAAGATTCTATATCCCACCTTCCCAGCAAGCAAGCTGAGGACACCAGAAAAGATAGCGCTAGAATACTTCGAACTGCCAAACCTTTCACTTCTAACCTACCTTCTAGAGAAAGACAAACCTTAATAGACCTATATAACAATGGCGATCTTATCACCCTCCCAGCCGACAAAGGCAACTCCACTGTTATTCTAAACAGCTCCAATTACTTAACAAAAATGAACGATTTACTCAATACTCCGGACTACAAGCGCATCCAGCGCGATCCCAAAGCATACTTAGAAAAGAGAACAAAATCATTATCAACAACTCTGACCTTCATTCAGATTTTCCCTCATTCCTCGAGAGAAATTGTCTAAAACTCCTAGAATATACGGTCTTCTTAAAACTCACAAAACCAACATTCCTCTACGACCAATAGTTAGTGCTTTTTGTTCCCCAACTCACAAATTAGCGAGACATCTAGCCCATACTCTACAACCCATTGCTGAACAAGCCCCTTCTTATGTCAGAAATTCCACCTATTTCATTGATCTTCTTCAAAATTACTCTATTTCCCAGAACGACATTCTAGTCAGTTAATATATTGTGTCACTATTCACCAATATCCCACCCACTGAAGCCCTAGAAGCCCTAAACGTTCTCAAAACTAAACACAATATTTCACCCAGCACTCTGACCCTTCTAGAACATTGTCTGCCCAACACCTATTTTCTCTTTCAAGGCAACTACTACAAGCAAGTGAGAGGAACTCCAATGGGATCACCTTGTCCCCCGTCATAGCCAACATCTACATGGACAATTTCGAAACCCAAGCCCTGAATTTATCCCAACTGAAGCCTACCTGCTGGCTAAGATACCAATTCTAAAATACAATAAAATACAGAGTGTTCCATTTGAAAAAATTGAGATAATTCACTTTGAAATGTTTTAAATTAGCTCTAGTGTAAAATACACCCTGTATAATTATAATCAATATTTGGTGGTTGTGTCGTTGTAGTACATCTCTTGTCTACATAAGTGCAAAATGAATCTTCTTAATTAATAGTAATACACACACAGCGAATTAATTTGTTAAACCTTGTTTCGACAAAAATGTTCATATTTTTTCGAATAACTCGGCAACGCCACGTCAAAAACAAAAAATCTGTAGGTCGTTGGAAAGGTAATTTTACGCTGAACTCATAAATGTAAAAATATATAGAGTGTTTCATCTAAAAAAAGTGACCTCGAAGATGCTCCGTTGTAGCGAGTCATCCTGAATATTTCAAGATATTTTCAAAATGTGCACCTTTTAACACTATAAAGTCTCCTAATATGATATTGGACTTTAACTCACTATTGAGGGACACCCTGTATTATTTGTTGTTTTTTTTTGAATTCATATAAATAACTGTGGTAATTTCCATTTATTTTATTTATTTTTAACAGTGTTGTTTGTATACGGAGCAATCTGATCGTGAAATATTCTTTCTAGAATTTTGGAAAGAACTGGTCTTAAGCTGATAAGTCGCAGATTCTCCACGGATGCAGGATTTGCTATTTTTGCTACCGGACAGATAATTGCATCTTGCCATTTCATGGGAAGTAACCTCGTTCAAGACAGCGGTTTATAATATTCTTCAAATGTGATTAAAAATTGTTCACATGCATAGTTTTAAAATATTCAATTATTTTATCTCTGCAGCAGCATAGATATTTAAATACTTCTAATTGCATTATAAGCAATATCAGTAGGAACAAGGGTGAAAGTGAATATTAAATTGTGGTTAAATTTTGTATTAGCGTTGTAGTCTGTAGCTTTTTGCAGTTATCATTCTTACCAAAGACGCTTAGAACGGAATCATTAATATCTGCAGAATATTACATCTTAGTATAAGGCCAAGTTAGATACGGAATAATTGTTGGCGGTGGGGTGATTGACAGTCATCCAAAATACTTTGAAATTTTACAAGAAATGTTCAAAAAAAGAGTACACTTAGCATGTCTATATCGTATAATGCGAGTAAACAAATTTCTAAGATTTCTGGTTCGAGATTATTTCTTTAGCGCCATATTTAGAGAAAGCAGTTTATTACTCACCTTCTTGTCATTTTTATCCTATACTGCAAAGAAAAATTATCTCCTCTGAAGTTTGTCGATGTACTTTAAAAATCCCTGTATACCATTCCCCAACGCCATCGATTTATCAACAGTATTGCCTAAATATGCTATCAATCGAAATAATTTAGATTTACGTTTGTTGGAATACGCCCAAGGGACGTTTACAAAGGATTAAATATAATTAAAACCATAATTAATTAGAATATATTGTCATTATAATTGTTCGGTGGATAAAACAGAGCTATAATTTTTACTTAATTTGCTTATTTTGATTTTCAGACATTTTAATTGGACTAATTTATGTGTTGAATACCCAGTGCTCTAATTATTATCATTTTCTGTGAAAATTACATGGAGAATTATTTCTTAATAGTTAGCTCAATTTGAATTAGTACAGTAAAAATATACCAAAAAGTCCCATGTACAATTTGATTGTACCTACTATATCACTATATAGAATGTTGATAATTTGAATACGAATCAAATACTAGACAAATGACATTTTATCTTCATATGATCATTTTTCAGTGCCGAATTTAAGAAGGGAAGATATGATATATTTAGTTTAGTTTATGATTCCATAAAAAAAAATTACATAACATATGAGTAGTTGAAAGGTTTCGTGTTTTTAATAACTGTGATGGGGCGAGCGTAGGTGCGTCTTTACTATGTACATACTTCGGTATGCGATGTAAAGCAACGACAGGCGCAGTTAGTACTTGGATGGGTGACCATTCCAACGGAAACCGCGTTCTCGCCTCACACATCTTCTAGCGGCTTGTATATCAGTGTATGCGCGGAAGCTATACAACCTTAGGCGAGGGTTGTATAGGAGATATACCATCCTTGGGAGGGGATGTAAAGCCGTCGGTCCCTTGTCTATTAAATGTTAGGCAAGTAAAAGATCCCTACTCTTCTTAAGGGAAGAGGTTCGGCAAAATTCCTGGTTGGGGGTAGCTCGTCTACAGGCGTCGGTGTTAGGCCTGACTAGCGGCAATAGGCCGACGTTAAATAAATGTATAAAAAAAAAAAATAATAACTGTGATATTATTCAGCACATGTTTGTTTGCAGTTTTATCTATATTTTAATCTGATTTGTACATATGTGTGTATATTTTGTATCTGTATGTATGTTATGTATATGTGTATATCTGTATATAGGTATGTATTCTGTCACGGATCGTATTTGGTTTTGCAGATTTTTGTATTTGTATGTATTATTATTTGTTGTATTCATATAATTAGTTTAAGTACTGTTGGATGGTGTTCACTAAAATAAAACATTTTCTCTTCGATCGTGTTCTGTTTCAGTAGGATAGTTTTGTAACAGAATTCCACTTGTTGTTTCGCCAACCATATTAGTATCATCTGGAAATTATTAAAACTGAAAAATGCAGCATTATTTCGAATAATTCTACCCTCCGCAAGCCACTAAATAATTAAGCTTTTTTGATTTCTTTTCGATTATATTATCATTTATTAGACACTCACGCTCCTAACACCCTACATTTATATAAAACTACGGGTTATTATTGGGAGAGACTAGTCGGATAACGTTCGCAGGTGTTTTCCGTGCGGAAAATAAATAAAATTCACCAACAATTTTACTGGTTTTAAGTTGACATTGATTGACGAGCTGGAAAGCTCTATAAAATTATTTTACGATTTTGTTTCACGTTTTTGATTGAAGTTGACCCAACACTGGCAGTAATTGAAATTAACAACTAATTTACAACTTATTTATTTAACCGAGCGTATTAATAATGATAATAATAAAATGGCTTTATTTGTAAGTGTATAACAAATAATACATTACATTTCTAATGCCTAAGGCGAAGTCCAGCCATGCGGTTACTCTACTTAACTTTTTTTTTAACATTTATTTAACGTCGGTCCATTTCCGCTACTGAGGCCTTTCACCGACGTCTGTAGACGAGCTATCCCCAACCATGAATTTTGCCGAATTTCTTCCCTTAAGTAGAGTAGGGATCTTTTGTTTGCCTAACATATTACCCCTGTTGTTGAGCTAGCTGGGGCCGTTTAAGTGCAAACGTTCTTAAAGAAACCTAGAGTAAAAATATAAGTTGTTTCAGCGCGTAGGTTACCCAAAATTTCGAAAATATGTTTTCATTACTTTCAGACAAATTGCCAAAACTACATGAAACATCGATTAACGAAGTTTCAATTTGCTCTATTTTATCATATGTATAATTTATTATAGATATACCTAATCGTACGTAAAACATAGTTTATTGCAAAGCATATATTTGTTTGCGTAATTGACTCGGCGTTAAAGATGCTAAATTAATCGCATAAATTCCGCAATCTACAATAATGTCATGAATACAATGGGACTCACCCCCATTTTAAAAATCATCTCACGCCGTCATTTGAGATGAAAAGGGTGGCTCTTGCGACCTTATCGTTTAACAAAACTTCACATACCTGTTGAATAATTATGATCATGATTTGACGGATTTGTGTTTTACATATATTATAAGACCGCAAGTATGAATAGCCGGGTATACACCAGAGGACTCTTTAAAGGATCGGATCAAATGGATCAGATCCCGCCCATGAAGGAATTGATCCGTCGGGCTTGGTCCTTTATTTTGTCCACTAACGTAGACATTGAAATCTCTCATGAATTGACGGATCATCTCCTTTGGCGGACCTAATCCGTTAATTTTATTGTAAAATGGTGCATATCCGCGGTCTTTCAAACATGTTTGAAGGACCAGCAGTCATCATCACAGATCGTGTTTCGTAGTCATCATGTATGAAACAAAAGTTGCTACAGCCACAGCGAATGTTTTCGTTACTTATTATCACACCATATTGAACAGAAGAAATCGAAGCAAATGGATAAAGAATGAATGAAGTCATGTCTTTTATATATTTCTATGAACGTTTCAATTATAGCTCTATTTAATTTTATGTTTTTGATTATATTGATAAACAACAACAACAAATTTCAAGTGTAACATATAATACGGAAAATAATTCTGTGAATTTAGATCGATGACGCGCTACAAGTGTCTACTTGTCCGACGATACGTTAGCGGGTACGTAGCTGCCATCGATCGAGTAGTTGTCGGATTGGATTCGGTTGCCCTCCGTTATCCACACATCAGTGGACTTTTTTGCGGACTTGGTCTTTTAAAAAGTCCTCTCGTGTATTTCCGGCTATTATGATCGCTGTATAGTTTAAAATGACCTGATTTCGTTATGGATATATATTTACTAATGAAATTTAAAATCTTCGGGTTTATTCGAGTGAATGCTGAATGTAAAACACACTTAAAACTGAAATTTAAAAAACGAAATCTCTTTCTATAGAGAGATCAGGAGGCAGTGATAAATTCGACGAGTTTTCTGTAGTAAGTTATTATAGACTGTCTGTGTTCTCTTAACCTCACATCTATGCTACGGCCACTCTGACCTATATATAAGGCATCACAGTCGTCACACTTTATTTCATATACCCCCGATTTTTTAATAGCTTCTGTCTTTTCTTTATTATTAACCAACAAGCGACCTAAATTATTTCTATTCGTTGATATTGTATTAATAACTAATTTATTTAATCTATTACATACTGAGTTGCTAACCTTATTTACATAATTTATACTATGCCACTTTTTGTTTTCTATATTTGGCACGTTATAAAAATGTTTTTGTAATAATTTTCTCTGTTTATTTTTTATTCATTTGTCAATAAGTGACTCATCATAGCCATAGTTTTTTGCTAGCGTTTTAAGAATTCTAACTCCTTTTTCAAAGTTAACCCTATTTAAGTTTAGAGATAATAGTCTGTGTACATAATTATGAAACGGTGACATTTTTATCTTCCAAGATTGATTACAATTTGCATGTGTAAGAGTGTCAGTAAAAGTTGGCTTTCTGTAAATATCAAGTTCTAGCCCATGTTCTTTACGTGTCAGCGTAATATCTAAAAAGTTTATTGACCGGTCTTTTTCCATTTCAACTGTAAACTGAATTTTGTTGTTTAGGGAGTTAATAAAATGGATGAAATGTGACAATTGTCTCTCAGTACCGATCCTAATACAAAACACCTCGTCAACATATCTTACCCAAAAATGTATGTATTTAAGGAGATTATTGTTGGTGGTAAAAAGATTGTTTTCAAAATTTGCCATGAATATTTCAGCTAATAATGGGCTTAACGGACTACCCATAGGTAATCCGTTTACTTGTGTATAAATGTTGTTATCGAATTTAAAATAATTTTGTTTGATTCACATATTAATTAATGTTTGTAAATCTTTTTGTTCATTTTGATTCAATTCACTATTACAGATAAGATGTTGTAACTTATCCTTAATCTCTTGAATAGGGATAGAGGTAAGTAAACTTTTAACATTAAAGGAAACTAATTTGACATTTTCGGGTAAGGTTATGTTTTCCAATTTGGTCACAAGTTCTAAAGAATATTTTATACTGTAAGGGGATTGAAACTTGATCAACTGTGGTAAAGTTGAATTGAGTTTATTACATAGTCTATAAGCCGGCGCATTGATTAAGACACTACCTTTCGCATAGGAAAACCCTCCTTATGAATTTTTGGTAAACCATAAAGCATGGAGGTTGTAGCATCCATTAATAGAAGGTTGTTTGTTTGAAAATTTGTTATGTTGGGTGTATTTTTCTTTAGTAGTACCTGGATTTCTGAGTGAAATTTTTTCGTAGGGTCATGTTTTAGTTCTTTAAAATCATCAGTATTTAATAATTCGTTCATTTTATTATTATAATCAGATCTAGATAAAACCTAAAGGCCTAAAATATTGTCCTAAAATACTGTCCTAAAATAACCAACAAGAAAGACTTAGAATTGTTAGCTGTAAACACTGAATTGGCACTTAATCTGTTAGATAACAATGGCGTAAAATACCTTGTGTTAAAGGTTATAAAAAATTCACAAAAGAATATTACCTCTAACAAATTAGAACAAAAAACCGTAAACGATATCCGTAATAAATTGTCTTCTAATAATAGAAAATAAACAGAGAAAATTACTACAAAAACATTTTTATAACGTGCCAAATATAGAAAACAAAAAGTGGCATAGTAGAAATTATGTAAATAAGATTAGCAACTCAGTATGTAATAGATTAAATAAATTAGGTATTAATACAATATCAATGAAATGAAATAATTTAGGTCGCTTGTTGGTTAATAATAAAGAAAACACAGAAGATATTAAAAAATCGGGGATATATGAAATAAAGTGTGACGACTGTGATGCCTTATATATAGGTCAGAGTGGCCGTAGCATAGATGTGAGGTTAAGAGAACACAAACAGTCTATTTTATGTAATAAAAAATCAACTGGTTTCGCCGAATATTGCATTGAGCAAAATCACGTTTTTAACGGTAGTAGTGTTAAACTTTTGCATAATACAAACAAAGGAAAAATCCTAGACATGCTTGAAATTTTAGACATTAAGAAGGCCCTAAGAAACCATAAAAACGTTACAAATACACAAACAGAATTTATGAATAATCCTGTACTAGACACAGTAATAAAATTAAAATTATGTTCGTAGTTCCGGCCTATATTGTTAAATTTTAAGAAATAGCAAATCAAGTTATTATCCCCCTCTAGGTGGGTAGAGGATTTGTAAAATATATACTGTGAACCATCAATTTCAGGTCAGTTTTTAAGACTCTTTGATAATGATCGCAAGACCGAAACATATATCAGAGAAATCTGAAAAAAAACTAATGAAACAATAATCCAAGTGCGTATTGTAAATATTCTTTTGAATATTTATAATTATTCTATTAATATTACTGTTTCCTATCTCGATCCTAAAGTACAATTACATAACATCGTTCTCTGATGCTTTATAATTTCAAGGAAAAAGAAAGTAATGCAGTACAGCAGAAACTCATCTCACTTCCACCGGGAGATTTATTTCAACCGTATTTAGAACTTCACAACTGAGGTAACTTTAGGTTTACTGCCAGCTGTCCAGAACCCGGGCCAGGCTGGAAAGAATGGTGTGATACAGTAGTGTTGATGTCAGTATGACATCCCATCCCACTCCATCTAAGATAAAATCAATACCTTTTATGCCCACCCATCTTGTTTATAAAAAACGTGCTTCGATGTGTTTCCATTAAGATGGAATTAAAGATAAATTAGCTCAAATTTTGATGTAACCATCTTGAGAATTGCAATAAGATAAATGGTTTAATAATTATCACTTAATATAATATTAACAATTAAAAAGCATTTAAAAGCGTGCATAGCTCGCCTCAGAATTTAGTGGGAATAAAAAATCACGCGAAAAATCCGCCGCTTTTATGAGAGTTGCTCAACCTATCGGTTTAAATGAGGGCCAGTAGGGGCAAGTGAAGCGAATCGCATATATAATTTGAAACATGGAAAAAGGGATAAAACATTAATTTTGCTGGCAAATCTTACGGAGTGGTCATATTATAGTTTAAAAATAATAACTAAATCTTTATATAGCAAAATGGGCGAGGAATTATTTCTTGTAGTAAAGTTACCAAATTTTTACAATCGATAAGGACAATTTTTAGGGTAGGATCATTTTTTCAACTTGTATAGGGCACAGTAAGTAGCTCCGCGGCTAGTTATTGGATGCGCAGTAGCAACTACAATTTAAAGCCAGAGCTCATCTCTTTCTAATTCATCCTAACATAAAATAGATAAATATCTTTATCTATTCTTTCTTTGCGCAAAGCTACTTTCTCTCAGCTGAAAACATCAATGACAACATCGTACAATCACGTGCACATTTTTCTCACGATGGCTGAATTCTGCCGTTTTTCATATCTCGACATCTATTGTTGTGACAGCATTGTCGAATAACCTGAATAGATTTCAAGTTTAAATTCAAACGAGGTAGCCTTAAAACTACCTAAAAATGCATATACCCTATATTTTTTGTTTTTATCTCTAACTCTTCAGGAAATTAACCGATTTTGTTGAAATATCGGGAAATAACTTAGCTTATGATTGGAATTGGTTGGGATGGTGGTCAAAGAAAAGTATTCCACACCACAGTACTTCTTCCCTGTAGGCAGACCCTCGACTAGCCCTCCAACCAATCTAATCCTGCGAATTAGATGGTGATGCTGCCTAGAGGTAACTCCCTTACATCGGCCAAAGTAGGCCAACGTTGTCCCAAAATGGATTCTCTGATTAATGAGATGATGGTGATCGGTTTCAGACTTTCCGTGCCTGGTCCAAAGACACTTAGGCCTACTGCCTTCTTGGCCAGTCTGTCGGCTACTTTGTTGCCACTGCGCTATGCACGTCCTTTCACCCAACATTCACAACAAATGTTATTCATGCCTGAAGTACCCACAAATGCTAGGTGACATTCCCATACTCCTCCTGTAGTAATTTTGTAACTTCTCAAGTACCTAATGATTATCTACAATCTGTGTAGATCCTGATTGTTTTGCCTATAGTTTCTGCGGACCATCTCTTTTGCATTTTTTCAAATTGTAGGATTTTTATGTACCTTTTGATGGTGGAAACCGCTATTTACATAACCTCAAAATTTTTAATTTTTTTTTAAATTTTTTAGATTTTTTTCATAGATGACATTATTTAATTTCTAAATTACACATTTTTAAAGAACATCTTTTTACAAAAAAAATGTATATAAAAAAGTCAATTATTTGAGATTCTGCTGATTGTTTTGCCTATAGTTTGTCTGTGGACCACCCCTTTTGCAGCTATGGTTATGTCCGCCAGTTCAGTCTGTATTACGCTGGCCCGCCCGTCCATAGCCGTAGCTTGTGGTTACGAAAACGTGTACAAATTTCAAGACGATACATAACCTAGAATTGCTAAAAAACGCATTTTACTTAAAAAATTTGGGACGCTGTACCATTTGGACAAATCATCGTAGGATTTTTTTTCAAATTGTAGAATATTTTATGTACCTTTTGATGGTGAAAACCGCTTTTTACATAACCTAAAAAAGAAAATTTTGATTTTTTTAATGAAATTTTTTTTTTAATTTTTTTTTTTTTTAGATTTTTTTCATAGATGACATTATTTAATTTCTAAAATCACATCTTTTTACATAAAAATTGCATATAAAAAGTAAAATTTTTGAGATTCTGCTGCGTGGGTACGAATTTTTCAAAATTTACTTTTGTTTAGATGCCTACAACTACAAGTATAGCTAAGGTGGCTTTGAAAACAATTGAAATATTTAGCTTGTCAAACATATTTGTTGGCTTATCAGTGTTTTTATTGTCCCAAATTTTTATTAATTTTGTTCAAAATTTCGCAAATTTATACAAGAGATGAAAAGTGGACATGTTAATTATTTATGGGGAATGTAGAAAAAAATGCAGATGCGGCTACCAACCTTTACGCCCAACGATATCCTATTAGACAGTGTCTTGTGAGAAATTATTTTAATCGTGTTGAAAATCAATGCCCAAGAAAGCCCAATAATGATACCAAAGAAAATTTTATTACTGAAGAAGGAATGGAAATTAATGTTTTGGCTGAAGTAGTAAAGTATATACGATTGGAACTGAAACCGTATAAAAACTAAAAGCCGGCAAAAACAGTCGGCATCTATTTATTGTACATGGGCGGAGGTAAATAGAAATCATTGTCATAACAAAATGATAAGATTTTCGGGCGTTATTATATTATCCTCTGTTTCAAATGGTCTCCAGAAAGCCATGGTAAATTAGTAAATAATTAAAATATTTTACCTTTTATACAGTAGTAAATATTTATAAATATGAACAGTAACTAACTAAACTCCTACGCTTGATATTATAATAGGTATTTATGCGCTGCGCTGCACTGGCACATAGACAGCACGATATTAGACTTCCACGTTCCAAGATAAAGAAACGATTTACGAGTTTTTTGCGCTAGTAGGCCTGTCCGTTTTATTACCTTTAAACCAGTGCAGTCGTAGATGGTTCATTCAGGCTGATTACATTGCCAGTCTCTTACTCGCCTGCACAGTTTCAACTACCGTTTGAATCTCAATACCATTGCCAAATATATAGGACAAAATATCAAGTTCAGTACGCACGGTCCTGTGCTTTAAAACTGACCAGTTTCAATTCCAATCGTATATACTTTAATAGAAAAAACTGTTTCTCTAACGAAAATTGCATTTGAATTAGACATCAGTCTCCGAAGAGTGAACCGAATTTAACATAAATGTAATTTTTTAAATACTAAGTGCACTAAAACTTGTATGAAAATGATGAAGAACGTAGGATGGACTATTGCAATTGGATTTTACAGAATAATTTGCAGCCAAACAATGATCCTTGGAAAGGATTATTTTAAATTTTATTATAACTATACACCTGTTTCGACTCTTGATAGAGGACTAAAAAGCCGAAACACGTGTAGAATAGTAATAAAACTTTTTGAAGCATTTAAAAAGCATTCTTCAATTGTACTTGTACTTAAAATTAATTGAATATGTTTCACAATTAGCGAACTGCCGAATACATTCAATGTATTAAAATAAAATTGGCGGATACGAGAATTTAAAAAAAAACTGACTGTTTTTAAGATACGACCAATATATTAATATGTAAAGGGCGGTTTTACATTTTACCTCCTCTAGAGAGCTTATCTCGTGCCTAGATAGATAAATAGAAATTCATTATTCCATTATTCAGGTACATTCTTGTATATGGTAAGTCATAAAATATAGTAGAAACAATTAAAACATATATGTAATAATTATAATACTTTAAAATGTGAAAATGAAACACACCTAAAATATTGGCACACAAACACTATCTTGTCTGGTCGATAGCCGAGTGGGTTAAGGCGCGAGGTGATAATTGCGATTAACCACAGGGACATCGCACCACCGGGTTCGAAACCTGGCTCCGGCACTGGCATCGTCGGAGAAAATGGTTGTATGTCCGCGTTTTTCAATATGTAACCTCCTTCTGCACAAGCCCTGGCTTTTGGAATTGGGGGTTGTCTAATTTCTGTGGTGTTTATTTATTTATTTATTTATAAACAGGCACATATATAAAAAATATAATAATACCTAACCCATCTAGGTTATCTTTAAAATGATGAATATTTATATTTCTATAGATAAAGCTCTTGTACAGTATAAAACGCCTTTTCCAGGAAAAATGATATTGTTTGCTTTTTAAATCTGGAGAAATTTTTAATATCTTTTAAATTTTGGTGTAATGTATCAAATTTTTATAAAGCTGTTGGCAGGTGATTTCTCATATGTAGATGTCTTATAAACTGGTATCAATAATTTTCTACCACGTCTTGTTCTATAACTATGGTATTGGCCAAATTCTTAAAAGTTAGTTAAATTTTTAAAAACAGAGAGAAGACATTTCCACAAAAAGATGGAAGGTACCGTTAATACATTTTTACTTTTAAAATAGTCCTTGCGACTAGTTGTTAGTTGTAGGTTAAAAATTATCCTCATTAATCTTTTTTGGGATACCAATACTCTACTTATGCCGCTACTAACTCCCCAGGATAATATTATTGCCATATGACTATAAGCCAAAGAGTAATATTATATACTTAATAATCCTTTGCAATATAGACTCGATTTCATTTGAAGTATTGCATAAAAGGCCGAGTTTAGTTAGGCACAAGCAAAGTCAATATGGATGTCCCACCTTAGTGACAGTCTAGATGGGTTCAACTTTTGGAAGAGCCGGTGACGAATCTTTGAGTAAGTGAGCTTTGACTTAAGTAAGCCAGACAAAAATACCTGATTTGATGCAGCGTTCACCCCCTTTTCATGTTTAATTTGACTGAATTAGCAATAAATTTCAATAATTCTTCGAAGACGAACTAAATTTGAAAAGATAAATTGAGTTTATTGAAAAAATTACATAAAGTACGTAAATACCAAAGCCTCACAAATGCATAAACTCTCTGCAACTGTTTTATGAAGTAACTGCTGTAACATAGAGGTAAAGTTCAAAGTTGTCTTTATCTACTTCGATGCCTTTTCTGATTATTTTAAATTCCCTTCCATTGAAAAATACATTTGCTGTCCTCAAATAAACTTGGCTAAAGCTAAAACATTTTTAACAATATATTCATATTTTGGTCCAAAGAGTCTTTAGCCATAGCCCTTATACACAAAAAAATCGGCAGCTACTGAAAGCGGCTGGAACCTCCCCACTCGGTGGATCTTTGAAGCCGAAAAGAGCATTAAATTGTGTAACAAAACGGCACTAAACGTAATCCGATCTCATCCAAAACCTTTTCAGAGCTTCTGGGGCACTAAAAAACCCTCAAATTAATGAATTTACAATCATCTATGCGAGTTATTACCTGCATTATCGCTCGTTGAATAATATACTATTAGGATATTAACAACTTTAACATCACTTGAACAACTAAGAAAGTCTAGTTATCCTAAATTTGTAAGGCAACAAACTGAAAATTGGTAAAGTGATAATCTATAATAAATTCACCAACGAAGGTACAGAAAGCATATGATATTGATATTGTTACATCTACCTTTAAAGTTTGTGACAATCCACTAAAACTTACAAATGTGCCGAAATCTTATTAACATGACATGACACCAACGTTATCGGATGACAAACGATGACAATGACAATCATCAAAATTTGCTCATTGCAATCCAATCGCTCGCGGCTGTCTTTGTTAAATCAAATATTAGCATTTCAGTAATTTTACTACATTTTAGAGGAATATTTGTAGTTTAATTCTTCGATTTGTCTGTATATATATTTAAAAACGGCACTAAACGTAATCCGCTCTACTTCTAGAGCAGTGAAGAAACCCTCACTCGTGAATTGACACGTGATGTGACGAGTTTCACGATGTAACGGCTACGCTCGATCGATCGATCATGTCATGCGAAATGCGATCTATGCCATATTTGCTTTGTTTTTAATTTTTTTCACGGAAACCAAATCGAAAAGGTGGAAGTGTATAAATCGTTGAAATCAGAATTTTAACTGCTTTTCAATGGTTCCATTGCAAATTGAAAGTAGATATAAAATAAACAACTTGTTGCGTCAAAATGGCACTAAACGTAATCCGATCTCAACCAAAACCTTTTCAGATCTTCTGGGACACTAAAGAAACGCACACGCAAAGTTTCATTCAAATCCGTTCAGTAGTTTCGGCGCTATCGTGCTAACATACATACACACACACACACAAAACGTAAAGATTTGATGTTATCTCAATTTTCGTTTTTGAACCAATTTTAGTAACCTCTCACAATTTTATTGTGGAGAGGTTAAAATAATAACAACCTTTTTAAAAAAATATAGCACTATTAATTATGGTAGTTTGAATTTATAGATAGTTTTATTAATAATGGAGTAAGTAATTCCTTAATGTAGATGCACATTTAATTTAGGCATTGCATTTAGAACAACCATAAATCCTTTCCACAGCTTAATTGACTTCTTGTAACTCATGTTTCCATTTATGGACATGGGCTACTGATAATAAATTACTTAATCAGTAAATTACACGATAATTTTGCAGCTTGTCTGTATTCTGCACTATTATCTACACTGAGTTAATTAATGTTTTTGTTTATATGAATAATCTAGTAATATCAGCAGATACAATATACATTATGATAACAAATTTATATTCGGTAAATAATTATGGTATTACTTTATTATCAGATACCCAGATACACATAATATAGTACCTGCTAGATCCACAAAATCCGATTTTAAGCTAGGTAGAGTGGGGCATGCATGCGTTGTAATATACGACGTTTAGGTTTAGTGAAATATTCGATGTTATTTTTTTTGTTGACATGGAATATATGAAAGATAACATTTTGATAGGCATCGTTATATATGCAAAGTCCAAAATTAGTCATCAAGTACTTTTATAAACACTGGTTTTTGTGATAGAAATTTGTTGTTTCGTCTCTATGGTACGATAGTTAGATCGATTAGATCTCTCTACGAAAACTTACTTGAGTAACATTTGCATAATACTCCAACAAACAAATTAGTCTATAATAATCCTTTTATTAAAACAGTAATTAATTTATATGTGCTAAATCCAGATATTCGAACTCAAATAATCATTATTTAATAACCTTAGCGAATATGTGTCCTCAGATAAACTACTGTATCTAAACATGTTCTGCAGTTTTTTTGAACTTGATCAATATAATAGCATATCAAATGTTAATGGTAGATTTTTATATTTAATTTTAAGTAACAAATCTTGCACTGTTGTCAAAGCTCATGACATTTTATTGCCTGAAGACCCTCATCACCCTGCACTGTATATAGCTGGCACAGAGATCTCATTTAAGCGTGCCAATAGTTTAGCGGTTAACATTGAAAGTACTTATAATTTTCATAAAGCTAATTTCTTTCTTCTGTACGAACAGTTCAGTTTAATTGATTGGTCAATTTTAGATCACCTTACTGACTGTAATGAGGCTTGTGAGCAATTTTATAAAATAATTAATAATATTTTTGATATGTGCATTCCTAAAAAAATTTCTAGGCCTAGCAAATATCCACCTTGGTTTTCTAAAAACGTTATTCACGATATAAAAATTAAGGTAAAGTTATGGAGAGCATACAAACATAGCATGGATATGAATTTGTACAATGATTTTAAAACGTTACGGGTTAAAATTAAAAAAGATATTTCTACCGCATATAAACTTTTCCTAAGCAACGTCCAAAATAATATTCGTTCTGATCCTAAAAAGTTTCGGTCATATGTTAAAGGGAATAAATGTGTGAATTCCTTACCTGACTCACTGACATTTGAAAATTCGGAGTTTCACCAGCCAGCTGATATTGCAATTGCTTTTGCTTTGTTTTTTAAGTCAGGTATCAGTATCAGTTCCGTAAACGGCTTGTCAGATAATAGCAGTACAATAAATACTTTTTCTATTAGGTATATTTCTGAACACGATGTTTACAAGGCTTTGAGAAAAATGGAACCTAAACTTACTGCTGGCCCCGATAGTATGCCTGCTTTTCTGCTACATGACTGTGCTGTAGTATTTGCCCTCCCGCTCATGAAAATATTTAACATCTGTTTAAATTCTAGTTCATTTCCGGATATGTGGAAAATATCTCGAATATGTCCAGTATTCAAGAAGGGCAACAAAAACTATGTGATTAATTATAGGCCAATAACAATTATTTGCAATTGTTCCAAGGCTTTCAAAATCACAATAAGCCCAAGAGGCTGCAGTGCCCTCGGAGTGTTACAGACGACCCTGCGGGGAGGGGTTTTAGTCAGTAAGAGTCTGACACTGACCCAGCTCAGGTTGGGAGCCCATGAGGGTTTCCCCTCCTCGTCAAAAAAAAAAAAGGCTTTCAAAATAGTATTACACAAAATGATTTATGCTAACACTTGCGTGACACTTAGTGACTCTCAGCATGGTTTCATGCAAGGACGATCAGCCACTACCAATCTGTTTTGTATGACTCAATACATCTCAGAATCTCTGGATTCTGGAGGTCAAATTGACGTCATCTATACTGATTTTAGTAAGGCATTTGACAGACTAGATCATGGTATTCTACTGTGTAAACTTCGTCAATTTGGATTATCAGATAAACTATTACATTTGTTTGTATCGTACCTACAATGCAGACGACAATACGTAGAGTATCGTGGTTTTAGATCTGATGAATTTATAGCCTCTTCTGGGGTGCCCCAGGGCTCAATTCTTGGCCCCTTTCTTTTCGTTATTTTTATTAATGATATTGTCAGTATGATTGACGTTGGCTGTCTTCTTTATGCGAATGATTTAAAGTTGTATTGTGATATTAACTCTTTTGCGGATTGTCTTAAATTGCAAATGAATCCTGATCGTATCAATAATTGATGTATTGCAAATAGCTTGCCATTAAATGTGCAAAAGTGCCATGTACTTTCTTTTACCAGAAGAAATGAGCAGTTACATTATGATTATACACTCAATAATACGTCCCTGAATAGAGTAACTGAATTTAAAGATCTAGAAGGTATTTTTGACTCTAAACTTAGTTTTAACCAGCACATCCTTTCTGTTGTACTTGCTAGTTACAAAAGTGTTGGTTTTGTCATAAAAAATTCTCACGGATTTAATGATATTAGTCTATTGTTCATGTTATTTAACACATTCGTTTTGTCTAAACTTGAATAATCAAGCATAATATGGAATCCAGGGTATCAAACTTACAGACACAGTTTGGAAAATATCCAACGTAAATTTTTAAAATATGTATCCTTCAGGGCTGATGGTGTTTACCCGGCTGTCGGTGCTGATCATTATCAATTATTGGCCAGGTATGATGTATTAAGTTTATCTGGTAGAAGGGATATGCATTCTCTTATTTTTTTATTTAAAATTATCCATAACAAATTAAAATGCCCATCGATTTTAAGTCAATTAAGTTTCAATGTTCCGGTAGTTGCTACTAGATATACCAATACATTTTATTAGTTAACCCCGAGGACCAACTTACTCAAATTTTCACCTCTCCTCTGTTTGTGCAATATTATCATCGTGTACAGCACAATTTGGATATATTTTATTGTACCATTAACTCTATCAAAAAGCTGTTTTTAAATGCTCAGTAGTATTTTTGTTCTTTTGTATTATTGTTTTAATTTTTTCTTTTGTATTTTTCTGTAAATTTATCTACTATTTTTTTTTTGTAAATGTGTAGTTTTCCCATCCTTTAATTGGTATGTAAATACTGTTGGATGGTGTATTGCAATAAATAAATAAATAAATAAATAAATTACATATCGATATCTCCTCTATCAATCTTTAAGCCACACTGCATCCGAAATATTCGATAAGGCATACCTTCTAGGTTCTGTTTTTGAACCAACTTCCGAAATGTTAAATATTCAGTAATAATATGTTTAAGTGGTTCGGAGTCCACATTAAACTGTAGGGCCTCGTCCTTGAGATCTTCCAGGTAACTTGAGAGGCGGTTAAGAAAACATTTTTTAACAAGCTTCCGTCTGTCCTACAGCCTATCGGTTATTTGTTTAATATTTACGTTTCCTTCAGCATTTCTATAGCGTCTTATTTTTTGGAAGAAATTTACCTGGCATCGGAAGAACAAATGTCTTCCTGTTTTTAGAGTATTTATTATTCATATGTGTGTTATGTGATGAAATAAGATATAAATAAATAAAAGTGAAGTGTATCGAAAGCCTTCTCTACGTCTACAAGGATTCCAACTGTCACGTTGCTTTTATCCATATTGTTACGTGTTTACAATCTCTTATTCTATCTGTTCACTTAATCGTCTAATATTAAACTGTCCTCCGTGGACGGAAGCTACTCTACATATCTGAATCGGTTTGTTCTCGAACGCCCCAGTCTATCCTTCGCGGCGTTTCTAGCCTTTCTCGTATATTCTATGAGGCAGTGGCATAGAGATGCACATAACAATATATTGTTGGATTTTGGTATTAATGTGTAATACAGGAATTTTGGTAGTTTGCATTTATCTAAAACTATACTGAAGCTCACTAAGATATTTTATATTTTCTAAATAATATCCGTTGCTGTTATGCAGAGTTTTTTCAAATATTTTTGAAATTGTCATAGTGATACTGGCCTAGAGTTAAAGTGTACAGAGGAATAATTTTTAAGGCATCAGAAAATTTGTCTATTTCAAATGCCATGTTAAGTAAACCTACTAACATATCAACTATTTCAATAAATTTTTAAAAGTGAAAATTATTTGTTGTCAAACTTATGCATGAAGTAGTTATTCTGAATTTATTTGGCACTAAAATCACATGCTCGTGCAAAACTATTGTGTTCACCTCTGACATTTGCAGCCCTCATCCCCGTCTTTCACACTTGAAGTATTAGCGATCGCTTTACACCTTTGATACACAAACAACCATTTTCAGCAGGTTAGTAAATATAACAATTATTTCCGTATAATATTTGTAATGATGCGATTCGATTAATTTTAGGGGCGCATACTACCTACATCTCATATTAAAAGGTTTGGACGTTGAGCGATGGCTTAGATATTAATCAGTTGTCGATAATATAATTTTCAGTTCAGCAAAACTGACTGTCCAGAATGTAAATAGAAGTAAATCTCTTGAAGGGTTGAAATTTAGGGATTTGGCAGGCCTATGGCCGAATTATATAGTTTCGCTTATCAGCATTAGGTGAAGTTAAGCTGCAACGAGCTTACTTATAATAGTATCCGATATTGGGTATTCAGATCAGTATTGACCTCAATTTTCACAACAGCCTAAGTTCTTTGATTACGTATTGCTTTAGAAGATTACTTAAATTATTCAAAATATAATGGTGGAATACGATTTTACATAGTACTAAATATATATGGGATATGTATGTTAAAGTTTTTGGGTTCTGACAGACTCTTGGAGGTTGTGTTAAAACTTGTTTCTCCCAAATTCTCGTAAATTAAAATTGTAGCATCCCATAAAACATTTTAAATTGTAATGCAATGCAGCTGTCTTCAGAAATATTTATCATAATTTCTAATTTTCCAAGATATTAATTTGTTTGTATAAGTCTAATAATACAGGATACATTTGTGGTGTAACGTCCTTTGTTGCTGTTATGAACTTGCACCCGATTCTTGCGTGGGTTTAAGGACATAAGATGCACAGGATAAATGATATGGCAGATGAATTGGCCATAGAAGGTGCGATTAAAAATCTTATAAGATCGAAACTCTTCTATGGCGGGGCAAAACCAAACGATTGATGCATACAAAATAAGCTATACTCAAGCCTAGGCAAGTGCAATATTGTTACAAAGACTGGAAACCGGAAGTGAAAAGAAGAGGGTGTGTGAACCAGGATCCACTGCATATGTCTCGAAAAACGTATTTCCAAAAGTGTTCGCCACTTCCTTATTTTCCTTGAAACACAAAATACCCAGTAAGAAACGTACTTCTCCTTAGGTTACTAATGAAATTCAGGAATTGTCTTAACAATTTAAGAGATTTGCATCACTTATCAGACAATAGGTACTTACTTTTATAAGATTTTTGATTTTTTGCACATAGGTACATTTTGGATTGAAATTAATTTTTGCCACAACCCTCATAAAGGTCCCGAAAATTGCTTTGTCACGAATATCTCCATTCAGGTATATTTTACGACAAAAATAGGTCAGTACAAAATTGAACATCAGAACAAATTTGCTACATATTATGTCTCTTTTTTATGTATTTTTTCATAAATTGAATGGGTGAGGAGCTACAGCATTGCAAACGTTGCTCCGTTATTGAAATACTTGCTTGCTTTGCCTATTTACCCCATTTCCCCCCGAACCCCTCAAAAGAATGAAATCAAAATATAATCTAGTTTCAGATCTCCTTATAATACATAAGTGTACCAAATTTCAAGTCAATATCATAAACGGTTTCAGAGTAAACGTGCGCACAAAAAAAAGTTACAGACAGACCGATCGACAGACAGGGAATTTTTTTTCGCTCAAATTTAAAGTCTCGACGTTTCATGACATTTTAAGTCTATTTCAACAAAAAAAAAATAATTTCTTTTTGCGTTACTATACTTCCACTGGACGTGGAAGTAAAAAACCGCTGCCCAAGGAATCACTACTTCCACAACCAGATTTTGTATCCAAGTCTTATGCACACTAAATCCCAATGTAATATTTTAATCCCTTTAATAATAGAGTGGGGGTGGTAGAGGGGGTGGCTAATGTAAAAAAAAAATAGAGGCCGTTGGTTCTCGTACACACACTAAATCCCAATTTAATTTTTACTCCCTTTAATAAAAGAGTGGGGGTGGTAGAGGGGGTAGCTAACGCCAAAACATGTTTTTTAGACGTTTCGTTTTTGTATACATACTAAATCACATTTTAATTGTTTTACCGCCTTCAATGATAGGGTGAGGGTGGCAATGGTGGTGGTAGAGGGGGTAGCTAACGCCAAAAAAATTTTTTTAGACGTTTCGTTTTTGTATACACACTAAATCACATTTTAATTTTTTTACTCCCTTCAATAATAGGATTGGGATGGCAATGGGGTTGGTAGAGGGGGTAGATAACGCTACAAAAACTTTTTTTAGGCGTTTTTGTATATACACTAAATCACATTTTACTTTTTTACTCCCTTTCATAATAGCGTAGGGGAGGTATTGGGGGTGATAGTGGGGGGGGGTTGCTGATGACAAAAAAATATTGTGAGACCTTCACTTCTCGTGCATGCCCTAAATTATAATTTTATGGACTCTTATCTGCTTGTTTTGCCTATTTACCCTTATTTACCCCATTTACCCCCGAATCCTTCAACGGAATTAGGTCAAAATACAATCTAGTTCCAGATTTCGTTACAATACATAAGTGTACCAAATTTTAAGTCAATATCACAAACGGTTCCAGAGTAAACATGCGCACAAAAAAGTTACAGACCGACAGACAGGAATTTTTTTCGCTCAAATTTAAAATCTCGACGTGACTTAAAATTAAAAAAAAAACAAAAAAAAATTAAATAATAAAAAATTACTTTTGGACACATCCACCGATTCCTTAGTACATCCGCTATTTTATGGTAGTACTGTACCATTATGGTTCCATTTGAAAAAATTAAGTTTTGGTAAAGAAACTGTTCAGGCCAAATTTGATGGCCCACAAAATACACATTCTCAAATCTTTATGCTCGATTTGATTTTCCTGATATCACACCGGTCCATTACAAGCAATTTTTTCTGGTCATGGCACTCTAGATGTACCAACAAATTTCGAGTCAATTTTTTTTATGGAGTCGAAATGTCATTTATGGGGCATCACCGTACTCAGAATTTTTCAAGGATTCCAAAAATATAATAACGTACAGGGTGTTCTATTTAAAATCAAAACTTGGGATCATTTCCGGTGAAACCGAAAGTGGGAAAAAATGACAGTTATGCCACAAAGTGTCTTCTTGATCATAATATAGATCTACCAAGTTTCATTCTGATATTCTTAAAAATAAGGAAAAAAGAAAGGGATCTACCATGATCCGTTGTCCCCCGGTATGTTTCGTAAAACGTATCAGCAAAAGTGTTCGCTACTTCCTTATATCATTGTAAAAATTTCCATTTTATTTCTTATTAACGGTATAGAAACTTTACTCGATAAGTGAAAAGGGGCATATTTGTAGTAAGCATTGGGTCCTTTGTTGACTAGTTCGTTCTCAACACCTGTTCTTCTGTAGATTTTGAGCGCGTATATCGTTGCCACAGCACCGTCTTCTTTACAAGACTATCGTATAGTTCCTTATTAATCCATTTCTTTTTATGTACACTTTTATTCATTGAAGGTGGAATATGGACAGGTTTAAGTGTATTTAGCGAACTAAACCAGATAACTTCTGGGTTCTCTTTATTTGTACAATTTTAGATCCAGTTCGTGTTAATAATTTGTTCGTTCATTGAAGCGTAATCAACTTGATAGAAGTTTAATTTTTCGGTCAAATGATTGGGGTATATACGAGACAAAAACTGCATGTTAAACTCAATGCAAACATGGTCAGATTTTCCCAGAGGAGGTGCAATGTTGGGAGGGAAAATGGGATTGCCGATATTGTCGATGAAGGACGGACACTGATTATGGCGGTACATGTTGAATCAGTCCCATAGTTGAAATCATGTTGACAAAATCTGCGGTTGCATCTTCGAAATTTAACAGAACAGTTAAGGGCCAGATAATTTCGGGAAAGTTGAAATGCCCTACGACAAGAAGGTTATCTAGAGATCAACTCAATCAATGCCTCGATTTTATTGTACAGAAGTTTAGAGCCATCCCTCGATATGTTTGGCCCTCTATAAACAAGAAGTATGTGATAAGTTGCAACAGGTGGAATTTTAATTCGTAGCAATAAACAGTCTAATTGTGGCACATTAAATCGTGTTGCGTAATATTAAATGCTGAGGAAAGTTTAGTGCTGAAAAATGCCCTTACACCACCATCTCGTTTTTCGGTGTGATCAGAACGAAACAAAAAATAACCAGGTAATTTATTTATTTATTTCAATTACACTGCTCTACAGTAATATCCAATTACAGAACAGGGAGGTATCATAAAGAAAAATAATAAAACAATAACTATAAACTTGTCTTTTGAATTTGGAACATTTCTTGATATCTTAAAGACTGAAAATTTTTTACCTGTTTTCAAGAAAAGCGACCCAAAATTATTGGAAACTTATAGACCTGTTACGATGCCTTTAGGTTTCTCTAAAATACTCGAGTATTGTTTTATGGACAGATTGTCTAAATATCTGAAAAAGTATAAAATATTAACTAAAAGTCAGCACGGATTTCGTAGTGGAAGATCAACTATTTACAGCTGTACATTATTTTTTTGAGAAAATACTAAATTTTCTTGAAGCTGGCGAGTGCCCTGATGGGATTTTTTGTGATCTCAGCAGGGTATTGTATTGCGTCGATCATCAAAAATTGGTGACCAAACTAAATAATTACGGAATAAGAAATTTCTTTTTCGATCCCCCAAAACCAGCAACTAAGGGGTGGCTTTGAATCTCAGAACTTAGAATTTATTTACTATTTTTCCAATTTTATAATGGATATTTTGAGTTGATTCCTGATTCATAAATTTATTGAATTTTGTCCACCTAAAACTTGCAAATTGCTCGCTGAACAAAAATAATTGAAAAGGATAAAACTATTTGAAAATGTTTTCTCTTTGTTATCTTAGACAAACTTCAATCCACAGGAATACAAATAGTGTTTAAAACCTTGAGTCTTATTTCTCTTTAAAGCGAAATTACTCATTTTAAAGCATTTGAATTCAATTCAATTTTAACCAACGGTAGATAAGAGAGTGCAAATTAAATATCAGGCAAAGCAAAGCTCTGTAGAATGAGTTAAAGTGGCTAAGTTCGATGAAGTCAAAGGTTGCAAGGCAGAGTCAAGTTAGAAAGTAAGATGAGGTTAATAGTAAAACGCATTGAAATTCGTGGAGCGTAGGAGTACATAGGACTGTTTAATTAATATGCGAATTCAATCCTGTAGCAGCATTTCGATCGGTTTCAACTACCTACCTTTTCATCATATTAGGTGACATTAATTGGAAAGCAAATTAAATTATAGACTCGATCGGAGAAAGAACAAATATTGCTCGAAGGGAAATAAAATAAAATAACAAGCACGGTAATTGATAATTATATGGACGTCTTTTTGTTCAATCATGGGAGTCTCTAATTAGTATCAACAGCCTGAACAAATGCAAAACAATTGGTAGAATTTATTCTTCGCTGCTGTCCTACGTTATTATTATACAGTAGTATGCATTAAAGAACGCAAGCACAAAAACATTTAAAAAAACTTTCATTACCATATCTAAGGCTCCTGATATAATTCTAGAATTATTCATTGCACTATTTAGCCCCGACCAATGAAGACGTGAAAGTTTTAGTGCTTTACAGTAATTTTCATAGTGGCTTCACTAAATTATACAACAGTAATTGACTTACTGGTCTGCAAATTCACGGATTTATTACACAGTATTTGACTCATGTCTTATTGTTTGGTACGTATAAAGATCCGGTTACTTTACGTTATCTTGAGATTTTTATAGTGATGAACTGTTGTAATAAACGTAAGTTAACTAAATAATTTATTTATAAATTAGGAATTATTGATTTTACGTCTCTTCCTTGTTTATATCAATTAGTACCTAAAATAAATAGCTGATTCCTTAGATTTGTTATATCTTAATATATTATAATTGTTATAAGCCAATATTTACTGTATCCAGTGAAAACATGTTTCTTAGTAAACGAAAATATCGTGCCAATTTCTTTAACATTTATTCAACGTAGGCGTCGGCCTATTTTCGCTACTGAGGCCTAACTCCAACGCCTGTACACGAGCTACCCCCAACCAGAAATTTTGCCGAATCTCTTCTCTTTCGAAGAGTAGATCTTTTACTTCATAATTCTCGCTTAAGATTGCATAGCTTCCGCGCACACACTGATATACAAGCTGATTTACAACCCCTGCAATTCAATTTCTACTTCTTGAGTACAGATGCTCAGAGCTGTGACCAGTACTCAATGAAAGTACTGGGAGTAACCAGTAAGCAGTATCAAACAATTTTTGTTTTACTTGCAGTATTAAGTACCAGTATATTTCAAAAGTACTTGAAGTGTTGAGTAATATACTTAAAATTAAACATTTGCAGTAGCAGTATTAAGTAAGGTACTCTTCAACTATTTTCAGTATTTTAAATACTTAGAGTATTTTATAAATACTTGCAGTACTTTCAAGTACTGCAATTACTTTACTTTTAGCAGTAACCTCAGTGATTTAGATATTTTAAATTACTTGCAGTATATTTATAAGTATTTTTTTAAAAGCAGTATAAGTACTTGGAGTAGTTTTATTATCACTGGGAGTACTTTCTACTACTGGGAGTACATTAGTAAAATACTTGCAATACATTATGATTTTGCAGTACTTTTTTTAAGTAACAAGTAATACTTCATCAAAAATTGCATTAAATAAGTACCCAGTACAAGTACATTGCAAATGTACTGGAAGTTTACAATACCAGTACAGAAATATTAAAAGTACTTAAAGTAAAGTACTTAAAGTAAAGTACTTAGAGTACCTAAACTACTGGAGTACAAATTTGCAGTACATTTTTGTACTGAAGTACTCAGCTCTGCAGATGCTACAGATGACTGATATGCATCTTAAAACTAACTTCTGGTAAAAAATTCAGCCATGCAGCACGAATGGACAACTAAAAGTCCCCTTTATTGGACTAAAGATGTGAGGCAAGAACACGATCTGCCTTGTGAATACGAACAGGATCCTCGAGTTTGGAAAAATAAAAATGTTTGAATCGGAGAGCTTTGGTAGAGACTCTTGTGGGCGTTCGTGCACTTTATTTTGTTGAGAGAAGCCTTGGGGTTCGAATTCTAAAGTTGTGGTTCGGGTCAAATGCCATACCCTGTATATGAGTTTTTTTTTTTTTTTTTTTTTATACATTTATTTAACGTCGGCCTATTTCCGCTACTGAGGCCTAACACCGACGCCTGTAGACGAGCTACCCCCAACCAGGAATTTTGCCGAACCTCTTCCCTTAAGAAGAGTAGGGATCTTTTACTTGCCTAACATTTAATAGACAAGGGACCGACGGCTTTACATCCCCTCCGAAGGATGGTATATCTCCTATACAACCCTCGCCTAAGGTTGTATAGCTTCCGCGTATACACTGATATACAAGCCGCTGGAAGATGTGTGAGGCGAGAACGCGGTTTCCGTTGGAATGGTCACCAATCCAAGTACTAACCGCGCCTGTCGTTGCTTTACATCGCATACCGAAGTATGTACATAGTAAAGACGCACCTACGCTCGCCCCTCTGTATATGAGTTCAGGAACTGTTTCAGCATTAGGTTTTAAATATTTAATTTATTTATCACTTTTCTTAGTTCTATTTGTCCTTGTCAGGTTCGAAAGCTACACCCAGTAGATAGTATTTCTTGAAATAACAGCACTTGTTTTTAGAACGAAATGAAAATTATTTATTTAAATTAAATTAACAGAGTTTTGAACGTATTTAGATTTTTTATTTAACAAATTTGGGAATGGGTAACTATTCGATGGCAGAAATTCAGTCGTGTCTGAATTTTGCAAAAAAATAAAATTATTAGAATGATTTATTTAAAATGTTCTGAAGAAAATCACTTTTTAGATTTATGCGCGACGGCAATTTAATGTAATAACTCTTTTTTACTTGGTTTCGCCCAAGGAAGCAGAGCACGGCAGCTTGCTTTCAGGAAATTAGACTGTGGCCGAAGCAAGAAAGCTAACTGGACAGTCGGAACTAAACTTAAGTTAATTAGAACCGGACAGAAATACTAGTATAGTAACTTATTAAATTTAAAATTACTTTTAAATAACTACTAACTTCACTTGCAACTTGCTGGCCATTTAGAACTTACGTAATCCTTACCGTCGATTCTGATCTTGATTTGAGCTCGCCGGGCTCGGCTTCTTCGGCTTGTCGGGGTTAGGCTCGCTGATTTTGATTTTTGAAAATTTCAGGACGGAATTTTTTTCGTTGAAACCTCTACTTTAAGATGGCGTAAAAAAATATACTGTTACTGTGGAAAAACATTGTTTAAAATGGGAAAACCAAAAACAAATATTTTTTTCAAGATCGATATTTCCGTAATTGTCACGAATTCTTCATTGTTTATTGAAATGAAGTATTGAGAGTGATGCAAAATGGTAATTTCGATGTAATATCTAATAAGGGAACTTTGATTAACAGTTTAAGGTTCGGGCTGTTGAGAAACAAGTTGTTTAAACAATGGTTTTACATTAGAAAACTTGCTAGAAATGATAGTTTCTGTTCGTAAAAAAAATGCTCTTTACTACTGACCTAAGAAATCACCATTATTTACTCCATTCTCTAACGAGAACTACTGACTAGTAGTAAAAAATTTTTTATATATACTTCGGTTGAGAAGGCCATTATAAATCTCGCATATTATATCTTTCGGCGCTACGCACCTCAGGATATGAAGATGATCGGTAAATAATAGCTTACTTCCCAAATGTACTATTACGCTTCATGGACAAAAATAAACTGAAAATAATATCCTTAAAAGAAATATTTCAAATGATTGAATTGGTGGAGCAGTTCTTATGCTACGCGCGCGCAACTCTTTTTTTGTTCGTTTCTGCTAGCTCGCATTCAACCCACTTATCCCTGGTGATACACTGGTCATACTTATCGATTGTCAGACCTATGGTGACCTACGCATCATGTGTATGGTGGCCAAAAACAGAACAAAAAACAGCACAAGGAAAGTTACAAAAATTGCAACGCCTTGCCTGTTTAGGGACTACAGGAGCAATGCACTCGTGTCCAACAGCAGCTATGGAGGCAATGCTTGACCTACTTCCTTTACACTTGCATGTAAGGAAGGAGGCATCACTTAATGCTTTAAGGCTGCATCAGGCACTCAAGTTTAAGACAGGAGATCTGGTTGGCCACTTAAGGATTTTGGAGCTAATCCATTTTGAGTCCATGACCAAACCTACTGACTCAGTGCCAATCAAACAGGACTTTGACTGCCCGTTTGATGTGCTGATTGAAAACTGTCAGACGAGCAAGTTGGAGACACTACGATTGGAACAAGGGTCACTCATCTGGTATACAGATGGATCTAAGATGGCTGAAGGGGTAGGAGTGGGCATAGCAGGGCCAAGATGCCGGCTATCAAAAGCCCTAGGCAACACCCTAACCATCCTCCAAACAGAAATACATGCTATAGATCTGTGTGCCCAGGAATGCCTAAATAAAGGCATTCGAAGGGCAAAGATCTATATATTATCAGATAGCCAGGCAGCATTAAAAGCTCTAAGGTCCTACAAGGTTCTAAAATTGCCTGGGAATGCAAACAATCCTTGAAGCAACCGGCCAACAACAACAAGGTTACCTTGTCAATCGACAATGAGTACCACAAAGCTTCTGGAATTTGAAAAGTCCGAATTAAGGCTGATCACGGGCCTTCTAACTGGCCACTGCCCCTTGAGATATCATCTCAAGAACATGGGCAAGGCAATAGACGATAAATGCAGATACTGTGATACTGCAACTGAAACTGCGGAACATATACTTTGCGAATGCAAGATGTTAGTCCGCACTAGGCTAAAGTTCCTAGAGCAGGTGGAATTAACGCATGAAGACATAGGGAAACTAGCCCCCAGGAAAATCACAAGATTTATTAAAAGTCTTGGAATCCTGGGCAATAACTAGATGTAGGGTTATTCACAAAAGATCTCTTTAGGTCGAAGTGGAGTAAAGCTACTTAACGCCAAATGACCCCTGAAACAATCTACAATCTATCCCTGATTTTTCGCGCGTCCACAACTGACACGTGCTTCGTCGTTGTCGAACGTAATTTTCAATATTAAGTTTATGTGGTTCTCATCTCATATAATTTGCTGCATTTCCATGGTACGTCTCAAATTTCCATTTTATGTTTGCGCATGTCATAGTGTATCTGATGTAACCTAATTCATTGCCAGTCACAGTGGTATCCTACACGTTGTTGACCAGTACCTACAACTTTGTGAGGAAACAACTCGGTTAGATATTTTTCTATGTTTATCGCAATGTCTATTTCGATAAATTTTGCGTAATTGCAATTACTATTTCTGTGCACTCTGTGAAAATTTTTACTGGTCATGTCAAGAAACATGTTTTATAATAATTGGTGTACGTTAAAAAAATTCTTATATTGTACCCAGAGGTATCGCGTTACCAAACGGACACGTTAAAAATTTTGTTATAAGATCTAACTTGGATATTATATGAATTTGGTATCGCAAACTCAATTCGGGCACATACTGTATATGTCTTGGAAATAGCTCATATGTTAAATAAAGGAATATTATATTATGTACCTCAAACAACACTGTAACCAGACTTAATGTCAGTTAATTTGGCAATACGTAAAATTAAAGATTACAAATATTTTCATGTAGCTTTCACCGTTGTTTTCATATAAGGCGGAAGCCACTAAAATTATTATCTATTTTCTTCTGTTTCAATTACCCAATAACTTGACTCTTGACAGAACAGATAAGCATCGTAATTTCAATCGCATCTCCTGACTTATCTCGACAAGCATAGTAAAACTACAACCCAGTAAAAGATTCCAGTGCAATATCCGCTAAGAAGTTTTTCTTCCCCGTAAAGCAAACGTGAGAAAAACCTGATGTTTTGTGCCGTTGGTTTACAACGTTATTTGTAGTCAAGCGGCAGGAGCGCAATGAGCCTTCCTTGGACTGTAATCCTATCCCCTAGCTATTATTTGTTTTTCTGAAGACCTAAAGGATTTCTGTTCTCTGACAAGAAGGCATTTAGGTGGTTTCCAGCAGAGGCATGATAATGACTTTTGAGTGCTTTGCTGAAAATTGCCAGCTAGCTGGGAGCGGAATTAACACCACAACCGCAAGAGAATCATAATAGCCTTCAAAACAAATATAAAGGAAACTTCTTTATTTCACTTTCCTCCCTATGTTTCAGACTTTACCACCTTAATTGAATGTATAAGATAGATTTAATGCCCGTGGATTCAGTTAATGCATGTAAATGAATATAATCCAGCGGTAAATTATATGACAGTTGGTAAACCACATTATATATATAGGGCTGGGGTTACTCAGCGACATAAAGGTTTATGAAAAGAATGTCTTTTAATGAATAATTAGACATTCTGTTGTTATTTAGGTTATTTAGTCAGTAGCCCATTCTAAAATATATTACATGTCACGGGATAGTGAAGCTGATATACAGGGTGTTCCAATAGTACGTCAAGGTCCAGTATCGGCCTTATTCGAAGACCTTGGAAAATTGTTCTTTATGGAAGTGGTATAGTGTCAAAACGCGCACATTTTAAAAATATTTTGAAATATACAGGGTGACTCGCTAGAGCGGAGCATCTTCGAGGTCATTTTTTAAATTGAACACCCTATATAGTTTTACATTTATGAACTCGCGCCTAAAATTACCTTTCCAACGACCTCCAGATTTTTTTATTTTTGACGTGGCGTTGCCGAGTTACGAGTTATACAGGGTGTATCTTATACTAGCGCTAATTCAGGACATTTCAAAGTGAATTTTCTCAAGTTTTTCAAATGGAACACTCAGTATATTATTGTATTTTTGAATTGGCTCGTTAATTCTCTACGATATTTGTGAATAATATCCTACACCTAAAATCTATATTTCCAGAGATATTTTTACTTTTTCATTAAAAACCCTTAAATTATAATAATTTTTTATTTCGAACTGATCTAATAGCCATGATTTTGACATATTGTGAGACTAATTGAAAGTAGTATTAAATTTTTTTCTTGATGCGTCTTGGGTGCCTTAGTAGTATTTTTTCACAGTTTAATTAAATAATACATTATACCACATCCATAAAAAAATAATTTTCCTAATAAAGCCGACGTTGACACATTATTGGGATACCCTGTATAGCTGCTGTTAAATTATAATCCTCTCTCTTTAGATAACTAAAGGAGATATTTCCCGTTGTGCTGCTTATATCAAGTTTATGTTTTTAAAATTAGATTCATCTGATTCCATATTCAATTCAATTCAACAAAGATTTATTAAAATAAAAAGCACACGAACAGTTGCCTAACCAGAGCCTGCCCCGGGACCGACCATGCAACCACCTCGCTGACGCGGTCGCGAATTACAGGATCGGCCGGAACAGATTTGGGTCGGCGAAAACAAAAATGAATAACAACTAACCTAAGCACCTTTTGCAACAAGCAAATAAAATTAGCTAATACTATTTGAACATAAGATAATAAAGATTTTTAAAAACAACTTAAAACTACACATACTTTTAATAATTGACTCAGTGTAACACTTTTTTAAAAATTTTGTAGTTGACGCAGATACCTTAATCTAAACGAGGCACCTTCTGCGAAATTCATGAACGCCGAGCTGCGCATGGCTGGCCTAAACTTTTGGCTTTAATAATTTTGATTTTCAGAATGTTTAATTTATTTGATATTCGTGACGAGAAGTGAATTTAGAAAAACAAAAATGCACAAACAGAAAACAAGAAAAAACAACAAACAAAATGGACACAAACAGAAACAAAGAGGGGGACGGCAAAGATTTAAAGATAGTCAAAAGGTATGAAATATTAGCAAAGGTGGATATGGTAAGTGGAAGTTATAGTTGGTGAAGCTTGGCTACAGAGGTTGCCGGAAAATCGGTAACGTCTGGTATTGTAAGGGGTGTTTAATCCGAAATGTCTGATTCCATATGATGCAGATTGAAAATGTATGAAATTTAATGCCAAATTTAATTTGGTAGAGGGTGAATAAATTGTTCTCATTTGTTTATTTCCAGGTATATTGTATAAGGGAAACTTTGAAATAGGAAGAAATTTGGATAGATTATAAAAAAATATGTAGATATTAATTATTAACAATTGATTGGATTAAAAACAAGATTGTGCAGAGAATATATGTATGCCTTTGGAGTAAAATGTCTTTTCCGCCCCTAAGAAATAATTCGGCAACTTTAACAAAAACGTTAAAATCTAATAAAGAAAATATAAAAGGTGGGGCAATAGTGTCGGACCTCGATATCTCCAGTTCTACGATAAGTAAAACTTTTTTTAAAAAATGCAACTAAACTAGATAAAAAAGTCTATAAATGGAAATTATTTTCGAATATTTTAAATTGAATTTTCTCAATTACTTCAAATGAAACACCCTGTATATTTTTCGACGATGTGATGTAGAAATGAAAAACGAAATTTTTTTGTTAAGTACTTCCCTAGGGCTAATTGCAACCAATTTCCTTTTGTTGAGCAATAATTACAAAATTCAAAAATAAACTAAAAAAAAGAGGTTTCTTAAAATAATTCAGTAGAAAAAATTATAATAAATGTTCCACATGTTGCCCATTTTGATTGACTCTCTATGCGCTTTTGAAATGAGGTTCCCACTGTTCCTAAAACTGCCGGTGTGATAGATGTAAAGGCAGTTATTATTCTCTCCTTCATATTTTGTAATGTTGTTGGTGAGTCTCTATAAACAATTTCCTTCACGTATTCCCATAAAAAGAAATCCATTTTTGTAAGATCTGGGGATCTAGTAGGCCATTTAGTGGGTCCATTTCTTCCAATCCATTGATTGGAGTAGGTATTATTTAAGTGATCTCTAACTGCATTTAAATAATGTAGTGTAGCATCATCTTGCTGAAACCACATCCTATTTCGAATTCTTTCAGGGAGATTTACCAATAATTGTGGCAGATAATTTTCCAAAAAATGAAGATAAATAGCTCCAGTCAATGTACCATCAAAGAAATGCGGCCCTATTACATGTTCTCCAATAATTCCTCTCCAAATGTTTATAGACCACCTGTGTCGGTTATCAACTCGCATAAAAAAGTGAGGATTTTCCGAAGCATAATAATGGAAATTATGCCTATTAACAAATCCATTTTTATGAAAAGTTGCCTCATCACTGAATAAAACAGTATTGAAGAAGTTGACATCATGTTGCATTTCACCTATTGTAGACGTTTTTGAAAATCGTCATCAGATAGTTTCTGGTGCATTTGAATATGATTGCATGCAACTTATTTGTTTTTAAGATTCAACCCACAGACCGTCTACTATTCCTACTAATGAGCCCACTTCTCTTTGACTAACATGGGGATTCTCAACCGTTGCCAGCATCACAGAAAACTAATATTTTTCGTTCACATTTCATTCTTTCACTTCTTTTATATTCGACATTTCTGGTTTCCAGAAATCTATCTAGAAGGTTTTGGAAGCTGCTAACATCAGGAATCCTTCTTTCAGGATAACGTTGGTGATAAATTCTATTGGCAAGTAAACAATTTCTGTCTAATTCGCCCAAAACAAAAGTCATGTCTACAAGTTCCGCTTTATTAAAATTCATATTGTAAAATTCCAAATATTTTAAATTCAATACAAATTGTAACGACCGATAAGTCTGATAAATGCTCCTATGTACACGACAGTTTATACCAAATTGAGGTTTCATTGCTTGCCGAATAACAAAAACAGCAAAAAATGTACAAAAAAACATTACAGTAAAGGACCGGTTAAATACTATTTACTTATTTCAATGGATTGGATGAAATGGTCCCACTAAATGGCCTCATTTCAAAATTGCGTAAAGACGTGTGTCAATCAAAATGGTCGAACACCTATTATAAATTTTTCTAATGAATTATTTGAGGGAACCTCTCTTTTTAAGTTTATTCTTGAATTTCACACTTATTTCTTTATAAAACGATTAGCCACAGGGAAGCACAAAAAAATTTTCGTTTTTCATTTCTATATCACATAGTCGAAAAATAGACCATGTGTGTTCCATTTGAAAAAATTGAGGAAATTCAATTTAAAATGTTTTTAATTGAAAAATAATGTTTGGCCACCCTGTACATTTTTAGGAAATGAAAATCATTCAAAAACATTAATTAGATGTCTCGTAACTGGCATTCACATAAGTTTTCTTAAAACCCATAATTGTGACTGTGGTGATTTTTTTAATATCCATCTGCAGATTGCATTATCTCAACAAAAAAATTCATTATATCCAAGTGGTTGGGAGATATTCAATGCTAATATAGGAATGAATAGAGCTTAGAAAGAGGCTATTATTAGAGAGAAATGTACTGATATACATAGCACTCCATTTAAAAAAAAGGCACTTGGTCCTGTAATTTCGTCTTAGCTCGCCCTGTATGTTCAAAAGTAATTTCCAGTTATAGACTTTTTTATCTAGTTTACTTGCAATTTTTTAAAAAATTTCTAGCTGTCGTAGAACTCGTGATATCGAGGTCCGATGCACTATCGGGCTGCTTCCTAAAAATATTCAAGCAATAAATCATCACCACAATATTAGAAATGCGAATGAAGAGTACCGAAGCAGTGCTTATGTGTTAAGTTTGAGACCAAGGAGTCCAGGGTTCGAGTTCTGGTTAGGTTTAGTAGCATTTTTCATGTGTTGATGAGACGGTAGCAGTGAGTTATATTGAGGTTGTATGAGAAACAGCACGGCTAGTCACTCTCCTATCGCCAATTCGAGTCTCAACAGTGGAAAATGACGATATCGTAGAAAATGGTTGTTGTTTAATTGTCAGTGTGAATTTGTTCTGGTTGGGTAGTGTAATGGCAAAACTTCGTCGGGATGTTAGTACTAACAAAACATTAAAAGTCTCTGAACACAAATGATATATTAACTAATAATCAATTTAGTTTTACTCAGAACTTTTCAACTGTGGTTGCTCTGTTTTACTTTGACGCTTAATTCAAAAAAAAAAATCGCTTGCCGCAATTTTGAATTTAGCGAGAACTTTCGACAGCGCAGCCTCTCCACTACTAAATCTTACGATATAAAAGGAATTCCTTTCCAATTATTTTAGACGCAGTTTGTTTGCTCTTTCTAAAAAATATGGTGGAAAGTCCGGTGACACGTATAATTAACAGAGTGTTGTTGTATGTAGCTCTCAGCGCATCTACCGAGATGAAACTGTTAAAAACCACTTTGGCAAAATACTACTTCAAATGAAAAAAATCTCATCAAAACCGGATTACCTACTGAAGAGATATGAAGCCACGGACAGACATTAAACATACATAGAAGTCAAATTTACGCATCGCCACTCCTTTTAGGGTCAAGTGTTAAAGATTAGTTACGAATTAAATGAACTCCAAAAAGTAAAATATGGTATACCTCAGGGAACAATGTTGGGTCCGTAAGCATTTGTGGCGTACCTAAATGATTTGTTAAATTCATGAAAAAAATATTTAAATGGCTGGAAACGAAAATGGATTCCAAAAATCATTTTATGTAGAGGTTACAATTCCCTATCTAATCAAATGTTTCTGGATAACAAACATTTTAATCTTTAAGAACTATTTAATTTTCATGAAGTTCAACGAGGAATAATAAGAAAATCAACCATAATTTTCCAGTTTGTCGAGGACAAGAAATGGCTCAGGTTACTATGCCATAAGATTTTTTAACATACTGCCGGAGAATATTCAAAAACTACTCTAAAATGATTTTTGTTATCTTAATGAATATTTTTTATCTGACTTATTTGACATCGTTTTTTATTTTTTGTTATTATTTGTTAATTTTATTTAACTGTCTCTACATGTTTGTCGTTGTTTTTTTTATATTTTATCTTCTTACGGACTTCTGTAAATACTCCAATCTATGAAGCACCGATGAAATATATATCTATCTATCTACGCTGCTTGTGCATATTTAAGTACACATATTTGTGTGAACAAATTTTATCATTTCAAAACAATGCACCTATTTTTAAGTTATTATCAGATTTGTGGAAACATCCAACAAAATTCTATTCTATTCTTTCTCATTCTCTTCTGTTTTAGTTTAGTGGCTCTTACTTATTCGGACGAATTACGACACGAGTTTAAAACAAGTGTTGTAATTTATCTTCGACTAGTTCATCCTCCTGAGTAATAGCCATCATTACACGATCATTTAATGTACTACTTATACCAAAAATAAATGAAAGTTACACTGATATTGATAAATCTACTTATATTTTGCTCGTGTTAGAAATATCAATTGTTTTTTAAAGGATGAAAATTTGAATCCCAGACACATCCTATCATATTTTATCTTGATTGATCGTGAAGTGTATCCACTCTCTTGGGCCTGTGAAATAGTTATTGAACAATTTACTAAAAATTATCATAATGATAAAGTCAATCGATCAACATGTCTGAATATTAAGTGTATTCCTGCCAGTGTTAATATGGATACAGATTTAAATTGATTTACAGAAGATTAATTTCTGTGGGTTAACGAGTAAAAGTTTTAGCCCGCCGTTGCCGAATAACAATAAATATTTCACTAGTATTTTAGGTATATCGGATATCAATAGGGTAAACAATAATTGATCAAGATTATATCGGGAGTATACTCAGTTTCATGTTTTTAGAGATCAGGTGTTTTATTTTCATATCGCACCAGGGGAAAGTAATAACAATTAATTTTAATTATTTGGTGCAGAACACATTATAGCTGTATTAGTTTAGAGCATTTACATCATAAGCAAGGCGACGACATGCTACACTATATGCCCTAGTAAAATAATTCTGCCTACCATGTCAATGTATTAGTCACAAGGGATAGAAAAACTGTATAATGCAGATGTCACACCGTTATAAGTTCTGTTACTAGTAGTTCTAAATGTTAGAATTCACTGTAATTTTCTATCGTTTTCCATTACGTGTGGATATGTCAAAAGATTCAAAGGATCGTCTTTGCGTTATCCAAATTATATTTCTAAATACGAATTCTTATAGTTCCCCTAATGTATGTTACTTTTCCTATGTTTTAAAAAGTTAATTCCAATCTAAGAAACATTCTACATTGGTAATGTACAATATCATCGATTTTCTATAATTTAACAAAAATTTGAATAACAATTTGCGTCGAAATAAGTTTATGAAACATAGTATACTTAAACTATTGAATTTTGCGCTTTTCTTACCATCAAGTTAGAGCCAATTTGGCATACAGAAACTGTCTTCCGGGACTTAGATTTACTTGAAAACTTTTTAGTACATTTCGTGTAGTATTTATAACGAGTTCCACCTAAATAATATTTTCACTGCAAGGCAATTCCTTTTTAGATAATTTGGGCTCTTAGTTTCTCCCTACTATATTAAAAATCAAGGAACTCGTATAAAGAAATATGGAAGACAAGGTTAAATATGGATTTAGGTTTTCAAATTAACCTCGGCTTCCATGACTCTTTTTTGATTGATGTCTCATGCGTGCATAGAAAAATAAACATAAGTAGACTGAACAGTGAACGTTGCTAAAGCAGATTGAATTTCTGTGTGTTAGATTTTGTCCATCTGCAACCATTGAATAGGTTACAATACATCCATTTTAATGCAAGTATCGCATCGTAATGTTTCCATTTCATCTTGTGTGATGGATGGCTATCATACAAATAACGATTTATTCAACTACGTTGAACATTATTCTACATGTGGACATCCTACTAGTACACATTTTTCTATTTTTTTCAGAATTGTTCATACACATATGAGACACATCTTCAATTAGCATATGTAGAATAATGTTCAGCTAATTGAATAAAATGTAGTTTCTTTTGTAAAAGGGTTTTCCTCATTAGACAACTAAACATCGTATTAATGCTTTTCTTCATAACTGAAAAAAACCTTGTGAAAAATGATCATTTTATTAAAAATGTAAAAAAATGCACACTTTCCCTGTCCCGTACAAATCTTGTAATCAAAATTTCGATTAGTTCTAATTATGTTCGAGCTTTGAAATCTTGCGCGCATGTATAAATCCGGTGACAATGCAGTACAGTATATTACCTTTTTTCACAACTCCTTTGATATGGGTATCAAATGAAAGAGTTTGACGAGTAATAAAATACGATGAACAATGTGACGACATTCTAAACCAAACATGGTGGACGTCCCAAGATAGCGGATTACCTTTTCCTGTACAACTTCTTAATATGGGTATCAAGAGAAAGGGTTCGACGAGTAGAATGCGATTAGGTATGTGACGTCATTAAAATTAAAGTTAAATTACGAAATTACATACATACATAGACATTGAAATACATCTGGTGTAGGCACTGAATCAAATATAGAAAAAGGGTTTAAATAGCTTGAGAAGGTGGTTTATGTGTCACAGCTGGCATTCTATGCACAGAACTTTTATAAAAACTTTTAGTGTAGTATAAATTCATGCCATGGTGAAGCTATGGGTCATGAGGAACAATTAGTGATAGATTTAAATCAGGTAAGCTCTTCCATAAAGTCGGGAGATACCAACGTTCAGGAGGTCTCACCTGAAAAAAAAAATTGTATAACTATTAAATTGTAATTGAAAATTGAAAATAAAATTTTGTTCTACTTAATATTAGTTGTTCAGAAAATTATTTGAATGGTAAAATGTATAGAAAATAAGTAATTATAAAGAAATTTATATCGGATAATTTAATGTTCAGAAAATTGTTTATTAACCTAACTATTAATTAACTATTGGTTATATTTAATTTCAGAAAATCTCAATAATAGCTGCAAAAAGTGTAAATTTTTTTTTAATCATTTATTTAACGTCGGCCTATTTCCGTTACCAAGGCCAATCACCGACGCCAGGGGATAAGCTCATCAGTGTCTGTGCAGGCACTGGGACCCCTAACCTGGAAATTTTGCCGAACCCCCACAGTTTGTCGTGGGGTAGGGATTTTTAACGTGCTCACATCGTAGATACACGGAACCCACAGTTTTACATCTCTTTCGAAAGATGGTGACGCGAGCAGATCCGTTCATCCAATATATCTCATCGACTTGCTGTGACCCGGTTTTGAACCCGGGCCGTCTGGGTGGAAGAACGCGCCACTGTCCATCCCACCACCAAGCCGACTAAAAAGTGTAAATGAAGAAAAATAAATTATAAAAATTTAATATCAGGCAATTGGTTGAAACATCAAATTTAGACGATTTTAGACACAGATCGGCAAGTTTAGTGTATATTTAAGCGTAAGCCAGGCAACACGTTATAAAATTTTAAGCAAAATATAACCTCAAAGAGTATAAAACGAAATTTTGATAAAGAGAAAGTAAATGTCATGTCACTAAACAAAACATTATTGAATTTAATATAAAAGTATAAAATATACCTAATTGCGATAAAATTGTAAATAAAGAATAACATTTAACCTACTTGCGTATAAAACAAAGTGCTTCGAGTAATTCAGTTAGTACAGAAGCATAATTTCAATATTCCAACAAGTAATGGCAAAATAAACATTCATTTGGCAAGTACACAGCTGTAATCGGTATAGGATGAAGTCAGTTCAGAGAGAAGCGAGGGTTAGGAATAAGGAAGTTTTTGACAACACAACGAGGGAGCATGCCGACCGGATGGTTATAAAAGGTATACCTCTTCATTAGATATGAGCTCTAATAAAAATTGTATGCATAAAACATTTATTCAGTTCACCAGTTTACAAAAATAAAAAGGCTTAATTAATATTAAGATTCGTTATTGTTTTAAACCCATTTAAATTTAGAATATATTAATTTTAATTTACTGTAATGTTAAAACCACCTTAATTTTTCATATATTTAATCGTTTCTTATTTCTACTTGTGACTTTTATTGATAACTATCTAGAGCGAACCCACAAGATACCGTGAGAACAAACATTGTATAAATCGGAACTACTCTAAAAAATAGAACCCACAATATACTCGGAGCGAACAATTTTTCTACCAAAAAAATAATAAAAATATTTTTTTTCTCAAATCATTATATTACAATATGCATATATATTTTTTTATTTTACAAGCTATGTGAAAAATACTTGGTTTCGACTCCCGTTTTGGAGCTATTTTCAAGAAAAATGAAATAGAAATAACGTCAGAAGGAAATTTGTCAGGATAAATTGGTTCGAATCTGGAGCCTCAGTCTGCCTACTTCGAAGGCCTCCTTCCTTCCCTTCTTCTAGGCATCTAGAGACGACTGGTCGTCGATGTTGGGTGGTGGTTCCTATACGTTATAATCGTTGTCGCATCTGCCTGTCTATCTGCTCTACATCCGTTTGAGTACATTCTAACACACCAAACGCATGTGTGCTATTACACACAGTAACGTTCCAGGTACTAATTGATCTAAAAAAATTTATCGCATAAAGCTACATCTTTAACAGTACCTTCGTCCGTTTCATGCGGTCATCTTCTGCTAGATTTTTTGATGAAGTCTGTTCTGTAGTAACACATTGCCTAGCTCCTGTTTGCAACATTCTGGTATAGGAAGAGTATTAAATTCCGTTTCGTCAATCATCTAAATATTCTCCGATTCTTGGATGATTCCTCGTATTGCTCGTATAAATGCACATTTGCCATACCAAATTCCATCCTAATTGCTCTCACGAGCTCGAGTTGGTTTTGCAGTTGGACTTCATATGCATCGAATTTATTATTTTTATTATTATTTATTACATCCATAAGCTTGATAATTTAAATACAAATTATGACACGTAAATATTTTTTACATTAGATGAAAAAGGCAAAAACTTCATATTCTCTTTAGCTCCAATTCAAAATGGCACTTATTATACATTAACTAATTGCTTTCTGCTAATAACAAATAATAATAGAAGTAGTTATTTCGCTATTCGATTCAATTATTTCGTTTGGATTGTCATAAAATACCGATCGGACATCGAAAATTAATGACAATTGTTCCTAGCTGCCTATTGAATTATACGTCCTGCGGTCCCGGAATATTAATGTCCCCTGGAAATTACCATGTCATCCAAATTTCACGCAAACAGATTTCGTGCATTATCTAAGAATGACCTTTTGTTAGTAGCATTCATGATCCAAATACCATGCGCGATGCGAATATAATGGTGTACTAACTAACTGTATACAGTGTCCTGATTAAATCAGACACAGCTTAACTGTAGACCGTCAGAATCTAAATCAATTTGTGAATACGAAATTGATTTTTAGTAAGTTTCAGTTATATTTAATAAATATATTATTTGAAATACAATAATTACTATCATACTGTTTATTTGAGCTTCTATTGCCTGTATAAATCAATATATACAAGCATCTTGACAACTTGAATAATAAAAATCGAAAACGATAGAGGTAAAAGGTAAATATCAACATTTAAAAAGCATAGTAATGAATGCTATTGTTCAATTGTGCTTTTAGAGGGCGGAATATTAAACATAATATTTTTAGTCGCAAACTCCTCTATAAATCCTTATTTTATTATAAGGAAAGTAACCAGACTGCAACCAAAGTTACAAATCTGGCGCGTTAAGTGTAATAATTGCATATTACCATCAAAACGCTAAATTATAGACCCGTTGCTCTATTATCAACTATTTCCAAAATATTAGAACGAGTTATGTTTAATCGTATTATTGAATTTACTACACAACATAATATCATTTCAGACTCGCAGCATGGTTTCCGAAAAAATCGTTCCACTGAAACTGCCATATTGTCATTTTTAAATAACTTGTATGAAAATTTGGACCAAAATAATAAATGCATAGGACTCTTTATGGATCTAAGCAAAGCCTTTGATCTAGTAAATCACACAATACTGATTGAAAAATTGAACAAATATGGTTTAAGAGGCAAAATAAACAACTGGATAATAACATACCTTACAAATAGAACACAAATAGTAGAAGAAAATTTGATATACAAACTTCTATAACATAATTTGCGGATCACTTTAAATTGAATAGGTTGTTCTTAAGCATATCTAAAACTGTTTTTATTATATTTTCTTCGAGGTATAATGTACTAGTTAAAAGTTACTTGATAAAAATGGCTGGTAAATCTATAGAACAAGTATGTTGTACTAAATTTCTGGGGATATATATAGATAATGCATTAAATTGGGAAACTCATATTGACTCTTCCGACTTTCTTCCGTCTGTTATGCGTTGTATAGATTATCCAAAATATCAAGTAGGATAACTGTTATGGCATATTATTATACAAATTTTATTTCAAGGGCAACATACGGAATTCTTTTTTGGGGCTCCTCATGCCATTTTGAAAGATTATTTAAGCTTCAAAAGAAGGCTGTACGTAATATTCTGGGAGCATCTAAACATACGTCCTGTAGAAATTTATTTAAAGTATTGAACATTTTAACACTGCCAAGCATTTATATATTAGAAACACTTATATATGTTAAAAAAAATCTAAGTAACTTTTTACAAAACAATTACAACCATAAATATGACACTATAGAAAGTAATAACTTAAGCACACCGTTACGCAAACTATCAAAATATAAGGAATGCCCAAATTACATAGGAATAAAACTGTATAATAAGATTCCAGACTTTCTAAAAAGTATTGAAAATATAAAAAAATTTAAAAGTGAAATAAAAAAATACCTAACAGTCAAATGTTTTTATTCAATTAACGAATATTGAAGTTAATAAGATATATAATTTCTTCTGAAGTTTTATCTAGTATTAAGCACTAATAAGAGCACTTGATTCATTGTAAGGTGCTCAATTTCTTTGTGACTAATCCTATACCAACGTGGTCTTTTGAATAATAAATAATAATAATAATTATTATTATTATTACTTAGTTTTATATCTTAGGAACTCAGTTATGTATTTTTAGCATTAATTTTTGTAACATATATCTCTGTTACAGCACTACAAATATCCAATTGTCGATGCCATGCCTGCAAACATTTACGTTCATTTATGTTTCATTTTTTACTTTATTTACTTTGGACATGTAGTTATTTTCCTTACCTCTGAAACTTTTTCATTCACACCTGTTATATAGTGTATCTTATATAATGTAATGTATTTACTGGACCTTTACAGTACAGTTTGTAAACAATTTACTTTATTACCACAGTTCGTATTTTTGGTTATGTATGCGAAGTAACTATCTAATCTGTGATATGCAACTAATGTCAAACTATTATTAATTAAAGATTTCTTTTATAGATTGTATACCTGTCACTATTTTAATTGTGCGTAGAAAACTAGAAACGGAATCCGATTGTACATTTAAGTCGCTCATCAACAGATGGCGATTCTAGTAAAATATTCGTTTTCATTTTATTTAGTTTAAATATTTTTAAAGTTTGTATATTGGTCCTGTAGTTAAATTGCATTATAAACAAGTTTACCTTATTAATGAATCATCCGAAGATGCCATTTGCCTTCCAAATCTACACTGAGTAAGACTTACGGTAATTAATATTACATTTTTAGTCTGTATTTGAAAATCAAACAGGTAAATTTTATTTAATAACTATTTCAATTTCATTCATTTTCAATTGTTGTATTATTGAAATTAAATTCAATTCAATTAAATCCAGTTTTTTTAAATTTTATGTGACTACTTGGCAATAAATTTTTTTTTGCTATTTTATTTTTTGGCAATTTACTTCGAATCAGCTTCTACAAAAGGAATCATCTAAAAATTGAAGCATTAATATTTCTGAATCATTTACATATTGATTAATTTATATATTTAAGTCATTTAATTTATTCTACTGGAAATATATGTTGAATATATTTTATATTTCATATATTGAAAGTTTATTTCATTTATTGAAAGCATTATTGAGGGCATTTGCATTTAGCAAATAATAATAATAATAATACACCACAGGTAATGACGACCCCCTTTATCCCGGAAGGCTCTAGAAAAGCCTTGTGTGGGAGGGGGCTACACATTTAGAGACAAGGGACACACACCCAATATCCGTGTATAGTGAAAAAATCCCTCTCACAGTATTTTCCACTGCTACGACCGGGGATCGAACCCGGAACTTTTGGGTGAGAGGCGAGCGCGCTCACCGCTCGACCATCAGTCAAATATATTGCTACTTTAAATTTTTTAACCAAGCAAGCATTCTTGTTCATTAGTTAATACCTGATGGTTACATAAATTGCCAAAAACACCTAGATTTGCTGCTGAGACAATTGGAATCTGAAGTGCAGTATCAGGCATTTCCAGCGTCAACTACATTCAATGTGGAAACCTAGGACATTGGTATTATAATTATTATTTTTCTTTTGATTAAATTCCATTTTCTTTGTATAATTCATTTCATTCAAAATTTCATACATAATTTAATAAGATAGATTAACTTTCAAATTTTATTCCATTTTTGCAAAAATTACTTTTAAATTGATGTTATGAAATTTATTTATTTATATAATATATTTTATTATTCATCTTATTGATTATTTATTTTCCTTATGAGCGCTCCGGATATAAGCCGGAAAGACGGCGCAAATTGCTCTCATAAATCATTATTTTAAAAAACGGCTTTCACTAAAAGACATTAAAAACATGTTACAATGTGGGACGATGAGAGAAAAAAAAGTATGTATAAAAAAATAATTTTTTCCCTCTATTATCGATTTGAAAAAATAATTTTTATCGTCCCGCATAGGTATCATTAAAATAAACATTTTCCCTTTTGTAGAACTAAAATAAAATTAGCCCTAATGTCCTCAAATGCACAGAGAAATTTAAAGATTAGGTATAATAAATTTGTCCAATGTCATATTCTACTACATCTCTATCTCTCGCCTTCCAAGCACACCGTACATTCAGCTGCGTCATTTTATTGACGTGAAGTCATTTACAATTAAAATTGGAAGCATGGATGACTAATACACACCAACCAACTCTTAACATAAATTTAAGTCTTGTCTATAATATGAGACCGGTTTTAAGGGAAAAAGAGACAACTCAACTATTTACTCACTATAGATGGTGTCCAATTAACATCAATTTTTCATTGTCTCCTTTTCCCAAATAAAACAAAATTTATCTTATGTCACACACACATCACATATCTTGGAAATTCTCAGAATCTACGACTCTTTGCTCCGGCTAGAACCAGCTAGTCGTTCGCATGTGTTGCCTTGATTATTTTCCAAAATTAAATAAAAAGGAAATAAGCAGGGACCATGATATAGCTATTTGAAAATAGTTCTCAGGGTATAGTGAATTCCTTGGGTAGAAAGCCACAAATGCTATTTGAAATGTTGAATATGTATGCTTAATTGATTGCATAACCATTATACTCAACCGATCAAATAATAAATAGTTGTCGATTTGAACATTTATAAATTTTATTTTACCAAAATGATTTGCTGTTTATCACAATATGCATCTACGTGCAAAAACCTTAAAACTACACCTTAATCCCTGTGATAGATAACTTATATGCTAAAAGTAACGTGAAGTATCCTGGATTTTAAATTTATGTTGGCAATGATGTTTACTAGTTATTTTAATTTCTAAATTTGTCATACATGAGTGTTTACTATTAAAAATAAAAATAGCCTCAAAATTACTTCAAACAAATAATTTAGTTAAAAATTGAACAAATGGCATAATATATTTATTAAAAGTCTCGTTTTAACATGTGCTTATATCCTTCAAGAAGCGTGTATATCAAGATGTATCTCAGCTCCAACTGCTTTGCCAGTGCTTGGCCTGGTTTGATTGATATCCTCGAACGTGATGATTGTATTGTTTAAATATCCTTTTTTAAATATTATATAATGCTTTGTATACTAATGAGGTAAGTTTATTACTCTATTCTATTTTAACTTCTAATCTATAAATTAAAAAGTGATATTTACTTTTCTTGTTCATTAATTTCCTTTTCCTTTTCCTTTTCCTTTTCCTTTTCCTTTTCCTTTTCCTATCACTGGTTTATCACTGGTTGTACCTACATTCCTGAATAATAATTTTAACCTACATTTGTACTTCACTCGACTCTTTCACCTGTAACACTAAATTTAATCCCTTTTCTAGCCTTTTTTAAGTTTCAGATTAAATTTAGATGTTTCTCTTAACTTTATTCACTTTCACTTTTTATTAAAAACTTATTTCTATTAACAAATTTGATTGGTTTTCTTAAAATCCTAACATTGTTCATTTTGGGTCCCTTATTTTATATGTAGATGCTCCCACTTATATTTAATCGGTTGAATTGTGACTGTGACAAGCTATTCTATAGTTTTGATGTTTTTCCATACAGATTTTATTTGCTTATTGCGATATTTCATTGACCTTTGTTTTTTGACTGAATTTAAGTTTATATTTGCTTATTCTTGAGTATAATTATTGATTCCTGTGTATAATAACAGTTGCGTGCATATCAAATAATTTTAATTTTTTTAAATTTTTCAATATTTTTGAATATTTTTCAATAAATGACCTATTTAAAATTTTAAGAACTTCCATATCGATGTCGATAGGGCACATAACACGCTGACGATGTCAACAATTAGTTGATGGACTCCATATCAATTTAATACCAAATGTGCAACATAACAATACATTTTTACTATAGATAAACCTCAATATTTTTAAACGATTGTTGAGACATCTCCTTTTAACATTTTTTTTACCGCTTAGTTTTTCAATGAACGTATTATGTTGTTTTGTACAAGTGGAATGAGCTTTCTTGGAACAAGAAGTAAATTCAATTTCCGCAATTTTGAAATATGTAAAATTATTTATATACACTTGTACATACATTCATATTGAATATTATATGATACATATTAAATAAATATAAATCTTAGCCAGTGTACCTTCACATCATGTAATTTTGTATATCATATTTAAAGTATTTATAAAGTATATATATATATACCTGAGAGTTATTTAATTTATCTCCTGTATTATGCGAGTAACCCGAGTATTATTAAACCCAACTCATTCGCACCCCTAGGATTTACTGATGCTAATATTATATTTTATATAAAATTGCGCATACCAACTCTATATTCTCATCCCTAAAAATACCTTGTTGCAAATCTTATGAGCTATTTTCTGTTCCATCACGCACTTTTCGGTATTATTGTCTGCGGAATATGTCATATTTGGAGATTCTTGTACCTGAAGGCATATAAACGTGTATCTTTATTTACAATGGGGAAACATCCATTTTGTAATCACGTATTTTTTATGAAATACACAGCTACAAGTCGGGTTTATTGGATAAGGTTATGAATTATATGCTATATACGGCTTTAGCGATATTAGTTGCATTATTTATTGTGAAAAGAGATGACTGAGAGCAGACTGACAAATAACGGACTATATAGTCACTTATCTGGAAGTGCTGTCGTTGAGACTGGCAGTCTTTTTTCTTTACATTTTACTATTTGATACATGAGTACTAGAGAAACACACATTTAGGAATCATTGAAGTAAAACTTCCACACATAAGAAATTGCCTAGTTTTACTTCCACGTCCAGTGGAAGTATAGTAACGCAAAAAAATTTATTATTATTATTTTTTTTGTTGAAATAGGCTTAAAATGTCATGAAACGTCGAGATTTTAAATTTGATCGAAAAAAAATTTCCTGTCTGCCGGTCTGTCTGTCTATCTGTCTGTCTGTCTGTCGGTATGTCTGTCTGCCTGTCGGTCTGTCTGTCTGTCTGCCTGTAACTTTTTGTGCGCACGTTTACTCTAGAACCGCTTATGATATTGACTTGAAATTTGGTACACTTATGTAATATAACAAGATCTGGAACTAGATTATTATTTTGATCTAATTCCGTTGGAGGGTTGAGGGGTAATTGGGGTAAACAAGGGTAAATAAGCAAAACAAGCAAGTAACAGTTCATAAAATTGCAATTTAGGGCATTTTTTTTTGCTGCAGCCACCTCCTCCCCCACTATCACCCCCAATACCACCCTCACACTATTATGAAAGGGTGTAAAAAATTAAAATGTCTAAAAAAACGAAACGTCAAAAAAAATTTTTTTAGCGATAGCTACCCCCTCCACCACCCCTATTGCCACCCCCACCATATCATTAAAGGGGGTAAAAAAAATAAAATGTGTTTTAGTGTGTGTATACAAAAACGAAACGTCTAAAAAAATTTTTGGCATTAGCTACCCCCTCTGCCACCCCATTGCCATCCCCACCCTATTATTAAAGGGGGTAAAAAAAATTAAAATGTGATTTAGTGTGTATACAAGAATGAAACGTCTAAAAATATTTTTTTGGCGTTAGTTTCCCCCTCTACCATCCCCATTTCTACCCCCACCCTATTGTTTAAGGGAACAAAAAATTAAATTGGGATTTAGTGTGTATACGAGAACCAAGGACTTCTAAATTTTTTTTACAAGCCACCCCCTCTGCCACCCCTATTCTATTATTAAAGGGAATAAAGTATTACATTGGGATTTAGTGTGCATAAGACTTGAATACAAAATCTGGATGTGGAAGTAGTGATTCCTTGGGCAGCGGTTTTTATCTTTACATCGATGTTCTTTCATCTGATCATGTCATATAAAAGTAGTCAGTTTAAAGAATAATAATTAACAAACACAAGCTCATAAAAAATTACCCAACTTTTCTGAATTTATATGAAGATTCTTAATTCTGAATGTATCAACACGTTATAGCATTAGAAAAAAAATAATTGAACACTTTAATAAACGTGGAGAGAAAATTATATTTAGTTACAAAGAATTGTAATTAAGTTTGGCAACGCCGCTACACACACATGGAAAGTCTTAATGTGAATGTGCACGCGACCATACGTTCTGTAAGTATTATTGTTGTATTTCTCATAACATATATTGTTATAATACTACTTAGTTGTCTTACTCTCTTCGATAAATGTTTAGAGTCTCCTACGCTACAAAAACAATACAAAACAAAACTTTACAGCATCCATGTATTTTAACCAAAAATAAATTAATCAACATATATTATACAGCCTCCTGAAGACCTATAAAAAGAGTTATTTTCGTTGTTCACGATTTAACTTTAACTTTTAACTTTAGATTTCTTTGCGTCAAAATCAGGCAATGAAATGTAATGAAAATATGTGTATCTTACAGATTTTGAAAAATATTGTATTATATCAAGGAAGATGTATTAAAGAAGATGTAAAAATTAACAAATAGACATCGACGCCCCATAATCAAAATCATTTTTATCGCAGGAAACTTTTTGAACCGCAAAATTTTAATTATAAATATTTTTAAAATGAATCAATCTTTTTCAAGCATGTTTCCGACTTGTGTTACTGCATAGTTTTTACGACAGATTCCCACATTCAATAAAAAGACTAAGTATCAGCTAATAGAAAAATTCTATCACCTCTTTGACGACAAGTTTTCTTAAGATTTTCAGGGGCAGAGAAATTGCAAGGTTTCCGTAGCAGACCTACATGAAATACACAATACAATTACTATAAACAATTTATGGTTGGGGGTAGCTCGACTACAGGTGAGGGCGTTAGGCCTCAGTAGCGGAAATAGGCCAACGGACGTTAAATAAATATTTAAAAATGTTTATATTTCTTTATATAATTTCAATACCGTTTGTATTTACTTTCAAAACATTTATAAACGATAAGTACATATTATTTATTAGAGGACAATGGAAATCTAAATCAGAAGCAGATAGAAATGATGTTTTTATATGTTTTTAAACTGCCAAGTTTTATAAATATATTATGTTGGAAAAACTCTGATGGAAAAGCAAATGGCCGTAATTACAGATATACTCACTGGGAAAATATTCAGTAAATTCAACACGTCCAGTTGGTATAGGGTTATAAAAATGTACATAATCAGAAGTTCAACATTACACCCTGCTAATTTCAAGCAATAAGTTCATAAAAAAGTCCATTGTACCCAGTTAACATTTGAATACGTAGTATTATATTCGGTTACATTTCCTTTTGAACGGCGCTCTCAACAAAAAAATCTGAATCGCTATTTTACTCTGCGTTGTGATGAATGAAAATATAGCTAATAAAATACAGCGGCTTTTTGGTGCAATATAAACTGAAATAATTCGCTTAACGTTAAATAAAATTATTAGTAGTGCAGTTGTCCCTGACATTACTGAAAATCAAAACTTTTTAAATCGAGTTGAGAGGATGGAACTGTATTTTAAAGCATTGTTTACGTTCCCTCCTTCTATATTTACAATGAAAGTTCACGAAAAAATAAAAATAAGTGATTTTTAAATTATTACAATATACTTATTTTAAAAAGGCTGTGGTTCAGAAGAAAACATGTTTCTAAATACATAAACTTGAAAGTCGATAAAGTAAGTAAAACTTCGCCTGGACTCAAAAGGGTTTTAAGTGGAGTTCTCCAAGGCTCCTTCTTAGACCCTAGGCTATATCTTAGTTATATATCAGATGTACCACGTACAAGGTGTTTGCGAATAGGTGACAGCCCTCTTATAGAATGGATGTGCTCATAAAATTGTAACTTTTCTGTTTAACATGTTTGTCTACTATGCCAAATAACTGAAATAATAAAATTAGTTAATTTCTAAGATATATGGGAAACTGATACAAGCCGGCAACGTTGTACGTTATATTTGTCGTCGCTCGCAGTAAGCGCTCGATGTTGGTCGATTATTGTTCATTAGTTTACCAAACACTGTAAAACTCATACTGGAAAATTTTAAAAATTATGGCTCTGTCAAGGCAAAATGCAAAGAAGAAAGTCTATTGTTAATGACGAAAACATTGAAATAGTCATTCTGGGATATTTTCATGAATTTCCAAGGATGTCATTAAGACACACTGCTCTGGAATCGGGACTATGCAAGGATTCAATTCACAGAACCTTGTTAAAACATAAGTTTCACCCGTTTTCATTCCATATGGTTCAAGGATTAAAAGAAACAAATTTCCTAAGAAGACAAAATTTTTGTGAGTTTATTCTAATAAGGTCTGAGGGTCACGATTCCTATTTGGGAAATATTATATGGACAGATGAAGCAAAATTTACTAAAAATGGACTTTTTAATAGACACAATTCGCATCATTGGAGTGGCTCAAATCCTCATATGTTCAGAAAGCGAAACTTTCAGGAAAGTTGGCAGTTCAATGTTTACAGTGCCATAAGAAACGATAGAGTGGTGGCATTACAATTTTATCAGGAAAATTTAAACGGTAAGATACATTTTCTCTTCTGCTAATATTTATAGGTAAATTTTTGTTTTTTTTTTTAGGTGAAAAATATCTGAATATCTTACAAAATTTGAATAATAACTATTTAGAAAATTTACCTCTCGCCGAACATAGAAACATTTTTTATCAGCACGACGGTGCTCCCCCACATAACACATATTTAGTTAAAAATTATTTACAAGAAACTTTTTATGATCAATGGATTGCCAATAATGGACATTTCTTATGGCCTCCTCGCTCAACCGATTTATCAGTTCTGGATTATTTCATTTGGGGAACTATTAAAAATAAAGTTTATGAGAACCCATTAAAAACCATTGAAGATTGCATGCAAAGAGTAAGAAATGCATTTCAAAACATATCACAGGATTCAATTAGAAGATCTACCCATGAGGAACTAATCCGAAGGTGCGTAAATGTGTCGAGGTTCGAGGGCGAATTTTGAGCCATTATTAAATTAAAATGAAATCATATTTTAAATTGATCTTATCTCTGCTATTTTAGTTCATGCCATATCTTCAATTCGATTAATACGCATGTTACAGTGTTAGTGTTATTTTGCGTTTTTGTGGATATCGAGTAGCAAATGTGCTGCAAGTTCTTGATATTACTTTATCACATCCTCCATAAATGATAAACAAATTTAAAAAGCTTTCGTTGGTATAATTTAAACGTGCTGACATTTTTTGACATAAGATAATGACTGATTGCTTCTAATCATGGCTATTTTGATGAAATGATTACAACAATTCATGACTTTCTAATAAAATCGCAAATATTTCAAAAAGTTGTAACTTTAACCCCCACAATGCTAATATCAGATAAAAGGGAATTCAACTTTACACAACTTATCGTAAAAAAATACAGGGTATTCCATTTGACCTAAACAAGTTTTCGCGGTTTGAAGCTGACAAAATGTAACGCGAAAAACGGAACACTTAGTATGATATTATTGAATTTATTTCAGTTGGAGAACGTAATTCTCCTTGTGTTCTATTTATGTGACAAGAAGCAAATGAGGATCTTTTACACGAAGAAAGTTATAACGGTTCTTGCAAACCGTTGTACCTGTCAAATTTTCTATAAAATGTCAAATACTTCTGAAACGGCTAGGTTTAGGTATAGGATATGCTACATATTTTCGACTCAGAATTTTATGCTCTTTTCGACAACCCTAAAATATATAGGGTGTTCTATTTGAAATAAGCAAGTTGGTATCGACTTCCGGTATAAGCGGAAGTGCCAGCTGCTTGTAATTATTTTAGTTGGATTGGCCATACCGACATTAGTAATTATCTAAATTTTCAAAAGTTTCTGATGCGTACTTTTCTCTATATCGATCGATTCAGTCCCCGGTGAGACACCCTGTATAATCACATACCTATTTATTTGCATTTCTTTTAAATGAAAAGTCGAGTGTAAGCTGACAATTGTAAGTATTTTGCGATGCAATAAGAGTACTCCCCCATTTTCAAGGATGCTGGGTACGATGGTGCTGGTAGAATTTCTCTTTGGAGTTGCACAACACCCCAAACGGCCAAAAACTACCCCCAAAAAGGGGTTAAACGATTATCACATCTTTCCAACGGTGAAACTTAGCGTACCCCCCAATTTTCGAGGATGCTGAACACGTGGTGATGCTGAATGTTTCTTCTGATCCCTTCCAACCCCTCTACCTGCTAATAAACACCTCCGAAAGGGGTGAAAATCTTTTTAAGGTATGAAGATAAAAAATGTATTATATGAGTTTTATGCATAACGTCTATTATTTTTCATGTAAGGAAAGCGACTGTAACGATTTAGTTAAATTTACTTATATGCATCAACATACATTTTTCTATCATTGTTTGTAATAAAATAAATTGTACATATCAATGATTCAATAGACCTGTTTTTATAAGTCTTCGATCATCTTTTTCAGCTAAAGGGTAAAGAAAGACATTTATTTATAATTAGGAAGAGGTATGATTATTTTTCCCGTGCTCAGCATCCTCGAAAACGGGAGGTATATATATTTTGCCGGTGATATATAAAAAAAGATTTCCACTCCTTTCAGGGGTGTTTATCAGCTGTTAGAGGGGTTGGAAGGGGTCGGAAGAAGCATTGAACATCACCACCGTGCTCAGCATCCTCGAAAATGGGCGTTACATACATTTTGTCGCTGATATATAAAAAAAAGATTTTCACCCTTTTTGGGGGTGTTTATTAGCCGTTAGAGGGGTTGGAGGGCGTGGTTAGAAAAAATATTGAGCATCACGACTGTGTTCAGCATCCTCGAAACCGGGGGTTCACTAAGTTTAGCCGGTGGAAAAGAAGTGATAAGCGTTTAACCCCTTTTGGGGGAGGATTTCGGCCGTTTAGGGGGTTGCGCAACTCCAAAGAGAAATTCTACCAGCACCATCATGTTCAGCAGGGGGAGTTACTCTCGTTTCATAGCAAAATATTTACAAGTTCGTCCGACCCACACACTCCACTAATAGTACAACAGGTTTTGGCTTTTGTTATAGAAATGTTATTCCATTAAAATAATACTATCAATTATTATAAGAACTACCACCATTTAACGAACACTCTGTATATGATCATACCACCCAATACGCAATATTAAATATGGTGTCATTTATTGTTATACTTGGAAAATGTTCGCATTCTACCAAATTATTTTGGACTTCAACAACAAATAGTTTTGTGTGCCATCTGCATGAGGATGGGACGAATAGCACGTAATGTCTAATATTAATTCACTTGTATACAATATAAAAATAATGATTCAAAATAAGCCCTTGAGGATGTCCATAACTTATGTACTTTTGATTCCAAAAATTTGTTGTTAAATTTATCAATATCACTATGATAATGTTACATCAGATTTATGGAATTTACTTCAATGATATTTTAATATGACCAGAAATAAGTTATGATGAAGTCGATCGAAAGCAATACTGGTATAACTTTATTATTATCTGCAGCTGAAAATAATCTGTAGCTTTTGGTAAATCTGTGGTATAGTTTATACGACTAGAATTGAAACAGCATATAAACTAAAAGCCGGCAAAGGCAGTCGGCATCTCTTTATTGTTTTTCTTATGACAAGCATTTTATTTACCTCCGTAAGAGATGCCGACTGTTCTGGACGATATTTACTACAAATTTTTTGTCAATACATCACATTTCGAAATAAACGAAGATTCAGTACACTTTTTTCAGCAGAGTAAATTACCTAATATCACTACTGAATTTATAGCTACACACGTTACTGAAGAGGAACTTGAAAATGCACTAAATTTACTACTTTCTGACGCTTATGGACTAGCTTCGATAAATCCGAAGGTTGGTTGGTTTTTGGCTATAACTTCGGACGTTTCAAGTGAAATTTGATGAAATTTTCAGAAATTATACTATATAATGTGAACAATAACTGTTTAAAATTGATTGGCCAATTACTTTTGCGCATCGCATCGTATGAGGTTCTTTTTTTTTAATGTAGATTTTTTATGCACTGTATGATTGTGAACAAGAAAAAAATTTAAACTTGGGAAAAAGTGAAAAAAATCGATTTTTAATTTTTTATTCATATACAAATTCAATTATCCATTAAATTAAAATATAATTTTTCAGTTGCAAGCTCCTCTATAAAATACTTATTTCACTATAAGGAACATAACCAGATAGCAACAACAGCTATTCTCCGGGCTATATGTCCCGCCGAGCGCTGAATTACAAGTTACAAGTCTGGCGCGTTATGTGTAATAATTGCATATTACCAACAGAACGCTAATGCTTCGATTGCAGCAAACGCCAGCCGAAATACTGATTCTACTTAAAAGAGCTCTCGTGCCAGTCGTCCCACACTATCTGCAGACTGCAGTTTCGAGCTGCTGGTTCTCGTTAGTGCAAAGTAGGCATGTGACGACCGGCACGGGGATCTTTTGACCATTTGGTACATCTCAATATCTTTAGGATAGCGACATGCAAAATAGTCAGCAGACGCCATCTAGGATCAGTCTTTCGGCTGGTGTCGGAACTAGGATTCGCCCAGACTACCTAGCCTCAGTAGAATTTTTGCAAATATTAGGTACAGAATTATTTATTTCACATGAATTCCATTTAATATCGCTCTGGAGTCCATATTTTTGTACATTTAACACCATATTTCAAAACCACAAAGATATAACAAAAAAGTGAAATAGGCCATTTTGCTTATTTTTGTGTTATTTTCTAATATCGTATAGAAGTGTTGAAAAAATATATATACAGGGTAATGTTTTTTTAGAGGTACAGAAGGAACATAAGTTTTGGTGACTCCGGACCTGATTTTATTTCTCATGTCTTACATGTACTTCCGAATGGTTTTTACTGTATTGCATATACAAATATGAATCCATTATTCCATTCTATGTCAAAGTTATGACAAAAAGCAATTTTTGCACAAAAATTATAAAACACCCTGTAACTTCGTAATGAAGGCCTAATGAGAAATTTCTATGGGGCGTTCTGATTACCACTGATGTTCTTTACCTCCTTAAATGCATGCAAAATTAACTAAAGAACTAACATTTGCAGGTGTTAAAAAAACTCAATATTGACTTATATTATTGGTTTTTACAGCTTTTGGTGGAATAGAATTTTCCTCGGAATTTTCTTTAAAATCTACAACGTTATAATAACTTGCAATATCGACAACCCAGTTGAAGCCGTTTATTTAAAACTGCTGTTTGATATACTCCCTACTTAAATTGCTTTCTGTTTGGTAAATTGAATTTGAACTGGGTCTTACATTTGTTTTTCTTTCGACTTTAGTTTATATTAAATGCTTGTTATATGAAGTTGTAAATAAACACGTCCTTTCCGATAAGCTTTTCATGCCAATTTAGTTATACAAGTATACGTAAACATAAGAGCACAATAATATTGACAGAATTTGCCGAAAGTTTATATGAAATTAGTCGCTTGAGAAAAGGGAAAGGGGTTTTTAACAAAATTTTTTCGAAGCGAGAACTTGTTAAGAATAAACTCTGACAAAATGTTTAGCAATACACACTCCTTCCACCAATTATCGACAGCCGCTGGAGAAAACGAAAAGAGATTTTAACCAGAACTTCTCAACGGAAATGACCTGTAAAAAAATTATTATTAAAACCAATCCGTATATATTGAAAATAAAGAAATTATTACGTACTATAACAGCAAAAAAAGAAGTTCATTTCGTATGGGTGAAAGCACATATTGGCATAAAAAATAACAAGATTGTTGACTTTTTAGCCAAGGAAAGTATCAACTCAGGTGTCCCCTCAGAAACAAATATATGTCTATCTGACTCTTTTAACATTTTAAAATCAAAATTTCGAGAAAGGTTGTAGCATTGCATATGCTACATTTTTCATAGTAATCAATTTAAAAAGTAAACTGGTGCATAGTGAATTAGGCCACCCAGTATGTGGATAAATGTATTACTGGTTGCAGTGAAAAATCTCCTGAAAAGGAATTTATTAGACAAATATAAATATTTTTTTTATTCTTTCTTTTCTGCAAAAACATGCTTCACATGCAGTTAAATATATAAGTAAATAATAATGAAAATAATGCGGCACCATTTCAGACAATTAACACTGCAATTATAACTTGTTTAGGTTGAAAAGCACTTGACACCTCATTTTGAGTTAACACCGAAATATAGTAAACACACGACGTCTTCTCTTCCTGGCTGGTTTAACAGCATGTTTCTTATGAACTTGTTTTATTTATTTCTTTAGAAGCACATAGTAGTACACTCTCTATTTTAAGGTTATATTTTGGATATTTTAAATTCATCTTCTTCTTCTTATCGTTCGATTTTGCCAAGAGCACAATTCTGTGATTTGAGTTGGTAATTAAGACCTGCGTGTAGGGATCGTTAGTTTTTTTAAATTCGTAAGACCGCGTTAGAAAGCTAAGCCATCTTAGCAGCCTTTTTAAGCGTGATCCATTGAAGGAGCCGGTAGTGCTTAGGCTTGGGGCAGTAGCCTAACTAGTAAATTTGGTCAAGCCATAATTTTTATTCACGCCATAAGCTTAGGCTTATAATCGATACTGAGCCCCACAGGTCACTTGGGGTAAGTCTTGCGAATTCGTTTGAATTTCATTTTGTAAGGTGTATTTTTTTTATATCTTAGGGTTGCCAGTATCCCTCATATGAGGCAATTTTCTTTGGTGTGATATCATTATTGGTATATCATCTTTCCGATGTAACGGCCACACACAGATGGTATTATTTTAAGAAGCAAGAGGTCAATAAGCGAAAGAATCCGAGTCGTCGATTTTTTTTTTGGACCACGTAGGCAGTGGAGACAATTTGAGAGTGGAGGCAGCGTGTTGTAGAGGGGTCACTGCAGTCATACCTGATTCTGGAAAAAAGTTACACCAGGGCCTTCGGTTGAGTGGTATTATTTATAACATTTTGTTTGATTTAAATTTCTACTTTTCATATATTTTTTTACTTGTAAGAAATGGTACCATTTTAATTAAATTTTAACATTTTTCAAATATTCATACATTTTCACATAAATATTTTAACATAAAATTTTCTTAAATAATACTTGTTAAACCTTGTCATAATTTAATATTTTTTTTATCAGTCATTCAAATTTCAACTTAACTAAATTTCTTTTGCTATTGTTAAATAAATTATTCAACTGTCCCATTGTCAAATATTAAAGTCAACTTATTATTAACATGTGTGTTTCCTTTCTTCTACTCATTTAGCTGGATATATATTATTGGTGAGCTTATTACATAACTTAGGTACTCAGTATTGTTTTCCTTAGCTTTCACAATACTCATGGTTCATATAGTAAGTTAAGGTGGCGCCCTGAACATCTATTTTTTTGTTTATATATATATTCACTATTTTATATTTTTTTTTTGCAAGTTAACAAATGAGTAAATATCGAATCACGACCTCGCTTTCCCATAACCCAGAGCTGCCGTTCGCATAATTGAAACACTTCCTGGTTTTAAGCCAAGGGGTGTTACAAGGTGGTTGAGGATATGGCGAGGGTACTATTGCCAACCCTACTTTTTTTTTCGGTAGGAGGGGAAAAATCTTCAGCAAGACACCAAACACCCGCATGGTTGGTAGTGTGAGGTTTTTACTCACTAAAAAACCCCCCCCTCCTAACTACCCGACCGCCCTGGAACTACTTCCGCATTGCCTCAAGGCGGCAGTGTATAGATCACTTCTTCCTCTGTTATATTCGCTCTCCCTGCTCGTCTTTCTCGTCCTTTTCCCTGGCTCTCATAACCTTCTCCACATAACCCGATATTGTCGTCCAGTTATCTTCATTCGTTAGCATATGATCTATGACGTTGTCCTTCGCGATCCTCCCGACCTTGTTTTCTACTTCCTGCCTTTGCTCTATTTATCTGTCGCAGTCGAGTATGACTAGTTCCGCATCATCGGGATTGCATCCGCAGTATCTGCAGCTGTCCGCTATAGACTTTCCGCTTACTTGCCCTCGGACCCGCCTACATTTGGCATCATCCTGCTAAGGGCGGTCATAGCTTTCTATGCCTTCTCCGCATCGTCCGCGTCCTATAAACATGCTCTTTGAAGGTCATGCTCTTATCCAGCCATACCCCCAGGTATTTGACCGTCTGCTTAACATCACCACATTCCTGATCGCTCTATTGGCAATCTCTTCCAATTCGATCGCACTTTTGGCCACGACCATTACGGCTAGATCATCGGCGTATGCCACAGTGATAACTCCTCGCGGTTGGTCTATTTTTAGCACCCCATCATATCAGTTACTCCACAAGATCGGGCCCAATACAGACCCCTGTGGAACCCCGCGTGACATTCCTACGGTTTCCGTATTTGTCCCGTCGTCTAGGATAATGCCACGATCTTCTAGGTAACTACAAAGCGTATTCTGCAGGTACTGCTGGATGCCCCTGTTGCTTAACTCCTTCAAAATTTCCTCCCATGGAGCAGAATTGAACGCGTTCCTTATGTCCAATGTTACCAAGAGACATAGGTTTCTAGTTCTCCATGTTCCGGAATTAATGCCAACCCTACTAGATATACGCTTATTCACCCTGCCATGCCAAAACTTAGATGGAAGCTAAGTTTTGGCATGAAAATTATGTCTGCCCTAGAAAATACATAACAACCATAATACATAATTTAGGCACGCTTGCCTTCCAGCACATCTGTTAAAAATAAATGTTCTGCCTTCAAAGAATTGTGATATTTGTGGAGTTAAATGTAACCTGGATCATATTTTCTTCCAGTGTTCCAAATACAAAACGTCTTGTGACAGATTATATACGATACTTATTAAGCACAAAAATCAACCACCATTTAATATGCCTTCCCTCCTCAGTCAATTTAATAAACCAGTTTTTGACTGCATCATCTGCTTTTTGGAAAAACAAAAATTTTGTTATAAATTTTGTGGATGTGTGTCTGAATAGTTTAGCTTCGTATCCTCTGTTGTATTTCCTTTGTAACATCCTCTAATTTATAGTGATCCTCTAAAATTGTTTGTTATTAAATTAAATGTCCTGACAGACCCTAGGGCGAGAAGCATGTGTCCCTGTTTTCTTTTCCTTTTTTTGTGATCTTCAAATATTTTTATTTCTGCCGTCGTAGATTAGTTTGAAATGAATGATTTTCAGTGCAATATTTATTAAGTGTTTCTGCAGTTTTTAATTTAAGTAGCGGTTGGCTGTATGGCTAATGGCCGAATGCCAAAGAGAAAAAAACATGAAGAATACACAGATGTTCATTTGTGATGCATCCATAGTTGGCAACGAAGCGTACAAGCTTATAATATTAATACTTTGAATAAAGAAATTATTAAAATGTAGATCTCGAATGAGAAACACTGAGTTTAACGGTAATATGTTAACTGGCTGGTATAGGTCTTTTGCATGTATTTATAATGTTTATAATAAATACTGAATTAGCATCAGATTTCGCATTCGCTGAGTAATTCCAGCCTGTACGTGTTTTAAAACAGCAGACGTATTAGGTTATAAGATAATAAAAAGGAATATGATATAATTTAAGAATTTATTTATACTGGTATTGAATTACTTTATGAAAATGTTATTGATAATGAACTTAATACTAATAAGTTATTTACAATGTGGAAAGCTGATATAACATACAGTGAAGTGAAAATAACTTAAGTGTAACATAGGAATAGTAAAGAACAATCGAATTAAACCCAACTATTGAAGTCTGGCCGATAGCCGCGTTGGTTAAGGCGGGAGGTGGCAATCGCGATTAATCAAACGGGTATTGCGCCGGGTTCGAATTCCGGCTCCGGCACTGTAGGAGGAAATGGTTGTAGGTCCGCGTTTTTTCAATGCGTAACCCCCTTCCACTCAAGCGTCTGGCATCTGGAATTAGGGGTTGCCTAATTAGATATAAAGATATAAAAATAGTTTCTGTTACTTGAGAATTTCAATAAGCAATTGAAATAGTCCTGATTCCTGACTAAAACGGTTGTTAAATATATCACATTGATCGCCAGGACTATTACACAATTCCATCATAGAATAAATAAGAGACTTTTTCAAGATGTTTGTAGGGCTGGCGGGACAATAAAATAGAACATTTTGAAGTACTTGAGATTTTAAAATTAATTTTTGATAACAACATTGGACAGTCGAACAAATTGTTAAGTAACCTGTACAAGAATTTGTACAAAAATAATAATATGATGTGTAACAATTCGTTTCGACATCCCTGCTCTGGATAATTTGCATCAATTCTGAAAACTAAATACTTCATTGAATTTTTCTACTGCTTGTAAGTGAACATTATAAATTGGTGACGGGTGTTTATGAGGCCAAACAATTAAACAAAGAAAAAAGAAACAAGTTATTGCCTTATACCTCAAAAGAAACAACAATGCAGCTACGGTGTTTCGGAGTTATTGCTCCTCATCAGCGTAGCGTAGCTTAGTGAATATCTTATAAACAAGCAAAACCAACAAAGGTAGGAAAGTACATTGCACAGTACTCCATTTGTACTTTCACACTTCATGTGCCACATTTAGGGCTTCAAATGAGAGCAATCAGAACGAGGAGCTCTATGCGTAGTGCTCTATTTCCACCTGGCAAACATTAAGTAAAAGATGATGGGGGTTTATGAGGCCAAGCAATTAAACAAAGAAATAAGTTATTTTCTATCGTTTCTTATGGCACAGTAAACATTGAACTGCCAACTTTCCTGAAAGTTTCGCTTTCTGAAAATATTAGGATTTGAGTCACTCCAATAATGCGAATTGTGTCTATTAAGAAGTCCATTTTTAGTAAATTTTGCTTCATCTGTCCATATAATATTTCCCAAATAAGAATCGTGACCCTCAGACATTATTAGAATAAACTCACAAAAATTCTGTCTTCTTAGGAAATACGTTTCTTTTAATCCTTGAACCATATGGAATGAAAACTGATGAATCTTATGTTTTAATAAGATTCTGTGAATTGAATCCTTGCATAGTCCCGATTCCAGAGCAGCTTGCCTTAATGACATCCTTGGAAATGCATGAAAATATCCCAGAATGACTGTTTCAATGTTTTCGTCATCAACAATAGGCTTTCTTCTTTGCATTTTTGCCTTGACACAGCCATAATTTTTAAAATTTTTCCAGTATGCGTTTTACAGTGTTTGGTGACGGTTTCCGTTTTTCTGGATATGGAGTAGCAAATGTGCTGCAAGTTCTTGATATTACTTTATCACATTCTCCATAAACAATAAACAAATTTAAAAAGTTTTCGCTAGTAGAATTTAAACGTGCTGGCATTTTTTGACATAAGATAATGACTGATTGTTTCTAATCATGGCTATTTTGATGAAAGTAGTAGTAGAAATCGCATTATTGGCTTCGATTTATTAAAAATTATTAGCTCAGATTTTGATGAAATGATTACAACAATTCATGAATTTCTGATAATATCGCAAATATTTCAAAAAGTTGTAACTTTAACCACCACAATGCTAATATAAAAAAGAGGGAATTCAATTTTACACAACTTGACGTAAAAAGTACAGGGTGTTCCATTTGACCTAAACAAGTTTTCGCGGTTTAAAGTTGACAAAATGTAACGCGAAATACGGAACACTTGGTATGATATTATTGAATTTATTTCAGTTGTAGAACGTAGTTCTCCTTGTGTTCTTTTTACGTGACAAGAAGCAATTGAGGATCTGTTACACCAGAAAGTTTTAACGGTTCTTGCAAAGCGGTTGCACCTCTCAAATTTTCTATAAAATTTCAAATATCTCTGAAACGGCTAGGTTTATGTATAGAATATGCTACATATTTTCGACTCAGAATTTTATGCTCTTTTCGAAAACCCTAAAATATATAGGGTGTTCCATTTGAAATAAACAAGTTGGTATCAACTTCCGGTATAAGCGGAAGATCCAGCTGATTGTAATTATTTTAGTTGGATTGGCTACACCGACATTAGTAATTATCTAAATTTTCAAAATTTTTTGATTCGTACTTTTCTCTATATCGATCGATTCAGTTCCCGGTGAGACACCCTGTATAAGAACCGGATTCAACGCACGAGTTCAGTAATATTTTTAATTGATAAGTGATCAAAGAAGATAAAGACCAGTGAACAAATTAGAACAGTAACAAGTAGTGAGTTTATAGTAATTAAGAGATATAGTTAGTGTGTAATTATAAGGACTAATTATTATAATTTAGTGATTAATAAAGCGGTAGTTAGTGAGAATTTTTGTTACAATTATTGGACCTACTCTTGGAGGTATTTATTGGAGGGTGTAAGCACGTAACAATATTGTGTTATTTCTCTTGCAATACTATATTTTCTCACGGCTTCTAGTTGGGAATACTTACGTCAAAATAATAAGTGTGTTGTAGGAAGAAAGTTTATTAGAGGCACCTTTCAAAAAATCAATTTTTAATTAAATATGTTTCAGAACATGTTTGTCGGAAGACCCGAGCTGAGAAATAAAAAATATATTAAATACTTGTTGAATGAATAATATTACTTCTCTTTTATAAATTCTGAAACCAAATAAGAATTTAATAACAGAAAAGTCCGTGTTAGCTGTAAAAAAGTCCTACATCACGTAGTAATGCCACCGACCTCAAAATATGTAGATTGTGTTTAAACATTTTAAATCCAGGTTAACGGTCTTGGATTTTAGTAAATATTAACTTCACATCTGGTTTATGGATATTATTTTTGACTTCTTGAGTTTGTTAGGACATATTATCCCTTAATTAGTATTTTGTCGGAATAATTTGCATAATGATTAAGTAACGGTTAAGTTCTCTCATCCTCTGTCTTGAGTGAATATCAATCTGATAAAAAGGAGATCATAACGAAGTAGGTCTCGAAGGAAACTAAATAATATTAATCGTATATGTTTTCATTTGCAAGTTTTCTACATATCAATTTTCTAAAAATGGTAACCAAAACTTGGTGGGGTGCGGATGTTAAAACGGCATTGGTTTTCTATAGATCTTACATAAGATCTATAGTTTATTATGGCTGTACAATATATGGATCTGCGAGTAAATCTACATTGAAAAGTTTAGATATTATACAGAATAAAGCTATTAGAATTTGTCTTGGTGCAATAAAGTCTTCTCCAGTTGATGCGTTACATGTAGAAGCTTTAGAACCCCCCCCTTTCGTTAAGAAGAGAAATGTTAAGTGAAAGATTTATTTTAAAACAAGTATTCTACTCCACAGCTTTGTTATCCAAAATAGCACAGTTAAATACCTTTGATTTAACCAACAAGTATTGGATTAAAAAAACGTCCCCTCCTCTTTGCTCAGCATTTAGAGAACATAGCGAAAGGATCCAGATGATTGATAGTACTTATATAAACAAAATCAACTACTTCAGTCTAACTAATGACATTTCCATTATTACTCCAAATTACTGTGAAAACCCTCTCATCAGTTTCAACATTTTACAAAGCGTGGTAAGTCAATTTGAGAATGCAGAACTTGTTTATACAGATGCCTCCAAATCTACATCAGGCACCGGTGGAGCGTTTATTGTACCATCTCAAGAAATTGAATCCAAGTTTAAATTAAACTCCCATTGCTCTATTTTTACAGCAGAAGCTATATCAATCTATCAAGCTTTAAAATATGTTGAAACATCCACGTCTAATATTTCCTTAATTTTGTCAGACTCGCTCTCTGTACTCATGAGTATTAAAAGAACTTTGATTTTTTCATACAAGACCAACCCATACGTATTTAAAATTAAACATTTAACTACTCGAATTAAATCATCAGGAAGGGACGTTGTTTTTGTTTGGGTGAAAGCTCATATTGGATTGCAGCATAATGAACAAGTTGACATTCTGGCCAAGGAAAGTGCTAATTCCGGACATCTTTTGAACGAGCAGTTATGTGCAAGTGACAGACAAACTGTATTGAAATTAAATAACAGGCTTAAATGGTCCGTTATGTGGAAACAATTCTGTTTCACAAATCCTACTAGATACACCTTAATACACACGGATATTCCCAGACATTATTGGCACGATGAATATTCCTGTTCAAGAAAGTATATCACAACTCTGATACGATTAAAGCTTGGCCATGCATGCTACCCTGCTCATTTATTTAAAATTGGAGTTTTTACCTCAAGCAATTGTGAAGAATGCAACGTGATAGGAGACCTTGATCACGTGTTCTTTGGTTGCGCAAAATACAAATCTGCCACTACTACGCTAATACAAAGAATTGTCCAAGATTGCAATATTCTCGCTCCTTATAATTTACTAAGTCTACTGTCAATTGGTTCAAGGAAAATATACAACAGTATTATAAACTTCATAAATGAAACTGAAATTAAGCTATAGGTTAATCTCGTATACCTGGTGTCTTTCCTCATGTTAGTTTCCCCTACTTTCCGAGGTCTCCCTTGTGCTGTCTGAACTATAAAAGTGTCCTGATCGACCCCTGGATGAGAAGTGTGTGTCCCCGTCAATTCCCCTCGTTTTTTCATATTCAATCTCGTTGATTTGTGCTAGGTTTATTTTTAGGAATTATTAAACTATCAGTAACTGGCTGCATGGTTCATGACCCAAAGCCAAAAAAAAAAAAAAATTTTCTACACAAAATTTGTTTTATGTAACAACCAGTCTACAAAAAACTATCTAAATTCATATATCTGTGATTTAGAAATATAATGGAAATTAAAAATGTGGAACATTGAAGCATATTTTGTTTTAAATTACATGTTTGTCAGTAGACCAACGTTCCCATTATTGTGATTGAAAGCAAATATTGACAAAACACAGATACGCAATAGGTTTAAAAGGATTATGTGCTAAACGTAGCAGAGACGCGTATTGAATGATAAGGGATCTCTGCCATGAACAAAGGGAAATATTTGATGCTGTTAGCACAGAACTATACTAGTATTATAGTATACAGTGACCGTGTCGTAAAGTTTTTCAGAGCTTTCATTATCTCTTAAGAAAAAAGGATCTTTGACGACAATAATAAATTATTATAGAGGTGCCAGGTTTGTTAGAACCTCGGTGATAGAAGGTTATGCCTTGAAAGTAGTTGAACGAAATCCCAGATTTGTATAATAATTTGTTATCGTTGTTCGAATTCTTGGCGAACAACTTCACTACTTTCCATGTATAGTTGGTCCAAATTTTAAAACCATTCTACCGTTGACTAACATAAAATTTGAGGCAGTTTCCAAATTTTTCAACTGGTAGTTTATTGTTGAAGCATTTAAAAGATACTCTTGGATGAGCAATGATGAGATAATATATATGTAGCCCAAGAGCCGCACAGGAGTTATTTACCCTACTGAGTGCAAACGGTTTTTAAATATTTTCGGTTTATAAATAACGTGTTTTAGAAATGTCATAATTATGGCTTCCATTAATAAGTTACAGCATTAATAAAATGCCTTGTGTAGCTACACATCGGTTTACAACGTGAGCATAAATGGTAATAAATTAGGCCACAATGGGTCTGGTTTAGAGAACCTCCTTAAATAAATATAAATGCATAAAATCTTTAAATATGTACAAGTTAAAATACAAAAGTAAGTATGAATGGATATAACCGCGCAGAACCACTGAAGGTGGTCCCCGGTAAATAAAAACAACACACTTAGGGCGGTACGATACCGACTTCGACGTTGAAGAAATTGTAGCCCTACGGTGGTGTCTGCGGGACGAAAGAAATTGACCCGAGGATGGGGTTGATTATAGCCTCTCCAGCCCTGGAACTTTCTACTGTGTGTGGATGCCCCGTCCGTGGAACTTCACTACTGTGTGTGGAAGCCCCGTCCGTGGAACCCTAAAGATATCCCGATTTAATTTGCATCGTCGGAAATGCACGTGAAGCGTGCCTAATGAGAGCAATTTAAATCTGACATAACCTACAAAAAGAAATATAATTTACCTCACTGATGAGGGAACAATCCGCCAATGTTCCTAGAAAGCCACAGTTGGATGAATGGGATCGAGTCCGCCATTCAAGTCGACATGATACTTCCAAAGGAAGGCCTGCAAATTTGTGAAATACGTGGGTAGAGAACGGGTAAGATGGCGTGAAGAGGTTAGCTTACCTTGTATACTTAAATATCCTGCTTCCGCAGTTAAAATTTACTCACAACAACAAAATATTCCGCTAAACGGAACAACAATAGATGGAGAAAATTTTCCTGTGTTGACAATCCCAAAATTCACCAGGATGCCTCGGATAAAACGAGTCTTGTAGGATTATCAACCATATACCACCATCTCTCCTTTTCACCAACTGGAAGTATCTCGCGCCTCTCGTGGACAATAGCGAAACTCTGCTACGGACGTAGCGGTTGTTATTATGCGGCCCACAAAACGCTAAGGCGTATGGTGGGTCGCATACGCTAGAGGTCCGCAACAACTTTCTGTCAAGATATCAGCAGTTTGTAAATGCAAGCAAGTTGAAAATTTCCTAGCGTTGATAACATTTGTATTACTACATTATTGTCTGGTCGATAGCCGAGTGGGTTAAGGTGCGAGGTGGCAATGGCGATTAATCACACGGGCATCGCACCACCGGGTTCAAATCCTGGCTCCGGCACTGTCGGAGGAAATGGTCCTATGTCCGCGTTTTTCCAATGTGTAACTCCCTTCCGCTCCCTGGCTTCTGAAATTGGGGGTTGTCTAATTCCTTTGGTGTTTATTTTATTTTTTATTTTTATTATGCGTTTTTATATATAAATAAATAAAATAAATAAATCTTTATTTACCGTAAGTTCAGTACACAGGTAAATATGCATCATTTCACTTAGATGGCCCCAAGATAAAAATAAGTCTATTTACTTAATCTTAAACCTAATAAACAGCAAGGAAAACTTTGCAACGATGTAACGCTAAAGGTGTCAGGTGGAGGATGAATGAAAATGAACCAAAATGCAATAAATAGGTGATTAAGTGGTGCATACACGGGTAGGGCCTTGCTGTCCTTAAGTGGCAACGTTTTGGCTGGCAAACAACATATCTTTTATTTTACAATTAAATGTTTTTGGAAACAATTTTTTAGTGCTCCAGTCAAGCTTGTTCCATAAATAGATCCCATTCAATGTGAATGACTTTTGAAAAGCTGACGTGGTTTTGCTTTTATTTGTAATGGATATAACTTGTATTAAATAACTTTACACTTCCAGCTCAACGTAGGCGTGAAAATATTTTGAAGTTTTTCTGAAATATTTGCATTATGTATTAATGAAAATTATTTAGAAACCATTTGCAATAAATCCTGATCTGCCTCTTGTACTAACTAATAACTCATCAAACATTTTTTGAATATGAATTTTAGAATAGTGATTTTTTAATATTTTTAATACAAATTTATTGCTTTAGAAAAAATACATGAGACACAAATGAAATTTTGTCATAGAAGCCTAAAAATACTGTGATAGGTGAAAAAATTATCATTCACTATTTAATGCAGCTTTAATAAAAATTATCTTATCTTATCTTGCATAGTTTGTATATGATTGCATGATATTTACTGACTTCTGAAGAGAAAGCACTTTGTCATGTGAAAATAAATCAGTTATAACTTATGTCAAATAAATATCTAATTTTATTATTGTGTGTGGTTTGTTTCTGTGGCGTATCAAATAAATACGCAGACAATTTATCATGGATAAAATATCGTATTCTTAAATATCTGTTATTAACATGTTATAATAATAAGGATTTAGGTGGCGATATCAATCCTTATGAAATGGACGGCTTACCTGTTCTATTCCTTTAATTAGACTATTTAGGACACGCGGTGCTCAAACATTCCTCAATTATTAATCCTTAATCAGTGAAAATCGACATTAGCATTCCTGATTGGTTGTGTTCTTATTATCTCCAAACCACATTATATTTCTGTTTTAATAATTAAAAGAATAGTTGTTGGTATACTATGAAGAATTACTTTGGTCCGATTGTGTTTATTCTTTCTTAAAGCATTTTATAAAAAGAAATAAAATTCATAATTCATTCACGTTTTCAATTTCAGAAAATGCCGGGATGGGTTGATATAAATTAAAAGAAATGTTTCTGTAATAAATTAATTCCTTTTGCCCCCAGTCCCGCTTTTAACCACCCTTACTAATTTATTTTCAAAGGAAACTTGCTTTTTTAGGAACTTGTTAAAATAATCCTGGGATTCCGCAGTAGGATCACTAATCAGAAAAATACTCCCTGCTGTTGAAGATAGACCAGTTAAAAAGTAATTATAATTCATGTACATCCATATTTACAGGATTGCTATTTTTACTACTACGTATCTTAGGGTAAATCTAGAAGGCGATGTAAGTTGCAAAAAAAATTTGATTTGATGTTTGAGGCTTTGAACTCAAGACTTACTTCAAAGTAATGACATTTAACACATAAGCTTGGTAGTCACTTGGCTTTAAAAGTCCTTTACGTCTGGTTTTAAAAAGTCATTTATCACATTCGAATCATTCACAAGAAATAGAAGGTTTAAGCCATATGACAAAAAAAAAAAAAAATTGTATTTGACTAAATTAGTGTAAATGAGAGAACTGATGAAATACTTATACGACATTTTTAACTTGGTGTACGTATCTACCTCGTTATTTCCAGTTGGAAACTATTCACAAATATTTTTAATAAAATGAAGCACTCAAACGTAAACTGCACCGAACCCACGTACTTCAACCTGAACGATTTACTACAAAAATATGCAGCAAACAATGCAGAATATGAAAATGGAATTTAAAATTATACTGTAGGGTAAAATAATAGCACACGGCGCTATTATAACGAGAAATTTGAAGTAAAAACACTCAAATTCAAATAAACGAAGGTTGTTAATAAAAGGACAAAGTTAACCTTTTTACTTCGTTCCAACATTGACAGATGCTTTGGGTGTATGACATTCCAGTTCAAGTTTTTAAAAAAAGGTTCCATTTAGTGTTTGAAGGGCGTGTTTTAAAAATGAATCAAATGTGTCTGCACAGGATGTAATGGTAATGCTTTAATATCAGCTAGTCACTTATTTTAGGTGACAGTAAATGTTTCTAATGTCATTAACTTTAAATCGAATAATCATACTCTTCGCTAAAACAAAGATACATATTTTTATGAAATTGTTAACTTCACTCATCTGTTTATAATAAGTAAATGTTTAATATGATTAAAGTTTAGACAGTAAACTAGTGTTGCTATAAACTTGGTTATTTTGAAGTCCTGGTTATTTTCTAAGAAGTGGTGAAGGAGCCGGTGATCGGTAATACTTCAAATTTATTATATTCCTCTGTCCTGTCTTGCCTACTGCTTTGTGGACGTGATGATACGGCTCATTAGCCTTCTCGCGTAGTTGTTTTACATGGTCTGTGTCCATTTAACAACCTTATAGAAATAACTCATTATTTATTTATTATTAGCACGATCTGTATAGCATTTGATTTAGTTTTTGTAAGTGGGAGTACTTCAACATAACAGAATTTTCTTGTATCACTGCTAAATTTCTTCACAATTTTAATAGATTTATTTTTGTACCTTAGGAATTCAGTTTTTTTAACACTAAAATATGTACATCGTTACAGCACTTCAGGTCACCAATTGTCTTTACCATACCTGGAAAACATTTACGTTTATTTAAAATTTTCATTTGCTTACTTTGTTTACTCTGTACAATATTTAGTTATTTTTCTATGTGAAAACCAAAGTGAGTATACCTATATTAACATCACACCATAACTGATAGTAATTATTTCTTAGGTTTTAGTTGCTTTAAACTTTTATGCTACTGGTAGTTATCAAACTTCGACGGATGGGTGGAAATATACACATGGGCGTCTCACAATCATCAGTAGTTCTATAAAAAAATACTGAAGTCCTAACAGACCAGAAATCTTTGATGAATAGGTTTAGTTTCCGAGAAATTTCCCAGAAATGAACAATGTGAGACAGAGTTAGTAAGGTACCTATATTAGTATTTTTATGATTATCATTGAATGGAGACTTTATTAGTAAATAAAAGTAGAGCGAAGATCAACAAATTTGTTGTTCAAATGTACTTTTAGAGGGCGGAATATCAAAACAATATTTTAAGGCACAAACTCCTCTATAAAATCCTTATTTTACTATAAGAAGCGTAACCAGACTGCAACCAACAGCTACTTTCCGGGCTATGTGCCCCGCCGAGCGCTGAATTATAAGTTACTGCAGTCTGCAAGTGGTGTAGGACGACTGGCACGAGAGCTCCTTTAAGTATGATCAGTCTTTCGGATGGTGTTTGTTGCAATCGAAGCATTAGCGTTTTGATGATAATATGTAATTATTACACTTAACGCGCCAGGCTTGTAACGTGTAATTCAGCGCTCGGCGGGGTACATAGCCCATGAGAATTATTAAAGCATGTGTTGCTTTGCATAATATGTGTCCACAATAATATTCCTGGTGAAGAAATTGATATAGAGGAATTTGATTTTGGAATTATGGAACCTTACGTTGAGAAAATATTGGACGTGTAAATCCAGAACTAGTTGCTGGTAGAAGAATACAGAGGAGAATTATTAATCGTATAGCACAGTATTAATATTGTTGATTCTTATAAATAAGATGTTATATAACATATCTATAGACTTAAATGAAAATACACATGTAATAAAGTACACCCAGTATATTGTTTTTATATTTTTTTTTTGTTATCAAATATAACGCCATTAGAATTATTCATGATGAATCAACACCAGAATGTTTAGAATATGTAAACATAAAAGCATGGTTGAACAAATAATATACGTATATTTAATAGTGATCAGTATAACGAAATTAAAAAACAAATAATCATGATCTTCAAATAAACAAAATAATAACAAACTCTTAAAACAAAAGACAGCCTCTTTATGAAAATAACATTTTTAAAGGACAATTTTAAAAAGCATACAAATTCCTTTCTTAATATTGTAATTATAATACGTTTTCATTTTCAAGTACTTTAATAAGTAGAAAAAAGTCGCTTATATAATAGTAATCAGGACAATAACTAACTTAAAAAATAAATAATAATCAGTCTCTTTAAATGAACAAAATAACAACGAATTCTTAAAAAATTAATTCTTCCTAAATAAAATAATATTCTTAAAGTAAAATTCAAATGAAAAATATTAAATAAAAATATTGTTATTATAATACTTGTTTATTTTCAAGTACTTTAACGAGTTGTTCCATGGCATTCGTTTGCCTTTCTAGTAGAATAAGTTTACTTTTGTAATATTGTCCTTTTAATACTATTTCTTCTTTGTAAGTTCTGCTAGTGCAGATGCCGCATTTAGACTCTGCAAATGGTTTGCCAGCAACGGTTCTAGGTTTTATTTTTAATTTCTTCTTTCGTCCTGAAATGCTTGGATGCCCTTTCTATATTTTCTTTTTCGATAGTATATAAATGATCCGTATAAAATTGAATGGATGGTTCTCCGTTGATTTTTCAGTTTCAACATTATTTGTATCAGAAGATACTACAATTTCTTCTTCAATCTGCTCCTCATAAGCTAAAGAGAAATTGATATTTGTTTCTGGTACTGCTTGGCCACAACATATTGAGTCACAATACTCAGAATCTTTTCATTAGGTTCTGTTAATGAATCTGACGGTGGTGGTCCGCCACCAGTATTTGTGGCATATTTCCGTATTTGTGCACTATTATTTTTCGTTTTGCTTCTTAAGTCTTGCCAAACATGTCAATAAGGAAATTGATAAGACCATTGATTACCGTCTATAATTAAGTAGCTAAAACATACCTTTCTCCACTGTCTCCAGTCTTTTCGCGCACCTGGAATCGAATTCAGTGTTTGGCTTAAGTTTTCCCATTTTCGTTGCGCATCTTTAAAAGAAAACTGTTGGGAAAACTTTGGAGAAGACAGTTGTTTATTCTCTCTTGCAAAGTCTATCAGTCTTTCCTTTTGCAGCTGCTGCCATATGAGTTCTTCTCATCCATATCTGTTCAAAAGAATGCAAACGCGCAAAATAACCGATTTAAAATTTTTAATATATGGTCAAATATTTGTAATAATGTAACCTCAATAATATTATCGACTGAGCAATAAATTTAAACAGTTGCCATGTTTAGACACTCGACAAATTTATAGAAGCACAACGGAAGTATCTTCGGAATACGGATTTTCAAAATTGTGCGACAAATATGCGTGACAAATGTTATCCTCGATAATTTCCATAGAGATTCGAAATTGACGCCCTGGTATAATTCCACTGGACGTGGAAGTATAGTAACGCAAAAAAAAAAATTATGTTTTTTTGTTGAACGAGGCTTAAAATGTCATGAAATGTCGAGATTTTAAATTTGAGCGAAAATAATTTCCTGTCTGTCGGTCTATCTGTATGTAACTTTTTATTGCGCACGTTTACTCTGGAACCGTTTATGATATTGACTTGAAATTTGGTACACTTATGTATTGTAACGAGATCGGGAACTAGATTATATTTTGATTTAATTTCGTTGAAGGGTTCGGGGGTAAATGGGGTAAATAAGGGTAAATGAGCAAAACAAGCAAGTAAGAGTCCATAAAATTGCAATTTAGGCCATGCACGAAAAGTTTTTTTTTGGCATCAGCACCCCCCCCCCCCTCACTATCACCCCCAATTTCACCCCCACGCTATTATGAAAGGGAGTAAAAAAATTAAAATTTGATTGATTTAGTGTATATATATATATATATATACACAAAAACAAAACGTGAAAAAATTTTTTTTTGCATTAGCTACCCCTCTACCACCCCCATTGCCATCTCCGCCCCATTATTGAAGGGGGTAAAAAAATGAAAATGTGATTTAGTGTGTATACAAGAACGAAACGTCTAAAAAAATTTTTGGCGTTAGCTACCCCCTCTACGACCCCCATTACCACCCTCACCCTATTATTAAAGAGAGTCAAAAATTAAATTGGGATTTGAATCAAGGGCCTCTAAAATGTATTTTGGTATTAGTTACCCCCTCTACCACTCCCATTTCCACCCTCACCCTATTGTTTAAGGGAATAAAATATTAAATTGGGGTTTAGTGTGTATACGAGAACCAAGGACTTCTAAATTTTTTTTTGCATTAGCCACTCCCTCTAACCCCCCCCCCTCTATTATTAAAGGGAATAAAATATTACATTGTTATTTAGTGTGCATAAGACTTGGATACAAAATCTGGATGTGGAAGTAGTGATTCCTAGGGCAGCGGTTTTTTTGTAAAATAGTTGCTATTTTTTTAAGGTGGCTTCCTAAAAATAACGATCCACCTAAAACCCGAGATAATTTCCAAAATCCATATTTGGTTTTGAATGTTTTGGTGTCGTGAAAAATATTACTTTAAAAAATATCACGTTAATTAAAATACTGCGCACGTCCGATTAGTGTCAACTAGCGCTTTTGCTCTAGGATAATTTATAGCTGGGAATTATAAAATTTCAAGTAAAATTGGACCGACCATGTTACACGTCTAATAAATCACCGGTTACAAAATGAGAAGAAAAATGTTGCAATTGTAAGCGGTGCGAAACTTATGAAAGATGTAACATGTCACTCTTACCCGTCAGTTCCGCTGAAGGCACCAGCCAGTATCATTTCCTAACAACACGTAAACGCCTCGTCGCTCTACTTGTTTCTTTTTCTTTAAAACTCCCCATCTCCCAATTCAATTAGCCATCGCATCGCCACCGCATGTTGTCCTCTCATTTGCTTGCTTCCCTAGCCAGTCTCAAGCGGAGTAAACTTACTGGAGTCACTTGAATATTCGAATCCTAGAATTGTCTCGTATTTGTAGACGAACTACCAAGGCACTCTAGAAAATACTGCTGAATTTCCGTTTGGTTTGATGCAAGAATCCCGATATATTATTCATTTATTCACGTTGAACCCAGCCGATTCTATTTTGTTACAAGAAAAAATATAATTATACAGGGAGAACCTCTGAAAAGATTGATGGCTGAGAGGTATTAAAGAAAGTTTCACATTAAATGCTTTATAACTATTTTCCTACAATTTAATTTATAAGCAAGCTCTATGTATCTATGTACAACAATTATGTAAGTGCAATAATTAAAGAAATATAATTAAAATTAATTATTCAGGTTTCAGGAATTGGGTCACGTTATACCGGGCGACAACGAAATATGTTCCGTTCAATTTCTCGGTTGCTTCTAGGAATAATATTTTGAAATTTTGACATACCATTTGCGACACAAAAAACCGCATTTTGCACTTTTTAAGTGAAAAATGTTACTTCCGGTCCAACCGACAGTAGCAATAACTTTTGATTTTTAAATAGCAACCTATATATATTTTTGCATATTTAGATTCAACATGAAATTTTCGTTATAACGATATATCACAAGTAGGTAATTTTTTTCAAAATTGCATCATACATTCGAAAAGGTGAAAAAGCAAGTTGGCAAGTACAAAATAAATTTACTCAGTAGGCCTTCAATCTGATATTTCGCCTGCATTTTTATTGTTGCATTTCAATAAAATTTTATTTCGTGCAATGACCACCATTTTTAATTGAAAAACAATGTATTAAATTTTACAAGCGTGCCATAGCAAAATGATATTTCTTTTCAAATATTTGCCTAAGTGATTATTTGATAAAGTTTATGTAGTGCTTTTTTAATTTGCTTCTGATTTGCTTGCTAATATAACTAACTATTTAAAAGTTTTAAAAAAATACGAAATGGTGGTATTTACCCAAAATGAAAAAGTTAACATATTACTTATTTATGGGAAATCTAAAAGAAATGCATATCAAGCTGAAAGGTTATATGCAAAGCGGTATCCTAGAAGGCCACCCTTATAGAAAATATTTTAAGATTTTAGAAGAAAAATTTAGGGCCTAGCCAAACGAAAACGAACAAAATACGTTTATTATTGTCGAGGCCACAGAGTTATTTACCATCCGTGGAAATTAATAAAAATGCAAGTACGCGTGAGATGGGAAGTGCTCTTGATATTAGCCGAGAATCTGTTAGGAGAATATTGAGAAAACATGGATATAAATCAAGTCGGTTCATTGACAATGGCATGTTTAATAGAAATAATTTTTAGGGTAAATGTATGAGCAGGAATTGTGGGTGCTAGGATCGTAGGTCCTATTTTATTTCAGGGGACTTTAAATGGAATTAGGTACTTGAACTTTTGGAAAATGAAATTGAGGGCTTTTTAAGAGAATTACTTATGAATTTGAGAAGAAGCATTTGTTACTAACAAGATGGAGCTCCACCACATAACCTTCGAGATGTCTCTGATTATATAGAATACAAATTTCAAAATAGGGTCATTTCGACATATGGGCGTACAAGATGGCGTGTCAGATCACCTGACCTAACTCCTATGGATTTTTCCTGCGGGGGTACGTTAAAGAACGAGTTTATTCATCATCTTCAAGAAAACTCCAGGAGTTGGAAACCAAAATTCGCCAAGCTTCTGCAACAAAAACTGCGCAAATGTCAGAACAGGGGTAAGGGAAGCGATCAGTAGGGCTCGAAGAAGGAATCCATTTTGAACAATTGCTATAATTTTAATTTCAGCTGTCTTATAATTATTTATTAATAAAATTTATTTAATCTCTGTGTATTTTTTAACAATACCAATTGGTAATCTAATAATTTCAGGGTAAATTAGTACTCAAACTAGACGTATCATACATCAAATCAAAGGTTAAAGTGTTGAGCTTTGTTGGTGCAAGTAAAAAACCGCTGCCCAAGGAATCACTACTTCCACATCCAGATTTCGTAGCCAAGTCTTATATACACACTAAATCAAAATTTAATATTTTATTCCCTTTAATAATAGAGTGGGGGTGGTAGAGGGGGTGGCTAATGAAAAAAAAATTAGAAACCCTTGGTTCTCGTATACCCACTAAATCCCAATTTAATTTTTTACTCCCTTAAACAATAGGGCGGGAGTGGCAATGGGGGTGGTAGAGGGGGTAACTAATGCCAAAATAAATTTTAGAGGCCCTTGGTTCCCGTACACACACTAAATCCAAATTTATATTTTTACTCCCGTTAATCTAGGGGTGGCAGAGAGGTTGCTACCGCCAGAAAAATTTTTTTAGACGTTTCGTTCTTGTATACACACTAAATCACATTTTAATATTTTTTACTCCCTTTCATAATAGTGTGGGGGTGGTATTGAGGGTGCGGGGTGGATGATGCAAAAAAAAAAATGAGACCTTGACTTTTCGTACATGCCCTAAATTGCAATTTAATGGACGATGTGGTCTAATGGTATTAGTTATTTATTGACAACTCTTTGAATTATAATTTTCCGAATTATTCTCATAAATGTTTCAGTATAACGTAGATTTCTTTCAATAACTTATTTTTGTTTAGTAAAATCTGTAGACAGACAAAAGTATTTAATTTAATTTACTAGAGGCTAATTCTGAATATATGATGCCAGATCATGTACGTAATATCCCCAGTAGTTGAGTGAATGATAATGAAATCATAGAAATTAGTGAAGATTTGGCAAAACAAGCTGCATCTAATTTCCTATTCGACTTTGCAATAGAGAAAAAGAAGAGCTAAATATGTAGATCTCCTGTGTGAACTCTGATTGCTGAATATTAAGTTTGCTTTGTCTATCTGAGGCACCGGAATCTACAACGACTAATCCTGCAGTATATAAATTGTGAGATTAATTACGTGTGAGTAGCTTATTTGTACTGCATCACACCCTTCAACGGAATTAGATCAAAATATAATCTAGTTCCGTACCAAAAAATTTCAAGTCAATATCACAAACGGTTCCAGAATAAACGTGCGCACAAAAAAAAGTTACAGACACACCGACAGACAGACAGGAAATTTTTTAAAATGTCGACGTTTCATGACATTTTAAGCCTATTTCAACAAAAAAAAAATGATTTTTTTGGGTTACTATACTTTCACTAGACGTGGAAGTAAAAATTGAATAAATTCTATTTGCTTTTGATGTTTTTTCGGAAATTTGTTTTTTAATTCAAAATAGTGGTTTTGGCATGAAATAAGCTTTTATTGAAATTCGACAGCAAAAGTTATGATACATCAGATTCAAGGCCTACTGGGTAAATTTTTTGAATGAAAACAATCTTGCAGTTGCCAACTCTGCTTTTTCACTTTTTCGAATGTATCCCGCCATTTTGAAAACAATTACCTACTTGTGTGTAACGAGAATTTTATGTTGAATCTAAATATGCAAAAATATAAATGGTTGCTATTTGAAAATAAAAAATTGTTGCTACTTCCGGTTGGACCGGAAGTGACATTTTTCACTTTAATGTGCCTTTTTGTGTCGCAAGTAAAATGCCAGAATTTTAAAATATTACTCCTAAAAGCAACCGAGAAATTTGAACGGAACTAATTTCGTTGTCACCTGGTATAATGTGACCCATTTCAAACCTGAATAATTTGATAAAAATTGTATTTATTAGTTGGTTATGACCGGGTTACGACCAATTAATATTTATGTTTAAATAAGTAACTATTCGTGATAATATTTTTAATTATTTCAAGAAACTCGTTATTTTTTTAACAATTCACCATATCTTTTAATGATAAATTTCCTTCTTCATTATATAGTGTAAAAATAATACTTTAAAAGAAAAGAACAACTATCTTTCAATCAATGATTATAAATTTTACGCGTCGCCGGTTTACATTCATGTCGTTTCAAAAAGGATATATATTCCCAGTAAATTCATCCGAAATCTTAAGAATACAAATGCATCTGCTCTAATATTCCCCAGCGTTTCCTGAATCAAATAAGCATTCTTATTCCAACTTTTGTTCATCTTATGTCGCGAGAGGATATATTAGATTTGTTCCCGTGACGTCAGGCGCAAACCTGTGTTTGCCCTTTTAGCTTCTACGTGCCTCTCTAGAGGCATATTTTCGAAATGTTTATTAATTTTTATGGAGAAGAGTATTTTATTGTTTTTAAATGTGCACACGATGTGGTCTAATGGTATTAGTTATTTTTTAACAACTCTTTGAATTATATTTTTCCGAATTATTCTCATAAATATTTCAGTGTAATGTAGATTTCTTTCAATAACGTATTTTTGTTTAGTAAAATTTGTAGACAGACAAAAGTATTTAATTTAATTTACTAGAGGCTAATTCTGAATTATATGTATGCCAGATCATGTACGTAATATCCCCAGTAGTTGAGTGAATGATAATAAAATCATAGAAATTAGTGAAGATTTGGCAAAACAAGCTGCATCTCATTTCTTATTCGACTTTGCAATAGAGGAAAAGAAGAGCTAAATATATATATCCTATGTCCTTTTCTATAAAAAATTATGATGTCTTTAATAACTTTTTAATGACGCATTTCAACGCAAAATCGGTCGATGATAAGTTAAAAAATTTTATCGGACTTTTAAAACATTATTATGATCAAAGTTTCAAAATTGTTACAAAAAATTTACAAATTTCTAACTCAAACCAGGGTTGGATAACTGCAGGCATAAAAATATCTAGCGTTTATTTAAAAGATTTATATCATTTGCAGCTAAATGAAATAATACCAAAATACTACTATAAAAAATATAAATTAGTTTATGAGAAAGTATTAAAAAAGGCTAAACAAATGTACTTTGACAAAATCATATTCAATTCCGAAAACAAATCAACTACTGTTTGGAAAATTATAAATAATTCTGTGGCAACAAAAACAAGAAATGTAAGTCAAAATATGCTAATAAATGGTAAAATATCTTCAGACAAGCTTCAAACTGCAAATGCATTTAATACATTTTTCGTAAACCTACCTAGGAAATTGTTGCAAGTAAATAATATCCCCAGTAATATAAAAGATTATCCACTAGATTTTCCCTATTTTCTTCCCTTCAATGACACAAATTTTAATTTTATTTTAAAAAGGGTGTCAAAATCTGAAATTATCGATGTAATAAACAGTTTAAAAAATTCCAAGTCAGTTGGTCCTGATTTTTTCTCAATAAAAATTGTAAAGAAATTTGCTCACCTATTGGCTGAACCTCTATGTCACATAGTCAATGAATGTTTCCATTGTGGTTGTTTTCCTAACTTATTAAAACTTTCAAAGGTTATTCCATTGCATAAAAAAGGAGACGCTACGCTGCTCTGCAACTATAGACCCATCTCATTGTTGTCTGTTCTTTCAAAAATCTTTGAAAAGCTATTGGCCAATAGAATCCTAAATTTCCTAGAAAATTATAACGTCATCTCGAAAAATCATCACGGATTTTATAAAAATCGATAAACAATATCGGCTCTTGCAAATAGTTTAAATTAAGTTTGTGAAAATCTGGATCGAGGAAATAAGGTAACTGCTGTCTTCATTGATTTATCAAAGGTATTCGACTGCGTAGATCATGACATTCTACTAAAAAAAGATTGAGTGTTATGGTCTGCGGGGCTAGTGCAAGTCGGTTCTCCAATCTTATCTAGCTAACCGAAAACAATTTGTTGAATTATGTAATACCAGGTCAAGTGAATTAATGGTGGACATAGGAGTCCCTCAAGGAAGTATACTAGCACCATTATTATTTTTATTATATATAAATGACATAGACAGTGCCTTTTCTACTTTTTATAATGCTTTTGCAGATGACATAACTATCATTGTCAGTGCCGAAAGTGAAAAACAAGCTATCGCCAAGCTAAACGAAAACTTGTCTGCTGCTGCAAATTATTTTAAAAATAATAGACTTATTCTAAACCAAGAAAAAACATACTCACTACAGTTCCATCCTATTGCTTCGAATTATATATCTAGTCCTTTACTTAAGCTAAATGGAAAGAGCATTCAACAAGTAACGGAATTTAAATTATTAGGAATTTTCATTGATCTATCCCTCGATTGGAAATTTCATATAAATTTTCTGTGTAATAAGTGTGCCAGTACCTGTTTTGCGTTGAAAAGGTTATGCCAAATTTCCAGCTCTTACGTGGTAAACATTTTTTGTTATTCTAATTTTGAGTCTCGTTTGAGATACGGTATTATCTTTTGGGGGAACTCATCAATGTCACATTGTGTATTTATGTTGCAAAAAAGGGCCATACGCTGTATGTTTGGACTCAAATACCGAGAGTCGTGCAAGTCCATATTTTCGGAGAATAATATATTAACCTTACCATCGCTGTATATTCTTGAAATATTAACTTTTGTTAAAAAGAATCTTGCTCATTTCAATTTTCAAAATGCTTTCCATAATTACCCTACGCGTCATGGTTTTGATTTGCAATATAATATACATCGAATGGAATTATATGAAGCCAATCCCTATTACATGGGTATCACTCTGTATAATAAACTAGATAATGGTATAAAAACCATGCCCAGTATCAAGAAGTTCACATCTGCTGTTAAACAAATGCTACTAAAGAAAGCTTACTACTCTGTTCATGAATTTCTTTTGTCTTAAATTAATGTATCTTGTAATAATTAACCTATTTTTTTTATTTTTTTTTAATTTCTATGTTTGTAATTCTATGTATTTCCTATCTATGTACATACATGCATGAATGCATATACGGATTCATTCATGGGTATGTATGTATATTTCTTCTGTTTCTTACTTATATCTGTTAATATTTTTTGTACATGACTTTCCTATATCATTTGTATGATCTCTTCGACCAATACAGGATTATTATTATTATTATTATATTTCCTTTGTGAACTCTCATTGCTGAATATTAAGTTTGCTTTGTCTATCTGAGACACATAAGTCCGGAATCTACAACGACTGATCCTGCAGTATATAAATTGTGAGATTAATTACGTGCGAGTAGCATCACACTAAACATTTTACTTTCCATCTAAATAATGTTGCCCAAATTGCCCAAATTAGATCAGAAGCAGTGTCTTTACATTATGATTGCTGAGTCAAATAGTTCTGTCTATATGAATATCGATAAAAAAACTTTATAAATTTGTCCTTAATACCGCATAATAGTATGGTGTAGACAGTTATTAGCCATTCTCAGTAGTAAATAACTATAACAATAAATTGTTTTAAAAATTCCAGCAGATATTTTTTCTTCTTTGCATCAGTAAGTTTGAGAAACAGCAAGTAAATAATGTAATATATTATCATAAAGACTGGATGACTCCAGTTGAGAATGAACGATATTTAGTATTATTATAAAACAATCTAGAGGAGCCGTCTGATACCAACTGTCCATTTTTATTCCCTTATCGAGCACTCAACCACTAAACCCCGAGTAACTCTTGTTTCAAAGAGATTAGTAGTCTATAAAATAAATGATTACGGATTGTACTACGATCTACAAAGGATGATTCTATAGTATATTTGTTATTTTTTTTTTTCAGGTTCACACCAGAAGAATCCATGACTGGAGTCGAGGTAAGTACTTGTAGTATTCTTAGATATAATAAGTGATATGCTAAGTCATAGCACATATATTTGAATTTAAGTTTACAAAATGTACGGTCTAAAATCTTCTTTACCGCATGTCATTTAAATAATTGGTTTTATAACACGGACGTACAAGCAACCTTGCTATTTGTCTTCAGAATTAGACTTTTTTAAATAAAAAAAGATAAATGACCTCGTTGATAACTCAAATATCTTTTCATTTCAAATATTTAATTTAGTGAGTAAATATTGATTTTATTTTGGACCCTTTAAAATGCTAGTTAAGAAACGAGAACGGTACTCTTTTATTATAGATGTTCTAGAAACTTTCAGTTCAAATTTCGTGAAAATCGGTTCACTGCCTCCCACGATATGTATTTAAATATACCGCAAAAACGTAAGAAATTGAATTACGGCTAACTTTTCCAAAATTAAACACAATTTGATGAAATTTTAACGAAAGTAACTCATATAAACAAGAAATACCCTGGCGAATTTTAGCAAAAAACATCCAACAGTTTGGCCGCAATTCCATTTTTAGTCCAAATTCCACAAAATTTTCAAACTTTCCCCAATTTCTCCAAGTGGTCGAACGATTTTTTTTTACAAAAATAAAGGTATTCTTATTAATTGCCATTTTTGGTATATACATGGGCGCGGCGATTTCTCGTAATTTTCGGTATTATACGTATGCGCGCACAGGTATACGTGTAATTATTCATTATAAAAATTACAATATTAATAATAGAAAGCGATTGTGAGCAGGTTTTAAATTAGATAAAAAAACTCTCGAAAGTAGATATTTTTTTTTCGAAACGAAAATTCAATTCATTTTTATGGAACTTTTTATATACATTGATTATTATTTTATTTTATTCGTTTTCTTTTTCAAGTAGCTGTACTAGATGTGTTACTGTAAGAAGTGTCTACTTCTGAATCGGTAACTTTGGTTTGGAATATTTCTTCACCCTCGTCATCGCTAAAGTCGTATACATCTGAAATATTCTCCGAAGTACCAAAATTGACAGAATTTTGGATGGCAGCAAACAACAGAAAATGACCTAATGCCGATAAGGACTGATAAAGCTCCTCTTCCTAATGCATTGCTCAATACAATTGCTTGTGATTGTAAGGTCGGTTGCAAAACTAAACGTTGCTTGTGCAAAACAATTGGCGTCACATGCCGCAATTTATGCCACAATGGAAGGAATACTTTGTGTCAATATGCAGACAATATTGTTGACGAAGCTGTGGTTGATGAAGAGCCTAAGCAATTAGAAATTAGTCCTGATATTTACAACATTGAAGAATTCGAAGAAGATGATAATTATGAAGAAGATGTTAATTTTTTTCACTGCATAATTTAATGTGTGAGTCCCATTTTAAACGACTATCTATAAAAATACCAAGGTATCGGTTTTGTATATTGTTAGTGAATTGTCTCTATCCTTAATCGTTAGCGATTCAAATTCAGGTAAAGACTTTTTATAAGATGTAAATCGAAGAAATAATATCTTATCAAAATTTAGAGTGATGACTTTACTGTCGAACCATTTTTTAATATTTGAAAAGTTGCTTTCCGCTTTAGTTTTTAGGTCTTGCCATGTTTGGTTAACGTAATAAATGACTGTATCATCTGCGAAAGTGAGAAATCTTCACAAGATTCCATCAAAAACAGATCGTTTATATATAATACAAAAAGCGGAGGTCCCAACACTGATCCTTGTGAAACTCCGTATTTCACTGTTTGAAAATTACTTTTTATTCCATTAATTTCTACGCATTATTTTCTTTCAATAATATAACTACTCAGTAAACTTAGCGATTTACCTCTATACCTATATTTTCCAGAGTGTGTGAGCGACGGTAATCCTTTATCCATTGTACGGTATATATTATCTGTGAGGTAACTAAATGCATCTTGAGTTGATATACCTTTCTGAAAACCATATTGCTTAGAACACATTATTTGATGTTTATTAATATAACTGTCTAGACAAGTTTTTAGTATTGGTATTTACATAGATTTTTGTGAAATTTGTAATTATGGATATTGATCTGTAAGCTCTGGCATGATGATTTATCTCATTTATTTGTATATTAGTTTAATAGCTGATGACTTAAAAATAGAAAGAACAGTGCTGATATCAGATATTAAGTTTATAACATAGGTTAGTGGCTCTATGATTGGATTAGCTACTTTTTAAATTATTTTTACATTTATACTGTCGCTACTCGTGAATTTATTGTTTTTAGCGATTTAATTATATTCAAAAGTTCGTCTTTATTTATGGGGAATAAATAAAATGAATAAAATGAAACGTATAATACCGAGAATACCGGGAAATCACCACGCGCGTGTATATACCATAAATGAACAAAAATCGGCTAAATTAAAAAAAATATATTTTTTACAGTATGTGAAAGTACATAAAAATACCCTCATTTTGGTAAAAAAAAATTCGTTCGACCATTTGAACAAATTGGGGAACGTTTTGAAAATTTTGTGGAATTAGGGCTAAACCTGGAATTGCGGCCATTTCTTGCTATATAATAATAATAATAATAATAAAACGGCTTTATTTTATAAAAAAAATATAAATACGATAATTTTCGCAAAAAATAACAATTAGGCACATTTGTGGCGAAGTCTAGCTTAAGCTACTCATACTTAACTACAAAATTAAACCTTTAAACATAACGTTAAACTATTGAATAAAGTGCATGGCAATAATACAAAAAAAAACATTCAAATAATTTATTGAAATATTTAAGTTAAATAGCTTTCAGGAGCTGATAATTTGCGAGATAGTTCTCAGGTTCTCCCCCCCGCCGACTTCCCCGAATAGACGACGCTCCGACCACCAGTCATAGCCCTCTTCAGAGGCTTTATTTCGCCTCTGAAGAAGACTACGACAAGGCAATCAAAACACCATGTCCACGCGGAAGAGAACCCGAAAACCACCCCACAAAGGAAAAAAACAGTTATTAAAGTTCCCTGTTTGATACACATATATAGGCTAAATAGTAAAGTACTTAAAATTATATTTACAGCTGCTTACTTAGTAAATAACTTTTAAATTTTTATTTGAATTTTCTTGGTTCCATGTTTTTTAAGTTTTCAGGTAATGAGTTGTAGAGCTTTATAGAATTAAATAAGAATCCTTTCTTATACATGGCCGTGTGATGATGAGGCATAATTAATTTTAATTTATATCGAATATCCCTGGAGTGAACAGCTGATCTAGCTATAAATTTATTTCTAAGGGCAGAGGAGGATTGGGGGATATTTAACAAATTTTGTATGAACGTACCAAGGTGATGTAGTGCTCTGTTTGGCATTCTTAACCATTTAAGATTATAAATTTTTTCAGACACCGAATCAAATCTTCGTAGTCCAAAAATTAGTCTACAGCAAGAGTTCTGAACTTTTTGCACCCGATTTTTATCTAATACAGTTAGGCAAGGTCCGTATATAAAGTCAGCATAATTAAAGTGAGTCAAAACCAATGTCTCACATAAGAGTATTTTTAGATTAAAATTTATTATTTGACGATTGGCATAAATGAGTTTTAAACACGAATACGATTTTTGAATAAACTTTTTGATATGTCCATCAAAACGTAAATTAATGTCTAAAATGATACCTAAGTTGGAAATCGAATTAACTAAAGGCAAAGATACACCCTCAATACTAATATTTAAGTTGTGTTTTAAATTGTTAATATTATTTTTAATTCCAAATAATATAATGAAAGATTTACTAGAATTAAGTTTAAGGTTATGTTCCTTTGACACTAGATTAATAAAGGCTAAGTCACATTAATCTTTTCAAATGCCTCAGGGTGATTTGTGTGATTAAAATGCATATACATTTGAGTGTCATCTGCGTAAGCTTATATTTTGCAATGTTTAAAGTTAATGAGTTCAGATGTACAGATAATAAATACAAGAGGACCCAAAACTGATCCCTGAGGCACTCCTGATAATATCTCTAAGCTTGAAGAGAGTGATTCGTTAAATAAAATTCTTTGAGATCTACCTGATAAATAAGAAATAATTAAAGACACAGATTCGTCATTAAAACCAAAATATTTAAGGTTCGCACATATAAGTTAATAGTTAATTGTGTCAAAAGCGTTGGAGAAATCTAGAAGCACAAGCACACTAACTAATTTATTATCATAGGCATGTATGATATCATCTGTAACATTTGCTATAGCAGTTGAGGTACTCTTTTCTAAATCCGCATTGAGAGTCAGTAATAAGTCTGTTTGATACGAAGTACTCGTGAATCTGATCATATAGCACCTCTTCAAATATTTTTGAGATTGTAGGTAATATACTTATTATTCTAAGATCTGAATAAGACGTAACATTTGATTTTTTAGGTAAGGGTCTGCCTATTGACAATTTCCATTGAGCAGGAAAGTAGTATTTCTCAATACAGCAATTGATTATATGAGTTAGGAATTTATCAATATAAACGCTGCAATATTTTAACATTGAAGCCGAAATACCATCAATACGATAGCCATTAGACTTTAATTTATTTATGATTTTATTAACTTCATTAATTGTAGTTAGCCGAAAATGAAATTTGTTATTATTATCAAATAGATTATTGTCATAAAATTCGATTTTATTATCACAAATGATATATGTTACTTTCGTCTAAAATTTCATCAAATTCGGTTTAATTTTGGCCAAGTTAGCCGTAATTGAATTTTTTACGTTTTCTCAGTATATTTATATCGTGAGAGGGGGTGAACCGATTCTCACGAAATTTGAACCGAACGTTCCTTGAACATCTATAATAAAAACGTACCGTTCTAATTTCTTAACTAGCATTTAAAAGGGTCCAAAATAAATTAAAACTGAAAACCACCCGTAAAATGACCAATTTACCCCTTTTCCGCGAAAAAAGGTTCCCCACCTACTCGAAGTAGAAAACTCAGGGTATTCTTAGTTGCACCAAAACAAATTTATTTTTCTATGTCGCAATGCTCCATATAAAATGTTCTCTATCGCCTTATTTTGGGCTATTTTTACTCCACTAATTGTACACTACATATTTTCGAGTTCCTTGCATCCTCCTCACATATATTTGAAATGTGATTAGTTCTTAAATCGGTTCTGTCGACTAAAACAGTTTTTTTTATTTAATGCTTATTTAACTTATTAATTGAATCGATGATAGAGTAACAATTAGGTCAACTTCCGAACTCAATAACTACCAGCAAAACTAAAATTGAATTGTTGCTATGGTATATAACAGTAATTAACAATCAGGGACTAATTATTCCCTATGGAAATACAGCGCCACTGCTATATACCACAGTCCATTCCGTATAATCCAGTGAGCCCTGATTTAAAGGTTATTGTACATCAGCTTCAGGAGACTGTATATTATCCCGCCTTCCCTTATAGTTAACGAAGCCAGCATGTTTTTGTCCTTGGTTAATAAATCTTTGGTTTCGGACAAAAGTAACTCGTTGACCTCACTGCCATACATTGCACCCAAAATCACATTATATGGAGTAAGATGTATTCACCCTTCTGTTTAATTTCCGCGGTAGAAAATAATGTGCTCAATGATAATTGATTATCGTAATACTTTATCTAAATTGTCTTTCGTGTTAATTATTTGGAATTGCACTAGAAAAGATATTAGCAACGTTAAATATGTTAGGTGTCGTAAAAAAGCTTAATTTTTATTGTATGCGTACAAAATCTGCGGTTCATTTCGTAAAATTTCAACAAAGATTAATAATTTTTTAGTCTGTTAGAAGGCAATCTGTATATTATCCTGTTATTATCGAGACTCTCCCCCCTCCCCAACACATGAGATGACTATGTAGCTTAAAAAAATAGTAGAATTTTAGTACTTTCAATATCTAATATGTAATGAGAAAATTACTCAAATAGTTCTAACATGACATTACTGTGTCGTGATTGGTTTACTTAAATATAGCTGCGGAAATGAAATTTTTATAATTTTATACTCACCAAAAGGCTTAAATAACCGTAATAAATTGTTTCCTACATTCAGCTATTTTGTGCGCATATGGGATAATTTATCATAAACGGTAAAGTCGTCCACCATCTTGAATTAAATTTTTGACTAGAAATTCGTAATCTGCGACCCCAAAACCCCAGATATTGATTTTGATCGATTTGGATCTAAATGACAAAAGTCATCAATCATATTGGTGCCGCTATTTTAAATTTCTGAATTTTGACCAAGAATTCATAATTGGCGATCTCGAAAACCACCAGATGTCGATTTTGAGTCGAATCGGATCATAAACAATAAAGTCGTCAGCCATCTTGAAGTCGCCATATTGAACTAAATTTTTGACTAGAAATTCGTAATCGGCGAACCCGAAAACCCCAAATATCGATTTTGATCGATTTGGATCATAAATGACAAAAGTTTTCCGCCATATTGGCGCCGCCATTTTGAATTTCTAAATTTTAACAAATAATTCATAATTGGCCATATATCGATTTTGAGCCGAATCGGATCAGAAACGATAAGTCCGCCATCTTGAAGCTGCCATCTTGTTTTTTCCTATATTAAAATGTTGTCACCGGACTTATACACATGTGCAAAATTTCAAAGCTCTAGCTTAATTAAAACTAATCGAAATTTTGATTGCAAGATTTGCCCTAAACCAACTGAGAAACATACATTGCAAGTTAAGTAAAACCTTTTAAACAAACATTGCATTCCGAGGTTAAAGCTTGATAAATCTAAAGAGGGTATGGAAAATTTCAACAATTATTTTTTTAAAATTAAACCAACAGTAACAGTTGTTAACCTGCCCATGAAATTTATTACACTTAATTTCAAATTCACACACAGACAGTTTAGATACACCTAAAGTAATAATAATAAGTAATAATTTGTATTTGTTATTTACAGAATCAAATTTTACAGTAGTCGTAGTTAGATGCCAGAAATTTAGTAACTTTCCAAACCGTCACACTCAATTTCAGTATAATTCTTTATTGAAATAATTTGAACTAACAAGCCACTACAACTGACTGGTTTTACCCTATATACAGCTATGTCAGTATTTTATTTTTCTTTATTCTTTTAACGTAATACAAGTGCAATCTCCAGAAAGTAATGGCTAGATTTAAATCTATCGACGGAAACAATCATCAATACTCTGTACATTAAAATAAAAATGTAGTAATTGTTTTCTTGCAACATATGTCAAATATATTGGAAGAACAGGTATTGATTTCTATTATAGCGAATATAGAAACGAGTATTTTCTTCTTAACAACAACCAGCAAGTCGATAGACACTTGTAATCAGTCAAATTACATTTATTTGAAAGTTTTATCGATTTTAGCCTAAAATCTTGTGATTTTATAAACTTATTTCATCAAAAAATATATATATATTTTTTGTTATATGCGTATTACAAAATAGAATTTGCTTATTCTATCGCAAATGAAGCTCAAAAAATTTTTAAATAATTTTTCAAAAATCTATTTCCACACAGCATCACGGATACATAAAGGGAGAGATATATTTAACAAATTTATCATGCTTTACAAAATATGCATCTGAATAAATCAGTGCGAAACTTCAGCAGACTGACGTCGTATATGCAAATTTCTCTAAGGCGCTTGACAGTCTTAACCTCAACATATTATATATACCCAAGATGAAGAAATTCGGCACATCCCTATGTCTACTAAACTAAAACTAAATTGAACTTGTCATCTTCTATCTCATTGACAGAATTCAATATGTGCTTATAGTCATCTATCGACTTCTACCGTCTTCAGTGGCTCCACAAGGATCCATATCAGAACTCTTGTTTTTTACTATTTCTATAAATGATATAGAGCTTGCATGTTGAATACATATTTTCACGACGATCTAACGATTCAGAATTGATCACGTTAATAACTGTAGTACCAAACACACTACTACAAACTACAAAACAATCTTAATGAAATCAATACTTGGTGTGTTGAATATGAGTTGCTATTAAAAATTAGGTGTATTATCCTATGCCACAAATGTAAATTGTTATGAATCTCATTACAATATAATTTCTGACATTTTATCAACCAGTCAACAATTAAGGATTTGGGAGTTATTTTTTATAAGACAGAATGTTTCTCTATAATATTCCTTAATAAATTAATGAAAAATGTATTATCTTGAGTTTTGGAAAAGTTGGGAAAGTTTTTCTATATTTTTTTTTATAATATAACAAAAATTGATATTGGCTGCAATGAATGTCTTAGTATGCTAAACTTTCAAGTCACCGTACACTTATCGCGACAGGTTAATTCTTTCCATCTCCCAACTGTGCGGATAAATATTTTAAAACGCTTTTAGTGCGTTATATACAGGGTGTTCCCCTGGTTAACTACCAATTGCTTATCGAAAATGAAGGTGGATTCTTCATATAAAATTTTTCAAAGTGCCCTACTTTTTCTTGTCCAGCTACATCCCCTTAAAGGGGTGCGCCAAAAAATGATCTTTAATTTCTATCTCAAAATAACGTAATAGGAAAAAGGCGAAATTTGGCACATCTCGGTTACTAATCAAAAGGCATCTAACAGAATTATTTCGTCCACCTAACCTGTATGCAAAGGTGTACAATTAACTACCTTTCTTGAAATTTTGTAAATATCTTTCTGTCTGCTATTTTTTCTTTCAATTAATGAACAACTATATATTATGATTTACTTAGAAACTTTTTATCTCTTGAAAAAAATTGTAAAATCGATCGTTTTTGAAAAAAAAAATTAAATAAAACACCAAGTAGGCTATTGTCAAATCATAATTTCACAATATAGTAATATGTTAGACGTACGATAGCCATTAGCAAATGTTTGACATAAGAGATAGGAAATAGGAGATTTTACATAACTTTTATTTTAACGTCTAACTTATATGTCCATCTAATTTTAACTTGTTATCGTTAATTTTTGCTATGTGTGTAATATTACTTTATTGTTCTACATGTTTACGAATATAAACCGTATCTCATTTTTAAATGTAGGTATTAATTTTTAATATGTCGTTCAAGCACAGATTAGTAAGGATAGATACGACAGTTGGAAAAAGAAACGAATTCGAGAGAGATAAAAGAGGTTACCTGTGTGCGTTACCGATGTATCAGTGCCCAATTATATCAAAGGCTGCTTTCTCTGTGACGTGTTAGGTGCTAGGTTAGAAATATATCATATTGTTTGTAGTAGTGAAATGGTTGTTCCGTTTTTATATAAATAAATAAACACCACAGAAATTAGACAACCCCCAATTCCAGAAGCCAGGGCTTGTGCGGAAGGGGGTTACACATTGAAAAAACGTGGACATACAACCATTTCCTTTGACAGTGACAGTGCCGGAGTCAGGATTCGAACCCGGTGGTGCGATGTCCGTATGATTAATCGCGATTGCCACCTCGCGCCTTAACCCACTCGGCTATCGACCAGATATCATTATAGAAACGGTTTTCAGACCTTTGTATAAAATAATAACATACCTTTCTGCATCTTTGCGAAACATAGAAAACTTTACTGTGTCTCTATCACTATAGTAGCCCATGAAAAAGTTGGAAAGACCCAAAAAGTTTTGTAAAAGGGATGAAACATGGGTATATCCCCCACGTTCTCGAGGACAGGATGAAATTTGAAATTTTTGCTAAATCGAGAGTCTCTATGAAAGTTATTTCTATACCTCGTTTAGTATTGTGTGCAGCATTTTTATTGGCAAAAGTTCTTCATTTTATAGAAGAATGTTATCAGCCACATTTAAATATTACTAATATTTACGCTTTGTTGGATTCAACAGTTGCGGTCAATCGGATCGCAATGAATTCGTCGAAACTACAGATATTTTATTATTATGGTGTTAGGTTAGGTGGCATAGCCGTTTAAACTTTTGGTTTACACATGATTTGCCATTAAGGTAAGAATCATAATAGTTTTTAAATGCGTTCGTTGACACTGCACAAATACAGTCATTCAATAGAGAGTCCCAGTTTCTATTTACTCTATTAGAGAGAAAGTGCTGGAGGCATAACTTACGGAAATTGTTCCTAACTTATTTATAATGTGATCTATTAGCCTTCTGTCCATATTTAGAGAGAAAATGTTCAAATCAACTGAATTATGACCATGTAACATTGCATAGGTTTCTATTAAGTCACCATGAAGCCTTCTGTCTATTAGGGTTGTCAAGTGCACTTTTGTGAGGCGTTGCTCGTATGTTACTAAACTTACTCCAGCAATTTGTCACAACAAATTGCTGGAGTAAGTTTAGTAATCCGTCTTTGGGTTTGTTCAAATGCATGAACGTACTTGGCAAAATATGGGTTCCATATTGGTGAAGGATATTCAAGTATGGGTCTAACATAGACTTTAGAAGAATTTAAAAGATATCCCGGTGAGATATTCTTAAATATATATTTTTTTTTTATACATTTATTTAACGTCGGCCCTATTTCCGCTACTGAGGCCTAACACCGACGCCTGTAGACGAGCTACCCCCAACCAGGATTTTTTGCCGAACCTCTTCCCTTAAGAAGAGTAGGGATCTTTTACTTGCCTAACATTTAATAGACAAGGGACCGACGGCTTTACATCCCCTCCGAAGGATGGTATATCTCCTATAGAACCCTCGCCTAAGGTTGTATAGCTTCCGCGCATACACTGATATACAAGTCGCTGGAAGATGTGTGAGGCGAGAACGCGGTTTCCGTTGGAATGGTCACCATCCAAGTACTAACTGCGCCTGTCGTTGCTTTACATCGCATACCGAAGTATGTACATAGTAAAGACGCACCTACGCTCGCCCCTCTTAAATATTCGAGCGACCATATACGTAACTGCGTTCGCCTTCTTTATGATTTTTCCTATGTGAGGTGCACATTTTAGGTTTTGACTTTACCAGTGGCACCAAAGTCTTCCTGTAGCTCCACATTTATTATTGCTGTATTGTTTAGTAGAAACTGGTGACAAGGATTATTAGTGTCAACTTGAATGATACAGCACTTGTTTTTGTTGAGCGCAAGTGACCAAAAGAGTGCACCATTGTTCTATTCTCCATAGGACTGTAACTATCTCTTGGTAGTGGGGTAATGAAGTGTTATATACTATTTCTTTATCCCCGTTTTTGAGGGTGCACAACACGATGGTATTATTCATTTCTCCCCCACCTTCCGTCAACCACCCCTAATTTGGGGGTGGTTGACGGAGAGTGGAGGATGAAGTAGTATTGACATCGTTTTCAGCGCCCCCGAAAATATGGAGAAACCATTTTCCACTATTTTGTATTTTTCAGTGGATTTCAATGTTAGGGTTGATGGTAGTAGTGATGTCGAAGTTCCTTTAAAAATCCCTATCCAACGAGTCCCCACGTGCCCAGTATCAATAAATATGAAAAGGGGGTGGTTTTAGGGGTAGTTGGTGGAGGGTGGGGGAGAAATGAATATTACCATCGAGTTGAGCACCCTCGAAAACGGGAATAAACAAATTTTCATGCATTCTGATTTTTTTGGGGATATTTTAGTATTAGGGGAGGGGGTAGTTTCAATCCTGGGGATGGATAAGATATTGTATGGTTAAATTTCATACGGCCTACCCGAATTCTGCCCAAAAAACCGATCCGAATGCCTACGATGGGAAAGAATGCTAAATAGGGATGGATTTTTGAGTTTAGGGGTCGCTGCTGAGGAGTGGGAACCTTAATAATATCACCATCATATTCAGTGCCTCCAAAACGGGCATGTTTCATCCCTCTCATAGAACTTTTGTGTCTTAACTCATTTTTTGCAACTTTTCATGGAGTTTAGAGTAAAGTTTTTAAAGTTTCCGAAAGATGCAAAAAGGTATGTTATTATTAAGTTCTTTTTAAAAAAATTCTTACGCTGTTAAATATTGCACAATAAATAAATATACTTTGTTCGTTGCTTCATATTATCTATGTAGTAAATTTAGGCAGGCTAATCATTAAAATTCATTTAATTTCATTTCGAGAAATGCGTCCTCCACTTTCTTAATAAATTTTCTTGTAATTAATGCCCCACTTCCATTCCAGATTTTAAACTATGCTGTTGAAGTAGTTTTTTAAAAATGTCTGTCTACCCTCTGTCGTCTGCCGTCTGTGGTCGCACCTAGAACCCAAACTACTGGATCGATTTTGTTAAAATTTTACATGTGTATTCAAGACGGCCACACCTCAAAGAAACATCGCAAAATCGATCCTAGTTTAAATGTGGGGGGACTAAACCCCTAAAAACAGGAAAGAAAATTGAAAATATTTTCTTTTCTAAAACGGCTCTAATTTTGATTAAATTTGGTACATGGACGCTCCCCTAGTAGCGATATGAAGTAACATGACCAGAAGCTGTGTGTGGGGTGAGTTTTAAATAATTTCATAATTTTTTTCTCCAACGGATCTAACAATTTTAATCGAATATAACACATACGTACTGACTTAGTAGTAGCATCCTAGGTATGCCTTCTGATGTGATGCCTACCAGAACCAACCATGAGCTGCCTTTCAACATCCTATTTCCTGAAAGAGATGAGTGGGATCGGAATAAAACCGACATACAGAAGGCAGACAGCTGTTGGTATACAGATGGTTCCAAAACTCCTGAAGGAACAGGAGCTGGAGTTTACAGTCGCTGCCCAAAGGTAAGAATAACTTCGAGCCTGGGTGATATCGCGACAATTTTTCAGGCTGAAATATATGCCATTGAACTGTGTGTATGGAGGCTGGAATCAACCCACCCTAGGCACAGATCAATAAAAATCTTCTCAGACAGCCAAGCAGCCCTTAAAGCTCTTGGATCATATCGCTGTAATTCTAAAACAATGTGGAACTGCCAAAGAGCTCTAACCCAATTGGGTAAGAACAACAAACTGACTCTGGTCTGGGTGCCTGGCCACTCTGGGCTGGAGGGAACTGAAATTGCCGATTGCCTAGCTAGAGAGGGTGCGGATCAAAATTTATAGGACCAGAACCAGTTCTTGGCATATCTTCAAGCACTGCCAAAACAAATATCTTAGACTGGGCCGAGAGCAAGACTCTCTACCACTAGCAGGAACTACCAGGATTAGCTCATTCGAAGGAGTTCATTACAAATCATTTGAAATCAAGAGCTAAACAACTGCTAGAGTTGAATAGGTTACACATAAGCACTCTAGTCAGCCTATATACTGGGCACTGCAGATTAAATCATCACTTATACAGACTTGGACTGGTGGAAAACGCCGTCTGTGTCTAGAAGAAGATGAAACGGCAAGGCATGTCCTGTGCACTTGTCCCGCTGCAGAAAGAACCCGGTTCTCATTATTTGGCAAAGGTCAGCTTTTGCCTGACGACTTGGACAATCTCTCCCCCAACAAAGTTATCAGCTTTATTAAAAGGCTGAACCTATTGGGTGAAATATAAATTAGGAGTGAGCCACAATAGACCGATTGGTCGCAGTGGAGGGTCTGGTATAGACCCACTCACATTTCAACCTAAACTAACCTAACCTAGTAGTAGCATAAGGTAACATGACCGGTTGTACCCATGAAACGCAGGGAGGGTGGTTGCGGGGAGGGGCAAGGAATTAAACAATTCTTCCTCTAAAACGGTTCTAAAGATTTTGATTAAATTTGACACATGGACACTCCCCTACTTCCGGTATGAAATGACATGACCAGTTGCTCCTAGAAAATGCAGGGATGAAGATCGCGGGGGCAAGGAGTTAAAACAAAATGTTTTAAATTTCAACAAGATTGGTTGAGAAGTAATAGAGATTTGACGATGAAAAGATTCGTTGCCGGGACCAGGGTACATTAGTTCGGACTACTCTTAAATGGGAAAGTTTGTCCGAGTTGTCGCGGACCGATTTTTCATATTATAAAACAGTACCTCTTTGCATTAAAACTGTTCGATTTCAAAAATAAATAATAGTACCCTTCTATGTGAAATGGCAACAGCATTTATTGAGCTTTCGCGGATTAAGTTCAAATTTGGCAACATTTAAGTTACTCGATTAAAGGAACACAAGGTCACCAGAAATGGATACAATAGATGAAAGGTACCGACGCGAGTGTCGTATCTGTCCTTATTAATCTGTAATTCAAGTTCGTTCCCAATATTCTCAATATTTGCGGTACAGGTTCCAATACATTTTAATGTATTAAGAAATGATACACGTCATGAAGCTATTTCCATGACATACATACAAGCACGTGTTTATTGGCAACAATAAAACAAATAAAGCCGTGCTGCCTGTACCTGTGACAATAAAACCAATTTAGATGCACATATGCGTGGAAACACCGTAAATGCTGGGTAATTTGGAGTATACAGCACGGTATTGAGGTTAATAAATTACTGCGATCCCTCTGGATCTGTTCAGACACTCATATAGGCAGGCCCCTTTCCACATCGAACTAGCTTGGAAACGACAGTTAAATGCAAATGCATCATGTCTGTTTTCAGCTTATTGGAGAGACATTTACCACGTGTGGAGTGAACTCGTATACGGCCAACGTTTTCAGGATATGGATACAGAGCGTGTTAAAATTGCGGAATATCTTATATAACTTTTTAAGTAGGGGCTTTTAAAAAATGACACTATTAAAAGTAATTTGAGATAATAATGTTTTGTTTAAAGGGTTGTTCATATCAGCAATTGCAGTTGGCAGTCGGTGATAGGTTTATTGAAAGAACACAGTATAAGCAGAATACTAAAAATTGAAAAAAAGCACAAGATAACAAAACTTCCTATACAACTTCTATTGCATATAATAAAAGCTTAAAAATATTATAAAGAAGAAGATAAAATACGTAACAATGAGTTAAAGTAGAAATTTAAAGTGGAAATAACATACATGATTGAAAAATAATATAATAAAGTATAAGTGGATATTAACGTCTTTGAAACATGCGCGATTTTTCGAAATAGAGCAAGGGTTTTAAAAACCAGTTATCCACGAATACTTTACGCAATTTTTTTTACTGGTACACTTTGAAATCATAAATACTGGAATTATTACTACAAAAAGTGGAAATAAGAACTAAGGACGCGTTGTACTAACAATTTGATCTCCAGATTAACGCTGATTCGAGGATCAGTGGCCCAGCTTCGTTGTACTATTGCAAATCGGCGTTTTAACGATGGTTGATTTGAAGATCACCTAAATCCACTATGTTGGAGATTTAAGACCCGGTTCAGTTGAATCTAACCTCACATTTTTCAAATTTTGGCTAAATCACTGACGTTTAAGTAACATGTACTATTAAATAAGAGCTGAGCTGGAGTGTTGTTCAAGTTGTTTTTTGTTCTTTAATCATAAATAATGGAAGAAAACTATTTAGAAGAACTAACAGACGATAAAGACTTTTTGGAACAACTTGAACTAGTTTTACACCCGCGAGTTGCTCGTCTGTTTCGGGAAAGACCTAATAATTTTCTTAAATGGAGGGACGATGAATTTAGAAATCGTTATAGAATATCAAAACCAGTGATACGGCATCTTTTGGATCTCAGATATGCGGAAATAGCACCAACTACCAATTGCTTTATCTTTTTGTTCTGTGGTTGATGGCTTCCATGGTTGCGTGGTTTATATATTATTATTATTATTATTATTTATTAAGTAAAAATAATAATTTTATTGTTAGATTATCTCAGTTTCTATTCTGCAATTTTCTCAACTTGTCACTCTCGGTAATTTGACATGTAGAAGAAAGGTTATAATCCACAATTTACGTCACAGATCAGGGATTTATATTAGGCGCGTTTTATTGTGTTCAGAAACATTCTACTCGTAGAAGTAGAACCGTTTTTTGCCGTTTTATTGACCACGACTTTTTCAACTTTTGCTACTTTCCCTACGACCGAATTTGATGGTAGGAAGAGTAGATTCCTAGTCACAAAGTAAAAAGTCACTAAATAGTGGTCTTACAACAACAAAAAACAAGCTTAGAATTGAGATTATAAAAATTAGTCAAGTAAATATTTTACATAAAATCGACAATAAATTTGAAATTCACGAACTATAAGTAAGGCGTACTTATATTATAAAACAGGCGAGTTTGCGGGTCGATTTCCTACTAAGGGGTAGTGACACCTAATGTTTTTCAGACAAAATCCGAAAAGGTAATTAATAAATGATGTATATTAGGTATATTTACACATTCATATTCTATAATGTATATTGCATATTATAACGGAGTAATAAATCATGAATATAAGGGGTGGGTGTAGGTGGGTGATCAAGTTTACATACTCTTTCGTTTTAGTTAGTCATTATTTATTGAGAGATTACTCATCACTGAGGTGTAAATCGTCCACTTCGCAATAACTTGTCTATGTGATATGGTCGTTAGTATCTGACATGATCTCTCAAAAACACGTGAAACTTACACATCAGCTCAGCCTGTTTCATTCGTTCATTGCTTATTAAAAATCACCGTTGCGTTCAGCCTTCCAAAATTATCAAAATTGATGCAACAGCAGCAGCTACAAGAAGTACCTTATTATTCTGATTCATGTTAGAACTGTTATAGTTCGGTTAAAAGTTTTCGTTTCTCGAAAATCAAATTACAAATCCACAAGCATTAGTAGTACCCTAAACATTTTACACTAAATCGCAAAAGTACTTGTGGCAACATTGATGAACCGTTTTATTGACACATCAAAATTACTACTCGTAAGAGTAGATTCGAACTAGCAATAAAACACGCCTATTGATTTCCGTACTTTTGACAGAACCAGTGATGCCAATATACACAGTCACCCACTTAGAATCAGATTATCTGATTCTCCGATGACTTTGCTTCGTACCACACAAAACTGTTTTAATCCTCGATTAAATTTAATCCTGGTTTCCGTGATCGTAGGATTAAAAAAAGTTAGTACAACGCGCCCTAAGAATGCAAAATGTTGAATTTGTGATGTGACATCAGGATACCTTTCATCGTCATGGAAATGAGAAAAACAAATATTAATAATTTACAATCTGTCACATAGGACTAATTGTTGTCATGACTGTTGATACTGGTTGTATATTGCTTTAAAAAGACTTTTAACATTGATTACTTAAATAGAAAAGCAGAATCGCGGTTAACACCGCAAAAATCGGAAGACGCTTATAAAAAAGAATATGACAAGTTCATCAAATGGATGGAAGAGCAAAAAGTAATAGATGCAGATGAACGAATTGTGCTTGCTTACCTTCAGAAAATGTCGGAGCATTACAAGGCGTCGACTATGTGGGCTATCCATTCTAAATTGCAAAGTATGTTGAGGATAAATAATGGGGTCGATTTAAAATCATTTGTGAAAGTGGATGCATTCATGAAAGCCATTAGCAAGAATGACATAGCCAAGAAGGCATATATATTCAAGGAACGATATGCGGAAGTTTTTCACAGATCTCCCTGACATTACGTATTTATTTTTGAAGGTGAATTATGCGATTTACGCTTACATGACATCAAGGAAGAGGGAAGCGTATTGCTTATTACTATCCGACCAACTAAGACAGTGAAGGCTCGATGTTTTACTGTTGCCGACAGTGATGGAATTAGGTATGTGCGATTGATGAAGCAGTATTTATCATTGCGCTCCCAAAAAGTAGTACAGACCGAGTTTTCTTACGTTATGATAAGGGGAAGTGCACCAATCAAGTGGTTGGTATTAACATTTGGATCATGTCCCTTGCAAATTGCACGTTATCTTAAATTGGACGATCCTGAGAAATACATAGAACATGCGTTTCGACCTACGTCCGCTACCATTATGGCGAATGGTGGCATGACAATAGATCAAATCCAACGACGAAGTAGGATGGAGATCGGCAACTGTGGCGACTGGTTACGTTGAAGAGAGTATTAGTAATAAGAAGAATGTTTCAAACATAATTGGGAGTGCCATTAATGGAAGTGTGGAACCTCAACGACGAATGTTAGCAGGATTCATTTGAACAAAAGTTCCTCTAATTTAAAACACCGAACTATTATTATTTCAAACAATACCAACTGTACTTTTCGCATTCATTTAAAAAATCAAGAATGTTAAATATTTGAGTAAAGCTTTTGAAACATTTGTTAGTAATATTTTATTTGAGTCACAAGGTACTCCTGTCAGATCAATAATTAAAAAGTTGACATTTTGACTTCACGTTTCTCGCGTTGTTGATGTTGGTAACATTAAAACACGCGGGTGTTTAAAACTTGGATTTAAATACTCCGAGGCGTACTTTAAATAAGCAAAATAGGGTACCAATAAAAAAAAGACATACTTATTCTACCTTAATCAATATTAAAATATGTATAGTTAATACTTCATCGTTATGCAAATGATAAAATTATGTAAAATTATAACATAATGTATCGACAAAATTCTGCACTTCATTATATTATCATGGCATAAAGAATAATGGAGAGGTCATGTGCTGTTTGGTATGAGGTGTGTCGAATTTTAAAACTAGAGAATGTCTAGTTCCAAACCTATATAATTTACTTTCGTGGAGTTACCACAATTAATAAAACCAGTTAAAAATCCTTGCGTATTTTTATTCAAGAACAATTATTTACTGGATAAAAATTAAAAACCCAAAAATATATTATGTATCTCCCAATATCCATTTTAGACCAGTCACCGTAGACACTAAAATCGCGTTAGGTCGCAAAAAATTGCACTGTTCTGATTTTCTGGGAAGTTGTTAGGATCGATAGGTACCAATAGTGTGAAACCAAGTTTCAGCTTCGAAAGACCTGTGCTAATTGCGTGGTGCTCGAAAACCTTGAAATGTTTGAACTTTTTTCAGGTTTTGGCCTATACCTTTTGAAAGATGCATCCTATACACTTTTAAAGTAGACAAAATTTGCTACAATTTGAGTGCAACCGCAGCTCCGTAGGTCCAATAGGTCCCGAGATATACCACTTCAAAAATTGGCCATTTTTCCAAAAAGTGGGAAATTGTAGTTTTAGCCGTCTTCCGAGCAGGATATCGGCTAAAACACTCATCTTACGAGGAAAGTCACAGGAAATGAAGTTGTAGAGCAGTTATTTTGCTTTAATTTAAGTATAAGCGGAACCCTTCAGGGCCAATAGTTCCTTGTTATCTGGAAAGAACGAAAAATTAAGGAAATCGGATTTTTCACGAAATAGAGCCTGACGAATTGCAAGACTTTTGTAAAGGATAAGAAAGACATAACTCAGTGGAAAATGGTTTATGTCATGCAAAATGAAGTTGAGTATAATTAATAATAATAAATTTATCAAAATTATACAAAAATTGTATAAAAATTATTTTGATAATTTGGGGGACCTGGAACGTGAAATGTTGAACGTGAAGTGATAGTGGGACTTCAACTGACTCCCACGACAGAAATAGAGAACACAATGTAAATAAGTATTTATGAAATGCGTAATTAATTTTATAATAAATTACAACGATGGGGTAAGTATGTAATATTAGACTTACCTTTACGCTCTTAGCGAGACAGTCGTGTTTTTTGGAAGGCCCAGGTTCGTCAGTCGATTCTTCTTAGTGCTCCGGACACTCTTCTGTTGTCGGATTAGATCTACTACTAGATACTAATGATGAAGGGTTGTCGACGTCGTCTTCTTCATCCGACTCAGCCATGGCTAAAGGAGGAGTATTCAGGCAGGTCTTTCTCTGACAAACTTTGCAGAGAGCAGAGCATTTCAGCCCTGCTCTCTGGCAGGAGCAGCTTTCTCCTCCGCACCCTTTCTGGCAGCTGCATGACAGGAATTTCAACAGGGCTAGCGGCGCTGGCTCCTTGGTCGAAGTCACCGGTGTCAGCCCATGTTGGCTCCTTGTCCAACCCCAGTTGGTGGGCTCTTTCTCTACTCCCAACCAAATCTGCGCCTGGTAGTAGGTTCTGTAGGAATGTTGGTCAGCAGCCTCTTCGGTTAGGGGCAGACGAGCGAGGTGGACTTTGGCGTTGGCAGCAGTTAGGACAAATATCCCGTAACGCGGGGCGTGGAGAGAGTCATCTTCTCCCCCACCATGAGCGCCACGAGACATTTGCTTCCAGAAGAGGCTATCTCCTTATGAGTGGCGTCATGGTTCAGAAACGTGATAGCCGCGTCAAGAAGGTTTTGAAAGACGCCCAACATCTTCGTTTTCCCTTGCCAGAAAAGGGCACAGGTGGTGTCGCAACCAGTATACGTGAAGGAACAACTCTATCCAGGAGAAAATGAGAGCTCTCCACGAATGAATGATGTTAAAGAGAACAATTTTCATTGGGAGCTCCATTCCTTGAAAAATCCGATTTCTTTAATTTTTCGTTCTTTCCAGATAATAAGGAAACTATTGGCTCTACGAAATTACGAAGACGAAGACGAAATTACAGGACCAAGTACCTTTTTTTAAATGGAGTGCTATGTATACCAGTACATTTTTTGAAGCCTCTTTCAAGGCTCTATCGGCTCTATCGCTAAAAAATACATCAACTTGTAATTATATCTTTAATTTTGGACACAAGTTGAACAAAGTTGGTAACATTTTTCAAAATGGAACAATGGTTTTAAAAACGATTCTGGCTAGAGGATATCTGATTGCAGACATGGTTATATACAAACAAATTCATGTACAGAAATTAACCAGATGTAAACATTATTCGACGGTTTAATGAAATATTTGTATAATTATTGAACATTATATATACTTCTGTTTTCAGTTCGCTGGAAAAAAATGTTTTTAGGTGGAATTGCTGTATTTATAATACTAATAACTCCTGATGATTCCAGCTTCAATTACCTACTCCAATTAATAACGGGTTGAATACACATCTTGTTACACACAATAAACAATTTTCTCTCTTTATTGATAAAGAAGGCTAATATTTGACTAAGAATATTGCTTACTATTCACTTGGCATTATTTGTGTTGTTAGTCTGGGTTTCATAATAAAAAAGTCGAATTCTCTAATGCCTTCGTTATTGTCGACGAAATGTACTGGGATTTACATAAAACTACAAAAACGGGCTGCATAGCGGTTCTATTATAAAAATGTAGACAAACAGATGTTTGTGTGCAAAGAATAACAAATGTGGACACGCCGTCAATGGTTGCAAGCACACGCTGGTATCGTTTAAATAAATATTCACGCAAGAGCTTTGCTCAAAACTGAAAAACAGGTAATTCGTTTCTGTCAAAGTAAATTCCAGTGGGTTCACAAGGGAAATTAAATATTCAGTAGGCGGCGAAAGAATGATGTGATTTTTTGTGATGAGTTTTCGAACATTATTTGATTAATCAACTAACTATTGATTTTATCCATTCTACATAGAATTACATTAAGCACGGAGATGCAATAATGCATAACCGAATCAGACGTAAATAACGACAACCCGTTAATATCGAATTCTATCAAACACATACTGATTTTTCAACTGCTTAGGAAAATCTTAGTAATATGTCTGCTATGTTCAAAGACAACATTCACGTTTTTATCAAGTAGTAATGGCCAAGAAGCTATGTAAATATTTATCAGACGAATCTACCTGGTGCGATTCCGATGGCACTGTATTTTTTTTAAATTCATTTAACGACTGCTCTATGCGATGTCCCTCTAACCTGACTAGTTTCACAATCTGAAGTAGTGTTATTTATAACATTTTTTAAATTTCTCCAAATGTTTCTGAGGTTGTGTGTTTAAAATTATAAGCCATTATTTTGTTTTGTTTTTCGAGAATGTATTTTGGAACCATTATTTTCTATTTTAAACCAGTGTAGCTCAGTCTTTTTGAGAGATTGTAAGGATAAGTTCAAATGTAAGTTTACGAGGTGTTTTGATCTTAACATTATCCGCCATCTTAAAAAAGGGGGTTTAACGTTTGATTTGAGCTAGAACAAATTTCGAAAAAAGATCGGATAGCACTCGAAATTTCCTACAATTTGAATCACGTGAAATTAAAATTTAAAAATCAATGGTTTCCAAGCAAGTCGACTTTGGTAATTTAGTAACTGCAGTAAAATGTGATTTTGGTAAGTGTGCTAAAAGAATGGAGACCAGAGCCGTCGATAGTGTAGGGAAAGGCAATTGAATTCTTTTTGCGGGAGAAGGATAATACATTGAACTTTTTGATGTTTAGAGATAAGCCATTAAAAACACATCAATTATGCACCACTTGACGATTAAGTTGTAAGAGTTCACAGTCGTCAGTATTAAGTATCTATTGAAAAATAAATTTCCATGTCATCAGCATAAAGCAAGTAATTGACGTAGAGACTAGAAGTTATATCATTAATATAAGTATTAAAAAGAAATGGCCCCAGTACCGAACTTTGAGGCACTCCTGATAGAGCGTTAAATCGAATCTGGGCATTGCACAAATTGCAGTCTATTGTTCAGATAAAGGGTAAATAAAGTAAGTAAATATAAAAGAGCCAAAAATTCTCAAATATTTTATGAAGCAATAATTGTGTATTAAGGAAATTTTATTTGTATTTGATAAACAGAGAATTATTAGGAATTGTAAAATTCAGAGATCAAAGATTCTTGGCGAAATAGGCAAAATGAACAAACAAAAATTTTTAATAAAAGAAGAAGATAGCAAAAAAAAATTAAAGAAACAGCAAAGATAGTATTAAGTTAAGGATAAATGCGTATCTCTGTAGATTCTTATACAATCTAGAAAAGAACTTAACGAACTTAGTGGTTTATAGGGATTGTGATAACGGGAATAGGACAATAAATTATGGAAACCAATTTCTGATAATTGTCGATGTTTCGATTTTTTATTAAATCGTCCTCAGAACTCTGTGGATACAATAAATAATACATAATTAATATAACTTATGGCCTATACATTAAAAATCTATCTAGAAATTTAAAATCGACAAAAATTTGATCAAAATTATAGTTACATTTAATATTGAAATTTAAACTAAAAGTGGTTAAAACATTTAACAAATAAGTAGAATGATTGCAAAAAAACAACTTATATGTATTTTTTTTATAAAAATTATAACACACTACAAAATAAAAACAATAATATAAGCTACTCGCATTCAGGAAGGTTTTCCGTGTTAAGATCAAATAAATAAATTTGCAAACAGACATTTAGGTACAACAAAACAAACAGACGGATAACAGTAGAGTATCAAATGGTCAAATTCAGAATGACAAGCATATTTAGTTGACATCGGTATGATGCTTCTTGCAACGATAGAATGTTGGAAAAAAACTCAAAAAATTATGGGTTATGAAAAAATAATTATTAATTTATAAGGTTATTTTTATTTTGTCAATTAACTTAAAGGAACTTGAGTTTAGATTCTCCACATCCGATCTTTTATTCATAGAACTGTTGTATTTTTTATAGATATTATTTCATTTAACAATCTTTCTTTTAAAATTTGCTGTCTACTGTTTGCTCTTTCATCAAAATCAAACTGGTGATGATTGTTCAGTCTATGTTCTGTCAATACCGTAGGATTAGTTTTTTCTTAAGAGGGTTATGTATATTCTGTTCATAATTTTTATGTTCTTTTATCCTTGTTTTTAAACATCTACCCGTTTGACCTATATACACCTTTCCACAATTGCTACATGGTATTTCATAAACAATACCCGATTCCAATTCTTGTGGTGTCTTAACTTTCACTTTGGTAAAAAAAAATTGTTTGTGTTTTCACTTTTTGTGTAATTTGAATAATATCATTATTTAAATGTTCTACATATTTTTTTCCGAAAGATCCCTTATGTATGGTATTTTGTTAAAAAAATGTAATTACAAAATAATGAATGTAGTAAAGTAAAAATACCTACCACCACAGTACAATATTCCACTGTTTTCTATGTTTTTTAATTGTATATTTTGTTTGTCTGGAACTTGTTCATTTTCTTTCTTAATATTTTCTTTACTAGCTGAATGGGATAATTATTTTTAATTAACAGTTCTTTTATTAAGTTTAAATTTTTTCCAAAGTCTTTATGTGATAATTGTAACGCTCTGTATTTTAAGTTATATTAATTTTTGAAAAAGTGAGCTTGTGATACTAATCAGTGATTAAAACATTATTCTTTCTTATGATTATTGTGTCTAAGAACGGTAGTTGGTTATTTTTCTCTATTTCATTTGTGAATTGTAACCTGCTGTGAAATCTGTTAAAAATTGTTAAAATTTCTTCCGTATTGTCTTTAGGTACAACAGTAATTATCTCATCGACATATCTTTTCAATGAGGGTTGAAATTTAGTTTATTAATACAATTTTCCTGTAGCTCAGGCATGAGTCCAAATATTTGTTTGTAAAAATCATTTTGGAATTTGTAATATTTATTATCGACGCAAATGTTAAATATTTTTAGGAAGATATTCAGTGGAATATTAGTGCGGCCTTCTATTAAACTCCATCTCTTTTAATTAGATGTGTTATTATATCCATTGGTATATTTGTAAATAAAGATTCCACGTCCAAAGACATTAGGATATAATTATCTGGAAAAGTGTTATTTATGCATTTTGCAAATTCAAAAGAATTTTTAACATATCTTTCGTCATTAGTGAAAGCTTATTTTAATAAGTCAGATAGAAAACTGCATAACATATAAATGGGGCGACCTATAAAACTTGCAGTAGGTCTAAGCGGAGTATTTTCTTTATAAATCTTTTGTAGTAAATATATTTTAGGGAAGCCACCATTGTTACTTTTGAGTTTTTTACCAATATTTTCATCGATGTATTGGTTTTTCACCATACCTTGCACCAATTTATTACCCCGAGCTTGCACTGCATTGGTAGGGTTAATCTAATCTAATCTAATTGGTAGGGTCACATGTTATTTTTTTATATGTTGTTAGCATATTTAGAGCTTTTTGATCAAACTCTTGTGGTACGTGGCTACTGTGGTGTTACCTTTATCAGCTTTTGTTATTATAATATCTTTATGTTCTTGTAGGAAGGTGGACGTTTCTATACAATTTTTTACAATTTTATAGTCATGAGTCTCGCTTGTATTAGGAGAGTTAAAAAGTCAGCAATAATATTAATTATCTTATTTTCTTGTTTCAATTTTAGAAATTTCATCATCTATATTAGTAATTATGTACTCGAAATCAATTATTAATTGTTGGAGAGCAATATTAGCTGTTTTGAATATGGTAAATTAAATTTTTCGCCTAAACTTAACAAAAGTTGGACATATGTGGGAAATTGTATTTGAGTTAAATTTAAAAACCATTATTCATTGTTGTTAATTCTAGTACTTACAGTTGTTTTTTGAGACTAGTATTTAAAAAATTTTTTTAAGATTTCTGTGTAAGTATGGGTATAACATAAATATAGTCTTAAAGCTGTTATTTCAAAAACACAGCGTATAAGAGTTTTTTGCTAAAGTCCTGTTGTATGTAAAGTAACCGTTTTCTTTTATTATTTCTGTCGATGAATCATACGGTTATTCCAGTTCGCACAACAAACGGGTGATGCTGTCCCAATGTAATCCTTATTGTAAATATTTTCTTAGATACCAAGCGTCCCTGTATAATATATTCATTAAAATAGTTTATTTTTGGTGGCTCAGGTTTAACCCCGAGGCTTCCTAAATGTCCAGAATATTATCTTTATTGCACCACAGAGGATCCCGATTGTAACGCACCTCATGAATTTCGGATTTCAGCGGCGAAACACGAGTTTAATAAATGATAGGTGCGCTTCACTCTAAGGTAATTCCATTACAAACAGGTTTTATTTCATCATAGATTTTTGGTCCCTATTTTATAATAAATGAAATACCTTGGAAAATTAGTAACGCCGGAAAACTGTGCGGTTAGAGTGGACTAATTGAAAGGTCAGATTGTTTTTATTACTTATTTATTAAAACATGTTAACTAGTGAGAAAAAGTTCATTATTTGGAAAATAAACACTCTCGAGAAGAAGCAGAAGCGACATTTATTCAATTTATTCAAAACACAATTCAAGTTTATAAGTCAAGTTTGTTGTTTAATTATAGATGTTTGCGATACTGCTTGTGCAGTTTATTAAGTTAATTCCTGATAGAGTTGTATTTGTTGAATTTGCTATACAGGGTGTCTCACCGGGAACTGAATCAATCGATATAGAGAAAAGTATGCATCAGAAAATTTTGAAAATTTAGATAATTACTAATGTCGGTGTGGCCAATCCAACTAAAATAATTACAAGCAGCTGGCGCTTCCGCTTATACCGGAAGTCGATACCAACTTGCTTATTTCAAATGGAACACCCTACGAAAAGAGCGTAAAATTCTGAGTTGAAAATATCCTATACCTAAACCTAGCCGTTTCAGAGATATTTGACATTTTATAGAAAATTTGACAGGTGTAACGGTTTGCAAGAACCGTTATAACTTTCTTCGTATAAAAGATCCTCATTCGCTTCTTGTCACGTAAAAAGAACACAAGGAGAACTACGTTCTACAACTGAAATAAATTCAATAATATACCAAGTGTTCCGTTTCTCGCGTTACATTTTGTCAACATCAAACCGCGAAAACTTGTTTAGGTCAAATGGGACACCCTGTATTATTTTACGTCAAGTTGCGTAAACTTGAATTCCCTTTTTTCTGATATTAGCGTTGTGGGGTTGAAGTTACAACTTTTTGAAATATTTGCGATTTTATTAGAAATTCATGAATTGTTATAATCATTTCATTAAAATAGCCATGATTAGAAACAATCAGTCATTATCTTAAGTCAAAAAATGCCAGCACGTATAAATTATACCAACGATTGCAGCACATTTGCTACTCGATATCCACAAAAACGCAAAATAACACTAACAATGTCACATGCGTATTAATCGAATTGAAGATATGGCATGAACTAAAATAGCAGAGATATGATCAATTTAAAATAAGATTTCATTTTAATTTAATAATTGCTCAAAATTCCGCCCTCGAACCTCGACACATTTTTCGCACCTTCTGATTAGTTCCTCAAGGGTAGCTCTTCTAATTGAATCCTGTGATATGTTTCGAAATGCATTTCTTACCCTTTGCATACAATCTTCAATGGTTGTTAATGGGCTCTCATAAACATTATTTTTAATAGTTCCCCAAATGAAATAATCCAGAACTGATAAATCGGGCGAGCGAGGAGCCCATAAGAAAGGTCCATTATTGGCAATCCATTGATCATAAAAAGTTTCTTGTAAATAATTATTAATTAAATATGAGTTATGTGGGGGAGAACCGTCGTGCTGATAAAAAATGTTTCTATTTTCTAAATAATTATTATTCAAAATTTGTAAGATATTCAGATATCTTTCACCTAAAAGAAAAAACAAAAATTTACCTATACATATTAGCAGAAGAGAAAATTTTATTTACCGTTTAAATTTTCCTAATAAAATTGTAATGCCACCGCTCTATCGTTTCTTATGGCACAGTATACATTGAACTGCCAACTTTCCTGAAAGTTTCGCTCTCTGAACTTTTTAGTAAATTTTGCTTCATCTGTCCATATAATATTTCCCAAATAAGAATCGTGATCCTCAGACCTTATTAGAATAAACTCACAAAAATTCTGTCTTCTTAGGAAATCTGTTTCTTTTAATTCTTGAACCATATGGAACGAAAACGGGTGAAACTTATGTTTTAATAAGATTCTGTGAATTGAATCCTTGCATAGTCCCGATTCCAGAGCAGCTTGTCTTAATGACATCCTTGGAAATGCATGAAAATATCTCAGAATGACTATTTCAATATTTCGTCATCAACAATAGGCTTTCTTCTTTGCATTTTTGCCTTGGCAGAGCCATAATTTTTAAAATTTTTCAGTATGCGTTTTACAGTGTTTGGTGACGGTTTCCGTTTTTCTGAATATCGAGTAGCAAATTAATAATTTTCAAAATTTTCTGATGCGTTCTCTATATCGATCGATTCAATTCCCGGCGAGACACCCTGTATGTACTGTACCTGCTTCATATACAATATCAATGGATTTTCTTGTTTTCTGTCAAGTTTTTCACATAACCCTCCACCACTCTGTTGGACTTCCAACCTCCTTGTTGTCTTAATTTCAAAAGATTGGCCCCAAAATCTACTAGCAAAGTGGCCAAAGACCTTTTAAAGCAGTGCCCAGTAAATTAAAAAGGATTTGGCTGTCCAATCTATTGACAACTATTTCGGTAACGGCAACAAGTCGATGGTGTTAATTCCCACTGATTGGATATAACACTTTCCATTTGTAAATTTAACAAAAATTCTGTTGTGTTTGACATTTGATGGACGTAGATTAATATATTTTCTAATAATATCAATGAAATTCGGCCCGTCTATATCCTTAATATTAATTTCACATTCTCAATTTACTTTTATTATGATATTAGAAATGTGAAGTCTAAAATAAGATCCTGCGTCCACAGCATCCTCAACGCGTAAAAATGTTAATTCTGCTTTCCGGCATGTTCCGAATACTCCAAAAATTCGAAATTTCATATGGCTAAAAGAGAATAAAAAAACTGCACTAGAAAAAGGAAATAATATAGGTTGATATTTAAAAACAATTTTGATGACGTCTATCTTAAAAACCGTTGAAGTAAAAAATGTAAAGGACCCTCAAATATGCGCAACAATAAGAATCGCTGTACCCTTTGAAGATTTTTTTCAGGAAACGTCCACTAACAAAATTATAGTGATTATTCCATACTTCTGGCCAACCATGTATAAGAAGGAAATTATAACAGCCACATTATAATTTATTTGAATTATACCTTTTAATTTCATCTGGCCTACTGCCTTGGATATTATACATGTATAATAGAAGCGGATTCAAAAAGGGACGAACTTTCATAAAAAAAAAATAATTTCGCCAGACTTTACTTAATAAAGAGAACAGCTTGTATCCTTTTATGAGATTCTTTAAGACATCTGAATTCACTTCAGAGAAGCCGGAAAAATATCTTTTAGTAATTAAATTCTAAGGATCTCTTTTATTCAATTCAAGCTGCCTAGTGGTCAGTGGATATGAGAGATTGTACTTTTCATTCTCTTTCGTTTCCTGGATATATATTTGATCTTCATAAAAAAAGTTTATTTATTCAGTAATCTCAAACTTCATTCCTATCATTACCTTGTGCGGTAAATATACAGATACAGGTTAAAATTGAAAATCAATCGTATTAGACTATTTTTTAGAAATAAATACACAAAAGTTGGCTTTTGACAAATGAATGGATTGATTTGTTGTCTTATCAGAGGATATGGTTCAAATAAATGCAGGCAAAAACAAATAGGACCCAATTTTATACACAAATTTGAAATTGTGAAAGTGAAATTTTTCTATGCGTTTTTGTTATTATATTATCAACTTATACAGTACGGTCGTGAGCAAAAAAAATATAGGACACGTCTTACAACGGTATTTTGCTAAAATCTAGTTGTGTACATCTAACTTTAATTTTTGCGACATTGTCAGTTAGTTGTCATAATTTATTGCAAGTGTGCAAAAAACTAATATGCCTCATATAAGCGATTTAGTTAAATCTGAAGTTATTGCTAAAGCAGAAGATGGATGGTCAATGATACAAATTGCACTGCGTTATAATATTGACAAAAATTCGGTGTGTAACATTTTAAGAAAGTGGAGAATAAACGGTACAGTTAGTAGAAATCCTGGATCAGGGCGACGAAGGATATCAACTCAACAACAATATTTGCAATGGGGAATATTTTCTTTCATTTTATCCGCCAGAGCGCACGAGCTGTACTCGGTTGTTTGTTCGTCAATGGCAATATGAAAAAATATGTCTTTATATCAACAAAGTTACCAACTACCGTAATCCTTTTTATCAATTTGGCTCATTTCAGTCATTTCTACGAATAAGAGATTGGGAAACTCTCATAAATCGGGAAATTTAAACTATTTAAAGGTTATAATATGATACAAGTTGAGAAAGATATTAAACCGAGTACGTATGGTGTCATCTATTGGATATAGTAGGAACTAGCTTGGATTGTTCCTCATTCTTTTTATCAATTTAGCTTATTTCTTCGAATAAGAGATAGAAAAACTCTCAGAAATCGGGAAATTTAAACAATTTAAAAGTTATAATATAACTTATAATAAGTTATAATATAACTTTTAAATAGTTATTTAAGTCATTTTTAATTTGTATCATATATTATATGATACAAATTGAGAATGACATTAAACCGAGTACGCATGGCGTCATCTATTGGATATATTAGGAACTGACTTGAATTGTTCCCTATTGGTAAATGCTTTAGTAGAAAATCAAATCAAATTTTACTCAGTTATTCAGGCTGCAGATTTTCCTGGATCGAGTAGTACTGGTCGCCGCCGAGTAAGAGAATCGGAGCTACACTCATTCAGCAGCACAGAAATACTTAAAGCTTAACATAAAGAAGCTTGAATTTTTAGCGCATGATGTAAATTTTTGGAACAATGTAATCTTTACAGACGAAAAAACTTTCCAGTCAACACACAGCGGTCGAATTCGTGTTTATCGCCCTCTGAATACTTGATTCGATGAGAAATATACATCTAACAATGATAAAAGTGGTAGATTTTCCGTCAATATATGGGCTTGGATATCGGCACGTGGTCCTGGTGTTTTGTGGCATATTGAGGAACGATTTAATAGCGAAACGTATATTAGGATTTTAGACAATATTGTGCTCCCTTCTGTGTTACAATTATTTCCTAATAATGAGTTCATATTTCAACAAGACAATTGTTCCGTTCATACTGCTCATACCGTAACCAACTGGTTTCAAGATAACAACATCAATGTTCTTAACTGGCCCAGTCATAGTCCAGATCTTAACCCCGTGGAAGAGGTATGGGGACTACTCGTAAGAAGTATCCAGAAATGAAATGTGACATCTTGACAATGACATCTTGGGTTGATATGCCCTCACGAAAACCATATTGACTAGTTGATAGCAGGTTGTATTTATTACGAATACGACGAAACTTGCCTTTGAGCATTTTAACATATATCATTCCTCTAGATGACTTTATTTGTCACATTTGCCTTAGTCGAGGCTTCTTAAAGTGTTTGTGGTGGCAGATGCTGTTGGAGGGACCTATTTGTACTATTTGTAAGTCACCGATATGGTGCTACTTGCAATGTATATAACATCAGGAGACCGTAGCATGGTCAGTGTCTGGGTCTGCTCTGCACTGATGAAAGCTCGAAACCGGTCTGCAGATGACTCTGGATATTACCGATGCTGGGGAACTCCTCTGTTCTAATAATGGGTACCTTCACCGGTATCTTCTATAAACAATTTATTGCGTTATATATATATATATATATATATTTATATATATATATTTATATATATATATATATATATATATATATATATAATATATATAAAAGAACTATTAACTAAGTAAATATGAGCAGGTTGTACTGGGATAGAATTAAATGTATACAACATGAGAAATTTTGCTAAAACGTTTATGGCTTGTTTCTTACAAATAAGTTTTCTATCCCCAAGAGATTAAACTGATGTAAATTTCAAGAGAGTTTGCACAGATGGCCTTAGTTAAGGTAAAATCTAGTTGCCATATGTTTTTCACTATAATAAAACTACGTATAACTTATTCATCCACTTTCTCGTGGGAATAAAGTTAAATGGAAAAGATATCTAGTATTTGCTATAACATTAAGTTTACTTTAGACACAAGAAATGTGGGTTTATTTGCTACTAGATAATTGTGAATACTTTTTAATTTATTGATGTAAATAGAATGTCTATACGTTATAGACGGAGAGCTCATGGACCTTTTATATAACGGTCATCCTGTAAGGTTAGAAAATTGTGTAGTGATGATTTAAAACATATTCATTTTGAAAATCACGACCTGGCAGGCATCAGCCCTGCACATAATCAGCTCTTATATTTTTTAGTGTCAAAAAATTAAAGAAATAAACTTACCTACCCTAAAATATTCGTATTACGTGTTTTACTTACTAATCAAGCCGAATTAGATCTCGTAAAAAACGCATTAAAAAAAGTGAATGAGGTTTCTTCGAACCCTCGACCTCACGCGTGAGAAGCAAGCAAGCAAGCAAACGACTTTATTAAAGTTAATACATAATATTGCCCCTCCGGAGACTACGTTGCGACTGACCGCGCAACCACCGCGGTGGCGGGTTACATCGCCGGGCGGGACGGCTCCGGTTCGCTAAAAAAAATGGGGAGAGAAGTCCTGATTCTTTTTGATAAAAACAAATTAAGAACAATATAATTAAGAAACATTTTAAAAATAAAATTTAATAAAGCTTAAAACTAAACACAAACTCGAAGCCGTCGCACTGCACTAAACTTATTTTGCTGCTGATACAGGTACTCAAATCTAAAACGGGGAACCTTCATCGAGATGAGTTACTGCAGGACTGCGCAAGGCTGCCTAAACTGTGGTTTATCGAAATTTTGAGTTTCTTAGAAATTTTGTAGTGAAGCTAATTTTGAGTGAAAAAATGCGCAAAAGGAGAACGATAACAAGAACAAATCAAGAACACGAAACAAAATGGAAAACTGAAAGGGAGAAAAGGGCAGGAAAGATGTAGAGATGCGAAAGGTATGAAATGTCAGAATGTGGGTAAGCGGAAGTTATAGTAGGTGAAGGTTTGGTTATAGGGGTTGCCGGAAGATTGGTAACGTCTGTAGGCTGTATTTGATCCGAAATGGTGCATTATGCTGTCTAATTTGTGTAATGTTTGCGGTAAGTGAACTATCGCCCAGTTTGAAAGAGTAGAGTTTTTGGGAGATTTCCTGGACGTAGTCCGCTATTGGGATTATGTCGTTGCAACGTGCATAAAGATCTCTGAGGAAGGTGTACTTCCCAGAGTTCGAAATGAGGTGCATAAATTTGTGCTCAAGCACTTTTAATTTTCTCATTGTCGTGGCGGGTATGCTGCTGGTGGTGGTGAGAAGCAGATAATCTAGCCATTACACCACAGAAGACTGTTAAAAAACCGGCATACCTTAGGCTGTATCAATACGATCTAATGAATACGCCAACGCGCACCTTTTAGCTTACCTGTAAAGTGCTTTATTATTCCAAAACTTTTATAATTTACAGGATATCCCATTAAAATAGATATATTATTTTGTTGCATCCCTTGAAATCTACACGCTCCTGTACTTTTGATTGCATTTTAACAACTTTTACTTGAAACTTGTTTTCTATAGGCAATAACAACGATGATAAGTGGTGGGAAATTTATAATGAATAACCTTGTATATTTTACAACCCCTCAGCTATTGACTGGATATGAAACATATTAAATGAAAATAGCTATTTGTTGATTATGCAAAAAGCCCAAATCTAAATTAAATATGAATTCAGACTTAATATCTGTCTTTAGTGTAAATAACTGTATTTCATGTTCCATTGCGCCATTCGTTTATATTTAAATATTTGTCTCAAGCCTACCCGCTTTTCAGATAAATGAAAATATTTATAGACCAAGAGCTACTGAATTCTTCAATGAACGTTTAAGAAACTCCTTTAAGTCCTGCTTAATAAAATAAACCTATACTAGGTTCGGGTCCTGGCGGTTGGGGTATTTTCACGCGAGGGCTATTTTTCCATAACTCAATGTCTTTGGTGTCTAAGAACTACTTTTATAAAACGGCAAAATATTTGAGCACTACATTCGAATATATGACTCGACGCGCGTTTTGCTATCCATGTCAACATCATCGGGAGACCAATTGGACAAATAAGCTGAAAGCAGAATTGTTTTTACATTACTCTATCTTCGCATTCGAGTATGTACCTAAATAAATTAATTGCTAGCAATAATAGGCAGTAATAAAGATCAATCAAGGAGAGGTTCTAAGGAAAATGTAATTAACTATCATCATATTTTATTATTGCCAGTTTTATCTAAAATACTAGATATACATGTAAAAAATCAATTAGTCAACTATCTTGATAAGTACAATATTCTATCAGTCATAATATGAACTCAGGAAGACCTGGGTACATCAGCTGCTATATTTTCACTACTTAAAGAAATAAATAATTAAATTAACAGCAAAGAGCTCGCTCTGGGAATTTTTTGCGATTTATCTTTGACCTTTGACTATGTTGGCCATTCACTAATATTAAACAAATTGGTATACTATGGTATTAGAGGTATTCCACTTCTATGGTTTACTTCATACTTAGTAAACGGGACGGCACAAACGAAGATAATCAAAAAGATTATATCTAAACCAGAATTATTGAAGTGTTATGTGCCACAGAGATCAATTTTGGGTCCATTACGGTTTTTAATTTATATAAATGATTTGGCAGCTAACTTCCCAGGAATAATGTTCTCACTGTTTGCGGATGACACTACATAACGATAATATTGATTTTCTTTATGTAGATGCGTTAACACTAATGAATAATATATTCGAATGGTTAAAATCTAACAAACTCATGTTGAACCCTGAAAAATCATGTAGTATTTTATTCCAAGCGCACCATGCTACAAACATACAAAGAGTGTTACCAGCAAGTACTGGAGATATAGCTCCAGTTGAACAAACCAAGTTTTTGGATATATACGTAGATATGTATTTGAAATGGAATGTGCACATAGAATAAAATAAAAACTAAGTACAGCTATTTACGCAGTTAACACTATTAAATAAAATGTAGGATTCAAAGCTGCTCTTAGTATTCATACTTTCATAGTATCCTGCAGTATGGGATCGAATATTGGGGAAAATCTACAACTAGTTTTAACACCTTCATCGTTCAGTAAAGGGCAATACGAATTATTTTCAACTTAAAAATAAGAGATTCATGTAAACAGTATTCTTTAGATAACAAAATATTTACTGCAACAACTTGTACATCTACAAATTAGCTATAATAATATATAACAGAAAATTAAACTTGAATAAACCATCGGATGTACATACCTATAATACCAGATATAATAATATAATATTAACACCTGACTATAGACGTACTTCGAGCAGAAATGGTCCACTTTATATAGGGATAAGAATTTTCAATCGCCTTCCAACAGATGTAACTCAAACCACTTATTTCGTTTTAAACGAAAACTAAAAACTCTACTACAAAAATTTTCATTTTACAATTTTAATGAATATTTTGGTGGTCATTTAAACTGACTGCGCTTACCTATAAGTCACTAACGTATCTTTTTTCCCCTATTACAATAAATTGTTAATTAAATTTTATTTTATTTGATCTATATTGAATAGTACAATATTGAATGTTTTCTTTGATTGTTTTTACCACAACGTCAAGTAGGAGATTAACACATATGTTATGTTCATGTTCTTACTACACTACTTTGAACATTAATTAGTGAATTATTTCTTTTCCCATTGCCTTGTAAAAAGGAATAAATAATTACAAATACAAATGTGTGTATGTGTGTTTATATACCGGGTGTTAGAAAAGTATGGGAACGGTGGAAAATCTCGAACAGTTTGCATCAAATCGAAAAATAAAAAAATACGTGTCAAAAATTTTTCAAAAAACTATCTACTGATACCAAAATGACCTCCCCACCCACCACTCTGTGGGTGGGGCGAGGGTCAACTTTAAAATTTCAAATGGAATTTTTTATTGCGAAATCGGATTCTATGGCAAAAAATACGTAAATTTTATTCCGTACACTTTTTTCGATTCTGGCATGGTGTCGCTGTAATCGCAAAAATGAAAAGAAAACGTTACCGTTTCAAGAGTAGCGTCTTGTGCCCATAAAAAACGTCCAATTCAAAAACTGAAAAACACGTATTTGTTATTTTTACGAAATATATCCAATGACATTGGATTCGACTCTCCCACCCCTAACCCAGTGGGTGGGGTGGGGGCAACTTTGAAATTTGTAAAGAAAATCCCTATTTTTTATAGCGGATTAAGATTCTACGACCAAAAATACGTGAATTTTATATCGGGCATTTTTTTCGATTCTTGCAAGGTGTCGCTGCAATCGCAAAAAATTGAGTGGAAACATGAAAGTTTTGAACGCATACTTAAAAAAATACAAATAGTAAAACTACTGATCTCAGAGTGAATGATTTCCCGAGCTGTTTTGAGAACAGTTATTTTACACGGTCGTGCGGAAATTACAACAACTAATAGCATTCTATAAATTTATTAGCAGCTAGTAATTTTCAATTTACATTTTTTACAGGGCAATAAAAAACTCGATTTTTAAAAAACTAACAGTAGTTTTACCTCTTAATTCAGCCACTTCAGACAAGTTCTTGATCCCAGCCAGTGAAGGAAAGGAGGTAACTCAGCCATTTAAGGCAATGTGAGGATTTCGGCCAGTTGAGGCAATTAGTTCACAGCCTAACTGCTACACTAGCAGGTTTTAATTTCAAGATTATAGCAGGTGTTCAAAATGGTGCCCTTTGACTTCTTGGCATTGTCCGAGACGAACATAAAAATTTTCAATAGTACTTATTATCATTTGAGGTGGTATTTTTGCAAAAATGTTTATTATGCGTTGCCTCAGCTCTTCCAAATCACGAGGTTTAGTGAAATTAACCTTACCCTTCACATTGCCCCAAACAAAATAATCAAGTGGCGCGAGGTCGGGGGATCTTGCTGGCCATTCAATAGTTCCTCTTCGACCTATCCATCGATTTTCGAAAGTACCATTCAAATAGTCCCTAACAATATCCCGATAGTGTGGAGGAGCCCCATCTTGCTGGAACCAAACATTATCGAATTTATCACCAGCAATCTCTTGTATTGCGGGAACTATTTGATTTGTCAACATTTCCAGGTATTTTTCTCCGTTAAAATTTCTGGTCGATAGCCGAGTGGGTTAAGGCGCGAGATGGCAATCGCGATTAATCACACGGACATCGCACCACCGGGTTCGAATCCTGGCTCCGGCACTGGCACTGTCGGAGGAAATGGTTGTATGTCCGCGTTTTTTCAATGTGTAACCCCCTTCCGCACAAGCCCTGGCTTCTGGAATTGGGGGTTGTCTAATTTCTGTGGTGTTAATTTATGAAAAACGGTCCTATGATTCGATCCCTGAAAACTCCTGCCCAAACATTTAATTTTTGTGGATACTGCGTGTGTGTTTCAAGCATTCAGTGAGGGTTTTCGTCACTCCAATATCTGAAATTGTGGCGATTAACTTTTCCACTGAGTTTGAAAGTTGCTTCATCTGAGAAGACAAGTAGAGATGATAAAAAACTTGGGTTTTGGTTACTCCTTTCCATCATTAATTCACTAAATTCAATTCAAAATCAAAATCATCTTCATTTAAATCTTGGTGAAGATGAATTTTGTAAGGATGAAATTTCAAAAGTTTCAAATTCTTATGAACTGAAAATGCACTCATATCAAGCTGTTGACTAGTTTTTCTGATTGATAACCTTCGATTTTCAACAAATGCCTGGGCCACTTCCATTTGTCGAGCTTCCGATGTTTGAGATTTTGGTCTTCCAGATTTTGGGAATCTTTTATTTGTCCTTGTGTCTAGGAATCGTTTGATGGTACGACATACAGTAGATTTCGAAATTCCCACTTGATCTACACGGAAAGTTTAGTTGAATAAAATCACAACTTCATCATAGGACCTTTCTTCATCGCCCCACCCTCTCTCTTCCTCTGTTAAAGTAGCCATTATGCAGAAAAAACGCGAGAACTAATGAAGAATGAAATAACTTTTTCCGTATAAAAGTGCGCTCCTGCATCTACAAAAGTTAGAAGGAACTGAACGTTCTCGTAGAATTTTCACAAAACAAATACTGTTATTGTCTGAAAGTTATTTGTGGTATTCTACGAATATTCTTTCCTATTATTTGGGTTTTCTACCACATATATTATTATCCTCTTCAAAACAAATCACCGAATCTACAAAATAATAGAATTATTGGAAAAAACCTCTGCGCCCGTGACGTTTACGCCAAAGGAAAAGTCAGAGGTTATGTTTTGCAAATAATATAAATCGGAATAAACACAGAAATAATGTATTTTGCTGACGTTTCGGAAAGTAATCTCTTTCCGTTTTCAAAGCTATTTTTGGAAGAACTCTTATTTTGCTGTGTATGTCAAATACACAACTTTAAGATCACAGCAAAATAAGAGTTCTTCCAAAAAATAGCTTTAAAAACGGAAAGAGATTACTTTCCGAAACGTCAGCAAAATACATTATTTCTGTGTTTATTCCGATTTATATTATTTGCAAAACATAACCTCTGACTTTTCCTTTGGCGTAAACGTCACGGGCGCAGAGGTTTTTTCCAATAATTCTATTATTTTGTAGATTCGGTGATTTGTTTTGAAGAGGATAATAATATATGTGGTAGAAAACCCAAATAATAGGAAAGAATACAAATACTCTTATTAAGAACACTTTAAAAAAACATTCATAAAAGCCAAGATATACAGATATTGTTTTTTAAACTGAATGTTTTTTTGTCAACACGAGTAGCTAGAGTTTGTAAATATTTACAAACTTATGGACGCCTAAGGTTTATTTCAATTTTGTGCGATTGCAGCGACACCTTGCGAGAATCGAAAAAAATGCCCGATATAAAATTCACATATTTTGGCCGTAGAATCCGAATCCGCTATAAAAAATAGGGATTTTCATTACATATTTCAAAGTTACCCCCGCCCCACCCACTAGGTTAGGGGTGGGAGTGTCGAATCCAATGTCATTGGATAGATTTCGTAAAAATAACAAATACATGTTTTTCAGTTTTTGAATTGGACGTTTTTTTATGGGCACAAGACGCTACTCTTGAAACAGTAATGTTTTCTTTTCGTTTTTTGCGATTACAGCGATACCATGCAAGAATCGAAAAAAATGTCAGGAATAAAATTTACGTATTTTTTGCCGTAAAATCCGATTCCGCAATAAAAAATAGGGCTTTCCATTTGGAATTTTAAAGTTGCCCCTCGCCCCACCCACAGGGTGGTGAGGTCATTGTGGTACCAGTAGATAGTTTTTTTATTTTTTGATTTGATGCAAACTGTTCGAGATTTTCCACCGTTACCATACTTTTCTAACACCCAGTATGTACATGTATAGGCATATCATAAATACTGATTATAATACCTCGAAAAAAATAATAATAATAATATGGAAAGTATGATTCTGCTGATACGTTGTTTGAGAAACCGCGTAACGGACAAGTGAGATAAAATCATCGTAAAGAATTCTCAATTATTTGAAATTATTAAGTGCAAGTTAAAAATTATTTAGAAATCACAAAATAAAAGTTTAAGTGATTAAAAGTGAAAATATTTTTAAAATTTTTATACATCTGAAGCTAAGGAATGTCAGATGCAGATCACTTAAAGTTGTTCACAATTTAACTCATGGTTAATAAAGTAAATGAACAATCAGAAGTTCGATTATTCGTTAGCGCAATCTAATCCACAAATGTTGAGTTTAATTCGTAGATTCTGGAAAGATCTCATTAATACACCCTAGCAGCTTACAACTAGCAGAAAGTTGTCTGTTCATCTCATGAAACATTCGTGTGAGCTATAATGAACGTATTGATTTCACCATTATTAAATTACGGAAATTACTGGGATGAACTAAAGTTTTCATTATGCATTATATTTCAGAAAATAAACAACGCGACAAATCGAGTAAACTGACGCATGTAAAGAGTAGGTCAAATCTGCTGTAATAATAATAATAATAATTAGATTAGTCGAAAGTCAGAGTAGAATATTTAATAAGTTATATTTCATTACATGATATTTTTGAGAATTAAGTGGTAAATTGTTTAATAGACATCAATTAGTGACCACTGTGACCAGTCTTGTCCAAGTTGCGTTGAATTCTTTAACAGTCTCCAACATTGCTCACTACGTCAGTATTTTAAAGTCATCTGCATGTTGAATAGCAAGGAACCAAGAACAGGTCCTTGGGGAGTACTGAAGTCATAAGATATTCAACAGACTTGAAGTCACGAAATACCACATACTGTTTTCTGTGCGAATTATGTGCAACAAATAGAAACATAAGTGAAGAGAAAAATACGACTAACATAAGTTAGCAATATTTGGCCTGTCCAATGTCTAGAATAAATCTGTGTAAACACAAGTTCGGACCTACACATCAATAGATTTATCAGTTAATTGGTACCATTGAATCAATTCAATTCAATAAGACTTTATTTCTTATTTTAATACAGAAAAGTATCTCTCCAGAACCCACACCGGGTCCGACCGTACAACCACCGCGTTAAATTGGTGGCAGATTGTAGGGCTGGGCGGAGTAGTGGTCCGAGAGCTGGTAGATATCTTTGAGTAGGTATTTGAGGCACCGTGAGAACTTGTACAACACTTCTTTTGTAATATCTGAATTCAGAAACGCAGACCTGGCTGAAGGATAATGGGGCTTAACCGATCCTTAAATTTTTAAATTAGCGAATTTTTTTTTGCAAAAAACATTCTTGACGCATTTTGAAATTTATATTATTTATATATTCTTTCCATTTGTTTTAAATATAATTTTGCAAACACCTGGCAAAGTTTTAGACCCGACTAACTAATCTTGCTATTTTATTTTTCAACTTCTCAAATACCATATTTAATGGTATTAAAATTTGAAAACGTCTCAATAATATTTTTGCAAAAAAATTTCGCTAATTTAAAAATATAAGGGTCGGTCAAGCCCCACTACCCTTTATCCAGGTCTGCGTTTTTGTATTCAGATATTACAAAAGAAGTATTGTACAATTTTTCACGGTGCCTCAAATACCTACCCAAAAATGTCTACCAGCTCTCCTACTGGTTCGGCTAAAAAGAAAATGAAAACAACTGAACTTAGGTTCCTTCCGTCGCAGACAGATTTAAAAAGTTTTTAAAATTAGGAACACGTTTAAAGGAACAAACTTAACAAAACTGAATAAAAACTACATAATGAATTAAAATATTCGCGTACTGATCACTTTCAGTTTTGTACCTGACGCTAGCATCTCAATTTGAACGAGGCGAGGAGATACGTCAATGCTGGGCTGTGCATGGCTGGCCTAAACTGTTATATTAAAAACTGGAAAAGAAATCAAGAAAAACAAACGCGACAAAAGGTTACAAACAGAAAGGAAGAGGGGGGGGGGCAGGAAAGATGTAAAGATAAAAAAGGTATGAAATAACAGTAAAGATGGATAGGGTAAGCGCATATTGAAGTTTGACTACAGGGGTTGCCGGAAAATCGGTAACATCTGGTACGGTAAAGGGTGTTTGTTTAATTCGAAATGGGGGATTATGCTATTTAATTTGTGTTATGTGTCTTGTTAGCGAATTATTGCCCAGCTTGAAGGAGTAGAATATTTGGGAGATCTGCTGGTCATAATCCGCTATCGAGGTTATGTCGTTGTAACGTGCGTATAGGTCTCTGAGGGAGGTGTACCTTTCAGAATTTGAAATGAGGCGCATAAATTTGTGCTCGAGCATTTTTAGTTTTTTCATTATTGTGGCCGGTATTTTGCACCACACCGGCGCCGCATATGTGATGGACGGTCTGAGCACCATCGTGTACAACAATTTTTTATTTTGTCTGTTGAGTTTGCTACCCCTGACTATGATATGTGCTACTATGCAATAAGAATTGGAGAGCTTTACTAAAATTGTATGATACTGAGATTGGATGATAGTTCGTTATGTAATATTTATCCCCTTTTTATAAATTGGAGAATCTTTAAAATATTTCCTAATTTCAGTAAAAGTACTAGTTCTTCAATACAAGTTAACGGACAATGTAAATGGAGCAGCAAGGACATAATCACAGTTCCTAACAATAATAATAGTAATAATAATGATCTCTTTCTTTGGTGAATAGGCTTTTAAAAACATACGTTTGTAGAGCATACTATAACAATGGTCATAGGTACCTTATTTTATAATTGCTTGTAATGTGTCAATATATGCAATATTTTGTACTATAGTTTTTTCATCTCCTGATGATGCTAAGATAGGCGGCGAAATATCCATCAGGTATAATGTTCTGGCGTTGGCGGAAAGTAGTGTAAGTCATTTATCTGGCGGTTTATATTATAAACACTTCACAATTTAAAATGACAATAATTATGACTATATCTCAGCATATAATCATTTTCTGGAGCCAAGGGCCATTACTAAAAACATCTCATTATATTGCTTTTCCCAATAGTTGCATTTTGGAGAATGCTGTCAGCATTTAAAGATTCTCTTTCATGGAGTTATCATTAATTTATCACGAACATGTCGAGTTTCATAGTTTCATTTAAAAAATCCTCACGGCATGTATTCACGAAACAGCACAAAGACATGTTACTGATAGGACAAGAGTTTGTTCTATCATTTCTTCAACAAATAATCTCCCCTCAAGAAGTTCCGTGTTTTAGACAATGCAACTTCCCAGGCCAGTTGACGCGATAACATCCCTAAGGCCACGAGTCGAGCTTCCGTTTTGGCCTTATTGTTATTTACTTCACGAATAGTAGGCATTGAGGTGATATTCACATATTTAAATAAATCGACATGGGAAATTCTGCATATTACATTGGAACTTTGGGTGTATTTATTTTCGCATATTGCTGAAAACTATTTACAGACGCATTTTCTGGAATTATATAATTCCTGTTTATAGTTACGTCACACAAATTGTAAAAACTTCCCTAACTTTGTTACTTGACAAGCACGTTTGGTGATATTCATATTGGGGTGAATGGAATTGGAAAATAAAAAAAATAGGTCTGTTGTTTAATACAGGTAACGACACAAAACACTGTTCAAGAGCAATTCACGTTTTATTAACAGTACTAAAGGAACATTACGATCTAAGTAAATGTTCCATATAAATTATTAATTAATTATAACTTTATTTATACTGCATATCATACAGAATACAATATTCCACTTACATGGTGTACAGGGTTTTAGTAGTGTGTATACTACACTACAGGCTAAAACTAGGAAACAGTAGTGTGGAGGAGAAATATACATTTGACATGTAAAGCTAATATTATATGTAATTATATACAAAGCTAATATAATATATAATTTAACATATTATGCTAATATTACATACAATTTAACAGTTTACTTCTACTTATGTTAAAAAAGTTTATGTCATAATTCATTTGTAGTAATCAAACATTGGCTAACGGGCGAAATTGTGTTTGTTATTTTAAAAGTATTATCTCTCCTTCTTAATCTAATATCAGGAACATTAATAGCAATTTCTGCTAAGATGTCAGGATCATTAATCTTATTAAAAACGTTAAATATAAACAATATCTCAGAGTTATTTCTTCTATTCTGAAGTGAGTTAGTATTAAAATCTAGTAGTTGCGTTGTGTAAGATATAAATAATGGCCATGAATTATGTTTTCTAAAGAATGGGGTTCTCAGTAGTCTTTTTTGGATTTTTTCTAGCATATCAGAATATAAAATAGTTTTTGGATTCCATATTATAGCCCCATACTCTAGTTTAGAACGGACATATGAATTGAATAATAATATACAGGTATCATAGTTAAACTCTTTACTAGATCTAGTAATAAAATTAAGCTTTCTGTAACCCTCGGATATTAATTCTAATACATGACTGTTGAAGCTAAAGTTACTAGTAAACTTGACACCTAGATCTTTTATCTCACAGACACGATCTAACGTCGTATTATTGATTTTGTAGTCATTGAGAGTAAGGTCACTTTTGCTACAGTAGACAACAAGAGCATCTAGGTCATTCTGTAATAGATTACAGTCTTCCAAAGTATCTACTCTAAGGAACAGTTTCAGATCATCTGCATATAACAAAAATTTAGAGTGTTTAATATAAAGGTTTATGTCATTACCAATAAAACAAAAATTAAAGGTCCCAGAATGGACCCCTGTGGGACTCCTGAGGTGGGATTAAAGTTATATGATTTATCACTATTAAACTTTACAAACGGTGTTCTTCCTGTTAGGTATGAGTAAAGAAGGTCCAAAGTGTTTCTGCTAAATGAAAATGATTCTAATTTTAGGATAAGTACTTGGTGATTGACCCTATCAAATGCCTTCGCGAAGTCTGTATAAATGACATCAGGGAATGTCCAAGATATAGAAGAAAATGGTATACTGTACTCCATAAAACAAGAAAACGCTAACATACTTGGTGAACATTTCCGACAATTCTATACAGGTGATAACAATCCAATACGATCAAGACAATCTGATAACAGTCAAGGAATTAGTCCATTTTTTGCAATATATTTCTCCCCCGGCTCGTGTTCGAGGGTGAGAAAAACAATTGCCTACTACCTTGCGTACTTGCGTACTACCCCTATCAACCCGTATCAAGGACAAACCACCCCATTTCTGGTTTCTTGGTCTTGGGCTCACCAGGACTCGTCGGATCAGTTTTTTTTGGAAATAATAAAAAAATCAGTTAATTTACACTACTCCGGACTGACGCCTGTGGTTGAACCTACTCCAGCCCGTAATAGCAATATCCCCAAGAAATAAAAAAATACGGACTCGACAAGGTTTTTTATGGGTTTTCGAGGCCAGGGATTACGATAGTGGTGTTATATTTTCACCTTGCCTTCCCGCAACTACCGCCAACGTATAAAAACTACACCTGCTTCTATGCTGTCGGTGCTAGGCATGCGGGAATTTGTCGGATTGTGGTTTTCATTTGAGGGAAACTAACCATAACTAAACCACAGTTGACCTAAGCAACGCCGAGGGATGAAATTACCCTGGTCGCAACACCGAAATCACGGGAAAACGCGCTTGGAACGGACTTCTCACAGGTTCTCGAGGACGGTAATCATGATGGTATTGTTTTTTTCAACCCAACCTTCCCATAACTACCTCCAACGTATAAAAATACCCCCTTTTCTATAAACTATATGTGTATTTATATTTATACATATGTATCCATACAAATTATGGTGTAAATGATGGTTGTGAACGTAACGAGACAGACAATATTTTTAATTGTGAAAATGTTGTAGAAAAAAGCTTAAAACACAAAAGTTCTGTGATAAGGATGAAACATGGGTAATCCCAAGATGGCGATATTTTTAAAGTTCCTATCCCCCAACAACTACCCTTAAACTTGAAAAATCACCCCTATTTCGCGTTTTTTTCCATCGCAGCCATGCGGATCGGTTTTTTGAGCAGGATTCGGGTAGGCCGTATAAAATTTAACCATATAACACATTATTCATCCCCGGGGTTAAAACTACCCCCTCCCCTAATATCTCCAAGAAAATCAAAATGCATGAAAATTTATTTATCCCCGTTTTCAAGGGTGCTCAACGTGACGGTAATATTTATTCCATCCCCACCCTCTACCAACCAACCAACCCTTTCTCATATTTCTTGATACTCGTTGGATCGTGGTTTTTAAGGGATTTCGATATTGTAAACATTAAAAACCCCGATTCGAGTTCCCACATGCCCAGTATCACCTCGAATACAGGAATAAACAAATTTTCATGCATTTTGATTTTGTTGGGGATGTTTTAGTATTAGGGGAGCGGTTGCTAAAACTACGTAGACAAGCTGAACGGTTAAATTTCATACGGCATACTCGAATCCGTTTTTTAATTATTTTGGCACTTTCAAAAATATAAGGGCTGATGATGTGCAGGGTTGATGCCTGCCAGTGCATGATTTTCATGTTTAGTGTATTTTAATTCATCCCTATATAAATTTCTAGCCTTACAGGATGACTGTTATATAGAAGGTTCACGAGCTCTCCGTCTATAACACAATATCAACTCGCACTACCCAATCCTCATTCCTTAATTATGGAATAAAGGAATTATGAAAACATTTTCATCCATACTAAAATGAAGTCATTCAGCAATGGCATCATTGTTATTTTATTCAGGTCAGAATTAACAAATTCAGGAGTCTTTTTCTCGACCAACGTGATGTTTAGGGGCGCCAAGCTGCCAACCCATTATGCATATTTGAATAATGTGTTAACATTAAAGCAAATTTAAGTGAACCATATTCACAGCAGAAGTTATATGGGAGTGAGGAGTTCACACCTACATCTCGGTTACATTTACCCCATTTTACATTATGTAACTCACAAAAATGTTGACCGGTCTAATAAAGATAAAATTGTAATAATGGGGTCATGCTCATTAAAAAAATTACGTCGGTCGCTCGGTGAACATATCTGGGCACCAACAAATTTTAATCACTTCTAATTTCAAAATGGATGTTTTCTTCAGCTACATGTTTAAGATAGGGTTACTATTAAAAAATACCGCCGGTGTAGTACCGAAAAAATAACTTTATAATTACTATTCACAAAATGAAACTTATTTTTTACATTTTGAATAATTATTTTTTTTAACGCCTTATTTAGATTAACGCCCTGATGGAGTTTAGCACTACTACTCAACCAGAATACATACATACATACAGACAATTACACAACGATCATTACCTACGACATCGCCATCTGCCGCAGTTTAGACTCGAACCAATAAGTGGCACAGCGACTAGACGTATTATCTCTCATTCAACCGCTGTGAAGCCCACTGCTACCAACTCCGTAACACATGAAAAACATCACTAAACATCCGTACCCTAGCCAGGATTCGAACCCAGGGCTCCTTGGTTGCAATCCTAACATGTAAGCGTTGAGCAACTGAGCCGGTAATTATTACATTATTTGATATTCTCGGGAAGTTAATTGACTTTTATACAACAACATTTTGACTAATCTGTTTGATTGAGGAGTGCCTATAAAAAGCCATTTCTTACAACCGTGCGGTAAGAACACAGCTACCACACTAATTTGCGGGCGGTAACTACCACTTTACCACTCGTGTGTGGTTTATAAAATTTAATTATTTCGTAAATAATTTGAAGTCAATTTGTTATTTGTGTTCTCAATGAATCCGCTGAATTATATTTATTGATTTGAATTCGTTATATTTCAAAATTCTAGGAGTCTCTGAACTTTCGTAAATAAACCATTTTATTTAGGTAGAGGGAATTAAATATAAACTGACCATATTTTTTGTCGCAGAATTTGATAAAATGGGGGTTTTCATTAAAAAAATTGAAGATATTTGAACACCAGCATTATGAGGCGGTAATCCATCTTGTTGGAAGTACATATTTCTGAAATCTTCCAAGGAAAGTTCATCCAGTTCGTTTTCTATTTCATTTTGCAAAAAGCTTAAGCAACGCTCGCCGGTTAGTTGTTCTTGAAATGGTATGGGACCAATAATTTTTGTACTGAATATTCCAACTCACACATTCACTCCAAATCTATCATGATGGTTACCTTCAAACATTTGGTGTAAAGTTTCTTTAGACCAATAATGTAGATTATGCCATTATTCATAAAATGAGATTCATCACAAAATAAAACTCTATTGTTTAAGTATACGTGTTGATTTAAACAATTAGAAGAGATAAATTATCTGTTTCCGTCATTTTCATATAATTCTTGATGCAATTGATGTTTGTAGCATTTAAAAACCATGTTTTTTTAAATATATGTCTTACTGTCTCACGGCTGATATATATAATTTTTGCCAGCTCTCTTGTAGAAACACTAAGCCAATACATTTGTCTCAATTTCTTCGCTTACTATAAATCTGTCCTCTGCCACCTCAATATTTTCTGCATTTCGGAGTGATTCTTTTAGAATTTTAAAATACTGCGTATATGGCATGTCTTTCATAATATAGACGTGCGGCCGCATGGGCATTTTTCTGACGTTCGCCGTAAATTAAAAGTAAATCTACCTAAATCGTCTCTTATTTTGAATAAAGCACCTAATTATAAATACGCCTCTCTTTTACTCAACAATGACATTTTGACACGTGCTGTGTGCAATATTTCATCTGTTTTTCATGGCTTAAATGCTTCTACAAAAAACTTAATATTCATTTTATTATATTCAATTTTTAATAAGAAAAACCAGTCTAAAGCAAATTTACCACTCTAATTGATAAAATAATAAAATATACAGGGTACTATTTGAAGAATTGTAGTTATGACAAATTGAATTTCCATGAAATGGAAAAATGGGAAAAACATTTCTAAATCCAAGCAAATGAACAAAATAATCAAATTTTACATTTAATTTGTTGAGAAATACCCTTTTATTCAAATTTAAAGACTATTTCGAAATTTTTAAAGTTTGTTCCTGAATTCCAACGCCAACTAGAAATAGCAAATAAATGCCATTTCCAAGGTCATTTTTCATTCGATTTCAATTCTGAAAAAGCGTTAGAAAGACAGCTTTATGAGAAAAGTGACTTAAATATATTATTATGTTATTTAAGAAAAAAAAGTCGTGGCAATTTCCGGTCATACCGGAAGTGATTTTTTTATCACCTAATGATCAAAATATGGTCATTGATACCTATATTTGATTTCCAAAATTTCAGAATTTTATTTTTAAAAATGTACAAAAAAGTGGGGGTGGGGTAGGTACTTTCTAGACCACCCGGTATATTGCACTATTTTACATATCTTACAATATCATTTACATATAAATTGAAAAGGATTGGTCCAAAAACTGTCCCTTGTGGGACGCCATGCATGGTTTGCAATTTCTTTGATAAATGTATTTTTAAATTTAACATTTTATTTCTATTATTAATATATGGTTTAAACCAATTTAATGCATTGCCCGTAAGACTAATTTCGCCAATTTACATAGTAGTAGTTCTCTGTTTACCCATCTACATAATATTACAGAACAACAAACATTTTGAAATAGAATATTAAATATTCTCTGAAAGTTATTTGTGGAATTCTACGAATACTCTTTCCTATTATTTGGGTTTTCTACCACATGTACTATTATCCTCTTCAAAACAAATCACCGAATCTACAAAATAATAGAATTATTGGAAAAAAAGCCTCAGCGCCCGTGACGTTTACGCCAAAGGAAAAGTCAGAGGTTATGTTTTGCAAATAATATAAATCGGAATAAACACAAAAATAATGTATTTTGCTGACGTTTCGGAAAGTAATCTCTTTCCGTTTTCAAAGCTATTTTTTAAGAACTCTTATTTTGCTGTGTATGTCAAATACACAGCTTTAAGATTCTGTTTATGTTATTTCCATAGATACTTACTACTTACACAGAACATAGAACTGATGATATTTTTTAGATAATGTTGATAGAATTTTCATAAATGTTGAAAATAGGGATAATCAGGTACGACAAAAACCTGAACGTCATTATACAGCAATAATTCCTTATGTAAACGGACTATCGGAAAAGCTACGCCGTATAGGTGACAAATTTGATGTTAGGACGATATTTCAAACGGGGAACACTTTAAGATCTATTTTAATAAAAACAAAACCGATAAACAGGGAGCAGAATTCAAAAAACTGTATTTACAATATCCCGTGCGAATGTGATAAATGTTATGTGGGTGAGTCATCCAGACCTTTCAGTGTGAGGTTGGATGAGCACAAGAACTACATTAGAAAGAATGAAATTCAGAAATCAAAGATTTGTGAACATGCTTGGGAAAACGGACATAGAATAAACTGGGACTCGGCAAAAATTTTAACAAAAGAAACAGATACCAAAAAAAGAAAAATTAAAGAATCAGCAATAATCTTATTAAATGAAGATAAGTGCGTATCGAATTGTTCTGTAGATATTTGTACAACCTGGCTACCAATGCTAAAAGAAGAACTTAACAAACTCAACATTATCTAAAAAAATATCATCAGTTCTATGTTCTGTGTAAGTAGTAAGTATCTATGGAAATAACATAAACAGAATCTTAAAGCTGTGTATTTGACATACACAGCCAAATAAGAGTTCTTAAAAAAATAGCTTTGAAAACGGAAAGAGATTACTTTCCGAAACGTCAGCAAAATACATTATTTTTGTGTTTATTCCGATTCATATTATTTGCAAAACATAACCTCTGACTTTTCCTTTGGCGTAAACGTCACGGGCGCAGAGGCTTTTTTTTCCAATAATTCTATTATTTTGTAGATTCGGTGATTTGTTTTGAAGAGGATAATAGTACATGTGGTAGAAAACCCGAATAATAGGAAATAATATTGAATATTAAATGTTCTATACAAAATAAATAAAAACTTCTTGCAACCATCGGACATAAACTAAGGCAAACAGCTCAGAAATAAATGATTTGCTGGAAAGAAAATAAACTATTTACATTCCACAGTGTATATTTAAACCAATCTCTCTACAAAATCAAGCATTATTCTATAGTCGCTTGCAGAGATTTGTATATTGTATTAAATGGGGCATATTATATTAAATGTTGGTTTTATTTTAAGCCATAAAGCTCCAGCTTGAAATGGCTGCACTCGTGAAAGGACAGGCCGTGGTGATAAAATCCACCGACCAAGTAAGTGAAACTGTCTACGATTATACTCTTAGTGGAGCCCTACTCTGAGAAACAATAAAAAAGGAATTAATAGTAATGGTTGTCATGTTTATAGAGATATATAATACCAATTTTCCTAAAAGGAAATAGAGTCCGTACGTGTGTCAAAGTTTGTAGCTTATCAATCACGTTTTATAGTATTTCACTAGACCAATTTACCAGGAAATAAACATTGACAGAAAATGAATACAATAAAAGCACACGACGATTTCGCGCATAACACACGTGATAAAAAATAAATAACCTCTTCGAACTGACGGTTACACTTTTATCGAAATTAGATGAGAGAAGCTCGATTCAGTGTTTATGGCAGGACTGTACTCGCCGTAATATTAAATGGGCTGTGTTCACCTTTGAAATGGGTCGTCGATTTGGTCAACCGCCTAATCCAACTTTGATGAAAAAATTTACAGAGGGTTGTAAAATTACGGTACTTTGAAGTCTGGTATATTTCCGGATATATGGAAAAATCTCGTATCTGCCCGGTTTACAAGAAGGGCGAGAAACGACGTTTAATCATGGTAAGCCATTCAATTCCATTAAGTTTATGCAAAATACCCTGCTGGCGCCAGACACCGAAATTTAAACAGGAGTTCTGAATAGCCTGTGTTCTACGGGAGTTCTCAGAATCTAAACACGGGCCATATATCGAGTCAACAAAGTTAAATTTTGATAAAACAAGAAATTCGCATAATATTGTTTTAATCTTTTTCCAGGGGGTTACTTCGGTAACTTTAGAGGCGGTTAAAAAAACATTTCAAAACATTTAAGAAATGGTGGTTATTAAAGATCTTTTCTAAATTCATACAGGTTGTGCGAATACAGTTGATAATATGAGGTTTGGATCTTAACATTGTGTCAAAGATTAAGCCTAGACTCTGCGGATTAAGAGGGCAATATATGGTGGCCGTTTACAAAAATTTTAAGTTGTTCTGCTTGAACTGATCTTACATTTTGAGGTCCAAACATAAGCATGGCAGATTTATAGGCCATAATATTCAAGGTTCTTTAAATTGATAATTGATAATAGTTGATGCCTCGATATGCTTAGAGGGATCAAAAGAGAGGTATAACTGCATATCATCAGCATAAAAATGAAAGTGACAGTGCTTAAATATTTTGATAAAATATGAAGTACATAAATTATGGAGCAGTGGACCTAAGATATATCCCTGTGGAACTCCCGACGACACACTGGGGGTAGCAGACACATCATTGTGAATTTTAACTTCATGTTCGGTTGCATAGGAAACTGCGAAAGAAACTGATAACATTGTTACTTAGACGGATAGATTTCAATATATCTAAAAGCATTTCACGATTGATTTCGAAAAGTCGAAAGGCACTAACATTGTAGCCATTTTTTTTTTCAGTCCCCCTCAGTATGTCATCAGTGATGTTCAACAAGGCTGTTTCACAGCTATGGAGCGGGCGAATACCTGGTTGTACCTCAGGCAAAATGTTAAATTTTGAAACATGCTGACGGAGTTGCGAGTCTACCTCTCTTTCCAGTACCTTCAACAAAACTGGCACTATATTAATGGCACGCAAATCTTTAAACTCTTCAGCATTCGTTTTTTAAGAATCGGTTGCACTATAGCTTCCTTCCAAATTTCCGGAAATACACCATTCAGTAAGCAAAAGTTAATAATATACAAATACTAAGAGAAAGGGACAACACATTAATAGCAATTTAATGTTAAGCCCATCTGAGCCTTGTGCATTTGATTTAATATTGTCTATAATTTGTTGGATTTTATATTCAGATAGCGGATGAAATTCAAAGGTATTAATAATACAATCTCTACCGATATTATTATATTGTTCAATTACATTTTGGTTGGGCGGCATATTAGGGATACTATTGATGAAGTAATTATTAATTGCGTCAACATTTTTCAAGACATTTGGCAACTTGTTTCCCTCCGGTTTTTTATGTTTAACACATCTAAGCCTTTCCGCAGTTTATTGATATCGGTTACCAAAAAGTATTCAAAGTATGCTTTTTTCATTTTTACAGGCCAGTGTGGTATAATTTCGCAAAGTTTTATAGTAATAATAATGTTAGCTTTTTGTTCTGCCCCAGTTGTTGCGAGCTTTATTTTTGGGCGATATAAGTCATCTTATGTTATCCGTTATCCACGGAGAATACTTCTTAGTGATCTTTACGGTTCTTAGTTGTGCATGGTAGTTAAAACGAAACAGAATATTACCATTTAAAAATTATGTCAATGTCAAAAATCATTTCAAAAGAGATAGAACTTAGGTTACCGTAACACTATTCCTGATTAAAATTTCTAAATTCTGTAATTATCTTTAGAACTGGTATTTCCTCATTATTTTTTATGTTAAGATTACGAAGCTCATGATCCGACGTATAATCCATAGGCTTAACAACTACACTACTACACTACCAGTGTTATTGGTCGTAATAATTAGATCTATTACAGATGTGGAGGTAAGTGAAATGCGGGTAAGTGAATTAAGTTGTACTATATCAAAAATCTCAAGCATCGAGTTAAATTTATAAAACGCCGAGGACTCAGTTTTCAACATATCAATGTTAAAATCTCCCAGTCAGAGTACCTCGTCAAAGGAGGGTAATACATTCAACATAGGACAAATTTGCAGCTCTATACCGCATAACAATGTTTGTTTATTTCTAATTTAATACAGAAATATTCAAAATTATTAAATGCTCACACATCTGCCTCTACTCCCTCTACGATCTTTTCTTATAAAATTATATCTGTCTATTTGAAAAACATCATTATTAATAGCAGATGATGCCAAGGTTTCAGTTAGGCAAAGTACAGAATAATTAGATGTAACAATTTTATCTAACAGTAATAATAATAAAGACGAGTTCATAAATTTGTGTATCTTGTTACATAAAGAGAACAGAAGAAAATAGTTACATAGACCTCACTATAAGTATAACATATTTTTAATATGTATCACAAGATTATCTGTAGTCGAGATTAAAAAACGAGTCGAATACTCCTTTATTGCTGCATAAATAGATATATATTTTAAACATTTTCCACAGTCATCGCTGCACACAAAACTGAGTATAGTAAGAAATCTGGGGCGCAGAGTACTCAACTGAGATATATTATGGCAACTTACGGTTTCAGTGAAAGTTCATTCGTTAAGCAGACAATGAAGAAGCTGAAAAACGTTCGTAAATTTATCACCATCCAATCATTATCTCTTTTCCTGAAGAGAAATCCGAAGCGTCAATAAATCCTCACCTGTATTTGCTAAATAACATTACGATGGTGGGCTAGAATTTTATACACAGATTAAATTCTAGAGGGAGTAAAAAAGAATCTCCGTTCGTGGGAAGTGGAAGAACATAACGTTTGACCTATCGAAATGTTATCCACCGTTTGTTGTCAGTTAAGGATAGGTTGAAAGTCCTTTAAGGAATTAGCCAGGATTACATTCAATGGAGGATATTTGAAATTGTTCAAAAATTTAATATCAGTTAAAAATACATACGTTCCTATTTATTCAATTTTCGATAATATTCTTGGAAGTATGGAAGCTTCAAGTTACTTTGCATATACATCAGTTGAATTATCAGTATAATAGTGAATGCTTTCCTGTTTCTCCATTGGATTATTGTCACAAACAGAATATGAAACTCTTATTTCTTAAGGCGGTGCTTTTATTTTTTTTATTGGGTCCCTTTCTTATGCAAATGCCGTCACAGTTCCATCTACATCCAAACATATTACATGTAAACATAAAATGAAACTGCTTGCTTTAACGTCCGGCAAGGCGGCGTAGTGAAAGTAGGAATTTACAATGGTATAGCTATTCAAAAACATAGACGCTAAACTGAACATTTCTACCATGCAACAGGAAGCAATTGGCCATTTTCGAGAGAAAACAAAAACTGCGCGATAGGATATTATCACTGAAAACACCCGTGTCGGAATTTATACTTTTATTCTTTCCTTTTAGGTTTCATATAATAAGGCGTACTTCCACACAGAGTTGAGAGGTTTAAATGGCTTTATCGCACTCCTACAATTTAAATGCTTTCTTGGTCTCAAATAAAAGAGATGAGATATTCATATTCCAAATATCTCTACTGTTTTTTTCGTACTATAAAAATGTATGGAGTTGACGAGCTAACATTTTTGTTAAATCATGAAAAGCTACTATATTTTACATTATCTACAAACAACAAGCCTCGACTTTGTAGGTTATTTTTATTTTATTTTTTTATTTATTAATACTGTAACATCTTTTACAATTTTACATTTTCACAATTGTTTATACTCTATATACTTATTATTACATTATAATTGCATATATTACTTGTATAGGTTATGACACCTGAGGAGACCTCGTGTTGTGTCTAGCAGTATAACATTTTTGCTCACATAATTTTATATTTAACTATATCTGATTTATTGCATTTATACTTAATATTACAATACTTATAATTACGTTTACTAAAGCTAGAAAGGTAGGAAGACAGGAGACAGATAATAATAAACACAAATAAGATAAGATAAAACGAGTTTGACTAATACTTATTTACATATTTACAAATTTACAAAGGGCGGATAGTTAAGTTTTTGATGTAACTACTTGCTTAATTAGGCTTAAAGTTGAAGACATATGGTATAATTTTTTACTAGATATTTTTTAAATTGTTTTTTGAATCTCTTTTTATTCTGGGCTTTTATATGTTCTGGTAGTTGGTTGTATAGTTTGATTCCATTGTATTTGATTTGTTTCTGGCAGACTGCTTTGCTATTCTTTGGAGTTTGATATTTGTTTTTGGTGTTATTTCTTGTTTCATATCGGTGATTAATACTCGAACCAAATATATGTTTCTTGTTGTGTGTATAAACTACAGCAGCGTGCATATACAGACCTCTCACATTCAGTATTTCATTTTCTACAAATATATTTCGGCAGCTATCTCTACTTTTCTTATTAAAAATTGTCCTTAATATATAATTTTGTGTAATTTGGAGAGATTGGAGGGTTGTATTATATGCTGATCCCCAAACACTAATTTTGCAAAGTAAAACAAAAATATGTGTATATTATAATTGTTTAAGCGTATACAGTCTGTCTATTTTACAAGGGTGACACCAAATATCTCGAATAATATCTATTGTAGGAAAATAAAGTTTTCATCTCCTTCACTATTATAATCACAAAAATCGTCTTCATGAAAACTTTTCGCCAGATTTATTGTAAGCAAGCAAGCAAGAATCCATAAAATTACGATTTAGGGCATGTACGAAAAGTCAAGGTCCAAAAACTTTTTGACAGTAGTCACCCCCCTATCAATCCCATAACCATCCACACACTATTATGAAAGGGGGTTAAAAACATAAAAAATGGGATTTAGTATGTATACAAGAACGAAACATCTCAACAAAATTTTTTGGCATTAGCTACCCCCTATACCACCCCATTGCAACCCCCACCCTATTATTAAAGGGAGTAATAATTAAATTGGAATTTAGTGTTTGTACGAGAACCAAGGACCTCTAAAATTTATTTTGGCTTTAGCTACCACCTCTACCACTTCCATTGCCACCCCCATCATATTATTAAATAGAGTAAAAAATTAAATTACTTGTGACTTGGATAAAAAGTCTGGATGTGGAAGTAGTGTTTCCTTGGGCAGCGGTTTTTTGTTTAAGTAATTTCGAAAATATTTTGTAAAATGTCTTACAAATACGTTTAATTTTGAATATATTGAAAAATATTCAATCACATTTACGCTTAATTTAATTTTGTCGCACGATGTCGAAAACAATTAAGTGGAGAAAAACGTTGGACAATTATCAACGAATTTAACCGCATGAACGAAGGAGATGAACGTATAACTGTAGTAGTTTGATAGAGTGGAAAGTCGTAGGTAGCTTTACAGTGACCGATTGATATGTAAATGAGTGAGAACAAATCTTGAAGCAAGGCATAGCTCGAGTCGTACACACGCCATAAACGCTGAGACCGACTTTATGTAAGTCCAATGAATTAATTTTAAACCTCGACGGTCTGTAGGTACCTAGGAATATAGAGATGCTTTTTCTACCTAGTATTATGTGAGTCCATATCGGAGTGCGTTTGCAGTTGACTTTTTTTGCTATGTATTTTCTAACATGTTATTGTAAATGTACAGGTTGGGTATATCGTGAGAAACGCAATCAAACGCTTTACTCAAATCACATAGTATAACAGAAGAGTAAAGACTGTTCTCGAGCACCTCTATTTTATCGTCGATGACACAAGAGACAGCCTTTATTATGGAGCAGTTTTTCCTAAAGCCGAATTAACAAGAATTTAAAATATGTACCGATCAAATGGCCTGCTCGGCCTCCTGATCTAACTCGTATTGATTTCATTGTGTGGAGTTATCTAAAATCATGAATAATTGACACGATTGGGCAGTTGAGAGAGAAAATCGGTCAAGAGTTTACAATACTACAAAATGATGAAATAATTTTACAGGGTATTCAACATTCCTTTAAAAAAATACTTAGATTGTGCATAAGGAAAAATGGAGGACATTTCTAACAATTAGCTATTTTCTATGTCTAATTACATTTCAATGCATTCCTTAAGTGTAAAAGAATAGAAGCATTTATTGATGAAATGTTGTAAATGCACGTTGTTTTTTAAATTACCCGAGAACGGCTTTGTTTAACAAAATGCAATAAGAATGCCTTTTTTATTTCTAATGATCTGAAGTTGTTTAGCTATGAGTTAAATATTGACGGTCACCTCTTAAACCTACCCCTTAAGCAGAAGAAAGAGTTTGACTGATACCATGTAAACTAGTGTCGAGAAGGCCTATGACTAAATTTAAAATATGACTTGATACTTTAAAGTAGTCCGAAGATATTGCAGAAAAACTGAAATTTATTATAGGGGTATATTTTCCTTATTATTCATTTTCAGAAATAAGTTTACAGGGTGTTCCACTTAAAACTCCCAACGTCAATTACTCGAAAACTGAAAGAGGTAGTAAATTTCTGTAAATGGCAGATAATTGGTGTGATCAAGAGTTATATTTCGACTTATAATAGATGCAGCCGCCTTTGACGGTTTAGGCGTCGCGACGACCGGAACAAAATTTTCGATGGCAGGAGCTTGGAAAACAAAAGATACCAGTAGTACTTTTAATTCTGAAGTTTTTAATTATTAGAAATTTTTTTATTTTTTTGTTCGTTCCGGAGTATTTGACATGGAAAGTGTAAATACTCTTTATTAAAATTTGGCAATTTAATAAATTTTCTGCATCTAATAGGTTGGTACTATGCTGTTCACCTAGATTTTAACTGTCAAAACAGACAGATTAAAAGACAGGTAGTGAATATCACTTTTATTTACATAAATAGAACAGTACCGTTGAAATATTTAAACAGAAAAAAATATAAGTGTTTTAAACATAGTCATTTTTTATCTAAAATCTAAAGTAAATAAAATATTGTATAGCAATTGTTCAAAACTTTCTTCACTTGCCCCAACGCAGCAGTCATACCGGCGTCTTAATTCAAATTCTGCAGTTCTTAACAGAATTTTTCTATTTATAGCAGCACAAGATGTAATTATTTTATTTTGGAGATCCGCCATATCCTCAATAGGCTCTTCATATACAGTGTCTTTCAACTGACCCCAACGAAAAAAATCGAGAGGGGTCAAATCCGGTGACCGTGCTGGCCATTGTAGTGGACCGTATGTCCCAATCCAACAATTGGGGTACAGTACATTCAATCTGTACAATCTGTTACAATTTGGGCATTGTGAGGTGGGGCCCCTTCTTGTTGAAAAATAATGTTCCTCCTAGTTTCAATCGGGACATCAAACAGTTGAAGCAATATTCTTTGAAGAAATCTCCGATAACGATCACCATTTAAAGTACCTTCGTAAAAGTGAGGTCCTATTAAATAACCATTGAGTATGCCATACCATACATTTATACCAAAAACGCGCTGGTTACCTCTTTCAATAATCCACGGGGGTTGTTTTGTGCCCAGTAACTCCATTGTTGTGAAATCTTTAAAGATATTTTCTTCACGGTAAAGTAAATAATCGAATATTGCCAGAAAATGAATGCGCCTTTCGGGGTCACATGACTCTAACTTATGTACAAGTTTCATTTTGTAAGGATGGTATTTATTTTGCTTGAGAATTCTTCTTGTAGAACTTATTGAGATATTAGTATTTCTCTTAATTTCTCTCAAAGACATCATCGGATTATCATTAATCTGGAGAACCAATGCAACATTAAAATCATTTTTTGCTGGTTTTGATCGTTCCCGTTTTGGCTTGTCAAATGCACCGAAATTCACTAAATTTCTACATAAATTAAAAATTGTTTTAAGATCTGGCTTTCTTCTATCAGGATAACGCTGTACGTAAACACTTTTCGCTTGCCACGCATTTCGCTTACACTCACCGTAAACCAACACCGTGACTAGCTTTTCTTGTTTCGTGTATGGACACATTTCCCCAAAAAGTTAATCAGATATTAAAAAACTACTTGAAAACAAACACCAAAATAAATAATTAACACTGTTTTTAACTATCTCTGAAACGAACGAAAAAATAAAAAAAAATTCTAATAATAAAAAAACTTCAGAATTAAAAGTACTATTGGAATCTTTTGTTTTTCAAACTCTTGCTATCGAAAATTTTGTTCCGGGCGTCGCGACGCCTAAACCGTCAAAGGCGCCGGCATCTATTATAAATCAAAATATAGCACTTGACCTACCATTTACAGAAATTTACTACCTCTTTCAGTTTTTGAATAATTGGCGTTGGGAGTTTTAAGTGGAACACTCTGTATAAAAAACTACCATTATTTTTGGATGTACTATCAGCCGCAGAAATATCGACAATTTTGGACCATCTTATATAAACAACAATAATTTATTAATAACAATTTAACAAAAATATGCGAATAGAACTAACTTGAAACCATTTAGTTACATTAATCTATTACTGAATAATTTTCTGCTTCATTTTCCTTCGTATTGCCCCAACTTGTGACTCATGTGTCATGCAGACCATATATTGAACATAATTGTCATATTTCCTCACAAATTTCATATCCTTTATTCCGCTCTTCTTATTGTTTCCCCCTTATTACCATAATTTAATTCATCAACCTTTAATGAGGGACCCTCTTATTTTCGTCGCCATATTCTCTTCCTTACATTCCGTACCCTTTTTGCCAACGTGTATAAAATATGTGATGAAATTTAACTTGACACGACAAAAAATGGTTGGGCCCTGTAAACTCAAATTTATCACATTCTTTGTTTCAGTTTGCTTGTTAATTAAAAGCGTAGATATATTTTGCCACTTTTTACTTTCACAACAGGGTATTGCTCTAAACTGGCATAAACCAATAATCAGTTGATGCCGCTAATAGTAACGTAGAACTGTGATAAAAAGTTGTAATCGGTAATTGCCGACTATGAAAATTGAAATCTATTTGAACTTATGTTTAATAAATTCGTTCTCAGCGAAGGCGTGTGTACGGCTCGAGCTACGCCTTGCTTTAAGATTTGTTCTCACTCATACACATATCAAGCGGTCACTGTAAAGCTACCTTACGACTTTTCACTCTATCAAACTACTACAATTTTTCGTTCATCTCCTTCGTTCATGCGGTTAAATGCGCTGATAATTGTCCAACGCTTGTGTCCACTTAATTATTTCCGACATAGCCGTACCAAATTAAATTAAGCGTAAGTGTAATTGAATGTTTTCGATATATTCAAAATGTTTTAAACGTATTTTAAAAACATTTTACAAAATATTCTCGAAATACTTAAACAAAAAACCGCTGGCCACGAAAACACTACTTCCACATCCAGATTTTTTATCCAAGTCTCAATTTAATTTTTTACTCTCTTTAATAATAGGGTGGGGGTGGCAATGGGAGTGGTAGAGGTGGTAGGTAATGCCAAAATAAATTTTAGAGGCTCTTGGTTCTCGTGTAAACACTAAATCACAATTTAATTTTTGCTCCCTTTAATAATAGGGTGGGGGTAGTGGGAGTAGCTAATACCAAAACATTTCTTTAAGGCATTTCGTTCTTGTATACACACTAAATCTCATTTTTAATTTTTTACCCCCTTTCATAATAATGATAATGATTATGGGGTTGATAGTAGGGATGACTGTTGTCAAAAAAGTTTTTGGAATTAGATCAAAATATAATCTAGTTCCAAACCTCGTTATAATACATAAGTGTAACAAATTTAAACTCAATATCATAAACGGTCCCAGAGTAAACGTGCGCACAAAAAGAAGTTAAAGATAGACTGACAGATAGACAGACAGACAGATAGACAGACAGACAGATAGACAGAAAAATTTGTTTCGCTCAAATTTAAAATCTCGACGTTTCATGGTATTCTAAGCCTATTTCGAGAAAAAATGTAATTTTTTTTTGTATTACTGGACATGAAAGTAATTAAATATTTTGAAAATGTCCGTTCGTGTTCCCACAAAATATCTACTTCAATAATATCGTGAAAATTTCATATTTGATTAAATCTATTCTAAAATATTAAAATATTTTGAAAACTGCTCTGACTACTATATAGTGGTTGTATGTTGTATAGAATTTACATAATATGAATTATTTACTGCTTACAAGAACTACAAATAAAGGTTATGGTGGTATAAAAAAATAAGTAATATTATACGTGTATTTTAAATTACGTTACACACAAAATTTTGTACGAATGAGTTGATCGATTATAAAGTAACAGTTTTTGATAGAGAAATGTCAATTTTTCCATTTGATGACACCTGCATTAACTTAACAAGTTTTGACTTGTAGCGTACCGTAATATATAAAAAGTATATAAAACTGCCCAGTGAAGTACTGCACGCAGTAATTTTATTAACTGTGGTTGTGTCATTATATAGTAAATAAAACAGTTTTTTCTATGCCTATTATGTAATATGAGCATTATGATATCTATTTTAAATAAGGAATGATTTATATTCCAGTGAAAAAAAGATGTGCATGATAATATCAAGGCAAAAATGAGGAATGTGATATATAACATGAAGGAGAATGGAAGGCATATGACACTTAAAATACTGAATGAAGAACTAAAGGCAAAGGGAATTGACATTTCCAAAGCAAGCTTAGGGCGACTCTTAAAAGACGTGGATTTAAATATAAAATGGAAAGTAATCGTCACTATCTCTGTCAACTTAGTAACGTCGTCCATGGCCGCATTAACGATTTTTTCAAAGGGAGCCTTCAAAAGAATGTGGCAGGATGAAAATGCAAAAAGCTGTAGAAAGGGCCACGGAAGTACTGGGAAAAGATTTATAATAGTACATGCCGGTAGTAGAAATGGTTTTGTGGAAAATGCTAGCCTAATATTTTCAACAAAGTCAAAAAGTGCTGACTATCATGATTCTATGAATAGTGATTCTTCCGAAAAATGGATTTTGGAAATTCTAATACCTCTCTTAGAAGAAACATCGATAATTGTTATGGATAATGCATCATACCATAACGCACTGAAGAACCAAAATATTGAATACAAGAAGGAGGACTTTAAAACCGATTTATTGCAAATTTGTAAGCAAAACTGCCCAAATCAACAGCCGGCGTTACGTTATAGATGAGCTGCTGAACGAATATGGTCATCAAGTACTGGTTACCTTCATACCACTGCCAATATAACCTCATTGAGATGGTTTGGGGAGATCTGTAAACAGTATTATGATCGACACATTGGTGAAAATAGATAAAAGTTTGGAATGATGCTCTGGCAAGAGCTACCCCTGAAGTCTGGACAAACTGTATACGACACACTGAGAAATTAATCAGGCAAGACTTTGAAAAAGAAGCACGTTATGATGAAACACACACACTTATAATAAATCTGACGAACAGTTCTGATTAGGAAGATTTTTGTGACGATTATAATAGTGCAGGAGAGGAAGACTTAATGTTGTTTATTTTTATTTCAATAATAAGTATTTATCACTATTTAATAATCTTAATTCTTTTTTTTTATTTCATTATTTATTTTCTGATGGAGAATTATTTTGTTTAATTTTAAATTAATCTATTTGAGAGTTTGATTTTATTTAATTCATTAATTCCAGCCTCAGTGCAAAATTGGTTGAGTCGACACTGTTCGTCCTCTGCTTCAAATCGTTTTAGACCGTACGCTTCTCGTGACACACACGCCATAAACGCTGAGACCGATTTTATACAGCGTAGTTTACTTATACCATTCTTTAACCAACGAACATTGAATGACTACAACTTATATAAACTACATGATATGTATTGTGCGACATCATAGGGGCTAGCTAAGTGGAATTCGATAATTTATGGCCAGTAAAGTAGAAATATTTTCGAAATTGCTTAAACAAAAACTGCTGCCAAAGAAAACACTACTTCCACATCCAGATTTTTTATCCAAGTCTCAATTTAATTTTTTACTCTGTTTAATAATAGGGTGGGGGTGGCAATGGAAGTGGTAGAGATGGTAGCTAATGCCAAAATATATTTTAGAAGCTCTTGGTTCGCGTACAAACACTAAATCCTAATTTAATTTTTACTCCCTTTAATAATAAGGTGAGAAAGACAATGGGGTTGGTAGAGGGGTAGCTAATACCAAAAGAATTTTTTGAGACGTTTCGTTCTTTTATACGCGCTAAATCGCATTTTTTAAATTTTTTACCCCCTTTCATAATAGTGTGGGGATGGTAATGGGTTTGATAGTAGGGGTGAATGTTGTCAAAATAGATTTTTGTGATGCTTATAATAGTGAAGGAGAGGAAGGCTGAATGTTGTTCATTTTTATTTCAATAATAAGTATTTACCACTATTTAATAAACTTAATTCTTTTTTTTAATTTAATTATTTACTTTCATTTTCTGTGGAGAATTATTTTATTTAATTTTAAATTAATCTGTTTGAGAGTTTGATTTCATTTAACTCATTAATTTCAACCTCAGTACAAAATTGGTCGACACTGTTCGTTTCCTGCTTCAAATCGTTTTAGACCATACGCTTCTCGTGACGCATACGCCATAAAAGCTGAGACCGACTTTATACAGCGTCGTTTACTTATACCATTCTTTAACAAACGAACATTGAATGATTCGCCATCTGTCGGGCGTTATCTAAAAACTTATATAAATTACATGATATGTATTGTGTGAAATCGTAGGGGCTAGCTAAGTGGAATTTTTATGATTCATTACCAGAAAAGCAGAAATAGTTTCGAATCCAACAAAAATATTATTTTTTAGGATGATAGGCTAACTATGAGAAGGTTCACACAAAAAAAACATATCCCGAACAAAGTTTTCGCTCGTGTAGAATATGGGTCATTCTACAACTTGTAGAATATACTATTCCCTCCACAGTCAATTCAATAAACCAGTGTTTAACTGCATCATCTGCTTTTTGGAAGAAACGATAATTTTGTTGTATATTTTTTGTGAATATCTGAATACTTTAGCTTCGTATCCTCTGTTCTTCCTCTGTAGCATCCTCTAATTTATAGTGATCCTCTAAAATTGTTTGTTATTAAAAATGTCCTGACAGACTCCAGGGCGAGAAGCGTGTGTGTTCTTTTCCCTTTTTGTGATATTCAAATAGTTTTCTGTTCTCTGTCGTTGTAAGTACTATTCATTAAGTATTTCTATAGTTTAACTTTATTTTATGTAATAGTTGGCTGCATGGTTAATGGCCGAATGCCAAAAAAAAAAAAATTGGATTGAATCTGCGGTAGGTTCTTGATGAAACATATTCAAAAGAATAATTATAAAAATTCAAAAGAATAGTTGCAATGCGCACTTGGTTTATTGTTTAATGAGTTTTGTTCAGTTTTGTCTGACATATGTTTCGCTTGCGACCAGTCTCTTTAAGAAACTTTGATAATGGTCGCAAGGCCGAAATATATGTCAGACAAAACTGAACAAAACTCATGAAACAATAAACCAGGTGCGTATTGTAACTATTCTTTTAAATATTTATAATTATTCTACCAAAAAAAGCAAGGGTGGGCGGCACCTTGGACATAATTGTACACGTTTTCCAACACAACTGAACCGATTCAAATTTTTTTTTCATAAGCCTTAGGCCTCTTCCCCACAGAGCGCGATCTGATCGCGCGATCCGAACGCTTGCGATCTCGCGTTATAGTTACCACACTTATACTCAGTATATCCCCTCCACATAGAGCGCAATGTGCGTTTTCGTTCCACCGAGATCGTCACGATCAGTTTTGAATCTTTTCAAGGGGATATACTGAGTACAAATGTGTTAATTATTATAACACGAGATCGTAAGCGTTCGGATCGCGCCCTGTGGGGAAAAGGCCTTAGGGCCCTTCCAGATAGGGCGCGATCTGATCGCGCGATTCGAACGCTTGCGATCTAGAGATCTAGATATCACATTCGTACTCAGTATATCCCCTCCAAAAGATTCGAAACTGATCGCGGCGATCCCGGTGGAACGCGAACGCAGATCGTGCTCTGTATGGAGGGGATATACTGAGTACAAATGTGATATCCGAATCTAGAAATCGCAAGCGGAATCGCGTCCTGTTTGGAAGAGCTCTTAGAGAAAGCTCGATAGAATAGTACTAGACTATTTTTTCTTGCGCGAAAACAAAATAGTACTGGACTTTTTTCTCTTGCGAAAAACAAGATTTATTTATTGCGTTTTCGTTTTCAACAGTTCAGTAACAATCTATCGAGTTTTCTGTAAACGCGATATTTCGTCCGAAATCATCTTTTAGAAAACGACGACGACGACGGTGCCACCCTTAAGTCGCAATTACGAGCTTTATGGGCAAAACCTGAGTTTAGCTAAAAATACATAAATACTTAAATAGCTCCGTCAAAACACCCTATATATAAAATATGCTAGAACTACTTATAAATTTACATGTATGTACAATAACCTACATAACTCAATGATAAATATCAACGTTGTTTGAAACTTCGTACATACTTAATCGTATTTTCTTTGTTGTAGAATCAGTATTGTCTGCTGAAGTAGCTCCTTCTTCGCTTTTGTAGCTGTAAAGTCAGTTTGTTTTCCGTCAACGCATAGTAGTTGTTCTACTGTGTGTACTTGATTTTCAATGTAAAACTTATCCCCTCTTATGTATGAGTTTTTACCTTTAACTCTCACCTATCTCTGGTAACAGACGAATGCTTTACATACAAAGTGACCTATTTAAAAGCGAGGCACCGCTCTAAAATTTTATCAATATTCTAATCTCAAGTCTGATTACTCTATTGGGTTTAGGATACCTTCAAATGGGTGACAGAAATTTAACAAAAAAATATTGGTTTCTAACAAACATATATAGCTTAATTAAAATTTACATTATGTTTTCGAAATATTTCGAATGTCCATTATTAACAATTGTTTAAATAATATTGTTTGCAATGCTTCTTTAGATCGTTATCAGTTGAATTTTAAAAATGTATAACCACCAGTTATCCAGTATTGGCAATATTTGTTTTCTTTAAACATGCTCGATGCTGTTAATCTTCTTAATTTAAAGAAAAAACAAGAAATAAATATTCCTAGTAACTTGCGCAATCCTGATGACATAAATAATTATTTTTTGTCCGTGTTCTCTCCTGTCAATAATTGTCCTAACACATGTGTTTTGTTTGACAATACACGTCATAATCCGGATATTTCTTTTTCTTTTAAAATGGCAACCATTACTGAAGTTCACGACACGTTATTCAGCTTAAAGTCTTTTGCATATGGCTTTGATGACATCAATGCTAAAATGCTTCAACTATGTTCACCTACGTTAGATAAATATTTGACTCATATATTTAATTGTTGTTTGGAAACAGGTTTCTTTCCAGTAAATTGGAGTACTACTGTTGTTAAACCTCTTCCTAAAACCAGCAATCCGGCCAATTATAGTGACCTTCGTCCAATTAGTCTAATACCGGCTTTATCAAAAATTTTAGAGAAAATAGTATACAAACAACTGTTGGAATATGTCTTAGCAAATAAAATTATCTCGACTTTACAGTCTGGGTTTAGGAAGGGGTATAGTACTACCACTGTGTTGTCAAATGTTGTAGATGATATTCTTAGGAGTATGGACGGAGGCGATGCAACGGCTTTGGTATTGCTGGACTTTTCTAAGGCCTTTGACACCCTTGACCATGCTCTTCTCTGTTCAAAGCTCATTATGGATTAGATAATATCTCTCTCAGCTTCTTTAAATCGTATCTTAGTAATCGTCGTCAGACAGTAGTGTTAGATAATGAATATTCCCAGTTTGGGTTTATTACCTCTGGAGTCCCACAGGGCTCAGTGCTTGGGCCGTTGCTTTTTCTCATATACACAGCAGATATTTTTCAGACCGTTACGCATACGAATATTTCAGCTTATGCAGATGACACTCAACTTTCCCTGTCTTTTAATTGTAATGATATTCAGTCAGCTAGTACTGAAATTAATATTGACCTGAAATCTATTGCGGATTATTCTAAACAAAATAACTTGAAACTAAATGCAAATAAATGCAATTATATCTGCTTCTGTCCTAAAAACATGCAGACAAGAGTCCAAGAAGAATTAAATTTAAAAATTGATGATAATCAAATAAATCATGTAAATGTTGCAAAAAATCTTGGCCTTTTTTGGATACTAAGCTTCGTTTTCGCGATCATATTACTCGTATGGTAAAAAAATGTTATTCTGCATTAAAACTACTTTATTCCAATGTGAGTATAATTAATTTTAAGATAAGAAAGAAACTTATTGAAACGCTTGTATTACCTATCATAAATTACTGCATTACTGTATATTACCCATGTTTAGACAAAATTACGCAATATCGCCTACAAAAAATACAAAATAGTTGTTGCAGATTCATATTTCGATTAAAAAAATTTGATAGAGTTTCCGAAAAAATTAAACAGCTAGGTTGGTTGAATATTAGTAATACTTTTAAACTCCATATGAGTATATTTGTTCATCGTTTAATTTTTACATCCTCTCCACCCTATTTACGCGACAAATTAATTTACAGAAGAGATATTCATAACGTTAATATAAGATTCCCTAGTACTTTATCTCTCCCTAATTTTCGTTCAGCCATGTTTACTAGATCTTTCACATATAATGCTTGTACTATTTATAATTCACTAAAAAATGAATTTAAAACTTATTCAATTAACGGTTTCCGTAAAAAGGTTAAATAATATATGTGGGTCTGCGTACCTGTTTACTAATATTTTTGTTTAATTTTTAATTTAATTAGTTTAATTTAATTTAATTAGATTATTTTTTATTGTAAAATGTATATATATATCATCTCATTTTTCTCATTCATATTTTTCGTGAATGTAAATTTATAGGGTTAAGTATAAAGTAGCTTTAAGCTAAACTTCGCCCTTTCCACATGTATTGTGTTTTTGTATGTACAATACTCTGGAAATAAAGACTTTTTATTATTATTATTATTATTATTATTATATTAAGGTTCATTATTTTTATTAGCAAGTCTTGCAAATGTTTAAGTTGCTATGGCAAGTTAGCAGAACAAACGATGAAATCTGTCCAATTTATTCGCGCCAATAGTGAAGTTTATTGCTCCGCAAGTACATTATCGATATGTATGGCTGATAATTTAACTTTACTTGAAAAAATGGAAATTATAAGATTTTGTGGTGACAATGAGAAGAATATATTATTCCAAGAGACATTATCCACTAAGTAATTTTCGTAACAAATTTATATTATGTCGCTTGGTTCTGGTTTTGGCGAATGTTAACAGAATGAAATAGGTTCCAAACTATACGGCTTTATTCAAAGATTACACGCTGAAATGTACTCAATCTATCATTTCTAGAAAAAAATTACAATCCAGATCGATCACGTCGCTAATTGCCCTTTTTATTAGGAAAAATAATAAAACATTTTATGATTAGGACTGCCGTCTGATAATCAATATTTATTTTCACGACCCATTGTTTGAATTGCATAAGAAAATCTGTAACATTAATGCTCGTCCAGAAGCAGCAATAAAAATACCTATAAGGGAACTAAAAACTTTTAATTAATTGGATAGTTAGGGATACCTCTTAAAATTTTAATGGTCCAAGTAACTAAAAGGAATCGGTGGATTATCTCCACCGTAAAATTAGATTAAATTGTCTGCCGTTATAAAGAATATAAATACAATATTTTTTACAGGAAATTGTTTCTAATTATTATATCAATAGACATTTCTTTCTTGAGTTAAATAATTGTTATTTATGAAGAAGTGCAAAAAATGACAGTTTACTGCACGGAACATGAAAATTGTCAAGTCAAATCAAGTGCATACAACATTTTATTCAACGATCACTACATAATAGCGAAAAATCATGCCACCCCTACCCCAGGCTTTAAACCCTTGTAGGGGATGGAAAATTGATATTTGTTCTTGTGAGAAAAAAAATTGATATTTTATAGGTGGTGTTTCTTTGAGGAAGGTGGTAAGTGACCAGGATTGTGTAACAACCCCCGGAGGTTGTGTTCACCCTTCAAAGGGATGGAAAATTGATATTTGTTTATGTGAGAAAAAAATTAATATTTTGCAGCAGGTGTTGTTTTGAGGAAGGTGGTAGTTGACCAGGATTATGTAACTCCCCCTTCAAAGGGGTGGAGGGCTGTAATTTTTCATCAACATAACAATTATTATTAATAATTCCTTGATAGTTTAAATATAAGTGTACCATTATTGCTCTTTGCTGGTTGCTGTGCCTGTGTACTTGCTCGTTAGATATTGACGGATACACTATTTTCATCTGTAACTGTTCATAGATTCTTTTAAAACTTGCACAATCTGTCATATGCTGCATGGTTAAATTGTATATTAGGAATCTTTAAAACTTCTGAGTCATATTTACAATTTGCACATATTTTTGTTTCGGAATTACATGATTTATATTCCTCTGTACATTCTGCATTTGTGACCCAGTATCTTAGGTTTACCCCCTCGGCGGAATTGTGGGGAAGGGGTGTTTTTGCTTATATCTCCTAAATTAATTAAAACTTTGAAAAAGAACTTAAAATAAAAGTTGTAGAGCATTAAATTCTGCACCGACCAAGTGAATTTTTTTTAACTACTGGCTACCAAACTACAGTAGGTCAAATTTGGATCAATTTTCTACATTCATACGTTTCAACGTCAATTTTTCTCAAGTATCTTCGTAAAGAACGCGTTTATAATGAAATTATTCCATATAAAATTATTAGAGCATTGTATTCTGCGTCGAATGAGACCAAGGGCAAACCTTTTTGACCACCCGTTACCAAACTACGGTAGGTGAAAGTTCAACTAATTGTCAACATCAATAGAAAAAGTTGGTTTCTATTTCAGGTTTTAGAAAATGTCTTCAAAATTGACAACTTGACCAATTGAAATGTAGAAGTGGGTCAGAAACAGGATAACAATAATATATGACACAAAGTTAGTATATTAACATGAAAAATTGCCACTAAATACAAAAATCATATGTTTAAATATAAGCATTATTATTATTGAATAGATAGACATTATTACAAGATAGATGTGAAACAAAATTAAATCCTACGACGTTTCTCTGCCGTTGGCGCTTGGCTGGTCGTATTGTTCGATGTCTGACTCTTTATCAATGTCAGTCTTGAGGTCTCCGTTCACATCTTCGGCATCTTCAAATAATTTGTCGAGGGCGTTTGTGCAGGAGATCCCTTTGCAACTGGCACAAATTATTGAACATTTCAAACCTGCCTTCCTGCAGTCTCAATCACCTACATACCCTTTGGTGCACTTTCAGGAAATCTTCTTCAGAAGTTATTGCGGAGCCGGTTCCTTGGAGGTAGAAACAGGGGCAAGTCCAAAGTTGGACTGCTGCCATCCCCAGTGGAGCCGATCCATCTGGTTCCCTAACCACATTTGTAGAGGTAAGTTCTGAAACAATGTTGGCAAGCTGCTTCCGTAGTTGGTGGTAGGGAAGCCAAATTGATTTTGATTTGATAAGGGATTTAGCAAACAGGTCAAACCGCAGCTTGTCCAAATTGTCCCCTGCTCTACCTCCATAGAGGATGGTCAAAAATCGTTGCCCAGCTTCCGCAATTGCTTCAGGTTGTGTATTGCGTTCAAAGGAGTGTTTGATGTCGTCCAAAAGGTGCTCATTCTTGGCCACAAGTTTCACTATTTTCTTCTTACCCAGCATGTAAAGTGCAGAAGTGGTGTTGCAGCCACTTATAGCGCGTAGGAAGATGAGGACCTTGTTGAGATCGTCGGCGAGTTTATTCCTCTTCCTGGTTTGAGGAGTACAATCTCTTGGTTTTGACCAACTGATATAATAATGTCACTCCCATAACGGTCTTCCAACCTTCTCTTCAGTGATTTATCATTTGGTTTAGGGCCTGAAAAATCTTTCATAATCTCTTTCATAGAAAACTGGCAATCTTCTTGCATGCTCTCAATGTAATTGAGAACATATTCAAAAGTAGCAGTGATGCTTTCATCCTGGGGCCTACCCTTGGAACTTGGATGTATGGGTAAGACAAATTTTCTCATGAAGTTCTGATGGTATCTCCCATCACTGGCAACTAAATCACTCACTGTAGTCAAACATGATTGGACTTCTTCCGCCCACTGGTCTCCCCGGGAAGACGCAAATATGTTGTTCTTGAAATTTATAGTGGTTACTAAACTAACTTTAACCCACCGATTAACATTTAATCTTAGTTGTTGGGAGATGAAATCATCACTGGCATCATTGTTACAAAAAAAACAAGTTGTTTTGAAATTGAACCGAGACTGACCTGCTCGGGATTGACGTACTCCACTCCCACTAGCTCTCATTGCAGCAGCCCACATTCTTCTCTGTAAGATTTATGACATGAGATGTGTAGTTTTACAGTCTCACATCTCTGAAAGCGAGTATGCTTCCCATCGCCCCACTTCTTACTGCACTCAACCAACGAACCCGCCTCGCGTTCGCTCTAAGGAGTAGGCAGATTGAGGCCTTAGAGACAGATCGTGGTGAGATCTGGGGAGTAGGCAAGTTGAAACCCCGGAATCGAACCAGTTCCACGAACTCCTAGCATTATTTTCTTTGACAATTTTTTCTTGGCCCACTTTTTCTCTTGAAAATGGCTCCAAAACGGGAGCCGAAACGCCGAGACATTAACAATCTCAGACGCGGTTCAACCCGAGAACCTAGTATTTTTCATACCAACGACCGCGGAAGCTTCTTGGAGCATATATATATATATATATATATATATATATATGGTGTAGTGGTGAGAGGTAAGTGAATCCTCTCATGTGGTCTAATGCTACTATACATCAGACATCATAGATGTCTCCATGATGTATAGCGACTTGCCATTTTGCAAGCACCGAGAGCGGTGACCTTCAGCCCTTAGTGGACTTAACCTATATACTGTTATTATAAATGATTTGCAGGAAACAACTACTCAGCGGGCAAATACCCCGACCTGCATTGAATTATACCTTACAAATCATTTGGTAGCCAATGTCATTTGCCAATTCCCCGACCAGACATAGACCGGTTTCGAACTTATTAGTTCTCATCAGTATGCCATAGGTCGTGGAATAGACAAATGACAGTGGCCAACCTGCTAGTCTTATACAGACTAATGTAAATGGTGTAGTGGTGAGAGGTAAGTGAATCCTCTCATGTGGTCTAATGCTACTATACATCAGACATCATAGATGTCTCCATGATGTATAGCGACTTGCCATTTTGCAAGTACCGAGAGCGGTGACCTTCAGCCCTTGGTGGACTTAACCTATATACTGTTATTATAAATGATTTGCAGGAAACAACTACTCAGCGGGCAAATACCCCGACCTGCATTGAATTACACCTTACAAATCATTTGGTAGCCAATGTCATTTGCCAATTCCCCGACCAGACATAGACCGGTTTCGAACTTATTAGTCGCACGCTTAGGGAATCAGATATAATAATAAACTTACGACAATCTGTTTTCAGATAACAGTATTCTAAAGCTTTAAGAATAGCTGTAGCCTCTGCTGTGAAAATAGAAGATTGATTTGGAAGCCTATATTTGACTGATGTTTCAAGATTATGGATGTAAATATCGCACAACCTGTGCCATTCTCCTTTTTTGATCCATCTGCATCATCATAGGAGGAAGTATTACTAAAAGCCTCCGCTAAAGGGGAGGACTTTTTCTTAATCCAATATTTATTGCCAATATTTTGAATGTATAAATTATACAATGATTTTAAAAAAGTGTCATTATCTCCTGATCTCAATGTTAATGTGAATTTATCACTAAGTAATTGTTTTCTAAAACTTAACGGAGGTTCTTTGGCTTCAACCCTTATGGCTTCTATTGGACTGAATTTCGAAAGACCTTGAAAGTCTTATAATTCAAGTTAAACAATTAATCATTTGTTTGTATATAATTGCAACTTATATGTTTTTTTATTTCATTCAAAATTTTATTCTGATCAACATATATATTAACTTTCAATGCTGCTTCGCCTTCTCTATCGATAGATAAATGAACTATTATTATTTTTAACCCCCCACAATAAGAAGCGCGTGCATTGGCAGCTTTTTAAGTAAAAAACCCTCTGCAAAATAATCGCGTTATAAACTAATATCTCCATTAGCATCTGCATTCATCTCGTAAAAAATCAATACGTTATATGAATCTTAAAGCACTACGATGTTATAGTGCGGGAGACCCACTTTTAAAATGTTGTTTGTGAAGGAGTGTTTTCTTATAAACAAGATTAATACGAAAAGAAAATTAACGTCAAAAACGTGCTGTTTAATATTAAACGCCTTTACAGCGTTCTACAAGAAATTAAGCACCTACATTGAAATACAAAATTTGCCTTTTAATTTAAGTAAAATATCATTTTGAATTTAACTTAAGGACTGGACAAGTTAATTAGAAAATGTTAATTATACGTTTTGAAGTTTTAACTCATTATTTGCTTAGTGGCAGCAAGGACAGACTTTAAATGAAAATTTAATGAAACTGAAATTAATATCAGCCAACTTACCCGTAATTATATAATAATTATTTTATACAAAATTCATGATTTTACAAAGTGAATCAAAGAAGGTAGTAGGAAGGAATATAAGTAGGTTAAATACACTAGCCATCTGATTTCTCTTATTACGCTTTGTGGCATCAACCGGGTAATTTCTCTCGAATTTCTCATTTTCCGATATCTACTATTATCTATTTCTCTAATTATAACTGAATTTAGAAACGCTCAGAAAGAGTTCATACAAGATTTGTTTCCGACAACAAATAATACAATGAATGGAAAAACAGAGGAGTTGTATAACGAATTGAAAATACACGATAAGGAAATTAAAGATGTAATAATTGGTTTATTTGTGAGACTAGTCTGTCCGATAATATTTGAAGTATACTTGAACGGTACCAGATACAAAATAAGATCGAGGACTTTTTTTGTGGCATTGGACATGATTCATTAGCCAATTGCACACATTAAACAATAGGGAAGAAAGCAGGGACACTCTCTGCTCGTCCAGGGGTTTATCAGAGCATTTGTAGAGACACACAGGTCAAAGACCACTGATGAAAGGTAACTAAACAAAGGGTTAAAAAGCGCAACCGAACAATTCTAAACCTATAGCATCCTATAATCGTAGGTTTGTATTACTTAGTAAACGTACTAATTCATTGTATATACAGGGTGTTGCATCATGAGAGGGACATAGCTTAATAGGAGGTAGAGAACATCAGTGGTAACCGGAACCTCCCATAGAAATGTCTCATTGGGCCTTCATTACGAAGTTACAGGGTGTTAAATAATTTTTGGCCAAACCTGTTTTTTGTCATAACTTTGACAGGGAATGAAATAACGGATTCATATTTGGTACGGATAATGTACTAACGAGCCCCAAGAGGTACATGTATAAAAAAATATATATCCAGGTCCGGACTCACTATAATTTATGTTTCTTCTTTGCATCAATAAAACATCACCCTGTATATATTTTTTTGTAATTTCGATACGATATTCGAAAAGAGCAAGAAAAAACAAACAAAATGGCCTATTTCATTTTTTTGTTACACCTTCGTGGTTATTTAAATACGTTGTTAAATGTGCAAGAAAATGGATTACAGAACCCTATTAAATGAGAGGCACGTGAAATAAATAGTTTTATAACTAAAATTTGCAAAAATTCTATTGAGCCTAGGTGGTCTGGGTGAATTCTAATTCCGGCACGTTTTAAAGGTCCATTTTGGTAAAAAACTGTGGTCCTAATAAGTAATCGGGTATGAAATAACAAAATTTTTAATCAATCACAGTAGGCTTGTTCAAAGAATAAAAGTGACAGATAATTTAAACCATTTAGGCCTAAGCAACCAGTTACTTTGATCAAGAAAATCATCAACATTTTATACTTAATAACAATTGGAAAAGAGAACAAACTAAAATCTGAATAAATAAAATATTTTCCATTCAATTAACAATAAATAACAAAACAATAACTAAATGTGTTTAAAAATAAAACGTAATTGACACTAAAGTAAATTTTCAAAATGTCCTCTCCCACATTCTGTGCATTTTCTTGCGCGTTTAGAAAGGTCACCAATTGCTCGACGTATCATTTCTGGATTATTCCGTATTTCGTCGCAGGTTGTAACGATGCGCTGGATTAAATGTTGTCTACTTTCAATTTCAATGCTATAACCCTCGTTTTTTAAGTGGCCCCATAAAAAGTAATCACAAGGGTTACAATCAGGAGATCTTGGTGGCCATTCATGTGGACCCCCGCGTCCAATCCATCTATTAGGATACACATTGTTTAAGTGTTCTCTTACTTGAAGGTTAAAATGTGGTGGGGCCCCATCATGCTGAAACAACATGCCTCTTATACCGATATTTTCTAACATATTCGGTAAAATGTTTTGAAGAAAATCAAAGTAAATTTCACCATTCAATCTTTCTTCAAAAAAATGTGGCCCTATCAAATGTCTATTCACAAGTCCGACCCAAACATTTACAGAAAACCTGTGTTGCGAACGGCGTTGGCGTACCGCATGTGGGTTTTCCTGTGCCCATTTATGATTATTTCGTGAATTGTTTACTCCATCCCTTGTAAATTGTGCCTCATCCGTAAATAAGGTTCTGTAAATGACTGGGCGATGGTTAGACAACCAATGACAAAATGCCAGGCGGGGGATATCGTCGCCTTGTTGAAGACGCTGTACCTACTGGATATGATATGGATGGTAACGTTCTCTTTTTAGGGTTCTCCATACTCGCCAATGAGGAATACCAGTTGCCAAACTGATTCGTCTAGTGCTCATATTTGGGTTTTCTTGAACTACGTTTATAATATTGTTTTGTTCCTGCACACCTTGTTGTAAAACACGCTCCACAACTGCAGTAGTAGGAAACTTTCCGTGTTGTCTTGCATACTGGAACACCGTACTAAAGGTTTTATGATTAGGGCATCGACGACCAGGAAAACGCAGCCGATATTCTCTTTCCGCCGACCTACCATTTCCATTACAGAAACCATAGATGAATATTATGTCAGCATATTCCACGTTTGTAAATTTTACTGGCATAGTTAAAATATTTTCACAAGTTTTCACTAACTAAATGCGGATTACTGACACATTAAATTACTAACAAACAATTATTCAACTGTTTAGGAGATTTCTTTTTATTATCTGTCACTTTGAACAAGCCTACTGTGATTGATTAAAAATTTTGTTATTTCAAACCCGATTACTTATTAGGACCACAGTTTTTTACCAAAATGGACCTTTAAAACGTGCCGGAATTAGGATTCACCCAGACCACCTAGGCTCAATAGAATTTTTGCAAATTTTAGTTATAAAACTATTTATTTCACGTGCCTCTCATTTAATAGGGTTCTGTAATCCATTTTCTTGCACATTTAACAACGTATTTAAATAACCACGAAGGTGTAACAAAAAAATGAAATAGGCCATTTTGTTTGTTTTTTCTTGCTCTTTTCGAATATCGTATCGAAATTACAAAAAAATATATACAGGGTGATGTTTTATTGATGCAAAGAAGAAACATAAATTATAGTGAGTCCGGACCTGGATATATTTTTTTTTATACATGTACCTCTTGGGGCTCGTTAGTACATTAGCCGTACCAAATATGAATCCGTTATTTCATTCCCTGTCAAAGTTATGACAAAAAACAGGTTTGGCCAAAAATTCTTTAACACCCTGTAACTTCGTAATGAAGGCCCAATGAGACATTTCTATGGGAGGTTCCGGTTACCACTGATGTTCTCTACCTCCTATTAAGCTATGTCCCTCTCATGATGCAATACCCTGTATGTATGTTCTTCAGAGACAAGAGATGCAGGAGATTAGTTGGAAGAGATATCTTCAATTCTAATAACCAATTAATAAAATCGTTTGTAATTCTTATATGGCACGAACACCCAAAAAAAATATAATCTAAATCAGAAGGGGGATCGAGGACTTTTTGGGGAATTACCTTTGAATTTACAATAGGAAATGTACTTTCAGCATGACGCTTTTTCTCCCCATTCTCCTTACAGCATTATAACACTTATATAATAGTGACATTTACTTCTTTGGTGATTTTAATACTCCTAATTATAGGCAATCCTTAGAGAATTATTCTTGCACTTAAAATCTTGCAGCATTAGAATCTTTATGGAATTCTGTGAGTTAATTCAGCATAACAATGTAGTAAATAAGAAAATCACTTACTTGATCCCATTCTTAGTAACAACAATAAAGTAATAGTAGATAAGTCACGGGATTTCTTGATAAAGGAGGATGTTGAGCATTACCTTCCTTTGCTTCTACAATTCTACAAACACTATAATAAATAACAAATTAAATTTTCCTTCAAAATTACAAAGGCATCCAATTTTCTCAAGGCGGACTATCCGATGCTCCATAACCAACGAAGTGTAGTTAACTGGAGTATCTTGGATTCATTTGCTGATGTTGATGATGCAAGTAAAACGTTATGTAATGTATTATACGAAAAATTTGGTAATTGTGCTCCGAAAACAGTGTCCGGACCCAGAAGATACCCCCCTTTTGCTGCGCAGAAATTTCAAATTGCGTAGAGATAAAAAGGTTTATGTAGAATTTAACAACCGAAATAAAGAAAAATACATTAACACCTCTCATAACAATTACATAACAATTACTTACTCTACGTACAAAACAACATTAAAAATAATTGAAATTTATTTTGGAGACGCATTACTAAAAAACGGGACTCAACGATACCTGATAACTTCACTTTTTATTTATTTATTTGTTTGTTTGTTTGTTTGTTTGCTTGCTTGTTTGCTCGCTTGCTCGCTTGCTTCCTTCCTTCCTTACTTACTGACTCACTCACTCACTCACTTACTTGCTTACTTATTTATTTACGTATTTATTTATTTATTTATTTTATTTTTTAGGTATGACTGGTGGTCGAGAGGTGAGCGCACTTGCCTCTCACCCAAAAGTTCCGGGTTCGATCCCCGGTCGTGGCAGTGGAAAATACTACTATAGACGGATATTGGGTGTATGTCCCTTGTCTCTAAATGTGTAGCCCCCTCTCCCACACAAGGCTCTTCTAGAGCCTTCCGGGATAAAGGGGGTTATCATTTCCTGCGGTGTTATTTATTATTATTTATTTAAATACAATACCCAACTGGACTAAAGCCCAATTACTGGATAAGGACAAAAAGTAGATACACAAATATATATAAAGAATTGTAAAACTTAAAATACAAACAAAAATTATTAAAGACAAAAATATACAAACCTACAATCACAAATAAATTGAACCATTAAAAGCTTCACAAATCAGACAAACAGTGTTTTAATTAAGTGAATAGAGCAAGCAAATATAATAATAATAATAATAATAATTTTATTCGTCACAATGATACACCGTAGTGCTTGGACAAGTCATAATTACACAAATAAAATAAAAGTGGACATAAACAAATATAAATAGAATATATGTACATAAATAAATATAAATACAAACATACACAGAATAAGTATAAGCATATATAATAAAATAAAATACGGAAACAACAATAATAGGACAGACAAACAGGGAACTAGCCTGGATTCTCATACCTAAAGTTGTGTATATTGTAGTAAGCATTGGATAAGAGGTACCTTTTTAGTTTAGTTTTAAATTTAGAAATTGGTAACTGTTTCAAATTATTTGGCAGGGAGTTATACAAACCAATACCAAAGTTGTTTCTTTTTGTGGATTCCAGTCTTTGTGATGGTATCTGTAAATGATGCCGATTACGTGTTGTTGTATGCATGTATTTCACCATTTATAATGTAATCGCCTAAATGTTCCCTTATGTATATCAAATTACAGTAGATCACTTGTCAGGGTAATGTTAATATTTTAAATTTAATGAACCAAAGTTTACAGCTTACCAGTTGGTTCACACCTGCCAAAACTCTTACTGCCCTTTTTTGTACAATGAAGATTCTCTGTATTTGGTTGGACGTACCCCAGTTTAACAAACCATACGCCATTGCATTATGAAATAATGCATGATATGCAATCATTGCGGCATCTTCATTAACCCTAAGTTTAATTTGTCTAATAGCATACACTTTTTTTGACAGTTTAGATGCTAAAATATCGATATAGGAATGCCACGTTAAACTACAGTCCAAAGTGAGAGCTAAAAATTTTATGGGTTCTGAGTGGTTTCTTTTAGTGGAAAAAAGTAAGGTGTTTGTCTTATTCGAGTTTACGCATAGCTTGTTTGCATTAAACCAGTTGGAGGCTTTACTAATAATATCTTTTGTAGTATAATCAACATTGCTGTCAGTATCTTTTAGATGTTTCGCGAAAGTAGTATCATCAGTAAAGAGAAAGGTAAACGCTGACGTGGCACTTGGTAAATCATTAATGTATATTAAAAATAGCAATAGATATCAAGTTTTTCTTTGTATATATGGTAATTTTGAATCATTTGATAAAAAGGTGAAGCAGTGACTAAGTTAGTACGGGCTGTAGGTAAGTAAAATGCCGCATTGGATATTAAATTTGCTCTAGGCGCGCGATACAAAATTCTTGACTTAATTGACTCTGAATTTACCGCATTGTTTATGATTTTTTGAAGAAAAATAATCGAATGCATAATACACCTCTGATATAAGCTGCTTAGTTCAAACCTGGCCAATAGCATATCCTGAGGTATTCCACGTGTAGGATAAATCCCATCAACAACAAAGTATAAAGATTTGAGATATCTACGCTGAACTTTCCCTAATTGAGCCGTATACGTTATATATAGAGGACTCAAACCACTGAAGCGTATTCCAGTTTGCACCGGACAAAAGTAGTGTAATGAGTATTTAAAATTTTTATGTTGTTAGGCTATGGTTTAGAATAATGGTTAATACTGTTTTAGATATTGATAATCCTAAAGATGCAGTAAATAAATTTCTTTGAAACCGTCTTCTCGGTTTCTAATAAGCCCTCTGAGAATAATAATAAAAAAAATTTATGGTAATATTCTTCACTCAATCAAGTTCACGGTTGATGATGTAATCAAGGCACTTAGAAACCAGATAATATTCCAAGTTTCATAGTAAGGGACTGTACTTATGTTTTTGCGAAATCATTTACTTTTATTTTTAATTCATACTTGAAACTTGGTACTTTCCGAAAATCTGGAAGCTTTCTCATATCTATCCTGTATATGAATAAGGAACAAAATTCAAAGCTATCGTCCACTAACTATCATCTACAACTGTACGAACGCTGAAAAACAACAAGTGTTTGAGATGGCCTTGCATGAACCACTATATTTTCATGTTTAAGAGCAACTTACACCAAGTTAACACGATTTTATACATCGAAGATCTACAGTGACCAACTTCTGCTGCATAACACCACACATCTCCAAACAATTAGGTGCTAATGTTCAGATTGACATAATCTATACCGGCTTTTGATAAACTAGACAATAGTGGTTCTCTTAAATAAGTTAAATCATATGGAATTATCGTCTTACATTTATTGAATCCTATCTTTGTATGCAGAAACAATATGTTGAATAACATGGTCTTAAGTCCGAGGTGTCGACTATCTTGGGTGTACACCAGGGCTGTGTCCTGAACCCACTATTATTTGTTGTCTTTATTAATGATTTTGTTGACCTCACAGACTTGCCATGTTTGTTATATGATGATGATTTGAAACTATACTGGCGTACAGAGCCCCTGATGACTGTGAGAGGATACAAAGTGACTTAAATAAGATTGGTGCAACAAAAATGCTGCAAGTGCTAAATGCAAGATTGCGTCATACCACAGAAGAAAATTGCTTTTGAGTTCCCTTATCATCTGAATGAACAATTCTCGAACGACCTGAATATTTCTGTGACTTAGGAGTGACATTTGATCATAAGCTATCTTTTTCGAAGCGTATTGAGAACATTGTATCAGCATCCGCATTCAGCATTAGAAATTCATATGGCTCTACAGACACTGCCTTTCTAATAGACTATAGCCAGCTGTATTCTTATAATAAATTCTCTTTTTGTTAGAATTAAGTTTAACTTTTTAACTTTATAGTTATCGGACAGCGCATCTGTCTGTATGGACTATGTCTTAATGCCATAAAAAATAGATACCATATCGCTTATGGAAATGAATATTTGCTTTACATAAACTAATTAAAATATACTGACTAATAGTTTACCAATGATCGTAATGTATAACAGGAGGTTTGATCTTTGTCAATACGAAATATCCCACTTTTCATTGCAGTGAAAGGTAATACCCAACTTATTACCTAAACCATGTAAGTCAAACTGATCAGAATTTTGAAAGTCCAATTTATAGAATGTAAGAACCTCTCCAAATATTAATATAGTTTTAGCATTTTCTTGTACCTTATGCTTTTAACTTCAATTACATCATAAATAAAATGACAACGCTATTGAATAAAAAATGATAAAGGATTGGAGGTGAGGAAATAAAATTTTTCCATTCGAGCGAAATTATATTTCATTTTAACTAGTTTAAAACTCTATTATTCATGTTTATAGTTATGATAACTGGTTCTCTCGTTTATTAGAGTATTATGAATAGAACGTTTATTGTAGGAGTAAAGAAAGCACGTACAAACTTAATTTAACTGGTGTTAGACACGTATCAACTATATATCTACTTTGTTACTCCATTTTATTAATAAAGCGGAAATAGTTTTAAGAAGGTACAGTGTACAGAATTTTCTCTATATCTGACTGTTTTAATTTTCCTCTAAAATGAATGCATTGTTAATTTTCCTTACTCCTTAATAAATTTTCTTTACTCAGTTCATACTATTGAGAACTGAAGTGAAACCAAAAATGTTGAAATGGTTTTCGATCTTCATTAAGTCTGGACTAGATGACTACTCCTTAGGTTAGTAAACTGAATGACGCGCAAAAATTTTTTATTTTTAAATTTTGTTTTGTTTTTGCAGAAAAAGAAAAATTCCATTTATAGGATGAGATACAACAAATAAATGATCTACATTAAATTTAATACAGTATTAGAAAAACTAATAAATAAATAAATAAGTATCTAAATTATGCTCTGATAGCAAACAGAGAAAATAAAAATAAAAAGAAATATATCCAATTTTCAAGCACTATATAGTTTATTTCTATTATATTTAGTTATGGATTATATCTAACTCTTCCCGGTGATTGTTGTGGTAATATACATTTTTATACTGGAGAATATTTTAAGACATTAGTATGAGAGGTTAGTAAGTAAAATGCTTTCTCTGGATGTTATACGTAGGACATGAATAGCAAACAGTTAGGTTAATTTTACCCTGAATAATATAATCATATTGCAGTCCTGACGTTTTTGTAGTAAAAGTCCTTGCACAACATTTTTGTGCATTTAAAGTTTCATTATCAAATTATCCATTATATATTTTTGTCAAGTTTGCCTGTAGTTCCTGGCAATCTTCTATGTATGTTATTTAGAGTAGAATTTAAGATTATCAGTATACATTAAATAGCAAACATCCAACTTGTCAATAGTATCATTGACAAATATATATAAAATAGGGGACACCGGATAATCCCATATATTTGACATACTTATAACGACTGATAGCTGTTGGCTCTCGTCAGTGCAAGGTAGGCATGTCACGACCGACACGAGGATCCTTGGACTATTTGGTACATCTCGGTACCCTTAGGATAGCGACATGCAAAATAATCAGCAGGCGTCATCTAGCGGTCGAAACTGCAGTCTCTAAGTGGTGTGGACGGCTGGCACGAGAGCTCCTTTAAGTAGGATCAGACTTTCGGTTGGGGTTTATGGCAATCGAAACATTAGCTGGTAATATGCAATTATTACACTTAACGCGCCAGGCTTGTAACTTGTAATTCAGCGCTCGGCGGGGCACATAGCCCAGAGAGTATCTGTTGGTTGCAGTCTGGTTACGTTCCTTATTTATAGTAAAATAAGGATTTTGTAGAGGAGTTTGTGACTAAAAATATTATGTTTTAATAGTCAAACCTACCAATTTTCCATATCATCAATTTAGCAGCATAAGCTGTATATTTTATTAAATTTGAACAATGATAGTAAGTTCAGATTTTGATGTTGCCAAATTTGAATTTAAAATATTTGCTTAAAGGCCTTATAACAAATTATAAAGTCAAAAATTCTTCTTCGTTTTGTTTCGGGATTTCTGTTGATTTCGATAAGATAACATTTAGAATGATCTCTAGGAAAAAATACATGCGCTCTATGGGAATTTTGTGCATATAATTTATAACCATTGAACGAAGGTACATGCCAAAATAGGCCTTACATTTCTGAAAAATCTTTTTTACTTGCTTACTCACAAAGTGTTGTTTTAATGTTTGTCAAATCTTTCATCCGTTATTTAACACACTCCCTAATATGATGAAATTTGAAAATTTATGAAATTTTCCACAGTTCTAAGATCGGATGGCAATATACTGTATTGTTATTTTTGCAAATATCCGCATGTAGGGGGCGCGGGGGTGAAAATTGAAAATCTGCAAACAATTTTTTTTTAACTTCGTACGACCTATTCGGGCCGAGATAGACTTTTTTGAAATTTTGACAATTTTTCGGATCGCAAAATGTTTCAAATGAAAGTTGTAGAGAAATCAATTACGAACAATTTCCTTTCATTTTTCATTTCCATTCGATCAGTATTGGCAGAGATATAAATTCTTAAACACCTTTATAGCGCGTTATCAGAGCTGTTTCATTATAAAATCGATAAAAATTCGAAAACGATAAATCGTATGCATATAGTGTGTCTAATGAAGGTTAAAAAAAGTCAAATTTTTAATATGTTGGTGTATGTACAAAATCGTTTTGATAACGAATGAAGGGAGATAAAAGGGAAAAGCATGAAAAATTGTAATTTTCAAGTGCATTTTGACAAACAGCTATTGTTTGATTGGCTTTAGGCGATAATGGTACTAAAGGTTTTTTGAAGAGAATTAAGTTATTTGTAAAATGAGCTCCAAGTGACCTTCATACGATGAATGGTTCACGAGTTACAGCTGTTTAAAGCTATGAGCAATAATTTATTTTTTATTGTAAATTAAGATTTTCCTGCAAGAACTGTGCACAACATTTTAAAAAAAAATTGATTTTTACCTATTTTTATTAGTTTATACACATATGAAAGTAATGCAATAGCATAAGTCGTTCGCAAGATAATATTTTCTTTTAAAAAAGTTCCTTGAAAACTGTTTTTTTCAGAAAAATTTAACCAACACTATTTTTTAATTCTTTTTTTTGTATATATCATCGTTTCTTTTGGCTTTCCTACATAAAACACTTTTTCATGTATGATTTTCAATAAGTAGTGAAATTTTTCCTCATAGCTTTAAACAGATATAACTCGTGAACCATTCATCGTATAAAGGTCACTTGAAGCTCATTTTACAGATAATTTAATTCTCTTCAAAAAATCTGAAGTGCCATGATTGGCCTAAAGCCAATAAAAAAATTCTTATTTGTCAAAATGCACTTGAAAATTACAATTTTTCATGTTTTTACCTTTTATCTCCATTCAGTCGTTATCAAAATGATTTTGTACATACACAAACATATTCAAAATTTGATTCTCTTTAACTTTCACTAGATACACTATGTGCGTACGATCTATCGTTTTTGAGTTTTTAAAACAAAATGTTTTAATAGCGCGCTATAAGGATGTTTAAAAATTCATACCTCTGCTAATATTGATCGAATGAAAATGAGAAATAAAAGGAAATTGTTCTTAATCGAATTCTCTACAACTTTCATTTGAAACATTTTGCGATCCGAATGACCATTTTTGAGATTTTAGCGAAGAACGCGCGCGATTCCGCTGCGTCGCAAAACTGTCAAAATTAAAAAAAAATCTATCTCGGTTCCAATAGGTCGTACGCAGTTAAAAAAAAAAACGAAAGTGTGTGGATTTCTATTACTTACAATTTTCATGTGTACATATTCTACAGTCAAATTGATAATTTCCGAGTTTTATTGTGAAAAACCGTTTATTTATCTATTTTCTAACCCCGCCCCCCTCCCCTCCGCTAACGTCTCCGGATGGATCTTTTCATATGTTAAAAAGTACCGCAAAAGAAGTCTGTTCCCAAAATTTTAGCCCGCTCTGAATTATTTCATCCGAATCGACAGATTGCGTCCCATTTTATTGGGCTATAATTAATTTCCTTTACTGCGTTCATACTATTGAGAAAAATCTATGGAAAATTTCTGCATAATATAATTTATAACCATCGAACGAAGGTACATTCCGACATAGAATTGACATTTCCGAAATATCGACCCTTTTTAGTTTAATATTTTCTAGATTAAGAATTTAATACATAGTCTTTCATAAACAAATACTCCTGGATCACTGTCGGATTTAATTTGATGTGGATCTGTCGATAGGATTTGTAACAAGAGTTTTAACTGACTTTTGATTAGTAAACTGGATCGGGTGTTGTTATATCGGACAGATGTTTGTAATTGAATTTCAATAATGGTCTAAAGCGTTCAGCCACGACCACGGGCACTATTAGTTGGCTATGGCATGTGTTTGCAGAGATGCTGACAGAGCTACAAACTTTTAGCTCTGAAGTAGAGTTGAAGGAAGCGTTCAAAAGTTCTCGATAACGAGCTTTCTATATCGTGACCAACCGGTGGTTGAGCTATTTTACTATTCCTCATTTCTCTCCTTTTTTCTCTGCTTACTTCGATGCTTTCTGATATCTGGAACATACCAAGCGTTAAGCGACATTTCATTATATTGGTACGGTTTTTCTGAAATGCAGTGATCCCAGAGAAACGGCAGCTGCACTGGCAGGGTTTCTATGTGTTTAATATTATGACAGCGGTTAAGCGTAAGGCTTTATTCCTTAAAGCTCATATTACTGCAAATATTCTTAGAGAATTTATATTAGAATTTCTATCTTCATACACGTTTTAGCGTGTATATATGTTTTAGAATACCCCGACCTGCATTGAGTTATACCTTACAAATCATGTAAGATTAGTAACCAATGTCATTTGTCAATTCCCTGACCAGACGTAGACTGGTTTCGAACTTATTAGTTCTCATCAGTATGCCATAGGTCACGGTCCCTCTCATGACTGTCAGAAAAACGAGGTAAAGTGATTCACTTTTAAGTTGTTAATATTTTTCCCACAAAATAAACATAAATAAAATAAACCGAATTTAAAAGAGAAATGTAATTTCTTGGTACCTACTTCGTGAACTAAGAACTTTCAAGATAAATATATTTTTACTTGGCACAAACGTCTATTGTTTAATTTATACACTTATTTCCAATTCCTTAGTCTTGGTCCCATTAATTTCATTAAACTACGAAAAACCACCGTAACCTCGGTGTTTTGCCGAATTATGATCAATGATTATGCAAATATATGGGAGAGATCGAACATACAGCTCTTAGCGGCAAAGACAAAGACAATTTGCCAGGTATTAAGTTTTTACGATCCAAGAATGTATATATTAATCTAAATAAGGCGTTAAAATAGAAAAAAATTTATACCAAAGAACTGTTATAGTATGGGTATTTCCAATTAAATTTCTCTAGAAGTACAGATTACCAAAAAAAAAATAGTTTTTTTTGTTGAAATGGGTTAAAATGTCATGAAACGTTGAGATTTTAAATTTGAGCGAAAAAAATGTCTGTCTGTCGTTCTGTAACTTTTTTTTGTGTTCACGTTTACTCTGGAGCCGTTTATGATATTGACTTGAAATTTGGTACACTTATATAACAAGATCTGGAACTAGATTATATTTTGATCTAATTCTGTTGAAGGGTTAGGGGGTAAATAAGGGTAAATAGGCAAAGCAAGCAAGGAAGAGCCCATAAAATTGCAATTTAGGGCATGTACGAAAACTCAAGGTCTCAATATTTTTTTGGCATCAACCACCCCCACTATCACCCCCAATATCACCTACACATTATTATGAAAGAGTGTAAAAAAAATTAAAATATGATTTAGTCTGTATACGAGAACGAAACGTCTGAAAAAATTTTTTTGGCGTTAGCTACCCCTTCTGCCATTCCCATTGTCACCCCCACCCTATTATTAAAGGGAGTAAAAAATTAAATTGGGATTTAGTGTGTGTACGAGAACCAAGGATCTTTAAAATTTATTTTGGTATTTGCCCCCACTCCGACCCTATTATTAAAGGGATCAAAATATTACATTGGGATTTAGTGTGTATAATAGACTTGGATACAAAATCTGGATGTGGAAGTAGTCATTCTTTGGGTAGCGGTTTTTTATGAATATTATACTATAAATTGGTAATAAAACCTCAATTTGGTATAAATTGTCGTGTACAAACTACCATTTATCACACTTATCGGTCGTTAAAATTTGTATTGAATTTAAAATATTTGGAACTTTATAATATGAATTTTAATAAAGCGGAACTTGTAGACATGACTTTTGTTTTGGGAGAGTCAAACAGAAATTGTTTACTTGCTAGAATTTATCACCAACGTTGTCCTGAAAGAAGGATTCCTGATGTTAGCAGCTTCCAAAACCTTCTCGATAGATTTCTGAAAACTGGAAATATCGAATATAAAAAAAGTGAAAGAATAAAACGTGTTGTGAACGAGTTTTCTGTGGTGCTGGCAACGGTTGAGAATCCCCAGTCAAAGAGAAGTGAGCTTATTAGTAGGAATAACCAGACGGTTTATGGGTCGAATCTTAAAAACAAATAAGTTGCACACGTATCATATTCAAATGCACCATCTGATGATGATTTTCAAAAACGCCTACAATTCAATTTCCATTATTATGCTTCGGAAAATCCTCACTATTTTATGCAAGTTGTTTTATTTCTTTGATGGTACATTGACTGGAGCTATTTATCTTCATTTTTTGGAAAATTATCTGCCACAATTATTGGTAAATCTCCCTGAATGAATTCGAAATAGGATGTGATTTCAGCAAGATGGTGCTCCACCACAGCATTTAAATACAGTTAGAGACTTAAATAAAACCCTACCCTAATCAATGAATTGGAAGAAATGGACCCAATAAATGGCCTGCTAGATCCCCAGATCTTACAAAAATGGATTTCTTTTTATGGAGATATGTGAAGAAAATTGTGACACACCAACAACAGTACAAAATATGAAGGAAAGCATAAAAACTGCCTTTATGCCATCTATCACACCGGCAGTTTTAGGAACAGTGGGAATCTCATTTCAAAATCGCGTAGAGATGTGTGTCAATCAAAATGGGCAACATGTGGAACATTTATTATAATTTTTTCTACTGAGTTATTTGAAGAAACCACTTTTTTTAAGTTTATTTTTGAATTTTGTAATTATTGCTCAATAAAACGATATTCCCTAGGGAAGTTATAAATAATATTCATTTTTCATTTCTACATCATATCGTTGAAAAATATACAGGGTGTTCCATTTGAGAAAATTAAATTTAAAATGTTCTTGTAAAATAATTTTTGGTCACCCTATACATTTTTAGGAAATGAAAATGATTCAAAAGCATTAATTAGATGTCTCGTGGTGGCCACATAAGTTTTTCTTAAAACACATGAGTGTGCATTATTTCAATAAAAAAATTAATTACATCCAAGTGGTTGGGAGATATTCAATGCTAATATAGGAATAAACAGAGCCTAGAAAGAGGCTTCAAAAAATGGACTGATATACATAGCATTTCATTTAAAAGAAAGGCACTTGGACCTGTAATTTCGTTTTGGCTCGACCTGTATGTTCGAAAATAATTTCCAGTTATAGACTTTTTTATCTAGTTTACTTGCATTTTTTAAAAAAAATTTCTAGCTAACATAGAATTCGAGATATCGAAGTCTGACGCTCTATTGCCAATACAATACAGGATGCTAGTATAATGTTACATCACATAAGATACTTCGTGGTGTTTTATAGACATTTATCGAGTAAAAATACTCTCCTACCGTTTTATATATAATATAGTATCTTGTTGAACATAGGTCATATATAAGTGTGTCTTGTATAGTCCTGCAAATCTTTCGTAAATTTTAAAATTTTAGCTATTACATTTTAAGGTGTTATTTACTATCTAGTGTCTATAAATTAATATGGCTCAACCGACAATCCTCATTTCGTCGAATTTCTTATTAGAATGCTATCCATAATGGTGCTTAAAATAGCCAAATCATGGTTGTTCGTTTAAATTAACGTTAAATTGTTCATATTATTTATATGTTGCTTTGTTAAAAATTTTTGCACTTATAAAACACTTTTTTGCACTAAAAAAGCGTTGTACCGAGCAATACAAAGACTTGCTCTTAATTAAGCACTATCTATATTCCTTTGAAAGACATGCGAGGTAATTAAAATACGTTTTGTCTCAAAAAGAATTTTAATGATCAGTAGAGAAAGTTTAATTAAAATCATTTATGTACACAAGTTCTCTTCATGCGGAATTAATAAATATTTTTGATGCATTATTTACAGTTCCGAAGCATCAGATATTTTGTCATGAAATGTAAAACTGTATTTACGCAATCAACCCTTTTTAGTTCATTTTACATTTAAATTTAATTGTGGTTTTTTTCAATGAATTCATCATTTTCTTCACATTTTCGCAAATGCTATGGGCAGAAGGGTCATCCTTCGATCTGCACTTGCAAACATTCACACTGCATTTTTTTATTTGTAAAACTTCTTGCCATTGATCATGCTGAGAGAAAAATCTATTAGCCGTTATTAAAAATTTAATAAAACTTCAATTAAATAGGTGACAGGCAGAGTCATTTCCTATGGTTATTAAAGTCATTTTCCTAAAAACATCTACTAACGGTTATTAAAGACCATAGAAATCTCTATAAAAACATTTGTATTACCATCAGTTTTTTTATTTTGTTATGGTTATTAAATGCTTTACCTACTACTGCAAATTGAACAACTGGTCACTATTATCATAATTATGCTGAATTTATTAGAGTTTCTTATAATCACTACAAAATGAACTTTTAGTCAATATTAAGTAGTTATTTTGGTTAAATTGACAGAACTACAGATATTAAACAATTCAATAGCACCTTGATGGGTGGCAATGAATTTATTTCCGTTTATAGGAAACAGTGGAATAGTTGATGTTTCGTAGTATGTTTTTTACAACACATTTATTTTTGTAATAATTAATTCAATCTCGTTGGCTTATATTTTGTTAATTTAATAGCAGTTACACGAAATAGGATGCTGAGATAGTGAGCTTATAGGATAGGTATAGTATCATCCAAAGTTTCCCAGCAAATAAAAAATGCAACAAAAACCTTATTAAAATACCGATACTCTCTACTATTCCGCCGGCAAATTGAATCACTTACCTTTATAGGTTTTACCTGTACGTCGACTTGTTTGATTACACCATGCCGACTGGTTCGCCAGCGTTAATGGTGAGCTCGTAAAGTTTTTGTTGCATTTTTTTATCTGCTCGGTAAAATTGCAGACCACTATATCTTCGAATGCATCTACATATGCATCTAGGCCCCACTACAATAAAAATAATTTGTAAGCCATCACTAACAACTTTAACTCCCGTATCCTGTGAGCACTACATATACAAAAACAGACATGAAATACGATAATGATGATGTGATGTGATCATGTGATGGTCGCAACTCGCGGGAGTCGAGGCCTGTACGCTCTATCGCTACGTATTATTGTTTGTACGATCAGTACTGAATATTATGGAGAATAAAAAATTAATTCGATGCTTATTTGTTACACGTAGTATTCCCAATTATTTTATTAATTAAGAAATATTTTGTTAGCCCCCTTTAATAACAACAACTTGAACTTTAATAAAGGTTGCCAGAAGCGTAATAAAGATTATTAAGGTAACAGAATAGTAGCAGCAACTTCGTTTTATTAAAAAATGCCGACTTACTCCAATAAAGGATGTTAGTTAAAGTGTATACGACCAGAATTGAAACCGTATAAAAACTAAAAGCCGGCAAAAACAGTCAGCATCTCTTATTGTACACGGGCGGAGGTAAATTGAAATGATTGTCATAATAAAATGTTAAGATTGTATTCATTTTTATTATTTCTTGTTTATTAGGTTCATTTCGCCAATAACATATTTTTGAGGTATTATATCAGTTTTTGATATAAAGTCTAAATATTTAAATTTATTGGTTTTAGTTTTAAAGTTAATCCATATTATATTGAAATATGTCATTGCTCAGCAAGGACCAACGAGAAGGTATAAACATATCTTGCCAGGAGGGGATGGGACAGGTTAGATTAATGAGGGGCAACGATTTTAGTCAAAAATAAAATAAAAATTTAAGTTTCTTCTAAAATAAAAATAAAAATGCAAGTTTCTTGAACAAAACAAAGAATTACTATAAGAAAACAAAAATAAATATTTGTATACATAGATAAAACATAAATAAAAACAAAATTAAGATATTTCTCTAGAATAAAGTAACTTAAATTAAAATTTCTTGTCAATTAAATAAAATATATTCTAAGAAATGTAACAATAAAAAAGTGAATGAAAAAGTGAAGAAAAAGTTACATGTTAGTTGACGCTTCCGAATCTTCACTTTCTGAGGAGGAATCATTGTCCAGTTGAATTATAATCGGCGCACTGGGGGGTAGCGTTGATTATCGATTTTCTTCTCCATAACATCGACTTCTTGAATTACGCAATAAATTGTTGATTTTGATATTTTAGTTAATTCGTTAATACTTCGTATTATTTCTTTCTTACATTGTTCAGGATTTTCTCAAATGTTCATGTATATTTAAAATAGTATGTTGACTTTGTACGTGTAAATCTTTTTAAACTCTACATTTATTTCGGCTTTTTCGACAATAACCGGTTCAACTATTGCGGGATTTTTGGGCGTCATTATATTAGCCTCTGTTTCAAATGATATCCAGAAAGCCATGGTAAATTAGTAAATAATTAAAATATTTTACCTTTTATACAGTGGTAAATATTTATAAATATGAACAGTAACTAACTAAACACCTACGCTTGATATTATAACTAGTATTTATGCACTGCACTGACATATTAACAGCACATCTCATAAGTCCACGTTGACTGCTAAGAAACGATTTACGAGTTTTTTTTTATGCTAGTAGGCCTGTCCGTTTTATTATCTTTAAACTAGTGCAGTCGTAGATGGTTCATTCTGGCTGATTACATTGCCAGTCTCGGACTTGCCCGCATAGTTTCAACTACCATTCGAATCTCGATACCATTGCTAAATATATAGGACAAAATATCAAGTTCAGTGCGCACGATGCTGTGCTTTAACACTAACCAGTTTCAATTGTGCCCGTATAAAATATTCCGTAGCTAGAGAACTGATAACCATAATAAGACTGTTTTAGGAAAATGACTTCAATAACTCTTAGTACTTTGAAACGTTGTAAGTATTAAAGTTATTATAATGGTTACAATATTTTTATTCATGTTTATTAAGAACTTTTTAGCAAGATACTTTAATAGGTCGAATTTTCTCAGTGCAATGACATAAAAGTTAAGGTTCTCATTACTCAGTCTTTAATAAGAGAATTTCAATTTTTATTTAATATCAGTTACGTTTCCGTAGAACAGGCCGATATTCATTTATTCTGCGATCGAGCCTGATGTAATGCTTCTGAAGCAAGAAGATTGTATGAAGAAGCTTTCCCAAATAGAAGAGTACCTTGCGAAAAATTTAGTGTAAGTATAGACCGTTCGTTATCAGAAAGGGGTAAGTTCTATTCAGACAAGGAAAATTCTGGCCCAGATCGTTATGTTAGGACCCCAGAAACAGAAGAAACAATGTTAAATGCAGTAAATGCGAATCTCCAAATCAGTACGAGAGGACTAGCGTTACAAGCAGGTGTGTCAGCATCGTCTTTTTGGAGGGTGTTACATGAACAGTTACTGTATTACACTTTTTACCACTACACCCCAATATTTCCGACATTTGTTGATCGATTGAGATCAAATTTGGTATACTTCTTGTGTTTCACATTGTAATTAAAAAGTTTTTTAATTTTTTTTTTTTTCGAAATTAAATAAGCCTACTATGATAAAAAGAAATTGGAAAAAATTAGGAATTCATATTAGCGATTGAGATAGGGTTTTAGTTTTTACAGAATCTTGTTCGGGATGATCTAAAATCAATTCAATTCAATTCAAAAGATATTTATTCATATTAACATATAGAAACAGTTGCCTCTCCAGGACCTGCTCCAGAACCGATCGTGCAACCACCACGTTGACGCGGTGGAGGATTGCAGGATCGGGCGGAACTGGTCTGGATCGGCGAAAACGACAAGTAAAAACAACTAAACCTAAATTCCTTTTTACAAAAATATAAGATTAAAATAGGTAGTAACATTGAACCATGCTTGAAAAGCAAGATTAACAAAACTTAAAACTACACTTACATTTAAAATACTCGCGCACAAAAAACACTATTAAAATTTGTATCTGGACGCAAGTATTTAGAAAAGGTTTGCTTTCTGAAAAAGATTGGTGACGTGAAATGAATTTAGAAACAAAAATGTACAAAAAGAAATGAAGAAAAACAAACAAACGCGACAAAAATAAACAAACAAAAAGGAAGACAGAAAGGGAGTAAAAATGAGCGAAAAGTATGAAATACTAGCAAAAGGTGGATAGGGTTAGAGAGGTGGCTATAGTGGTTGCGGGAGAATCGGTAACGTCTGGTATGGTAGAAAGTGTTTAATCCTAAATGGGGCATTATGCCGTCTAATTTGTGTTATGTATCTAGCCACCACTGGACTATCTCCAGTTTGAACGAGTAGAAGTTTTGAGAGATCTGTTGGACCTAATCCGCTATCGGGGTTATGTCGTTGGAACGTGCATATAGGTCTCTGAGGGATGTGTACCTTCCAGAATTTGAAATGAGGCGCACAAATTTGTGTTCTAGCACTTTAAGTTTTCTCATTGTCGTGCCCGGTATGCTGCACTACACCGGCGCCGCGTATGTGATGGACGGCCTGACCACCATCGTGTACAACAGTTTTTTATTCTGTATGTTAAGTCTGCTACTCCTGACCATGAGCGGATATAGACTGCTGGACAGGGAGTAAACCGTCCGTACTGTCTCATTTATGTGCGTATTGAACGTCAGTCTTTGGTCAAGTCTCACCCCCAAGTACTTCACGCATCTTTTAGTTGGAGTTTTGCGTGCTCTGATCAAAATTGGAGTAATAATTTTATTCTCAGTAAAGCGACGCCTGAAGACTATCGCCTCGGACTTCTCAGTGTTCACCCGAATCTTCCACCGATGACCTAAAGCCCCTGTGTGCAAAATTTCGTTAAAATATATTCATTCCCTTACAAAAAAAATCTTATGTACGGTTTCAATAATAATCACCCTACTATTCGAATTATTTATTGTCGGATATTTACATAATAGGCTAGGCATATTAGGATTCTCAGAGGAAAGTTTTGCTATAGTTTTTATTTTCTCACTCCCTATGTTTGTTGGATCGCTGAACACGAATTTGAAGTTTGCAGGCAAAAATTTAGCCCGTAACTTTATTTTTTTGGCACTGTTTGCCCAAATTTTGGCACTTTTCTCATTTTTGGCCTATATCTCAGAAAGGAAGTATTTTCTCGACAAAATTAAAGTAGACAAAATTCCCTGCATTTTTTATATATCACTTTTTTTGTAAAACTAACCATATAAATAACATATTCCCGGACCCAGTACGCCTTACATAAATAATGAATATAGGGAAAGTAATTGAAAAAATGGAGACAAACGAATGAAATGCAGTTATTACTAAAGTAGTTATGTACAGTGTATTATAGTCCGTGGTATAATATATACTCATGTCATTATAATGATAAATGTTGCGAATTATGAATGTTGCTGCCGTCATAAATTGAATTGCCTTAATCATCTGGAATAAACAGGAGATGTTATTTCATGGATTTATTGAAAGATGAGGTGAGTAGTATCCTGCACATGTTTACTGTTAAATATACTGTTGTACATACCTTAGTTTTTCAAGGAACTGTCACATCCTCTTCAGTCCGTTCATCTATTCTCCTTCTTTCTTCAGGTGGTGGGGGGTCTGTAATGAACAGAAGATATGGGTCAGCTTGTACATTCATATTAACTACTTCAGACAGGTACATTTATGCTCCAAGCGTGTGGGTGTCGTTTTTGGAGAAGGAAATGTTACATACCTTCGTCCTCCTTGTCCACATTTTCTTCGATGGTCTCAACAACAGGGGAGAAGGCGAGGCCCAGTTCGTCCTGTACTTCGACGTCAAATGGTCCGTCCTCAGGGGTATTTGTGAGATCTGTCTCGATTGTCACATTGTTGCAGGACCCCTTAGAGTTGATGCACAATTGGTGCAATCGAGGCCTGCTTTTTTGCAGCTACATTGTTTTGCGTAGATCTTGACACATCTGCATGACACCAGATGCAGCAGTTCGGGAAGAGCAGGGTCTTGTAGAGATTTGATCGGTTCCAGGCAATTTGTTGCTCGTCTCCAACCCCAATCTTCGGCATTTTTCTCAATCCCCAACCACTGCTGCATCTGATGATACACCCTAAAACTGTGCTGTGTGGCTGCAGCAGCTGATGGTGGTAGTGTAGCTATTTTTGATGAGGTCTTGAAAGGCGCATTCTTATCATTAACGTACCTCAGACGGTTCATCGACGGTTCAGTCCTTCCTGTGCAGTCATACACGTTGATCATGAATCTCTCCCCTGCTGCTACAATCCTTTCTGGAGTTGCCTCAGGGTTTTTGAACACCCTTACAACATGGCAAGGTGGGAGGTTTTTGTTTTTTTTTTAATAATACAGCACAGGTAATGATGACCCCCTTTATCTCGGAGGGCTCTAGAGGAGCCTTGTGTGGGAGGGGGCTATACATTTAGAGACAAGGGACACACCCAATATCCGTGTATAGTGGAAAAATCCCTCTCACAGTATTTTCCACTGCCACGACCGGGGATCGAACCCGGAACTTTTGGGTGAGAGGCAAGTGCGCTCACCTCTCGACCATCGGTCATTATATCATATAAATTGTATAATGTAATAAATTGATGGGTTTGATTTAATTTAAAATTTATTTTCTTCTTTTTAGAGTATTTAAATAAAAGCAAGTTGCAAGATTTGCCCTAAACAAACTAACATACATACAAACATAGCAAGTTAAATAAAAGCTAGTAAAAAACCATTCGAGTGTTCCTTGCAACATTTTTACAACTTAATCCGCTGACCAGGAGTCTCACGCAAATTTTGGAAATTTAGAACTTTATATTTAGTAATTATGACAACCCATACAAAACACGAGTTCATTATAAATCATTTACGATTAACAGTTAAGTATCATAGCCATGGCGATTTCCGCGAAAACGGTGAATTTCACTAGATAAGGGAATATGGCCCTTTTTTGCTCTAGCGACGGAACGGTTAGTGTTAAAAAAAAACGTTATATATGGAAAATGTAGGACATTTTATCTACTTTAATTTTGTATAAAATGGGCTTGTCGAAAAAACGCTTCCTTTTTGAGATTTAGGCCAAAAACTTAAGAAAGTGCCAAGAAAACAAAGTCTCGGGCCAAACGTCAAATTCATGTTTTTTTTTTATATACATTTACTTAACGTCGGCCTATTTCCGCTACTGAGGCCTAACCCCGACGCCTGTAGACGAGCTACCCCCAACCAGGAATTTTGCCGAACCTCTCCCTTAAGAAGAGTAGGGATCTTTTACTTGCCTAACATTTAATAGACAAGGGACCGACGGCTTTACATCCCCTCCGAAGAATGGTATATCCCCTATACAACCTTCGCCTAAAGTTGTATAGCTTCCGCGCATACACTGATATACAAGCAGCTGGAAGATGTGTGAGGCGAGGACGCGGTCTTCATTGGGACGGTCACCTGCGCCTAACGTTGCTTTACATCGCATATCGAAGTATGTACATAGTAAAGACGCACCTACGCTCGCCCCGTAGAAAAGCGATGTAAATATTAATAAATATGAATAAAAAACGAGGTCTGAAATTTTATTGCTAACGGACTCTGATTTTGAAACTACTGTTTAATTAATATTTTTCAAAACTTTAAAAGAATGACGTCGGATCGCGGACAATAATGAATTGCAGTCTAAGATATAGCCAACGTTCCAAGTATAGCCAAGTTCAGTGACCCAAAAAACATAAAGGGTGAGAAAATCAAAACTATAGCAAAACTTTCCTCTGAGCTCCCATTTTTTTCCTAATATGCCTAGCTTATAACTTGGTAGTCGTTTAATAATGACGCTAATTAAGCATTAGGACACATTTTTTCTTAAAAAAAAAAAAATCAAATAACTAAACTTTTATTTTTGTAGTCATTGTAACTTAAACAACACTGAAAATTATTACTTAAACAAAAACATAATTTTAAAAAGTAAGTATTAAATATAGTCCTTCTCCACTAGTCCTCTATCAATTCTGATACACTTTTAAATTATTCTCTTCTTATTATTTTTAACAACTTTTCTTAATTCTTCAACTGTCATTTCATTACATGCTACTCTAATTCCGTCACATAGTTCCGCTCTATTTCGTGGCCTATTTTTATAGACTTTATTTTTTATGATAACCCAAAAATAAAAATCCATAGGGGTGACGTCTGGTGATCTAGGTGACCATGCAATTAAAGGACTATTTCTGCCAATCCAACGCATAGGGAAATTGTTATTCAGTCAATTTTTAGCTACTACTGCATTATGAATGGAAGCCCCATCTAGTTGGAAATAGAAGTTATGTTGTACGGCTAAAGGTAAATTTTGAACGGCATCTCGAAATTCATGTGTTAAAAAATATAGGAATCTCAGTTTATTTAAAGTGTCATCAAAGAAAAATGGTCCAATCAAGATCTCATTTAAAATTCTACACCAGACATTTACTTTTTCGGAGTATTGCCGTTTACAATTTACGACTCAGTGTGGGTTTGTCATTGACCAATACTTTGTGTTTTGCGATGAGATCACCCCATTTGTTTTAAATATATTTTTTTAAATTTGTGTCATTTAAAAACAAACACTGTGACCAGAAGTAATATTCCAATCTCCTCTCTACGTCTCATTCTTCCATAGTGTGTGAAAACTAAGGCTTATATGGCTTTAAAGTATGACGTTTAAGGCACCTCAAAATTTTATTTCTGTCTACATTCAAATTTAGAAATAAATCTCTGACACTAACACATGGTTCAGCATTAACAGCATCTAATCTTGATCTAATGGACGATTGGCAACATTGTATTTTTTGGTTTGGATACACCTCCGGTTCTTTGAACCAACCGTGGTGTAGTGAATCTGTGGGCGTTCTGGATGTCTCAATTTGTTTTTTTTATACATTTATTTAACGTCGGCCTATTTCCGCTACTGAGGCCTAACACCGACGCCTGTAGTTGAGTTACTCCCAACCAGAAATTTTGCCGAACCTCTTCCCTTAAGAAGAGTAGGGATCTTTCGCTTGCCTAACATTTAATAGACAAAGGACCGACGGCTTTACATTCCCTCCGAAGGATGGTATATCTCCTATACAACCCTCGCCTAAGGTTGTATAGCTTCCGCGCATACACTGATATACAAGCCGCTGGAAGATGTGTTAGGCGAGGACGCGGTATCCGTTGGAATGGTTACCAATCCAACTACTAATTGCGACTGTCGTTGCTTTACATCGCATATATGATCATAGTAAAGACTGACCCACGCTCGCCCCTATGTCTCAAATTAAAGATACTGGTTGCATCTCGATAAGAGTACACACTGTCACAAACAATTCTTATTATTTCAATTTTATCAGCAATATTTAATTGTTGTGCAGCCATGTTTAAGTTTAATTTGATATTCGATAAATTCGTCAAATTCGTTCTAAACCACTTCATAACAAAGATATTGGTATGCTGAGTTCTAAGTATTTTAGAAAATAGCTACCAATTTTCAAATATTCATTTCATAATACTATTTTGGATTAAAAAAATGTGTCCTAATGCTTAATTAGAGCCATACCATATTATGTAAATATCCGGCAATAAATAACTCGAATAGTAGGGTGATTATTATTGAAATCTTAGATATGATTTTTCTGGTACAGGAATGAATATTTTTTAACGAAGTTTGGTTGGGTTTTATGTCATACCGAACAAGATTTTGTGAAAACAAAAACCCTATCTCAATCGCTAATGTAAATCCCTAATTTTGCCAATTTCTTTTGATCGTAGTAGGCGTATTTAATTTCGAAAAAGAATTCAAATAACTTTATCACAATCTGAAAGACAAGATGTATATAAAATTTGATCTATATCGATCAATAAATTGCCGAGATATTGGCGTGTAGTGGTGAAAAGTGAGACATACTGTATACTTTTACGAACTTAAGTCATTTATTTTATTTTCTTCATGTAGGCCGGATAACAGGATAGTGCCGGATATCCGGTGCACGCATAAATTTAATATAATCACTAATTTTACTTCTACCTCACATCGTTTCATCATATTATAGACAGACCAGGATAAAATGTTAGAATTTTAAATGGAATATTTACAGAACGTAGGTGGTGCCCACGTTCTTTTCTTAAAATGTCGCTTTCTATCTGGGAGTCATAAATTATATCCTACTCAATATTTAATGCTTTTTAAAAGATATTTTATGAAATAAAACATGCTAAAAGTAATATATTATTCGACGTATCTTATCGAAGATACAAAAAAAATAAGAGCGCTTCAGGATTAGCTGCCATTCGACAGATAAAGTTAAGTATCCATTAAATATTAGATATCGTAAGATGCTTGTGAAATTCAAGCTTTACTTCTTTACGGGGGTACTGAAAACATTTTGCTACATAGAGATTAAGGTAAAACCTTAATAAAAATCCTGTTATTGTGACGTGACCGCTTTGTTTTATATCATTTTTTAGTTTGACACTCAATCGATAAGTAAATATAATCGAGATTTATGACGAAATTACCAAATGTTTGCGCCTGGGACTAGAAAACGCGTCTCTCCCCCGTTTTCGAGAGTGCTGAATCGATTCCCGGGGTCAAATCAATTTTTCCACCTCGGCAACCCCCTTAGTTGTTTTCACCCTTCAAAGAGGTGGAAAAATTTTTTCTTGATGAAAAAATTAATATTATATAGGAGGTATCTCTTTGAGAAAGGTGGTAGGTGACCAGGAGTGTGCAACCAACAACGGAGGCTGTTTTCACCCTTCAAGGGGGTGGAAGTTTTTTCCATCTACAATTGAAAAATAGTATAAAAAATATGTTTATTAAATTGTTTTTATAAATTTTGTACATAGAGGCATTAGTGTATGAATACATGTGTAAATGCATATGTGTATAGATATTTATATCTTTTTTTTATTTGTGACAGTGGATCAAAAAAATCATAGACGTTTACAAGAAGGGTTCCATTCTTCATTTTCTTTCCAATTTTCGTGACATTCAGTGCGGTCATCCTCTTGCATATCGCATGCATCATCCGGTCTCGGGGAATGAACAGTAATATTGATATATAATAATCTGTAAAAAATATATGCAACTAATGTCTAAATCGTGGTACGTCAGGTTTATCCTCTGTCGTATAATTTTGACACTCGATACCTTTACAGTTTTTACATAAAATACTACATGCTACACCTAACTTTGTGCAACTGCACCGCTTGCTATATTTGCTTTTACAAGCACAGTTGTAGTCCTTGAAAAAAAAGTCCGGTATTAATGTCGGTTCAAAGCACCAGTTACGTAATATCCATCCCCATTAAATAGGATTAAGTTCATTCCCTAACCATGGTTGAAATTGAAAATACACTCTTAAAGCGTGTTCTCGAATCGCCTCTTCAGTTGGGGGTAGCATGTTGATATTCAAATTTTTCTTTACTACCTGTAAATATTCCCATCGGATGGAGTTACAATCATCGATGGGTGGATTATCCTTTAGATATTCTCTACTTACTAATTTTAAAGATAATTTGCATAGGTCACATAGGGAAGCTCGGGATTGATTCAATTATAAATGGAAAAAATTCCCACCTCCTTAAAGGGTGAAACCAACCCCCGTGGTTGGTTACTCAACCTTGGCCGTCAACCACCTTATTCACAAAAACACCTCCTGTAAAATATCAATTGTTTTTGTCTTGCGGACCTCTAGCGTATGCGACCCACCATACGCTTTAGCGTTTTGTGGGCCGCATAATAACAACTGCTACGTCCGTAACACATTCGTTATTCTCCACGGAAGGGCGACACATTTGTGGCACGTGCTCGGTAAAGAGAAACGGAAAACGGGTAGGCAACCATTTTTGCTGGCTTGGTAATTAGTTGGTAATTCTTCCAACCTCGGTTAATCCAAGGCATCCTGGTGGATTTTAGAATTATCAACACAAGAAAATTTCCTCAATCTGTTGTTGTTCCGTTTAGCGGAATATTTTGTGTTTGTGAGTAAATTTTATCTGCGGAAGCAGGATATTAAATTACACAAGGTAAGCTATCCTCTTCACGCCATCTTGCCCGTTCTCTACCCACGTGTTTCGCAAATTTGCAGGCTCTCCTTTGGAAATACCGTGCCAATTTAAAAGGCAGACTCGACCCCATTCATCCGACTGTGGCTTCCCGGAGTATTGGTGGATTGTTCCCTCATCAGTGAGGTAAATTATGTTTCATTTGTAGGTTATGTCAGAATTACTCACATTAGGCACGCTTCACGTGCATTTCTGGCTTTGTGAATTAAATCGTGATATCTTTAGGGTTCAACGGACGGGGCTTCTACACACATCAGTGAGAGTTCCACGGACGGGGCATCCACACACAGTGGAAGATGCCAGGGCTGGTGAGGCTACCATCAACCCCATCCTTGGGTCCATTTCTTGTGTCCCGAAGACATCTCCGAAGGGCTACAGTTCTTCCACGGCCGGACTCGGTATCGTACCACTCTGAATGAGTGTGTTGTGTTTATCTTTTTTACTTACCGGGGACCACCTTCAGTGGTTTGGCTGGATTTCAATTCATACTTTGCGTTTTTTTTTAACTTGTACATATTTAAAGATTTTATGCATTTATATTAAGGAGGTACTTTAAATCAAACCTTTGTGGCAGAATTTATGACAATTTATGATCATATTGTAAACCGATGTGTAGCTACACGAGGCATTTTATGAATGTGTTATAACTTATTAATCGAGAAATTGGCCACAACTTTGAACATCGCCAGGTCACATGCTAGAGAACCAATATCTGTAATTTGAATAATATAGTGCATTTCATTTTTAAAGAAAGTGTCATTATTTCGTCTGCGACCACTACATAGGGATACCTCAATGAGATGTTAAGTAAGTAAACTAATAATTTATCATAGTTTATGTAAACTTGGGCTTAACGCCCTGAGATAGTCTGAGCTAGTGAAATTTTATCGTAGGCACGTACATCACTTTCCGGGTTAAGTTAGCCTACGATATCTGCTACGCTACAGTAGCCCAAGTGATTTCGTTACGTAATATCTTATAATTATTAATATCCAACGTATTTATTTGTTTATGTACATCTAAATCCATAGCATTTGTCAGAAAAAAAATATTAATTTTCTGGGATAGGGGTGGCTGAGGTCAAATTCCTCGAGGGACCTTCTGTTCTACTCGAGGGAACAACAATTAGTCGAAAAACTGTGGAAAGTAAACGAGGTCACGGATAAGGGGACTTTGGGGGTGGTTTTTGGCCAATTTGAGGGAGTTGCCGAGGTGGAAAAGTTGGTTTGATCCCGTATCTCGATTCAGCACCCTCGAAAATTGGGGGAGGGACATTGTCTAGTTCCAGGTGCAAACATTTGCTAGTTGGCCCCATTCTCGTCTTCTTCAATGGACTAGTAAGAGTAAGGTAACATTAAAGGCTGTTAATAGTATATTGTGTAATAAGTGCGGTAAGTCGTCTCTTGTCCACGAGAGCGGAGTTGAACGCACTCACTTCATTCCTGCGCTCATCCGCTCAAGTGGGCAATAGACAACCCCACGAAATGCTCATACTATTTTTTATTACGAATGTGATGAAATATTAGAGTTTTAGGGTTTAATCAAATTATTTATAATGCTTTATTGCTTAAACATTATTTATATCATATATTACTTAACAGGTATATTTAATTACTTTTTGCAAAGGTGAAAACCACCCCTTTGAGGCAAAAAACGGTCGTAACTGATTTTTCCGCGCTGTTCGAAGGGAATGTAACTAAAGAAAGGCCGATGAGAATGGGGAAGGCAAAATTCAACCACCCACCTCTTATCTCTAGTCAAGGGGGCGAAAACTACCCCCGATTACGGCCACCCTAAATGTTTCTGCCGGCTTTTCAAAAGGATTTCGATTGGGAGGTGGTGATTCCGGCATTCCTTTTGAAAAACCGGTAGAAAAATTTAGGGTTTCCCGTGACCCCGCAGGTAAAAAATCATTTTTACAGGAAAAATTCCACACAAAACTCCGCCTCTACTTGCTACACTTCTTAGGTGCGGTTGTTGGCCAATAGGGGATGAAGGCAGGTCTTTTTCACCCTCGGGACTATCGCAAACAATTGTCCGCCACAAAAAATTGGGGGAGAAGTATTTTTAGCTCTGGGGTAATTTTCTCCCCCTTGACTGGAAATAAGGGATGGGTGGTTTTACTTCCCTTATCCTCCTCGATCTTTTTTAGTTACATTCCCTCCAAACAGTGCGAAAAATTCAGTTACGACCTTTTTCTTCAAAGGGGTGGTTTTCAGCCCCTTTGATCAACCCTCTCGGTGGCCCCGTATCAAAAATCATTTTTACAGGAAAAATTCCACACAAAAACTGCGCCTTCACTTGCTACACCTTTTGGCGGTGGTTTTTGCCCAATAGGGTACGAAGGCAGTTTTTTTTCACGCTCGGACCTATCGCAATCGATTCTCCGCTCCAATACACCAGGGGGGGGGGAGGGGGAATGTCTTTTAGCCGTGGCCCAGAAGTGAAATGTCCAACTTTTCCGTTTATTTACCTGGACAGAAGGTAAAGGAGATTGGCACTGTACCTAGTGGGTTATAATGACTCACAAGTGAGCTATTATAACTCACGCTATTTTTTGTTTATGGATACTATTACTTGTTCAAAGCAGTTCATATATAATATATAATCTAACATGAGCAGATAAAATATTTTTATGGATACAATTATTTTTCGTACCGACATCACACAAGAAGAATGCTGAATTATATAATTTCGGTAATACGAAATCAATTATTTATTTATTTATAGACCACTCAAGTACAACAGGTTGAAAACCCAAATAGTACGATTTTCATAAACACTATGTATAGGCGAACTAATTGCAGTGTAATATTTTAACCATTAAATAAATAACAGTAAAGGTCTAACAATATAGTAATAAATAACTTATAACATTGTCAAATATAAACTATCTGTTATCAATTGCTAGATGTAAGTCGTATACGTATCCCACATTTTTGCCGCATCATCCAACATTCATAACAATAAAAATATTAAAATTCTCCTACGGATATTTCATTAAAAATTCCAATAAACAAAACTACCTGCCTATACGGTTTTATGATAGTAATATGAAAATTCTGCACCTGCACATTTCAATATATTTTCTAAATATATGGCTTGAAGGAACTTTACGCCTTCCATTACTTTATGCCTTGAAAATAATATTTGTAAATTGAAACACCTTGTCCTTATTTGATACAATCAGTTATATAGATAGATTTATATCTAACCTAACACTCGGACAAAATATTTACAAATACCTAGGGATTCACACTAGACCATACTAATGGAGTAGTATCAGTGACGTCATCATTTGACAGCTTGAAGACGGTTAAGTGGATTGTTGAAGAATTTGACATAAGAGCAAGTCTTAGTTTGTGATCGACTGTAAAATTAGTGGTGCATAATTTTAGTAACAAATTCATGTGGAGACATTTATTAACGTTTTTTTAAAAGCCTAGTGTGAAAGAAATTTCGATACATATCGTATCAGTGCTATTATTGGAAAAGAAAAATTTGTTGTCAGGTATGTTAACATCCCTGTTAAATCGCAAATTGTAAATATAAGCATTAATAACGCTAATAATTTAGTTTTTCGGTTTTTTTTGTTAAGTAGGTATATTGTAACTTATTTGCTTAAATATTCATTTAATATATGTATTCATAGATTTGGTATAAGCCAATATTGAGAGAATATAATAGGTTAGGTAGTAGTAATTTCTATTTACTAATATTAATGGTTTTGTAAAAGATTAATATCTATTGCTGTGAAATTTATATTTTCCGACAATATTACTAATTCCCTGCCAAAAAGGGCATATAGAAACATGTCCAAAGTAGTTCAAAATGTATATTTTTCTATGAACATGACGAAGAACTATCTAGATGACGATAACAGTTTTGCATATGAGTTTCTATGCCATTCTATTGCACAACGACTTCCCATCATATTGAGGAAGAATATCTCTTGTAATGTTTATGGGTTATTGATATGACTGTATGTGGAATCGACTAATTTCGTTCAAAAACTGATATCGGTCTCATAGAACCTTATAGCTTTATTTTTATCTGTTTCTATGAGCATTTTTTGGCAGGGTTGTACTTCAAGCTCAAAATTTTCTAATGAGTTTGAATTTGTTACCATTTTAGAAACAGAATGTCGACGACGGCTGTTGTGTGCACTAATCGATTGAATCGAAAGTGAACAGTCAGATTTTTGGGATTTCCATCTGCTCAAACCAGACGACAAGTAGAGCTTGCAAGAATAGAAATACGTACTCGGCTCAGCAGTGTTCTGTAGAGATGATTTTTTCGAATTGAAAATAAAAAATGCAAGAATATGTTTCAAACATTTTGTTATGGGTACTTAGGTATATGATAGTTTTTACATGATTTATAACATAATATTGCAATGTTGATAGTGAATTTGCCTATTTAATCAGAATAGGATGCATAAATGTTCTTAAAATTTCACTTAAAGTGTAAATTGTTCTTAAGGTGATATGTAACGTTTATTTTTAGTACACTTTACATATTATTTTAACATGTATTCTATTATATTGACTTGTGTAAAAAAGTATTGTTAATAACACAAATAAAACTAATTGAATATGTAGTTATATGGTTATTAATTACATCCTCCTCCAGTAAGTGTGAATAGACATAGTTTTGGGTTGATAAATGAAGGCAGGTTTTAAGATCAAATCAGATTTTAAACTGAGTGTACTAAACAATGCAAAATACATGGAAGAATGAAAAATAGAACCCTAACGTTTCGAAAAACTTCGTTGAATTTCCAATGTATATGACCATTTTTAAATTCAGGAAGAAAAAATATGAATATATTAAATGTAGATAGAGCAGCATAGAGCAAAATACTTTATTTTATAGCAATACATAGTGGTTTTGTTGTTTTTATTAACATATTCTACATGTAAACTTAGGAAACATACATCTGTATATACGTTATATAAAGCCATTAACTTCTTAAATATCATAACTGCATAATTTACAAATGTATAGATTACATAAAAATCTTTGTGAAATGCCAAAGCGCACTGCATACACTAAGCATCTTGCCTTGTTTTTTAATACTACAGCCATATCAATGTTCTTGTTACTGAGTTCTATTCAATAAGCCAATACATCCGTCACAGATGTATCCTCATACAACAATCCATGGCTTAAACGGTACTTCTGGTAATCTTTGAGAATGCCTAACCTAAAACAAAAATTACATTCATCCTTAATCTGTTTTAATAATGTACAAATGTTGAAAAGCAGTAATTTGTGATGACATTACAGACATAAGCAGTATACTTTGATAATGAACTTTGAACTTCATATTATTCATATAGAATCTACACTTACTTTACCAACGACATATCGCTTGCTGATTTTTTTTGTATCCAGAAATTCTATCCATTTACAGGCAAGCTGAGCAAAGGCATCTAACTTGGTCATCATGGTCGTAGGGCTCGTTCGAAATAACATATAATCCATCACCACAGTTTTAGAAATTTTTGGGATATCATTTTAGCGTTACAGTTAAATCTTCTACCTTTATACTACTTCAACACCGTTAATATACTCTAACTTAGAAATATAATTTGGTGACTCCTAAAATGAAGTGTATAGATCAAATTTCAACAAATTTAACATTCCTAATTGTTAAAATTAACTCACCATTACGAAAATAAAAACTTTTTGACAGTACAGAAGTCGGTTAAAAAACGCAAATAAAACACAAAATTAAAGCCAGTTCAACAAATCACCAAACGTATTAATAAAAGGGAACACTAATAATTAATTTTACACAAAAAAACTTTTCAAAAAGCTCTAAAATACCTTAAAACTTGGTATAATTAAGTGACTGTAAATATCACAAAAACTTTAGAGTCCACTTAACTGAAGTTGCGGCTTGATTGTGACGTCAGCTGATACTACTCTATTGGATTAACAGCAAAACGGATTTGATTGACACAATCTAGTAGGTTTTTCCAGAAGTAACCTGTTTCAAAACAAAAACACTCCGATTTTGTTAACAATTAAAAGATATATCAGTTCTTGTCGGATGGCTTTGTAAAAGTACGTTTTTTGAATATCTTTAACAAACTTAGATGATGTGCAATACTATAAATATTTAGTGACAATTAGGGAAAATGTAGTTTTATGAAGAACGAATAAAAGTAAAGTAAGTAGAAAAATAGTAATTTAACTTCGAATTTTAACTATTAGAACAGCTAAACTGTCGTTATGTCCTGTATAATAATACTTATTCTATTATAAAATTTGGTAATAATTACTTATATATTTTTCATTACAGATATTTTATTTCAATTCATATTATAGCGTAGTAACTTTTAATGGGCTTTTCAGCATGAAACTATCGTTAACTTATATTTCCTAGCCAAGGTCATCTAAATTAATGGTAATTACTTTGAATGGCGTAAACATCAAATCTTCGCGAAGTTTTAATTGTGACACGTACCTTTCCAATCACCTGTTTATACACTGAAATACTTAAATATTGCTTTAACCCTTTGTCGTGATGAGTCCAAGTACTTTTACTCAAAACACAAAAACACACACACAAACGTTCTGTGAGACGGATGAAACATGGGTACCCCCCGTTTTCAAGGGCGCTGAACACAGTGATATTTTTTAGGGTTCCACCCCTCAGCAACTATCCTTAAACTCGAAAAACCACCTCTATTTCGTATTATTTTTTATCGTAGACGTGCGGATTGGGTTTTTGGGCAGAATTCAGGTAGGCAGTATGAAATTTAACAATACAAATTCTCCACCCCGGGGTTCAAACTACCCCCTCCCCTAATACTAGAATATCCCCCAAAAAATCAAAATGCATGAAAATTTGGTTATCCTCGTTTTCGAGGGTGCTCAACACGGTGGTAATATTCATTTCTCCGCCACCCTCTACCAACCACCCCTAACCATCCCCTTTTCATATTTATTGATTCTGGGCATGTGGGGACTCGTTGAATCGGGGTTTTTAAGGAATTTTCGACATTGTCAAGGGAGTTGAGTGACGAGATATGCCATCAACCCCGAAGTTGAAACTACCACCACCTGTAACATTGAAATCTACCGAAAAATATAAAATGGTGGAAAATGTTTTCTCCCCGTTTTCGAGGGCGCTAAACACGATGTCAGTAATATTTCATCCCCCAATCTTCATCAACCAACCCCGAGTTAGGGATGGTTGGTGGAGGGCGAGGGAGAAATTAATATTACCATCGTGTTGATTGAATGAATTAAATATCCTTAAAAACGGGGATAAACAAATCTTCATGCATTTCGATTTTTTTTGGAGATTTTTAGTGTTAGGGGAGGGGGTAGTTTCAACACCGGGGTGGATAAGATGTTGTATGGTTAAATTTCAAACGGTCTACCTGAATCCTGCCCAGAAAACCGATCCGCATGCCTATGATAAAAAAGAACGCGAAATAGGGGTGGCTTTTCGAGTATGCTGAGGGATGGGACCTTAAAAAATATCACTATCGTGTTCAGCGCCCTCGAAAATGGGAAGTACCCATATTTTATCCGTCTCAAAGAACGTTTAGGGTTTTCCCAACTTTTTCATTGACTATTTAGAGGACACTAACTATATTCTCCACTAACTGCGAAAAAAATACTTGCTTTCATAAACACCACAATATTAGTAACTGAAACTGCATTGGATCATTCGCCATCTACTGTATCATATATAAGATTTGGTGTCTAAAGAGACGACCAAGATAAAATTTTCTGTATTAGCAAATCTAATGTACTGTCTTGAGCAGAAAAAATAGGACAACTTTTTTCCTAATGTAAATCTGTTTCTATTTGAATATGTAATGAGTAGCCGAAATAAAACAGATATCACTTTTAATTTATTTTTTATTTTAATACTGTAGTTATTGCTATAGTAAATGATGGATGGTTAATGAGACAAATTGCACTGCGTTATAACATTAACAAAAATTTAATGTGCAACATTTTAAGAAAGTGGAGAATGAACGGTACGATTAGTAGAAATCCTGGATCAAAGGACAAAGGATATCTTACTTAACAAGAAACTAACTATTAGTATATCGTTATTGCACCATTTCTATTTATAATTTCTATAAGTCTGCTTGACATAGAATTAAATAACCTTATACAATAATCATTAGTAATAATATTTTCCCATGCATTATTTACTATTTCCAGTAATTCTTCGGCATTCCTTGGTCTCATATTTCGATTTTGGATACGTTTTACGAGTAGTCCCATACTTCTTCCACAGGGTTAAGATCTGGACTATGACTGGGCCAGTTAAGAACATTGATGTTGTTATCTTGAAACCAGTTAGTTGCGGTATGAGCAGTATGAACGGAACAATTGACTTGTTGAAATATGAACTCATTATTAGGAAATAATTATGAAACAGAAGGGAGCATAATATTGTCTAAAATCCTAATATACGTTTCACTATTAAATTGTTCCTCAATATGCCACAAAATACCAGGGCCACGTGCCGATATCCAAGCCCACATATTGACGGAAAATCTACTACTTTTATCATTGTTAGATATATATTTCTCATCGAATCGGGTATTCGGAGGGCGGTAAACACGAATACGACCGCTGTATGTTGACTGGAAAGTTTTTTCGTCTGTAACGATTACATTGTTCCAAAAATTTACATCATGCGCTAAAAATTCAAGCGCAAATCCTACTCGAGCTTCTTTATGTTCAGCTTTGAGTAAGTATTTCTGTGCTGCTGCATGACAGCGTAGCTCCGATTCTCTTACTCGCCGGCAACCAGTACTACTAGATTCAGAAAAATTCGTTTCTTCAGCAGCCTGAATAACTGAGTGAAATAGATTTTCTACTAAAGCATTTACCAATTGCAAATCTTGTTGAGTTGATATCCTTCGTCGAACTGATCCAGGATTTCTACTAATCGTACCGTTTATTCTCCACTTTCTTAAAATGTTACTCACCGAATTCTTGTCAATATTATAACACAGTGCAATTTGTCTCATTGACCATCCATAAATATCTTTCTTATAAGGAGTCTATCTGTCAATCTGCACGCCTGTCGATCTATTCGTCTATCTGTTCGTCTGTCTGTTAGGCTATCTATATGTTAAGCTGTCTGTCTATCTGCGTACTGGCATAACAATCTGTTTGTCTATCAGGCTGCCTGCTCCCCTTTCGATCTGTTCGTATGTCTGTTTGTCTACGCGGTTTTCTATTTAAAAACTATTTGTAAATGTACTGTTCATCGATTTATTTTAAGTTTTTATACAATTGCCGAACATTATATATTTTTTTTATTTTAATTACGTCCTGATAATACGAACTTGATTCACGGAACCCTCGTCAGGTCATTAACTATGCAGTTTTACTGTATGATTTTATCAAAAAGTTGCAACAACTTGCTGTACGTGTCTCATAACTTTATGTCCACTATTCTTCTTTTCAAAACAATAGAGCTCTTCGTTTAGCTGACTCTAATGAATTGTTCAAATTTCAATACAATCTGTTGCATATATGTACAAATGAATAACAAATAGATATTGTACATCACACACAAGGTAACAATTTTTACTGGCACTAGAAGCTGACAGGCTCGCCAATCATTTCCTCCTACCGCCAGTAAAACTACTTTACCTTGTTTGTAATGCAAAATAATATTACCCACAAAACGCGCAATTTATTTTTTCGCCGATTGACAGCAAAATACTAACTTTGCTGACTAATGTCAATCAGCAAAGTGTGACACTTAGTTTCCATGGTAACCAACTAGTGACAACTGCGATTTTTAATGAATTTTTATTGAATTTATTACAACAAAAATAAAGAGATTGAGAATTGTAATAATTTAATTATTTTAGAATATATTTAAACAATCGGCGAAAAAATGATATGTTCAACTCAGCATCAAAATAGATTGACTGCCGCGGCTGATAATTCCTAGCCGAGTGTAGCGAGGCTAGAAATTATCAGCCGCGGCAGTCAATCTACCATTTTGCTGCTTAGTTAAACAAATAACTACTTTTTGTTGTAAAAATTAGTGTTTGTAGATTAATATTTGCAGAGAGATTTAGTTGAAACCGCGCAAAAATGGACCGCCGGCGCCGCCACTATTATTTTCTCCACCCCTTACGTTCGGTCGGTAGGTACTTGTACATTTATTTTTCCTAAAATATGCGTTATTACTTCTACGATTGTATAGTTTTAATCAGCCAGGTATTTTATTAGCTACGCAAAGTTCTTGGCTATATTTCTTGTACTATTTACTGGCAGTTTAAATGTCCAAGTTTTCAAGTAGAAAAGAGAAATATACCCAATTAATTAGATAAATACTTTTCTAAACTGGTATAAAGGCAATAAACAAACAAATCATTAAAATTTCAATGCTTGCCAGCCTGAATCAGGGATCAATACAAAAAAGGAGCAACAATTTATACGCAAATATTTCTGTAATGAACCTCTTTTTGATCATTCCCTTTGTTATTTTCGCTTGAGCAGTTCCACTGTTTGTAGCAAATCAAATAATATATCTTTCAAGTGTAACAATTAAGTTATTGAAATATTCTTATACATCCATTTTTTAAATACAGTTATAAATAGTCAGATGTCTGCAAATTGCTAAGTAAAACTGTCATCGCATTTTAAATAACGTAAATATTATAACTATCTTGCGCGGCTGAAAAGAAACGCGATAGCTTGTGGATCCCTTATTGAAAAAGTTTCCGAATAACAAAAAGCTACATTTCCTTTCTCTCTCTTCAGCAAATGTTCGCATGGTAACACTGCTATTTTATACTTTGTGCACAGTTCACCATATTCAGAAGTCAGAATATAGTTTTTTAAATTCTTTTTATATTGAAGTTTTTTCTTTAAATGTTTTTCAGTTTGTTAACGAATGGATGCATTTTAATATCGATGAAATTTAATGATGTAGGTAGACAGAGGTTTTCTCATTTGGGAAAACTAAAAAAACCCTCGTACTGATACGAAATATTTCAATTATTCTTTTTATAGGTTACAAGTAATTTTAATATAATATAAATAGTAGAATCAAATTCTAACCTGAAAAATATGAAGCCTGGTCTGGCCTGACTTTTACTTTCCCATATACGTAGTACTGTCGTGAGCAGAAAAAAATAGGACAACTTTTTTTTCTAATGTAAATCTGTCTCTATTTGAATTTGTAATGAATAGCCGAAATAAAACAGATATCACTTTTAATTTATTTTTTATTTTAATGCTGTAGTTATTGCTATAGTAAATGATGAATGGTTAAAGAGACAAATTGCACTGTAGTCGAAGAAATGAAGCACTGAGCAAGCTCAAATTGGCGCAGTAAGATGGATCGCGATGGGATTTTTTGCATTCGATTCGTAATGCCGTCCCGAAACTTTGTGAAGATAGTTATTGAATGCATTTTGAATAAATAAATTATTGCAATAAAAATAATGATTTTAGAAAAGCAACGCTAAGAAGCATTAAATAACTATTTTACAACTCGGTCAATTATTATAGAAATAAGTCCAATTTTGTTACTCGGGGGTTTTGGGGGTCGCTCAGCACGATTATGCAGTCGGCGTCGGCGTCCGAAGCACCTGGGGCCCAGGGTGGGCGTCAAGCACGTCGTCTTCTGGATTTTTGCCTCTAATTTATAAAGTACCAAACCAAAATACTTACTCGAGGGTTTCTAGGGTCGCTGAATACGAATGTGTATTCAGCAAGGACATATACAAATATTGTTTTAAATTGTTTATGTTAAAAAATTTAAAGATTTATTTAAAAAAAATTTACATCACAAGGACAGTGTATTTTCGGGTTCTTCATCGCTTTCAGCATAACATTCTGTACTTCCTCCTTCAAGAAAGATGTTAGAAGTTTCATGTTAGTAAGTTGGATGCTAGTACCAACTGTGAAATATGTAAGGCGCCAAATTTAAAAGCGGACAGGGCTCGAAGCTACGTATGGATGGCCACCCTGGGCCCCAGGTGCTTCGGACGCCGTCGTCGACTGCATAATCGTGCTCAGCGACCCCCAAAACCCCCGAGTAAGTATTTTGGCTCCGTGTTTTATAAACTGGAGGCAAAACTCCAGAAGACGACGTGTTTGACGCCCACCCTGGGCCCCAGGTGACTCGAACGCCGTCGCCGACTGCATAATCGTGCTCAGCGACCCCTAAAACCCCCGAAAAAGTAGAAAACAAATCGTAGATCCATTTAATAGGCATAGTCGAAGAAATAAAGCACAAAATCAGGCCAAACAAGCTCAAATTGGCGCAGTAAAATGGATCGCGATGGGATTTTTTGCATTCGATTCGTAATGCCGTCCCGAAACTTTGTCAAGATAGTTATTGAATGCATTTTGAATAAATAAATTACTGTAATAAAAATACTAATTTTAGAAAAGCAACGCTAAGAAGCATTAAATAACTATTTTACAACTCGGTCAGTTATTATAGAAATAAGTCCAATTTTGTAACTCGGGGGTTTTGGGGTTCACTGAGCACGATTATGCAGTCGGCGACGGCGTCCGATGCACCTGGGGCCCAGGGTGGGCGTCAAACACGTCGTCTTCTGGAGTTTTGCCTCCAGTTTATAGAACACGGAGCCAAAATACTTACTCGGGGGTTTTGGGGGTCGCTGAGCACGATTATGCAGTCGGCGACAGCGTCCGAGGCACCTGGAGCCCAGGGTGGCCATCCATACGTAGCTTCGAGCCCTGTCCGCTTTTAAATTTGGCGCCTTACATATTTCACAGTTGGTACTAGCATCCAACTTACTAACACGAAACTCTAACATCTTTCTTGAAGGAGGAAGTATAACCTATTTGTGGTTATGTACTTGTTCTATCCACGTGATTCTCTCAGCTGTTTTACGTTTTGTTAAGATGTAATATCCAAGTTACTTGTTTATTATAAATTGTGCAGGTGCTAATTGCACGAATGTAAATAAATTTGCAAGTACAGAATGTGATGCTGAAAGCGATGAAGAACTCGAAAATACACTGTCTTTGTGATGTAAATTTTTTTTAAGTAAATCTTTAAATTTTTTAACATAAACAATTTAAAACAATATTTTTATATGTCCTTGCTGAATACACATTCGTATTCAGCGATGCTAAAAACCCTCGAGTAAGTATTTTGGTTTGGTATTTTATAAATTAGAGGCAAAACTGCAGAAGACGACGTGCTTGACGCCCACCCTGGGCCCCAGGTGACTCGGACGCCGTCGCCGACTGCATAATCGTGCTCAGCAACCCCCCAAAAACCCCGAGTAAGTATTTTGGCTCCGTGTTTTATAAACTGGAGGCAAAACTCCAGAAGACGACGTGTTTGACGCCCACCCTGGGCCCCAGGTGCATCGGACGCCGTCGCCGACTGCATAATCGTGCTCAGAGAACCCCAAAACCCCCAAGTAACAAAATTGGACTTATTTCTATAATAATTGACCGAGTTGTAAAATAGTTATTTAATGCTTCTTAGCGTTGCTTTTCTAAAATCAGTATTTTTATTACAATAATTTATTTATTCAAAATGCATTCAATAACTATCTTCACAAAGTTTCGGGACGTCATTACGAATCGAATGCAAAAAATCCCATCGCGATCCATCTTACTGCGCCAATTTGAGCTTGTTTGGCCTGATTTTGTGCTTTATTTCTTCGACTACTGCGTTATAACATTAACAAGAATTTGGTGTGTAACATTTTAAGAAAGTGGAGAATAAACGGTACGATTAGTAGGAATCTTGGATCAAAGGACAAAGGATAACCTACTTAACAAGAAACTAACTATTAATATTTCGTTATTGCACCATTTCTATTTATAACTTCTATAAGTATAGCATAGAATTAAATAAACTTATACAATAATCAATAGTAATAATATTTTCCCATGCATTATTTACTATTTCCAGTAATTCTTCGGCATTCCGTGGTCTCACATTTCGTTTTTGGATACTTCTTACGAGTAGTCCCCATACTTCTTCTATAGGGTTAAGATCTGGACTATGACTGGGCCAGTTAAGAACATTGATATTGTTATCTTGAAACCAGTTAGTTACGGTATGAGCAGTATGAGCGGAACAATTGTCTTGTTGAAATATGAACTCATTATTAGGAAATAATTGTGACATAGGAGGGAGCATAATATTGTCTAAAATCCTAATATACGTCTCTCTATTAAAATCGTTTCTCAATATGCCAGAAAACACCAGGACCACGTGCCGATCTCCAAGCACACATATTAACGGAAAATCTACCTACCACTTTTATCATCGAGTATTCGGAGGGCGGTAAACACGAATACGGCCGCTGTGTGTTGACTGGAAAGTTTTTTCGTCTGTAAAGATTACATTGTTCCAAAAATGTACATAATGCGCTAAAAATTCAAGCGCAAATCCTACTTGAGCTTTTTTATGTTCAGCTTTAAGTAAGTATTTCTATGCTGCTGCATGACAGCGTAGCTCTGATTCTCTTACTCGCCGGGACCAGTACTACTCGATCCAGAAAAATTCGTTTCTTCATCAGCCTGAATAACTGAGTGAAATGGATTTTCTACTAAAGCATTTACCAATCGCAAATCTTGTTGTTGAGTTGATATCCTTGGTCGCCCTGATCCAGGATTTCTACTAATCGTACCGTTTATTCTCCATCCATCTTCTGCTTTAGCAATAACTCCAGATTTAACTAAATCGCTTATATGAGGAAAGAAGTGAACATTTAAGGCTGAGAAAGAAAACAAGAAAAATTAGCTAAGACGAATTGAAAGGTAATTGATTTTGGAAAGTAAATTTGAATTATATAGCAGAAAGTGGCATATAAAAATATCTGTCTGCCGTCTGTCATCTGCCGCCTAATGTCGCACCTAGAGCCTAAACTGCTCAATCGAAATTTTATATGCGTATTCAGAACGGTTACATCACAAGCAGAAATCGCAAAATCAAACCTAGCTCAAATATGGGGGGAGTTAACCCCTAGAAACTGATAAAAAAAATGCAAAATCTTTTTTTTCTCAAAGAGGGCTTTAACAATTTTTATCAAAATTAACACATAAATACTCTCTAGTATTACATATAATAACGCTCAACACACAACTTTCCAGGACATTATTAATGCATTCGCTACCTCCTTTCAAGCATTAATAGCAATAGATATTCCTCGGTTGCAATGCAAACGGTAATAACTTATGCTTGACAACGTTCTTGGGAATTGGCGTGCTGAAATCTCTCGAGAAAATTGAATCCGAATTTAATAAAGGACCAGACATTATACGTGCATTTATAGTAAAGGACCGTGCACACTTTATTGCCAGGCCACTTACAATTATTTTTAACCTGTCTCTAAAATTGTAAGCATTCCCTGATGTATGGAAATACTCTCGTTTGTATCTTGTTAATAAAATACAATAAGTATAATGCTGAGTTTTATAGACCAACGATCATAATTTGTAAGTTCTTGAGTTTACCTTGAACACGTCGTTATATAAGCACGTACAAAATCAAATTGTGACATGGCCAAAATACATAGCATGTGAGACTAGCAATTAGAGGAAAAGAAATTGTAACAAATTAACATGGATTTATACCAACCAGATCCACTGAAACTAATCACAGTATATTTCTGGGAAACTGGATGATAACAAACAAATTATAATTTACACTGATTATCCAAGGAGTTTGATTGTCTAGATCACTGTATTCTGTATTACTTCATATTTAGAAGATTAGGCGGCAGTATGTAGATTGCCCTGGTTTCAGATCGTTTGGCATCTTAGCTAGTTCAGGTGTTCCCTAAAGATCTGTACTAGGACCGTTAATCTTTAACATTTTTATGAACGACATGTTCTCAAATTTAAACGTTCCATTACGCGTGAAGTACTTGGGGGTAAGACTCGACCAAAGACTAACGTTTAATACCCACATTAATGAGACAATACAGACGGTCTTCTCTCTGTTCAGAAGTCTGTATCCGCTAATGGTCAGGGGTAGCAGACTTAACAGAGAAAATAAAAAGTTGTTATACACAATGGTGGTCAGGCCGTCCATCACATATGCGGCGCCGGTGTGGTGCAGCATACCGGCCACGACAATGAAAAAACTAAAAGTGTTTGAACACAAATTTATGCGCCTCATATCAAATTCTGGAAGGTACACCTTCCGCAGAGACCTATACGCACGTTGCAACGGCATAACCCCGATAGCGGATTATATCCAGCAGGTCTCTCAAAACTTCTACTCTTTTAAGCTGGGCAATAGTCCGCTAACAAGACACATAACACAAATTATAGAGCATAATGCCCCATTTCGAATTAAACACCCTTTGCCGTACCAGACGTTACCGATTTTTCGGCAACCCCTGTAGCCAAACTTCACCAACTATAACTTCCGCTTACACTATCCACCTTTACTAATATTTCATACCTTTCGTATCTTTAAATCTTTCCTATCACCCCTTCTTCATTTCTGTTTGAATTCTTTTTGTCGCGTTTGTTTTTTCTTGGTTTCTTTTTGTACATTTTGTCTCTAAATTCGTTTTATTATCATCAATTTTTCACAAAATCAAAACCTTGTGGTATCGACAATTTTTAAAGTTAAAGTTTATAGATTACGCAGAAGGCTCCTCGTTTGGATTGAGATGCCTGCGTCAGCTGCAAAATTTTAAAAAGTGTTTGTGCCCCAGTTTTTAAAGTGTTGTGTTAAGTATTTTTGTAATTAGACATGTAAGAATTTTATTACCTTCTTTTATCTGCTTTTGCAGAAGGTGTTTAGGTTATGTTTTATCAATTTTTGTTTAACCGAACCAGGCCTATTCCGCCCGATCCTGCAATCCGCTACCGCGATTAGCGCGGTGGTTGCACGGTCGGTCCCGGGATGGGTTCTGGGGAGCTACTGTTGTACTTTTAATTTATAATAAAGCTTTGTTGCTTGAATGGGTCTATTATAGGCGGTTGACTTGAAGATCTATTGTGCCATTGAAGCTAGGGAAAATTGCGAGAAGCTTCAGAATAATTTAAATAATATAAATGATTGATAAACCATGTGCCTCTTATTGTATCTAAGTGTAGCGTCTTTACATTTTATAGAGCTCGCATTTGCGGCATTTATAATCACCATTTAAATAATCAAAAGTTACAATGACCAGATATAGTTAAGGATCTTGCTGTTGCCTTTGACAGAAGCTTCAGTTTTAATGCACATATAAATTTAGTTGTGTCCCCAACATTAAAAAGCTTATTATTAGTAATTAGGAATATTAAAGATTTTTAATAAAATCGAACAAATAGTACAGAGGTATTTTAATGAGGTCGTAAAGTTTTTGTTGGGTTTTTAGAGTGCTAATAACAGATGAACTAAAATAATAAAAGCTTTTAAAAATGTAATAATATACAAGGATTTCCATGTTAAAAGTGAAAGTAAGGGTTATTTCCGGCGAAACCCGTAATTACTATTTTAAAAAATGCAGTTTTCTCACCGATTCTAGACTCCTAGCTTCATTTTGATAAATACAGAAATATAGAAGCCATTACCTTGTGATACTCGGTAGGTGACTTTTTACAATATAAAAAAAACATGGAGTATAATAAATAATAACTTGGGGCGTAACAACAGAAATAATAAATCGGAAATAGTCAATATTTTTGGTAATTTTTTTTTCCACAGCTGCCTCGGATAAAATTCGTGAACATTTTGGTTCTAATTTATCTTTACCTTGCACCTTATCGGAATATAATACGCAGTCGATGTATTTTGCCCCTGTTACTATTGAAGAAATGAATGACGTAATAATAGCTCTAAAAAAATAAAAATTCTGCAGGATTTGATGGTCTTACATCTAATATTATAAAACATTAAAGATAGCCTATTAACTCATTTAGTATATTTAATGAATAAGTGATTGAACATGGGCAGTTCCCTAACGTATTATAATTAGCTTCTGTTATACCTTTATTTAAAAAAGTTTGTCCTGAAGATGTAGAGAATTACAGACAAATCTCTGTACTAAGTATATTTTCCAAAATGATTGAAAAAGTTGTTCATAATAGAATTTGTAATTACATCGAACATAAAAATATTTTAACGGGATCCCAGCATGGGAAAATCTATTGAGACGGCTAGTTTGCATCTTTTGGAATATGTATATACACATATGGATCAGGGTCATTATGTAGTATCACTGTTCTTCGACTTAGCCAAAGCTTTTGATACTGTTGACAAAAATATGCTTAAAGAGAAACTGTCCTACTTAGGAATTAGAGGACATATCCAATCCTGGTTAATTTCCTTTATGAGCGACAGATCTATGACGATTAAACTGCAGGAGACAAATTCGGAGATCTTTGACGTATTACTGGGTGTTCCGCAGGGGTCGGTTTTGGGCCCTCTACTATTCATGTTGTATGTCAATGAACTCCCGAACCACATTAGCCACGGCAGAGTAACTATGTTTGCCGACGACACTACCATCAATGTAGCCTCTAAAAACTTGGATGAGCTGCAACATAATGTGTCAACCATAATTATCGAATTAAACTCTTGGTGTCAGAGAAACAGACTGATTCTCAATAATAACAAAACGGTATGTTTAAATTTTAATATACAAAAATCAATACCTCCCACTTTAAGCCTGAATGACAACCTGACTATTTCTGGTTCGGCTAAATTTCTTGGTACTCACCTCGATCCACAACTGACATGGTTATTGCATACTGGGCATGTCTGCAATAAATTAAATTCTGCCTATTTTGCGATTTTACAAATGAAAAGTTCACTGGATGTAAATGGTTTACTTAATATATATTACGCGTTGGCTTACAGCCATATGTCATTTAATATATTATCTTGGGGTAGTATCAGAGATATTGAAAAAAATTTTATTATTCAAAAAAGAATAGTTAGGCTAATGTTCAACATGAATTTTAGAGATAGCTGTAGAGAAATTTAAAAAAAAAAACAAATTTTAACACTTCCGTGTATATATATCATGAAATGTTTAACATATGTCAAACTAAACTTGAGCAGTTTTCAGAAGTGTAACGAGACTCATGTATATAACACTAGACATGGAGACCTCCTATGTATCCCTAAGCATCGTACAACTACATTTAAACTTTCTCCAATTTATAACTGCATAGTATTATATAATGCTCTGCCCAATGAAATAAAGTCTGCTTCCACATATGTAAAGTATAAAAAAAGCTGTGAAAAAATTATTATTGGAAAACGCATTTTACACAGTCACTGAGTTTTTAAACAGAGGAGCATAAATTAACAGTTATAACTAGAGTCTTATACTTATTTAAGTATTCATATCTTGATTATGACTGCTTGTATATATATATATATTTTAATTGTTTGTCGATTTGTTTGTAAGTTTTTTTGTGATATACACATGCATGTTAATTATTCTATTTTAATTTTGGTTTTATAATGACCTGTCATATATACTGTATGTATCTCAAATGGTAAATATATATTATTATTATTATTATTATTCACGACCACGCTTCGATAATATGAGAATATGTGCCCCACGAGGGTTGCACGGGTGAACACCATGATTAATAACAAAATCGTTTTTATTAACATGTATGATAGTGATTAATTTCACAAGGTCTATTATAGAAGATCCTCACCCTGTTCAGACTTTAATATTAGTGGTAGATTCAGACAATAGTGGTAGCCATTCAGAACAGATAAAAAGGAAATTCAAATAATTTGCAATGCCGCTACTCAGCAACGGTGTGTTTTGACATGTGATAAATAGGATGGAGCAATATTATTTGTATACCAGAATGTCCTGTAAAATATTCGATATATTTCATTGGATCACCATTTACATCAGAATACATTACTTGGAAAGGCGCATCTCACAACCTATCTAATGCCCTTAAGCTATATTAATAATAATTGTAGGAATAAATTAAATTAAGTGCACTTGAAATTGACATCGACTTATTAAAGAGTGAAAGTAGGATTCCGAAGTATTCATTTCTAATTTGTTTCCCTCAAATTGTACCCGGAATATTCAAAGTTAAATTTGAATTATTATTCATTAAAACAACCGCTACGGAAATCTGAAACAATCGTGATAACGAATAACTAATATAAATAAGTAAGGACCCTAAAATGTTGCCATTGGATACGTCAATATAAGTTTCCAGATCAGGAGTTTCCCACAAATTGTCTCCCGCCTTCGAGACAGAACATTAATACTCTGCTACATTGATTGTTAAATTCGATGAAGAGTGTCTTCTACTCTAAATGTACTGGATTGATTTTTCATCGTTGCAAAAAATGGAGGGGGTGTTAAAACTCACAGTCTTGGTCGGTGGTGCCAACTGGTTGACTAGATTTTATAAAAAATTAAGAGATACTGAGCGTGAATGGTTAAAAAATGTACAATTAAAATAAATTAACTGTAAAACTAATTTCAGGTAATCAATGCAATTTTCTAAGCAAATATGCCAAAATTATGAATATGAATTTTTTTTTAAACTTGCTTTTCTTAGAATCATACTAAGAAGTAAAAAATAATTGCAAGAAAAGCAAGGCGTGCGCACTTTGTATGCTTGTACGCACGATGCGCACGCCTTGCTTTAATTGCAATTATTTTTTACTTAGTACGACTTTAAGAAAAGCTAGTTTTTTTTCTACTTTTTAGTCATTCTTTTATTATTTATAACGTATAGAACCAATTTACATATATTCATTCATTGGAGCTGGGTCCTGGGTATAAGCCTAACGACGTTCCATTATATCAACGGAACTAATATCCTACCATTTGTATGGGAAAAAACGGACGCAGAAATCTCTGATCAGGCAAAAAACGTTTTGTATTTGTATTCTTTGCCGGATGTGCCTCATGAATAGTATATTTAATCAAGTTTCACCCCCGTGTCCTCTACATGCTGATATTTGCAAAAGTAACGATGGAATGCTGTATTGTCATCCGATCTTCGTAACTGCAAAATTTCATTAGTTGATTATGTCATTAAATGTGTTAAATAAATAATGCAAGATTTGAGAACAAACGTGAAAACTGAAAACTAAAATAACATTGTAGTCAATTTAGTGTCGGGATTTATGACGAAATTACCAAATGTCATGTAAGACGTGCGTCTTTGAGGAAGGTGGTAGGTGACCAGGGTTGTGTAACCACTCCAGGGGATTGTTTGCGTACTTCAAAGGGATGGAAAATTGATATTTGTTTTTGTGAAAAAAAAATATTTTGTAGGAGGCGTTTCTTTGATGAAGATGGTAGGTAACCAGGGTTGTGTAACTGGTCCCAGGGGTTGTTTTTACCCTTCAAAAAGGTGGAAAATCAATTTATAAAAATATCTTAACAAACATATTTTTTGTACTATTTTTCAATTATAGGTGAAAAAATTCCACCCACTTGAAGGGTGAAAACGACCCTTAGGGGTGATTACACAATCCCAGTCACCTACCATCTTCCTCAAAGGAACGCCTTCTACAAAATATTAATTTTTTTCTCACAAAAACAAATATCAATTTTTCACATCCTGAGGTAGGAGTGGCTGAAGCCAAATCCTTCGAGGGACCTTCCGTTCTATTCGAGGGAACAACAATTAATCGAAAAACTGGGAAAATAAACGGGTTCATGGAAAAGGGGCCTTTGGGGGTCGTTTTTGGCCAAGTTGTCGAAGTAAAAAAATTGGTTTGACCCCGGGAATCGATTCAATACCCTCAAAAATGGGAGGGAGGATATTGTCTAGTCCCAGTCGCAAACATTCGGTAATTTCGTCATAAATCCCGACACTTTACATAATTCAAAAGCCGTTTCAGATATAGTCCTGATTCTTTCTTCAAAAGATGGCCTTGTAGATGCGCATTCATGTAAGTTTCAGCTTCAAAATATTTTGCTTTCTATGCGAAAATCGCTTCCTAGCCCAAAAAATGGACGGGGCACGGCACATGAAATCAAGAAACAGGAAAAAACGTTTCGGCGAGGCATTGTCCCTGTTTAAACGAAACGCTACCGGACCTATATAAGACTGAGAATTTTACACCTCTGCAAGTCAGTCTTCAGCGATTTATTAAGTATTATATATCTTCGCGAGTGTGTAGTTTGGTTAATTTAAAAAAAAAGTGTATTCTAGAGAATTTTCGTATTAATTTAGTGCCCTTGGCTAGTGCATTTTTTGTATCTGGTATTCACAACCTCGTTGTCGCGAGTGAATTTTGGTAAACCGTCAAAAAAGTATATTCTAGATGAACTTTTGATCTTCGAACCAACTTGCCTCGTGCGTTTTCTATACCTGATTAGAACAAAAAAAAAGTCATATACAGGATGTAACTTTTGACCCTGACCAAATTGGTGAAATCCTGAAAAAGTATTTTTGACAACTACAACTCTAACCAGTGATCAAGAAGTTCCAGAAAATCTATATACGTGCATGAGGTACTCCAAGTGTCCGAAACTACGCTCCAAAATATTATTTTTTTATCGCCGGAGTAACCCTCGTGTCCAAGGGAAGTAGGGGTCACAACCCGGGGCTATCAGAGCGGTCATATCTCTTATTAAATCTTAATTGAAACTGACATCGGCTTTTTAAAGGGCTTTTTGCTGTTCATGTGATGTGATTCAGATGTCCAAAAAATTCTAACAAAATTATTGACAGCAATTTTGATGGCCATGTCCGGCTCCTAGATCGAACTTCCGGATATTCCGAAAAAACGGGTCACAATGCCACGATGGTTCGTGGAACTTTTAGTCAAAAATAGAGATATTGCTTAAGCGTGATTTTTATGAAGTTAAGATGTTATCGACAGCAATTTCTTGTGTCACCGAATAGGTTAATATACAAAAATGTGTTTTGCAAGGTTGTTATAAGCAAGCTGGTCTTTGCAGAATATGTAATATCAAAACCTATGGCGATGAAAAAAGCCCAAAAGTTCTATGTGATGGAACATAGGTACTCCCAGTCTTCGTGGGCGCTGAACACCATGGTGATATTTTTAAGGTTCCCACCCCTCAACAACTACCACTAAACTCGAAAAAACCACCCCTATTTCGCGTTTTTTCCATAGTAAGCATGTGGATCGGTTTTTGCGCAGGATTGGGATAGGCCATTTAGCCATACAACATCTTATCCACACCCCGGGTTGAAACTACCCCCACTCATAATACTAAAATATCCCCAAAAATCAAAATGCATGAAAAATTTTTTCATATTCGTTTCTCCTCCACCCTCCATCAACCATCCCTAATTGGGGGGTGGTTGGTGAAGATGAATATTACCATCGTATTGAGCAACTTCGGAAATGGGGATAAACAAGTTTTAATGCATTTTGATTTTTTTGGGGATATTTTAGTATTAGGTGAGAGAGTAGTTTCAACCCCGACTGTGGATAAGATGTCGTACGGTTAAATTTCATACGACCTACCCGATTTCTGCCCAAAAACTCGATCCGCGTACCTACGATGAAAATAACGCGAAATAGGGGTGGTTTTTCGAGTTTATAGGAAGTTGCTGAGGTGTGGGAACCTTAGAAATATCACCATCGTGTTCAGCAGCGCCCTCGAGAACGGGGGTTTTACCCTCCATCAACCATCCCTAATTGGGGGGTGGTTGGTGAAGATGAATATTACCACCGTATTGAGCACCTTCGGAAACGGGGATAAACAAGTTTTAATGCATTTTGATTTTTTTGGGGATATTTTAATATTAGGTGAGAGAGTAGTTTCAACCCCGACTGTCGATAAGATGTTGTACGGTTAAATTTCATACAACCTACCCGATTTCTGCCCAAAAACCCGATCCGCGTGCCTACGATGAAAATAACGCGAAATAGGGGTGGTTTATCGAGTTTATGGGAAGTTGCTGAGGTGTGGGAACCTTAGAAATATCACCATCGTGTTCAGCAGCGCCCTCGAGAACGAGGGTTTACCCATGTTTCATCCCTCTCACAGAACTTTTGTGTTTTAACCCTTTTTTGCAATTTTTTCATGGAGTATAAGTTTTTTGCTCTAATTTTTATGGTTCATAACTAAAACTTAAAATACTTGACAGTAACTTATTATATATTGTGGTTTTACCCCATTAATCACGGTTATGAATTTGGTTATTTTGAAATTTTTTAATTAAGGTACGGATTTAATATAGTTGTGAATGTAATGGTTAATGAAAATGAAGATAAAACTCTTAAAATAATGTTTACTTTACAGGAGCTCAAATTATTTCGGACAACCAAAATTTCTATTTTGTGAAGTATATTAGATATTTCAAATATTTTCAGATATTTCATCCTCTATTAATGCGAGCATGTTAATCTGCTATTAAAGTTTAATTAAGTACACTAATCAGTGTTATATTTGAGCTCATTTTAATAAATATAATAGAAAGTTTACGCTAGGGGGAACATATTAAAAAATGTGTCGGGAATATAGTCGCACCATTTAATATTTCACTGCTTGAACGAGCTCTTAGGAAACTTTCCGTGTTATAATAAATTGTGTTTAAAAGTTTCGTCGCAAAGAATACAAAAGATAAAGTTCAAGAGTTGATTGCAAAATCTATTTTAAGAAAAAGGGTTACAAGTTTTAAATTGATTTAAAGTATAATTCGAAATTTAAGCGACACTTGCCCGGGCTTAATAACATTTAGTCGGTATAATCAATACTTTTTCGTATTGTTAGTTAATGGCAATGTATCATCAAATTGGCCATATGACTTGTTGGTATGGTCTGACTAACTGGTTATCATAAAACTTGAAAGCTGCTCTTGTTACCGCAGGCAATTAACAATTATTTGTCATCACTGAATAAGCAATTTTATAGCAGAAGGAAATTTTATAAAAATATAGGAATTATAATATTCCAACCTATCTGCAAGTACCCTATATATATAAGGATGCAACAAATTAAACCAAAACTGCTATTCCCCCTAACGAATGCCGAATGATATGGTAAAATTTGCGTATTTTGTCTAAATACAGTTAGCACTAATATACAATGACTTGGAATGCTCGAATGCTACGAAGAAGATGCTGAAGATCCTGAGATGAAGGAGGTCGCGCAGCTTTCTCGTAGCATTCGAGCATTCCAAGTCATTCCCCCTCCTTCTTATAAGTTCCCCTGGCTCCAGAGTAGGCACACTATAAATAAATATTTGTAACCGACCGCCGTACGGGGTAAGTAACTTAAGCCCCGATCCACGATAACAACGGGACCTTGACGCGAGCCAGAATTGCTGGTTACACAACATATATCGCGAGAATCTGACGTGGAGCTCATCTTCAGAACCCCAGTGATCTTGAACCAACAAATTTTGGCTGCATTGAAGAAGATGGTAGATTAACATTTAAATGGTTCGAGGTGACTCCCTCTCTGCACAGATGTTATCACTGATACAGTATCTGAACGTTTACAAGATAAAAATCACATGACTGAAGTTTCAATATCATCAATTTCCATACTAATTGATTTGGATTTTTGGTATTTATTTCAGACAGGGCTATGGAGGAAGATGATGAGATAGACGAAATCGAAAATGGATTTTCTACTAAAGCATTAAAATTTAAAAAATCTTGTTGTTGAGTTGATATCCTTCGTCAACCTGATCCAGGATTTCTACTAATCGTACCGTTTATTGTCCACTTTCTTAAAATATTACACACCGAATTCTTGTCAATATTATAACGCAGTGCAATTCGTCTCATTGACCATCCATCTTCTGCTTTAGCAATAACTCCTGATTTAACTAAATCGCTTATATGAGGTATATTAGTTTTTTACATACCTGCCATAAATTATAACAACTAACTGACAATGTCACAAAAATTAAAGTAAAATGTACACAACTAGATTTTAGCAAAATACTGTTATAAGACTTGTCCTATTTTTTTGCTCACAACAGTACGAGGCGATACTGATAGTGAAAACGATTCCGATGAAGATACCTATGACGATGATTTTCAAACTTGAATATATACATTTAACATATAGATATAATTAAGTATATAATTGTTTATATCCATTCGATATGTAATGGCATTTCAGTTAAATATGAAACTCAATGTTTTGTCTAATTTATATATAATATAGTAAGCGTAAAAAGGCATGTCCGGTTTAGCAATGAAATTTTCAAAAATGTGAGTACTGTTATTTCATATATAATCGTCTACTGCATATTTTATTGGTTTCTTTTAATGATTGTGAAAACTAAGCCCGATATATTTATATTTATTGTATAAAAGCAAAGCAATACTAATAAATTTCCGAATTTTCTGTTTATAAAGAAAGGAAAACAACAGGTAGAGCGCCTACAAGGCTGCAAATATTAGTTATTATTTTTCCCACTACTTTCCGAGCATTATTAATCATCTGAAGTGGGAAACAGACGTTAAGCTATATACGATTTTCTTAAAACCCATAATTGTGACTTTTGTGGCTTTTTCAATATGCATCTGCAGATGGTATTATTTCAACCAAAAAATCCATTACATCCAAATGGTTGAAAGATAGTCAATAATAATATAGGAATGAATAGGCCAGAAAGAAACTTAAAAAAATGCGCTGATGTACATAGCATGTTACGGACCTCTAGCGTATGCGACCCACCATACGCTTTAGCGTTTTGTGGGCCGCATTATAACAACTGCTACACGTCCGTAACACATTTCGCTATTCTCCATGGGAGGGCGACACATTTGTGACACGTGATCAACAGGAAAAACGGAAGCAGACATTTTTTGGTTGGCTTGGCTTGGCTTGTTGGTTAGTTGTTATTCTGTGAATCTTGATTTTATTCAAGGCATCCGCATGGATTTTAGAATAACCAACTCAAGAAAATTTCCTCAATCCGTTGTTGTTCCGTTTAGCGGAATATTTTGTGTTTGTGAGTAAATTTTATCTGCGGAAGCAGGATATTAAATTACACAAGGTAAGCTAACCTCTTCACGCCATCTTGCCCGTTCTCTACCCACGTGTTTCGCAAATTTGCAGGCTTTCCTGTGGAAATACAGTGTCAACTCAAAAGCCGGACTCGACCCCATTTATCCGACTGTGGCTTCCAGGAGTTTTGGTGGATTGTTCCCTCATCAGTGAGGTAAATTATGTTTCATTTGTAGGTTATGTCAGAATTTCTCACATTAAGCACGCTTCACGTGCATTTCTGACTGTGAATTAAATCGTGATATCTTTAGGGTTCCACGGACGGGGCTTCTACGCACGTCAGTGAAGTTCCACGGACGGGGCATCCACAAACAGTGGAAGGTTCTAGGGCTGGTGAGGCCACGATCAACCCCATCCTTGGGTCCATTTCTTGTGTCCCGAAGGCATCTCTGCAGGGCTTCAGTCCTTCCACCGGACTCGGTATCGTACCACCCTAAATAAGTGTGTGTTTATTATTTTTACTTACCGGGGACCATCTTCAGTGGTTCCGCTGGACATCAATTTATACTTTTTGGCATTTTAACCTGTACATTTTTAAATATTTTATGCATATATTTACACATATTTAAGGAGGTTCTTTAAATCAAACCTTTGTGGCAGAATTTATGACAATTCATGATAATAATGTAAACCGATGTGTAGCTACACGAGGCATTTTATGAATGTTATAACTGATTAATCGTGAAATATTGGCCACAACTGTGAACATCGCCAGGTTATATTCTAGAGAACCAATTTTGTAAATTGTTCAATATAGTGCATTTCATTTTTAAAGAAAGTGTCATTATTTCGTCTGCGACCACTACATATGGAAAAACTCAGTGATTTGTTAAGTAAGTAAACTAATAATTTATCATAGTTTGTGTAAGCTTGGGCTTAACGCCCTGAGATAGTCTGAGCTAGAGAAATTTTATCGTAGGCACGTACATCACTTTCCGGGTAAGTCAGTGCCTACGGTATCTGCTACGCCACGGTAGCCCAAGTGATTTCGTTACGTAATTATCTGTTAATCATTAAGATCCAACGTATCTATTTGTTCATGTACGTTCAACTCGTAGCAGTGGCGCCCAACTTAAATAGTACAGTTATCTCAAGGCGATAGCAGTGGCGCCCAACTTAAATAGTGAAGTTATCTCAAGGGGATAGTAGTATCGCCCCTAATTAAGTTTTTTTTTTGGTGATAAATTGAGTGTTCCATATGTTGGTGGTTTGCATATGAAATAATACCCAGACACATAGTAACGTACGTGACACACATCAAAAGGGGGTTACTTTGCCTTAGCGTAATCGCTTCGCTTTTTTTGGTAGGGGGGTGACTTCGTTTTTTTTGTCTTACTATTTCATGAGCGGATTAGTAAACAATAGTTGTTGCGTATAAACCATTGGAAAGATTCCTAAGTGCCGCCAACAGTTTTTTTTGTTGTTGATACGTACCGACGCCCAGCGTCGTTTTGCTAATTTACCCGATATTGTCATTTTTACACATTATTAGGTACTTACTAGTGTTAGTAAACTTTTTCTGCGTCCATACAGTTGCCGACGCCCAGCGTCGTTTTGCTAATTTTCTAGATTTTGTCGTTTTTATACATTATTAAGTGCTTATTAGTGTTTGTAAACTTTTTTTTACGTACCGACGCCTAGCGTCGTTTGTTAATTTACCTGATTTTGTCATTTTTACTCATTACTAAGTACTTGTTAGTGTTAGTAAGTTTTTTTTTGTGTCTATATGCGTACCGACGCCCAGCGTCGTTTTGCCAATTTACTTGATTTTGTCGTTATTACACATTGCTAAGTACTTATTAGTGTTTGTAAACTGTTTTTGCGTACTGACGCCCAGCGTCATTTTGTTAATTTACCTGATTTTGTCGTTTTTTCGTGTGTTTGATTGAAAATTCAGTATGGCTAGTTCACAAATTAAGTTAGATATCAATAGGTTAGTTAGGGAGGAGCTTGTTTATGAATTACAAGTACGTGGCTTAGGAGATGGTAGTGATCTTACTGTGGCAGAGTTGCGTACCGTTTTAAGAGAAGCCATACATTTAGAGAAAACTACTTTGGCTATTAAAAGTCCTCCATACCCATACCAATTCACTGTCGATTCTGAAGCTCTAACGGCATCCCTAGCTGCTATTCAAAAACATATTGATGAATTTGTGGGTAGCGAGCATGATAGTAAATATAAGGGGATTGTTTCCAAGATAGCTCATGCGTTGGGTCGTGTTAACAGATCCATGCCAACTAATGACGAGCAAAAAGGTGTGAAGTCCAATACTCGGCTTAAGTTATTGTTAGCTTTTGATAAACTTAAGGATAAGGCCCGCGGGGATCGTAAGCTTAAAGAGTCAGCCATCCTCGATATGTCGGTGTTGCATAATGCCATGGCTCAGGTTCAGCCTGATGCGCATAGCTCTGCAATAACTACTGATTTTAGTTCAGATGAGGAGGAGGCTGTGAAACCTAAACCCGTACCGGTTAGAGACTGGGGCTTGAAATTTACTGGCCGCAAGGGCGACATGTCTTTTTCAACTTTCTTAGAACGCGTCGAGGAGAAACGGAGGTCTCGTGGTATTTCACGGGCACGATTGTTTAAAGATGCAGTAGACTTATTTGAGGGAGATGCCTACAATTGGTATAATCTGGTGAAAGACTGGGCCACCGATTGGCCATCCTTAGTGGAGGCAATGAGGGAACAGTTTATGCCAGAGTCTTTTGACCGCGACTTGTTTGAGGAGATTAAGCGACGTACTCAAGGTAGTCGGGAGAGTATAGGATTGTACATCGCTAGTATGATTGGGTTGTTCAAGAAGATGCACACTCCAATACCTATGGGAACCCAGCTCGAAATCATTTTGGAGCGCATAGATCCATACTATCATCCTTTTCTTGCTTTTGAAAATATAACTTCCGTCACGCAACTCCTGCAATGTTGTCGTATGCTTGACTCCAAACGGCAATTGGCTAAGTCGTATGTTCCTCCTCCGCCTAAGAGTAAATCTCTTATACCAGAGTTGGCTTATGCATCTACTAGTTCTACTACTTCTCGTTCAACCTCTCGTTCTAGTCTCGTCTTGGACGAAGTCCAACATTCTGGAATCAAATGCTTTAATTGTGGTCAAGTAGGTCATGGGCATCGGGAGTGTCAGGCTCCTAGGAAAAGGTTCTGCTATAAATGTGGTAAAGCAGAGGTTACTATTAGGTCCTGTCCTAAGTGTTCGCGTTCGGAAAACTGTCCAGGGAGACGCTAATTGGTCGAACAGTTTCTCCCGGTGTATGTGAGTCGACCAGCAATGTTGTTGACTTAAAGCAACAAATTTTTCTCGATTATGTCGTTTCTCATGTGGTTGGTGATCAGCGTCCTTACTTACAACTTTCGGTGTTAGGTTTTCCTATGATGGGTTTGTTGGATTCAGGTGCTACCAGGACAATGGTAGGATCATCCGGTTTTGAGGTCTTCCAGCAGATTGGTTTAAGTTTGAAGCCTTCTGTCAATGAGTGCAGAGTGGCTAACGGGCAAGTCTGTTCCGTTATAGGTTATGTATCTGTTCCTTTCTGCTTGGGTGACAAGGTCCATGTAATAGATGTCCTAGTAGTTCCGGAAATACCGCATAAGTTAATTCTAGGGATAGATTTTTGGGTGGCGATGAATATCATACCAGATTTACGACAAGATGTTTGGCATTTTTCTGAGCAGGAACCACTCGTTGAGGTTAACAGTGTCCTTGACGAAACTTCTTTAAGTGTATCACAGAAACTAGCTCTGGATAGTTTGGTGGAGGAAAACCGGAAACTGATGGGTACTTCCCTTGGTCGTACACATCTCGTTTCTCATGAGATCGAGTTACTCCCAGATACCAAACCTATCAAACAGAGATACTATCCTGTTTCTCCTGCCAGACAAAAACTGATTGATGATGAAATTAAGAAAATGCTGGAGTTAAATATCATCGAACCGTGTAAAAGTCCTTGGTCTTCTCCAATATGTTTAGTTCAGAAAAAGGATCAAACTCTGCGTTTTTGTGTAGATTACCGGCGCCTTAACGCTGTTACTAAAAAGGATGCCTATCCTCTGCCGCTGATTTCCTCCATATTAGATCAGTTGAGGGATGCCAAATATTTAAGTTCATTAGATATTAAGAGTGCATATTGGCAAGTTCCTATTGCTGAATCGTCCAAAGACTATACCGCTTTCACTGTACCTAATGGCTTGTATAGGTTTCGAGTTATGCCTTTTGGTTTGTCAAATGCGCCTGCGACTTGGCAGCGTCTTATTGATACCGTGCTTGGAGCTGATTTGCAGCCTTCGGTTTTGGTCTATTTGGATGACATTGTGGTAGTGTCGAAGGATTTCGAATCTCACCTAGAAACGTTGCAGAAGGTTTTTGATCGCTTGCATTCTGCTGGGCTGATAGTTAGTTTTGACAAGTGTCAATTTTGCCGTCCTGAGCTTAAGTACTTGGGATATGTTGTTGATAAGTACGGTTTACGTCCTGACCCAGCGAAAGTAGAGTCGATTTTGAGTGTACCTTCTCCGAAAAATGTTAGGGAAATTCGTAGATTTATAGGCACAGCATCTTGGTATCGAAGGTTTGTACCGCAGTTTTCTACAATAGTGGCTCCTTTGTCGAACCTCACAAAGAAGAATGTTAGTTGGTGTTGGTCGCCTGAGTGCGAGAAATCTTTTAAACTTCTTAAGGAGTGTTTGGTTACTGCACCTATTTTGACCTGCCCTGATTTTGAGCGTACCTTTTATGTGCAGACAGATTTGTCGGCATTCGGTGTTGGTGCCGTGCTCACGCAGCAATTTGATGATGGCGAAAAGGTAATTTGCTATTTGTCCCGTTCTTTGACTAGCCAGGAGCGCAAATATAGCTCGGTCGAAAGAGAATGCATTGGCGTAATTTGGGCAGTGGAGAAGCTACGTCACTATCTTGAAGGTTTCCACTTCAAAATCATAACGGATTGTCATTCTTTGCTATGGTTGCAGCAGCTGAAAGATCCCCAAGGTCGATTGGCCAGATGGGCACTTCGTCTGCAGCCTTATGATTTTGAACTGATTCATCGCAAGGGCTCTGAACATACCGTCCCTGATTTTCTGTCTCGTTCAGTACCAGTAACGGTGGAATCCATCGAAGTATTGTCGGTCACGGACCATGCTGATTTTCCCACCGATAAATGGTATTTGAGAATGTTGGAGCGGTCGAAAGGTCTCCTATGCGTTATCCCTTATGGCGTATACAGAATGGCCAGTTGTACAAGTATGTACGTTTGCGTTATCCCGAGTTAGCAGATCCTGCCGACACTTGGAGACTGGTTTTACCCAAAGAGAAACGCCTAGAAGTAATTAGGTCGTTGCATTGTGATGCGAGTTGTGGACACGCAGGGGTCCATAAGACTGTGGCTCGAGTGGGAAATAGGTATTATTGGCCGATGTGGCTAAGTTCGTTAGGCAATGTGAGATTTGCATAAGTACTAAACCTGAACAGAAGTCACTTAGGGGAAATTTGTTGAGTAAGACACCTACCGTTGGAAAACCTTGGCAATTAGTTAGTGCCGATCTGATGGGTCCATTACCCAGGACGGCCAAAGGTTATCAGTTTATTCTTGTCGTGTGTGACAATTTTAGTAAGTTTGCCATGGTGTTTCCGTTGAGGTCAGCTACCGCTAATAGCATATCGCAGGTCATTGAGGATAATGTAATTCTCTTATTTGGCGCTCCGAAGACTATAGTGGTAGACAATGGTCGTCAGTTTCAGAGTAACCGTTTCCAAAATCTTGCGAAAACTTACAACATTGAAATAGCGTACACCGCAAATTACCACCCTCAATGCAACCTGACTGAAAGGGTAAATCGTGTTGTTAAGACTATGTTATCTGCGTATGTAAAGGATAATCACAGGGCTTGGGATCAATTTTTGCCGAAAATAGGTTTCGCCATTAGATCGTCCAAACATGAGGTTACAGGCCTAACGCCTAATTTTGTCAATTTTGGTCGTGAAATTTCGTTAGATGGCAACAGTGATAAGTACGTACCTTCTGAGTCTGAGTATCCAGTTGTAAATCCTGAAAACCGTAAACTTGCCTTCGCTAAGATTTATAAGGATGTTCAGAGTAGAATATTAAAGGCCCATAAATCCAGTAAGAAACATTATAACCTAAGACGCCGACCCGATAAGTTCGTATTGAAGCAAAAGGTCTGGAGACGTTCTCATGCCCAGTCTGATGCCTCTAAATACTTCACGGCAAAGTTAGCACCTAAATTTGTGGGTCCATTCACGATCAGAAAAATTCTCTCACCATGGACTTATGAGCTCGAAGGTTCTGACGGTAAACGTTCGGTGTGGCACATAAAAGATCTGAAAGCACACCCTCCCGATGACAACTAGTTGTGGTCTGTTCTGTTAGTTCCGTTGACGTACTTAGGCATCCGAATAGGCAATGACGAATTCGTTTTTTTTTTTGTGTTGGTCTTAGTAACATGTTTTAGGTCACTTCTTTCGTTAATTTGGTAGTATCATTTGCTTTTCTGGTTCATTGGTCTTGCTCAGGTGGCTGAAACCCACTGAGTAAGTTTTCACCTCTTTCCGCCTCACGGGAGGAAGTGTCTTTGGTTGGATCTCTGTGATGGGGGATGCACGAATACCATCACCGTGGTTATACCTGCGAGGGGTAAAAGTCCCCAAAAATGGTCTTGTGTGGCGCTTGCGTCTTGAGGGACTCCGTCTCGTTGGGGGCGCTCACATTGCTGGCAGCTGCCTTTAAAGGTATCCATCTGGAGGGACTCGAGCTTGGGAGGTGCTGCTTGGAGGTAGCCTGGTCTAGGCCTGGTTATCATTACCCGGGTAGGCACTACTGGGCTTCAGACTAACCTCGTTGTCTAGCAAGGGTGGTCGTCGTGGTGTGACGGGGAACACTCCCATACCTCATTGTTTTGCTGGTGGAGTAGCCTTGGGGCGAGCTACTTCCTAGCTGTTAAGTCCTTATGCGTTTTTGTTCTTTTTTTTCCCTTCTCTTTCTTTTTTTTTTCTCTATGTATTTTTTTTTTGAGTTGTGTTGTTATGCCTGATGGTAACTTGGGAGACGAGTTAGCCATCCCCGTGCATTTAAGTCTCCTTATTTTTGACATTATTTTTGTTGTTATGCCTGATGATAACTTGGGAGACGAGTTAGTCATCCTCGTGCATTTAAGTCTCATTATTTTCATTGTTATGCCTGATGGTAACTTGGGAGGCGGGTTAGCCATCCCCGTGCATATTAAGTCTCCCCACCAATTATCCATCCTCTGGTGAGAAGCTAGTAAGAAAAAAAAATCTTCGATTTTTTTTTCCTGCGAGTAAAGGGGGAGTTGTTACGGACCTCTAGCGTATGCGACCCACCATACGCTTTAGCGTTTTGTGGGCCGCATTATAACAACTGCTACACGTCCGTAACACATTTCGCTATTCTCCATGGGAGGGCGACACATTTGTGACACGTGATCAACAGGAAAAACGGAAGCAGACATTTTTTGGTTGGCTTGGCTTGGCTTGGCTTGTTGGTTAGTTGTTATTCTGTGAATCTTGATTTTATTCAAGGCATCCGCATGGATTTTAGAATAACCAACTCAAGAAAATTTCCTCAATCCGTTGTTGTTCCGTTTAGCGGAATATTTTGTGTTTGTGAGTAAATTTTATCTGCGGAAGCAGGATATTAAATTACACAAGGTAAGCTAACCTCTTCACGCCATCTTGCCCGTTCTCTACCCACGTGTTTCGCAAATTTGCAGGCTTTCCTGTGGAAATACAGTGTCAACTCAAAAGGCGGACTCGACCCCATTTATCCGACTGTGGCTTCCAGGAGTTTTGGTGGATTGTTCCCTCATCAGTGAGGTAAATTATGTTTCATTTGTAGGTTATGTCAGAATTTCTCACATTAAGCACGCTTCACGTGCATTTCTGACTGTGAATTAAATCGTGATATCTTTAGGGTTCCACGGACGGGGCTTCTACGCACGTCAGTGAAGTTCCACGGACGGGGCATCCACAAACAGTGGAAGGTTCTAGGGCTGGTGAGGCCACGATCAACCCCATCCTTGGGTCCATTTCTTGTGTCCCGAAGGCATCTCTGCAGGGCTTCAGTCCTTCCACCGGACTCGGTATCGTACCACCCTAAATAAGTGTGTGTTTATTATTTTTACTTACCGGGGACCATCTTCAGTGGTTCCGCTGGACATCAATTTTTACTTTTTGGCATTTTAACCTGTACATTTTTAAATATTTTATGCATATATTTACATATATTTAAGGAGGTTCTTTAAATCAAACCTTTGTGGCAGAATTTATGACAATTCATGATAATAATGTAAACCGATGTGTAGCTACACGAGGCATTTTATGAATGTTATAACTGATTAATCGTGAAATATTGGCCACAACTGTGAACATCGCCAGGTTATATTCTAGAGAACCAATTTTGTAAATTGTTCAATATAGTGCATTTCATTTTTAAAGAAAGTGTCATTATTTCGTCTGCGACCACTACATATGGAAAAACTCAGTGATTTGTTAAGTAAGTAAACTAATAATTTATCATAGTTTGTGTAAGCTTGGGCTTAACGCCCTGAGATAGTCTGAGCTAGAGAAATTTTATCGTAGGCACGTACATCACTTTCCGGGTAAGTCAGTGCCTACGGTATCTGCTACGCCACGGTAGCCCAAGTGATTTCGTTACGTAATTATCTGTTAATCATTAAGATCCAACGTATCTATTTGTTCATGTACGTTCAACTCGTAGCAAGCATTCCATTTAAAAAAGGCACTTGATCCGATAAAGACAGCTAATAAAATGAATAAGATTGTATAAATGCCGATGTATTTACCAACTGGAATCCGTGGGTTCGAGCCCCCAAAGGATAGGGCAGAGTTCTGACAGTTTCGTAGATCTCTCGGTTACGTGGTTTGCCCATATGATGGCCGTGAGGGGGTCTCAAATGGCGGCGAAGGTGCTCTTCGAGTCGTAACCCAGAAGCGTGGGTACTAGCAGCGTGCCGGGAGGCGTACTAGGAAAAAGCGTACCAATAACGTACTAACAGCGTAGCATAAAAAATCCCATGTCAACAGGTGGAAAGGTGGCCATGGAGAACATTCTTACCGTTTGTCGACTAAAATCCTATTTAGTAGTGATAGATTTCTCTCGAAACTAGTTTCACAAAATAACACAATATCAAACAGAAAACTGCAGCTGTTTGCCTGAATTTACAAATCCCACAAGGGTGGCTACAGATAAACTTGGCAATCGTCAACAAAGTGACCGCGTGCTCTACGAGACGTACATGAACCATGGCCTAGACGGAAGTTCTTTGAGAACTCTCTAGGTTGGAGCGATGCATATGTGATTTTATATATTATGTGATTAGAGTACAATGGGTTGCCTATAGTTGAGCCGTATTATATTCTCCCAGAGCGAAGCCAGCTCGTCTTAGGCTCGTAACAAAAGCTTGCCTTTGTAAACAATCATTATTTTTGACAGCCATACTGTTGAATACTTTTCCTTACTACACAGTAACTCACAAGATGAAAGTACACGAATATTGGTGATTAGATTGTAAAATTACTTCATGTTGAATATAAGAGGTGACACCCACTTTGTAGTGTCCGTGTACTGTGACGGTGTGTTCTACAGGTAGTAGAAACAGTATTAACACTAACGAATATTATCTTCCCAATCTATTACAATAAAATACATCGGCCGATAAAAAATTACAAATCTGTTTTGTTTTCACCACTTTGACAGAGCATCTAACCATTTTATTCACCATCACCACAGATAAAGCCCAAATAAGCTATAATTCAACTAACAAGAAGTCAGTGAAAGATATATTAAGATTCCCAAACTATTATATTTCTCCTTATAATACATGTTTACAAAGTTTAAAGCTGAGAATCTTAAAGCACTGATGACACGTTGGCATATCTATTTAAGCATTTTCAGCTGTCTAATTTAATACAAAGGTCCCCACAATTAAATAATCATTACCACGCAAAGCCACTGGGAATTTTCGCAAGATAAAGAACTGGGTTAGGAAGAGGAAACGGATGTACAAATGATCCGAGTGCGTGAGGTTCGTTGCGCACTTCTTTAACCGGATGGTCGGACAAAATGTTAAATTGCCAAAAGCAAATTGCGTGATATTTTTTAAGTCAATATGACTGAAATTGAGCAGTGTTTCGTTTAGGCAGATGATTACTGGTTTGATTTTTAGCTTCTTATTGATCCATATACATGGGGGAACGACAGTGTTTTTAACTTTCAGAAGAAATTCAAAACTAATAATGCAACAACCAAATACACAATTTACATCGGATACGAAGAAAAATGATATAAAAAAAAATCACCGATATTAAAGAATAAATTAATCATGTAAAAATTAAATTATAACGAGGAAAATAAATATAAATACTTAAAAGTTACATTGAGTTAGTAATTTGAAATCGTCAGTACATAAAAATAAATTTCTAAAGGTATTTTTGTAATTTTGTTTTCTTAGAATTCTGCATAAAGTAAAAGGTGGGACATCCACACGACTGTAGCATAAGCTAATATTAAAATTTGTTTCGAGACTGCCATTAAAGCTTTATTTCTTACGTCTGCTTCATGGATGTTTGAAGAAAAATATTATGTTCATTTTGAATTTAGAATGTGGAATAGCTTCATAAAAGAACATTTCTGGAGATCAATTGAAATATAATTGTTATAATAAAAGGATATTCCTATTCATTCAACCCATAATATGTTGAACTTTTCTTAAGAGTTGCATATACAGGGTGTTTTACAGGTCGATAAACTTTTAGGAGCAGATAGAGGACATCATTTAGAAAATATTTATCCACATTTACCTCAATGCAAACTCTTAGGGTTTTCGAGCTATTCCTCAATAGATCTATGGAATTTTCCAAAGAAGTACAATTTTAATGAATAATGAAAGATGTTGTCTTTAATCCTTTGGTTCATTATCTTACCTTAATATGTATTTTTATGTTCATACATTGATGAATATCTGAAGATGAATTAAATGCCAATAATGGCCATTTTAATTTCATGAAAGCTTTAATCTCATGGCAAGCTATGGTTTTTATTAAAGTTTATGAAAAAACTACAATGACCTAAGGAAATTTCTGCTTTCTCACAATAGGTCTAGATAATTGAATAACACTGTTAAAGTGATGAATCGGCAATCCACCCAGAGATAGCACTGCTGATTCTGAAACTATTGATATGTGAAGAAGGATCGAGTCTTTGGTACTAGTCCATTCCGAAATGCTTGTTAAGACGTATAAAAATAGCAGAACCAGTGCATTCCAGTCAGTTCGATATTGGAAAATGATCAGCCGGCGAAGCGGCTCAATGCCTAAGCATTAAGCCTGTAGTCAGAAAGTCCCGAGTTCGAATCCCGGTCAGGTAAGGGTATTTGGTGGTTTTTTTATGTGTTATCGAAACGCTAGCAGTAGACTAGATCGCGATTGTGTGAGAAACAACACAGCTATTCATTGCTACTTGTTCTGAGTTCGAATCTCAGCTACGGCAGATGACAATATCGCAAGGAATAGGTGGTGTGCCATTATCTATATGTGATCGCGTGTCATGGTTGTGTGGAAAATTAATCCGAATGTCCGCCAAGACGTTATTATAAATAAGGCCATAAAATTTAAAAAAAAGCAAGTGAATAAAAGTAATAGAATAGATAATCATTAAATAATAATTAGTATTGTGTTAATTGTTGTACATTAATTAGCTGACTTATACATTTGATAAAATCACATGTGTACAGAGAGAACAGAACGGGACCTAATATCGAATCCTGAGGTACCCCGCACCTAATTGGTTTTAAGGCAGAAACACCATTACTAATATCACCACACACTGCTTACGATTAAGAAGATAACTTTCAAAAAGATTTAAAGAATATTCAGAGCATCCTATGAAAAGCTGGATTTCTTTCGAATAATCTAGTAATATTAATGCCGCAGTCTTGTTATTATCAATATCTCTGAATAAATCATCTGTTACTTCTAATAAAATTGTGGTATCTCCTGGATTAAAACCAGATTGCCTTGCCAAAAGAACATTGTACTCATTAATATGCGAGCAAATTTGAAATTTCATAACTTTCTCTAATACTTTCCAGATGGCACCTGCTGACTATTTTACATGTCGCTATCCCAAAGATACCGAAATGTACTAAATGGTCAAGTGATCCTCATGTCGATCGTCACAAGCCTATCTTGCACTGACGAGAGCCAACAGCTCGAAACTGCAGTCTGCAAGTGGTGTGTGACGACTGGCACGAGAGCTCCGTTAAGTAGGATCAGTCTTTCGGCTGGTGTTTGTTGGAATCGAAGTATTAGCGTTTTGATGGTAATATGCAGTTATTACAGTTAATTCAGCGCTCGGCGGGGCACATAGCCCGTAGAGTAGCTGTTGGTTGCAGTCTGGTTACGTTCCTTATAGTAAAATAAGGATTTTATAGAGGAATTTGCGACTAAAAATATTATGTTTTAATATTCCGCCCTCTAAAAGCACATTTGAACTTTGCAGAATGAAGTTTGCTAGATTTTCCTCAAGATTGTCCAACAAACTAAAAATGTTTTCACTGGGAAGCCTATAAAGCACTTCATAAATAATTGAAATTTTGTTAATGGTTACTAAGATCCAAAAGTTCCAAAGTTGCTCCAAAGTTGTTCTGATACCCAATTGAAATGTTATTAAATTTCTTTTATTTACTTTCAAAATAATTCACCATAGTAATTTAGTACGGGTGTTTTTGAGACATTTCATAATTTTCAGCCTTAACTTAATTAACTTAACTTAATCGATTAACAAAATATGACCGCACAATTACCAATTTGGTCCTATAAAGCCTCCCCAATTTACGCCGAAATTAACATTAATTATTACCTTTATCACCCATCGATTTTCCTCTACTAATGTTACTTTAAATTCCCCACTTTATAAATCACTTTGTAAATTTGACACAGATTTTATATTACCAATTTATGCAAATCTCCGTAACGAATCGCAAAATAAATAATCAAATTGCCTGGCGAGGGTAAGTGTAAAATAAAATGGAGATTTGGGTATATGTGTTAGTTACGGTGTAAAACAAGAAGAAAGAACATGTAAAGGCGTACCGAATAATAGAATAGAAATACACTGGGATATTATATTATTGTACGATTCAAGCTAAAGCAGGTTAATTAATGATATGCCTAAAGGAATAACGTGGTGTTGTTTCTATTATTAGATTAATTCGAGCCACTTTCAACGATGTTCGTTTGAGTAATGTAAATTTTTTATAAATTAATTTAAATATTCAATTTTCAACGTGAAACTTGATTAATAGGTGTAAATCATTTTTAATCTTCCGGACACTTAAATATTGTGTCATCTTTCTGTCACGATTTACTACAGTTGCATCATAACTTGCAGTTGATAGATTGGAATTTTACTTGATGGTGAAAATCCATATTATTAGCACTAAATGAACTAATAAAGTGATGAATTGTTTTATCAATTTGTACACTTGTGTTGTTAAACATTAATCTTCTCAGATGCGAGTCTTGTAATTTACAACACAGTTCATTGTTTTGTCTAAACATTAATTTTGGTATTCTTTTATATAGAATAAATTAATAATAATATAATAATAAGTTTATTTACAAGAAAAAAGAATGTATAAAAAAACCAAAGGTAATAAATTAAAAATTACAAACATGTAAATAAACTAGATACATATTGAAAAAATGCGGACGTACAACCATTTTCTCCGACAGTGCCAGTGCCAGTGCCGGGATTTAAACCCGGTGGCGCGATACCCGTGTGATTAATCGCGATTGCGATTTACTTGCGAACTTCACCCTCGTGAATAATAGCCATCATTATATGCTCTTTAAATAATATTGTTATGTGCTTACAGTTTTCAGTAAACACCTTGTGGATTCGAATAACTTGCAACAAGAATTTTCACAAACCACTGATTTATTTAATTACTAAAATTACACTAGTAAATACTTAAAAATCACACAACTAATAATAACTTAATCTAATATGAATTCACTACTTTTAAAACACTTTGTACTTTTCTTCCTAAACTTGACAACTTTTGTCTAACCTAAAAACTCTCCGTCTGTTTACTTCACTAAACTGCATACTTCACTCAACTGAACTGTTTCCCCATCTGCTGGATTCACCTCTTTATATACACACTTGGAATTTCTAGAACTCTATATTCTAGAATTCTCCATAGTTTTCTACTATGTACTAGATGATTGTTCGTCAATTGGCTCATAGATGGCGCCACCATACAGGTTTCCTTTCACCTTGAACAGGGACTTAATCACATCTTTTCTCGTTAGAGGGCAGCACATAACACTGCCCCCTCCTTAAGCCTGAACGTCCCGGTCAGGCAATTCAGATTCCCCAACATACTTCATACTTCGCCAACCTATCCAAGTGCACGATCTTCATCTTGGACTTCTTACTACGTTGAATTCGGTAAACAACGTCATTGATCCGAGTGATGACTGAATACGGTCCTTCCCAGGGTGGGTGAAGCTTCGGAGATCTTCCCTTCTTTCGCTATGGGTTATATAGCCAAACCAGATCTCCCTCCTTGAATCCTGCTGACGTCCCCTTCCGGCCATAGCGAGCCTTCATTCTGTCACTAGCTATGCTAACTTGGTTTCGAACCAATTCGTGGACATTCCTCAGCTGTTGACTAACTTCGTCTGCATAGTCATCCACGGACAGTGGTTTCTTATCTGGTGTACCAAACATCAAATCACATGGCAGTCTGATCTCGTGCCCAAATATTACACGAGCCGGTGTCTGTTTAGTAGTCTCCTGAATGGCAGCCCTGTATGCCATTAAGAAAAATGGTATATGTCGATCCCAATCTCGCTGGTTCTTGTGAACTACCTTAGAAAGATGTTCCTTCATGGTTTTATTATGTCGTTCCACCATTCCATCTGACTGGGGATGAAGAGGGGTTGTCCGAGTCTTCTGCTTCCTGATTCGGAATGGCATAGGCTTCCGGCCATTTACTAAAATAGTCCATAGCGACCAGGATGTATTTATTCCCATCATCTGTCACTGGGAATGGGCCCGCTACATCTATAGCAATCCTCTCAAAAGGAGCTCCGACGTTATATTGCTTCATTTGGCCCCTGCTCTTCGTCTGTGGCCCTTTGGTGGCTGCACAAGCCTTGCATTTGCGGCACCAAGCCTCCACATCTTGACGGCTATTGATCCAATAAAATCGTTCTCGTACTTCAGCCAGTGTCTTATTCATACCAAAATGTCCCCCGGACACTCCATCATGTATTTCCTGAAGTACATTTGGGATCCGACAGCTGGGTATCACTAGACGCATGGTAACTTCCTTTCCATCTGGACTTTCCCATGCTCTCTTTAATAGTCCATCTACAACCTTAAGGGAGTCCCATTGTGCCCACAATGCCTTCAGCTCCACACTTTTGTCCGAAAAATCCTTCCATTCCGGTCGCGTTTCTTTTTCTTTTGCCCTTAATATAGGACCAATTACGCTGTCATCCATTTGTTCTCGTCTTAGAACTTCCGTTGTCCAATCATCTGGAACATCTACCTGAACTGTGTTTACTATCACCGTGCCCTGTGCTTTTTCAACCCGATAGCAGTGCACGGTCTTCTTGACAGAGCATCTGCATTTTTATGAGACTTTCCATGTCGGTGTTCGATTGTGAGGTCATATTGCTGCAGTCTTTCTATCCAGCGAGCCAGTTGACCTTCTGGGGTTTTCAGCTGCAGTAGCCATTTTAATGCAGCATAGTCTGTCCTGATTTTGAAATGTTGGCCATAGAGGTACTTGTGAAAATGGTCCACGGACTTAACAATGGCCAATAGTTCCTTCCTTGTTACACAATAATTCCTCTCCGGTTTGGACAGTACCTTACTGAAATACTCGATTACTTTTTCCTCTCCATTTTGAACTTGAGATAGCACACATCCAATTGCGGAGTTGCTAGCATCCGTGTCAAGAATATAGAGGAGCTTTTGTTGGGGATATGCTAGCACAGGACTACTGCATAACGCTGCTTTCAGCTTCTTCCATGATGTTTCACACTCCGGTGTCCACTGATATTTAACTTTCTCCTCCGTTAGCTGGTGTAGTGGCTTTGCTATATCCGCAAATCCTTCCACAAAACGTCTATAGTAAGTGCAGAGGCCAAGAAAGCTTCGTAATTCGTGTACATTTGAAGGTCTTGGCCAATCACGTACGGCAGATATCTTGTCCGGGTCTGTCTGTATTCCCTCCGAAGATACGACATGTCCAAGGAATTTCACTTCTTTTTGGAATAGTAGACACTCCTTTGGATTCAACTTTAGGTGTGCATTTCTGATTCTCCCAAATACTTCTTGAAGATTTTCCAAATGTTCCCTGAAGTTTCGTCCCATAACCATTACGTCATCAAGATAAACTAAGCACGTCTTCCAAGTTAGTCCTCGGAGTACAAATTCCATCAATCTTTCAAAAGTAGCTGGCGCATTGCAAAGTCCAAAAGGCATCACAGTGAATTGATATAGACCACTACCTGTTGAGAAGGCAGTTTTTTCCTTGTCATCAGGGTGAAGTCCCACCTGCCAATACCCACTTCGAAGGTCTAGAGTTGAAACCATTGTGACCCTGCCAGCGTACTTAATGTATCGTCAATTCGTGGTAGTGGATAGCTGTCTTTCTTCGTAACATCATTCAGCTTCCGGTAGTCGACACAAAATCTCAAAGTTCCGTCCTTCTTGGCAACTAAAACTACCGGTGATGACCAGGGACTGGTTGATTCCTCGATCGCTCCATCTTGTAGCATCTTTTGAACCATCGCAGCAGCTTCTTCCTGTTTAGCTAGTGGCAGCCTCCTAGGTTGTTGGCGGATTGCGGCTGAATTACCAGTGTCTATCCGATGCTGTACTATATCAGTTTTCGTGAGGATGTCTGTGTTTTTGGCAAATACCGCACTTTCTTTCTCCAAAAACTTGGTTGCCTCTCTACGTTCATCCTCAGATAAGTGTTCAAACTGGGAACTCAACAAAGTCACAACTTTCCTGTCTACGCTGGTTGGCGAACATTTCTCCCCTTGTTCCTCGCACCTTGCTATCCACTGGACTGGTTCGTAGGATCCTATTGCCTCACCTTCCTTGAAAGTTACCGAGTGGGAATTTAAATTAGCCACTCTAATTGGAATTTTGTCTTTTGTCCGGGTCAGAGTTCTTGCTAAGATTACGTTTTCTGTCTTAATTGAATCATCTTTTTCAACAAGGCCAACACGGTATCCACCAGAGTTTCCTTCCATAGTGGCCTCGATTATTTGTTCTGAACGGGCAAGAATCTTGATTGTCTGAGCCGTCAGTAGCCTCACTTTTTGAAATCGGCCATTTGCTGTTGACAAAATAAATTCTTCATGTCCAATCTTTAGGACTCGTTCTACCACGTCAAGTACAAATTGATCTTGTACTCCCATAACATCCAGCCCCAAAATGAAATCATCAGTGATGTCAGCCACAATAACCCTATGACTAAAGCACAGGCGTCCAAACTGCAGATCTAGGTCAACTTCTCCATGAACCCTTACCCTGTCTCCTGTGGCTGTTCGAACGACCAATCCATTTTGGCTTTTATCAACTTTTATTCCTGATAAAAATCCGGGCCGCACTATTGACGACGTGGCACCTGTGTCGATAGTGAAGATACATCTCCTTTTGTTTACATAGCCATCCAAAAGCAGACTACTCGGGACTCTTCTAATCTGGGAAACCCGTATCTCTCTGGGGGCACCGTGTTCACCAGCCAGCACAGCCCCCAAAGTGCTGGCTATCTTTAGTTTTCCTGCGGCTCTTCAGTCATTGCGGCATTTACTCGCTCAGGGCTCCTCTGCCGACAGTTTCGCTTAATATGCCCTGGTTTGCCACACTTATAACAACGAATCACCTTCCTCGGCTGTTCATCGTTCTGCTCTCTTTCCTGCTTCCTTGGAGCATCTGGTTTGGTCATCAACTGGCTTATCATTTTGTGTAAGTCAAAAATCAAAGATTCCATATTTGATTTTTCTAAACGGTCCTCTTCTTCTACTTTCATGGCTCGTACTCTCGGACTTGCAGTCTCTTTGTAAGCGGCTTCAACCTCGAGGGCACGGATCAAGGCTTCACTACCAGTCTTATCTCGAGATAATCTAAGGACTCGCCTGATCTCCTCGTCTCTTATGCCATCGATGAAGGTACCAACTGTTAATTGTTCCTGGAATTCTTTGGGTGCATCCGGATAAGCCAGGTATGTAAGTCGCTCAACAGCTGCTTCAAAATCTTGTAAACTTTCCCCAGCCTTTTGTGTGCGTGATTTGAGCTGAGTCCGGTATACTTGGGCGAGGTGTTGGTCGCCATATCTTAGATCTAGTGCAGCCTCCAACACTTTAAAATCCCGTTGCTGCGTCACTGAGATAGTCTGAAGAAACTCTGAGGCTTGACCTCTTAATGCTAGCACCAATGCCATAGCCTTGTCTTCATTGCTCCAATTATTTGCGCATGCCGCTGCCTCAAATTGTCTTTTGTAGGTTGACCAAGAAGTTTGACCATCAAAGGAAGGCGGTTGTAATCGAGGACCTGACGATGATAATATCAGCTGGCCTCCTTGTTCTCTTAACAGTCGCTTAAGTCGCTCTATCTCTCCTTCAACTGCACGAAATTTTTCTTCCATATCAGTAACTTTCCCTTTAACTCCACTAACTTCCCCTTCGACGCCAGTAACTTTTTCCTTAATGTCACTAATTTCTCCTTCGACGTTACCAACTTTTTGTTCAACTTTATCTACTTTTTCCTTGACCTTATTAGTGGCTGACAGGATAGCATCTTGTTGCACCTGTATAATTTTTCTCAATTCTTCCTTTTCTTCTTGTCGTTTTCTTTCTTGTTCTTCCCTTTCTTCTTGACGTCGTTTTTCTTTTTCTTCCTGACGTCGCCTATCTTTTTCTTCTTGACGTCTTTCTTCTTCTTTCTCTTCTTGGCGTCGTTTCTCTTGCTCTTCTTTTTCTTCTTGACGTCGTTTTTCTTGTTCTTCTTTCTCTTCTAGCATCATTTTTCTAAATGCGGCGAACATGTCTTGTATTTGTTTTTCAGCAGCCATGCTTCTTGTTTCCATTCAAAAACTAACAAACAACACTAACAAGTCTTTGCCAGGTACAAGTCAAATTTTATTTAAAGTCTATATCACTTCTCAGTTGAAAGCACTTCACCTCACTTCACTATCTCCAGTAGTTTCCAAATGGAACACTATGGAACTTCGTCGAATTCTTCAGAAATTCTGTTGCAATTCCGCTTCTGACACCAATTGTTATGTGCTTACAGTTTTCAGTGAACACCTTGTGGATTCGAATAACTTGCAACAAGAATTTTCACAAACCACTGATTTATTTAATTACTAAAATTACACTAGTAAATACTTAAAAATCACACAACTAATAATAACTTAATCTAATATGAATTCACTACTTTTAAAACACTATGTACTTTTCTTCCTAAACTTGACAACTTTTGTCTAACCTAAAAACTCTCCATCTGTTTACTTCACTAAACTGCATACTTCACTCAACTGAACTGTTTCCCCATCTGCTGGATTCACCTCTTACACACTTGGAATTTCTAGAACTCTATATTCTAGAATTCTCCATAGTTTTCTACTATGTACTAGATGATTGTTCGTCAATTGGCTCATAGATGGCGCCACCATACAGGTTTCCTTTCACCTTGAACAGGGATTTAATCACATCTTTCCTCGTTAGAGGGCAGCACATAACAATGTACTATTGTCCACGACTACTGTATAATGTATCCATTTTGTATGTATTTTCTCAAGCATAATGCTATCCATTATTCACTGCAGTCAATAATGACCGTTAATATAGGCTAGTTGAAAAATGTACTATTTTATTATTTTGAGAATGCCTTTATAATGGTACTAATACATAATTGTTCTTACAATGCATAATAGTCGATGTCAGGAGCCGGGATTTTTTGGGGTTTTTGCTCTTTTTATCAGAGCGCCAATCTAGAGACCCTCCCCCGTTTTCGAGGTCGCTGAACAGGATGGTTGGGGTCCCGCAATTTTTTTCCTCGGCAACCCCCTCAAATTGGCCAAAAGCCACCCCCTAAGTGCCCTTTTCCCTGAACCCCCGTTTTTCGACTAACTATTATTCCCTCGAGTAGAACGGAAGGTCCCTCGAGGGATTTGAACTCAGCCACCCCTACACTAGGCTACCAACCATCTAGGGGGTTGGAAAATTGAAGCTTTTGTTGTGGAAAAAAACTGATATTTTACAGGAGGTGTTTCTGTGAGGAAGGTGGCAGGTGACCACGGTTGTGTAACCATCCCCAGGGGTGTCGTCACCCTTCAAAGGGGTGGATATTTGATTTGTAAGAGGTGTTTCTTTTAGGAAGGTGACAGGTGACCAGGGTTGCATCACCAACCCCGGGGGTTGTTTTCATACTTCGAAGGGGTGGGAAAAATAATATTTTGTAGTAGGCGTACTACCTTCCTCAAAGAAACGCCTCTTACAAAATATAATTTTTTTCCCAAAAAAATTTTTTTTGTCCACCTCGTTGAAGGGTAAAAACAACCACCGGAGATGGTTACACAGCCCTGGTCACCTGCCACCTTCCTCACAGAAACACCTCCTGTAAAATACCTATTTTTTTTCCACTAAGAAAATATCAATTTTTCAACCCCCTAGAGGGGTGGAAGCCTGGTGTAAGGGTGGCTGAGGTCAAATCTCTCGAGTGACCGTCCCCTCTACGCGAGGGAATAACAGTTAGTCAAAAAACTGGGGAAAATAAACGGGTTCATGGAAAAGGGCACTTTGGGGGTGGTTTTTGGCCAACTTGAAGAGGTTTCCGAGGAAAAAAATTGTGGTACCTCCACCATCGTGCTCAGCGACCTCGAAAACGGGGGGGTGTCTTTAGATTGGCGCTCTGTCAAAAAAAGGTACCCCTTCCGACTCCTGACCTTGACTATAAAGAGATAATAACCTAACAATTATGTTAGATATATGCGTCATGTATGAATGGTTATTTAACCTCCATTTAGAAATAAAATTGTGCTTTTTCGACCGTGCAGAACAAGACGCAAAAATAACGAGTATGAAATAATCCATTTAATTCTAACGGTACTTACAGTTAAAGATATATTAATGACACATGATAGTTTTTTCTGTTAATCGCATCATTTAGATTAACATCCTGGCAGGGCTTAGCGTTAGATATTCCATCACTCAACCAGGACATATACACAGATAATTACACAACGACCATTTCCTGCGACATTGCCATCTGCTGCAGCTGAGACTCGAACTCAGGAGTGGTATAATGACTAGCCGGGTTGCTTCTTGCACAACTTTGTTCAATCTATTGCTGCCAACTCAGCAACATACATATGAAAACGCCACTAATCATCCATATGCTAGCTAGGATTCGAATCCATGACTTCTTGGTTGCTAGTCGTAAGCGTTGACCTACTGAGCCAGTGAGTTTCTTGGAGTATGCTATCAATAACGTATTTTAATTATATTTACTTAATTATATACGAAAGAGCAATGGAAGTGCCCCATAACGCGTCTGAAACAAATGGAAGCCTAATAAAATTCTAAAATAAATGCCTCGCGGTACAGACGAAATGTTCTAAAAATTCCTTCGCCTCGTGTACAACGTGTTTCTGTACATCCAGTTTGTTTTATAACTCTTGTAATTGCCTACACGGTTACATAATTTATTAAGTTGGGAACAATAAAACGTACTCCATCTAGAGACACATCTCGGAGTTGTTTTTGTGGTCAAAACGCAGTCGTTTACAGGAATTAAATACGTAGTGGCTTAGACGTTATAGTAAATTATCTAGTCTAGCAAACTATCCTTGGTGAAATAAGTATTGCTCTAATTGCTATGTTGTGCCATATTAAATCCACTTTAAATTTTATAGTCAATCAAAATGAGAAATAATGATGTTTTGCAATGATTTCGATAAATAAACAATTTAGAGAAAAATGGTAAATTACATATTTTTCTAATGATTGGAGAATGTTCGTTACTTTCAGACTTGCCAAGCCCATTTTCAATCAAAATTAAATTCTATGTATTTCTGATGCAACACGTATTGTTGGATGTTAACAAATTTAACGAAACGTCGACAAGTTAAAAAAGGAACTATATTTCATTTTTATGATCTTAAAACCCACCTAAAAATACTTTATTATGTTATTGAATAAAGTGCCAAAATAAAGCGTAAAAATTTGATTCCAATTTCAGAACATTATATCTCGGTTAATTTTCATCGAAGTTAATGAAATATTAAAGTAAAGAAAAAATGGTGAATTCTGAAAAGATCTTTTCGCATCTTTCTCTAAATCTATAATTTTTCCATTTTGCAAAAGAGAGGATTCACAAATTATCAAAGACCTTCGTAACTATCTATTATAAAACAAGAAAAGCCAGCCTATTGTCAAAAACCAACAACGTTATAGACATAAAAATGATCATAGCAAGCTTTAGAGCAACCTTACCCCAAGGAATATGACAAACGGACCATGAACGAAATATCAAGTGACATCATCAAGATCCACATAATATTTAAAAAAATATGTTTTAATCTTCCGCTGTCTAACATCAAGCCAGACGTTACAACTGATTTTCCTAATAAGGAATATCCTTCCTGGAGTTAACGTTGAACTGAAACTCTCTAGCATTACTATGGAATTTCTGGAACAAAATTTAAGTGTGATTAAGTCCACATGGTTATGAATGCGATGGTATGAACCACTGTACGCTTGAACTAGTTTTCCATTTTATAAAGAATGGACCCGTTCCATACAAACACATATAATGCCATCTGCGTGGAAGAAGTCTATAATTTTGCGTCTGGCCAAAATACCGTATGCAACTGATTATTTGGATTTCAGCTAACCAGTTTATTACCATCCACATCTAAACATTTTGAAAAAATTATTAACATTCCAGTTAAGATTTAGAATAAATCATTACGTTACATCTCTTCTAAAAATTGCATCGGGCATAGCCCGAAATATTGATAACGGAGAAGTGACGTATGTGATTTTTTTAGTCTTTAGCAAGGCCATAAATGTTGTAAATAATGATTTATTACTTACCAAAATTCAATACTATAAACTTAGTCAATAAGCATTTAGTTGGTTTAAATACTATTTATTTACTCGACGTCAAGTTGTAAAAATGGCTGCGATCACTACTCTTCAGGATGTAGTAGTATTCATCGTGGTGTACTTCAAGATGGCATTTTGGGACCTACTTTGTTCACTTTATTTACCTCAAATATGCCTGAAATTCTAATCATCAACTGCAAGTTAGATTTATGTGCAGATAATACTTTAATATATATCTTGTGATCCTGTGCAATCAGATAATGCTGTCAGTGAATTTAATGAACTTATCGTTAACGAGAAAGTGAGAAATTGGCAGTGATCTTCTGCCTAACCAATCTAATTCTGTAGAAATGTGTGTAGGTTCTAAATTGAATGCAAAGGCTAAACATCGCATACCTACCAATGGAGTTTTAAATTACGTGATTAACGTCAGTGATTCTGCTAAGTGTTTAGGACTACACTAGACTATAATTTAAGTTCTAAAAAGCATATTGTCTGAAAGTTATTTGTGGCATTCTACGAATATTCTTTCCTATTATTTGGGTTTTCTACCACATGTACTATTATCCTCTTCAAAACAAATCACCGAATCTACAAAATAATAGAATTATTGGAAAAAAAAGCCTCTGCGCCCGTGACGTTTACGCCAAAGGAAAAGTCAGAGGTTATGTTTTGCAAATAATATAAATCGGAATAAACACAAAAATGATGTATTTTGCTGACGTTTCGGAAAGTAATCTCTTTCCGTTTTCAAAGCTATTTTTTGAAGAACTCTTATTTTGCTGTGTATGTCAAATACACAGTTTTAAGATTCTGTTTATGTTATTTCCATAGATACTTACTACTTACACAGAACATAGAACTGCTGATATTTTTTAGATAATGTTGAGTTTGTTAAGTTCTTCTTTTAACATTGGTAGCCAGGTTGTACAAATATCTACAGAACAATTCGATACGCACTTATCTTCATTTAATAAGATTATTGCTGATTCTTTAATTTATCTTTTTTTGGTATCTGTTTCTTTTGTTAAAATTTTTGCCGAGTCCCAGTTTATTCTATGTCCGTTTTCCCAAGCATGTTCACAAATCTTTGATTTCTGAATTTCATTCTTTCTAATGTAATTCTTGTGCTCATCCAACCTCACACTGAAAGGTCTGGATGACTCACCCACATAACATTTATCACATTCGCACGGGATATTGTAAATACAGTTTTTTGAATTCTGCTCCCTGTTTATCGGTTTTGTTAAAAGCATGTAATAAAAAAAATACAATATTGCATATGTTAAACCTAATTATCTTTACTTGAAAATTCTAGTAAGTTCAAATGGAAATTAGCAAATATATCAATGCTAAGTAATTTGGATTATTGCAGCAGTATGTACTACTGGATTTAACAGATCACTTTCAACATAAATCCAGCTGGTACAAAATGCATGCGCAAAACTTTGTTACAATGTTAGTAGAAGACTACATATCGCACCCTACTACAACAATCTAAATATTTTTATAATGGAAGGCATACTATTCTGTTATATGTAATGCTAATATTTAAGATCATAGGGAACGCTCCCTTTCATATTTATTTAATTTATTGCTATACCGCACAAATATTCATGCACTTAACTTAGGAAACAGAAATTAATTAACGACACCACAACATCACTCATCATTATTTAAATATTCCTATCGCTATATGCTCCAATTTTGTATAATAAACTCATTGCTCTTTTCAACGGTGCTAAATTTAACACAATAAAATTGAACTATAAAAGTCAGATATGCTTATTATTCAGAATGTAGAATTAGTTATATAAAGATACAACTATTTTTAAAACTTGAGTAATTTTATATTTCATATTTTTCAATTCATCCCCATGTTTGGTATTAAAGCAATAATATAGAACACATAAAAGAACTGAATTATCAGAATATTGTCATCTTAGGAAATATTTTTAGAAAACTATTCACTGGAAACTACATGCTTGGTATCATTTGTTGGCTAATGTTAAAAAACTTAGGCTTGAGCAGATATAATAAATGTGTGTTGACGATAGCAAACATATTCCCTAAGATATAATCCTAAAATTAAACAAAAAAAGGGACGACTTCGATGATCGGTCATATTGCAGAAAGAAAGACTGTAATAAAGTTTTTGTTGTTATATTGATTTTTCAGACAATTTAGCTTCAGATAACGTGCGCAGATGATAAAAATAGCATGCACATGGGACTAAAAGTGAAGTTACCTTATTATAATATTTGTTAGAATTGTAGAGATTTTTGAGTTTTGTGTTTTACTTTCTTACAAAGGCAAGTCGGTTTTTGTTGTAAAAAAGTGGTGTATAATAGTAGAAGGAATAATAAGTTTCTTTTTCAGTTAATTCGTCCTCAAAATGCTAGTTTTCACAAACGAATCGTCCTGTAAGGATTCCGTTTTCATTAAAATATTAATCGATACTACAAATCTACATATTTTCTGCAATATGTTCTGGCTAAAAAGTTATTAGTTCGTACAATTAAACATTACGATATATTTTCTGATTAATTGTACGTTTTTTTTTTTCAGGCGCGATAATGCCTTCGGATAAACCCAGAAGAAAATGATTTAAGGTAAGTTCATGTTTAAGTTATTACTTTCCTTTATGGGCACTTCGTTGTACATTTGTGGTCCTACTCACCATATGCCGTCATTCGTGCCGGCGACGTCACGTCATTATTGTTGAAACGTTGAAAAATATCAATATTCGTTTGGATAAATATAAAAATATAAAGAATTTTCTACCAGCTCAATCAGAAAAGAGGAAAACACTTATTTATAGCATTTTTTAAATACACATAAAAAAATCTCTGACTAACTGTATTAACACTATAACAAAAACCGCTGCCTAAGGAATCACTACTTCCATATCCAGATTTTGTATCCAAGTCTTATGCATACTAAATCTCAATGTAATACTTTATTCCATTTAATAATAGAGTGAGGGTGGTCAAGGGGGTGGCTAATGTAAAAAAAAGTCCTTGGTTCTCGTATACATACTAAACCCCAATTTAATTTTTTACTCCCTTGAACAATATGGTGGGTGGGAAATGGAGGTAGTAGAGGGGGTAACAAATGCCAAAATAAATTTTAGAGGCCCTTGGTTCAAATCCCAATTTAATTTTTTACTCCCTCTTTAATAATAGGGTGGGGGTCGCAATGGGAGTAGTAGAGAGAGTATCCAACGCCAAAAAAATTTTTTTAGACGTTTTGTTCTTGTATACTACACACTAAATCACCTTTTAAATTTTTTTAGCCCCTTTAATAATAGGATGAGGGTGGCAATGAGGGTGGTAGAGGGGGTAGCTAACGCCAAACATTTTTTTAGACGTTTCTTTCTTATATACACACTAAATCACATTTTAATTTTTTTATCCCCTTTAATAATAGGGTGGGGGTGGCAATGGAGGTGGTAGAGGAGGTAGCTAACGCAAAATAAATTTCGTTTTTGTATATACACTAAATCACATTTTAATTTTTTTTTTTTTTTTTTTATGGGGCGAGCGTAACCATTAACCATTAAAAATATTTTTATTTTATTTACCTGTGGTTTATAATTCATTTTGTGTATTTCATTTATTTCATTAATTTGTGTACAATGTTATTTATCCCGACTTTATACAAATTTTTATGGCAAAAACGAATAAAGCCAGGCGGCGGATCTCATGCCGATGAAATTTGAAACAAAATTTTTTGGTTAATCTGATGCTGTTGCCATCCAATATGTTTTAGCAATTTTTATGTTATATATCCCGGAGGTTTACAAACTAAAAAGATTTAATTCTACGATTGAATTGTGTTTACAAATTGTAAGTGTTTGCTTGTTTGTTTGTTTGGGGCGAGCGTAGGTGCGTCTTTACTATGTACATACTTCAGTATGCGATGTAAAGCAACGACAGGCGCAGTTAGTACTTGGATGGGTGACCATTCCAACGGAAACCGCGTTCTCGCCTCACACATCTTCCAGCGGCTTGTATATCAGTGTATGCGCGGAAGCTATACAACCTTAGGCGAGGGTTGTATAGGAGATATACCATCCTTCGGAGGGGATGTAAAGCCGTCGGTCCATTGTCTATTAAATGTTAGGCAAGTAAAAAATCCCTACTCTTCTTAAGGGAAGAGGTTCGGCAAAATTCCTGATTGGGGGTAGCTCGTCTACAGGCGTCGGTATTAGGCCTAAGTAGCGGAAATAGGCCGACGTTAAATAAATGTATAAAAAAAAATAAAAAATTTTTTGCTCCCTTTCATAATAGTGTGGGGGTGGTATTGGGGGTAATAGTGGGTGGGGGGTGGCTGATGCCATAAAAAATCTTGAGACCATAACTTTTCGTACATGCCCTAAATTGCAATTTTTGGGACTCTTACTTGCTTGTTTTGCCTATTTACCTATAAACAGAATCTTAAAGCTGTGTATTTGACATACACAGCAAAATAAGAGTTCTTCAAAAAATAGCTTTGAAAACGGAAAGAGATTACTTTCCGAAACGTCAGCAAAATACATTATTTTTGTGTTTATTCCGATTTATATTATTTGCAAAACATAACCTCTGACTTTTCCTTTGGCGTAAAAGTCACGGGCGCAGAGGCTTTTTTTCCAATAATTCTATTATTTTGTAGATTCGGTGATTTGTTTTGAAGAGGATAATAGTACATGTGGTAGAAAACCCAAATAATAGGAAACAATATTCGTAGAATGCCACAAATAACTTTCAGACAATACCTATTTACCCTTATTTACCCCATTTACTCCCGAACCCTTCAACGGAATGAGATCAAAATAGTTCCAGATCTCATTACAATACATAAGTGTACCAAATTTCAAGTCAATATCATAAACGGTTCCAGAGTAAACGTGCGCAAAAAAAAAAAAAATTACAGACAGACAGACAGACCGACATGGCATTTTCAGCCTTTCAACAACAACAACAAAAATTTGTGTAACTAGACTTCCGCTGGACGTGGAAGTAAAAATAAGAACATCCCTGTACATCTTTCGAATGTAAATTAGATAAACAATTATTTTTAAAATTCTGTACTATTTCAAACTATTATAGCAATGTAAAAGAGTCTCCAAACTCTAATCTTACTTTCAAAACGGTGGCAAATAGTTATTTTCGATAAAAACCAGTGCCAGCCTATGAGGATGGGATTCACATACATTTTACTACAGCTTGTTGTCCACATATTTCATAATTCATATGTCATCTTGTAAACTTCTGCATTCACGGCTCTGTATTTCCTACTGACTCGAAAAAAGCTCATATAATACCACTTCCTAAAATAAATTTACCTCTATAAACTACATTGACTTTACACCAATTAATATTTTACCAATAATATTAAAAATATTAGAATACATTATTAAGGCATAAGAACATCTTGGCAATAATAATATTCTACCAGACACTCAATCCGGATTTAGAAAAAGTCATAGTTGTGCTACTGCCCTCTTAAATGTTACGGACCAGATTTTAATGGCAGCAGATGCTGGCAAATGCACAGTGTTGGCGCTGCTGGATTATTCCAATGCATTTGGCAGTTTGACACTTTGCATCATAAGAATATTAGAATATATTGACTTAGATGATGCATCGCTATTATTTTTTAAGAAGTAGCTGATTGCTCGTAAGCAAAATGACGCACTGGATGGCCGGTCTTCTGATTTTATTTATTTATTTATTTTATTTTTTTTACGACTGCCCAAACAGAAATCCAATTATCGGGCAGGAATTTTACGAACATAAAAAGAAAACTAAATAATAACTAAAGCTAAACAACTTAACTATTAAATGATAATAAACATGAATAAAATAAATCTATAATTAGTATAGTCCTAAAAGTTATAATCTAATATTTTAGAAGCTACAGGTGTTGTGCAGAATTGAGAATATTCATATTTCATATTTTGGTTATACTATCAAAATAATTGTAAAAAAATTTTTGTAACGTTAAAATTAATTTGCACAACCGACTATCTTGCGACTAATAAATAGAATAAAATGACAAGAAATGTCATTTTATTCGGTTGTGCAAATTAATTTTGACATTACAAAAAATTTTTTACAATTATTTTTATTTATTAGACTATGTTTGCAAACTTTTCCTCTTGTTATAAATTACATGACTATGTTGAAAAACATTGAATACTTTAACAATCTTTGTTTATTTTAAAAAATTCTTGTGTCTGAAGATGTGAAGTAAGTTTTTGTTCACGAAACCGGTAATACAATAAAAAGAATTTTGTGAGATGTGATTCTTTTTCCCCACCAAAAATAAAAAAAAAAATTATTATTATATAGCCGGGAAATTGACTTTTTGGAGAGATATATGTTTACTTATACTTATATGTGGTAAGTTTTTGTAAGAATCTAGTTCATTTCATTTTGTTTCTATGCTAAAATAAGTGATAGAGAATCATTCAAATTTCAATCAGCAAGCATTTGTACATTTGTATTGATATTTTTTTTAATGCATTTATGAGATTACGCCGACAATGAAGTAACTCAAATTAGTGAATACTCAAGTTCATCCTATAGTATTTACAATACCAAAATGTTTGTTTTTCCTAAGCTTATCCGATGTTTTTCTTAGAATGAGACTTCTGATGAGAGGATAAACATAAAAGGGACTATGTAAGTAGTTTTCTCCCCAGGTTATGTCTGTGTATTTTATAAAATATTGAAGATTATATGAGTATATGAAATACAAGAACTTCTGTGGACTTTAATCCTGCTTTAATATACAACGATAGAACGTCTGATGAAATGCAAACTACTGTATATATTATTACATTTATATCACACAAATGGATTCAAAATTCGTTTGTTGAAATTTTAATTATTCATAATGAGATCAAATACTTTAACTTGTTAAGTGAACCGATTCTGTTCCATAAAATTCCACTATATTGAACATGAATGTTGTTACTAAGGCAACTGTACTGATTAAAAGCCACTGTTAAATTATTATAATAGTTTATGGATTGTTGGAGAATTATGTTTTATATTTATTGGTACAAAGCTAATTACGTTCCTGTCTAATATTGAAGCGCGGTAGAAGCAATGTACAATTTACGGAATGAGGTTTCAAACTCCTGCATACCTCAGTTAATTAATATTATTGGTCCTTCATGATTAAGGTAAATTATATTCATGACTGAAAATAGATAGTTAATTATATATACCGGGTGACCCAGACGGAACCTACCACCCCACTTTTTGTCTACAGTTTTAAAAATAAAATTCTGAAATTTGTGAAATCAAAAAATATAGGTATCAATGGCCACATTTTGACCATTCGGTGGTAAAAAAATCACTTCCGGTATGGCCGAAATTGCCACAACGTCTCTACTTTAAATAGCACCCTGTACATTTAAGTCACATTTCTCATAAAGCTGTAATTTCTCACTCCAACGCTTTTTCAGATTTAAAATCGGATGAAAAATAACCTTGGAAATGGCATTTATTTACTATTTCTAGTTGGCTTTGGAATTCAGGAACAAATTTTAAAAATTTCGAAGTAGACCTTGAATTTGAATAAAAGGGTATTTCTCAACACACTAAATGTAAAATTGACCTATTTTGTTCATTTGCTTGGATTTAGAAATGTTTTTCCCATTTTTCCATTTCATGGAAATTCAATTTGTCATAACTCCAATTTTTCAATTAGCACTCTGTATGTTTTATGTTTTATCTGATAGAGTGGTAAATTTGCTTTAGACTGGGTTTTCACCAATATCAAACTTCAAACATTCGTTCTAGTCAATTCATAAAAGATTCACTACAAAAAACACCCCTTAAAAATATATCCCACGTATATTCATCAACATGACCCAAATCACTATCCGTACCTAAAATTTCAACGTCTTACTCCATTTCGCTAACTTTCTATAAACCGTTTCACATTCAAAATTTTACTACTTTTTGACAACCCCTCGTATACTTCAAACCACGTTCAGTACCATAAAACTTAACGTTTCAGTCCATTTCATAAATTTCTTGCAACTAATTCGCAATTGAATTTCTTCTTACTTTTTGACTACCCCTTGTATACTTCAAACCACGTTCCGTGCCTCGAGTCTTAACGTTCTATTTAATTTCATCAATTTCATGCAACCCGATTACTATTTTAAATTTCACCACTTTTGATCACTGCCCGTAATACGGCATACAATATCTCGATTCCTCTTGTAACCAATATCTCCGTTCAAACTCAACTCGTACTCGTATATTCTCATATCTTATTTCCAGACACCACGCACCTATCGGAAACATTCTCATATCATTTCAACTCCGTTAATACTTTACGGGGTCGTTTCAGATTTTGTCAATCAAACGTTAATAACTCCCAAACTAAAATAGATTCAAACTTCGTTCTTATTTCAAAAAATTTCCTTTTTCCTTGCCGATTTTTCCATATAACTTTCATTTTCGAAATCTTAAATTTTCAGTATTGCGCAATGTTTCGCAATCAATGACTCATCCTCGCCTGCACGGAGCGATTTCCAGCTTTTCCAGGCGTTTTAAAACGGGACGCGAGACTCGATGGGGCACCATAAACGCAACTTTTGTAAACATATAAATACCCGAGCACAGCCTACCCGAGGCAAGTTCAGTTTTGACGGTGACTCCTATGTTAAGTATTCGCGAAGTAGTTTAGTGGAAAAAGTGATTTAAACGTGATTTTAAATGTAATAAGCTGATTTGCTAGTGCTTCTGGTCCGGTTACTATTTAACTAAAGTTGTCGATACCACCCACCGTCTAGTAAAGCTTTCTTACTCCCTATCCCTGCCTACTTTTCGTGACTAGCCGTTCAGATCTAGCTTCCCAGGCCGAAACCTGGTTAAAAAGAATTAGTTTTAGGAATTCGCCCCATTTAGTTTTAAGTCCTTGCCTTAAGTGGCCCCTTTCGTTTTTTCATTTCGCCTTCGCGGCTCACGCAGTTTTAAATACAAAGTGATTTTTTTCAGAAGAATAAAGACAGACAATTTAATAAACATTTTTGCTAAATTCCACAGACTGAATTTATGCCGTCGAATAGTTACCCATTAAAATAAAAAATTGTCGAATAAATTACCATTCATTTTAAATTCTTTCAGTTAGAAATTTTAAATAAATAATTGTTCGTTCCGTTTTAAATCAAGTGTTCCTTTTTCAAGAATACCATATACAGGATGTAGTCGTTGACCCTGTCAGAACTCCAAAGACTATACAGTGCTAAATAAAAATAAAATTTTAAAACAAAGTGTTACAACGGTTCCAGACCATATTATACAGGGTGTAGCACGCTAACTACCACTACAGAAATCGAACCCAAAGGCTTCTCGCATCAAAATTAAGTGCATAATTTGTTGAGAAATACCCTTTTATTCAAATTCAAAGTCTACTTCAAAATTTTTTAAATTTGTTCCTGAATTCCAAATGCCATTTCCAAGGTTATTTTTCATCCGATTTTAAATCTGAAAATAGCATTGGAAAGAGAAATTATAGCTTTGTGAGAAAACTGCAGGGTGCTATTTAAAATAAGAAAGTTGTGGCAATTTTCGGCGATACCGGAAGCAATTTTTTTAATACTGAATAGTCAAAATGTGGCCATTGATACCTATAGTTGATTTCCAAAATTTCAGAATTTTATTTTTGAAACCGTAGAAAAAAGTGTTGGATAGGCACTTTCTGGGTCACCCGGTGTATTATTTTCATAAAAATTTTCACGTAAAGAAACTGGCACAGAGAAATATGTTCTGTCTTGTATAATATTTAACGTTTTTGATTAATTAGCTTTAGCATTTCTGGAGTAAAAAATGAGAGTTAAAGAAAATTGCCATAACTACACGCTTGAGAGGTGATGTCACCATGTATAGGCAGCAGATTGTTCCATAAAATGCTGTTAGTTTCATATGTACTTTGGCGTTTACAGAATGCGATGAATTGGGTCCATTCTTCTTATCTATTTCTTGTGGAAGTAGATAAGATATGAGAGTTCTGGATAAAAATTTCTGAAACTTTTTATTCGCTGCGATGGGAAAGGCACAGATTCGTGCCTTTGGGAAATCACAAAACCCAATAAATACTAAGGATCAACATATGTACGAAACGGAATCGATGTAATTCTAGATGCTAACTACAGACGATTTCTTAACTTAAATTTTTAACCAAATATTTTTAGTTAATGCAGCTTACTGATGCATATATTCAACCCGATTTTTTTGTCATTACTGTACAGAAATTTACGTGAATTATTTTTGTTTTACTATTAGCTACGCAAATTTGATAAAGCGTAAATTTATTTAATAACATTACACAGGACCCTTATTCAAGCATTTATTATTTTACAATACTATTTTACTCCTGGAATTTGTAGTCTGGGAAAGGCAGTAGAACAATTTTACGGATAGAATTATATTGCTTCCACTAGTCATGTTGAAATTCTAGACATTTCTCTAACTCATTACAGAATTTGTCGCGATGGCGCTGAGTAGATGCTGTAAATTTTTAACAACCTTTAAGGCTCTCATTATTTGTGCCTTATATATAATGCCGTATGTGCATTGTGCAGCCCCTCTATATTTTAATAATAATTAAAAAATTATTTTCCATTTGATATTACATGTATAGGAATAGCCACAAAGCTAACAAACTAACATATACAAAAGTAATCAGATACAGAATAAAAGCATTTACTAAGTAAAAATTTTCTTAGCCTAGATTTAAATAAACTTTCTCTTTTAATACATTTTATATCGTCAGGTTATAAGTTAAAAAATCTCGGCCCTATAAAATTAGGAGATTTGGCAGTAATTTTTAGCCTAGCAAAAGGAACATGAAAATTTTGTTTTTGTCTGGTATTAACGTTATGATAGTGGCTATTTAAAATAAATTTTGTCTGATTTTTAAAAATATATATACACAATTCAAAAATGTACAAACTTGGTAAAGTTAATATTTTATAATTTCTAAAAATGTCTTCACATGGATGGGTATATGGAACGCCTGCAATACATCTTAAAATACTTTTTGCGCGATAAAAACAAAAGAAGCAAAAGCGGAGTTTCCCCAGAAGCAAACACCGTATCTCAGTCGAGATTCAACTTGTGCATAATACAAACAGATAAGTTGTTCTGTACAAAGAACCGTTCTTATATTTCGAAATAAATAGGTAATGGATGCAAGTTTTGAAATTACAGCCTCACATTGAGATTTCCAGTTAACGTTGTTATCTAACTGTATACCTAAGAATTTAGCTGTTAGTGCTTCAGTAGATAAAAGCGTATTGTTTATATTAAAATTTAGCAATTCACAATGTTTTTGATTAGTATGGAATCTTAAAGCCTGGGTTTTATCAGCCTTAAAATATAGTGAATTTATAGAGAAACACTTATTAAATAAATTGTTACAATTGAGTTCTAAAACTTCATCTGTCTTGTTTGAAATGATTAAAGATGTATCATCGGCATGCATCGTAAAATGAGTACTAAATGAAACATAACTATTTCGTTTATGTATGATAAAAGCTACACGGGACCCAAAACGGAACCCTGTGGAACTCCCATTGTTAAAAGTGAATAGTCAGAAGTAACAGAACTTAAACCATTTGAATTATTATATCTTATATTACCACGTTGTTTCCTGTTTTCAAGGTAGGTTATATAATAATCGTTTATGATCGACGCAATCGAATGCCCTGCTGAGATCGCAAAAAATCCCAACAGGACATTCGCCCGTTTCCAGAAAATTTAAAATATTATCATAAAATGACTGTATAGCAGTAGTAGTCGACATTCCACTTCGAAATCCATGTTCATTATTTGTTAAGATCTGATATTTCTCGAGATACTTCAATAACCGATCCATAAAACAATATTCAAGTATTTTAGAAAATAAAAATGGGCACTGTAACCGGTCTATAATTTTAATCTAATAAATTTGGATCACTTTTCTTGAAAACAGGAACAACCTTTCCAGTCAGGGAATGTTTCAGTTTCAAAGGATATATTAATGATATAAATAATCGGTTCAATGATCAAATTTTAAAAAAATTATAAACATTGGTACTGTCGTGAGCAGAAAAATATAGGACAACTTTTTTTTTCTAATATAAATCTGTCTCTATTTGAATATGTAATGAGTAGCCGAAATAAAACAGATAGCACTTTTAATTAATTTTTTATTTTAATGCTGCAGTTATTGCTATAGTAAATGATGGATGGTTAATGAGACAAATTGCACTGCGTTACAACATTAACAAAAATTTGGTGTGTAACATTTTAAAGAAGTGGAGAATAAACGGTACGATTAGTAGAAATCCTGGATCAAAGGACAAAGGATATCCTACTTAACAAGAAACTAACTATTAATGTTTCGTTATTGCACCATTTCTATTTATAACTTCTATAAGTCTGTTTGGCATAGCATTAAATAATCGTATACAATAATCATTAGTAATAATATTTTCCCATGCATTATTTACTATTTCCAGTAATTCTTCGGCATTCCGTGGTCTCACATTTCGTTTTGGATACTTCTTAGGAATAGTCCCCATACTTCTTCCACGGGGTTAAGATCTGGACTATGATTGGGCCAGTTAAGAACATTGATGTTGTTATCTTGAAACCAGTTAGTTACGGTACGAGCAGTATGAGCGGAACAATTGTCTTGTTGAAATATCATATAACTCATTATTAGGAAATAATTGTAACACAGAAGGGAGCATAATATTGTCTAAAATCCTAATATACGTTTCACTATTAAATCGTTCCTCAATATGCCATAAAACACCAGGACCACGTGCCGATATCCAAGCCCACATATTGGCGGAAAATCTACCACTTTTATCGTCTGTAAAGATTACATTGTTCCGAAAATTTAGATCATGTGCTAAAAATTCAAGCACAAATCCTACTAGAGGTTCTTTATATTCAGCTTTAAGTAAGTATTTCTGTGCTGCTGCATGACAGCGTAGCTCCGATTCTCTTACTCGCTGGCGACCAGTACTATTCGATCCAGGAAAATTCGTTTCTTCAGCAGCCTGAATAACTGAGTAAAATGGATTTTCTACTAAAGCATTTACCAATTGCAAACCTTCATCGCCCTGATCCAGGATTTCTACTAATCGTACCGTTTATTCTCCACTTTATTAAAATATTACACACCGAATTTTTGTCAATATTATAACGCACTGCAATTTGTCTCATTGACCATCCATCTTCTGCTTTAGCAATAACTCCAGATTTAACTAAATCGCTTATATGAGGCATATTAGTTTCTTGCACACTTGCAATAAATTATGACAACTAACTGACAATGTCACAAAAATTAAAGTTAGATGTACACAACTAGATTTTAGCAAAATACTGTTTATAAGACTTGTCCTATTTTTTTTGCTCACGACCGTACATTATCCGTATCAGATGATTTTTTTTATTTTAAATAAAAGTAATGTGTTTATATTTCACAATTTCATGTATGCACCAACATTTATATTTTTACCACACTATTTTTTATTATAAGATACAATTGCAATAAACCTCAGCGAGTTGTAATATCGCGAGGCAAACAAAAATGTTCAATATATATGTAGGTCGAAGTGTAAATATTTTTATTGGCTTCGTACATCGAATAAACAAACATGAGTCTGTGGATGTTTGTTGTCAGATTGGTTTTTCAAATAATATTTGTTATCATGTTATCAGCTTAAAATCATATCACTTTCTAAACCAACGAGTGTATGGTTGCAACATCCAATTCACGTTAATAATTATTATGGCAAAGTTTTTATAAATCCCGAAGAGGTGGTTATTTTCAATTAATGAATTCCAAATAAATGACTGCATCAATTTTATAGATTACTAGGTGTTACCGAGGTTAATTAGGATATTTTAGATGCGAGTAAATTTAAGTACAGTCACATTTTCTTTCATACTATTTGCCCCTGACGCTGAGTAGTTTTTTTTTTAATTGACAAAACTTTTTATAACAATACAATTAGATATAAGAAATGTAAATTTTGTATTAAAACTAAAGAAAAAACAAAAACGCCATATGGCGACACCAGCATTTTTGATAGAATTTTATCCGCAGTGCTGATATCGCCATATGGCGTCACACATATAAAGGGTAGGTTTTGCCAATCTACAAATAAAAATGCTCCTATCTGTATTAAATTAAAATACATAAAAAATATCTCTGGGAGTCCTCTTAGGCCTCTTAGGAGCTGAAGGGCCTGCCTGGATATCACTCATCGCTAGAGGATAAACTAAGTCGCACTGGGTATAAAAACAATCTTTACAACACTTTAACTCCACGCTGATTCGATTACATGCATCCACCATTAATGCTGAATACAGACCGAACAATATAATATACATAAGACCAGATCGCCATATGGCGACACCAGCACTGCACAATACACTACTGCGTCGCCATATGGCGTCGTCAGCAGTGAATGTGTTAATGTCCTTGATCGGTTTATTAATCCAACATTTATTTACGCCGATGCCTCAAAATCCAAAGACGGTAATGGGTGCGCTTTCTTCATTCCTTTTGAATAAAAAGAAATTAAGTTCAAACTTGACATAAACTGCTCTATTTTGACCTTGGAGACAATTGCCATTTACAAAGTTTTAAGCTATATAAAAGAAACAAACTCAAATGAAATAATAATTCTATCTGACTCTCTTTCGATTCATTCAGCTGTTAAATATACTGACTTCTTTTCATACAATACGAACGCATATATTTAGAAAATAAAAGATGCCATTTACAATATCACACAAGTTGGTAAATTCGTCACATTTGTCTGGGTCAAAGCTCATATAGGCTTAATATATAACGAACATGTCGATATTTTGGCCAAAGACACACCATTAATGGGACTCTATTAGACCACAAACTACGTCTAACGGATTGCTCCAATTTGTATAAAGTTCAATTAAGAAATAAATGGATTCACGCCTGGGGACAATACGTTTTAAACAGCTCAACAAAGTATTGCAAAATGCAGCCAACTATCCCGCTACAGTTCCTGCATGACAGTTTAAACGTTCCACGGAAGTATGTTACCACTATTATTAGACTAAGATTTGGTCATGCCTGCTTTCCCACCTATTTGAATAAAATTGGTGTAGTTACATCGCAACTTTATGATCTATGTGGTATTATGGGCGATCTTGATCACCTTTTCTTCGCTTACGATAAGTACAAAACTTGTTGCCTCCTTTCCCTTATTATTTATTTTTGGGAAAGAATTGAGGCAACATATGCGGACGACTAGCTGGCTTAAGCCGGAGCGAAGAGCCGTGGATCTAGAGTATTCGTAAGAGTGGAGAAACTTACCCTTTTTGAAATGTGCAGCATAAATGACAGACTTCTGTTTATTTCGAGAAAAAGAAAAAATTATGTTAAATTGGGCACCATCTATAGTAAAAATAAGTAGAATTGTCTCTTTTTCTCGAATAACCAGTCTACTATAGATCAGACTGAAATTGTTGGTAAGAGAAATAAACAGATAGTTTAAAATGAATGATAAAATATGTTACATGAATAGATAAATCGGTTAACAATGACTAATTGAAATTTAAATATATAAAACAAATTTATACCAGGATCCTAGATTCCGGGATTGAGTATTGTTGAGGTGACTGGTTCTGGAACAGTAATCCAGGCCCACAATTGTCTCTTGCAAAAATAGAGTCTAAAGGTTTCCTCGGCAATTTAGTTTACATTTCTTAATGAAATGGAGTTTGAAAATTATAGGAAAACCAAACCACCAACCAACTATGTGGTTTTTGAAAAGTTAATGTATAACCATAAAATAAGAAGGAAGTCAAAATTTTAGAAAGATAAGCTATGCATAAGCTGTGAAAAAGCTATGCAGAAATGTAGAAGCTATGCAGAAATGTATACAGAAATGTATAAATATATAAGTATATAAATGTATAAGATTACAAGTATGTATTATATAAGCTGATTTCGTAAACTATAAATTGCCAAAAAATGAAAAAGAAAGAAATAAATATTTTAAAACCACGTGATACATATAGTATTTTAACTACTTATTAAATTAAAAAGAATTGAATTTGAATTTAAATTTATTTTAAAAATATCTGAAATTACATCAGACACAAATTGAAGATTACTGAAATTTTAAATGACTAATAAATGAAATTTACCTGGATGTTAAACACTTGTTAACGCGAATATAAAAATGTAATATCAATTACTGAAGTCCACAGTTAAGTTTATATACGTTCGAATCAGTACAAAAGCTGCAAGCAAATGATTTCCTGGTGAGATAGGTAAACTTCATTTGTCCCACTTACTGCAAAATAATGCCATCAGATAAACTTGAAAAATCTATTTCCCCTAATTATATGGAAAGCTATAAAACATAGAAATAGTACAGGTATGGCCAACTGTCAATTGTTTAGTTAACCGCAACAACCTGCCTTATGTAGATTCCCGTACTCAAACAAATTACACAGTCTACAAAAGAAATCTATAATACCACATACCACAGCTGACTTAGATTACAACAATTTGTAATTTCTATTCTATACATAACCAAAAATATGAACTGCTGTAATAAATAGTAAAATGTATTGTGAGAACTCAGTAAATATATTACGTCTTATAGGATATACTATATATAGCAATGAGAACGGTAAGGAAAATAACTATATGTACTTACATAGTAAACAAAAATATAAAAATTGAAATATAGGTAACTGATGTAAATAAATATTTTTAGACAATTGTTTCCTGACATGCTGTAATAGAACTAGAATAGAGATACGTAATAGTGAAAGAGAACATGACTGAGTTCCTAAGATATAAAAATATGTACATAAAACAATGTGAAATGATTTAGCAGTTATTCAAGTAAAATTCTGCTAGTTGAATACAGTTTCACTTACAAAAACTGAATCAAAGTGCTATACAGATCGTGTTAAATATAAATAAATACTAGTTTTTATATAAAAACTGTTAAATGGACATAGGCCATGTAACAAACTGCTATAGATTCACTTGTTAAAAATATTTCCTCATGCTGCAAAATGATGGCTCCGTTCAACGTAGTTAGTTTACTTGCTATAGGTAGTAAGAAAATCTATGAACTAATCATTGGTTAATATCACACTATAGGTCAGCTTAGTTTTCCTCTTATTTTAACCTTGTGTTTGTACCTACCCTACCGTGGTCTTTTTTTGTGATGTCAAACTTAATGTCCTGACAGACCCCTGGAAGACAAGCGTGCTTCCCTGTATTTTCCTTCGTTGCTCTTCTTCATTGTTTTCCTCCATTTTGTTTAGGTTAGATAATTTTAACATAGTGTGATTAGCTGCATGGTGTTTTACCCAAAGCTATAGCAATGCTATTTCCAGAAGCATGAAATATTAACCTGATGAAGTCTACTGAATAGGCGAAGTGAATGTTTCATGAAAATCATAAATGAACGAATTAAATTGATTTAATGTTGAAAAACATCGTATTTGATTGGCCTCTAAATTTTCATTCCCAGTAAATTCATAGTAAAACTCATAGCGAGGAACTCTCTCTCACTATATAATTCACTATTCAATAAATTCCAATTAATAAGCGCACGTTGGCTAGGAAACTTGAATGTTATTGGTACAATTCTCCGTTTGAAGCGTATTAACATCTACCACTTATCGTTTAAAGGATTAAATAGTTAACTATCACTAATGCTTATAGCGTGAATACAGTTCAGCGAAATGATTATTATGATTTCCAAAATGACTTTTCCTTATACCCTTATACAATCTACTATATAGCCAAGACTTAATTAACTCCCCTTCAAGCTTATACTTTCAACCATACATGATGGATCCCGTTTTGATTTAAAGCTAGCTTAATAGGATTGTACGGAAAATTTCATTTAATTGTCTGCAGATGTTCAAATTAATCAAGAAAATTAGTATATTAGACGTACTGAAATAACTGAGTTATAGAAATACGGTAAGTTTATTCAGAGCAACTTATCCTAAATCCTGAAGGGTGCGGTTGAAAGCTTTGATGTGACATTGATAATGTAGTTTCCAGGGGCAGTAAAGTTCTGATTAGTATTATATTCAACACAAGTGATTTTAAGTGGTTGATGAAAAAAATGGGCGCTGCTGGTAGAAACAGTTTTTTCAGTTTTGATGTTTAAACTGATCCTTTTCACAAGTGCCTGGTTTTAAAATACCTTACTTCACACACATTAGTTAAGAAAAGTAAAACTTTTCGCAATTAGTTTCAAGGAATTAAATTTATTTTAGTGGAGTAAAAATAGCCCAAAATAAGACGATAGAGGAAATTTTTCATGGAGCAACGCGATATAGAAAAATAAGTTTGTTTTTGTGAAACTAAGAATACTCTGAGTTTTCTACTTCGAATAAGTGGGGAACCCTTTTTCTTCGCGGAAAAAAAATATTGGTCATTTTTAAGGGTGGTTTTTCAGTTTTCATTTATTTTGCACCCTTTAAAATGCTAGTTATGAAATTAGAACAGTACCCTTTTATTACAGATGTTCAAGGAACGTTTAGTTCAAATTTAGTGAGAATCGGTTCACCGCCTCCCACGATATGTATATAAATATACTGAGAAAACGTAAAAAATTGAATTACTTTTAACTTAGCCAAAATTAAACCGAATTTGATGAAATCTTAGACGGAAGTAATCTATGTAACCTCGAAATAGTCTGCCAAGTAATATAAAAAAATATCCAACAATTTGACCGTAATTCCTTTTTTAGTTCAAATTCCACAAAATTTTCAAAACTTTCCCCAATTTGCCCAAATGGTCGAACAATCTTTTTTTTACAAAATGAAGGTATTTTTATGTACTTTCACGTGATGTAACTAAAAAATAATTAATTTAGCTTTTTTTATTAATTTTTAATTTTTTTTTTTTTTTTGTATATACATGCGCGCGGCGATTTCCTGTTATTTGTGGTGTTATATGTATGCGCGCATAAGTATACGTGTAATATTCAACGTGTAACATTTTTATAATGTCAATATTAATAATAAAAAGCGGTTGTGAGCAGGTTTTAAATATTTAGAAAAAAAACTCTCGAAGGTAAGATATAATTTTTTTTCGAAAATTCACTTGATTTTTATTGAACTTTTTACATATATTGATTATTATTTTATTTTATTCATATTTTCTTTTTCTAGTAGTTGTACCAGATGTGCTACTACAGGAAGTGTCTACTTCGGAATCGGTAACTGAAGTTTGGAATATTTCTTCACACCCGTCATCGCTAAAATCGTATGTGTCTGAGATATAAGTACAAACATCTTCTTCATAATTATCATCTTCGAATTCTTCAATATCATAAATATCAGGACACATTTCTAATTGCTCAGGCTCTTTATCAACCACAGCTTCGTCAACAATATTATCTGCATATTTACACAAAGTATCCCTTCCATTGTGGCATAAATTGCTGTATGTGACGCCAATGGTTTTGCATGAAAAACGTTTAGTTTTGCAACCGACGTTACAATCACAAGCAATTATATTGAGTAATTCATTAGGAAAAGGAAATTTATCAGTCCTTGTCGGCATCAGTTCATTATCTGTTGTTTGCTGCCATCCAACGTTCTATCAATTTTTAGTACTCCAGAGAATATCTCAGATGTACACGATTTTAGCGATGACGGGGGTAAAGAAATATTCCAAACTCCAATTACCGATTCGGAAGTAGTAGCACACCTATTCGAAGTAAAATACTCAGGGTTTGTTAGTTTTACCAAAACAAACTTATTTTTTTATGTCGCGTGCTCTATGTAAAATTTTCTCTACAAATCTATATTTACTCCATTATATCTGTAACATAATTAGTATAATTATTATGGGTATGTGCTCCTGACTGCAAAGGTTTGTTGGTCTCTGACAGATGGGAAACGATGGAAATGCGTGTTTTACTGAACTTTCTTGTTTTCCATAGTTTTCTACGTAATTCACCACAACAGGATTCGATTTACAACCCACAGGCTGTTTAATTTTCAAAACGTCAGCTCTAAAGTGTGTCAATAAAATAGCAGATGACCGATGAACAAGATACCATTAATCCTAAATTTTCCGACAATTCTTATACTGCTAAGAATTTTGACGATTTTTGGCCTCTGAAAACCGGTTCGGCACTGCACCAATAGTTCTTAAATATTTTCTAAAATAACGGGAATTTCTGAACGTTAATACTGCTGCATAAGCTCCAAAAGAAGAAGGGAGCGAATAACGTATTGCTCAAAAGTAGGTACTTATGAATTGAAATATGGATACATGTCCTTACTTAGTTTACTTTACTTTTTCGGAACATATTTAATATGTTTCTGTCAAGTGTAGTTCTGATGATGCTCCTAAAGTGGTCCATGTTCTGAAAGCACAGCTTAAATATGACACAAAACATTTTTCAAAAAAGGGTGATGCCAGTTCCCGTTCTATTAGACTGTGTTAAATCTTTAACGACTTGTATGTCCTTAACCAAGATATATTGGTGGCAAGTTCACAATATTTTTTTAGAATTGCATTATATTTCACTTGCTAAAGTTTTCCATACAGTTTACAAGTTTTCCTGTATAAGTTGCAACAGATTATCTTTAATTGTTTCGTTAGTTAGCCATTCGGAGATTAGAGTTTATCACGATAGTAATATAATTTAGCTACTCACATTTAACAAGGAGGTTATCAGTTAAATCTTGATATTACGTCGATATCGTTAAATTAACTTAAATTGAGGCAAAAAGGCAAACGTTGTTTGCTCGCCTGTGGATAATTGCACTGTAGAATTAACTTTCGAAATAATGGGATCGTCCCATTTGAGTCCTTATAGAAAATTAAATAAAAAACAGATCCTTTCTCAATTTACATTTTATTTATAAGAATTCATAAGATCTTTCGAAATTACAGGGGTAGAAATTTAGCTAAATTAGCAAACTTGCACAAAAAGAGATTTCAAGTAATAATCTCAAAAGGAAATTAAAACATCTTTTCTGGTTTAGACGTTTCTGAAATACTACATAAAAGGGAAGATTAATGAATTGGCTGTACAGAATCATCCATAAAATTGAAAGATAAGGCATTGTGTGCTATTTTAATTAATAAATTAGACCAGTTTATCCTTTCATTAATATTCTTTAAAAAGGCGAAACGATAAATAATGAATATGTCATATGCTAGGCTTCATTTGTTTCATTTTCATTTGCTGGCAAAATATAAAAATACATTCAAATCAAAATCAAATAGTAAACTTTAAATTTTAAAATATAGCCTATCCTGTGATCATGTGGGTCATGGGCAAGTACATTAACTTTCATTCTAATTATACAACTGTCACAAAAATTAAGGACGTTACTAATTTTTATGTTGAAACAAAATGAAATAGTAGTTGTCAAATAATAAAACAGAAATTAATTAACAACAAACGATTGAAGATTCACAGTTTATTTTTTAATATATGGCTTTATACATACCTAGTAGATAATAGAACATGAATTTCATAAAACCGTGTCACGTAACGTATGAATAGGTACATTAGATAATCATATAGAATATATATTAAAATTGTTATATATAACAATGAATTCGTATAATGTAAATCCATTAGTCTTGTATAAAATGCATAATAGTGTGCAATGTGTTTTCCTATGATGAGGTTCTATTGAATATTATTACTTAGATAGTCAGTAAACAAAAATGAATTAAAGGATTTATAAAAATGTAAATACATTAACTCACCACACACAGTGCGAACTAATTTCTGAAAACATCATCGCTGGACACTTAACAAAATTTATTCAAAAATGCTGTTCACAGATGTACGAAGAGGTGTATGAAGAAAAACTAATATACTTAGCATTTACACGTAACCCCACTTTATACTTTTTTTAATTATTCCTCTGGTATGCAAAGATAAACCTAAACCTAAAGATAAAAACACAGTTAATGCTACAAGACACACATAAATATCCGACAACATAGTCACTCATGGTCTGTCTCATAGTCTATCTCCAACTTTTTACTCTCTAAAAATATCTCAGCGTGTCGTCGCATAATTGCCAATGAGTTCTCATTGGGCACCGTTATTAGATCATATACAATAGATTAGAAAATAGGCGAATTAAAAGAATTGATGAAACTGATTTTTAGATTTTTTATTCTTATTTTTTATTACAGCAGAAAAATGAGCTTGCATAATTCTCAATTTTTTAAATATAGCTTGTGATTTGAAACTTTCAACTTTATAACGGTAAATATTAAGATTCTCTGTTCATATGAGTAAAAGCGACACTTATAGTCTTATGATAAGTAGTGTAATTCGGTGCATGCGTCTCCCCCCTCCCCAATCAGTCTAACTTAAATTTTAGACGATAGTGTCTACCAACTCATATGTTATTGGAATACCTGTAAATGTATCCATAGCATAATAAAGTTTTTATACATAGTTTTGCTAATATTAAAAGAAATGTACTTTGCTGTACTATTCTTTTATTCGAATTTATATAATTAAATCTCCCCAAACGGGGACCATTGACTTTATTAGAGAGCAAACTTGAACAATCCTAGGTTATTCCTTCTTGTAAATTCTTCAAAGGCTTTGATCGAGTTATATAAATCACAGAGTTTAGATAGCTTCAGAAGAAGTAGATATGTACATATTTTGAAAGTAAAGTTTGATTGCGTTACGTCAACGCCAGCCATTCAGTGATGAATCCAACCATCCACTTACCTTTTCAGAATATTGAATTTATTCTTCCTGAAATTGCTTCACTGAACAAATTGTCTTTGCGCTTAGTTTTTGTTCGTAACTTCATATATATATAGTTCAAATGTGCTTTTAGAGGGCGAAATATTAAAACATAATATTTTTAGTCACAAACTCCTCTATAAAATCCTTCTTTTACTATAAGGAATGTAACCAGACTGCAACTAACAGCTACTCTCCGGACTATGTGCCCCGCCGAGCGCTGAATTACAAGTTACAAGCCTGGCGCGTTAAGTGTAATAATTGCATATTACCATCAAAACGCTAATGCTTCAATTGCAGCAAACACAAACACAAAAAACACATTTAAACTCTGCTAAGCCCAGTCAGGTTATTTATTTTTCGATTGTAACAGACACTGGACCGCTAGATGGCGCCTGCTGACTATTTTACATGTCACTATCCCAAAGATACCGAAATGTACTAAATGGTCAAGTGTCAGTCGTCACATGCCTACCTTTCACTGACGAGAGCCATCAGCTCGACACTGCAGTCTGCAAGTGGTGTGTGACGACTGGCAAGAGAGCTCCTTTAACTAGGATCAGTCTTTCGGCTGGTGTTTGTTGCAATCGAAGCATTAGCGTTTTGATGGTAATATGTAATTATTACACTTAACGCGCCAGGCTTGTAACTTGTAATGCAGCGCTCGGCGGGGCACACAGACCGAAGGGTAGCTGTTGGTTGCAGTTTGGTTACATTCCTTATAGTAAAATAAGGATTTTATAGAAGAGTTTGCGACTAAAAATATTATGTTTTTCATATATATAGTAATAAATGCAACAAATGCCACATGCACACATAAAAATAATACATAATTATATACATATATTGCTATTTTTACAGATGGCAAAGCACTCGGTATAGTAAGGTTTACAAGAAAACGCTGCCGTAGTAACTTTGATTCGTGTTTCCTTCTAAACTTTTCTACTGGAAAATTATTAAAACTCCTTGCCAATTTGATTGAACAACACGCGTCGAGTGGTGTTCCGTGTTTTGGTGGTCGCATGCACTACTTCAAGATTAGTGTCACATCAAATATCCCAACCCTCTTCAAGATGCCTTATAGTCACAAGTATAAAAATCAAACTGCTCGCACAGATGCCGGAAGTTCGTCGGATTAAAGACACCTGAAGATGTGATTTTGAGGAATGCCATAAAAATATTAGAAATGTATTCATGTGTCGATGAGAAAAGTTGTATAATTTATACAACTTTTTATTAAAAGGGTTGAGTGGATGGCAAATTCTGTTCGCAGGTGAAGTTCAAAAGAGGAAAGATATTCGTATAGAAATGAAATGAAATAATAATAAATAAACACCACAGAAATTAGACATCCCCCAATTCCAGAAGCCAGGGCTTGTGCGGAAGGGGATTACACATTGAAAAAACGCGGACATACAACCATTTCCTCCAACAGTGCCAGTGCCGGAGCCGGGATTCGAACCCGGTGGTGCGATGTCCGTGTAATTAATCGCGATTACCACCTCGCGCCTTAACCCACTCGGCTATCGACCAGACCAGACCAGAAATGAAATAAAATGAGATGAAATGAGATGAAATGAGATGAAATGAGATGAAATGAGATGAAATGAGATGAAATGAGATGAAATGAGATGAAATGAGATGAAATGAGATGAAATGAGATGAAATGAGATGAAATGAGATGAAATGAGATGAAATGAGATGAAATGAGATGAAATGAGATGAAATGAGATGAAATGAGATGAAATGAAATGAAATGAAATGTTTAACTGGGAAATAGTAGTAAATTCTTCAACTCCGCTCTATGATATAACACTTTCGCAAATTGGAGAGTCTAACTGCTAATAATTGTAAGATCTGATCGACGTAACCGAATGTCCTCCATAAAGCCATATTGTAATGAAATAAAGTTACTAGCGTTGAAAACAGCAACAAAAAATACAGAACTTCAGAAGCATTGACGGTCGAGTTGAAATTATTCTTTTAAAAAGTAGCTGCATCACGTCGAGATCAGTTGGAAATTATCGATTATACCGCTACAGAACACAGAATATCAACGTAATATTAATACATAGATTTACAATAACAGTTAGCAAGTGTGCTGTGATTAGCTAGAATGTTAAAAATTACATCATGTCGCATGCAAATATTTGTTTAAATGGAATTTTATGACGTCCGAGATAGCATAAACAATGTCTCTTACAAGCCAATACATTTTAATTAACATCACTCTTTGAACGAACTTCAAATTAAATAATCGTTTTCAATTTTGTTCCATTTATGTTGTAACTCTTGCAGAACATGCTTTCACATTTTATAGTTACGACCGTTCAATTAATTTCATGGCACACTTTTATACCTCCTGCCGTTACCCTTTCAGCGCTCTGGGAATTACATGCTGAAGAAATGTTTTTATGAAATTCTCTTGAGATATTTTGGATTTTTATTGATACCGAATATGTACTTAGGCTAAGTTACCCCAGGAGGTAATTTTAGATCCAATATGCATAGAGCCACGATGTCACTTGAGGATGTCAATTTGACCGCATCTAGTTCGTATAAACAATGTCTTACTGCGTGCCTATTTTGCAATTTACCAAATAATTTTCTGGTGTTGTCGATAGCCGAGTGGGGTAAGGCGCGAGGTGGCAATCGCGATTAATCACACGAACATCGCACCACCGGGTTCGAATTTTGGCTCCGGCACTGTTGTAGGAAATGGTTGTATGTCCGCGTTTTTTTTAATGGGTAACCCCCTTCCGCATAAGCCCTTGGCCTCTGGAATTGGGGAATGTCAAATTTCTGTGGTGTTTACTTATTTATACATTTACTTTAAAAACTGTTTGATTTCTATTTCTTTGTACCCATCTCGGATTATTTTGAGACCAATATCGAGCGTTCTGTGTAGCCACAAGCCCATTACTATGGAAGCAGCTCTCATCGCTCCACAAACCATTTTTCAAATAATTCGGATTTTCTTCATGTAATACTGACAATTCAGCAATAAAATTTATGCGACGTTGAAAATCAGCAGGTCTTAAATGAAACATAATGTGCTTTATATGGATGGTACTTATTTTTCTCTAAAATTCTTTGACAGGAGGAGTAAGAACTATTCTTTCCTATTATTTGGGGTTTCTACCACATGTATTATTATCCTCTTCAAAACAAATCACCGAATCTACAAAATAATAGAATTATTGGGAAAAAACCTCTGCGCCCGTGACGTTTACGCCAAAGGAAAAGCCAGAGGTTATGTTTTGCAAATAATATAAATCGGAATAAACACAGAAATAAAGTATTTAGCTGACGTTTCGGAAAGTAATCTCTTTCCATTTTCAAAGCTTTTTTTGAAGAACTCTTATTTTGCTGTGTATATCAAATACACAGCTTTAAGATTCTGTTTATGTTATTTCCATAGATACTTACTACTTACACAGAACATAGAACTGATGATATTTTCTTTTAGATAATGTTGAGTTTGTTAAGTTCTTCTTTTAACATTGGTAGCCAGGTTGTACAAATATCTACAGAACAATTCGATACGCACTTATCTTCATTTAATAAGATTATTGCTGATTCCTTAATTTTTCTTTTTTTGGTATCTGTTTCTTTTGTTAAAATTTTTGCCGAGTCCCAGTTTATTCTATGTCCGTTTTCCCAAGCATGTTCACAAATCTTTGATTTCTGAATTTCATTCCTTCTAATGTAATTCTTGTGCTCATCCAACCTCACACTGAAAGGTCTGGATGACTCACCCACATAACATTTATCACATTCACACGGGATATTGTAAATACAGTTTTTTGAATTCTGCTCCCTGTTTATCGGTTTTGTTTTTGTTAAAATAGATCTTAAAGTGTTCCCCGTTTGAAATACCGTCCTAACATCAAATTTGTCACCTATACGGCGTAGCTTTTCCGATAGTCCGTATACATAAGGAATTATTGCTGTATAATGACGTTCAGGTTTTTGTCGTACCTGATTGTCCCTATTTTCAACATTTATGAAAACTCTATCAACAAAGGCTGCAGGATATTGATTTTGTACTAGAACCTCTTTGATAAATTTTTTCTCGTTATTTAATATTTCATTATTAGATGAAATTATTTTGGCCCTATCGTATAAACATTTTACTACACCCCTTTTAACATTTATCGACTGATTTGAGTTGAAATTTAGATATCTATTAGTATGTGTTGGTTTTCTATAAACGCTTGTTTCAATTGTATTATTTACCCTTCTAATTAAAACATCTAAAAACGGTAGTTCATTCCTACTTTCTACTTCTAATGTGAATTTAATAGATGGTTCCTTACTATTTATATTTTCCAAAAAACTGTCTAGTAAATCGACACCATGAGGCCAAATTGCAAAGATGTCATCAACAGATCTCCACCAGACAACCGGTTTGTCTCGGCTTCATGGGAATTTTTTCTACATTATCCGTAGATCAAAATCATGTTTAATTTGTCTTCGTTGGTGTACACAACCATTTCTGAATTATCTTGTAATAACAAACGCATTAAAAAACTTAAAAATTAATTGTATGTCAACAAACGTCAAAAAAATGAATACACAACATACTTGACTTATTAAATTAGACTTAGGACTACTAGTTTATATATTTAACAAAACAATACAGGGGTTAATGAAAATTATACTTTAAAAAATTTAAAAATGGGAAATATTAGATAATTTGAAGACGTTGGTGTTTTTAAAAAATCTGTCGTTACAAAATTATATGTATATTATTTGGTTCCTTATGGCGTATGCCATGTTTCAATGTTCCAGCTATCAAAAAATAATTTTGCTTTTCAACCCTATCTTTATACAACCATTTGAAAGATTACGAATCACTTTAAACTAAGCACCTATTGTATGTAGTGACTGCCTTTGAGCGAATTTTAAGTTTTTTTGCTAGTTACCAAATATTTGACTGAATAATTTTTTTCGCTTTATCTCTAAAGCCACTGGTTTTAATAGAAAAGTGTATACTACAAAAGTACTTAGAATTAAACAAACTTCCAATCATCAAAAGTTTTGTTGCCGGCGTCGCGACTTCGCGGACGCCCCTGTCATTGACAACAATTGAACGACAAAATAAAGCCACCAAAAATATTTAACTACTGATGGCCTTTACAAAAATTGAATACCTCTTTTCGTTAATACGGAAACTGCCTGGAGAGTTTTATGCGAATCATCCTGTATACGTCGTTTAGGTGTCCCGCTTTACATAACTATAGCTCAGGGCGCCCAATTTGAATTTAGGTTATTTTAACAATTTTAAAAATTCCTAGGATTTCATGGAATAGATAGTACTGTATATCGTCCTCAAAGTAATGGATCAGTTGAAAGATTTCACAGAACTCTAAAAACAACGTTGATTGCTAGATCTAATTCCAGGAACTGGAAGGGTGAACTTCCAATCATTCTATTCAGTTTTCGAGCAATGCCAAAGGAAGATTTACAATGTTCTTCTGCGGAACGTCTTACTGAGGAATTTTTTATTAATACTTACGATTATATAGATCTGCCGATTTTTATAGCAAAATTACGGCCGATGTATGAAGGACCTTTTAAGGTGGCATCTCTTATTCATAAAGTTATTTGTATAAAATAAATAAGCACGGAGCAGACTCTGCAATTAGTATAGACAGAGTAAAAACTGCGTATCTTTTACATATTATTAATGCAGACGTGGGTAATTCAATTCCTAAAAAAAAGAATTAGATTCGCCATTGATTGTTTAAATGTTTGAATGCTTCTTTTTAAGGGGGAAAGTATTGTGCTGTACCTACTATTATTACTAGTTAGTTATTTATTGTAATTATTATTATATTAAACACGATACCTCTGGTGTCTAGGTCCGCTGCTAATGACAGAAGGATAATATAAGATTATATACATACATAATTATACAGGGTGCGGCAATAGTGCGTCGGACCTCGATATCTTGGGTTCTACGATAGCTAGAAATTTTTTAAAAAATTACAAATAAACTAGATAAAAAAGTCTATAACTGGAAATAATTTTCGAACAAACAAGGCGAGCCAAGACGAAATTACAGGACCAAGTGCCTTTTTTTTAAGGAATGCTATGTATATCAGTATATTTTTTGAAGACTCTTTCTAGGCTCTATTCATTCCTATATTAGCTTAAATATATCCCCCAACCACTTGGAAGTAATGACCGGTTAAATACTATTTACTCATTTAAATGGGTTGAAAGAAATGGTTCCACTAAATGGCCTCATTTTAAAATTGCATAAAGACGTGTGTCAATCAAAATGGGCAACAGGTGGAACACCTATTATAAATTTTTCTAATGAATAATTTGAGGGAACCTCTTTTTTAAGTTTATTCTTAAATTTGACAGTTATTTATTTATAAAACGAAAATGGTTGCAATTAGCCATAGGGAAGTACTTACAAAAATGTTCGTTTTTCATTTATATATATATATTGAGTAGTGGTGAGAGGTAAGTGAAACCTCTCAAATGGTCAATTGCTACTATACACCATAGATGTCTCTATGGGCGTATAGCGACTTGCGATTCTGCAAGTACCTGAGAGCGGCGACCTTTCAGTCCTAGGTGGACTTAACCTACTGTTATAATATATGATTTGCAGGAAACAACTACTCAGCGGGCAAATACCCCGACCTGCATTGAATTACACCTTACAAATCATATATATATATATATATATATATATATATATACAGGGTGTTCTATTTAAAAAAAATGAGAAAAGTCAATGTAAAATGTTCTTAATTGAAAAATAATTTTTGGCTACCCTGTACATTTTTAGGAAGTGAAAATGTTTCAAAAACATTAATTAAATGTTTCGTTACTGGTATTTCCGTAACTTTTCCTTAAAACCCATAATTGTGACTGATGATTTTTTAATATCCATCTGCAGATTGCATTATTTCAACAACAAAATTCATTACATCCAAGTTTTTGGGAGATATTCAATGCGTTAATATAGGAATAAATAGAGCCTAAAAAGAGACTTCAAAAAATGTACTGGTATACATAGCATTCCATTTAAAAAAAAAGGCACTTGGCCCTGTAATTTCGTCTTGGCTCGCCCTGTATGTCCGAAAATAATTTCCAGTTATAGACTTTCTTATCTAGTTTACTTGCAACTTTATAAAAAATATCTAGCTATCGTAGAACTCGAGATATCGAGGTCCGACGCGCTATTGCCCCACCCTGTATATATATGGTACTTATTTGAATACAATAAATTATACCAAATATCATATAATATATAATATAATTTTTTTTTATTGTGGTTAAACCCACAAGCATCATATTTATTTTTACTAAGTGAAAAAATTAGTGTTTAAATCTCAGAAATATTATACCAAATACTCTTTCGTATTAGGTATTCCCATGCAAATGAAGTTAGTATTTAAAATTTACAAGTTATTGGTGTAGACAAAGATCGAAGCAAAATTAATCTCGCGACAATTTCGAAAGAGAAATACATAAACTCGGGCAATGGAATGCCGAGACTGAACCTGCGTCGACAGCCAAAGATGTACATTGCAGGGAATGTAACGATACCCCCAGGAGTTGATTGTAAGTAATCGCGGTCAAACCACTAGTAGGTCCTTGTTGGGATCTTTTTTCACTATCTAGCACAATATTCCTTTTTATTACAACAACAAAGTTTGTTTTATCTCGACAAGATCTTTACATCATTTTATCAGCGTTAACTTACACTTGGATGACTGCAGTAAAAGTTAATGAAAGTTCACGTTGACAGATAACTATTTTATACCACTATGAGAAATGCTTTTTATATTCATGTAAGTGGAACTGAAATGGTTCGTATTTCGTATAAATATGAATCGTTGACAAATTGTATCGCTAAATTACTAGTGAACAACCATATCGCAAGGGTCTTGTTAATTTGTTCAGTATAAAATAAATCAAAAACTCTTTGAATAAACAAAGAAATGGATAATTGAAAGAAGTGCAAAATAAATTATTACAAGGGAAAAACATTTTTTTGTTTTGACTTTTATCTCTTCAGTATTCGCTGGTTTAATAACATATCTAACATGAAATTAAATAACGGGACAAGGAAATTCTTTGGTCGGTAGAAACAGTAATGTAAAGAGATGCTGCTTTTTTTTCGGTATATCACATTGCTTCAATGAATAAATCTAAACACCAAAAGTTATATAGTACTTTTACAAATATACGGCTTTCGTTAATCAAAACGTAACCATAGACAATAGTAGACAATAGCGGCCTACCTACCTACTTTATAATTTACAACAAATTTTCATATATAACAGATGTGAAATAATAAAATGGAATAGAATCTGAAATGATATAGTATAAATTTGAAACATAAATATGTAGATTATTTCAGACTTTATCACCGCTCCATAAAATGGTTTTATACAATGCTGGGTTTATAAAAATTACAACCATGTTTATATATTTTCCACAATACATTTTCATTATTTTAGGTAATGAAATTGATTTAATCAATATTTTTTAAATCAACGAGGAACTTAGATTCATACATTAAAACATAAATTTGATAGATCAGGCAAACAATGCTTTAGTATAATGAATATAACAGGCAAATATATCAAGTTTTTCTTGTTACTATTTATGATTTTATGAAGTATCCATGAAAAAAGCCCTCTGATATAAACTGCTTAATTCAAATATGGCCAAGAGGAGAAGATAAGTTCCATCCGTATAGTGGAGGTAAATATAGATTTATAGAGAAAAATTTTACATGGAGCAACGCAACATAGAAAAATAGGTTTTCTTTGGTGAAACTAAGAATACCCAGAGTTTTCTACTTTGAGTAGGTGGGGAAACCTTTTTTTCGCGGTAAAGGGGCAAATTAATAATAATAATAAATGTCTTTATTTTGAGGGCGAAGTTTGTCTATACGATATTCTTCCACTTAACCCTCACTTTATCAACTACATATTACAAATACAACTATGTAATATAGTTATAATTAATAATAATAATAATAATAATAATATTACATAATAAATAACAATAACAATAAATAGTAACTACAAATATAGTGAAGAAGTTCCAACATTAATAAACTAAGTAGGTGACAAACATGATATAACAAATAAAATAATAGAGATAAGAAATTTAACAAAAAAGGGAGAAGGAAGAAGAAGAAAAAAGAAATGCTCACCAAAATTATTTACCAATGACTTTGTAGATGAGTTCAGATGGAATTTCTGAATGCAGCTACAGACAAAGATTTTAAATCTTGTGGTAATTTATTATATAAATGACATGCTGCATAAGTAAATGATCTTTTAAAAAACATACTATTAAATTGGGGTATACAAAGCGCGCTCTGAGCTCTGATATTTACAGTATGCAAATGCGATCGCAAAACGAGTTTATTTTTTAAATGTTTAGGTGACTCCATTTTCATAACCTTATGTACAAAATTAGCTAAATGTATTTGTCGTCTTCGTTTCATTGTTAACCAGTTTAGATCTTTTAATTTGTGAGTAACAGGATCGTATTTACGTAAGTTAAAAATGTAACGTAAACAGGATCTTTGAACTCTTTCAATTTTGGTACTCACGGTTTTATTTATAGCAGGCCTATATACTACATCAACATAGTTAAATTTTGATAAAATTAATGAATTACATAATAATTCTTTCAATCTTTCTGGTAGAGTCTTTACAACTGTAAAGGAGTTTGAGTTTAGCATAGGCTGTTCTAATTAAACTGTTTACATGATGGTCAAATTTAAGGCTGTCATCTAGTATCAGACCTAGATTTTTACAGGTGTGTTTTATTTCTAAAGGAGTATCCATTATTTTTATTGATATGTTGGTTTCAGTAACTTTAAGTGTGTTTCTTTGTGTCTGTGTCTGATTTTTCGCTACTGTTACTAAATTATTGAGATTGTTGTTAAAGAAATTGAGTGAATTTGCGATATCAGTTATAGGGAATGACTTATACAACTGTGTATCATCAGCATAAAAGTGAGCATTCATATTAGTTGTTGTATTACTAAAATCAAACGTATATAAATTATAAAGTAACAGTCCCAAAATGGAACCCTGCGGTACTCCTTTGTTCGTAAATAAGCTGTTCGACACACAGTTGTTTAAGACTACCGTTTGTCTTCTCCTTCCTAAATAACTTGTCAAGAATTTTATTGCATCCTCATCAACGCCTATGTAATGCAATTTGGCACAAAGCAATTCATGGTTAATTGTGTCAAACGCTTTACTAATATCAAGTAATATTAACACAGTCACTTCATTTTTATCTATAGCTCTTATAATATCGTCACTAATTTTAGTCAAAGCAGTGGTAGTGGATTTACCTTGGCTCAATCCTGACTGATATTCAGGTAAGATATTGTTGTCTTACCTGAATATCAATTAATCATTTTTAAGGGTGGTTTTTCAGTTTTAATTTATTTTGGACTCTTTAAAATGTTAGTTAAGAAACGAGAACGGTACCTTTTTATTATAGACGTTGAAGAAATGTCTACTTCCGAATCGGTAACTGGAGGTTGGAATATTTCTTCAAACTTGTCATCGCTAAAGTCGTATACATCTGAGATATTCTCTGAAGTACCACAGGATTTTCGATAGCAGCCAACAGCAAATGATGAACTGATGCCGATAAGAAGTGATAAAGCTCCTCTTCCTAAGGAATTACTCAATATAATTCCTTGTGATGGCAAGGTCAGTTGCAAAACTAAACCATTGGCGTCACATGCAGCAATTTATGTCACAATGGAAAGAATACTTTGTATCAAAATGCAGATAATATAGTTGACGAAGTTGTGGTTGATGAAGAGCCTGAGCAATTAAAAATTAGTCCTGACATTTACGACATTGAAGAATTCGAAGAAGATGGTAATTATGAAGAAGATGTTTGTACTTCAGAGAATATCTCGGACGTACACGATTTTAGCTATGACAGGGGTGAAATATTCCAAACTTCAGTTACCGATTCGGAAGTAGACACATCTAGTAGAAGCACATCTAGTACTAAAAAAGAAAACATGAATAAAATAAAATAATAATCAATATATGTAAAAAGTTTAATAAAAATCTAGTGAATTTTCGAAAAAAAAAAATTTTTATCTTACCTTCGAGAGTTTTTCTTTAATCTAAATATTGAAAACCTGCTCGCAATCAAATTTTATTATTAATATTGTAATTTTTATAATGAATACCGAAAATGGAGGGAAATTGCCGTGCGCATGTATATACCAAAAATGACAAAAAATCGGCTAAATTAAAAAAATGTTATTTTTAGTTACATTACATGAAAGTACATAAGAATACCTTCATTTTGGTAAAAAAAAATTCGTTCGACCATTTGGATATATTGGGGAAAATTTTGTGAAATTTGGACTAAAAATGAAATTGCGGGCAAACTGTTGGATATTTTTTTCTCGAATTTGGCACGCTGTTTCTTGGTTATATGGGTTACTTTCATCAAACTCGGTTTAATATTGGCAAGTTAGCCGTAATAAATTTTTTTACGTTGTTTCAGTATATTTATATACATATCGCTAGAGGCGGTATACCGATTCTTGAACATCTATTATAAAAGGGTACCGTTCTAATTTCTTAACTAGCATTTTAAAGAGTCAAAATAAATTAAAACTGAAAAAAAACAACCCATAAAAATGACCAATTTACCGCTTTTCCGCGAAAAAGAAGGGTTCCCCCACCTACTCGAATTGGAAAATTCAGGGTATTCTTAGTTTCACCAAAAAAAAAAATTATATTTCTATGTCGCGTTGCTGTATGTAAAATTCTCTCTATCGCCTTATTTTAGACTATTTTTACTCCACTAGTAACAAAGTATAAAATTTTAACGTATTTGCGTTGCACTTTCTCTGAGATGTATATCATGTGTAAAGGACTCCACACTACTGACGTGCATTTCAGTTTGCAGCAGACAAAAGCAGTGTAAAGTGTATTTAAAGTTTTTACATTGTTAAAATTTCTGACATTAGGCAATAGAAATCTCAAACTCTTATACGCCGATACAGTAATTAAATGAATATGTTCATCAAACGACAACTTGCAGTCAAAAGTAACGCCAAAGTCTTTAGATATTGTCCAGCTCAGATTTATGGTGCACTCAAAAAGGCAACAAAAACTTTACTACCTCATTATTATCGCCGTTGGACAGTTCGGTCTGGTGTCATCAGACAAGCCGACGCACATTAAAACCTATAAAGGTAAGCGAGTCAATTTGTGAACAAAATAGTATAGCCATACTTAAAAGTCATATGTATTAGAATGTACATATTAATAATACTAGACTGCAACACTCTGTTAAAATAGAACGAACGAAACAAGTGTGTTTGAAAGATATCATTAAAAGTTATAGCGAAAAGTAACGGCCCCAGAATTGAACCTTGTGGAATTTTTGATGGTTGCGAAGACTTTTCAAATTTGAAACCACGATGTTAAACAAACTGTAACCTATCATTTAGATGAGATCTAAATAGATTGAACAAACTGACAGACATGCCGGATGTACCCAATTTTGGTAGCAACTCGTGGTCGAGGCGACCAAAGGCTTTAGAGAAATCAGTAAAAAATATCTATTTGATTTCCTTCGTTTAGGACAATTTGTTAGTTATTCGTTTTCTCTGAATCATACGTAATATTCCAATATATCAATATAGCGCACACTACGATTTATTTACAATGTATATTTTTCCAGTCGACAAAATCATTTCCAGAAAATTAGTCATATAAAATTTATGACATAAAGTAAATAATTTACAGCACATAGCCCTGGAATAATGGCTCAATAAATCAGGGTGAGGCTATACTAAAAGTCTGGCTAATAAATATAACCATGTATATATTTATTAAATTTGAAGCCGTGTGAGACTTCACATAGGAGATTGAGTCGTAAAGAAAATAATACCACAAATAATGGAGCTTACCTCCTATAATATTTTTTTAGAGTACAAAGTAAAATGTTAAGAGGATTTAGGATTTAACGTCACTTTTGCGCGAAAAATGGAATAAGATAATGCGAATTTATTATACAGCCCTAGGATTTTGTATACAAAAAACTTCTATGCGAATAATACACAAATGTATAAATATAGTCAACATAGTGCTTTTTTAGATAAATTATGTGTCGCCTTATGTATTTTATCTCTATATTTTATTTTGATTAAAATGTGAAAAGACCTCAGAAGAGATGTTACCCTGTATAATAAAACCCATAATAACGTATCACTATGTAATGGCTATACAAATATGTTACGTTCTTCCTCCCTTAATAAAGTGTGGAAGACTATATCCGGTTCCCTTGTATTGATCAGAGGCTGGATCTTGGTTCGAAATAACAAAAAAATCTAATTTTAACAAAGTAAGGCGCCAATAGCCACTCGACATCTAAGAAGCACTTCAATAAATAAATAACTATGGATACTCAGAGGCCTTAAAAAATACTTAGGTATCGAAATAAAAATAATAATAATAATAATAATTATAACTATTTAGAATTTATTAAAGTATATAAATATGTTAATGTGCATAATAAAAATGGTAAATGGTAAAAGAAATGGAAATAATAATCATAACAATATTTATGTATAGTATTATGTATGTACAGTATTTACACAAGTCAGTAAAATTCATTATAGTTTGGAAATATAAAAAGATAAACAGGATAAAGAAAAATATAGAGTTATAATTTAAAAGTTAAAATCCGAGTTTAAAAATTCATTTAAACTATAAAACGTATTGTCTAACAAAAATGTCTTAAGGGTTGCCTTAAAACTATTACAGTCCCAATTTCTAACTTCTGCAGGTAACATATAAAATCTGATAACGTAATACCTAGGTCCATTTCGAGTTTTACAAAGGACAAGATAAATATTTTCATTGTTTCTAGTGGAATAGGTATGTATTTGTGAGTGTCAGGTGTAGAGATTAATATTAGTTTTTATATGAAGGAGACATTGAAGTATATACCGGCTGTTAGAGAAGTATGGGAACTGTCGAAAATCTCGAAAAGTTTGCATTGCATCAAATCGAAAAATAAAAAATACGGGTCAATAATTTTTCAAAAAACTATCTACTGATATCAAAATGACCTCCCCACCCACCACCCTGTGGGTGGGGCGAGAGGTAACTTTAAAATTTCAAATAAAAACCCCTATTTCTTATTGCGGAATCGGATTCTACGGCAAAAAATACGTAAATTTTATTCCGGACATTTTTGTCGATTCTTGCATAGTGTCGCTGTAATCGCAAAAAATGAAAAGAAAACATTACTGTTTCAAGAGTAGCGTCTTGTGCCCATAAAAAAACGTCCAATTCAAAAACTGAAAAACACGTATTTGTCATTTTTACGAAATCTATCCAATGACATTGTATTCGACTCTCCCACCCCTAACCCCATGGGTGGGCCGGGGGCAACTTTGAAATTTGTAATGAAAATCCCTATTTTTTATAGCGGATTCAGATTCTTCGGCCAATTTTTTTCGATTCTCGCAAGGTATCGCTGCAAAAAAAATTGAGTTGAAACATGAAAGTTTTGAACGTATATTTAAAAAAATACGAAAAGTAAAACTACTGATCTCAGAATGAATGATTTCCCGAGCTGTTTTGAGAACAGTGATTTTACACGGTCGTGCGGAAATTACAACTATTAACATTCTGTAAATTTATTAGCAGCTAGTAATTTTCAATTTACATTTTTACAGGGCAATAAAAAAACTCGATTTAAAAAAACTAACAGTGGTTTTACCTCTTAATTCAGCCACTTCAGACAAGTTCTTGATCCCAGCCAGTGAAGGCAAGGATGTAACTCAGTAATTTAAGGCAAGGTAAGGATTTCGGCCAGTTGAGGCAATTAGTTTACAGCTTAACTGCTACACTTGCAGATTTTAATTTCAAGATTATAGCAGATGTTCAAAATGGTGCCCATTGACTTCTTGGCATTGTCCGAGACGAACGTAAAAATTTTCAATAGCACTTCTTATCATTTGAGGTGGTATTTCTGCAAAAAATGTTTATTATGTGTTGCCTCAGCTCTTTCAAATCACGAGATTTAGTGAAATAAACCTTACCCTTCACGTAGCCCCAAACAAAATAATCAAGTGGCGCGAGGTCGGGAGATCTTTTTGGCCATTCAACAGTTCCTCTTCGACCTATCCATCGATTTTGGAAAGTACCATTCAAATAGTCCTTAACAATATCCCGATACTGTGGAGGAGCCCCATCTTGCTGGAACCAAACATTATCGAACTCATCACCAGCAATCTCTTGTATTGCGGGAACTATTTGATTTGTCAACATTTCCAGGTATTTTTCTCCATTCAAATTTCCATCTATGTAAAACGGTCCTATGATTCGATCCCTGAAAACTCCTGCCCAAACATTTAATTTTTGTGGATACTGCGTGTATGTTTCAAGCATCAAGTGAGGGTTTTCACCGCTCCAATATCTGAAATTTGGGGTTTAGTTATTCCTTTCCATCATTAATTCACTAAATTCAAGTCGCCGATCAAAATTATCTTCATTTAACTCTTGGTGAAGGTGAGGGTGAATTTTGTAAGGATGAAATTTCAAAAGTTTCAAATTCTTATGAACTGAAAATGCACTCATATCAAGCTGTTGACTGGGTTTTCTGATTGATAACAATCGATTTTCAACAAATGCCTGGGCCACTTCCATTTGTCGAGCTTTCGATGTTTCAGATTTTGATCTTCCAGATATTGGGCTATTTTTATTTGTCCTTGTGTCTAGGAATCGTTTGATGGTACAGGACACAGTAGCTTTCGAAATTCCCACTTGAACTACACGGAAAGTTTCGTTGAATAAAATCACAACTTCATCATAGGACCTTTCTTTATCGCCCCATCTTCGCATCATTAAAGAGAAACTCTCTCTCCCTCTGTTAAAGTAGCCATTATGCAGAAAAAAAACGCGAGAATTAACGAAAAATTAAATAACTTTTTGCGTACAGAAGTGCGCTCCTGCCTCTACAAAAGTTGGAAGGAACTGAACGTTCGCGTAGAAATTTCACAAAACAAATACTGTTATTAAGAACACTTTAAAAAAACATTAATATAAACCAAGATATCACAGATATTGTTTTTTAAACTGAATGTTTTTTTGTCGACACGAGTAGCTAGAGTTTGTAAATATTTACAAACTGATGGACACTTAAGGTTTATTTTAATTTTGTGCGATTGCAGCGACACCTTGCGAGAATCGAAAGAAAATGTCCAATATAAAATTCACGTATTTTTGGCCTTAGAATCCGAATCTGCTATAAAAAATAGGGATTTTCACTGCAGATTTCAAAGTTGCCCCCGCCCTACCCACTGGTTTAGGGGTGGGAGAGTCGAATCCAATGTCATTGGATAGATTTCGTATAAATAACAAATACGTGTTTTTCAGTTTTTGAATTGGACGTTTTTTATGGGCACAAGACGCTACTCTTGAAATAGTAATATTTTCTTTTCATTATTTGCGATTACACCGATACCATGCAAGAATCGAAAAAAATTTCCGGAATAAAATTTACGTATTTTTTGCCGTAGAATCCGATTCCGCAATAAAAAATGGGGGTTTCCATTTGAAATTTTAAAGTTGCCCCTCGCCCACCTGTAGGTGGGGAGGTCATTTTGGTATCAGTAAATAGTTTTTTGAAAAATTTTTGACAAGCATTTTTTTATTTTTCGATTTGATGCAAACTGTTCGAGATCTTCCAGCGTTCAAATACTTTTCTAACACCCGGTAGATTCAAGGATTTTATATAAAAAAAAGAAAAACCGATCGTAAATAAAAACAAATAAATACCATGTACCGATCAAAGTATGGTTTGTCCCGGGATATAGCTATATCGTGAGGCTCACATTGTATCATAAAAATATATCAGAAAATAAGTATCAATTAGTAATAAACATACATTTTTGTTGATCCATAGTTAGGTTACCGGGTTCTCTTCCGCGTTGTTAGTTTTGAATACTTGACGTTTCGACCATCTTGTCGCCTTCTGAAGCGAAGAAGAAGACCACGACAAGATGGTCGAAATGTCAAGTATTCAAAATTAACAACGCGGAAGAAAACCCGGCAACCTAAATATGGATCATCATCAGCTCCGCGAAAGCCTTAGCACCAAAATACATTTTTGTTGTTCACCTCGTATGATATTAATTTTTTATGTTGCTCTAAAAAATGTTGCTCTAAAAACTATAAAATAAAATTGCTCTCTCGTAGTAATTACAAATGTTTACGATGTTTACGTTACTTTGGTCTCTGGGGTCCTTGTTCAGCTCTCAGTATAACTACCACATACCTCCTATCCCAGTTTATGATCTCACAGTCGTATCCTGCAGATTAGGTACAAACCATCCAATATGAATGTTGCTTCCACTAACCAAAACTTTAAGCCAAGTCCCAGGGAAGTTCTATCCCTCCAAACGAAATATATCTTCTTAAAAAAAAGATATACCTCCACAAGGAAAATAGATCCTTCACAGAAAGGGTCCTCAAAAATCTCGTCCACTGAAATGGACCATCCACAAAAAATACGTCCTCCAGGAAAAGAAATACAGTATCCAGAAAACCCTTAAATAATTCATGTAAATTAGTTATTTGTACTCAAAAATAACTCAAAATGGACAATTGACATTTACACAAATTATTTAAATAATAGACACTATACCAAACACTTACTAATCCTTCCTCCTTTAAGTAGGATCAGTCTTTCGGCTGGTGTTTGTTGCAATCGAAGCATTAGCGTTTTGATAGTAATATGCAATTTTTACACTTAACGCGCCAGACTTATAACTTGTAATTCAGCGCTCGGCGGGGCACATAGCCCGGATAGTAGCTATTGGTTACAGTTAGGTTGTGTTCCTTATAGTAAAATAAGGAGTTTGTAGAGGAGTTTGCGACTAAAAATATTATGTTTTAATATTCCGCCCTCTAAAAGCACATTTGTACTTTGGACATGACAACATTACTTCGAAATTTTTACTTTATTAATTATTTCATAGTTTTATTTTAATGATCCTTCATTACATTGGTTTTTAGCTTTCATGTTATGGTGTTGTTATGTAAAATTATTGAAATGAATATTTTGAAATTTTGTGAAAGTTGGGAGTGGAGTACCCTATCCTATAACTTTAACAACTAATTTTCAGTAAATGTTTCCATTTTGCAAGTTTAGTTGAATATAAAATATATTTTTTGTACTCTGTAATAAATGGGCAGTTAATGTTCATGTGAGTTTCTCTTTAAAGTATCTATAAGACGTCTACAGGATATAAGAAGTTGATATCCTACAATTCCCAAATAGAACCTCTCTTCAATGCATACAAATATGAGCCACTTCAGATCTCTACAAAACTTCTGAATAACTTTTATAGTACAATAATATTGTTAGTCCTTACGACAAATAAGCGGCACCACCTCAAGGTATTCTAAAGAATTCTGAGCTCCTTTTAAACAAATTTTATGCACCGAAAAAGTTATTTGAAAATAACGTAAATACACTCGACACAGTAAAAACTTCCTGTCGGCAATGAACTGAAAAGCTGGATTATTAAAAGGCTTAATTTGTTTTATTATGTTCCTGATTTAATAGATAATAATTATTTTTAGGAAGGAAGTGGTTGAACAAAGTAGCATAATTTGAACCCTTTGATAATGATACCCTCATTTAAGAATATGGGATGTGACGGAGAATGCAGATAGCAAGATTATTAGTTACCAAATTGTGTTCAACTGATAATTTCATGGAAATATCCCAGAATGTACAAAGATTGGGTTTGCAAACGACTTAGAGAAGCAAATATGATAGTGACAAAGAGAATGAGAGGTATTTTAACAAACAACATAAAATATTATAACATAATTTGCGTGAAGTTGTACCGACATTACAGTCACTTTGTAAGTCTCTAGATATCAGATTATACGGTTTGTCCCCTAAAAAAAAGTAGTAGACTAGCTTAGACCTTCCACCATATCTCTAATTGGCCAAATGTAACTTGCATTTCAACAAAAAAATTAATTCATAACATCCATGTGATTGGGAGATAGTCAATGCTAATATAGGAATGAATAGAGCCTAGAAAGAGGCTTCAAAAAATATACTGATACCTACTGAAGTGGTTATGCCCCCCCCTGTATATTTATAAATAGAAATCCTGGTCACGGCACCAATGAAGTAGTTATGGTTATGTTCTGCAAACACAGTTCACAAACAATTACGTTCTCGTAGTCATGAGAACTTTACATCGTTGACAATTTAATAGTTAAAGAAATAAAATTGGTTGAAGTCGAAAAGACTCTTATAACAGCTCTTATATCAGCGTAAAACGCCTAAGAAAAAATATTTGTAAACTTGTAGTGTAGGGTCAAAAGCTATAGTTCTTGAATATAAACTTGTTATTTTGCAAACGCAAACTTCCCTAGTAAAATATTCAGAAAATGAAATTTTATGAATTAAAATCGTGAATAAAATCATAACTGAATAAACTGTAATATAATATTATGATAGTTAAAAATCAAAGCTAATATTTAAAAAAATCTAATATTCTTTTAGTACCACAAATGCGTCAATTTCCCCTATTACACTCCGTCTAAACCAGAATATGAATGCAATTGCCAATAAAAATAGAGTCTCGAAATAAGAAAGTAATCACCTTTAGAAATTTATGTCAGCTGAATTTCTGGGCGCTCTGTATAGCGTTATATCGCCCGTGAATGCTCTCCCCCGGGTTCGTCATGGTTAGCGTACTCGTCGAGCATAACAGAGAGTTTAAAATGGTACTTCATAACGAGTACGCCAAAGAATGGTTGTCTGCGGCGTCAGTACAGCGAACTCAATGTCCAGAGATGTACTTAGGGTATGCTTCAATTCAATCTCCAAGGTACAGCGAGCTCAATGTCCAGCGATGTATCCAAGGAGTGGTGCAATTGTAATCTCCTGGTCACGGCACCAATGAAGTAGTTATGGGGTATGTGTCTTTATTACACATAAAATACTGGTAATGATGTCACCAGTAAATTCATTACTACTTATTTATCAGATGGATAAACAAATAAGATTGGCCATTTGCGTGATCGTCTAGTTTTGTTAGTGTAGGACCCTAATTTCGTTGTGTGTGTGTAGTAACCCTTTTTAATTACCCCAGGTTCTTGAATATAAAGTTTAATATTACTTGTTTCTGTCTGATACTATATAACTTAATATACCTTAGAAAATGTAATCACTCTGTTAATTTAAATACCTGGTAAACTTGAACACACTGTCTATTAATTGAGAGACCAAGTTAATTATATATGTTATTTATGTAGTATCTTATTACTCAAGATTGCACTGTACATTTATAGTTGAAGTTTGTTTTCTATTCTGCTTTTGAAATTAAAATATTTATTTAGTTTATTACTTATATGACGAAAAGGTAAAGGTGAAAGAATAAGACAATATTTGATGGGAAAAAATAGTAAAAAAAACCCATTTTATTTTATATAAATTGATGCAACAATAGTCGAACATGAAATCAAAAGAAATCCAAATATTTGAGACAATTGTCTAAATATTATAATAGAAAAATTTGCGCTGCTATAGTAATGACCATACTATCGATATACTGAGTGTTTTGATGTAATAACAAGAACTGAGATACAAAAGTATGCTGTGTTATTTTAATAGTAATTAGAGTTGTAGCGAATGCCTGAATAAACATATCACATGTCTACATTGAGAAATTAATATAAGCAAGAATAAGAGCAGTGACAATAGTCTATATACATAATAATAAATAATTAAACTACACAGAAATAAGATAACCATTTCCTCCTACGGTGCCAAGGCCGGAGCCGGGATTCGAACCCAGTGGCGCGATACGCGTGTGATTAATAGCGATTGCCACCTCGCATCTCAAACAACACGGCTATCGGCCAGACAATACTTATTTTAAACAGTTGTGACAATAGTCTGGGAATGATAATAACATGAGTGAACAAACGTCAAAGATGTTACTTCGAAACAAAGAGAACGCAACTGCAGTGTCAAAGTTTACGAACATAACAAAAAATAAGTGTTTCAACCTAACAAAGTTTATTTGATATTTTCTGTAGTAGTTGGCTACGGTACCCGGTTTCAGTGAAGACACTCACCAGCTGTGGGAAATAAAACTCCCTTTTGCAAGTAATTAATGGTTGTGGAAATTTCCAGTTTTATTATAGTTGTGCTCTCGTCTACTGATAAGAAAGATAGCAGGATACAGTATATGGCAATTACCGACTACACCTAACCAATCGGTTTCAATAGTATTAGAAAGAACAATCTAAACAACGCTGGAAATTTAATTTTGCGTCAATTGACCGATAAACTAAACAGCAGTAGTAAGTGTTTAGCACTGAACAGATGTTAATATGGGGTGGCCGAAAAGATCGACGACCTTACAGATTGGTGTAGACAAGTGTCCTTAAAACAGCGGACTGTTAATTTTAAATTTAGATGGAACTCCGATAGTCCGTAAGGCACCCATTTTACTGTTATGTTCTGCAAACACAGTTCACAAACAATTACGTTCTCGTAGTCATGAGAACTTTACATCGTTGACAATTTAATAGTTAAAGAAATAAAATTGGTTGAAGTCGAAAAGACTCTTATAACAGCTCTTATATCAGCGTAAAACGCCTAAGAAAAAATATTTGTAAACTTGTAGTGTAGGGTCAAAAGCTATAGTTCTTGAATATAAACTTGTTATTTTGCAAACGCAAACTTCCCTAGTAAAATATTCAGAAAATGAAATTTTATGAATTAAAATCGTGAATAAAATCATAACTGAATAAACTGTAATATAATATTATGATAGTTAAAAATCAAAGCTAATATTTAAAAAAATCTAATATTCTTTTAGTACCACAAATGCGTCAATTTCCCCTATTACACTCCGTCTAAACCAGAATATGAATGCAATTGCCAATAAAAATAGAGTCTCGAAATAAGAAAGTAATCACCTTTAGAAATTTATGTCAGCTGAATTTCTGGGCGCTCTGTATAGCGTTATATCGCCCGTGAATGCTCTCCCCCGGGTTCGTCATGGTTAGCGTACTCGTCGAGCATAACAGAGAGTTTAAAATGGTACTTCATAACGAGTACGCCAAAGAATGGTTGTCTGCGGCGTCAGTACAGCGAACTCAATGTCCAGAGATGTACTTAGGGTATGCTTCAATTCAATCTCCAAGGTACAGCGAGCTCAATGTCCAGCGATGTATCCAAGGAGTGGTGCAATTGTAATCTCCAGGGAGCAACAGCGAACCCAATGTTCTGCGATGTAGCTCGAGTTTGATTACCCCTTTTCTTGGGCCCTGCAGTTTCTTTTATATTGTAAATGACGTCACAGTTTAAGCGTCCCCCAAGTTGGACGTGGGAATTGTTTACGTTAACAATTTCAATATTTGATACGGCGTAGTTTTGTGCAGTGTTTCAGATTTAAAACTTCACTCTCTATCTCCTCCTATAGTTAAGATAGAAAAGGGTAGGCGATTTCACACTATGGGAATACACGAAGTACTTGACGTTTATCTGAATATACGATAAACGAACCCTGCGACTCGACTGGATTTTATGTAAATTCTGTCTCAAAATTATAGCGTTTAACTTTGCTTTAAAAATATAATTTTAAAATGCATTCTGGTAACTTTATTGTGTTCAATATTAAATGACTAAATAAATGTAAAAATGAAATGAATTAACTGCAATATTTACTTGAATTTGGAAACTAAATAAGAAAAAATAAATTTATATATATGGGGTATATACGGGGTCCTTCACTACATAGCATTACATTTATAGAAAAGGCACTTGGTCCTGTAATTTCGTCTTAGTTCGCCCTTTATTTTCTAAAATAATTTCCAGTTATAGACTTTTTTATCTAGTTTACTTGCAATTTTTTAAAAAATTTGTAGCTATCGTAGAACTCGACATATTGAGGTCCGATGCACTATTGCCCCACCTTGTATATTACGACTATAATAATAATTATTTTAATCCACTCTATAAACAGCAAATACTGATTAATCCTATAATACACCTTTGAGTAGTCAATTAACGCTATAATAGATTGCTGATCCGCACTGGCAGCTGATAATACATTAACAGATATTTGTTGTTTCGTTTGGTTGCTTTCCAGCAGAGTTTGTATATAAAGCAACAATTTCTTTCTAAATAAGGTTTTCGATTGCCAATTACAGTGGAATTAATTATTAGAGGTTTCTTATTATATACACAATCTTGTGTTGGCGAATACATTGCCAAACCTGTCAAAATAAAAGCAATAACTACAAAAACCAAATTTCAAAGCTGCCACTGGAAAAGTATCTACTATGTAACCATAAATTAAAAGTAGGTACACACAATGTGCAATATAATTTTATTACAGTAAAGTGTCGTCGTTCTATTGTAAACATGAAAGTTGGTTCTATGTGGGGGTTTCTTAGTACAAACTGAATTTTATATAAATTGAATGTCTATGTAGTCCTGCTTTAAAAATTCAAGGCCGCCATGAACATTATAATAATATGTAAAAAGTCGTTAAATTATACATAAAATTGGCACATAGTGACAAAGATACAGGTTACGATTTTTATACGCTTTTTGGAGATAATTTTTAAATATTAGCAGACAAGAATTAAATCGGAGACACTTCATATTTTATGTGGAGTACCACAAGGGTCAGTTTTAGTTTAGTTTATTGACAGATAATCCATTGCATATACAACAAAATGTTAATTATAGTGGATTTTGTGTGTCTGACGAACATTTAAGTATTTTCTGACGCAACCAAACCACCTCCCCTCCCCGTTTTCGAGGATGCTGAAAACGATGGTGGTAGACAAAATTCCTTTTAAGCATGCACAATCTCCCAAACGACCAAAAAACACTTTCAAATTGGGGTGAAACGGAAAGGAGCGCACTTCCGTCGGACAAACATTGGTTTATCCCCGTTTTCTAGGATGTTGAGACCGACGCCAGCTTTGAAAATCATTCTCGATGCAAACCCACCCTCCAAATAGCCAAAACACCCCCAAATTGGGGTGAAACGCAAAGGAGCGCGCTGCCGTCGGACAAACACCGGTTTATCCCCATTTTCGAGGATACTGAGACCGACGCCAGTCTTGAAAATCTCACTTGAGATGAGTCCATCTATCAAACGGTAAAGAAACTGTTACGTCGATGGATGCCTGTGTACGCGAAGTATAGGAGATGCAATGAAATCATCTATTCTTTCGTACTGCATGCAACTAATAAGTCTCTGGATTAAATGTTAAACAGAAAAAATCGACGTACACTGCGTCTGTAGGGTTGACGGTTGACGTGGAGAAATCATGTATACAGAACTGCACATAGATTTTATATATAACATTAAATCAGCCATAACACTTTTGTAAATGATCACAGTGACTTATTTACTACATATAAAATACGAAATAACTTAAATAATCTTATTAATGCAAGAAAAAATACAATTATTATTAATTAAGTCCATTATATTATCATCTATGTATTGATTAAGTCAATGTAATCTAGGACGCTTACAAGTGGGGTTACAAATTTGATTTTCATCGAAGTGAACGTCACACCCCTCAACGTTACAGGATTCATCAGCCGTTTCGGTATTCGAATCGGTGAACTGAACTATGGGTTCCAATACCATAAAATCTTCAATGTTCAGTATCGTTTTGGTTATCATTTTCAAAGTTCAAAAGTACGAGGATTTCGCTTCTCGCCCCAGATGCTCTCACTTAAACGGCCGTAAGTTCCAGAAAAAAAATTAAAAGAAGGTGACTCGCGGTCACTAATAAAAATTGAACGAGAAATCGAATGGCGCACACCGGAACTCTCTATCTCACTCCTGCTTCGAGATATGGCCGTTCAATGTTAAGGAACGAGAAAATAGTGGATTTTTCGGACTATTCGAGATGGATATTTCGAAATAGAAACAAGCCAGGGAGTTGCGGTTTGCGCTATTCTAATTTTCTGCTCAAGTTATATATCCATGAATTATTTCAGATTTTTGCGACATATGTTGATTTTGATTTTACATAACAACCTCCCGATGATGATACTTTTCAGATCGAAACCAGAATATGTCGGAAAGCAATTACACAATAAAATCAATCAATAATCACTAATCGATAGACAAAAAATATGAAATTAGCAAAAAAAATAACCACCTGATAATGATACTTTTTAGACCGAAACCGAAATATGTCAGAAAAGTAACACAATAAAATGAATCGATAATCACCAATCGGTAGACAAAAAACATGAAATTAGGAAAAAACAACCACCTGATGATGATACTTTTCAGACCGAAGCCGAAATACGCCGGAGAAAGCAGTAAAACAATAAAATTAATCAATAATCACCAATGTTTGTCGGACGGTAGTCCGCTCCTTTGCGTTTCACCCCCTTTTCCGGGTGTTTGCATCGGGGATGATTTTCAAGGCTTTAATATTCCCGAATATTGAGACTGTTGCGAAAGCAATGTTTTTAGTGATCATTCATTGCTATTGAAGGCCTTTTCTAATTATTATGAGCTGGAACAATATAATCATATAGTTCATATAAACAACAGGGTGCTGGATCTTGTCTTATCTAATAAATATTGTGATATCGCCAAGTCCAAGGACTCTCATCATCCTGCACTTACAATAGTTATACAGTATACCGTGTAACATCTCCGAGAAAAATAATGTGTTTCTGTTAATGTGTACTTGACTAGACCTTTTTATGTAAGCCTTTAACCTTTAAAATCTCTTTATTCATTTTATAAGTACAGGTCATTACTAAGATGCGTTGAGCCGCTGAGCCCGACTTCTAAATAATAGTGTCTTGTCCGCAACAATGCCCTTCCACTGACCATGCATAGAAACTATTTTTATCAACCTGCAACATGTCTGAGTCACTATCTTGAGATACTGACCTTATTTATTTAGATCATCGGCAAAAGAAGATACTTAGAACGATCCAAAACCTGGCCAATATCATTAATAAATAAATAAAATAAAATTTGTCCACAATGTGACTCTTATGGGAGTCCAGATAGGACATCAATTGCATTTGATACATAATTATTAATTTTTACCCATTGAAACTTATCAGATATGAAGTTATAGATTCAATATAAAACTCCCTTACCTACTCCAAGTGCCTGAAGCTTATTTTATTATATTTTAGGACCTTTGTTGTTTCTTCTTTTTGTTAATGACTTACGCAGTATAGATAACCTCAATAACTTGGTGATGTTATGGTTTGCTGACAATAACAGCCACTTTTGTTGCGAAAATACAATAGAAGAAGCCAGAATCACGCTTAACGAATTTGTTATATGCTTTAATTCTAACTTGTTTTTAAATAGAAATAAAACAGTATTAATTAATTTCACTCCCAGCTGGGACTCAATTCTTGAAATCGTAGGAATTAATTCTCTAGAGAAATCGACGTTATTTTTTCATGTTTTTGGATGACTTAGGTACAATCTTATTCTTAAAAATGAGCGTAGGAAATATTTATCTTGATATTAGAGAAAAAATTTCTCGATGGTTTTTGACGGGGAATTCGAAAATTTTCTTAGTTCTGAATTATACTTTAAGGTTATGTGTACAGTGTGAAATATCATTTGCCGATGAATATTTAGTTAATAATTAATAAGTTTTATTAGTTCATACCGTATTTATATATCATAATTTAATGATGGATAATTTTCATCTTCAAGCTGTAATTATACAAAATTTGGAAAATGCTGAAGCTGCCATTACATATGAAAGGCAACATTGTTTGTTTGAAGTGATAAACTTTTAATTAAACATTTTAGATTCGCCAATGTTCTGGCGGGGTATGTAATAGATACCCTGGATAGATTTTTTACTGCATCTACGTCTTCTATTTCAAAAGCTACTAAAGTACTTGTAGAGTACTTCAGTATGCTCCCACAAAGGCATAAAAAATAACTAATGCACGTTCAGTTCTGTACAATATGTGCACTGAAAGTAATGTTTCAGAATCGGGGAAGGAAGAAGGAGTTGAGGAACTAGATTTTGGTTTATTTCAAGATGATATTAATGCTACACCTGCAGAACCAGCGCGTGCAAATCGAAATCCAAATTTAATTGCTGGAGAAAGACTGCAACAACAAATTATAAATAATTTTAGGTTGCACTAAAATTCTTTTAATCACTTTCAGTTGCTTATTTTATTTTTCAATTCTGGACATTTTTATATTTAAAACCATTAACAAGAAATATTTTCAAATGTGCTTTTAGAGGGCGGAATATTAGAACATAATATTTTTAGCCGCAAATTCCTCTATAAAATCCTTATTTTACTATAAGGAACGTAACCAGACTGCAACCAACAGCTACTCTCCGGGCTATATGCCCCGCTGAGCGCTGAATTACAAGTTACAAGCCTGGCGCATTAAGTGTAATAATTGCATATTACCATCAAAACGCTAATGCTTCGATTGCAGCAAACACCAGCGGAAAGACTGATCCTACTTAAAGGAGCTCTCGTTCCAATCGAAGCATTAGCGTTTTGATGGTAATGTGCAATTATTACATTTAACGCGCCAGGTTTGTAACTTGTAATTCAGCGCTCGGCGGGGCACATAGCCCGGAGAGTAACTGTTGGTTGCAGTCTGGTTACGTTCCTTATAGTAAAATAAGGATTTTATTGAGGAGTTTGCGACTAAAAATATTATGTATTAATATTCCGCCCTCTAAAAGCGCATTTGAACTATGCTAAGCCCAGTCAGGCTATTTATTTTTCCATTGCAACAGACACTGAGCCGCTAGATGGCGCCTGCTGACTATTTTACATGTCGCTATCCTATAGATACCGAAATGTACTAAATAGTCAAGTGATCCTCGTGTCGGTCGTCACATGCCTGCCTTACACTGACGAGAGCCAACAGCCAGACCTTCAAAGAAAAAAAATAATTTCCAAACAGAGATTTGAAAACATATACATAGACATTAATAAACGTCATGAGCATTACTACTAATGAAAATATAAAGACTCTAATCTAATAAAACCTGTCCATTGGCTGTTGCGAATATTAGTACGAACGTACAATTCGACACACATCCATTGCTGTTCTCATTGGAATTTTATTCCTACGAGATTCAAGAAAGGCAATCCTCTTGATTTGTTGATTCGCATGAAAATTCCAGTAAGAGAAAATTTTGTCAAGAGAATCAATTCCTATGATTTCAAGAATTGGGCCCCAGAGCGAAAATAATAGATAAAAGTTAGTTAATATAGAATGATGGCAAAAGCATTGAGCAAGTAACTGGTACAAAATTTTTTGCATTATTTATTGATAATGACCTTAGTTGGGAAGCACATGTTGACAATTCGCGCACAAATTTATCCTCGGTATATTTTGCACTATATAGATTAAGTCAAGTTAGTAGTATGAATGTTATGTTATTATGCGTGGATGTACTCGAGAATAAGATATGGTTGGGGATGTTCACATCATACACTTCGATTAATTTTTCGCTTACAGAAAAAGGCCGTTAGTACATTACTAGTGTATGTAAAGATACAACATGTAAAAATAAAGACGAGAAAGAATCTTTTTCTGTTTGGAAATTAATTTTGTAGCTACCGTAATTTCGAACCACGACCTTATAGGAATAGAAAATAGAAAAATTTATTTGGTTTTAGTTTGACGTAGTTCACCACGACCGATGCACGAGGGTTACAAGAAAGTTATAAATATTCATATACGTCAACAAACCACTTATTTGTTCTCTTTTATGGCTCTGTTAACATAAAATAATGTTTCATGACATCCTAAGTACAATTTATTCAACAAATTTCATGTCATGATCCTTTGCCAAGTTCAGTTTGATATGACGAAGTTGCATGCAATTTCTAAAAATAAATTGAATTTAAATAACAAATTACATATTTTACATGTACTTGTTCTGATATAATCTATTTATTGTACGTGTTGTTACAGTCTCAATAGTGTATATGCGTGAAATAATCATGTACTTAGAGAGTGTTAATCATGTATAATTTAATGTGAACATGAAATGGCTTCTGTTAGACTTTGCTACTGTAGATCATTCAGTATTATAATTGTGCACGACTTAGAGTCTTTATGTTTCAAACCCTCCTCACCAAGCAGCTAAATAAATACTCTTATCATAAGGAAAAAGAGAATTCAGGTAATATTTGTATAAATTAAGGGACCGTGCAAGAAAACTGCACGGAGAATTATAGTTTGCCAACCATGGCCGGGCATAATTAATATGGAAACATGGGATTTTATAAAGGCATAAGAATAGACAATTATTTCATATAATGTTACTAAAAAACAAATTGGGAAAGCAAACATACTTCTCAATTTATTAAACAGATAAAGGATTAATATTATGCAACCTCCCAAGTTATGACGTTGTGAAGCCCTAAAATAGAAGTATATCTAGCCAGTCCGCTTTTGTCAAATACGACTTAAACTGGAAGCTTCAATTTTTTCAATAATACTTGTTCGACTTAAATACCTTAGAAAACACGAGACTAAAGTCTAAGTTAAAATATTCCAAATTATGCAGGGTGCTCTGCATAATCGCCCGTTCCACGAATTTGCAGAGAATATAAACAATTTTTCGGCAAATTGTTGTTATTTGCAAAAAAAGTAACCAAAATTACATTAAAAAGATTTATTTTTAATTGCATTCGAAAGCCGGCGTCGAGGTCTACATTTTGAAAATTTTTTTATTTTGGACTTATGGCATAAAATGGCGGGCATTTCATTTCATTTTTTTTAGATAAATCTAATTTTGGCCAATGGGTTCAATATTTGGATACTAACTTTTCAGGGTATTTTTATTACATCTAAAAGTATATTTTCTAAAGTTTGATGAAAGTTGTTCTAGTTGATGGTCTTGGGCACTAAAATGAAAAACATATTGTTTCTTTCTCGTTTTTTCAGTTTTGTAGGTTATGTATGTACTCCAGAGACTTGAAACCAAAGAAGATTTATTTGCAATTTTATTATGAAGAGACTGATTCTGTTACATGGCCTATGTCCATTTAACAGTTTTATTTAAAAAACTAGTGTTTTGTGGATATTTAGCAGGAATCAGTTTTTGTAAGTGAAACTGTTTTCAACTAACAGAATTTTACATGTATAACTGCTAAACCACTGTTTATGTACTTAGTTTTATATCTTAGGAACTGTCATTTTCTAAATTATTATGTATTTCGTTCTACACAGCATCCCAGGAAACAATGAACAAATTGTCTACAAAATTTAGTTACATCAAATATCTATTTTTCAATTGTTATATTTTTGTTTACTAGGTGGGTACATTTGGTGATTTTCCTTACCTTTTCTCGTTACTATATTAGTATATCCAATAAGATGTAATATATTTCCTAAGTTCACACCATAGTCAATACGTTTTACTATTTATTTACATCTGTTCATATTTGTGGTTATGTATAAAATAGAAATTACGAATTGTGAAGCAAAGGCTCTGGTATGGAATAAAAACTTTGATTATAGATTCCCTTTATGGATTATATGCCACTATTTTAGTTGTGAGTAAAGGAAATTGTAAAATTGCGACGTGCAAGTTGGTGCGCTTAACTTAACCACTGACAGATGGCCATACTTGTACTATTTTTATATTTTATAGCTTTCAATTTAAATAGGGAATTAGATTTCTCACATTTTTTTTGGTAGCGTTGTTTTCGAGTTACTAGGACAAAAAAGTTTACCTTATCAGTAAAACTCACCAGGAAGTCATTTGCTTGCAGCCTTTGTACTGATTCAAGCGAATATAATTTCTAACTGTGGACTTCAGTAATTGATATTACAATTTTTATATCCCAGTTACAAAGTGTTCAATATACAGGTAAATTAATTTCATTACTCATTTAAAAAAATTTAATTAATCTTCAAATTTTGCCTTTGATATAATTTCAATTATTTTTAAAATAAATTTGAATTCAAAGTCAATTCTTTTTAATTTAATAAGTAGTTAAAATACTATATGTACCACATGGTTTTAAAAATATTTTTTTCTTTTCTTTTCATTTTTTGGCAATTTATAGTTTTTATGAAATCAGCTTTTGTACAGTCAGCTTTAATTAATTTCGTGCAGCTAATTTAAATATATTCGTGCAGCTAACTTAAATATATTTTGTACAGCTAACTTGCTTATATTTGCATAACTGACTTGCATAAATTTTGTACGTGCTTATATTCTTAGATATTTAAATTCTGAGAAACTTCTTCTACATTCCTGCACAGTTTTTGCACAGTTTATCTTTCATAGATAAAATTTCGTTATCTTTCCATTAAACCACATAGTTGGTTAATTTTCCTACAACTTTCGAACTTTCACCCCATTTCATTGAGAGGCGTAAATTGCCAAGGAAACTTTAGGATTCATTCTTGCAACTAGAGACAATTGTGGGTCTGGATTGCTGTCCCAGAACCAGTCACCTCAACCATAATCCATCTAGGTTACCGGTATAAATTTGTTTTATATATGTATATATATATATATATATATATATATATGTGTATATATTTCTTAAATTTCAATTTATCTTTCAAACCGATGTGTCTATTTTTCATGTAATATATTTTAACATTCATTTTAAACTATCTTTTTATTTCTCTTACCAACAATTTCAGTCTGATCTATAAATAGTAGACTGGTTATTCGAGAAAAAGAGACAATTTTGCTTATTTTACTATAGATGGTGCCCAATTTAACATCAATTTTTCTTCGTCTCCTTTTCTCGAAATAAACAGAAATCTGTCGCTTATGCTGTACATGTCAGAAATGGTAAGTTTCTCCACTCTTACGAATGCTCTGGACCCACGGCTCTCTGCTCCGACTTAAACCAGCTAGTCGTCCGCATATGTTGCCTCAATTCTTTCTCAAAAATAAATAATAAGAGAAAGGAGGTAACAGTTTCTAGCTTGCTCCGAACCGATTGATAGAACCGGAGTTATTCACATTTTAAGCTCGAAAAACGCGGTAAATAAACTTTAATTGTTTATAAAAAAAAGTAGCACGAGGTTTTCGAGGTCCAAAACTTAGGAATACCGGGTGGCCACGAGTCAATGTACGCCCCCAATATTTTGGTTGTTATTATATTTAAAAATTTTGTTTTTGGTACACATAAATTAGACAATAATGGGCTACTTTCAGACTAACAGGAATGAAAATATCACTTCAGTGAAGTGACATATTTTTTCTTTTTTCTTAAATGGAATGACTATATTTTCTATGGTTTCTTATTAAGCATAAATTTCAAAGTGCAATAGTTTTTTCAGATGTAAAAAATTCCAAAAAATAAGTGAGATATGAACAATTCTTTAATTTTTTCAAAATGGTCGCGTCAGATGAATGCGATGTAAGAAAATTTCTAAGTAGGCTATGGAAATTATTGTAAGGTTGTAGACATGTCTGTAAAGAAGAAAATAGTTGTTTGAAGTACTGATAGGTACCAGTATTTTTAGGTTTTTTTAAAAAAACCGAATTTCATTTTCATTTCCGTAGGGGTGGGTCCTATGGAAATTTTTTTAATGGAACTGTGCTATTTTTTCATTAATCAGAAATAATGATGATCATTTCTTAACGATATCCTTCGTAACAATAGAAGTATTTTTAAAGTAAGTGCCAACAAATCTAAAATGATTAATAAAAAATAGCACAGTTCCATTAAAAAAAATTCCATAAGAAAATGAAATTCCGTTTTTTGAAAAAAACCTAAAAATGCTGGTACGTATCAGTAATTCAAACAACTATTTTCTTCTTTACAGACAAGTCTTCAACCTTACTAATAATTTCCATAACCTACTTAGTAGTTTTCTTATATCGCATTCATCTGACGCGGCTATTTTGAGAAATTAAAAAATTGTTCGTATCTCACTTATTTTTTTAATTTTTTACATATGAAAAAACTGTTGCACTTAGAAATTTATGCTTAATGAGAAACTATAAAAAAATATAGTCATTCCATTTAAGACAAAAAAAGTTGATGTCACTTCCGTTTCAACCGGACGTGATATTTTCATTCCTGTTAGTATAAAAGTAGCCTATTATTATCTAATTTATGTGTACCAAAAACCAATTTTTTAAATACAAAAACAACCAAAATATTGGGGGTGTGCGTTGACTCGTGGCCACCCGGTATACTCCGGGTGATACCCACAACAGGATAAAATCATAATCTTGCTGTATCCAGACTGTGCAAATTAAAACGTTTTTTTCACTGCACTATATACCGGATCATGGGCACTGCAAATTCACGAGAAAGTTGTTAATGGTCAAAATAAGTGACATCCAGTCAACATACCACTTGCCAAAAAAATCATCTATATTCTCTGCAACGTGGCAAAATTATTGGGGCACTACAATCTTATTGGACACACCCTGTTTATATATCGCGAAATATGGCTACACGGTTTATATATAGACACCCGGTATTTGTATTTGAAATCGGTTTTGCCTTCGCAAAATTTGGTAGTGTAGATTTCAATAGTAGATCAACTCTATTCAACATATTGCAAATTACATCCATTGACATTGGGCCATTACATAGCTATAACGATTCTCGCTAAGAGAAATACAAAGACAGAGAAACTGTATATAGAGTGCATATAATAAGATAAAGGCAAGCTGTATTATGCCCTAGTTATTTAATATAGATAATTTCATTACACTCGACTACCTAAATAGTTCTGGATCTATATCATCTCAGAATATTATGGCGGAGATAATTGCTAGTCCTAATTTGTGGAAGTTATTATTTTAGTTATATTAAGCCATACATAGTGTGCTTTAAAACGGTGTTTCTCCTGTAATATTTTAATATTTTGAGTGTAGAAAATGTTATTAGACCTGTTACTACATTAAATAATTATTTCAAACTGTATTATGTAAGTAAGGGTTATTAATATAGATAAAGAAAATATTTTATTAGAGTTATAAAATGACGAATGATATCTTCAGACCTATACCTCCTTATTGTGAAAGAGTGTTCTTTTCTTGACTGTAGAATAACAAATAAGATTAAATTCACCTAAGATGGTTATCTGTCGCAATTTTTAACTTAAAGTCGATCGCATGATATCCGTCACAATAACCTTTTCTACTTCCCTTGTCAACTCGCTAATATAAGCGAATGATAAATTTTAGGTTTAAGAAAGTGCTTTATTTAAAATTGGCCAATTCTTCTTGTATTCGGCTTCCTTGCTGTTTTTCAAAACATGTCAATTATAATATTAATACTCGTTGTACGTCTCACTCCTCTTATCTCTGGCATTATTGTTAATGGGTTATTTGTATCCTAAACCCAAATGTTTTCTACCACGTAACGGATATAATTCGTGGATAAAGATTACTGCATTTATAAAATGAAAGTTGACTATTAATTACGATTTCTTTCTAGATGATGAAACAACTTATATTTTTATTCTAAATTTCTTTAAGAATGTTTATACCTAAACGGTTCCAGCTAGTTCAACATCAGAGGTGAGGGAAAAATTGGATTATAGAGAAACAAACAATGTTAAATTTAATTCTATATCACAACAATAAAATTCATGACCTTGAGACCGTGGACCATAAAAATACATCAATATCAAAAGCAAGAGCTCTTTGAAATATATTCGAATACGCAGCCATAGAAAAATAACTAAATTAATACATGGAATTTTTATAGTAACGAAAGATAATTTACAAACATGAACAAAACCGGAGTGTAACTGGAGTCAAAAAGTAACTAGATACTCGGACTTTAACACAATTATAATTTTTTATAGTCAAAATCTCGGGCGCCACGGATTTCATTTTTTGGTAAAAAGCCGAAAACCATTGAGTGAAGTTATCAAGAACGTACTTAAATTTTATGATGCACTTTGTCACATGAAGCAATAATTGGCACACGGAAATGTTCCTAAATACCTACTTGGAGGGCGGACTGTTCAAAAATTTACAATTTAACCCCTAATTCACGAACGGTTGCACGCACTAGACAAAAGTCTATGCACCAAATAGTTTTTATTTCACTAGAATAGTTTCTAAGCTTTACACTTTGATAAAACAGTACAGTATACGGATCAATATCGTAATTATCGGAACAGAATTTAACACAATGGATAATATGACGTAGTTACTGTTTACACCGTCAACAAATGGCGTCTTTCACTAACCAAATAAAACTTGTCTCTAGAATGGAACTTATGAGGGTAATATCGCCATACTTCAACATCAAGACGAATCAACAGCTATCTAACACAACACATTAATTCGCGGTAATACACCACTTGCAATCTTTCTTACAAAGGACTTTTCTTAGTCTATCGAGTGCGCTTTACGTTGTTTTCATTTGTTCATTATCGTCGCCGCTAGAGGGCGTTATCTGACATGTCAACAAATATCGTGCTTTAAAAAAAAAAACTAAATGGAAGGGTGTGTTTTTTTTACACTGTAAAATAGAGAACTAAAAGCCTCAGATGTCAGTGAAGACCGCATCTCGATTGCTTTTTTCTAACAACAGATATTGGCAATCAAATTTGAAATTATGAATTACTATCAGATGTTGGCGACGGAATTTGCAAAGTAACTGTTGAAAACAAGCAAGCTGTGAAAATGACACAACGGGGAAACAACATATTTCAAAAATATTCAGTAGAATATATATTACGTAATATAAAAATTAGTAATTAATAACAATGACAGCAAATCTAATGGCAATTATAATAAACGATGTAACAAATCAAACGTCCAAGAAAGTAAACTAAAAAACACATTATAACATTAAACAAATTTAGAATATAATTTTTTTTCGAAGCAAGAATTCATTCTCTGACGAGTGGATTGAACAGAAGTCTACTACTTTGAATGGCATCTCTTACTCTTTCGATCATGTCGTCTCATGTAGTGGGTCTGGTGGCAGAAATGAGATCTTTTATTCTCCCTCACAAATAAAAATCTAGACGAGTGAGGTCTGGGGACCTGGCTGGATAATGAAATAGACTTTCACGTCCTATCCATTTATCAAGATGTGTCTGATCTAAAAAATCCCGAACGTTCAAAGAGAAATGCGCCGGGCACCCATCGTGTTGGAAATACATATCACGACGACTTGCTAGAAGTACGTCTTCTAAAAGAAGTGGCAATTCGTTTCTTAAGAAATTTGGATAACTTTCTCCATTAAGAGTTTCATTGAAAATAAAAGGCCCAACTATTTGTCTGCCTAGAATTCCGCACCACACATTTATAGATCAACGACCCTGAGATTGGAACTTTCGTATCCAGCGCGGATATTCGTTTCAGACCAATAATGCATATTATGCAGACTTACAGTACCATCACTTTTAAATGAAACCTCATCTGACCACAAAATACGTGAAGGTAATCCAGGATCTTCCTCAATCATTTGCAACAGCCAGTTACAATAATCCAGTCTTTGATCGAAATCGCGGGCATTTAAACTTTGATGGATGACTATGATGTAATATGGATGCAACCTAAAAAAATTTTAAATCAAAGAAATCTATTTTATTTCCTTAAAGTTCTGAGCAATATATGAAAAATTTTTGTTTTTACATGTCATATTTTCTATACTTGCTCTAAATTGTTGACAACTCCGAGATACAATAACATCACATAGCCGAAGCTTTTAATTCTCTATTTTACCGTGTAAAAATTAAAGTACCATTCCATTTAAACTTTTTAGAAAAAGTGCAATATTTGTTGACTTGTCAAATAACGCCCTCTAGCGGCGACGATAGTAACTAAATGAAAACAGAGTAAAGCGCACTCGATAGACTAAGAAAATCCCTTTATAACGAGATCAAGTTTGTTTAGTTCCGTTAAGGCTAATCGCAGTAATCGACATATGGAATTTTTTTTTAGCATCGCCCCACCACTTTATTTTGGAAGATACAGAGAAATATTGTCTGAACGTTATTTGTGGCATTCTACGAATATTCTTTCCTATTATTTGGGTTTTCTACCGCAGGTATTGTTATCCTCTTCAAAACAAATCACCGAATCTACAAAATAATGGAATTATTGGAAAAAAGCCTCTGCGCCCGTGACGTTTACGCCAAAGGAAAAGTCAGAGGTTATGTTTTGCAAATACTATAAATCGGAATAAACACAGAAATAATGTATTTTGTTGACGTTTCGGAAAGTAATCTCTTTCCGTTTTCGAAGCTTTTTTTTTGGAAGAACTATTATTTTGCTGTGTATGTCAAATACACAGCTTTAAGATTATGTTTATGTTATTTCCATAGATACTTACTACTTACACAGAACATAGAACTGATGATATTTTCTTTTAGATAATTTTGAGTTTGTTAAGTTCTTCTCTTAATATTGGTAGCCAGGTTGTGCAAATATCTACAGAACAATTCGATACGCACTTATCTTCATTTAATAAGATTATTGCTGATTCCTTAATTTTACTTTTTTTGGTATCTGTTTCTTTTGTTAAAATTTTTGCCGAGTCCCAGTTTTTTTTTTGGAAGAACTCAAACTTATATAACTCTTTTAACTCCAGAAGAAAAGTTTCTATAACTTTTCTTCTTTAAAACGCGATGAAAGTATAAAAATATTGCCAGCAGACAAATGTAATGCCATAGTCATTATAGATAAAGATATATATAACACAAAAATCATGACTCTTGTAAATGAGGAACCCTACTCAAAACTAAACAAAGATCCAAGAAAATCAATAGAAAGCAAAATTTACAGAATTTTGTTTAAATACAAACGTGAATTTAATGATTTTGAACGTAGGAAACTTACACCACATCATAGTAAGCTCCTCATTTTTATGGCTTACCAAAGACACATAAACAAAATATTCCTTTAAGACCAATTGTTAGTTCTATTAATTCACCATATCATAATTTGGCAAAATTTTTACTTAAAATTATTGTTTCATTATCTGAAAATACCGATTCATATATTAAAAATAGTAAACATTTTATAGAAAAAATTTATGAAAACGATATTCATGAATCACACCTGATGGTTAGTTTTGATGTAGTTCGTCTTTTTACCAATGTTCCGGTAGATGAAACCTTAAAAATAGTTAAAGACAGGTTGCTAAATGATAATAATTTGGAAACTAGAACTAAATTAAGTGTAAATAGCATAATGGAACTCTTAACAATGTGTATAAAAACAACCTATTTTCAATTGGACAATGAGTTCTATCAACAGGATGGCTATGGGGTCTGCATTATCGCCCATTTTAAGCAACATATTTATGGAGAACTTTGAGAAAACACATGTTCAAAATTGTATAAACAAACCGGTTGTCTGGTGGAGATATGTTGACGACATCTTTGCATTTTGGCCTCATGGTGTCGATTTACTAGATAGTTTTTTGGAAAATATAAATAGTAAGGAACTGTCTATTAAATTCACATTAGAAGTAGAAAGTATAGGAATTAACTACCGTTTTAGATGTTTTAATTAGAAGGGTAAGTAATACAATTGAAACAAGCGTTTATAGAAAACCAACAAATACTAATAGATATCTAAATTTTAACTCAAATCAGTCAATAAATGTTAAAAGGGGTGTTGTAAAATGTTTATACGATAGGGCCAAAATAATTTCATCTAATAATGAAATAGTAAATAACGAGAAAAAAATTATCAAAGAGGTTCTAGTACAAAATCAATATCCTGGAGCCTTTGTTGATAGAGTTTTCATAAATATTGAAAATAGGGACAATCAGGTACGACAAAAACCTGAACGTCATTATACAGCAATAATTTCTTATGTATATGGACTATCGGAAAAGCTGCGCCATATAGGTGACAAATTTGATGTTAGGACGATATTTCAAACGGGGAACACTTTAAGATCTATTTTAACAAAAACAAAACCGATAAACAGGGAGCAGAATTCAAAAAACTGTATTTACAATATCCCGTGCGAATGTGATAAATGTTATGTGGGTGAGTCATCCAGACCTTTCAGTGTGAGGTTGGATGAGCACAAGAATTACATTAGAAAAATTGAAATTCAGAAATCAATTATTTGTGAACATGCTTGGGAAAACGGACATAGAGTAAACTGGGACTCGGCAAAAATTTTAAAAGAAACAAATACCAAAAAAAGAAAAATTAAAGAATCAGCAATAATCTTATTAAATGAAGATAAGTGCGTATCGAATTGTTGTGTAGATATTTGTGCAACCTGGCTACCAATGTTAAAAGAAGAACTTAACAAACTCAAAATTACATAAAAGAAAATATCATCAGTTCTATGTTCTCTGTAAGTAGTAAGTATCTATGGAAATAACATAAACAGAATCTTAAAGCTGTGTATTTGACATACACAGCAAAATAAGAGTTCTTCCAAAAAAAAGCTTTGAAAACGGAAAGAGATTACTTTCCGAAACGTCAGCATAATACATTATTTCTGTGTTTATTCCGATTTATATTATTTGCAAAACATAACTTCTGACTTTTCCTTTGGCGTAAACGCCACGGGCGCAGAGGCTTTTTTCCAATAATTCTATTATTTTGTAGATTCGGTGATTTGTTTTGAAGAGGATAACAATGTACATGTGGTAGAAATCCCAAATAATAGAAAATAATATACAGAGAAAAACCTAATTTTCTCTGCGGTCAGTTTTCCCTAGCGGCCATTTTAGAAACTGGAAAATATTTTCCATCAATTTTTCAGGGCCACTTAACATAATTTTTTCCCTAAACTTATGCCAAGATTGGAGATACGGCCGACCTCCATTCTTAGTTGCCCACACTATACACCACAAAAAAAATCCTAGACTAGAACAGATAATCCAAAATTTTATGATTTTTCTGAATTTTCAGAAAACAAAAAAAAAATCTAGGTTCCCATCAAGTTAAAATGCAAAAACTCCTGAACAAAGCTAGATAAAGAAATCCACCCCAGCGTCATTTCCCTACGCCCTATGTGATGACTGGACTGTATTGTTTAGTAGTTAAAACATTTCCAAGCTAGAGTTTTCTAACCAAATTAGCATAAGAACAATACTGGAATACAAGAACTGTTTGCGTTAAACGATATTAAGTAAACATCTATAACAATATAGGTTTGTCAAGTTCTCGGCAAACTCAGCTTGTGAATTTAAGTAAAACTCTAATTAAAATTATCCATACAGCTTAAACTACAAAGTTTGTTCCATAATTTAATTTGTTTCCTGTATTATCGCAAGAATAATACGCTGAAATTGGAAATGAAAACATCATCTGTTCGGGACATTATCCGTACAATACGGAAACGTTATCGTCTAGTTTTCTTTAGTCAAGTCCTTAGTTATTGCTAAAACTTCTTCTATTTCAAGAGCGTTGTTCAGCTCTTATGAGGACAGTAGTTCTCAGTGCTTGGAAACGGGGTATCAATAAAAATAAAATGTAGAGAAGGAACTCAACGCGGGATTATGAGGAATGGTTGTGCCTAAAAATTTAAATGAAATTTTATGTGAAATAGATGGTAGAATTTATGTTTGTTCCAGTAGGCAATAAACAAACAACAGAAAGCTTACTACCACGACAATATTATTTATTATTGTGTTCAGCATATTAAATTTAATACCAAAGTTGAAAAAAAACTTCTGAAATGATTCTCCTAGATTTTATAGAGCAATATAAATATTTTTGTTCCTGTCACATTTCTTAAAAAAGAAAAATTCACCGCTGGTCGTGATGGTATACCATCATTTCTTATCAGAGACTGTGGTAATGTCTTAGCGAAACCTCTGCTTATTTTATTTAACTTATTCTTCAACAGTAACACATTCCCAGGGTTATGGTAAAACTCCAAAATTATTCCCGTGTTTAAAAAAGATAATCGGGCTGACATAAAGAAATATCGTCCCATCACTCTCATTAGTAATCTCAGTAAAGCCTTTGAATTCGCTCTATACGAAGAACTCTACGTACATGTCAACGAACAAATTTGCTCTAACCAACACGGCGTTGTGGCAAGCCCGTCGACAGTCAGCAACTTGATCTGTGTTACACAATTTATTTCGGAGGTGTTGGATGGTAATGGACAGGTGGATGTTCTTGCTTCTCAAAGGCATTTGACATACTAGACCACGGTATTATACTGAGAAAGCTCTCTGCTTTCGGCTTTAACCGAGACTTCTATTCTGCTCCTCTTACTTAAAATGTAGAAATCAATATGTTCAATATCGTGAGCAATCTGAAAGTATTGTTTATACTTCTGGGGTACCACGAGGGTCAGTGTTGTGCCCCTTATTCTTTACTTTATTTATAAATGACATCGTACTTGGTCTGAACTGCTATTGTCTACTATATGCGGATGACCTCAAACTGTATCTAGCTATCAAGGATTAATCTGACTATTTGCTATTGCAAGCTGGATCTAATAAACGACTGGTGCATCTCAAACTTCCTACGTCTCAACGCCGCTAAATATAATTTGAATCCTGTGTAGTATGAATACGGTATAAATCAATTACATTTAAACAGACCAGAGGTATTTAAAGATCTAAGCATTATCTTTGATAGTAAGCTGACCTTTAATCAGCACATCAATATAATTGTATCATCAGCTTACAAATCCCTGGGCTTTATAATTAGAAACTCCGGTGGGCTTAACAACATCGACACATTAAAAATTCTATTTAGATCTTTTGTGCGTTCTAAACTTGAGTACGGCTCTGTCGTCTGGAATCTTAATTACGCTGTACATAGTAAAGATATCGAACAAATTCATAGACACGATTTTTAAAATTTATGGCATTTAAGAAAGACAAAACCTATCCACTAATAGGGTTTCCATTTCCACATGACAAACTGCTAGAGAGGTTCGATGTTGATGAACTAGTCAGAAGGAATTTTTTGAGACGTTTCGTTCTTGTATACACAATAAATCACATTTTATTTTTTTTTATTCCGTTTCATAATAGTAGAGGGCGGTAGTGGGGGGTGGCTGATGCCAAAAAAATTTAAGACCTTAACTTTTCGTACATGCCCTAAATTGCAATTTTACGGACTCTCGCCTTCTTGCTTCGCCTATTTACCCATATTTATCCCATTTACCTGACCCCTTCAACGGAATTAGATCCAAATATGATTCAGTTCCAGATCTCGTTATAATACATAAGTGTACCGAATTTCAAGTCAATATCATAAACGGTTCCAGAGTAAACGTACGCGCAAAAAAGTTATAGACCGACAGACAGAAAAAATTTCTTTTCGCTCAAATTTAAAATCTCGACGTTTCATGACACTTTAAGCTTATTTCAACAAAAAAAATATATATATATATTTGCGTTACTATACTTCCACTGGACGTGGAAGCAAAAACCGCTGCCCAAGGAATCACTACTTCCACATCCTGATTTTGTATCCAAGTCTTATACACATTAAATCCCAATGTAATATTTTACTCCCTTTAATAATAGGGTGGGGATGGTAGAGGGGGTGGCTAATGTCAAAAAACATTTAAAGGCCCTTGGTTCTCGTACATGCACTAAATCCTAATTTAATTTTTACTCCCTTTAATAATAGGGTCGGGGTGGCAATGGTGTAGAGGGGGTGGCTAAGGTCCAAAAATTTTTTTGGAAACTGCAATTTTATGGACTCTTACCTGCTTGCTTTGCCTATTTACCCTATTTACTCCAGAACCCTTCAATGAATTAGATCAAAATATAATCTAGTTCCAGATCTCGTTATAATACATAAGTGTGCCAAAAAATATCATAAACGATTCCAGAGTAAACGTGCGCACAGACAGACCGCCAGACAAATTATTTTCGCTCAAATTTAAAACTCGACGTTTCATGACATTTTAAGTCTATTTCAACAAAAAAAATATATGTATGTTTTTTGCGTTACTATACTTCCATTGGACGTGGAAGTAAAATAGGGGTTCCTATTTAAGATTTCAGAGTTACCCCCGTCCAACCTACAAGGAGGGGGGAAGCGAGACTAATTTTAGCGCTAATGTATTTCCTTCGCTGAATGATTAAATTTTTATTATGAACATTTTTTTCGTTAAGTGCCTATTATTTGAAAATTTAAAATAATCTCCCGGTATTGTAAACGAATTATAATTTGAAGAAGACGTAATGTAAATTGTCTGGTCATGGCAGTATTTGGAAAGCTAGTGTCCGTAACGCAACTTCTGGTGAAAGCTGATAACAATATTTCAAAAAACGTACTGGTAACGGCCTATGGTTAAATTTTTTGTTAAATCCAAAATACATAGAATGAACGTAAAAGCTTGATTGATCACGTATTAAAAGACGAATGTCGAATACTATGATGAAAAAACCTCTAAAAGAGAAATTGCCTTGCTGGAAAAAGTATTCAAATTTTAGATTTTTAACCTAAGAGCAATAAATCCAAACTCCTTTGACTTGCTATACATAGCTGATATAATCAATACCATTATGCAGATTTTATTCTGAAATACGTTGAAATATTTATTTATATTTTAGAGCCTCGCAGCCAGCCCCATTGAAACTATCCATTAAGTAATTATGCAGTTGAAACTCACCAATTTGCTCGGAATTTCCAACAAATAAGAGACAAATTTTTAATACGGCTCGACAAGAAATTAATTTTAAGCATCCGCTTCTCTTTTAGGTAACATACAGTTATGAACTCTCCGCCTTTTCAGGAATTTTACTGGAATTCACAAGTGGAGCCGTGATCTGAATAACAAATTGGAAGATTTTCTTCGAGATAAAGAACTTTACAAGTTTCCCCATTATAACTGGAGTTTACCTAAAATATTATTCGTATTGCAGTTTTTCAGTTTCTTTTGCGTTTTTCGTTTAATCCTGTACACGACATGGTTTACATTAATACTATTTGTTTTTGTAGTATGAATTTACATGTTTTTCATTCCTAGATGCAATTGTTTGTTATGTATAGAGTGTTGGTTTTGTGGTATATGTGAAGCAGCGAAGGCATTTTCTGCCATACTGCTGATATGTTCTTGTATAAATAAACGTGCTTTGGTAAATAATTATTTATCTCACAAAATATACTACACGACATGGAATACATACCGTCTGTCTATTTTACGAGGGCCACAGCAAATATTTCGCTTAATATCTATTGTATAAGAATAAAGTTTTAGAAACAGTATTTTATTTTATCAGGGGGCGAACGTAGGTGCGTCTTTACAATGTACATACTTCAGTATGCGATGTAAAGCAACGACAGGCGCAGTTAGTACTTGGACGGGTGACCATTCGAACGGAAACCGCGTTCTCGCCTCACACATCTTCCAGTGGCTTGTATATCAGTGTATGCGCGGAAGCTATACAACCTTAGGCGAGAGTTGTATACTAGATATACCATCCTTCGGAGGGGATGTAAAGCTGTCGGTCCCTTGTCTATTAAATGTTAGGCAAGTAAAAGATCCCTACTCTTCTTAAGGGAAGAGGTTCGGCAAAATTCCTGGTTGGGGGTAGCTCGTCTACAGATGTCGGTGTTAGGCCTCAGTAGCGGAAATAGGCCGACGTTAAATAAATGTATATAAAAAATAATTATTTTATTTTATACAGCTTATTGGCTCGCAAAATAATAGCTGCTGCCCTATTATTGTTATTATTATTTAGAACAAGTCCGTAAACTGCATTGAATTACGTTAAAATATTTACGTGCAACTTTCCTATTTCGTCCGACCTTGTATAAAATAAAACAACCGTTCAGATAGTCGGGTAACGAAGATTAACGGAAATAAAATGAAATAGAGAACGGACATAAATTCTACAATCACGCGAGCGCGATATTTATTTAATAAACTAAAAGAATAAGCTCCAAACCAATTACAAAAAATGAAAAATTCCAACTTATAGCATTCTTACAGAGTTACTCTTTTAAGTCTGAGAAAGCTTCCCCCGGGACAGGAAGCTAACAGGAAGTAAATTTGTTCTTTGTCGTCACATCATTAGTGTCCTAATGACACCTCCGGTCACTGAGGCTCTATAAAGAATGAAAAAAGCCCTTTCATAACAGTCTGGAAATTACACAGGAAACTAAAAAAAATTGTGCTAGCAGTAAACAAGATGAAATAAAATTATCATGGAGAGATGTTAGTATTATTTTTATATGGCAAATTCTTATTACCATATACATGCAGATCAATAGATATTTTGTGTATTTTTGGTAAACTTTTATACGAAATAATTTCTTTTGGTATTAGTCTCAAATTTTCCTTGGTCAGCTCAACATAGGTTTATAGTGAATAGATGTAAAACTACAAATATATTTTTTAAGAGTCTCATTTGCATCAAATCCTGATGGAGTTTAGACACAACTATTCCATCACTCATCCAGAATACAAGCACACACAGACAATTACACAGCAACCATTCTTGGCTACGTTACGTCAGGAGGGGAGAGCGACTAAAACATGTTGTTTCTCACCCAACTGCGGTCTAGCCCATTATTACAGTTACAGCAACACTTGAAAATAGCTAAACATTCGTATTCGAACCCACGCGTTCTGGGTCTTAAGTTTAGCATATGAGCATTAAGCCACTAAGCCTGCAATTTGGTGAGTTGTTGCGGATCACTAGACCATGGTCATCAAACATGTAATTTATACAGATCTGCCAAAAGCATCATGAGCCTCTACTGGAATTCGGACTTTGATGAACTATATTTCAAACTTGACAAAAACAAAAAATATTCCGCTTGTCAATCATGTTATACTCTTGGAAACGTTGAATAAATATGGCCTTTGGGCAAAGATGGGTAGCTGGGTGGAGTCTTACCTATCCAATCGTCAACATGCGTGAAATGGATAATATTAGGTCTACTCAATTGAAACTTTCATGTGGACTTCCCCAAGGATCAGTCCTAGGACCTCTTCGGTTCGAGCTGTTTATAAATGACTTGCATGTTCAATGGACGTCTTTTAATTATGTTTAATGAGATAATTCACTACTGTTGATAATGTTCAGGATTTAGTTTACAACACCCAGCAAATTATTGTTAAATAAAACCAAAACTTTTTTCATTCACTTAACTACACGGATGATAAATTATCAGGAAAGCCATTTACTTAGAATAAATAGAGAACCTCTAGAGCAGGTAAAATGTACCAAGTTTCTGGGTGTATTTATAGATAATGCTCTTACTTGGGAAAGTCACGTTAGTGACTTATGTAAAAAATTGTCATCTGTACGTTTTGCTATATATAAATTGATAAACCTAACGAACTAAAATGTGTATCTATCATATTACTATGCACAATTCTACTTAAGAATTGTCAATGGAATAATTTCTTGGGACAGCTCGAGCGATTGTGATAGGGTTTTTAAATTACAAAAGAAAATCATAGGGAATATACTCGGAGTGTCTAAGCTAAGCTAAGTATGAGCATATAGAATATATTTTAAATATCTGAAAATATTACTACTGGCTAGTCTATATTATGGAAAATATTTTATTTGTTAAATTAAATCACGATATATTCTTGAAAAATAGCTATCATAGTAATGCAACAAGTAGTCAATTCAACTCATTAACACCTGCTTATTCATATCACTTATGAAAGAAGCCCCAATTATACCGGAATAGAACTTTTCAATAACCTAGCTGATCAAATTAAGTATATAATTATCATAAAAAAATTTAAAAAGTTTTTGTAATTAAAATTAATATAAGTTATATTTTGCAATTAGATAAGGTTAAAGGTTAACATACGAGCACTTGCAGACTATATTTAGTTTCTACTTTAGTGCGTCTTGACTATTATGTGGATATCAAGTATTCTAAGCAAATGTTTCCCTTTGAGTGCTTAATTATCATCTTGCACATAACTCAGGCATATATATTGTTACAATACAAATTCTCACAGAACCTTTCATCTCGTAGTCTCATTAATTTGTCATGTTGGTTATAAACTGGAAATTAAGATTATAAATTTACATCAGTTTTGTATAGTCTAGCAAATAGTTTTTTATGTTCAACCAATGTAATCAGTACTTGAACGAGAACAATAATTTCGTATTTTATTTTATGAAATAATGACATTTTTTAGTTAATTTACAGAGCTAGGTATTATATAACCTTAGTATACTTGAATAGCATTTAACTTCATAGAACTAAATTTAATTATAAATTAATAATATGTTTATTGGAAAATAAGTATTTGAAATGAAGGTGTTCAAAATAGAAACACTAAATGACATCACACCAGAGGAGATAGAAAATTAAATTCGATCATTCAAAATATTTTCGTTGAAACATGAGATAGTCTTTTAAAAATGTACAATATGTTATCCAATATTCAGTTTCCGAAACACTTTGTTTACAGATGATGCTATGGATTGCAATAAGTGACCCAAACAATAAAACAAACATTGATTCAGTTTTTAAAACATGGTTATTACAGCGAGTTATGCGATCTCTTTTATTTATATGATAAGAATAGTTTGTATTTTGTTTCTGAGTTTTCTAAAATTATAATAATATTACTCTCTAGTGGCATAGTCAAAAGGACTAGGGCAAGATATATTTGTCCTTATAAAGGTAATCAATTTTAGAATAAGCTACAATGCATTACGGGATTTCTATTACATATGAATGTGTTAAAGAGGGGTTACACCATGATTTTTGGTATATTCTGGGATGAATACTAAATTTTCATTTAGTTTGTACAACTTTGAGGTTAGGTATCACGAGCCACTAAAATTTTTGGACATCTTTGCGTATATACAGGGTGTTCCTTAATTTATTTATTTATTTTATATTAGCATTGCTATTTAAATACAAAAATAGTAATGAAAAACAATTAAAATTTAGAAATAATAGTATAGTAATATTATAAATATGAACAGGAACACAAAATAGAACTATATAATTGCATTTAATGCTTAATTATTATTATTGTATATATTATGAGGATTTTCTTGATGAATGTAAATATGTAGTTGATAAAATTGCGCCAACTAAAACTTATCAATGTAAAGAAAACAGCATAAAGCCAAAAATAGAGACAATGCTTTTAAGTTTAGTTATTTAAAATTAATAGTAGTGAGGAAAATTGGCATAATTATAAAAACAATTCGCAATAAATGTATTAATTTGTAAAAAAAGGAGAAACAACAATTTTATTATGAAAAAATAGATTTAAATAAAACTGATTCGTAGAAAACGTGGAAAACATTGCAGAGCCTTATTAACACTAAAGTTATGGTCATTGTTTTAGTAATCCCAGGTAGAACATAATATTGGCTGGACCGGGGTTCAATATTGAATTAATATATATACATTAAAATTGTAACAAAAATATTGAACTAATATTGCACTGGTATAGTCTAGTATACTTTAACTTGGCGTGTGTATGTATGAGTTAATATTTCCGTACGATTTCATTTTCTCCCATATTGTACACAAAGTTAAAGCAATAGTCCAGAAACTTTGTCTACGTGGACAATATTTCTGGATCTTTGTGTACAAGAGAAAATGAAATCGTACGGAAATATTAACTCATACATACACACGCCAAGTTAAAGTATACTAGACTATATTAAAATATCGGCGTGCCTATGTTGGTAATATATTGTTATAACACATTCCAATCCAGATATACGCAAACAATATTGATAAATATCTGTTAATATTAATTGTACAACATTGTCTATATTCGCGTTATACTGTTATATTGTACAAAAAATATCGATTGATAAAGACAAATATTGATTCTAAAATATTTGAAAACTCATATTTGTCAACTATGTGTAAAATTATATTATTTAGGGAATATTTTCTAATACCAATAAATATTGATTTTCCAACATTGGAAAGTGTATATGTTATTATCTTGTTATTGAACTTTTTAGTAATATTGCACAACAAACTTCGACTGATAACGACAAATATTAATTTTAAAATATCGGGATATTCATATTGAGATTATATTGTTAAACTGTCTTTGAAATAATATTGTTTAACCGATTTATATCTATATTGGATAGTCATGCTGCGCCTGCGCCTAGGTTGATTGCAATAAGTTGCATAGATGACTTAGGGTCTCTAGGCAATGTGATTCAATAATGACAAAGAGAAATTCACTGTGGTGATGCTCACCTAATCTGTACTAGCAAAGGCCCAAGATGCCTTTAGTAATTTTACAGATGATGTAGTTGTGTTGTAACTACCATACACAGGTATGGAGGTATATTGCAGCTGGAGATTTTACTACAATCACTTCTAGATCTTGTTAGTGAGGTTCTTAAAATAATAATAATTATTCAAAAATTGTACTTTATGAAAATTACAGGAAATAGCTTTACCATCTTTGGGCATCAGACTAAATTTTCAATAAATATTGGGCCAATATATGATTTCAAATAATAATTTATATTGGAACACAATATTATATGATATGATTTTTAAATATTTGTTGAATATAGCTTAACCAATATTGAGTCTATATACAAAAATGTTCACATTTTTCGTTGGTACAATGTTGCGTTATTTACATTGAGCAAACGTTTTCGTAATATTAAACCAATATTGGTTCAATATTAGTGTTCTACTGGGATGGGGTAGAGTTCGAATTTGAAGGTGAAATTAAATTTGTTGATGATGTCAAACAGATTGCTAAGCATTTTAATCCATATTGTGTTGATAGTGTTAAACAAATAGTAAATACTATTGATGCAGGTTCAGAATGGCAGAGCGTTTATGAATCCAATTGTAAATTTAATGAATAGAAATTAATTGATCGATATAAAATAGCAGAAATAGTTAATAACTTGGAAAATAAATCAGGCAGTGAAGTCTTAGATGCAAAGTTTATTGAATCTTCATTTGAAGTTATTGGATATGTTTTATTACAAATTATAAATACATCTTTAGAAATTGTGATGTGATAGTACCAATTCGAAAAGTTCTTAATATTCATAAGTTATGGAAGTTAAGGTCTATAAATACACGGCCTCGTATTGACAGTGCAGTAGAAATAACAGTAATATACTTATAACAAGGCAATCAGGCTTTAGACCTAAACACTCTTGTGAATCTGATTGATTTTAATTGTATAGTTGTTGCTTAAAAAATTATTACAAAGAGATTTAGAACCTCAAACCATCAATTTGGTTTTATCAGAATTTTAGCTTCAACTTATTAAGTTATTAAGGATGTTGGTTAAATCGTCAAAATTTCTACCAGGTACCGTATTATAGTGTCATCAGTAAACAAATTTACATATGAATTTTTCAAAACGCAATGAATGTCATTCACATATATGATGAAAAGGAGAGGTCCCAAAACACTCCCTCGAGGGACACCGTGTGGGCTAGCAATTTCACTTGACATTTTGTTAATGACTTTCACTTGTGATACCTACCATTTAAATAGTCTTCTAGCCATTTCAAAACAGTACTTTCAATACGGTATCTATACATTTTTTCATTAACAAGCATCTGCCAATAGTTTTAAAAGCCCGATTCAAATCCACAAACACACTGAAAACTACTTTATCTTCACTTATTTCCTTCCTCATTTCACCTACAATTGAAATGTTATTCTTTTCAACATATCCACGCAACTGATCACTCACTATTATTTCCAATATCTTGTTCACAACCGGTAATAAATTAATTGGTCGGCATTGTTCAGGTTTCGCGGGCGATATTTCCTTTGGAATCTGTATTATTGTATTAATTTTTAACAGCGCCGGTACATGTCCTAATTCCAAAAATATATTAACAATATTTAACAAAGGGTAACCAATTACACAAAACAAATCTTTCAACAATTTAACTTTAAGTTCTTCATCACCAGTACATTTATTTTTTAAACTAAAAACGATTTTCTTTAAATGACATAAGTTTATTGCCTTAAATGAAAGTTTAATTCGTTCACTGTCTGTTTCTATTCGTAAATCAAACGGTTTATTTTCAATACTGCTATTATTTCAGGGTGTGATTCCTTAGGCTATTTTATGAAGAAAAATTAATTCGCAACATTTTCTTGTTGCAGGGTGTTGAATTTTTCTTTTTTTTTAAATCGTTATTTTTTAATATCCCAGAAAGTACTTTAGATATTATTTTCAATTTTGGTGTGTGTTAATAGCATATAAAATCACACATTTTAGTTAGAAAAGTTATTTTATCGCTTCACCAATGGCTTCCCTGCACAGTCTCTTGCGCTTTTCTCGTCAGACGCACAGTTGTTAATTAAAACAATTACAGTTTACACATACTGACAAATGTTGTTTAGAACCCCTTATAATGGTAAGTAAAATAAGAGATGCTTTCATTACAACCAACTGTGGGTGAATTGGTAAGAATCTAAAAGCTGTATTTATGATATAAGTTCCTGCTTTTTGCGCGTGGGCACTTGCAGTGTGAGTTAAATTATGATTGAAATGTCTGAAAATGTATGGTATAAACAACTACGTGTATAATAAAGTTAATAAGATTATTCAACACGTTTAATGGCATGCATAATTAATTTTGTCCCACCCTCATATTTTAATGTACTTATAGTAGTTAGTCCTCTTTACACAGACAGGACTCTAATGATTAAACTTTAGTTAGTGTTTCTTGTGCAACCTTTGGGATAACGTTATAGGGCGATCTTATCACCTTTCACATTACCTGATATTCGCTCCTAATAGTGACATATCTAAAGGCATGTTTGAAATAAATTACTTTACTTGTGGTCCCTTATTTTGACATACCTATCATTAATGTAAAAAAAGCAACACTGCTTTGTAGATTACAAAATTTGAAAAACTGCTTAAAAATGTGTGAATCAGAATACCAATGCAGTTTTCTGCTTACAGTTTTTTAGGTTTTTATGAAATTTGTTCCATACTTTTGGAACTCACTCTGTTATTACTAAATTTAATATTTTATTTCTACCAAAAACGAATCTTGCAGAAAACCTTTTACTCACTACTCGCGAAGTAAAGAAAAATGAAATAATATACTAAATTAAACACTCCCAGCTTTTTCTTTTACATCTCTAGAGTACCCTACAGCGTAAATGCATTTTAATTATCCTGTACTTTATCGCAAATTTACTGGTAAAGCACCACGCCACATTGTAAGCTCTATCAAATTAATTATACTTTTAGTTTAGTGAGCTTTCAGCCTCTATCTATTAGATAAGAGTTCTCTGTAAACTGGTGTTTTACGAAACTTCTAGCTTTCAGTAACACCCTTGCCAGTTTTGGTAAATATGTAATATCAAACTTCTCGGGAATATCTGTGAAAACGTTTAAAACTTCACTGGAGGTTTAGTTCATCTCTAATATTCTGACTACTTTGACTTCAAAAATCTTAAAACCACCATTTCTGTTATTCTAAAATTATATGATATTTAAGTAACTCATAATAAGTAGATAGCGGAAGATATTTGAAATAAAACATCATCTACCAAAATTAGTGAAAAGTAAAATAGACTTTCTTAATAAGTTTATATATATTGTCTCAAAGTTATTTGTGGCATTCTATGAATATTTTTTCCTTTTATTTGGGTTTTCTACCACATGTATTGGCTTTTCGAAAACAAAACAAATCACCGAATCTACAAAATAATAGACATATATACAGACTGTCCATTTGTGCCGATTTATATAACCTACAAAATGGTTTAAAGTCATTTGAAATCAATGGCCTACTTTAAGAGTTATGGCGGAAAATATCGAGAATGCGGAAAACGTCTAGGCCAAATGCCTCCGTTATTTGAAGAGATACGAGAAAAATTCTAAGGCGAAATTTTTTTGCAAAACAGAGTGTTTCAACGAGGCTTTTTCTAATTTTATTCAAAACCGCTGTATTTTGAGATTTACTCTTCAGGCTGTTAAAAAAATTTATTTTGAAACGGTATCGCCATTAAATAGAGTATTTTCCTCCCTTTTCAACGATATATCACATGTCATATTTATTCATTGGTACTACGTTAGTAATTATAAAAACATTTTTTTAAAACTAATATTTTTTTTTTTAACAAGCATTATACCTGCCGTGGAGAAGTATGATTAAATACTATACATTTTGTAGGTTATATAAATAGGCACAATTTTCGTAAAAATAATTTTTTTTGTACGACCGATATTAAGTGAGATATTCTCGAGTGCCCTGATAAAATGGACAACCTGTATATATAAGAAGTGTTATTGTACTTCCGGGTGCTCTAGTTCAGTTCGAGCAACGAGGAGCAGCAGTAGGCAGCTTTCAGTGATAACCTGAAGATGGTAGATAGTTCAAATGTGCTTCTAGAGGGCAGAAATATTAAAACAATATTTCAGTCTCAAGCTCCTCTATAAAATCCTTATTTTACTATAAGGAATGTAACCAGACTGCAACCAACAGCTACTCTCCGGAATATGTGCCCCGCCGAGCGTTGAATTACAAGTTACAAGCCTGGCGCGTTAAATGTAATAATCGCATATTACCGTTGCAATCGAAGCATTAGCGTTTTGTTGGTAATATGCGATTATTACACTTAACGCGCCAGGCTTGTAACTTGTAATTCAACGCTCGGCGGGGCACATATCCCGGAGAGTAGCTATTGGTTGCAGTCTGGTTACATTCCTTATAGTAAAATAGGATTTTATAGAGGAGCTTGAGACTGAAATATTATATTTTAATATTTCTGCCCTCCAGAAGCACATTTGAACTATGCTAAGCCCAGTCAAGCTATTTATATTTCGATTGCAAGAGACACTGGACCGCTAGATGGTGCCTGCTTACTATTTTACATGTCGTTATCGTAAAGATACCGAGATGTACTAAATAGTCAAGGGATCCTCGTGTCGTTCGTCACATGCCTACCTTGCACTGACGAGAGCCAATAGCTCGAAACTGCAGTCTGCAAGTGGTATGGGACGACTGGCATGGGAGCTTCTTTAAGCAGGATTAGTCTTTCGGCTGGTGTTTGTTGCAATCGAAGCATTAGCGTTTTGTTGGTAATATTAGATTATTACACTTAACGCGCCAGGCTTGTAACTTGTAATTCAGCGTTCGGAGGGGCACATAGCCCGGAGAGTAGCTGTTGGTTGCAGCCTGGTTACATTCCTTATAGTAAAATAAGGATTTTATAGAGGAGCTTGCGATTGAAATATCATGTTTTAATATATATATATATATATATATATATATATATATATATATATATATTATATAGACACGAATTTTGTCTCTCTCAAATAATCAGCATTTAAAACGTTAATAAAATAGAACAAAAAGTCTATACTGAAAATAAAAGAATGATATTTCAAAAAGATATATAAATTATTGAACAAAATAAGTCCACATTCAATATAACGTTAAAGACCAGCAGGTACTAAAAATAAATTTGTTTATCCAGTCATTACAGACTCCAATATTATTAAGTTTGCCCAAATAACATTTGAACTTGCTATTCCTACAATTGTTAGAGGAGAGCACATTTTCCCTAATGATATTTTATGATTGTCAGTCTAGTTTTTCACTAAGATAATTAAAATAAGTTTAAGTTCATTTTATCCATTTTTGGTTGTATTTTCTGAATTTTCAGTTTGTGCCTTTGCACTGGTAAGGATTCTATGAAATTATATTTGTTTAAATTCATATTTAATAAATAAATCTATTGAACAAATTTCTATCAGATATAAATACCTCATGTTCTTTCATCTCCAGTCATCATTTTTATGAAGAAATTTTTTTTTACTCAAAACTGTACTGGTTTATTCTAATGAAAATATGAGACACATTGAAGTTCACTCACATTCTATGTATAAAATGCCAACGTTCTATATAACTCCAAACTAGGGGTTATATAGAGCGATGAAAAATAAAAGAAAAACTAATATTAACCGATTTTAAAATAATAATTTGATTTCATCATATATTGGCCAAGTTCCAAGGAAAAACGTATTCGTTCATAGATATATAATCTCCGCAGACAGTATATATTGAAAATAATAGTGGGCAATTACGTTTCCTTGTGAAACGTGAAACCTTACTCTATTTAATATGGAATTTTAATAATTTCCATTTACATATCTATTTAATAGGTAACTTTTTAGGAATGATATGGCAAAAGTACTAGACCAAAAATATTTCAATTTTCTACACAAAATCTCATGATCTAGAGTGTCAAATAAAAAAAAAATAAAATAAAAGGCTTTGCTATAATCCAACAAAATTAAAATTGATTTTTTAAATCATTTTCCCTAAAGGCATCATTAGTCACATGTAGTAATGTAGTTTTTATATTACGGCTAGCACTATATTGTGTAGTCCGTAATATTATTTCCTAAAAGAGAAATCAGTTTATTTCTTCAGCAATTATATTTTCTTGAATTTTAAATAGTATTAGCAAAATGCTAATTATTCTGAAATGTGAAAACTGTTCTGGATTGGCATCTTGGGATCAATAATGATGTTTGCATCTTTCCATCCACGAGGAAAACATTTTTCCGTATACATGTATCAATAATAAATGTTAATATTTACTTAAATATGTCAAAATTTATTAGTCTGTTAGTCAAGATAAAATATAAAATTGACGCATACCTACTTGGTGAATATTAAAAAAAGACTGTCTACAGATTATACACATGACTCCAGTCCTGGAAAAAATTTTAATCGATTTTGCTTGAGAGAGCAGCAAAGCTAATAATTTTGTATTACAGCTTAGCTAGACAATTGCACATCTTAGATCTCGTCATGCCTGCCTTTAAAACATGAACGGTCTTGTCATGCAAAACCAATATCTGATGCTGAATAATTAATTTGGGCTAAACATATTGACTGCTGTGGACCTAGACACACTTAATTGATGTATAGCCTCCTGGTATTGCTACTGGGTGATAAGTAGAATTGATTTAATTATAGCCAAAGTTTAAATTGAGCTACAAAATCAGTATCTGTTAATAAAAAATAGTTATAACGTAATATAAGATTGGTTTTAGTTAATTTCAATGGAAATATATTTCATTTTTACCTTGCTGAATCCAAAGAAGTGATTATTAAGAGAGATTATTAGTAAATCCGGTCTTATTTGGCTATTTATACAAATAAGAAATGTATCCGGTGCCAAGAACAACATAACAATAGTTTATATTATATGGAATAATTTTTCATCCATTTCTGATCATACTATGATTTTATTGAGTGTTGAAAGTTTTACTATACTTTTGTTGAGATTTATTGAGAAAAAATATGCCAAAAAATATGCGCACTGGAATAATTTGGTAGTATCAATAGCTCTTCTTAGTTAAATAAGTACAAGTAATCAATTACATTGATTTAAGATTGAACTCTCTGATACATAATGAATTTTAATTTTGTGTTACAGTCTTAATTTCATTGTAAGTCGCCTTCTTTGCTTCCCTTTTTTGAATATTTCAGTGCTCTCTGAAGTGGTTTTCCATTAGCACCCAAGAGACTTTCGAATCTCTTTGAAACTTTGTTGCTGATCGACGACATATCCGGTATTCTTCTCGACATCATTATTGCGGTATAAATCGTTCGACAGGTACATCAAACAAAAGTAAAAATTAACCGATGTGCTATAAAACTTAGTTTATAAGAGACATTCTTAGTATAGGACGCAAAAGCCAGATGAACAAAATGACAACTCGTTCGCTTTGACCCAGCGGTGATGCCAAAACAGTTCTCAATAAACTCAATATAACGGAAACGACTACTGAGATTACTTTTGATGGCTGGATGACGGCCTTCTAAAGCATACTCAACGTGATATCGTAGAACGTCAAGAAAATTTAAAATTGGCCGAAGGGAATTCAAATTTAATGTCATGAACTTTACCCAATAATACTCCGAGATATTTGAAATCAATAATCGCTGTACAATAAACATCTAAGTTATAGTTAGTCTGTAAATACTGTAGAAAGCTAAAACTAAAAACATATTTTGTTTCAGGACACTTTCATTCTGTGACTTACACATCAAACAGTAAGTAAATAGGTTAACACATATGTCTTCAATTTTTCTTCTTTAAAGTTTTAGTGGAGCAAAAATTGCCAAAAATAAGGCGATAGAGAAAATTTTACATAGAGCAACGCGACATAGGAAAATAAGTTTATTTTGGTGAAATTAAGAATAACCTGAGTTTTCTACATCGAGTAAGTGGAGGAACCCTTTTTTATTTATTTATTTTATTTATTTATTTTTTTTTGGTTACGACTGCCCAGACAGAAATTCAATTATAGGGCAGAACATAAAAAGAAAACTAAATAATAACTAAAACTAGCGTAGGTGCGTCTTTACTATGCACATACTTCGGTATGCGATGTAAAGCAACGACAGGCGCAGTTAGTACTTGGATGGGTGACCATTCCAACGGAAACCGCGTTCTCGCCTCATACATCTTCCAGTGGCTTGTATATCAGTGTATGCGCGGAAGCTATACAACCTTAGGCGAGGGTTGTATAGGAGATATACCATCCTTCGGAGGGGATGTAAAGCCGTCGGTCCCTTGTCTATTAAATGTTAGGCAAGTAAAAGATCCCTACTCTTCTTAAGGGAAGAGGTTCGGCAAAATTCCTGGTTGGGGGTAGCTCGTCTACAGGCGTCGGTGTTAGGCCTCAGTAGCGGAAATAGGCCGACGTTAAATAAATGTATATAAAAAAAAAATAACTAAAACTAAATAACTTAACTAAAGGAAACAATTAAATGATAATAAAAATTAACAAAATAAGTCTATGATTAGTATAGTCCTAAGAGTTGTAATCCAATAGTTTAGAAGCTACAGTTGTTGTGCAGAATTGAGAACCACATTTCGCATTTTGGATATACTAGTATTAAAAATATCTATATTATTATATAAAGAATCATAGTTGGAACACATGTGGTGCAGAGGAGAAAATAACAGCAAATTTGTTCTTGATGCATTCAAATAGAATTGAGACGAATACGAGCGAGTCTGCAAATTAGGAACATGAAATCTAATGCAACTAAGAATTTCAGGGCAGTCAATAGTGCCATTTAAAATCTTAAAAAGGAATACAAGAGAGTGATACGTCCGACGTAGTTGAAGATCACTCGTGTTGAATCTATGTAATAAGTGGAAAGCCTCTCTCTGGATAATTTCCAAAACTTTTGAACCAGAGGTATTTAAGAAAACGCCTCTGAGGGTTTTCAATGCTATATTTATGATTTTCATAACCAGGACTCCAGACTATTGAAGCATATTCAAGTCTTGACCTCACAAATGAATTAAAGAGAAGTTTCAGTGTACTTTTGTTAAATTCTTTACAATTACGGATAATTTAGTCTAAATTTTTGAAGGAATTAGCGGTGATTTGATTGATATGGCTAATAAAAGATAACTTTGGATCGAATATTACTCCTAGATCTTTGAAATAACCACAGCTCTTCAGTTCATCATCATTAATTGTATAGATAAATTCTATCATTTTTTTTTTAATACCGGACAGATCCTAGATATTTTCCAGACTTCTGAGAAAGTAGCAGTTTTAATAGACAAATTAATAATACTAGCTAAAGGTTTTGCAAATAAAATGGCACAATTTTTAAGGAGAAAGGCCGGAATACCATCAGGACCTGTAGTGGTTTTGGGTTTAATTTTAAAGTATTGCGTATTGTTTAAAAAAATAGTCTTTTGTAATTTCATCTCTTGCGCAATATACACAAAATGAAATTTTAAACAAATTTCATAATAGCCGCATGTGAAAAACTATCATTTTTCGATAGGCACTTTGTTTAAATAAAATATTCCAATTTAAACAAGATTTATGATGTTATAACGAAGCGCGCGCGTGCCTCCGCTCGCTAGCCTTGCTCCCCACCACGCCAGAGTTATACATTATAAACATTTAGATTTTACGCGCTTATTTTTGCTCCCACAAAAATGTTTCTGTAATAAAATTTGTGTAGAATTTCCTCAGCTTCAAAATTGAATTCTTATAAAATTATGGCTATGGGTAAAATTAAAGAGATATGAGCAAAAAACTGAACTTTTTTTGTTTCTTTTATTCATAACTGTTTTTCCCAGGCACCACTGACAGGTGATTCAACAAAAAACGTTTATATACATTATAAACAACAACTCTTTTTGAATTTGATAAAATTTTAGATGAGAGTAACCTATACAACCAAGAAGTAGTCTGCCAAGTTTTAGCAAAAAATATCCAACAGTTTGGCCGCAATTCCATTTAGTTCAAATTCCACAAAATTTTCAAAACATTCCTCGATTTATCCAAATAGTCGTAAGATTTTTTTTTTTTTTTTAATGAAGGTTTCTTATGTATTTTCACGTGATGTAAGTAAAAAATAACTTTTTTAAATTGCTGTGGAAAAAGATACAAGGTGTCAAAGTACAAATCATTTTTTCGTTTTTTGCAATAACTCAACAGCCCTCTTGACTGATCTTCGCCAAATTTGCTAGAGGAACTTTTTTTATTCTAAGAAACCATAATTTATGTATTACATCACGTTAGATCATAGAGGGCGCCGCAGGACTTGTATCTGATGATGAATTTTTTCATATTTTTTTCTTTTGACGAAACGTTGTGGTACTTCTGACCAGAAAATCTGATGAGGGCGTAATTTCCACGTATAAAAAGAATACTTGGTAGAACTTGATAACTCCAACCGTTTTCGTGGAAAGTGCCGTTAAACATTTCAATAATTTTTTGAAAGACAAATTCAAATTTACTGAAACAAAGTGTATTTATTGAAAAGTGTGCTTTGGTTATGTTTTATTTCTGTCATTTACGTCATTTAATCATTTTATTTTGTTCTTGTGTTCCTCGAGCTAATTTCTTTAACTTCTTGCCTAGACATAATAATTTTTCAAATAGGGAAATGAGGGATATTATATTTGTTTAAGCAAAAAATTTTAGCGGACGTGTTGCAGCAAGGAGATACTCATTGCAATATCCAAATAGAATACAGCCAGACCATAAGACAAGAAAATCTATTTCGTCGTTTGGGAGAAACGGGCTCATTTCGCCATAAAAACGATGTAGGACGACCGAAACGAATTACTTTAGATCAAGAACTAGAAATTTTAGTTCGCGTGGATGAAGATCCTCAAGTCAGCTCAAGTCGTTTAGCAGCGGCAACAGGGGTGAGTAAACAAACTGTCCTAAGGGTCTTACGTAAACAACGCTTGTATCCATATCATCTCACCCCTGTATGAAACTTACTTCGAAGGGGTCTTCAATAAAGGCTACAATTTTGTCAATTTTTTCGAAATAAACACAACAGGGATCGACATTTTGTTAAGAACACTTATTTACCGACGAAGCAACTTTTACTCGCTGAGGCGTTTTCAACTGGAGAAACTCACTCTCATCTACTGTCCATACTCCAAAATTACTCAACAGCTCTAGCAGTTTGTGCACAACCAACATAGAATGTGCTAACACTTTCTACAATCTATTCGCATCAACATACTCCTCCAGACCGGACGGACAATTGCCACATTGTAATATTGCAGTAAACCTCTACTCATTGGATACGATACGGCTTAATGAAAACTTAGTTTTCGAAAAATTATCCAACCTTGACAGCTCTAATTCCCCTGGGTCTGACAAACTAACAGCAATATTATTACAATCTTGTGCGAGCTCGATCTGTAAACCCCTCTCTATTATATTTCAAAACTCCATGAATTCTTTTGTTGTACCGCCAGTCTGGCTTGAAGCAACTGTTATTCCAATTTTTAAAAAAGGCAAAAAACATCTATCCCCTAAAAACAATAGAAAGAATAATCGTGGATCAGATGCTGCCCTTTTTAATGCCAAATAATATCATTCCTGACCAACAACACGGATTTTTGCCTGAGAGGTCCATAACCACGAATTTGCTACACTGCTTAAATGATTGGACACAGGCATTTGATAAAAAAGAACCAACAGATATTATTTACTCAGACTTCTCGAAAGCTTTCGACAAAGTCCCTAAAAAGCGACTGGAACTGAAGCTTTTCCATTTCGGAATCCGTGGAACTTTATTGTCTTGGATTTCGCAATATCTAATCAACCGATAATTCAGAGTAAAAATTGATGCTGACCTTTCTCCCTCTCACTCTGTAACCAGTGGCGTCCCTCAGGGATCAGTATTGGGGCTCATCTTGTTTCTGTTGTATACTGTCGACATCCCCAGACTACTCAATTGCAAAAACTCACATTACGCAGATGATACAAAAGTTTACTGCAATCCAGAAATAGATTGTATCACTCTCCAATCCAAAATTTGTGGTGTGATAACTGGCGTATCCCTCTTAATATTGACAAGTACGCTGTACTCCATGTTGGAAAAGATAACTCCAAATTGTCTTACGACATCGATGGTGTTGCAATAAAATCCGTGTCGTCTCAACGCGACCTAGGAATCATGATCACCGATACTTTAACTTGGTCTGACCTGAATGTTAAAAGCTAACAGTTTGTTGTATGTTCTAAAAAAAAGTGTTTAACAAACCAGATACTGCATGTGCTTTATATAAAACCTATGTGAGACCTGTGCTTGAGTTCGGTTCTGCAGTCTGGTCGGCGTGGTTAGTGTGCGATAAAGAAGCAATTGAAAGTGTCCAACGCAGAGCAACGCGCCTTCCATATGGAATCTAGAGACCGCCTTACAACGAGAGGCTAAACATATTCGGGTTAAGTACTCTCACGGATAAATTAACACGCGGGGACCTTATCACGACATACAGAGTGTTAAACGATACGTACTCTTCAGATTTGTGTAATTTGTTCTCTTTAAACAATGATAATAAACTCAGAGGTCACAACTTCAAGCTACGCCATGAATTCTATAACACCAGATGTAGGAAATTCTTCATTAGCAATAGAGTGTTTGAGCATTGGAATTCGCTACCAAGTGAAGTCGTTAACGCTCCATCAATAAGCGCTTTCAAAAACAGACCTTACAACTTTCTTTCGGGTTCTTGATTTCGTTCATCCTTTTTGTGCCATATTATATTATATTTGATTTCTAAATGTTTGTACATTTATATATTTAGGTTACACACTATGTTGTTTGGAATTATGTTTTCTGCATTATTACTGATGTAAGTTATATTTATTGTGTTTACATATTTATGTCTTTATTGTAACTACTTTGAGCTTAATAGGGCTAGTCCCTTAGCTCTTCTCTTGTATAATAATAATAATAAATACCCATTACTGGGAAGTAGAAAATCCTCATGCCGTTAAAGACGACAAGAATTTCAGATTAACGTTTGGTGTTGTATCATCAGCGATCAATTATTGGGACCATTTGCCTTTCCTCCAAATTTAAATGGACAGTCTTATCTGTTTTTTCTTCAAAATACACTTGCAGATATATTAATTACATGCTTTCATGCTAGACATACGGAACAGAATGAGCTCCCCCTCATTTCTTCATTGAAGTTAGGAATTATCTTCGAAGTTAGCCGTATATATCGCAGTTAGTATATATATAAACATATCGTGGGGGGTGACCGATTTTCACTAAATTTGACTGAACTGAAGGTTCCTTGAATATCGAAAATGAAAGAATACCATTCTCGTTACTTAACTAGCATTTTAAAGGATCCAAATTAAATTAAAACTGAAAACCACCCCTAAAACGACCAATTTACCCCTTTTTCGCGAAAAAAAGGGTTCCCTCGCCTGCTCGATGTAGAAAATTTTCTCTATCGCCTTATTTTTGGCTATTTTTACTCCACTAAATGTATAAAACAAAAGTGCAATTATTCACAGTTCTATTCTCTGATAATGTTCATATCTATAATACTAGAGTATTTCTTAAATTTTTTCTTACATTACTTTTTTTGTATCTAAATAGCAATGTTAATATAAATAAATTTATAAAATTTATCAAGTCTTGTCATCTCTTAGTATTCAGAGCCTTCTAAGCAATAACGAATAATTGCACACATGCCTGATTATTGATTCCTCTCAAATCCATTATTTCGCCGCCGCCGCCGCGAAAGTGTCGAATGTAATTATACCTAGTCCCAGAAGATTTCAATGCTAGATTTAAAATCGTTATTTTATATGTTGGAAATAAAAACGTTATTGGTTACAGCATCAGTTCTTAATTTATATTTTTGAATGCATAAAATAATCCATAAATACGGTTTCTTGCTATACAGTAGTACGTAATTTTGAGTGAATAAATATCGAAGTTGATTTGCGATTAAGTCCGATTTGATTAAACTGAACGCCATTTTCATTACAATGCATTTTATATCTATACAATTCTAGATAACGATGACTCTTCCCGTGCTCTATCTTTACAAAAACTGACCGAAACGGGTCAGTCTTAAAATACTGTACAATTTAAATTCGGATTTACCTTGCCCACAGAACTTCACAATAGTCCAATATGTCATTCTGCACGACTATTACATCGTATACTGAAAATCCCCTTACGTTTACAATTTACTCGGGAATAAAACAGATTTATATAAGATTCTACTGCAACCAACTAGGATGTTGGTCGTTGGGGCGTATTAACAGAAATGTTTGCATTCTTTGAAGAGACAGAATTAAAATGACTATATCATTTTATCGGCCGCATAGCCCTCTTTGTGAGGAATCTAAAGAATTGTGAAGTGCTCCCGTAAATCCTAATCACAAACAGACCAAGGGAGCGGGACAGTAATATCGAATAATTCCTCTGCCAAAGATCGAAGAGCTTTTCACTCTTCTATGCAGATCGTTTGCCATCAGTCCTTTCCGTTTTCCATTATTCCGTAGTACCGTGCTCGATGGTTTTTCAGTAAACACATTATTTTCACTACGTGTGTGTTTTAATTTTAGCATATTACTTCCACGTCCAGTGAAAGTATAGTAACGCAAAAAATTTTTTCTTTTTTTTTGTTGAAATAGGCTTAAAGTGTCATGAAACGTCGAGATTTTAAACGAAGCGAAAAAAATTTCTGTCTGTCGGTCTGTCTGGCTGTAACTTTTTTTGTGCACACGTTTACTTTGGAACCGTTTATGACATTGACTTGAAATTTGGTACACTTATGTATTGTAATGAGATCTGGAACTAGATTATATTTTGATCTAATTCCGCTGAAGGGTTTGGGGGTAAATAAGGGTAAATAAGCAAAGCAAGCATGTAAGAGTCAATAAAATTGCAATTTAGGGCATGTACGAAAAGTCAAGGTCTAAAATTTTTTCTGGATGTGGAAGTACTGATTCGTTAGGCAGTTGTTATCATATCTTAGTTTAAGAGTGCCATGGCTGCATCAATTTATTAGAATCAAATTATGTAATGCAAGAAAAATTTAAATTACGTCTAGAATACTAAATTATGTGATTTATTAGTAAACAAATGTTGTTGATAAGGTGCCATTCAATATTACCATTAATAAGGAATCTTCTGATAAACGCACTTTGCATATGGAACAAATACAACCAAAATTACAGACCATCAAAAATTTCATTTACTTCTAATTAAATACTAAAAAGGACCTAAAGTGTTTTTGAAAAAAAATGAAATATTTGCAACTTCTAAACGTCTTTCTCATTATTATTTAGGAATTTTATTGAGTCATTATTTACAAATTTTTAATATGACTTTTTACGTTATCGTCCTCCGTATAACATAAAATTTACATAACCAAACCATTTTTGACTAAAAAGTTAATCTTATTTCGTTTTTCCACCTTCAGCGCATTTTCGTTATTGCTTCCATACAGTTAAACTTACGTCTTGCATGATTTATGAAATTTCGCAAGCACTGGAGTCGGAAAGAAATCTAAAAGTCGCATAATGTTATATTTATTTTATATTTTCTGATAGTTGCACAAAAGGGAATGTTATATGGAAATTTTTATGTAAGAATCAATTTTAGCTGGAAAATTTAAATAAAATATGTATACCTATAAAGATACGCAGCTGCACACAGTAAACATACAAATTAGGTTATGCTAAAGAAAGGTACATAAATTTCAAAGTTTCCTGTTTATGCAACTTCAACTACAATAATGGCAAGATACGAGTCGGTTGTAGGTAAAGTAAGGCTTTAGAGGACTTATAATAAATTTAAAAATTACTTTTATTCTAAACACAACAAATCAACTAATATATTTTATAAATCTAGGAGTTGGTATATCCACCTTCTACTGAAGGGTCTGTAGTTATCAAGCAGACATATTTTAATTATTTGGTAAAGTTACTTACTATTTTCTATATATCACAAAATTTTTTCCTCTTTGCTGTTAAATAAAAAATAAATTATTTACATAATAGTTGGTATCTTTCAACTACGTAAATCTCATAACGTATTTAACATATATATTTTACATGTATTTGAATATTTGTGAATATTTTTATATTTATTCTAGCTTATAAAAATGCAAAAAGTATGTACTTTTGACAGTGCTAATGTTTTTTGTGAAAGATTTACGGCAATAAAGAAGTTTTATTTATGTATATTATACAACATCATTGTTGTTCTCCATCTCCATATATAAGAAGTAAACTATCTGTAGCGATCAGGTTCAGATTCTTTCTCATCTACCTTAAACTGTATAAACCTACAATAAGATGCTTTATTTAACGTGGGCCTATTTCCGCTACTGATGCCTATTACTGACGCCTATAGACGAGCTACCACCAAACAGAAGTTTTGCCGAACGAATCCAGTCTGTGTATAGAAAATTGATCGATTTCATGCAAAATATTTTTTTATAAACAACTACCAAAGTCGAAAAATTCAGCTTTCGGGTCGTAGAATTTTCCAATTACATTTTAGAGAAAAGTTGTATTAGCAAAAGTTCTAGGTATCAAAAAGACCTTTAATTTCATTTTTTATGCGGTAAAATCGATAAATAAATTATCGAGATAATGGCGAAAAACCCTCTGTTTGCAGTATTTTATAAATGTTAATAACTTTTGCAATAATGGCAGTAAGTGACCCATAAAATCTTGGTGATGAGGCCATTATAGGTCTTTATAACTGTGCGAAATTTCAGCCAGATCGGTTTGATAGTTTATGAATAATTGCATTTGTTTATCCCAGAGAGCATCTGCATAAACAATCCTCATAAGCAAGATAACGGATCTAGAGATCTTTAACAAAGTGAATGGATTCTTAAAAAGTTGAACTTAGTGTGGGGTCCAAAGCTTTCCAAAATTAGATGACGCATTCTAACTGAGTTTTCCGACTTTGGTCGATGTTTAGGCTGTAACGCTGTTACAGGTTATTTTGGCAGCACAATATTAGGGCACTGAATCGTGGGTTGATGATTGAATAATATCTGTACGTAGTTAACTAGAATATGGATTGGATTATTTTATGTGCTTCAACCTACCTTGTCGTTTGAATTGGAGTAACTGGGGTCCTCATAATTTACTACATAAACAAACTGTGGCTGCATGCACGCATATATTGTTAGGTTAATTCTCTACGGTCTAGGATACCAAACAAACCTAGAGTAGAACTCAATAGTCACGTTGTTGCTATGCAAATACTAGTTGGTCACATGGTTGACATCGTCGTGTTATTCCCGCGTGACGTTATTGAAATCGCAGATATTGCTTGCTGTACCAGTTTTGATCAGCAACAAGTTACATTTTTGGACCATCAAAACCACAGTTACTCTAGTTAAATTTCGGCGTAGTATTCAATCCTCATTCTAATTCAATTTGCCACCTTAAAAATAATTTATCGGCATACCTGCCTTGGTAACAGGAGAAGGTCCTCGCTAAAACAGATCTTTAAATAGGTCAATTATTCCATGATATAGGCTCATGATCTTATATTTCAAATTTTAATATTTTCTATCGCGCATAGAACTTTCTGAAACAACAAAAAAAGAAAGAAAGATATGTGTTTTTTTTATTAGGGGGCCGTCATTTCTTCTCTCTTTGCTTTCATGTGGTCTGTGAGTTATACGAAGGAATTTGCTAGTGCGATTTTAGAAATTTCAAGATTTCCGGAATCGGGATAAAAGAATTGCACTACAATTAAGTTGTGGCTTATTGAGTCGAAGATTTTGGGAAAAAGTCACAAACTTTTAAATTTTTTTTGTGGGATCATTTTCGTATACTCACCAGAAGCAAAGCTTCGAAAAAGGAAACCAGCACACTTAATAAAAGCCCCCGCCTAACACCCCCCAGGTATGTTAAAGTCCTTGTTCTCATGTATTTATTAATAAGCAAATATTAGTTACATTTTTTTTAAAATAAATCTCTATTAATCATTCATTGTCCTTGTTACGTAATTTTAAATTAAGATCATGCCAGCCTATATACAACGATATTATCCTGTTAGGGCTTCTTCCTTTTCCTGGTATTGTAGTGTCACTGTATCCCGAACAGTTTTTGACGTCTGGCGACAGCTAAAGGCGTTGTGACGACTGCCATTTTGGGAATTCTCCCCTTGAGCGTTGACAGCAGGCACCTGCCTACCGCACAGATATATTTAAATTGCATATTCACCGAGTAGGTTAACTTTGGTCACGGTTGTCATAATTTATTTGGAGATTGTTATATATATATATATATATATATATATATATATATAGGTTAATTTATCAGAAATGTACACCCGAGTGATCACTCACGGTACCCGAGCGTCAATTACTCCTAATATTTTGTTTAGTGTTATTGAAAAATCCACTGTGCAATTTCAAGGAGTTTGAATACATGTATATATATTTTCTTTTTACCCTTTGTTGAGAGTTATTTACCACCCAATAAACCACTGACTCACCCCACCGCCCACTGAGCTAGCCAGTGTCGCTTCCGCACTAAAAAAAAAAAAATAGATTAATTGTATCCGGAAGGGGCACATTAAACTTTTTTTTTTGTTACTACCCCTAGAAGAAGCTAGTCAGCAAGAGCTTCTTCCCTAACCAATCAAGATTGGTTAGAGCCGTCATCGACGTTACAATTTTGCTTAATCAATTTGTTTTATTATTATTATTATTTTTATTGTAATGCCCGTTTTTAACCTTAACAACGCCTATACATATTTATCATTTACTAACCTAACTGACTTACAACCTTCAGATTTAATAAATTAAATCAACAGTTTTTTTTATACAGACCAGGGTAAATCTTTTCTTTTCGAAGAAAGGATATTTTACTTGCCGAACATTTAATAGACAAAGGTCAGCTTTACATTCCTCTCGAAGGATGGTATATTCACTACGCAACCCTCGCCCAAGATTGCGCAGCTTCTGCAGGCGAGTTGTGAAATCTTAAATTAATCGTTAATAATTTTTTTATTGTTATTAACATTATATAAGCAAACAAAAAGAAATAAACTTTTTTGACAATTATAAGCATAAAAACATTTAATACCTTCAGAGTGATAACCAAATTTCTTTTTATTCTATTATTTCTTCTTCAATAAAAGTTCAGATCAGCCGGATAAATACCTCCTCTATTATACATAAAATTGGCAATGACAAATTTTTGGCTGCAGTACCAAACCGATTACGATTATTATGCGTAGTATAGAGAGCGATTTGATATGTATTTCTCTCCGTATATTTTCACCATCACCGAATAGAAATATAGAATTTTGTATTCAATGCGAATAATATCAGATTCTTATATATAATACCTAACTGCCTCCGAATCGATATTTTAATATGAAAATGCAAAATTTTGTAAGAAAAACATGTAGAGAGAAAGTTTTCAAAGAAGTAAGCACAACGCTGCCCTTACAAGAAGTGACGTTAAAAAGTACGTTAATTTGACGAGGTGTGGAATTATCATGTAATCACTTTTAAAACGGTAATTTTATTAACACACAAACCGTGTTTGCAGCGTTGAATGTTTCGCATTTAATTTACTATGAAGTTGAAAAATGATGTGATTACTTTGACGTATAAGTACTAGGATGCAAATGAATTATGCACAGAATATTCCACTTTATTAAAAATTAATTGGTATCCTAACTTCTTTGATACGAATTAGCTGGGATATAGAGCCCTGTTTAACTAGTTAAAGTAATTACTGTGTTGCGCGATAAACAAATAAATGAAGAACGATAGTTAACAGAAGTGTTGAGTGAGGTGTGGAGCATGCAACGCGCCTTTCGTCAGTCAAGTTGACATTATCTGGGACTTACTAATTATTTATTGTTTTGAAATATAAAATTGAAGAACAACTATCGCAAAAATTATAGCAATTTTCGTAATGGTAATTATTCGGAGGATTTTAAGGGCATCAAAGCATTTAGTCCATTCTCATATTGACATTCGGTTGGGTGCTCTGCCAATTTTAAAAAACCCGAGCACGAAATTACTGCCTAATATAACAATTTTTTCGAGGTTGGCGTTCTGGAAAATTGTTGTAAAGAAAATATGGTGGATCAAAGATGGCGGAGCACGACATTTTTGAACAGATTTTATTTCTGTTATTTTTTAACGGATTTTAAAAACAAAAAAGCAAGTACTCATTTTAAGTACACCTTTTGTAAGAGAAATAGTGCCATATAAAGGCATGATATTTTGTAGATTTATTAAATAAATGAAAATATTGGAATTAATTTATTAAGTTATTTAGTATTAGCGGAAAATTCATTATAATACATGAAAAACTCTTCAAATATAAGTTGTAAAGAATTTAATGCTGATTTTAAATATGTCTTCACTTTTTCTTTTAATTTAAATAATAATAGTTTTAAACGTCAAATACCTTGCGCGTGTCGCTTTTCGATCGAAAGAACCTACCACAGTTCAGTTGTTGTTGTTGTTGCTGTTATGGACAATAGCAATTCGAATACAGAAGTTAACATTCCAAGACAGCTACTTATTAAATATGCTAAGTTTGAAAATTTTTTCCTTAGTTTGGCGACGAATCATTTCTTTTAAAAAAGTGTACATACTTTATGAATATAAAATTTTCAGCAATGTCGTATATGAAAGTCGTTGCAGCTGTCAGCCAGACCGAAACTTTTTGCTAGTCTTCTGAAAGGATTGTATTCTTACTTAAGGACGTCCCCAAAACAAAAGTTTTCTTATGATTATCTTCAAAATATGTACGTATATTTTTATTAATGTTCTGTATACGTGAGAAAAATTTGAGTAGCTGTTGCGGTACTAAATTTGTAAATATTAGCACCTAAAATTCCCATTTTAACATACTAATATCTTATAAATCCCATATTCACTTACGTTTTTTTAAATTTACAATGACAATTTTCTTACGATTTTCTTCAAAATCTGAGAACTATTAGAAGAAGGAAAGAGGAATATTTTTGCCTAAAAAAAAATTACTGCCAGCGGTATTCATTTTTCTATAAAATATGTTGAAAATTCGTGACTGTCGGTCGCTCTCGGCTTGCTTCAGATAAGTTGGTGTGCAGAAGTTCGCGATTTGGCAACGGTGCAATTACGCGGTAATATTTAAAATGCTGTCAACGTACAATTTATGTCAATAAATGCGAGAACTTTATATATAAGAAAATATGTATTGTCTTAAGAATAAAAGTTGATATTTATGGCAAATCTATTTTTTGTTCTCGAACACATTATTTATACTTTGTTAAAAATTACAAATATATTCATAACCTCATAAAATACTGTAATGCACCTCTAAACCAAAGCAACAACTCACATTCTGAATATAAAAACGGGACATTGTCAGATTGAGTCAAGCGACGCAGTAAGTTTATTTCTATGCTTATGCGCAGAGGGAATGAAGCGAAAAAGTGCAGTGCTTGTCAACAAGTTTTTATTGTAAGCATGATAGTTTTTAGGCCTCTTCCCCACAGAGCGCGATCTGATCGCCCGATCCGAACGCTAGCTAAATCGTGTTATAATTATCACATTTGTATACTTTATACGAGCACAATTGAAACTGGTCAGTGTTAAAGCACAGGACCGTGAGCACTGAATTTGATATTTTGTTCCATATATTTAGCAAGGGTATCGAGATTCGAATGGTAGTTGAAACTGTGCAGGCGAGTCCGAGACTGGCAATGTAATCAGTCTGAATGAACCATCTACGACTGCACTGGTTTAAAGATGATAAAACGGACAGGCCTACTAGCATAAAAAACTCGTAAATCGTTTCTCAGTGGTCAACGTGAATTTGTGAGATGTGTTGTCAATGTGCTTATTATAATGTCAAGCGTAGGAGTTTAGTTAGTTATTGTTGATATTTATAAATATTTACTACTATATAAAAGGTAAAATATTTTAATTATTTACTAATTTACCATGGCTTTCTGGAGACCATTTGAAACAGAGGATAATATAATAACGTCTGAAAATCTTATCATTTTCTTATGACAAGCATTTCTATTTACCTCCGCCCATGTACAATAAAGAGATACCGTCTGTTTTTGTTGGCTTTTAGTTTCTATACGGTTTCAATTAAGTTCGTATACACTTTACTCAGTATATCCCCTCCACACGTAGTGCAATCTGCGTTTTCGTTCCATCGCGATCGTCACGATCAGTTTCGAATCTTTTGGAGGGGATATACTGAGTACAAATGTGATAACTATAACATGAGATCGCAAGCGTTCGGATCGCGCCCTGTGGGGAAGAGGCCACATAAAGTTTCTCTTGTAGGTTGAGAACGACTGGCTTTTGGTAACGTCCTTAACACATTGACCGCTGATGTCGCCATATGGCGACGCAGTGTATATTGCACAGTTTGGTGTCGCCATATGGCGATCTGGTATATGTATATTATATTGCTCGGTCTGTATTCAGCATTGCTGGTGGATGCAAGTAATTGAATCAGTTTTGAGTTAAAGTATTGTAAAGGTTATTTTCATACCCAGTGCGATTTAGTTTAACTTCTAGCGATAAGTGACAGCCAGGCAGGCCCTTCAGCTCCTAAAAGGCCTAAGAGGACTCCCAGCTCTTTTTTATGTATTTTAATTTTTGTTTATAAAGTTTTAATACAGAAAGGAGACATTGTTATTTGTAGATTGACAAAATTTACCCTATATATGTGTGGCTCCATATGGCGACATCAGCACTGCGGAAAAATTCTATCAACAATGCTAGTGTCGCCATATGACGTTTTTCTTTTTTTTCTTTAGTTTTAATACAAAATTTGCATTTTCTATGTCTAATTGGATTGTTATACAAAGTTTTGTCAATTAAAAAAAACCTACTCGGCATCTGGGGGTACCTAGCAAAATCCCATCAGCAGTTAATGTGTTAAGCTGTTTTTTTTTACCTAAAATATATTGATCTTACCCGATTCACTCTTAGATCTATCAAGTTCCGTTCCGATATGGGCATTGGTTCAATATTGGAACATTCAAATTCTGTACATGCACAAGCTTCGGTACAACATAAGAAATTTTTTGCAACATCAACTTTTACTGGCGCATCCCTTTTTACAGCCATATTTTATTAATTTAACTAGAAATGGCCTACGGCCATTTCTAGCTCTTGCAGAGGCATTCGCGCTTCGCGCTCATAGTGGCGCCTGCGGCGCCACGCGGGGATGCTCCCTCCGGTCGCATCCCCGCAGTTGAGGACGCATGAAAGTCGGAGATATGTTCAAAATTCTAGGATCGGTCCTCGGATTAGCCTCAAAATTCTAAGGAATTGTCCCTGAATGCGCCTCAATATTAATCATTATTATTATCAATATCAGAATTAAAATCAATATCAAAATCGACATGAAAGGATGTCGAAATGAACATGAAAGAATATCAAAATCAACATCAAATTCAGTATCAAAGTCAATATTAAAATCAATATCAAAGTCAATATTCAGTATTTCATTTTTCAGCATTTCATTTTTCAGTTTTTTATTTTTCAGTTTTTCATTTTTCAGTACCTATTTCATTTTGCAGCATTTCATTTTTCAGTTTTTCATTTTTCAATATTAACCGAACATATATTTTAAGTTCGTATACGTTATAAAATATTGAAACGACATTCCCCGAATCGTTCGAGGCACGAATTCATGAAAGAAATATCGATAAAATGTAATGAAAGATGAGGAAAATCTATTTAAATTTTTTTCTACTCCCTTGCGTAAATTTGCCGTTTGCCAAACAGTCTATAGAATGGATATGAAATCAGTCAATCACAGCTAATCTTCCCAAAAAACAGTATATCACTGAAAATATTTTTTAAATCATTATACAGACAAAATTTTAGATGTACGGCAAAAAAAAAGGAGCTGTGGGTGAGGATGGAACCAGTTACCAATTAAAAGCTTTTTTTATTGTTTTATAAGTACAATTCATTCTATTTATATTGATTTTTCCCTGAGCTAACGTTTTTATAAACCTGCACAATGTGCATACAAAAACTAATTATCCTGTTCTAAAATAGGTAGTTCCTCATAGATACAGGTTGGCTGGTGGTAGCCGAAATCAATATGCTTTAGATTTATTTATTGTTGTTTTAATTTATCATTTTATTGTGTAGGAAAATTTATTCAAACCTACTTAAATTAATCATTAGTTCTAAAAATAAATAAAAGGGTATTTTATCTGTTATATACATAATAAGGTTAAAAATTTAAAAGACAGAAATAAAGATGAATTTTCAATTAAGATAAAATGTACGGCAAAAAAAAAAAAAATAGCTGCTGTGGGTGAGAATGGAACCGGGGACCTGCCGCTTGGCACGCGTCGACTCTAGCCGTCCGGCTACCGCGTCGCCTTTACGAAATGTTTCACGTACATCATGAGATTCAGAAGGAATTATTTGACGGCAACAAAATATTCCGTTTTACTATAAAGTCGCATTTTCTAAAGGCCACAACTTTCTTAATATTTATAGTAGAGAAATGAAACTCTGCATAGCGGTAGATAATTTATTTAGCTTTATTTTCGTTAGGTACCAACATTTTCGCCGAAAACGGCCTATTTGCCGAGATATTCGGCTTTTAACGAAAACGCTACGTATTTTGGCCACCCGACGTCGTTTCCTTCAAAACGCTCTAGCTCGAAAACGGTTCATCGAAGGTGAAATCTGAAAAATGGAAACGATTCCTCATTAAATAATCTTGTCCTTTGGGAGTTTTTATTTTTAAGAAATTTCCAGCGGTTTAGAAGTTATTGAAGGAAAACCGAAAATGTGCGTATTTCGCCAGAATCGTGAAAAACCACCAAACACGCAATTTTTAAACGCTCATATCTGGCGAAAAACACCTCGCAGACGGCCGTACGATGTCGATATGGAAAGTACGTGAATGGCAATGAAAGCAAATCGTAAATCCCACCGGCATAATCGAATTATAAGGCCGCCAGGAACGAAACAAAAACGGAAATTTTTTACGTTTACCAAAATAAGCGGGCGCCTACGTCATCAAAAAGGAGCGACGCAAATTCATTTTGAGGGTCGTAAAAGCGTGTAGGGAAAGAGATAGCCGACATTATTAGCCTAATTAAAAATATCAACCCCGAAAGGCACGCGTCGCCAATACGAACTTGGGACGTAGTTCGGCCTCCCGCTTCCGCCCGTCCCGCTCCCGACCTCGGGCTCCGCCGCAAACCGGAGAATATGCGCCAGCAAAATTGCAAAACGCAAGGGGCACGCACCAACACGATTTTAATATATATAGATAATAGGATTTCAGGAGCAGGTGATTTTATAATTAGGACTGCCACATATAAACTTACTCCCATTTTTATCCATCCACATAGGACTGGATTGACAAGTTTCTGAATATTGGTATGACTTAACTTCCATACCCTCGCTATAAAATTTGCCTTATATAAGAAGCTCAATATTACTAAATAGCTCAGTATTCGATTAAATTAATATATTTACCTAAGATTATGCTGTTCAAGAGCATTAATCCTCTCCTTGCTGTTATTTTATAGAATATAATTTCCATCGTAACTTCTTGACAGATGTAATCGTTGTAGATTTGTAAAGCATACTGATGCTGTTACTGTATTTTTCTCCAATAATTATTGTATGATGCACAAGTAAAGTATCAGCTTCCTCATGGTTATTTCCTGCTAGCATTTCAGGGGGAATATCAGAAGACTTCGAATATGTTTTATTTCCGTATGATACGAGTCATATAATATTTTTATTTGAATTGAAATTATGTTTTTCAATGCTAGATTCAGCATCTTTAAATTGTGTAGCCTCTATTTCTAATTTCGAGACTATTTTTGATTTGTCAGTTGCTAACAACTAACTAAATACTAACTAAAATAAAGATCGTGATATAATTCCAACTTCATATTCACCAGTGCAATCTCTAAAATTAATATCGCTTCTTGATCTGGACACTATAATTAGACGATGCAACAAATCCCTTTCACCTTTTGTCTAAATAGTTTTCTCTTGCTGTCTGCTGATTGTTCGCATATTAGCACTTTTGAAAATTGAAATGTTATTCATTTTTATAGGATTTCCCTCCGTAATTCGATCTTTTACAAACTCATTATACACCTTTTGTCCCAATTCATTTCTGTGCAAAATATCACAGGTAATTTTCGAATCAGTGACTCTCCGGGTTAGAATATTGCATAATTCATAAGTAATTTGTTTTGAAACGTTTAAAACTGTTGCTATTAAATATAGCCATAACCGCTACTGCACCGCCAGATTATTACGTTTTGGAAAATGACACTCGCCAAGGTCTTTGGCGTTTAAAACAATTATTATTTAAAGTAAACAAAGTGAGGATATATTTAAAATCAGCATTAAATTCTTTACAACTTATATTTGAAGAGTTTTTCATGTAGTACAATGGATTTTCCGCTAAAAATAAATAACAATAAATTCATTCTGATATTTTCATTTATCTAAGAAATTTACAAAATATCATGACTTTATATGACAGTACTATTTTTTAAAATGAGTACTTGCTTTTTTGTTTTTTAAAATCCGTTAAGAAATAACGGAGATTCGAGATTTATTTAAAAAAGTGGTGCACCACCATCTTTGATCCGCCATATTTTTTTACAACAATTTTCCAGAATGCCAACCTCGAAAAATTTGCTATATTAAGGCAGTATTTTCGTATTTTGGAGGTTTTTAAAATTGGCAGTGCATGCAAGCGACACGAGATTTTTGGCTATATGAGAATGGACTATGCACAATAAATTTGGGAAACATTTAAATCCTGTATCAGTAAACTAGAAGTTAAGTTAACAGCTGATCCTGAACAATTTTGGTCCTATACACATAAGCAAGGTTAAACGAGGGTACTGGGTAAAATGCATTGCGATAGCGTAATTTATGATAACCCTCAAGATTACCTCGGGTCAGATTCCGAGCTTCTTGATAAAGGACTGACTGCTCTAATGTGTTTATTGTTCCGCCGTTAATTTTACTTAATATTCTGTTAAAAAAAATTAACATTTCCGGACTGTTGTAAACTGAAAAGACTTTGTCTCAGACATAAGAATAGCGACATCAGTTATATACTCAACTGAAAAAACACTTTATCTAATTTTGCAAAGGTTTTCCAGGTGTCGATGAACAATATCATATATCCTATATCCTGCTATAAAAAAATGTCAACAGTCAGCATGGCTTTATAGAAATATGCTTTACAATATCAAACTTAGCACATATGTTCCAATTTATTTCCAAGTGTCTGAGCAACTATGGTTTTACCGATATCGATGTAGCAGTTTTGAGTCCTACATGCAGTTTATACAATATGCATAGTTTCAAGTCAGGGTATATGTTCTAATATGGAATACCTCAAGGGTCGAATCTGGGCCTTCTCCTGCTCTCAGTATCTTTCTATGACTTCTATAATGTACTGAAATACAGCACACTTCTTTTTGCGGGTGATCTAAAATGATTTAACAAATAAGTTACTATCGTAAAATATTCTTCGATATTACAAAAATAAATCAGTGTTATTGGTTTTATTCAGTAAGTATTATCAAAATGTAAATTTACGGTCGGAAAAGAGTCAGAATCAATATTCATACACTTTTTACAAGATTTATTTTTCAAATTGTAAGAACATTGAATAGGTGATTATATTGTTGGACTTCATTCCCAGAACATATTAATCCATTAGCTAATTCTTTATCATTAATTTCTCAGCTAATTTTGTGATCAGAATAGTCCACACTTCTTCTAGTTCCTCATTTCCATCTATATAATCGTTGGAATTTGGTGGTGAGTATCTGTTATCACATTCCACAACTTTCCTAACTAATAACCCTTTAGACTTGTAGAGAAAGGATGGAATTTCCTTGCTTTGAGTTCTATACATCTTTAGAACGCTGAGTAATCCTGTGTCCTATGCAACTGCTTTTTTCACATGGTGCATCTAAATTCTATTAACGTAGGTTGCGTCATTCTATCCTGATCCTCAGGTCTGTATCTGAATACCTTATTATTCCGAATCAATATTGTCAAAATAGTACATTATACACTAAGGGAGAGAAACGTCTTATTTTTCCTGAGGTGTAATTTGAGGCCCGAGGGCAACAAATACATCGAGGGGAAAATGGCGGTCTCTCTCGAGGTGTATATACTATTTTCTAAATATTACTATTTCTATTTCATAAATAAAGAATTGTAATAAATTGGAGCGAAATTACAATATTTAGAGGCCTTTGGGATATTTCCATTCAACGTATCATGGCAACAGATATTTGTTTACAAATACATTTTTTGTCAAGTGCAAAAGTTGAGTTTTGGCATTTTTGGTATGGAGAACCAAGAAGAACCGCAAGATATCGTTGAAGCTGCCGGTGCGGCAGCTTTAAACTTATTACCCACAAAATCAAGAAATTTGTATGATAAAGCGTACAATTAGTTCAGAGAATGGTGTAAGAAAAAGAAGGTACAAACGTACACGGAAAATGTTATGCTGGCCTATCTTCAGGAAAAATTTTGTTTAACTATTGGGCATGTAATAAAAACTCCCCTAGGGAAATTATTTTCCCATTTCGTCCCTAGGGAGTAAATGCTTTACTTCTGTCACAATTTTGATGCCATATAAATCGATTTCTACTTCCGGTCGTGGAAAAAATATATTATCATTATAAGAATAAAAGTTTCCTCATCAAAACCTTTTAGATGTAAGTAAACTGATTAAAAGATATAAAATGCAAGGTTTCAACTGAATAATAGACAATAATTATAATGGATATAACATATTTTAATTGATTCAATACCATATTTTCAAATAAACTAGTATCTCTTTTTAATAAATGCTAATTACAAAAATTTAGACAATAGATATTCTAGATGGGGCATCACAAAAGAAAGGTGGCAATCAGTTGCTTCTAAGCCAGGGAATGAGTGAAAAGAGCATCTCCTAGCCAGAAATATGCTGTAAGTGAAGATATTGTTTGTATTTCCTACTTGTACCTTGCGTAAAATATTAAGATGTTCTCGTTGCATGTATTTGATGATGAAGAAATTAGCAGTGATTAAACGGAAACCTCTCACAGGTCAAGTGTCTGTCTATTTTACGAGGGCAACACTAAATATCTCGCTTAATATCCGTTGTAGAAGAATAAAGTTTTAGAAACGGTTCTCCCATTTTTTTTGAGCTATACTTCAGTAAAAAGAAATTTGAAATATTGAGGAGATACGAAAAAAGTTAAAGGGAACAAAGTTGACGCCGCTGACGACAAAGACATTAAGAAAAATAATGTGTATCAAAAAACTCTAAAAACGCTCTTGTCCAAATATGAAAAGAACAAATCTCAAAGTAGGTCATGACACCATTAATTCCGTTTATTTTTCTCTTTCCAACGATATAAAATATGTCACAAAAAATTTAACAGATAGCGTCAATATTTAATGTTTTACGAAAACCACAATTCATATCATTGAATCGTAAAAATCAGCTATGCCATGATTAGTAAAAAACAATGTATACAGTTTTGTCACTGTTTTATGTTGCGTTGTCAAGTTTTATATCAGTAATTATGGTGTACGCCAATAATAACAAATTCGATATGATTAGCATTTATTGTCAGTGCAATTTTGACGCGGAGATGGCACTCACGGTTTACGGAGGTAGATTTCCAGATACTCCGCAGCCAAATCGAACTATATTTAGGAAGTTAGTTCAAAATCTAAAAACACAAGGTCCATTTAAAAAAAATTGTAAGGCTAAGGCATGCTGCGGATAATGTCAGGAAAGTGGATAGAATACTCAATTATGTTAACCAAAATGAAGAAACCTCTTTTGAGACAAATTCAGAGAAACTGCCTCGTAAAAAAAGACGGTGCAAGAAAAATATTTAAAAAATCGGATTTAGATGCTACAAAGTGAGGAAAGTTCAACATTTAAATGAGGGAAATAAGCCGAGGAGAGTAAGATTTTGTAGATGGTTGTTAAATAAAAAAAGGTACGAGTCGCTGATATGTAACAAACTTCTTTGGTCGGGCGAATAAAATTTTTCTAATAATGGATTTTTCAATAGAAAAATGCATTATAAGTGGACACGAGAAAATATACATTGCTGCAGAGAGACTGCTTTCCAAGATAAGATTTTCTACGAATGTTTTTGTACAAGTGTTTGCGCTCAAAATCACACATACTGTTCGGTTGCAGTACTAAATTTCTCGAGATCAAATTATAGATATTAAAGAGATTGATATTATTGTTTTCGAGACTGATAAAGACGGGAGGGGTTGGTTTTTAGATAATCTTTTCTAAACAAACTTGAATTATTTTTATGAAATTGAGAGTGACTATTCGTAAGGGAGTTGGTCTCTAGACGGTCTTTTCTTAGACAATGAAATATATTTTCCAATCGTGAACAGAATTTGGGTCAACTGTATAGATAAAAACTCGTTAAACAATAGATTTTGAATGCGAGAAAGTTAGCTGCTACGTGTTTACACTCTATAATAAACACCCAAAGCATAGGCTCAATAATTGCAACACGAATCAATTTACAATTATTAGTCCTTATAATTGCACACTAATTATACTACTGCCATAAATCACTACTTACTGCCAAAATTCATTAACTATTTACTGCAAAGACTAACTGTATAGCTCATTTTATACCAAATAGTACACCTGTCAATATTTTTTGGATTCACTTTTTTAGAAAAATACGTTTCACTTATCCATGTACATTCACTGAAAACACTCTGTATGTGCATATTAAAGCATCACGCTGAAAAATTATCCTGACATTGCCACATCAACCTTAAACTGCTAAATATTTTTTGCCTTCCACTAGAGTCTTATAAAAACTCCGTGAGGATGAAACTGCGGAACTTAAAATGATGGTAAAAGATAATGTAAGTTTTTCCACGTCGAACCCGAGCATATATATAAATGTTTCTGTCGAGAACATACTTTAGGAAGTGATTGAAATTCACGAGATATAGTTTGAAGCCCTATTGACTGAATAAGGGAGGCATGATATTTGAGAGGGCTTTTACTTCAAACAAGTTTAGTTTTCCGTACTGCAACCTCTTAACTGGGGCTGCCTGATGTACTCTTTACATTTTAAAATAACACTCCGAGAAAAGCTAACAACGGAAAATACCTGCATTTTATGTTTATTTTGTCCTCAACTGAAATGTACAAAAGACACAAGAGTTTTTTGTTTTGTGAAAAATATTTTAAATAATAATATTTTTCTTATACTCGTAAATGAATAACTGAATAGTAAAAGAAGCTTATAGAATAATTTCTTATTTTGTTATGATATGAATTGGGGAAATTGTTATGCCGCCACATTTTTTATTTTGAAAGCTCTACTTATACAGGATTATTTAGTATACAGGCTGTCCATTTTATCAGGGCACTCGAGAATATCTTACTTAATATCGGTCGTAAAAAAAAATTGTTTTTACGAAAATTGTCCCGATTTATGTAACCTATAAAATGGTTTTTAACAGCCTGAAGAGGAAATCTTAAAAAGACAGCGGTTTTGAAAAAAATTAGATAAAACCTCGTTGAAACACTCTATCTTGCAAAAAATTTTCGCCTTAGAATTTTTCTCGTATCTCTTCAAATAACGGAGATATTTGGCCTGGACGTTTTCCGTATTTTCGATATTTTCCGCCATAATTCTTAAAGTAGGCCTTGGATTTCAAATGTCTTTAAACCATTTTGTAGGTTATATAAATCGGCACAATTTTCGTAAAAATATTTTTTTTTGTACGACCGATATTAAGTGAGATACTCTCGAGGGCCCTGATAAAATGGACAGCCTGTATACTGACCCCCTTTTATTTCTGTTATTATTGAGAATAGAAAAAAGTTTCGTATAAAATTGTAGGATCTTACCTATATTTTAATGAAACGTGATAAAAAAAATCAATATCTTACATGGATCACATGATACGAAATGAATATAATTCTTTTTTTACGGAACACCCTATACAGGGTGTTGCATCATGAGAGGGACATAGCTTAATAGGAGGTAGAGAACGTCAGTGGTAACCGGAACCTCCCATAGAAATGTCTCATTGGGCCTTCATTACGAAGTTACAGGGTGTTAAATAATTTTTGGCCAAACCTGCTTTTTGTCATAACTTTGACAGGGAATGAAATAACGGATTCATATTTGGTACGGCTAATGTACTAACGAGCCCCAAGAGGTACATGTATAAAAAAAATATATCCAGGTCCGGACTCACTATAATTTATGTTTCTTCTTTGCATTAAAAAAACATCACCATGTATATATTTTTTGAAATTTCGATACGATATTCGAAAAGAGCAAGAAAAAAACAAACAAAATGGCCTATTTCATTTTTTTGTTACACCTTCGTGGTTATTTAAATACGTTGTTAAATGTGCAAGAAAATGGATTACAGAACCCTATTAAATGAGAGGCACGTGAAATAAATATTTTTATAACTAAAATTTGCAAAAATTCTATTGAGCCTAGGTGGTCTGGGTGAATCCTAATTCCGGCACGTTTTAAAGGTCCATTTTGGTAAAAAACTGTGGTCCTAATAAGTAATCGGGTATGAAATAACAAAATTTTTAATCAATCACAGTAGGCTTGTTCAAAGAATAAAAGTGACAGATAATTTAAACCATTTAGGCCTAAGCAACCAGTTACTTTGATCAAGAAAATCATCAACATTTTATACTTAATAAAAATTGGAAAAGAGAACAAACTAAAATCTAAATAAATAAAATATTTTCCATTCAATTAACAATAAATAACAAAACAATAACTAAATGTGTTTAAAAATAAAACGTAATTGACACTAAAGTAAATTTTCAAAATGTCCTCCCCCACATTCTGTGCATTTTCTTGCGCGTTTAGAAAGGTCACCAATTGCTCGACGTATCATTTCTGGATTATTCCGTATTTCGTCGCAGGTTGTAACGATGCGCTGGATTAAATGTTGTCTACTTTCAATTTCAATGCTATAAACCTCGTTTTTTAAGTGGCCCCATAAAAAGTAATCACAAGGGTTACAATCAGGAGATCTTAGTGGCCATTCATGTGGACTCCCGCGTCCAATCCATCTATTAGGATACACATTGTTTAAGTGTTCTCTTACTTGAAGGTTAAAATGTGGTGGGGCCCCATCATGCTGAAACAACATGCCTCTTATACCGCGATATTTTCTAACATATTCGGTAAAATGTTTTGAAGAAAATCAAAGTAAATTTCACCATTCAATCTTTCTTCAAAAAAATGTGGCCCTATCAAATGTCTATTAACAAGTCCGACCCAAACATTTACAGAAAACCTGTGTTGCGAACGGCGTTGGCGTACCGCATGTGGGTTTTCCTGTGCCCATTTATGATTATTTCGTGAATTGTTTACTCCATCCCTTGTAAATTGTGCCTCATCCGTAAATAAGGTTCTGTAAATGACTGGGCGATGGTTAGACAACCAATGACAAAATGCCAGGCGGGGGATATCGTCGCCTTGTTGAAGACGCTGTACCTGCTGGATATGATATGGATGGTAACGTTCTCTTTTTAGGGTTCTCCATACTCGCCAATGAGGAATACCAGTTGCCAAACTGATTCGTCTAGTGCTCATATTTGGGTTTTCTTGAACTACGTTTATAATATTGTTTTGTTCCTGCACAACTTGTTGTAAAACACGCTCCACAACTGCAGAATTAGGAAACTTTCCGTGTTGTCTTGCATACTGGAACACCGTACTAAAGGTTTTTATGATTAGGGCATCGACGGCCAAGAAAACGCAACCGATATTCTCTTTCCGCCGACCTACCATTTCCATTACAGAAACCATAGATGAATATTATGTCAGCATATTCCACGTTTGTAAATTTTACTGGCATAGTTAAAATATTTTCACAAGTTTTCACTAACTAAATGCGGATTATTGACACATTAAATTACTAACAAACAATTATTCAACTGTTCAGGAGATTTCTTTTTATTATCTGTCTTATTTTGTTATTTCATACCCGATTACTTATTAGGACCACAGTTTTTTACCAAAATGGACCTTAAAAACGTGCCGGAATTAGGATTCACCCAGACCACCTAGGCTCAATAGAATTTTTGCAAATTTTAGTTATAAAACTATTTATTTCACGTGCCTCTCATTTAATAGGGTTCTGTAATCCATTTTCTTGCACATTTAACAACGTATTTAAATAACCACGAAGGTGTAACAAAAAAATGAAATAGGCCATTTTGTTTGTTATTTCTTGCTCTTTTCGAATATCGTACCGAAATTTCAAAAAAATATATACAGGGTGATGTTTTATTGATGCAAAGAAGAAACATAAATTATAGTGAGTCCGGACCTGGATATATTTTTTTTATACATGTACCTCTTGGGGCTCGTTAGTACATTAGCCGTACCAAATATGAATCCGTTATTTCATTCCCTGTCAAAGTTATGACAAAAAACAGGTTTGGCCAAAAATTATTTAACACCCTGTAACTTCGTAATGAAGGCCCAATGAGACATTTCTATGGGAGGTTTCGGTTACCACTGATGTTCTCTACCTCCTATTAAGCTATGTCCCTCTCATGATGCAACACCCTGTATATTATTGGTGGGCCACGAAAATAACTCGTTTTAGTTTGTTCAATTTTGACATTTCAAACCATCATTATTAACATTTATTTAATCAAAATGGGTTATAGTGAGGCTGAAAAGGCCAAAATATTTTCACTTTATGTAAAAATTAATAAAAATAAGTGTGCCACAAGAAGATAATACATGACGTTTTTGAATGTTTATCATCATGTGAATAGGACCCATAATTTTTCTAGGAAACGACGTAACATTACAGCAAACGGAGAAGAAGATATAGATATATTGTTATATTTTGAAGGTAAAAAAATTATTTATTATAAAAATAGATCCAATACCTTATTTTAATATTTGTTTTAAGAAACTCGGTTAACAGTTTACTAAATGCTTGTCGTGAAATGGAAAAAGTTATTCCAATATCCAAAGAACTTTAAAAAAACATCAATATAGGCCTTACAATATATTTCCCGTCCAGGAACTGATTGATGAAGACCAAAAACGCAGAAGATTGGAGTTTTGTCAGATCATGCTCCATGAATTAGATGGAAATCCTGATTTTTTTTAAAGAAATTATGTGGAACAATGAATCAAGTTTTCCACGGCGCCGGCGGGAGTTTTTAATAGAAAAAGCGGACGTTCCTGGGACAATGAAAACCAAAGACAGAGAAAGGTCAAGTAAATAAAAACATCGGGTACAAAATCAATCTATGTTTTGTGCGAAATTTTTTTGTCGAAATCAAAAACTTTAGCATTGTTGAAAATTTTCATTTGAAGAAACTTTATAATCTGTATCAAACGATAATCCACTCTTTCAAAAATCGTTGCAATTTTAAAACCTGGTGATTCAATATTTAATGGTAAATTTGTTCAATTTCTTTTTATTATTTATTTTTCTTCGCATTCGGGTTTACTTTTAATTATTTACTTTATTGCAGTTTATGTTTCAGAGATACAAACTGAAGCATCAACTGTAAAATTTAAAAAAAATTTAGTAACAGAAGGGTAAGTCTTCTGAGGTATATCAGTGGAAACAAATTAAACACTTATCCAGGAAATCAATATATGAATATTAAATTTTGTTCTTCCGGGTATCCCTGATATTAATTAAGTAACATCACATAAAAGGTGGTGCTAATTTAATAACATTATTGATGAGAATATCTTTTGTAGGATATTCGAAAGGCATTAAATATAATTAAATCATTTAGTAATTGACACTAAAATTGAAATTATGGCGTGTTTTACAAGATTTAATATGGATATGTTAAAAACTTTCATTTTGCTTTCCCACAGATGTCCTGCAGTAGATGATTTAAAGACCGTACCAGATCCTAAGACGTTAGACCAAAACCCGCTACTAGGACCTTGTGTGATATTTGGAATATGCCAATCCCTAATAAATTTTTGAAAGCTGGAAAGTTGGCGGGATATAATTTCTGGCATATAAGGTTCATTTGGGATTTACAGGATACGCCCACGTCTAACAAAACTTTTTTATCAGAAAATTCAAAATTTATTTATTATTATTTATAAATTTCGATATATTTAATCAAATTCTCAAAACCATTAGATATATTACGGCACCATGTGTTTTTCTTCTCCAGAGCTTTTAGAGTTTACCAGTTAATCAAATTACTTGCATTTGAAGTGTGTTATTTTATTCATCTCCAGAATCCTATCGCCTAAAAGTATAACAATTAAGAATCAATTAAGCTGAAATAATACGGTCGACTAAGTGGTGATAAAACGTTCAACTAGCACTTGTAACGTTTAATTATATGAGAAAAGTGTAAATGGGTTGAGATAATATTTAATTTACAGTAAAAGACATCAATTTGTCAGTGTGGATTTTAAGAGATGAATCAACGAAAAAAAGTTCTATTTCTAATATAAATTAGCATTACTTTAGGCAAAATAATAGAAAAAGTTCAAATTTTGTATTTAAAATGTTTTTTAAGTAAAGAACTTAGCCCTAAAATTAAAATACATCATCTAGATAAAACATTTCAAAAGTTCCGATTTTATAAATAAAATAATTGAAAATAAAAATTGAGGCTCCTGTCAATCAAATATTAAGTTTCTAAAGATTAGAAAATAGTCTTTGCAGGATGAGTGTGTTTTGCTGCTACTCGATGATTTTTCGGTTCTAAGATACTTATTTTAAATATTCGCGCTATGGACACATTCAAACAGATACAAATCACAGTTTAGTATCTGTACAATCTGTACTGATAATTACGAGATACGATACGAAATTCACTTCTCTAACTGTCATAATTTCTGATATACATCAATTTTACACTGACGATATGACGTCGCTGCACTGTATCAATGCAGAAAATACTGAGCAATTTACTGTATACAGGGTGGTCCGTAAGTAATGATCCATAGAGCAACAGTGGGTTTCTGATATTAAAATATTACGATTTAACTAAATTTACATTAGTACAAAAATTGATATTAACAGAGATACACAGAGATACAAACATAAAGTCAATATTATGCTCTCCCGCGTCGATGATCGACTCCTGGTTTTTAATTTTCTCATAAAACTTTTCAAGTATTGTTGTGAAAATTGGTGATAGGGGTTTTTTGAGATGAAAAATTCAAATCTGCTCTCATCTTTTGTTGATCCTGGAGGGCACCACATAAGCAGATAGATATCTGAGATAATTTTTTTTAGGTTTCAATTATTTAGTTGCCAACTTGGAGTAAGATGCATTTTATAAAAAGTTCCATTTACACATATTCTCTTCTTCCCGTACTACTAACTGCATTTGAAGTTGTATTAAAATCAAAATCTAATATTTTTAACAGGTACATCTGCATAATTGCGCAGTCAGGCACTAACAAACGATTAATGGCATTAAGTAACATGCAAACACCGCTCTGCTATTAGAGTTGTGAGCTCCAAGTTCTACGTTTTCCGTATATGAATTTATTGCATGCCGTATATCATATTCATTCCTGTAAGCTCCGCCAGGTCATGCACTGTGTGTATTAAACACGAAGTGATGCTCCTGACACTTTTGATATATGCCAGAGGCTCTGGTATCTCTAATAAACAGTTTTCAATTACAGAAAACGTCGGTGTTTTAAATATTTATAGGTTTAATTCAAGGTAAATTTGTATTCATCATGCCTTACAACAATTCAGAGATATTTTTTTAAAATAAATTATGAACAAATGCTTTAAAGATCCACTCGCAATATGGCGTGTCGATATAGAATAATATTAGGCAAATTTGTAGAGCACCTCAAATACAAATGTTATTTAAATAAAATTTATTCCACGACATAACTTTTGATACAATTGTTCTTGATGTAACACGCAGGTAAGATTTATGATTTACATCGATATTTATAGACTAAGCAATACACATTAATGAATAAATCTGTAAAGAAGATATTTTTGTAATTTTGTATTTTTAGAAGTTACGTCGTTGTCAAATTTCCATTAAAAATGTGTTGTAGACCATATCTGCGAAACCCACGGCCATAATCTGTTACATTTACCGCCATATTACTGCATATTTAATACAATAGAATTGATTTGGGGCAGTGTAAAACACGAGTTGATAAAATGCAATTGGAATCCGACTTTAAGTGCTGTAATTCTAGACGAGATAAGAACGGTAATATCCGATTTAGACAAAATAGACATGTGGAGAAAATTCATGAATCGCCTTATAAACAAAGAAAAAGAGTACCTAACCCATTTTGCCGCCTGTAAGTCTATTGTTATTCAGGATGGGAATGATTCTATACTCTGTCTCAGTTAAGAATGCAGTGTTATTAAACATATGGAATGTGTGTCCTTGCCTCTGATTGATAAATTTGCAAGCCAAGTTGACGCAGGAAAAAAATTAATAAATCTAACCAGATTCTTACCAGGTCCGGCGAAAACGCTTATATTATACAGAGTGGGGCAGTAGTGCGTCGGACCTCGATATCTCAAGTACTACAATAGCTAGAAATTTTTTAAAAAATTTCAAGTAAACTAGATAAAAAAGTCTATAATTGGAAATTATTTTCGAACATACAGGGCGAGCCAAAACGAAATTACAAGACCAAGTGCCTTTTTTTTAATAGAATGTTATGTATATCAGTACATTTTTCTAGCCTCTTTCTTAGCTCTGTTCATTACTATATTAGCATTGAATATCTTTTAACCACTTGAATGTAATGAATATTTCTGTTGAAATAATGCAATCTGCAGATGGATATTAAAAAAATCACCACAGTCACAATTATGCGTTTTAAGAGAAACTTGCAAATACCAGTTACAAGACATCTAATTTATGTTTTTCAATCATTTTAATTTCCTAAAAATGTACATGGTGACCAAAAATTATTTTTCAACTAAGAATATTTTAAATTGAATTTTCTCAATTTTTTCAAATGGAACACCCTGTATATCTTTCGTAAATGTGATGTAGAAATGGAAAACAAACATTTTTTTGTAAGTACTTTCCTAGGGCTAATTGTAACCAATTTCGTTTTATTTAGCAATAATTCCAAAATTCAAAAATAAACGAAAAAGAGAAGTTTCTTCAAATAAATCAGTAGAAAAAATTATAATAAATGTTCCACATGTTGCCTATTTTGATTGACACACATCTCTATGTCCTTTTGAAATGAGGTTCCCATTGTTCCTAAAACTGCCGGTGTGATAGATGTAAAGGCAGTTATTATTCTTTCTTTCATATATTTTACTGTTGTTGGTGTGTCTCTGTAAAGAATTTCCTTCACGTATCCCCATAAAAATAAATCCATTTTTGTAAGATCTGGAGATCTAGCAGGCCATTTAGTGGGTCCAGTTTTTCCAATCCATTGATTAGGGTAAGTATTATTTAAGTGGTCTCTAAATGCATTTAAATAATGTGGTGGAGCACCATCTTGCTGAAACCACATAATATTTCGAGTTCTTTCAGGGAGATTTACCAATAATTTTGGTAGATAGTTTTCCAAAAAATGAAGATAAATAGCTTCAGTCAATGTATCATTAAAAAATGTGGCCCTATTACATGTTCTCCAATAATTCCTCCCCAAACGTTTATAGGCCATCTGTGTTGGTTATAAACTTGCATACTAAAGTGAGGATTTTCCGATTTCCGAATTCTTGGTGCATTTGAATATGATATGCATGCAACTTATGTCTTTAAGATTCGACTCACAGGCCGTCTACTTATTCCTACTAATGAGCTCACTTCTCTTTGACTAACATGGGGATTCTCAACCATTGTCAGCACCACAGAAAACTCATTTTCTTCGTTCACAATACGTTTTATTCTTTCACTCTTTTTATATTCGACATTACCAGTTCCCAGAAATATATCGAGAAGGTTTTGGAAACTGCTAACATCAGGAATCCTTCTTTCATGATAACGTTGGTGATAACTTCTATTGGCAAGTAAACAATTTCTGTCTGACTCGCCCAAAACAAAAGTCATGTCTACAAGTTCCGCTTTATTAAAATTCATATTGTAAAATTCCAAATATTTTAAATTCAATACAAATTGTAACGACCGATAAGTGTGATAAATGCTCCTTTGTACACGATAATTTATATCATACTGAAGTTTTATTGTTTGTCGAATAACGAAAACAGCAAAAAAATGTACAAAAAAAACATTACAGTAAAGGACCGGTTAAATACTATTTACACATTTCAATGGATTGGAAGAATTGCATAAAAACCTGTGTCAATCAAAATGGGCAACACTTGGAACACCTATTATAAATTTTTCTAATGAATTACTTGAGGAACCTCTTTTTTAAGTTTATTCTTAAATTTAACACTTATTTATTTATAAAACGAAAATGGTCGCAATTAGCCATAGGAAAGCACTTACAAAAGATATTTGTTTTTCATTTCTACAACATCACATTGTAGAAAAATAGACAAGGTGTTCCATTTGAAAAAATTGAGAAAATTCAATTTAAAAGTTCTTAATTGAAAAATAAACACTTATGTATTTATAAAACGAAAATGGTTGTAATTAGCCATAAGGTAGTAATGTTCGTTTTTCATTTCAACATCACATCGTCAAAAAATATACAGGGTGTTCCATGTGAAAAGATTGAGAAAATTCAATTTAATATGTTCTTAATTGATAAATAATTTTTGGCCACCCTGTACATTTTTAGGAAATGAATATTATTCAAAAACATATATAAATGTCTCGTAACTGGTAATCATATAAGTTTTTTTCTTAAAACCCATAATTGTGACTGTGGTGATTTTTTTAATATCTATCTGCAGATTGCATTATTTCAACAAAAAAAAATCATTACACCCTAGTGGTTGTGAGATATTCAATGCTAATAAAGGAATGAATAGAGCCTAGAAAGAGGCTCCAAAAAAATTTACTGATATACATAGCATTCCATTTAAAAAATGCATGTGGTCCTGCAATTTCGTCTTGGCCCGCCCTGTATGTTCGATAATAATTTCCAGTTATAAACTTTTTTATTTAGTTTAATTGGAATTTTTTAAAAAATTTCTGCCATCGTAGAACTCAAGATATCGAGGTCCGACGCACTAATGCTCCACCCTGTATTTAAATGCCGATAAAATCCACAGAAGACTTTTAAGTGGAAATAATGATATAATGTAAATGTGTACGAAACTATTCCCAAATTACATAAAAACGATAAAATAATAAAATATTATGTAGTATGCAATTTGTTGCCTGTATAAAAATCACAAAAAAAAAAAAAGTTTTTGTCAGATAACTAACTGATTGATTAACTAATTTATAATGCTTTAAATAAAATTGTCAATTAATAAATGTTTTTTATAATCACTTTCTCTATAAAATAACACTGAAATTGTTTGTCCCAGAACAATATTGGAATTAAACTAAATAGAATTGTGTTTATTATTTACAATGTTTATTTTCTTGCAATTTTGGTTATGAAATAGGTATGAAATAGGTATATTGTATTATTGTAACTCAAAAAGTTTAGTATGTCGTCTGTAATATATCTCAAAACACATTACAATAATTCTTTAATTTCCTTCGATAATATTTCTCAAAAAGTTTTTTTTTTTATACATTTATTTAACGTCGGCCTATTTCCGCTACTGAGGCCTAACACCGGCGCCTGTAGACGAGCTACCCCCAACCAGGAATTTTGCCGAACCTCTTCCCTTAAGAAGAGTAGGGATCTTTTACTTGCCTAACATTTAATAGATAAGGGACCGACGGCTTTACATTCCCTCCGAAGGATGGTATATCTCCTATACAACCCTCGCCTAAGGTTGTATAGCTTCCGCGCATACACTGATATACAAGCCGCTGGAAGATGTGTGAGGCGAGAACGCGGTTTCCGTTGGAATGGTCACCCATCCAAGTACTAACTGCACCTGTCGTTGCTTTACATCGCATACCGAAGTATGTACATAGTAAAGACGCACCTACGCTCGCCCCTTTCTCAAAAAGTTAAAATATAAATCTTATAAGGATAAAGATACTTCATTTTTAATTTTAATGCGATAAAAACGAGTTTTAGAATATTGTAGGGCATGTATTGCCTTGAAAAGTAACTTACGCGCGCATATGGAGGGCACGCGTTCGAGGTCGGTTTACAAAGGAATGCCGTGCTATTGTTTTTTTTATATCGTTTTAAACTGTCGTTGGATAAACTTTACGTCCATTTGCATAATAGATCCTTTGTATAGGTCAGACCATACAACGCAATGGCGCAATTAGTGGAAAATATGTAAGTTCGATTTTCATTGCAGTTTCTCAATGACCGTCTCCGGATGCAAGTTCCATTTCCGATTAATTGTAGGCGTTGAAAATAATACCTACCCGTTCATCGACTCGGCGGAGACAGTTTCGTCCACTTAGATGTAAAACATCCCCCAGAAAAAGATACGTTCAAACGTTAAGAATAACGACATAGTTTTCGTTGCACTCCCGAAAAAATTTTCTTTCATTTTTTACGTCTTCAAAATAATTACTCACCCGCTGTCCATTTTCGTTACAATTCCCGTAATTCGACCGAGAAACCTCTTTACGTCCCGGAACAAATTTTTTTAAAATTTTAGCACACCTCCTAATTCAACTCCAAAGGAGTTAGTCAATACTGTACACTACCATCAGTTGTCAAATTTTGGGATAGTCCCGAAAAATTCCTTTTTAGGTGCTCTCTGAAGTAGTTTCTTCCGGGTCTTGCCGTGGTCGTCGAACTTGACTTGACGTTCCGCTGATCATCCTGTCAGCTTCTTCAGAAGGATTCTAAAGACAGAATTTGTTGTGTTACACTCCTCGTTATTTACCTAGGCTCCGCTTCGCTTCGCTGTTCATTCGTTGTGTTTGGTTCGCTTCGCTGCTCATTCGTCGTGTTTGGTTGACCGTGACTTACTACGGTGCTGGTACTTGGCACAACTAGTCTCCACGTGTTACTAAGCCGATACCCATCCACTCTGTTAAAGTTGTTCACGTTTTTCACAATTTCCAGTGATTCCCTAATGATTCACGTATAATAGCGCGTGTTCCTGTCTAATATATTGACGTCTTCGTAGTCGATTTTATGGTTGTCTTTATTATGAACATACTCTGCTATCGCCGACCTATCCGTGCATCCAAATCTGGTATCCCTCTGATGTTCTTTGATTCTGCACTGGATACTCCGTCCTGTTTATCCGATGTAGCTTTTACTACATGAGCACTTCAACTGGTAAACACCTTTTGATAAAAGTTTGGGGACAGGGCCTTTGATTGAGGGAAGCATCTGCTGTATTTTCTTCACTCTTCGAAACCCTACACCTATTTTCTTTTTGAATAAAATCTCCTTCAGCCTATCTGTGACTCCCGCGACGTAGGGTACGCATGCATACGTTGTTGGTTGTTGCTGTTTTTCTGTTGTTCTCCTCTGATTATTTACCGTTCGTTATATATTGCTTTGACTGTATCTGTTCTTCTCTATAGCTCGTTGGACATTCTGTAGTTCCTCGAGTTTGTTATCGTCGTCGCATATTGTGTTTGCTCTGTGGACCAAAGTTCTGATTAACGCTATATTCTGTTGTGGATGGTGGTGAGATGTCGCACGTAGGTAAAGATCAGTGTGTGTTTTCTTTCTGTAGACGTTGTGGGTCAGCTTGCCATTGTGTGACCGTTTCACTAATATAATTTGTTACTTGGATGCTGTTTATTCAAACGGTCGAAGAAAACCGATAAAGATAATTCTACATAGCATAGCCAGCACTTTGGTTTATTTTCAGACAGCTTATAGCTTCCTCTTCAAAAGCTTCCATGAATAGGTTGGCTATCACAGGTGAAAGTGGTGATCCCATGGCTGCTCCTGGCTTCTGCTCGTAGAAATCTCCATTTCACAGAAAATATGTTGTAGACAGGCACAATAGGTCCAGATCAGGTACGTCTTCTCTTAATCCTTTAGGTACAAGTTGTTGGCGTATCAGGTTAACTGTTACCTCAATTTTTACATTGGTGAACAAAGATTCGACGTCAAAATTAACCATGATGTCATTACTCGTTATTTACAAGTTTTCCAAAATTTCTACAAAGTTTCTGGAGTGTTTTTTACGTGGCTACTAGTCGTACCTATATAAGAACTCCGGACACTTCGTAGAAATTTTGAAAAACTTGGAAATAACGAGAATGACATCATGGTATATAACGAGGAGTGCAATACAACAAATTCAGCCTTTAGAATCCTTCTGAAGAAGCTGACAGGATGATCAGCGAAACGTCAAGTTTGACGACCACGGCAAGACCCGGAAGAAACTATTTCATTCATGATTTAATGCAAGTTTATTTTTCTAGCAATAATTAATTTAAATTTATAAATATTACTTTTAACTGATTATAAGCGAAGAGGTTACGTATGGGTCTCTGATGTGACTAGTATCTCGCCAACTTTATAGATTTTATGAATGCGCTAAATAATAAATACTTAGTATACTTAGTAAATTAGAATCAGATTTCCTATTATGCGGAAAAGAATGTCAGGTCGTTATTTTCCATGATTAAATAAAAAATATGGGTTAACCTTGAAGATAAACCGACCAAATTATAAAATATACATTGTTACTGTCACGAGTTTAAAGTTATTACACCAACTCACGACACAATAAGAAATCTTTATGTCAATCAATATATTTGTAAATTACCTCTATAAGCGGGACAATTACATTTTAATTCGTTATTCACTGCAAGTATAACGTTATATTTAATTAATGTTTCAGTGAGGCAGACCCGCACTCGAGACTCTTGCATGTATGCATTTTTTAAAAATTTTATTGACACATTAGAATTATAATTCTATGCAGTAATTGAATATGTTATGAAGAAATGTCACAAGTACAATTTTTAGATCTATACAAACTAAGTATGTTCATTAGATATGCAGACATTGATTTCATTTATATTTATTTATTTATTTATTTAATCCACAACGATTCAACAGATTACAATAATCCAATTACAGAATGGGGAAAAAGAATATCTTAAGAGTATGCTAATATAACAATATAACAGGAATAACACTAATTAAATAAATAAAATATGAACATATTACATTAAAAGAGATGCAGTATCGTGAATATCGTAAATAACGATGATTTCTTAATATATCTTGCTTATTGCGGTAAGACGTACACATTCCGTGTAATGGGGAATTTTTTTTACATTAGCTCTGGGGGTAACTAGATGAGAAGTTGTCCATTCATGTGCCGATAACCTCGGTATATGAAAATTCAACACTGACAGAATTTGGGGACAGTACGATGTTGTTTAATAATTTATATAAAAATATAATTTGAGATTTCTCTCTCCTAATCTGCAGGATATCTAAGGAAATTCTGTCAAGCAAGTCTGAGTTAGGTACACCTACCGGTGGGTATATACTGTCTTCTTTATAACAGCAAAATTTTAGAAATCTTCGCTGGACTCTTTTCAGATTTTGAATATGAATATTATAAGGAGGACAACAAATAATTGAGACATACTCAAGTCGTGATCTTACAACAAATGCAAAGAATAGCAACTTTAAGGTACTAATGCTAGTAAAATCAGCTGAGTTTCTAATAATAAATCCCAGAGCTTTGAGCAATCTGAAGTTAAATTGCTAATATGATGAGTAAAGGAGAGCTTTCAATCAAAGGTCACACCTAAATCCTGAAGAGTTGCGGGCCTATTTAAAAGTATATTATCCAAAGAATAGTTGAAGGTAATTACATTAATCTTATTAGAATATGTCATCACATTGCACATAGCTGCATTTAATGGTAATTTGTTAGCATAACACCATTCATTAATTTTATCAAGATTATTTTGTAGAATTATACAATCCTCATTGTTTTTAATATTGCAATATATTTTCAAATCATCTGCGTAAATTAGACAGTTAACATTTAAGTCACAAGTTATATCGTTAATGAATACATCAAAGAGTAGTGGACCCAGATTTGATCCTTGTGGGCCGCCGGACGTCGCCACGATCTCCACCGTCTCCAACCAGAGCATTCAACATACTGATTACGATTACTAAGATATGAAGAGAAAAAACCGCAGCCCAAGGAATCACTACTTCCACCTCCAGATTTTGTCAATCTTATACACACGAAATATAGAGGTATTTCGTGTGGGAATAAAAGATTACATAGGTAATCTTTTATTCCCTTTAATTGTAGAATGGGGGTGGCAATGGGGATGGTAGAGGAGGTGACTAATGTAAAAAAATGTTTAGGAGCCCTTAGTTCTCGTATATAAACTAAATCCCAATTTACTTTTTTATTCCCTTAAATAATGGGATGGGGGTGGCAATGGAGGTGGTAGAGGGACAACTAATGCCAAAATAAATTTTAGAGGCCCTTGGTTCTTGTACACACACTAAATCCCAATTTAATTTCTTATTCCCTTTAATAATAGGTTGGGGTGGCAAAGAATTTTTTTGAGACATTTCGTTCTTATATAAACACTAAATCGCATTTTATTATTTTTTTGCTCCCTTCCATAATAGTGTGGGGGTGGTATTGGGGGTGAGAGTTGAGGGGGTGGCTGATGCCAAAAAAAATTTTGAAACCTTAATTTTTCGTGCATACCCTAAATTGCAATTTTATGGACTCTTATTTGCTTGTTTTGCCTATTTATCCTTATTCCAGATCTCATTACAATACATAAGTGTACCAAGTTTCAGGTCAATATCACAAACGGTTCCAGAGTAAACGCGCGCACAAAAAAAAGTTACAGACAGACAGACCGACAGACAGACAGGAAATTCTTTTTCGCTCAAATTTAAAATCTCGACGTTTCATGACATTTTAAGCCTATTTCAAAAAAAAAAAAAAATAATAATTACGTTACCCTACTTCCACTGGACGTGGAAGCAATTAAGCATATTCATCGAAAAATCAGGCAGTTTGATAATAAGAATGTTATGATCCAGCCTGTCGAAGACCTTGGAAAAATCAGTGTAGATGACATCAGTCTGGAGTCCCAGGTCAATCGAATCTGCAATATATTGCGTAATACAGAACAAATTTGTAACAGTGGATCTACTACTCCTAACAAATCTATGTTGATATTGACTTAAAAGATTATGCATATAATTATATATATACCCATACAAGAGTATTTCCAAAACTTTATAAGCAAAATTATTAATAACTGTAATCGGCCTACAATTTTGAATATTTGCACGATCACATTTTTTGAAACCAGGAACAATTCTCGACACTCCATAAATCTGGAAATGTGGATGTATTGATAACTAAATTAAATAGTAAGCATAACGGGAAAGCTAAAATATGTGCGCAGTGCTTTACTAAATATGCAGGTATTTTGTCTAGGCCAGCAGTAAATTTAGGTTTAATTTTTTAAAAATATTTAAATACATCTGCTTCTGCAAAACTATTTATATCGAAATTATTGTATGATTTATTGTTGCTATTGTTGTTGATCGGGCAGTGTAAATGAACTTTGGAGAAACTCAGCAAATGCATTAGTAATATTTTTCTGGTCACTGATAACTATATTCTCATAACTCATACACGTGGGACTATCAACTCTAGGGGCGAGCGTGGGTGCGTCTTTACTATGTACATACTTCGATATGTGATGTAAAGCAACGTAAGGCTCGGTTAGTAGTTGGATGGGTAACCGTTCCAACGAAGACCGCGTCCTCGCCTCATACATCTTCCAGCGGCTTGTATATCAGTGTATGCGCGGAAGCTATACAACCTTAGGCGAGGGTTGTATAGGGGATATACCATCCTTCGGAGGGGATGTAAAGCCGTCGGTCCCTTGTCTATTATATATTAGGCAAAGTAAAAGATCCCTACTCTTCTTAAGGGAAGAGGTTCGGCTAAATTCCTGGTTGGGGGTAGCTCGCCTACAAGCGTCGGTGTTAGGCCTCAGTAGCGGAAATACGCCGACGTTAAATAAACCTCCTACATGCACGATGTTTTAGTTTTATATGTTTGATTACGGACGAAAATCAAGGGGGATAATAATGTTTTGAGACTTTTTATATTTGGGGACAAATCTATCAAGTAGCTCATACAATTTCTCATAGAAACTCGGAAAAGTTAGGTTGACTTCAGTAAACTCACTAAGAAAATTCCAATTACTGTACTTTAGCCTGAATTTGTACTATATCTTTTATTTGTGAGGATGTAAGAACTAAGATGATATCTTGATTATGCGGTGTTCTGAGTGGTTATGAACTAGTCAACATATATTGAGAGAAACAGGTAAACACAGACCTCATTTAAATGCAGCTATATACAATTTATTCTGCAAAGGAATGTGCAATAAATATTATATTATCATGAAAACTATACCTCACCTGTATATGTAAAGCCTTAAAAGAATTGTGAACTTAATATACATAAATAAAATTTGTATATTACGAAACCACATGCATTCAGTTTCCGATAACGCTGTACCCAGATGGGAAAATGCCGAAATTTTATCAAATATATTAACTTCATTTTATACGAATAATATTGCTGTTGGCACTAGTCCAGACAGTGCGAATGTTCTATCTGAGCCAACAGATCAGCGGCCATAAGTTATAACTTGTATCTATATTGAATCTAAGTCTGATAGAATGAAGTGTACATACTTATTCCTGGAAGTTTATTTAGGTGCGATAAGAAACGTTCCCGCATTAACTTTAAATAATGTTTGGATATTCGTATTGATGAAATATATATTTTTTGTTTGTATTTCTCTTTCATACTTTTAATCTTTCAGATCAACATTTCCACAGTTCTTAAGAAGTTAAGAAAGAAAAATATATAGCTAGGTTTGCCTATACAGCGTTGTTCAGTTTTTACTTACTTATTTCTTAAAACTATTTAATTCCATATTCGAGGAGATATGTCAAAACAGTTCTTTAAATTAGACCGTAGATTGGAGAAGATATCACTAATAATATTTTTTCTTAACGACACTTCCGGTTGGGTTATAGCCTTTTCAATTTGATGCTGGCTAACTAATTCTCTCCTACCGACCTTAACATGGCTTAAAATATGACGTTTATGGTATCCAGAGTCGGATTGATCTGTCGGCAGGTCGGCAATTGCCGACGGGGCCAAAAACTTTCGGGGGCCAAACCGCAAACCGAAACAATGTTGATAATGCTTGTTTACATTTTTTTTAGAAAACTGGAATTAATCTTTTAGAAGTATAAAATGAACTTTTAGATTTTGCATAATTATTTCTTCTCAAGGAAGATCAAAAAACCCCCTCGGGTTTCGCAGCTAATTTCTCTCTGTCTCTCATGCGAAAACGAAACGAGACAGGGCTTCATATACAGCAATATATTGCTTTCTGCGCCATTTGGATATTTCTTTTCTCTTATAAAAAAAACATAATCATTTAACATTGGTAATTACATGCGAAATGAGTTGTCTATCGTTTCATCTTTCAAATAGATACCTGTCTTTAACTTGTCATCTTATCACGGTATTGCCATTGATGTTTGAATTTTGAGATCTGTTAAAATAATACGAAGTATTAATCACATTTGTGCAGTTTTGATTTCGGATTTTTGGCTCAATCAAACACCAAAATACGAATTGTGTTAACTTTAAAAAGATTTAAAAAAAACTAATTTGTTATTATCTGATTTAAAAAATAGAAATGTTTAATTGCAAGAACACATTAAGCGTCGTGTCAGACTGCGTGCCAGATAGGTTATGAAATAGATGTTTTCTAAGTACTACACATTATTATAATTATTAGCCGTTACTCGAGTCCGAGTATAAAAATGTTACAGTCGATAAATTGTGTACAATAAAAACAAGTAAAAGGTGTAGTTTATTGTAATTCCCATTCATCTACGGTGCACACGACTATGGCTATAGAGGCCAATTCGGGAGAGCACATGTCGACCGCAGTCAGGACAAACATAGACCTGGTTAGGTCTTGGATTCGGCCTTCTTGCAGCAACATTTCCTTGATAGCTGGCCACAACCCCTCGCCATTCGGTTCTGTCCGCTGCAAGTTGTTCCCATTGCTCGTCTGCAATACCGCAGGATTTTAGATTTTCATGGAGACCGTCTTTGAACCTCTTTCGTTGACCGCCACGCCTTCTTCTACCGCTTAGCAATTCACCATAAAGTGTGAATTTAGGAAGGCGGTTATCATGCATACGATGAACGTGACCTGCCCATCTTAGGCGTGCTCTTGAAATAAGCACCTCAATTGGAAGGCTGCCCGCTCTCCTGAGCACTTCCACGTTTGATATGTGATGGAACCAACGGATTTTCATCATACTTCTGAGGTGTCTTTGCTGAAAACGTTCTAATTCTTTCACATGACGACGGTAAGTGACCCAGCTTTCACATCCATATAGCAGTGTTGGAATGACAACTGCTCTGTAGACAGCCATTTTCGTTGACAAAGCAAGGTCGTGGTTGTCAAATACTCTCTCTCTAAGTCCCCAGAGTGCTCTAGATGCAGCGTTAATTCTATTGCGAATCTCGCTGTCCATGTTTGCTTTGTCATTAACAACGTTGCCTAAGTAATTGAACTGATCCACCACTTCAAGAGAATTTCCGTTAAGTGTAATGTCTATTTGGTTCACTTGATGAGGAGTTGACATAATCTTAGTCTTTCCAATGTTGATTTTAAGTCCCAAGGAATCATAGCTCTGGGCATACACATCTAAAAGTTCTTGAAGCTCTTCCGGCGTAGAGGCTAAAAGTGCACAGTCATCCGCATACTGGAGATCACAAATGAATCGTGTGCGTGTCTTCGTGAAAGCTCTAAAGCGCCCTATGTTAAAGAGGCCGCCATCAAAACGGTATCTGAGACCTATTCCTCTGACTGTCAGTTTGTTGTCAACAATAATTGTTAGAGCAGTGGTAAACAAATTAAAGAGTAGAGGTGCCAGGACACATCCCTGCCTAACTCCAGTGAGGGTTTGGAAAGGTTCGGTTGCCTCATTATTATACATAACCTGGGCGTTGTTGTTTGTATGTAGACTGCGACATACTTCCACAAATTTTCTAGGGATACCTAAGCGGAACATAATTTTCCAGAGCACTTCCCTGTCCACCGAGTCAAACGCCTTGGTTAAATCAATGAAGGCCATGTGAATTTCTCCTTGATGTTCGAGTGCTTTTTCTTGAAGCTGTTTAAGTGTGAAGATTAAATCCGATGTGCCTCGGTTTGGTCTAAAGCCACTCTGTGTTTCAGGAAGTAACTTTTCCATAACAGGTGTTAGCCTATTTGCCATCGCTTTAGTGAGTATCTTCCCTCCAACAGCCAGGAGAGCTATACCCCTGTAATTTCCACAGTCCGCAGCGCTCCCTTTGTTTTTGAAGAGGTTGATTAAAAGTGTATCACGAAACTCCTGAGGAGCTTGACCACTTTCCCACACGACATCAAACAGTTTTTTGAGGTAGGGTATGAGCTCTGACGACACAGCTTTAAAGATCTCAGCTGGGAGTGAGTCGGCGCCGGGAGATTTGTTATTTTTTAGCTGCCCAATGGCGGTTAAGATCTCTTCCGTTGTTAGTGGTTTATCTAAGTCTTCGAAGGTGTCATATTGAGGGATAAGATTTATAATATCGTGATCGGCTTGACTTTGCTGGTTAAGAATGTTAGAGTAGTGTTCTTTCCATCGGGCTCTTATTTCCTGGTCTTCTTTGAGGAGATTTCCATTTAAATCTTTAATAGGGAACATATTTTTCCGACTGGGGCCGTACACTGCTTTTACTCCTTGAAAGAAATTCCTGTAGTCGTGTGAATCGGCGTACCTTTGAATTTCTCTGGCCTTGCTTGCCCACCACTCGTTCTTTATTCTTCTGATTTCGCGTTGCGTTTCATACTTAGATTGGGTAAAAGCTTCTGCTTTTGATGGGTCATTGGGGTGGTTGATAGCGTTTTGGAAGGCAGTATGTTTGCGGTCAAGAAGTTCTTGTATAAGAGCTTCATTATCATTGAACCAGTCCTCCTGTTTTTTACTTGCTGCAGTGCCAAGAATTTCCTCACTCGCACTTTTTAAACTGTCTTTAATTTGTGTCCAGGTAGCAGCGACATCTACAGAATTGGTTTCTTCTAGTGCACTCAAATTCTCTTGAACTTTTTGCTTTAGCTGTTCGACGGTTTGTTGGTCACGCAATTTACTAATACAGAGACGGAGTCTACGTTTTACTTGAGTTCTTCGGTGTTTGGGTCTCATAACAATTTTCATTTTAGAGACAACAGGACGATGATCGGTCCAACATTCGCTATCAATGCGCGCCTTTGTAATTTGGACGTCCTTGAGATGCTTCCTACGTACGATAACATAGTCTAGTAGATGCCAGTGACCTGATCTGGGGTGACGCCAGGTGCCTTTAAATTTATCCTTTTGTCGGAAAATGGTGTTTGTTATAACTAGATCATGTTCAGCACATTTAGTTAGGAGTAGTTGACCGTTAGCGTTCATGTTGCCCAAACCGTTCTTGCCTATGATGCCTGGCCAGGTGTCTGCATCTCTCCCTACTCTAGCGTTAAAATCGCCAAGAATAACGAGTCGTTCCGTTTTAGGTATTCTACAGAGGGTTTCTTCCAGCTGTTGATAGAAGCTTTCCTTGGTTTCGTGACTTGCATCCAGAGTGGGAGCGTAGGCGCTTATTAGATTTACCGCGTTGCCATCTGATAGCTCATAGCGTAGCAGCATTAGACGCTCGGATAGGCCTTGTGGTACTTGTGTTAAGTTGGATACAAGTTGATTCCGAACGGCAAATCCTACTCCATGTTGTCTTCTTGAATTGGTGGGAAGACCTTTCCAATAGAAGGTGTAGTACTTTTCTGTGAGAGAGCCTTCCTCCAAAAATCGAGTTTCGCTGAGAGCTGCAACGTCAACATTGAGTCGGTGAAGTTCTCTATCTATTAGAGCAGTTCTTCTTTCAGGCCGATCGGTGCGAGTGCTGTCGTTCAAAGTACGAACATTCCAAGCGCCGTAGATGAAAGAATTAGTTTTCTTGGATTTAACTTGTCGGTGTTTTTTCAACATTCGATGAGGTGTCCCTGTGGGCACCCTCCCCCGGAGATCCGATCGAGAGGGTATTTTACCTCCGGATGATTTTGTCCCACTTGAACGCTCCATCATTTTTTTAAAGCCTTAATCGACTGAAAACGAAGCTGCATTTGAAGTTTTAGCTGGAGCAGGTATGCAACTGACCAGCTCGGTTGCGGAAGGCGAGTGGTGTGGTCCCATGGCACAGAAGGAGACTGCGACGATGGGGTAACCAAACGAATCCAAAAGCAACCTTTGTGCGCGGTGGGTTATTTTTACCGCACTCTTCGTGAGAAGGTGGATGTGCTCACGGCAAAAGGTAAGGGTTATTCCGCCCTTACTCGGTCGTTAGAGCCTCGTTAGTGAAAACAGGGTGCACCAAGTTCAAATTGAGCTCATCGCGAAGGTGAGGTTAACAATTGAGTAGGAGAGGCTATAACTTGCGCTTCACTACCCCATTACTACACATATAATGTGAATGGAATATTGATTTATTTTAAACAAAATGAAGAAACAAAACGAATTTCAAGATTGGGCTCCACCTTACACTACTGTAATATGCACAAATTATTTAAATCAAGTTATGCCAGATAGCTGGATAGGCGCCTATGGAGTTATTTTATGGTCAGCTCGATCACCAGATCCCTTGGATTATTTCGTCCGGGGTTACATTAAAGACGAGGTATTTCAAACTGCCCCTGAAAATATTGAGAACATCAAAACCAGAATTAGAAACATATGTGAAGCAATTACTCCTGAAAAACTCCAAAATGTAATGCGTGATGCATCTCGTAGAGCACGTTTGTGTATTAGGATGCATGGTGCACAATTTGAGCATATGTAGTTAGAAAAATAAATACAAACATTTTCTTTTCATTATGTGTACATAGTTTTTCGTTTTTTTGGAAGTTCATTTTGTACTTGTATATATATTTGTTTGTTTGTATTAAATTATAATAAATAATTACTGAATTATAATTATTATAAAGTGAATTTTTACTATTATGGCATAGCTGTTTTTACGATTCAATGATATGAATTGTGGTTTTCATAAAATATTAAATTTTGGCACTATCAGTTAAAATTTTGTGACATATCGTTGGAAAGCAAGAAATAAACGAAATTAATGGTGTCATGGCCTACTTTGAGATTTGTTCTATTCATTTTTGCACTGTTACCTCCTTTCCCTTATTACTTATTTTTGGGAAAGAATTGAGACAACATAAGCGGACGACTAGCTGGTGTAGGTCGGAGCAAAGAGCCGTGGACCCGGAGTATTTGTAAGAGTGGAGAAACTTACACTTTTTGAAATGTACAGCATAAATGACAGATTTCTGTTTATTTTGAGAAAAGGAGACAAAGAAAAATTGATGTTAAATTGGGCACCATCTATAGTGAAAATAAGTAGAATTGTCTCTTTTTCTCGAATAACCAGTCTACTATTATAGATCAGGCTGAAATTGTTGGTAAGAGAAATAAAAAGATAGTTTAAAATTAATGATAAAATATATTACATGAATAGATAAATCGGTTTTTATAAAGTGGAATTTTGAGGTTACTTAGTAATATCGACTAACAAAGACTAATTAAAATTTAAAAGAAAATATATAACAAATTTATACCAGGATCCTGGATTCCGGGATTACGTATTGTTGAGGTAACTGGTTCTAGAAGAGCAATCTCTTGCAAAAATGGAGTCTCAAGGTTTCCTTGGCAATTTAATTTACGTCTCTTAATGAAATGAAGTTTGAAAATTCTGGGAAAATTATCCAACTATTTGGTTTTTGAAAAGTTAATGAATGCAAATGTGAATGCTCAAGTTTTCAATAAAAAAAAAACATAAAGCTTAAATATAAAGCATAAGCATAAAATAAGAAGAAAGTCAAATTTTCAATATGAAGACAATTTTTAAAGTATCAATATGCAGAAAGATATACATACATAAGCTATGCCAGAGCTATGCAGAAATGAAAAAGCTATGCAGAAATGTAGAAGCTGATTTCATTTCAACTATAAATTGCCAAAAAAAAGAAAAAGAAAGAAAAAATATTTTAAAACTATGTGGTACCTATAGTATTTTAACTACTTATTAAATTATAATGAATTGAATTTGAATTTAAATTTATTTTAAAAATAATTGAAATTATAAGACAAAAATTGAAAATTACTAATGAATGAAATTTACCTGGACTTGTTAACGCGGCTTTAAAAATGCAATATTAATTACTGATGTCCACAGTTAAAATTTATATCGAATCAGTACAAAAGCTGCAAGCAAATGATTTCTTGTTGAATTTTACTAATAAGGTAAACTTTATTTGTCCCACTTTCTGCAAAATAATGCCACCACACAAACTTGAAAAATCTATTTCCACTAATTAAATGGAAAGCGGTAAACCGTAGAAATGGTACAGGTATCGCCATCTGTCAATTGTTGAGTTAAGCGCAACAACCTGCGTTATAGTAGATTTCCGTACTCAAGCAAATTACAGAATCGATAAAAGGAATCTATATAAGCGTGTATGAATGAATAATGATTTATTGCAAATTTTAACCTACTAACGACCTGTGAACTGACGTAATAAATAGTAAAACATACAGTAAAACAACATGTGTAAGAATTCAGCAAATATATTACATCTTATAGGATATACTATATAACACGTTAATTAGGAAGTTAAAGGTAAGAAAGGTAACCACATGTACTCACAATAAACAAAATATAGAAATTGAAATATAAGTATATGAATGTAAATAAATGTTTTGTAGAAAATCGACAATTGTTTCCTGAGATGCTGTAATTGAACGGAAATACATATTAGTGTAAAAAACGTGACTGAGTTCCTAAGATATAAAAATATGTTCATGTGAGATGATTTAGCAGTTATACAAGTAAAATTCGGCTAGTTGAAAACAGTTTCACTTACAAAAACTCAATCCAAATGCTATACAGATCGTGCTAAATATAAATAAAATACCGGTTATTATATAAAATTATTAAATGGACATAGGCCATGTAACAGCACAAGAGCATATGTCAAAGCCAACTGCGTTTTCTGATTTTTTTGATACACATTATTATTTTTATTTCTTTGCCGTCAACTTTCATCCCTTTAACTTTTTTCGTATCCCCTCAAATAAGAAAGCTATAACCGTTTGTGGTTTTCCTATTCTTCAGGTTTTGTAAAATATACAAAGTAGGCTATGGATTTCTAATTTCTAATGCCGCTAGTGTAGAAGCTGGGATCGAATCCTGTATATGTTAATCAGCTGACCGCTGTGCTACTTTATCCGCAGATAAATAATATGGAAACAGAAACATTAATTTTATTTTTTTGCTTATTTAGGTACTTGATTTATTTTCTTGAAACTCATTGATCTTTTTTAGGAGGGTGGGTAAAGCGTAGAGGCGAAATTACATTTGATACCGACGGAAATAAATGAGGCCACTCCGACACTGATGGTATCCAGCATTTTATTTTGATGAAATACGTGTTTATTAAGGCAAAAAGGTACTACTATGCAGAGTGTTCTATACATGATGAAGTAATAAGTTTCAAGGGAGACATGTTTTTGTTTTTCATTAAGTGACAAATTTGGATGAATTATTAAATAATCTACTTATTTTAGACCACAGCACTTTAACTCTACGGCAAATGTTTTTATTTATTTATAAAAAATTTCTAGTTTAACTTCTAAATTGGTGTATATATAAAATGTATAAATAAGAGTGGCCCGAGAACAGACCCCCGAGGAGCAGCAGATGCTACAGTTATTTTGGCGCATTTAAAACCGTTAAGCTTTCTATCACATAGGTAAATATTTAATAACTGTTGGAGTTATTGACCTTCTAGCTTATCCCCACCTATTTCAAAGTAACAGCGTCCAAAGCGAGGGGTAGCTTGGAGCATACAGCTAAAAATCGATCTTACAAGAAGTTTCACAGCGAATATCAAAAAACCGGTTACTTTAACGAGAAAAATGTCCAAGAACTAATTTATACAGCGGAATTTTCTCTATAAGATGCTTGTCTATAGGGCTTTGACGCAAATGATTTTTATTTCTTTTCCCTTTTTACTTTCTCATATACATAGTATATAAGGAAAGTATGGTGATCGTGTAAAAATTCGAATTTAGGTTTTTGATGGATTTACACGTTTTCAAGTCCCTGAACCCAAAAGAGTGGTTTTTAAAGAAACGTCTGTCTGCCGTCTGTGGTCGCACCTAGAGCCCAAACTACTGTTTCGATTTTGTTCAAATTTTACATGTGTATTCAAGACGGCCAAACCTCGAGGTGAAATCGATCCTAGCTCGAATGTGTGGGAGTAAACCTCTAAAACCGGAAAAAAACGGAAAATAATTTTTTCTCTAAAACGGCTCTTACGATTTTGATTAAATGGCATAATCAGTTGCTCTTAGAAAACACCGGGAATGAAACTTTGTGGGGAGGGGGGGTAAGTTTTAAATAATTTTTTTTTCTCAAACGGATCTAACAATTTTAATCAAATTTAACACATAAACACTGACTTAGTGGTAGCATAAGGTAACATGACCGGTTGTACCTAAGAAATGCCAATAATTAAATAATTTTTTCCTCTAAAACGGTTCTAACGATTTTGATTAAATCTGGCATATGGACACTCCCCTAATACCGATATGAAATGGCATATGACCAGTTGCTTTTAGAAAATGCAGAGAGGTAAGCTGTGGGGCGGTCTACTCCTAAATGGGAAAGTTTGTCCGAGTTGTCACGAACCGATTTTTTTTCTGAGTTCTCAGTGGGTTTTTTTTAAAGTGGCTTCCCCTCTAGGCCTATTCCACTAAAGTTTTGTCCAATTTTGCTCATTAGAGGGTTCTTCAATGGCAAACTATTCTTCAAATTAGGAATTTAATCACCTTGCCCGTGGCAATTAGAGCACATTGTTGAGCACCTCACTAATCTATGTAAACCATTTATTCTAGATAACCTTATGAACAGATGATGGAAGCATTGTGATATGTAGAAGAAGGAAAAACGCACAGGTCAGAATAGACTCTTTGTTGAGCCTGAGAGTGCCTTGTCCCTCGACCCTTCAGTTGTTGAATAAACGTGCGTGTAAGAGTAGTATAGAAAACGTTCATGAAATACGGTGAAGATAGACTGAAAGAAATATAAAAATATGTGCAGATACGTTATTACTACATAGACTTAAATATGCGTCAAAGTGTTTTGTAAATATGTAGACAATAGATGATTGTTTTATTTGCGAAAAGACACTTCAAGAAGGAGAAACTGATGTGCGTGTTGAAAGACGCTTGGTGAATTTAATAGCCGTTAACAAAGCTCGACAAAATGTTTAATATAAACAGCTTTAAAATATCACGGCTCTACTTGGTATCAATGGATTATGGTCGACCTCCCTTTTTCCTTATTTTTAAGAATATCGGAATGAAACTTGGTAGGTAGATATGACCAAGAAGACACTTTGTGGCACAACTTTCTTTTTCTTCCCACTTCCGATTTCACCGGAAATGACCCCAACTTTTGATTTTTAAATGGAACACCCTGTATATTATTATATTTTTGGAATCCTTAAAAAATAACTAGAGTGCCATGACCAGAAAAAATGCTTGTAATGGACCAGTATGATGTCAGAAAAATCAAATCGAGCATAAAAATTTGAGAATGTGTATTTTGTGGGCTATCAAATTTGGCCTGAACAGTTTTTTTTACCAAAACTTATTTTTTTCAAATGGAACCATATTGGTAGAGTACTACCATAAAATAGCGGATGTTCTAAGGAATCGGCGGATGTGCCCAAAAGCAATTTTTTCTTATTTTAATTTTTTTTGTTTTTTTTTTTTCAATTTTTTTTTCATGGAGTCGAAATATCGGGCATCACCGTACTCAGAAGTTTTCACGGAATCCAAAAATATAATATACAGGGTGTTCTATTTAAAAATCAAAAGTTGAGGTCATTTCCAGTGAAACCGAAAGTGGGAAAAATTATTGTTATGCCACAAAATGTCTTCTTGGTCATATAATACATCTACCAAGTTTCATTCCGATATTCTTAATTATAAGGGAAAAAAGGGTCTACCATGATCCGTTGGCACCCGGTAATTATCAAATTCAATCTTGACGAGAAGAAAACTTGGAACCAGCAGAATGGGATTGGAAGAAAGTGGGCAATATCTTAGCATCCATTTATACTACCGAGTTACCAGCACCAATTTCCACCCTTCAGCTAATATCCTGCAGTTTCAAAAAGGGTTGCGGAAAACGATGCTGCTGTGTTAAAGTTGGATTGCGTTGCTCAACAATATGCTCTAATTACCATGGGCAAGGATGTTTAAATTTCAAATTTGAAGAACTGTTCGTCGATAAAAATCCGCTAATGAGTAAAATTGGACAGAATTTTAGTAAAATAGGCCTACAGGGGAAACAATCTGTAGAAAAACCCACCAAGAGCTCTACCTCAAGGGTGGTGTGGAAAGGAGGTCAAATTAAAAGTACATCTTTGTGGGAAAAAGGGAAAGTAAATAAAAATCACTTGCGTCAAAATTCGCTAGACAAGCATCTTATACAGAAAATTCCGCTGTATATAGTTATTTGTTTAACTAGGCAGCAAAATGGTAGATTGGCTGTCGCGGCTGATAATAACTCAGCTATAATTTTTTCGCCGATTGTTTAAATTATTCTAAAATAATTAAATTATTACAATACTCAATCTCTTTATTTTTGTTGTAATAAATTCAACAAAAATTCATTAAAAATCGCAATTGTTACTAGTTGGTTAACATGGAAACTAAGTGTCACTTTCCCTGCCTAGGCAGGAAAATGCTTACTTTCCTGCCTAGGCATGGAAAATGAGCACTTTCCTGCCTAGACAGGGAAGGTGACACTTTGCTGATTGACATTAGTCAGCAAAGTTAGTACTTTGATGTAAATCGACGAAAAATTAATTCTTGGGCATTTTTCTCGTTAAAGTAACCGGTTTTGAGATATTCTCTGTGAGACTTCATGTAAGATCGATTTTATCTTTACGCTCCAAACTACCTCTCAGTTTGGGCGCTATTACTTCGAAATAGGTGCGGATAAGCTACAAGCTTAATTTTTTTATACAGAATTTAACGATAATTTTTTTATATCCTATATTTTGTCTGTTCCAATGAACGGTTTACGAGATATGAATAACCAGCGTTAAGTTCCCGTTAGAGGTGGTTTTTTGCAAGGGACTTTCCGTTACTGAATGGGGTGGGAACATTTCGGATATCTATTTCTAACCCTATCGAGAATACACATCTCAAATATTATTTCTTTATAAATTATTTCTTCTAATATGTCTAATTTGCGTGGACTAAATATTCTTACTTGAAAGCCGTTTTCCTTATAACCGGTTTGAATCTCAAATTACCCGAGAATTTTTCAGTCACAACCTCTCTTTAGAATTAAAATATTTCTGTCGATTATCATCAGAAGAAAAGAATAGAACAAAGCTGTTATAAAATATCGTTTAATCCTTGTATGTCATTAAATTTTTATTATAACATATTTTATTTAAAAAGGGGACATTTATTTCCATATGGTCCAAACTATTACCGACGAACTCTCAAATCTATCCGGGCGAATTATTCAACCTCAATCGATTTACTTCGTAGAAGTAATATGGGAAAGCTCGTTTCAAATTCAAATTATAATACAAATTGGTCAATCATTATGGAAATTACACCCCCTGAAAGCTTAAATTGACACCATGGCAAGTGGTCAAAGCAACCTAATCACAAACGTCGACCAAAGTCACGCACTCTCCACTCATTTGGCTAACACATAGTAGGCAATCTATTCCTTTATCTATTCTCGTTTATCTGGTTTACATTTTCGGAATTAGATAAAGGTGTTTGTAGTTCTGATGATGATGAATTTGTAGAGTGATATAGACAAGAGTAAATTTAGCTAGTCTCTTAGTCTCTTTGAATTGAAGGATACAACAAAGAAATTAGTGGACCCAAAGTCAACCTTGGGGATTAAACGATTAGAGAAAGGGAATAGTAATGAAATCCGTCGACAAACGGTCTATTGCTGCTGAATGACGTACATAGGGTCACCCAAGAATTGTACCAAATACCAATTGTATCAAAAATACAACCATATTATTCGCTACGGATCTACAGCCATTCAAAGGGTAATTAATTAATTCTTTTGTTTAATAATATGATGGTAATATTCAATTATTACACTTAACGCGCCAGGCTTGTAACTTGTAATTCAGCGCTCGGCGGGGCACATAGTCCGGAGAGTAGCTGTTGGTTGCAGTCTGATTACGTTCTTGATAGTAAAATAAGGATTTTATAGCGGAGTTTGCGACTTAAAATATTATGTTTTAATATTCCGCCCTCTAAAGGCACATTTGAACTATGCTAAGCCCAGTCAGGCTATTTATTTTTCGATTGAAACAGACACTGTTCCGCTAGGTGGCGCCTACTGACTATTTTACATGTCGCTATCCCAGAGATACCGAAATGTACTAAATAGTCAAGAGATCCTCGTGTCGGTCGTCACATGCCCAACCTTGCACTGACGGGAGCCAACAGCTCAAAACTGCAGTCTGCAAGTGGTGTGTGACGACCGTCACGAGAGCTCCTTTAAGTAGGATCAGTCTTTCGAGTGGTTTTTGTTGCAATCGAAGCATTAGCGTTTTGATGGTAATATGCAATTATTACACTTAACGCGCCAGGCTTGTAACTTGTAATTCAACGCTCGGCGGGGCACATAGCCCGGAGAGTAGCTGTTGGTTGCAGTCTGGTTACGTTCCTTATAGTAAAATAAGGATTTTATAGAGGAATTTGCGACTTAAAATATATTTGCGAAATTAAAAAATTTTCCATTGTTTTTAAGTCTTTGACTGACCCAAGAGACGTATTCGACGAAAAAAATCGACGTTGTCTAAGACTCTACAGCTCATATGTACAGCGTAAAGAAATGTAAAAGCGTTACCAGACATCAGTTATTTTTTAAAATGTATACAGAACTAAAAGCGAGGAGAAATTCCTGCGCGAAAGATTAAGGGATTCGATTCCTACCACATTCCGCCATGCTGGAGATCCTTGAAACAAAAATTATTGCGAAAAATATTTGTTAATTCGATGTGGCAGTATGCTACGGAAACAAATTGCGTCAAATTGCGCCCCAAAAATTGCGGCTGGTCCTTTAATTGTTATTTGAAACCGACGTGGTTTATTGGAGACCCAACGCCACTGCAACTGGAGGACATACTAAAATGATAATTCATAAAATGCGAGTGATTCGGAATCCGATGCGTAATCAAGTTCAGACGAGGCTGATGCCGATTGATGCGCAAAAATATTTTATATTTTCAATATGCGCATTTTTGTATGTATGGTAAACTCACCAGTGTACTGTAAATAAATAAAGTTGTTAAAGTAACACCAAAATACATTGTTTGTCTGTCGCACGGAATTGCGCGCGCATTTCTTCTCACTCGCTCTCGATAGCAAGCGCAAGAATGAAATAATAAATCGGCTGGCAACCCCTAGTGGTAGCAGCTTTTACTTTGGCAACCTTATTTCATCATGTAGGGAAAATTTCGAATTTCGTTTTGGAAAAAAATATTTGAAAAAACATATGAGTAGATTGTTAATAAAAATTCCATTGTTTCAAGCAGTCTACCAAAGGGTTGCAGCAGGCTGAGGATTGGCAACCCTTGTTCTTATAGTAGCACAGATGTTTATCTTCGAAACGGCGTTTGAATTAATAAAAAAACAAGTAAGGGTAATTTCCAAAATAAAATTAATTGTTAAGTAATTTGTTAACCCCATCTGCAGCAGGATTTCGATAGGCAATCTGGCCGCAATGCATTAAATAATACATGATCATTAATGTTTTCCGAATTTTGATGAAAAAAGAGATGTGGGATCTTAGACTAATAAACAAGGTTTTTGTTGTTAAAAATGCGAGAAAATGTGAAAACAGTGTGTGATGATTGCATACTGTAACATCCGATTATAACCTAAAATTGCCTAATTTTCACAAAAATCAATGATAAACTGAACCTTTAGTTCCGACACAATCACTCGCTACACTTACGACAGAGTAAATTATGTCCGAAAAGCATGAATCACTCCCAACCTAAATTAACCTACCTAACCTATTTCCAATTCTAATACTTCTAATCAAAGATTAGGTTGGATTATTTAGTGATTATTTCCAAGCAACGTTAATTTATGTTGTTTAGTGAATATTTTTAATCAAATAGAATGAACACGAATTCTTCAGTGAAAATCGGTGCTTCGATTGCGCGCTATTTTCATATTTTTAACGATAAAAACCTTACTCCGCCAACTTAAAATCGCTTTTTATACTCAAAAAAATTGATTCTAGCAAAAAACGATTAGATTTTAGCCATTTTCACAAAAGTCCCTAAACTGAACATTTACCGCAAAAACTTCTTAATACTTTGAAAGAAAGTGACAAAAATATAAGGTTAGATTTATCGCTATTGAATCTAGCGAAATTTTTTAGGCGACAAGATGAGTAAAATTTGGTTTACTGATGAGGCTACATTTACTACTAATGGGGTGGTGTCTTCTCAAAACTGTAGTTACTGGCCTATAGAAAATACTCGTTGGATTATTAATTGTAAGGACCAGTTTCAGAGAAAATTAACGTATGGTGTGAAATATTAGAAAATCGACTAGATGGTCAGCAATTCATCTCGTAACTTTGTGCTTATCATTATATCAATCACAAATCACTTAACTATGTTAATAAATCATACGGAAAACTTATATGTAATTGCCTCTAACAATTCTTTTGAAAGCAGCTATATTACGGGCCTGCTTATAGTACGGGAGGCCGTAACCAAAATTATCGCCTGATCGCCTAATGAATAATATCCACATAGATTGATAGTTTATAACATAACAAAAAAAGTCCCCGGCGATGGAAATTTTTAGTGGGACAAAAGCCTTTAGTTATTCATTGAACATGTAAAAAATATAAGCTCAAAAAGTAATCACCTAATGTCCGTTTGCTGTTTCTGTGTATTCATTAACATATAAATGCAGAAAATACATTATTTTAATGCACTCATTGTTTTTACAAATTATCATCAAAGTAAACTCTAAAAGCCACGACGGTTAATTGATTTATCTAATAAACGTAACAAAATAACTGTTGACACTTGCAACGAACACAGGTGAGAAAGAACGTGGAGGCTGCGTAGCTTCTTTACAAGCATCGACGTCCAGGTGGAATGGCGCGTACGGGCAGCGCGCTGGATTACAGACGCCATTAGAGATGCCAGCAAATTACATCACCTGTAAATATGCCCCATGGAAAATGTTCGTGCTTTGTTTTTTCTCATGTATTAGGTGTATACTTCAATTTAAAAAAAAGTTTAGCCATAAGGGAGTAACTTTTTTACACCCGTTTTCTTTATATCTCCCATTGCGCTATTGCGATTTTACCCCATGCAAAATGTACGTTCTTTGTGGATTCTTACTATTTTTTATATTTTTTACAAGATGCCACTAAGAACGGACATTAGACGATGACAAAAAAGCGACTTAATTTTTTACGAACGGAAAATCATTTTCCCATGAAACACCCCACTTTCAAGCTTTGTGGTAGAGGACTTTTCTTTTTGTATTGTTGAAAACTACTGACATAAATTAATCATATCCATTAGGCGATAACAGCTAATTTTGGTTACGGCCTCCCATACTGAGACTGTTATAAGTGTTTAGACCCTTGTAGAAAATGGACCTCTACGCAGCAGTTGTGTTTATTCATTTATCTCTAGTGTGAAAATTATCTGAAGTTTGTACATTTTCTTGCAGATAAGAAGGTATAATTCAAATAGGAATAAACTGAGACAGAAAAAGTAACAAAAACTTTACGACCTCATTAAAATACCATTACTCTTTGTGCTACCTCGACCGATCCTCGACCACAAAGCATCACGCTGGTTTTTAATGTGCGGCGATTCGTTTGATCGTTTGTTGTTAGGCATGCCGCCGGTGGCGCGCGGCGATAATAATGATGTCGTAAAGTTTTTGTTTCTTTTTTTTGTCTCAGGAAATCTTTACTTGGATTATACTATGTGCAATTTAATTAACATCGAGCAAGTCATTTACCCTAGTTTGAATATTACACTTTGATATAATCCTCACAGCTCTGTTATATAACTCTCGCAATCGATCTGCGTCACTCTGTATAGCGAGACATTTAATAGTACTACAACAATTATATTGACCATTAACATATCTTATCTGTTTTACTTAAATGCAATTCTAAATTGATAATGTGAAAATATTTGGAGAATACGTTTTAAAAAGCTGGCTAGAGTTATTACGAGGTTAACAAAGTAACATGGATATATCAATAAATTTAATATATATATTGACATATAATGATTTTTTTTTTTTCATTTAGCACATATCCTAGGTTCATGGACTCGATTATTTAGCAGCAAGATCATTAAGATCACTAAGGAATTCTGCGTCAGCATCGCCTACAATATACTGTTGATACTGCATATTTATGCAGAAATTACGGAGTCAACGGACTCAATTTCAATATCAATTAGAACGAATCGGTAATGCACCACATAATGCTCCTACATGCTGAGCGTATATATTGATTCTATACAAAACTCAATTTCATTAAACGGGGAATTCAAACGACTCCTGCATAGACTGTTTCAATTTAAACGTTTGCGAAACAATATTGCAATCTGAATTGATGACATGCAGTTACATTTTACGTTTCAAGTTCATGAAGACATTTTACCAACATAATAATTGAAACCATTTTCAATATCCTGAACGCAATCCGCAGACGAAATATGACCTACATAGTTTAACCTAGCATTAAAGTTGGCCCTTTCTGCAAGCTGCCAATAATCCAATATATTACACGATACTATCTTAACACAGGCTCCTTTGATTTAATACACAAAAGGCTAAAATTACTCCATCTCAATGTCGTTCAAAGCGACCTACTATTAACCCTATCTATCTGTAATTAATAATAATCAGAATGATAATTTTGAAATTGATTAGAGTTGGCATGTTTGTTCCAGTTAATTGCCAAATGGTTTGTTAGTGTTTACTTTGTAAGAACTGGTAATAGAACATGTTAAATAATTGGAATTCAATTTGAATTTAAATATATGGTGCATTTTACTAGTAGTGTCGTATTATTACTATTATTCAAGATTATAAATTGAAAAGGAATTATCGTAGCGGCAGCAGGAGGCGGTGTTTCTTTCTTTATTAAAAAAAAATAAAATATAACTTACTGAAAATGTCCATCCTACAAAAAAAGCTTCTTCATGGCCAAAAACATACAAAGAAATCCAGTTAAAAATTGATTATACAAATTATAAAATTAAATTAAATAAAACATATATGAAACAATAAATAATGAAATGAAATATATGAAAAAAACGAAGATCGCGTCCTCGCCTCACGTATCTTCCAGCGGTTTGTATATGAGTGTATGCGCGGAAGCTATACAACTTTAGGCGAGGGTTGTATAGGGGATATACCATCCTTCGGAGGGGATGTAAAGCCGTCAGTCCCTTGTCTATTAAATGTTAGGCAAGTAAAAGATCCCTACTCTTCTTAAGAGAAGAGGTTCGGCAAAATTCCTGATTGGGGGTAGCTCGTCTACAGGCGTCAATGTTAGGCCTCAGTAGCGGAAATAGACTGACGTTAAATAAATGCATAAAAAATATATAGAATACAGAATATAACAGAAACTAAGTAAAAATAGAGATGGGGAAATATTAACTGAAACTATACAGATAGCAAAAAATTTGTAAAGACTATTTCAGAAATGGAAAATATTAGCAAACAATATTAAAAATACCCAACATTTTCACCTTAAAGGTCCTAAGGTAACCAGTCATTTTATTGGTTAGTTAAAAGTGAAATCAGAAACTTAATTTGTGAATTAAATAAATAATAAATATACAATTGGATTGACGGTTTTTTTGATAGAGTAGCCCCCATCTGTTAATAATCTAGACTGTTCTCATAATAAATCTACTATTAATAATCATTTTCTATGTCTCCCATTTCAACTTCACGAATTAGAAACAGCTCTGAATAATGTAAGAAATTCTTCTGCAGGTTATGATGACATAAAATACCCTATGCTTATTCATCTTCCTAGTAATTCTAAAAATGCTTTATTGGAACGTTTTAATAGTATATATCTTACAGGCTGCAATATTGCTGACCTTAAAAACGTCATCATCATAACCATGCTTAAGAAAAACACTAACTGCTCTGACTCATATCGCTCAATTTCTCTTATGTCCTGTATTCTCAAAACTCTTGAACGCACGATCAAGTCAAGATTAGGATGGTGGCTGACGAATCAAGCCCTTCTTCCGTTAAATCAGTTTGCCTATAAGATAGGAGTCGGCACGCTCCACGCAGTTCTAACAGTAAATACTGATACTCGAATGAGCTTTTCTCATAATCACTACCTGAGTTCACTCTTCATAAATTTAAAATGCGCATACGAGTCAGTGAACTTGAATATTTTATAGGAAAAATTGAGTAATCTCTATCTCATACCTAATGCCATTGCTAAAAATATCATAAATCTGTACTCAAATAGGGTAATATACATTAAAAATAGTAGGAATCAAAGAATAGGGCCAAGATTAGCCAACATTGGAGTTCCGCAGGGTTCTGTATTGGAACCTCTGCTTTTCAATTTGGGCGACATTTACAACACAAAGATCCCAAATTTAAATATCGTACAGTACGCGGATGATCTTTCCTTTTACACCGAAAATAAAACAGGGCAGAATTCACTTGAAACCGGTGTATTGTATTTGAAGCAATGGACATTTGAAAATGGCTTTGAACTGTAACTGTCAAGAACATTTTGCGTTTTTACAAGACATTGCACACATAACCTCTTACAGACTCTTGAAATTCAGTTAGCTGGCTTTCATTTCCCGTTTCGTTCTGAGATTAAGTATTTGGAGGGCATGCTCGATAAAAAAAAAACTCACTTGGAAACCTTTTATAGAGTCTATTAAAAACAAATGCATGAAGGGTATTAGCTTTTTAAAATTTGTCATCAAAACTTGGTGGGCATCTGACGGTAAAACGGCACTTTTTCTTTATAAAGGTTATATTAGATCAATACTGAATTACGGTTGTATTTTATATGGTTCAGCTAGCAAGAGCCTATTGAGTAACTTAGATATATGATATGGCGCTATGAAATTCACACCAAATGAAGCCCTCTATATTGAAGCACTTGAGCCTCCGCTTCTAATAAGAAGAGAGTTCTTAAGCAATAAATTTCTACTCAAACTCAATCTCTACTACCCTCCTTTACTTAAAAAAATTTCTGTCCTCAACACTTTTGATCTAACCAACAGCTATTGGATTATGAAGCGATCTATGCATTTCATTCTGTAACATTAATGAGCAGATAATATTGAAAATAATGCTGTAAATGATATAAATTACTGGTGTGTGTTTCAAACCTAGTGTTATCATCCCCGTCTACAACGAAAATTCTAATTTTAGTGAGAAAATACTTCTTAATATCCTTCACTAGTTTATTAATCCAACATTTATTTACACCGATGCCTCAAAATCCAAAGACTGGAATGGATTCGCTTTCTTGATTCCTTTTTGACCACAAAGAAATTAAGTTCAAACTAGATATAAACTGCTCTATTTTTATCTTGGAGGCAATTGCCATTTACAAAACTTTAAGCTAAGCTATATCAAAGAGGCAAACTCATAGAAAATAATAATTCTATCTGACTCTCCTTCGGTTCTCTCAGCTGATAAATATACTGACTCTTTTTCATACAAAACGAACCCATATGTGTTGAAAATATAAGATGCCGTTTACAATATCATACCAGTTGGTAAATTCATCACATTTGTCTGGGTCAAAGCCCATATAGGCTTAAAACATAACGAACATGTTGACATTTTGGCCAAAGACGCCGCCATTAATGGGAATCACTAGACCACAAACTATGTCTAACGGATTGCTCCAGTTTATATAAAGTTCAATTAAGAAATAAATGGATTCGCACCTGGGAACAATATGTTTTAAACAGCTCAACAAAGTATTGCAAAATACACCGACTATCCCGCTACAGTTTTGGCATGACAGTTTAACGTTCCATGAAAATATATTATCACTATTTGGTCATGCTTGGTTTCCCGCCCATTTGTATAAGATCGGTGTAGTCACATCGCAATTTTATGATCTATGTTTTCTTACGGGCGATCTTGATCACCTTTTATTCGCTTGCAATAAGTTCAAAACTGATACAGATTCACTTGTTAAAAATATTTCTTCATGCTGCAATATGATGGCTCCGTTCAACGTAGTTAGTTTACTTGCTATAGTTAGTAAGAAAATCTATGAACTAATCATTGGTTTTTTGATAGATATTAACATCACACTATAGGTAGCTTTGTTTTCCTTCTGTTTTAACGTTTTGTTTTTGCGTACCCTACTGTGATCCTTTTTTGTGATGTCAAACTTTATGTCCTGATAGACCCCTGGATGAGCAGCGTGTTTCCCTGTATTTGCCTTCGTTGGTCTTCTTTGCTCTTTTTCTCCATTTTGTTTATGTTAGATAATTTTAACATAGTGTGACCGACTGCATGGTCTCTGACCCAAAGCCATAAAATAAAAATAAAATAAGGTAAGGTGCCGATAGTTTACTATTATGGTTTTTACAATCCTCGCACGATCACTTGCCTATTATTTAATTATATCAATTACTTAATACACTTAAATGTAAATGCTACAATAATTGTTTTTTTGAACAAGTCATCACAATAAAGTTTTACAAATTATCCTAGCCACGTATTCGTCCCGAGATGCTGAAAGTTTTTAACGAGACACACACTGAGTGCAATTCTATGTTGGTAGCTCTTCGAGTAGGTTTGCCTTGCTGTCGATTTTTCTGGACATCATTTTGCTTGCATAGAGCCACTTTGGTGGCTTCGTATAGAATTTGTAAAACTGAAGTGCAGCTGCTACTTGTACAAGTTAGGAAGTAGCCCCGAGGCTGTGATACTATGGGATAATTTGTTTTACAACACGTAAGTGACTCACCTGAAGGAGAATGTGGAAGGTATAAGTTAAGCTACTTCATATGTAGGTCTGTTACTTAGAATATACATCGTTATCATTACTGTTGCAAATTAGTCTAGTATAACCAGTATACAAGCAGTTTGAAAAATCATACGGCATATTTTTATAAGCTTAAAAATACGTGCAATTACTTGAGTGACTTTTATACCGGACTTTGGGTATAAAATAAATCTAAGTATTATAAGATAATTGTTTTATTCGAGGATTAACAGTTGTAAACATTCAAAAGTTTTATATCATAATAATATTATTTTGTTTATCTTGTGTCCTAGATACGAAACTGACCATATTTTAAAGATGGCTGGTTAGGTTAGGAGTCAGTATGTAATGAGAGAACGCTACATATATTCCCACTACAAAAATAAAATAAACCTGCCAAAGAATCAATACAAAACCTATCCGCCTTAAAACCAGCATTGACAGGATGATCCATAACATCGTTCAGCAAGTACGCAGGCTTAACTCTGTCGAAACTGACAGCAACGTTCTTCCCGCGTTGAAGAACTGAAATGATCTTGTCTCTACGAGGGACAACACGAAAGGGTCCCTCATACAAAGGTGTAAAAGCTGGCTTAAGCATGTCTTGACGAACAAAAACGTAGTTACAAGTCGACAAATCAGGACTGACAAAAAATTTGTGAAGTATTCTGTCTGGGTTTATTAAAGTTTAAATTGTCAATGTACGTATGCAATTTTAAAATGGATGTAAAAACTTGAGTATCGACATGTGGTTTAATAAAAGAATTACCAGGGAGACGTAAAGTTTGACCATAAACAAGTTCGGCATGGCACGTAAACCCAGTAAAATGATGGACAATTCATCATACCAGTGAAGAGAATTGGATTTGGTTTATAATGCTATTTTAAGAGTTCGATGAAATCATTCAACCATACCATTGCACTGAGGGTGAATGGTTGGTGGTTGAATGAATTCGATGAAAACCTAAACACTTCATGAAGCAAGTTTGACTGAAACTGTGTTCCTTGAACAGTAGTAACTGTCAACATAATGCCAAAATGGCAAATGTAATTTTGAAACAATGTTCTAGTGATGGTTTCTGCAGAAATATTATTTAAAGGATAAGTTTCTGACCAACGAGTGAATCGCTCGATAATCGTAAGAATATAGGAACATTCATGTGAAACTGGAAATGGACCAATTAAATCTATATGTATGTGTTCAAAGCAAGCTTTGGGGACTGAGAAATCTGATACTGGAGTTTTAGTGTTTATTTACTTTTGAAGTTTGACAATTAAGACAAGTTTTAGCCCATAAAATACAGTTTGAGTTTATTTTAGGCCAGAAGTAATTGGATTTAACAAGTTTTTTAGTAGCACGGATTCCTGGATGAGTCAAATTATGAATGGCGTCCAAAATTGGACGTCGTAAAGATTTTGGAGCGTATGGCCGACATTTAGAATTAAAAATATCACACCAAATCTTATACTCAGAGTTGGAAATTAAATCTGTTGTAAATTGTATTTAGATTTTTTACTAGAATTAGATCGATTATTAATTAAATAAGTAAGCTCACAATCTTTTAATTGAGCATTAATAAGTGACTTCAAACTGACATGATCTGATATAGTAGAGATGAAGGTAGGTGGAAAATAATGTGATTTAATCGACGATACATCATCTTTATTTATGTGATAAGGTATCCGCGATGACAATATCTTTTCCTGATGAATGACGTATGTCATTAGTAAATTGTCCAATAAATTCCAGGTGCCTAGTTTGACGAGGAGTTTTCTCTGTTTTTGTAAGAAGTGCCCTAACTAATAGTTTGATTTGCATAGCAAATAAAATGACGTCCCTCTAATAAAAATGTAAAATGCTTAATTGCTGAGCAAAGAGATAAAATCCCTTTATCGAAGGTAGATAACGTTTTTGTGAGTCATTCGACTTTCGAGAAAAAAATGCTTATGGGGTGGTAACTTTATCAGACTGTTGTTCTACAACTATGCCCATAGCTACACTCAAACAATCTACAGATAATGCAAGTGTAACGTTGTTATTATAGTTGCATTAACTATGCTTTGCTTAGCTGAAATGAAACTATGTTACATTCTGTTGGTCAAGAATCCATATCCTCAATTTTATCTTTAGGTAATTGAGTGCTGAAAATATGGGCTGGAGTTAATATTTCCGCAAAATGAGGAACGAAACGATGGTAATAATGTATTAGTCCTATGAAACGTTGTAATTGCTTAAGCGTTGATAATTTTGGAAAGTTACTAATAACATCAATTCGCTCAGTGGTAAGTGAAATTCCATGAGAAGAAAATTAGTGTCCTAGAAAATCTAATGATGGCACATCAAAAATGCATTTTGAAGGTTTGATATTGATGCCATAACAATAACATATCTACGATATTAGAAAGCTCTTTTTAACCTTCACCTTCGTCATTATTCAATTATTTTCTTTTATGACATGCAAACTAGTTAAAAAGCTGTTTGGAAATGTCAAGATGAAAGGAAGATACAAAATATTTTACAATTTTTCTTCGTTTGTTAATTTAACCATGCAGCGTACGACAGAGATTATGCAAGTTTTAAAAGAATCTATGAAGACATACACATGAAATCCGTCAATATTTAATGGGCAAGCGTAGCAACCAGCAAAGAGCGATAATGATTTGAATATTTAAACTGATAAGAATTTATTAATAACAGGGAAAAAATTGTTATGTTGATGAAAAAATACAGCCCAGGAGTATTACGTCTGTCAGAGACATATGTAGATAAGGAGGCGTATGACAAAGAATTATAAATAAATAGATATAAGTCGAAAAAGTATTTAACTCACAACAGATGTACAGGTGGAGTACCAATCTGTATCAAGTAAGAATTTTAGTGTATAGTAAATGAATATTAGGCACCGAGATTAAAGTTAGTAATAAAATATTGTCACGACCCCCTTTCGGGAAGCCGTACCTGACGGCCACTTGGCTTGCGAGAGAGGGAGATTGGGTAGTCAAAGTAGAAGACGAGTTTAAAACAAATATAATTTATTCGACAAAATAACAACAAACAGTGTCACAGTATCAACAGGCACAACAAAAATAGTAACAAATGGGGGGCTCTTACCAATATCATTGATGTGGCGAAATGCGTTAGGATAAGGAGTCGCACTTCTTAACACTTAAGAATAAGACTGTCTTAAGAATTCGACTGCCGCCGGCGTTAATAAAATTCGTATTTATAATTTTACTACATGCTTATTTAGCAGGTTACCTATTGAGTACAAGTTCATATTTATTGTTTATTTTGTTAATTGTTTAATTAATTCAATGCCAAGCCTCGTTCTTAATATTCGTTTATTATTATTGCAAAGTATATCAATTTAGAATTTGGAAAAATAATTTGTATCAATATGTAACCTACTAAAGTTGTTTCATAGTTTTCTCCTCAAATATGAATACTTGTTACCTCCTTTCTCTTATTATTTATTTTTGAGAAAGAATTGAGGCAACATATGCGGACGACTAGCTGGTTTAAGTCGGAGCAGAGAGCCGTGGGTCCAGAGCATTCGTAAGAGTGGAGAAACTTACCCTTTCTGACATGTACAGCATAAGCGACAGATTTCTGTTTATTTCGAGAAAAGGAGACAAAGAAAAATTGATGTTAAATTGGGCACCATCTATAGTAAAATAAGCTAAATTGTCTCTTTTTCTCGAATAACCAGTCTACTATAGATCAGACTGAAATTGTTGGTAAGAGAAATAAGAAGATAGTTTAAAATGAATGTTAAAATATATTACATGAAAAATAGACAAATCGGTTTGAAAGACAAACTGAAATTTAAAAAAGATATATATATATATATAAAACAAATTTATACCAGTATCCTAGATTGATAATTGTTGAGCTGACTGATTCTGGGACAGCAATCCAGGCCCACAATTGTCTCTTGTTGCAAGAATGAATCCTAAAGTTCCCTTGGCAATTTACGTCTCTCAATGAAATGCGGTGAAAGTTGTAGGAAAATTAACCAACTATGTGGTTTAATGTAAAGATAACGAAATTTTATCTATGAAAGATGAGCTGTGCAAAAACTATGCAGGAATGTAGAAGAAGTATCTCAGAATTTAAATATCTAAGAATATAAGCATCGAAGCATGTAAGCATGTAAATATCTAAGCATGAATGCATGTACAAAATTTAAGCAAGTTAAAAGTACATATAAAAGCAAGTTAGCTATACAAAATATATTTAAGCTGATTTCATAAACTATAAATTGCCAAAAAAAATGAAAAGGAAATAGAAAAATATTTTTAAAACCATGTGGTACATATAGTATTTTTAACTACTTATTAAATTGAAAAGAATTGACTTTGCATTCAAATTTATTCTAAAAATAATTGAAATTATATCAAAGGCAAAATTTGAAGATTAATTAAAAAAAATTTTAATGAGTATAATGAAATTACCTGTATGTTCAACATTTGTTAACTGGGATATAAAAATTGTAATATCAATTACTGAAGTCCACAGTTAAAAATTATATACGTTTGAATCAGTACAGAGGCTGCAAGCAAATGACTTCCTGGCGAGTTTTACTGATAAGGTAAACTTTTTGTCCTGTTTACTGGGAAATAACGCTACCAAAAAAATAAACTTGAGAAATTGAAGTCCCTAATTAAATTGAAAGCTATAAAATATAAAAATAGTACAAGTATGGCCATCTGTCAATGGTTGCGTTAAGCGCATCAACTTGCCTTGTAGATTCCCGTACTCACAACTAAAATAGTGGCATATAATCGATAAAAGGAATCTATAATAAAAGTTTTTGTTCCATACCAATGTCTTTGCCTCAGTTTGTAATTTCTATTTTGTACATAACCACAAATATGAACAGATGTAAATAAATAGTAAAACGTATTGATAGCTCAGTAAGGATTTACTATATATAAAATGAGAAAAGATAAGGAAAATAACCATGTACTCCATAGTAAACAAAAATATAAAAATTGAAAAATAGATATCTGATGTAACTAAATTTTATAGACAAATTGTTAATTGTTTCCTGGGATGCTGTGTAGAACGGAAATACATACATAATTTAGAAAATGACAGTTCCTAAGATATAAAGCTAAGGACATAAAACAGTGTGAAATGGTTTAGCAGTTATACAAGTAAAATTCTGTTAGTTGAAAGCAGTTTCACTTACAAAATCTGAATCGAAAAATGTTATACAGGTCGTGCTAAATATAACCAAACACTAGTTTTTAAATAAAACTGTTAATGGACATAGGCCATGTAACATACTCCTTACGTAACAATATCAACTTGTAACAATATATCACCCCCACAAACAAATGATAACCTATTATTGAAAATGTTGTAGAAAATATTTAATGTAAAGTTACAGTTGTAATAACCGGTGGTTTTAATATGGATTACTCTATAGATATATTTTATCGAAAGAAAATTAAAGATATACCAAAATGGTTTTGATCAGCTAGTAAATATCCTAACGAGGATAACAAAGACGAGCTCTACGTTAATAGATTATATAATTATTACAAATGAGAGTATGAGAATTATGAAAATTAGCTAACTCCAAAGTTAAGTAGTGATCACCATAGCCAAAATTAAAATAAACACGAAAATCACAATGACACAAATATACTGCATGAAACAATAGAATGATGAAAAGTTGTAACACAGATAAATTTTAAGAAAATGTTATTAAAACACAATGAAATAGAAATACAACAGATGTAAATATAATGTCAGACAAATTAGTTATAGATATCGTAAATGTAGTTAATGAAATTGAACCATTCAAAGAAATAGAAATGATGGCCATGAAAATAAATGTATTGATAGCGATATAAGAGAACACATTAACATGAGAAATGAATTGTACAAGAAAGCTGTTTTAACCGGTAAGGAGAAGGACTGGGAAGAATTTTAAAAAAATGTATAATGAGGAAAAGTAAAGAAGAATTTTATAAAAATGCAATTAGAAATTAAAAAGGTGCCGAGCTATGGAAAGAACGTAAAAAAATATTGTAAAAGGTGAGAAACTAAGTGGTATAATTGTTGATGATGCTCTAGAAAAAGGAGAAAATGTTATTGCCGACAAATTTAAAATGTACTTTATTAAAAGTATAGACACTATAATTAGATCCATTAATATGCAAAAAAATATTATATTCTAGACGATGCAAAAAATATAAGTGCTTTGAATAAAATGATATAATAACTATGAAGAGGCTAAGAGAAATTATGTATCCACTAAAAAATACTATATGGATCCTGAATATATAACAGGTATCAATGTTGGCTAAGATGCATTTGAAGCAATAAGAGATCGTTTTCTTGATCTAGTAAATATTTCACTTATTGTCTGAAAGTTATTTGTGGCATTCTACGAATATTCTTTCCTATTATTTGGGTTTTCTACCACATGTATTATTATCCTCTTCAAAACAAATCACCTAATCTACAAAATAATAGAATTATTGAAAAAAAGCCTCTGCGCCCGTGACGTTTACGCCGAAGGAAAAGTCAGAGGTTATGTTTTGCAAATAATATAAATCGGAATAAACACAGAAATAATGTATTTTGCTGACGTTTCGGAAAGTAATCTCTTTCCGTTTTCAAAGCTATTTTTTGGAAGAACTCTTATTTTGCTGTGTGTGTCATATACACAGCTTTAAGATTCTGTTTATGTTATTTCCATAGATACTTACTACTTACACAGAACATAGAACTGATGATATTTTCTTTTAGATAATGTTGAGTTTGTTAAGTTCTTCTTTTAACATTGGTAGCCAGGTTGTACAAATATCTACAGAACAATTCGATACGCACTTATCTTCATTTAATAAGATTATTGCTGATTCTTTAATTTTTCTTTTTTTGGTATCTGTTTCTTTTGTTAAAATTTTTGCTGAGTCCCAGTTTATTCTATGTCCGTTTTCCCAAGCATGTTCACAAATCTTTGATTTCTGAATTTCATTCTTTCTAATGTAATTCTTGTGATCATCCAACCTCACACTGAAAGGTCTGGATGGCTCACCCACATAACATTTATCACATTCGCACGGGATATTGTAAATAGAGTTTTTTGAATTCTGCTTCCTGTTTATCGGTTTTGTTTTTGTTAAAATAGATCTTAAAGTGTTCCCCGTTTACATATGATATTTTTGCTAGTGCATGGAAAACTTCTTTCGTTATTCCAGTACCAAAGGATTCAAACTGGTCGAAATGCGGATACCATAAGCCATTAAAGAAGACTATACAGATCCGGAATATATAATAGGTATCAAAGTTGGCTAAGATGCATTTGAAGTAATTAGAGATCGTTTTCTTGATGTAGTAAATACTTCACTTACATATGGTATTTTTGCTTGTGCATGGAAAACTTCCTTCGTTATTCCAGTACCAAAGGATTCAAACTGGTCGAAATGCGAAGACCACAGACCAATAGTGTCGGTATTTGAAAAAATTGTGGGAGTGGCAATTAAAGATCAACCTTATTAATTTTTGTGATAATAATGAAGTAATTGACAGGAACACCCATAAGCGCAGGTACGCTGAATTACAAATTCCCTTTGATATGCAAAATGGCATTAATCAAGCAGTTTGTTGATTCACGTCAACAAATTGTTCATTTACTAATGAAAAATGTGTTTTTAAATTTAAATTAATTTTTAGTGAACATGTTGCAATATGTGATTGTCAAAGATATGTGCAGCCAAACAGGCATTTGTTAACCACCAAATAACGAAAAATTTAATTGGGAAACGAAATTGAATTACTGACGGAATTAAAACTGTTTCATGAATCATTTAAATGAAAAACTACCCGCAGCTTAAAAATTACTATTTCATTATTACCAGTACTGTTGGTGAAAGGTAATAATTGTAATATCTAATATTGTATGGAAGGGTTGATATTCCGGTAAACATTTTGTTATCAAGTTTAAGTTATATATCAACCAACGGCGTGTTAAACCCAACATAATTTTTAGATTATTTTTATATATATTTTTATTCATAAGTAAGAGTTATTTAGTTTTATTATCATAATAAAGCCATTTTCAAAATAATGTGATGTATTAATTGCAGTCACCTACATGCTTCATTATAACATAGCTTTCTTGTATGGTCGAAATTATTTCGGTTAATTAACATGTTAATAAGCATTACAAGAATAGCAAAATATAACGTGTTTAGTATTCCGTTACATATATTTGACATTATTGCCCAGTTATAATTATGTGAGAAATGATATAACATAATTTACGCGATTAAAATGAAATATTTATGAATTGAATTCATTCTTCAACGTATGCCATACCTTAATTTTAACTGTCAAAACAGTTGTCATTAGTTGAAAACAGTGTTAATTATTTATTTCGGTGTTTGTTTTCAAGTAGTTTTTTAATATCTGATTAACTTTTTGGAAAAGAAATGGGTCAATACACGAAACAAGTAAAGCTAGACATGGTGTTGGTTTACGGTGAGTGTAAGCGAAATGCGTGGCTAGCGAAAAGTGTTTACGCACAGCGTTATCCTGATAGAAGAAAGCCAGATCATAAAACAGTTTTGAATTTATGTAGAAATTTAGTGAACTTCGGTGCATTTGAAAATCCAAAACAGGAACGATCAAAACCAGCAACAAATGATTTTAACGTTGCATTGGTTCTCCAACAGATTAATGATAATCCGAAGATGTCCTTGAGAGAACTTAAGAGAAATACTAATATATCAATAAGTTCTACCAGAAGAATTCTTAAGCAAAATAAATACCATCCTTACAAAACGAAACTTGTACATAAGTTAGACCCCGAAAGGCACATTAATTTTCTGGCAAGATTTGATTATTTACTTTACCGTGAAGAAAATATCTTTAAAAATTTACTTTGGAGCGATGAAAGTAGATTTCAAAACAATGGAGTTGTGAATAGACATAATTGGCGTTATTGGGCACAAAACAATCCCCATTGGATTACTGAAAGATGTAACCAGCGCGTTTTTGGTGTAAATGTATGGTGTGGTATACTCAATGGTTATTTAACAGGACCTCACTTTTACGAAGGTACTTTAAATGGTGATCGTTATCTGAGTTTTCTTCAAAGAATATTAACTCAACCGTTAGAACATGTCCCTACTGAATCTGGGAGGAACATTATTTTTCAACAAGATGGGGTCCCACCTCACAATGCCCAAATTGTAACAGGTTATTTGAATGTACTGTTCCCCAATCGTTGGATTGGGACATACGGTCCACTATAATGGCCAGCACGGTCACCGGATTTGACCCCTCTCGATTTTTTCTTTGGGATCAGGTGAAAGACACCGTATATGTAGAGCCTATTGAGGATATGGCGGATCTCCAAAATAAAATAATTGCATCTTGTGCTGCTATAAATAGAAGAATTCTGTTAAGAACTGCAGATTTTGAGTTAGGACGCCGGTATGACTGCTGCTTTCGGGCAAGTGGAGAAAATTTTGAACAATTGCTGTACAATATTTTATTTACTTTATATTTTAGATAAAAAAATGACTATGTTTAAAACACATAATTTTTTCTGTTTAAATATTTCAACGATACTGTTCTACTTATGTAAATAAAAGTGATATTCCCAACCTGTCTTTTAATCTGTCTGTTTTGACAGCTGCAATTTAGGTTAACAACGCCTAAGCCGTCAAAGGTGTCGGCATCTATTATAAGTCGAAATATAGATCTTATCACACCAATTATCTGCCATTTACAGAAATTTACTACCTCTTTCAGTTTTCGAGTAATTGGCGTTGGGAGTTTTAAGTGGAACACCCTGTATATGCAAGTAAATAAATTGCCAATAAATTTAACGAAATATCAACCGACTGGAAAAAATCACCTTTTATTTTAAGAATCTGCGATTAGTGTAACTTTTTATTTGTATTGTTGGAATGTTTTATAAATCATTTAAACGATCAATTTTGGCTTATAGCTCTTTACTTCCACGTCCAGTGTAAGTATAGTAACGCAAAAAAATATTTTTTTTTGTTGAAATAGGTTAAAATGTCATAAAACGTTGAGATTTTAAATTTGAACTAAAAATAATTTCTGTACTCTCTGTCTGTCGATCTGTAACTTTTTTATGTGCACGTTTACTCTGGAACCGTCTATGATATTGACTTGAAATTTGGTACAGTTATGTATTATAACGAGATCTGGAACTAAATTATATTTTGATCTAATTCGGTTGAGTAAATTTTCGGGAGGAAATGGGGTAAGTAAGGGTAAATAGGCAAAGCAAGCGTATAAGAGTCCATACAATTGCAATTTAGATCATATACGCAAAGTCAAGGTCTCAAATTTTTTTGGCATCAGCTACCGCCCACTATCACCCCCAATACCACCTAATAATAATAGTGTGGGGGCGAGCGTGGGTGCGTCTTTACTATGTACATACTTCGATATGCGATGTAAAGCAACCTTAGGCGTGGTTAGTAGTTGGATTGGTGACCGTTCCAACGAAGACCACGTCCTCGCCTCACCCATCTTCCAGCGGCTTGTATATCAGTGTATGCGCGGAAGCTATACAACCTTAGGCGAGGGTTGTATAGGAGATATACCATCCTTCGGAGGGGATGTAAAGCCGTCGGTCCCTTGTTTATTAAATGTTAGGCAAGTAAAAGATCCCTACTCTTCTTAAGGGAAGAGGTTCGGCAAAATTCCTGGTTGGGGGTAGCTCGTCTACAGGCGTCGGTGTTAGGCCTCAGTAGCGGAAATAGGCCGACGTTAAATAAATGTATAAAAAAAAAAAATAATAGTGTGGCTATTATGAAAGGGAGTAAAAAAAATTAAAATGTGATTGGTGTGTATACAAGAACGAACTTTTTTTGGCGTTAGCTACCCCGTCTACTACCCCCATTGCCACCCCCACCATATTATTAAAGGGAGTAAAAAATTAAATTGGGATTTAGTGTGTATACGAGAACCAAGGGACCAAGGGAATTTTTTGGCATTAGCTTTTATTTAATAAACTATTTTGTTTAATTTTTTAAATAGTTATATGGCTAATGTAAAAACTTTGTTATTGACTACTTAATTTTCAATTCAGAAATTAGCAGCGCCATCTATTGATGGGTGATTTTTGCCTACAGTCTTTTCTGATGAAATCGAAAGTCACCCGGAAATATTATTTGACATTAATAAATGAGCTTAATAAGTATATTAACTCAAAATTTTAATATATTAGTTGCATAATAAATAATATTGTTTAGGACGTACATTAATTGTGTAGGAGAATCTTACGGAACTCCATTTCCCTTGTATATCACGGTAATTAGCCGTTTTTCCGAAAATAATATCAAATTTATTACTGCGTTTTATTATATGCTCTAAGCCCTCCATTAACATTGCCAATAAACCGTTGCCGGTTTTATTAATTTCAATAAATACTTCAACATTTATTTTCGTTCTTCCTTCGTTTGCTATGGGTTTTCGACTAGCGACAAAATGTGTAAAAGTTTTATTACCACCCTCCATGATTAATTTTTCAATTAATGTGTTTATTATTTCCAGCTGAAAATTATATTATTATGATGAATTGTCATTTGCTAAATAAGTTACGAAGTAATTGAGACGTCCCAAAAATGTGATTGATCTGAGCATAATAATGTAGAACGGCGGTAATATTGTACATCGGGGGAAGCTCAAAAGCTTCTAATACAACAGCAGGATATTAAAAAAGAAAATGGAGTGAAAGCGTGACATAAAGTAGAAGCGATAAATTTAAAAGATGCGTGGTAACTAAATAATAGATATAATTATTTTAAAGCGTAGGGGAATGTGGGGTAGCACAAGAATCTTCAGCTTCGATGATTACAAAAAAAATATTAATTATTTATCTAATTAGTTTCATATAATGGGTCCCTTAATGGCGTAAGTGTGGCCTCAGTTTCTTCATTTCACCTTCAATAAATGTAATTTTGATGATGACTGTAATGTTAGTTTTGTGTAACAGATCTATGCATAAAATTTAGTTTTTAATTGGAAATGATAGTTTTATAGCTGTTATAAACTCTTACAAAATTTTTAAAAAAGTACTCATTTACTTTCACCGATATTTATAATAGAAATTACCTCTACGCGTCGATGCTAGAAAACGCTCCATTTGCGCGAGGCTAGGCGGATGACGTCACATGCCTGCTACGCGATATGCGCTGCGATACTCTAGGTTTTGCTATAGTGATGAAGTTAAGGTGGGCATATCCAAAAAAGAGAGATCCGATAAGGAAATATTTATTATTTTTGGCCATATTGGTAAAAAAATGTATAGGACTACCTAAGTAGTACTATAGTGATATAAATTGTCACTCAATAGTTGCAATTGTTTACAAAATAGTCAATCTTCGTATTTCCTAAATTTAAAACACTACTCTTGTTATAGTTCTACTTAGGTAGTTTTATAGTTTGCTTACAATATGTGTTTTAGAATAAGAAGTTAGGATCAAAAACAGTAAATATTTCCCTATCGGATCTTTCTCTCTCTCTTGGATATAGCGACCTTAATTGTACGACTTTCATGAGCTAGGACGGATCGGCTATTCGGATACCTTCATCACGTCTACGTTCGGCAAATTATGTGAATCTCCTTTCTGGAAATCCTCCTCCATATTTGATAACAATAAACAAACTCTATTTGACATTCTAAATAGTAAAGGAACTGTTACTGCCGTGAATTCAAACTTTGTTCTAACGAGAAGAACGACACGGGATAAACCTAACGCAGCGTACAGATGATCTGGCGCCTGCCGAGCCAGCAAGCATGTGACGTCATCGGCGTTTATCTGACATAAAGCAAGCAGTTTCTACGGCCACTGCTGTTGTTGGGATTGACTTTTTTCAACCTCAGTTCTGATATTGTTATTATTAGGTAAAAATCTTTATTTTGTACTACTTTTAATGTACATTAATTTTTTTATGGACGGTATCTTTTTTAGGATCGAAGTTGTCACAGGATATTTTTAAGTGGACTAAGTAATGTTTCTTCATTTTGAGACCAATGCCATGCATGTCGTTGGATAAGTCTTCTCAAATCGGCGATTTCCTCGAAAAAATTCGGACTATAAATTCGCCAGATAGGCCAGGATGACTAGAAAACGCTGGAACTCTCTCTTATTTTGTGGAGATTGGATATTGCAGGCTTTTATTAGTTATCACATGACCCACAAGTTTTACTTGAGTTACAGCAAAGTCAGGGATTGTAGATTGTTTCAGGGGTCGTTTGGCTCTGAGTAGCTTTACCTCACTTCGACCTAAAAGATCTTTTGTGAATTACATTACAACTAACTGTTGTCCAAAATTCCGAGCTTTTTACAAAACTTGTAATTTGCCTGGGGGCTAATGCCAAAATAGGTTTGAAAGGCCCTTGGTTCTCGTACACACACTAAATCCCAATTTAATTTTTTACTCCCTTTAATAATAGGGTTGGATGGGAATGGGGGTGATATTGGGGATGATAGTGGGGGTGGCTGATGCCAAAAAAAATTTGAGATCTCGACTTTTCGTACATACCCTAATTTGCAATTTTATGGACTATTACCTGCTTGCTTTGCCTAACAAATTTTAGAGGCCCTTGGTTTTCTTATACACATCTAATCCCAATTTAATTTTTTACTACCTTTAATAATAGGGTGGAAGTGGCAATGGGGGTGGTAGAAAAGGTGGCCAATGTCAAAAAAATTTTATAGTCCCTTGGTTCTCGTTTACACATTAAATCCCAACTTAATTTTTTACTCCATTTAATAATAGGGTGGGATGGCAATGGGGGTAGTATTGTGGATGATAGTGGTAATGGCTGATGCCAAAAAAAATTTTGAGATCTTGACTTTTCGTGCATGCCCTAAATTGCAATTTTATGGACTTTTACCTGCTTGCTTTGCCTATTTACCCTTATTTACCCCATTTACCCCATTTACCCCCGAAGCCTTCAACGGAATTAGTTCAAAATATAATTTAGTTCCAGATCTCGTTATCGAAGTGTGCCAAATTTCAAATCAATGTTATAAACGGTTCCAGGTAAACGTGCGGACAAAAAAGTTTCAGACCAAGAGACAGACCGACAGACAGAAAATATTTTTCTCACAAAATTAAATTCTCGACGTTTCATGACGTTTTAAGCCTATTTCAACAAAAAGAAATTTTTTTTGCATTACTGTACTTTCACTGAACGTGGAATGAATTAAATATAATATAAACATATTTTTGGGAAAAAATGAAAAATTAAAACATTCAAATTTTCAAACCAAACTTCACATTTAGATTCTTAATGTATCTACAATCAAGTTTTCCTTATGGTACTTTTACATATTTTGACAAATAAGGGCATTTCAAGCAATTTTTAAATTTCTAATGACATTTTGGAGGTCATAGCTGTGACATGACAAATATTTTTGGCAATTTTGTGGTTATTAGTCATGCTGAAACTAATGGTGAAACCCGTTTAAAAAAACAATTGAATAACAAAGTTTTCCATATCGTGCAGACTTCATGGGGGACACTGTATATAGTTTTTCTCCTTCCGAATTTCAAATGGCAGAGCTTTACACTGATTTAAGTCTTATATACTGGATAATGAATTCTAACGCATTATTTATATACTACTCAAGTTATTATAAAGTAATACATAAACAAGCTCTTTTGTGATGTCATAAAAACAAGGATAATTTTAAACGACGTTCAATTATTATTACTACACTTATTTTAGTACTTTCAAGAAATTAAATTGTTTACGATTTATCGAATTTATGAATATTTTATCAGCTCGATGTATTTTATAGATATGTTCCCTATGGAAATGAAAATTAAAACTAATATCATTTTATTTCCAGTTAAATTGCTCATCAAATACAGCCGTAAAATATTTGTGGCCTGGCAGGTTTCGATTTTTACGTACAAACAAGCATAAATACGATCATTAAGCGAAAGTTAGTAAAATGAAGAAAAGACTACAGAAATTTTCAGTTGAGGTACAATTAACTACATGTTGAATTCCTACATCGAATCTGAAAGCGTCCTTAATTACCTGGCAAGGTAATAAACTCCTTGCTTTCCTTACTGAATGCTAGGTGTAAACGTGGCCCTAAAGCATCTCTAAATTACTCTCGGATTCAAACTAAGGCAAATAAGGTCTGTTTCACATTTATTAGCCAACAATTCAGGCTTTTGTCAAGAATTTGTGTTTTATATACGGTAAAATAAAATAACTTGATTTCTTCTTACTAATAATATTAACGTAGGTAGACTAATTCCACATGTGAGTAATAATTCATTCACAGATAATCAAATCTCACAAAATTCTTTTATTATGTGAAATTGGCAAATCGGATGAGTCCCCAAAAATTATTACGACCTAAAGCCAGGATAAGCAAACGCGGTCCCAGATCTTACGAATCCTTGTAGTGAGAGCGAACAAAAAAAAATGTAAAAAGAATACAATTTATTATAAGAAAATCAGTAAAGTACAATACAAAAATTGAATGGTGAAAGTCTTACGATATAATATATAACAGATATATGAAAGTCTAGGGTTTTCTCAGCTAACGCTAGGAAAGAAAAATTATTAATTTAAACAATTTTACAATGAAAAAAAAGATAATATAATCTGAATTACTTAGCTTTACAATAGTTAGGAGATTTTTCAGATGCTCCAGACTTGAAGGCTGTTGATCGAGGTTCTTGCTGGTTGTAGAAATCTTCGCAATGATTAGATAAGGATTTTTCTCAATCGGAAACTATAAATCATATACCAAAAATCGTGTAGCAAAGAATAGCGAACAATCCAAAAGTCCAAAATCCAAATAATCCAAAAAAATATAACAGTTAACAAGTTCTAAGAGATCTAGCCGAACCAAAATCGTCCAGAATACTTTTCTGAACAATAACCTGCTTATTAATCTGAATAAATCGAAATTTCAATTAAACAAACAAAAATATTAATTGAAAATTAGGTTATATTTAGTTTTTGATCCGGTATCAAACCGACTAGCAATCACGTGCCATTTAACTAAATTAATCCCTAGCAAAGTTTTCAACTCACTTTTTTTTTTTAAAAAGGACGTTTGAAGCAACCATTTTAACTAACAAAAACAAGGGGAAATAACAAATTGACAGTTTTCGTGAACAAAAATTTGTTTAACTTTTTTTCTTTCAATTTATTTGTTTATAGTTCACATTATAGTCCGTTGTTTCTATTAATTTTAACCAAAGTTTTTTATATTTTTCATTTATTAGACATTTTTTACATATTTTACATTTATTACAAATTACTTGACTATGTTGACAAACATTGATATTTTCAAAATTCTTGTAAGTATATTTTATTAATATTCTTATGTCTGATGATATGAAGCAAATTTTTGTTCACGAAACCAGTCACATAATAAAAAAAAATTGTGAGATTTTTTCCTTCAAGGTAATAATATTATTGTTCATGGAAAACTAGTAAAATATATCTCTCAATGTTGACAAATTCCCACATTGTTAAAATAAATAGTAATTATCAGCTAGAAGCATATCGTTGTTATCCAAAAAAATCTTTTACCTCGCCTCAGGATGATGAATTTTTCTCAAAAAAAGTCCTTACATGAACATGTTTTTTTTGTGCCAAAGGCCTTTGTTTACTGGCGCTACTACAGAACTATAGAGTACTTAACTCTGTAAAATAATTTTTAGCGTCTCTTGTACAGTTTTCTAATGGGATCTTCAATATGAGAATATATAAATTTTTGTGGGTTGGTATAACTTTATATTTTTTAAAGGCAACACAAATAACAACAAAGGTATGAAGTATAATTTTTATTTCAGTGCAAAATACAGAGCATAAAACAATACCAAATATTATTTAAGTTTTTAAAGATTTTTCTAGGAATTCTGGTCAGCAGTTCAAGTTAAAATATGCGTTCACTGATTACTTATCAGAATATGAATCAATTTGTAGAGCAGTCCTTCACTCGAGTCCTTAATGTTCTGCCTGCATTGTCACATCTGAGGAAACAGTTACCGCGCTGGAGCGCTGGATGCCGTTTCATTTTTAAAAGTTTTTATTTAACTTGCGATGTTTGTTTGTTAGTTTGTGTAGGTCAAATCTTGCAATCAAAATTTCGATTAGTTCTAATTAAGCTAGAGTTTTGAAATTTTGCACATGTGTATAAGTTCAACGACAATATACTTTAACGTTTTCATATAAGAAAGAAACAAGATGGCGGCTTCAAAATGGCGGACGACTTTACCGTTTATGATCCGATTCGTCTCAAAATCGATATCTTGGGATTACAGTATATCAAAAGACTAAACAGTAAAAAATAAAATTATATAAAAAATATTTAAAAAAATAAGTTTTTATTTAAATGTTCTAAAAAGTAGAAAATAAACTTTGAAGTAAATCAAACCCATTATTTTGTTACACTATATAATTTCAATCTCCTTTACACAGAAAAATCTCGCAACAAGCTTTTACATCATAAAAAAAATTATATAATGAGTTTGATTTACTTTAAAGTTTATTTTCTACGTTTTAGAGCATTTAAATAAAAGTTCTTTTTTAAATATTTTTTATATAATTTTTCTATAGACGGTGCCCCATATATGCACTCAGAAACATATTTAATACTATAACTGTATGAGTTTCCGACAAATCCATTTAAAAATTACTATTTGCTAGTAATGTTCTGACCTAAAATGGAGTTTTAGTAACACTCAATAAAATCACACAAAATTTCACTATAGAAAGTATGTTTTTAATGCTCAAGATAACATAAAGAAATCAGTAAAACCGGGGATTGCTTTTGTTACCGTGACATAACCTTTGCATTAAAATATTCAAAGCGCCTTATTGAGTTAAGTGTAGTGTTGCTACAGCTTATTTTCTTGAAAATCGTTCGAATAATTTTCAATTTATTAGACTTTTGGTATACTACTTATGATGATTATGATAATTTTTAAACGAATCTAAATTATGCAAAAACGTGTTTTTTTTTTCATTTCATAAAATAATAAATTATTTAGAAGAATAATTATAATACACACTTGGTCTACTGAAGTAGTTTCTGCCGGATCTTGCCCTGGTCGTCGAACTTGACTTGACATTTCGCTGACCATCCTGTCAGCTTCTTCAGAAGGATTCTAAAGACTTGGTGTATTACGCTCCTTATATACCTAGGCGCTAATTCGCTGGTCAATCGTCGTACTTGATTTACTTCGCTGCTCGTGTTTGGATGACTGTGACTTACTACGGTGCTGGTACTTGGCAATACCAGTCTCCACATATTACTACGTTGATACCCATCCTCTCTATTAAAGTTGTTCCTGTTTTTTATAATTTTCAGTGATTCCCTAATGATTCGAGAATAATAGCGCATATTCCTGTCTAATATATTGACGTTCTCGTAGTAGATTTTGTGGTTCTCGTTATTATGGACAAGCTCTGCTGTCGCTGACCTATTCGTATATCCAAATCTGGTATTCATCTGATGTTCTTTGATTCTGTACTGGATACTCCGTCCTGTTGGTCCTGTAGATGTAGCTCTTACCACATGTGAATTTCAACTGGTAAACACCTTCTGTTAACAGTTTGGTGACAGGGTTTTTGATTGAGGGAAGCATCTGCTGTATTTTCTTCACCGTTCGAAACCGTACACCTACTTTCTTTTTTGATAAAATCTTCTTCAGCCTATCTGTGACTATCGCGACGTAGGGCAGGTAGGTATACGTTGTTGGTTGTTGCTGTTCTTCTGTTGTTCTCCTCTGGTTATTTACTATTCGGTGTATATTGCTTTGACTGTATCCGTTCTTATTTAAAGCTTGTTGAAAATTCTGTAGTTCCTCGGGTTTGTTATCGTCGTCTATTTTTAAGACTCTGTAGCCATTAGGCCGCTAGACCGAAACATATGTCAGATAAAACTAAAGAAAACTCATTAAACAATAAACCAAGTGTATTAATAAATTATTTCATCGAATAAAATAATATCTACTTTATCTGCTGTTCAAGAATATGTTTTGCTTCTATTTACTAGTCTATATTTACACTTAGCGATATCATCGATTTAATGCTTTAAAAAATCATTGTAGTTCTAACAAGAAACTTTAAAATTTTAGTCTTATTATATATATATAATTTATGAAGGGCAAATTTTTGTGCAAATTACCCATAAGTGTAAGTCTAGTTTTCTCTGTTAAATATATTAATTAGGGAATTGCAAGATATTTGATTGAGTACCTTGATAGATTAATTATCAAACCCGCCGTAGTTGAGGTTGGTAGATGATTTCCTAGAGAGTAAAGGTAGTCAGTTGTAAGTGATGGGAGCAGATCCACAAATCATTGACGTACGCTAGCGCTGCAAGGCTAATAGTTTTGTAATGTCTGTAAGATAACATAATCCGAGTTAAAAATTCATCGATAGAAGCCATATTATGTAAATATTAGCTTAAGCCTTTTCTATCTAATACAGATCTCTTCCTGGATTTATTGTAAATAGTCAATTATTCTATGACTTTGACGTAGCTTTGAGAGATTCCAAATCAACGAAAATAAAATATCTCCGACTTCAATGAAACTTTTTTATGTTCTGGTCAGAAAATAGACATTATTACCTTATTCTAAATGTAAAAATTCACAAAAGTATTAATTTTATATTTTGCCTTCTGATGCACCTCTATTTTGGTTTTAGTGCAGTACGCGACCTGGAAGTTATAAAATATAGTGTATTAGAAGTGAACCTATTTGTTCTATTTTCGCCGTGAATTAAAATTATTTCTTCTTTAGTAAGCATTTTTTAAACGATCAACAGCAACAGACAATTAGATTTTATTGTAGACATTAATAACCCAAGGAACACATGGTTTAATAAACGTTTATTATATGAAATTATGGTTTAAATTTCGTTATCGTATATTTAATCAACGTCTATGAAAAGCGTTTATTTCATAAACGATTTTTATACGTATATTATATATGAATTTATCCTAAAGTTTTTGGAGTAACACATTATATATGATATATGTTTTTGGCGCGGACATTCGAACGTTGAGTATACATTACGAAAAACGTTTATTTAACCATTTGGTGTTCCTTGGGAAGGCATCGATACGTCAACAGCTAGCATTTGTTTTCAAAACTTACTTGATTACCTAGCGAAAGTTATTAAATAAATCCGTATTATTCACTTTTAAGGTTATTGAAGTAAATTTTAATAGAAATTTTGAGTTCTATTTATGTGATCTAAATTTGATTTAAATTATCAATCGTTTTATTAATATTTAAGCCCATTTTCGTGCAAAATCCCACAGTAAGAGTTCAGAATTACTGAAAATAGTCCACGGTTGTCTTGTTTTCGTAAAAAAATTTTTTTACCGTTATTAAGTACATTTAAAAATGATATGCAACATTTATGTATTTCAGCGCATATGTTTAATTTTGAATATCAGCAGTCACGAGATATCTGCAAAAAGTATATGTTCCCCCAAGATTTTCCCACCTGTTCTCCATTTATTTTCCAAAAAGGCCAGCGCTGACCTCAATATAACTGCTCCCAAATCTGCCAATAATTATGTCGATTACAAAAATCAAAATGTTTCAAATTCGTCAGTTCTATGCGAGTCTATCGCCTGTCTGTTGAGCTATACCTCAGAAACTATTTTAACGATAAAAAATAATTCTATATGCCTTTTCTAGAAATACAATGCTTGGAAAATGGAAGACCTTGCAGATTAACATTTCCACCATTCCATTGAATGAATATGAAAACCTATCTTTTTTTATAGGCTTGACTGAATTCAGAACTGCTGAAAGTTTTTGCTTAATATCGAGTTTCTCACAAAAGTCGAGTAAACCATTTAAATTCTCATATTTATTTGAAAGTCAGTTAAAGGAGATTGAAGCATTTTAAATCATAATATAATAGAGTCTCATAATGGGTTAAATACAATTTCAATTATTGTTTGTTCTTTGTTAAACTACCTTCACTGAATCATTGATAGGAACGGCTCAAGGAACAAAGTCACCTCCAGCGCTTAACAAATCAATAGTAAACAAATAAACTTGAGAGTTTCGAGGGTTAACAGTAGTTTAAAAAGTCACAACTGCAAATTTAAACTTCTTATAAAGTTAAGTTTCTCTAAATTGAAAATAAATTTTATTATTACTTTCGACTAGACACGTCGAAAGACATTGAGAATAAAAAAGTTTTGGGTGGTTTGAAATGAAATTATTTTCAGAATTAAGAAATAATTATAATTGAAATTTAAAGAATGTCTCGGTTTTATAGAAAGGCTCCGCGCATTTCTTCTTATATGAAAATGATTGTCGGTTATACTAAATTTAGAGTACGCTATGAATTTCACTCTCCTGAATAAGAGCATCGGTTGCTCAACTTAATCGTATGACTAGTGTTGGAAATACATTTTTTTTATGGCTTTGGGTCATAGACCATGCAGCCAGTCACCAGAGTATTAATAAAAAAAATATTTTAAAAATCAGTGGGAAAAACAGGGTCACACGCTTCTCACCCAGGGGCCTTTCAGGGCATTAAGAAAATAGACAAACAAGAGGGGACCACGGAAAAGCTGGGAAAAACACAAGGTTAAACATAGGGATGTAAAGCTATAAACTAAGATTTGTTTTTATCAAGAAGGTAATAATAGCTTCGTAAATTTGCTGTGAGTTGAGAGATAGTAGGTTCAGCATATTGAAAGGTGCCATGATATTGCAATTTAAGATTAAATTCCTGATTAAATTATCGGTAGCATTCTTATTTTTTGCACATCCAAAAAAAATGTGATCAAGGTCACCGATGGTATCGCATTGTTCGCATAATTGAGATGGTAGTACTCCGATTTTATATAAGTGGGCTGGGTAGCATGCATGTCCAAATCTGATTCGATTAATAGATGTAACATATTTTCTGGGTATATTAAGATAATGGTGCCAAGAATGCCTTGGGATATATATCTTGCAATATTTGGAGCTACTGTTTGCAACATATCTTTGCCAGTAGGCTTCCCAATTATTTCTTGAATCTGCTTTAAATAAATGGTAATAGTCAGTGAGACAGATGTTGGAAATACATCTACCATATCTTTATTTTTCGACGTATCGAGATGAAATTTGGTACGTGCCACATGTTACCAACACCACATTTTCTGACTCATCTGCCAAGTTGCCACGACAGCTGGTTGCTTCCGACTTAAATTTTTACAGCAAATTTTATTTTATATATTTTATTTTTATCTAAGGTGCCGGAATCCACCAAATATTGTTCTATTGTTCATTCTAATTCTAATTTAAAACACATGTATATCAAAATGTTCTAATCTTAATATTGAGGGCGATCGAAAAAATCTCCGCCGACGTCTACGGGTGAGGACTTTCGATATATTAAAAAGTACCACAAAATAAACCTGTCCCCAAAATTTTGGCCCGCTCTGAATTACTTCGCCCAAATCGACAAATTTCGTCCCATTCTATTGGCTAAGAGGTTTACAGATGTGAACCGATAGCAATTTTAGTGTTTTTACCATTATTTCATCCTTTCCAAGAGAGGAGGAGTTTTTGAGGGTACTTATTATATTTTTTATTTCGGTATCATCAATATCCTCCAGGAACATGTAATTTAGGTTCTGGCTTGTGTTGTCTTTTTTTTGTGCGCGTTTTGGAATGTCACTAGATATTTTTAGTAGCGTCTTTGCTTGTGATTACTGTGTTGTCTTCGGTTATTATTTGCTCTATACTGTCTTTGCATTTTTTATTACAATTTGTGACTTCGTTGATACAGTCCCAAACTTTTCTGTAATTGTTATCGGCCTCGAGAATTTTCCCTTTATAGAAGTTGTTTTTTAAATGTGTTGTAATATGACTATATTGGGGCACAGTTGTAAAATATCTTACACAGCAGTTTTAAATTTTTTGTAAACGTTGTTCATCTTCTTGAGTAATCATAGTTTCCGAAAGCAGTGTTTTAGTATTTAAATCCAGATACTTTGTAAAGGTATATAACTATTTTCTGCCCATATGGTGTCGAATTAAAACAGTTCCTTTTTCGCTCCAGAGATAAATCATTCCAATCTGAAGCAAAAAAACTTCTGTCAGGATCCAGCTCAAATGGATAAAGTCATTAATTTAAAAATAATTCATATGAACATACAGTCTATTTCTAACAAGATCAATGAAATAGAAATTATGTTAAAACTGGAAGAACCACACTTTCTGTGCTTATCCGAACACTGGATGTCTAAAAACTAGGTGAATGTAACATGTATCCAGGGATATAAGCTAATAACATACTTCTGCCGGGGTACTCACTTACATGGAGGTGTAGCAATTTACGGCAAGGAGGGCACTAACTACAATATGATCAAAATACCCAGAAATATGCTAGAAGAAAAAACATGTGAGTGCTGTGCTGTAAGTACTAACTTAAATAATATAAAAACAGCTTTACTTACGATTTATCGTTCGCCTAGTGGTGATTTTCAACATTTCTTAACATTTCTAAATAGTATTTTGTGCATGATCGCGAAAAACTTTCCTAAAATTATTTTGTGTGGTGATCTCAATGTGATATCCACTTTTCAGGCCATAAAATTCAGATATGTATTTTTAACCTTAGTTGCCAAACAGTATGATAAAAACCTCAAGCAATCTGGAAAAGAGATATGTCAGAAAACAGTTTAGGTCAATTAAATATACAACTTTTAAATACAGACTTTAGCAAACTATATCATATTAAACGATCCTCAAGAAGCTTATAATTACTTCTGGAGTCTATTTTATTTTTGCTTTGATGTGAGTTGCCCAAAAATTAAAATTATGTCGTTACAAAAAAAAACAAAAAATGCTGGATCTACAGAGATATTCTAGACGATAGCGAATATCTAAAGAATCTGTTTTGGCTGTACAAAAACACCAAATTAGAGGAAGCTCGAAACGCTTATTTCGAGGAAAAGAAAAATATCAATTTAAAAATCAAAGATTTGAAAAATACTTTTATGACAACATAGTGAAAAATTCAACAAACATTAACAAAACTAGCTGGCAAATTTTTAGGGACATTACCAAGAGTAATAAAAATCATAATATTGACATGTTAAGTATTCTGCACGACAACAAAATAGTAAATAATCCAAGTGAAATAAGCAACATTTTTTGTGAATATTTTTCAACTGTAGCTGAAAATCTCATCAATTCTCAATTCCCTGTAAATTTTAATGACTGTACGGTTTCTAACGCCCTGACCCAATCAATGTTCTTTAGAGACTTTGAGCCATACGAGATACATGAGAAATATAACAAACAGAACATCGATAGGAGCTGATGAAATTAATTTTAACATTATTAATTCATGTATACATATTATTGCTCAGCCGCTTTGTTACCTCTTCAACCTATCAATTTCTATTGGTATATTTCCCACCAATTTAAAATAAGGGCACGTTACACCATTCCATAAGAAAGGTGAATTGGATCTGATGGAAAACTATAGAGCTATAACACAAAATTCGTATATTATATCAAAAATAATTTTCGAAAAAATTGTGCAGATACGAATTTATGAATATTTAACATCATTCGATATGTTATGTGAAAGTCAACGCGGTTTCAAGCCTAAATATTCAACCATAACAGCTGCATATGAGTTTGTACAATTCATTTACGAATCATTAGATGCTAATAAATATGTCCTAAGCATACTATTTGATTTAAGTAGAGCTTTCGATTGCCTAAATCATAAGTTATTAATAAAAAAATTGAATCACTAGGGATTCGAAGAAATCTTTGCAAATAAATACACCACAGCTAATGACGACCCCCTTTATCCCAGAAGGTTCTAGAAGAGCCTTGTGTGTGGGGTGGGCTATACATTTAGAGACAAGGGACACACACCCAATATCCGTGTATAGTAGAAAAATCCCTCTCACAGTATTTTCCACCGCCACGACCGGGGATCGAACCCGGAACTTTTGGGTGAGAGGCAAGTGCGCTCACCTCTCGACCATCAGTCATACATTGGATACAAATGGATTGAATCTTTTATTATTGACAGAAAAGTTATTGTAAAATTTGATAACAATTACTCATATGAAAGGAACATTAACGTCGATTTGCCTCAAGGCACAATCCTCTCTCCTCTGCTATTTATAATTTTTATTAATGATTTGGAAATGCATTTAAGTAAAAATATTAAATTGGTTTTATATGCTGATGATATTACAATTGGACTTGTGGCTGATTTGCCAGAAGAATTAAATAATACCGCAAATAACATATTAGAATCATTCTCCTCATGGTGTACACGAAATCAGTTGATCCTAAACGTAAATAAAACAACTTATATACAGTGTCATAAAAGACGACAACAGCCTGTTTTAAATCTAACAGCTAATCAAGGTAAAATTGAACGATCAGCATCCATTAAATTTCTAGGTCTAACACTAGACGAAAATTTCACTTGGATAAATCATATAGAATTTGTATGCAAAAAACTACATTCTGCATTTTTTACAATTCGAAATCTTAAGCCAATATTATCGAAAGGGCAACTACTAAATGTATATTATGGGCTCGTATATTCTCACATGAGATATTTAATTGATCTCTGGGGTGTAGGTCCAGAAACACAACGTATCTTTATTTTACAGAAGAAAGTTATTCGCCTCATGTTTTCGCTCATGCCACTAGATTCGTGACGACCAGTGTTTATAGAAAATAATCTTAACTTTACATTCAATTTTTGCATTAAAGGCAGCCGTGTTTGTCTAAGAAAATAAAAATAAATTTGAATTAAACTCAAATAGGCATACGTATAACACTCGTGTAGCCAAACAGATATCAATTAATAATTATAATCTATCACGTTTTAGAAAAAGTCCGTATGTTTGTTGCGCCAGCATTTTTAACACACTACCTATTGACATAAAGAACCAACAGAATTTTTCTGCTTTTAAAAGTAAATTAAGAAAATATCTAATAAATAAATGTTTTTATTCCTTGCAAGAGGTTCTTAGCAATGAAGTTATATATTACATACATAGCTTTATTCAATGTATATTTTAAAGTTTGAATAGTGTGTAGTGTTTTGCATTCTTTTAATTTAGCTGTATGAAGTGTATTATTTGTAATTTTACTAATTCTTTTATTGTTTATTTACGTGTGTTCTAAATTGACTTATCACATCTGTACAAATGTATAGCAAAAGTGAATAAAGAATTTATTATTATCATCATTATTATTAAACAATACGAAGCTTTTTTACGAATAATATTACCGTGACCGGAAAAGCGTAGTAAATGATCAAAGTTAATCCCAAGATTTTTTACGATATATGTTTTTCTGGTGATTTTGTATATTTGAAAGCTCCATCTCTGGCTAATTGTTGTCTTCATCCGTTAATTGTAATCTGGGATATTAACCGCTGAGCATAATTTCGCCATAATGGAAACATGTGACAGATTTTTTAAATACTAAGCCTCACTGGTTGTCCCTATGTTATTTATATAGTTCAAAGCAGGCTTTAATTTCGAAATAATATTGGAAGTATAGTTGAAACGAATTCAAATTAAAGCTTCCTCTGCCACTGTCTCTGGGTAATTTTACAGCTCTAAATTGGTAAAGTTTTTGAAGTGAAAGTAATGTAAGCTACTTTAATAACGGATTCGATCCAATTATGGATTAAGAGCTTATTAAACCTACTCTGAGGTTCTACGTTATTTTTTATACGTGTTTGTTCTATTAGTCTCCACTTGAGTTAACGCACTACGTTATAAAGTTTTAAACGGAATTACAAGCGCACAGTTACGTTGGTGTGAAAATAAAAGGAAGTGTACCGGTAGTGTAGGAACTTTTAATGCCAAGCACCACTTGTTTTGATTAATATTTATTGCTTATATGCAACTGAATCCAATGTTGTTTCTGTAATAGCGTACTTTCGTTACAACTTTTTTATTGCTATGCATTTATATTAAAAATCTAATGGAAATAAACGCGCGTGTGAAACAATTACAGTGAAATATATTTGATTTATTCCAGTCGAAATTACCGTTACTTGTTTTTATTACATTATTTATTATATGCGGGTTAAGAGACAAGTTAACATGCATCAGAACAGCAGAAATTTTTAACTGATCATTCTTTAATGGATATAATGATAACAAAATATAAACATTATAATAGGAGATATTGATGTAAATATTTCAAAAAGCAATATCATAATTAATAATTACACAAATTTACTTGGTAGTAAGAAGAATGTAGAACAATTTTTATAAAGGAATTAAATAACTCAGTTTACAACGTCTCTTCATTTATTGTTGAATGTACAATAACATACCAATATGCGGTATGTTTAAGAATTTCTAGCCGATAGCCGCATTGGTTAAGGCGCGAAGTGGCAATCGCGATTAATCGAACGGGTATCGCGCTACCGGGTTCGAACCCCGGCTCCTAAACTGGCACTGTCGGAGGATATTCCGCACAAGCCTCTGGTTTCTGGAATTGGGGGTTGTTTAATTTCTGTGGTGTTTATTTGTTTATTTATACTCAAACAAAAGGGGGATTAATGTTTTATCGAAAATATTTTGAAAAGAATAAATGAGGAGAAAATACTGCAATACTTGTAAAGACTTGGGAGGAGGTGATAGAATATGAAAATCCAGTAACATTCGGTGTTCCTAGCACACAAACATGCTTAAATGAAAAGATGTTTGAATTAATGCGAGGAACACAGAGACCAGAATCAGAGGACGGTAAAAGACTACGCATAGGACGCTTCCTTGTAGGCACAAGGAGGCGTTCTATTACACCTACTGTAAGTCATGGTTCCTAATAGTCTCTTACAAAGCCTCACCACCTCTGGGTTCATCACAATGGGATATGCAGATGATATTATCATTCTGCTAAATGGAAACTTTGAGAGCTCCTTATGAGAACATTCGCTCTCTGTCAACCCCCAGAAAACAGAGCTAGTGCTATTAGCCAAGAAAAGAAAACTTCCTAATATGGAAATGGCTCAAACTAGCAGGCACTAGGCTCCATTTAATGAGTTAGATCAAATACCTGGATATCATACTTGATCGCACTATAAACTAGAAGAGTCACATGGAAGTAAAGTCAAATAAGGCATTTGAGGCCTTTTGGAAGTGTCGCAAAGCAGTAGGTAAGTCCTGGGGCTTTTCACCTAGAAGTTCAATTCATTCTTCTTCACAAGTTAATTTCAATATTAACTTTAGCAGTAGCTATGAGCATATTTTTAAAAATATTGACCAAAAATGAAGTTTTAACTCGTTTCAAGTAACGATCAGAGCCAAATTAAAAGAAATAATGAAGAAGTTGCATGATTTTTTTTATATCACAGATAGACAACATAAAAATATGCTTCCTCATATTTTTTCTCATTCTATTTTTTTATTTTTTTGTCAAAGTTGAGGGTGAAAAATATTATTCATTCAACAAAATATGAGGCCAACGCGAAGTAAATTAATTATTACAAAAATAAATATGTAATAAAATACCCTCTGATTTGTTGAGGTATACAATCCACCAAAATTCTTGTACAATGCTGTAGCTCAATTGACAGCGAAGATACTCCCAACGGAAAGTGGTCAACCAGCGTGTGCACACATAAATCCCGCGCAGATGCGGATTAAACTCCCGCCGTAGCAACAAAATATTCTAATGGACAGCAACAACTTAAAACGAAAGAAATTTTACCCCTACCGATAATTCAAAATCCATTGACATGACTGAAATAAACAAGCTTTAGGAATTATCGGCAGCGTCACACACAGGAGCTAACGTTTACCTTTTACACCTGATGGAAGCCACGTCCTAGTTCTTCTCAGCTGGGAGGTACGCGACCGCTCCTAGCGGGCGGTAGTCGAATCTCACTGTTCGCGACTTGGCAATAACGGTGGCTAGCGGCTTGTCCATATGTGACCCGCGAAACACAAATATGTGTTGCGGGTCGCGTATGCACCAAGCTCGCAACACCCCCAGTAAACAAATTAATCTACTGTAATCCTTTCTTTAGAATTAATCTGAATAAAGTAAAATTCGTGCATTTTTGTTCCTCAAGAAGTATTCGTTTTAAGTTTGTTTTATAGGAAGATGCCAATAGTGACTATAATCTAGGGGGAAGGCGTTGTAAAGTTTAGCAGAGCTATATGTAAAACAGCTTTGAAAAGCAGCAGTAGAGTTCTCTGGATATGATACAAGTGTCCAAAGCAAATTGTACTATTATGTATTGCAAACCTAGCACTGAGCCTACAGAAGAGGTAAGATGGTGTCGATGTTGATATAATGTGATGAATGTAGACCCAAAAGTGTAGTTTCCTCCTAAATTGCATATTCAACCAGTTTAAACCAGAAAAAGAGCGTGATATGTGATCATATCTTCTTAAGCTGAACATGAAACGACAGCAGGAGTTTTGCACTCTTTGTATTCTTCTTTTTTCTTCTATGTTATCGATAAAATTACTATATACATCACAATAGTTAAAATGAGATAGGACCAGTGATCCAGTGATTTTCCTTAAAGGGCGACTAATGAAAAATATACTGCCATACAATAACTTTAAACATCCATATGCCTTAGACAGTAGGGTATTTACATACCCAGTGAACTTGAGACGCTGATCTAAATTCCATCCCAGATTTTTTTACTGCAATTTCAGAACATAAGATCTCATCATCAATGTTTAAACTAAAGTTTTCAAAAACAGAAGCTAAATCTTTCTTAGGTTCGAATAATATTAGTTTTCATTTTTTAGGATTCAATTTTCAGTTGTGCTCTTGAGAAATATGTTTAATTTTACTTAAGTCACTATTTATGTTATTTTGAGCTACTAATGAATCTCTAATATGAAAGCAATTGTATACTTGGGTGTCATCGGCATATGCTTGTATTTTACAATTTTCCACTGAATGTAATATGTCAGAAGTGTAGATACTAAACAAAGCCGGACCTGAGACCGAGCCTTGAGGTACGCCAGATAGCTTTCACGGGAGGTGAGATAGCATCATTAAATAGCACCTTTTGTATCTACTGTTTAAATATTAGTTAAAGAAAGCTATACTCTTATGATAAAGACCAAAATATTTAAGTTTTGTGTACGTTAATTCATGACTAATCGTGCCAAAAACCTTGGAAAAGTCAAGCAGTACTACAGCAGTTACCTTCTTTTATGATATCATTAACAATTCTAGTGAGGGCAGTCTGAATGATTTTCGTGCAAGATATTATTTTCATTTACAAACTCAGAAAGCTGCTTATGCAAAATTTTTTCCAATATCTTCTATAATATAGACAATATACTTATAGGCCTGAATTCAGTCAAATAATTTATGTCAATAATCTTTGGCAAATGAATAATTAAAGCTTCCTTCCAGAAGTCTGGAAAATATCCCAGTTCAAGACATTAGTTTATTATATATGTAATTAAGATTTAATATAAGTCAATATAACAATCCAAAACCAGTTTCTAATATATCCAATAGATGACGCCATGCACATTCGGTTTAATGTCATTCTCAATTTGTATCATATAATCATATACTTATTATAATAGGTATATGCATATAATATATGATTAAAATTGAGGATGACATTAAACAACAATATAAAAGTTATATTATAACTTTTAAATTGTTTAAATTTCCCGATTTCAGAGTTTCCCAATCTCTTATTCGTAAAAATGAGTGAAATTGATAAAAAGGATTACGGTGGTTGGTTATTAAATCATTTAAAACTTTAAAAGTGGAGCTGAGAAAAAGAGGTGCTATAGAGTTCATGGGAAAAAAGCTGATTTGCTTGAAAGGTGTATAATTACATTTATGAACTTGTTGAATTTTTTGTTTATTAGTCCTCTCAACGCCAGAAAGCATTGTAACGCAAATTGTAACACAATTATTTCAGTTAATAAAATTAAAGATATAGATTTTTGTTCGTTCATTTTCTGGAGTCCTACTGAAGTATGGTATTCCACTATATTATGAAATAAATCACCAAATCATTTAAAGAGTATTTCTATTTCTATTTCCCTCGAAAATAGTTTGGTGTCTAAAATAATTTATTGCCAACTGCATCTAAAATATTTACGTAGTAAATATACTCGCATTTCTCCCCAGAATATAGCAGAGAAATATGAGGAATGTCCGGGATGCTCCTCGTATGTGGAAATTCTGTGCGAAATGTTCATGAAGCTATCAGATGCAGGCCATTTTACAGCTCGATTAAGTAATGAACTTGCCGTGTCTAAATCCACTCTTCTTAAAACTTACTGTGCAGCAAACTTAAAAAGCGTGCTTATCGTCTTAAGTGGTTCATAACTAAAAGTTGAAGGTTATGACGTAATTGGGAAACTTCGAAATAAATGTTCGTGTTGCGGTATCTGGACCATTATCTTATACGTTTAATCAGCGCTTAATGAAATTTATTTTGTGTATGACGTGATTAAAAATTACACGCTCTCAAGGTTTTTTATGTTTTGAATTTTATTTGCGATTAATGAGTATTTATGTAACAAGCATAGTGCGGTTTTACGCGACCTGTTGCATACACTACTTTTCTACAAATACCTAACTTTAGATAATTCTCTTTAATATAATAATGAGTCAACATAAGTGTCTATAAACTTTATTTTTAAGTTGAACTTATGTTTTGGTTGATGAAAAATTCAATGACTGGTGACTTGGTAATTAGATATAATTATATGAAAAAGGATCATAAAAAAATGTAAGTAAGGCCAAATTTAATTATTATCTAAATACATTAAGTAGTCAAAATAGCATTCAAGCTAGACAAAAACTAGTCTGAAATTTAATGCACAAGAGAACTGGAAAAATTAAGGCCACACAGCTAATGAAAATTCGAATTAACAACGAAATTGTAAATAATACTAATAAAATCGTCAAGTCATTTGCTAAGCACTATTCTACCCAGGTTCCAAATAAGATAAATCATCATTTTGGTGACCAAGTGTCAAATAAATGCACTACAAGACCTAATAATAATAACACCTTCTTCTTCAGGCCAGCCACTAGTGAGGATATGATAAATATATTACGTGAATTAAAAAATGCCAATTCTGTAGGAGTATAATAAAAATTATTAAATCAATCTATCGCTGAGCCACTAGCCCATATTGTCTACTCATCTGTAGAACTAGGGAAATTTACAGATGAGTTGAAAGTAGGGAAACTACAAAAGCAATGATACACAGGTAATAGATAATTACAGACCCATTACTATACTCAATAAATGTCCAAAATAATTGAACGAGCCGAAAGTGCAGCAATGGACTTTTTGAAGTTCGTGTATAATCGTTTAGATAACAAAAAATATATTGCTGCGCTTTTCTTTGACCTGTCCAAAACATTTGACTCTATAGAGTAGACATTTGTTGCTGATAAACTTTCTCTAATAGGAATTAGGGGCAACTTTCTCTCGTGGATAATATTGTATCTCAGCTTTAAATTTTTTTTTGTAAAATTAGAAATAACTGGTTTAGAGACGTATGACGTTAATGTAAGAGTTTCCCAGGGCTCTGTATAGAAACCACTTATTTTCCTTGTGTTTATAAATGATTTATAAACAGCCAAGGTATTGTACACTGTGTGCAAATTTGTTTTATCTAAAATATCTCGTGGCTGGTAAAGTGTGTATGTTAGTCCCCTGAGTATCTTTATTGAATGGTTCACATGTTGGACCCATCTTAAATACTGATCAATCATCACATCCAAATATTCAATGTATTTTATTTTGTCTAATGTTTCACAAATACAATCAGGAGTTTCATTGCAATTTATTTAATGTATTTTAAGGTAAGATATTTGTGGTTTATTGTTATCAATGGTTGTAAACCTTATGAACTTAGATTTGCTAACATTGAGACTCAGTAGATTTTCATTTAGCCAATTCTGTATATGTTTCATAGAATTTTCTGTTTTTTAAATAATTGTATACGAATATTACTGCTGTATCGTCGGCATAGGATATGAGGTAAGTACCCATCTTTTTCTTTTTTTTTCATACATTTATTTAACGTCGGCCTATTTCCGCTACTGAGGCCTAACACCGACGCCTGTAGACGAGCTACCCCCAATCAGGAATTTTGCCGAACCTCTTCCCTTAAGAAGAGTAGGGATCTTTTACTGGCCTAACATTTAGTAAACTAGGGACCGACGACTTTACATCCCCTCCGAAGAATGGTATATCCCATATACAACTCTCGCCTAAGGTTGTATAGCTTCCGCGCATACACTGATATACAAGCCGCTTGAGGATGTGTGATTCGAGGACTAGGTACCCATCTATATTTTTCAATGGTGCCAATTTGTTTATATAAGTTAAAAACAGAACAGAACTCAATATAGTCCCCTGTAGGACGCCTCTAGTAATTATGAATGGTTTACTTATAGTATCATTTATCTTTACTTTTTGCATTATATTTGTTAAATAATTCTGGAATAGGTCAAGAGCAATAACTCTATTGTTAATATCTTTCAACCTATTTACTAATATTGCACAGTCTACAGTATCAAATGCTTTTGCTAACTCTAAGAACACAGTTAAGTGTTTTTTATTCAAAACATTCACAATTTTTTTGGTAAATTCTATGACTGCGTTTTCTGTGCTTATTTTATTTCTAAAGCCATATTGATTTTTATTAAGAATATTATACCTTTCTAAATAACTAGTTAGATTTTTGCTAATTGTTTATAACTGAAATTGGCCGATAATTTATAAAGACACGTTTATCTCCTGATTTATAAACAAACAATTAACTTTTGGTAATTTAAATAATTAAAGAAACAACAATTTAAAGTAACAATCAGTTTTTGAGAAAATTAATTACTCATTACACGTAAATAAAAATTTTAATAAATTATCGAATGTAACGTCTCTCAACTAATCCACCTTCAATTTCAATTTTTGAATACATTTCTCAAGTCTTTTACGATTATGATTGGCTACTCTTCTCGGCTCTGGAATGCTGATGTCGCGATAGGCTCGTCTTATTTTAGCACAAAGTTCTTCTCGATTTCTTCACTGTACCTTAGAAATAAAAATCTAGTGGTGTACTGTCGGGAGACTTAGCAGGCCAGAGTTCAAAAAGGCCAGTTCTTCCTATCCAACGCATTGTAAAATATTCGTTCAACCACTGACGAACAATTATAGATTGACGCACCATCTAGCCGGAGAATCATTTCCTGTCGCACTTTTAAAAGGAAGATTATCAATTGTATCCCATAATTTCGTAAAGAGAAAGATAACTAAGCGGTCAGCATTTAACGAGTTATTAAAGAAAAACGAACCAATTATTCTGTTTCCTAAAATTCCACACCATACGTTAATTTTTTCTGAAGTCTTTACAATCAATAATCAAATGTAAATTTTCTGTAGCCCTATATCTATAGTTTTGAAAAGACACCACCCCATTAGTGGTAAATGTAGCGTCATCAGTAAACAAAATTTTATTTATAAATTTCCGGTCGCCTGAAATTTCTCTGGGCTCAATAGCAATAATCTAACCTTTTATTTTAATTATCTTTCAAGGAATTTAGAAATGTTGCTTTATAAGGTTTGATATTATAACGTTTGAAACATTTTCTAATTTTCTCTTTGTCGATGTTCAGTTGGATTCGCTTTATTTGCAGCTAAGATTACGTTATCTTCAGGCTGCGGATATATTCAACGAGGTTGATCATTCTGAGTTCTTTTAATAACCCGACCAGTTTCATTGAAAACAGCATTTATTATGGCTGCAGTTCCATGACTAATATCGACTCGTAAAGAATGTCTTGGTCTTTGCAGATATGATATTGTTTTTGGATTCTAAATAACTCTTTTAGAATGTACAAATAATATCCTAATGCCTTTAATTTGATCTCATCTAATAACTGTTTTCCTATAATTTTAGTAAATTAACATAGATAATCGTTTCATCAGGCTTAATATTATTTTTAAAGACTCTGCCTGTAGCGTAATATTTTTGTGACAAATTTGTTTTCGATTTATCTTTTCGGTTGACGTAAAATATTGTTTCTGTCAGGTTAATTTAATAGTCTGTAATTGAGTCGGCAGTCGGCGGCTCTGATGAATCAATTTGGGGTGTAACAGTATTTTTGTCAATTAGCCTTTTGAAATTAGAATTGGAAATTAATCTCCTTTAGTCGTTTTCAGTTATACATTAATGGCAATTTTCGTTCGACTGATACTTTAATATTGTTTTTAGTATGTTTTCCTCAAACAGTTATAGTCATGCCCTTATATATTTTATATAACTATCATTACACCTTCCAAGGCGATTGTTGCTTTCTGTATGACTTTTTGGATGTGGAAATTCCATTTTAATTTTTGGTCAAAGATAATACCGGGCTCTAGTAATTCTTTATAAAAAGTTTTGTTTGTTTTAGGAAGTCATGAAGTTCTCAGGCTTAACCTAAATTATACAAAGTATTCTAAAAATTAGAAAACATTCTGAGTGTTGAAAATGAAGAGACCCGTATAGCATCATTTTCTATAAGAAAAACTCTTTATATTTTACTAATGAATACCGAGTGACATTTATTGTAACACCCTGTATAACGCTCAGGCGTCGGAAAGTCCTGAAACATTTAATTCGTATTTTTTTCTATGCTACGAAAATCATGATTCTTTCATCAATTCTTTGCGTTTACCCTTTAAATTACACGCAAATAATTCATTTGTTTTGGCGTACTTCGTAACAGCTGGAATGAATTCTCTAAAATCAGCTTATAGAATTTTACAGTAAACTTTAACTAATGTTCTTTCTTAATTAATTTTCTAAAAAGGCTTTCGACACGACTTTCGAAAGAATGCTTGACGAACTTTCTATAGCTTTCATTTTAAGAGTTCTAGTCAAGCGAACGAAGTATACAAGGGATTGTTTTTTAGATTTTAAAAAATATTTAATTTAATCTAATATATTCCGGTTCAGTGGCTCAATGCGGTGTTAGGCTTGCAAGGAGTCCCGGGTCCGAATCCTGGCTAAGGTATGGATGTGTAGTGGTATTTTTCATATGTTACCGAGTTGATAGCAGTGGACTAGATGAAGTAGTGAGAAAGACAATACGGCTAATTGCTTTACTACACCTGAGTTCGAGTCTCAGCTGCGACAGATGGCAATCTCGTAAAGAATGGTCGTTGTTGAATGGTCTATGTGTGTGTCTTGGTTGAATTGTGGAATAGCTATTGCTAAACAGCTCCAGGACGTTAATGTAAATAAGGTGTTAAAATAAAAAATAAGAAATATGAAGATCAAATGGGTAATGTATCAAAGGTAAGGTTCTTCCTGGCGATAAGTGATTCACGGTGTAACTCGCTAACAGTAACATTTTTTTCAAAAAAATTCATAATTATCAGTGTAGTAATTTCTTCAATAAACATACAGTGGGCACGTAAATGTTGGAATAAATTCCTTAAAATCGTTTTTTTTTTGTGGGAGCCGTCTAATTATCTTCCCGGAAACACTGTAGCCTCTTGGGCTTATTGTGCTGATCTCCCAATTCCTTTATGACACCCATTCCAATACTCTAGTCCCTTGTACCAGTTTGTACATGCCTAGAAATGGTTAAGTATCATAATCTTCTGGACATGGTCTTGGTTGTCCATGTAGAGCCTGTCTCGTGTGATCCATAGCCTCACATTCAGTCAGGATGTGATAAGCTGTCCCTGTTGACCCAGTGCATTGTCTGCATTTTAGGTCTCCATTGTACATGCTTATTCTGTACAGATATCCTTTCAGGGCACAATGTCCTGTTAGGAGACCTGTAATTATGCGTAACTGATTCCTGCTCAGTAGCAGCAGTTCTTCAGTCTTCTTTCAAAATGGTCCTTAGGTAAAGGTTTTCCCGTGTTGATACCCGGTTATTTTATCCCAGTATTCTTTGTGTTGGTTTTTAACCCAGCCCCTTATTTGACACCTTATGGTGGTTTTGTACAATCCCAGGGCTGGTTCTGGGCCAATATATGGAGCTGATGATCCTTTTCTTGCTAGCTTGTTAGCTTTTTCGTTGCCTTCAATACCAGAGTGTACTGGAACCTACAATAGAGCTATCTTGTTATGATTTGCTAGGACACTTAGTTATTCTTGGCATTCCTATACCAGTTTAGATGTCAGACTTTTGGGTTTGACCGTGCCCTCAGAGACACCTTACTCTCTATTAATACTGATCCGCCTATTTCTATAGGCCCTCAGATTATTTTCTCTCGCACAATGCAATATCGCATATATCTGTGCCTGAAAAACAGAAGTATATTGTCCAAGTGATATGGTAAACTGTGAGTTTCTCATATCACTATGTATGCCAGCTCCAGTGCCTTGTTATGTCCTTGACCCGTCTGTAAACCAGATAAGTTCCCCAGGCTTTTTGCTGTAGTTGTCCTCTTTCCATTCACTTTGATCCATAATTTTTACCTCGAAGTTCCTGTTGAAAGTGTGCTTAGGAATTATGTGGTCCGTTCTCATATCAGATATGCTAACCTCCACTCGGTTCCTGATTTGGTTATGCCCCAGTCCTGCATAAATGCTACTTGGTTCTTTCTGCAGTCTGAAGTATCCCATTCTTGCCTCCCCCATTATCACAAACTGAAGAGGAGGGAGGTCCAGAAAGACTTCTATTGCTGCTGTTGGTGTTGTTTTCATAGCCCCCGTTATCCACATATCCAACAAGCTAGTCTTTGTACCTTACTTAGTTCAGCTACAGCGGTGCATTGCATCTTTGTCCACCATACCAAAGATGCATATTCATGGGTCCGACCACCATGATGTACATCCAGTACACCATGCTGGGTTTTAAACCCCCATATTTTACCATGAGTGCATCTAGTCAACTTAAGCGTTGTTTCTGCTCTCGTTTTGGTTCTTTGAAGCGGTTGGTTCCAGGTAAGTCTAGAATCTAATATTACTCCTAGATACTTTACCTCTCTCGACAGCTGAATTTGTTCACCTTTGAGAATTAGTGGTCCAAGCCCCTCTAATTTTTCCTTCTGGTGAATACTATTGCTGTCGACTTGGGAAGACTAATGTTTAGTCCCTCCTCATCCGTCAATTTTGTTACAACATTTAGAGCCCGTTGCATGGCTCCTTTACTGTATTCTTAAATTTACTCTGAGCTAGTATGACTAAGCCATCTGCATAGCCCAAGGTTTAGTGTCCGTCCCTGTCCAGTAACCCTAGTAGCTCGTCCATAACTAGGTTCCACAGAAGAAGTGATAAGACGCCTCCCTGCGGACATCCCCGTCCAACCCGAGCCACCAGTGACTGCCCTATTACGGCCGTATATACTAATCTATCCTTAAGCATTCAGTCTATCCATCTGCATCTGGATTCATCGATCCCTCTCTCTCTTTCTCTCTCTCGATGCTTTAGTGATAGATCTTAGGGAGGTATCATCGAACGCTCCCTCAATGTCCAAAAAAGCACATTACCTCTTTGTTTTCAAGTTGATGTAATGCTGTTTCTGTTGACATCCTTACAGTTTTTCTAAAGCCTTTAGTACAAACAACATCAGGCTTATTGGTTTTAGAGACTTTGCACCTGCCCGTCCAATCTTGCCAGGTTTGGGTATAGTTTACTCTAATTAATCTCCAGGTTTTAGGTATGTACCCGAGTGCTAAACTACTCCTGAGTATCATACATAACCTGTGTTATAGAAGTTCTGGCCCTTTCTGCATCATTATTGGCTAAATGCCGTCCAGCCTGGCGATTTATATGATTCAAACGAGTTTATGGCCCATTTTATTTGTTATATGTTGGGGGTTCCAGATCTGTATTTTGACATTTCTCCGGTGATAGGTTATTTAAGATTCAGGGAAGTGTACCCTAAGAAGTTCTCTTATGGTTTCCTTCCCTGTTGTGATGTATGTTCCATCCTCCGTTTTGAGGGTGTATATTGAGCTTTGAGCATCCTCAAATAATGTTTTGTGTAGTCTGGCACATTCTGGAGTTCCTTCAATGTCCTCACAGTACCACCTTCATGATTCATAAAATCGTCACAAACCAAGCGAAAAGAATTCTCTCAGATACGGCGATTTTTAAATGGTTTCGGGTCCAATTCTTCCAATTTCATAACTAATTCTGTCTTTAAGTCGTCAATGTTATTCTGTCTATTATAATAAACTTTGAATTAATGTAACTCTGTAAAAAATAATCTAATGGGGCCAGATCAGGAGATCTTGCTGGCCATTCTACTGATCCACGTCTACCAATCCATCTGTATAGGAAAATTTCGTTTAAATAATTACGCACTATTGTCGAATAATGCAGTGGTGCCCCATCCTGTTGAAATTAATTGAAATTTTGCTGTACATTGGGGTATTCGACATTTGTATACAGTGCGGCAAGTCATCTTCAAATGTCTTTAACTTTCTGTGGAAACTGGGTATGTGACTCCATTATTCAGTGTGAATATTCGTGTGACCAATATCGATAATTTTACCTATCTACAGCACCATTTAAACAGAAGGTGGCCTCATCAGAGAAAAATACTCGACTTAAGAAATGTGGATTGGTATTACATCGTTCCATCATGGTTTCGCAAAATTCTATTCTGGAATAAATATAATTATAATTGAGAAAATTTTTATAACTAGTTATATGATTATAATTTCCTGTAAGAAATAAAATAGTCGTGAAACTAAATTGTGTATATTACGAACCCCTTGATCATCAACAATAGGTCTTAGGTCTAAACTGTATGAAGCCAGCATAGCATTCCCCCCCCGCTGATTCATATTATTGTTGTTATAACAGAGACACGTCTAATCAATCCCAGGTATCAGAGTGAAAGGAAACCTGCCTAGTTGGCTACTGGTAAAGCGGAGCTATCCCTGGGCCAAACTACACAGATACGGGAAAACGGACTGGAAATATCGAAATAAAGTGCCACGGATATATAAGGAGTGGATCCCACCCACGAAGTTCAGTTTTATATTAGATGAACAAGTGAACAGATAAAATAAGAACAGTAACAAGTTGTGAATTATATTAGTGTATATATAATTGTAATTATTGTGTTATGATAACCATTAATCATTTAATTAAGTATTAAATAAAGTAATGGTTAGTAAAAATTCTTGTTGCAATTATTTGAATCTACGCTTGGAAGTGTATATTTTAGATTGTAGACACGTAATATTGCAAACATTGCAAATACGCCATATAGTTGCCTTACTGCTGAAATGTTTTGTCTACGAAAATTGTTGTGTTACCTGCTTCTTACTGAGACAGTTAAATATTTTTGCTAACATTCTGTTTTGTGTAATTTTGCAAAGGTTTTAGAGATCCCTGTATAATAAAATTTATCCGTGTTAAAAATGTAATTTCATCCCTATGGCACGGTTTTATAAAAAAAACGGTCCACAGTTACAAACTTGGCAACATTTTATAATATGCATCTGAGACAATTGACGATCAAAATCAAATAGACGCTTACTGAATGTAGAATTCATTATTTTAATAGGAAAACTTTACATACAAATGGTTAAGAGAAAGTCGGTAATAATAAAGGCTAAAAAGAGGTTTTAAAAAATGTGCTGATATGCATGGAATCCACTCAAAGAAATCTTGACCCTGTAGAAACCTCGCCCTGTATGTTCGATAAGAATTTCCGATCATATTTCTTTTAAATAGTTTAATAATGTTTTTAAACCATATTTCTAGCAGTATCCAATCCACCTTGTTGTATAGTTCACAAAAGTTTTGTTACTATCCAAATACACATACCGTACTAAAGACAAATTTACGTAGATTTTATTAACCATACTTCCAGGAAAATTTAAAGTAGTGTTGGGAATTTCCTACTTCAATTTGAAATATGTCTAAGGACAATGTTTTCATTGGAATTATACGCTAGGGAACTGATATTAAATTACATCAGAACTTGAACATGGATTCAATTATTTCATTATTTTAGAACATTATATTTTGCGTCTGGGTAACCACAGTGTTTATATTTCTAATTATATAATTGAAATTTATTTCATACAGTTTCTTTACAGATGGCTTGAAGTTTTTAGCATAATAGATGATATAAGTTATTTTTATCCGATTTGTGAATGCTTTGCAATTTCAAAGAGTAAGAAAATTGAATTAGTAAATCGTGATTCATTTTATATAATTAATTTGTACAACGACAAATATTATTGTTTAGGACTGAGAAACACTAAGAAAAATTTGTTCATATAAACACGTGCGAAATTTTCCTTAAAAGAGTATTTATCGACTCTAAGTAGAAATATTCAATAGAAACTACAATAACCTACATGACATGATATTTAAAGTCGATAACATACTTGATAGATCTGCTCTCAAAGATATGAACTTCCATCGGGCAAGAACAAAGGTAAATTAAACTTTTTCTCTGGTTAACACAAGAAGTTAATTTTTATCAATATAATTGAAACGAAATCGACGGGTACAAAATACCGCCAGTTTATTGAAATGGTGCGAACAAAAGGAAACCGAAATGGATTGAAAATTGATGGAAATGCGGTGAAAATGTTGAAAGTATTATCATTGTACTACATTAAATAATGGAGTGGTTTTGAATTTGAAACAATAATCCTGATTTCCCAAGGGAAGTGTCGCTTCTAGGATTGAGGGTTAATTTATTTGTTATTATACAAGGTACCTTTAAAAGGTATTTTTTGCAGAATACTACCCCATATTACAGTATGATATAAACAGCAAACATGCTGCTCAGAGCGCACATGGCATATGTCACAGTGTCATATTACAACAGTGGAAGATTGTGGTAAACGCTGAGAAATCAGAAGTGATAGTCTTCACGCGTCGATTTACTGAAAATAGAATCCTAACATCAATCTCGATCCAGGGAAACCAAATTCCAACCAAGAGGTGCGTGAAGTACTTGGGGGTCAGACTGGATCAGCGACTGACGTTCAATACGTACAGTAATGAGAGAGTACCGACGGTTCACTCTCTGTCCACGAGTCTGTATCCGCTCACAGCAGACTTAACCGACAAAAGGAAAAATTGTTGTACACAATGATGGTCAGGCCGTCCATCACATACGCGGCGCCGTGTGGTGCAGCATGCCGATCACGACAAGGAGAAAACTAAAAGCGCTCGAGCACAAATTTATGCGCCTCATTTCAAATTCTGGATCTGGAATTCTAGAAGTGTTTTGAGTACTATAAATCATCACACCTGTTGATGAAAAACGTAACAATTTACTATGAGTTTTCAATCGTGATTTTTGATGGATCAGAAATCTGTAAAATTTTACTTTCAACGGGCATCACGAAATTGAAATACCGGCGTTTTCATGGAACTGGTTCACTTCTTCCATTTAGTATGTATCATCAGGTTCATATCCAATACCATGAACTTAAAGGACATTGTTAACCTTAATAAGTACCTCAACAATTCTTCCCATAGCAATAACATTTCAAATTATAGCAACAATGTGGAAGGTTCTCTAACATTACCTTTAAAACAATTATTGGAGCAGAGATTGGTAACCGCGCCTGGAGAAGATAGAATTCAGATAAATTTTATTATCGCTTATTAAATGTCCTTTTAGTTTTGAATTAATTTAACACCATAATTTTTTATAAATGTTTGCCCCACTCCCTCCAATGGTTACTGAGTTGTTGCAAATTAATGAAATTATACTAAAGTAAAACTAATATCAATTCCACTGTTCCAAATCCGAATCAATACATTCACTGTTAAATATGTATACTTTCATCTAAATCAAAAAGAAAAATCAAATCACGATTTTTTTTTGACAATGTAATTTTGTTATGGCAAAACATTGTTCTACGGAACATATAGCACACTGCATTTCAACGGAACTGCAGATGGATATTTCATTTATTGGAGTAGCAGCTGCTGACAAGAGAATTTTTATTTTTATGGTCATAAATTCTGCTTATTTTTATTATTCAAAAATAGTCAGGATTTAGTACTTGTTCGGAGAAGCAGAATTATGATTTATTTTGTAATATGATGGAAATTGTAAAATTTTCAGCATTATGAGCCAGTGTCGAACGTAATATTTAATAACGTCTTTAATCAACATACCGAATGAAGCGAGTTAGTAATGGAAACATCCATAAACAATCCTTTTATCAACTGTTCGAAATTTAAAATATTAAAGTGCATATATTTACTTTCCGTTTCCTCTGACGAAAGATCCACTTCTACTTTTTCTCGAATAAAAAACATTTTGTATTTTGCCGAAGTACTTTATATAGTTATATGAGATTTTTGCAAACTTGAAGCTACTTGATGAAACTACATATCCAGGACACCTATGTAGCCTTCTTAAGTCTAGGAGATCTATATTTGTCTGAGAAAAGAAGACGGGATCCTACGGTTTATAGCGGAATTCGAACCACTTCTTGGGGATAATTTATGATTCAAAATTATCGCAGTAGATGGGGTTCAAATTCACTTCGTTAGGTATGCTCAGAAATAAAGCTAGATACGCTAACCACTGCCTCCTTAATCCTTAATACTAACTCCATAACTAAATATAATAATTAGATAGTAATTTTTTCTAATGAGGAAATTTTGCTGTGTATATTTCGTTTTATTGTCTTTTCTTTGAGCTTCAAAACAGTACTTATTAGGATTGATTTTAATACCGTTTTCAATGCTATAATAATATTTATTTTATTGATTAATTATATAAGTTCGTAATATTGCAATTCATCAAGAAATCTTTGAAGCTTTTATAATCACACCACGCTTTATGTTTATATGTATTTTTAAAACAATCCTTGTGAAAAGAATAATTAATTCTTAATTAACAAAACATATTACATACAGTTACTCAATTAAAATAAATTTATAAGATTTATTATAGCTATAAAAACTTAAATTGTACATTATATTTTTTAAAGAGCTTATTTGTATAGAAGATATAAAAGTTTTATATTTTAACTAAATAAGGACAATTTTGAAGACATAAATATTTTTTTATTTTTTTAATTTTATGTTTAAGAACTGCAACTTCTCCAAACATTAGCGACTAAATAAATTTTGACATGTTCAAAAAGTTTACTCCTACATAATCGTATATGTTGCTATGATACATCCCGCCTAAATGACGCTAAAATATCACATAATATAATTTCTAAATTTAATTTTCAATGTGGAAAGTGCGGAATCAATGAAAGGAAACTGATTTCTAGTAACACACAACAATAATACAAATTCAAATCAACTGAACAATGTATTGCGAGAAAAGATGTTTCATACAAATAAAAGATAAAATTCCCTATCTAGCTAAATAAATAATTATGATTTTAAAATTAAAATAATTTGGATATGATTAAGTTTAACATAAAGTTTGTTAATAAAGATGAAATTAATTTAAAATATTTATTCTTAATTATTTCCAAACTATAAAATAATGAACATGAAATTTATATAGAGTTTGTTACAACCTTCTAAGTCCGCGTCGTAGCTCAATATTACTTCTAGCCGCACAGTATCACTTACTAGCGATGTCCAGCTACTATCTCCTAAGCTCCTTCGCATTTTAAATGATATTCAGTTTCCACCTGGAATCGTTTTCTTGACCTAAAATAAATTATAATTATACTTCTTTTCCTACTTGTCAAAATCTTTAAAAAACTCGATTTTCTATTTCTTTCTTCTAAATTCTTTAGCTACTTTTCATTCCTTCAATTACACCAATAACCAGTCTATTCTCTCTATTTTATTCCAGTGTACTATTTTCTCCAAAATTATTCTCCTTCAATTTCTATAGTTTTCTTGTTCTTTCATATCCCCTAGCAACCGACAATTTTAAATTTTTCCACAATTTCCTTTATTATTCCTCAAATAAAAATCAATAAATATCAACTTGCATCTTTCATGACATCAACTTAACAAAACAAATTGGTTTCTTCTATTATCATCACGTGATATTGAGCCTTTTCTAACTTTTATCATTTTTCCACACAAATTGATTAAAAACCTTCTATCTACTTGAACACATTAGTTGCGTAAACAGATCGAGATGTTTTAAACGTTTTAATAATTAGTATAACAACAGTTGAGTGCATTTATTTAAAATAACCAATTCTATTAATCATTAAATTATATTATAAATATCTCTATTTGTCTTTAATGGCTGAAATACATAAATCGCATGTATTTATTGAAAATATCTATTTTCTGTAAAATAGCTTGATATTTTATCAACCAGAACAAATAAAAGAAAACAGAAAACATGCATGCAACTCTCTACTCAGAATAAAATGCATCTTATTCACAATACACAACTCAAATTGACCTGAATGTGTTCATTATCTTAAGTATGAAAATCATATCAATACATACTGATTTGAACAGTTTTTCTGAGCAGTAACTGTTTACAATATAATAGAGAGACTAATAATTAAGGAAAGCAGTACCCGTTTGAAACCATAATTAATTCGATTTGAATTAGCAAGATTAATAATTATTATTACAAAAATAATAAAAGTGTAGTAAAATAAAAATATACCTACTACGACAGTCCATTATTCCACTATTTCCTTTGAAAGGAAATCGATTCATTGCCACCAATCAAGGTGAACAATGTGCGTTTCCAAATCAATTGAAAATAATGTCCTATAACTTGCAACATACGGAAAACGCAAAATAAAATCTGATTGCAATAAGCCCCCAGCAGCCAGATTTCCAGTGTAGTGCTGCTGAGCATCGCCAGCCGCAGACCAGTTTCGAGCTTGTTAGCTCTCATCAGTACGACATAGGCAAATGCACAGCCTTCTATAGTCATCAAATTGCAGACACGAGGTCTCTGCAATTTGCGATCAGCTCCACCTGGTGACGACTTACTGCAATCAATTTGGCGACAAATTCGTACTAAGTTATATTTAGCAAAATATATAAGCCATTTGATGACTATAGAAAGCCAGTGAAGTGTTGTTGTGCATTTGCCTATGTCGTACTGATGAGAGCTAGTAATCCCGAAACTAGCCTGCGGCTGGCGATGCACAGCAACACTACATTGGAAATCTGCCTGCTGGGGGCTTATTGCAATCAGATTTTATTTTGCGTTTTCCGATTGAAGACGTAGTATGTTGGAAATTATAGAACATTATTTTCAATTGATTTGGAAACGCACATTGTGCATCTTGATTTGTGGCAATGAATCTATTCCCTTTCATAGGAAATAGTGGAATACTGGACTGTCGTAGTAGGTATATTTTGATATTTTTTAATATGCCTGAATTTTTTTAAAAAATTTCAATTCCGATTTAGCTAAAAATAAATTGAGAACCAAAAGTAGGACATTTTTTATTTCTGAGTGGAAGGGGGTGAAGGGGGTCATAAATATTATTTGAAGCTTTATTTTTTTTAACATACCTATACAATATGTATGCACCAAGTAACTTTAAAAATCCGTACAAGTGCAAGTTTCACTAACTTGTGCGGGGGCGGGGGTCTCTTTTAATGCTTTGATAAGTAGATAACAATTTCTTGAGGATAAGAAAACATTGGTGTATATATATTTGACATCTTTTATTGTCGTCTTTTTATAAGCACTGAAACAGGATTCGAAATTGTCTTTACTTAAGATAAATTTAATCTACATCTCACAATAATGTCAACTTGGGTGGAGAAAAGTATGTCTAGGATGCTGTAATTTTCACTTGTGTTATTTTGGTACATCCAAAATGCCTAATATTTAACTCATGTCCACTAATATTCCTGGTACTTTGAAATACATAAAAATTAATGTAACTGAATATCCACTATAACGATATGAGTAAGTGCTAAAGTTAATACTGCCCATTAAGATTAATATGGTTTTTATGAAAATATAAAGCGGTTTAACAATCAGGAAAATAGTTCTACTATGTTAAGAGCAAATAAATCGACGCTTTTCGCTTTGCTTCGTGTATGAAGTGTGAGAATTATGTCATCACATCGCATATTATATTTCCGTAGTAAATTGAAGTTTAATATTTCCTTCCGCCATAAATTTTCATAATGTACTTTGCGTCCTTTAGTTTTGGAAACGTAACGTTTTCTAAGTCATTACGCTTATAACAAACTGTTATTAAATATATATTCGTTTTTCATTGTTTACTTTGTCTACAAAAGCTCTTATAATCGCCGACGCGGGTTTGCGTCATCCAGAGATTACAGCAAATGAAAATATTTCATGCTATTTTATCACAATCGACCAACAGGTAGTAAATAAGTGCAGTTTCTGAACATTGTTCAAAGAGCTTCTTAAAACGTAGACGTTAAGTAAACCTTAAACTATAATTGGTGATATTGTAATAATTTTTTATTTACAAAAATGAAACATGTATAAAACTGAAATCAATTAAGTGTGTGAACCATTAATAATAGGCCATAGTTCAGGAGTAGATTCTTTGGGCGAAAACATGAGGATATAACCAAATATGCTTTAGTAAAATGTTGCTGTGGAAAAAGATACAGGGTGTCCAAGTTTATATTATGCTATTATTATTTTGTTCTTGTTACCTGAATTTACTTTATTCTTCTTAATTGTGTTAACGTTTTAAATGTTTTATTATAGCAAAGATTTGAACTTATTGAATTATTTTATCGTTTTATTTAACCATACTTCTCCACAGCAAGTATAATGCTTGTTAAAAAAAATTATTGGTTTTAAAAAAATGTTTTTATAATTACTAACGTAGTATCAATGAATAAATATGGCACGTGATATATCGTTGAAAAGAAAGGAAAATACTCTATTTAATGGCGCCATTTCCCTCCCGTTTCAAAATAATTTTTTTAATATTTAATGATTTGTCTTGTATAGCAACGTCATTATGGAAATTGTTCTTGCTGGTATTCATTTCAAATAAAAAAAAACAAATAAAACGTAAAAATAGGGTGTATAATAAATATAAAAAGACAAAAATTATTTTTTCGTTGAAAAATTAAGACCACTGACTAAATCTCAAATCAGTAATGACTACATGAAATTTGTTCATTCATCACAATCCCATTCTCTGTCTAATATAAAAGCCTTTTGGAAATACGTTAATAGTAAGTGTAGGAATAATACTTCACCTAAGCAACTGGAGTTCAATGGCAGTAGCTCTTCTTATCCTAAATTTATCTGTGATATGTTTGCAGATTTTTTCGAGTTGGTTTACGTCAGAGATGATAAGGACATAGTTATCTCTAACATTCACATAAGAAAATCCACACTAAATAGTATTTATATTGACTGTGATTTAGTTTTTGAAAAATTATTATCTTCAAAGTCCAATACTAATCCAGGTCTTGACGGCATACCATGTTTCTTAAAAGTGTGCAGTCCTTCCTTGTCGTTTACTATTGCTCATCTTTTGAAACATTCTTAGAGGCTGGTGAGTGTCCTACTATTTGGAAAATATCCTATAGTACACGCATTCACAAGTCAGGGATTCTATCCCAGTAGTAAATTAATTATAATAACATTTAGGATTAAGATCTTGTAATGAAGTATACAATACTACAGGAATACTGTATACTTTCATTCCAGTTTAACTTATTTTAATCATGCATGGATCAAGTAGTTCAGTTTTAGATTAGTTCAATACCTGATTAGTTCTTTTTTTAACTTTTAATTCTAACTTCACCAGGCCGCAACTTGCGTGCCGTATGCATTGCGTGCTGTGTGCAAAACCACGTGACCGTGATTTTTGCGTATAAAATAGCTAGCCAGAAACCAGTAAATTCAGAGCTTGGCTTTCACCTTTCTCGAGTGTATTGAACTGAGATAACCGGAAGATCAAGCTTCTCCGGCGCCGTGGCAGCCGCTGGCTAAGTATCTGTTAGGGAGGATTCGAGTGCGTTGAACTGGACCTCCTGTCAGATTGATTCGAGTGTATTGAACTGGATCTCTCCTGAAACAGATTTCTTAGTGGCGTCTCTTATGTCCTGGAATTTCGATTAGAGAATTGGGGTTACGACGACGTACATATAGGAAATATGTTACACTCTCTCTCTCTCTCCGATTACTATGATGTACTTATGTAATAACAAGATTGTCGCAACCTAAGCCATAAAAGATATGGCCACACTGTACATATAATTATTAGGAGAATAAATGTCTAATTTTGGATCTGGATTTTAATTAATATTAACATTGAACTCTGGAATAATCTCCAAACCAGCTACTCGAGTAAAACAAGCATCACAATCTTCTAAACACTTATGCGGGAATTTTCCGTGTGGATGCTATTATTTTTATTTAGGAATGTTGTAAATACAAACACAATCATGTATACCTTTTTTACATTAAAAAAAGTTATATATAACTATTTTACTTCTTAATATTATATATCCTTTTCTTATCGATTCGTGAGGATTTCACTAACAAGAAATTTATTTCGTGTTTACTGTAATAATTTTTATAATTACCTTGATCTGCTAATACAAAATACGATGGCGTTTCACAGTTTCAAAATTATACTCAGCATCTTGCAAATAAATAGTTAAATCATCAATGGCAACCATCATTTCCCATATAACGACCGTTTTTGTAAGAACACGAAAACAATTTAGACTGTGGCGTGTTAGTCTAGTAATCCCAACCAATTACACGGGACAGCTGTTTAGAAAACAGAGCCATTGGGTTGTAAGTGAACTTCATTAATTTACCCCTGTCTTCTCTAACTTTCCGTTTAAATCAAAGAAACTGTACGGGCTAACGCTTACTGAAAATTATTGTCAATTTAGCAAGTCGTAAATGTAAGACATGAAATTAGCAGCTCTTTTAACTTATTTTAAATCTATTTAAATTTAATGTGTTTTTATCTTCCTTGTTTCAAGGTTTAATGGAAGGGATGAATGGTTTTAGGAAAAGTTTAGTTGTTTACATTCAGATTTAAGTATCGGAAAGGGTGGCAATGGCACGAAACAAAGTAAGTGCGAAGCGTGTACTAAATCAGACTTTTCCACAATTATCTGAAGGTAACATTTTTATTTGCATATCAAGGTTTCTTAGTAATCATAATCTAAATATATTGGTACAATACATTTCAAACTCATACCTGTGAAATAAAACATTATGCAGGGTTGGACAAATGTGTGGAAATATCTAATTTCTCGCTAAACTGTAATTTCGAATAAAAAATACCCTTAACAAAAATTTTTATAGTATTTTTATTCTATTCAGTGACGTACTTTGATTTCCAACAGCCACACTATTTTTCGAGATATGACGTCGCCGGTAATTTTTTTTTAATGGATGACCCTGTATATTTTTACATTTTTAGACAGACACTTTTTCATCTTGGACTTGGTGAGCGTGCAACTTGTGGTTTTCTAAATATTAAATAGAATAATAAAATAGAGAGTAATAAATATTTTTATTATTTAGTAAAAATTAAATTTGTTGTTACAAAATAATGAGCACTGTAATATTGATAAAAAAGAAAGTATTCAAAATAAATATTCAAACTGGAGACCTTCAGCAGCCTGACAATATCCTAATCGATCAACGAAGGTTCTTAAGGAGTTTTGAATACCATGCTGTGATATTTCTTGAACAGCCATCCTAATTCGATCTTATAACTCTTCTAACGACTAAGGTTTAATCTTATAGACAACGCATTTTAAATGACCCTAAAGAACATAGTCTAAAGGACTTAAATCTGGTGATCGCTGTGGTCATTCAATATGTCCTCTTCGACCTACCCATATCTGTGGAAATCAACTCCATCATGAGGCGGAGCTCCACCCTGCTGATACCAAATTTCATCTGCAAGTCGTTCAGAATTTGCCTGGTTTGGAAATAAACGATTTAATACTGGAACAATTTACTCCCGCAAAAGTTGTAAATAACGGTTAGAGTTTAATTTTTTCTCTAAGAATGAGTGGTTCGATGATGTATCCTTTGAATTTTTCCGCCCATACATTTAATTTTTTAGGGTAGTTGGGTGTGCATTTCTTCCATCCAGTGAGGATTATGATCAACCCAGAAACGACAGTTATGCCGATTTATAAAACCATTCAGGCAAAATATTGCTTCATGGGAAAAGACAATATTATTGATTGATATTGAGTTACCATTAATTTAACATTTTTTAAAACATCCTAATTTTATCCACCATTTTCTGACAAATCTACATCCTTCTATCGGGATAATCGTCATTTAATTCTTGTATTAAATGTACTTTATACGGAGAAAATAGGTTAAATTAAATCGGTTTTTTGCAAAAAACTCGGAAAGTATCAATTTTACTGTAAAATATGTACGCATGAAAATTATATGTAATAAAAATCTGCACAAATTCGTTTTTTTTTTTCAACTTCGTACGATCTATTGGAGCCGAGATAGATTTTTTTGAAATTTTTACAGTTTTGCGACGCAACGGAAATGCGCGCACCAAACCCTATATCATTATAATTGATGAAAAATGTCTATCTGAAAATGTAAAAATATACAGGGTCACCCATTAAAAAACTACCGATGACGTCATATCTCCAAAAATAGGGTAGCTATTGGAAATCAAAATACGCCACTGAATAGAATAAAAGTACTACAAAAGCTTTTGTCAAGGGTATTTTTTATTAGAAATTATAGTTTAGCGACAAATCAAGTGTTTCCACTCATTTGCCCAACACTGTGTAAATGAAATGCAAAGGTTCATCTCCCCTATTTTATTTATTACAACTATACTCAAAAAACGTGACCCTAATAAAGTAGAATGCTATCGACATATTTCCTTATTGTCAAGTTTTGGGACAAAATATTCCAATTAATATAACTTAATTTCATAAATAACACTATGGTTTTCAAGAAGGCAAGTCAATAAATGATGCTCTAACTTAACGCACTATAATGTATAATACAGTAGATTTTAAAAGCCACCTTTATAAGTTTTCTCGGCTTAGAAAACGTATTTGATAGAGTATATCATAGGTAGCTACTGTTATAATTGCATATGATGGGATTCAGAGGAATAACAGCCAAATTATTCAAAAGTAATTGTATGTAAATATCAGAATTATATTGAGTATTGTTGAGCTTACTAGATATGGTGCTTACGGTTTACCACAAGGTACTGTAGTGAGCCCCATATTGTTTATAATTCACATTAATAGTGTACTTAACTCAGTTCAAACTTCACCGGTAGATTAATATCATTTGCACCAAGAAAACTGCAAAACTATTGGCAAAAATGTTAAAGGTATATTGCCAATAAAATAATAAAATGTATACTTATTGCGCACAACTATAAGAGAAAAAAAGAAAGTGTCTTTTGAAAAATCATCGTCGTATGAGTACAAATAGATATAAAATACATAACATGTTTGGTTCCACGTTATATACATATGTTAGAACTACCTACACGATAAAACATTCAAAGTTATTCTGGTGTCTTTATTATGAATGTTATTTTCTGGATATTTTTATTGGCTATGAATATTTGTTATATGTGTGAGAACGTGTTCACTGTTCATTATTATACCTGGTGATTCGCGTAGCTCATAAAAGTTTTTGATTTCAAGAAATCGTATTAAAATGAAATTTAGTAGCCGGCCATAATCGACTGCTGCCAGTCTAAATAAAATATTCTCATAATGGCGACACTTCCGGAAATGCCGGAAATTGACGTCATCTTTGTTTTTTAAATGGAAAGACCCTATTTTGATTTCATATTTGGATTCTCCAATTCAATATAGATTTATTTCATAATTATAATGTCCATTTTTACCAGGTTTGGGAAATCGTTCTATTTTGGTTTCAGGAGAACGTGGCAACTTCTTGTACATATCTTTTAGGGACGCCCTGTATAAATTAAAGTTGAAAGAACCATTAAAGCAATGATAAAATTAATATTTTGTTCAAACATCGTACCGTTAAGAAAAGTTTCTAAGTGACTTTTGAAGTATGCATATTAATTAAATTTGGCGGGACGAAATTTCAGTACTGTAATTATTATCAAAGTTTCAGATAAAATTTGCTCACCTGAAATAAACATTTTTGTCGCCTGGATAATAATAAGGGAGCTGATAATGATAATTCTTCGGCTGCCTAGATGGATTCCAGGAATAATTTTAGCTTCATTAATTTACCCCTGTCAACCCTAAGTTTTCCCTTCAAATCAAAAGGAGAAAGTCATAGCGTCCTAGTTGTGCCCCGTCTCATAGGCGTACTTTGCCCGATTGATTTATTTCTTAATTTATAAACAAATCTAATGAGAAGCAAAAAAAGAACAAACCGTCTTTTTGTAGTTACTGGGAGGGATCTATAATGAACATTAGACAATAAAACGTCTCAGATACCCTTATATTATGAAAGGAAAAATACTTGAAGGGTTGAATAAGCGTTATTTTAAGGGGAGAGAAATTAATTTTCTAAGCAACTTGCTATATTATGATTTTTTTTTCAAAAACTGAAGAAAGTAAGACAAGATTTAAGGAGAGGGTTTGAAAAATGTGTATTTTCTGAGGATCATTTGATAGAAAAAGACAAAATATGATTGTTGAAATTTCATTTAAATTAGTGGTACCATCCATATGCGGTTCATAGCTAACGATTACACAAAAAGATTCAAGAAAAGTTCAATGTTTAAAAATTTTTGGTGGGCTTTTGCTTGCCTGTCTGTTTACGTATTATTAGTTCAATTATAATTTGGTTCGCTCCTCATAGCTTAAAAATGCTTGAATCGCAACGACTTTGAATAATATTATAGCAATTATAAATTCATACGTTCAGGCAAGGCGGTCCCATGCAGATATGAGTACATGGTAACTATACTTTTCTGACACCAATCACTGAGAAACCGTTTTAGGGCAAATCCCGTTAAAACCCATCATTTTTCCCATCAAAATCGATTGCTAGAAAATTATAGGGGTCCCTTATCGCTAAAGGCTATTTTCGCTAAAACTCTCGATATACTTTGAATAGAGACTGGATTAACTTGTCCTCATATTTAACACAACGCATGAGTTGCAGTGCTTAACAACGTGGATTCGTAAAAGGGTTTTTAATTTTGAAATTTCCGAAATTCGATTTTTGTTACACTTTCTAAATTTTGGTGGTCGGGGCGACATTACGTCCCCGTACAGCGACATTTACTACACTTTCTAAAATTACACTCCTTGATGAGTTTCTGAAATTTTTGCATAAAAAACTCTCTGTAGAGCGAAAATATGATTTAAAATATAAAAACCTCTTCCAACGACATTTTTACGTGAAGCACGCTTTTCATGCGAAATGTTTCGGATTTTGTTACAGTTTCGAAAAGTTTATCGAGGGTTTTGGCGTGTTCTTTAACACGATCAACAGAACACGAGATAAAATTGTTCAAAAATTTTTCAAGATGGCGAACTGAAGCAAAAGGGGAGGGAGGTCACCTTTTTGGTTTTAGACCTTCTAAGTGGTCCTAATAACATTGAGCGTGACAAATTCGAGTGAGCAATTTTTTCCAGGTTAAAATGCTATTTGACTGTATTAAAAGTTAGTGAAATTTACTAAATATAGAAAACGGAATACTGATGAGGAAATGGGATTGGAAATTCTCATAGGATGCAGATAATTGTGCCTCGATCAAAGGTCAAGAAATTCATAATGGTGTTTCTGGAGGCCATCTAGGAGTAAGATGTTATCAATAGTCAGAGAAAAATTGGCGCGATAACGTGGTGGACTTCTACAATCGATGTACACACCAAAGGGCTACAGGTCTCTTCTACGCTTATATATTTATACACTTATACATTTTTATATTTATACATTTCTGCATAGGTTTTACATCTCTGCACAGCTTTTGCACCGCTTATGCATAGCTTATGTATATCTTTCCGCATATAGATGCTTTGGATTGCTGTTCCAGAACCAGTCACCTCAACAATACTCAATCTCGGAATCTAGGATCCTGGTATAAATTTGTTATATATATTTTTAAAATTTTAATTAGTCTTTGTTAACCGATTTATCTATTCATGTAATATATTTTATCATTCGTCTTAAGCTATCTTTTTATTTCTCTTACCAACAATTTCAGTATGATCTATAGTAGACCGGTTATTCCAGAAAAAGAGACAATTCGACTTATTTTTATTATAGATGGTGCCCAATTTAACATCAATTTTTCTTTGTCTCCTTTTCTCGAAATTAACAGAAATCTGTCATTTATGCTGTACATTTCAAAAAGGGTAAGTTTCTCCACTCTTACGAATACTCCGGATCAACGGCTCTTTGCTCTGACTTAAACCAGCTAGTCGTCGGCATATGTTGCCTCAATTCTTTCCCAAAAATAAATAATAAGAGAAAGGAGGTAACATAATTGGAAGTAGAGGCAAAATGCGTCAGTACAATGTAGGAGTTCCATTTGAAAAAATAGCAGTAGATATTGTTGAGCCGTGCTTGTATTAATGAATTACTTCAGTAAGTGATCTGAGATGTATGCAATACCTTAAAAATATCACCATCATGTTCTGCACCCTCAAAAGCGAGGGAGTACCCATGTTTCATCCCTCTCACAGAACTTTTCTGTTCTTACCCTTATTTTGAATAATTTTCATGGAGTAGATGACCACCAATGTGATTGGGACCAGCATAGGTGTAAAACTTAACCGAGAGGAAGATACTTTCAAAAATTCAAAAAGTGACTTTCGTTGCAGTGTGGAAATCTTATTTCTCAATAATTACTTATCTGCAAAGTCAATTTTCGTTCTTCTATACTTCGTCCCTAAAGCGTCTTTACCTCCCGCAAGAAGAATTACTTACTACAACCCAAATTTTAACAGACTTTATTATTCAATTACTCGACACTGTACGCGACCACGAATTTTCTACTAAGTCAAATTTCGTGATAGTCTAGAACAAATTCATTTCAGATATCTTTTTTGGTCATTTGCATTGGACGATAATTGGACGCCTCAGTAACAATTGCACTGCTCAAGATGAAGATAATCTAAGAACATGACCTCTGAAAATACTGTAGATCCAAGGTACAAAAATTATTCAAATTGAGTTAAACTTTTCACACTGTATAACATACAGTGTGGAAAGTTTAACTCGTTTAATTAATAGTCTGGAATGTTTGCATATATAAGTGATTGATATACATATTATGTATATTAAACACTTATATATAAAAACTTTCCAGACTATTCTTATTACTTTCATGTTTTCAATTTTGATCATTAGTCCATGAAAAGTTTTAAAAACCCCAAAAATTCTGTGAGAGGGATGAAACATGGGTGGGTTTTCGAGGACGTTGAATACGATGGTGATATTTTGCAGGTACGCATTTACATAAATTTAGAAACTTAATAAGGGAAAAACAGATTAGGCAATTACAAAATATAAATAATAATCCTTTAATTGACAGGACTGTCATTAATATGTCAAAAAGATTTTTGTCCGTTTCAGACAGGCTTATCTTATCAAAAGGTTTAAATTTTGCAATAAACCCGAAATCTGTTCCAAAATTTGATATAGTAGCGGCAATAGAAAAAACGGCTCAAAATTTACCAACAGATAATGGGAATGAATATCGCATACGGGCAAAAATTGCTTTAGAGAAGCAATACAAAATTAAAAACAATTTAACTCCAGAAGAAAAGTTATCGATAAATTCTTTAAAACGCGATGAAAGTATCAAAATATTGCCCGCGGACAAAGGTAATGCCACAGTCATTATAGATAAAGATATATATAACACAAAAATCATGACTCTTGTAAATGAGGGACTCTACTCAAAACTAAACAAAGATCCAACAAAATCAATAGAGAGCAAAATTTACTGAACTTTGTTTAAATACAAACATGAATTTGATGATTTTGAAAGAAGGAACCTTACACCACATCATAGTAAGCCTGCTCATTTGGCTTACCAAAGACACATAAACAAAATATTCCTTTAAGACCAATTGTTATTTCTATTAATTCACCATGTCATAATTTGGCAAAATTTTTACTTAAAATTATTGATCCATTATTTGGAAATACCGATTCATATATTAAAAATAGTAAACATTTTATAGAAAAAATTTAGGAAAACGATATTTATGAATCACACCTGATGGTTAATTTTGATGTAGTTAGTCTTTTTACCAATGTTCCGGTAGATGAAACCTTAAAAATAGTTAAAGACAGGTTGCTAAATGACAATAATTTGGAAACTAGAACTAAAGTAAGTATAAAAAGCATAATGGAACTCTTAACAATGTGTATAAAAACAACCTATTTTCAATTGGACAATGAGTTCTATCAGCAGGATTTTGGTATGGCTATGGGGTCTGCAATATCACCAATTTTAAGCAACATATTTATGGAGAACTTTGAGAACAAAATTGTATAAACAAACCGATTGTCTGGTGGAGATATGTTGATGATATCTTTGTAATTCCTCATGCCTCATGGTGTCGATTTACTAGATAGTTTTTTGGAAAATATAAATAGTAAGGAACCGTCTATTAAATTCACATTAGAAGTAGAAAGTAGGAATGAACTACCGTTTTTAGATGTTTAATTAGAAGGGTAAATAATACAATTGAAACAAGCCTTTATAGAAAACCCACACATACTAATAGATTTCTAAATTTTAACTCACATCAGTCAATAAATGTTAAAAGGGGTGTTGTAAAATGTTTATACGATAGGGCCAAAATAATTTGATCTAATAATGAAATATTAAATAACGAGAAAAAATTTATCAAAGAGGTTCTAGTACAAAATCAATATCCTGAAGCCTCTGTTGATAGAGTTTTCATAAATGTTGAAAATAAGGACAATCAGGTGCGACAAAAACATGAACGTCATTATACAGCAATAATTCCTTATGTATATGGACTATCGGAGAAGCTACGCCGTATAGGTGACAAATTTGATGTTAGAACGATATTTCAAACGGGGAACACTTTAAGATCTGTTTTAACAAAAACAAAGCCGATAAACAGGGAGCAGAATTCAGTAACCTGTATTTACAATATCCCGTGCGAATGTGATAAATGTTATGTGGGTGAGTCATCCAGACCTTTCAGTGTGAGGTTGGATGAGCACAAGAATTACATTAGAAAGAATGAAATTCAGAAATCAAAGATTTGTGAACATGCTTGGGGAAACGGACATAGAATAAATTGGCATTCGGCAAAAATTTTAACAAAAGCAGATACCAAAAAAAAAAAATAAAGAATCAGCAATAATCTTGTTAAACGAAGACAAGTACGTATCGAATTGTTCTGTAGATATTTGTACAACCTGGCTACCAATGTTAAAAGAACTTAACAAACTCAACATTATCTAAAAGAAAATATCATTAGTTCTGTGTTCTGTGTAAGTAGCAAGTATCTATGGAAATAACATAAACAGAATCTTAAAGCTGTGTATTTGACATACAGAGCAAAATAAGAGTTCTTCCAAAAAAAGCTTTCAAACGGAAAGAGACTACTTTCCGAAACGTCAGCAAAATACATTATTTCTGTGTTTATTCCGATTTATATTATTTGCGAAACATAACCTCTGACTATTCCTTTGACGTAAACGTCACGGGCGCAGAGGCTTTTTTCCAATAATTCTATTATTTTGTAGATGCGGTGATTTGTTTTTGAAGAGGATAATAATACATGTGGTAGAAAACCCAAATAATAAGAAAGAATGTTCCCACCCCTTAGCAACTACCCCTAACCTCGAAAAACTACCCCAATATTGCACTTTTTTCTATCGTAGGCATGCAGATCGGGTTTTTGGGTAGGATTCTGGTGAGCGTCTAAAATTTAACCATACAACATCTTATCCACCCCCGAGGTTGAAACTACCCCCGCCCTTAATATTAAAATATTCCCAAAAAAATCAAATCCATGAAAATTTGTTTGTCCTCGTTTTCGAGGGTGCTCAACACGTTGATAATATTCATTTCTCTCCCACCCTCCACCAAATGTTAGGGATGGTGGTAGTTTCAACCCCTGGGTCTCGTCACTCAACTCCCTTTACAATGTCGAAATCTTCTTAAAAACCCCGAACCAACGAGTCCCCACATGCCCAGTATCAATAGATATGAAAAGGGGGCGGTTTTAGAGGTGGCTGGTGGAAGGTGGGGAAGAAATGAATGTTACCATCGTGTTGAGCACCCTCGAAAATGAGAATAAACAAATTTTGATATTTTGGGAAAATTTAATATTAGGGGTGGTAGTAGTTTCAACCCCGGGGGTGGATAAGATGTTGTATGATTAAATTTCAAACGGCCTATCCGAATTCTGCCCAAAAAAAACCGATCCGCATGCCTGCGATGGAAAAAGACGCGAAATAGGTGTGGTTTTTCGAGTTTAGGTGTAGTTGCTGAGGGATGGGAAATTTAAAAATATCACCATTGTGTTCAGCGCCCTTGAAAACGGCGGGGTACCTATGTTTCATCCCCCTCACAGAACTTTTATGTTTTAACCTTTTTTTACAACTTTCTCATGGAGTACACGAAGTGACTCCGTTTGTTCAACCCAACCTATGTACCTCATGGGATATAACTTAATCTATTGTAAGCACATTGCTAAAAGATATTTAATTAGTCCACCAGTCTTGGTTGTTTTTCTTCTTATTCTCTTTCATTTTTGTGCAACAAATTCAAATGTAATCTCTGCTTATATGAGAGTATTAATATTTAATTTTACAATCCCATTATTAAAGCAAACATCTTCTCTGAGTTCGGACAAAAATACTAAAATAAATAGACGATGTTCAGAGAATATGACAAAACAAAATTATTCTAAATATCTCCATTCTCCGTAATGTACAACATAAAGAGGACACAAAAGTTTCAAACATCCATATCATCTCCAACTTTTCACATCTGAATGTTAAAAATTATATTAATAGAATTTTCCAGGGTGTAGTAAATACAGCAGCACATGTTCTATAGTACCCGGTTTGATGACAAGAAAATCAATTAAATCCCCTTCAAACTGTGACACAAATGAAAGTTATAATTAAAATTTTGATACAAAAAGGGATATTCAGAAAGAGTTGTTTAATTTATTTCGTCCCCAGTCTCGCGAATATAAGGGATAATAACTTTAAATGTAGCCCTACTATGTTGAGACAATTACTCAGAGTTATTTTACTTTGATTTGAATTGCGTAATCTACATGGGAAAGATTAACTAGTTACAAAATACAATTCTAAAGTATAATTTAACATGATTGCTGAACCTTAATATGAATTGCATTTAATAGCGATTCAAGTAGTTATTACTAATATATACATATAAATAAATAAATAAACATCACAGAAATTAGACAACCCCTAATTCCAGAAGCCAGGGCTTGAGCGGAAGGGGGTTACACATTAAAAAAACGCGGACATACAACAATTTCCTCCGACAGTGCCCGAGCTGGGATTCGAACCCGGTGGTGCGATATCCGTGTGATTAATCGCGAATGCCACCTCGCGCCCTAACCCACTCGCCTATCATGTGTTTTCGTATTCAATCCCTCGAACGTTCTGATAGTAAACACACAAAAAATAGTGCGGGCGAAATCAGTCATCGGCCGGGAAAATTAATTCGGATGGAATATTTTTGTGCCATCTTGTTCAAAATGTGCTCCTTTATAAGAAAGTACAGTTTCCCAGATAGAAATATGTTCAGGAATTGTTTAAACAAAGTTTTTTAAAACAAATTAGAAAAATGGACTTCCTCGTTTCGGAAAAAATATTTTCGTATTTTTCACACTAAAGCAAACAAAAAATGTCTTTAGACATTTTTATCTAAAGTTGATAGATTTCGAGAAAAAATTCTTGAAATCTCAAAAAACGCGAAATTTGCAGGCTCAAAAACTATATGAAAATTAGTGTTTTTTAATGTAAGAAATTTTTTTATGTATTCTTTGAAGCTTTTACCACAATATACTATAGATATATTTTGTTATTCTTTGGCTTAAGTGTTTGTTTTCTATGGTTAAGATGTGAAGCGTTCGCGCGCAAGTCAGTGTAGCGGCGCGCCTCACGATGAATATATATAATATACATATTATTACGTGTTATTTCGCGTACGTGTGGAATAAAATGAAATTAAGTAATATCCCATGCACGTCAGATGCCTTATACTTGCATAGCTTGAGACCATCTGCGCAAACATATACTTGGAAAAATGTAATATTTTCCAGATACGTTGTACTAGATGTAACACGTTTTGGTTACAAATATGAGGATAATACGCTTATACCTGTATTTATGACAAAAAACTCTTTGTCAGGTGGCTTAATAAAAGTGTGCAATTTTAAAAAATCATGTAGTACTAAAGCATGAAGCTGTAATGAAATAGCGTTACTTGTGTATCTATATGCTACTGTGATCTTGCTATTGTAAAAATGTGTAAGTTGTATAATCACATTAATTGTATTTTAAAATAAATTAAATAAAAAATAAAATTCACATGCATTTTAAATCTTATATTACTCCACTTACAATTATTATTCAACTTATATTAAATATTTGCAATGTTTCGTATTTTTTATAAATTGTTTTATACTTCAGTAGATGCACGATGCGCTAATGTTGTATAAAAAATACCCATATACTTATATAATATTTTCACAATTAAAAAACAAGCACTTAAGCTAAAGGATAACAAAATATATCAACAGTATATTGTGGTAAAAGCTTCAAAGAATAGATACAAATTTTTCTTGCAATAAAAAACATTAATTGTCATATAGTTGTTGAGTCCTGGAAATCACAAATTTCGCATTTTTGAGATTTCAAGAATTTTTTTCTCTAATAAAAAATTTTTTTTCGAAACGAAAAAGTAATTTTTTCTAATTTGTTTAAAAAAACCTTGTTTAAACTATTCCTGACTATATTTGAATCTGGCAAACTGTACTTTCTTATAAAGGAGCACATGTTGAACAAGATGGCACAAAAATATTTGATTCGAAATAATTTTCCCGGCCGATGATTGATTTCGCCCGGACTAAAAGGCACCCGATGAATTCCAGTGTTATTGTTAAAGAACACGCCAAATCTCTCGATACATTTTTCGAAACTATAACAAACTCCGACCAAATATGTCGCATGAAAAGCGTGCTTCACGTGAAAACGCCGGTGGAAGAGGTTTTTATATATAAAATCACATTTTCGCTCTACGGAGCGTTTTTTATGCAAAAATATCAGAAACTCACCAAGGAGTGTAATTTTAGAAAGTATACTAAATGTTGCTGCACACGGACGTAATGTCGCCCCAATCACAAAATTTTAGAAAGTATCATGGAAACCGACTTTACTTCGGAAATTTCGAAAATGAAAACCCTTTTAAGAATCCACGTTGTGCAGCACTGCAACTCATGCGTTATGTTAAATATGAGGACACGTTCTCTAGTCTCTAGTCAAAGTTTTTCGAGAGTTTTAGCGAAAATACCCTTAGCGTCGAGGGTGACCTTTCACTTTTTAACCATCAATTTTGGCAGAAAAACTATATGTTTCCGCGTATTTGCCCTAAACTGATTCCTCAGTGATTCGGTGTCAGAAAAGTATCTTTACCATGTACTCAAATGCACATGGGACCGCCTTGCCTGAACGTATGCCACAATATAATTCCAAGTTGTTGTGATTCAAACAATATTAAGCTCCGAAGAGCGTCCTAAATCATTGAACTGAAAGATACGTAAATAGATAGGCAAACAGAAGTCCACCAAAATTATAAATGTTGAACTTTTTACTGAATTTTTTTGTGTAATCGTTTGCTATAAACTAAGCATTGGATGGTAGTTGGTTACATTATGATTCGTTCCGTTCCTCACCGTGTGTTGTACACGGGCCAGACTATAGTTGTTATACATTTTCTTGAACGTTTTGTGAAAACATAATTAAAAAAAAAAAGATTTGAAATATATATTTTTGAACTTTATATTGTCTTTTTCTCGTGTTTAAAAATTCCTTTTCGGGTTAAATTTAAGAAGGTGTTAGTATTTACTGTGTTAGATTTATAATAGTATTACGACGTCCGATTGGTACCATCAGTGAAGCAGTTAAGCAAAAACGAAACAGTATGTATAGATTTTTGTATTATTCTGTCTGAAATCAGTCGCTTCGAATTCTTCAGGTGAACATGATAATACCCACTTTAGGAAGGGTAATAAAGGTCCGTCAGATGTGTAAAGATGAATCGTTCACATTATCAGCATTATCAATAAACAAGTTTGGGAACTTGGGTCACCAGCGGTCGGAAGGAACAAAACAGGGTTATCAATTAATTGCTATACATATAGTTTGAATTTAAGTTACTGGATATTTTGGCGGCATACGTAACATTTACTATCCCAAGCTACATGGCCTTATATCTACTTTATAGTCTTTGTTTTTTTTTTTCATTAAATTTAATACAATTAATACACTGTAAGTTTCCAACTGAAACCTTACATTCTCTTAATTCATGCTGCTCAGCACACCTGGGACAATAATGATTATTTAATAGACAGTTACCAGAATGATGATTAAATCCACTGCAATGAAACACCTCCTTAAAATCATTGCATCAAAAACATCACAGACATCAAGCCCAATAAGTAATTTACCTTCCCCCATGGACATTATATAGTTGTAAGAACTAACGTCAACCTGCAAGTCAGCTTGAAAGACATTGTCATTTTTTTACGTATGCCACATTTTCAATCCTTTACACTCCGGATGTTCAGATTTCCAAAGATTTCTATTTTGATGTATAACATAATTCACCAGTACTTCATCTTCAAGCTTTTTCGACATTCCCACCACTCGTATTCTTGGATTGGCACTTTTGAAATCTTTCACTTCATATCTTTCACCAAGTTTAGAGTTTGCTTAGGATTTAAACTTCACTATCTCACTTTCATTACTGCAGCCAAGCACTATTCAGCGATCTTTAATATTTTTTATATTCGAAATATTTATTTTAGATTTTATTGGATCTATATTACTCAGAATATCTGTCTTGGATTCGTAGTTTTTCTGATATGATGACAAAGTATAAAAAAACAATAAAATTATTATTTTGTATACACTATTAAAAATAGGCTTTTTAAACCTTTGCAAACTATAACGACTGGCAAGGGAGCTCCTTTAAGTAGGATCAGTCTTTCGGCTGGTGTTTGTTGCAATCGAAGCATTAGCGTTTTGATGGTAATATGCAATTATTACACTTAACGCGCCAGGCTTGTAACTTGTAATTCAGCGCTCGGCGGGGCACATAGCCCGGAGAGTAGCTGTTGGTTGCAGTCTGGTTAGGTTCCTTATAGTAAAATAAGGATTTATAGAGGAGTTTGCGACTAAAAATATTATGTTTAATATTCCGCCCTCTAAAAGCACATTTGAACTATGCTAAGCCAAGTCAGGCTATTTATTTTTCGATTGCAACAGACACTGGACCGCTGGATGGCGCCTGCTGGCTGTTTTACATGTCGCTATTGTAAGAATACCGGGATGTACTATAGTCAAAGGATTCTCATGTCGGTCGTCGCATACCTACCTTGCACTGACGAGAGCCAATAGCTCGAAACTGCAGTCTGCAAGTGGTGTGTGACGACTGGCAAGGGAGCTCCTTTAAGTAGGATCAGTCTTTCGGTTGGTGTTTGTTGCAATCGAAGCATTAGCGTTTTGATGGTAATATGCAATTATTACACTTAACGCGCCAGGCTTGTAACTTGTAATTCAGCGCTCGGCGGGGCACATAGCCCGGAGAGTAGCTGTTGGTTGCAGTCTGGTTAGGTTCCTTATAGTAAAATAATGATTTATAGAGGAATTTGCGACTAAAAATATTATGTTTAATATTCAGCCCTCTAAAAGCACATTTGAACTTTGCAAACTATGTTAATTTCACGTCATTTTATAACGCCAGCATTAAATATGTGTTACTTATACCACTAGCGTTAAAAGTAAATTTAACATTTAAAATCCATATAACTACTTAATAAGTTTTAAAAAAAGGATTATATTTAGATTTAATTAGTAATAATAAAATTCCAAGGAAGACCGCGTCCTCGCCTCACATCTTCAAGCTTCTTGTATATCAGTTTATGCGCGGAAGCTATGCACTCTTAGGTGAGGATTGTGTAGAGGATATACCATCCTTCGGAGGGGATGTAAAGCCGTCGTTCACTTATCTATAAATGTTAGGCAAGTAAATGATCCCTACTCTTATAAAGGGTAGAGGTTCGGCAAAATTCTTGGTTGGAGGGTAGCTCGTCTACAGGCGTGTAGACCTCACTAACGGAAATAGGCCGACGTTAAATAGATGCTAAATAAAAAACACTTATAAATAAATATTATCTACATTTCTGGCTGATCAGTAAAATGTTTGCATTTATTCGTTATAAAAATATTTATGTTCAATTCATTATGTTGGCTACTATCAGATCATTCCTGAAGTTAATTTAAAAATAATATGAAACATGCAATCATTCGACATTACATGCAATAATTAAACCGCTTATAAAAACGTTTATCTTGTTTTATGCAAAGTTAATGGAAGTTTGAGAATAGAAGAGAGTGGGAGACTCATTACGAAATTTTATTATTACAAAGGAGTAAGGCAGAGATATTCTACAAAACAATTAAGGGAAAATTTGTTGTACACAACAACATGGCGATAAAACCGAGTAAAATACACACTTTATAATTGAATTCGAGCACAGAATTTCCAGTTATGTTCCAGCTGTTTTCTTGTGTGAGTTTTCTTATACGTGGTGCCTAATTTAATTTAGTAATAAAACATATTACGTTCGTTTTTGTTACATTTTGATTCCGTTCCTTGGGGTAAAAACCGCACCCTAAAAACCAGGTGGCATGTATGCTGGACCCTGCAGCTAAATATGGGATTGAGCTTTTTTTTCATAAATTACGTAGAGCACTAATTAAATGAAATTTGATATATTCCCAGGACATTTCGACTCTACATATATCAAATTTGTTCGGAGCTATCGAGTTATTATAAGTGTTTATCCAGAATATTTTATGAAATTTAGAAATTAAAATATCAGGTATGTGTTATCGAGTGTATATATCAATAATAAACTGGTATACAATTTATTGAGTTCTATTATGCACAGACAGAAGTTTATTTTTTCAATAGCTATAAATAATAATAACAGTAATAATAATAATAAACCGATTTTATTTTATAAAAAATATAAATATAAAAATTTGCAAAACAATAACAATTAGGCCCATTTTTGGTGAAGTCTAGCTTAAAGTTACTCATACTTAACCATAATATGAAACCCTTAAACATAATGTTAAATTATTGAATAAAGTGCATGGCAATAATATAAAAACTATAGAAATAATTTACTGAAATATTTAAGTTATAAAGCTTTCCGGGAACTGATAATTTGCGGGATAGTTCTCCGTCCCTCCCTCACGCCGACTACCCTGAATACCCGACGCTCCGACCATCTCGTCATCGCCCTCTTCCGAAGCTTTAATTCGCTTCTGAAGAAGGCCAAGACAAGGCGATCAAAACGCCAAGCACTCAAGACAGCCAACAAGGAAGAGAACCCGAAAACCACTCTACAAAGGGAAAAAAATAGTTAATACAATTCCCTGTTTGGTGCACATATACAGGGTGTTCCACCGGGAACTGAATAGATCGATATAGAGAAAAGTAGGCATCAGAAAATTTTGAAAATTTAGATAATTACTAATGTCGGTTTGGCCAATCCAACTAAAGCAGCTGACACTTCCGCTTATACCGGAAGTCGATACCAACTTGCTTATTTCAAATGGAACACCCTATATATTTTAGGGTTTTCGAAAAGAGCGTAATATTCTAGGTCGAAAATATGGAGCATATCCTATACCAAAACCTAGCCGTTTCAGAGAGATTTGACATTTTATAGAAAATTTTATAGGTGCAACGGTTTGCAAGAACCATTATAACTTTCTTCGTGTAAAAGATTTTCTTCTTATCACGTAAAAAGAACACAAGAAGAACTACGTTCTACAACTGAAATAAATTCAATAGTATCATACCAAGTGTTCCGTTTTTCGCGTTACATTTTATCAACTTCAAATCGCGAAAACTTGTTTTGGTCAAACGGACCACCTGTATTTCTTTACGTCAAGTTGTGTAAAATTGAATTCCCTTTTTTATATATTAGCATTGTGGTGGTTAAAGTTACAACTTTTTGAAATATTTGCGATTTTATTAGAAATTCATGAATTGTTGTAATCATTTCATCAAAATAGCAATGATTAGAAATAATCAGTCATTATCTTATGTAAAAAAATGCCAGCACATTTAAATTATACCAACGAAAAATTTCTAAATTTGTTTATTATTTATGGAGAATGTGATGAAGTAATATCAAGAACTTGCAGCACATTTGCTACTCGATATCCACAAAAACGCAAAATAACACTAACACTGTAACATGCGTATTAATCGAATTGAAGATGTTTCATGAACTAAAATAGCAGAGATAAGATCAATTTAAAATATGATTTCATTTTAATTTAATAATTGCTCAAAATTCCGCCCTCGAATCTCGAAACATTTTTCGCACCTTCGGATTAGTTCCCCATGGGTAGCTCTTCTAATTGAATCTTGTGATATATTTTGAAATGCATTTCTTACTCTTCGCATACAATCTTCAATGGTTGTTAATAGGCTCTCATAAACTTTATTTTTAGTAGTTCCCCAAATGAAATAATCCAGAACTGATAAATCGGGCGAGCGAGGAGGCCATAAGAAAGGTTCATTATTGGCAATCCATTGATCATAAAAAGTTTCTTGTAAATAATTATTAATTAAATATGCGTTATGTGGGGGAGCACCGTCGTGCTGATAATAAATGTCTCTATGTTCGGCGAGAGGTAAATTTTCTAAATAGTTATTATTCAAATTTTGTAAGATATTCAGATATCTTTCACCTAAAAAAAAAAAACAAAAATTTACCTATACATATTAGCAGAAGAGAAAATTTAATTTACCGTTTAAATTTTCCTGATAAAATTGTAATGCCACCAGTCTGTCGTTTGTTATGGCACAGTAAACATTTAACTGCCAACTTTCCTGAAAGTTTCGCTCTCTGAACATATGAGGATTTGAGTCACTCCAATAATGCGAATTGTGTCTATTAAGAAGTGCATTTTTAGTAAATTTGGTTCATCTGTCCATATAATATTTCCCAAATAAGAATCGTGACCCTCAGACCTTATTAGAATAAACTCACAAAAATTCTGTCTTCTTAGGAAATCTGTTTCTTTTAATTCTTGAACCATAAGGAATGAAAACGGGTGAAACTTATGTTTTAATAAGATTCTGTGAATTGAATCGTTGCATAGTCCCGATTCCAGAGCAGCTTGTCTTAATTACATCCTTGGAAATGTATGAAAATATCCCAGAATGACTATTTCAATGTTTTCATCATCAACAATAGGCTTTTTTCTTTGCATTTCTGCCTTGACAGAGCCATAATTTTTAAAATTTTCCAGTATGCGTTTGGTGACGGTTTCCGTTTTTCTGGATATCGAGTAGCAAATGTGCTGCAAGTTCTTGATATTACTTTATCACATTCTCCATAAATAATAAACAAATTTAAAAAGTCTTCGTGGGTGTAATTTAAACGTGCTGGCATTTTTTGACATAAGATAATGACTGATTTTCGCAAATATTTCAAAAAGTTGTAACTTTAACCCAAACAATGCTAATATCAGAAAAAAGGGAATTCAATTTTACATAACTTGACGTAAAAAAATACAGGGTGTTCCATTTGACCTAAACAAGGTTTCGCGGTTTGAAGTTGACAAAACGTAACGCGAAAAACGGAACACTTGACATGATATTATTGAATTTATTTCAGTTGTAGAACGTAGTTCTCCTTGTGTTATTTTTATGTGACAAGAAGCAAATGAGGATCTTTTACACGAAGAAAGTTATAACGGTTCTTGCAAACCATTGCATCTGTCAAATTTTCTATAAAATGTCAAATATCTCTGAAACGGCTAGATATGCTACATATTTTCGACTCAGAATTTTATGCTCTTTCCGAAAAATATATAAGGTGTTCCATTTGAAATAAGCAAGTTGGTATCGACTTCCGGTATAAGCAAAAGTGCCAGGTGCTTGTAATTATTATAGTTGGATTGGCCACACCGACATTAGTAATTATCTAAATTTTCTGATGCGTACTTTTCTCTATATCGATCGATTCAGTTCCCGGTGAGACACCCTGTATAGGCTAGAAAATAAAGTACTTAAAATTATTATTGCAGCTGCTTACTTAGCAAATAACTTTTATACTTGAATTTGAATTTTCTTTGTTCCATGTTTTATAAATTATCTGGTAATGAGTTGTACAGCTTTATAGAATTAAATAACGTCTCTTATACACGGCTGTGTGATGATATGGCATAGTTAATTTTAATTTATATCGAATATTACTGGAGTGAACAGCTGATTTAGCTATAAATTTATTTTTAAGGGCAGAGGAGGAGTGAGGGGTATTTAACAGATTTTGTATGAACATACCAAGGTGATGTAGTCCTCTATTTGACATTCATAAGAAAGTGTCCCCCTTAATATTGATTTTTGACTTGTTCTTGCGTTGTTTACAAGAATCAATATATCTGAATTTATTTAGGATGGATAGTGGGGCGAGCGTAGGTGCGTCTTTACTATGTACATACTTCGGTATGCGATGTAAAGCAACGACAGGCGCAGTTAGTACTTGGATGGTGACCATTCCAACGGAAACCGCGTTCTCGCCTCACACATCTTCCAGCGGCTTGTATATCAGTGTATGCGCGGAAGCTATACAACCTTAATCGAGGGTTGTATAGGAGATATGCCATCCTTCGGAGGGGATGTAAAGCCGTCGGTCCCTTGTCTATTAAATGTTAGGCAAGTAAAAGATCCCTACTGTTCATAAGGGAAGAGGTTCGGCAAAATTCCTGGTTGGGGGTAGCTCGTCTACAGGCGTCGGTGTTAGGCCTCAGTAGCGGAAATAGGCCGACGTTAAATAAATGTATTAAAAAAAAAAATATTAGGATGGATAGTTGCACTGTATAGGAATAATATTTACACAAGACATAAAACTGTTGCAACTTCATGCATATTAAGTAAAGTAAATAAATGAACATTACTTTTATATGGTAAGCACAACTCTTACTGTTTTGCATAATTTGAAACCCTTTTCGGGGTCATAATTGTATATAATGCAGTAACAGATTTTACTCTTTAATAATAAATACCCAGGTTTTGTGTTTCATCTGGGAAAGAGCTTGGGGCTTAATTCTCCCCAAGTAGTCGTTTATTTTATTATACCTATCTCACACACATTCATATATGTTTTCATGTTTGAAATAGATTTTCTTGGTTCTTTGTTGAAATTAAAAAACACACGCAACGTTCGCGATATACTGAGGGGCTCTCCAAATTTTTTGTTGTGTATTTCAGAGCAAACAAAACTAATATTAAGTTGTTTTTAATTAGGGAAGAGAATTTGTTGCTTTTTGAAAGTAACAAACTACAAAAGAATAACTTGAAGAAAGTTACAATAGTAGATTTAATAGTGACATTATCCATCTGAATGTAAACGTACATGTCAATAACACCGTTGTTTTTTATTTGGTCTGCATAATAATATAAATATAGAATTGTTTCTTTTCTTTTAGAAAACTTGTACGATATAACCACAAATAGGTAATGTTATTGGCATTCCTGACGGTAGTAGCTTCTTACCGTTATATAACCATTGTCACATTTTTTATAGGTAGGATACGTTTGGGCCATTATTTTACCTCTGAATCCCATTATTGGACAAACATTTGAAGAAAGCAATACCATAAACTCTCTATCAGTTACGGCAAAGAATAAAGGAAAGTTATCACAAGCGCTTATTTGATATTAATTTTTCTTTTTCCGATTCGCTAAATCAACCGACTTATCTCAAGACGAGCATGAGTCATCACAAATGGACATGACTTTCACGTGATCGCAAAATTCGCATAGGTTATTGACTTAGGGCTCTATTTAACAAAAATATAACTTTGAAATAATTCACTTAAAATCGTATAAACGTGCAAAATGACAGCACAATTCATGTCATGTGGCAAGCAGACAGGGTTACCAGAGTAATCGTTATCCAAATTTGAAATACGTATCGCCGCTTTTCCTAAATTCATCATTACTTACTTGTTTCCTCGATGGATCATGTAAAAGAAGTGAGCGATTGGACAGAATGCTAAGTATTTACGAGTCAGCTAGGCTCCGTCTATTTACCGGCGGCCGGACCAATCGGAAGCCACCTAGATTACAAATACAACCTCGTTTTCACACTCAAGATTCAAGTCAGTCTACCTAGAGCTTCAAGCGACGCAACACCACCGAGTAGTAATTCTGTCTGCGGGTCTCATCGAAGTAGTTTTCATCGGGAATCTTTTTCTTTTCATTTTCTACTTCTCTTGAGTTTCGGTTTCGTACACACCAAACTCATTTATGAAAGAAGTCATTAAGTGTCAACACGACAAATCGTATTTTATGAGATGAGTCAGTCGTCAGTCTTTTGAGGACCAATCCATTGGCAACCGCAGAGTCAAGGACAGTTAATCAGTTTTATTAACAACGAGGGACTTGATTAGCTACAGGCCCAGCATCAACGAATAGTGCAAATGTTTTAGAAAGAATTCGCAAAGCCAAAGCGCTACCTGACATTTCTTTACATGGTCCATTGTATAGTAGAGTATAGAGAGTATATATCATAGAACTACACTTTGAGATATTTAACTGTAAATTGTTTACGCAACACCAAGACCATAGCTATTCAAGATCGTTTTGCAAATCAGCGCAGTCTTCTATATTAATAATAGTTGTAAATATTTTTAGGTCATCGGCATAAAGTAATGTTTTGCAGTGTAAGACGCTGTCATTTATAAAAATGTCAAAGGGCAAAGTCCCAAGTACAGAACCTTGGGGTACACCTGATGTCGCTGACGTATGTTTATGAAGATGTTTAAGGTTAACGAGAGTGTCGGTCCATACCACACATGGTGAGGATTAGGACGACTCGAACAATGCAGTCTCCAATTACTATCCAATGTTTGGTGCTAGAACAATCGACTGACATCAAAAAGATTCAAGAAAGAAATAAGTTAGTGTCTTATACCTCAAACAGTAACAACAATGCAGCTACGGACACGTGTTTCGGAGTTGTTGTTTCTCATCAGCATAGCTTCTCATCATATATCTTATAGTTGAGCAAAACTAATAAAGGTAGGAAAGTAATGTACACAGTACTCCATTTGTAATTTGCCACATTTTGGGCCACAAATGAGAGCCGACGTTAAATAAATGTATAAAAAAAAGCATGGTAACTTGAACGGAATGGAGGGGTTACGATGAAGACGGCCATCTTGCGCGTCATCGTGCCTGCTGAAACTTAATTGTACGTATGCATTTTTTGAGACGTTGCGCTTATTTGTTGAGTTGTTTCGAAATATTTGTTGTTTTTGTGTTTATAATCGTGCAGTTATAGTTATTTAGTGTATAATCTAATTGACAATTACTGTTAAAGAGAAAAGACTCATAGTATATAGAAGTTTGTAACCTGTGTATTTACAGAAATAATTTTATGGTAAACAGTTTTTATTATTTTCCGTTCATAATAATAACAAATAACAATGTTACATACAATTATTAGATGACTGGAGGAAAGGTTTGTAGTGTAGCTGTTTGCAAAACAACTCAAAAAAGGCAAAAGAGAGTGGTGAGATGTTGATGGTTTTTTCCTTCCCTAAAAAATTACTTAATACAGGAAATGAAATTTATTTTCATATGATACAAAGAAATATTAGAAAAAACCAATGAGTGATTTTTTCTTATTAATTGCTGTGTCTAATATGACATGATAAAATTTAATGGCCCTCTTGTTAAATTTTATTAATAAATTATTGTATGCACATCTAGTTCTAATAAAAAATTTGCATTAAAATTTTTTAATACTACATAATTGTAAAGGTTGGCCTGGGAAAAAATTTCTACTCAGTACGTCATAAAATAAGAAACTTTTCTAAGTAACTCTTTTCGTTAGGGCGAAAATTAGTATCATGTATGTTTCTTCATCTATCTTATAACTTATTAAATTCGCTAAGAATTATATAAAGCAATGAAATCAAGACTGAAGTTTCGGGCAAGAAATTGCACACAAGATTAAGAGAACCTACTTCAGTCCCTTGATATAAAATATACTTCTTTGACTGCATACATTAATTAGTTATAAATTTGATATATAGTAATGTCAATTTTATATTCCAAGGAAAACCTTATCGATGTTAATAATCCTTAATCAAAAAAGTCAATTTATTAATTTGTGCTTGTACATTAAAAAATACAAAATACGGAATTCGAATTCATAACTAATTATACTTCTATACTAATGGTTTGAATGCCAGAAATTCGAATGAGCAGACAGAGTGACGCGTTCCCGCATTTTAAATAGTGATCTCTGATTGGTCGAAAGTTACTATGCTACCTATCTTACTTTTCAAACCTTGGGGTAGTACTACACAATATCGGACCGTATAAGAAGATTTTTTTATTTCCGTTTTCGACGCAGTTGCTAAAATTACACCTTGTGCATTACGTCCGGGCATCACATCCCGTCGTGTGAAATTTCGTTGCAGTTACAAAAATTACGCCCCGTGCAACGTGTTTCGTCGTAGCTACAAGAATTACGCCTCGTGGGGTGAATTTTCGCTACACTTTCAAAAATGGAATTTGGTTATAGTTACGAAAATATCGCTTTGCATTTACGTCTCAAGGAACTTTCATGGTACATCCTAAATAACTTCCCGACAGCGTTTCTACGTGTCGCACGCAGTTCATGCTTGATATTTTCGACGCATAACGTGTGCAATTCTGAGCCAAAAACCTGTTTAAAAAACAGATGGGGGAGACAACTTAATCCTCCTTTAATAATTAAAATTCTAATTCCACTGACTGCGAAGAAAATCCGTTTCAACTTTCAACTCCGTTTCTTTTCTCACTCAAATTTAGACTTGCAGTTTCTGAGTTTTTATTTTCCCAGAATTTTTAAAACAGATAAACTATTATCGCATGACAAAATACCGTACTGGATTAATCATAAGTTGTGTTTACTTCATTATTGTTTTGCTTTAAATTATTTTCACATAAAACTAATTGGTCATTTTATTCATTTGCAGAGTCAACAACGAAACTTCAGAAATATGCCTACATAATATGCCGTTTCATCATTGTGGGTAAGTAACGAAAAATAACGTAGGTCCTAAAAGTGCTTGGGAATATATTTTATTGTGTTTTATTGCCATAAGCTGGAATTTACGACCTCATTATATATGCTATTTCACGGCAGAGACTCTTTTTTGGTATAAAAATATATCACCAACGTGTTAGGACGAGACAATTCCATAATAATATGACTATTATTATACCTCTATATGATGTAGAGATTATTCAGGGTATTTCACATGTCACGCCCTATCTCTCAAAATTTAACAAGTTAAAAATTAAGAAATACTAAATTACATTTGAACTCTGCTTAAAGAGTTATTGATTGATTCGACTTTCATTTGATGAAAATCCATACTAGCACCAAACAAAGTAAAATTTATACTTGTTAAATAACTTTCACAAAATTTATTTATTTATATAATTGAATGTTTCTTGTGATCCGATATGAATATTATAATAATGTATTTTTAGGTGGGTTTTGGGATCATAAAAATACACAAAATTTCCTTTTTGAACTTGTCGACGTTTAAGTAAATTTATTAACTTCTTCAGAATATTAAAAGAAAACGTATAAATGTAGGTATGAATAAAATTTAACAAATATTGTTTATACTCAAAGACAATTAAAAACAAAAAATTATGACTATATTACATTGTTAACACATTAAAACATTGAAAATACAAATAGTCGCTTTCAAACATTCTAAAGATTATTAAAAATTGGGTGTAAAATATGAAAACTGTATAATAAATTATAAAAAAGAAAAAGAAAAATATATAAGCAATTACAGTTAAATTAGATTTGTTTTGTCATTAACTTTTTAAAATCACGAGACATATTAGGTATGTAGCTTTTGTAATAGATAATGTTGTTTGTACAGTACAACATAAATGTATAAATATACGCTGGTATAGTGTATACGACCACAATTGAAACCGTATTAAAACTAAAAGCCGGCAAAAACAGCCGGCGTCGCTTGCTGAATAGAAATGCTGGTCATAAGAAAAGCAATAAAGAGATGCCGACTGTTTTTGCCAGCTTTTAGTTTTTATACGGTTTCAATTCTGGTCGTATATACTATACACCTCGTTCTGGCGAATTGAAGAGTAATAATGTATGTATTCCCAAAGTCTGACTTTTTAAAAAAAAAATTTATATTATAGATTAGATGTTTTTTGGATAGTCGATAATATTAAAATAAAATTATACTGTTGGGATTCTTCTTAATACAAATAATTTCATTGAACGTTCTCTTCTTGTAATTATTATTTTTACCAATTATTTTGGTATCATTAAATGCAAAAGTGTGGCCCTTTTCTATAAAGTGCTCAACCAGTTGTGTTGGATTTTTTTTGGTAAGGATATTTTTGCAGTCCGTTACATGTTCAGATATTCGTTTTTTAAAGTATCTGCCTGTGATGTCTATGTATATACCATTACATTCTGAACACGGAATTTCGTATACGACATTCGACTCTAGATTTTTATGTGTTTTATATTTTAATCTAGTAATTCTTTTTTACCAATAGTGTTGTCACTTGCATATGCGATAGGTGAACCACTTTTTGTAAGAATTCGATTAAGTTTCTCTGAAAGGTTTCTGACATAAGGAATTTTGTAATATTGTTTGTTGTTTTCTTGATTATTATTAGATTTGTTCTGTTTGTTATTATTTAGAATTTTGTTGATTAAACTTAGTGGATAATTATGTTTATATATTAATGTTTGTATTAATTCTCTATTTTTAAGATGGAATCTTTCATCTGATTGTTTTTCAGCTCCATTTATTAAGTTGTTTATAATGTTAGTTTTGTATTTGAGAACATGTTTAGAATTGATATTAAGAAACCTTTAATGGCCAGTTTCTGAAACGTAAAATAAAGTTATCTATTAGTAAATGTCATAGTAACAATTGTTGTCACAATTGTAACTATGGCAGTAAACGAATAATTAACTCTATCTAACGTTTCAGAAACTGGCCATAAGAGAATGTAGGTTTGTGGAACCAATCCATAATAAGAACATTATTGTTGTCTTTGATTATTTCTATGCCCAGAAATTGTATTTTATCATCGCTTTCTTTTCAGTTCTGACATGACTATATCTGAACAAACTGGAGATATGGAATTTCCCATACCAATGCCATATATTTGTGTATAAAATTGACCGTTGTATATAAAATAATTGTAGTCTATGCAAAAAGTAACAAACAAATAAAGAAGCCTAATGTCACAGAAGTATCGTTTTCGATGAGGGACCATCCCTTTTTAATTTTTTCTATTGTTAGATCCGTCGGTATGTTATTGAAAAGTGAGATAACGTCAAGGGGCCCTAGAATATAGTTATCTGGTAAGATTACACATTTTAGCTGCTCCACTAACTCAAAAGAGTTTTTTACATATATCTCGTCCTTTTCAAACGCATATTTTAACAGGTTGGAAATAAATTTTCTCGTATTATATAGGGGAGAGAGAAAAGAAACAATAGGCTAAATGGAGTATTTTTCTTATGTATCTTAGGTAAGAAATACATTTTAGGAAAAAGAAACGCTGAGACTTAGGGAATATTAAAGGTACGTACATTATTGCTCTTCAATTCGCCTCAACAATGTGTACAATACATTATTACACAGAACCACTGAAGGTGGTTTCTTGGTAAAGAATTTAATAACACTTATTAAAAAAAATTGATACGATACCCAGACGTCAACCAGTGATGATACTGCAGCCCTATGGTGGTAAGTAAGTCGGTGGTGGTAAGTCGGGAATGCACGTACAACGTGACTGATGAGAGCAATTGAAAACAGATATAATCTACAAAATAAATAATTTACCTTTGACTTGTTGAGGGATGTAATCCACCAAAATGCTGCAGCTCAATTAACAGGGTCGAGTCCGTCTCTTTAGCAAAGATACTCTCAAAGGAAAGTGGTCAATCAGCGTGTGCACACACAAATCCCGCACAGATGAAGATTAAACTCCCTCCGTAGCACTGAAATATTTTGATGAACAGCCACAACTTAAAACGAAGGAAATTTTACCGTTACCGATAATCCAAAATCCATTAATATGGCTCAAATAAACAAGCTTTTAGAACTCTCGTCAGCGCGCGCACACATACAGGAGCCAACGTTTTATCTTTTACACTAGTCGGAAGTCACGTGATCGTTCTTCGCAGTTGGAAGGCACGCGACCACCCACTAGCAGACAAAAGCCAAATCTCGGCTCGCTGCTGTTGACGATATGTGACACGAAGATATGTTGCGGGTTGCATATGCATTGGACCGGTAATAAGAACGGATCGCAATGCATTCTCTTCTGAGAACTGCGATCTACTCGGTCTACCAATAGATCTCCTTCCTCAATTTCCTGCTTCCCCCCTAGTCACTGCCTCATCGCAGGCTCTAGTAACCGCATTGGCGAGGGCTTCACAGTTCTCGGATGGATTCAGCCAGACTTCTTTTGAATGCTTCCTTATTTAACCTGCCCAGTTTCCAGCCTCTGCCTTTTACCACCTGAGTTACTCGATTCAGCCCTCTATCGCAAGTAATATAGAGATAATCACTTTTTTGCTTCCGCTGTTAAAACTTCTCATCCGGTCATTCTCCTGGCGACCCCTTCCGAGCCTAAAGTCAGGTCTGGAATGGAACCGGTATCTCCTCGTACGAAGGTATAGACCGTTTCCTCGTTTAGTATATGCTGGTCTTCTCTGGCTATCCGCTCGCTGACTACCGTTTACCTCACATTAGTCCGGTCCATACACCATTCTGGAGACCAACCGTTATAATCACCAGCTACTATCACCTCTCTCCTCCCTTTTCTGTTCACTCTCATGGCCCTTCCAAGCTCCTCCAATGTTACCCAGTTCCGCTACGCCGCCGTTGGGTGAGAAGTAGCAGCTGAACATAACCATTTCGTCCAGCTCCACTCAGACGAATCCGTGTCCACTCCCGCTCTTGTGCACACAAATTCCTCGGTTTAGGATCGCTATGGCAGCATCCTTGTTATCATCGACATACCATCCAGGCCTGTTTTTGCCAACATTTCCTTATTATGTTCGCTGACTATAAGGACCCCACTCTCTTCTGATTTGCAGCCGCGCAAAGAAGATCTTGCGCAGCCCGACACATATTTAGATTTGTTTGCTTCACGTTGAACGCGATGCATTTTCCCTACCCCCTTCTTGCTTAGTCTCCCCTAGAGCTTTCCGGAACCAGGGACACGTTCCTGAGTCCACCCTGTGTCCCCTTCTGTAGCACTTCTTATCCGCCGCTGTATCTATTATCCTCTCCACTACTCTGCACTTCACCCATCCTATTCTCATCCTTTTCTTTTCTAATAATTCCATAGTCTTCCTTCACGGATAGTTGAAACATGCTAAGCAAATGTATTTTGACAACATAATTTTAACAAATTTAGTCATAATAAAACAGGTAATTTAAATCAGGATATTATGTTTATTAATTGTAATATATCATCAGATAAAGTAGAAATTGCAAATACATATAATTCATACACTAATTAATACATTCACTCTCTTAATATTCCACATTTGAACTTCTAAGTATTATATTTTTTAGTATTTATTTATCACGCAATTATATATAAAGAAAATATGATCGGTTTTATTTTTTCGACACTGATTTATTGCCTCCAGGTCCCTGAACTTAGTGCATTTCTATCAACGCTAAGATTCAGCACTTCATAGTAGAAATTAATTCTGTGGGACTGTTCTAATAGTCCTATCGCCATAATTGTGTTTTGCTTTATGATTATATCAATTGAGTGACGTTAATGACGGACCACAATATTGTCCCTTTGACGATAATACCGATCCAAGTAAATAGAATTGACCAATAAGAGACGGACTTGCAATTCATAATTGTTGTATATTTATTAAATTTCAATTAATCTTTAAAAAAATTTCAATATATATAAACATACTTTATAAGCTGATTTATTATTTTTCTGTACAGTTTCCATTGTAATGTCAAAATTCAAATTTAACAGATTTATCTAATTATTTCATGGTTATTGCGATATTATAGCGATGTAAACAACATTGTATTCACATTTTACATTTGAATATTAACTGGAAATCTGAAATATTAAAATATATAGTAAAATGTTGTTTTATAATTCTGCATTTATATGAATAAAATAGCTTGTTTAATACACTTTTAATATTGTCTGAAGATATTTGTACAACCTGGCTACCAATGTTAAAAGAAGAACTTAACAAACTCAACATTATCTAAAAAAATATCATCAGTTCTATGTTCTGTGTAAGTAGTAAGTATCTATGGAAATAACATAAACAGAATCTTAAAGCTGTGTATTTGACATACACAGCAAAATAAGAGTTCTTCAAAAAATAGCTTTGAAAACGGAAAGAGATTACTTTCCGAAACGTCAGCAAAATACATTATTTTTGTGTTTATTCCGATTTATATTATTTGCAAAACATAACCTCTGACTTTTCCTTTGGCGTAAACGCCACGGGCGCAGAGGCTTTTTTTCCAATAATTCTATTATTTTGTAGATTCGGTGATTTGTTTTGAAGAGGATAATAGTACATGTGGTAGAAAACCCAAATAATAGGAAAGAATACACTTTTAATGTTTCTCTAATTTAAACTATAATAAAAGTATTATTGAACTTTTTGAGTTTTTACATTTACATGGATATTTTCGATAGTATGTAATAATCAGGCGTATATAGGGTGTTTCCGGATGTGGTTACCTATGCCAGAAATGGGCCTAAATTTAAATTTTTGTGGACAAATACCATTCTTTATGAAAAATTTAGCTTGTAAAAAATACGACTGGTATTAAAGAAATTTATACCGAGCGCTCAAAAATTTATTTCATCCATTTTTATGTAAATGTCATATGAAAAAGTTATTTATAAATTTTTTCTTAGGTACAACCTGAAATTTAAATTGAATCTTGTTTAAATCGTTTTTATTTTGTTTGTTGCAGTGCCCGTGTTTCTTTATTTTACAGTATGTAAGAAATACTGCAAGCAATATTTCATGACATTTTTGAAGTCTGAATGCCATTGTGATAATTACTGCGGGCTAATATAAATTCGAATAGTGCTTGCTTTACAGCAAAATTTATTTACTTAAATTTTATGGCATATGCCATTAACTTTTAAGTATCCTACGAAAATTTGATATCAGGGAAAATATGAAAACCTGAAAATGACTAAAAGTCAGGCAGTGTCAGCCCCACGTTGGGCGCCATTTTCCAACCGACGTGCAAATATGAGCGTTTTAAAATACCGCATAGACACTATACTAAGCCGATATAGTTATATATCACAAGCGCAGAATATAAGCATTAGTAGCCCGCGAATATTAGAACATTAAAAAAGTTAAATCAATAAGTTTATTAATATGCTAGCTGATCAGAATTCGATCAACAGTATATTATAGAGAATTTTTCATATTAGAATTTGAATGATTTATAGTTCTCTGCTAGAAATTCGAAAAAAAAAATTCAACACATGTTATTTCTTCTTCAAGGGGTAATGTTCATTGGCTCGCACTATGTGCCCTTCCCACCTAAGTCATGCGGTTTTGATGGTTACCATGATGTCCTTACCTTTAGCTATTTGTACATATTTTTGATATAGCTCAAAGTTATATCTTCTGCGCCATATTCCATTATCACAAATTGCGCAAAAAATTCTCCTCAATACTTTCCTTTCAAAGATCATCAGTAGCTTTTCATCCGCTTTACTAATCCAAGTCTCAGATCCGTATGTCAGGACTGGAGTTATCAGGGTTTTGTAGATAAGCGACTTCGTTTTCCATGATAGACTATGACTTTTGAGATGTTTGGAAAGTCCGTAGTAGCATTTATTGACAATTAGTATTATTCTTTTGATCTCTTGTGATGTGAAGTTGTCATTGTTGACAGAGGATCCAAGATAAATGAAGTTTTGTTCTATATCGAATTCGTATTTGCCAATTTGTAGTTTTTGACCATCCACTGGGTGTCTGTTGTTCGGTGTTAATACATAATATTAAAAATGTTTCCTTGGCTTTCTGTAGAGTTCGGGATACAATATTTATGCCAGAACTGGCACCGATTTGTTCAGTATTGTGGCTCTAATGTCCAGGTCCGAGACTTTAACTGCTTTATCTAGAGCAATATTCAATAGGGGGCACGCGAGTGCGTTACCCTGTCTCAGGCCCTTGCTGGTCTCAAATGTAGTGGACGTTTCGTTCTGAATTTTTATTTTGTATACAAACTTATACATTGTTACTTTTGTCATTCTTATCAATTTTGTTGGAATATTGATCAAACATTGCTTCATATAACTTTGGTCTTATGATACTGTCATATGCAGTTCTGAAGTCTATGAACATGTAGTAGGGATCGATGTTGAACTCTCTGATCTTTTCAAGCATTTGGCGTAGCACAAATATTTGGTCAATTGTGGAGCGACTGGTCTAAAGCCGCTTTGATATTCACCTATTATGGTTTCTGTGTAGATGCTTATTCTCCTATATATTATATTTGAAAGGATTTTGTATGCCGAGTTGAGTTGTGTGATGCCTCTACAGTTTGCATAGTTGAGTTGGTCGCCTTTTTTATGCAATGGGCATATAATCCTGAGTCGGTTACTGTTTTTAATTTTCATCTTCCTAGCAAAACAACGTATACTGGCCTGTCTCGCTTACAGCATGGTTTTATCTATTCTACTAAGAAAAGTCCATGTGTTTTATTTTATCTCTCGAAGACTATGGGCTCTAGACTCCATGTTATATAATATACAAAGAACCATTGAATTTTTCACGAGCACTAGAGAAACTCCAGTGCGTAGTTCTGTTTAAGGAAACAACCCTGTGTCCTGGCGGTGGGGGCGTTTTCGTATGAGAGCATGAATCAATATCTTTGATGTCTAAAACCACTTTTACAAAATGCCAAAACAGTTGAAGACTACAGTCGAATACACTACTCGATACACGTTGCGTCAACCATGTTGTCATCATCAGGTGATGATTAACACTGAAAATCAGTCTTATTCATCTGCCGATGATGTTGAAGAGGTTTACTAGTTTTGTTTTTCTGATCGGATCTGTAGGTTCAACCACAATAAATAATTATTCATATGAAGTAGGCAGCTTTCAGTCAGAACCTGAAGATGGCAGATGAGGTTCTGCCGAAACGTCGTTCAGACAACCGTGACTCCTGGAGGAGTCGACCATCGACGCGAGAGAGCACCCGGAAGTACAATAACACTTCATATATATGTATGTATGAAAAATACTAGGTTATCGGGTTGAACCGCGTCTGAGATTGTTAACGTCTCGACGTTTCGGCTCACGTTTTTCTTGACCCTCTTTTTCGCTTGAAAATGGCTCCAAAACGGGAGCCGAAACGTCGAGACATTAACAATCTCAGGCGCGGTTCAACCCGAGAACCTAATATTTTTCATACCAATGACCGCGGAACATATATATAGGATTAAAATAAATGGTTTATTAATAAAGAAATAAGGCACAGAAAAATAACTTCAGCATTAGGAGAAAAATAGGAAAGATAGTCACAAAATACAGATAATTTTTAAAATTCCTAAATATGAATTTTGAATTTAATACAAACAAAAATGAGTTAAAAATTAAAAGTGAATTTAAATACAAAATTTCTAGTATTAAACTCTCAGAGGTATTTATTTCAAACAGTGACAAAGTCTGACTTAAACCAAATAGAAAAACCAATAATCCCTGTAAAAAATTATTCCCCAAATTCATAAAGTTGTTACAAATTGCGCTATAAATTCCATAATATGGAATTTACAATTATATTATATATTTGTCTGGGACTTCTTTCCACTGTGGAGAATAAAGCTGTTGTCAAAGGTTTGTGATCCGTAAAAAAAATAAATTTTCTTCCCTCTAAAAGGTATCTGAAATATTTAATGCCTGAATATAAAGACGTAAGTTCTTTATTAAAAGTAGAATATCGTTTTATAGCGTTATTAAGTTTTCATGAAAAAGAAGCTAAAGGCTTATATTCTCCATCGTATACTTGTTCCCACACTGCACCCATTGAAACATTTGAACAATATGTCGTAAGGGACAAAGTTTCATTATTGCTACTGTTAGAATGTGTAAGAACGGTTGAATTGGAAAGTGTTTCTTTTTCCGTTATAAAACCATTAACACATTCGTCTGGTCAGGAGCTGATATCCTTCATATCATTACGCTGCAATTCAGTGCTAAAAATATGTAAGGGGTTTAACTTTTTCTTTCGTCGGGGTCACCAATTTGTGAGTTTAACCACAATAAAAGAATTATTCATATGAATACTAGGTATAATTTATTGTATCCAAATAATACCATATTATTTAATTATGTATGTATATCAATCCTGAAGTATTACCCTTCTGTCATAAATACCATTAGCAGCGGACCTAGATACCAGAGGTATCTTTTTTAATATAAAAATAATAACAATAAACAACTAACTGATAATGGTAATAGATACGCCACAGTATCAGTATTTTTTAATAATGAAACTAACTACACCCTGTATATTACTCTTAGTTGCTAGTCAAATTCTGAATATTATAATAAACCTGATTTATTTTCAGAATATACTACTTATTTTCCAGGAGATTCCAGGAATGAGATGGAATGAAAATAAAACAGCAAATTTACATTTACAGTTAAATAGATTTAAATCTTCCCTTATGCAATTTTTTGCAACCTGCATAAATTGAACACAATACTATAAAACAGGGCAAAACCATGTAAATGTAAATTTGTATTAATTAATTTGATACCTATCTCACGGCAGTAGTCGTTGGCTCTCCTAATAATAAAATTCAGCGTACCTGGAGTATAATTTGGCTTCAATGTAAATGGCATTTTGTGTAGATATATTAAAGATCTACGTTATAGCTTCTATTTAATTTCAGTTAGAGCATTCGGAGAGGTATAATAACTAGTTTCATGAATACGTAATTAAAATATAACCAATGGAGTAACTTGATTATGTACATAGACTGAACAATTCAGCAAAGATTAAAATATTTTACGGTGTAACGTTTTGAAGAGGCGGACATTTGCACAGATTTATTACTTTCTCTAACGCAAAATTTTGTAAAAATTGTATGTTGCTATTCCTTTTGTGTAACGTAGTGCAATATTGTACCTATACAAGATTTTAAATCTCCAAATAATAGCTAAAATATTATATTTATAGAAGTGGGGTAGATTATTAAGGAACCCGGAATTCGATGTTGATCATTACCACCTTGTTACGTCTTCCTAAATATATCCCTGGAGACAAAAGTGATAGAGCCTTGAATTATATGTTCGATAGTTTCAACAGATTTGCACCTCGTACAGATACCGTTCACTTGGGGGAGTTTCAGAACGTATTTCTCTTAGTTTCCTAATCCTGCTTTAAATAACTGTTATGGATCTTTCAGTCTTTCTCTTTTCAGCGAGGGCTCTTTGTAAACCTTCAGATTGATACAGTTTTTTAATATTTCCAACAATCTGCTTCGTTTGACATGATGATTGAGTGTCCTTATTATTGTTACGTTTTTACAATATCCAGTAAACACCCTGTACGTAGGTTCAATAAATTGCAACAAGAATCTACACAAACAACTGATTCATTAATCACTTAAATTACAATAACTAGTACTTACAATTGTACACTAGTACACACTAATTACAGGTTTATTCTACTACAGTCTCACAACTATAATTCGTAACTAGTTACTGCTCTCCTTCTTATCTTATCACTTGCTCATCTCATACATAACTGTCTTCCGTGCGCTTGGATCCACTTTATATATACCCGCGTCAAATGTACTCGATTATTCTAGAATGTTCCAGTCTATAATTCGCGACATTTCGGGGAAGTTCTCGAATTTTCTATGAGGCAGTGGCGTAGTCGTGCACATAACATTATTATCATAAATTATTATTCTCTTATTAACAATTAGCTCAATCAGTGGGAACTTTTTTTGCAAAATTTTTCTTTTTTTTTTTAGTGTGTAGAAGTCCCTTCTAGGCATTTTGGCAAGTTACGTGCGTTAACCACAATCTTTGCAAAAAGTGAGAAGTAAACTTCCCACACTGCTAGGGATTCTATCACAATTTTGCGAAGAATGTTTCCTGGTCATGTCATTTCGTAATTTGGGGGCATCAACTGGCCGGCATCACCGGTTCTCTCAGCTTGTGATTTATTTTCATGGAACTACTTAAGTCAAAAGTGTTTTCTAATCGACAGCAAACTTTGGAAAAACTAAAATATAATATTCGGACATAGATTAATATAATCCCAATTCAAATGTTGGAGTTGGTGATTAAAAACTTTCGTGCTAGGTTTCAAGAGTGTCAGCAGTTTCAAGAGGTCATTCAACTAATGTAATATTTAAAAAATAAAATTTCCGTGTTTCCTAAAGAGTCTTGTGTTTAATTTGTGAACAAAAATTTAGCCATTAATAAAATCAACTCAATATAAAATGGAGTAAAATACTTCATTAACTCGTCCCGAGTAAGATTTGGACCCGACGGCCTGAGTGAAAAGATGAGTTGCTATCCGTCACACCAATACAAAATATTGTTAACCCATTTATTTCGATACAAGCGTAGGGTGTGCAATTACAAAAGCTTTTTGTGTGATTTTCATTAATTTGTCAATGTTATGATACATCCTAAAAACGTCAACAAATTTAATTAGCTGTAAAATATTCACATAAATTCCCTACTTCTCTAAAAGCCCTGTCACTCAGAATTGGCAAAAAAATATTTAATGAAACACATTAACATTCACGACTGTATTTCCGCTTTCACCCTAAATTTGAAAAGGTTTTTATATAAAACACTTTTACCTTAATAATGTAAATCGTGCTACGATTTACATTATTTTATTAAGAGTGTAGGTACGCACTTTTTTCATTATTAAGTAAACTTTGGCTTTGAAGGAAACAGATAAACGAAGTCAAATACCTAGAAATAATTCTAGATAAAAAACTAATATGGAGACTACACATAGAGCATATTCTTACCAAATGCGCTAAGGGTATAAATTTTTTGAAAATGATTAGAGGTACATGGTGGGGAGCAGATCCACATACAACAATTATATTTTACAGATCGTACATCAGACCAATAATTGATTATGGATCAATTTTATATGGCTCTGCTAGCAAATCACTTCTACATAAATTAGACGTCTTACAAAATAGTGCGCTCAGATTATGCTTAGGTGCAATGAAATCAACACCAGTAGAAGCGCTAAGAGTAGAAGCCTTAGAACCGCCATTACATTTGAGACGTCAACTTCTCTCCGAAAAAATGGTACTCAAATCCAAAAACAAAGAATCTCCTATAATAAATAAAATTTATAAATTGAATATATTTGACCTCACTAATAAGTACTGGATACAAAAGAACTCACCACTTCTGTGTGCAGGATATCGCGAAGCCTATCAATATTTTCAGGAAGTAGATCAGAATAATTTAATTTGTAAAAACTATGACTTTTTTGCACTTTTAACGACAATCCCTATCGTCATACCTGATTACACAGAAATAAAGCAGATAAATAAAACTGTCCTATTAAGTATTCTCACGGAAACACAAAACACCATCGAAATATATACGGATGCCTCCAAAAATAATGATGGTGTTGGTTGCGCATATATTATACCTAACCTAGGCATACAAAGATCCTTTAAGTTAAATAAAAATGCATCAATTTACAGCGCAGAAGCTATGGCGATTCTCAAAGCTTTGGAATTCATCGATGAAGGTGAATATCAACAAAGTACGATATTATCCGATTCACTTTCTGTTCTTCTAACTATCGGTTATACCCAAGTTACTAACCGTAACAGTATTAATCCCTGCATCGCTAGAATTAAAATGCTTGTAAATAATTTAAAACAAAGTGGAAGGTTTGTCAAATTTATTTGGGTAAAGGCGCATACGGGCTTAGAACATAATGAAGAGGTAGATCTCATAGCAAAAAAAAGTATTTATGAGGGAGAATTATTGTACAATGGTTTACACGTTCAAGAGTGTATAAGCTTACTTGAAAATAAAAGTAAAAATGCATGGTCTACCTTATGGAAAGAATATGGCATAACAACTCTTACGCGGTATGCACTTATTCAACCAAATATTCCCACCGTTTACTGGTACAAAGATTTAAGTTACACCAGAAAAGACATTACAACAATAAGTAGACCAAAATTTGGACACGGATGCTACCCGGCGCACCTTAAAAAAATAGGAATTGTAGACTCGGATATATGTGAGACATGTAATGTCACTGCAGATTTGGACCATATATTCTTTGAATGTTTAAAATACAAATCGGAAAGCGATCTCCTTCACAAAAAATTACACAAACAAAATGTTAACCATCCTTACAATCTTTGCCATCTGTTAGCGCTAAATAAAAATAGTGTCTATGACACACTTTTAGAATTTCTTAAAAACATTAAAATCGATGTTTAGCGTAGGTTAGATATAATCTCCTTTGTTTTTTACCAATCGTTAAATGTTCCTTCTTTTCCGTGGTCGTACTCTTTATGTTTTTTTTTTTCTTTATAATGCCCTGATAGACCCCTGAGCGAGAAGAGAGTGTCCCCGTTTTCGATCCTGATTGTAGGTAGGTTAGATTGAGTGGTAGGTACATTAACAAACTGAAAGGCATTAAATATTATTAAGCACCTGGCTGTATCGACATAAGTCGTAATGCCAAAAAAAAAAAAAGAAGGAAACAGATAGAAGCTAGTTTTTAAAAATATTTAAAAATCATGAATGCCTCACACTTAAGTATAGTAAACTTGATGTTAAATCGTCAACTAATAAATTTTATATTACTCATGCAGGATGAGTCCTATATTTTCTCTTGTTTTTAGGTATGTAAATAGCTGTTTGCCCACTCTACTATTACCACATGACTTATGAGTATTTCAAATATTTATTTGCGTTCGGTAATCGCACTTGTCGCCCGCGAATTGACAATAAAACACGCAAAATTTAAATAAACTACGCAAATCTATGCTAGAGCCATCTCTTGATTTTTCATTTAACGAATAATTAAAAAAACGCTAGAAAATATTATTTTTAAAAAGTGACATTTAAATGACAGTTGACAGTTATTTGTCAATTTAATGTGAATAAATATCTGAAAATAAGAAAATCTAATTCTGTGTAAATATGATTAGAAAATTTGATTAAACCCTAAGATTTCACCGCATTCGTAATAAAAAATAGTATGGGCAATTCGTGCGGTTGTCTATTGCCTCAATTTGTACGTGTGCTCAACTCCGCTCTCGTGGGCAATAGACGACTTACGGCAGTTATTGCACAATATAATTCATGAAAAAGTTGAAAAACCTCAAAAGTTTGTTACAGGGATGAAACATGGGTCTACCCCCGTTCTTGAGGGCGCTGAATAAGGTGGTTTTAAGGTTCCCACCCCTCAGCAACTCCTAAACTCGAAAAACCACCCCTATTTCGCGTTTTTTACGTCGTAGGCAAGCATATCGGTTTTTTGGGTAGGATTCGGGTAGGCCGCGTGAAATTTAATCATACAACATCTTATCCACCTCCGGGGTTGAAACTACCCCCTCCCCTAATACTAAAATATCTCCAAAAAAATGAAAATGCGTGAAAATTTGCTTATACCCGTTTTCGAGGACGCTCAACACGATTATAATATTCATTTCTCTCCACCCTCCACCAACCACCTCTAAAACCACCGCCTTTTCATAGTTCTTGATACTGGGGCATGTGGGGACTAGAAATATGCCCAGTTCCATAATAAAACCCTATCCAACAAGTGCTCGCATGCCCAGTACCACTAAATGTGAAAGGGGGGTGGTTTTGGGGATTTGGGCGTGGTTGATGGAGAGTGGGGAGTGAAATAGTATAGACATCGTGTTTAGCGGCCTCGAAAACGGGGAAATGACATTTTCCACTATTTTGAATTTTTGGTGGATTTCAATGTTAGGGTGGTGATAGTTTCCCACGGTTGATGGTATCTCTCGCCCCTCAACTCCCTTTACAATGTAGAAATCTCCTTAAATATCCCGATCCAACGAGTCCCACATGCCCAGGGTCAAGAAATATGAAAAGGGGGTGGATTTAGAGGTGATTGGTGGAGGGTGGGAGAGAAATGAATATTACCATAGTGTTTAGAGCCCTCGAAAACGGGGAGAAAACAGTTTCCACTATTTTGTATTTTTCGATGGATTTCAATACTAGGGGTGGTAGTAGTTGCAACCCCCGATACGCATGCTTACGATAAAAAAAATGTGAAATAGGGATGGTTTTTCGAGTTTAGGGGTAGTTTCTGAGGGGTGGGAACATTATAAATATCACCATCGAGTTTAGCGCCCTCGAAAACGTGGGGTAGACATGTTTCATCCCTATAACAGAATTTTTGTGTTTTAAGCCTTTTTTTGTAACTATTTCATGGAGTAATATACTAATAAATCACTAGATACAACCAACCACCTTTCCGATGCGGTGAAATGGAGTGGCTCATTATTATTATTGAGGGAAGGAAGGTCATTTGACATGTTTGATTAGTTTTGACGTTTAACTGTTGACATTTGTAAATAATGTCTCTGTATACTTGCAATTTAATATTAATTATTATAATCGTAGATAAAGTATAATATTCAACTTGCGATAATGGTAATAACTCACTTGATGAATTTACAACACTCGCCTGTGGCTCGTGCTGCAAATTTCACATGCGTAAGTTATTACCTACATTACAAGTGAATACTCTGCCTAAAATAAAGTAAAAAAAAAGACTATGGACGGTTTTTTATCAACATGCATTGTTTGTTTTCAATAGGTACGGATTTCTTCTCTATATATACATACACATATATTCCATGTAATCTAAAATTTTCTGTATACATATTTTCTTTGATATTAACCTTATAAATATTGAGGTTTCATTACTACTGTCTGAGAAAACCTTCAGTATTAGGCTCCTCATATTGTCTTTGTAGACCTTTGTTCCATTTTGTTCATCAAATCACCTCTTGAGCGATGACAGCGTAAAATAAACAATGTGACTTTATTTATTTACAAGTATTTTAATGTTATGTTTCAATATACGTGTTTGATTTAATAAAATAAATTTATTATAGGCGCATGAATTTTTTTATTAGTCATCGTAAAAATATAAAAACCTACATAATTCCGCTTGATAATGTACCGAGATACTCCTGCCTGAAATTGGGCCGTATTTATTACATAGGGTTATGGACAGAGTAAATATAAAATATTTCAATTTTACGCTAATATACAGAAAATGTAAAAAGAAGAAGGAAGAAAGAAATATTTTATTTTTTTATTATAAATATTATTGTGTGACAATTTAATTGAAAATAAGATGGAAATTTGACTTAGAAGTTGCTTAGAGTTGCTTTAAAACAGTTCTTCACGGTATATCTTTTCATTTATTCAAATTTTAGATTCATTTTCTCTAAATTATTGAGTATAGCAAGTAATTAGTTTACTGTTCCATTAATATTTCATATGTTTAATCAAGGTATTAATTAGATTAGTAAAACTTTAATTATAATCCATAAAAAAGTTGAAAAATCCAAAAAGTTCTGTGACAGGGATGAAACATGGGTACCCTCCCCCGTTTTTGAGGGTGCTCAACACGATGGTAATATTCATTTTTCCCCCCACCCTTCACCAACCAGGGCTAAAATCCTTCATATTTCTTGATACTGGACATGTGGGGTCCAGAATATACCCAGTTCCATAATAAAATCCGATCCAACAAGTGCTCGCATGCCCAGAAGGGGGGGTGGTTTTGGGGAGTGTGGGGGTGAAAGAGTATTGCTATCCCTACAGGCCCAGTTTCAAGAAATATGTAAAGGGGGTGGTTTAAGAGGTGGTTGGTGGAGGAAAAATGAATACTACCATCGCATTTAGCGTCCTCGAAAATCGACTATTTTGTATTTTTCGGTGGGTTTCAGTGATAGGGGTCGTAGGGGATGGGTAAGATATATGATTAAATTTCACACGGCCTACCCGAATCCTGCCCAAGAAACCGATACGCATCGCTAAGATCAAATAAAACGCGAAATAGGGGTGGTTTTTCGAGTTTAGGAGTAGTTGAGATAGAGAATTCCGTTACAAAAACTACAAGAGTATCGTCACTTCTACCAATCCAACATTTACTTCAACACTCTTGTCAATCCTTTTACGCACATTCATAGTTTCCTTTCGTGTTTGTTGTACAGTTTATGGTCTTAATTTATAAACTTTTTGTTTCATTAAAATCCAAAGGAAAAAATCGAGTGGCGTCAAGTCTTGAGATCTCGGCGGCCACTCAATCAAAGGACTATTTCGTACAATCTAACGATTTTTGCTTCAAAAATGCAAATCAGCAATCTCTACAAGTAAAGAAACCGGTGAAAATTGCACACTATATAAATATTGTACAGGGTGACACCAAAACAAATGGGTCACAGTATCTGTAACTGTAATATTACAATATAACTCGCTGACATGATCTGCAGATCTTTCTCGGGAAGGGGTAAGTGGTTGCGGGGCACAGAATATGGCATCCGAGCTTTGTTTTACTTAGATCAGACATCAAGAAGTAAGTCTATTTAGCGCACATCATCTGGGGGCCAAATATTTTTTTTAGTGACATCAAGAATATTCTCTCTTGTGATTCTGTTGGGTTATTTTTTAAAAATTTTAATCTCTGCTTGGTTGAAATCGGACAAAGAAAGTCTTCTTGGACTTTTGGTATTTTACTGCAAAGGATCACATTCAATTCCCCCTCGTAAAATTTTACTTCGATCAGATATCATGAAATTGAAATTCTATCGTTTTCATGTTCCAGTCCAGTCTCAAATACTTACTGTACCTACAATTATCTTATGTAAGTGTCTTAATTTTCTTTTCTATTTTTTTACTCTATTTTACAATAGCAATTTTAATTTTTCATTTCGCCTTATAATAGAATATCAAATCATTTTATTTAAATCTCTTGAACAAAAAGAACAATATACAATCTATAAATAACAATAAATTAAAATGGACACAATCAACCAACCTACTACCTCTGGCGTTGAATAAAATCCCGAATAAAATCCATCCTTTCATTTATTTATTTTTTTATTTATTTATTACTGCAACATTTGTTTACAATTTTACATTATTGCTAATTATATATACTTAATTGTACTTATGTTATGATAACTATATATGCTAAATGTATGAGTTATGACACCTCGTCTTGTGTCTAGTAGTATTAACACCATTATTGTTCATACTTATCTTTACATATAACAATATCGACGTTGTTGCATTTTAAAAGAATTTTCGCTTTACAATAAAAGAAATATAGGAAACAATAAGAAGAATTAGACTAGTATGTTTGGGTTTTACATAGTTTTTGGGTTGCTATGTGTACACATAGCCCTTCATTCTGCGCCACTGTGCTGGCGCTAGCCGGCATGCAAATCTGTCGCATGCCGCTTCATTTTTTCATAGATGGTACCCTATATATGCCGCGAGAAACGTTTTCGATTTTAAGAATGGAGTGAAAAGTGCATTTCCATTTAAAATTCTACAAAATGGCGGATGCGCCAGTAACAGCACTAACTTGTAAATATTATTTAATAGTCCAGGGTTGGACGTCCCTTTTTTAAAGTGATTACTAACAGGCTGGATTATTGCGAGTGGCTTCGTTTTGACAGTTTTCCAACTTTTTTCTCTGCGAAAATTCTCGGTAGAGGTATGCAGCCCTAAACATGCTGATCGTGGAACTGACACTTTCATGGCGTAGGATTGGAAAACCTGCCAGAAAATTTGTAGGACAATTTGACCATTCCATTTACAAAATATTAATTAAACAATAGTGTAAAAATCAGCCCGTTAGTGTAATTTTATTGCTAATGGGCTCTGATTTTGAAACTACTATTTGATTAATATTTTGAAAATTTTAAAAGAATGACGTCGGATCCCAAACAATAATGAATTGCAGTCTAAGATATAGCGAACTCTTAATAATATTTTATTTTGGCGACGAGAAAAACTTCGGTGTCTCTAAGACTATGCAATTAAACCAATAATATTCTTGATATTAACTTATATTAAAGATAGTCTGTTATCGTGAATGTTTTTAGCCGACAAACATCTAATAATACTCCAGACCATGTAAGTCTTCACCAAGCAAAAATGCAAATAAGCTGACTTTTATTTAAATAGGAAATTGATTGTAAAATTTAATTTAAAAAATTGCAGGGGAAACCTTGCTGCAAGAATCATGGATAATGATTTTAAAAACGGCTTTTTTGCAAATGTATCTAAAGGTCTTGTTTCGAGATCTAGTATTATGATTAATAATATTTTAAAGACGTTCTATCTATCTTCATAATTTGATATGAAATATTAAATAGAAATGAATTTTCCTAGTAAAATTACAAAATTACATGTAGACATAATTTTCGCAATTTTTTGATAATATATTATTCCCTAATTTAATATATACTTCTAAACCTTTAGTAGTCTGTTTAAGTCAAACTAGACTCACATCAGATATAGGAGATAATGAAGTATATATAAAGAGATATAGTGATATTGTAAGCTTTGATATTGAGAGTTGTATAATTACCTCAAAAATTTTTGATTATTAAGTGTTAAACTTTCTGTTAATAATAAGTATTATATTTTAGTATGTATATATCATTCACATAGTAGTAGTGACGCAGATTTTTTGAAGGACTTTGAAGAATTGATTCAAAATATTCAAGATATCACATACCTTCGAATAATTATTGGAGACCTTAATACTGATTGGGTAGTAAACCATACTTATTAAATTAGGCTAAAAAAACTTAATGTGTAGGGAGTGTAACTCGTCTAATGACGGCTTAGTTAGCATAGTCGATATCATTGATCTGAAATGTAAAGTGCATCAAACACATAAAATAACTGACCATTTATATAAACAAAAAATATATATAGCTAATGAAATAGTTGACTTACTTTTAAATACAAAACATAACCTGATTGTTATAAAAAAAGTAGTAACCACTGCTAATCTTCAGACCAATCAGTCACACGACGATTTAAATATGGAGCTACAACCTTTATGCGGCCAAGAAGATAGTCACGAATTAAATGTAACTAAGGGCCATTTTTTATAAATAAGAGTACTGTAAAAAAGTGTAATAACATAGGTGCTAACATATCCAATAGTAGAAATGAACCAAAATGCTCAATGGCAAACAAAATACTTCATATACAAGTAATTTTGGAAGAAAATGATGTTGATATGCTTTTAGTAACTGAACATTGGCAAACCAATGAAAACATTATAACTCTTTCTTTTATGAATTGCAAATTACAGTATTTTTTCTGTCGATGTCAAAGCGCACATGATGGTGTGGCCATGTTCTGTAAACACCAACTTGATGTGAAATATTTATCTGTAAGTGAATATTGTCTTAAAGGTATATTTGAATGTTCATGTGTTGAAATACTTCATTTAAAAATTATAATTGTAGTTATATATAGACCTCCTGCAGGAAATTTCAATTTATTTTTGCATTGCACATGCGTCGGTGTTAGGCCTGAGTAGCTAAAATAGGCCGACTTAAATAAATGTTAAAAAAATATATATATTCTAAAAATTTTGCATATGTTCATTATATTTTGTTGTGTAGAAAAAGTAGTTTGTTTATAATTTCAAAAACTGAAAAGATCTGTTTTATTGATGGTCTCCAATGTTGACTAGTGTAATTTTATTTTGTGCCTTACCAAGTTTCTATACTAGTAGTTAGGTCTGCTAAATTCATATTATTAAATACGAAACACGTTTAAAGTTAAGATACGTTGAGAGCATCAAACATCCATACAGCACAATGCACGAAATCCTGCCAGGGCACTGCAAATCTCTTGTTTAATGCAATATCTTGTCGTAGTTTACAGGTAAGCATTTAATTTGCTCCTGGCATTGTTATATGGATTTCTGTAATCGTGTATTTATTTGTCAAGGGGCTTCATAATGTGGTGCGATGAATAGGTACTTTATATTTAGCTGAATTAGACATTAATGGCTCTTGGCAGTAGTAGTTATTTGGGACGTGTTTTAATGGTAGCTCTGATATTGACAAATCACTTAGATACAGTTTTTGCCATTTTATATTCTTTGTTCCATTAATATGTATAACTGTTCCAAAGTGTTGTTAAAAAAAATAGTCTGGTTTTAATACAGATATTAAATTGAAGGTAATAAGCACACATTTTTTACAAAATCGAGATTACTATAAATAAATATTGTGTTGATAAATTATTAGTCTGGCATAAGATAATAGAATATCAGATCGATGTCTCATCTCAAAATTATTGTAAGTTCTAAAAGTAGATATATAGAGTTATTCACTCTATATTGACCCCCCCCCCTTCCCCTTTAATTCTGGTAACATTGGAGATAAAAATGTGTTTCGTATAAAATTGTAGATGTGTATATACAGGGCGTTTCAGTTAACATTCCCACAGCCCATATCTCGGAAACTAAAAAATATATTTTTATTCTGTAAACGGTAATACATTTCTATGGTTAATGCCTTCGTCAGGAAGTACAATTTACTATTATAACATTATCACCAGAGATGGCGCTGCAATTTAAAAATATTTTTAGATCAAGGAAACATATGCCATTCGATTAAGAATTATATTTGAAGCTAAATTGTTCTTCCAAAAAGTCAGATCTGCAATTGATGAAATATTTTAATTTTATTGTCTAACTTTGAAGTGTTGTAATTTTCTTTAATTGCTGTCACTTTTTAACCTCGCCACAATAAAATTGTGAGAGGTTACTAAAATTGGTCCAAAAACAAAAATTAAGATAACATCAAATCTTTATGTTTTGAGGTCCCAGGAACCCAAAAAAGTAGTTTTTGAAAAATGTATGTGTGTGTGTGTATGTGTATATGTGTGAATTATTTTATTACCGCGTTTGAGAGAAATGTTGCGTTTTGGACAGAAAGTGTGTACTTTACGTGGGGTAGTAGAAAAATATATTTTTTAGTTTCCGAGATATTGGCTGTGGGAATCTTAACTGAAACACCCTGTATATTTGTATATATTTTTTTAAAATGCAATTAAATCTATTGCATGTCGTTTCAGAAATATGTAAGCGATAGCCCATATATACACGATCGTAGTAGTATTTTCAATACTAAACAAATATCAAACACCATTGCTTAATCCCAGATAAAATGTAACTGACCCACGTCTGGAGACTGTGTATTTTATGCTACTATCAAACTGGGTATATTAAAGTTAACATCAACTTTATTTCCTAGTTTTATAATGGAAAATTGTTTTACGCCAAGCTTAGTTGCTTAATTAGAATTTTAATTAGCGACGGCAAAGTTTATCAAGATATTAACATTTCACGTGGACTGTCATTGGTAGTATCGATCTCGTATCCTGGGAAAACGAGTTTGGTCTATTAATCTTATCTGTTTTTTCGCAATGCCCTCAAACCATAGTGAAAAAAATTCTAATCAATACATTCATAGACATTTAAAAAATGTATGGAAATCGTGCCTTTCAAAGAAGCGGAATGTATAAATTTAAAAAAAACTAGCCCTTGTCTGTCTTTCGATAAAGGTGATGTATAATATTTAAAAATACTTCCTCTTTCATTGTGTCTTCCATTTTACTGGGATTAGTTTTACGACCCCTTAAATTCAAACTTCATAAAAATCAAGAAGCATTAAATCGTGTAAACTGGCGACCACTTCAATCGTCCGTTTTACAATAAAGTAAAAATAGCATTAACAGATCAATTGTCTTTAATTTTTTTTTTACTTTTTTCTTAACATATATTGTGTAACCCAATTAAAATTTTACAACCGAAACAAAATTAAAGAATGCGCAAGAATTGGGTTGTCACTAACGAAAAATTGTAATCCTTTCTTAAAGAAGCAAACTAATTATAATTTTTGCCATTCATTATATATTATATATATTATTATATAATATTTTTAATCTGTTCTTAAATAATTTGATTCGCAACTTAAAAAACGATATCCGCCATGGTTTACATATCAGATAATTAAAAATATCAAACTGAAAGCTAAACTCCTGTCTAATTATAAGCATAACAATGTATATATATATATATATATATATATATATATATATATATATATATATATATATATATATACATATATATATAATACTTTAAAGGAATTTAAGAGATTGTGGAATAAAATAAAGCTAGATATCAGTACCTCTTACGAAAGCTATGTACACTCAGTCGAAAATAGTATACAGCCTGATTTAAATAAATTTTGGGCTTTTATAAAAAAATAAAAAAGGGTCAACCAATATCTCCAATATCTCCAATAGCGTGTTTTATTACGATCTAAAGCTTGATAATCCCAAAGATATTCTAAATTTCTCTGCTGATTTTTTTAGCGAATCGTTTACGCCTTCACATGAAATATCTATAGATGATAAAGACTTTGCACCTCACAGTTACACATAACAGAATTTGAGTTCAATGATGTGCTTACTGCTCTAAAACAGGTTAAACCTAGCATGAAGACCGGACCTGTTGCAGTTTCAGCTTTCCTAGTTAGGAACTGCGCTTATGTAGTTGCCGCTGCATTGACAATTTTGTTTAACTTGTGTTTGAAAACTGGTACTTTTCCCGACATCTGGAAACATTCTATAGTTTGTCCCATTTACAAAAAGGGGGATAAACATGATATAATAAACTTTCGAATTTCTACATTGTGCAATTTTAGTAAAGCTCTCAAATTATTACTGCCCAGTAGTATATATAATTACGCCAGCTATAGACTCTCACCATATCGGCACGGATTCATGAAAGGTCGATCCACTACGGCTAACCTAGTTGTCGTCACACAATTCATTTCTGAATCTATTTTCACGCAGGCTCAAACTGACGTGGTATATACTGACTTTTCAAGGGCATTTGACAGACTTGACCGTAACTTATTACTAAAAAAACTTACATTATTTGGGCTTTCCTCCTCACTTATATTGCTGTTTGTTTCATATCTGTCTCACAGAAAGCAATATGTGGTATTTAATTGCTTCAAATCTGTTGAGTAACTTGCAACTTCGAGGGTTCCCCAAGGATCTGCTCTTGGTCTCCTGCTAGTCAATATATGTATTAATGATATCGTCATGGATTTAAATGTGAATTGTCTTCTTTATACTGATTTAAAAAAATTTGACATAGTTAGGAATGTTGAGGACTGTGAAAGAATTCAGTACTGTCGTGAGCAGAAAAAAATAGGACAACTTTTTTTTCTAATGTAAATCTGTCTCTATTATTTGAATATGTAATGAGTAGCCGAAATAAAACGGATATTGCTTTTAATTTATTTTTTATTTTAATGCTGTAATTATTGCTATAGTAAATGATGGATGGTTAATGAGACAAATTGCACTGCGTTGTAACATTAACAAAAATTAGGTGTGCAACATTTTAAAAAGGTCGAGAATAAACGGTACGATTAGTCTGGATCAAAGGACAAAGAATATCCTACTTAACAAGAAACTAACTATTAATATTTCGTTATTGCACCATTTCTATATATAACTTCTTTAAATCTGTTTGGCATAGAATTAAATAACCTTATACAATAATCATTAGTAGTAATATTTTTCCATGCATTATTTACTATTTCCAGTAATTCTTCGGAATTCCATGGTCTCACATTTCGTTTTTGGATAATTCTTACGAGTAGTCCCCATACTTCTTCCACAGGGTTAAGATCTGGACTATGACCGGGCCAGTTAAGAACATTGATTGAAACCAGTTAGTTACTGTATGAGCAGTATGAACGGAACAATTGTCTTGTTGAAATATGAACTCATTATTAGGAAATAATTGTTAGACAGAAAGGAGCATAATATTGTCTAAAATCCTAATATGCGTTTCACTATTAAATCGTTCCTCAATATGCCACAAAACACCAGGACCACGTGCCGATGTCCAAGCGCACATATTAACGGAAAATCTCCCACTTTTATCATTGTTAGATATACTTGCAATAAATTATGACAACTAACTGACAATGTCACAAAAATTAAAGTTAGGTGTACACAACTAGATTTTAGCAAAATACCGTTATAACACTTGTCCTATTTTTTTCCTCATGACCGTACGATTCTGGAACATCCTAGTATTTTTCGAGATCTTGGGGTTAATTCTGATGTGAAACTGTCATTCAGCAACCATATTGAGACCATAATATCTGAAGCAAACTAATTATATGCTTTTATGGCACGTAACATCAGGAATTTTGTGGATATTAACACGATTAAATGGTGACGATTCCAACGGAAACCGCGTTCTCGCCTCACACATCTTCCAGCGGCTTGTATATCAGTGTATGCGCGGAAGCTATACAACCTTAGGCGAGGGTTGTATAGGAGATATACCATCCTTCGGAGGGGATGTAAAGCCGTCGGTCCCTTGTCTATTAAATGTTAGGCAAGTAAAAGATCCCTACTCTTCTTAAGGGAAGAGGTTCGGCAAAATTCCTGGTTGGGGGTAGCTCGTCTACAGGCGTCGGTGTTAGGCCTCAGTAGCGGAAATAGGCCGACGTTAAATAAATGTATAAAAAAACACGATTAAAATGCTTTATAACTGTTTTGTTACATCAAAACTTGAATATGCTGCGACTATATGGTATTTGCATTACAATGTTCATTGTTCACATCGACAATCTCGAGCGTGTTCAGCGTAGACTTGTTAAACTGTTGTGTTTTAAATCGGACGGCGTGCACCCGCCTACGGACGTACCTCAAAATGAACTGCTTGAAAGACATTCAATGGTGAGTTTCATTCAGAGGAGTGAGTATAACTCGCCAGTACTTCTGTTTAAAATCATTCAGAATAAAATCGACTATCCAGATATTGTAGCGAAATTAAACTTTCATGTTCCTAGAATAACTTCGCGTGATAACATAGCTTTCTATCTCTTCACATCGCGCACAAATATTCTTCAGTATTGACCTATATATACAATATGTAATAATTGTAACCTGGCGGGAAGTCAGTTAGATATATTTTCTTGTAACTTTTATAACATAAAGAAATTATACTTGAAATGATTGTATTGTTTTTTTTCTTTGTCTACCTATACGTTTGATGTTGTTGTTATTTATATCTGTTTTTATTTATACATATATGTTATTATTTACGCTTATATTTATTATTACTTCCTTATCATTTTTTTTATCATATTCTCCTGTTCAATAATTGGGTTTTACCTATGTATTACAGTGCAACTGAAATAAATAAATAAATAAGGAAGTTATTTCAAATGCTTCACTTAAAATTAACTTCCTCCATGTACGTGTGTTTTACACAAAGTTACAATTCCAAATGTCTACGTGCATATATCAAATAAATTCGGGGATAAATCATAACATAAATGTGACAATTTCACGCATGAACTTTCGTTATTGTGTGCATGTGAAGATGGTGCCTTGAATTGAGCAATTGCTGTTTAACAACGCGCCCATAACTCAGTCACATAGATCATATGTATCGTAAATGTCTTTACCAAATATCTAAAAGCCGTATTGTTCGGCCAGATAATGTTACAATTCTCGTAAAGCACACACTAATGGCCTTCGTCTTTGGTTAAATTAATGCCCCGTGAATAAACCTTTACCAACACAGTTTTATTTTCCTCAATAATTTCCAATTTATCGGCAGGCATTTAAAACATCCTGGTTTTATATAGCGACATTATAAATCTGGAAATTGATTCAGTTTGAAGAGATTATGGCCCATGATTTCCTCGGTTTGAAATTGTACGGGATGGCTCCCGACTATTTGAAGGCTATTAGCCGTAAATTATAGTTAAATCTCGAAAGGGCCTAACCGGGTTACCATGTGAAATCTGCCTCCAAGCCAAATCAAATTTCGTATCCTCTTTTGAAGTACTTGACCTGAGATTGTTTTTTGCAGATTTTCAGATTTTAAGACCGTTAGTCACTTTGTGATACTTGAAATGGAAGATAATTAAAAACTTCAGGGATCAGCATTTTTCCACAGAACAAGATCTCCAAAAATCTAAAATGCCAATTTATCGTATATCACAACAACATACGCAGTATTTCGAAAACATGGGCGAATTTATTGTCATGATATCTGTATCACGATTTTGGTTGTATAATATTTTTCGAAACGTTTTAAAAGGAATGTATGATATTGGCGCCACGTTGAGCACCAACTTTTATAAATTATTTTATTGAAAATTGTTTTATCAGGGTATATAGTGGGTTCGATGTTTTAAATTTCAAATGATTTATAACAATAAATAAACTTAATACTAATTAGGCCTTTTTATTTAATTAAATTGACGAATGAAATGAAAGATTTATGCATAGAATTTTTTATTATAGAGCTCATATGAACGAAAAGGTATACACCTTTTATAACCATCTGGTTGTTGGTATGCTCCCTCGTTGTCTCGCAGAAACCCACCTCACTCGATTCATCATGAACCGACTTCAACGTATACCAATTACTTCTGTCAACTTGCGAAGTGAAAAGTTTTTGTTTATACAATGTTTGTTTTGCTATTTCTTGTTTGAAAAGTTGAAATTACGCTTGTGAATTAGCTGGATTGTTCGAAGCACTTTGGTTCTTATACAGGTAGGTTAAATTACTTCTACGTCCAGTGGAATTTTTTTTTTTTTATTGAAATAGGCTTAAAATGTCATGAAACGTTGAAATTTTTAGTTTGAGCGAAAAAAAAATTTCCTGTCTGTCTGTCTGTCTGTAACTTTTTGTGTACACGTTTACTCTGGAACCGTTTATGATATTGACCTGAAATTTGGTACAGTTATGTATTGTAACGAGATCTGGAACTAGATTATATATTGATCTAATTCCGTTGAAGGGTTCGGGGGTAAATGGGGTAAATAATGGCAAATAGGCAAAACAAGCAAGTAAGAGTCCATAAAAGTGCAATTTGGGGCATGTACGAACAGTTAAGGTCTCAAAATTTTTTTTTGTATCAGCCCCCCTCCCCCAGTATCACTCCCACACTATTATGAAAGGGATAAAAAAAATTAAAATGTGATTTAGTGTTAGCTACCCCCTCTACCACCTCCATTTCCACCCCCACCCTATTATTAAAGGGGGTAAAAAAATTAAAATGTGATTTAGTGTGTATAAAAGAACGAAACGTCTAAAAAAAATTTCTTGGCGTTAGCTACCCCCCTACCACCCCATTGCCATCTCCACCATATTATTGAAGGGGATAAAGAAAATTAAAACGTGATTTAGTGTGTATACAAGAACGAAACGTCTAAAAAAAATTTTTTTGGCGTTAGCTATCAGTTTCGTTGACAATACGGCTGGATTTTTTTAGGCTAGTAACTGGGAAGGTTTTGAACGTGAGATATTGGAAATTATGAAATTATTTCGTAGAAAGTCGAAAAAAAATACATTTGTCTTACGGTTTGCCAGCACTAGTTGAGGATGTGTCCTAGAAGATTCGTTATTTTTACTTAACCCTAACTGTCCGCCAGTGGCGGAACAGTTTCATCTCCAATCATGTCGGGCTGTTCATCGTGTACCCGTGATAAAAGTGAAGGGCTTGTAGGCTGTGAAGGAATCTGTAATAAATGGTTTCACTACTCATGTGAACATGGAATTTAGAATGCTTTCAAAAAGCAAACGTTTATTCTACCTGTGTGGTAAATGCAGGCGTACATGTGAAATTCTTGAAAAAATTGAAGTTTCTGCTTATTCCGAGAATCTTACTGCTCTTAATGAAACAGTCACCAATATTAGTTCCCAGGTCCAGGGTCACATAGATGCAGTACTTGCTGGGTTTACTTCTATGATTAATAACATTAAGCTCGAAGTTACTAACTTAATCAAAACCGAGGTCCAGAAAGTCATCCACCACAATATCGATAAACTGGTTACTCCCAAAATTGATGAACTTAAGCCAAAAATAGACAACATTTCGACCTCTGTTTGTAATTCTGTTAACAAAAAATCTTATGCTACTGCTGCTGCTAATCAAACATTCTTTATTAAACCAATGAATAAGCAAACTGTTTCTGCTACCAAATCGGACATGCTTCAGAACATCAACCCGGCAAGCTCCAGTATAGTCTAAGTAAGGTTCGAACTGCTAAAGATGGAGGCCTAGTTGTTTCTTGTGATATTACTGACTCACAAAAATTTAAAGAATTAGCTGCTGAAAGACTCTCTGATAAATATGTTGTTGAGGAGTTGGCGACTCTACACCCGCGTGTGCGTGTAGTCGGAATCACGGAAGAATTAGATGCTCAAACTGTCCATAATTTTCTAACATCACAGAATAAAAATGTTATTGTGCCTAACAGTGAGTGTAAGGTTATATCTGTGTCACATTTAAAAAAAAACAACAAAATATTTCAGGCTATCCTTCAAGTAGATAAGACTATATATGGTAATATATTAGAGCAGGGTAAATTATTCGTTGGCTATGACTATTGTAATGTTTTTGATGCTATTGAAATGAGACGCTGTTTTAAATGTAATGGTTTTCACCATCTGTCAAATAAATGTGCCCTCCAGCATGTGATCTGCCCGCGTTGTTCTCAAAGACATAACATCTCAGAGTGTAAATCACAAGATCTTTGTTGAATCAACTGCCTAACCTTCAATAAGGGTAATAAAGACTCAGTAATTAATACTAATCATGCAGCATGGGATAAAAATTGCTTTATCCTCCAACAAAATCTTACAAAGTTCAGGAATAATATTTTAGGTATTCGGTAGCCATCAGCTCCTTTAAGTTCCGACTATGCGCTATCCACAAAAACATTTATAAACACTGAAAAAGCAATGGCTAAGAACTCTTATTTTATGTCGTTCTATTATCAGAATGTTCGTGGACTAGGGGCAAACACTAATGAGTTATTTACTAATTCACTCGTTGACCAGTGTGACTGTATTGCTCTCACCGAGACATGGATTCATGCGGGATTGTCAAATGCCGAACTGTTTGATATAAATGTATATGATGTATTTCGCGCTGATAGGGATTTTCAAGCTTGTAATAAAACGCGAGGAGGTGGAGTATTACTCGCACTTAAAATTAAATACAATGCTTATTTACTTGACGTTCGTTCCCTATGTCCAGGTTTTAATAATCTCAAGAGCATCGATATACTGGGTGTAAGAATTAAAACATGTAATCACTATTTTCTGATTTTTGTTTTATATATTCCCACTGACGCTACCTGTGAGGATTATGAGTGTTTATTTGATAATATTGAATCACTATATGACCTGTATGGATCCGACATTCTCATTATTGGCGACTTTAACATCCCTGAATATTTCTCAAAAACTCCCAGTCGAAAATACAATTCCCTGCTGCATTTTATGAACTTTTTTAATTTAAAGCAACAAAATAATGTACTCAACGCTAATAACAGACTATTAGATCTCATTTTAAGTAATATGTCTTGTAACGTCCAAAAATCAACCTCAGTTTTGTTAGCTGAAGATCTTCATCATCCTGCTCTATGTATTAATGTGTGTGTACAAAATCTTACGACTAATAAGTTTCCTCTATTTAGTCATGAGTCGTTTAATTTTAAAAAAGCTAATTACCCCGCACTCTACAATGAGCTAGCTCTAGTTGACTAGAGTTTTATTTCTAATCTGGCAGAAAACGAAGCTGTGTTTGAATTTTATGACAAAATATATTCTGTTTTTAAGAAACACGTCCCTAAAAAAACACCATCACACAAACAGTATCCCCCCTGGTTTAATTCCAATACAATTAGACTGCTTAAACAGAAGAACAGGGCACGTAATACATACAGAAGGACTAAAAACCAGGATGATCTAATAATATTCAATGAATTAAGAGCTTTGCTAAAAATGACTATAAAAGATGCTTATGCTGCATACATACGGGATGCCGAGAATGCCATAAAATCTAATCCAAATAAGTTCTGGGGTTATGTTAATTCAAAAAATAATGCCACATCTATTCCTAGTACTATGAACTACAACAATGCCACTCTTGAAACCCCCCAAGACATAGTTAACTCCTTTGCTGATTTTTTCTCTAATGCGTATATTAATTCTAGTGAATATTTGCCTGGTGACAGTGTATATAATAACAATGTTATGAATATTCGAATATTCACTGAGAGCGAAGTCCTAAGCTCAATTAAAAAACTCAAGGCAAACATGACTACAGGACTTGATGAAATACCCGCGTTTATTATAAGAGATTGCGCTAATGTTTTTTACAAACCTCTCTGTATTATATTTAATTTAATTTTAAGCATAGAAACATTCCCTGATAAGTGAAAACTATCCAGAATTTGCTCAGTGTTTAAAAAGGGCAGTAAAAATGAAATAGAGAACCATCGTCCCATCGCAATTTTATGCAATTTTTCTAAAATTTTTGAATTTTTATTGCATGATTACGTATCCTTCCATAATAAAAGTTCAACAATTGAAGAGCAACATGGCTTTATGGGCGGTCGGTCAACTGTTACGAACGTGGTATATATCACCCAATTTATTTCTGAAGTCATAGATCGTAAGGGTCAGATTGATGTAATTTATACCGACTTCTCTAAAGCATTCGACAGATTAGACCATGGCATTTTATTGACTAAATTAGAAAGCTTTGGAATCAGTACTTCGCTACTAAATTTATTTATGTCTTATTTGCCCTATCGGTCTCAATATGTTCAGTATCGTGGTTATCGGTCTGATCATTACAGCCAATCATCTGGAGTACCACAGGGCTCGGTACTTGGACCATTGCTTTTTGTACTGTTTATCAATGACATTGTTGATGACTTGGATGTTCACTATTTGCTTTATGCTGATGACTTAAAAATATACTTTCCTATAAATTCCGACTGTGACTGCCTGAGGGTTCAGCGTAACCTGGATCTTCTTAATACCTGGTGCATTAATAACCGTCTTCCTCTTAATGCTGCTAAATGTAATGTCATGTCTTTTACACGTAAAGTAAATACAATTTCATTCAACTACAAATTAAACGACTGTAAACATGCACCAATAGTGCATTTAGAAATTTAGGTTTTGTTTTGAGAAACAGCAAAGATTATCTACTCTACGTATGTTATTTGTTACATTTGTCAGATCCAAACTAGAATATGCGTCCATTGTTTGGAGTCCTAGTTACAACATTCACATAGCGTCCTTGGAAAAAGTACAACGAAGATTTTTTAAGTCCGCAACTTTTATTCTGGAGGGCACATATCCAATAAGAGGGCCACAAGAATTTTTTTTAAATAAATTAGTATGAGTAGCTTAATAAGGAGACGTGTAATGCATTCAATAATGTTCTTACACAAAATTATCAATAATAAAATTAGCTGCACCTCACTTTTTAGGTATCGAATTCCGAGATTAAATTCTCGAACAAATAATGTACTCATGCTTCCTACTCCACGCACTAATATATTAGAATCATCTCCCCTACATCAAATGTGTTTAAATTATAATAGTATTGAGGCTAGCCTGGATATATTTAACTGTAATATGGCTGATATAAAGAACATTTACTTAAACCCCATTTAAACACTCTCTTGTCTATATTTCTGTGTTACACTTGTGATATATATATATATGTGTGTGTGTGTATGTGTATATATGTATATGTATGTATGTATATGTGTGTATATATGTGTATGTATGTATATATATTTATTTTTCTAGAGTATATATTTTGATTATAGTTGTTACATTTTATATTTGTGTCATTTGTGTACCTTTTACTTACACCAGATTGTTCTATTTATCGATATTTTATTTAAATCTGTTGTTATTTGTCCTGTAATTGGGTTTCACCCGTTGGATGAATTATATAAATAAATAAATAAATAAATTACCATAATATGATGTTATTGCTGTGAAGGAGGATACATCTGAATTAAAATTAAAAATAATTAAAACCATTAAAAGTTTAGGTATAATAATGGATTGCCATACGAGATGGCATGCACGTATTGAAGTGTTAACCAGGAGAATTCGGTGATTGGTCCAGAAATTTAAATTCGTAAAATTTTAAGATGCTCTATTATGCGTTGATCCAATCGCATTTAATTTATGGAATTATAGCACGGGGTAATGCTGCGAATTATTATATAAAGCATTTAGGAACCATTTAAAAATGGTTGTGCAACCTAATTATTACATTTTTCAAAATATTTTAGGGCGAAATTTGCATTTTGTGTTTAATAAAATACTGTTATTTTAAGATGCCTGAGAAATAACTATTTGTTGAGTCAGTTCCTTGTGCCCAATCACACACATATCTGTATCAAAAAAATAATTTCAAAAGTCGGTTAAATATTTTTATAACGTCATCGTCATTCTGGTGATTCTATTCTCGAGTTATAACTTATTTCACATATTATCATTAAGAAATTTAGACATACTTAATTGGCAGATCCCAACATTTGAGAATATTCTAGAATTATTAAGAAAACAACTTGTTTGTGATTTTTCCACGTGCCATCTCAATTCCCCAAGCGTCATTAAAGTTTCCCCCAACTCATTATTTACAGCGTATTGTATTTAATTTTTCCTTTCTACGTTCTTTCTAAGAAGTTGGAAATGGACTATACCCAAAGGTTGACAACCCAAAATCTTTACAGAGGTGATATTTTTAAAATGTCGGTAATTGACACTGAATCAGCCTATGTTTAGTTTTGAAGGAACAATTTTTAACTTACTCTGTGAAAGTTTAAAACCTCCTAAACGAGAAATTCCTGAATTCTTATCCTGAGGTTCTAGAACACCCTGTATAAATTGTTTATAATCTGAAGTATCATTTAGTTAATCGAAATTTCGTTTCATTCAATGTTCTTTCCATTAGCCAACATTTTTCTGACACATGCCAGTACACTAAATCCTCCTATTTCATATAAATTAATTACAAGGGAAAACTTGTATAAATATGTATTCAAATTACCTATAATACTTTTAATAGGTTTGATGTCAATCAAAATGATTTATTTCCAAATTAGATTCCGGAGTTTGTATTCATTCATTCGAATACTAATCTTCTTTTCCAATAAGCTTACATAAATAGCCAATGTTATTATCTCATTGTGGTATTTTAACCTCGATTTGACGAACGTGAAACACAAAGCATAATTCACAAATCGCTTACAAAATATGTTTTTATTATTTGCAGACAAAATGCCAAGTGATAAAATTGATTCGATATCAATAAACGTTTATATTCAACAGTATTTGGACATATTGTTTCAACATCTTCGGATTATGGAAATAAAAAATAATATTTGGTATGTCATTGTTTAATCTGGATAAATTAATATAAAGTTTAGGTAATTATATCCGAGAATATCACGATGTGAAGACATTTCGTTGGTTTAATATCTAAATAATATTTTCATGGTAATTTATTCCCGGCCCAATGTCTTCTTCAAATCTTTAAGAACAATTTAGCAAGTCAAAAAATGCACCCACGGTTGCTCATTATAGCCACCAAGCACGAATGTAAACTAGCTAACACTTTTAACACGACAACAATTTGATACAAACCGGAGAAGTTTACTAAAATAAAAAGGGAGGAATAATATATGGTACTGCTGAGTTCAGAAATCAGATAGAAGGGCAATCAATTTCAAGATCGGGCGGTAGGCTTCAACGTCTAAAAGATCAGAAAATTCACAACGTACATGGGCGCTCCGTGAAAATGTCTGTTATTGATTATATGTACAAAATTAACGCGTACATGTGCGTTAAAAGGTAGTTATCGTACGACTGTAGCGGAAAGTAAATTATCCCTTCTTTTTTCGTTCTCTGTAACATGCTGAAAAATAACCAATAAAGGAAGGAAAGTTAAAACTATACGACAAATAATTTTTCGACAATATTTAGAGAGGAAACTGTTTGCACTACACTTTCTCCCCAGACTTAGACGGGAAAAGAAAAATTCTGTTGGAATTTATTAAACATAATTGAAGACAAATGTTAATGTTTACATTATCAATTATCTGAACGATCTTGCACACTATCGGGGTTTACTTATTTAATTTCAAACAGAGTTCAGACAAAATGAAAAATTAAAAATTAAGATAACGAATGAAAATTGAAAATTGAGAATTGATAATCGAGAATTGGCAACTGAGAATTGAGAATTGCGAACTGAGAATAGCAAAATTGAGAATTGAGATTCGAGAATCGAAAATCGAAAATCGAAAGTCGAAAGTCGAAAATGGAAAATTGAGAATTGAGAATTGAGAATGGAAAATTGAAAATTGATAATGGAAAATTGAAAAAATTGAAAATTAAAAAAAATTTAAAATTGGAAAAATTGAAAATTGGAAAAATTGAAAATTGAACATTGAAAATTGAAAAAATTGAAAATTGAGAATTGGGAACTGAAAACTGAGAATTGACAACTGAAAATTGAAAATCGAAAATTGAATAAATTGAAAATTATTTCCCACCCGTAAACTGAACATGATCCTGATCTTGCGCTGACCCTCTCTCATTAGACATCCCGTGCAGGCTAGAATTTTTACAACATACGTACCATATATCAACATGCCAATAACAAAACATGCGCTGTTGGCACAAGAATAATAATTAAGAATCCACCAAAAATACTACAAAATCTTAATTTTTGGATATTTATACCTATTTCACCACAACTAAGATTGTTTTTAATTATATTTAATTACATTACTGTTAATTATTTTAATACATCTAATAGCAATAATTTAATCTTCATCACTGTCATTATTGAGAACAGCAACAGTTAGTAGTTGGCAGACCGTTAGCGCAATCACAGCAATGTCGTATTCTTATTACAGCTAATACCGTCAGGTTCGTACTCTACAAAGCACCTGAAAGTTTTCTTGAGATGAATGACATGAATTTTATTATATTTGGATTTAACATACTGCAGTTCAAGATTGTTGTCATCATCTAACATCTCGGCCAAGTACGAAATTATCTGACCTAATTGATACGTGCCAGGAAAAATTTTTTTAGGTCTCTTTAATTATTTCGTAAAAATCTGATATTTCAGTTACAGTAGCTTTTTGAAACATTACCTTCCCTCTTCCATACCTTTCCATTTTAACTTCTTCGGTTAAAGAATTCTTTATGGATTGGCATAGTAATATCTGGTTGGAAATTTCACCAGCTTTATTAACGTTGGAATTTAATTTCTTCTTGTGTTATTTAAATAACACGCCATTCTACAGTACAAACCGGCAGCAGGAAGCATCTTACTATTTAGTTAATACTATAGCAACTTATACTTTTGCCCAAAAATATAATGAATGGCTTCAGCTACCTAATTCAGTTTCGTTACAAATCAAGAAGCATTGGATTCCTCCGCTGTTAGCTGATGTTAAAAATGGATATAATAAATAATTCATTTCAAAGTTTACTATTTTTCCGTTTAAGGTATAGTCGTTTATTAAAGTTACTTATAAAGTACGAACATTTTTCAGCAAAACCGAGGAACTTCGCTCTAATTCCAAGTATATTTATACCTTTTGAGTTATTTGCGAGAAACTGTCGAAGTATAAATTTTCGATTCTAAAATTACAATATTCAAACTATAACTTTTATTTTCAATTTCCAGTTTTCAATTCTCAGTTTTCACTTTTCACTTGCCGCTTGCAACTTGTCACTTGCAACTTGTCGCTTACCACTTGTCACTTGTCACTTGTCACTTGCCACTCGTCGTTTGCCACTTGCCACTTGTCACTCGCCACTTGCAACTTGTTACTTGTGACTTGTCACTAGCCACTTGCCACTAGCTACTCGCCACTTGCCACTTATTACTTGTCACTTGCCACTTGTCACTCGCCACTTGTCACTTGCGTCAGAGTTGTCTTACATGCCGTGCCAATGGAACATTTGTTTAGACCCTTTGGGTCGGACTCTGCTCACAGATGTATATGTTTAATAACATGTGAAGACTTAGAAAAAATTATAAAAAATACCAACTCTGCCTGATATGGTCAGAGTTGGTGCAGACAATTTGGAAGAATTGTATGGTCGATACAACCTCCTCAATAGAAAATTAACTTGTAAAAAATGCATAAAAAATACGAACTTATTGAAAAAAATCATTGTTTTATTTCCAACCTCATCAGAATATAAAAAGTACAAACAGTAGGCTTTATAGCATTCCACACTCACCTCACTGGTAACGTCGAGATGTTTTTATAAAGTTTTTAAGTACATAAATTCCTTAACCTCTTCAGCTCCAAGTCACTCTTTATCGACTACAATTTTTGTTTTTGTAAGTACTATTATAAAGGATTTGCATACCAACTTCTTGTCACATCAGGCAAAAGTTATTTTTCTATTGAGGAGATTGTATCGACCATCCAATTCTTCGAAATTCTCTGCAGCAACTCTGACCATATCAGGCAGAGTTGGTATTTTTGATAATTTTTCCTAATTCCAAGTATATTCATACCTACCAACAATACTTTTCCATTAAAAATGTCTTTTGAGTTATTTGCGAGAAACTGTCGAAGTATAAATTTTCGATTCTAAAATTACAATATTCAAACTATAACTTTTATTTTCAATTTTCAGTTTTCAATTCTCAGTTTTCACTTTTCACTTGCTACTTGTCACTTGCAACTTGTCCCTTGCCACTTGCCACTTGTCACTTGTCACTTGACACTTGTTACTTGCCACTTGTCACTTGTCAGTTGCGTCAGAATTGTCTTTACATGCCGTGCCAATGGAACATTTGTTTAGATTCTTTGGGTCGGACTCTGCTTACAGATGTATATATTCATTAACATGTGAGGACTTAGAAAAAATTATAAAAAATACCAACTCTGCCTGATATGGTCAGAGGCAAGTGACAAGTGGCTAGTGGCAAGCGACAAGTGGCAAATGACAAGTGGCAAGTGACAAATGGCAAGTAACAAGTGGCAAGTAACAAGTGGCAAGTGACATGTGGTAAGTGATAAGTGGCAAGTGACAAGTGGCAAGCGACAGTTTCTCGCAAATAACTCAAAAGACATTTTCAAGGGAAAAGTATTGTTGGTAGGTATAAATATACTTGGAATTAGAGCGAAGTTCTTCGGTTTTGCTGAAAAACTTCCTTAATTTATAATTAACTTTAATAAACGACTATACCTTAAACGAAAAAATAGTAAACATTGAAATGAATTATTTATTATATCCATTTTTAACGTCAGCTAATAGAGGAAGAATCCAATGCTTCTTGATTTGTCATGAAACTGAATAAGGTAGCTGAAGCCATTCATTATATTTTTGGGCAAAAGTATAAGTTGTTACAGTATTAACTAAATAGTAAGATGCTTCCTGCTGCCGGTTTGTACTGTAGAATGGCGTGTTATTTAAATAACACAAGAAGAAATTAAATTCCAACGTTAATAAAGCTGGTGAAATTTCCAACCAGATGTTACTATGCCAATCCATAAAGAATTCCTTAACCGAAGAAGTTAAAATGGAAAGATATGAAAGAGGGAAGGCAATGTTTCAAGAAGCTACTGTAACTGAAATATCAGATTTTTACGAAATAAATGAAGAGACCTAAAAAAATTTTTCCTGGCACGTATCAATTAGGTCAGATAATTTCGTACTTGGTCGAGATGTTAGATGATGACAACAATCTTGAACTGCAGTATGTTAAATCCAAATATAATAAAATTCATGTCATTCATCTCAAGAAAACTTTCAGGTGCTTTGTAGAGTACGAACCTGACGGTATTAGCTGTAATAAGAATACGAAATTGCTGTGATTGCGCTAACGGTCTGCCAACTACTAACTGTTACAGTATTAACTAAATAGTAAGATGCTTCCTGCTGCCGGTTTGTACTGTAGAATGGCGTGTTATTTAAATAACACAAGAAGAAATTAAATTCCAACGTTAATAAAGCTGGTGAAATTTCCAACCAGATGTTACTATGCCAATCCATAAAGAATTCCTTAACCGAAGAAGTTAAAATGGAAAGATATGAAAGAGGGAAGGCAATGTTTCAAGAAGCTACTGTAACTGAAATATCAGATTTTTACGAAATAAATGAAGAGACCTAAAAATTTTTTCCTGGCACGTATCAATTAGGTCAGATAATTTCGTACTTGGCCGAGATGTTAGATGATGACAACAATCTTGAACTGCAGTATGTTAAATCCAAATATAATAAAATTCATGTCATTCATCTCAAGAAAACTTTCAGGTGCTTTGTAGAGTACGAACCTGACGGTATTAGCTGTAATAAGAATACGACATTGCTGTGATTGCGCTAACGGTCTGCCAACTACTAACTGTTACAGTATTAACTAAATAGTAAGATGCTTCCTGCTGCCGGTTTGTACTGTAGAATGGCGTGTTATTTAAATAACACAAGAAGAAATTAAATTCCAACGTTAATAAAGCTGGTGAAATTTCCAACCAGATGTTACTATGCCAATCCATAAAGAATTCCTTAACCGAAGAAGTTAAAATGGAAAGATATGAAAGAGGGAAGGCAATGTTTCAAGAAGCTACTGTAACTGAAATATCAGATTTTTACGAAATAAATGAAGAGACCTAAAAAAATTTTTCCTGGCACGTATCAATTAGGTCAGATAATTTCGTACTTGGTCGAGATGTTAGATGATGACAACAATCTTGAACTGCAGTATGTTAAATCCAAATATAATAAAATTCATGTCATTCATCTCAAGAAAACTTTCAGGTGCTTTGTAGAGTACGAACCTGACGGTATTAGCTGTAATAAGAATACGACATTGCTGTGATTGCGCTAACGGTCTGCCAACTACTAACTGTTACAGTATTAACTAAATAGTAAGATGCTTCCTGCTGCCGGTTTGTACTGTAGAATGGCGTGTTATTTAAATAACACAAGAAGAAATTAAATTCCAACGTTAATAAAGCTGGTGAAATTTCCAACCAGATGTTACTATGCCAATCCATAAAGAATTCCTTAACCGAAGAAGTTAAAATGGAAAGATATGAAAGAGGGAAGGCAATGTTTCAAGAAGCTACTGTAACTGAAATATCAGATTTTTACGAAATAAATGAAGAGACCTAAAAATTTTTTCCTGGCACGTATCAATTAGGTCAGATAATTTCGTACTTGGCCGAGATGTTAGATGATGACAACAATCTTGAACTGCAGTATGTTAAATCCAAATATAATAAAATTCATGTCATTCATCTCAAGAAAACTTTCAGGTGCTTTGTAGAGTACGAACCTGACGGTATTAGCTGTAATAAGAATACGACATTGCTGTGATTGCGCTAACGGTCTGCCAACTACTAACTGTTACAGTATTAACTAAATAGTAAGATGCTTCCTGCTGCCGGTTTGTACTGTAGAATGGCGTGTTATTTAAATAACACAAGAAGAAATTAAATTCCAACGTTAATAAAGCTGGTGAAATTTCCAACCAGATGTTACTATGCCAATCCATAAAGAATTCCTTAACCGAAGAAGTTAAAATGGAAAGATATGAAAGAGGGAAGGCAATGTTTCAAGAAGCTACTGTAATTGAAATATCAGATTTTTACGAAATAAATGAAGAGACCTAAAAATTTTTTCCTGGCACGTATCAATTAGGTCAGATAATTTCGTACTTGGCCGAGATGTTAGATGATGACAACAATCTTGAACTGCAGTATGTTAAATCCAAATATAATAAAATTCATGTCATTCATCTCAAGAAAACTTTCAGGTGCTTTGTAGAGTACGAACCTGACGGTATTAGCTGTAATAAGAATATGACATTGCTGTGATTGCGCTAACGGTCTGCCAACTACTAACTGTTGCTGTTCTCAATAATGACAGTGATGAAGATTAAATTATTGCTATTAGATGTATTAAAATAATTAACAGTAATGTAATTAAATATAATTAAAAACAAGCTTAGTTGTGGTGAAATAGGTATAAATATCCAAAAATTGAGATTTTGTAGTATTTTTTGTGGATTCTTGGCTATTATTCTTGTGCCAACAATTTTATTTCCAACCTCATCAAAATATAAAAAGTACAAACAGTAGGCTTTATAGCATTTCACATACACCTCACTTGTGACGTCGGGATATTTTTATAAAGTTTTTAAGTAGATAAAGCCCTTAACCCCTTCAGCTCCAAGTCACTCTTTATCGACTGCAATGTAATGCCAGATTAGGTGAAAAAAAAAATTTTTCTTTTTTGTTTTTGTAAGTACTATGATAAAGGATTCCCATACCAACTTCTTGTCATATCAGGCAAAAGTTGGTATTTTTTATGCATTTTTATTATTTTCTATTGAGAAGATTGTATCGACCATACACTTCTTCCAAATTCTCTGCAGCATTTTTGATCATATTAGGCAGAGTAGGTATTTTTTATAATTTTTTCTAAGTCCTCATATGTTATTGAACATATACATCTGTAAGCAGAGTACGACCCAAAGGGTCTAAAAGAAATGTTCCATTGGCACGGCACGGAAACACAACTCTGACGCAAGTGACAAGTGGCAAATAACAAGTGGTAAGTGACATGTGACAAGCGGCAAGTGACAGGTGGCAAGAATTGAAAACTGAAAATAAAAGTTATAATTTCAATATTGTAATTTTAGAATCGAAAATTTATACTTCGACAGTTTCTCGCAAATAACTCAAAAGGCATTTTCAATGGAAAAGTATTGTTGGTAGGTATATTATATAAAATATACTTGGAATTAGAGCGAAGTTCTTCGGTTTTGCTGAAAACCTTCCTTACTTTATAACTAACTTTAATAAACGACTATACCTTAAACGAAAAAATAGTAAGACATTTCAATGAATCATTTATTATATCCATTTTTAACATCAGCTGACAGCGGAAGTATCCAATGCTTCTTGATTTGTATCGAAACTTAATTAGGTAGCTGAAGCCATTCATTACATTTTTGGGCAAAAGTATAAGTTGCTACAACCAAATAGTACCCTTAGTTACCCTCTCATTTCCCCCACCACTTGACCCTTTGCCCTTGACTTTTTGACCCTGAACTCGCGACCCCTGCACCTCGCCACGCTAACTACCACCCAAGCTAATTACCACCCACCAACGCAATTGCCCCGCTCACTCCTAAACTGAACGCGAACATGATCCTGGTCCTGCGCCGACCCTCTATCGTTAGACGTCTACTAACGTTAACTTCATATTTTCCAATTTAAAAGTCGCCAAAGTTTTATTTAGAAAATGCCCATTTGTGCGTTTAAGTGTTGCCTTTCAAGTGAGCTTTAGTTTCTGTAAATCGGTTAAAAAACATCTGAGAATATTGAAAAATTCGAAGGAACATTATATCTTAGGTTATGCTCATAGTGATGAGATGAGTACCTGAAATTTTTAGTTCAGTTCTCCATAACAATACATACAAATGTTTGCAAATGTTTATACAAGATGTATATACTTTTATAAATATCGATTCGGTTTATAGGCAGATTACACTATCCTACCCTGCTAACTTTTCGTAATAAAAGGATCTAGCCATTAAAGTCTCGTTGATAGCGTAAAAACATCCTTTCGTAATGTCAAAGCATGATTTTTATATTTAACATTTCTAGCGTCTAAGTAGCCGCCGCCTATGAGTGTATGGTATGAAAGGCAAGCGTTTGTCGAGACCTTCCTATGCATACCTCTTATACACGTACACTTTTTACGGAACTGTTTACGCAAGATATTAAGGATTTTTGAGCTTAGATCCTTTTACAAAAGTAAACAAAAAAGATTACACGTTCCGGCAAGAGCCCGACGTAAATTTAAGATGTTTTACTAAACACATTGAAGTAAGAAAGCAAGATGTTGCATTGCCGGCAAATTTGTAAAAATCATGCAGGAGGAAATCGCGACTTAAGTACTTTTCAATAAAACAAAAGGTGATTTATTTAATTTCTCCCTTCAACATAAATTTCGTCAGGATTAAAGGAATTAAAGGATAAAAAATGTCCCGGGCACGTGTGATCGATTTTTCAAGCTCGGGGATTTATTAATGTGTTTCTTGGTCCGATTATCGATCTAATCACTTTTTAAGGCTACTCCAAGAGTCTTTATATCTACTGAAATAATTTTTACTAAAAGAAATACATCATAAAGCCAGCTTTAACACTAATGTCACAGTTATTTAATACTAAACATTGGGCATATATCATTTAAGTTGTAAATTATCCAGAGAATACCTACTTGTTCAAAGGCGATAGAAAGTAAAAATTAGACAAACACTATCAATCAATCAATCAATCAATCAATCGATCAAGGTATGCTTTATTGTTTAAGAATTATACACTCTTATTGACAAAAGTATATGTATAAAATATAACATGACATATACAATCATTAATTAAATTTAAATTAAAATAAAGTAAGGTAGGCAATATGTCGGAAGGTACAATAGTATTGAACCACCATATGCACATCTAATGAATGAGTACGGTCCATAGTTGAGAGTAGATATATAAAGAAAAATATTAAAACATATTTCAGTCGCAAGATCCTCTATAAAATCCTACTAATCCTACTATAAGGAATGTAACCAGACTGCAACCAACAGCTACTCCCCGGGCTATGTGGCCCGCCGAGCGCTGAATTACAAGTTACAAGCCTGGCGCGTTAAGTGTAATAATCGCATATTACCAACAAAACGCTAATACTTCGATTGCAACAAACACCAGCCGAGAGACTGATCTTACTTAAAGGAGCTCTCGTACCAGTCGTCCCATACAACTTGCAGACTGCAGTTTCGAGCTGTTGTTGGCTCTCGTCAGTGCAAGGTAGGCATATGACGAACGACACGAGGATCTCTTGACTATTTGATACATCTCGGTATCTTTACGATAGCGACATGTAAAATAGTAAGCAGGCGCCATCTAGCGGTCCAGTGTCTGTTGCAATCGGAAAATAAATAGCCTGACTGGGCTTAGTATAGTTCACGTGTGCTTCTAGAGGGCAGAAATATTAAAGCATAATATTTCAGTCGCAAGCTCCTCTATAAAATCCTTATTTTACTATAAGAAATGTAACCAGACTACAACCAATAGCTACTCCCCGGGCTATGTGGCCCGCCGAGCGCTGAATTACAAGTTACAAGCCTAAGCGCGTTAAGTGTAATAATCGCATATTACCATTAATTAATAATTGTTGTCACTAATACAGTCAATATGCAGCCTGGTAGAATTTCAAATACCATTACTGACATATAATCGATACCAGATAAAAGTTTATTGTTTATTTCTTTTGTGGTTTCTTTTAATTCTCTATTATATGAAAGTTGTTAAGATATTCGATAGAGTTTTGTTGTGGTATGATATTTTCAGTTAATTTTATAGCAATAGAACAATAATAGTTATTGAAATCGTTCGGAATAACGTTCGGTTGTACGGGGACCAGCTGATTTGTTTTAAATTTTTAGCATGAGATAATATTTTGGTATGCCACAAGGTACTATCATCGGCCCAATATTTTTTATACTCTTTTAATGATTTATTAAGTTATTTAATGTTTTACAACCGCAATTCAATATAACAACTTAACAAGTGCAACAAACTTAAAGGACACAGCGATAATAATGTCAGTTAATGACACACATGTACAAATCTCAAAGTCGAGGACTGATCGATTTAGATGAAAATTTCACACCTCTACTTTTTAACCAATAAGATACCTTAATTTTGACTAGTAACCATGGCAATTAAAAAAATTTCCGGAAATTTTTTCGAAGCGCCACGATATTTAAGTGAAAATTTTTTGACAGTTGAAAAGGTAAACATATGATCTACAACCATTAGATAATGTAGATGTACCTGTGAATAATGCAAAATTTCTGAATTAACATTATTATTTATTATTCCTATAAAGTTTCATTAAACAGAAAACACAAATTTGTTAAATTATTATGCATTAACAATTTATAATTCAAAAAACGTAGGATGTATAAACATAGCAAGATTTAAATGTTGCTTGAATTCTAACCCATCCTCTCTTCTTAATGGTGAATAGGAAGGTGACGAATTAATTAGATGTCTGTGTTTTAAGACATATATTTAATATTTTGAAACAATCGCGACATTTCGCTATACGCTTATTAAACTCAACGTACAGACCTTTTAAACTAGTAATTATTAAGCTTTGTGACAGAACCGGTTAAGCAAAAATGACAAATCAACATATGTCAAAAACAACAATACCCTGGCCAACTTGACAAGCAGTGAAATTAATTTAAAATGTCAGGTTGGATTAATATTTTTTTTCCAAATTATGGTGTTAAGTGGTGTGAAATTTTCTTACCTAATACCACGCAAGCTTAAATTATTCCTGGAAATAATTTAAGTTCTTGTGATATTATAAGTGAAAATTAATGATCGGTCGTTTTTGTCGAAAAAGAGTCGGCTGTAGTTTAATAAATTCTGTCTCCTGCATCAATTTTACAAAATATATATTTAGAACCTGCTTCAAGGGTACGTTGAATATTTGTACCTTGTTGTTGTTGTTGTTTCAAAACAATTGGTACGCATGTTCTGTTGGAAATTTTTGCGCAAACCTAGTAGGTAATTTTCATGGCCGACTTAAGAAAAAAATTACAAGTTTTAATTTGAAATTTTTGATCCCAAACGGATGACCATAGTGCTGGATCAGTAATCAAGTAAAAGAGCTTAAACAGTCAAGGAGATTTTTTTGAAAATAGCTTTTAAGGCACTAAGATTTACTTTTAAAAATTGAAATGAATGAAACGCAATGTTTCGAAAACTATCGAGTTTTGCATAATGAAGCTAGAGTTAAATTTACTCATTAGCCCATGTCCTATCACATCTCCAAAAGAAATGAATCAAATTATAAGGAACCCTGTATAAAAATGGCGATCATATACTCAACCACAAAATTATAAACTAATATCTTTCACAATTTGCATTGCAAAACTATTTAAAAATGTAATAAGATATAATTATATACCTGAATCTGAACAATTTTTTTAAAAGTGGTTTTTAACTCTGAAATCATGGTGATTGGTGTAAGATCTGAATATTCAAGATTCAGCTGCTTTGGATAAAGATCAACCACAATCCAACATCTAAGCAGCAATTAACTATATGTTTATCTACAACATACATCTTCTGATAGCCTAAGGATGACAATAATATAGTATTATAACTTTATAATGTATATGGTTTTCTATGAAAGGGGCCATCCCGCCTCATTCTCAAGGTTACACTTTTAACCAAACCGACTTGCATGTATGTATGAAGCATATTATAGCCTCCTGTATTTTTTAGGAATGAACCATAAAATAAATTGTTAGACGCGTATTTTTAAAAAGTGTATCTGTTATAGCTGCAAAATGATGAAAATTAACGTCAATAGAACTTCAGTTGGATAAAGCTATTAATCAGAATTAGTCGCCTACATAGGATAAACATCAGTACACATTAATAAAAAATCGGATTCGTCACTAAAACAAATATTGTCAATATTGAGATTTACAACGATCACTTCCAACACTATCAATCAAAGTTTTTATAACTTCGGACTGTTCTACTAACGCAGGTATTTTTGTAGCTGTGCCCGTAGCTTCTGAAATGTTTTTTATACGTAAACCCACATGAAAGTAACAGTAGAGAAAGATTTAAATGTATCTTGGATGGGCTAAATTTTCCTTCATAAATCATGACCAGAGGCGCGTAAATAATGCTATTTAACGCATGTGCGATCACCAGACTCAACCATGAAGGTGGCCAAGTGGACATTGCATTTTAAGGGATATTTGTTGGCTGTAAAAAATACTGTGTCCTGTGAGAAAGAAGTAAGGTGTCGTAAATTTTTTCAGTTTTAAGTAGTTTTTAAAATATGTCATGAATATATAAATGAATAGTTGATATAAATCATTCTCAAGTAAATTTATCAATAGACGACGTTTTATAGTGTACTATATATATATATATATATATATATATACATATATATATATATATATATATATAAATATATATATATATATATATATATATATATATATATTGAGTTATTTGATATATAAAACTGTCAGATTTTGAATTATTTTTGAAATATATGTTGCCACTTTTGTATTCTAAAGTTTACATTACCTAATATTAAGATACTATTTGGCATGTATCTAACAGGTTATGAGGCCAGTATGTTATTGAGCTTTTTTCTTTAATACATTTATTTAACGTCGACCTATTTTCTCTACTGAGGCCTAAAACCGACGCCTGTAGACGAGCTACCCCCAACCAGGAATTTTGCCGAACCTCTTCCCTTAAGAAGAGTAGGGATCTTTTACTTGCCTAACATTTAATAGACAAGAGACCGACGGCTTTACATCCCCTCCGAAGGATGGTATATCCCCTATACAACCCTCGCCTAAGGCTGTATAGCTTCCGCGCATACACTGATATACAAGCCGTTGGAAGATGTGTGAGGCGAGGACGCGGCCTTCGTCATGAACACGAATAAGCCCTCTTGTTGTGGAAAATAAAAAATTGTTGCAGTAGGGGTTTAGAGCTGAGACCCTAGAGGGTGATGTGAGAAGCCTTTGGGTTCGATTTCTGTGATGACAGATTGGGTCAAATGCTACACACCCTGTATATTGTGGTCTGGAACCGTGTTAGCACTTTGGGTTTTTAATTTTATTTTTTAGTTGACACTGGATGGTCTTTGAGTTCTGACAGGGTCAACAGCTACACCTTGTATATGGTATTCTTGAAAAAACAACACAGAGTTTGAAAATAAAGGGTAATTTTATTTAACAAAATTTTCTTTTTAGTGGATGTAACTATTCGACAGCATAAATTCGGACTGTGGAATTTAGCGAAGATGTTTATTAAAGTATTTGTCTTGATTTGTCTGAAAAAAATCACTTTTGTTGAAACTGTGTGGGCCGTAAAGGCGAAACAAAGTGGGGTCACTTAAGACAAAATAAAAATGGGGTCACTTAAGACGAAAATAAAATGGGGCCACTTATGGCGAAAGATTGTTTACTAAAAGATAAATAGGGGCCAGTTAAGGCGAAGATAAAAATTTAAAGGGGGCCACTTAAGGCGAGGAGGTACTAATACTAAATGGGGTCACTTAAGGAGATTTCCTAAAACTACTCTTTGTAACCAGGTTTCGGCCTGGGAAGCTAGTTCTGAATAGTTTGTCACGAAAAATATGATAGGACAGGGAGTAAGAAAGCCTAACTAGACGGTGGGTATCTACAACTTAAGTTAAATAGTAACCGGACCGGAAGCACTAGCAAATTAGCTTATTACACTTAAAGTCACTTTTAAATAACTTTTTTCCACTAAATCACTTCGCGAAACTAAACATAGGAGTCAATGTCAAAACTGAACTTGCATCGGGTAGGCTGTGCTCGGGTATTTATACGTTTGGGAAAGTTTCGTTTATCACGCCCCACCGAGTCTCGCATCCCGTTTTAAAACGACTGGAAAGCTGGAAATCGCTTCGTGCGGGCGAGGATGAGTCATTGATTGCAACACATTGCGCAATACTTGAAATTGAAGATTTTGGAAAGGAAAATTATATAGAAAAATTGGCAATGAAAAGAGGAACTTTTTGAGATAAGGACGAAATTTGGATCTATTTTAGTTTAGAATACTTGAAATTTAAGATTTCGGAAATGAAAATTATATAGAAAAATTGGCAATGAAAAGAGGAATTTTTTGAGATAAGAACGAAATTTGGATCTATTTTAGTTTAGAAGTTTTTAGCGTTTAATTAATAAAATCTGACACGGCCCCCGTAAAATATTAACGGAGGTCCGATGTTTAAAAGTTGAAATGAAATCAGAATGTCCGTGATAGGTGCGTAGTGTCTGGAAATGAGATATAAAAATGTTCCTAACGGGTACGAGCTAAGTTGAACCGAGATATTGCATGCTATATTACGAGGAGCGATCAAACATGGTGAAAATTAAAATAACAATCGGGTTGCAAGAAATTGATGAAATTAAATTTGAGCTTTAAGACTCGAGGCACGGAACGTGGTTTGAAGTATACTGGGGTGAAAAAGTAAGAAGAATAAAATGCGTAGTGGTTGCAAGAAAGTTATGAAATGATGATGAATAACGTATACGAGGGGTGGTCAAGAAGTATTAAAATTTTGAAAACGAAATGGCTTATAGATAATTTACAGATTGAAGTAAGACGTTGAAATTTTGGGATTTGATCGTGGCTTGGGTCATGTTGATGAATATATGAGGGCTGTATTATTAAGTGGCGTTTTTCGTAGTGAATCTGTTATGTATAGACTAGTTTGAATGTTTGAAGTTTGAAATTAGTGAATTTATGTTATATTTGAATTATCGAGTGCTTGTGAATTTTTTCAGATTTATTTGACTTTGACTGTGATTTTTGGATGCAAATAGTGTCTGGTTGACTTTTTTTTATGTAGTTTACCATGGTGCATGGATTGACATGATTTTTTGGTTATTTTAATAGGTTCAAAAACCAAAGAATAAGCCAAGAGATCAAGGAGTTCCATTAAACAGAAGAATACTATAGATAGAGAATAGAAATCACTAGATGCAAGTAATACTTGGGATTTAATATTGTAGAATGTTGTAACATCGGATGCAAGCACCACGGAGTGTGAAATTTAACATTTTCAAGTTCTATCTATCATGCAACTTTTCACATTGTCGCGTAGATCATTGTGTTGATTGAAGCATGTCATGTTAGATGCTAATCTACATATTATTTCTACAAATTCCAAGGCTTTACTTAAAAATCAGATGGTGATTATAAATTTGACTATATTTTTCCTTATAGACGAGCTGATGGCTCATAATGTATGCGGCTATAATTTTTAAACCAGATATTTTTTAGTAGAATGCAGGTTTTCACGGCCGTTGTCTAATGAAGTAGATTCTTCCGGGTCTTGCCGTGGTCGTCGAACTTGACTTGACGTTTCGCTGATCATCCTGTCAGCTTCTTCAGAAGGATTCTAAAGACTGAATCTGTTGTGTTATACTCCTCGTTATATACCTAGGCGCCGCTTCGCTTCGCTGGTCATTGGTCGCGCTTGGTTCGCTTCGCTGCTCATTCGTCGTGTTTGGTTGACCGTGACTTACTACGGTGCTGGTACTTGGCAATACCAGTCTCCACGTGCTACTAAGTCGATACCCATCCTCTATGTTAAAGTTGTTCACGTTGTTTATAATTTCCAGTGATTCCCTAATAATTCGCGGATAATAGCGCGTATTCCTGTCTAATATATTGACGTCCTCGTAGTCGATTTTATGGTTCTCGTTATTATGGACATGTTCTGCTATCGCCGACCTATCCGTGTATCCAAATCTGGTATTTCTCTGGTGTTCTTTGATTCTGCACTGGATACTCCGTCCTGTTTGTCCGATGTAGCTCTTACCACATGTGCACTTTAACTGATAAACACCTTTTGATAACAGTTTGGGGACAGGGTCTTTGACTGAGGGAAGCATCTGCTGTATTTTCTTCACTGTTCGAAACCATACACCTACTTTCTTTTTGAATAAAATCTTCTTCAGCCTATCTGTGACTCCCGCGACGTAGGGTAGGCATGCATATGTTGTTGGTTGTTGCTGTTCTTCTTCTGTAGTTCTCCTCTGGTTATTTACTACTCGTTGTATATTGCTTTGACTGTATCCGTTCTTCTCTAAGGCTTGTTGGACATTCTGTAGTTCCTCGGGTTTGTTCTCGTCGTCACATATTGTGTTGGCTCTGTGGACCAAGGTTCTAATTAACGCTCTCTTCTGTTGTGGATGGTGGCGAGATGTCGCATGTAACGATCGGTGTGCGTTTTCTTTCTGTAGACACCATGGGCCAGCTTGCCATTGTGTGACCTTTTCACTAATACATCTAAGAAAGGTAAAGCTCCATCTTGTTCGGTCTCCATTGTAATTTTGATACTTGGATTCTGTTTATTCAAATGGTCGAAGAAAACAGATAAAGATGATTCTCCAGATACTTTTTATCCAATGGAAGAAGTTACCTATTTTTTTGATTATCTTAATGGGTCACGTGACTGCGATGAAACGAATTTTTAAGAATATAAAGGGAAAGCCTGACTTTAAATACAGATCAGAATTATCAGACTGTTCTGAGCAGGCACTGGAAATAAGAAAAAGGGAACAGTCTTTCAGCGCTATTTTCCAATATGGGACAGATATGACTGAAGCACTAGGTCGCAGTTATAGTTATTATTCAGGGGATATAAGTAACTATTATTTTTGCAATTTTACATCTCGTTTCACTGGACTATGTAGTCTTTAAACAATGTAACATGTTCCCCAGAAATATAAAAGTTACCCGACTGGTTTTAATTTAAACTTAAGTTTCGTTATGAACATTGTATGCCAAACACACACACATACAAACACACCATCACACACACTCACACAATAATTATAATAAATAATATCCCATTTCCTTCTAGGTAAATATAATTCAATTAAACACCCAGACAAACTGACGAAGTAAGACACGATCCCATTTATCATAAAAATTGTCAAAAGAGACAGATTAACGGGATATGTTGTCGACGTGCGGTGGGTCGCTTGCCGAAAAAATAAATTAAATGAACATTTATGTGCCGATGAAAACGTGCAAGTGCTAAAATAGAATCTCAATTTGATTAAAGCTTATAACAGACATTGTAACGATCAATAGGTATCACTGATAACAATTGTTTACTGTTGTGATGATACAACACAACTGGATACTGCTTAGCTTTTTCTTTATTTCGGCCGTTTTTACTAACCCTTATATATAATGCAATGTTATCTTCAGTCTGAAAGGTCCAAAGTTATAACCCAGCCCAAGTCAAACTCAACCTACCTAGAAAACTTGTTACTTTGTGCGTAAAAGAGTAATACGCCGTATCCCCTTATAGCTTTCAAACTCAATAATGGTTCTTTATAAAGCCATCCGTCTTTTATTTTTCGACTATCGACTGAATAAAATTTTATTCCTCCATAAGCATCTCAAATTTCCAAAGTAAACCAATACAGTATATACTTTCTGATGGGAAATGGAATTACAAGTTATATTCTTTAAACTTTTTGAACAAAGCCGTAAGTAATATGATCGGGCGAAACAAGTAATGGCTTCGACTTATTTTGTTATATGATCGAGTACAGGGTCTTATCAAAATATAAATTAATATATTTTCAATACTCAATATTTTCAAGGCTCCTTGTTTGGAATAAGACTATTTCCTTATATATAGAATAAGTTTATTTACCAAAAATGTGTTTACAATAAGGATAAATACATCCATATGTAGGTGTAAATGGTAGTTATTTTACAAATAGTTAGATGGTAAGTAAACAAACAAACTAGTAAATAAACATTAGAATAACCCACAGAAGGCGAACTAGCTAGTGGGACTAGCTAATCCATATTAACAAACAGCAGAAGGAAAGTGTATATAAAGGTTTCATAATGATGATACAGACAGGTAAATAATAGTAAAGAAAAAGAACAAATGTTTTGAAAACGGTTAGATACAAATATTTAACCTTAGAGATTTTAATAATTAGCAGGAAAATAATGTAAATTGAATTTAATCAAATAAATATCCTCTAATTTAATTGTAGTTTTAGCAAAATATAGGTGTTCAAAGCCCAAATACAGCTTCAACTAGGTTTAATTGTCTTTTATCTCAATTAACTGGTGGATTTTAGATCGCGTTTCTGGACCTTTCCAAGGCATTCGACTCCTTAAACCACGGAATTCTCCTACAAAAATTGGAGACTTATGAGGTAAGAGGAGTAGCTTTGGATTGGTTGAGGTCATACCTCTGCAATCGCCAACAAAAAGTTCTAATTGAACAAAATGAGGTTAAACATTTTTCAACATGTTTAACTGTCCGTACAGGTATTCCTCAAGGTAGTATATTAGGCCAAATACTGTTTGTTATTTATATCAATGACATATCATTAACTATTCCGAAATCAAATTTATTAGTAAATTATGCAGATGATTATTCAATTGTCATCCCAATTAATAAAAGTGAAAATGTGGAAGACAAATGTTCAGAAGTTATAAGAGACATTCATCTATACCTTACAAAAAACGAATTAGTACTCAATTTCTTACTTTGCAAATCATGCTATGCCATAAGAGCATTAGCTAAATCTCTTAATTATTTTCCCATAAAACGGCTTATTATGGTTTAGTGTATTCGCACATTAAATATGCTATTTTAGTATGGGGTAGCAGTTCGGGTTTGTCAAGAGTTTTTATATGGCAAAACAAAATTTTAAGAGTAATGCTTCACTTAAAATTTACCGATAGCTGTAGAGATTTGTTTAGAAAAAATGGATACCTTACACTGACTGGGCTGTATATTTTTGAATGTACTATTTATCTTAGAAAAAAACAGAATCAATTCACTGACAATAAGTTTGGACATGCTTTTAACACAAGAAATGGAGATAACATCTTTAGATTTACAAAAGACAGACTAACGCTTACTGAAAAAACCCTACATTATTCAGCAATAAAATTTTATAATAACTTACCTTTATAAATAAAAGAAATTGTAACATATAGACAATTTAAAAGCAAATTGTTTCACTATATCTGTGTTATAGAACCCTATTCAATAAGTGAATATTTAAATTACCCAGTAAGTAACATTTGATACTTGGATAGTTTAAATTATTTTGGGTATTTGCTTTATTGAATGTGCAAACGTAAAACTGACTGTTTAATTTTTATAATATATTTCATGTATTTTTACATTTGTGATTTAACGATACCATGTATTTCTTTTGTAAATATTTTTTTGTGTATACGTGTGTATGTATATGTATTTGAAATTTATACATTGGTAAATAATCAACTCTACTCTACTCTAGTCCACTCTACTATACTCTACTCTATTCTACTCCACTCTATTCTATTATATTCAGTTAGCGAATTATATACTTTTGGTCCAATATATTGATAACTTCTTTGACCAATTGGTTTGCACATTTTTGGGACATTAATTTACATAATTTTTCTTTGTTTCTGATTCCATAGGTATAGTGGGTTCTTTTATTTTCATATTATTTTCAACTTTATGCACCTCTATTAAATTTTTCACAGTAAAGTTGCTTGGGATCAAATATGCGACTTTCTAAGTATAGGTCATTGGATGGATAATCATAACTCTTGTCATATATCACCTTTAGAATCCACTTTTGTACTGTTTCTAGATTTTTCAAGAAGCAGATTGTAACTCCTTGCCAACCTATGATTCCATATGTAATATGTGACTTAGCTAATGCCTAGTACATTATTTAAAGTTGTTTCTTGTCACAAATTTGTTTAAAATATTGACAGTAAACTTCTTAATATTTTTGACTATGTTATTAAATGTACGTCCCAATTTAAATGACAGTCAATGGTGGTACCCAGATACTTGATATTTGTTGCAGAAGCTATTACAGCCCTAAAATCTTCATGCTCTATATTAACTGAATTAAACTTGTGTAGACTATTGCTATATCTGGAGAACGGTAAGTAATGTGGTCTTGTCAAAGTTTATTGTTAGCAGTTTACTATTAAAGAAATTTACTACCGTTTTAAGTTTTCTCTCAACTGTACCTTTCAATGATTCCCAAGTAGTATCTTTAAAGAAAATAGCCGCGTCTTCGGCATAACTTATTATTTCAGCATCGGTTGGTAATTTAAATAGATCGTTAACATATAAACAAATAAGACTGGTCCCAGAATTGTGCCTTGTAAAACTCCGTAGCTAACATTCTTTATATTGCTAATACAATTTGTTCGAGATCATTTTATATTTTTTTTAAGAACCAAAATATTCTAACTTTTAATATTTTCTCATAAATTTTAGCTATACTAGATATAAGAGATATAGGTCTATAGTTCGATACCTCTTGTTTATCCTCTTGTTTATAAATTGGCTTGGTCATAGATATTTTAAAAGCATCAGGAAAAATACCACATTCTAGCGATTTATTTATTAAATAAGTTAGGGCTCCACAATGTAGTCAGAAATTTTTTTTTAGGTTTTGGCCTTGATATTATCGGCTCCAGGGGCTTTTTTTAATTTTAGATTAGCATTCATCTTTTTTACGTCTTGTACATCAGTATTTCTCGTAAAAAATGAATTGGCTTGTCGAGATTTCAGAAAAATATATTTTTTTTGTTTGATTTTACTTGCGAAATATAAATATATGTTCTGTCTTTATTTTTCTGATGCAAATGATATGTTATACTATTAATATTGAAAATACTTCTTGGCACGTTTACATGGGACCCGTCTATGTAAAAATGAAACGATATGCAACAAATCTGGCCGTTCATGCGTATGGGAATCGTCTGAGCGATATATTGATCTCCCGAATTTTAAGTTCACTTATTAAGTTGATATCAATTAAGTATCACACAAATGGTGTCTTGTGTCCCATTACAAATAATCAGAAGCACATTTCCTTCGAGTTTATGACATTGAATTTCAACTAAATATGAACCTCGTGATGTGTACTAACAAAAAAAAAACATTTTATTTAACTCAGTTAATACAACCATAAATGAAGATGTGATCTTATCTGTACTGTACTGTTTACAGTAGCAGATATACCTACTGTATTAACTGATGTTTTAATCCCTTTGCATAGTTCATTTATAGTACATTTTACATCACGAGTCCTTTTAATAATATAATTTCTGGTCTGAGGTCTATTTTGTCCGTTATTTTTTTAAAAAGAGATTTTTTCTAATTCTAATTCTAATTCACCATAGGTTAATATCATGTCGCAGTACTCTTGCGACGTGAACTCTGGCTAATCGATATTTTCAAATACAGTTTAAAATTTAACAAAAATGGGAAGTGCTCTAAACGGAAGTCGAAGAGTCACTGAACTGAACAGTGAACGCTTTGGCGCACTGACCTAGACAACTAAGACAGCTGATATTACCTGCTAAACAAGCAAGCGACACATCATTTTGTTACACTATATAATTTTTTTTTATGATATAGAAGTTTGTCGCGAGATTTTCCTGTGTAAAGGAGATTGCTCCCGACAAGCTTTTATATTATAAAAAAAAATTATATAATGTAACAAAATGATGGGTTCGAAGTTTATTTTCTACTTTTTAGACCATTTAAATAAAAGCTTTTTTTGAAATATTTTTTTATATAATGTTATGTTTTACTTTTTAGTCTTTTGATATGCTGTAATCCCCAGTTATCGATTTAGAGACTAATCGGATCATAAACGGTAAAGTCGTCCGCCATCTTCAACTAAATTGTTGACTAGAAATTCGTGATCCACGACCCCGAAAACCCCAGATATTGATTTTGATCGATTTGGACCTAAATGACAAAAGTCGTCAACCATATTGGTGCCGCCATTTTGATTTTATAAGTTTTTGACCAAGAATTCATAATCTGCGACCTAGAAAACCTCCAGTTATCGATTTTGAGCTGAATCGGATCTTAAACGGTAAAGGCGTCCGCCATCTTGAAGTCGCCATGCTGAGTTAAATTTTTGACTAGAAATTCGTAATCGGCGAACCCAAAAACCCCCAGATATCGATTTTGATCGATTTGGACCATAAATGACAAAAGTCGTTAGCCATATTGGCGCCGCCATTTTGAATTTATAAATTTTGACAAAAAATTTATAATTGACGATTTCGAGAACCCCCAGATATCGATTTTGAGTCGAATCGGATCGTGAACGGTAAAGTCGTCTGCCATCTCGAAGCCGCCATCTTGTTTTTTTCGTATATGAAAATGTTAAAGTATATTGTCATCGGACTTATACACATGTGCAAAATCTCAAAGCTCTAGCTTAATTAGAACTAATCGAAATTTTGATTACAAGATGTCACCTAAACAAACTAACTAACAAACAATTGCAAGTTTGATAAAAGCTTTTAAAAATACATAGTATTCGTCATTTATAAATTTAAATTGATAAATTATATATCAACACTATAATACATGTGTGGTTAACATATACAATATTTTGTTAAAAAAAGAAGTTTTTACTTAACTAGTTATTAATAATTACTCAAAATGAACAACTGAAAAATTATTCTACTGAAAAGAATACATTATTTGTCAGGTGGTGTCTTAAATACATTTCGACTCGCCGCCATTGTAATATCCGATGGAAGGTGGTTAAATATAACTTCATTATAGAACACGCTTTTCTCGTGACATTATAATTATATGTGGGTAGGTGTAGGTAGTATGTGCTCTTTTGTCGTGTTTCATATTTATGAATATCTGAATGTTTCATTAATTTATTTTTGTTTCGTAATATGAGAATGGAAACGCGAAAAATATAAAGATTGGCCAGGTCATTATTCGAAGATTTTTAAAATACACTCTACACGAGTCTGTTGGTCTTAAATGACACATTGTCCTGATGGCCTTTTTTTTAATTCTAAATGAAGCATCGACCCCAGTGGAATCTTCCCAAAATTGAATACCGTATTGTAAAATGCTCTGAAAATATGCACAATAAACTATTGTCGTTGTTTTGAACGCAACATTTTTCCTTATAACAAACAAAGTATAAACAGCGTCCGAAAGCTTTTTATTGAGCCCCACTAGGTGACTCCTCCATTTAAGATTCTCATCGATATACACACCCAAAAATTTTACATTATTTACTGCAGTAATGGTTCCCTGTTGTAGTTTAATGTCTTATCATGTATAATAATTATTGTGGCTTGAATGAAATGTGATGTTGTTGTGTTGTTGAGATTGGTCGGTAGTTAGACATTAGACATAGACAAATGAAAGATTAATTATAAACGGTAATGGTTTTTTGAGATAACCAATATTTTTCTGAAATAAAGTAATTAGTATTTCATCGCAACTAGCGGCATCTTTTATTTTCGATTTTTTAACTATCATCTCAATATCTCGCTCTATTACTGAACAAAAATGAAATGAATTTTTGCATTGAAAATTCACAATTTTTTTATATATTCATTATATATTTTTTTCGAATTTTATTAGTTAATCTATAAATAATTATTATGTAATTTATTTTAATTTTGACAAACGCAAAAGCAAAACTTTTATAAAGAATGACTTTTTGGCAGGAAACCAAAAATAACAAAGTTTACGTGAATGCACTGTACAAGCTTGTCGTATATCCATTATCTCATATGAAGAAACATATAAGTACGTTTCTGTACAAGTTTTATTTAATTAATCCCATTTTAACTACTACAGGCCTCATTTTGAAGTTGAAGAGAAACTTCTCAACTTCACGTTAATTAAACGTTCGAATAATACCTAATATAGGGAAAATACCTAATAAAGGGATAAGTTTGCGTCAAAGAACTGTATACAAGTAACTTGAACTAAGTGTAACAGCAAATGCACTTTGAGACGGTGTAATGGCAGAAAGGAAACAGAAAATTGAATGCAACCTCTACGTAAGTTAAAGTTGCACTTCCTATAACTTTCAACAATGAATTGCGGGAGCCGAAAACTATTTCTTATTTTTAAGCTTATACCTAAAACCTTAATATTCATTAGAAAATATATACACAACTTTTTTTAAACTTGGAGGAAATAAATATTATAATTAATTATCAGCCAGTTCCAGTCCTACTGAACATGGTTTTTTAAACATTTATGTTTTGTACGACTTTTTTTCGTTTCTTGTTAAATTTCTTCGGTTGCATTTGTCATATCAAAAGCATCTTATTATTTAGCATCGCTTCTCAAGGTCTCCCAGTTTTATTTTTACTTTATGTTTTAAAGAAATCAGTCAAAAATTTGATGGATCAGCAGTATTTCCCCCTTTGTGAAGAGGGATTGCAACAAAAGTTTTTAAGCAAGAAGGCAACATGGATTCAAAGGAGTGATTTATTAAACGAATTAAAATGTGCTATCTGGTAGGTTTTTAACGAAAGATCATCTACCCTAGAAGGTTTTTTATTGTATTTGAAGAAGGAGGTCTATACATACATTAAACATACATATTAATTTGAATAAGACGGTAGGTGACCAGAGTTGTGTAACCACCCCCAGGGGTTGTTTTCACCCTTCAAATGGGTGAAATTTTTTTAAAAATTAATATTTTGTAGAAGGCATCTCTTTGAGGTACTTAGTAGGTGACCAGGATTGTGTAACCACCTTCCGACTCTTTAAATGGACTATTTAAGTGCGCTCCGTTTTTAGGCATTTTTATCAAAGTTATGTGAAAATAAAAAGTAAACAATTGACAAGCTATAACTTCAATTCATTTGACATTATAGGTAGTAGAAGTTCTTGTAGCTAATCCGTGGTCAGTATTGGCAACGTTCAGCTGACCTTGTGATCACCGCAAGAATACACGGTCATAGTTAAGGACAGACGACTACCTCGAGCCAACGTTGGTTGTGGTCGGGTAGCCTAACTATGATTAGTGAGAAGTTATCAACGTCGGACCAACGATGCACTACAACAACTACACATATTATAAAGAGCTTTTATGCGCGCGTTTTGTGTCGCCCGTAACGCGACTGCAAACTGCGGTTCGTTGTCTAGATCACAGGGAACAGATGTGTCATTTTATGCACTTCCGTCCGTTTAACCTGCCGTCGCGTTCTGAAAAACATGCCGTCGTGTTTTAGAAAACGCAAGCGGCAAAATGCCGCTCAACATTTTTAAGTACACGGCACCTTATCGGTTCATTTATGCAATCCCGGCGTCTTCTGCCGTCCGCTGTCGGTGCTGTCAACCGCAATGTGAAACTATTTTATTCTAGTTGCATCAAATCTTGCCTAGTTTGTATTTATCTTGAAATTTGACCACCAATTCATTAAAAGATGCTACGGACATTCTAAAATAATTAAAAAACTTATCACTGTCGTCTTTTAATTACTTCCACGTTGAGTGGAAGTATAGTAACGCAAATATATATATATATATTTGTTGAAATAGGCTTAAAATGTCATGAAACGTCGAGATTTTAAATTGGAGTGAAAAAAATGTCCTGTCTGTCGGTCTGTCTGTCTGTCTGTCTGTAACTTTTTTGTGCGCACGTTTACTCTGGAACCGTTTATGATATTGACTTGAAATTTGGTACACTTATATTCTTTCCTATTATTTGGGTTTTCTACCACATGTATTATTATCCTCTTCAAAACAAATCACCGAATCTACAAAATAATAGAATTATTGGAAAAAAAGCCTCTGCGCCCTACACTTATGTATCGTAACGAGATCTGGAACTAGATTACATTTTGATCTAATTCCGTTGAAGGGTTTGGGGGTAAATTGGGTAAATAAGGCTAAACAAGCAAGTAAGAATCCATAAAATTGCAATTTAGGGCATGTACGAAAAGTTAATATCACCCCCAATACCACCACCACTCTATTATGAAAGGGAGCAAAAAAATTAAAATGTGATTTTTTTCTGTAGAGGTTACAAAATGCCCCATCTACAAATCTAGTACGGTTAATGGGATGAACAGCCCACATTCTCTTTCGTCTTTTCATTAAAATGTATCGATACGCATAATGAATAACACACAGATTCATCATCTACCTTTCAATGTGAAAAAGGTCCTGGTAAGATCGTTGATATAAAATTTTTTTACCCGTCGCAACAAAATATCGATGGCGATCATCCGCTATCGATGTCCGACGGCAAATGAACAAGTCCCAAACAACTATTCATGTGGCAGCACTGACATGATATTTTTGTCGGACAGAAAATATCGCGTCCATAAATAGATCTATGAAATGGGCTGCAATTTGCCGTTCTGAAAACGCGCGACACAAAACGCTTGCTTAAAAGCTGTCTCATAATGTACTACGTCGGTTGTGGTGTGATATTCAAACTATGACAAATGGAAAGTTTCCGACGTCATGTTACCATCGCTCAGACGTCGTGTTACAAATTTGGGCTAAAAGTTAGTGGCCGACCTTGATTTGAACTTAATCCGATGTCACAATTGGTATAAGTCGGAAGACGGAAAAATACTATTTAGGTTGTAAATTGACCTATTTATATCTCTCCTGGGCACGCTGCCCTGTTTATAAGTTTTTCATAAGAAAAACAAACTCGTATTTTTTATCGAATTTTTGAAAATTTTCTAACGAAAAGGTTTTATCAGCTAACATTGTTATACTATACAATGAGTATATCCCCGACTCCCACAGATAGACTTAACAACATAAATGTTAATGTACAAAGCTTACCCACTCTTACCATGGAAAACGTTTATAAAATCTACAGTTTAAATATCCAATCAGTGAAAAATAAAATCATTGAATTTGGTCAAAGTGAATCTCCTGAAATCATGTGTTTATCTAAACATTGGTGTAATACAAACAATATAGCTTATGCACGTCCATGTAACTATATCTTAGCAGCAAATTACTGTCGAACTGAACATCTACATGAAGGCGTCTTAATTCTCACCAAAAATAATATACTGTACAAAAATTTATCCAATATAAAAGACATGTCGGTAGAAATTAATATTGAGTGTTGTGCGGTATCAGTTAGTATAAATAACACAAAAACTGTTGTAGTGAACGTATACAGGGCCCCCAAATGGCTGTATTCAATTATTTATGGATAGATTGTCACTGATCTTAAATTACTGTTTCTTAAATTTTAAACATACTATACTATGTGGTGACATGAATATAGATTACCTCAAAGAATCATACTATAATAAACTTTTTACTGACCTATTAGCTAGCTACTGCTTAACTGTTAACAATACTGATCCAACGAGAATATTTATAAATCAAAATTCCATCATAACATCGAGTAAAATTGACTACATCTTAACAAGTATAGATAAATCACCATATGAAATTAAAGTTGAAGACCTTAATCTTAGTGATCATTTTTCCCTTACAATGAACATCAACTTAAGTCAAAATATAGTTGAATTAAATAAGGAGATGTTACAGTTCAATTTAATATTTATACGTTATTAAAAAAAAATCTCTAAATCATTGCTTTATCTCTTACATTTAATGTCTAACGAATTCGTGTTATCCGTCGTCACGCGTAATATTTGTTATTTAGTTGTCTATATGAATTCGCAATTGTAAGGAATCTGTTGCAGGTATAGGCATGGCGTTATACATTTTGTTGTGTAGCGTGTTGCATATACTTAAGCTCTCTATTTCTGTAATTCTTAAGCTAGGAAACCAATAACTTTTAATTAGTTTATAGGTAGATTCCTATAACCGACTGACGATCGGTAACACAGATTTATTTCTTCACAATAGTTTTTGTCTTCCGGTAGTCTGTCACTTTTCACGTGTAATTCGCTCGAACGCTTGGCAATTTATTAAGTGGTATTTTTACGTGCTCCTTGCGATTTTTGAAACAAGTAATTTCACCATTTTGGGATATATTCGCAACGTTACATTTTTCGGTTTTCCATTTATGTTTGGACGAGTGCATATTTTTATGGTATTGGAAATCGATTGTCTTCATTGGAAGGATCTATACGTAAAAGCCATTTTTGCAATTGCAATTTACACGAGACCAAGGACATCCAAGGTCAACAACATTTTTCTAAGATAACCCTCCGAAACGAGGGTTTTATTTTCACCTACGGTTTCGTCTAGGAATTCGTAGTTTTTTTTCATACGATTTTTTTTTGTCTCCCCTGATACGAACGAATAAATTTTTCCACTGATCTACACGTACTTATGTTACTTCTCCTTACTGGACTGGAATTTCTTTTTTGTGGAGAGCCATCCATTTTTTTGGGTTAATTGATAGGCTGGAAGTTGACCATTCCTGAAAATTGACCCGAAGCTGAAGCCCTGCTGCCTGCAAGTTGTATCCTTCTTGTACCATATATATATATTGATTTTTTTTTAAATATATTGTATATTTTGCTTTTAAAAAAAAAATTTCACCACTGCTAATTTTGCTAAACATTTTATGAAAATATTCTGTCAACTAATTAAAACATCTATGATATTTGTTGGGGGGGTTTAAGCACTTACGTAAGACGCGTATACCCAGTTAGATACATATTTTTTTTGTGTGTTAATTTGTCTGTCATACCATACTCTACGTTATTGTACTGTTGAATGTTATAAAGTTACTTCGTTTATTGTTATTAAAAGATAAAACTGAATTTGAATTTTTCATTATCGTCTCGCTAAGTAATTTATTTAGTAAATTTAAGGTTACATTGTACTTGAGCTGGTATTTGGAGAGAAAAAAAACTTTACTTGGCGCCCTGATACATCATAGTAATTTAGAACCCCGACCATCTCCACTGTTAGTCGGCCGGCAAATACCGTTAGTCAACAGACGACGACCAACTAGTTACGTCAGATTGTAATTTTAAAATTTGACGTAGCAGAGAGGATAATCCGAAATGAATCGGAAAGAAATCTCTTACTTCTCAAAACATATTTACAAAATGAAAGTTTCTCTACTGTTTATACACACAATAATAATATTAATCTTATCTACTCTAATTTAATAAACATACTAAAATATGCCATTCAAATTAACTGTCCTTGTTTCAAAATTAAGAGACCTGATAATTCCAATAATGTTAATAATAAATAGGTTACCCCTGAAATTATGACAATGAAAGTTGAACTTAAAAATATGTTTTGGTTGCTGAAAATCACAGGAGACTACCAATAAAAGGATAAATATAACAAGAAGAAAAAATAATATAAATCGTTAATAGAAAATACTAAAAACATCCATTTTCAAAGTAAATTAAGTAAAAATCAACCAAAAAAACAAAAACAAATATGGAATTTAGTTAATGAGAAAAGAGATAAGAGAAAACAAAACTTACCGATCAAGTTATACATTGACGTCCCTCACAAGGGAGGCTGAGGTGGCTTCGGAATTTGTAAAATATTTTGCTAATGTGGCAAAAAATGCTCTGTCAAGTTGTACTACCAGGTTTGTACCACACAACATAATAACAAAGAAAGACCCGCATTACTCACACACGAGTTCATTTGTATTTTATCCGGTAGAACCCCAAGAAGTGATAGATGTTATAAAAAATTTAAAAAACACATCCTCAGTAGGTGAGGACTGTATCTCAACTAAAATATTAAAAAATACGTGCGAAGTTATTGCGGAACCCTTGGCACATATCATAAACACATCTATAGAAATGGGCCAGTTTCCAGATGCCCTTAAAGTAGGTAAAGTTATACCTATATTAAAAATTTATAATTCTGAGACAATAGACAATTATAGGCCTATCACCATCTTAACCATTATAAGTAAAATCATTGAAAAAATTATGTATAATAGACTCATAAAGTATCTAAATAAATATAATTTACTGTCGGATAGCCAACATGGATTTAGAATCGGTAGGTCAACGGAGAGCGCTGCATACAAATTTGTAAGCTATGTATATTCTAACTTAGACAAAAAACAATTCGTAGGTGCAGTGTTCTTTGATTTATCCAAAGCCTTCGATTGCTTAGATCTGAGTCTTGTAAAACAGAAACTGGAACACTTTGGCCTAAGAGGTAATGTTGAAAATTGACTAATATCTTATCTCCGTAGCCGAAAAATTTATGTTAGTATTAACAATAGCAACTCTGACTGTTATGATATTGACCTAGGGGTTCCACAGGGGTCAGTTTTGGACCCATTAATATTTTTATTATATATCAACGGTCTAGCTGTTGAAATTAGCTCCGATTGTGTCGTTCTTTTTGCAGATGACACATCAATAGCTATTTCTGCGTCTACACATAAAGAGCTCCAAGATAATTTAAATATCATATCAAGCCAATTTACAAACTGGTGCAATAAAAATAAACTACTAGTAAATGCAAATAAGACAGTATGCATGCAATTTTATAATAAAAACATAATGGCACCCATTACAGTTAACGTCAATGGGACATTAATTCAGTGTGTTAATAGTACAAAATTTCTTGGTGTACACATCGACTCAAATATAATGTGGCAGACACACATAAACATAGTTATGAAAAAATTAATAGCGGATATTTTACAATTCTGCAACTAAAGTCCTCCCTCGAATATAGCCAGTTAATAAACATTTATTATGCATTAATCTATGCAGCAATACAATATATCACTTTGGGGAAACTCTAGTGATGCTGAAAGAATTCTTATCTTACAAAAACGAGCAGTATGATTAATATTCAATTCACACCAAAGACGATCCTGCAGGTCATCTTTTAAAAACAATAATATTTTAACTGTGCCTTGTGAGTATATACAAAAATGTATAATTTTTATAAAAATAAATTTACAATCATTCCAACAGAATAGAAACGTTCATGAATATTCAACTCGAAAAGGCGGTGACCTGAGAACTGAGGCACACTCTACACAATTATATACAAACTCACCCTTCCACTCGGGGGTAATATTATATAATAAATTACCAGATGTTATAAAAAATATTGAATCAGTAGGAAAATTCAAAAGAAAATTAAAACTGCTTTTAATTTCAAAAACGTATTATTCAGTTAAAGAATTCATGGAAATAATGCTAATATAATCATTCATATTACTATTTTATTTACTTTTTATTGTTATTATGTCACGCCAATAATCTGTATATATAATTCTTTCTTGATATTTAATTTTAACTATTTATCTCTGTGATATTTATCTTTTAATATGTGTGTTTTCTCTTTTTAATATGTGTATTTTTCTTTTCAACTTTTATTGTTATATAACTTTTATTAAGTTCTTTAAATTTTACTCTGTGTACTGAGACATATAAATACTATTGTATTTATTGCTAATTGACTTGTCCAATATCATTGTTATGGTCTTTATGGATAAAATAAATTATTATTATTATTATCATTATTATTATAAATATTTTTTAGTGAAAATTGCAGCTACACGTTTCACAATAGTTCACTACCGTTGCAGTTAGCTACATTGTGGACTTGAATATCTTGCAGCAACTGCAATACAGATTCATTTCAATCCATATTAGACAATTATTATTTGCGGCAGCAAAACATCATTTACAATGTAAACTGCACAACTAGCAATTATGTGTATATTATTTATACACAGCATTTGAGAGATCGGTATCACCCATACTGATTTATTTCATGGACACATCCTGTTTACAGCAATTGTTTTCATAAATCATATTCGATAACGGACCCAGCGGATTTTAATATGAATATTTGGTGTAGACATACGCTGCTGGAATAAATTCTATTGAATTGTAATTTAATATGAAACGTGCAGTTTCACATTAAATTACCGCTGGTATTATAAATCCCGATAACGTACAAAACCAGGGCCAATAAAGACATGTTTTCATTTAGTAATTTATATTTACACGGCATATTGAAATGTTACAAACAATGAAATATATAAATTAAATACATTTCTAATAAATATATAGATAGGTGCCTAACTATGGATGCAAGCATATATAGGGTATCCCAGCTCTATTTAGACAAACATTATCTCGAATACGGTTAGACATAGAAATAAATATTTAATAGAAAAGTTATTCTATTTAAAAAGATGCATTTAACCATTTTATTTTCAAATTTACATGGCTCCTCAAAAAGCCAGTAGGTTATGCAACTTTACTTTTTCAAACGGAACAGCCTGTATATTTTTGCAATTTTAGATCCGCTTTTTATTTCCGAACAAATTTTATTAACCATCCTATCATTAACGGTTTACGATATATCAACGATTTAATCTTGATTCAGTCATATTCCATTTCTTAAATAAGGCAGGCGTTGATTACATACAAGAACGAAACTTATTGACTAATTCTGTGGCAGTTTCACTGATAGCTGTTAATTTTAAGGCTCTATGTCATTTTCAAATCAGTAATATGCCGTCACTGTTTACATCTAATGAATATGTTGATATATTACTTATTTATGGCTAGTGTGAAAAAAGTCACGAACCGCAGAACAAAAGTATAGAGAAAGATTTCGTAATAGACGTGTACCATCCCACCAGACATTTAGAAATGTGGAAGGAAAATACGTACTGGTTCCTTTCCAAGCCACAGAGGGTTTCGGCATGCCCGTCCAGCAAGACAGAACCAAAATGTCATTAATATTCTTGCGCTTATAGTAATCAATCCACATGCCTCTGTTCACAGTATTGTGGAAGAGATTGGTATTAGTAAATCTTCGGCACACAAAATTCTAGTAGATAATGGACATTAACCTTACAAAATCTGCTTAGTTCAAGATTCAAGATCTAACGATTACAATAAACGTATGGAATTCATTTCCAAATGTTTGGTACAGTTACATGATGATCCTCTGTTTGTCAATAAAATTATGTAGACTAGTGAATCAGGACTTCACAATAATGGTACGATTAATTATTGGTCAGCGGAAAATTCTTGCTGGGTAAGAGAAATCCATTTTCAAATTATTTGAGGAATTAACTTTTGGTGTGGCTTATATAATACCACATAATTCGAACCTTGTAACACGCTTCCTGACTGAGAGATTTGGAGGGAACTGGATTAGTAATTGATTGGGACCTGTTAAATGACCTTCACGGTCACCTGATATGAGCCCTCTAGATTTTTTCTTATGGGGTCATTTGAAACAAGTTATATATGCTTAGAAACCAAATAATCTTAATGATTTTAAAAATAGGATAACTCATGCTTGCCCCCAAATAACCCTAGATGTCATAAGGAGTTCTTATACACGAGAACTTTTAAGGAGGTATGAGTTTTGTCAAGTAGAATATGGGCGACAATTTGAGCATCTTTTATAATAATTATAATATTTACTGTTTTTTGTACTGTAGTATTCCTTATAATCATGGTGAACATGGTTAATAAAATTTGTTCGGAAATAAAAGGAGAATCCAAAAATGCAAAAATATACAGGGTGTTCCATTTGAAAAACAAAGTTGCATAATCTTACCGCATTTTTGAGGCACCTTGTATATTTATAAATAAAATGGTTAAATACATATTTTTAAACAGAATAACTTTTCTATTAAATTTTTCTTTCAATGTCTAACCGTTTCCGAGATAATGCTTGTCTAAATAGAGCTAGGACACCCTGTATACACTATACAGGGTGTCCAGTTGGTGTTCCTTAGGAAGATTGTGCAAAAACTGCTAACTTTATAAAAAAACTCTCTTAACAAAACTATCAACGTTTCATCTTTACTACAACGCAAAAATTATTTTCAATTATACAAAGTGCCACACAAACGAGTTACACAAAGCATAATTTATTAAATGGACCCGATTTTTTGGCATTCCATTAAAAAAAATAAGAAAAATATTAATGAAATATCAAAAAATGTAAACAAATATTTTGGACCCCGGTATAGTAATAATTTATTTCAAAAATGTTTTTCAGTCAAAAGAATGTATGTAAATTTCCAAAAAAAAATGAAACAGGAAAAAAATCATAATGTGGCAACGGGGAATCCGATTGGCGAAATATTTTCGGGTGTAATACAGGACCCCTGGAGACTTAACTGGCCCCAAGAAATACAGGGTGTTCCATTAAAAAAAAATTCTTGTGGAACTCGTTTTGAAGCATTGAAAGTTTTGTTAACAAAGTCTTTCATAAAGTTAGCCGTTATTGCTAAATTTTCCGAGGGAATGTTAAAGAACACGCCATAACCCTCGATAAATTTTTCGAAACTATAACAAAATTCGAAATATTTCGCATGAAAAGCGTGCTCCACGTAAAAACGCCGTTGGAAGAGGCTTTCATAAATAAAGTAACATTTTCGCTCTACCAGTTTTTTATGCAAAAATATCAAAAACTTATCAAGGAGTGTAATTTTGGAAAGTACACTAAAGTCGGTGCACAGGGACGTAACGTCGCCCCTGTTAAAGAACGCTATAACCCCGATATACTTTTCGACGTTGTAACAAAATCCGACTTAGGAAATACTTCGTAAGAAAAGCGTGCTTCACGTAAAAACGCCGTGGAGGAGGTTTTTAATTCTTGGAAATATATTTTTGCTCTTCGGAGAATTTTTTATGCCAAATTTTTGCTAACTCTTCAAGGAGCGTTAATTTGGAAAGTGTAAGTAAATGTCGCTGCACAGGGACGTAATGTCGCCCCGACCACCCAATTTTAGAAAGTATACTAAAATTGGACTTGAACTTCCAAATTTCCAAGATTAAAAACCCTTTTACGAATCCACGTTGTCAAGCACTGCAACTCTTACGAGGTATTGAATATGAGGACAAGTTAATCCAACGACTATTCAAAGTATATCGGAAGTTATAGCGAAAATAGCCCTTAGCGACATGGGACCCCCATCATTTCCTAGCAGTCGGATTTGACGGGGAAATGATGTGTTTTGACGGGGTTTGCCCTAAACCGGTTCCTCAGTGATTCGGAGTCAAAAAAGTATCTATACCATGTACTCACACGTGCATGGGATCTGCCTTGCCTGAACGTAAAATTTGTTATTGCATAATACAAACGAAGTAGAAACGCTTCAAGCAATTTTGAGCTCCGAGGAGCGACCAAAATTTATGTGAATTAATAAATACGTTTATAAGACAGGCAAGCATAAGCCCACCAAAATTTCAGTTACATGAAACTTTTCTTGAATCTTTTTGTGCATCGTTAGCTTATCAAACTGCATATTGGATGGTAGTTGGTACCGTATGAATCGTCCCGTTCCTCACCATGTGTTGTACACGGGTCAGATCATTGTTTGTTAACATTTTCTCTGAAGAAGTTGTTGTAAAAACATAAATTTTTTAAAAGATTTAATATACATATTTTGAACTTTATATTGTCTTTTAGTTGTGTTTTCTAACAAAATTCCCTTTCAGATTTAATTTTAAGAGAGTGTGAAACAGCCAGTGTTAGATTTATAGTGTTACGACGTCTTCCAATTGATACCATCAGAGCCGCAGTTAAGCATAAACGACAGTAAGTATGATTTATCCATTACTCTCCGTCTGAAACAGTCACGTTGAACCCTAAAAATTTTGTGAACGTAATATTATTATTTAGAATTCAAGAAAAGGTTGAGGAAAAAGAAAATTAATTTTTTCTTTTTCCTATTTTTTTTAATTTTTCTAAGTTTTTCGAGCAGAAAATACGTCCTTCAGACTTCCATCAAAGCATGGATCGTTCACACCCCTACCACAAAATTTTAGAAGGTATCATGAAAACCGAAATTTCGAAAATAAAAACACTTTTCCGAATCAACGTTGTGCAGCACTGCAACTCATGCGTTATGTTAAATAAAAGGACGAGTTAAAAAAGTCTCTAGTCAAATTTTTCGAGGTTTTTAGCGAAAATAGCCCTAAGCGTCGAGGGTGCCCTTTCATTTCTTAACAGTCGATTTTGGCGGAGAAACTATGGGTTTTCCGCGTATTTGCCCTAAACTGTTTCCTCAGTGATTCGGTAGCAAAAAAGTACCTTTACCATGTACTCAGATGTGCATGGGACCGCCTTGCCTGAACGTATAAATCTATAATTGTCACATTATTTTAAGCATTTTATAAGCATTTTTAAGCTCTGAGGAGCGTCCTAAATTATTTTTGAACTGAAAAAATACGTAAATAGACAGGCAAGCAAAAGCCCACCAAAATTATAAACATTGAACTTTTTACTGAATCTTTTTGTGCAATTGTTTGCTATAAACTAAGCATTGGATGGTAGTTGGTTACATTGTAAGTCGTTCCGTTCCTCACCATGTGTTGTACACGGGCCGGACTATAGTTGTTACACATTTTCTTGAATGTTTTGTAAAAACATAATTTTTTAAAAAAGATTGATATTTACTGTGTTAGATTTACAGTGTTACGCCGTCCAATTGGTACCATCAGTGAAGCAGTTAAGCAAAAGCAACAGTAAGTAAATTTTTTGCATTTTTCGTCTGAAACAGTCGCTTCGAACCCTTCAGGTGAATATTATATTATCCACTTTAGGAAGGGTAATAAAAGTCCTTCAGACGTGTAAAGATGGATCGTTCACTGGAACACGTACTGCACACCCTGTATATGGGCAATAAAAATAATATTTTTACGGATAAATCAAATATTCCCCCTAGCCAACAATGTTAAGGGCTGTAGGCCCTTTAGTGTCTTATAACCATTAAAAAAGGAAATTCATCAATAATCTATTTATAATTACATTTCTAAGGTTGCTGGACTATATTGGGTGGTTGCACGATCGGTTCCGGAGCAGGTCTTGGTGAGGCAACTGTTTGTAACTTTTAATTTTAACAAATACTTTTTGAATTTGAATTTAAATATATCACTACATCAAGGAGTACGCAGAGAAAAACAAATAGAATGTGGAAGCCTTTCATAAAACATTATTTCTGATGAGTGACATTAATTTGTACCCTATTACCCTATAGAGTGAAAGTCTCATTCTAAGTGATGTTTATCTTTCACAAATGTAAAAAGGAATTATCCTAAACATGAGGGCCGCATACGAGGAAATAAAACAAAAAGCAAATAGAAAAACAATTCCTATTTGTCAACTACTCTCAAGATAGATCACGTTTTCTTTCAGCTCTAATAAAAAAGGACAAATAAGATACTCCACTTTTGTTCCATTTTCAACTATTCAGCCACATAACTCAATTTCACGAGAACTAATATATTGTAGAGAACAGTGTAGAATTGGCAGCCAATTAAACAAATTGAGTGTCCAGATGGTAAATCTCACACGCCAGAAAAAGATTACTTATAATTATTAATAGCCCTAAAGATAAATTTATTAAACGTTTGCTCATATACTTTTACAAGGTGTATTTATTACAGTTAAATCTTTGAACTTAAAATTCCTTATTTACGGCTGATTTATAACTCCTTATTAAACTACGAAGTCAGGCCAGAATCTGTTGTAGTAAATTCAATTATGATAAGTCAGGAAGTGAAGCAAAACCAGCAGATTTTTAACAAACAAAATAATAATAATAATAATAAAGATCTTAATTTATCAAGGATCATACACTACTTCACAATAGTTTAATAGTGAAGGAATCTCAGTAAAGATTTTAAATTAATATTCAGAAAGTGCGTGTGTTGTTAAATTAGTTTTAACTTACGATAGGCTTCTTGTAAACCTTAGTTCGTCATATATATACCCAAGTTTCTATCAGTATATTTAAAATTTATTAAATTGTTGTATATACAGGGTGTTTCAAAGATAAAGCTACACACGTTACATGTTTATAGAGGGCACTTTGACGGTTCCAAATTACCTGGCATTAATGCATCCATCGTCCTTCCTTACTGAGATACAGGATGTTTTATAGATTTTGGCCAAATTTTTCTTAGGTCATTACTACTGAACAACCCTGTATAATCGGTTCATACTTAGAATATATGTTTCACTTATTTTACTTGATAGAACTTCATAATAAACCAAAATAGAAATCCAGGTCCAGCTTAATAAAAAACTAACAATATGTTGTATGTCTAAATCAACACTATGTATGACAAAATTTTGTAGATCTGTTTCGATATTAGAAAAGAGGGGGAAAAATTGAATAGAGTAGCTCACTTAATTTGTTTGTGCATTTCATTCATCGACCTTGATTACTTGCCATAAATCCAATTTCATTCAAATGGTCGAGACAGATGGAACTTAGAATATTTATTTAAGGATTTAATTAACAAAAAAAAAATAACTTGCAGCAGTGACAATTCTTACACTTCTAGACTAGGTTAGTGAACTATTGTAAAATAATTTAGAAACAAGATAGTTCACCTGATAATCTATCAAGGAGGATATGTGGCACAATCAAATAATTGTTGAAAATACCACACCAAATATATGCAAATTAACAGCAAATCGTGAGTGACCGTTCCAACGAAGACCGCGTCCTCGCCTCGCACATCTTCCAGCGGCTTGTATATCAGTGTATGCGCGGAAGCTATACAATCTTAGGCGAGGGTTGTATAGAGGATATACCATACTTCAGAGGGGATGTAATGCCGTCGGTCTCTTGTCTATTAAATGTTAGGCAAGTAAAAGATCCCTACTGTTCTTAAGGGAAGAGTTTCAGCAAAATTCCTGGTTGGGGGTAGCTCGTCTACAGACATCGGTATAAGGCCTCAGTAGCGGAAATAGGCCGACGTTAAATAAATGTAGTGATTCCTTGGGCAGCGGTTTTTTCAACCATAAATCTAAATAGTAGTCCCTAAGATGCCTTATACGTTTATTGAAAAGCCTGTCTACTTTTTTAGCTCTATCGGCTTCCTATACAACCTGAATCGTGTAGAAAAATTTGTAAAAAATTAATTTCGTTCAGTATCCCATCTTTCAAAAATACGCATGCTTTTAACCATATTTTGAGACACTGTGCAAACTATTTTACGTACATTTTCAATGAGGCTTATGCAAGGTAACAACAACCATTCGCGGTGAATAGTGATTTTTATATGCCCACTTCAATCCAAATTGTCCTTCGGGTTTTAAGTTAACTTTTATCTATTTCAAATTTAATTAAAAATTTAATGTTTAATTCTGGGTCTTTAGTAAAGGAAAGAATAAAGTGGCTGTAATCTCTTAATCTTAAAAGCATCATCACCATTAATTTCAATACCATTTCCATCTTAAAAGTGAAGTGAACTTGTTCAATGTTATTACTTGTAAACCCTAAGTTTTCCTTTAGTCTTATCAAATATAATCTATATTCCTAAAAGCTCTGTTTAAAATTGAATCACTAGATGCAGCGCAATAATTTAAAGAGATGAGGTATATAAAACTGTATATGTAAGTAATTTTTGCCTCGGAGCGAAAATCTGATATGTATTATTTATATCACTTCATGCTAGTTTAAACTAGAACCGATTCTTTCGGAAATAAAATATAAAGTTGCGGTATGGAATGGATCCCCAGAGAGTTTCCTTTTTACTTAGTATTCACCAACTTCTTGCAAGTGTATTCTCGAAATAATTTATCGATATTCACTTATGCATGGAAACTTTACTATTTTATATTGTGTCTCTTCAGCGGAATATATGGGCGTTTTATACAAAATGGCAATGTATTGATTGGTAACTTATTTCCACTTTAAGTTATCACAAAAATATTACCAAAATATAAGTACATAAATATATAAAGAAATTTTATAATTTGATATATTTCAAGCTTCACTCTGGTAGTATTTTTCAGGATTAAATTTTACAAAGTTGTTATAGCGGGAGAAGGACAGCCAACATATCAAACCCTGTAAAGTTACCATCTTCACTGTAGCTGCTTTGTGAGCCCTTGTCATACCGCTAACAAGGAAAAGTCACATTTTCAAACAGAAACTAGCGCAAGAGGCAAAAATGTTAAAAATCAAATCAAAAATCTTAATCAAGTGCAATTTGCAATACCAACGTAGCGGCAATACACGACCAAATTGCATTGCTCAGTTGGCCATTTTAGGTGGTAGGTCGGTTAGATCAAACTCAGAGAACACTCAGACCCTAGGAGTACAAAAAGACATTTACGACATAGATAAAATAGTATCAAAATAAAAGGTATAATTAAGCAAACCATCTTTTTTACATTATCATTGAAAATGAATATTTTATACCAATCATTATTAGCCATTTATATTCTCATTGTTGCTATGACAAACATCAAATTTTTTGAAAATTTTACTTATCCATGAGCATTTACCTATTAATAAGTGAAGATTACCCTAGTTTGACAACAATGATTAGAAAATGGCGAGTATATTATGAAAAATATTTTGAAATTTATTTTAAATTAAATTAGTATAGTTCAAGTAATAAATTCCCGAGACAGAAAAAAACGTAACAAAAACTTTAAGACATAATTATTATCGCCGCGTGCCATGGCGCTAGTTGAAATAAATAGATCCCAGTAAATAGAAAACTCAAAAAAACAAATTTACAACATAATTATATCGCCACGGGCTATGGCGCCAAGCCTAACATGAAACATTCCTGACGCACATTAAAAACTTATAAAGGTAAGCGAGTCAATTTGCGAACAGCACAAAAAGAGTATCGGTATTTTAATGAAGTCGTAAAGTTTTTGTTATGTTTTTTATGTCCCAGTTTCTTCCTACTTTAACTGTACAATTCTGGTTTACTATGTCTTTTCATAATATCATTAGCTAGTTCTAAATGCTTTAAAAAATTCCACTTGTACATCTTCTTTCCTCAGTGGCAAATTCACGAAGAATGCTAGTAATCTCCTAAAGTGGATTTTTTTGCTCAGAATTTAATCAAAATTGTTCCACGAGATATATCAAATATTTTACATTTTTATGATAGGCTTTAATGTGCTCAGATTCTTTGCAAACAGAACAGAATCTGTATGTTTTGCTTTTTATTTTATTAACAAATTTTTGGTTACCTGTCATGTTGCTTTTTTGCTGATGTTACAAACTACAACATATCTTTCATATTGACAAGTGATTTTTAAGACATATTCCACATATTCCATTTGTATGACTGGTGGTGGAGAGGTGAGCGCACTTGCCTCTTACCCAAAAGTTCCGGGTTCGATTCACGGTCGTGGCAGTGGAAAATACTGTAAGAGGGATTTTTCCACTATACACAGATATTGGGTGTGTGTCCCTTGTCTCTAAATGTGTAGCCCCCTCCCACACAAGGCTCTTCTAGAGCCTTCCGGGAGTCGTAATTACCTGTGGTGTTATTTATTATTATTTATTATTAAGACACTTGTGATTCCATGGCTAACTATTAGCGATTCTTTTTGGCGGTATTATTTGTCACCACTTTAAATCACAGAACATATTATTTCATCTTGGTTTTCTTCACTGTAGTATAAGAATGCTAAACTTGTTTTAATTTTACTTCATCATCGCTTACCTTCCGTTCCTCTGAATCATAGTATGAAAAATATAATAATCAATATATTTTTTTACCATTTTTATTTACTATTAAAAACCTCATTTACAAAGATATGAAGAAACCACATAAAGAATAAAAAAAATTAATCTGCAATGAAAACCATGTACCATTTTTTAAATAATATATTTATATGTACTTTTCCCTTTTCTGTAGTAAGAAAAAACTATGTAATATAAGTATAATGTATTTATTTTAGACATTTATTTACACCTTATTTTACTAGAATGCGGAGAAACTAAATAAACGTAAATTAATGGATAGTTTTTAGTATAATATAATTATTTTAGAACGTGAATTAATAACTACAAATTTTTATAATATAATAACAAAGTAACAAAAATAAGTAACTTAATTTTTTTAAAACATAATTTTACTTAATAATTAGATATTGCTTCAACTGTTATAATTATTGGAAATATTAAACACACAATTGTTATGAACATTATTCAGATGTATTGTTGATTCTTGGTATTGTTCAATTTCTGTGAATTTGTTTTCCCTATGGCTTTGACCGAGGCTTCGACTGCTTTCCAAAGATTACTCACCTCTCATGGCGTAAATTATATTTTGGTGTTGATCCATAACTATCTGAAGGTAAGGCTTTATGGACTGTATAATATGGCTGTGACCGATCATCTTAATGATTTGTTGTTCCTGAACACCATTTTCTGCCAAGTCTGACACTGTCGTGGCTCTCGCAGAATGATTTCTTACTTTGATTTTCTTACATACCATACCTTCGAAAAATTTACATTCCAGTTTGGATTGGGGGCAAAAACAATCTATCCATTGTTAGATCTCCACGTTTTTTGTATTTCTTACCAACCACTTACTATCGGCTAGTTTTCTTGATCCGCCTTGGGTTGTTTTAGTAAACACAGGGTCATATTCAATTCTTCCTGTGAACTCTCCCTTATGGCCTATTTCTTTACGAAAATGTTCCACTTTAGCCATTGTCGCTTCACTACCCCTCCGCGCGAGTTCTGTGATATCACGTGAATAAACTGTCTCTGCAACAAAGCAGATTCATTTTCATGCCATATTTTTAAAATTTTATTATACTCTTCAGCAGCAGCACCAGTTTTTCTTTTTGTGGGATCCCTTTGCAATTGTCGGCGTTTCGCATCACGTTGCAGCAAACTGAGCGTCTGAGAAAAGATTAATAATCCAAAATAATTAGTAACCGTCTTCTAAAAATTGACCTCCCCGCAATTTTGTTTTTTAAACTGTTTATTATGATATATCGATATACGCCTGAAAGTTACGCCACCGACGCACTGGAGCTTCGTGACATAGAAGAGGTCGAAGGTCACGGATTTTGTTATCTCGCTTCCTATCGTTCCAACGTGAAAAACACCAATTACAAAAGTTGAAGATCTCAATTTTTAATACCTAAAAAAAAATATTTGACGTAAATACGCCTAACCGTGCTCGAGATATGAAGCTGAATATGTGTAAAAATGCAAAAATAGCCAAATTTGGGTATGAAACGTGTATCGCCGCATTTTTCTCTCTTCCTACTGCTCAAACGGCAATGCCACCTATATAATTATATTTATTATAAATAAACGCCCTTTCTAAAATGCGCAGTTTGGTTTTCGTACAGCTACCTGTTCTCGAGATATGAGAAACGAAAGATAAGTTCTGATCAAAAAATACTATATCTGTTTGAACGCTATTATCTCGCTCTCTATGGCTCACACAATAATGAAACAAGTTATGTTGTTAGATCATAAAATTATCGCCCCAGCACTTTTCACATACACCTTACCGGTTTAGAGATATTATGCTAAGAAGTTGCAATATGCATGAATGGCTCGGTCGGTGTACAGCTATTCCATGTTGTTGACCCTTATCTGTTTCAAGGACAATTTCGGGTTTTGAATGTATTCAGTCTCAACCGAGTTATTGTATCGTCTCAACTGAATGTATTCACGCTCAACCGCGCTCAATTTTTATTGTTTGATCGTCTGATAGTGGTTTATCGCAAATAAAACAATCACCATCTATCACAAATATTTTTAAAACACTGTACTACTAAGTTTCTGAATATAAATGCACGTCTGACTATCTGCCTACACTCGGTTGAGACTGAATACATTCAAAATCCGAAATTGTCCTTGAAACAGATAAGGGTCAACAACATGGAACAGCTGCACATCGACCGAGGCCATTCCTGTGATCTGAAAAATATTGCAACTCCTCAGAATCATATCTCGAAACCGGTAAGGTATATATGAAAAGCGTATGGGGCCTTTTAGTAAGATTACTTCATGATCTAACAGCAATAACTTGTTTCATTTTTGTGTGAGCCATAGAGAGCGAGATAATAGCGCTCAAACAGATGTGGTATTTCTTGGCCAAAACGTATCTTTCGTGTCTCGTATCTCGAGAACTGATAGGTGTACGAAAACCAAACTGGGATTTTTGGAAAGGGAGTTTATTTATAAAAACATAATTGTCATGTCACTGCCGTTTGAGCAGTAGGACGAGAGAAAAATGCGGCGATACGCATTGCATACCCGAATTTAGCTATTTTTGCATTTTTGCACATATTCAGCTTCATATCTCGAGAACGGTTAGGCGTATTTACGTCAAATATCCTCTATTAGGTATTAAAAGTTGAGATCTTCAACTTTTGTAATAGGTGTTTTTCACATTGGAGCGATAGGAAGCAAGATAACAAAATCTGCGACCTTTAACCTCTTCAGTGCGTCGATGGTGTAACTTTCAGGCGTATATTGATACATCATAATAAGCAGTTAAAAAAAAAAAAAATTGCGGGGAGGTCGATTTTTTGGAAGATTACGTGATTTTCAAGCTAATTGTCCTGGACTATAAATTTGAGCTGATATTTGATGAAGCACATGTCTTGAAGTTGTTTTGCGGATGAATTACCGATAACCTGAAATAATATAGACCATTCCAGAATGACGTCATTGACAGTTCGGCCATATTTGCTGGGTGGCATACAAAACCATTTGCGTACGTAAACATTACGAGTATTTCATCATTAAATTGTTTAATCCTGGTCTAATTGATAGAAAATGCCACATTTTTGTATTGCTGTTAAATGTTCAATGCGTGGTGATAGAGATCATGGATTGTTTTTCTGATTTCCCGCTATTTTAACCATTAGGGGAATCATCTTAATGCATTGCCTATAGAAAGAAGAAATGCTCGGATTAAGGCTTTGGGACGGGGGCCACTAAGTAAAAGCCACCCAAAACACGGTCGTATTTGTTGAAAATGTTTTATAAGTACTTAATTTTTGTACAAAAACTCCTTCTAGGTTTTATAAGGTTAGAATTAAATGATTTGTGATTTTAGGAAGACTAGCTGCTTAGAGGATAAAACTACAAATACCCGCCTTTACAAAAGGCCCAACTAAGTTGTATCCTATAGATTTGGAAAACACAAGAAATATTGCATTGTGCGGGTTCATATAGAAAGAGTTGTAGGTTTGCTCAAGAAAAAGATTTTTCATGAAACAATTATTATTATTATTAGCCGTTACTCGAGTCCGAGTATAAAAATGTTACAGTCGATAGATTGTGTACAATAAAAAACAAGTAAAAGGTGTAGTCTATTGTAATTCCCATTCATCTACGGTGCACACGACTATGGCTATAGAGGCCAATTCGGGAGAGCACATGTCGACCGCAGTCAGGACAAACATAGACCTGGTTAGGTCTTGGATTCGGCCTTCTTGCAGCAACATTTCCTTGACAGCTGGCCACAACCCCTCGCCATTCGGTTCTGTCCGCTGCAAGTTGTTCCCATTGCTCGTCTGCAATACCGCAGGATTTAAGATTTTCATGGAGAGCGTCTTTGAACCTCTTTCGTTGACCGCCACACCTTCTTCTACCGCTTAGCAATTCACCATAAAGTGTACATTTAGGAAGGCGGTTATCATGCATACGATGAACGTGACCTGCCCATCTTAGACGTGCTCTTGAAATAAGCACCTCAATTGGAAGGCTGTTTGCTCTCCTGAGTACTTCCACGTTTGATATGTGATGGAACCAACGGATTTTCATCATACTTCTGAGGTGTCTTTGCTGAAAACGTTCTAATTCTTTCACATGACATGACGACGGTCATGAAACAATACCCATAAGCACGTTGTCAAAATGAGGAAATTGAGTGCATCGGATAATATTGTCGTGGTATGTAGTGCAATCATAAACATGTGCCTTCTCAAATACCAAATAATATAATGAATTATGTATGTACCTGTGTTTATTAATAAAAAAACAATTTTAATTATATATCCCTATTTATTTCAATATATTGCACATCAGTAATATATATTTCTTATTCACAGTAAAACAAATGTTATTTAATATTCACTTTACTCTTTTAAAATATCCAAGTTCAGGTTCAGACGAGCCAAAAAAAGACCATAAATTAGATACGGACATAAATAGGCGTAAGTTCATTTTTATCTATCAAAAGGAGGATGTTCTTGAGACAAACCTCTTGTTTCTACTTTTTTGGCCAATCCATATCCCGTATTCGCAACATTTCTGAAATTTTCATGGAAGGTACTGGCCAAACGGAAAATCAGTGAATGTTGGACCAGGACCACTGTCTTCAATGGTATTTGGACGATCATGCAGGTAAAACAGAATCGCTATATGACATACTTCTGATAAAGATGTACATCTAATACATGTACAATGAGCAATGGAAATGCTGGTGTTCTTTAAAATAATAATCCACACTTAAGTAACTTTTCCCTCTTTCGTTGAGAGTGTTTAACCTACAACAAAGATTAAAAAAATGTTAATCAAGTTTAAAACCTCTGTAGCATATCGCAATTATATACATTAACATATAGAATCTAATTGTAATGTAAAATTACGCATTAACTTTGATTTCTTACCTTCCCAATGACAAATGCCTCATCACTGATTTGTTTTGTCAAAATTCCTTGAACAGAGCCAAATTCGTAAAGCTTGTAGGCTTGCAAGCTTTTATAAGGCTTAAATTGTTAACCAGTCCACGAAGTCCATCATGGTAATATTATAAACTTCAAGCCTGCTCTCTTCAGGAGGGATTGCATAGTGGTCAATATTGTCAATAATCTCAATTTTTTTATCATATTTGCACTTACTATCAACTCTGAGGGTTACATAATATTCACTGCGAGACATCTTGGCGAAAAAATTTGCAAAATATCTCAACAAACTCAATCCATAGCACAAAAAAGCGAATGTAAACACACGAAAAATAATCGCTTTGTGTGCCACCCAGGCAAAATGGCGGATCTGTCAAAGTCACGTGTTCTGGAATAGTCTATTACATTTGTGAATTCTAACCTATCCATCTAAGAAAAATAATTTAATGGCATATATGTCATATGTATTTAAAATAATCAACAATTTTTGTCACCTTCACAACAGATTCTTTATAATCTTCCAAGTTTGTTTTCTTCATATAATCCCCTAATCCTCCAAAATTGCAGTTCTGTGACAGAGGTTCCCCCTTCAATTTTGTATGATTTTGTATGAATATTGCTTCCATATAGTTCCTTTAGATCTTTTCGTATATGTTGGAATAAGTTTGTCCACCTCTTTTTTGAGGTATTACTTATTTTCCTGTCCAAACCTCGACATTTCTCTCAAAAGCGGTAATAAAATAATTCACACCACGCTATTAAAATTTCTGTCAGTGAAATAAGTCAAAATGACAGTAAAGGTCATCTTATTTATGCTTGAGATGCAACAACGGCACCAGTATACCAAAAACCCAAATAAAAGGAAAGAATATTCGTAGAATGCCACAAATAACTTTCAGACAATACAAGGTTTTGCAAACATTTCTAAAGTTTTTTTTGTCAAGTAATTTTGGTCTAAAATTTATTTACCGAATCTCCCTCGCTCATGAATTAAAATTCTGGGAATTTTTTCCCGGTCACGAATTTTTAAAGAGAATTTTCAAAAAATTCGGACCTCGAAAAAATTTCCGAAAATAATTCAAGCACGATTACAAGTGAAAATTTTATTTAACAAAGTTTTTTCAATTATAAAGAAAAGCTCTAATATAAAGTTGGATAAGGAAAAACCTCTTTTAAAAAAACCAATTTATTCTATTATTGCATCTATAAATGAACATGTGGTCTCTTCTGTGTATAAAGAAAATAGTAGTAAAATGAGTACCAGTGGGAGGTCGACATGTAGCGGTGATATACGTCATCTAACTTGACCATCTGTCTGTTGTAATGATAATATTTGCAAATGGTCAATATATTCTGCAACACAAAATAGCAAGTTAATTACACATAGCCTTTAATAGCTATACACGTTCATATAAAATATGTAATAAACAAAACTCATGATTACATCCATTAATTATATTTCTGGTTTAACCAACGTTCTCGAAAAGTTTGTTGCGAAATTATTAATGAACAAAACTAAAATCAGGTTTATTTGAATGAGTTATTGTTATCGGTTGTATATTGTACATTAAACATTCTAATCTAGTTGATTTGGTACAGTAACTGATAGTCAATAATAAATTGTTATGTAAAATTTAATCACATATGTTTATCAATTATTACCGAGTTTATTTAGTAGCAGCTTTAATTATGTGCTGTAGAGTCCGAGAATTATGATGATCTGGTTTTTAATTCCATAAATATATTACAATGTTTTACATAGAAAATATTTAAATTCTGTATTGAAATCACAATTTCCGTTATATTATTAAGAGACATACAGCAGGCTCGAGATGGTCATCGTGGATGATGTGGACAAGTTCATTATTAAAAATGGCACAGGTAGATCATACTTAGACCAGGTGATAGGTAACTGAATTAATGAATTGTTTCCAAAAATTTAGTCTTTTTATTTTCAACTTCCAATGAATTTATGAAGTATTTAGTCTTCCCCTCATACGAGGTCTGCATTTTGTACTACACTGAAAAAATGTACAAAAATCAAGATTCAAAATTAGATTCTGGTGTTTAATTAAAAATGTGGCTACTGATAACCTTAATATTTTTATTTAATTGTTTATATCTTTGTGCAAAGTTGATTCAAACTTAATCATCAATTATATTTGCTGGGTATCCTATCTACTTGTCGTTATCTCTGCCGCTATCTATTGTTCTAGGAACTATCTGTAAATGTGAGAGAAAGATATTGTTAGTCACATATAATAGACAACGGGTATCAAAATAAACATAATTTATTAATAAACACAAAACCTAGGTTGCACATTCAACCAACAAGTATGAACGGGAGAAACAAATAGAAACTACAAAATTACAGATTAGTTCGATTGTCCAAATCGAATTATCTAAGAAAAAATCGGCAGCTACTGGAAGCGGCTGGAACCCGGTGGATCTTTGAAGCCAAAAAGAGCATTAGATTGTGTGCCAAAATGGCACGAAACGTAATCCGATCTCAACCAAAACCTTTTCAGATCTTCTGGAGCACTAAATTTTTTTATCCAAATCCTTTCAGTAGTTTCGGCGCTGTGCCTGTCGGCTGTTCAGGTTTATACGGTGGGTGTGGGTAAGTATAGATTTTGAAAGTTAACAAACTAAAACAAATTGGTTTATGACTTACTATTTGCTAAGAGGACACTTTCAGTGAGCAATTTGACAAAAAAATTGATATCTTTTAATTTGATTGGTTCTAGCAGTTAACACAAAAATAACTCTATAATTATAGCGTTGGACGCCACGCAACCAATATAAATATTAGGTGCGAATTTAAACTGCTAAATTCAACAAATCAAGATTAAAGTAATTTGACTATGATTGGTGGTTTAAGCCCTGAAATTTCAGACTCACAAGCAGAAAAATAAAACTAGACTGTCTCAAAACAAACAATATATTATCACAATCAAATGTGGAACAAACATCACAGCAGTTTAAAGTATGTACCTATATTAAAAATAAAAGTTTGACAAAAGCACTTTTTTTTATAAAAAACATAATTACTACTATTTTAATTAGTTGAATGAGTGAATGCAATTTAACTCTAATGAAAAATTAAGATCAAATAAAATGTACTAAGACCTGTTAGTTCGAAGACAATTTAGAGACAGACAGACGAACATATACCTTTCCTATGCTGGTAGTTGAGGTAGTAGGTATAATCTCCAAAGTGGTTTTCCGGACAACATGGTGGCACATTAGCTAATGGCTGTCCTGGAATATTCTCCAAATATAGAAGATATTGATGACCTCTACTCCTCTAGACAAGGTGATTATTGCGGATGGAAGTTGTATTGCTGTCAGGTCTTATATAACAGAAATCTTCCTAAGTTGAACCCTCTTCGTGGTCTCGTGCATAGGAAAATAAATGTTATCAGTCAAATATCTTTTACAACAAAAAAAAGAGAAAATATGTAAACTTTGTGTTGCTAACCGGACAACAAAGCAAATATTGCGAGAAAAAATAATAAAAAAATAACAAAATTACAAGCAGAATGTAACCAAAACATTTACTTTGATCCAAGAATGATCAAAAGATATCAAGATACCATAATTTTCCCAATTACTGAAATAAATTTCCACTAAACTTCCTCAGTGCATGAACTAAATAAACTAAAAATAAGAACAGATCTTATTTCTAAAGTAACGTAAGTAAATTCCTCAAAAAGTAATTTGAAATATTCGAGAAAATAATACTCGAAACGTATCATTTTCTGTTTGATTTTTTAGAAATAGAAAAAATAAAATTTTAAATTTTAAGTTATATGTAATTAAATTTCTAACTTTAACACACATCCAGAAGTTAACAACTGATTTAGTTTCTAATATGGTTATAATCTATTTGAAACTATCTCTTTATCTACTCATATAAGATTATAATATATTCAATAATCAACTGGTTTTGAACAAGTAATAGTATCCATAAACAAATAGCGGCGTGGATTATAAACGAGAGTTACATATTATAATTCAGTAGATACAGCCAATCACCATTCCAATACGGTGAAATGGAAAAGTCCATTATTATTATTATTGAGGAAAGGAAGATGATTTGACATGTTTGATTAGTTTTGACGTTTAACTGTTGACATTATTTTGTAAATAATGTTTTTGTGTACTTGCAATTTAATATTAATTGTTATAATCGTAGATAAAATATAGTATTCAATTTGCTACATTATCACTCGTTGAATAATATACTGTTACCCTATTACCAAGTTTAACATCATTTGAACAACTAATAAAGTCTAGTTAGGTACCATAAACATTACAGATCCGTAAACTAAGAAACTGAAAAGTGGTAAAGTGATAATCTATCATTCCAATCCGTTCAGTAGTTTCGGCGCTATCGTGCTAACACATATATACACACAGACATTTTTTAAAAACCACTTTTTTCGGTTCCTAGGATCTCAAAACGTAAGGATTTGATGTTATCTTAATTTTCGTTTTTGAACCAATTTTAGTAACCTCTCACAATTTTATTGTGGCGAGGTTAAAATATTGTATTTTATGAACTGTTCTATTTTTACTTGCTCGAAATTTTACACTATTTGGACGTTTGGAGAACATCTATCCAAAATTTTATCAATTTCCTAATTTTACTCTTTTATTTTTCTTAATATTGTCGACATTTAAGCGGTCGGGTCTCCATATATTTATCTATCCATTTATCTTTCGCCCTTGGGATAATAACGTAGAATTATGAGAATATTAAATATATTATATATTTTTCGACGTGATGAAAGACTCAGCAATCAATAAATCCACAAGTCCCGACGGCACTCTGCTATTGAACTTAATATGTGTGGCCTAGAACTCGTTCCAGTGTTTTTATCGACTTCCTTAATCTCTTAAATAAGCAAGGTGCATTTCCGCTCGACTGAAAATTGCTCTAGTACAGTTTATTCGACAGAGAGGAAATAGAATCGAATTAATACATTAAGAAGTCAAAAGTAACCGAGAACATTCGTAAATCTAACTCAAAGTATACGTTTTTAGACTTGCGGTTCCGCGAGAGAAGTAAAGAAGCCTGATTCTTGTTTTAATCAAGCTGGCTATATATTATGCTGGTTAGTAAGTAAAGTAAGTATTTCATTGATTCGACCTGTAATTGTTGAAAATCCGTATTATCGTTGAACAAAAAAAACCCAAACTTGTTTTATGATTTTAAAATTTTTATTTAGATAAAGTGTATCTCATTTTTCATCACTACACCCCAATATCTCGGCCATTTGTTGATCGATTTAGATCAAATTTGGTATACTTCTTGTGTTTCAGATTGTGATTAAAAAGTAATAATTTCTTTTTTTTAAATTTAAATACGCCTACTATGATCAAAAGAAATTGGCAAAAATTAGGAATTTATATTATATTATATTATTAGGGTTTTTGTTTTTACAGAATCTTGTTCGGCATAATCTAAAACCCCTGTATATCAAATTTCGTTAAAAAAATATTCATTCCTTTACAAAAAAAATCGTATCTAAGATATCAACTTACTATTCGAGTTATTTATTGTCGGATAATGACGCTAATTAAGCATTAAGTTAAAGAAAAGATCAAATAACTAAACTTTTATTTTTGTAAAAGTCATTGTAACTTAAACAACACTTAAAATTATTACTTAAACAAAAATATAATTTGAAAATTAAATATTAAATATAATCTTTCTCCACTAGTTTTCCATAAGTTCTGAGAGATTTTTCAATTCTCTTCTTATTATTTTCAACAGCTTTTCTTAATTATTCAACTCTTACTTCATTACACGCTTCTCTAATTATCTCACATAGTTCCGCTCTATTTCATGGCATATTTTTATAGACTTTATTTTTTATGGTAACCCAAAAATAAAAATCCATAGAGGTGACGTCTTGTGATCTAGGTGGCCATGCAATTAAAGGACTATTTCTTCCAATCCAACGCACAAGAAAGTTGTTATTCAGCCAATATTTAACTATTGCTGCATTATGAATGGATGCTTCAATTCAAAATGCTCTTATTGTATGGGAGTGAATTAACGTTCATTTTTATAATACATTGGATAGGTCGCAATAGCCCCTTCATCGGACATCCCACCCTTAGATTCCTTTTGTGGAGAACATTTAAAGAAAATGCCTACAAGACAAGACCAACATGCAGGGAAGAGTTGTGCGAAATAATAAAAGAGGCCTGTGAAGAGGTAACTCCACAACAATTGAGAAACGTAAGACTGAATTTAAGGAAACGGATTGAAAAATGTATTTTGTCTGAGGGTGATTTGGTCGAAAAAGATGTAATTTAAGTAGAATGTTATAGTAATAAATTTATTTTAAAATAAAATAAAAATAAAATAAACACCACAGAAATTAGACAACCCCCATTTTCCAATTTTCTATTTTTTATTATTTTTATTTGCATCGAAATTTAAAATTTAACTTTTTCTTGTAAAATTTTTCGAAGCGATTTTCACGAAGTCCTCTAGGTGTATCGTGGCGTAACTATCAAGTGTTATTCAGGACGTCCAAATAAACAAAATAAAAAAAAATCGTAGAACACGAATTTAGCACTGAGGTCAATTTTACAGCTAAAACACCTGGAGTATCTGATATAGAGAGATTTGGCTTTTTTTCCAATAAAATATTACAATTTTAGTAAATTTAAGGATTTTATTCGATAAAGCTTATTTAGGATCGCAGCAGTAACAGTTGCAATACTCTGCTTTTTTAGCACTCTGTTTGCTTCAGCCAATATATTTTTTTTCACATAAAAAACACTTTTCCATTATAAAATATACTTATATTTAATGTATCAGTAAAATTGACTTGAGCTCTACCAAAACGAAGACGTTACGGACACATGTACTATATAACTCCAGAATATTCGACACCGCTGATGCTGCATCCCCACTCTTCTCTACATAAAAACACCTTTCTCCATTTTCAAAACAATGTTACGAAGCAGATGTTCGGTAGAGGTGACGGGCGAAGCAATAGTACAAGGCGACCCTGTAGACTCAAGAACTAACGAACAAGAAATGAAATACATTTTAAATTAACTTAATTTCAAATACATTTTACGAATTTCCTGTTATCGTACGTTCTCCATTTGGTCACCCCAGAGCTTAAACCCAAAAGTGTCCGGTGTATCTCGCGAATTTAACACAGTGCTCGTACACCTTCCTAGGCAGATCCCAGTAAAAAAGTACTTTATTAATAATCAGCCCCAGTGTTCCAATTCAAATCGCCTTCGCGGCCCCAATTTTTCAAGTGGATTTTCTCATTATTAAATAACAAATTGTAATAAAACAAAACCAACCCCGACTTAGGCAAATTTGTAGTGTCGATACGTTAAAATATATTTATGTGAATAAAATTTTAATTTCAATTATTTAAATACTCAACTCTGTGTTTTATATGTAAATAAATAAACTGTTAATTTTCGTTCTAAACTCAAGTGTTTAATTTAAAAACTAGTGCTACCATACTATACAGGGTGTAGCCTTTGACCATGCCAGCTGAAATTCAGCGAAGTGTTAAATAAAGTAAATAAAACTAATTTCAAGTGTAAATTAGCTCTGAGAGTATACAGGGCGAAGCATTTAGCCCGTTCCAGCTTTTCAAGTTTAACCATCCCGACTTCGAATTAATCAAAATAAAGTGCACGAAAGGCCTCTAGAGTCTGACATAAAACTCTCCAGCTAAAAATATTTTATTTTTTCAAAACCAGAAGTACCGTTCGTGTTCACTCCATATTTTACAGCAATATTTAATAAATATTAATAGCCTAATTAATTAATATATTTTAAATTAAATTCATTTCAAATATATTTTTACAAATCTTCATATTTAAGATAGATAAAAAAGCAATATTTAAGAATAATTTATTGTTACTTTCTTTTAAAAATCGTCGCAGTTTTATACATTTGTGAAAATAATTATTCATTATTAACAAATTAACTTGAAATACATTGTTTTATTGAGTAAAAATCAATTTTGTTATAAAAAATAAGGTTTAAAACAATATCAATGTAAACGCGATAAAAATCGAAAAAAAATTGCTAAGTTTGAGCGACTATATCTCAGTCAATTTTCATCGGAAAAACTTCTTGACTTCACCATTTTAAAGGAAATTTCATAAATTTTTTTCTCAAAAAAGAGTAGAGGCAAGAAAGTAAAAAAAAACAAACAATTGGATTTTTTGCTTTTTTAATTGTCTTTTTATATACTTTTCGCGCAAAAAAATGTTTTTTATTTCAAGGCAATTTGACAGAGAATTTTATTATCTACAAAAATATTCTATTAACTATACCTGAATTTTGCTTCGTTTTCAAGTTATATTAAAAAAATTGAAAAGGTTGCATTTTCACCTCTATCTCCAATTTGCACCCTCTAATTTTATAGAACTCCGCTGTTTTCTCATCTTAAATAAACGTCTTAGCTCCCTTTTACATAACAAATAGCCTATCTCTGCAACGTGGCAAAATAAGTGGGGCACTGGGACCTTACTATTATTTAAACAAAATTAAATATTTCAAAATTAGACATTTTTAAACAAATTTTTATTCTTTTGCAGAAAATGGGCAAATTCAGAATAGGCCTTGAAACAACTGAAAACCGTAATTGTCGCTAAAATTTACACCCGTGTCAAATCCTACTCCGTCCATTACGGGGCCATTTTGTGGCCATGCTACAACTATTTTAAATCAGTTTTTGTAAGAAACGGTTGGTCCTATATGTTTAACAAAGAGGATCTTTTTTGTGCAATTTTGATCAGAGAATCATCCGTCACATTTAGATGAAAACAACATTGACTTTTATGTACGATAAAATGGGAAGAAATATTGTAATTTGACCAGATAGTTCATAGGATATTTGCAAGGTGTGCTTCAAACGTGATTAAAAAATTAAACAAGAGTTTACGTAGATATATGTAATAAAACACCAATACATACACATCGACAATAAAACTAGAAAAGTGTCTCTATTCTTTGCATTTCTCTATAAGTGTGTCAATTCTTTCGGGCTTGTTGAACCAGTCTCGGTTTAATTTAAGTTTTAAGCCTACACCCAGAAGATCTTTTGCGGGATTATGATTCAGCCAGAAGGCGAGTGAAGGTCCACCTGCCTCATTTATAAGGTCACCTATTTTCCCCAAGTTGGTAATATTGAGCTAAAATAAAATAGAAAAATCACATGAAACATCTCAGACATAATTTCTATAAATTACAGATATAGTAGAGGAAATGAATGTATTTCGGTCTTAATTGTTACTACTTCAATGAAAGGACTTGAAACCTTTTGCATTATGTTAAGTTTCGGCAACATATGAAATGTACACCTTTGAAAATTAGTGCACTCACCTCGGGGGTTTGCAGCCCCATTTTATATCCTCAATTTGATAACTCGCAAAGTTTTCAACATAATCGGCAAAAATTAAGTTTTTGGGGTCGCCGATTACGAATACGAAGTGAAAAATTTGAATATTCAAAATGGCGGACCTAAAGTGGTGGGTGGACTGTAAGAATTAATTCTTGATTTACGCCGTTTCTACTGAAAAATATACAGAGTAAAAAAGTGTTTAGAATGCCATTTTACAAAAGAATACACAATTTTGGTGACCACATTATTTAACCCGTTCGCTTCTCCCCCGTGGAAGACCTCCTACGCCTGAACCCTTCCTTTTGCAAAAATTGCGATAAAAACTTTTTTTTAAATTTTATATTATAGTTTGATAATATTGGGCTAATATAATATTAATAATAATAATAATTGATTTTATTGTTAGATAACCAAATATACAAAGTAAAAATTAATAAAAAAATATAATATTGGATCTATCAAAGGGCAGAATTCGCTGTTACCCAGAGTATGAGGAACTGCGCTCTTCCACTCAACCCCAAACGCCCACTAAGGATGAATGGATCAGGAAGATATCTTTAGATTTAGATTGAGAATCACATGAACTTAGTTCGTTACCATTTTCCAAGGTGGGCCAATTTCATAAAACAAATATAAATATATATCTACACACACAGTCACATAAAAACACATAAACACACACATAAAAATAAAAACTCAGACGTACTTAAAGTATAAAATAGACTAAGCTGAAGGCAAACAAATTAAAATTTTTACAAGATTGAACAAATTTAAAATTTAACAGTTAAAATCAAAATTAGAAATTACCCATTAACAGCATTTCCTTCAGCTTTTTCTTGAATGAAAATAAGGGTAGCTTTTTCATGTCATCCGGAACCTTGTTATATAGCTTAGCAATATTGTAAGAATAAGACGATTGAAAGAGAGCTGTGTTGTGCTGAGGAATTGTAATATGATATGTGCGACGAACATTTATGTTGTGGACATCTGTACGAAACTTGATTTTATTGTAGAGATAAGATGGTTGTTGCAGGGTTATAATTTTATGAAAGAGAACACAACTATGCAAAATTCTTGTCTGATCTATATTAAGCCATCCAACCTCCTTTAGATGTTTAGTGACATGCTCCCGTCTCCATAAACCACAAATTAAACGAATACACGAGTTTTGAATAAGTTGAAGACGTCGCGCGTCAACTTTATTAAGCGCTGGGCCATATACACTATCAGCAAATTTGAGGTGGGATAGTACTAGTGAGTCACATAAGAGGATTTTACATTTTTTGTTGAGTATACTCCTATTATTGTAGATTGTTTTTAAGTTACAGAATGCTCTTTTTGTAATCATTGTGACATGCTGAGAAAACCTTAGGCGATTGTCAATTGCTAATCCCAATTTTTTTTCATGCTCTGAATGCGAAAGTATTTTATTATTCACTTGTATACTAATCAAGTTTGAACATCTTTTACGCGCGGCATCTCTTCCAAATAAAATAACTTTAGATTTGGAAGGATTTATTTCACGGCAAAATTTGGTGGAGATAGACATTAGTGAGTCAAGGTCATAATTTAGATTCGTGCAAGCGGTTAGCAAAGCCCCTTCGGGAAAGGACATGTATATTTGTGTGTCGTCAGCATAAAAATGAGCGTAAGAATAGCGTAGATGTTCATAACATTGAAAAGTATACAAAGTAAACAATAGAAGACCTAGTATGGAACCCTGCGTAACTCCATTTTCTACTAAGGCAAAATCAGACTCCATTGCTCCCAAGATAACAGATTGAAATCGTTGTGCCAAATAATTTTTTAATAGTAACTTAGCTTCATCAGTGAAACCTATATAGTGGAAGATGGCTGCTAAAAGTAATTGATGTTTTATTCTATCAAACGCTTTGGAATAGTCAAGTAATATGAGCAACCATAAATTAATTTGATCTATAGCAGTGAAAATGTCATCCGTTACTTTAAGCAATGCCGTAGTGCAACTAAATTCAGATCGAAAACCTGACTGATGCGATGATAAAATATTAAATTCATCAAGGTGTACTCTTATCTATTTATTTATGATTTTTTCGAAAACTTTTGAAAGGCAACAGAGAATGCTAATAAGGCGTAAATCTTGAAATATAGTTGAAATAACAAAAAAAATTAGCCCTAATTGTTTCAATCCTTTACTGGGGGTGAACATAGAGAGAAACTGATGGAGGAAAATCTCTTCTCTTATGCAAAATCGCATTCTAAATACTTTTATACTCCAGGCATTTTTCATTAAAATCCTTAAAAATGAAAAAAGTTATTCAGGATGATAAAACGGAAGGGTTAATTGATGGTAGTTCAAAAATTTGTATTCTGATACAAAATGGCATTCTAATCATATCTTTTCCTCTTGTGTATGGGGTAAAAATGGAGATATTCGCGTTTTGAAAATGTAATTTTTTGACTACCACAATTACCTACGAGGACAGAACGAAATGGTTATGGACTAATATTTTAAAAATTATGTATTCCTGTGCAAAAACGTATTCTAAAAATTTTTTAAATCATCACATTTTTCTTAAAAAGTAATAGAAACAGCGTAAATAACTTTTGTTCTAAAAAAACGTTTATGACGACACATTTAACCCTTCTACAAAATTGACCAAAAATGAAATATAATTTTATATTAATTTTTTGTATTAATTATTTAATAAATTCCCTGATATGTTAAAAACAATAATACAGAAATTACATATAACATCTACGGACCTAAAAAATGGTTTTCACCCCTTTTGTAGCAATGAAACGTTTTTTCAAAACAAAATATTTCCATATTTTCCCCCATCAGTTTGTAGTGAATATTCAGGGAAAATCGCATTTTTTATAACAAACTGTATATGTGTCCATGTCCCATCTAACTCCTAAATATTTAACATTTGTTCCGGATTGTAAAATGTGATTTTTTCCTTGGATTTCTATATTTAGAGACGACAAAGGCGGTGGGTAACTTATTTTTTTCCATGTTCACCCCCAATAAAGGATTGAAACGATCAGGGTTAATTTTTTTGTTTTTTCAACTTTATTGGGGTGTAAAACGGGGGCTGCAATCCTCGGGATATATTGTCGAAACTTATAATGCAAAAGTTTTCAAGTCTTTACATTGAATTAATAACGATTAAGAATTTATACCCGTTATTGCGTTCATTTCTTCTACTAATATATACAGAGATATCAATAAATATTGTCAATATTAAAGCTATATTCCTTATCCTTCAAGTTTTATTGGTTGCTAATTACTATTTACAGGATTAGATCGGTGAATATCAAAATCAGAAATCATTTTCGAAACTTGAATGATAAATAATGAGTTTTATATTAATTTTACATCATGTATCAAAATATCCGCCATTAATTTATAAACATATCTCTATACATTTTTTTCATGTCTTCAAGAACATGTTTTACAATATTATGCTCGCTCTGCCATTGGTCATTGTTCGATGACTAAATCGAAAATGATGTATAGTTAGATGTATATTTACTGGGCACTCAAAGAACGCAACAGAAACTTTACGAGCTAATTATGAACGCCGGTGAAAAACATATAAAGATGATCGATTCAATTTGCATATAGTATAGAGAATAATGGTGTTTAACGAGGTCGTAAATTTTTGTTGCATTTTTTGAATGCCCAGTATATATATACATATAAAATAAAATAATTGTGTTACTTTAAAAAATCCAGCATCACGGCACACCAACTTACTTGGCTAAGTCAATTTTTGATGTAGCATTAATTTTAAAAATCCCTTTTGCAAAATTTCTAGTGGACTTATGTGGTTTTTTCCTGCATCCCCCAAGCTGGGATGCTATAGTTCTGTTGAGTTTGCACTAATGCATGGTATATAGATTTCATCTCTTTTTCATGAAGGGTATGGCATAATTGCCTAAATTTGTATAAAATGAACTGCAGTCTTTTTTATAACAAATTATATATGAAAGTCCCATCTCACTCCTAAATATTTAACATTTGTTCCGGATTGTAGAATGTGATGTGACAAAGACGGTACATTAGATCTATTACAGCTAAACAATAGGTACCTTGTTTTTCTTGATTTAAGGTCAATAATATTTGATAAAACCAGCTTTTGATGTATAGTAAATCTTTTTCTACTATTTCTTCTATTTCACTCCATGTACTGGCTTTATAAACGATTGCAAAGCCTATAACATTTATATATATGATTCCCGTTGAAACGGCCCTAATGGTCTGTTTTAATTACAAATAAAATCCTGGTTATCACGGCACCGGTGAAACACCTCTTACCTCTCCCCGTGAATTACTAATAAAATCCTGGTTACGTGAACCAGTGAAAACATATTTAACCCAACCCAGTAATTATTTATTTCAATTTTAGGTTAAGATAAATAAACAAATTGGCCATTTACGTATTGTCTAGTTTTACAAAGTAGGACTCAAATTACGTTATGTTGGTAGTAACCCTTTATATTTACCCTAGGTTCTTTGATATAAAATTTGGTATTGCTTGTTTCTATCTGATACACCATACCTGAGAAAACTAATCACTCTCTTAAATTAAATACTTTGTGAGTTTGAACACCCTGTTTATGAATTGAGAAATCTCGTTAATCATTTAGGTTATTTAGTTGTTATTTTATTACTCAAGATTGAACTGTGGATTTATGTGTAAGGTTTGTTTTGGTATTTAGTGGAATGAAATTAACCCATTATCATATACTTAGTTTATTACTTGTATTACCAGGAAGGTAAGTTGGAAGGAAAGACAGAAATCGTTTTTATACATATATTCAGATGTTGGTGACAAATCGTTAAACTCAGAGGAAATACAATAGTATTCTCAAGGTACGTTCAATGCTCCTCGAAGTATGCTCATAAAAAAAATCTATTTATGTCTTTATGACGTTCGTAGTTACATGCCACGTGGCGGTATGAACCAGCGTAAAACCTTACAATTGAGGGGAGGATAATTCCTCTGTTTCAAGAAACACAATGGCGGGTACCAAATTTAAGGGGCAGACACTACAATTAGTGTCCAAGAGATATCGTAGAGTGTATGAAATACATAACCAACTGTAGGGAAATGCATTTAATCCTAGAGAGTAAGAAAAGTAATTGTAACAGCCACCATCAAATCTGATGTAGGATCGTAATCCACATAATTGGAATAAAATGACCCATAGTTGTAAAGTCTTAACGCCAGAAGAAATAAATAATCTTCGTACAAAAACTTAACTTAAACTCTTACTCTTAACAGTACTTACATTGCGTGGACCGCAAATATATAAAGTTAAGACACCCTCGCCCAAAGGCCCTTGTTGAACGTGATGGCCATAAGCTTTTAAAATATTACCAATTAAGTAGGACGAAAGGTCGTCGTCCCGTTGACCTAAATAACATAATTCAAGGAGCATTGCATACCAACGGTAGAGTAAAATTCCACCACCGCTCTGATTGTTTGTCCCCTAAATAAAGAAACTTAATTAAAAACTTTAGATATCACCGCGGCCGAACGGCCAGTGAACGTTAGGCTCAGTATGTATATGTCTACAGATTCTCCCCCGGATTGCTGATATCGTTGCCAGATACATTATTTGGAAAGGTCAGTAATAATGATGAAATTTAGTAAACTGATTTGAAGAATGGGTAAGGCCGCGGGGCGGCATTTCAGCCTCACTGGACAAATTGCAATCTCTTTCGCTAGCCACGTTGTGGTCTTGAGGAACTTCGCCAGAGTCTCGCACCTCGCTGAGAATTAAGTTACACTTCATGGCTGTGAATATGCTGCTTTTCTTCAAAGTACGAGGCCTCGACACGGAAAGTGTCGGTAATAATTGAATCGGATCTAATTCTCTTGTATCCAGTTACAAGGCCTCGATACGGAAATTATCGGTAATAATTAGATCGGATTTAATTCTCTTGTATGTCCTGGTAGAATCTCTGGGGGCTGGGAGTCTGCTGCTCTTCTTCAAAGCATAAGGCCTCGACACGGAAAGTGTAGGTAATAATTAAATCGGATCTAATTCTCTTGCATCCAGTTACAAGGCCTCGATACGGGAAGTATCGGTAATAATTAGATCGTATTTAATTCTCTTGTATGTCCTGGTAGAATCTCTGGTGGCTGGGCTTTGATTTCTCCTAGGTGGTAGCTCTCCGGGCAGGTCAAGGAAAATGACCCTATTCCGCGGTTTCAGCCTCGCTTTTATATGAACGCTACCCTATGTAAACGTGTATGTGCGGATGAGAAAAACAGACGTTTGGAGACACCTCGTCGGGGCTACTTGAGAATGGCATTTGTGAAATTTTAGTTACGGGCTTTCATGATTAATAAGGTTCATTATGGCTCTTAACACCTGGTTAGAAATGCAACGAACTAGCCTAGCGTAACGTTGCTTTTGCAACTTTTTAAACTTATTCATTTCTGTACAAAGTAAAATTATTTGACTTGAAAACTGAAATATTACGCAACTGCGTATTTAAAATTGATAATGGCTTTTTAAATTTACTTCCTTGTGAATATGCCGTAAGAAAGAAATGATTATTGATAAATTAAATAAAGTAAGAAAATCATTTGAAAACGGCCTACCCTATGCGGGCCGGCCGTCTTACTTTGGTACATCATATTCAATATCTAGTATCTTGCTACAGACTCTTCCAACAAATATTGTATGAAATACCATATTTATTAATTTTGCGGAGTAAACTACTGGAAGGGAATCTATCGTTAGCTTTGGAGAAATCAGTATAGACCACATCTAACTGCAGTTGATCATCTAAAACATCCGATATAAGTCAGATAATGCACAATAATTTGGTCGTAGTCGAATGGCCATTCATAAAACTATGTTGGTTTTATACAGACGCTGTTTTTGACATGAGCGAAATATTTCGTTTACTCACCTGTGCATCAAGTGCGGTGACATCCAATGAAAGCTCATTAATTAATTCATTTCTACCGGATCTCGGCTTCGTAAAGTTCAGTACCCCTTCGAAGTTTACGTGATCGTATTCTAAGCTGTAAAGACAACATTCTTGTAATGTTTGTTGGAAGTGCTGAATCTTTTGATAACATGTGAAAATTTAAAATATGATTTGCAGGAAACAACTACTCAACGGGCAAATACCCCGATCTGTATTAAATTACACCTTACAAATCATAAAAGAATGGTAGCCAATATCATTTGTCAATTCCCTGATCAAACATAGACCGGTTTCGAATTTATTAGTTCTCATCAGTATGCCATAGGTCATGGAACAGACAAACGATAGTGACCAACCTGCTAGTTGTATAGTGAATTGAGTAGTGGTGAGAAGTTAGTGAATCCTCTCATATGGCCAATTGCTACGTAACCTACTGTTATAATATATGATTTACAGGAAACAACTACTCAGCGGGCAAATACCCAAACCTGCATTGAATTACACCTTACAAATCGTGAAAGAATGGTAGCCAATATCATTATCATTAATGATATTGGCTACCATTCTTCTACTCAACAGGCAAATATCCCGACCTGCATTGAATTGCACCTTATAAATCATGTAAATTAATTTACAATTTAAATCGAATAGCATTAGCTAAAAGCTATCCGACATTACCCAGTTTACTACTAATTTTGTTGGTAGGTACTTACGCCATGCTTCCTTCATTTTCAATTACGTTCAGGTGGCCAAGCTGGGCTGAAAATTCCCATTGCAATTTTAGTATTATTTTTGGCCAATAAATAGTATAATTAAAAACATCAACACCGTCGTTACCATCCACTAGTTTGAACTGAGTTACCTCCCAATTAGGTATGTCTTCCATTACCATATTGTGGAGAGCAAGAGATCCCCTGTGAAATTTTATATTAGGTGTTAATTTGTAATAATGACATTTTATTTTAATTCAACAAAAGTTAGCCCATTTGTAGAACGGGAACACATTTAATAGAATATACAATAATTTATACAGTGATAAAGTCGTCCGCCATATTGAAGCCGCCATCTTGTTTTTTTCTTATATGTTAAAGTGTGTTGTCACCAGACTTATACACATGTGCAAAATTTCAAAGCTCTAGCTTAATTAGAACTAATCAAAATTTTGATTGCAAGATTTGACATAAACAAACTAACTAACTAACTAACTAACTAACTAACATTGCAAGTTTAATAAAAACTTTTAATAATGAGAAAGAATTAATCATTGTAGGTATACTGGTAATTCTGTTAGGTTTATGGAAAAATTCTATTTGAATAAAATATTTTGCATTGAAAGTTAGAGCCATATGCCAACTTTCATTGCATTTGAACAAAAGAAATACCACAAATTGAAGTAAATAGCTTTATATTTTTTAGCATAAGTGTGTTTTGCATTAAAAACTACAAACTGGTTATAAGGTGTCAAAGACTTGACATTATTAACTGGTGTAAATCGGAATAGCAATGTAAATCCTTACCGTCGAACAAAAGATATATTTGTTGTACAATGTTATGGGTTGGGGCAAATTATCTACAAAGGGGTGATCAGACATTTTGAACAACAGTTTCCAGGGATTCCTATAAGCGACGTTACCGTTAAAAAAGTATTACGACAAAGAACTGGGATCGTTGAAAATCAAAAGAAAGAGAAGAAAATATTGGACAAAGACGATGCGGTAACAGTTTTGGCTTTGAGCGACGGTCAGAGCAAATGGCAAAATTTCATTAAAGGGCTCTTCCACACAGGGCGCGATCTGACCGCGCGATCCGAACGCTTGCGATCTCTGTCGTTTGATTATCACATTTGTACTCAGTATATCCCCTCCACACAGAGCGCAATCTGCGTTTTCTTCCACCGAGATCGTCACGATCAGTTTCGAATCTTTTGGAGGGGATACACTGAGTACAAATGTGATTATTTCTTTCATGTGTCAAATCGAATTTTTTAATCTAATCACAATATTTGAAATTCCTTAGAAACGAGGAATATCAATGGCTATTTCCCGTTACTATGGCATTGGATGAAAATAGTCGCTGATATTTAATTTATTAACTTATAACAAGTAGGCATGCTCCTGTTGCACAAATATTTTCAAACGTCACATTAGTTGATTAGTGTCAAAATGAACCGATTTAGTAATGATTAGCTAATATTAAATTTGTTTTTGTTTACTTACTCTTACTTTGTTAGTTTGATTTAATAAACACATATTATACAACTGTTTCTTATGTTCATTAAAAAGGTAGAAATTTATATATCTCCATTCATTCAAGAAATAATCTAATAAAATATAACTTAATGTTGATAAATTAGCGGCTATTAGATTGTCACAATTTTTCTCGAGTGCTCTCCAATTTACGTCGACCACGTTTGGCGTTAATAATATAAGCCTAAATCTGTCGAGCTAAAGCTCTCTCGTCAAATCGACAACTCGACAACCATCGCACTCTCGACAAATTGATGGCAATATAATAGCCGACTATTTATCAAGGTCTTGTTATATTACCCTTGATAATCAAACAATAGAGATCGCAAGCGCTCGGATCGTGCGATCAGATCGCGCCTTGTGTGAAACAGCTCTAAGACGTAGGGCAGCAGAACTTGGCGTGAGCAAATCATGTTTATAGAGAATATTTCACATAAATTAGATAATTCCGCACAAACCTAAATTTTGTCACACTTTGGAACCAAACGACGAAGGATAACGATTGGAATTTTGTTTATGGATTAAAGAGAAGTGTCTTACGTAGATACATTTTGAAAACAACATTATTTTTTTGAACGAAGCGTCATTTACCACTAATGGAGTTATTTCTTCACAAAATTTAAGGTACTGATCAGATGAACATCCAAATTTTAGAATACATCACAGAAAGCAGTATTAAAAAAAAAATTACGTTTGGTGTACGGTCGTGAGCAAAAAAAAATAGGACAAGTTTTATAACGGTATTTTGCTAAAATCTAGTTGTGTACATCTAACTTTAATTTTTGTGACATTGTCAGTTAGTTCTCATAATTTATTGCAAATGTGCAAAAAACTAATATGCCTCGTATAAGCGATTTAGTTAAATTTGGAGTTATTGCTAAAGCAGAAGATGGATGGTCAATGAAGCAAATTGCACTGCGTTATAATATTGACAAAAATTCGGTGAGTAACATTTTAAGAAATTGGATAATAAACGGTACGATTAGTAGAAATCCTGGATCAGAGCGACGAAGGATATCAACTCAACAATAATTGGAATTGGTAAATGCTTTAGTAGGAAATCCATTTTACTCAGTTATTCAGGCTGCTGAAGAATCGAATTTTCCTGAATCGAATAGTACTGGTCGCCGGCGAGTAAGAGAATCGAAGCTACGCTGTCATACAGCAGCCCAGAAATACTTACTTAAAGCTGAACACAAAGAAGCTCGAGTAGGATTTGCGCTTGAATTTTTAGCGCATGATGTAAATTTTTGGAACAATGTAATCTTTACAGGCGAAAAACTTTCCAGTCAACACACAGCGGTCGTATTCGAAATATATATAAGTTTTAGATTTTGTTGTAGTTGTCTTGGTGTTTTGTGGCATATTCAGGAACGATTTAATAGTGAAACGTATATTAGGATTTTAGACAATATTATGCTCCCTGCTGTGTCACAATTATTTCCTAATAATGAGTTCATATTTCAACAAGACAATTGTTCCGTTCATACTGTTCATACCGTAACTACCTGGTTTCAAGATAACAACATCAATGTTCTTAACTGACCCAGCCATAGTCCAGATCTTAACCCTCTGGAAGAAGTATGGGGACTACTCGTAAGAAGTATCTAAAAACGAACTGTGAGACCACGGAATGCTGAAGAATTACTGGAAATAGTAAATAATGCATGGGGAAATATTATTACTAATGATTATTGTATAAGGTTATTTAATTCTATGCCAAACATTATAGAAGTTATAAATAGAAATGGTGCAATAACGAATATTAATGGTTAGTTTCTTGTTAAGTAGGATATCCTTTGTCATTTGATCCAGGATTTCTACTAATCGTACCGTTTATTCTCCACTTTCTTAAAATGTTACACACCAAATTTTTGTTAATGTTATAACGTAGTGCAATTTGTCTCATTAACCATCCATCATTATTTACTATAGCAATAACTACAGCATTAAAATAAAAAATAGATTAAAAGTGATATCTGTTTTATTTCGGCTACTCATTACATATTCAAATAGAGACAGATTTACATTAGAAAAAAAAGTTGTCCTATTTATTTCTGCTCACGATAGTACCATTTGATACGATGGGATAATAGGACCTTATTTTTTGGATGGAAATTTAAATCAATATGCGTATTTGGAAATATTGCAATATTACTTACAAAATTATCTTTTTTTTTTATACATTTATTTAACGTCGGCCTATTTCCGCTACTGAGGCCTAACACCGACGCCTGTAGACGAGCTACCCCCAACCAGGAATTTTGCCGAACCTCTTACCTTAAGAAGAGTAGGGATCTTTTACTTGCCTAACATTTAATAGACAAGGGACCGACGGCTTTACATCCCCTCCGAAGGATGGTATATCTCCTATACAACCCTCGCCTAAGGTTGTATAGCTTCCGCGCATACACTGATATACAAGCCGCTGGAAGATGTGTGAGGCGAGAACGCGGTTTCCGTTGGAATGGTCACCAATCCAAGTACTAACTGCGCCTGTCGTTGCTTTACATCGCATACCGAAGTATGTACATAGTAAAGACGCACCTACGCTCGCCCGTCAAAATTATCTTGATGAAATGAATTTGGCTAAGAGACAAAAATTTATTATCAGTAAGACGGTTGCAGCCCACACTCAACTCTTTTGATAAGGAATTATTCGAACAATACATTTGGGAAAAAATAGATTGGTATATTTGGGCCACGGCCACCAAGAAGTCTGGATTTAGTAATTATGGATTTCTACTTTTTGGGCAAACTAAAACAACACGTTTATACCGACAACTGTGACAATGTTTTGGAAAGATTAAATCGAAATTACTGATGTGATCAGAGCTATACTTCTTGAAGAAATTAGAAGGGTGGCATTATCTACTAATTTAAGTGGGGCACTATTTGAATAGGTTTTTAGTTTAATTCGTTGAAATTATTAATTGTGTTAAAAAATAAAAAGCTATTTACTTTAATTTATTGTGTTATTATTTTATGCAATGAACGTTGGCATATGGCACTAACTTTTAATGCAAAATATTTTATTCAAATAGAATTTTTCCGTAAACTCAACAGAAGAACCAGTTTACATACAATGACTTATTTTTTTCTTATTTTAACTCCAACAGTTAGATCCCATTTGAACTGTTATTTGGTAAAAATCCATCTTAGGTCAAGCAGACAGAGGCTGCAGAAAATGAAAGCGGTATATATTTTTTTGGTATATTACACCTATCGCAAACTCAATCCGGGGACATACTGTATAGTTTTCGTATTCATAACTGCATTCTTAGAGAAAAACTTAAACAAAACAATTGTTTGAAAACACCATCATGCATATTATATCACAGCTCGTTTGATTCATGTTGTCTAAAGACGACGTAAGGCCCTCTAAGCTTTCTACTGATTTCTGAGAGCAACGTCTTTATATTCAAGTACCAATGCTACAAAATAGAGGTGTATAGTTGTCAAAGTTGAAGTACCCTATTATCGTGTAATTTGGAATCACAAAGCCTGACGACTATCACGAACAAAACGGTAAAACAGTATCTCAGCGGGTTGCAATAAATCCTTTACTTGCTGTTCGTCTGTCACGACATATTATAAAAACGCAAGGCAAGGTGAGATTTGTAGATAAAGTTAATATTTGCATTACACATTGTTCGAAGTTCATAATACAATTTGGTAATTAAAATACACAACTCAATTAATAACAAATTTATTGTTTGCCCAAATACTGATACATGTCAACACTTACTGCTAACTACTGTCCTCCCGCGCATGCGGTTTTTAGTAATTAAAATTAATATATCACACATCTCTCCCCTTAAAAAAATCTAATATGCAGTAAAAAAATAATTACAATTTATTATACGGTGGTTTAATAAAACATCTCGGTCTAGAAGATAGTAAATTATTATCTGCTTCGGTTTTCTCTAACTCCTCATAGTCAAAAAGGGTGGCGGAACTACTTGTATCTGTATTTGTAGCAAAATCACTCTGTATATCTTTACCATCTGGTAAACCTGCTTCTATAAAACATTTTTTTTTATTTGGTTTAAGTGACGTCTCCACTGAATATTATTTAATTCTAAAACTTGTACAATATACAAAATAGTAAAAGTGTAGTAAAGTAAAAATATACCTACTACGACAGTCCAGTATTCCACTATTTCCTATGAAAGGAAATCGATTCATCGCCACCAATAAAGGTGCACAATGTGCGTTTCCAAATCAATTGAATATAATGTCCTATAACTTGTGACATACTCCGTCTTCAATTGGAAAACGCAAAATAAAATCTGATTGCAATAAGCCCCAGCAGGCAGATTTTTAACCTTTTGATTACATTTCGGCAATAAGTTATTAAAACGAGTGCATAAGTTGCGTCCAAACATTAATTTTCCAGGGCTACACTTTGTAGTGCAATGTGACGTATTGCGGTAATCAAACAAGAAATAATTTAGTGTTCTATTCAAGTTTATTTGGAACTTTTTACTAAGTGCATTTTTTAAAAGCATTTTTAATAGTTTTTACAGAATTTTCTGCAGCTCCATTAGATGAAGGGTGATATGGAGGTGACGACGTAATATGTAGAATATTATTTCGCAATAAAAAATTCTTAAATTCGTTTGAACAAAATGACGGGCCATTATCAGTTATAATCTGTTTTGGCAATCCAAAGCGTGCAAAGCAAGATCTTAGAAGTCAATCTTTAAACTGGAAGCTACGAAATGCATAGCATGCATCCAGGATAGTTAGAAATTGTTTTTTTAATAATGGACCCATAAAAGCTAGATGTAAATGATACCAAAGCTGAATAGGCCAAGGTCAACTCACTAAGACAGCCTTAATAGGTGTATTTTTATTTAGTAAATAATTTTCACAGGTTTTACTAACTGTTTAGATATATTTATTAAGCCGGGCCACCAAAAATACGCCCGTGCCAAGCTATTCATTTGGCAATACTCATGTGGGCAGCATGTAACTGTTGTATTATACCCTACCTTAAAACCTCTGGAATTATGATTCGATTATTCCATAATAAGCATTCCGATTCGATACGCGAGGCGTACGCTATAGGTCTTTCTCGACCATCTTGCATTATATGCGAAAGTAATGCTGAAATACCAAATTCACTCGCGTCCGTAGTTAGACACAACGGCAAATTAGGGCTATAATGCACTAGAATGCCAGCTGACGTTAATTGCTTAATTTGTTTAAAAGCATTATCACAATCCCGCGTCCATTCCCATTTTGATTTCGCTTTAAGTAAGTTATGTAATGGATGCAGAATATCTGCAAGATTTGATACAAATTTATCGTAATAATTCACAAGACCAATGAACGACTTTAAAGCCGAAACATTTATAGGAACAGGTGTATTATTTATGGCTAGGATTTTACTTCTTTATCAATATTTTATGCTAAATACGATATCTTAGATTGAAAAAAACTGCATTTCTCTATTGAGAGTTTAAATCCTGCATTTTGTAAGCGACTCTTCGAACCTAGCAATATGTTCTACACGATTTTTGCCTGTTACTAATATGTCATCAAGGAAACAAACCACCCCATCTAAGACCTGTAACAGTGTTTCCAATATTCTTTAAAATTTGTCGGGAATACTGGGTATACCGAATAACGCACCGTTATGCCGAACTGTGGCGATTTTAAAGTTACCGCAAACTCTTTCATTGAAATAGATCCTTTTCTTTTACCAATAATAGACGACCGTTTTGTTAGATTACAAGGGCGAATTCGTTTGACCAAACTTGGCTTATTTAATGCATATCAACAAATTTATTGCTTGCCCAAGTACTGAATACAATATCAACACTTACTGCTAACTGCCCTTCCGCGCATGCGGTTATTTAGTAATTAAAATGATTATATCACAGTTAATACAATATATCGCTTCATTTTTAACACGCTTATTTATTTATTTATTTTTTATTATTAGCTTCACCTGTATGTTTGTTTGTTTGTTTGTAACGGAATCTTTGAACGTGATTCTCACCCACTTCAAAACGACACATTAAACTAAAACTTTGCACACTTATCAAGGACCAATGACAATACAATAATTTGACAACTTTGTCCTAATGTTCTGACCAGGATCATTACGGTAAAATAAAAAAATAACTAACCTAGTGACAAGATTTTCCGGAGGCGCCGCTGTTATTAATATATATTTTATTATGCTTCACCTGTATGTTAGTTTGTTTGTTTGTAACGGAATTTTTGAACGTGATTCTCACCCACTTCAAAACGTCAGATTAAACTGAAACTTTGCACACTTACCAAGGACCGATGATAATACAATAATTTGACCACTTTGTCCTAATGTCCTCACCAAGATCATCAGGATAAAATAAAAATTGACTAATCTAATGTCGAGATTTTTCAGGAGGCGCCGCTGTTATTAATCTATGTTTTATTATTATTTTATTAGCTTCACCTGTACGTTTGTTTGTAACGGAATCTTTGAACGTGATTCTCACCAAAACTATCTCAGCGGTTAGCACAAGAGCGACGCGCACATAAGTGTACACTTTTGCGCAACCTTCTGCGCATATGCGTTGTGCGTCTAAGTGAGCAGCGGTAATTCGCTGCAGACAGCTACGCAACTATCCACCCTCGCCTAAGCTAATATCTCAGAACGCAAAAACGGTATGAGTTTTGGGCGTTTCTAGTATTATTATATAAGCATCAACACCCAGCGCTCGACCAGAGTTAAGCAACCGTGGTACAGTTTGTGATCATTGCATACCAGAGTACATATACGTAAATTCGGAATTGTGTGTTACGTATTTACCGTGGTATAAGCCCTTGTTAAACGCTAGTTCCAACTTTAATACATACATTATGATGTAATATTAATTACGTACTACTAGCGGATACTCAGGGGTTTCGAAAAGTAGGCGGGTCTCAGCTGGTTTCTATTTGTATCTGTGCTCATAATGCTAATTCTAAAATTCACCAAATCCAATATATTGGTGAAAGACATGCCGAGGAATCAATGGCAAGAGGGTGAGTAAAAATGTCATGTCGCTAGCGTCAACCTCAGTTTTTTAAACTATAATATTGTTTTTATTGCCTGATAAAAAGTGGACAAAGGGATCACACATTGTGTTCGTCAACTCTGGGGCTCACTTGCATAATCAACCTGATTTAAAGTCCAAGAAAATTATATTATTGGATCAATTATAACCTTGGATATTAAACCAAATTCAACTGAGTTTCGGCTGATCCACTCTTATACAAGTGGATCTCAGAAAATTTTAGGCTCTACAGAGCTAATGTAAGAAAAACCGTCTTTACCCTGTAATACAAACATAGCGTTCGAGCTTTTATTTATACCTATATTTGATTATTACTATTAATTGTGTATTATTAATAATGTGAAAATACCTGAGAGCTCCTAAATCAATATTTTGAGTAACATTTCTTGAAATTATAAGAGGATTATGAGAGGGCACGCCTATCTCTGGTATACCAGTAAGAATCGCTTTTCGGGCACATTCTATGAACGCACGTCCCAAGTCTTCATCTTCAGATTGCCCTGCAATAATTAATAAAATCATATAAATCTAGTAAATCGCCATATTATATTAGTTCAGTCTACAACACAGATTATAGATATTAAAATGATCTCCTATAAATCATGATATGTGGATAGAATACGTAATCTGTTCGTCTGTCTGTACATGGTCTAGCTTTGACTTTGTGCATATGGACCTCAGAAAAAATTGAGCCTTTTTTGATCCGTGATATTAAAGTGGTTAAATTAGGACCTAAAAAAATCAATATCTGAATTATCTGGTCAGGACAGTTTTTATATTTTAACTTGTTCAGGGGGTCAAGTAAAATTCGCACAAGAGAATCCCAGAAATGTGACAGAATGGGGCGATTTAGTTTTAATGTTTGGTTGGGGGTAATTGGCAAAATAATTATTGAGCCAATAATTTTTGACGGGTCATTAAATGGAAAGAGATATTTGGAGTTTTGCAAAACCAGACTCATGATTTTTTGGAAGTACTACCACCTAATGTTGACCCAATAATTTTTCAATAGGCTGGGGTTCCCCCATATAACTGCAGAGTTGCGGTAAATTATTTAAGCGAAAGGTTTGGAGAAAACTGAATGGGAACAAATTGGATGACTTGCAGGATCACCGGACCTTACGCCGTTTGATTTCTTTATATGGGGCTACCTCAAACCCCCAAGCAGTGATTCCATAAGATATAATTGAATGAAAATTTGCATAGTAGTACATTTTTAAGATATCAATGCTTACAGCATACCTCAGGTTTTTGATGCAGTAACAAACCGGAGCCAATTTCTTACACATCTGTTCAATATGGATCCCCCACCTACAATTTTCAGCAATGTATAAGCCTAAGAACTTTATTGAATCAGCCTGTATAAGTGACTTATGTGAGATTTTTATATATAGGCTGCTATCAGAGGTCGTCAGAGTATTTTTGAAATTAATTAAGACCGACTTTTTTGTATGTAATAGAATCCTGTTACTCACTACCTATTTATAAATTATTTCTAATTCTTCATTACTTCTCCGAACAGCATTATTTAGGTTTTTATCAGCTACAATCACAGATGTGTCATCAGCAAATAGAAATATGTTATGGGCAGTTAGATCATTTATATAAATTATAAATAACAAAGGGCCTAGTATAGATCCTTGTGGGACACCAACTGTAGGATAAAGCGATTCTGATTGAAAGGAATTGATACTAACCAGATGCGGTCGATTTTCTAAAATAAAAACCAGTTTAGTGCTAGTCCTCTAACCCCATATCTAGGCATCTTATCTAGTAGAATTTTATGCGAGACCAAGTCTAACGCTTTACTAAGGTCATGAAAAATGCTAATGGTCTCGCCGTTATCCATTTTATCATAAAGTAAGTTTAAAAATTTGTTTACATAATTCGATGTTGATCGTCCTTTTCGAAAACCAAACTGGTTTTCATGAAATAGTTTGTGCTTTTGCGAAAAAAGCTATGATTTTAATTGCTGCATATTTTTCAAAAACTTTTGCGAAAGTGTTTAATATTGCTATTGTCCTGTAATTATTGATGTCATCAGTCTTTCCGGATTTGAAAATGGGTATTATTTTTGCAATTTTTAATTTATCAGGAAATACCCCCAGCACTAAGTGAAACATTTATCAAGTAAGATAATGGTTTTGTAATATAATCTTTACATTTCTTTAAGACATTTGAGCTGATTTCATTATTCGTTAAGCAACAATAATGTAGTCACACTAGCGTCTAAAATGTAAATGTACGTCATGTTTAGCAATAATTTGAAAGTTTATTTTAAAGGAAGATACTGACAGTGATTTTAATCAAGGGGAGGAGGGGGGTCGTTGTAAAGTTTCACAGAACAATAAGTAAAACAGCTTTGAAAGGCAGCAGTCTTGTGCCCCTGGATATGATGCAAGTGTCCGAATCAAATAGTCTTACTATGTATTGCAGACCTAGCACTGAGCCTACAGAAGAGATAAGAAGGTGCCGATGTTGATATAACGTGATGAATGAAAACCAAAAAGTGTAGTTTCCTCCGAAATTACATATTCAACCAGTTTAAACCAGAAAAGGAGTGTGATATGTGATGATATATTATTAATCTGAATATGAAACGGCAATAGGAGTATCAATCTTGTACGGTATCGATAAAATTACTATATACTACGTTACGATAGTTAAAGTGAGATAGGACTAGTGATCCAGATAATGTTTTTCTCAAATTGCGACTAATGAAATATATTACTATAAAAATTTATTTAATTATGCTCCGCTTAGGTATCCCTAGAAAATTTGTGGAAGTATGTCGCAGTCTACATACAAACAACAACTCCCAGGTTATGTATAATAATGAGGCAACCGAACCTTTCCAAACCCTCACTGGAGTTAGGCAGGGATGTGTCCTGGCACCCCTACTCCTTAATTTGTTTACCACTGCTCTAACAATTATTGTTGACAACAAACTGACAGTCAGAGGAATAGGTCTCAGATACCGTTTTGATGGCGGTCTCTTTAACATAGGGCGCTTTAGAGCTTTCACGAAGACACGCACACGATCTCCAGTATGCGGATGACTGTGCACTTTTAGCCTCTACGCCGGAGGAGCTTCAAGAACTTTTAGATGTGTATGCCCAGAGCTATGACTCCTTGGGACTTAAAATCAACATTGGAAAGACTAAGATTATGTCAACTCCTCATCAAGTGAACCAAATAGACATTACACTTAACGGAAATTCTCTTGAAGTGGTGGATCAGTTCAATTACTTAGGCAACGTTGTTAATGACAAAGCAAACGTGGACAGCGAGATTCGCAATAGAATTAACCCTGCATCTAGAGCGCTCTGGGGACTTAGAGAGAGAGTATTTGACAACCACGACCTTGCTTTGTCAACGAAAATGGCTGTCTACAGAGCAGTTGTCATTCCAACACTGCTATATGGATGTGAAAGCTGGATCACTTACCGTCGTCATGTGAAAGAATTAGAACGTTTTCAGCAAAGACACCTCAGAAGTATGATGAAAATCCGTTGGTTCCATCACATATCAAACGTGGAAGTACTCAGGAGAGCAAACAGCCTTCCAATTGAGGTGCTTATTTCAAGAGCACGCCTAAGATGGGCAGGCCACGTTCATCGTATGCATGATAACCGCCTTCCTAAATGTACACTTTATGGCGAATTGCTAAGCGGTAGAAGAAGGCGTGGCGGTCAACGAAAGAGGTTCAAAGACGCTCTCCATGAAAATCTAAAATCCTGCGGTATTGCAGACGAGCAATGGGAACAACTTGCAGCGGACAGAACCGAATGGCGAGGGGTTGTGGCCAGCTATCAAGGAAATGTTGCTGCAAGAAGGCCGAATCCAAGACCTAACCAGGTCTATGTTTGTCCTGACTGCGGTCGACATGTGCTCTCCCGAATTGGCCTCTATAGCCATAGTCGTGTGCACCGTAGATGAATGGGAATTACAATAGACTACACCTTTTACTTGTTTTTTATTGTACACAATTTATCGACTGTAACATTTTTATACTCGGACTCGAGTAACGGCTAATAATAATAATAATATAAAAATTATACAATAACTTTAAAGACCCATATACCTTAGACATTATGGTATTTACATGTCCAGAGAACTTGAGATGCAGATCTAAATTCAATCCCAGATTTTTTACTGAACTTTCAGGAGATAAGATCTCACCATCAATATTTAAACTAAGACTTTCACAAACATAAGATCTTTCTTAGGTCCGAATAGCATTAGTTTGCATTTGTTAGGATTCAAATTTAGTTGTGCTCTTGAGATATTTGTTTAATTTTACTTAAGTCGGCGTATTTGTTATTTTAAGCTACTAATGAATCTCTAATATGAAAGTTACTGTATAAAAGTACATTTTATGATATAGTGGGTTCTTTGAAATTTTTTTTTTTAAATAAGAAAAATCTAGTTAGTCTGTGCAGCTACTGATTAAGCCAAAAAAATATAAGACACAAAGTGGCGTACCAGAGATCTTTCGATTTCACAGCACACTAAACATCAATATCTAAATAGTAAATATCATGGCCTCCTTGAGTGAACGCAAAAAATTGCTATTAGCTGTCATTTTACAAACGAAATGCCATGTTCCTATACAAGATTGGAAAGAGAATTTAAAGACGAATCAGATATGTTAAAAAATGTACAGGGCAATTTTTAAATAACAAAATTAAGGTAATATACAACTTTCCCAAAATTTAAAATTTGAACTTCTTAACTAACAAAATTATAGAGTATTGCATGTCTCCTGTGCCACCCGATATATTATGACGGATGAAATATGCGAATATTTACAGGTAATATACAAAATAAAACAGAAAACTTCTCGAATTCTATTTAAATGTGTATCAGAATTTCGTCCGTTAAATTTCATAATTATTTTAGATTGTCTTGATTTTATACACATTAATAGGATCCGGAACAATCAGATTCTGGCTATAACTAGATCTTGAAATGCAAGGCGAAAAATTGGGTAAGAACATAAATCTGAGGAAAAACTTCTTAGGACTTAAAACTTGATATGACTGTTAAATGATATAAATATGGATTATACATTAAGTGCTCGAAAGAGTATTATTTATAATACTTGAATGCCTGACATTCAAGACAGTAAGTATGTTAAGTGTTAAAAGACATAATGTAAAGACGGTGATGGTAAAGATATTACTTAACTGACAGAAAAAAATTATATATCAAGAAAAGATACTTACTAGGTCGTGGGCTAGCCGCTGTAAGAGCGACAACAGCTAGTACGAAAACTATTTCGAACGAATTCATTATATAAATTTAGTTAAACTGATTCCGAGACTAATCTTAGTGTCCTTTTATACATTTGATAAAGTGCTTAAGTGTGCTGTTTACTAGGTATTATTATTTTAAAATTTATATGACCAAACATTTGCATTTTTTTCAAAATATTATCTTATCTTTTAAAAAATCTGTATTGACTTTAAATAATAATAACCTTCTAATATTGTCACGTAGTTGTTTCGACTCACTGAGATAAGAAGAAAAAACTAAAGTTTTCTGAGACTATAACACAACCTAATATAAGGAACCTTAATTTTATATTTAAGGCTTAAAGACATTGGAAAAATAAAAATGACCGTATAAAATGTAATATGCCTTTAACAAATAACAGAAATTATAGCAGATATGATTGTAACACTATTCACTGTGTAGTTAGAATAAAATTTTGACTGCATACGGAAAGTAAAATAGTATCTCGGGCCCCAACGTGCTGAAGCTGACATAGGGAATAATCGAAATTCACTACCTCAAATATCCGTAATTTAAATTTGTTAAGAAATCGTCCCGTGCAAAAGGGTAGAATTCGAAATTTTCAAGTTATGACATGGATGGATGGCCAATGTGATTTTGAATATTCTAAAAATTTTGTAAATGTATGTGCCGCTTAGATGGAGGAAATACAAATCATTTTCAAAAAATATACTCTCTTGCATACATTTCCAAATTGAATCGCCTATAACTCCGTACGAGATGTCATCAAAATTAATTCGTTTTTGCTATTTTTCATCCAGCCTTATATCAGATAACCATTCTCATGCAAAATTATTGTAGCATTATGACTGATGTATCGCTGGTATTATTGGAATTAATAATAAGTGAAATATAGTACTTAATATGAAACAATAATATTATTCATTTCATTTACGGCTATAAAAGTGTAGAACGTCTGCTGTTTTATTAATATAAAATTTCACCTAAAATTATATTTCGAATAACTTCATAATTATAAAATTTACTTATTTCTGTAATATATTTTGTCATTCATCTTATTCACTATTTATTTTCTTACTTTTAATTTCAGTCTCGTTTATAGGAGACTGTTTTTTTTTTCCGGGAAGAACAGACAAATCAACTAATAATTACTATAGATGATGCCCACACAACATCAATTTTTCATTGTCTCCTTTTCCAGAATAAAACAAAAATTTGTCTTTTATGTCACACATTCAAAGAGGGTAAGTATCACATCTCTTATAAGTTCTCCGAATCCACGGCTCTTTAGTCCAGCTAAAACCAGCTAGTCGTCCGCATATGTTGCCTCGGTTATTATCCAAAAATATGCAATGAGGGAAAGTAGGTAACCGTCCCCACTAACTTATACGAAATAATTTTAAAAATACTTTTATTTTACTTTTTGAGACAGTTACCTAAAAATGTTGTCGCACCTCGGTCAAATGATCTTTCTCGGTGTTACCCGAAGATTGCTTCGAATTTGACCTAGAAGGATCAACTTTACGGCATTGATACACAAATAACTATTTTCTTCATTCTTTTAATTCTCTTCTAGTTTGCACCATTTCAAAAATTTGTTTTATTTATCTTTTATTCACTCAGCCAGGATACATACACATAGACAATTATACAACGATCATTTCCTACGACATTGCCATCTACATCAGCTAAGACTCGAACTCAGGAGTGGTACTGCAACTATCCGTGTTGTCTCTCACACAAGCGCGTCTAGTCCACGGTCACCAACTTGATAACGCATGAAAAATACCACTAAACATCCACCATACCCTAGCCAGGATTCGAACCCGAGACTCCTTGGTTGAAAGCCTAACCAATTTTACCAATTACCAATGGGAAGTTACATATCATTCTATTTATATTGAATTTTCCCTAAGCTAGAGTTTTTATAAACCTGCACAATGTGCATACAAAAACTAATTTCCTGTTCTAGAATAGGTAGATCCTTATAGACGCAGGTTGGCTGATGGTAGCCGAAATCAATATGCTTTAGATTTTAATTTATTGTTATTTTATTTACCATTTCTTGACATTTCATGATATTTTTATGTATTGTTATCTGCAAGCAGTTTGATTAAAAAAATTAAACGATTCTTTGTAAGTGAATTATATTTTATCTATTATATTATGTAGGAAAACTTATTAAAACCTACTTAAATTAATCATTAGTTCTAAATAAATAAAAGGGTCTTCTGTTATATACATAATAAGGTTAAAAATAAAACAAAAAATTTAAAAGAGAGAAATAAAGATGAATGTTCGATTAAGGTAAAATAAATTAAAATGGATTTCTGATTTATTTACATATATACAAATATACAGGGGCTGAGGGGTAAAGAGAGGGATAGGTAGAGGATGTCGAAGTTTTGAATTAAGTACAAGTTATGCGTGAATGTCCTTTGTTAGTCTCGTGCGTCGTAGATGGGGAGTCTCTGATGTAATAGCCTGTGGGCGTGGGGGGGTCATTGTGTCTGCGTCTGTTGGTCAGGTCCCGTGTTAACTCCGATCGCTGAATTTTGTATGAGAAAAATTTCTGAGCTGTGTCTGTTCTGTAGTCTCTCATGAGAGGGATGTTAGCCCTCTCATGCAGCTCCGCGATCGGAGTATATCTGCCAGTATTAAGTAAAAGTCTGAGTAGTGGTTGAAAGCCTAACACGTAAGTGTTGAGCTACTGAACCGGTAAACTTCAGCTCTACTATTCATTCATTCACTCATCAATGGTCTTCTTAATTATTTTAGTACTTAAACCGTAGAAATCAGTGCAGATAGAATTCCTTAATGAACTAACTGCATCGAAAACTTTGCCTGACTGGCCGTAGAAAAAAAAAAGTTTGCTACTTTAGGTATTTTTTGTAATGTGTTCCTTAACTGCAAATCACTGTTTGGTAATGAAGTATGAATATTATCAGCTACAGTGCTAAAATGTTCATTAAAATCGTTCACCGACAGATGTGTATCGATTTTGGATAAATGTGTATTATTACGTTCATAATTTATTAATCTCCAGGCATCTTTAGCTCTGTTAGCGGAACTTTCGATGTACGAGTTTTTTTTCCCTCGTATTTAGCATTCTTAATGCGAATCTTTATATAGCTTGAAATCAACAGGATTCTTGGCTATATTGGACACAAGCTTAATGCTAGGCAACGTATCGCGCATTTCATGTAAAGATTCGTTAAGCCATATTATTGGTAGCTTATTAGTTAATGAACATTTCTTGAGACACATTTGAGAACAAATCAACGCTATTCACAGTATTTGAAAAACAGTTTCAGTCAATTTCACAAAGAGAAGCACACAGTTTCCCAATTCTCCTTCTCAATACATCTCTGAGCAACTCACCGGTAGTTTTAATAGACTTAAACTGACCTAAATGATCGAAGAGGCACGGATCCATAACCCCAGCAGCATAACCGTCATCATTTAAATTTGTTATAATATTGTCAATAAAGTTAATTAATTGATCAGTAATTCTTACACAATCAGTAATGGCGATATTAAGATCAAAAGGATCACTTAGTGACACTAAATCCGTCAATTTCGAGGTTTCGTTGAAGAAATTTATGTTGAAGTAACCCACAAGTACAATTCTTTCGGTCCGAGTACACAAATTAAGCAATAAGTTAACACATACATTAATGGCTTTAGGAATAAAAACTAATGTAAATCAAATTAACCTATATTTTGTTTTATGCAGCATTCTATTATTTTATACAATAATGAGCTATATCTACTTCTGGCAACGTGCAATAATAGCGTCAATTCTATCAGGTCTGTGTATCCAGTCGTTTATTAAGACATCTTTGAATTCTTCAGACACCTTAGCAACATCAAGATCATTTAACATATAAGATATAATCGTGTCGCTATAGTCATGAATTTTATTACCCAGTGCTCCTAAGTTGGTGAAATCGAGCTAAAACAAAACATAAAATTCAGCTGATAAAAATTTCATATTTAAATCCGCACAAAAAAAAATATTTATTCGATGCTACACAGTTTAATATGAAATAACACAATTATAATTATTTAGGTATAATTTAGTGGATAAATTTGGATTGCAGCTTATATAGGTAGCTCAGTGTGTTAAAGCGACTGGCTAGCAAACTGAGTTGCCTAGCGAAGTGGGTTCGGTTCCCGCAAGGTGAAACAATTTTTCATTAAAAAAATTGCCCCAAGAGTGGTTCGGAGTCCACATTAAACTGTAGGGCCTCTTTGCCTAGCACAAGATCCTTGAGATCTTCCAGGGGGTTACTTCGGTAACTTGAGAGGCGGTTAAGAAAACAAGAAAACGAAACATTAACGAATTTCTATTAAAATAATATAGACTAAGATCATCAAGAGGACAATAATGTGATAAAGATATCATTAAATATGAAGGAAATTACAAATTAAACTATAAAAATTTACACAGTTTCCCAATTATTCGACAAGCAGGGGGTGAGAATAAATGTTACAACGTTCTCAACAATTAGGTCTGATTTTTTTTTTATACATTTATTTAACGTCGCCCTATTTCCGCTACTGAGGCCTAACACCGACGCCTGTAGACGAGCTACCCCCAACCAGGAATTTTGCCGAACCTCTTCCCTTAAGAAGAGTAGGGATCTTTTACTTGCCTAACATTTAATAGACAAAGGACCGACGGCTTTACATCCCCTCTGAAGGATGGTATATCTCCTATACAACCCTCGCCTAAGGTTGTATAGCTTCCGCGCATATACTGATATACAAGCCGCTGGAAGGTGTGTGAGGCGAGGACGCGGTTTCCGTTGGAATGGTCACCCATCCAAGTACTAACTGTGCCTGTCGTTGCTTTACATCGCATACCGAAGTATGTACATACTAAAGACGCACCTACGCTCGCCCCCTAGGTCTGATTTAATGATGCTGAAACCGTCGAAACTTTCAATAATTCTTTCCTAGCCAATCTAAGCTTGGGCAGAGGTTTCTACAACAGCCAAAATACGTGATCCTATGTAATGTTGTACTTTTCAAACTGATTTGTGTAAACAATAATGCATATAACAAGAAAAAGTGTGCCTTCCTGGTACTTTAATAAAATGTATTAATTTCCTACTGAAAAAATATATTTTTACACATGCGGTGAATGGACAATGAATGTGCGGAATAAATTTAAATAAGTCAGTGTCATACTGATGAATCCAAAATTCAATCCTTATATTTAAGGTGAACAAATTGTAATAATTGTAACATTTTTCTTACCTGCCCTCCTTCAGCAGTTACGTGAACTTTAAGGTCACTAATTGTTTCAGTACTGCCAGATCCTGGTTTCGTAAAAATAAATATTCCGGAAATGCTCACATTATCCAACTCCACACTATAAATATAAATTATTATCAGATCTAAACGGGGCAATTGATAAGCTGTAACATATTGGGTTCTGATGAAATTGTGTAAAGCCATATCATTACTGTAATAATTTCTGAATTTTTACTTTCTCACGCGCGGTAATTAAGATGAACGATATCGGACAGAAAAGTTCATTTTCTTATTTAACCAGACTCAGTATAATAATACATATCCGATATAAAGTATAGTCGAGGTTAGCGCTTCCCAGCACTCAAAAGACGCAACAAGAACTTTACGACATAATTATTATCGCCGCGGGCCATGCGGCATGCCTGTCATGAACAAGCCAACGTATAAAGGTAAGCGAGTCAATTTCTACGCGAAATAGTACAGATAATACTGGTAGTTTTTGTTGCATTTTTGAGTGTCGGGAAGCGCTGGCCTGGACTATAATAATAAATTTTTATTTTAATAATACCCTAGATTTTTTTATCTTATCTAATATAGGTGTCAATTAAAGTTGAAATTATGAATGTCACTCACGCCATCATCCTTTAATTCGCGAATCAAATCATCTCAAGGTCACACAGAATGGCACGCATGGGCGTAGACAAAAGTATTTTGCGATAAAAATATCTGGACAATAATAGCAACACTCGTTGCCGCCTGTAATTTTACAATTCATCTCATAGATTTCTTGCAAAGGTAAAAGGGAATGTCCGTTACGTTTTTCCTGATGAAAGCATTCGTTTAATTTCACCAATATGTCTCTGGTTACTGCGTTCAGTCTTTTATCCACCGCACGCTACTGAGTTGACAGAGAACTGACAGAATGCTCAACGTTGGTTGTGGCTACGACTAACGCTTGTAATATTCATTAGTAAAACGAACCGTTATGCGCGGAACTTCTGTCGTAGCCTCAGAAGACGTGACATTCTGCCTAAGTGCTTTATATTTGTAAATATAGAAAAATCGCATGTCGTTGATAAGTAGATAATAAATTGGTGACGTGAACGACAACATTCGTGATTTCAACTATGCCTTAAATGTTTTTTTTTCAATTTCAATATCGAATCCAAAGTGATACAGAAAAATGGAGTTGTATGTAGTTACATAGAAGTCATGAAAAATAATACTTGTTAAAGTTGTTCGTACATTAAATTTTGTTAGTACCGCGGTCGTAATCAGCTTCTACGGACCTTTGCGAATTATGTCACTCCTGTCACTTCCATCTCGATCTGTAATAGTTATTTATGTACCAAGGGCAATATAGAGATGTTTATATCCACGGGTGACGAATTTCTATCAGAGGGCCTTGGAGGGCAGAATAAACGGGTGTAATCATTGCGCCCGCTTTTTTTGGCCCTAGGGTATAATGGCTTTGTTTATATATCTCGCATCCAAGTAATAAACAACAAATTATAAGCAAGTGAAATATAAAAGCGTTTTTATGACCGTGATAAATAAATAACTATAACAGCGCATCTTTAATTAAAATTTAAAATCGGACCACAAATATAAATGAAACTACAGTTTGAAGTTTGACATGACACAATGAAGATTTAGCATATTTGGTTAGTAATATATATATATCTGTAAATTAAAATTAAATATGTATGTGTACATTGCAAATTTACTTACGTCGCTGCACCTTCGTTTTGAGTTTCAAAATCAAGAAATCGCAAGTTGTAAGTCCAGTTTGCTTTGAATACAACTTTTTTCCAAGAAATTGTGTACTTAAACACATCAAAAATATTATTAGAAATTAGCTCATCGAATTGAGTTACCTCCCAAAATGGAATCCCTTCAATTACTACATCCTGTACAGAATATCCACTACTGTAAAATTAGACTGGTTAGTAACATCCTTATTATAGTTTAATCAGCACCAGGGATTTCAAAAATATCGACTTTTTTGTATTTATTAATATTTGACAGCTTTACCGCATTTTTAACTTTTAGTAGTATTTTAATAGTTTTGATTTATGATATTGAAAATATAGACATATAGAAACTACCAGTTCAAGTCTCAAGTCAAGAAGTTCATTTTTTGTTCATTAACAAAATGCTAAAATGCAAAAGTTGAAATATCTTGCCAAAAATACATCATACTTCAATGCTTCCTCTTTTAGAACTGTCCACCTTATCACAAGCAAGTGTTTAAAAATATTTTATATTTGAATTTTGTTTCTTCATCAAAATTTAATTATAGACCAGAGCCGATAATTTTTGAGACCAAAAAAATTTAGAACAGGATGACACCATTGGAAAAGGAAGAAAATATAACAAAAATAAGAGGAAAAATAATTTACGGGCGATTTGAGGTCGAGAAGTGGAAAGAGGTGAACTTTTAAGTGTGGAAAACGGTTCATCACGATTTCCGGCAAAACTACAACTTCTATCGAAAAAAGTTAAATAGGTTGTAGGTAATAAAATGATCTACAACTTTTGGATTTACACTTTTTTCACATAACCTCAAAATTCTGCGGAAAATCAAAATAACCGACTTTTTGGTATTTTATTTTTATCTCCCACAAAAAAAAATTTTTTTCACGAAATTTGGTGGAAACTTACTTTCTTATGTAATGCTGTAATTTTTTCGATTCAAAATATTTATTTTTTCCCCTTATTTTGATTTTATTTCGAAAATGTAACCTCATTTTCAATCGAATATTCTCACGTTAAAAAAGCTGCTTTTTACAAAAAGTCGCGCGCCTTTTGTTCGTTGAAACCCCTACTTTCTGATGATGTACAAAAAAATATACATTACTATGGAAAATTTTCTCAGAAAATGCGAAGAAACGAAAAAACTCGATTTCGAATTTTTTTTTTATCATCAGTCTCAAGAATTAAAAAACATGTACTGGATTTACACAGAGACGGAAAATTCTGAAGTAAAGTATAAATGTGACGAGCTAAAAAAGAAATATAAAAAATTAATAAAGGAAACAAAAACAATATTTAATGAGAGGTACATTTCAAATTCAAATGACATCAGCAAAAGTGCATGGAATTTGTCAAATTCAAACTTAAGTCAGCCAAAACAAAATCAGCACCGTTTGTTAATTATTAACGGACAACATGAAAAAAATCCAGAAACAATCTGCAAAAATTTTAACAATCACTTTTTAAACACTGTTAATGAACCTGCAGATAAAATTCAAAGTAATATTAAAATGATAAACCACAGTCATGGGGATAAATATTTTTTTCTTCATCCAGTAAGTGTAACTGAAATATACAACACAATCATAAACGTTACTAAGAAAAAATGGGCTGGACCAGATGGAATGCCTTGTTCTATATTAATAGAAGTAGCTAATATAATCGCAATTCCTTTAAAAAACATAATCAATACATCTTTTATAGTTGGTGAATTTCCCTCTAAGTTAAAGGTAGCTAGAATTGTGTCAATTTTTAAGAAAGGTGATCATTCAGACATAAAAAATTACCGACCAGATTCAAATTTATCTGTGTTTTCTAAGATATTTGAAAAGCTTATGTATGAACGTATTATAGATTATTTTAATAAATTCGAGCTGTTTTCAAGAACACAGCACGGATTCTTAAATGGAAAATCCACCGAAACTGCCCTTGTAGAATCCATTAGTTTCATAAACAAATGTATAGATGAAAAACTGTTCACCGTAGGGATTTTCTTTGACCTCACGAAAGCCTTTGATGTCATTAATAAATCGGTGTTAGCACATAAATTAAAAAGTTATGGTATCACAGGTCCACCTCTAAAATGGCTAATTTCTTATGTAACCGATAGATCAGTACGTTCAAATAACAGCCGAGTCAAATAGCATCGCAAATTTCAAATTTTTTTTAAAAATATGTCCAATAAAATACGGCGTACCTCAAGGCGGAATATTATCACTACTTTTATTCCTAATTTTCTCAAACGATCTTAATGCAGTGTATCAAATGATTCTAATTTTCTGATGTGTCAGTTTGCTGATGACACCTCGACTATTATCAGTAGTAAAAATTTGGAAAATGCGTAAGAAAGAGCTACTACAACTTCTAATGAAATAACCGAGTGGTGTAAAAATAATGCTCTTATGTTAAACACGCAGAAGACGGTCCGGTCCTTATGACATTCAAAAATACTCGAGTACTAGAGAAAGAATCAAGATCATTGTTAGTTAAATCAGAGCAAAAGTCGTTATGTAACGCGCCAACAACTAAATTCTTAGGAATTCACCTAGATGATCGATTAGCATGGGGCAACCACATTGCCTCCGTTGCCACTAAATTGTGTCGCGCATATTTTGCCATTGGTAACTTAAAAACTTCCCTAAATATAGAAACTATACTGCTATTCTACAACGCTTACGTACACAGTAGACTGACATATGAGATTATTATCTGGGGATCGACAATGAAGATTGATAGATTGTTTCTGCTGCAGAAGCACATCGTCCGTTTAATCGACAACGTTGAATATCGGCAGCACTGTAAGCCTATTTTTCAAAAAGATAAAATAATGACAGTCTATGCGCTCTACTTCTTTAATTTACTTATTTTCACAAGGAAAAATATTTTGGGCTTCGAAAGAAATTCTGATGTTAATAAAAGTATACAAACAAGGTACGGTAACCAATTGAGCATACCGAATACATAAAACAAGTATGTATGAACACATTCCACAATATATGGGAATAAAGGCGTATAACAATTTGCCTGAACACATAAAAAATATCTCTAATCCAAAAAGTTTCAAAAAAAATTTTAAAAAAATCTTGACAGAAAGTGTTTTGTATAGTCACAGTGACTACTTTAATATGTTTTAGACATTTAGAATTCACAAAGTTTTAATTCAAGTTTTAAAATGTTTCTTTTATTTATATTGTATCTTGTTGTTTATTTTATTTCTGTTAGTTTGTAAGGCTACTTATGACACATCCAATGTTCTTCGGAATCTTATGGGAATAAATATTATTATTATTACTATTTATTTTCAAAATATTTTAGGTAAATATCATAAACAACTTCCGTGTTTTTTCTTTAATTAGGAGAAAATCACCGCACAAGGTTAAATAAACGTATGGCACTGCCGGGTTTCACGAAAACAGTTTCGTACAGCGCTTTCTTGTTTTAGAATTGGTCATTCCGAATATCAGCTTGAATTCTTTACCGGCCGCCCGCATCGGCGCAATTGTATATCTGCTCGACTACATTTCATATACAAGGGCATTTATAATATTTGAAACTGACGTTGGTTAAACTTTACCCTGACATATTAATTATTATAGCCAAACCAAGATGCTTACCTCCATAAACCTAATAATCCAATACTACTCTCGAAATAAGATGTTCTACTTTTATATGGATTGTAACTGACTATTCCAACCTCTGGGATGCCAGTTACTAAAGCTTCTCGGGCACATTCAATAACGGCACGACCCAATTCAGCGTCACTTTCATTAGCTTGCTCCTTAGTGAGACCTATTTTAGAAAAGAAACTTATATTTTTATAGAATTAATCATTTGGATTAATGAATTCTCGATAATAAAAACCGTGGGGGTCCATTTTCTTGAGGCATATGTTAATAGCAAAAATTTTACAAAATAGGCCAATTTTGCGATGGAGTAATTGTAAAACAGTTAAAAATATGGAAAGATTAGAATTGATAGTTGTTACTTTTTTATTTTTTATTTATTTAGCGCCTTATTTAGATTGAGTTCCTGGCGGAGTTTAGCATTCCATCACTCAACCAGGACACACACATATAGACAATTATACAACGACCATTCTCTACGACATTGCCATCTGCCGCAGTTGAGACTCGAACTCAGGAGTGGTACCGCAACTAGCCGTGTTGTATCTCACATAACCTCGTCTAGTCCACTGCTACCAATTCGGTAACACATGAAAAACACCACTAATTATCCATACACTAACCAGGATTCGAACCCGGGACCTCTTGGTTGCAAGCCTAACACATAAGCGTTGCGCCACTGAGCTCAGTTACAGACTTAGATTTAAATGTGTTTTTGATAAATTATTCGTTTGAAAAAGTCGTATTCCACATCATAACACATTCTTAATGATAAATTGCCATATGCTACAAAAAGTGTATATATCATCCAATAGAAATATAACACTGTGCATGGAGAACGTTCATATGTAAATTTACATTTTATTTATATTTAGGTGCTGCATCATCGGCCTAATTTACTATAAAACCGCATGTGTATAAGTCAAATAGTGCATTAATATGCATAGTAAATAATACAGGACATAAACCCATCCTCTGCGGTACACCATACACAACTATTTTCAGACAATTTAATACCTCCATGTATTGGACTCTTTTTGCCAAATAAGATTTTAATAGTTTAGAACTATTATTTCTAAAACCTGGATGATAGTCTAACATGGTATACCGTGTCAAAGGCTTTGGTAAGGACAATAAATATGACTAAGCTCTTATCTCTACTAACTAAGGCATCATGTATCTTGCTTATTAGGGAGGCAGCAGTATCATGGGCACTTATTCTAACTTTTCTAAAACTAAATTGATCCCGAGAGTTGAAACTACCCTGCTTGCAACACCGAAATCACTCATGTTTTTTCGAGGGCGGGAATTACGATGGTGGTGTTATTTTTCACCCCCCCCCCCAATTTAAAAAAATTATCCTTTTTCTACAAACTATATGTGTAGCCCCCGGGTGTTGCTTAGGTCAACTGTGGTTGAGTAATGGTTAATTTCCCTGATATTTCCATAAAAACTCTTACCCGACGAATCCACATATGCCTAGGACGAATAGGATGGAAGAGGAGGTGGTTTTTATAAATAGGGGGTAGTTTCGAAAAGGTAGAGTGAAAAAATATCACCATCTTGATTACTGGCCTCGAAAACCCGTTTTCCCGTTTTTCTAGTGATTTCGGTTTTGCGAGCAGGGTAGTTTCAACCTCCGGGGGCTGCTTAGGTCAACTGTGATTTAGTAATGGTTAGTTTCCCTGATATTCCCATAAAAACCCCGATCCGATGAATCCCCGCATGCCTAGGACCGACAGTGTGGAAGAGGGGGTGGTTCTTATACGTTGAGGGTAGTTGCGGGAGGATGGGGTGAAAAATAGCAACTCCACCATAATAGGCACAATTTCTATTATTATTGGAGAACATGTAATAGGTATCTCCCCGAAAGAATTCGAAATAGGATGTGGTTTCAACAAGATGGTGCTCCACCACATCATTTAAATGCAGTTAGAGACCACTTAAATAATACCTATCCTCATCAATGGATGGGAAGAAATGGTCACAATAATTAGCCTGCTAGATCCCCAGATCATTCAAAAATGGATTTCTTTTTATGGGGATACGTGAAGGAAATTGTTTATAGAGACACACCCACAACAGTACAGAATATGAAGGAAAGAATAATAACTGCTTTTACATCTATCACACCGGCAGTGTTGGGAACAGTGGGAACCTCAATTCAAAAGCACATAGAGGCGTGTGTCAATTAAAATGGGCAACATGTGGAACATTTATTATAATTTTTTCTACTGAGTTATGTGAAGAAACCTCTTTTTTTAAGTTTATTATTATTATATAATTATTACTCAATAAAATGAAATTGGTTGCAATTAGCCCTAGGGAAGTACTTACAAGAAATGTTCGTTTTTCATTTCTACATCACATCGTTGAAAAATATACAGGGTGTTCCATTTGAAAAAATTGTGAAAACGTTTTAAAAAATTTCTAGCTATCGTAGAACTCGAGATATCGAGGTCCGACGCACTACTGCCCCACTCTGTATATTATATCTACTATCAATCCGATCTGGCTGAAATTTTGAACACTTATAAAGACCCATAATGGCCTCTTCACCAAGATGTTATATGTCACTTACTATCATTGTTGCAAAAGCTATTAACATTTATAAAATACGCCATTATCTCGATAATTTATTTATAGATTTTGAAGCATAAAAAATGAAATTAAAGGTCTTTTTAATACCTACAACTTTTATTACTACAACTTTTCTATAAAACGTAATTGGAAAATTTTATGGCACGAAAACTGAAAAAAATAGGGCAAATCTGGCTGTACGTCTATACGTATTAATCACTTACTAACCCCCCCAGATCATAGTTCTCAAAATTACTAAAAACCATTTAAAATATAGTACGATTCTAGAATACAAATAAGATCAGTATTTTTCTTTAAAGAAAGTCTTGCTTACCCGGATGTGGATTGGCAGTTGCGAAAACAACAAGCGTTAGTGTAAAAGCAATTTCTATAGTCTTCATTGCGTTGTCTACTACTTCGATATTATTGCGGCGTGTCTGTTTTTTATCACTTTTATATTTCTGGGCTTGCACTTCAAAGCATTATCTCCGCAAAGAAATAAGATAGTATGTATTTATACTCAATAATTTTGAGAAAATACGTTGACGTCGCATCGTTTACTTCGAATTATATTTTAAAACTAGTCTAGTGGAGTAAAAATACATTTTAGAGGAATTTTTTTATATATATTTTTTATATAAAGAATTACGATTGGAATCTTTGGACTTCAAACGACATCGGACCTTCTTATTTTGAACAGCTGAATTAAAAAAAAAACATTGTTTTTGTCCGTTTTTACAAACATCTTCAGCCATATTGATCGTATTGCAAAAAACAAAACAGGAGGTTGTTCGCAATACAATTTCGAACTAATTTAGATATATAATGTAGCCGCTGATTATGCACTTAACCTGAAAAAGAAAAATAGGGAAATATTTTAATAGTACTAATTTATGAGCAGTAACTACCTTTCTTCGAACACCCTCTCCTCTTTTATTTCTGGAAGAAGCTTCAAAGCTACAGTAACCCGGTATCGTTGAAAACCTCTGGGGAAAGCTAAAACTAGGTAGGTTTTCTCACCAATCGATTATTCACCACTCATCGGCTTGTGGTCAAAAGTTATAGAATATACTTTTTCGCAAATAACTCGGCAGCCATACGAAAAAAATATGTTAGGCAGAAATTGAAGGGTATCAATTTCCATGAAAAAAGTTCTATAACATTTTTTCGTAAATGTAACTGTTGTTGCGACAAAGCCCAGCGAGCATACCTTGCTTGCCAATATTTTCTAAACGTTTCAGCTGTGTTTTCCCTACTAATCCAATTTCATAGGTGGTCGGTGTGTTTGTCCCTCTCACGATCAGTCCGGTGGATGTGATGTTACTTGCTAGTGTAATACATTTGCTGCCTTCCATGCTGTGATGTTAACGTACCCTTTACTTTTAGTCTCAATCTCAAATTTATCTACTTCAGAATTTTTCTTTTAAATTAAAACTGAGATTAAAAATATAGTAAAAAGCCAGAAAAGAAATTATAATTTCAGGTTTTAAGCTCATCTTCTAGAACTCCATTGCCATTATTAAAACATGCGATTTTATCTATTTAACTTCAACCAAATAGTTAGCACAAAAGAAATTCCAAAAATCTAATTATTTAAATGACTCGCTAAAAAGTTTCCCAATCGAACGTTCTAGAACTCTAAAACATGCATTTCTCCTAATTTTACTTCAATCAAGTGAAATAAAATTTTGAAAACTTTGCCATTAATATGTACTTTTTCAATTAGCACAAAAATATTTTCAAAAATTTAATTATTTCAATGATTTGCTTTATGTTAAGCATATACAGATAGCGGAGCTAAATACGTACATGGACAAATCTATGAATATCTAGACATTTCGTATTCACAGGTGCCAAGCAGATTGAATGCACAACGATACAAAGGAACGTAAATGGTGAGGGCTCGATCGAGACGGTTGCGGCTTATCGCATGCTATATGAAAGTATTTCCATTTATTCCACTTTGAGTAATAGCATTATAAACGTTTGTTTTGTATAATATTTTACATTGTCAATTTAATAAAATGTATGGTTATCAGGTTACCGAAAAAATGTAGATAATGAAGTAGTATTATGTATGGTGGCCGTTCAATGCGTGCAGGTAAAGAAATATTTCAAACTACATATCTAAATAGGCCTTCTTCTGCACTAGACATATTGAGTCGAATCATAAAGAACTTCGAAAAACATGGGTGCGTTTCTGCTGGAAGACATAATAGAGAATCAGTCTCGCAAATACAACAATGATAATGAAAAATAATAAATAAATGTTTTAACCGCCTTCCAGATCCCTTGAATGATCCTCTTAAGCCTAGATTGGTGTAAGGAGAGGAGACGGGGCCCTGCAGATTATAGTGGGATCCGAACCACTTTTTGGGGATAATTTAGAATTGAAAATTATTTTGCAGTAGGTGGAGGTCGAACCCGCTTTGCTAGGTAAGCTCAAAGTGAAAGCTAGACGCGCTAACCACTGTGCTACTGGCTCCCACTAACTCTGAGGAAAATAATGGTTTTAGCCAGCTTTAATAAATATTCCACTGCTAAAGCAATTGCTGATGCGGTAGAGTCAAGTGACAGAATAGTAAGAAAGATATTTCCCGAAGACAATGATGAACCATGATGAAAATTTCATCAAAAATATTGTTTTCACTGACGAATCGACCTTTGAATTACATGGTCTATCGTTCGTTATTGGTCTCGGGAAAATCTGCGTCGATTTTTGGCATTAGGAACTCAGTATCCCCAGAAATTAAATGTATGGGTGGTATGTTAGGGTATCATATGATCGGTCCATTTTTCATTAATTGTGCACTAAACGGCGTTAAGTACTTTAATCTATTGTAGCAGCACATTGTTCCGGAAATTAAATGGCTAACAGGGCGAAGATTTAATGAGATCTGATTTCAACAAGATGGTTGTCATTCTCATGATTGCGCCGCAGTTCAGGATTTTCTAAAAATTACATTTTCAGGTCGTTTATTGAGTGGACCGGGACCCATCTTGTGGCCAGCTAGATCTCCTGATCTGGCCCCAGTGCCACATAAAATCTCAAATTTATGGCTTCCAGGAGAACAGGGCCTATAATCTCGAGGAGTTGCGATTATAAATCGCAAACGCTTTCGAACAAATTAGCCCGATTATGTTGTTAAATATCAGAAGAAGTTGTTATGGTTGATTAGGTTATTGTTCAACTCAAGAAGGGGGCTTATTTGAACATTTATTATAATTCTTTATTTTTTGTTTCAAAATTATTTTGTTATTTTAAAAATGCATTTTACATTAAAAACATTTTTTATAGTACCTCTTAGGGCCGAGTTATTCTGCCCTTTATAAACTTTATGACAATAATCATAATTTTTAGATGCTGTGACACGCATATATCTCGTGCATTGAGTAATTGAACATGCGTCCACCCCCAATGAACCCCACGCCGTAATACTGACTCTGTGACTGCCTGATTAATAAATACCCATAACTCGGCCCGACGTACACACTTATTTGCCGCTTACTGTATAAGAAGCGAGCGCCGATTCACAAGGAAATAAATATCCAATATGTAGTCCATACAGTTTGGTATAAGTAAATTAAATCCACACACAGGCATTTTTCAATTTTGTAATTCAATTATCATCATTCATTTATATCTTTACGTCTTTTAATATGTAAATAATGTAATCTTTTATCTGGAATTTCTGCGATACCATTAGCTCTCAAGTTAAAAAATGCAAATAACTTTTCTTATTAAAGCTGTTCCAATCTACATTTTGATTTATGTGTCTATATTTATTATGAAATAAACCAATTTCACTATTGTAAATGTTTGTTCAACTAATCCCCTAAAATTAAACAAAATCATGCAGGATCGACTCGATGGGCCTAGCTAGCTGGATCTCTTAATAAACTATTTAGTTGCAAAAGGATAAAGTAAATTTTAACCCATGGCCTCGAATGCCTATAATCTATTATTTCTATTCATCTTTCAAAACACAAAGCCGCATGGAAGGTGTTAAAGGCCGTTGATTGTGTTAATGTTAAAATCAGCATTATCGAATACAAACTGCACAAATGACCCCAGTTGTACTGCTGGCTTTGTATGAAAAAATGTAGAGACTTCATACTGCATTACTCAGCGGTAAGAAGCGCCAAATCCGAATTTCCGAATTCAATAGAATATGAATCCGTCGTCTGGAGCCAAATTTTTCTATACAACATAATTACAAGTCGACTTGCAATGAAGACACAAATGACTGTGATCTTACTGCGGCTATTTGTCGCATGAGCTATCGCATCACTCTCAATTTGGTCTCGCTTTCTGGTTTTCGAGAGATTTACGAGGAATTAATCCATTCTAGTCCAGTGCGAAACCCTACCCTTCCGCAACTAACCCCAACGTATAAAAACCACCCCCTCTTCCATGCTGTCGGTCCTAGTTATGCGGGGATTCGTTGGATCGGCGTTTTTATGTGAATATCAGGAAAACTAACCATTATTCAACGACAGTTGACTTAAGCAACCCCCGGGGGCGCATATATTTTATAGAAAAATGTTTTTCTTTGGGGTAGTTGCGAGGGAGGTAAAGTGAAAAATAACACCACAATCGTGATTCCCGCCCTCGAAAATCCGTGAGTGATTTCGGTGTTGCGAGTAGGGTAGTTTCAACCCCCGATGGTTGCTTAGGTCAACTGTGGTTGAGTAACGGTTAGTTTCCCTGATATTTCCATAAAATTCCCGGTCCGACAGCATGGAAGAGGGGGTGGTTTTATGCGTTGAGGGTAGTTTAGAGAGGGTAGAGTGAAAAAAATACCACCATTGTGATTACTGCCTTCGAAAACTCGTGAGAAGCCCGCTCTCCCGTTTTGCGAGTGATTTCGGTTTTTCCAGCAGGATAGTTTCAACCCTCAGGGGCTGATTAGGTCAACTGTGGTTTAGTAATGGCTAATTTCCCTGATATTCCCATAAGAACCCCGATGCTACGAATCTCCGCATGCCTAGGACCGATAGCATGGAAGAGGGGTTGTTTTTTATACGTTGGGGGTAGTTGCGGGAGGGTAGGATGAAAATAGCACCTCCATCACGATCCCTGCCCTTGAGAATCCATAAAAAACCTTGTCGAGTCCGTATTTTCTTATTTTTTGGAATATTGCTGTTACGGTCGGGGGTAGCTTCAACCCCAGGGCTCACTTCGGGGTATTTTAATGTAAATTAACTGGATTTATTATTGTTCCCCGAAAAAAAAAAACGATTCTATGATCCCTCGCAAGCCCAAGACCGAGAAGCCGAAAATAGGAGTGGTTTTCCTTGATAGGGGTAGTCCATAAGGGTTTCAAAACTTGAAACCACCATTTTCATTTTTGTCACCCTCGAAATCAGAAAAGGAATTGTATTGCAAAAGATCCTACAAACTTTTGATGTTTTGGCCTTGTTTGTACCTCGTTAAGTGGACTAAATAGGAAGAAGCTAGGTATAGGACAAATAGTCACCAGTCGGGCTCGGAGATAGCGTCATTGGTTCTACCACGGATAAACTAGAAAACAGTAAAACCATCTCGACTGACGGAATAAAAGAGAAAACTGTAGAATAAGGGTCGTGGAGTCATTAGTATAGGCAGTATCATGAAGAATCTTATGGAAAGAAGGTTAGTATTTCAGAAAATCTATCTGCAGATATAAAAGAGTGAAACTATCTTAATTATTATCGTGGAGTAGTTAAGTATGTAAATATTTAGTAACTTAATGAACCAGTGTTTCAGTTTTAAAATTCAAGTTTGGAATGTTTACTAATAGTAAGATAAAAGCCAAGGGACAACAGCTGACAGTCCCTAAGTCTAGTTTAAAGAATTTAAGGAACATTGCTTTAAGATTTCTTCTAATCAAATAATTTTTTAAACGTTTTTCAGTTTGAATCACACTGTATAGAGTAAATGTCTTATCATAGTTAGTTCCGTACCTGTTTTCGTTAGCTGTTTTAAACCATGAAATGAATAATCTATATATATTTATAGAATTGTTAATAATCTCAAGTATTGATCATTACTTATAATTAGAAATAAGAAATGGTGATTGCAGTTTTCGGAATTGTTGAATTTGATTATCTCAATCACCAGATTCTATTTTGAAAAGAATAACAAGATAAATCTACTCTTACATAAAATACTGATGTTCATTGTATATATTTTGATGTATACATCAGAATTGATCAGCAGAAGGACTTAAACTATTACACGCTGTGTTATATAAAGATACAACACGTATTTGGTTCTTACAGTTTTTAAATACTTACCTTTGTACATTAAAAACATAGATAGCTTTAAAAGGAAAATAAAACAGTTAGAAGAAGAAGGAACGGACAGAAATTTATGTATTAATTGAATCTAAATAAGAATATTCATAAAAGTATGTGTTAAAAAAATTAAAATATGTGTTTAAACTGGAAGTTCATCCCGTATAATAAATAAATAATAAATAAACACCACAGAAATGAAATGAAATGTATGAAATTAGTGATCTGTTTTTTATTATGGACGGACAGTGATGATGTGAACGATCCATGCTATGGACTTCTGAGGGACGCTTTGTTATTCTTTCTAAAATTGATACTAATATGTTCACCTGAATTCAATGTGACCGATTCAGACGGTAAATAGAAAATCTATACTTACTTTTGTCTTTTGCTTAACTGCTGGCACTAGTTGGTATCTATTGAACGTCGTGGCACTGTCTTAAATCTAACACTCTTAAATTGCACTTTCTTAATTAACCTGAAAGGGAAATTTAAAACTCAGCAAAAGATTATATTTTTTGTAGTTCAAGAAATATATTGACCTTTTCTAAAATGTTATTACATGTTACATCAAATATTTTGTCGTTCGTGCCAAATCTCCCCTTAAAATTTCGGAACTCGGAACTTTCAACTTGTCCTCATGTTTAATATAATGCACGAGTTGCAGTGCTACATAACGTCGGTTCATAAAAAGAATTTTTATTCGAAAGTAAAAGTCGGTTTTCATGGTAGTTGCTGAATTTTGGTGTCGGAGCGATGTTACGCCCCGGTCAACGACATTCATTATAGTTGTAAAATTTGTATAAAAAACGCTCTGTGGAGCGAATTTTGTAATAGTTTTCAAAATCGAAGTTTTGCGAAGTTTTATTATAGTTACAACAATAACGTTTATGGAATTGATTTTCTTAATATTTTGCAAAATTTAATTTTACATACAGTTTCGCAAAAATAAAACTTTGTTATATACTAAAATCCGTTTTCGTTGTACTTCCAAAAATATCTTCCGATGGTGTTTTTACGTAGAGCACGAGTTTTGTGAACGATCCATCTTTACACTTCTGAAGGACATTTATTATATTTTCCAAAGTGGATTTTAAAAAATTATGTTTTACAAAAACGTTCAAGAAAAATGTATTGACAAACTATGGTCTAGCCCGTGTACAACACATAGTGAGGAACGGAACGACTCATAATATACCAACTACCATACAATGTTTAGTTTTTAACTAACGATTACACAAAAAGATTCAGTAAAAGTTCAATGTTTATAAAAAAAATTTGGTGGGCTTTTGCTTGCTTGTCTATTGACGTATTCAATATCAATTTAGTTCGCTCGTCGGAGCTTAAAAATATTTGAATCGCAACGACTTTGAATTATATTTCGTAATTATAATTTCATATGTTCAGGCAAGGCGGTCCCATGTACGTTCTGAGTATATGGTAACTATAATTTTCTAACACTGAATCACTGAGGAACCGGTTTAGGGCAAATACGCTTCAAACCCATCATTTTTCCGTTTTTCCGCTATAAAATGATAGGGCACCGTCGACGCTAAGGGCTATTTTCGCTAAAACTCTCGAAATACTTTGACTAGAGACTGGATAACTTGTCCTCATATTTAACATAACGCATGAGTTGCACTGCTGCACAACGTAGATTAGTAAAAGGGTTTTTATTTTCAAAATAGTCGGTTTTCGTTATACTTTCTAAATTTTGTGGTCGGGGCGACATTACGTCCTCGTGCAGCCACATTTACTACACTCTCTAAAATTACACTCCTTGATGAAATTCCAAGATTTGGCATAAAAAACGCTCCGTAGAGCGAAAATGTGATTGAATGTATAAAAACCTCTTCCAACGGCATTTTTACGTGAGGGTTTTGGCGTATTCTTTAACAGTTTCATGTGAAATATTTCGTCGGATTTCGTTACAGTTACTAAAAATTTTCCTGGTGAGATTTTTGACTTCTTTTAAGCGTGACACACTTGAAAAGAGTAAGAACAGCTGGGCTACGAAGTCCTAAACGTTCTACAAAACAGAAAATCCAAGAGAAAGAGAGAGAAATCCAATAGGGAAATATTTACTGTTTTTGGCCATAACTTCTTATTCTAAAACATATATTGCAAACAAACTATAAGACTACCTAAGTAGAACTAGTGAGTAGTAGAATGCAGGTTTTCACGGCCGTTGTCTAATGAAGTAGATTCTTCCGGGTCTTGCCGTGGTCGTCGAACTTGACTTGACGTTTCGCTGATCATCCTGTCAGCTTCTTCAGAAGGATTCTAAAGACTGACTGACTGACTCTTTAGAATCCTTCTGAAGAAGCTGACAGGATGATCAGCGAAACGTCAAGTCAAGTTCGACGACCACGGCAAGACCCGGAAGAATCTACTTCATTAGTGAGTAGTGTTATAAATTTTCAGTCAATAATTTCAAACATATGCGAACTAGTTAGATTTATATTTAGGAAATATGAATATTGACATAATTTTAAAATTAAATCTAAATATTTTGCAAACAACTGAAATTATTGACTGAAAATTTATATCACTATACCTATCATAGTACTATTTAGGTAGTCCTATACTTTTTTACCAATATATTTATTTTAAAAAATGTTATGGCCAAAAATAATAAATATTTCCTTATTGGATCTCTCTCTCTCTCTTGAATATGCCCACCTAAACACTTAATATTTCGAACCGTAGATACCACCGCATTTTGAAAGACTTACTCTTCCAGTCCTACAAAATTCAAGTCGCACAGAAACTTCTGCCTCAAGATTTTGGAACACGCATTGATTTTTTACAAACGAGGGCTATTACTGAAAGCCCGAATATCGTTGATTGCTAGCTGATGTCAGATGATGCTCATTTTCATCTTTCTGGATATATTAACAAACAGAACTTTCGCTATTGGGCAATGGAAAATCCCCTGCAATTGCACGAAGTACCGCTCTGCTTTGCCTTACAAGGTTTATATTTAAAAGAAAGTTTATAACAATGTATTCAGACTATGGATTCCATAGCTCAGTTTAAAATTAAATTCAAGAATATAAGATAAAATTGACGTGAGAGTTTTTACTAAAAATCATTGTCTCAAAATTAAGTAATTAAGTAAGATTAAGATTCATTGACAAAAGGAAAGAAAGGAAAACTAAACCTGCCCCAGCACTGATCTGGCAGCTCGCCTACGACATGGCCTGGTCGTCTTTATAAAGGCTATTATGATAATCTCTGACAGTCATGGTTGGTACTCCACTAGCTACACATGGATCCAAACATTCAATTACTAGATGGTACATCGGCAGATCACAGATTTCTAATCGTAGCTTAACCCCAAAAGTTGCCAGCCCATAGCACTTCCTATAAGTAGAGAGTAGCTCACGAATTCCGCAGAAAAAAATAAAAACTCAGGAAGCTTAATAAAATTTTCAGGTGATAGCTAACCAAGCTTCCACACAAAAGAGATAGTAAACAGAACTAAACTGGGTTGAGCCCATCAAAAAGAGTAAACGTCTTCCGCATACATGCCCCGGCAAAGAGAAGAAAATCGCCATCTCTCTCCCAGAAATATAACGTCTTTCCAATGCTTCCAACTTGTACTTCATCTCAGACGATGAGATCACAAAGAAATATATTTACATTAAAAAGAAAACAACCCATACTGACAAAAAATTTAATGAATGCTAAACAAATAAACAATCTAAAATTATATCTATTGAGAGGAAACATTCATTGTTGGTAATTATTGTTTTATCAGTAACGCAACATTAGGTACAACTTGAGTATGACTGGTTGCATACTCATCGTCTCCACATAATTTGATAGGTAGCACTTTAAAATACTACATCAGTTGACAAACACGTATAAACTCCCAGCGCATTATAATTTTACACAAGTTTTTGAAAGAAATCCATATATTCAGATATATTCACAATTTGAATCGACAAAATTTATAATTAATTTATAACATTCTCTGAAGTAGGTTTAGTGGTGAATAATAAATTAGACAACATTGATTAATAAAATACTTATATTTAACATAACAGTCTAATTTTTATATAAAAGTACTAAACTAGAGAGAAGTTTCTATTTTCGGCAATTTGCAATAATTGCGTCAAGTCTTTCTGGTTTCAGAATCCAATCCGTTATTAATCTATTTTTTAAAGCCTCTGATACTTCTGTATAGTCAAATGTATTAATTTCGTCGACTAACTCTCGATCTAGTTCATCAATTATATCGCTTATATCTCCAACGTTGGTAATATCAGCCTAAAACAAATTAATACAATCAAAGGACGAGTACGTTTATTTATGAGCTATTACAACCGATGAAAATATAAGATTAAACCACAAAAAAGCAGTGAAATAATGAAACTTTAAGAATTACTAAAAAAATGAATTTTACTCATATTTTAGTTACACGTGAAATTTTAATTCTGGAATAAGTATTAGTTAGAGTTCTGCTTATATTAATTATTCTATTCGGCGAAAGGTCTAACATAATTGAAATTATATCTGCTTTTTCCACCCGTCGTAAACGAGTTGAATTAAACTAAAGAAAAATATGCATCAAGAGAAAAGACGCCTTGTGAGTTAAATTTTGAAGCTGTTCGCAAAAAATTAAAAATTTTCAATAATTCTGCAATTATTGAAAATTTAAACTAAAATATTTACTGACCTAATTTCAAAATTGTTCTTCAACTTATATGCTATAGCACTATAATCCTTCTGTAGTATTTCTACCCCTCATGTTTAATGCGACATATTTTGATGTACATCTGCTCTTAAAATTAAAGATATCATTTGTATATTTAAGAAAAGTACGTCTCAAGTTAAGACAGTACAGCATGTCCAGCGACAAGCACGAGGTATGCATGTCACGTGTGTCTCTAGTACGCATTCAGCTAAAGTTAAGCTTCAGTTAAGCTAAAGGAATTTAATTAAAATTATATGTTTTTGGAAATTTTCAGATGTCAAAAAATGAAGGATAAAAATTTTATCGGCAAATATATTAATTTGATTTGTTCAAAGCACGATGAAAGACCGTACCGTTAAAAAGGATTTGTCCTAATCTTTTATATGCCCAATTCTGAAAGTATTCTATAAGGCCCTCATATAAGGAAAGGAATTTTAAACGATTTGTTCCGCCACGGACCAAATCTGTTGCCGATATTAGCCTAGTTTAGACGTGCAGTCCAAATCCACAGTATTGTACTGGCAGACCAAATCTCTGCCCGTTATCGCAGTACTGGCGCCTCCGCTCCTATCCTTTACTCATATTTTTCCTGGATCCGCATTTTTATCCACTCTATTCGATTTTTATTCTTTTCATTTTCCAAAATTTGCCAGATACATAGATCCTGTTCATCTTTACTGACAACAAATCCATTCTGGATTTTAAGCACGCCTAAAATATCTGAACGCTCGTTCAGTCCCCTTGGAGGCCGCGGAATTTAAAGAGGATTTACCATTAACTGAACTACCCGTCCCCTCAACGACTTGATATTTGGCAAAAACAAGCGATGCGATCTTTACGTGTGTGGAGACCAAAATATCTGTACCCTGAGAGACGGCAGATGCGATCTGGCAGATCTAGACGGCGGGACAGATCGTTTAAAATTACGTTCCGTGTATTGGGGCCTATCATATTTAACACATTATTAGGTAAAAAAAATCCGAAAATCGTTTCAAGGTGCTTGATGAAACATTTTTTTGTTAATAATTATTAAGGACTACTATTACAGTTTGTTTTTAAACCAGGAGGTGTAAATACGGAAGTCATATTTACACTATAAAAGTCACCAAAAAATATGCTGAAAATATTTGCCAGTAAATTTGAATTACCTATTAAATATATATGCGACATATTATTAACAATACTGTTACTTTTGAAATGAATTGAATTTTTACTTGTAGAACTACTCTGAATAAATTAAGAACATATAATAATTGATGCCTGACGGGCAAGCAATTCGAATAGCTGATACGTCAAAACATGCATCAAAATGAATATAAATTGTCTAAAACCGGCATGGTCTTAACTAATCACAGGTGTAGATTTTACCGCCGCAAATTTGAAACGCTCCTGGTTAAAAACAGACTATAATTCAATGTTTTCCAGAAAAAGGCAAATGTTTTAAATTATAACTTTCTATAATAACTTTTATTGTAATTTTATAATGTCTTCTTGTTATTCAATTTTCTTCAGTTTGTATTGTTATATGCACACCCACGCCCTCTCACGAAGAAAAGTCTAACCACTGGTGGTAGAGTCGAGGGTTGGTTACTAGTAAAGCAGTGCCATCTCTGGGCCAATTGACGAACCGCCATTAACATCCAGAACACTGTAGAAATTTCGAGGTTATTCGAGACGGGTTCTGGACAGAGATGGAAAACTCGAGTACGTTCGATGCGTTAAATGGGGCAGAGAGTTCAGAGTTATATATTAGATGAAAAAGGGCCGGTTTATCAATAAATTAACTCGTAACCAAAGGATAAATGTCAAACTAAACAATAGATACCAATTGTTTCCAAGGGCGGATCTATGAGGGGGGGCTACAGGGGCTAAAGCTCCCTCCTGACTCAATAATAACACCAATAATAATACTAAGATCTTCCAAGAAAGGATGTTAAAAATATGATTAAATGATCACCGTTTCTTCTCTATTATGAGAGTAGCAAAACAATACCTAATCACAAAGTAAAGACGAAACGGTGGTAAACTCGTTAATCGTTTGATCACATTCAGTAGTAGAGTAGGTACTGAAAATTAAATCTGGTAATACCGCCAACTTTGGAACAAAGAGAGATATACAGTCTTCATGTATAGCCCTCGCATTCTACTCTGTCTGTATCTTACGCAGAGTTGGCGACGATTAGAAAAGTAGATTGGCCGAGTGCCTTTGAGGCAAGAAGCTATCGACACTAGGAGGAAGAAGAAAACTAGACGCACTGGATAGGAAGTATGCCAATGAAGTGCTTCAGACATTTTGCAAAAGGAAGCCCCGGCATTTAAAAATGTAACTGGGAATAAATATTTTTTATGTTTGCCCTTTAATTATTAGTATGTAGGTATCATAGTCCCCAGTACAGCGTCCTTTTTTGAAAATTATTACAAAAGTGGTAAAAATGGTCTCAGCGGCTTCATTTTAACGAGTCTACCACACTGTAAAATTTATAGATTACAGGATGGGCGCTTTTCCGCACGCGCAGCACCTAAACCCGTCTTTCCAGCGCGGTTACGATTTTTTATTACAAAACTCAAATTTTTTATTTTAATTGAAAGATTATGCATCAAATCAAAAGAAACTTTTTTTGACCGAAAAAAAAGGGCGCGATTGTCGAGTCCGACACCTGCAACATGTCATTCTAACGCAATACCGTTTTGTTATTGCACAACACCTAATTTTCAATTGCAATTACTCATAATTGTCTACAAAAAATTTTCAGTCTCGTTTTTTCGGTCCGACAACCTGAATATGTCAGTTATAGCAGGTTATGTTTTGCGATTACAAAAGTTATAATCTTAATTTTTTTCAAATTCAAATAAAATATGTATATTAAAAAAATAGGTGTCCGACAAAAAAATGATGCAAACTTATAAAAACTAATTAAAGAAATTAAAAATAATAATAATTTTTGAAAGTCGTGCCAAAGCGCGCGCACTAAATTGTGCTAAAGAGTGTGCGCGGAAAGAGCAGCTGATGTATTCATCGCCTTATAGTCCGCCAGGCTCCATTTATATATATACGCTTTGCTTTGCCGGCTTCGTTCACGTTTTACTCCATGTGACTTTTATAAAAATCAAATTGTTAATCAAAAGATGTATTGGTGTGTATTTATTTTTTTAATTATGGAGTGATTCTTGTGTAAAAGTCGGTGTGAAGATGAAAATTTCCGCCCGAAACGAGAGAACATTAAAAAGTTTCATACATAATTTTTGGAATTTGTACGATTTTTTTTTATACAAGAAAACATCATGGCCATGCTTTCAACAACGTCTTTTTAACCGATTCTCCGGATGATTATTGGGGGTATTATTACTCCGGTAATTAAGGCGATTAGAGTAATGAAACTGACAACGATGAAGAATACGATAATGAACCTGATGATAATTCAAGCGGTGATGATTCAGATTCAGAATAGTCTTAATTTTGATGGTGTTGACATTTTCAATAAATTAATTCATATACGCATTAAATAACAAAAGTTATTAAGAACAAAATATTGTTTGATTATATTTCATAACTTTTTAAATAAAAATTACTAAAATTAACCGATATATAATAAGTATTTAATCATTTATTAGTATTTATTTACTATATTCCACAATTTTGCTCTATAAGGGTGTATGCATTAAATAAAATATAAAACTTGTAATGAACAAAATTTGGGCTGATTACTTTTCATAATTTTTTTCACAAAGAAAACTAAAATTTACGTGAACTGAAAATCAGAGCTTTTTTAATATTTATTCATTCTTTAATTAGTATTTATTTATTTATTAAGTTGCATAATTATCTTCTCTAATGGTATGAATTTAGTAAAATATGTCATGATCAAAATTTGGCCTGATTAATTTTCATAATTTTTTTCGCAAAGAAAACCAAAATTTACTTGAACTGAAAATCAGAGCTTTTTAAATATTTATTCATTCATTAATAAGTATTTATTTATTTATTTATTAAGTTTCATAATTATCTTCTCTAAAGGTATGAATTTAATAAAAGATAAAAGTTGTTATGAACAAAATCAGGTGTGATCATTTTTCATAATTTTTTTGACAAAAAAAACTAATTTTATTTATTAATTAATTTATTAGTACTTATTTATTTACAATACATTACATTGCACATTTGCACAATTATCCTCTATCAGAGTATAAATTAAATAAAATCATAACGCAACATATCAACATTAATTTACATAATATTTGCAGCTAATTATGCACGAAAATAAAAATTCGATCATGGATGCATCGTATTAACATTTTTTTTTTGTCGGACTGGTAATATGATCCACTATTTTTGTCGCACAGTACTATATTTAATTCAAAAACGTACCAATTATCACGTGTGATTTTTGTCCGAAATTTTGCAATCGCGAAATATAACCTGCCATAACTGACATATTCAGGTTGTCCGACTGAAAAAACGAGGCTGAAAATTTGTCGGACAAGTTATGGACTATCTTTTTTAGTCAATTATGAGCAATTGTAATTGAAAATTAGGTACTGTGCAATAACAAAACGGTACCGCGCTAGAGTAACATGTTGCAGGTGTCGGACTCGACAATCGCGCCCTCTGTTAATTCGGACAAAAAAATATTTTCCTTTGATTTGACGCAAAATCTTTCGATTAAAATAAAAAATTGAGTTTTGTAATGAAAAATCGTAACCGCGCTAGAAGGAATTTTACAATGTGGTAGACTCGTTAAAATGAAGCCGCTAAGACCATTTTTACCACTTTTGTAATAATTTTCAAAAAAAAGACGCTGTACTGGGGACTATCATATTTTAATGAATAAAAAAAATGTTTTTTGGCCTCTTACTAAATTTACTGAAATAATTAAGTTTTATTTTCAATAGTTCCGTTTCTTGTTTCTTTCAATTTAACTTCGCGCTAAGGCAACTTCTTACTATTCATTTTAGGCTTTTGACCTTTAAAAACGTAAAATTTTCGCCTGCGGCGCTATTTTGTTTTTGTTTCTATAGTCCCTGAAGCCCCCCCCCCCCCCTTGACTTCATTCTAGATCCGCCCTTGATTGTTTCGTTTGACATTTATCTTAAAGTTAAGTGTTAACCCTCCATTGATAAACTGGCGTCGTTAAGTTCAGTTCTGATATGTGAGATCAAATGAGAAAAGAACAGTAACAAGTTGTGACTTACTATACTAGGGAGACTATAGTAGATTAAACTTGTAGTTAGTGTGTACTAATGTGTATAAGGACTATTTATTGTAATTTAAGTGATTAATAAATCAGTGGTTTGTGAAGATTCTTCTGCAATTTATTAAGCCTACGTACATGGTGTTTACTGGAGGGTGTACACACGTAACAGTATTATATTGATTTAAATTTAATACTGGATCAAATGTCATTTAACACTGAGTCTTTATCCATGATTAAACTAGGTATTATGATGGCAGCAGTAACAAATAAAATAATATTGTAACCTTACCTTTACTTCCTCGGTAGAGACATGGAGACCAAGATCATTAATTGTTTCAGATCTAGTGGGCCCAGATTTTGTATAGTTCAATATTCCATAGAAGTTTACATGATCCAACTCGATACTACAACATAATATGATTAAATTAAAAGGTACTACTATTAAATTTAGTGGAAATGTATTTATCTACACAAACACCTTTTTAGTTGATTAGTCTCCGATTACACGAATATTTACCACAGGAAATTTAATTAAACAAAAAAAGTCATATAATAAACAAACTGCTAGTAGCATTGAACTGATTCAAATATGAAATTATCTTTACTAGTTTACAAATCATAGATGATGATAATTGTTTACGCCAAATTTCAAATTATACTTTCAAATTACATAATGTACCTCTGAGGTAAACTGTATCAAGTCACAATTTTTCAGAAAGTGAGTTATTAGGTGTATACCGCTTCTAATAACATGCTTGACCTCTGAAAGAAAATTTAAAGTCCTAGCTTTTAAGATAACCCAAATACCCAGTGTGAACCTGTATCAAATCACTTACCAGTTCAGGGGTAAAATGTTCTAAAATGACTTATTATAATATGCCCCGCAAATTTATTCGCAGAATGACGTACTTGGTACAAAATCCCTCCCGAAGTTATTGTCAGTGTTCCTAAATTTCTGCATCCTCTAGTGGAATAAACAAATAATTTCAGTACCTGTTAATTCTTGTGTTGACTATTAATTATCATTGTTGGTGTGGAAAATATAAACAGATTGGCCAAAATGAGTGGAATAAATGATAGACCTTTGAAAATGCTTGCTATGGTACAAGGAAAACAAAATAAGTCCAGCGGTATGTACCTTGAATATATTCAAGAATAATTAAGTAGTTAGATTAGAAAATTTGCGAAATGATTACGAATCTTGTAAATGAAATACGCTTTCATGCTTTTTTCCTGCCTGTTTTTAAAACTCGCATACTGTTACTTAAATTTTGTTTATAGTTTTTAAAAACAAATAAAGTAATGTGTTCTCTAATTAATTGTACATCACACTCCAAGTTTGAAGCCCATAAGTCTAATAATATTTTTTTATTAAAAAACAAGGAAGAAGTATAACAATTCCCTTAATATAAATAATAATATAGATAATAATATATTTAAAGAATAATTAAAATATTTTATAACTTTTAGATGCTAGATTGAACTTCATTCGGCAGGAAAATGAATTAACTTTACCTAAAAATCTATCTTTTGAAGATACAGATAATAAAATAAGTTATTTTGAATCACCAGAAAAAACTAATACACAACTTGCACCTCGTACGCCAATGCCAGTAGATAAGTCTGACCCGTCACTTGTGGGAGAGACCTTGTCAATTCTGTTTATCAAGATTGCTCAGCAAAAGAATTAACTCCACTTAAAAATGTAGCGTTTGAAAATACCAATGAAACAAACTGTCCACAATTATCAGAAACAGATAATACAAATAACTGTTTCGCTCAGTGTGCTACAAAGTCATGGTATAAACATTCTGGACCGTCTTTTCACCAGGAAATTGAATAATGAATTTGACTTTAATTCAGACGACAGCGTACAAGATTCAGATTTTAAGGATAAAGGGAGCCCAGATGAATCTGAACCAGAGAGTAGTACAGATGAAATAGAGGAAGAACATATCACTGAAGGAGAGGGAGAAAATAATGTAGGTGGACAAGAGGAATAAACGAATGCAAATAAACAAGAGAATGAAAATAATGAAATAAATTTTTTTACCTGATACTGGTAACACTATTTTCAAGGAATATTGGTCTTCCAGCAGAGATATGAACCAAAAACGCCAATTTATAGCGTCTTCAACTGAAACTTCAAATGTGGAAAAGAGAAGAAGTAGAACAAGAGAAAAAGCAGGCAAAAGAAATACGAATACTTTTTTCTATTGATAACGAAAAAATACGAGTATGCAAATTATTTTTTCCATACATTGAACATTTCTCAAAGTACATACAAAAAAATAAAAATAGATGTACAAGCAGGAGTGCATTGAAGACAAGATTCCTGAATAATTTATTGCTAAAAAGTGACTGTACGAGCATATTTTCAATTATTACGGGTTTAAGCTACCTGATACACATACCTGTGATGTATGTGACGAATTCTTAATAAACTTGCAAGAGTCAAACATTACGCAACCAACCATACAGCAAGAATATGATCAACATCTCAAAGAACGGTATGACCTCAAAAAGGCAGACAAAATTAATACAAGAGACAAGCGAAATACAAAAGTTATCATGGTAGACCTACAAAAATGTTTGCCAACCCCAGTGCTGACAAACACTCAGAGCTTTTATTCGCTCAAATTGTGTACGTTTAATTATGCTATTCGCGACTCAATAAGTACCAAGAAATTGCAACAACTCCGGAAGCTACTGAAATGGGTTCCCCGTGTTTTTCATTTTATGAAAATATACCTCACCAAGATAATATAAAAGAAAATGAATAAACTTCCAGTGCTTCTAGTATGAGGTTAATTAATTTAATTCATTAATATTCATTTATTCATCTCTTAGAAATTTTGAAATAATTTTGTTTTGTATTTCATTATAAATAAACATTATGAATGTTCTTTAAATCCTGTTTCTATTCCCGAATTACACAAAAATAATTAGCCGTTTCCCATTCCCCCGTTTCGAATAATTTTTGCCATTTTTAAAGCATATATGACATACAAATTATCTTACTCTGCCATAGGTAAACAATGATGTCACTAATAATGTTTTAAAACATTAGCCATCTCAACTTTACTAGTGGTGTAGTAAATCTAATAATTATCACTGTTACGTCACTTACTTATAATCCCATAGGCGAAATTCCATATCCCTAAATGATAGCGTCTTTGAGATATATCTACTGTACTGTCTTTACGCTCCCTTCGACAATTATGACTTAGTGACTTAATACAGTTTACCTCGGAGGTACACATATGCTAATCAAATTAAAAATTGACAAAGATTCGACTTACGTGAAGCTTCCTTCATTGTCGAATTGTTGGCCAAAAATATTTAAAGAATATTTCCATTCGCCTGTGAATATTATATCCCTCCAATAAATTGTATAATTAAAAATGTCTATTCCATTGTCATCAGCACTTAACTCATCGAACTGACGTACTTCCCAGTTTGGAATATCTCTCATTACCATATTTTCCAAGGAGGTGAAGCCACTACAAAATGAAACATACGTTTAAATAAATGTATGTGTAGTTATAATTTTCGCGGATTTTATCGATGGATTTTAAACGCCGGATCAGAGATCAGTAATCAGAACTTTGAGTGTATGGCTGTTATTTAGGTGTAGAGTTCAGTAAAATTAATGTTTAATCTATAGCAAAGTTTAATAGGATTGCAATCCTAGAAGGCGACTCTTTAGGTGACTAAAAATCCTAAATAATCCGAATGGTCGTCGAGTTCGGCTTCATAGGGACGACAGGGTCTAACCTGTTGCACATTTTTGTATATGTCTGTTTGAGTTATTAATTATTCGAGATCTACCCCTCCAGCCTCCTTTCTTGTATTTTATAGGGGGGACTAGTCATGCCATCTCACACTGGTAGTAAAAGTGGATCCGCGTTAAAGTTAAAATCATATCAAAACCAAAAAAGTGATTTTGCTCTCGAAAATTCTTTAATAACCACCAGTCTCCTGAACGATAAAGCTTCACATCTTCAGGCAGCTGGAATTGTTTTATTGATTATATTAAAAATTCCAATTGCCTAAAGGTGCTAACCAATATTGGACACGAAACTACATATTGGTAATTTGTGAAAATAAAAATGACTATTATTCTTTCCTTTTCCGGCTCCGGCACTGTCGGTGGAAATGGTTGTATGTCCGCGGTTTTCAATGTGTAACCCCCTTCCGCACAAGCCTTGGCTTCTGGAATTGGGGGTTGTCTAATTTCTGTGTTGTTATTTATTTATTTATTTATTTTATTTGGGTTTTCTACCACATGTGTTATCCTCTTCAAAAACAAATAACCGAGTCTAAAAAATAATGGAATTATTGGAAAAAGCCTCTGTGCCTGTGATGTTTACGTCAAAGAAACAGTCAGAGGTTATTTCTTACAAATAATATAAATCGGAATAAACACAGAAATAATATATTTTGCTGACGTTTCGGAAAGTAGTCTCTTTCCGTTTTCAAAGCTTTTTTTCGAAGAAGTCTTATTTGTTGTGTATGTCAAATACACAGATTCTGTTTATGTTATTTCCATAGATACTTACTATTTACACAGAACTAATGATATTTTCTTTTAGATAATGTTGAATTTGTTAAGTTCTTCTTTTAACATTGGTAGCCAGGTTGTACAAATATCTACAGAACAATTCGATACGCATTTATCTTCATTTAATAAGATTATTGCTGATTCTATAATTATTCTTTTTTGTTATCTGCCCCTTTTGTTAAAATGTTTGCCGAGTTATTGTATGTCCGTTTTCCCAAGCATGTTCACAAATATTTGATTTCTGAATTTCATTCTTTCTAATGTAATTCTTGTGCTCATCCAATCTCACACTGAAAAGTCTGGATGACTCACCCACATAACATTTATCACGTTCGCACGGAATATTGTAAATACAGTTTTCCGGTTTATCGGTTTTGTTTTTGTTAAAATAGATCTCAAAGTTTCCCAGTTTGAAATATCGTCCTAACATCAAATTTGTCACCTATACGGCATAACTTCTGCGATAGTTTGTACACATAAGGAATTGTTGCTGTATAATGACTTTCAGGATTTTGTCGTACCCGATTGTACCTATTTTCAACATTTATGAAAATTCTGTCAACAAATGCTTCATGGTATTGATAAAAACAAATTATTATCAATTGGAAAATGTGTTCTATCCGCAGAATTTTGGTATGGCAATGGGGTCTCAATGGGGTAAATAATACAATTGAAACAAATTTATCAAAGAGGTTCTAGTACAAAATCAATATCCTGAAGCCTTTGTTGATAGAGTTTTCATAAATGTTGAAAATAAGGACAGTCAGGTACGACAAAAACCTGAACGTCATTATACAGTAACAATTCCTTATGGTTACGGACTATCGGAGAAGCTACGCTGCATAGGTGACATTTTTTCAAACGAGGAACACTTTGAGATCTATTTTAACAAAAACAAAATCGATAAACCGGGAGCATAATTCAAAAAACTGTATTTACAATATCCCGTGCGAATGTGATAAATGTTATGTGGATGAGTCATCCATACCTTTCAGTGTGAGGTTGGATGAGCACAAGAATTACTTTAGAAATAATAAAATTCAGAAATTAAAGATTTGTGACTATGCTTGGGAAAACGGACATAGAATAAACTGGGACTCGGCAAAAATTTTAATAAAAGAGGCAGATAATATAAAAGAAAAATTAAAAAATCAGCAATAATATTATTAAATGAAGATAAATGCGTATCGAATTGTTCTGTAGATATTTGAACAACCTGGCTACCAATGTTAAAAAACAACTTAACAAACGTAATATTATCTAAAAGAAAATATCATCAGTTCTGTGTAAGTGGTAAGTATCTATGGAAGTAACATAAACATAATCTTAAAGCTGTGTATTTAACGTATACAGCAAATAAGAGTTCTTCGAAAAAAGCTTTGAAAACGGAAACAGACTACTTTCCGAAACGTCAACAAAATACATTATTTATGTGTTTATTCCGATTTACATTATTTGCAAAACATAACCTCTGGCTGTTCCTTTGACGTAAACGTCACGGGCGCAGAGGCTTTTTTCCGATAATTCTATTATTTTGTAGACGCGGTGATTTGTTTTTGAAGAGGATAATACATGTGGTAGAAAACCCAAATAAAAAGGAAGAATATTCGTAGAATGCCACAAATAACTTTCAGAGAATATATATGACTATTGTTCTAATAAGCTTGAACCGCGACCATATGGTCCTGTCGGTACATACAACGATACAACAAGCCTGTTTTAAGTGTGAAATTCCAAAATGTTGGAAATTGTGCGATGTGGATACAATATGGTACATTCAAGCCTAGTAGATAGTGACGATAGCCAGACGACATTCCTGGAAAAATAAAATAAAAAATTTTGACTCTGCCTGCGTCACACAAACTGGACCGACTGGCGAGCATTCCATTCTATATTTACACCACGGGAACTATTTTTTAGGATATGCTCAAACTTTTACAATGAAATTAAAAGAATGTAAAAGTTAAATATTTTAGAATAGTGAAAGTTGCAAATACGACACTAACTCATTTATAGAGGTCAGATATATATACTTACGTAAGAATTCCTATTGCGTTAAACTCTTGTTTTAGATCATGTGTAATGATAAGAGGATCATGACTTGGTAATCCAATCTCTGGAATGCCGTTAACAAGAGCTATCCTGGCGCACTCAATGAATTTACGGAACAGGTCTGCATCAGTGTCTTCAAGTTTGACTGGAATATTATCATTTAATTAACTTTAAGAATCACATTTAAACTGTGTTTAACTCGAAATCCGTTAGAAGAGATTTATTGAGAAAAGTGCTGTAAGATTTTTACCATTTTCTGTTGTGAATTTATTCCTTTTTTCAACATTTATTGCTTTTGTGCTCCATTTATAAAATATGAGAGTGCTTCCTCATAACGTCTTATTTTATAAAACTTGTCTCACTTTGCCTCAGACGGAACGTGTATAATTTGGTGCTAAATTTTTCTGCTCGAAAATATTTATATTTATGTGTGTGCAAACAAACTTCGTTAGGTCCTCTCACTTGGGAGAACAGGTACTCAGTTATTTAACTCAATTTCTAATGAATTTAGCAAGATTATAGCTACAAAACAAGAGTAGCCCTTTTAACAACTTATTAAAATTAACTATTTTATGCTTATTATTGTTAAAATATCTACTGATTTCGACTTTAGGTCCCTATATGTGATTTCAAAAAAATTTATTCCTTACCAGGATGCGGGTTGGCATTTGCAAACACAGCAAGTGTTAACGCAAAAACAATTTTTAACGTGCACATCATATCGGTAATTTCTCTGACACTGTTAAGGTCCGTCTTCTTTATCATTTTTATATTCTCAGCATAGCACTTCAAACTGTTATCAACATGTCGACAGATTATTATCTCTTTATTAGTTACAGAAAATATATCGAAGTTCATATACCTTAAATTGTGCCTTGGATCAAATTTATAGGAAATGACTTTAGCGGAACAATTTATCAGTACAATTTCTTAAAATTAATTGTTTACTATAATATCTTTGTACAATCATTAATTATCTCAAGTTTCGATCATTTCTTATTATTGTTGTCCAAAGGTAATTGGATTCGGATCCACCTGAACTTTGAGATAGTCGAAAGTTTGTTTTGTAAACATATATCAATATGTAAACATAAGACTCAGTAATGCACATTTAGGAACAAACACGACTGACTTATTTAATATACGGCATTTTGTATCGACAGTGTTTGGTTTCATTTTATACATTAAAGCCCTCTCTTTATATGAATACATTATAGTAAACTTTATTTCAAAGAAATGCTTCACAGTTAACAAAATCACTCATGACTGGTTTCAACACAGTTTTCTCTTCCATTATATTACTGGTTATCACAATTTGTTTCTCATGGTTTTTTATGTTAGGTTCAGAAATTAGGTTGTCATTATTTTTTCAATTCCATTGTTTATTGCATTAAATGTTATTTTAAGTCATTTTTCAGGCTATTTATAATACTAAAAATGATGCACTGAATATGCTTTCTACCATAGGCTTTATGATATTTACTACTTTTTTCTTAAGAATAATGTTTTATGCACAGTTCTGCTTACACCCACAACCGCTGTATGACAAACATACTCACAGGATCCACTCCACTGCACAAAAGGGTTATCTTCTATGACTTTTCCACAATTTCTGCACACATAGCTTTCACTATCATCTTCACTGTCCGCCATTATGTATACCTAATAATAATATAGTCACTGCTGAATCGAGGCTTGAGGCGTATTTGTACGAGGTGCTATACCATATTCTTAGCCGTAGGGATAGGTACAAACCTATCGGTAGGATTAAAATTAGAAAAAAATTTGGCGACTCAGCACGTCATTGATATCCTTGTGAATTCTTTTCGCAGCGTCACATATGCTACAAACATGGGGCCAAATCAACTGGTTTTAAAGAAAAGAAAAATAAACTAATAATTGTATAAATCTCCAAGATTGGGGTCAGGCATGGTCACAGACTCAAGTTCCGATGCTCGATCAGTGATATTAAGCATCGCCGGTTGTGTTATAAAACACAGCAATCGAAACACATGATATTACAGACAGACTTCGACATAATGACCATACACGCGCTTACAAATCACTACACAAGGACCTACCAGCACACGACGAAAGATCATGATCGCGGCTTACTACACAAAACCGTTAACTACAAAAAACTACTCGACTCAAACACCCAGACGATCCTACCCCCCTCCTTCCCCGTTCGCCGCTTTACTTCCCTGTTCTTTTTCTTATCATCTGCACAATGTGCCATACCAATTCTTAAAAAATTTAAGCTTAAAACAGGTACATAATACTAACTAACGTACTTTAATAAAGATATGACATTTGGAGCAGGTTTCTTTTTGCATTTTATGCTTCCCGTAAAAATTTCAGTATGTAGTGCGTCACATGGGATTGCTGGTTTGCCAGAAAATTAAATAGAAAGCGCTTTAACGGTAACAGTGGAGCAGCTAGAACCCGATAATTTAGAAATTCTGTTACTTATGAATATAATAAAAATATTTTAATTGTTAATTGGTTGTACCCGAAATAGTCGGGTGTATATTTAGTAGGCAGTAGAAAAAAGGAACAAAAACTTTACAAGCTAATTAGTAACGCCGGTGAACGATTCGGCATGGTTTTATCAAATAAGCCGACGCACATCAAAAACCTATAAAGATGTGATTCAATTTACAGGTGAGACCGTACAGAGAGTAACGGTATTTTAATGAGGTCGTAAAGTTTTTGTTGCGTTTTTTGATTGCCCAGTAAATACAATACACCCGACTATGCTTGTATGAGTGACCAACGTACTGTCATAGTACCTTGCAGATATCTATGAAATCTTTAAAATCTTCTAATACGCGACCAAGTCAATACAGAGAATTTTACCGCAACAAAAGGTAATTTACAAATATGAACAAAATCTAACATTTTTAAAACACAAGCTATATACAAGCGTAACAAAATCTGGAGTATACAGAAAAATAGGTAGATACACCAATATTTACACAATATCATTCTTAAAGTCAAAATCTGGAAAGGAAAGTTGGGCGCCACGCATTTTATTTTTGGTAAAAAGCCGAAAAACATTCGGGGTACTTAATTGGAACGTAATTACATTCTCGTTGCAATTTGTCACATTAACTAGGTCAGTACCTAGTTAATCAAGAACAGCAATCTGCCAAATACCCACTTGGAGGGTGTACAGTTCGAGAATGTACAAATTAACCCCTAAGGCACTAAGAGTTCCCGCACTAACCAAGGGTTATTTCACTGGGAAAGTTCTAGGGTTTACACTTTGCTAATATAGTACAATATACGAACTAGTACGGCAATTATAACAGTATTGGAAATAGGCTTTTGTCCAAAGAAAATTTACCCGATAAAAAATCTACCTTCTGTGTACCAATACCCGAGAAGTTTCGTTACCATATCTGAGGCACTTGATATACTCCCAGAACAATTGCTTGTATTATTTTATGCCGACCAATGAAGATGTGAAAACTTTAGCAATTTACAGAGTACAGTACTTTACATTTCTTTAAGATTTAATAATAATGACTTATTGTTTCGCTAAATTATGCAGTACCATTTGACAAATGATTTGCTGTTTGTTACATGGTCTATGTCCATTTAACAACTCTGTTAAAACAGCTGATGTTTGTTTATGTTTAGTACGATCTGGTAGCACTTTGATTTAGTTTTTGTAAATGAGACTACTTCAGCCTAGCAGAATTATGTGTATCACTGCTAAATATCTTCACATTGTTTTATATACTTTTTTGACATAAGATAATGACTAATTTTTCTAATCATCGCTATTTTGATGAAATGATTACAACAATTCATGAATTTCTAATAAAATCGCAAATATTTCAAAAAGTTGTAACTTTAACCCCCACAATGCTAATATCAGAGAGAAGGGAAATCAATTTTACACAACTTGACGTAAAAAAAATACAGGGTGTTCCATTTGACCTAAACAAGTTTTCGCGGTTTGAAGTTGACAAAATGTAACGCGAGAAACGGAACACTTGGTATGATATAATTGAATTTATTTCAGTTGGAGAACGTAATTCTTCTTGTGTTCTTTTTACGTGACTAGAAGCAAATAAGGACCTTTTACACGAAGAAAGTTATAACGGTTCTTGCAAACCGTTGCACCTGTCAAATTTTCTATAAAATGTCAAATATCTCTGAAACGGCTAGGTTTAGGTATAGGGTATGCTACATATTTTCGACTCAGAATTTTATGCTCTTTTCTAAAACCCTAAAATATATAGGGTATTCCATTTGAAATAAGCAAGTTGGTATCGACTTCCGGTATAAGCGGAAGTGCCAGTTGCTTGTAATTATTTTAGTTGGATTGGCCACACCGAGATTAGTAATTATCTAAATTTTCAAAATTTTCTGATGCTTACTTTTCTCTATATCGATCGATTCAGTTCCCGGTGAGACACCCTGTATAATGTAATATATTTACTAGAACATCAGAATACAGTTCGAAAAATCTATCTAACAATTTACTTTATTAGGACAGTTTGTACTTATTAGCATTGAGTTATGTTATATTTGCAATTTATTGTTTGAAGCATTCTGCAATCATTATTAAAGATTTCTCTAATCGAAATTGAATTTAATTTACTTAAAAAATGAAAATGCATTAATGAAATAATTGAAAATTATTAATATTGAAATTATTAATAAATAAAATTTACATGATGGTGTTAAATACAAAGAAACTTGGATATGAATTGTAATAGTAATTACTTGAGGATTTCATAGTAAAAAATTTGTGGTGTCAGTCAGATCAGATTTGGAATGCACTTGGTTACTTCGGAATTTTAACGAATAAGGTAAACTTTTTTTATATTATAATTTAAAATGCGGTACCAATATACAAATTTGAAAAACATATTTTTACTAATGAAAATGAAAGCTGTAATATTATACGAGTATCGCCATCTGTTGGTGGGCGACTTAAGCGCACAACCGGATTCCTTTTCTAGCTAGTGTTCTATTTACAATTATTAAAGTGCTGACAGGCATAAACTCGATTAGAGAAATCTTTAACAATGATTGAGGAATGCTTCGAATAATAAATTTTTATTATTATTATTATTATTATTAGCCGTTACTCGAGTCCGAGTATAAAAATGTTACAGTCGATAAATTGTGTACAATAAAAAAACAAGTAACAGGTGTAGTTTATTGTAATTCCCATTCATCTACGGTGCACACGACTATGGCTATAGAGGCCAATTCGGGAGAGCACATGTCGACCGCAGTCAGGACAAACATAGACCTGGTTAGGTCTTGGATTCGGCCTTCTTGCAGCAACATTTCCTTGATAGCTGGCCACAACCCCTCGCCATTCGGTTCTGTCCGCTGCAAGTTGTTCCCATTGCTCGTCTGCAATACCGCAGGATTTTAGATTTTCATGGAGAGCGTCTTTGAACCTCTTTCGTTGACCGCCACGCCTTCTTCTACCGCTTAGCAATTCACCATAAAGTGTACATTTAGGAAGGCGGTTATCATGCATACGATGAACGTGACCTGCCCATCTTAGGCGTGCTCTTGAAATAAGCACCTCAATTGGAAGGCTGTTTGCTCTCCCGAGTACTTCCACGTTTGATATGTGATGAAACCAACGGATTTTCATCATACTTCTGAGGTGTCTTTGCTGAAAACGTTCTAATTCTTTCACATGACGACGGTAAGTGACCCAGCTTTCACATCCATATAGCAGTGTTGGAATGACAACTGCTCTGTAGACAGCCATTTTCGTTGACAAAGCAAGGTCATGGTTGTCAAATACTCTCTCTCTAAGACCCCAGAGTGCTCTAGATGCAGCGTTAATTCTATTGCGAATCTCGCTGTCCATGTTTGCTTTGTCATTAACAACGTTGCCTAAGTAATTGAACTGATCCACCACTTCAAGAGAATTTCCGTTAAGTGTAATGTCTATTTGGTTCACTTGATGAGGAGTTGACATAATCTTAGTCTTTCCAATGTTGATTTTAAGTCCCAAGGAATCATAGCTCTGGGCATACACATCTAAAAGTTCTTGAAGCTCTTCCGGCGTAGAGGCTAAAAGTGCACAGTCATCCGCATACTGGAGATCACAAATGAATCGTGTGCGTGTCTTCGTGAAAGCTCTAAAGCGCCCTATGTTAAAGAGACCGCCATCAAAACGGTATCTGAGACCTATTCCTCTGACTGTCAGTTTGTTGTCAACAATAATTGTTAGAGCAGTGGTAAACAAATTAAAGAGTAGGGGTGCCAGGACACATCCCTGCCTAACTCCAGTGAGGGTTTGGAAAGGTTCGGTTGCCTCATTATTATACATAACCTGGGCGTTGTTGTTTGTATGTAGACTGCGACATACTTCCACAAATTTTCTAGGGATACCTAAGCGGAACATAATTTTCCAGAGCACTTCCCTGTCCACCGAGTCAAACGCCTTGGTTAAATCAATGAAGGCCATGTGAATTTCTCCTTGATGTTCGAGTGCTTTTTCTTGAAGCTGTTTAAGTGTGAAGATTAAATCCGATGTGCCTCGGTTTGGTCTAAAGCCACTCTGTGTTTCAGGAAGTAACTTTTCCATAACAGGTGTTAGCCTATTTGCCATCGCTTTAGTGAGTATCTTCCCTCCAACAGCCAGGAGAGCTATACCCCTGTAATTTCCACAGTCCGCAGCGCTGCCTTTGTTTTTGAAGAGGTTTATTAAAAGTGTATCACGAAACTCCTGCGGAGCTTGACCACTTTCCCACACGACATCAAACAGTTTTTTGAGGTAGGGTATGAGCTCTGACGACACAGCTTTAAAGATCTCAGCTGGGAGTGAGTCGGCGCCGGGAGATTTGTTATTTTTTAGCTGCCCAATGGCGGTTAAGATCTCTTCCGTTGTTAGTGGCTTATCTAAGTCTTCGAAGGTGTCGTATTGAGGGATAAGATTTATAATATCGTGATCGGCTTGACTTTGCTGGTTAAGAATGTTAGAGTAGTGTTCTTTCCATCGGGCTCTTATTTCCTGGTCTTCTTTGAGGAGATTTCCATTTAAATCTTTAATAGGGCACATATTTTTCCGACTGGGGCCGTACACTGCTTTTACTCCTTGAAAGAAATTCCTGTAGTCGTGTGAATCGGCGTACCTTTGAATTTCTCTGGCCTTGCTTGCCCACCACTCGTTCTTTATTGCATTTATTTTATAAATTGCAAATGTAACATAACCTGATACTAATAAGTAAAAACTGTCCAAATAAAAATTGGTAATATTAATTATTACACTTAACGCGCCAGGTTTGTAACTCGTAATTCAGCGCTCGGCGGGGCACATAGCCCGGAGAGTAGCTGTTGGTTGCAGCCTGGTTACGTTCCTTATAGCAAATAAGGATTTTATAGAGGAGTTTGGGACTGAAATATTATGCCCTTTAGAAGTACACTTGAACACATGTCCAAATAAAGTAAATCGTTAGATAGATTTACGAACTGTATTGTGACGGTCCAGTAAATATTTACATTATACAAAATACACTATATATCAGGTGAACGAAATACGAAAGTCCGAGTACGTTGCCAACTCAGATTGCAATAAGTCGCCACCAGATGGAGCCAGCGACAAGTTGTGGACGCCTTGCGTCTGTAATTTGATAGACTGCACGAACAGTGTAAGGTTGTTGTGTATTCACCTATGCCGTACTGATGAGAGCTAACAAGCTCGAAATTAGTCTGCGGCTGGTGACACACAACAACCCTGCACTGTAGTCCTTTCTTTAGGATTAATTTTTCTGCTGAGGGCTTATTGCAATCAGATTTTTGTTTGCGTTTTCCGATTGAAGAACGGACATTGTGCGCCTTGATGGGAGGCAATTAATTTAGTTCATTTTATAGGAAATAGTATAATTTTTGGTCTAACACTATAGCACATATTTATGTTTGAAATAATTAATTATTCTTGTCTTTAAATCAAAATAAAACAACTTATTTTACGAAATATTTTTTATTTAGTTGACGAATATGTACAAACTCCCTACATATAATAATTTTACACAAGGTGCTGTTGAAATACATTCATTTCAAATAGGTTTAGTGGAGACAGAATTGATTAATAACCTGTGTTTAATACAATAGTCTAATTTTTATACAACAGTACAAACTAAAGATTAGTTTCTATTTTTGGCAATTTGCAACAATTCCGTCAAGCCTTTCTGGCTTCAGAATCCAATCATTTATTAATTTAGTCTTCAAAGCATCTGAGACTTCTGTGTAATCAAGAGTATTAATTAATGATGCGACCTCTACATCGAATGCATCCAGTAAATCGCTTATGTCTCCAAAGTTGGTAATATCAGCCTAAAACAATAAATAGACAATCAAGTTTATTTATAAGCAATCTTAACCAATGTGAGCATAATTTAAACAATAAAAATGACAATGACATTGTGAAACTATAAGCAGTAGCATCCTTTTTAACATAAGCATAAAAACCACGCTATGCAAATAGATCTATAGATGACAGCATATAAATAATAATAATAATAACCTATATTGCACAAAGAGACCCTACAGTAACATGGTGTGAGACACGTTGAAATTAATGACTAGAGTTATCAATGAAATAACAATCATAACACGAACAGCAAAACAGAAAAAGAAAATACAAAAAAATATATACATATAGAGATAAAAGAATCTGCTACACAAAGTTAAAAACCTAATCATTTAAGTCATCTTCTTTTCTTGTTCAATAGTAGCATTTTGTAATTATAATATTTTTAATAACATTATTGAAATCACGTCCATTTAAATTTTTAATTCTTGGTAGCAATTTATTATACCGTATAATACCCATATATTGTGAACTTTATATTTGGATAAATTATAGCTAGGAATAAATAAATCAATCATCACTTCATCGGGTATTATAGTCCTGATTAAAGTTATTAGGATGAAATGTATTGAATTTTTTTCTTGTAATATTAATATATGTAGTATGCAAGTACAAAATAAAGATAGAATTTTTAAATTCTTATATATTTCTCTACAAGAGGCACATTTTGCCGCACCTATTATATTTCTTACTGATTTTTTTGTATTATAAAAATTCTTTGCGCATTTGAAGAAGAGATCCAACAAATAATGCTATAGGAAATTGTGGAAAAGAAATATATGATGATATAGTTTCTATACTGGTAATTTTATGTAATCTGTAAATTGCATAGTATACTGATGTTAATTGTCCTGATATATTATTAATATGTGGTTTCCAGCTAAGTGCATTATCTAGATTTTGTTGAGTCAAATTGTTGGATGAATTTAATCTCAATATTTAATCCATTACTTTCTAAAATTCGAGATATTCTTGGTGTAAAATTTATAAGTACCGTTTTTGATATATTTAAAACGAATTTATTATTCTTAAACCCGTCAGTGAATTTGAATATATCCGTTTGAGTGTTACTTAAGGCATCTGTCAAAGTGGTTGGAAACATAAATAAGAATTATTGTCCTCAAAATATAATCAAGTTGTTTAATTAACACATTATTGGGCAAATTATTCACATAAAGTAACAATAGCAATGGTTCCAAGACTGACACTTGAGGTACACCACATAGTATATTTTTTCCGAGTAGATTTAATTCCATTTATTACAACAACTTTGTTTCAATCAGATGGATAGCATTTGAGGCAATTATAAATTTTTCTCCTTATTCCATATGCATGCAATAGTTTATCTAAAAGAAACTTGTGGTTTATTAAATCAAAAGCTTTACTAAGGCCCATAAATAATAAGCCATTGTAGTTTTTACCATTATTTAAATTTTCATAAATTCATGAATGAAATTTAAGATTGCAGTTTCAATACAAATCTCATGTTGACAGTAAGTATATTATATTTTGCAATAAATTGAACAATTCTGTTAAACATTACTCTTTCTAAAATTTTAAATGTAGTTGGTAATATTGCAACTGGATGATAATTCTCAAGTGAGGTTCAATCACCTTCTTAAAGTGGAACGTCTTTAAAATTTGTGGAAATATACCATCTGATATAGACCAATTAATTAAGTTTGTTAATGGTGTTATGATTTAATATACATATTGTTTGATTAATTTTGCACTTAAATTATCAAAACTCGATGAATTAGTATATTTTAATTGCATTATTAAATTATAGACCTCATTTTCACTGACTGGATCAAGGAAAATAGTTGGATAATAGTTATGGTGTGCAAACTTCGTTAATCCTGTTGTTTTCAGTGTTTAACTTTTCATTTAGCTTTCTTGGTAAGCCAATGAAATATTTATTAAAAATATCAGCAATTAATTTATCATCTGTTATAGTCGAGTAGTCTATTTTCATTTCATAAATTTTATTGTCGTTAAATTTACTTTCATTAATATCCTGGTTAATTCAAGATCGACTGCAGTATTAGTGTTCAGTATTTTCTAATAGAGATCTTTAAGTTCTTTAGATGATATTCTGATGTCTTGTGTAATCCAATCATTTCATTTTTTAGGTGTTCTTTTCTTAATGCATTTCACTGGAAGCTTATCTCAAAATTAAAAATTATTGTATTTATAAAATTTTCAAATGCATCGTATGTTGTATGGGCAGTATATATATTATCCTATGTTTTCTTACTCATAAAATATAAAAAAAAAATTATAATGACAATCACAGAATATTCTTGTAAATATGCAGGAATTCCCAATGTTAATATTATTTTGTAAATGAAATTCGAAAATTTGTGAAGTGTGGTCTGAAATACAATTATGATTAATTATACAATTGTCATAAATATTATTAAAAGAATTACTACAAATGTAATCGATACAGCTGCTTGAGCTTATAGTGTATCTTGGGGGCTCACTGATTAACATGTCGATATTATACATTTCTAAGGTATCGGATATTCGTTTCTTGATGTATATATCAGCAAAGAAGTCTATGTTGAGATCTCCACATATTACAATTTTACAATGTTTGTTTTTGCTAATATAGTTTATTAGTGAATCAAATAATCATATAAAGTTAACAATAAATATCAGTGAAGTCATGTATTGTAACTTTTTTATTTTATTTTATTTTTTTCATTTATTTTCAGTTATTTCAAGATATTGTCTAAACATTTCGGCAGAATGCCATCTGCCATATTCAAATTCTCGCTGAAAACTGTCGACTAAAATCACGTTTTATATTAATTTAAGCGAATCTAACTTTTCAAACAAAAATTGTGTAAGAAAAAGTAGTCATGTGCAGTTTAAAGCCACTCTAATATTTTACATCTAATATCTACATTATGTGTCTTTTTAACATACTTTTTTATGTGGTGGATGTCTCGAAACAGTCCAGCGACAAGCACAACATATACTTACTACGTGTATCTTTGATATGCAATCAGGCTTAAAGAGTTGCATTACTCAAAATTCTTTAAAAATACGTGATTTTGAATTATTTTCAGTGTGGTAAAAATAAAGGTCATTTTTACTCGAAAATGCTATTTGATTTGCTGGAAGTTTGAAGAATGTTGTCTCGTTAAAGATGATTTTATAGAGGATAGTCGGGTCAGTCAGGTAGTATAATTTTGAAAGCATTCTATAGGGACATTGAAATTTTGTTTATATTAATTATTAAGAAATATGAGTACTACTATTACTATTTCAAAGTTTTCAAAAAAAAGGAAACTACAGGTTTCAATAATAACTTTTAAATATAATTTTACAATAGGATCCTGTTATTCAACAAATATTTAGTTTGTACTGTACTAATTTAAATTTAACACTCTATCAAATCCGATTGTCAAAACAATAGTTTTATCCATCCATCACCCAACTCTTATGATACAAGCAGCGACAAGTAATATAATAATGGAATCTTACCTGTACTTCCTCAGTTGAGACATGAAGACCAAGATCATTAATTGTTTGAGATCTGGTGGGACCAGATTTTGTAAAGTTAAATATCCCGTAAAAGTTTATATGATCCAACTCTAAACTACAACAACATATCACAATTACATTTAAAGGTACTACTGTTATATTTAATTAAGAAAGTTGAAAACTTAGTATATATACAAAAATCTTTTATTATTTACACACCAAATTAGTTGATTATTACTTTATCCTACTATACGCATGTTTACCATACATAGCAAGCCTAATTATACAAAAAGACATGCAATAAATAAACCAGATTATGCCCTGTAAGTCCTGATACTCTCTAGATTACTTAACCCCTTTTAGGTGGTGGTTTTTTATGATTCAACATCTGCCAACCTGCAGCCTAACTACTAACTGCAGAAAATTAATTTTCAAGGTCTATCTGGTTTTACTGAGATAAATGGTCATTTTCTATTTCCTCTGAGGTATGCTATTAAATATTTGTATAATATTTGGCAAACTACAGAAATTATCCTAGAACATATTAAAACTTTATATATTGAAATGTTCACAGTTTCGTATCTTTTTACTTTCCCATATACAAAATAGATAAGTATTGTGATCGTGGATTAATCGATTTTGAATGTTTGGTAAATTTACACGTTTTCAGGTCCCTTGAAGCCAAAAAAGTGATTTTATAGAATGTCTATCTAAAGTCTGATGTCTGGTATCTGGCATCTGTGGTAGCACGTAGACCCCAAACTATTTATTCAGGGCGACCACACCTGAAATCACTAAATCGATCTTAGCTCATATGTGGGGGGAGTAAACCTCTAAAAATCGATAGAAAGACGTAAAATAATAATTTTCTCGAAGAGAGCTCTAACTATTTTGATCAAATTAAATACATAAATACTCACTTAGCGCTAGTGTATGATAAACCCACTACTTCCTAAAAATGTAGGGAAGGAGACGGGGGTAAGATTTAAAGAGAAAACAATCACTAACAGATATAGCCGCCTCTGGGTTCACTTTTCTTTCCAAAGCAGGAAATTTGTGTCTAACATAGGCTACAATAACACCACATTACAAGATGTATTTATTTATCTTATGTTTGCCAACGATCTTGCGTTATACATACAAAGTAAACACAATGTACACATTACTTGCTACACCGATGATACAAATTTCTTAGTTATTCAGAAGGGCCCTGACACAGCGAGAAATGTATTAGAAAACCTATATAAAGACCTTACCACTTGGTCAGAAAAAAACAGTGTACAGTTGGATATTATTTTGTATCGTGCATGCCACTGACCTGTGGTGAAAAATCGGGAACTTAACGATTTGACGGCCTGGTGAAAGGACGTGTGTCTGTGCATCTGTTACAACAATCAGCTGGTTTTTGGTTTTGGTTAGGAGATTGAGAAGGACCCAGGTCAGGGTAAGTCGTTATTCAATTAGATCTTACTTTCATTCAATTTAATTTCGCATTATTTCATTTACATTGGCATTAAAGACTTTACATTACAAGTCACTTAAAATTCAAATACGGACCAAACAGACTTACACTTAATAAGGAAAAAACAGCTACTGTGTTATTTAGGTACAACATCGAGCCGAATAATAACGATGACTTTTTAATAACAGATTCTGTGAAAATCTTGGGAGTTGTATTTGACCACAACTTAACATGGGCTGCTCATATAGACAATTTGTGTGGGAAACTCAATAAAGGTTGTTACGGCATGTGCAATTTAAAGAATCATTGTAGTAAATACGCTTTTATTATTCAAACATACATTCCCAACTACGATATGGGATCGTATTTCAAACGTACATCAAAGCCAAAACACATGTTTGATCGTCCCAATTATATCATATCATAAAAGCCGCCCCTCCCCACATTTCAACCCTCCTATATAAATCCTACATTCGTCCTATCATTACATAAGCCTCCCCTGTCTGGTATCCCCTCATTCTTTTATAACCAAAAAATATTACAAGAAAATCAAAACAAACACTTTCGATGGACAACAAAACTCCCGCGAGCCACTTCTTTAAACATATTTAGACAACACCACAGGTACCCCATCCCAACAGTAGATGATGAATTTATATACGCCCACGTCATCCCTAATTTCGCTGAAAAACTTGTCTAACATCCCAATCCTTTCCTAACTCTCCCAATAACCGCCAAATTTTGCCAAGCCACCAAATTTTCTCACTAAATTATATTTATAATCCCTAAGCTCCCAACCAGCTCATATATTTGCATCGTCCCTTATTAACCTTCAACATTTAAAACGTTCAACATCTGTCCCATCCAAGCCCACGTCCCATATTTCCACACCCCTCATAAACATTACCCCCAGACAAACAACAGACGAAGTAAAACAAGTGCCCCAAGGGCGGGTACCTATTGCAGCCGCAGTACGCATATGCTCTACTGCGTAACAGATTTAAACATTTTCTTTTTAAATTACGGGCTTGGAACAGGTTTCTCATTTATTTTCCTGTAAGCAATCTTTTTAGATATGCTATAGTATAAGCTGCATCCAAAAAAATAGTGTTTTTAACTAGCTAGCTAGACTCTAAGCGAAAAGAGCTATTGAAATATCAGGAGAGCAGCAATTGTATGGATGTGCAATAATTTCAAGTGGTAAAAATTTAAATTTCCTATATGGGAAAGTTGTTAGGACCGTTACGTAACATAATAGTAAAACTGAAATGAAAAATATGTTGTCCACGTATGCGTTATTTTGGCTAAGCAAATGTTTTAGATTGATCTGGAGGCAGTAATAGACGTAGTGTTAAATTATCGCAAATTTCAATGTAAAGTTACTTATACTATTATACAAGTGATATACGATAATAATACATTTCAAATCATACACGTAAAACCATAAGAAAACTTATGAAATGCTTGGCAAAAGTAGCATGGAAGGTGATTTGTATATTTATGTAAAATTTTAATATACTCCGTAATTCTACAATTTTCTTTATCTCAAAGTTATTACTTTTATGTAGTGGTCCATGCCAACGTACCAAGATATATTATTATGTTAATGTTCCACCATCATTTTAAATTTAGAGCGAATCAAAACAATGTCTAGCAACTTAATTCTTGTACATTATTTGTTATTTTGACTATTTTGGTAGTTATACAGCGAAAATAATGAGTGGATCATAAGTAGATTTTGGTTTAAATTGTGCTGTTTCATTTTTCAAATATTGTTGTTCTACAATCTTACCATTATGCGCTCAACAGAGTCACTTGACTTACGTTATGGTTCCTTCATTCTCTAATGGATAATTAAGTATATTTAATGAGTATTTGTAGTCGGCTGTGAATATTATATCTCTCCAATAAATTGTATAATTAAAAATGTCTACTCCATTGTCATCGGCACTTAGCTCATCGAACTGACGTACTTCCCAGTTAGGAATATCCTTCATTACCATATTGTCCAGGGAGATGAAGCCACTGCAAAATGAAAGATATTATGTTTAAATAAATTTTTGTATAGTTAATTTAGGCTGACTTTTTAACTCGGAATATATCCATTGTGCAATAACTGAAATATGAAGAATATAAGCAACTTAAACTAAACTAGCAAAAAAACAAGAAAGACATAAAACTATTAAAAATTGATTGATAAATATTTCATTGGCTCTTAACTATACTATGTACAACTATAAAAATTAAAATGTAAACATGGACAATCGCAGTAATCAGACAGACCTACTATTTAATCAAATACAGTAAATAATAACAAAACACAAGACCGCTGCCCAAGGAATCACTACTTCCTCATCCAGATTTTGTATCCAAGTCTTATACACACTAAACCCCAATGTAATATTTTGCTCCCTTTAATAATAGAGTGGAGGTAGTAATGGGGGTGATAGGGGGGGTGGCTAGTTGTCAAAATAAATTTTAAAGACCTTGGGTTCTCGTACACACACTAAATCCCAATTTAATTTTTTACTCCCTTTAATAATAGGATGGGGATGGTAGAGGGGGTGGCTAATGTCAAAAAATTTTTAGAGGCCCTTGGTTCTCTTATACACACCAAATCCCAATTTAATTTTTTACTCCCTTTAATAATAGAGCGGGGCTGGCAATGGTAGCGGTAGAAGGGGTGGCCAATGCCAAAAAAATTTCAATCTCTTGATTCTCGTATATACACTAAATCCCAATTTATTTTTTTTACTCCCTGCGATAGGGGTGGGGGTGGTAGAGGGGGTAGCTAACACCAAAAAAATGTTTTTGAGACACACTAAACCACATTTTAATTTTTTTATTCCCTTTCATAATAATGTAGGGGTGGTACTGAGGGTGATAGTGGGGGTGGCTGATCCCAAAAGAAATTTTGAGACCTTGAGTTTTCGTACATGCCCTAAATTGCAATTTTATGGACTCTTACCTGCGTGCTTTGCCTATTTACTCTTATTTACCCCATTTACTTCCGAACCCTTCAACGGAATTAAATCAAAATATAATATATAAGTGTACCAAATTTCAAGTCAATATCTTAAACGTTTTCAAAGTAAACGTACGCACAAAAAAAGTTGCATACTGACAGACAGAATTTTTTTTCTCTCAAATTTAAAATCTCTACGTTTCATGACATTTTAAGCTTATTTTAACAAAAAAAAAATTTTTTTGCGTTACTACACTTCTACTGGATGTAAAAGTAAAAAAACACAAAAAAGGACACAGGGGCGACAGAGTATTTGAGTACCAAATAATATATTAAGGAATATTGAAGAAAATATATAAACTTATTAGAGGCTATGTGACTCAACCCAAGACCTTCAGGAACAGACAATCTGCGTACAGTCCCACACGCGCCGTGCACAAAGTCACCAAGATAGCGCCAAGAAGCCTGTGGCGCAGCACCATCATAATAAGGCCATGCACACCGCAAGTGAGACCGCACGCGAACGACGGCACCGCACAGTTCATGAGCTATAACCTACCGCACTCAAAAGAAAACAAAAATTTTCATACAATTTGTAATTTTACATGCTGCTAAAATCAACTTTATACAAGTTTTTTATCTGGCTGAAAAATGCATATAAGTTTTAACCTCCATTCATTGCTTAAAGAAAATATTTTTTGTAATTAGGAAGTCAAAATCGTCAATGACTATTCTCCTGGAAATTTATCGTCGAAAGCAAATCATTCACATCAATTGTACTGCGCTAATTGATACAATGCTATCTATAAATACTTGAATTAATCACATTTAGATTTATATTTAGATTTTGTTCAAGAGATTTTACGGTAATAGTAGGGAGTTTCATTTCATCTATAAATCGGGTATATTCTTAGTTAGAACAATCAGTTACTACGCCTGCTTTGAAGTTAGCCAGTGGAAGATTTGAAGAAAAATCGTTAATATTATCTATATATTGAATTTCATTTGACATTTCGTTCTTGGTCTATCTGTGCGTGTTCAATAAAGCAAAGCTGCCCCAAAGCTTACGAGCATTATTTCTACGTCTATACTGTTGTGGTGTTTATTTATTTTCAAAGCCACCAAGTATCCATAATCTTATATGTAACAGTACTACTGGAAAACTACTATATCAAATCGTGTAAGATCGCTCATAAGGAAGAAACAAAATATAATTTCCAAAACATCTCGTTTTTGCAGGTGACGTCATGCGTATTTAAGATGAAGCTAGGCCAACTGGCGAGCACTCAATCTTCTATTTACATCACATGAATTGTTCTTGTATGATTTGCCCAAATGTTTACGGTAAAATTAGAACATATAAGTTTCAAGATTCTAGCATAGTGAAAGTACACAAATACGACAGTAATTTATTTATGTTTACTTACGTAAGAAGTGCTGGTGCGTCAAAATCTTGTCTTAGATCGTGTGAAATGATGAGAGGATTGTGACTTGGTATGTCAATCTCTGGGATGCCAGTGACAATAGCTAGCCTGGCACACTCAATGAATTTGCGGAACAGATCCGCATCAGTCTCCTCTTCAAGTTGCACTGGAATATTACCCTTCAATTAACTTTAAGAATCGCATTTAAAATTTCTTTAATTCGATGGTTGTTACAAGAAATTTATTGTGACACATGCTGCATAGTTCGACAGAAGTTATCTTCTTATTATTAATTTTATACAAGATTCTTTACCGTTTTCTGTCGTGAATTTATTCTTTATTTTGACAGTTTATTGCTTTTGCGACCTTTTTTGCAATACCTATAACCTTTTATATTACAAAGCATTTTCACTTTGGCTGGGAAGGAGCCCGTCTAATTTTCTTTCTTGAGTATTGCATATTTATACAAATAAATCTTATATGGTCTTGCCATTTGGGGTAGCAATACCCAGTTAATTATATCTACTACTAGGCCCCCATACACGGAATGGAATTTTATACGATTTGTCCCGCCGTCCATATCTGCCGGATCGCATTGGTCTCTCAGACTCAGGGAGCCTATTCTTGACTGTTCGCATTTTTAAAAATTACTCACATACCACTATAATGCGAACGAAAACTCATACTAGATATTCTTGATCATTCGCAAGATATTCGAGTAGGTGCATTAAACAGAGAGTGAATTTTGACAATCGGTAAATATACGGATGATGACATTACCTAATTTTTTATTTCAAAATCTTTAAATTTATTACGTTCGTGATATGGTATAAATCAAAAAGTCTCTTGTGTTGTAATTTGTTGATAATGGATGATTTACAATATATTGTGAACATTTAAAATATGGAAAATGCAGAAGAAGCTCTCGTATAGCGACAAAAGAGGTTTAATAATGTAGAACCGTTTGAAATTTTATGTGAAAAAGAGTTCATACAAATATTTAGAATGTCTAAGGAATTATGCAGATTTCTTTGTCTAGAACCATTATGAGACCACAAAGGAAAGCTACCGATTTGAGTAAACTTTATGCCAGATGCGGGTTTTGGATTTTTCTTTATAAATTCCAGTATTAACCGTTTTTGTTCAGTAGAGGCGTGGAGTCTCCATTACACAATAAATTACTAGCAAACAAATATTTTTTTCGCCTATTAACAGCAAAGTGCTAACTTTGCTGACTAATATCAATCAGCAAAATGTCACTTTCCCTGACTAGGCAGGGAAGTGCTCATTTTCCCTGCCTAGGCAGGAAAGTGAGCACTTTCTTGCCTAAGCAGGAAACGTGACACTTAGTTTTAATGAATTTTTATTGAATTTATTACAATGAAAATAAATAGATTGAGAATTGTAATAATTTCATTATTTTAGAATATATGTAAACAATCGACGGAAAAATTATATGTTCAACTCAGCAGCAAAGTAAATTGACTGCCTTGAGTTCCTAGCTTCGCTACGCTCGGCTAGGAATTTCAGCCGCGGCAGTCAATCTACCATTTTGCTGCCTAGTTAAACAAATAACTATTCTTTGTGAATACAAATATAACCTACAACAAACTAACAATCAAGAAATGTCAACCGACAAATCTGTCATCCCAAACAACGTGAAATTAAATATTTTTCGAAACTGCGATATTGCCGAGTGTTATTTTACGTGCGATTGATTTCATTCGTGTACATATGCGAAGTGCAGTCGAGAATACCATATGTTGGAAGTGTTCGCAAATACACCGTTCGCATTAACACGTATACGCGCAACTGCGAAGGATAGCGCTCCATACACGTAAAGATCGCATCGTTTATTTTCGCCAAATATCAAGTTGTTGAGGAGATGGGCAATTCAGTTGATGGTAAATCTTCTTTAAATTCCGAGGCCGCCGAGGGAACTGAACGAGCGTTTACATATTTTAGGCGTGCTTAAATTTTTTTGTATCAGTAAAGATGAACAGTGTTAAAAAATATCTGACAAACTTTTGAAAATGCAAAGAAGAAAAATCGAACAAAGTGGACGAAACCTGAATCCAGGAGGGAAAAAATTGGCATATGCGTTTAATCCGAGAACTAAAGGCGAATGAGCTGGATGATTTACAAATATTATTTACGAATGTCAAGTTTTTCAAAAAATTAAGCAAATTGTCATATTTTAATTTACGTACGAACTGACTTTAATCTTTTGACGGCGGGTATCCATAAACTGGAATACTCCACAGCAGCGTGAGGATATGGGTATTGGTTATATTATGGAATGGTGTCAAATAATCGTCAAAGCCTATGTTGTTGTCAATCCTGGTGTTGTTATACTTTGTAGTTAACTTTAGTCCAATTTTCAACCATTTCTATTGACTAATTGGATTGAAATTGGTTACAAACTATACCAGAATCATTACCTTACATCGTATGTTTCGGAAGACCGAAACTCGAAACCGGAAGTTGTTATTTTATAGCGGATTCTGACGTGTTTCGAATCCGGGGATATGATTTTATACTTGAGATCCAAATATTAACCTCTAAGCAACATTTTTAAGCTTAGAACGAAAATGCAATAAAATTCCTATTCTAGACATCGAGACGATTCATTTGATACCCCACATGTCTTGGACTACCGGAAGTTGTTATTTTTTATGTATCAATAACTCCTATTATTATTACTATTGCATCTCCAATCGCTCTGGAATTATACCATTTTGTTTTTGTGAGGTTAAGGGGCCCGGGGGCAAAGACCTACTATCACATTTGCCAGATCATCATCCAATTTATCGTCAATATCAAAATTTTCTATAAAAAAATCATCTTCACTATCGCTACGTGCTAGAATTTCTTCCAATTCTCCAACAGAATAAAAAGAACCCGTGACGGCAGAGTCATTTTTACAAATGGTGACAACGTCCGCCGCGCACTCAATCTACTCGGGCTAGCTGCTATATAGCTCTGTGCGTGTGTATTCAGGATATCTCTACTACAAAACATTTATATTTGTTTGACGCAGTTGACGACCGTATAGCAAAACATACAATTCCGCCAGTAGCAACAGTAGCACGATTTCTCAGAACAAATATATACGGCGGCAGCAGTCAAAAGGTTATTTAATTTTCCATAAACATGTTTTTCCGTAGATAAATCTATAAAATCGGTTAGTTATTCGAACGGAGTTGATGTCCCCATGTATGTGTGTGCCGACAGGACTGAATCTGCAGCGATCTGCCCTGTCACACATTGGATGTTTTACCGATCAAATCCGTCGCACATCACCAACATAAACATCAATCAAAACATCGACAACAAATTTAGTCCGTCACGGGACAAATCTTAGAATCCCCTCCCGTGTATGGAGGTCTATGAACTAACTTTAGCAGGACTGTAGTTATAAAACATAAAGAACCATTTTAAAATATTAAAATTATCTATTTCACACTTGTTAAGCCCCGTTCAGATAGTTGCGGAATGCGAATTTCCGCTTGAGGATTTTTATGAAATTTGTTCTAAAACAGTCTAATTTTCTTGCAGATGTAGCGAAATGTACGTAAGACAATTCGTTCACTTTTAACTAGAAGTTAAATTAGCAAATTAACTTCTCCTGGAACGCATATGTCGAATTAAAAAAAAATCCGCAAGCGGAAATTCGCATTCCGCAACTATCTGAACGGGGCGATATTGTTATGATACCGACTAATTTCGGCTGTAATTGCCGTATGCTCATTTCAAAAATCGTATGACTTACCAGGATGCGGGTTGGCGCTTGCAAGCACGACAAGCGTTAACGCAAAAGCAATTTTTAACGTATACATTATATCAGTTTAATTTCTCTGACACTATTAACGTCCGTCTTTTTTATCATTTTTATATTCCCAGCATCGCACTTCAAGTGTTATCAGCATATAGAGAGAAGATTGATATCACATTAATAGTTAAAGAATATACGTCGTCACTTATATATTTTTAATTGTGGCTTGGAGACAGTCAAATTTGTAGGAAACAATTTTAGGACAACAACGCGGATACTTATCACTTATCTTCAAGTTCTTAAAATTAATTGTTTGTTATAACATCTGTGTATAACCATTAATTATCTCAAATTTTGATCATTTATTGTTCTTATTAATAAAAGTAATGGGACCCGATCTGCTTGAACTTTTTCCCAGTCGGAGTTTTGTTTTGTAAACATATATTGATATACCGGTTGACAACGAAATTAGTCCCATTCAAATTTTTCGATTGCTTTTAGGAATAATACTTTGAAATTTTGGCATATCATTTGTAACATAAGAAGGTACATTTTGCACTTATTAAGTGAAAAATGTCACTTTCGGTCCAACTTTAAGTAGCAACACCTTTTGATTTTTAAATAGCAACCTATATATAAATATATTTGCATATTTAGATTCAACATAAAATTCTCGTCATAACGATGTGTCACAAGTAGGTAATTGTTTTCAAAATGGCGTCATACTTTCGAAAAAGCGAAAAAGCTAATTTGGCACCTGCAAGACTGTATTTTCAAAAAATTCACCCAGTAGTTTATTCCGTGCAAAAACCACTATTTTGAATTGAAAAACAATTTTTTGAAAAAACATAAAAGTAAATGAATTTTATTTATTTTTTTTAAACGGTAACCATATTTTTTTAACTTGCACAATAAAGCCCAAACCATTAACCTTTTATTTGATGTATAATACGTCTAGTTTGGGTACTAATTTACATTGAAATTATTGGATTTCTGTTTTCTGCAGATGCTACATCTTCAGTTATTGAATGAAACCGTATTGTTAAGTGTTTACAATCTCCAGTAAACTAACACTCTGTGCGTAGGTTCAATAATTACAACAAGACACTTCACAAACCACTGATTTATTAATGACTTAATTACAATAATTAAGTCTTTATACACATAAGTACACACTAATTATGAGTTTTATCTACTATAGTCTCACTACTATAATTCACAACTTATTACTATTCTTATTCTATCTGTTCACCTGCTTGTCTCATATCAAACTGTCCCAGTGCGGCCGATCCAGTCCTTATATAGTATTATACCCGCGTCGAATGTAGTAGAATATTCCAGAATATTCCGGCATAACATTCGCGACTTTTCTGGCACCGTTTTCGAACTTTCGTTGGTTCCAGTGGCGTAGTCATGCTCATAACAGTATATATAGTTGAGATTAGCAGTTCCCGGCCCATAAGGAAGGTAACAAAAACTTTACTACCTCATTAAAATACCATCACTGTTTGTGCTGTCTCGACCGCAAATTGACTCGATTACCTTTATGGGTTTCTAATGTGCGTGACAGGCATTCCGCATGGCCCATGGCGATAATAATTATATCGTGAAGTTTTTGTTGCGTTTTTTGAGTGTCGGAAATGACATTCCTTTTCAAACATTATTATTTGTTAAAGTTTATGTAGATTTATTTGCTAATATAACTATTTAAAAGTTAAAAAAAAAAACAAAATGGTGGTATTTACCCAAAATGAAAAGGTGGACGGACATATTACTTATTTATGGAAAATTTAAAAGAAATACCTGTCATGCTGAAAGGTTATTATGCAGAGCGGTATCCTGGAAAGCATCACCCTCGCAGAAAATGATTTTAGTAGAAATGCCAAATGAAGACGAATAAAATACGTTTATTATTGTAGGCCACACAGATTAATGTTTTAGCATCCGTAGAAATTAATAAAAATGCAAGTAAACGTGAGATTGGAAGTTCTCTTGATATTAGCCGAGAATCTGTAGAATACTAGCAGGTTGGCCAGTATCATTTGTCTGTTCCATGACCTATGGCATACTGATGAGAACTAATAAGTTCGAAACCGGTCTATGTCTGATCAGGGAATTGACAAATGATATTGGTTACCACTCTTTTATGATTTGTAGGGTGTAATTCAATGCAGGTCGGGGTATTTGCCCGCTGAGTAGTTGTTTCCTGCAAATCATATATTATAACAGTAGGTTAAGTCCACCTAGGACTGAAAGGTCGCCGCTCTCAGGTACTTGCAGAATCGCAAGTCGCTATACGTCCATGGAGACATCTATGGTGTATAGTAGCAATGGACCACTGATAGGTTTCGCTTACCTCTCACCACTACTTAATGCCCAAAAATTATTGGCCAATCAATTTTAAAATTTGAAGTCAATTTTTGAGACTTGTAATAGATATTTTGACTTGAAATTACTGTTAACATTATAAAGTAGTATAGTTTTTGAAAATTTCATCAAATTTCACCTAAAACATCCGAAGTTATAATCAAAAAAACAAAAAAAATGTTGAGGTTATGTGTGCAGATAAAAATTTCATATTATAACCACTGATAGCAGCCTATATCATAATGAACAGCCTTAATCTTTTTCGCTTTTTTTGGACCTACACATACCGAGATATACTCATCTATATTTAGAAAGAACGACCAAAATGGTTGACTTTTCACAAAATGGCCGATAACTTGCGTAGTGGCAGTTGCTAGAGATAGAAAAAGTCCATTTCATATAGTATTCGATGTAGCTAACATGTTAAAAAAAAAATGAGACTGAAAACAATTCTTTATTGCTTGTCTGACTCCACTACGATGAATTTGAGAAGAAGCATTTATTACCAACAAGATCGGGCTCCGCCACATAATCTTCGAGATGTCTTTAATTATTCAGAAAACAAATTTCAAAATAGAGTCATTTCGACATACGGGCGCACAAGATGACCTGCCAGATCACCTGACCTAACCCCTATCAATTTTTTTCTGTGGGTGTGCGATAAAGAACGAATTTGTTCAGAGCCTACTGTGTAATTTTTTTGAGAACACAATCTTACAGTTGACGGTTTCACTTTTTCGAATGTATGACGCAATTTTGTAAAAAATTACCCAATTGTGATACATTGTTGTAATGAGAATTTCATGCGGAATCTAAACATATAAAAATATCTATAGGTTGCTATTTCAAAATAAAAAATCGTTGCTACTTCCGGTTGATATTTTTCATTTAATGAGTGCAAAGTGCGGCTTTTTATGTCACAAATGATATGCCAAAATTTCAAAATTGTATTCCTAAAATCAACCTAGACATTGGAACTCTCGTTGTCACCCGGTATAAACCTAATACGCAATAATAGACACATTATCCACATTAACAAGATAAAGACTCTTCACTCTTTAGTCATTCTTGTCTCTAATTATTCTTCTATTGCATCATGTCAATTTAAGCGTACGATAATATAGAACTAGATTATTAATGTCAATCAATGAACGAAAAATTTAAGTATCTAAGGAAAAGTGTATCATTTTTTTTTAAATCAAGTATACTACGCACGCTACTGCCTTGGCCAGTGAACGAAATTTTTATTCATCGGTTCCTTCCACATCTGTCTGCTGGGGATATTCTTATCCATTTTTTAATCTTTTTGCACACCAGTGCCCTGCTAAAATTTGTCGGTAGGAAGGCCGAGTTCAAATAATGTAAAACGTGCAAAAATTAAGACATTTTCGAGAGTGAGTTTTTCGCGGTCACAATACCTTGCTTCAATAATCGAGGAAAGAAAAATGTGTCGCAGGTTGAGGTAGTTATAGCAATAAAAGTCATTAGACCGATGACGCGATTGAAGTTCAGCCATATTTAATAATTTACGTCATAATTATTTCTTTGTCAATATTAAAAAATGCATAATGACAATTCCGTGATAAGATAAAATATCTATCAACTGAAGTATCCATTTATGATTCAGCATTAAATTGAAATAGTACTTTGAGACCAACATTAATAGTAGAGGCAATAAAAAATGTCGTAAACTTCATCGTTTTATGCAGCATCGCATTTGACATTTTTCTTGCATTTCACTTCCAGAACTATTAAGAAAACTAGATAACGAACGTTAAGTGCTTGGACATTTAACAGCAGCGTCTTTCGTACGAAATTTGTGTTTTAAATGGCACGGTTTTAATGAAGTTGATATTTCTCGTTTAAAACATGAATTAAAAAACAATTCCTAACAAAGTTGTTGACAACAACTCAATTATGGAGGGATTGTGAAACGGATCGTCGAAACTTACTGAATTAGTCACATTACAAATATTGCGTCGAATGGTATTTAATAATAATAGTAATAATAACAGTCTTTATATCCCACAGAAATTGCATGTGCGAGCAAAATAACAATACATACACAAATCAGGAATATTGTCGTTCACGTCAACATTCTTCAATTTCCGAATCAAATCAGATCAAATTCACGGCACGCATGGGCGTTTGTAGAAAACAAATATTTTATAATGAAAATATATGGACGATTATAGAATGTAATACAATAATAAATAAATAAACAACACAGAAATTAGAAAAGCTTCAATTCCAGAAGCCACAGGCATGTGGAGAAGGGGGTTACACATTGAAAAATGCGGACATACAACCATATCCTCCAACAGTGCCAGTGCCCCAGATCCGAGGCTCGAACACGATAGTGCGATATCCGTTCGATTAATCTCGATTGCCACCTCGCGCCTTAACCGACGCGGGTATTGGCTAGATACTGAACGAATTTTAACATCCACTACCGCATTTAATTTTACAATTCACATCATGGATTTCTTGCAAATGTAAAACGGGACCTCCGTTACGTTTATCCTGGTTGAAATACTCATCTAATGTCACCACCATGTATCTGGCTACTGTATTCAGTCTTTAGTCCACTACACGCTACTGAATCGACAGGGAATTGACAAAATGCTGAACGCTTGTTGCGGCTACAACTAGTGCTTGTGTTATTTATATGCATAATGCATTATTATGCTTGGAACTTCTCGCGTAGCCTCAGTAGACGTGGCGTGTATCTTAGTTACATTACAAGACCTACAAATAATGATTATAGCAATGCCAACAAGTGAATGAGAAAAGAAGACAACAAACAATGTATATCCATTGTCCTAAGAAAGAAGTTCACTGAAACATATCAATTATTTATATCAGGAAAATAGGACCATACAACATAAGCAAAACCAATTAAATGTTATAAATGTTTTAACCGCCTTCCAAATCACTTGAATGGCCCTCTTAGCCTAGACTTGTGTGAGAAAGGAGACGGGGCCCTACAGTTTATAGTGGTATCCGAACTACTTCTTTGGGAGTAATTTATAATTGAAAATTACTTTGCAGTAGGTGAGGCCCGAACCCACTTCGCTAGGTATGCTCAGAATAAAAGCTAGACGCGCTAACCACTGTGCTACCGTCCCCGTTAGAACCAGATCTTAAAATTGGATGAATAAAATGATCATTAAAAAAAATGGATGTTAATAACCATCGTCCAATAACATTAATTATTCCTCTTCTATTAAAAGAATGAATATTTATTGAAAAGACAGGTTCAGGCTTTGAGAGAGGGCTTAACGTGGGATCTACATTATGCGATCTCTCAAAGGTCTTTGGTTGCGTATGTCACCCAATATTGGTATATCAACTATCTTATTGTGAACTAAATAGAAACAGCTTATCCCTAATTAGTAGTTGTTATCCGTTAGAAATATACAAAGAACTTACTACAGAAAATCAATATCTGAATGGGAAAATATAAAGGATGGAGTGCCTCAAGGCTCTATACTGGGACCTCTACCATTTTTAATATATGTTAATGATTATAAATACTTCAATCCCAACGATAAATTGATTATTTTTGCAGATGACACAACATTGGTAAATTCAAATTTAAACTTTAATGTATTAAATAGTGTTATTGAAGAGAAAACGACAAACTTATTCAATTGGTTCTTCGTCAATAAATTCATATCTAAAGCCGTCAACATCACTTTCAGTCTTAGGCATATAGTTCCAATAAAACTAAATTTCTGGGTATTTATTTCATCCCAACATTTAAATTTGAAAAGTAAATTGATCATCTGGCAACTATAAAATATTTACCTACTTAACACCGCACAAAATATTTTTACAGACATTTCATACAATTTTTCAATCGCTAAACTGTTATGGCATTCTGCCATGGGGTTATTCGTGTCATTCTGCATGACATATATTTTCACCTTACCACCCTTTTGTAGGGAAAAACCTTCGTAACTGATTTTTGCGCGCTGTTTGGAGGGAATGTAACTAAAAAAAGATGACGAGGATGAGGGAGGCAAAAATCATCCACCCATCCCTTATTTCCAGCCAAGGGGATGAAAACTACCCCAAGGCTAAAAGACATTTCTCCCCCCTGAAAATACCCGCCTTCATCCCCTATTGGCCAATAAACACCCCCAAAAGATGTAGCATTGGAGGCGCAGTTTTTGTGCGGAATTTTTCCTATAAAAATGATTTTTGATACGGGGCCACCGAAAAGATTGATCAAAGGGGGTGAAGCCCACCCCTTTAAAGCAAAAAACTGTTGTAACTGATTTTTCTCGCGCTGTTCGGAGGGAATGTAACTAAAAAAATATCGAGGAGGATGAGGAAGGTAAAATCAAGCAACCACCTCTTATTTTCAGTCAAGGGGTGAAAACTAAACTACCCGCTATAATGATCACGGGCACCCTCAATTTTTCTGTCGGTTTTCCAAAAGAAATTCGATTGGGAGGTGGTCAAAATAGATGAGGGAAGTAAAATTCATTCATGTACCCCTTATTTCCGGTCAAGAGTTGTGAAAACTACTGGAATCACCACCTCCCAATCGAAATTCTTTTGGAAAACCGGCAGAAAAATTGAGGGTGACCGTACCATGCCGGGGGTAGTTTTCACCCCCTTGACTGGAAATAAGAGGTGGGTGCTTGAATTTTGCCTCCCTCTTCCTCCTCGGATTTTCTTTACTTCGCACAACGCGAAAAAATCAGTTACGACCGTTTTTTTTTTATGAATTAGAAACTTCATCTGCGTGAGTTATTACCTACATTACCGCTCGTTGAATAATATACTATTTTACGTCTTTTATGGGTATAGATTTTTATTATTGTTTTACTATTATTAGTTTTGTCATGTAGGTATATTCAATGTATTCGAATGTTCTTTTACTTCCATGTCCAGTGGAAGAATGGTAACTCAATTTTTTTTTGTCGAAATAGACTTAAAATGTCATGAAATGTCGAGATGTCTGTCTGTCTGTCGGTCGGTCTGTAACTTTTTTGTGAGCACGTTTACTCTGGAACCATTTATGATATTGACTTGAAATTTGGTACACTTATGTATTATAACGAAATCAGGAACTAGATTATATTTTGATCTAGTTCCGTTGAAGGGTTCGGAGGTAAATGGGGTAAATAAGGGTAAATAGGCAAAGCAAGCAGATAAGAGTCCATAAAATTGCAATTTGGGGTATGGACGAAAAGTCAAGGTCCCAAATTTCTTTTTGGCATAAACCAGCCCCCACTATCACCCACAATACCACCTCCACACTATTATGAAAGGGGATAAAGAAAATTAAAATGTGATTTAGTGTGTATACAAGAACGAAACGTCTCAAAAAATTTTTTTGGCGTTAGCTACCCTGCACCTACATTTGCTTCCCGTACTCCTGTACCATGTGGCCTTCACCACTGATAACAAGCATAACTTCAAACCAACATAGCGTAAACGTACCCGATCCAGGGAGTAATTAATGCTTTCCGTAGGTTGGTTAGGGGAATATATTGTGTTTACTAGGAACTTACGAAACATTTTGAGAAAAAAATGTTCACGAAGATTATTACAACCGTTATAAAGACTCAACAAATATACTGTATGGTACGCTGACAATAGTTCCACCAACCACGTTTACATCATCAGTATATAATTAGAATTGCAATTATTGTACATAATATATGCCTAAAAAAAGTTAATTATTTTGAAAGGACCGCAAAGAGGAACATTTATAACGTGTAACAATTAACCAGAGAAATGTGTAATGGATCCGTCTATTTTAATTTCAAGTAAAATAGGACCGTGTCTATATTTTATACAACATTTTTAAAATCACTAAAATTTCTTTTCCTCAAATCGCTGCTAAATATGTATACTGATCCTCATTCTCCACTGGCTTTCTACCATATTTATTCGAAGTATTATTAACGACACCAATAAAATTGTATTGGAATTCAAACCGCCCATTAATTTGCTTCCCCGGAAAAGGGAGAATTTCATTAGGATTATTTGTTTTGTCCTCGGAACAAGGTGCGATAAATACCAGATGTTAAAAACCGAAAATAAATTAAATTTCATTGTAATCTGAACAGGATTTATAAGGGAACAGCTTCTAGAATTACAACTAAAATTTCTCATTTATTATATGTTTCACACCTATTAAATAGCGGGCAGATCGTTGCCAACTGCGCAAATATGTATGTAGAAAACATTTTACAAGAATGGAATGAAAATTTTGCGCATTTTCTTGTTTTAAATGGAAACATTTTATGAAAAAATACGATACCTGTAATGTCCGGCATTCTCAATGATATAAAAAAAATTTCTTAAATAAATAGCTCTTTAGAAATAATGATTATACCTACATATTTCTTACATTTTCAATTTTTATCGATGGCAGCAATGAGGCGACCAAAGAGTATTCAAACCACTCATTTATTTGAGTAACAAAAAGGGCGAATTTTATTAGGACGAATTTATTCTGTAGTCAGAATAAGGTACAACAAATAGGAAACGTTAAAAGGAGAAATTGAATTTGGTTTCATTGGCTTTCTGTATTAGAGGACAAATTTATACAAAAGAAATACTTTAAAGCGTCTCTGTAATTTTGTAAAAGTTGACACTTGATTTCTGTATTTGCGTAACAATAAAGCAGTTCTAAAATGAGATCTATTATGCTATGGTAATCAGTTAGATTTGTCGATCGAAGCGCACACAGAAAATATATTTTGTACGGCTTATTTCTTATTATTGGTTCAATTCTGCATTTCACCTTGTGCAAATGTGAGTAATATCTCAGTAATGGGGTAGTAGCAGCTGACGTCACTTCAGATCCGTAGACGCCAAAAGCTTCTGTTGCTATTGAGGTTAATTAATTATCCCAAGTTTTAAGAAGTTTTAGAGCCTTTTAGATACTTTTTTGCGTAAAATTAATTATTAATGCATTTTTTTCGTGCTGTCAAAAGTTATATATTTTCGAAATAGTGAGTTGATTTTAGCAATTAGAATTGTTAAATTTGTTGGCATTTGATCAACATCCATCATTGTAGCAGTCACCAAATTATTTTTCTAAGTTAGAGTATAAATGGTGTTGATCCATACAGTTTAAAAGTGGAAGATTTAACTGCATTGTTAGATGATATCCCAAAAATTTCAAGTATGGTGATTGATTATTTGTTGCTCCGAATGAGCTCTGTGACCAATGACGGAATTAGAGCATGTAAAAGTTTAGATGCCATGTCCACTTTCTCATCTCTTGTATAAATTTGCGGCAATTTGAAAACAATTAACAAGAATTTAAAAAAAAAATTTAAAGACAATAAAAACACCGTTAAACCAACAAATGTTTGACAAGCTAAATATTTCATTGTTTTCAAAACCACCTTAGTTACTTTTTAACATTTAATTAGAACAAAATTTTATCTTCTTATTTTCTTTTAGCTGTAATTTTGTTTGTATTTATCGTACATTTTAATACGACATATGAATAAATTCCTTATTAATAGTACTAATAAATTGTACCAGGTACCGATATGGTTCCATTTGAAAAAAATTAGTTTTGCCCCAAAAACTATTTTGGTGAATTTTATTCGCTCATAAATCACGTAATTTAGTGTTTTTAATGGGATTTCAATTTTTGTAGCATTACAAGGGACATTTAGAATAAATCGGAACCATCATGGCACACTTAAATGGAAAATAAAAAATTATATTATAAAAAAAAATTATGTTTGAAATGTCACTTATTTGGCATGCAATGCAATAATATACAGGATGTTCTATTTAAAAATCGAAAATCACTTCCGGCGAAACCGGAAGTGAACAAAAAAAATTGTATGTCAAGAAGTGCCGCTTATTACGTATGTAGTATAATCCTAAATTTCCCTTCTCATACAAAATGGAAGTATGTTTTGGGATACTTAGTAAATGTGCCTGGCGAGTATAGATATGTCAAACGTTTGTTGAGCTGTTTGTTGTATATTTGTTTAAGTTGCCATAGACAAATAATATTTAGTCAAGGTCAGGAGTCGGAAGAGGTATTTTTTTTTGCCAGAGCGCCAATCTAGAGACCCCCCCTCGTTTTCGAGGTCACTGAACACGATGGTGGGGGCTTCCACAATTTTTTCCTCGGAAACCCCTTCAAATTGGCCAAAAACCACCCCCAAAGTGCCCTTTTCCGTGAACCCGTTTATTTTCCCCAGTTTTCGACTAACTGTTATTCCCTCGAGTAAAACGGAAGGTCCTCGAGGGATTTGACCTCTGCCACCCCTACACCAGGCTTCCATGCTCCAGGGGGTTGGAAAATTGATATTTTACAGGAGTTGTTTCCGTGAGGAACGTGACAGGTGACCACGGTTGTGTAACCATCTCCGGATCGATATTTGACCGTCGGATATTTATTGACACATCATCCGCATATTGATACAACTTTATGTTAGGAGACAGGGTAAAAGTTTCTTTTAAATCATTACAATATATTAGGCGCCCCTAGTTATTTATAGTCTTCACAGTATATCACTGTCACTTAAATTTAGCTGTAGAGTTGCACAATATTCAAAATGTGGAGCTGTTATATATATACTAATTTTCTTGAAAACTTAAAAAATAATTTGAAATTCTACGTAAAAGAATAAGGCCTTTTAGCAATTCTTTTTGTAATATAGTCAGCATTATATTTGAACGTCAAGGATTCATCTATTATAAACCCAAGATATTTAATTGCCGAAACTTTTTTTAAGTTTCTATTATCTAATACAATACTTGCCCAACTTGACGATTTAGTGTATGTTTCTTGCCGAGAATCATATATTTGTATTTATCGGTGTTTGCTTTTAAGCTATTATCACACATCCAGACAAATACATCTTTTAAAATTGATAAAATTAATCATTTACATTTTCTCTAACTGTAACTTGATTTTTATTCACTGCCTTAACCCAATTCGACATAATAAATTGAAGTGCCGTTTCAGAAGAATGTTTTTTTCTAAATCCAGATTGATCCTCTATTAAAATGTTATTATTCATACGGTGTGTAGTCAATTGTTCTTTTACTACCAATTCTAAAGTTTTTTCATATACTAGTAATGTGTTAGCAGATCTAAATTCTTCAGATATTATTGTATTCGGGATGTTTGGAATGGGTGTAACTACCGATATTTTACACTTTTTAGAACAAATTTTTTTCTGTAGAGAGCTATTAATAGCATCTAAAAATCTATTATCTATTACCTCAAAAGAAGTTTTTATAATTCTTGTGGATATACCATCAGTGCCTAATTTAGTAGGTAAGGCAGATGTAATTTTTCTCAGATTGTGCATTTCAATTAGAGTATTATTAAAATGGGTTAAGGATGAATGTAATGTTTGTCTTAGGTTCGGCATTCTCAGAGACTGTCAGAAGTACCATTTAAGCCATGGATTGCTACATCAGAAGACGGTGTAACATTTGCTCGCCATTGTAAGTATATTGTTGGTTTAGATGAAGTATATGCTCATATCGCAGATGTATTATTTGCATTAGAGTATGCTGGAGTACATGAGGAAAATCTGTGAAGGATATATTGACATATTTTAATGGATTTGTATTTCTAATTTTGTCATGATCAAAGTGCATTAACGCAATACATATAAATGAACCACAAATTGGTCGTGACTTTAAATGACTTCACGACATAATGAATGAAGGTTTAGAGAAACTTACATTGAGACGAAACAATTAATTGCTTTTCTAAAAACATTTTTCAGAAAGAATGATGAATTTTGGTCTTCACACATATTGATTGTATTGTTATTTAAGGTAAATGCCGACGCGACGCTATGAATTTATTTTATATATTTTATTATGTGGGACTCTAGTTTATTACGTTTCCCAGAAAGACCCCAAGTTATGTGTCCACTTTGTCTTAGCTAGGTGTCAACTTTGAAGTCCTGCGTGTCCATTTGGGCAAAAAGGCGCTTTACTATGGCAGGATGTAATACAATTTGTTTAGTTTTTAAAAAGTACTCTCAATTTTCTACCTTGTCCTTCTATACAGTCAGTGTTAGTATCAATATATGTAGTTTAATGACTATAAAACTTAATTCCGTATAAAAAACTCGTCACTCATATTTTGCGAACGTAAACTCTCCGCATCTGGTCTCCAGATCCAGATAAGATAAATAAGTATTCTAAGAAACCGATTAAAAGAGGTTAATAATAATCTCATAATTTGTGCCTCCAGCAGCCTATTGTTGAGTATGCGAAAATCTGAAAATGAAGAACGTCAGACAAGTACATATTCTGTTGATTTTAAATTGTATACAGAAAGGTAATATTGTTCTAAAAAAATGTTATACATGGCCAATGATTATGCAAGTCTTTAATGGTGAACCATAGCTTAAAGAATCAAAATTTAACAAATAAAAAATTAAATGGGGGAAGCATATTATCAAAATGAAGGATTAGCTATGTGGACTCCCCTATCATCTATTTTAGCAGACATATTTATCCATAATTTTGAGAGTTCTTTAATTTATTAATAACCAAAAATATAAAAATAATCTAATCTATTATTATCGATATGTTGACGACATATTAATATCATAGTCTGGTACTGTAACTCATTTAATGAATTTTGTGACCTTAATTCAATTAAATAGTACTTTGACCTGAAAAAAATTGCGCACTCGAATTTGTCATGCTCAATGTTATCAGGACCACTTAGAAGATCTAAAACCAAAAAGGTGACATCCCTTTTTTTTAGCCGCCATTTTTTTTCTGCTGAGTTGGCTTTGGAATCTGGTCCTTTAGCCATTTCAGCCGCCATCTTGTACAATTTTTGAATCGTTCTATTAGTCGCATGGAAAAAGTTATTGAACTAAAAATGTTGTAAATAAAATTCTACATAATTTCAGTAATTGCCGCGATGCCGAGAAGTTAATATTTCGAGCGGGGACGAAATGACCAAAAAATAGTTTTTTGAAAGCAATGTTGTGAAAGCTGTCAAGGTAAATATTAGCCATATTAGCCATACACGCATATCCAAATAAATTCGATTCCATTGATTTTAGATTTCCAACAGAAAAATCCAGGCGCTAAAGTTTGCCGCACTAGGTAGTATCGGACTCCTACCGACTAAAACTCGTCCTGGATCAGTGTTTCCATGTAACCTGGAACTGCTTTCGCTTTCTATCAGGCCATGGATCATTCATCTTGTATTGGTGTTAGTAAAACTTCCCACGTTTTCCCTTGCATTACCCATCTGTTAACACAATTAGAGGTTCGGGGGTTAGATTTCTTCTGTCCTCTTCCTTTGTCCTCATTATTCGATTTAGAACATATGCTACATTTTCCCAGTTCTCCTCCGATTCTAACATATACCTAATTAGGTTATCAGGATTCCAATGGTCTCCTGATCTCTTGGTCCTCCAACGGTTGCAGTAGAACACGGTATGTTCTGCATTGTCATTCTCCCCACAGTACACTCCCGTGTGTTAATCTTTCTCATCTCCACATGCTCCCACTCCATTCACGTTCATATATTTGGAATAAGTCGTCTTGTCCACCTCCCTTTAGTTGAGTTGTTCCAACTAGTTTCTCCCTTGCCTGTTGCTTCCCCATCCCTTTATATACCTCTCTTCTATCTTGGCCAATAGGTCTATTGGGGGGACCTCCGCTAGCACCAGGACTGCTTCGTACGACACAATTCTGTAAACACTGCAAACTCTAAGTGCAGCACTCCGCTATACTCCCTTAAGCCTCAAGGGATTGCGGAAGGAGTGGCTCTCATACTTCGGGTCGCAATTTTATACCAGTCACCCCACACGTTTCTGTCAATGTCCTCACACATCTCCCTCCATTTATTATTTTTGGAATTTTTTATCGCATCTCGGAATCTTTTCTTGCTTCTCGGTAGTCTTGGAGAGCTAGGTTGTCAGCCTCTCTTTCTTGCCTCCTGTTTTCTCTAAAACGCCTTCTGGCTGCCACAGATTGCCTCCTGAGACTGTTGATATCGTCTCTCCACCAATACACTCCCCGTTTGGTCCTCACCATTCTTCTTCTGGCCATTGTGCTTCGTCATAGGCTCTAGAGATCACCCTTATCAGGGTTTCATCCGTCATAACCATACCACCTCTCTCCTGTTCTTCTAGTGAGCTTTTGAAGGCTTCTCTGTCTAGTAGACCCAGCTTCCATTCACTCACCCTTATCACCCGAGTTCTCTCCTGCTGCCCCACCACGTACCCGATGTAGCGGTGGTAGCTCAGCATCTCTTCCTCTCACAAGACTCTCCATCCGCTTATTCTCCTAGCAGCGCCCGCTGAGGCCAATGCTATATCCGGAATGGAGCCACCCTCCCCACGCACGAATGTGAACACCGACCCTTCATTGATCTCCTGCCCTCTTCCATGATCGTGTCCTGCAGCTCCTCCAGGGACCCTTCTAGGTCTCCTAAACCTGAATTGGGTGAGAAGTAGCAGCTGAATATTATCTCTTCTTTCAGCTCCACCCATACAAATCCATGTCCTCTCCCACTTCGGTTTATACTAATAGTCCTATTCAGAATTCCTATAGCCGCATCCACATTCTCATCTGTATACTATCCAGGTCTGTTATTACCTATCATTGCCTTATTTGGCTCACTTACTATGAGGACCTCATGTCCCGTTTGCCTACCCACAGTCCACAACAGATCTTGGGCGGACCAGTACCTGTTTAAGTTAACCTGCATCACTTTGAAGGCAGCAGGCTACCGTCTTCCCCACGCTCTGCCCCGTTCAGCACTTTCCTATATATCGGACATTTCCGCCGAAATCCGCACGATGCCCACTTTTATCGCATTTAGGGCAGTATTTCCGTGCCTTTGCATTCTAGGACTGGATGTCCCTCCTGCCCAGCCTTCGTCCTATCTGGGCCCTTGCAGTTCACTTTAGTGTGTCCGTACTGCCAACACTTATAGCACATGTGTACATCCACTCTCTCACGTACTCTACAACTAATCCATCCAACTCTCACACTTCATTTTTGGAGCAGCTCTGTCACGGCTTTCTCCGGCAGTCTCACATCAGCAGTCTCCAAATGCTAGTATCAGTCTTTCCACGACTATTTGCTCTTCCTTTAGGTTCGTTTTCTCTGCTATGACCTTCCCAGGATAGGACATTTTTTTAGCAGGTCATATTATGTTGGACAACTACAGCTCGAAAATCTTTACAAAATTAGACAATATAGGAATATATCTATAGTTAAGTACACCACTTAATTATGTTATATCTTTACAACAAATTAGTATTTCGAACTGATGTCCACAGCATTAATACTAGAAGCAAAGATATATTAACAGCAACTATTAATAATATCTTTATTGTGCAAGATGATAATTTACATACGACATAACACTAGTCATAGAATATGGAGTGCACGCCTTTGTAAGTTGTATGCTCCTAATTAAAATCTAAATCTATATGTACAATACTTATTATAATAACAAAAAGAATTAACAAATTGAGATATAATTCCAAGAAAAACAAATATCTAGCACAAAATTACAAAAATTAATTACTATTCTAGTTAATCAAATATCAAAGTTATTCGTTTAAAAATACATTCTAATTTTTCTGTAACAAAAATTCGGTTGCTTTTTTATGAATGATTTAAAATTTGCTATAAATATTAATTTTGAAAACGTTCTAGTAAATTAAATCGAATAAATAACTGAAATCATGCGTATTAGTGTGCAGCGGAAAGAACATCACTTATATCATCGACACGCAACACGCCTTGAGGCCCTTTTTCACACTGGCTGTTTAGTTTCCACGAAGTGGTAATAAATTTCAATCTCTATGACGTAAATATGGCATATAAACACACCCATGCGAGGTGGTAAAGACACATTGATACAATAGAGGGTGATATAATATTAAGGTTAAATTTATTAGAAATTTTAATAATAAAAATGCCTAGTCCCGTTGCATTTAAATACTTTAAATACTGATATAATGAAAATATATTCCAGTCGACTTGCTGGGGGGGGGGGGGGGGTTAACGGGACACCCCTTTCATTGATCATTAGTCTTCTTCTATATTTCTGTAAATATAGAAAAAGACTAATGACCTTCAGTGTACAAATCATCATATAAATAAAATATATATAAATAAAAAAGTATTATTTTTGTATTATGAAAATTATTTATGTATATTGAAAATAAAATAAACAAACTTCCATTATAATTCTGAATAAAAATAGTTACCAAAAAATCGTATTCAATTTATTTTTATTCATATACATATTTATCCATATATTATTTATATTACAGGACAATGTTTTAAGAAAGTAAGTTTTGTGCAGACATTTTTTTTTTCTTTAATATAAGGGTCGTTTCGACTCTTCCTTGAGTGAAAATTTGATATAAAATTTTACAATTTATACCGTCTCCTCTATAATCATAATATAATACTATACATAACGTTCTAAAACTATTTTTCCAGTTTATTCTTATTCAAGGGTAGTTTACACCCCAATTCGGGGTTGGAATGGATTTTTTCATTGTAAACATGAATTACAAAGTTTGAAAACAAAATCATAATTAAAATATTTCAAGTTTTTCAAGTACAAAAAAACATTTTTTTTTTGATAATTTCATATTAGTTCTGAGAATACTGCGAAACAACTTTTTGCCCATTTAACGGTATTTGATCCATTTTATGGGTATGAGACCCCGAAATTCGTGATCAGCGATCCAAGAACTATATAGGGTACCCGAAAAAATGCATATTATAAGATAATTTAAAAATTACACCAGAATATTGCGAAATCCCCCCCCCCCCCCGCCTCTCCAAAAGAGGTGTTTTTGCTCCAAAAGGGGTGTTTCCGGATTTTTCACCGAGCGACCGTAATCAGGGATCAAAAAGACTTGGTTTAAAATATATTTTGTTCCGGTAACTGATAATACAATCAACCCCGCAATTCGACTGGAATAATAATTCAGTACTGCTATTTTAACGAGAAAAATACCCAAGAATGAATTTATAGAACGAAATTTTCCCTACAAGATGCGTGTCTAAAGGGTTTTGATGCAAGTGATTTTTTTAATTTATTTTCATCTTTTTTCCATAAAGATGCGTTTTCTAATTATACGTAAAATATGTACCTCACTAATTTATGTAAACTATTCATTCTAGACGACCTTAGGGACAGATGTTTAAGGCATTGCTATATACAGGAAAAGGCACAGGTCAGAATGAAATCTTTGTTAAGAATGAGAGTGCCTTGTCCCTCGAAACTTCCGTTGTGGAATAAACGTGCGTGTAATAGTACGACAGAAAACGTTTAGGAAATACGGTGAAGATAGACTGAAAGAAATAGAAAAATATATGCAGATACATTACTACTACATAGACTTAAATGTCTGTGAAAGTGTTTCTGCAGATATGGGGACAACAGGTGATTGTTTCATTTGCGAAGAAACCCTTCGAGAAGGCGAAACTGATGTGAGTGGTGAAAGAGGTTTGGTGGATTTAATAGCCGTTAACAAGGCTCGACAGGGCGATAAATATTACAATACAATATTCAAAATATTACGTCTGTATATATCAAATTCAATCTTGGCGAGGAGAAAACTTGGAACCAACGGAATGGAGTTGAAAGAAATGGGCAATATCTTAGCTCCCATTTACACCACCAAGTTACCAGCACCAATTTCAATAAATTCATTCTTGGGCATTTTTCTTGTTAAATCATCCGGTTTTGAGATATTCGCTGTGAAATTTCGTGTAAAATCGATTTTTACCTGTGCGCTCCAAACTACCCCTTAGTTTAGATGTTGTGAAATAGGTGTTACATGCCACTTTCAGGCCATGTAAAGGGCTTTTAAATATTTTGAAATTTATGTGAATACTAATGGTATAGGAATTTAGGTTGGTCCACCACTGGCTGCATGAACCATCTAGCGAAGGTGCGAACCGTAGCTGGATGAATTCCTGTCGGTAGGTAAGGTGGGAGTTTCCGGTTGTTGAGTGCAGAGGCCAGGGGTAAGTCTGAAGGTAATGGGAAAGGAAGATGGTCGTCTAGGGTTCGATTGGAAAATAATTTTATTTATTCATCATCCAGGTGGATTTAAGTGTTTTCCATCAACAAATCAAGTTTTACTATTGTGAAACATTAGGATTTTGAATGGTATATGTATTTTTAGGGATACTTGAACCTTTGGGCGGATATACTTGGGACACCGAGTCACCATTTTTTTTCCTTCTCTCACCTCAGTAATCGAAAGCCATTTAGCAGCAAGTTTAGAAGGACCTGAGGCTATTTTTGCAATCTGGGAAAGAAACCCTCTGGCAAGAGGATTTTTTTTACCTCCGAAACTTTTTATACTGAAGTTTCTCGCAAGAGTCTTTGTAGAACATTTTTTTTTGCCCACCACTAGTTTCTCCAAGGGCATTCCACAACATTAGCCAATCCTTATCCTGTGGCTGCGAATAGGTGTGGATGCTGAGACTATTTTTGTTGCTGGGTAAAGTGTCCTGGGGTCTGGGACTTCATTCGTACCTCAGCCTTCGGAACTTGCTGCGTCTTCTTGGCTAGGGCAAGTAACACCCGCCCAGAAAGGTATGTGTTGTATATGTGTCTGTGCTAACATTATGGAACCAGTGAACTGGGTTGTCGCTGCCAAATTTTGAGCAAACTGCAAACTGCTATTTAGTTTTTTTTATATCGAGTACCTAACGAGCACGCCTTATTTACATCTTTGTTTCTTGTCAAAAATTTGGTTATATATATATTTTGTGCCTATTAATGTACTTGAGTAGTGATTATATTTTATGATATATGTTTATCGATTACCATTGACTACTGGTTAGTTAAATTTGTTATAGTCACATTCGTTTTAAGCTCTTGCTATATTGTTTGTTGCATACGTATATACACATTTAGGTATTGTTTTTTTACATTAAATTTTGTACTATTAAGTAGTCAGACTCTTCTTTCACACCCTCTTGTTGCAACCCACGCCCATTTGCTATACGACTAGCCAGACAGTGTCGGCTCCCACGCATCGTCAAGAGGGCACTTTAAATTTTTTTTTGTAGCCTTAAAAAGGGTAGCACCAAACCCCCCTTGGGCCCCTAATCAGGGGCCTGTATCATTTTTTAAAAATTATTGTTGCATAGGTAGTAAGTCAACGGTGGGGATAAGCTACAAGGTCAATAGGATATTTTTTTATCCAGAATTCAACGACAAATTTTTATTTCCTACACTTTTTTCTCTTCCAACGGACGGTTTACGGAAACCACGGAAAACGGAAAAACCACCATTAAGTCCCCGTTAGGAGTGTTTTTTTGCAAAAAAGGGACTTTCCGTTCCTGAATGGGCCGGGAACTTTTCGGGTATCTATTCCTAACCCTATATTTCTTCTAAAATATCTACTTTGCGGGGAGTATATGTAATACAAATTATTATATTTCCTTATATTGTTTATATTTAAACTATATTAACTATTTATTGTCAAAATAAAAATTATAGTATTATTATATTTTTACAGCATCATTAACGACCTTATCTAATTCCTCGAAGGTATGAAATTTGTTTCTACAACTACATGTTTCAATTGGTCAAACAAATAATACAAAGGCTCGTTAGGTGATCGAGATGGCAATCTAATCTTTATTTTCATAGACATACTACTTTTGATATCTGATGATTTCATGATTTATTAAATGTTCTTGTCATTTATGACCCACTTGTATAAATGTGGATTCCCAAAGGTCGGTTTAACTTGGGTTAAAGTCCAAGGTTACAACTGAACTTTGGTTAATCCACTTTTATATAAGTGTGCTTAAATATATAGTTGACAGTCAATTGTATTCCTAGATATTTAATTTTTTGGATCATAGTCTAGTACTACTGTAAAAATCTCTGCGGAATTACTAAAGATAGATGGATTTTTTCACGAATCGACTATTTCAGTGATGAGTATGAAGCACTAATATGTCACCTCGGATCGGCAGTCGGGTTTATTCCCATTTTTTGGAGTCAACAGTTTGAAATATAAAATCGTTTATTCGCAGATAACTCGATAAGGTTGGACGTACGAAAAAATATTTTAGAGAAAAATTAAAGATTACCAAGATTTCTATAACAAAAGGTTCTACAATCGTTTTTTGTAGACGTAACAGTTTTTGCGGTGGCGCCCAGCAAGCGTGCTTATATTGAGCAACAAACCTCTATGTTACATATTTTTATATTTTGAAAAAAGTTTCTTTCCAAGCATGCTAAAAATATCAACTGTGACATCTATATACAAAACAGGTGATAGGACAGTAGTAAGTATATTTTACACGGGCACAATTGAAACTGGTTAGTGTTAAAGCACAAAGCCGTGCGCACTGAACTTGCTATTTTGTCCTATACATTTAGAAATGGTATAGAGATTAGAATGGTAGTTGAAACTGTGCAGGCGAGTCCGAGACTGGCAATGTAATCAGTCTGAATGAACCATCTACGACTGCACTGGTTTAAAGATAATCAAACGGACAGGCCTACTAGTATAAAAAAAAAACTCGTAAATCGTTTCTCAGATGTCAACGTGGACTTATGAGATGTGCTGTCAATATGCCAGTGCAGTGCATAAATACCTGTTATAATATCAAGCGTAGGAGTTTAGTTAGTTATTGTTCATGTTTATAAATATTTACTACTATATAAAAGGTAAAATATTTTAATTATTTACTAATTTACCATGGCTTTCTGGAGACCATTTGAAACAGAGGATAATATAATAACGCCCGAAAATCTTATCGTTTTCTTATGACAAACATTTCTATTTACCTCCGCCCATGTACAATAAAGAGATGCCGACTGTTTTTGCCGGCTTTTAGTTTTTATACGAGTTCAATTAAGTTCGTATACACTTCAACTAGAGTTACAGACCCATCTCGGTTATCAAAAATATTGAAAAAGTTTTAGATAAATGTATAAAAAACCGCTGCCCAAGGGATCACTACTACTGCCACATCCAGATTTTGTAGCCAAGTTTTATGCACACTAAATCCCAACGTAATATTTTATTCCCTTTAATAATAGAATGAGGGTGGTAGAGGGGGTGGCTAATGTAAAAAAAATTTAGAAGGCCTTAGTTCTCGTATACCCACTAAACCCCAATTTAATTTTTTATTACCTTAAACAATAGGGTGGGAGTGGAAATAGGGGGTGGTAGAGAGGGTAACTAATGCCAAGATAAATTTTAGAGGCCCTTGGTTCAAATCCCTATTTATTTTTTTACTCCCTTTAATAATAGAGTAGGGGTGTGACCAATGGGAGTGATAGGGGTGGTAGAGGGGGCAGCCAACACAAAAAAATTTTTTTTTAGACGTTTCGTTCTTGTGTATATACTAAATCACGTTTTATTTTTTTTACCCCATTTAATAATAGGGTGAGGTTGGCAATGAGGGTGATAGAGGGGGTAGTTAACGCCAAAAAAAATTTTTTAGACGTTTCGTTTTTGTATACACATTAAATCACATTTTAATTTTTTTACTCAATTTAATAATAGGGCTGGGGTAGCAATGGTGGTGGTAGAGAGTAACGCCAAACAATTTTTTTAGACGTTTCGTTTTTGTATATACACTAAATCACATTTTAATTTTTTTCGCTCCCTTTCATAATATTATGGGGATGGTATTGGGGGAGACAGCGGGGAAGATGGCTGAAGCCACAAACAAATTTGAGACAACTTTTCGTACATGCCCTAAATTTCAATTTTATGGACTTGCTTATTTTGCCTATTTACCCTTATTTACCCCATTTACCCCACCCTTCAACGGAATTAGGTCAAATTAATAATGTAGTTCCAGATCTCGTTACAATACATAAGTGTACCAAATTTCAAGTCAATATCATAAACGGTTCCAGAGTAAACTTGCGCACAAAAAGTTACAGACAGGCAAACCGACAGACAGAAAAAATGTTTTGTACAAATTTAAAATCTCTGACATTTTAAGCCTATTTCAACAACAACAATTCAGTTACATGCATACTTATACACAAACAAACGAAAGCGTGACTGTATATGTGCTACGAAATTACAGCAAACAAAGAACATTAAATATCTCGGAATTATCATGTATCAAAATTTAAAATGGACAGAGCACATTGAACAATTAAACAACAAAATCCACAAATTGGTTTGGAAATTCTACCAAATAAAAAATATTTAGCCTTTTAACACTTTAAAGTCATTGTATCATGCATTGGTCGAATCAATTCTTAGATATGGAATAATAACATAAGGAAGTGCATATTCGACAAATTTGGAGTCTTTAAATATATCGCAAAAACATTTAGTAAAAATTATTTTAGGAAAAAATAAATACTACTTCACTAAAATATATTATTCACACAATTTAATAAAATGTGTCTGCAACTCCTATATACCAAGTCTGTACTAATATTTACACATAAACGTAAAGAATTTACTGAGTACAATACAAACATGTACACAACACAAGACAAAAATGAAATTTAAATGTCACAATACCTCAAATTAGATACACAACGCAAAGATTTATAACGTATTATGGTCCAAAATTTTATAATATTTTACATGTCCATTTTAAGCAATATAATAACATAAGGCTATTCTGTGATAAAATAACTGAATACTTAATAAACAACAAACAGAAATTCATGAAATTATTTGTAGGTGGTTAAAATATTGAATATAAAAAACCGCTGCCCAAGAAATCACTACTTCCACATCCAGATTTTGTTTCCAAGTCTTATACACACTGAATCCCAATGTAATATTTTGCTCCCTTTAATAATAGGGTGGGGGTGGCAATGGAGGTAGTAGAGTGGGTGGCTAATGCCAAAAAAATTTTAGAGGCCCTTGGTTCTCTTATACACACAAAATTTCAATTTAATTTTTTACTCCCTTTAATAATAGGGTTAGGGTGGCTAATGCCAAAAAATTTTTAGAGTCCCTTGGTTCTCGTACGCACACTAAATCCCAATTTAATTTCTTACCCCATTTACCCCCGAACTCTTCAACAGAATTAGATCAAAATATAATCTAGTTCCAGATCTCGTTATAATACATAAGTGTACCAAATGTCAAGTCAATATCATAAGCGGTTCCAGAGTAAACGTACGCACAAAAAAAAAATACAGATAGACGTACAGACCGACAGAAATGTTTTTCGCTGAAATTTAAAATCTCGACGTTTCATGACATTTTAAGTCTATTTCCACTGGACGTGGAAGTAATAATATAATAATGTCATCTACTGATCGTATATTTCGTTTCCGATCGTTGTATAGGAAAATTTTAAATAATAATAATAAAGGTTTTACAACATAATAATTAAGTTGTTGCTAGTACACACACAGATTGTTTATGTTTATTGTATATGTTTATGTTTATATGTTTATGTTTATTGTTTAAATACTTTGTAATTATTGAATGAATTGTAATTGGAAAATAGCAATAAATTCAATGTGATTAAACTGTTTTCCACGCCAGCCGAAAAGTACATTTGTACTGGTCGCTTCTTTTTAAGTAGTATGTAGGCCTAATCCACATTGTCTAGAATTTTACGTTCGTCTTTTCTTGGCGGGATGACTGATGGAGTTGTCCTTATTTTCCATTTCTTCCAATTACATTTACAATTCGGAGACATTCGTCGATATCATTATCTACCACCAATTATTATGTACAATTTTGTGTTCCCATATATTAAAAAGAAGTAACTAAGAGATGTTTATAATTATTTTTATTTTTTTAAATATAATCTCAAATCCACCATCACTGATTACGTCCGGTATTTCATATTGCAATAACGTAGTAAAATATTTTCTGCGAACAAGTATTGATTCTAGCCATCGCAAATTTATTGTTCACTTAGACATACATATGCAATATTTGGAATATATCCGACATAACAATGTTGAACAACCATAGGTCAATATGAGTTTACTGCAAAATGATACCAGTATTTTCTCAAGAGCGAAAAATGTTATGTATTTTACAATATGAAGATCGTTAATAAAATTTATACGAGTTGAAGCGTTAGGTTTGGCCGTGGGTTAAAATATTAAATTTATAAATTCATTCATTTTACTGTCAGCTGTCAGTTCGTTTTAAGTATGCTTGAGTATTTACATAAGTGTTAACTATTTCTAAATAACTCGAAGAGAACCGTGCATTCATCCGAGGTGGTCCTACAAATAAACAGTATATCCGATCGATTTTAAATTTGTTCATATACTATTTTTACTTTCCCATATACGTAGTATAATAAGTATGGCGATCCTGCAACAATTCGATTTTGAGTTTTTGATGGATTTACATGTTTTAAAGTCCCCTGAATCCAAAAAAGTTGTTTTTAAAAAATGTCTGTCTGCCGTCTGTGGTCGCACCTAGAAGCCAAACTACTGGATCGATTTTGTTCAAATTTTACATGTGTATTCAAGCCAGCCACGCCAGGCGAAATCGCAAAGTCGATCCTAGCTCAAATGTGGGGAGTAAACCCCTAAAAACGGGAAAAAATAGAAAATATTTTTTCTCTAAAACTTCTCTAACGATTTTGATCAAATTTAACACATGGTTACTTCCTTACTTTATTTAATATTTCTTTCAATTTCATAATGTAAAAAGAAAGTAAAAAAAAATCTTGGTTTCGAATCCACGATCTCGGTACTACAAGGCAAGCAAGCTAACGCGGTGGCAAGAGCTTTACATATTCAGTTCAAGGTATTATCCGCTTGCATGACGTCACTTAATGCTGATGTATCCCTTTTTGATAAAGTTATAAATATGAGTAATTCTGTATTGAGCATTAAGAATCGAACTGTCGTCTTAACCAGTAAGACGTTGTATTTTCCAATAAATACTTTGTGTTAGTACTTGCGATTGTTTTTAAAAAGGGTGTTTTCCATCCACAACCCCTAATTGGCGCAGTCGTTAGGATAGAGAAGGGTAGTTTCCTCCGGTCATACCTTTTCTGTTCCAACAGAAGAATTCTCTATTCGAATCAAGAAGAAAGACATCCTAGTGCTACGCAACGAAGTCCGATCTTCCAAGAGGTTTATTAGAAGACTACAATCAAAGTAAGTGTCTAATATTTTCCTTTTGTACCTTTCCCAATTTCTAAATCAATTAGATTTTGTTGAAAGAATTAGTTAAGCACATTCTTTGCGAATATCCTTGCGGTATTTTCATTCACGAAATTATCCACAAGAGCGTAACAGCTTGTTACATTAGGTTAAGAAAAGAAATTCAATATTTTGTCTGATAATAAAACAACACAGATTTTATTTTTCATTCAATAATATTTGTGATTACTTTAACACTTTGTTAAGTAATTGGTTGGTGGTCAGATTCCACAACCCATCCTAACGTTGAATTTGACGTTAAAGAAACACATTGAAAGCAAATTTTAATTTTAAGTATTATTTATATTTTCAATTTATTTTATCCTCACTAAATAAAATATTAAAACATCTAAAATGGCAAGAGAGAACGGTATAGACTCAGGTTTCTACAGAATCTATTCTGATAATATCCCTCCATTTAACGGCGATAAAACTGTGTTACCAGCATTTTTAGGAGCATGTAATGATCTTGTTGCAAACTTTGAAAATAAAGAAGTTCCACTTCACGCGATAAATAAGGCTATTGTTCGAACTATAATATCTAAATTACGTGGACACGCATCAGAACTAGTAAGCCCCCGTGAAGAATTAAACAGTTGGATTTTAATAAAAGCATTTTTAAGCAGTGCATTCGCAGACTCCGATGACGGCGAACGATTTGAAAAAGCGATAGAAACATTAACTAAGAACCAATAATAAGTTCATCATGACCTAAAAGAAATGCTAACAGTAAAAAAAAATTTTATGAATGAAACTGATATAACTCTTACAAAAATATTATCTAATCAAAATCAACTATACAAAGAAATTAAACTTTTACATAATAATTTAGAAGAATTAAATTCATTTTTGAGAATACAAAACTTTATTGATGTTATGATTATAGTTTGCCAAAATATAATTGAAATTTTGGATGTTTTAGAAAACAGCGTATCATATGCAAGATTAAATATAATAAACAGTAATATTCTAAATTTGTCAGAATTAGACGAAATATTAAAATCACTCAGAACATTTTATCCAAACGAATTAATTGACTTCAATTATAAACAATCCTATTTAGAAATTATTAAAGTTGAGACTCAATATTTATCAAATAAAATTCTTTTTAAATTTCATATACCCCTTGTAAAACAAAATCTACTTGATTACTATCAGTTATATCCAATCCCAAATGATAATAAAGTCCTCATTCCACCCGAACCTTATATAATATTAGACGCCGAAGAACATTACTTCTTCCACGAACCCTGCCATATTATTGAAGAATATTGTGTATACTTCAATCGAAATCAGATCAATATTCAAAATTGCATTCCACAACTACTTCGAGGAAACCAAATTGAAAATTGCAGTGTAATCGTAACCAATGATATTTAAAAAACATTAATCGAGCCAGTCAATGATGCCAACATAATAATCGTCCCCGCTGGAAAGGAAAAAATCATCAAGCAATGTCCCCACCAGGAATACATGGAAATTAATCAACTCTACTTAGTCAAAATCCCCAATGGATGTCGGATAATTGTAAATAACTACACGTTCCAGAACGTAGAGATCAACACCGAGTCTAAGCAGATAGAACTTCTTCCAGTCAGAACCCAGGTTCAACTATCTTCCAGAAATTCACCTCTAATCCTTGAAGACATACCCACAGACAGGCTTAATGATATTGTGAAAAGTGCGCAGAATATACATATTCATGACATAGAAAGCGTGAAAGTGAAAGACACTAGCATAGCATAATATTGTATATAATTATAACAATTTTAATAATCGCATGCTTATTCCTTGTAATCAAATATTTATTCAAACACAAAACAAATTATGATGATATTGTGAAAAGTACGCAGAATATACATATTCATGACTTAGAAAGCGTGAAAGTGAAAGACACTAGCAATAGCATAATATGGTATATAATTATAACAATTTTAATAATCGCATGCTTATTCCTTGTAATCAAATATTTATTCAAACACAAAACAAATTATATTCAAGCATTTTTCCAAAAAAACAAAAATATAATATTGAACAGCAACCGAATGACGTTCCTGTGCAAACTGATAACACAAGAGAAAATAAATTGCACCCTTTATTTTCAATCTAACAGGGAAGCCTTTACATATTCAGTTCCAGTATTATCCGCTTGCATGACGTCACTTAATGCTGATGTATCCCTTTTTGATAAAGTTATAAATATGAGTAATTCTGTATTGAGCATTAAGAATCGAACTGTCGTCTTAACCAGTAAGACGTTGTATTTTCCAATAAATACTTTGTGTTAGTACTTGCGATTGTTTTTAAAAAGGGCGTTTTCCATCCACAACCCCTAATTAGAGGATCGGGCGGAATATGTCTGGGTCGGCGAAAACGAAAAATTGATTAAAAAAATAACCTAATCTCCTTTTGAACAAAACAAACAAAAATAGGTAATAACACACATAATAACACAACATACAAGTTTAAAAACACTCGCTCTTTTTAATTTCGTATCTGACGCAGGTACCCTAACTTGAACGAGGTGCCTTCTACGAGACACGTCAATGAAGGGCTGCGTAGGTCTGGTCTAAACTTGGATTTCAAAAAATTTTGATTTTAACAAAGATTGTGATTTAAAGACTTTAATGACGAAATAGATTTAGAAACAAAAATGTAAAAACGAAGAAAATCAAACGTGACAAAAAGTGACAAACCGAAAGAAAAAGTGGGAAAGGAAAGATTGAAAGATAGACAAAAGGTATGAAATATTAGCAAACGTGGATAGGATAAGCGGAAGTTATAGTTGGTGAGGTTGCCGAAAAATCGGTAACGTCTGGTTATGGTAAGGGGTGTTTGATCCGAAATGGGGCATTATGCTGTCTAATTTGCGTCTTGTGTCTTGTTAGCAAACTATCGCCCAATTTTATCGAACAGAAGTTGTGAGAGATATGCTGAATGTAGTCCGCTATCGGGGCCATGTTGTTAGAATATGCGTAGAGATTCTGAGGAATGTGTACCTTACAGAATTCGATATAAGGCGCATAAATTTGTGTTCAAATACTTGAAGTGTTTTCATTGTCGTGGCCGGTATGCTGCACCACATCGGCGCCGCGTATGTGATGGACGGCCTGACCACCATGGTATACAACAGTTTTTTATTCTGTCTTAAGTCTGCTACCCCCCTTGACCATGAACGGATGCAGACTCCTGGATAAGAAGTAGACCATCCATACTGTCTCATTGATATATGTGTTAAATGTCAGTTGCTGGTGCAGTCTGACCTCAAGTACTTCACGCATCTTTTGGTTGAAATTTGGCTTCCCCGGATCGAAATTGGTGTAAATATATTCTATTTTCAATAAAACGACACGTGAAGACTATCGCTTCTGACTTCCCGGCGTTGACCCATATCTTCCATCCATAGTAAATATTATAAGGCAAAACGTTTAACACTTGTGCTTTAAAGCTTCGAGAGGTAAAGTGATTAGAAAACATTATTTATGCATTAAGTAAATTACAACTATTTTATTTAATACGGAATTACCTATTTTCTGTATACTGGTATCTCAATCTGGTCACGCTAATATATTTATGGGAAAGTTTGTCAGACCGATTTTTTTATGTTTAAAACAAAACAATGTTGGAAGAAAATAGTTGTATTTTAGATTTGACATTAAGCATAGCTACTAATACTTAGTTGTGCAAGTCACAGAACTCCATTGCCAATACATACGATTACCATTTATCAGCTGATATTGCTCTCTACTTTATTGAGAAATTTCAGAAGCAGTTTTTATTAAATCTTAGTTTTTCCTATAATTTTCGCGAGGCAGATTTGGAAAAATGTAAATATAACAGATTTTTCTTCTATAGCAAGATCCTTTGATCCAAGTGAAGCCTGTGAAAGTCTGTATTCTATTCTAGATAGTTAGTATACTGTACTCAAATTACTACAAAACAGAGAAAATATCCTCCATGCTTCAATAATTATATATATGTAAAATTAAAAACAAACCTTATCTTCGAAAAAAACAGGGTACAATTATTATAAGCCGGTCGATTCAAGTTGCTTTTCTAAATAATTGTGAGCTAAAATAAAAAAATGGTCATGATGGAGCTGAAATGTTATACCCCTGTTGAAAACCAAATAAAATAATAATCCAAATATCTTTTGAGCATATATTATAGACGAAGTATTTATAAAACAATGTATATGGTGAATCATTTTCAAATATTCCAAAAAAAATTGCGATCGATTTTAACAGGTCAGTTATTATACTGCGTCATCAAATTTTAATTTTAGCATGTCTGTGATTGACACTTTACCTGCTCGATCGTTAGTGCTCACATTTTCACATTCAAAGAAATTTAGAGTTGCCAGTACCTAAAAAAGAGGCAGGGGTTTCAAAGAATGATGCAATAAAAAATGCAATAATATATTATTATAATATAGTATATTAATATATAATATATTATATGTTTAATTGTTTAATAATGCACACAAAACCAGGTGGAGAATTTCAGCCTATTTATTACTTATATGTATAATTATAATATTTCAAGAACAATATTTCGTCGAAGCAAATTCATGTTAACGGGTATTAAGTTTACATAAAGTAACGAATCCAAAATTACAAAAATATTACTCATTAAACATGATTAAAACACAAATCACGAAAATAAGAATTACTATTTGACATATCTAGGTTAAAATACAGACAATGGCGACCTCTTCTTCTGCTTATCGGCGTGACGAGAAGTCGCTGCACGTAGGTCCTGCGGCCCATTGTGCAACCACTACACAATCAGGGAAATTCCCTTTCCACGCTGGATTCCAACCCAAAGGCTAAAATCCTTCGCAAGAGGCATCCCTAATTTCCTTCAACACCACTGCCGAAGTGCTTGGGTCCCAAGATCATGAGACCAGGGCAATCGGTACCCTGAGCAAAAGTAGAAGCATTTTACTCTCATCATTCTGAGCAGCAGTAAATTTCTTTTTTCACCGATTAACGGCAAAGTACTAACTTTGCTGACTAATATCAATCAGCAAAGTGTCACTTTTCCTGCCTAGGCAGGAAAGTGCTCATTTTCCCTGCCTCGGCAGGAAAGTGAGCATTTTCCTGCCTGCAGGGAAAGTGACACTTAGTTTTCATGGTAACCAACTAGTAATAACTGCGATTTTTAATGAATTTTTATTGAATTTATTACAACAAAAATAAAGAGATTGAGAATTGTAATAATTTAATTATTTTAGAATATATTTAAAACAATTGGCAAAAAAATTATATGTTCAACTCAGCAGTAATATAGATTAACTGCCTTGGCTGAGTTCCTAGCCCCCCTACGCTCGGCTAGGAATTATCAGCCGCGCCAGTCAATTTACCATTTTGCTGCCTAGTTAAACAAATAACTATTTTTTCTACTCCCTTATGTAAATTTGCTGTTTTCCGTACAGTCTGTAGAATGGATAAGTGGGCCATTCCAGTTAACTGAACGGATATATTTCATATACGTTCTAGGATGGATATGAAATCGACCAATCACAGTTCGTGTATTAAGTACATAGGCAACTATTCGTTTTACTAAATTCAAGTTAGTGCGTAAACTGTCAAAGTAATTGTCAGTGTGTATTCGCGCAGTTTGAGCTAGAAAATAATTTAAAATGTGTGATTCCAGTGAAGAATCGATAAACGCTATACCACCTAAAATTTTATTGAAATTATTATATACAGACAAAATTTTAGAGATATATGACAAAAAAAGCAGCTATATGTGGAAATTGAACCTACGATCTCTTGTCTTTGAATTGAATCTATAACCGCTACGTTACTCAAGCTTTTATAAAAGGTTTGCACCTAGAGCATAAGATTTAGCAGAAGCTAAGTTTGTGTATTAAAATTTGATTAAAACTATTATTTGTAGTTTTTTCTTTATCTGGTCGTAGAAAAAGTATACTGTACAACTCGAGTGGATTATCCATATCGCACTCGAAAGATTGAGGCACTCCGCCTACGGTGTCGTGCTCAAACTTCTTTCTCGTGCGATATGGCTATCATATCCACTCTTGTTGCACAAACTACTATTTTCAAATGCCAGAAAGTCATGACATTTCTTACTCATTTCATGACATTACAGTTTGACATATCAGATGGTTGTGCGTTGCCATTAGCGACGGAAGTAAAAGTACTTTTTCTTGCGCTCAAGTGGACGTTTACTTCCATTGCTGATTGCAACGCACAGATAATTTTTTTTTTGTTTATTTTTTTATAGCTAATCGACGTTCTAAGAGAAAATAAGATGCCTTATTCAGAGTAAAATCACTTTTACTCCTAATAAAACAATATACTATTTACTGCCGCTCACGAGCGGCACTAGAAGCATTTGAAGAAAAAATAACAATACGTATTTAATTCATATTCGATATTTGAAGAAAAAAATAGCATGTTTTGTGTGTAGTAAAGTGACTTTTCAACATATAAATATCTGTGTTAATTAATTATCTTTTTCACTTTCTATTATTATCATTTCAATATATCATTAATGTTGTCATTATTACTCTCTATTCTTTTTCAATTCGATTTGCCTCAGTACCCTGTAATTTAACTTTTTTCTGTTGGATATATATTTCAAATAAATAAATATACAGGCTGTCCATTTTATCAGGGCCCTCGAGAATATCTCACTTAATATCAGTCGTACAAAAAAAAAAAATTACGAAAATTCTGCCGATTTATATAATAAAACATTAACACAATTAAGAAGAATAAAGTAAATTCAGGTAACAAAAACAAATTAATAATAAAAATAATATAGCACACAGAACATTAATATTTATCTAATCCCCAAAATCATTTTTAAGATATCATATCAAGTGTTCAAAGTGTCCACCGCGATCTCTTATGTACAATTGAGCGCGGCGAGGCACTGCATTTAAAACATTACTCAGCATTTCGGGGGTAACTGTAATATATGCCTGTTGAATTCGAGCTTTTAGGTCCTCTACATTTTGTGGTGTCGCCGAAAACACCTTGTCTTTAATATACCCCCATAAAAAATCCATTGGGTTTATATCTGGAGAACGAGGGTGCCATCGAATAAATCCATTGGTACCTATCCAATGTTGAGGCAAAATTTCGTCTAAATAATGTAGGCAAATCTGGGAATTGTGGGGCGGAGCTCCATCTTGTTGAAAATATTGAAAGTTGTGTCGACTCTCTAAAGGTAGGTCATCTAAGAATTCATTAAATTCATTTCTCAAAAAGTTTAGGTACCTTTGACCACTGAGGTGGCCATCATAAAAATAAGGACCTATTAAATTGGTGCCTAAGATACCTATCCACACATTTATTGAAAAACGATTTTGAAACCCAGTCGGTCTTTGCCAGTGTGTATTTTCAGAAGTCAATTTGTAATGAATATTACGATTAAAAAATCCATTATTAGAAAAAGTTGCCTCGTCGGACCAAAGTATTTTACTACATATTAATGGATCGGCATGCTTCTTTTCCAACAGCCACCTACAAAAAGTCGTCCTCCTTGGTTTGTCCCCCGCTTGTAAATTGTGAACTTCTTTGGCTTTATAACACCGGTAACCATTTTTCTTTAAAATTTTTCTAGCACTTGTTTTATTTATATGACAAGAAATTTGAATTTCTCTTAATGATGTTTCCAAATTTTCTGTATTTACATTATCAGTAACACTGTTCAACCTTGTATTCTTCTTTAAAAATGAACCATTATTTTTCAGTTTCGTAGCTAATTTTCTGAACAGAGTTTTATTCGGCTGTAGTGCTTGTGGAAATCTGTTTCTATATTCTACTTGAGCTAATCCAGAGTTAAAATTGCATTGGCAATATGTAACGAACATATTATAACGATCAATGTGAGTGAAAATCATTTTTAAAAATTCTAAATTCTTAAACGAGTGTGATTGAGTGAGAGTTTAAGTATTAACTGAGATGATCTGTCAAAAAATTAAATTGTCAAGTTTGTTCATGGCCAACTATTTTAAAATTATTGAAATAATAGTGAAATCATTAAAAACGAACAAATGGATATTATACTTAAATTAATTGGTAAAGACATTTTAACTCTCTGAGCAAGGAGTGACGCTTTTATGGAGGATCTCTATACATTGGCATAACTGCGAATACTCTTTCCATAGTACTCCATGTTACTTTCTTGATTATTATTTTGTTTCTCTTACCTGAATTTACTTTATTCTTCTTAATTGTGTTAATGTTTTATTATAGCAAAGATTTGAACAACTTATTGAATTATTTTATCGTTTTATTTAGTCATACTTCTCGACGGCAAGTATAATGCTTGTTAAAAAATAATTATTGGTTTAAGAAAAATGTTTTTATAATTACTGACGTAGTATCAATGAATAAATATGGTATGTGATATATCGTTGAAAAGGGAGGAAAATACTCTGTTGAATGGCGCCATTTCCCGCCCGTTTCAAAGTAATTTTTTTAACAGCCTGAAGAGTAAATCTCAATATACAGCGGTTTTGAAAAAAATTAGATAAAACCTCGTTGAAACACTCTATCTTGCAAAATAATTTCGCCTTAGAATTTTTCTCGTAGCTCTTCAAATAACGCAGACATTTGGCCTAGACGTTTTCCGCATTTTCGATATTTTCCGCCATAACTCTTAAAGTAGGCAATGGATTTCAAATGTCTTTAAACCATTTTGTAGGATATATAAATCGGCGCATTTTTCGTAAAAATATTTTTTTTTTGTACGACCGATATTAAGTGCGATATTCTCGAGTGCCATGATTAAAAGGATAGCCTGTATATGCAAAAATGCTTAAAGATATAATCTGATAGAACTTGTGCATGAGAAGTATGTTAGACCCCGTCTACATAATCAATAATAATTCCACACTAACTTATCGAACGATAGCCGTTACTTACTTTTATGCAAGTTATATTTCACTTATTTACTACCTTCATAAAATTGTTTAAACTGAATAAGTATATCATAGTACGAGAAGCATAATCTTTATTTACAATCTTTAAAATTAGAATAGTTTTAAAGTTTCCACATTTGCCGTACAAACTATCAAGTTTCTGGTACAGACCATCACCAACGGAGGTTTATTTAAGTTTTATGGTGCATCGGTGTATCTCTGTGGATGTATCTTTACTCTTTTAGTATCTTTTTGCTAATTTATTTGAATCTTTTTATGCGAATTGTGATGTTACCGATTGCAATCGCTGTCTTGGGTGCAGTATCTCATTTGGCCGTATATATTTGTATACTCGATCTTCTAACGCTTTTTATATGTTTTTCCAGTAAGTTTTATGTGAGTGTAAATCCAGTTTAGAAACTATCCTCTTCGCATTGACATATAAACTTATAGCGGTGATTAGAATTTCAAATGCATTGTTGTTAACATATATCTGGGGAGTCGTTAAACTGTTTACTCACAGATACTAAATACTTAAGAAATTGATTTGGGTAATCAACTTACGAATGCCGATTAACTATCTTAAGAAGCCACACTTTGTAAGTATCCATTCTCATTGTTTGGAACCAAATAAGAGAAAATGTGATGCCATCAGTCGCTTTTCTATTTCTCCTGAAGCGCTGTAATAACGAAGGCAATCCAAATTTGGTATATTCTTTTTTCTTTAGTTATTTCTTCTTTTGTATTCCCAATTTACCATAAGGATAGTATTTTGTGGTCTGTATTAGCTTCTGCCTTCATTGCTGCTTTAATATTCTTGATCTATTCTTCTCCCTGCATATCAAGATAAGTTTATGCGTCTTTGGCCGTACGTTCTGTAACAGATCCGTTGTTTTTTGTGAAGATATTCCTTGAAAGTAATTTCATTTGTGTGTATTTTTACTGAATGCCTGGAAAAATCAATTTTGAAGCGCCACTGACCAGTAGATTCAATTCGGTTATTGCATTAAGTGAAAATTTACGATCTAAAAGTGGAACCAAAAAAAGTACGTAGTAGAGCAAAGAATCAACAGCGGCATTCTCGTGAAAGGATTTAGCTGTTATTTAATACTGAAGCGGCACTTCGTTCTACCAATCTTATCCGTTTTTGCCGCCTATCAGAAATGAAAACCACGACTAGAACATTCTGTGTAATTGCCATAGTCGACCAAATGAGTTGAATGTGTGAGCGTGCCTCATTTATACATAATAATTTGTTGACTACTGTGAAATAGGCAGAGTAATACATAAAGGTCAACCATTTGGATAGCTCGTCATCCAGTGACACCACACATATATTTATACAGGTATATATAAAATAATAATATTGTTCACATTTTATAAAATCAAACAATATTTTAATTTAATACATGGTGATGCTCATTCATGATTAACAAAATCCGAAGACTTTAATTTTTTCGAAATATCATGGAATTATGAAATTTACGAAATTCTTAAATCCGCACGCCCCTGGCTCTACTATTTACTCTTTTCGGGGCGAATTCTAGTGTACAGGAGCCCAACTAATTCACAGGGACAGCATTGATATTTCGTAAAGTAAAGAAGATACAGCAAACGTCAAATAGGGAAAAAGTTGCGTAATTTCGAGACAAGAAAAACGATCAGTTGAGGTCTTGCTCTTTTGATCTTTTATAGTTTTCGAGATATTTTAAAAATGGAAAATTTAAGATTTTCGCTTTTTCGCTTTTTTTGTCCTTATTTAACAAAATATCAAAAAAATCTATTTCGGTTTCTTATTAGGTGTTACTGTAGCTATAGCAATGTGTAATAAGATATTAAATAAAAAGTTTCGTTTAAGCTGGGCCGCCAGCAACTTTCTTTAAATACGGCTCTGTATTTTTAAACGATTTGTCATTGTCAATACGGCTATCATAAAAAATATTGACAATAAAGCATTGTGCTACTTTTAAACCATTAAAAACGTATTTGGCTGAATACGGTACTGGACTATCGCAAAAATGAACAAGAAAATGATCATTTGTATTCTCACAGATACCACCTTTCAAGATAACCTTTTTATATTGTGTCAAAATATTTAACTGAAACAGGCAGTGTTACATAAAAACGAGGAAAGTATCATCGTAGGAATACGGTAAATGAAATAAATGTATTAGCACAAATTTATTTAAATTCGGAAAACTCTTCTAGCAAGATAGCATCTGATTGTGGAATAATGGCAAGTGGTGATCAATGAATTTTAAAAAAGCATAAATATCATTATTTTAAGATTAAAACTGTACAGACATTACATCCAGGTGATCAAAGAAGAAACTTAAATGCCAATCAATGTTTTCATAATAAGACCTCATGGTCAGATGAAACAACGCTCACAAATTGCGGAGTCTTTGCTTTAATAGGAGGAATAAACATTTCTGTCACCATTAATCCTCACCTTACCAAAGAAATGAGACCTCAGATACGATACTACCTCAATTTATGGTGTGGTTTAATTGGAGACAATAATTGGTCCCAAATTCATAGAAGGTAATTTAAATAGTGTAAATTACCTAAATTTATTAGAAAAGTTTATGACGAATTGCCTCTCGCACTTTTTCAAAATTCCAATTAGTTTATGCAAGATGGATGTGGGCCACATAATTCAATAGTCTTCCGGGCATAATTGAATATGCGGTTTCATCGAAGGTGGTTGGGCACCAATGAACCCTTAAGGTGGCCACCTCGCTCTCCTTGTTTAAACCCCTCGGACTATTTTCATGGGGGTATTTAATAAATAAAGTTTATTACGAAGCCGTAAGTGATGTAGACCAATTGCGTCAAAGAATTATTGACGCCTTTAATGAACTCCAGATATGGTAGCTAATGCCACAGCACAGATATCAGCGAGAACACACAAGTGTACCGAGAATTACAGTGGACAATTTGAATAGCTTTTATAAGTTATTATTTCTATTAAATTAAACAAGTGTTACATTTTGTTATTATCGTTGATGTAAATAATACATAGTATTAATTCAAATGTTCTTTTTTGCGATAATCCAGTGCCGTATTCAGCAACATACGTTATTAATGATTTAAAAGTAGCACAACGCTCTATTTTCAATAGTTTTGATGGTAGCCGTATTGAAAATTACAAATCATACAAGAAAATAATTAAAAATACAGGGCCGTATTTAAAAAAAGGGTTGCTGGTGGCCTAGCTTAAACAGAGCTTTTGATTTAATATCTGATTATATAGAGTTATAGCTACATGAACACCTAATAAGAAACCTAAATAGATTTTTTTGGTATTTTGTTAATAAGGCCAAAAAAGTGAGAAAACGAAAATCTTAAACTTTTCCTTTTTTAAGATATCTCGAAAACTATAAAAGATTATGGATGGGGGGGGGGGGGTGACTAGACGTGGAAGTAAAAATAATGTTTAAATATTAAGATTCTTATTTTATTGTAAACAGCGTGGGGTGCTTGATAACAATTGTTATAAACCAGACGTTTTTTACAATAAAATAAGAATCTTAATATTTAAACATTATATTTTACTTTTTAGTTCGGTTTGCTATTAAAACGTGTTTTTTAAATTTTTTTAAACTATAATTTTTTTAGTCACCCTCTTGCCATTCATCCCTCGGCACGTTTTTCACCAATAATAAAATATATATTAATAACAACGGCTCCTCCGCCAAAATCTCGACAATGCATTATTTTTTTAAATTTTATTTTATCCTGATGATCTTGGTGGGAACGTTAGGACAAAGTTGTCAAATTATTGTACTGTCATCGATCCTTGATAAGTGTGCAAAGTTTCAGTTTAATTTGAAGTGGGTGAAGTGTTATTTTAGATGGAAATACAGAATTTTTTCCTTTTCTACAGTTTTTACAACTTTTCTCTAAAACGTAATTGGAGAATTGTACTGCCCGAAATCTGAATTTTCCGACTTTGGTCGTTGTTTATAAAAAATAAGACATATCTGGCCGTATACAACCTTCAGATACCTGTAATAAATTAAATGAACTGTTTTTTTTATACAGACTGAGGTATTAGTATAAACACATCAATGTTTAATTATCTAAGGAAATTATGGAATTATAATATGGGGGGTGCATATTTAACAAACATTGGAGAATCCAAAAGTATCTCATAAAAGTAATTTTATCAAAAAATAAGCAATATCCCACAGATCAACTTTATAATGAATTTAATGTTTTGAGTCTAGAATTATTATATGCAAAATCAGTGCTCATGTTCTCTTACGAATATAAATCGATTTTTAATAAGCAAATATGTCACACCTTTGATACACAAGCTAAAGTAAATTTAAATACGAACATCCCTGTAAATATCTAAACACAAACACAAAGGTTTATAAATTATTTTGCTCTTAAATTCTACAATTATTTGCCACATCAAATAAAACAAACAATATAAATTTATTCAAGAAAAGAATTACCTCATTTATTCAATGAAATAAGACTATTATCTCAAATTTGCTATCAAATAAATAAGTTACTTAATTCTAAAATTCTATATTAATTTTTTTCTTTTCAATTTTGACTAAGCCCCAGGAATCATGTTTGTCTAATATCTAAGGACAAATATAGTCATATTATATTAAATGAATATTTGCAAAACTATAATTGTATACCGGGTGTTAGAAAAGTATGGGAACGGTGGAAAATCTCGAACAGTTTGCATCAAATACAAAAATAAGTGTCAAAAATGTTTCAATAAACTATCTACTGATACCAAAATGACCTCCCCACCCACCATCCTGTGGCAACTTTAAAATTTCAAATGGAAACCCCTATTTTTTATTGCGGAATCGAATTCTACGGCAAGAAATACGTAAATTTTATTCCGAACATTTTTTTCGATTCTTGCATGGTGTCGCTATAATCGCAAAAAATTAAAAGAAAACATCACTGTTTCATGAGTAGCGTCTTGTGCTCATAATAACACGTCCAATTCAAAAACTGAAAACGCGTATTTGTTATTTTTACGAAATCTATCCAATGACATTGAATTCGACTCTCCCACCCCTAACCCAGTGGGTGGGGTGGGGGCAACTTTGAAATTTGTAATGAGTCCCTATTTTTTATAGCGGATTCAAATTCTACGACCAAAAATACGCGAATTTTATATCGGGCATTTTTTTCGATTCTCGCAAGGTGTCGCTGCAATCGCAAAAAATTGAGTGGAAACATGAAAGTAAAACTACTGATCTCAGAGTGAATGATTTCCCGAGCTGTTTTGAGAACAGTGATTTTACACGGTCGTGCGGAAATTACAACAACTAATAGAATTCTGTAAATTTATTAGCAGCTAGTAATTTTCAATTTACATTTTTTACAGGGCAATAAAAAACTCGATTTTTAAAAAAACTAACAGTGGTTTTACCTCTTAATTCAGCCACTTCAGACAAGTTCTTGATCCCAGCCAGTGAAGGCAAGGAGGTAACTCAGCCATTTAAGGCAAGGTGAGGATTTCGGCCAGTTGAGGCAATTAGTTTACAGCTTAACTGCTACACTAGCAGGTTTTAATTTCAAGATGTTCAAAATGGTGTCCTTTGACTTCTTGGCATTGTCCGAGACGAACGTAGAAATTTTCAATAGCTCTTCTTATCATTTGAGGTGGTATTTCTGCAAGAATGTTTATTATGCGTTGCCTCAGCTCTTCCAAATCACGAGGTTTAGTGGAATTAACCTTACCCTTCACGTAGCCCCAAACAAAATAATCAAGTGGCGCCAGGTCGGGAGATCTTGCTGGCCATTCAATAGTTTCTCTTCGACCTATCCATCGATTTTCGAAAGTACCATTCAAATAGTCCCTAACAATATCCCGATAGTGTGGAGGAGCCCCCATCTTGCACGAACTCATCACCAGCAATCTCTTGTATTGCGGGAACTATTTGATTTGTCAACATTTCCAGGTATTTTTCTCCATTCAAATTTCCATTTATGAAAAACGGTCCTATGATTCGATCCCTGAAAACTCCTGCCCAAACATTTAATATTTGTGGATACTGCGTGTGTGTTTCAAACATCCAGTGAGGGTTTTCTCACTCCAATATATGAAATTATGGCGATTAACTTTTCCACTGAGTTCGAAAGTTGCTTCATCTGAGAAGACAAGTAGAGATGATAAAAAATTTGGGTTTGGTTACTCCTTTCCATCATTAATTCACTAAATTCAAGTCGCCGATCAAAATCACCTCCATTTAACTCTTGGTGAAGGTGAATTTTGTAAGGATGAAATTTCAAAAGTTTAAAATTCTTAAGAACTGTAAATGCACTCATATCAAGCTGTTGACTGGTTTTTCTGATTGATAACCTTCGATTTTCAACAAATGCCTGGGCCACTTCCATTTGTCGAGCTTCCGATGTTTCAGATTTTGGTCTTCCAGATTGTGGGCGATTTTTATTTGTCCTTGTGTCTAGGAATCGTTTGATGGTACGGGACACAGTAGATTTCGAAATTCCCACTTGATCTACACGGAAAGATTCGTTGAATAAAATCACAACTTCATCATAGGACCTTTCATTATCGCCCCACCCTCGCATCATTAAAAGAGAAACTCTCTGTTCCTCTGTTAAAGTAGCCATTATGCAAAAAAAATGCGAGAACTAATGAAAAATGAAATAACTTTTTCCTTACAAAAGTGCGCTCCTGCCTCTACAAATGTTGGAAGGAACTGAACGTTCTCGTAGAAATTTCACAAAATATTGTTATTAAGAACTCTTTTAAAAAAACATTCATAAAAACCAAGATATCACAGATATTGTTTTTTAAACTGAATGTTTTTTTGTCAACACGAGTAGCTAGAGTTTGTAAATATTTACAAACTTACGGACGCTTTAGGTTTATTTCAATTTTGTGCGATTGCAGCGACACCTTGCAAGAATCGAAAAAAATTCCCGATATAAAATTCACGTATTTTTGGCCATAGAATCCGAATCCTCTATAAAAAATAGGGATTTTCATTACAAATTTCAAAGTTGCCCCCGCCCCACCCGCTAGGTTAGGGGTGGGAGAGTCGAATCCAATGTCATTGGATGGATTTCGTAAACATAACAAATACGCGTTTTTCAGTTTTTGAATTGGACGTTTTTCTATGGGCACAAGACGCTACTCTTGAAACAGTAATGTTTTCTTTTCATTTTTTGCGATTACAGCGACACCATGCAAGAATCGAAAAAAATGTCCGGAATAAAATTTACGTATTTTTTACCGTAGAATCCGATTCCGCAATAAAAAATAGGGGTTTCTATTTGAGATTTTAAAGTTGCCCCTCGTCCCACCCACAGGGTGGTGGGTGGGGAGGTCATTTTGGTATTAGTAGATAGTTTTTTGAAAAATGTTTGACAAGTATTTTTTTATTTTTCGATTTGATGCAAACTGTTCGAGCTTCTCCACCGTTCCCATACTTTTCTAACACCTGGGATACACACACAGACATACTTCTTATCTAGGTGTATTCTAATAAGTATTATAAATATTTTTAAAACTATGTATGAATGTAAATGTAGTCAATAAATTTTGATTTGATATGATTTATTATACACTGAAATTGATAAAAAGAGTGTAATATTATATGTCACTCTCAGTAACCCATATAAAAGACAAAAAGTTTCTCTGTTGCTAAGTGCGGATTTTCTATGTTCGACACTTATTTGTTTCTGAATTTGAATTTACCTCCACTAGACGTGGTTTTATCCATATACAACACTATTGCCGTTTGTTGGGCAAGAAGTAAATGGGTAAACTGTAACCTGGCAGGAAGATCGGCCTCTAGCAGGCTTTGAACAGACGTAAAATGTTATGGATAAAAGCTTTCTTGATGAGAGATCCTTGAAGAACCCGCAAGTTGATATAGTTATTAACAGCATTCCCTATTCTGACATTTCGCCCATTCTCATCCGGCTATACTCTTTGTTATGAATTTTATAGCTTATTTATTGCAAATTTGTATTCATGACGATTAATTCCGATACAGGAAACGTGGTTTGTTCATGTCGTTTCCGCCCAGCTGTATATTTTGAATAATACTAAAAATAATATGGAAAGACGTGATTATGACTCAGGATAGATTTCTTGCGAAGCATTCAGACCATCGAGATTATAATCACGAGAAGGAAATTGCATTGAGGGTAAGTCTGTGTTAAAACTACCATTATTTGAGAATTAGAGATATAAAAGGAAATACTTACCAAGGCAGATTAAAAATATTTCTATTTATAATAGTTGAAAATGCTTTTCTTGTTGTAATGACGGTTTTCTCTGAGATAAAGATTAAATGGGGATGTCGCTGTAACTATTTTTAATTAAACATACCATAGATATTCTTTAAATGATTTTTTTTTTAAGTGAAACATTGTGTTTTCATTTTATATAACTCTGAAATATGAAAACTCTGACATAATAAAAATTCATCAAGAGAACATGAATAAATATTTTAATCATCGTAAACAGGTTTAGTATCGGATTTTACGTGAGTACCTAAATTAATCAAATTCTTTTCAAGGCGCAAATTTAAAGAAAGTTTAGACTTTACAGACATGATATTCCCAGTATTTTATATGTATTTGAAAAAGTAAAACTTTCCGCATCGTAGTAAAAGTTAGACTGGAAACATTCGCTTCCCTTTAAGCTGGCAATATATTCACAACTTTATAGCCGTATTTATAATAACAATGATATGTCTTTATTTGGTACAAATGCAGCATATAAAGACCTCTATCACGGCAAACTTTTATGGTTTTAAATAAATTGTCATTCTCAATTTGCGAACGTTTAGATTGTACTTTATAAAATTTCTCAGAATAAATTCTATACTTTACATTTGCACATAAAAGCAAGATATCATTATGATATAGTTTATCCAATGTCAGTTTAAAACGATAGAGGGAACAAGAGCGAGGCATTCTTTCATAAACCGACCTCTTACGCTTGCCATCTATAGGAGCGCGTAACTTACTTTTCAAGGCAATACTGCCCTACAATGCTTTAAAAATCATTTATTATACACGTAACACGGTTTTGCAGACTTATTAACTAATAAATGATGACTGAAACTGGTAAAATGATAGGTAGGTATATGTATATTGTATGCATGTTCGTTTTATTATTATTATTAAGGATTATAATAATAATATCTATATTATTATTATTATTATTATTAGCCGTTACTCGAGTCCGAGTATAAAAATGTTACAGTTGATAAATTGTGTACAATAAAAAACAAGTAAAAGGTATATACTAACAACAATCTTTACTCATTTAGTCAATGACATTTTCTAATGTCAACGTCCAGCACAAATCAACGGGGAGGTGTGAGTAGTTTTTGTCAAGATGAGAATTAAAATAAAACTTATATTAAGGTAAGAAAGTTTAAATAATAATAAAAGAAATTGTCATAGCTTTGAGATGGTAACGGGGTCATCAGTAGTAATACGAGAGCTAGCAACTTCGCCAAAAAGATAATTTTAAGATGGCTATTTTTTTTATATCCCCTCTCTTGCACTATCTGGGTAGGCATGAGGGTGGTCTGGCTGGCGGAAGAGGTTGCGTTTACTTGTGCATACACGTAAGAATTTCAATTTTTAAAATAATGTTACAGGTTTGTTGGTATGCGATTATTACACTTAGCGCGTCAGGCTTGTAACATGTAACTCAGCGCTAGGCGGGGCGCATAGCCCGGAGAGTAGTTGTTGGTTGCAGTCTGGTTACATTCCTTATAGTAACATAAGAATTTTATAGAGGAGCTTGCGACTGAAATATTATGTTTTAATATTTCTGCCCTCTAGAGGCACACTTGATCTATACTAAGCACAGTCAGACTATTTATTTTTCGATTGCAAAAGACATTGGACCGCTTACTATTTTACATGTCGCTATCGTAAAAATACCGAGACGTACCAAATAGTCAAGGGATCCTCGTGTCGTTCGTCACATGCCTACCTTGCATTGACGAAGAGCCAACAACTCGAAACTGCAATCTGCAAGTGGTATGAGACGACTGGCCGAGAGCTCCTTTAAGTAGGATCAGTCATTCGGCTGGTGTTTGTTGCAATCGAAGCAGTAGCGTTTTGTTGATAATATGCGATTATTACACTTAACGCGCCAGGCTTGTAACTTGTAATTCAGCGCTCGGCGGGGCACATAGCCCGGAGAGTAGCTGTTGGTTGCTGTTTGGTTACATTCCTTATAGTAAAATAAGGATTTTATAGAGGAGCTTGCGACTGAAATATTATATATATTTTACATATTGTAGTTCTTTTTGTGTTTTTGATTTTAATCTTGTAAATAATTTATTTTTAGTTGTATTTTCATTCTTAAAAGCTGTTTTAATTTTATCTGTTTTTTAAGTTATGGTTCTTTTAAATTTTTCAGATAAATCTCTTATACGTATGATTTATCTTCAGTTCGACAACTATTTAGGACTTTCTAAGACAAGAAAACTTTTTATAAAGAATGACTAAGAAATGTACAGTACCTCATCCGGGAACGCACGAACCCACTGCATATAAGACTCGGTATATTTTTATTATTTTTAGTAATAGATAATAAATCTTATTCTTGCATCGACAAGCCTCTTATACATAAAGAAACTTTTAAGAAATTTCCATTATAATTTAACATTATAACCATCATCTCAAGTTTCACTTCTAACGGCCGGAGAATACAATTAATTTAAGATTCCCTCCTTTCGTTATGTAATTAATGGTTTTAACTACTTTTAATACATCTTAAGCGCTTCTTATAAAATGACTGAACGGCAATATAAAATTCTTATCTGCTCTCGGAGCCATTTAATGGCCCACAAATTACAGCGGGGCAAATTTAAGCCCCAAGGTAAACATAATCGTACACACTACTTGTGGTAGAATTAGAATTTAATCTGTAGGCAATCAAATAAAAGTCTAAATCAAGTTGACTTAGAGGCTAAACTAGAATTCATTCTGTCCTGAATGAAATTTTCAATAAGATTCTGGGAGAGCTTGAATCACGAGTACATTCATTGCTTTTAAGTGTGTGCTTAAAGCAATTCTAGAATCCTTGGTTAGCAGACCCAAAGAGACTTATCTAAAACGTAAGATATACATTGTTTTTGTCTTATACTTTTAGCATGACTTGCCACACTAAATATATCGCTTAATATCTGTTGTAGAATAATAAATTTTTAGAGACATTTTACCATTTTTTGTTTTAAATCCATGGCCTCCTTTGTGAGATATATAACAAAAACCTGAAAAATAGGAAAACCCGGACCCGGACTGGAAACCATTTTGCTACCGGGCAACTTCTTTGACCGGCCCCAGTCCATTTTTTATAGCTATAATCGGTACAAAAAATACGTAATTTTTATATGTATGCATAGTCCAAGTAAGGACTTCCCTGCACTAAAAAATCCAACAAAAACTTCACGACATAATTATAATCGCCGCTGGCCATGGCGGCATGCCTGTCACCAAACGACCCGACGCACATTAAACAATTTGCGAACAGCAGCACAGAGAGTACCGGTATTTTAACGAGGCCGTAAAGTTTTTGTTGCGTTTTTTATGTGCCGGGAACTGATTTCTTCGACTATATATATTTTGCATAATAAATGACAAAATTATAAAATAATAATATACATATACACAACAAAACTATAAAATACAATAAATAATATAAATAAAAATAATAACTTTGGAAAACTATCACATAGTTGAAATAAAAGTAAGATTTTTTTAAAACTTTGTCAGTCCCTGACATTGTGCTGCTTCAATTAATTGTTTCTTCTGTTTTCTTTCTCGATTTTTCTCGGCTTCGCCTTTATAGTTACGTTTTTTTATTATAATTACTATCCATTTTACACTTCTTCTCTACCGCAATAATTAATCAATTGTGTGAAATAAATTAAAAACAACACAATTCTCCTCTGCGATTGTACATCACCATTCATCGACAGCAACTGAACTGAGACAAGTCAATACCCATCTGCAACGCGCTTTATATCACCTAGAGAGAGATAAGTGTTGTCTATCTCATTCGCGGATTCATAATATACATTGAGTTGCGCGTCTGGGTTAGTCTGTGATACCCATCACAGAGCACCTCAGAGGGCTAAGCAGATGTGAAAATTAATCCGCTTTTCTATCTGTGTCTAACCAATGTGTCACTGAATATCGTCGTCCTGCTCACTCTAGATATAAAGCGCAATGTAGGAGGCGCTAGTGATTTTGATACCTACATACTATTCAAATAGATGGCGCTACGTTTTGCTGAATTTGTGAATGACAGGTTAGTGCAGAAATGTTGTGGTAGGTTAATTGCGTTTCAAATTCTGCAACACAAACTACATCAATTTGGGTTTTTGTGGATTTTGTAAAGTTTTTGTGTGATTTACTCTGTGATAATGGTATTATACTGTATAATTTGTGGACTCCAGGAAAACGAGGCGAAGAAATTGTTTTGCTTCCCTCTGAATATCGAACAGTAAGTGAATATTTTACTTTATTAATATCGAGTATAAAACTCTGCATAATTATATAATTTACAATTTACCAATTATTAGATCTATTTGACTGTATAATTAATTATGTATCATGTTTGAATATATCAAGCATGCAATATTGGTGACGTATAGCCATATACCTACTAAATCTAAGGTGCTATTATGGCCAAATTGAAGTAATCGATTTTTTTTATCAAGTAGTATGTTTTTTCAAAAAAGTCTTGTAAATAGAAATTTTTACGTCAGTTAATTATTTTAATTATTTATTAATAGTACCTATCAAAATAATGGGCAAAAATAATTTTTAAAATTTGAAATGAAATCTTAGTAAGGGGGACATTTTATCTAAGTGTTTTTAGTTAAATCCTTTTATTTTGAATCAAAGATTCTTCAGAGTTATGAACAGTTATTAACGAAACACTCCTGTATATTTAAGTCAAGGGAGGAAAGTATGACGTTTCAACCCACGATCTTACTGATGTATTTTACTGTCCCCGATGAGAAGTTTATCTGCTAAATACCCAAATAATGTTTTAACATTTTGCAAACATTGTAGGTTCGGCATGTTGAAATAAATATAGAAAAACTAATTTGTTTCAGGTCACGACGTTGGCAAGAATCTCTGGGCATGAAATTCCAGGGACGTATGTCTGGACATAATAGGGTGTAGAGTGTGCAACAAACATTTTAAAGATGAGTGTTTTAAACCATCAACAAAAATTTTGACCCTTCATAATGATGCTATATACCAACTTTATTTCCTGAAGTATAGCCTGTACAAGTAGGTACCTATAAAGGAAGGGAATGGGGGTTGCACATTTGAAAAATTATACAATATCCATTACCTACCAACATTGCCAGTGTCGGAGCTGGGAATCGAATCCAGAACACTATAGACAGTCTAACCAAACGTGCTCACCACATAACAAGCTATAGCAGACTGCAATACCAAATACTTAAAGAAGTATAATTAAGTTTGTCGATCATGACAAAGCACTACTTTTTTGTTATATACGTGTCCCGACTTATATTATTGTACGTTTCTTAATTATAGTTTTAATATTAATCAATATTTGTCTTCTATTATTTGTGATTTTTTTTTCATTAATATAATACAGCTTCATAAAATTGTGTATTGTTTGTCTTTTTCATTTAAGAAAATTCATATAAGCACTTAACGATAGGTATCAATAATAAATATATGTGAGCCGCTCACTTCAGAAATGAGAAATTCAGAGAATGTTTGTGATTTTTTTTCTGTCCAAAACAGTCAATTAAATAGTGTGACACTCTTTTAATACTTTTATATATACATAATTCCTGAATAATTCGTACTGAACGTGAGCAGCTAATATAACATAGAGGCACACAAAAAGAATCCGGTAGATTAGACCATCATACCTTTATGTATTTTAATGTCCTGAATTCGAATCTGTCGTAAGATTTGCTGCATTGGCTCACAGTTTTTTTTTAAACTCAAGAAATAGCAATAAATCTCTCAAATTCCACTTTTCTGAGTTTAAAATTAAATTGTGACCCGATGGAACAAATTCGACGTCAGATTCGAATTCAGGGCATCAAAGTACATAAGGGTATGGTGTTCTAATCTGCCGGCTATGACACTTTCTTTTTGTGTGCATGTGTAATCAATCATAAATCTAGTTGAATTTCGCGGCTTACTGGTACGAGCTGCTTGGGCGCCATCTGCAACGCGCTTTATATCACCTAGAGAGAGATAAGTGTTGTATATCTCATTCGCGGATTCATAATATACATTGAGTTGCGCGTCTGGGTTAGTCTGTGATACCCATATAATAGTGGGTGTATTTGTCATAGTATCATTGGTGATGCGTGTATAATACACGCTTCACTCACTACTATACGAAATTTTAGTAAGTTATAACTTACTAATGGGAAAAATTATTATAGTATGTTATATTTATTATATTATTAATTAATTGCGGATGCTTTGTTCAATAGTGCTTTGAAAATTGATATGTTGATAAGAGCTGATTGCTTAGTCAACTATATACGTGACGATTCTTATATCTGAAAACGTTCACAATATTTTCTTAAAAACCTGTATTTTTTTGGCGGCCCCTAGGCCTGTAAGCCACCGGCCTACCGGGCATTTGCTCGAGTGCCCACCGGTCCTATTTGGGCCTGGGAAAGCCACAAATTGTTACAGCTTCCTTATTTGAGGAGATACGAAAAAAGTTAAAGGGACGAAAGTTGACAGCAAAAACAATAAGAATAATGATTTGTATAAAAAAATTCGAAAAACGCAGTTGGCTTTGACATACGCTCTTGTCAAAAAATGAAGAGAACAAATCTCAAAGTAGGCCATGACACCATTAATTCTATTTATTTTTTCTCTTTACAACGATACAAAACATGTTAGAAAAAATTTTAACTGATGGTGTCAATATTTAGTATTTTACGAAAACCACAATTCAAATCATTGAATCGTAAAAATCAGTTATGCCATAATAGTAAAAATTCACTTTATAATAATTATAATTCAGTAGTTATTTATTACAATTTAATACAATCTAACAAATATCTCATAAATAAAAATAAAAGTAAAAAATGAACATCCAAAAATACGAAAAAGTATGTATAACAGTACTCTACCTACTACCATAATGAAAAGAAAATGTGTGTATTTATTTTTCTTAACTACAATTGCTCAAATTGTGCACCATACATTCTAATACACAAACATGCTTTACGAGTCACCTCACGCCCTCATGTCCACAGAATAACTTCTGATACTTCAAAAAGTGAAAAAAATATTATTAAATGTACTTTTTGTACTTCAATCGTGACGAAAGTTACCTGTTTGCTAAAAATTAATAATCAACCGCATTTTCAATCGTCAGTTAATTGTCGCTTCTTTTTGGAAATCATACACGAAAAAGGATTTTTTGTAGGAAATTTTGTAATCTTTCGTTTAGGTCTTATGAAATTTTGTCGTAAAGTCAAAAGGAACGATGTTATAAACAAAAAAGGAATAAAAAAAGATCGGCAGCTACTGGAAGGGGCTGGAACCTCCCCACTCGGTGAATCTTTGAAGCCGAAAAGAACATTAAATTGTGTGACAAAACGGCACTAAACGTAATCCGATATCATCCAAAACCTTTTCAGATCTTCTGGGGCACTAAAAAAAACCTCAACTTAATGAATTTACAATCATCTATGCGAGTTATTACCTACATTATCGCTCGTTGAATAATATACTATTAGGATATTAACAACTTTAACATCACTTGAACGACTAAGAAAGTCTACAGATTTGTAAAGCAACAAACTGAAAATTGGTAAAGTGATAATCTATAATAAATTCACCAACGAAGTTACAGAAAGCATATGATATTGATATTGTTACATCTACCTCTAAAGTTTGTGACAATCCACTAAAAGTTACAAATATGTCGAAATATTATTAAAATGACATGAGACCAACGTTATCGGATGACAAACGTTGACAATGACAATCGTCAAAATTTGCTCATTGCAATCCGTTCGCTCACGGCTGTCTTTATTAAATGAAACATAAGCATTTCAGTAATTTTACTAGATTTTAGAGGAATATTTGTAGTTTAATTCTTCGATTTGTCTGTATATATATTTAAAAACGGCACTAAACGTAATCCGCTCTACTTCTAGAGCAGTGAAGAAACCCTCACACGTGAATTGACACGTGATGTGACGAGTTTCACGACGTAACGGCTACGCGCATCGGTCATGTCATGCGAATTGCGGTCTATGCCATATTTGCTTTGTTTTTAATTTTTTTCACGGAAACCAAATCGAAAGGGTGGAAGTGTGATATATCGTTGAAATCGGAATTTTAACTACTTTTCAATGGTTCCATTGCAAATTGAAAGTAATTATAAAATAAACAACTTGTTGCGTCAAAATGGTACTAAACGTAATCTGATCTCAACCAAAACCTCTTCAGATCTTCTGGGGCACTAAAGAAACGCACACGCAAAGTTTTATTTAAATCCGTTCAGTAGTTTCGGCGCTATCGTGCTAACACACATACACACACACAGACATTTTTCAAAAACCACTTTTTTGGGTTCATAGGACCTCAAAACGTAAATATTTGATGTTAACTCAATTTTTGTTTTTGAACCAATTTTAGTAACCTCTCACAATTTTATTGTGGAGAGGTTAAAATGGTTCAATTTTTCTGAACAAAAACAGTTTTCACGATCCTTTCCTTTTAAGAAAATATACCTTGCGAACGACTTATGCCATTGCATTGCTTTCATGTGTATATAAACTAATAAAAGTAAGTCAAAACCAATTTTTCAAAAATTGTTATGCACAGTTCTTGCAGGAAAATCTTAATTTATAATAAAAAATATATTTTTTTTCATAGCTTTAAACAGCTGTAACTCGTGAACGATTCATCCTATGAAGGTCACTCGGAGCTCATTTTACAGATAAGTTAATTCTCTTCAAAAAATCTCTAGTGTCATTGTTGCCTAAATCCAATAAAAAAATAGCTATTTGTCAAAATGCACTTAAAAATGTCAATTTTTCATGTTTTTCCCTTTTATTTCCATTCACTCGTTATCAAAACGATTTTGTACATACAGCAATATATTCAAAATTTAATTCCCTTTAACTTTCAGACCTATATGCGTACGATCTATCGTTTTCGAGTTTTTAGTGATTTTACACAATATTCTAATAGCGCTCTATAAAGATGTTTAAAAATTCATATATATGCCAATATCGATCGAATGGAAATAAATAATAAAAGGAAATTGTTCGTAATCGAATTCTCTACAACTTTCATTTGAAATATTTTGCGATCCGAATGACCATTTTGGAGATTTTAGCGAAAAATCTGCGCGTTTCCGTTACGTCGCAAAACTGCCAAAATTAAAAAAAAAACTATCTCGGCTTCAATAGGTCGTACGAAATTAAAATAAAAACGAAGTTGTGCGGATTTTTATTACCGATAATTTTCATATGCACATATTTTATTGTAAAATTGATACCTTCCGAGTTTTTTGCGAAAAATCGATTTTGTTTACCTATTTCTTCCCCCTCTCCTCCGCCGGCGTGTACGGTTGGGGACTTTTGATATGTTAAAAAGTACCACAAAATAAGCCCGTTCCCAAAATTTCAGACCGCTCTGAATGATTTCATCCAAATCGATGATATGTTATAAAATGCGTTTTTCTAATTTTGACATATAAAGTGACACTTTTTAAGGCTAACTGAAGTTTTGAAATATCTCACATTTCACACTAATTACACCTTAGGGAAATAACCCTTGCCATGGCCTTTATACAAATGCGCTAACCACTGCATCTGCTTGATTGAGAAAAACTTACTGGCAACTCTCTATACGGAAATGCCCACGGATTTACTCATTGAATAATTACCATAAAAGATGCAAGAATGTTGTAACACAAATTGAATTTCTTTGGTTGTATAATTCCATTGGTCAAAGGGCTGAGGAATAAATTAGCCGTTCTATGACCCGGTCTAATGATATTTTCGCCCTATGATGTTGCTTATCATTTCCCTGTGTACGTAGAGCTTTAAAGGGTGAGAGCTAAGTGGACCCTGAGTTAATAGTGACCTCTCTCTAAAGCATTTGACAGTACAAATTACATCAAGTTGATGTATAATTTATGTCAAGATTAAATAGGTTTTAATCCTGTTTAAGTGAAATTAGTTGGAGAACCAGAGTATGAGTTTCCATGAAATAATTGGCTTTAGAGAGTACTATAGAATTTGGAATGATGCAAGAAATCATGAACTGTAATCACAAACATACAGGGTGTCCCAATATAAAATAGAATAGAAGTTTATTAAAATACTTAAGATACATTTTGCATTTACATCATATACTTTTGAATTCTATAAAGTTTAACACTTGTTAGTAGAATACAGTTTTCAGCTTGCGTTTTGCAATTTAACACAAGAAAAAAAAAATCTATTTTCTTTTATTTATCCACAGTCGTAATTTGACATTAATATAGTAATAGAAATATATCTATAAAAATATAATATACAATACAGTATATATGAAAAATATAAATATAATAACTATGATAATATAATATATTATTTACACATGTATTGTCGTGAGCAGAAAAAAATAGAACAACTTTTTTTTTTCTAATGTTAATCTGTCTCTATTTGAATATGTAATGAGTAGCCTAAATGAAAAACACTGCAGCTATTCACGAATACTTAAACGCCGCGCCAATATCCATTGGCTGGATGTCGGTCTCGATAACTAGGGCCGAGTAGGACTACTACTTTTTTGCTCCTAGATTATCTCTGTAGACCTGGACCGGCCTTCGTGATAGGTGGGCCCGCTTACTTCTACCAGACCCAGCTCGCAAATGCGAGATGTGTCGTGGTATTTTCTGCGGACCTCCCCTGGTCCTGGCTGTTGAACCTCGCTGGCTGAGGTCTCTTCTGGCGCTCTTCTTGTCTTGATATTTTCTTTCTTCGCCAGCTTGTCACCCCCGGGGGTAGTCATCGGTCGAGTTGGGTTTAGGAAGTTTTGGCTGGGACTGACTGCCGGTACGTAGGACATCAATTGATATCCTACCCCGGATCATCGGAAAGGTAAGGATATGAGCTGTGTAGCTCGGGAGTGTGGAGACCCTAAGTGCTTATTTTAGCACTTTCGGACTCCACGGAGCAGGTGGGACAACGGGCGTTGGACGGTATGTTGTCCGACGCCCGCAAGGAGGTTGGGTTAGGGTAGAAAAACGTCACGTCTCTGGTAGTGGTGGTCCGTCCTGGGGTATCTGAAACAGATCGGTTAGCGGGAAATATAAATTATACTCACCCGTTGTCCAGTAGCTGTACCCTCGGCCGTTTATGCCTCGGGGCGTCGGCAGGGTCATAATCAGTGGCCTGTCTGATCAGCGGGTTCTCATGCTCCTCGGCTTGGGCGTACAGCTTCTTCGCTCGTTCCCGGATGACTTCAGTGACCGTGGTGTACTCCAGGTCTCTGACGATATCTGCGGTTCTCACGTACCATGGGGCGTCGACTGCCGTCCTGAGGGCGATGTTTTCCACTGCCTGGATTTTCTTCATGTAGGACTTTGCCTGGTAGCCCCACGCTACCGAGGCGTACGTCAGCTGCGGCCTGATGAGGGTCTTGATAAGCGTGAGCTTATTCCTCAAGTTGAGACGGCTCCCGTTTCCCATCATCGGGTAGATGAGGGCTCTCGTGCGCCGGGCCTTGGCTGTGATAGCGTCCGTGTTCTGTCTCCACGTTAGGCTTCTGTCCATGACCACGCCAAGGTACTTGACGGGGTCGTGCCATTGGATGTCCTCGCCGTTCATGGAGACGTGTCCTGTGGGAATTTCTTTCCGCACTCGTCTGAAGAGAATGGCTTGGCTTTTGTCGGCGTAGACGGCGACTTTCTACTTCGTGCACCATTCTTCCAGGAGTGTGGCCGTTTCCTGGAGTTTTATGGTTGCGTTCCTGGCTTTCCAGGATCTGGCAATTATTGCTGTGTCGTCTGCATACAGGGCCAGGGCTGTGTGGTCGGTCCTGGGGAGGTCTGAGGTGTAGATAGCGAAGAGGTGCGGTGACAGCACCGAACCTTGCGGGACTCCCGCCTCCACGGTCCTGTAAGTGGAGAGTTGGTCCGAGATTTTCACCCTTAGCTGTCTGCGGTGCAGGTAGGACCTCATTAGTTTGCCGAGTTCGATGGGGTAACCCATATTCATCATTTTAGCTAGGAGGCCGTCGTGCCAGACCCTGTCGAACGCTTTGGCAACGTCTAGGAACAGCGCCGCGGTGACTTGCCGCTGGTTGAATCCCTTAGTAATCTCCTCGGTGAGGCGAAGTATTTGGAGTTCGGTGGAATGTCCTGTACGGTACGCGAACTGTTCATCCGGGATGATATTCAGCTCTTCTGTCTTTTCTGTAAGCCTCTTCAAGATGACCCGTTCTGCAACCTTGCTCATGGCTGGGAGGAGGCTGATGGGCCTATAAGAAGATGGGAAAATTAGTTCTTTCCCTGGTTTAGGGACCATAATGACGTCGGCCTTTTTCCACCTGGCTGGAAAATGCCGTAACCTTAACATCGCGTTCACGATGTTGACTAGCGCCACTACTCCTTTCCTGGGTAGTTTTTTGAGAGCGATGTTTCCTATCTTGTCACATCCCGGAGCCTTTCTCGGTTTTAGGCTCCTAAGGGCTTCCTTGACTTCCTCAGGGGTAGTCGGGCGGATGTGGTCGTCATCAGGCAGGCGGTGGATCCTACGTACTCTGCGCTCGACGTCGTCCACCCAGTCCTCGTCCTCGTCATCGAGCTCGTTCTCTCTACACTGCAGTTCTAGGCTGTCGGCAAACGCCTCGGTTTTTTCCTGGTTAGTGTAGACGATCCCTCGCTCTCCGTGAATCGGGCGCATAGGCTTCCTCCGGTTTCGCAGGGCACGTTGGGTATTCCACATGCTTCTGTCCTGTGGATCGAGTGACTCAAGGTGGCGTTGCCACCCCTCCTGGCGGTGTTCTTGGAGGGCGGCTTTCACTCTTCGGCTGAGGACCTTATACTCCCTTCTGTCGGCGGGGAGCCTCGTCCTCTGAGCCCGTCTCTTGGCGCTTCTTCTGTCCCTTATCAGCTGCCTGGTGACCTCTGGTAGGTTCGCCATCGGTGCTGGGTGTCTTCTTACTTCTGTTTCTGTCGTGCTGGCCCTTATTGCTCCCAGGATTTGCTCCTCTAGGGTAATGACGGCCCTCTCAACGTCCTCCACGGTTTCTAGTCTAGGAATTTGTGTGATGTACTGCTGCAGATGCAGCCGGTACGATTCCCAGTCCGTTCGTCGCTTCGTGAAGGTAGCGTTGTCATCACCCGCCTGTCCTCCTAGAGTTAGGGAGATCGGGTTGTGCTCGGTAGATCCCTCCGTTCTGGTAGTAATCTCCGCTTCGAAGGGCATCTCCTTTAGGATGGCTATGTCCAGTACGTCTGGCCTGTGTCTGCCGTTGTCGAAGGTGGGCTGGTCCGGTCCTACCACCATCAGTTCGCCGGCGTGCTGTCCCAGGAACCGCAGCAGTTCTCGTCCTCGAGTGTTGGATATGCCGCTGTTCCATTGCTGGGATTTGGCGTTAAAATCGCCAATTGCGACGACCTGTGTCCTGGCGGGCAGAATTGCGTCCAGATCCCCCTCGGTAAGCGTGCTGCGGGGTGGCTGGTAGCATGAAACCACTTGGACGTCGCCGTTTCGTGCTGTGGACACTACTACGGCGGTGGCATTCATGTTTTCTAGCTCAGGCAGTACCGTCGGATGGTGGGCTATGGTCTTTTTAACGAGTAGAGCCACTCCTCTTGCGGGTCGCTGAGGTATATTTACCCAGTCCATCCTGTACGTGTGGTATCCTGGGAAGTTGATCTCCTTGGCCGGGGCCATCTTGGTTTCCTGCAGTGCCATGACGTCTATATCGTACCTGGTCAGGAGCTCTTCGACTTCAAGTCTCCTTTGTTGCAGGCCGTTTACATTCCAGGCCGCCATGTGCAGGAATTCCGGTTTAATCTGTAAAGGCATTACAGATTAGTAAAGTTTGGCATTTGAGCAAAAAATGCACTCATCGCTGAGCACATTTGTTGTATCTGTGCTAGCACCGCTGTGAGGTTTTTGACCTCTGGCGATGCTTGTTGTTTTGAGGCAGGGACGGTGTTCTGTTCTGCCTTGCCCTGGGCTACTTTTGCGTAGCTCATGTCTGGCGCTACGCCGCCCTTCTTTGTTGAGGTCATCGTCGGCCTCTGTACCGGCCTTTGAGTGGCGTTGGCTGATTGCCTGGGGTATTTTGGACACCCCTTGTAGCTGGCCGGGTGGGCTCCTTGGCAGTTCGCGCACTTGGCCGGTTCGTCTGCCTTCTTCTTGCATTCTGTCGTCCGGTGTGCCTCGCCGCATTTCACGCATTTCGGCTGCGCGGTACACCTGGATTGTCCGTGGCCGAAACGCTGGCAGCGGTGGCATTGGGATGCCGCTACCTTGGCTCTCTGTCTCTCTGTTCTTACGACTAGAGAGCAGCACCTTGTGACTTGGAGTATCTTGTCCTGGTCCTGTGGGACTAGGACAAGTACGAGGGGCACCTCCTGTTTCGTCCGTCTTGACGTCATCCGTTGCACCGCGGTGGGTGCGAAACCTTGGTCTTGGAGGTCTTCTGCCACCTCTGTACAAGTAACGCCGCTCGGGATCCCCCTGATGACCACACGTAGCTGCCATTCCTCTGGCAGGGCGTACGTGTGGTACTCCGTTTTCTCGTTAGCGAACATCCTAGTCATCTTGCGATAATCTTCGGATGTCACGGGTTCGATGGAGATTCCCTCCGCGGTAACTTTAGCTTTGCTAAAGTTTATGCCGGCTTCGGATAGACGACGGCTCACCGTTGTCCATGTCTCCTTATTTCTCAGCACTACCGGGGGTATGCGCTGGCTTCTTGTTCTTGTTTGAGGGGCCTCGGTCTCCTCTTCCCTGGCGTTTTGTCGGGGGACGCTATTCCAAATGGTTGGATAGGAAGATGAGGACCCCATAGCTGGCCTGCCAGAAGCCCTATTACCAAAATGGTCTTCTTTTTGTGGGGCTATATTAAGAAACAAGTGTATAAAGCTCTTATAACTACAAAAGAAAATATGAAAGAAAGAATAAAGGAAGTTTTTCAGGAAATTGCTGTAGATATTTTAAGAAATGGCGGAAGATCATTTGAAAATCGTCTACAGAAATGCATTGACATATTGGGAGGCCACTTTAAACACTAGATGCTATTTATTTCATTAAATTGGATTCAATATAACTTTGACTTTAAAATAATGCCAATTTTTGTATTACCTAATACCGTATTTTCTGTTCCTATTATTTATGTCAACTTTTTTGTAATGTTAAATGATTATTTATAAATTTTTAAGATAGACTCAAATGTGATGTAATTAAACTATGAAACAATACTACTGAGACAACCAAGACGCACTCAGAAAGAAAATTTAATACTACTATCAATTATTCTCACTTTATGTCAGAATCATGGCTGCTAGATCAGTTCGAAATGAAAAGTATTATAATTTAACGGCTTTTAATGAGAAAGGAAAAATACCTCTGGAAATATCGATTTTAGATATAGGATATTATTAACAGAAATCATAGAGAATTAACGTGTCAATTCACAAATACAATAATATACAGAGTGTTCCATTTGAAAAAATTGAGAGAATTCACTTTGAAATGTCCTGAACTAGCGCTAATATAAAGTACACCCCGTATAACTATAATCCATATTTGGTGGTTGTATCGTTGTAGTACATCCCTTGTCTACATAATTACAAAATAATTCTCCACATTCACAAAAATGAGAATTATCGTAATCAAGAATATAACAAAACTAAGTTGAAACTTTATAAATCGTATGCGGCCATTTATAAGGGCCTTAAGCAGAATTCCATTTTGTTTTCTGCACTACATTGGTCTGCAAGACGCCGATATAACTGCTTTCCTGTACCAGAAGCTGTCAGTTCTCGTAATAATACACTTGCTTCGAACATTTTCTAAAGGCTAGATTTAATCGAATATCAAATTATTACTGGGGCGAGCGTAGGTGCGTCTTTACTATGTACATACTTCGGTATGCGATGTAAAGCAACGACAGGCGCAGTTAGTACTTGGATGGGTGACCATTCCAACGGAAACCGCGTTCTCGCCTCACACATATTCCAGCGGCTTGTATATCAGTGTATGCGCGGAAGCTATTCAACCTTAGGCGAGGGTTGTATAGGAGATATACCATCCTTCGGAGGGGATGCAAAGCCGTCGGTCCCTTGTCTATTAAATGTTAGGCAAGTAAAAGATCCCTACTCTTCTTAAGGGAAGGGGTTCGGCAAAATTCCTGGTTGGGGGTAGCTCGTCTACAGGCGTCGGTGTTAGGCCTCAGTAGCGGAAATAGGCCGACGTTAAATAAATGTATAAAAAAAAAAAAATTACTGTTTTGATAAGCCTTACAGTCTAGTAATAACAGAAATACTTACTTAACGTCAAATGCAGTACAAGAAAGAGAAAATTGTCAACGGTTTAATGATTTTCTAAACAACTATTTAACTAATAATTTTCCTCTGCCCAATAATGTAGGTTGTGGAACCCTCGCGATTAAATTTCGGCTCGTCCGTCCATAAAATACTTGTTAAAAAATTTGCACTTTCTGCATCTGAATTTAATATAAAGCGGCAGAATTCCACTCTCCTTCCAGGATCACCTTCCTCCAAGCATTGGACAGGGGTATAGTGGTAAGGATGACATCCAACTCTACGTATCGTAGACCAAACTTTCCATTGTGACGCTCCGGTTAGTTTTGCGACTTTATTAGTTGAAATAGTTGGGTCTTCCTCAAAATACCTCAATATTTCTTCCTCATCATCTGGTTCATAAACGGGAGGAGCACCAGCGTCACTTCTTCTACATTTCACGGAGCCAGTTTCAGCGATATTTCGATATGCCGTACTGAATACACGTGCATTTGGTAAACGGCGGCAGTATCCATAGACAAACAAGATATTAGCGTATTCTGCGTTGGCATACGCGGCCATGGCACAGAAAATACAATAACAACAACTAATAACAACAACTACGAGCAAAATCAAAATCTTCGATAACTAATTTAACGCCCTCAATACCACCCCCCATATCATTATGAAAGGGAATAAAAAATAAAATGCGATTTAGTGTTTATATAAGAACGAAACGTCTCAACGTCATTTTTTGGCGTTAGCCACCCCCTTTACTACACCAACCCTATTATTAAAGGGAGTAAAAAATTAAATTGAGATTTAATGTGTATACGAGAACCAAGGGACTCTAAAAAATTTTTGGCATTAGCCATTCCCTCTACCACCCCCATTGCCACCCCCGCCATATTATTAAAGGGAGTAAAAAATTGAATTGGGATTTAGTGTGTATACGAGAACCAAGGGCCTCTAAAAAATTTTTGACATTAGTCTTGGCCAATTTCAACCAAAATATTAATTCATAAGAAAAGGTATAAGAGACCATTTATTCCGTTGCCAAAAAGTGTACTCGTCTGGCTAACTTAATCAAAAAACTTAATTGCTCCTAAACAAAGCTGGAAAATTAACGGTTTTTCATTCATTCAGGTTGCAATGTGTTTGGAAGAATCTGCAGAATCAATAATTGAGACTTAGTCGCAGTTTGAACTCGAAAAGCTGGGAATCTCGAAAACTGTAATGTGCCGTATTGCATCTTCAGTGCTGCAGGAACTACTAATGAAGATCAAGTACCTTTTTGATTATTGTTTTCATCGAAAAATACATAAGTAGATAGTGCGTTAGTTTTGTCACCCCCCACCATTCCTCTCTAAGCCACACCCACTACGCAGTATACCAGTAAAAATACAGACCTATAGAATAGCTTTACCTATAAATACACAGGTCTCTACAAAACCTGCACCAGTCATGTATAGACCGTATCAGTAAAGAATATATCTATAGAAAAACAGTAAATACGTTTTACTGAGCTGAGTTGAATATTTCATCAAAATAGAGGAAAATGGTGGAGGGAGGCTCAACCGACAACATACCTACTTACGTATAGTATTTATCGCATAATCATTAAAATAGTTTATTTTTTAGCAAATATTGAGAATTACATGCGTATATCCATAACATTTCAAAACAACAGAAACTAAATAAAATTTGCATTGATAAATCCCACAAATTGCAACTCATTAAAATTCTCTGCCAGCAACGCATCATATTGTTGGAAACTAACGAATGATAATAACATTACTAGAGGTTTTATTAGAGATGGAACATGGAGATAACCGTATTCATTTGTTATGGTGATTTTTGCGCTAACGATAAAAGAGATTTGAAAAGAGTGTTACAAGCAGTAAAATGAAAGATGTGTTAGTTTCATTATCGAATTAGAAATCTCTGAAATGTGTTGGATAAACAACGTCGTAAAGTTTTATTACCCTTTGTCCAGCTCTACCTAATGCAATGTACAATTTTAATTGCAAGTTGGATTAAAGATTTATGCATGCATGTTTTAACGCTCATACAAACTAAAAAGGTGATCCTCGCGGGTTCCGGATATGGTTTGAACGTTCAGCGTTAGACTACAGTGTAAATACTACACTCGAAGTATGTTTAGGCAATCTTTAGATTCGGATAGATTACTAAAACTGTATCATGTCATATTCAGATAATGCCAACATTGTTGACGAAATGCGCATGATGTGCAAAGATGTGGAAGGTACGGATTCATCACCCATTTGCTCCCTGTATCCCCAATATGTGGGATGAGTGCTACTTACGATCTTCCTGATATAAAGTCTGTTAACGGGAATGAGTAATCCTTACGGTCGATAAATAAAACGTGGTCCCGCTATGCAAAATTCGGTAATCTTGGGATTCACTTTGTCAGAGCACATGATGCTAGCACCTACAGACACTAAACATTAACTGTTCTACTGGCCCCGGTTTCGTGAGTATTGACCTCGATGGTTTCAGACACGTAACCAAGTGTCCAGATACTGAAAACTCATTAATTCTCTGATGATGCGTAGCTTGTATTAATTTTCCTTTCTATAACAAAATTCTATTCAATTCAAATATCACTGTTGGAAAATATTGTAGTTGACTCGTCTCTTAGTACACGTTCTTGAATTATTATGAATACTGAATAAGTAACGAAGCAAGTTCTTATCATCATAGAAGGCTGAGAGTGGGTGGCTATCTAAAAAAAGTCTGCAATCGACATATGTTCGCTAAGCTATCTTTCAGTTGGTTAAATTGGATATAAAATTGAACTACGTCTAAAGGAGGCGACACGCATCGAACGCATTTCAAATCTCATATATGTACCGAATTTTAGGCATTTGAATTATAATGACGTGGAATATTTCACAACTGTAAAAATTCTTTTGAAGTAAATATACATGGTGGCAGAATAGTGTTACATTCTTCAAATACGGAAAAAGAAATACGCAGTGTCCCAATAAAATTCAGTCTATAAACTTTAAAAAAATATAGATTGAAGGCACCATCTATACACTTTAGGCAGAGAACTAGCAAGTAGCCGTAAAGAAGTAGAATAGTGTGCGGCGTGCTTTAGTGTTAGAGGAACATTTTCGAGTCTGTGATACCCATATGGGTGCTAAGCATCAGTTTTGTAGCTCCCATAATATCTTCTTGGGATTAAACTACATAGTGTTAGCTTTTTAAAAGTATGTGTGAGTAAAATTAAAATTCTGTAATGCAGTCACCATCTGATATTGGCACTATCTGTCGCATCAACTAAGTTTCTTGAAAGCTTTCGCTTCAAGCATTACCAGACATTAGTGGGTAAATTTTCAAGAACTAGTGTTAGTTTAACATCATTTCAGACAAGTCTTTTTCCAAATACAGTAAAGACTTGAGATTATTGCCAATATTACGCATTGAGAATGGAAATTTCAAAATTATGTGCTAATGCCAATAATAATAAAGAAAGGAAACCTACTCCAAATCATTATGTAAAATCATTCGAAATATCAGTTACATCAGGGGTTCCCCAAGGCCCTGCTCTGGGGCCTCTCCTTTTCATACTATTTATTAATGATATAGATAGATAGATAAATAATTTTATTCGTTTTTAAAAGTTTATACAGAATATAACACACACTGTACAGACTTTAGTAAACTAGTCACCACAAAACATTCAACATAAAATTAATAAAATAGGTATAGAGGTGAGCACAATCAACAATTAAGGAACTAATCTATGTCATAAAATGTTTTATCACACAAAAATTGAAATATTTTATTCCTAAATGACATGTTGCTGTCATTGTTAATACACTGACTAATTTTGTTAAAACATTTGGTACCAATATGTTTCGGCGAATTTTCTCCCAGTGCAATTCTGGAATATGGCTGATACAAATTATCCTTGTTTTTCGTGTCATACACATGGATATCACTATTTCTAAAGAATTCAGATTTGCAAATCTTTAAATAATGGTTTACAACTAGTTAAGGGGTGGATCTTACACATGGTTCTTAAAACCCTTTTTTGATATTGAAATGCCCTATTAAATATGAGGAATTTCCCCAGAAAATGAGTCCATACTGTAGTTGAGACTGTACCAATCCATAATAGAGAGTTTTTAGGATGTTTATAGAGGCGGTATCTCTTAGATTTCTTATAATATAGCAGCTTTCGATCCAAGGTGGCACCTAGGAACTTGGTAGTTGTTATACTCGGGATGGATCTATTTAAAATTTTCAATGAATATTTTTTTTGGCAGAAAACGTATACAGCACGTTTTATTTACATTTAAATTTAGTCCGTTGTTGCTACAGTAATGACTCATTTCCTGTGATGCATTGTTACTATTTATGACAATCTGTTCAATGGAGTTATGGAACATTAGCATATTTATATCATCTGCATATAGAAGAAGATGATTTGAAGTGATACATGTGTTGGGTATATCGTTAATAAAATTATAAAAAACAAAGGTCCCAGAATCGAGCCTTGAGACACTCCCATGTTTATATTTCTAGTTTTGGAGTTAACGCCATCTACAACAGTAGTTTGCGTGCGTATAGTGTCAAATGCAAGACTTAAATCATAAAAATAGCTAAGACGTGACACTTGTTGTTCAGTGCATTATAGATAAAATCTATGCAATCTAAGATAACAGTATTGGTGGATTTATTTTTTTGAAAACCATTTTGGACATTTGAGATCAAGTTAAAATTCTCTAGATAATTGGTCAGTCTAAATGAATCATTCTTAGCTGGTGTATTTCCTAACATAAAAGAATCCAAATGTATACCTGTATGTAAAAACAAAGACCGCAGAATTAGACATTCATTAATATTTCTGTATAAAATAATAAATAATAAAATAGACTGCCCTTAGGTATTAAAACTTGGAATGCGAGTATCTGCCTTAGAGGCATAGAGTTATCAAACAATAATAAACCGCTCTTGCAATTACCAAATTACCACTTAATGATTTTAATCTTTTACTCACTGAGCCACCGTGATTTCTGATCTCTGAGATGCCAAAAACAATAGTATTTTGTCGGCAAATTATTTAATGAGATTAACGGTAATAAATCATTGTTACCATGAGAAATTAGAACATTTGATGAAAACTTGTAATACAATTTTTAAGAAAAAATTCTATTTTATTTAAAACGTATAGTCTGATCGATAGCCGAGTGGGTTAAGGCGCGAGGTGGCAATCGCGATTAATCACACGGACAGTGCACCACCAGGTTCGAATCCTGGCTCCGGCATTGTAGGAGGAAATGGTTGTATGTCCGCGTTTTTTCAATGTGTAACCCCCTTCCGCACAAGCTCTGGCTTCTGCAATTGGGGGTTGTCTAATTTCTGTGGTGTTTATATATAAGAATTCTTTTAAGTATTAATTCATTAAAAATATGGCAAACTAGTTATGTTTCGATTTATCTATTTTCTTATATTTTTATTTGTATACCCAAAACTTTTCTCTGATGGTTAAATTATCACTTCACAAAAAAGTTAGTCCCACATATTTTTGTATAGTAATAGCTGCTTTAGATTTGTTTTAATGTGAAGCTGGTATGTAAAGATCTTAAGTAATGATATGCTTTGAAATCAATATGTAATTCGTTTGAATATGATAGTTGAAGATTCGATAAAAATATAGACATCTTTACACTTCGAATAACTAGTAAATTGCAGAGCGAATAAATATATTGTTGGTACAGATTAAAATACGTAACGAAGCTATATGAGACAAAAAGACTTGTATTGTGTGGTTATACAGAATGTCATGTATGTTTTTCTACTGTGAGTTCATAGTTTGTGATCAAACGTAATTAATAATCTAAAATAATTGCAAAAGTTAATTTTGACGGCGCAAGCCCTTAACGACTAATTTTAGGGTCGTAGTTTTTCAGATCGTTTTTATAAGAAATTTTACGTTCCACAAACGATAGCCAAGTTATGGAAATAATAAATCGGAACCGCATTTGAGAGATCTGTTACGCGCCTGAGACCATTAAAAACCAAGAATTGGGTTACATTTTTATTGTCCCCTAAAAACCATTCAAATTATTTTAACCACTTCCTTCAACATCCACCAGCGGGATTCCTTTATTCAATAACAAACATCATCTCTTTATAATAATTTGCAAAGAGGGCGATGATTTAGACGTGACTGTCAATTTATCATATTTTTTAATGTTTACCAGGAACAAGGTCCTGTGATAAACATCGACTTCAAACACTGCATACCTAATGACTGCGAATTTATACAATGTTCACCAATTTATCAACTTGTCAATAATATAATGTCTCTGTAATATTAAGACTTATCCCAGGCACTGCATTTATCACTGTCTTCTCATTTACTTCCAAATTCCATTGTTTATGATTTATATCATTAGAGAAGCGACGTCTACGAGTTAATAGAATGATTTTGGAGAATACTAGAAAGGAAAATATATTGTTTTAATACGTCTTCATTTTCACCTTTATTTAATATCGTAAAAATACGAGCCAATCTAAAATAGTTTTCACCAACGTTAAAATAATGAATAGGACGCATACCGTATTTCTTGCTAACCAGGCAAGTATAATCTGGAGATGATTAACTTATATGCAGATGATTTCAACTTAATGGGCGAAATATGTGTCAAGTGCAAGTTAAAATGCTTTCACACTATCACTGGCTTCTAGCAGTTTAAACATTCACAATATTCTTAAACCTATGGTTAACACTAACCACACCATTGATTTATTTAACAACTAATTAACTTGCAATAATTAGTTCTTATAGTTACAACATTAATTATTACCTTTAACCAATGTAGTTCACTACTTAACACTATATTTTTAGTGGAGTTAGGAGGTAGAAATAAAGCCTGTGCCAGGTTCTCCTTCTTTGTCACGCTTATGTACAGTAAATCATTCCATTTTACTCTAGCGCCTGGAAGGGATACTTGAGGTTCAGAATATAGATGCCTGACTGTTTACATCATCTTGATATTGTTCTACTTTTTTGTACATATCTCAGTTATAAATTAAGCTATCAACAAAATAAACGTAGTATAATAAACACAATAAAATTGCGAACAACATTTACTGAACTAATTTTTTTGATTATTGCAGTGGTTTTTGAGATATTGAGTGTTACACACAATAATTTTGAACACGTTCATAGTTATACAAGAATTTAAGCTAATAACTTCTCTATCGCATGCAAAACAATACAAAATCTCGTTTTTTTATTAAAAAAAAAAAAACTACTCGTAATCTAGATATGAAATTATCTTTTGATATACACATTGATTCCGTATGCAAAAGGTTAAACGTTAAACATGTCGGAATATATTTAAAAACAAGAAGATCCTTACGACACCTAGTATATACATACTAAAGTGTTTATGCTTCACTAAGAAAAACATAAATATTTTTGAAACAAGATCAGAAAATCATTTATATAATACGAGACACGCTCAATTATTGTCGATTCCTAAGTATTCCACGACAAGATATGAACATTCCCCATATTATAACTGTACACTGCTATACAATGTGTTGCCTAACGAAATTAAAATCTTAACAAACTTTTATAAATTTAAAAAGAAAATAAAAGAATTATTAATTTTGAATTCATTTTATAACTTAAAGACTTTTTATATTCAGATTTTTTAATCCCATTGTGTATTGTTTCTTGTTTTTAAATTGTTATCTTGTATTTTTGTTTTTAGCGATTGATGTGTCTATTAGTGTCATGCAATTTTAACGTATTATCTTTTCTTTTATAATGTTAGTGTTAAGATAATTGTTATATACACTTTTCTATTTGTTCTTCTTTGTTACATATACATATATTTACTACTTGTTTGTATTCCCTGACTTACCATATATACACTGTATCATAAATGGTCAATAAATATTCTATTCTATTCTATTCTATATCATTTCAATTTTTTGTTAGCGTATGGATATGTTAATTTTGTGCAAATTTGTTTTTAATTTTTTTTTTAAAAGCCCACTACAACCCCCCCTGCACCATAAAATGTTTGTACAACCTAGTAGAATTAATCTCTCATGGGGTAGGTAACAACTTGTAGGGATCTCCAAATTTTAACGACTCTACTATTTTTGCTCCTTTTCTGATTTGTTCACTTTACTATCCAATATTGAACTACATGCGTGCCCTGGATCTGTTGCTTCTATTCCTCCTTAGAAACATTCAGGAGCGTTCCGTATTATTCTGGTCTATGGCTCTAGAAACACTCAAAAGTTTTCAGATTCATGTAGTTTTATTGTCATCATTTTCCGTTACCAGTTCTTTAATGGCAGGGAACTAGTTTCCTGTGTATGTGATGGATGGAAAACAAAATTCAAAGATCATATACACCAATCTCTTTAAAATAAAACTGAAATTTACAAGGAAAAAAATCCAGTATTTTAATGCCTTGATTGAAATTTTGCACATAACATTCGAGGTATAAAACGGTTATATTCAGAACGGTTAATTTACATATACCTATTCTACAATCAGCGATTCAAATATAAATTTAATATACCAAGTATTAAAAGTACTATACCGGGTGTCAACGGATTATGGTAGAATATCGGAATGAAACTTGGTAGATGTATTATATGATCAAGAAGGCACTTTTTGACATAACTATCATTTTCCACCCTCTCCCCCTTACGGTTTCGCAGGAAATGACCCCAACTTATGATTTTTGAGTGGAACACCCTGTATATTATTATATTTTTGGAATCCTTGAAACACTCTGAGTACGGTGATACCCCGTAAGTGACATTTAGACTGTATGAATAAAATTTGACTCGAGATTTGTTGATGCATCTAGAGTAGCATGACCAATGACCAGAATAAAATGCTTTTGGGTACTTCCACGGATTTCTTAGAACATCCTCTATTTTATGGTAGTAATCTACCAATATGGTTCCATTTTGGACATTTGAGATCAAGTTAAAATTCTCTAGATAATTGGTCAGTCTAAATGAATCATTCTTAGCTGGTGTATTTCCTAACATAAAAGAATCCAAATGTATACCTGTATGTAAAAACAAAGACCGCAGAATTAGACATTCATTAATATTTCTGTATAAAATAATAAATAATAAAATAGACTGCCCTTAGGTATTAAAACTTGGAATGCGAGTATCTGCCTTAGAGGCATAGAGTTATCAAACAATAATAAACCGCTCTTGCAATTACCAAATTACCACTTAATGATTTTAATCTTTTACTCACTGAGCCACCGTGATTTCTGATCTCTGAGATGCCAAAAACAATAGTATTTTGTCGGCAAATTATTTAATGAGATTAACGGTAATAAATCATTGTTACCATGAGAAATTAGAACATTTGATGAAAACTTGTAATACAATTTTTAAGAAAAAATTCTATTTTATTTAAAACGTATAGTCTGATCGATAGCCGAGTGGGTTAAGGCGCGAGGTGGCAATCGCGATTAATCACACGGACAGTGCACCACCAGGTTCGAATCCTGGCTCCGGCATTGTAGGAGGAAATGGTTGTATGTCCGCGTTTTTTCAATGTGTAACCCCCTTCCGCACAAGCTCTGGCTTCTGCAATTGGGGGTTGTCTAATTTCTGTGGTGTTTATATATAAGAATTCTTTTAAGTATTAATTCATTAAAAATATGGCAAACTAGTTATGTTTCGATTTATCTATTTTCTTATATTTTTATTTGTATACCCAAAACTTTTCTCTGATGGTTAAATTATCACTTCACAAAAAAGTTAGTCCCACATATTTTTGTATAGTAATAGCTGCTTTAGATTTGTTTTAATGTGAAGCTGGTATGTAAAGATCTTAAGTAATGATATGCTTTGAAATCAATATGTAATTCGTTTGAATATGATAGTTGAAGATTCGATAAAAATATAGACATCTTTACACTTCGAATAACTAGTAAATTGCAGAGCGAATAAATATATTGTTGGTACAGATTAAAATACGTAACGAAGCTATATGAGACAAAAAGACTTGTATTGTGTGGTTATACAGAATGTCATGTATGTTTTTCTACTGTGAGTTCATAGTTTGTGATCAAACGTAATTAATAATCTAAAATAATTGCAAAAGTTAATTTTGACGGCGCAAGCCCTTAACGACTAATTTTAGGGTCGTAGTTTTTCAGATCGTTTTTATAAGAAATTTTACGTTCCACAAACGATAGCCAAGTTATGGAAATAATAAATCGGAACCGCATTTGAGAGATCTGTTACGCGCCTGAGACCATTAAAAACCAAGAATTGGGTTACATTTTTATTGTCCCCTAAAAACCATTCAAATTATTTTAACCACTTCCTTCAACATCCACCAGCGGGATTCCTTTATTCAATAACAAACATCATCTCTTTATAATAATTTGCAAAGAGGGCGATGATTTAGACGTGACTGTCAATTTATCATATTTTTTAATGTTTACCAGGAACAAGGTCCTGTGATAAACATCGACTTCAAACACTGCATACCTAATGACTGCGAATTTATACAATGTTCACCAATTTATCAACTTGTCAATAATATAATGTCTCTGTAATATTAAGACTTATCCCAGGCACTGCATTTATCACTGTCTTCTCATTTACTTCCAAATTCCATTGTTTATGATTTATATCATTAGAGAAGCGACGTCTACGAGTTAATAGAATGATTTTGGAGAATACTAGAAAGGAAAATATATTGTTTTAATACGTCTTCATTTTCACCTTTATTTAATATCGTAAAAATACGAGCCAATCTAAAATAGTTTTCACCAACGTTAAAATAATGAATAGGACGCATACCGTATTTCTTGCTAACCAGGCAAGTATAATCTGGAGATGATTAACTTATATGCAGATGATTTCAACTTAATGGGCGAAATATGTGTCAAGTGCAAGTTAAAATGCTTTCACACTATCACTGGCTTCTAGCAGTTTAAACATTCACAATATTCTTAAACCTATGGTTAACACTAACCACACCATTGATTTATTTAACAACTAATTAACTTGCAATAATTAGTTCTTATAGTTACAACATTAATTATTACCTTTAACCAATGTAGTTCACTACTTAACACTATATTTTTAGTGGAGTTAGGAGGTAGAAATAAAGCCTGTGCCAGGTTCTCCTTCTTTGTCACGCTTATGTACAGTAAATCATTCCATTTTACTCTAGCGCCTGGAAGGGATACTTGAGGTTCAGAATATAGATGCCTGACTGTTTACATCATCTTGATATTGTTCTACTTTTTTGTACATATCTCAGTTATAAATTAAGCTATCAACAAAATAAACGTAGTATAATAAACACAATAAAATTGCGAACAACATTTACTGAACTAATTTTTTTGATTATTGCAGTGGTTTTTGAGATATTGAGTGTTACACACAATAATTTTGAACACGTTCATAGTTATACAAGAATTTAAGCTAATAACTTCTCTATCGCATGCAAAACAATACAAAATCTCGTTTTTTTATTAAAAAAAAAAAAACTACTCGTAATCTAGATATGAAATTATCTTTTGATATACACATTGATTCCGTATGCAAAAGGTTAAACGTTAAACATGTCGGAATATATTTAAAAACAAGAAGATCCTTACGACACCTAGTATATACATACTAAAGTGTTTATGCTTCACTAAGAAAAACATAAATATTTTTGAAACAAGATCAGAAAATCATTTATATAATACGAGACACGCTCAATTATTGTCGATTCCTAAGTATTCCACGACAAGATATGAACATTCCCCATATTATAACTGTACACTGCTATACAATGTGTTGCCTAACGAAATTAAAATCTTAACAAACTTTTATAAATTTAAAAAGAAAATAAAAGAATTATTAATTTTGAATTCATTTTATAACTTAAAGACTTTTTATATTCAGATTTTTTAATCCCATTGTGTATTGTTTCTTGTTTTTAAATTGTTATCTTGTATTTTTGTTTTTAGCGATTGATGTGTCTATTAGTGTCATGCAATTTTAACGTATTATCTTTTCTTTTATAATGTTAGTGTTAAGATAATTGTTATATACACTTTTCTATTTGTTCTTCTTTGTTACATATACATATATTTACTACTTGTTTGTATTCCCTGACTTACCATATATACACTGTATCATAAATGGTCAATAAATATTCTATTCTATTCTATTCTATATCATTTCAATTTTTTGTTAGCGTATGGATATGTTAATTTTGTGCAAATTTGTTTTTAATTTTTTTTTTAAAAGCCCACTACAACCCCCCCTGCACCATAAAATGTTTGTACAACCTAGTAGAATTAATCTCTCATGGGGTAGGTAACAACTTGTAGGGATCTCCAAATTTTAACGACTCTACTATTTTTGCTCCTTTTCTGATTTGTTCACTTTACTATCCAATATTGAACTACATGCGTGCCCTGGATCTGTTGCTTCTATTCCTCCTTAGAAACATTCAGGAGCGTTCCGTATTATTCTGGTCTATGGCTCTAGAAACACTCAAAAGTTTTCAGATTCATGTAGTTTTATTGTCATCATTTTCCGTTACCAGTTCTTTAATGGCAGGGAACTAGTTTCCTGTGTATGTGATGGATGGAAAACAAAATTCAAAGATCATATACACCAATCTCTTTAAAATAAAACTGAAATTTACAAGGAAAAAAATCCAGTATTTTAATGCCTTGATTGAAATTTTGCACATAACATTCGAGGTATAAAACGGTTATATTCAGAACGGTTAATTTACATATACCTATTCTACAATCAGCGATTCAAATATAAATTTAATATACCAAGTATTAAAAGTACTATACCGGGTGTCAACGGATTATGGTAGAATATCGGAATGAAACTTGGTAGATGTATTATATGATCAAGAAGGCACTTTTTGACATAACTATCATTTTCCACCCTCTCCCCCTTACGGTTTCGCAGGAAATGACCCCAACTTATGATTTTTGAGTGGAACACCCTGTATATTATTATATTTTTGGAATCCTTGAAACACTCTGAGTACGGTGATACCCCGTAAGTGACATTTAGACTGTATGAATAAAATTTGACTCGAGATTTGTTGATGCATCTAGAGTAGCATGACCAATGACCAGAATAAAATGCTTTTGGGTACTTCCACGGATTTCTTAGAACATCCTCTATTTTATGGTAGTAATCTACCAATATGGTTCCATTTCAAAAAATTAAGGTTTGTTGAAAAAACTGTTCAGGCCAAATTTTATGGCCCACGAAATACACATTCTCAAATTTTTATGCTCGATTTGATTTTTCTGACATCATACCGATCCATTTCAAGTAATAGCCTTTTGTTAGGGATGAAACGTGAGTTTTACGTATTTCGGCAAAACTGGACCTCCCATCGAAAACAGTTAAATACAGGAGTTATAGATAATAAGATAAGATCTACAACTTTTATTTCAGCCATTTTTCAACATAATCTCAAAACTATTGAGAATAACGCCAAAAACCATTTTTTAATTTTTTTATTTTTATCTCCCACTGAAATGATTCGAATTTAATGAAATTTGATTAAAATGTACATTTTTATGTCTCAAATAAGCTGTAATTCTTTTCAAGCAAATATGTATTTGTTGATTTCACGCGAATTTAATTCGAAAAAATGTCTAATTTTCAATCAAAAAAGTCGATAACAGAATTTTGATTTTTGAAAATTCCAGGACGGAATTTTTTTCGTTGAAACCTCTACTTTTTTATTACAATTGTTTGGCTTTGAACAGAGTCCATTCAGCCACGATTAACTTTTAATTAAACTAACTAACCTAACAACCCAACTGTAATTCACAGCAAAGGAAAATAAACGGGGACATACGTTTCACGCCAAGGTGCCGGTCAAGATGACTTTTTTTATTTAACACAACAAGGTAGGCAACGGTAGATGGGTTAACCCACAAAAGATGCAAACATATGGAAACTACAGCTAACCTAAAATACCATAAGTAAACTGGTTAAATTTTACGTCGGGTAAGTTTTAGAAAACTGAAAAATATTCTTCTTAATCTATCATTCCTGACAATAATGTAACCAAGTGAAGTACTGCATTGTGGCAAAGGTATATTATCATTAATTAATTCTTGCATTAAAATTTCGGTTGCAATTGAATTATAGTGACATTGAAAAATCCAGTGGTTTATATCATCCAAATTTCCATGGCAATCGCAACGTAGTTTCCGATAACTTCATTTTAAATAAGTATGAGTTCACAGCACCATGTCCAAATATACATCTGACATATTTTGTTTTAATATTTCCATTTGGATGATTTCTATCAGCCAGAGGAGAACTAGGAAGTTTATCGTAAATTTTACAGTATATATAGTTATTATTGCATTCCTCTTCCCATAGCTTTTTCATATTTTGTTTTATTACTGAAATTATGTCCGAATAAGGTACCTTGTCAATTTGGTATCCATCAATACTAGCAGCTTTGGCTACTTTGTCCGCTATTATATTGCCTCTTATAACAGTGTGACCTTTAACCCAGATAAACACGACATTTTTATTCAGGTCTTTTAGTTCACTTTGCTTTTCCATAATTTCTACAATAATTGAATTCGAATAAATGTGATTTGCCGGATTGGAAATGACGGTTAAAACTGAACTCGAATCAGTCATAATTAACAGGTTTATATATTTCTCTTTGTTACCCAAAGCCCAATCTAATGCGTTGGTTATTCTAATAGATTCGGTCGTATATATAGAACATGGATTGTCTAGTTTAAACTTGAAGCATTCCTGTGTATTGTGAATATAGATAGCACAACCAACACCTTTACCGGATTTGGAGCCATCTGTAAAAATTAAACAATTGGTGTGGAATCTAGATACAATTTCCTGCAGAATCAAGCTGTCTCCGGCTGTGTTACAATATTTAGGTGTGATAACAGTGGGTTGCCTAAAATAAATGTTAAATGATGAACTAAAGAAGGGCAAGCTAACTGATTTACTAACAGAGTTGTATTCTGCCACTTTAACACAAGCATCTGCCAGAGTGGGAGATGATTTATTTTGCCAATATAGATTTATCAAGTCTTGTCAGTTGGACAAGTTTTGGAAGTAACCTATTCTGAGAAAAATAGTTATATTTCAAGAGAAATTTCAGGGCCAGAAAGTGACGCGTAATATGTAGTGGCGGTTCATTACATTCCGCAAGTAGAGCGGAAGTAGGTGTAGATTTTATGGCACCGAGAACAATTATCAGTGCCTCGTACTGAAGCCTATCTAGTTTAATCAATCTGGATTTTGTGGCAAAGCCATAAAACACATCCATCATACTGTTACTGGCGAAAAACATTGTCAAAAATGGGAAAGACCAAAACAAAGTTTTTCTAGATCGATTTTTCCCGTAAGTGTCTTCGTTTATTGAAATTAAGTGTTGAGAGTGATGCAAAATGATAATTTTAATGTAATATCAAATAAGGGAACCTTGATTAACTGTTTAAGGTTCAGGCGGTTGGAAAACAAATTGTGAGTAAAACAAACAATGTCTTATTTCACTAAATTCTCTAATCTTGTAATGGCGATCAGTTTCGTGAACTAAGACTTGCTTCAGTTCACGAAACCGGTCGCCGTTACAAGATTAAAGAATTTAGTGAGATAAAACATTGTTTGTTTTTAGTCAGTATGAACAACTCACTTAGGGTCTACTCTATGAAAAACAAATTATTTAAACAATAATTTTACATTAAAAAATTGCTAAAAGTTACATTTTTCGTTCAAGAAATTTTTTTTGCCGGAAATCGTTAAAAATCACTTTTCACCCCTAACAACGACCCTTTTTCCACCCCCACCCTACTTCTGGTTATTTGTTGGGGTCCTATTGATTTTTCCCCTTTTTATACCATTAACTCTAAATTTTCTAACTGTCCATATACTGCTAAAGGATTTTGTCGATTTTTGCCCTCTGAAAACCAGTTCAGCACTGGACTAATATATCTATGGTCAGGAGATATATAGGATGAAAAGAAAGGGAGATGCCTTATAAGACAATTTAATTAAACGGCTTTCCCATATGAAATTAATTTAAAGCAACTAAATCCAAGAATGAAAAATTTGATTGGAAAATATTTAGTACCTTTGACCATAACTCTTATTTTTCATACACACATTGGGAATAAACTATAAGACTGCCTAAATAGAACTCTAACAAGAGTAGCATTATAATTTTTCACTCAGTATTTTTAGTTGTGTGCAAAATTAGTAGATTAGTAGTTAATTTAGAAATTTAAATCTGCTAGGAACTCTCCCCGAAGAAAACAACGTAACTAAATTTTTTTAAATTACTTATTAAGTCTTTCGTATATTTTCCGTATCACTTAATTAGAATTATTGTTTACATTATAACTCTAATGAAATTTCGGTAATAAATCTGTTTGTTCTCGTTATCGATAATTTGAATTTGAGCTGCTCGTTCTAAACGTTCCGTTATCTTCGATTTCCCCAAGCGCTTTGCGTATTTCTAAAAAATATCGAATCACGATATTCACAATGGAGCATTCTAAATAGGTAAACGGAAACCTTGTGAATTTTATTGTAATGCTTTGTATTTGCCAACACATAAATAACATTCAACTAATCTCGAGATATAAATACAGCAAAATAAGAAATTGTTTCTGCCTACCGTGAAATTAATATACCGAATGTTGCTCAGGACACTTGAAACTTTACTTTGACCTCTAAAAGGTATGCCATTCAAAACCTACTAATCAGATAACAACTGAGACTTCATAATTTTCGTTGTTTCAAAAATAATTATTCTTAACTATTATCCGATAGATGGAATAACGAATTGTAGATTGTATATAAAGCATTAATTTTTACATTTAAAATGAAACACGGACTTTTGCTACCGTGCTTGTATAATAAGTTAAAAAATATATATCTCAGGTTCATAATTATCAAACAAAAAACAGGAATGACTTTTCATTGACACAGTTAACAAAACTATTACCGAGAGATCTGTATTTTTAAAAGGGTTAAAATTATACAATAACTTGCCAGTTCTCTAAAAAATGGCAACAGATTAATAATGTTCCAGATTTTTTTTTAACATTTATTTAATGTCGGCCTATTTCCGCTACTGAGGCCTAACACCGACGCCTGTAGACGAGCTACCCCCAACCAGGAATTTTGCCGAACCTCTTCTCTTTCGAGGAACCTTTTACTTGCCTAACATTTAATAGACCGACGGCTTTACATCTCCTCCGAAGGATGGTATATCCCCTAAACAATCCTCGCCTAAGATTACATAGCTTCCGCGCATGCACTGATATACAAGCCACTGGAAGATGTGAGGCGAGGACTGTGAACACGAGCCGGTCCTCGAGTTAGGGGAAATAAAATATTTGTCAGTCAGAGAGCTTGATTTGAGACCCCCCGAGAGTGTTCGTGCTCTTAATTTTGAATGAAATAATGTTTCAGAGAAATAAATATTTTTTGTATCAGGGTCAATGCTTCACAGTGTATGCTCAGTCGGAGCACTTAACTTTTGCTTAAAAGTCAAAAAATTCGCTTTAGGTAGGTTGGCAGGGCATTTTGTACCACCCTTTATATTATTGTTCGGAATTTTATTCACTTCACAAATTATTGAAAATGTTTAAAAAATAGCTAAAAATATATTCTAAAAAAAGGTAACTTTTCAACTGAGAAAGTTTCGTCTAAAAGAAAAAAAAATTAAACTTAGTGTGCGCAATTTAATTTGTTATTTAATATTTAAATTGGCCGAGATTTTATGCCATTAAGTCCAAAAGGGATAATTTTCTTTTAAAAGTTAGGTCTCGACACCAACTTTTTGATATCGTAAGAAAAAAATGTTTTTAAACCTATTTCGGCAATTTTTTTTGCATTTATTTAAAAACCCAATTAACAAAAAAATGAATTTTATCGACCATTTCGAAAAAAATTTGACCAAATAAACTCTTTTTTTATTAAAATAGAGGTATTCAAATTTTCTTTATGATCTGATGGCCCAAAAAATTAATTTTTGTTTATTGGGTTTTAAACAAATTTAAAAAAATGGCCAAAATAGATTCGGTCATGGCTGTTACTCCTCCTAGTGGTCATTTTAGAAACTCGAAAATATTTTCCAGCAATTTTTCAGGATCACTTTCCTTAAGGTAATTTTTTCCCTAAACTTGTGCCATGTTTGGTTTCTGAGATATGGCTGATCTCCATTTTTAGTTGCCCACCCTGTACATAGTAAAGATGTACCTACGCTCACCCTGTCTAAAGGGGAAAAAATTAGTTGATCGTATCGTATTGTAAAAGAAATTTGAAATATTTATAAAACATGGTTGCAACTACAACCATATTAGTAGTTGTTATTATATTATAAGGTTAATCTTATTTTGTATGTATGTTAGATATAATTGTCTTGTCTTGCTATTCCTTGCTAATAAATACGTATTATTATTATTACTTGTATTAATTTGCCTCAAAATTGTAGCAAATTCTTTCCAGTTAAAGTAAATGATCGTCAACAACCACTACCGTGATTATAATTTCTCGTTAATATAATTGCAACATACCACATAGTCAGCGGTACACAAGTTTCAAATCCAGCATGATACAAATATTAGCTTACCTGTCTATTGTCTAATAACTTACATCAATACACTTAATCAGGATATTAATACATGCACTTCTAGTGTTAGGTACAACATTAATGCTTCTAATAACGTGAGCACAATGTAATGTAAATGTGTACCCAAACATTATTGAACAAGATGGTTATAAGTAATCGTTATATTTGGCGACTTTCCTCAATAAAATGAGCAAATATAGTATTTTTATTAAAATTATACCGCTATTGTAAATATACTAATCTAATTTAATTGGGAGAAAACAAACGACAAATTAATTTTCACCCCTTACCTCCCATCCTCCATTAAGCCCTAGCGATACGAGGCATTCTCAGCTAGATCTAAATACATTCCAATTTGAAACCTTACTCACAGACTACCAGACTGGCAACTTCCCTGACAAATTTGTCCGGTCAAGATCGAGGCAACAGAAGCCAAATTCAGATGTCGCTCTTAACGCAAATGTCATTTGTCGGTTGTTTGTCACGTCAAACGTCATCCATTGTTATTTATTGTGTACTGTGATTATGTTGTGCTGGTGATAGTGTTTTTGTAGAAACTTGACTTTTTAACATACAATACGTAGTTTTTAGTGCCCTTTAAAAATTTCGATTTCCAAAGCGGAGTTAGGTGAGTGTTATTGTGCAAATATACATTGGATTACAGTAATATATAATATTACATTTTACAGATTATTTCTTAAAATGTCTTCTGCCTTCTGCATTGTTTGTGGAACTGAAGAAGTTGATGTGCAAAAATTGCACTATTTTCCCAGGAACCTTCATAAGTAAGTGTGCATTTGCTCCGGTCTTCGTTTTCAGTTTTTGGTTTCTGCACAGTGCGATACATATTTCTAAATATCGTAAGACTACTTTAAATTATTGTTCTGCCTTACCACAATATCTACTTCAAATAAATAAATATATATTATCGTTTTCAGTTCGAAAATGTGGCAGGACTTAATGGGAATGAAAGTGTCAGAAAATACTATACGCCATCTTAGAATTTGTAATAAGCACTTCACACTAGAGTCATACTTAAATGATACCAATTACATCCTCAATAGAAATGCAGTGCCTACCCGGTATCCATGTGGAGACACAGTAGAAACACGTACTGAAAGGGATTGTACACCTGTGCCCATACAAGTCGAGGAACCCAAAGAAGATATATGTCTACCATCGACATCACGTGGTCTTCGTGTTTCTTCTGCACGTAATGAGGAATTAGAAAACCCGCATCCAGAAACATCTAGTAGTGTGCCAAGTACTTCAGGTGATCGTTCATCAACATACCATCGTATACTAAATCTGGGGGATTCGGAGGCCAAAGTTCAATTTTTAAAAAATTGTGTCAAAAAGATACAACCCCAAGGAAGAAAGTTATGTTTAAGGTAATTTCAAAAAAGGCAGATCACATAGGGAAATTAAAAAAGCTGTGTAAAGAACGAGCAAATAAAATAAAATAAATATGTGACCTAAGTAACTCTGATGTCGTCAGAAATATTTTTAAGGACGTGAAGTCAAGTAGTGTTGACTTTTTAATATCTTAACTACGCTGTGCGAAACGCTCTTCTAAAGGTAGGAGATGGGCTTTGGATGTCATGTCGGTCGTCGCATACCTACCTTGCACTGACGAGAGCCAACAGCTCGAAACTGCAGTCTGCAAGTGGTGTGTGACGACTGGCAAGGGAGCTCCTTTAAGTAGGATCAGTCTTTCGGCTGGAGTTTGTTGCAATCGAAGCATTAGCGTTTTGATGGTAATATGCAATTATTACACTTAACGCGCCAGATTTGTAACTTTGGTTGCAGTCTGGTTACTTTCCTTATAGTAAAATAAGGATTTATAGAGGAGTTTGCGACTATAATATTATGTTTAATATTCCGCCCTCTAAAAGCACATTTGAGCTATGCTAAGCCAAGTCAGGCTATTTATTTTTCGATTGCAACAGACACTGGACCGCTAGATGGCGCCAGCTGGCTGTTTTACATGTCGCTATTGTGAAAATACCGGGATGTACTATAGTCAAAGGATTCTCATGTCGGTCGTCGCATACCTACCTTGCACTGACGAGAGCCAACAGCTCGAAACTGCAGTCTGCAAGTGGTGAAGTGGTGTGTGACGACTGGCAAGGGAGCTCCTTTAAGTAGGATCAGTCTTTCGGCTGGTGTTTGTTGCAATCGAAGCATTAGCGTTTTGATGGTAATATGCAATTATTACACTTAACGCGCCAGATTTGTAACTTTGGTTGCAGTCTGGTTACTTTCCTTATAGTAAAATAAGGATTTATAGAGGAGTTTGCGACTAAAATATTATGTTTAATATTCCGCCCTCTAAAAGCACATTTGAGCTATGTTTATTTATGTCTGACAAAATAAAGTTCTATGATGTATTACAAATTTGACTTTTAATTTCCTATAGTATATATATAATATGGCGTATTTGACATTGAAATTTGTGATCAAAGATTAAGCATGAAACGGCATTGCACTTTGATCACAAATTTTAAATGTCAAATATGATCATAAACTGTAAGTTAAATTAAACAAATTGTCAAATCTCCCGCGTCTGCAACTGTGGCGCCCTCTGAATTTTTCTTCCTAAAATCGGAGAGAGAGAGAGAGAGAGAGAATGATAGATTTCTGGACAAAAATTTAACATTGAGTTGCCAGTCTGGTAGTCTGTGCCTTACTGATTGTTGGCGGATGGCGTAACCTTGAGCAAAGCTTATGTAAAGGTTGCTCTGCTTTCGTCTAAAAAAATTATTGCTTGCTTTTACAAATTTTTAAATGCATCAAATTATTTATCTCAATGTTAACAAATTTCCTAACAAAAAATAATTTCGTGTTTACTTTCAAGATAATAAACTTACAGATCTTCTTCGGAATAATTCATCGACTATATACGAAATGCTAAAATGTAGATAATTTATGCAAAGAAGATTTACAGTTCGTATATACGTAAATTTTCGTTGATTTAAGATTATAGCATTTCTCAAAACAAATAACACCCACAAAACAAATAGGTACGAGTTAACAGTCTACAAATTATATATATATTCTAATTCCACAAATAATATTACCGCGTAAGGGTTGAAACGGTATTTGCTTTCGTTACTTGATTAGTAGATATCGAATATCTCAATATGAATATTTATTTTTATTTGGAAATTTCTCTCTGGCTACAAATGCCAACCAATTAGTGGTATGTGCATAGTTATAATTTAATGGTATTCCATTCTGTTAAAAGTTCTCTCTTGAGCTACTACCAACGTTTTATTTATTTGTTTATTATGTTTACCAGTTGCAATTAGATGTGTATTCATTAGGATAAATCTAATAATGTAACGTTATACACTGCATTTCTGCAATTAGCTGCACGCCTCACACCTAGAATCACCTCTACAATATTTTATAAGTGTAACATAGTCCAATGAAGTTGTGCTCGGCTTATAGGGGCCTTAAAAAAAATTCCAAAGAGGATGATATTTTTTCAGGGTTGCTTGGGGACTGCCTCCTGAGTATCCAACCAAAAGAACACACTCGAACTCCTGATACGATTTGCGCTATAGGGGTGGGTTCTGAAACATTTTTTTAGAGCAAATTGACCTTAATGAAAGTTGTTACACGCGGACATACAACCATTTCCTCCGATAGTGCCGGAGCCAGGATTCAAACCCGGTGGTGCGATGTCCGTATGATTAATCGCGATTACCACCTCGCGCCTTAACCCACTCGGCTATCGACCAGATGAGTATTAGCATCGTGTTGAACACCCTCCAAATCGTAAATAAACATATTTTCATTCATTTCGATTTATTGGGGATATTGTAGTGTTAGAGGAGGGGATAGTTTCAACACTAGTGGTGGATAGATGTTGTATAATTAAATTTCACACAACTTACCCCGAATCCTGCCCAAAAAATCGATCAACATGCCTATGATGGAAAAAACAGGAAATGGGTATGGTTTTCCGAGTTTAGGGGTAGTTGCTGAGGGATGGGAACCTTAAAATTATCACCATCGTGTTCAGCTCCTTCTAAAATGGGGGTCCCCATGTTCCATCCCTCTAACACAGAACTTTTGAGTTTTAACCCTTTTATTGCAACTTTTTCATTGAGTATAAGTATTTAAATTCTTTCATAAGCCAATCCCAGTATGAATTTGTTTAAAAAAAAGCCACCGATGGAAATTTCATAACTTTTTAAAATTATGCTCTCACTATCCTTGATAAACAAGTACAAACTAATGTTCAAAGTGCTTGACAAAATGAATCATAGCATCATATTCGAAGAATTACAATGTCAGATCCACACAATGCAAGAATATTTTGCTTCATATTTTCAGCAGGGAACAATCCATATCAAATGCAATGGCTTTGAATAAAGCTCCATCAGGAGTGCCTCAAGGGTCAAACCTCAGTCCACTATTGTTTGTCACATTGACAAATGATATGTCTGATGTCTGTGTTTTATTGTATTCTACTTGTCTCTTATTTGCTGATGATACGGAATTCTATATGACTAAGCAAACTTCTTCCACTGACCATCGCATACCCAGTGCTAACCCCAGATTCGAAGCTGACAACGTTGATGGGTAATGAATGTTTGTTTACTTTTTTCAAAATTTAATTTCCTTCCAGACAGCCTTGGTTTTTCATATGGAGGTTGTTTACTATACGTGGAGTGTTTATATTTATATGTAAGACCGATACTTTAGAATATCTCTGATATTTGCCATTCTCAGGAAACTATTTACAAAAGTGTTATTGGAAATAAATTTTGAAAATACTTATATTGTAAAGAGTAACACATATTTAGAAACATAAAAGAGGGGGTTACTTGAGTAAGATAATATTTAACAAAATTATATAGTTAGGCGCCTTAATTAGAATTTTGAGGGGGGGATTTCCTATCTTAATTAAAAAATGACATAATAAAAATTCTGTCATAAATTCTCTAGAATTTTGTTTCCGTAATTTTTTGCGCCAGATAAATTATTTGTCTGAAAGTTATTTGTAGCATTCTACGAATATTCTTTCCTATTATTTGGGTTTTCTACCACATATATTATTATCCTCTTCAAAACAAATCACCGAATCTACAAAATAATAGAATTATTGGAAAAAACCTCTGCACCCGTGACGTTTACGCCAAAGAAAAAGTCAGAGGTTATGTTTTGCAAATAGTATAAATCGGAATAAACACAGAAATAATGTATTTTGCTGACGTTTCGGAAAGTAATCTCTTTCCGTTTTCAAAGCTTTTCAAAGTTTTTTGGAAGAACTCTTATTTTGCTGTGTATGTCAAATACACAGCTTTAAGATTCTGTTTATGTTATTTCCATAGATACTTACTACTTACACAGAACACAGAACTGATGATATTTTCTTTTAGATAATGTTGAGTTTGTTAAGTTCTTCTTTTAACATTGGTAGCCAGGTTATACAAATATCTACAGAACAATTCGATACGCACTTATCTTCATTTAATAAGATTATTGCTGATTCTTTAATTTTTCTTTTTTTGGTATCTATTTCTTTTGTCAAAATTTTTGCCGAGTCCCAGTTTATACTATGTCTGTTTTCCCAAGCATGTTCACAAATCTTTGATTTCTGAATTTCATTCTTTCTAATGTAATTCTTGTGCTCATCCAACCTCAATTATAATAATTAACCTTATTTTCATTAATCCTTATTTAAATATTACGGTGTATACAAAATATTCAACATAATGACAACTACTTGATAATATATCATATACCTACAGCAAATAACACTATTTTTGTTTAGCTTTTCAAACAAAATTTTAACATAACCTATACACAATAAAATTTGCGAGAACTATAGAGGCAGATGAAAAGTAGTAACACTATTAAATTAGGTAGATTATGAATAATATTACTTACGATTGAGTCTTAACTCCACGAATTTCTTCGGCGTTAAAACAATCATTTGAGCGAATGAACTCCGCATAATCGAATCAACATTGGATAAATTATCATTTTGTGCTTTCACAAAATCGCTTCCTGACATTATAATGTTTAAAAAATAATTATTATTTTATTTAATGTATATATTCGTTGAAATACCTCATAATAATCACATTTGCTTAAAACAACTGGTAAATATGGACAGCCAAAATGAAACAAACAAAGGATCATACGTCATGCACGGGTCGGGTAAACCCGTCAAAACTCCGCGGTTGCTCGTAAAGATTCAAATAATTTGAATTTCAATTATTATTTATTAATTATCTCTTAAGCGACTTCCGTATCCGTCGACCGACGTCACTTCCGTGTGGTATACTTTTATAACCGAAACGACAGATCTCAAAATTCAAACCTAAGTAACAATGCCGTAATAAGATGACAAGTTAAAGACAGGTATTTATTTGAAAAATGAAACGATAAACAACTCTTTTCGCATGTAATTACCAATATTAAATGATTATGTTTTTTTTATAAAAGTAAAGAAATATCCAGATGGCGCAGAACGCAACATCTTGCTGTATATGAACCCCGGTTTCGTTTCATTTTCGCATGGGAGAGAGAGAAAATTAGCTGCGAAACCCGACCGGGTTTGTTGATTAATGGTTTATACTTTATGTTATTTTCTGAAAACATGGTCACGCCTCCCTGTTTATGAGTGGTTCTACAGAAATAATTGGCAAGCATATAACTTGATGTATTTATTAATTTAATATTATTTTCATTTTCATTCGTGGCAGCCAGTTTGAACAGATAATAAATTAATTACAAGGCGAGGGGGTGGAGCTAATCTTAGGCCCATTCATAAGAAATTGTGTCCCAATTATTTCTTTTTAGCGTGTTTTAACATAACTGATAATAAATATATTCCCAACAATTGGGAATATTTAATATGGCTTTTGGAATATCATACCAAAATCATAACAAACAGAACCTAATCATATCAGATGAATAAGCACTAATTGATGTATTATCGCCGTAATACGACCCTACCGCTTAACTTTTGAAAAATACGCTTTAATTGGTGTTTATGCTTACGCGATATTCCCTGCCTAACAGCAATAACCTCAGAGTATTATCCCTTTTGACAGCTTGTCTATATTAAATTTGATTTGGTTGCAGACGTATGGTTGAGGCAAGGCACTGAGCAGCAGAAGCTGGAGACATGGATTCGCGACGTAGGAGAGAAGGGGGAACGTGGAGGTGCACATCGGGTGTTGTGACTCTCTTCATCTTTCCTCAGGCGGTACACGCTGCTTCGTCCCAAGGTAAATACATCAAGAGGTTTAACTTCAAATAATGTAAAGCGAATATGAAACTCAATCTATATTTATATTAAGTTTTTAGCTTTATGGCATTTCGTTTGTGCAAGGAAATGTGGAATTGCATTTAATTGGAAAAATGTATTCAGGTCATAATTTTGTACCGCGTGGTCCTGCTAAAATGCATATTTTGTTTATTTTTGATGATAAAATTTAGGAAAATATGGTAGTATTAATAATAATAATAATAATAATATGTCTTTATTCAAAGAAAGGGCGAAGTTCAGTTTGGTAAGCCATACGCTGACCATCTGCTCTTACACTTAACCCGGAAAAGATTCAGATCCACACTTTTGTCCGAAACATCCTTCCATTCTGGCCCAATTATACTGTCGTTCAGTTGTTCTTGCCTTAGAATTTCTTTCGTCCAATCGTCTGGGACATCTGATCCATGTTCACTGTTACTATGCCCTGCGCTTTTTCAACTCGATAGCAGTGCTTACAGCCATCTTTACAGGGCCTTCTAGATAGAGCATCCGCTTTTTTATGAGATTTTCTAGATGGGTGTTCAATTCTGAAGTCATATTACTGCAATCTTTCTATTCAGCGAGCCAGTTAAACTTCTGGGAATTTCAACTGCAATAGTAATTTTAATGTAGCATGGCCGGTCCTGATTTTGAAATGTTGGCCGTAGAAATACTTGTGAAAATAGTACGCATCCAACTTATAAGCAAATATATTATTTATAATGTACAAATACCAACATAAGATCGCAAGTCATATGGGTAAAAACATTTTTTTAAATTTAGTCTTCTTCCTCTTCAGCAGCTGCGCCTCCAGTTCCCTTACTGCGGAGTTGCTAGCATCCGTGTCCCTTTTGTTTGGGATATGCTAGCATACTGCATAACGCTGCCTTCAGCTTCTTCCATGATACTTCAGACTCCGGTGTCCACTAATATTTATCCTTTTCCTCCGTTAGCAGGTGTAGTGGCTTCGCCATATCCGCAAATCCTTTCACAAGACGTCTATAGTAATCTTGTCCGGGTCTGTTTATATTCCCTTCTAAGATACAACATGTCCAAGGAATTTCACTTCTTTCTGGAATAGGAGACACTTCTTTGGATTCAATTTTAGGTGTGCATTCCTGATTCTTTCGAATGTTTCTTAAAGATTTTATAAATGCTCCCTAAAGTTTCGTCCCATAACCATCACATCATCAAGATAAACTAAACATGTCTTCCAGTTTAGTCCTCGGAGTACAAATTCCATCAATCTTTCAAAAGTAGCAGGCGCATTGCAAAGTCCAAAAGACATCACGGTGAATTGATATAGACCACTACCTGTTAAGAAGGAAGTATTTTCTTTGTCTTCAGGGTGAAGTCCGACCTGCCAGAACCCACTTCGAAACTCTAAAACTGAGGTAGTCCACACAAAATCTTAAAGTCACATCCTTCTTGGCAACCAAACTACCGGCGATGATCAGAGACTGGTTGATTCCTCAGTCAATCCACCTTGTAGCATCTTTTGAACCATCGCAGAAGCTTCATCCTGTTTAGCTAGTGGCAGCCTCCTAGTTTGTTGGCGAATTGCGGCTGAATCATCAGTGTCTATCCGATGCCGTACTATATCAGTTTTCGTGAGGACATCTGTGTTTTTGGCAAATGCCGCACTTTCTTTCTTCAAAAACTTGATTGCCTCTCTATGTCTATCCTCAGATAAATGTTCAAACTGGGAAGTCAACAAAGTTACAACTTCCCTGTCTACACTGGTTGGCGAACATTTGTCCCCTTACTTCCCGCACCTTGCAAAGAAACTAATTTTTTAGGCAATATGTCATGGGTTAAACGATCAAACGCTTTAGAAAAATCTGTATATACGATATTAACTTGTCCTCCCATATATAACACTTCAGCAATGTACTGCATTAAATAAAATAGATTGGTGGAATTAGAACGGCCTGGTGTACATTCGTGTTTACTACATATTTGTGATTTAAAATACAGATTCATAAAATAATATTTCGAATGCCTTACTAAGATTACATAAAATGACGATGGTCCTGTAATTACTGACTTCATGCTTTTCATTATTTTTGTAAATCGGACAAATTTTAGAAGTCTTGCATACTTCTAGAAATCCAAAGGTTTTGATGGATAGGTTAAATATGATAGACAAAAAAGGAAGAGCAAACATAGTTGCACAGTCATCTACTAAGAATGCAGGAATACCGTCTGGACCAGTATTAAGTTTGGGTTTAAGTCTTTTGAGAGCTTTTAAGGTTTAAGATGCTGGTTCATCATTTGACTGATAACATTGCGGGAATATAAGTGATTTCAATAAATTGTGCATATGCGTATACAATTTGTTGTGGATCAGTCACGGTGATTCCATTATAATTCATAATGTAATATTGTAAATATTATTAAAATAAGACCAGAAGGTGTTTGCGTTAGACGACATAATTTTCTCCATGTCCATAACGCATTTGCTTCGTACTGTCGCAATGTTATGCTTCAGTTTATTTCTTAATACATTGAAGGTTTCGTAAGCTTCTATGTCTATATTTAATTTATATTTTTTGCGTAGTATGTTTTTTTTCTAATATCTGAAATAATAGATCTGTTAAATCACGGTAGATATTTCTACGAATTACGTTTAGTTAGGAAATAAAGGCTTCAAAAATTGAATTTAAAATATAAAATATTTCACATGTAACATTTACAGCATTGCAGTCATTTAAAACTATACAGTCAGTATTGGTTGTATGTTCGTATAACACATGGTAGTTGACCAGTTTAAAGTTATAAGAATATGTTGTACTACTAGGAAATTTGTTAGGAAATGGATTAACAGATAGAGAAATACCAAACAAATCGTTAATATTTCATTTAAACCATTTTGAGTTCATTATTTCTCCTGGTAAAATTCCACTTAACAAGTTCTCTAATGCATTTTCTAACTATTAGCCTGTAAATGCATTACTCACAAAAATGCATAGTGCAAGGATGGCGACCAATTGAAATTTCCCTTTTGTTTGGTTATATAAATGATAGTGATTTGCCTGTACGTCGCAACTTAACACATTAAAATCGAGGCCACTTAAAATCATCCCTTTGAAGTTATACTTCACTGTACTTATATAGTCTTTTTAAATAAAATCTTTTATGAAGCATATTTACTAAAATCAGCTCATTATTACTTAGAGAAAGCAATGTATTTCCTTGAAGACAATCACCTAAATTTTATTATTTTTCCAGCATATTACCAGTTTCCACCAGCGGCAAACGCAACGTCATTGGAGAGCCTTTACAAAGTTAACTGTACAGAAATTTCCTGTGTGACGAACAGTTCACAGGATAACTTCACTTCCAATGAAACTCTCGTAGATGGCGGCGGAGGGGAACCATTAGCCGACTTGATTCTCATGGGAGTTTTGTCGATAGTTCTTGGTCTTATGATACTTGTTACCGTTATAGGTAAGTACAGAAGTTCAACTTTATTAAATTAAATTTTTATCTCAACGCTTTTACAAAGCTTGTCTTTTGATGTTTCTATTCTAAAATGTATGAAGTTGAACAAATAATATATTTTAATTTCATTTTTTAATTTTAATTTTAATTTATTTAGAGTAATATTTACTAAATTTATTTCTCTACTGTTTTGTTTACACATAAGTTCTTTTAAAAATCGAATATTCTTATTTCAATTAAGAAAATGCGTAAAGAACGTGAGTAAAAATGTTAAACTTTGACTACTGTACTTGTTATTGATTAATTATTAAAATTATTTATGCAAATGTTATACCAATTTTCTATTAATTAAATTTTTCCGCTTTAAAATAATAAAATTTATTTCCCCTTTTTAATCTTTGCAAGCGACTCTAAATAAAACGAGTCTAAAATGTATTTACTTTTACTGTTAAAATTTACTGAGGTAGATAGATATAACTAAAAAGTGTCATTATGTAGAGGAATAACGACGTCTGCGGTGATAGTAAAAGTCGTCGTAAAACCAGATGAACTAGAGTTTTCTTGTATATTCTGGAACTTTATAGCAACTGAGTATTTGTATTTCAGTTAAAATGCTTACGAAAATCTTTAAGTATGTTTAGATAAACGGCAAATCTTTAGTTCAGATGCATTAATAATAAAAGTAATGGGAAACTGCTTTTATTTGTATATGCATTTAACAGTACTCCGATTTCTTACCAATTATCTTGAAATGTTTTCTCATTTGATTGGTGTACATTAAAATTAACACCATAAAGTAGGTCATAACAATTACTAATCAATCTTTACTTTTATGAACGACGCCACCTCAAATCTGCAATGTAAACCCAAGCAGCATTTTACCGGCTGCCGACTACTTTTTTATTAATTTCAACGTCAAAATTAGTGTAAATAGTAGTCGAATGGTAACTTAGATCTAATAGTCATGGATTGACCCCGGAGCAACATTCCTTGGACCTCGCAAACCTACTATTTTAGTTTGGAACACCTACCAACGTTGGTTTAACGTCAGAAAATTACTTATTTAGGTTTGGTATGTTTTTAAGTAATCTTCCAGTGTTGATTAGCCGTTAGTAACTGACTAAATAGAGCTGGTTAACTTATGGGTAACCCTCCAACGTCACGTCGGTTAGACGTTGGTAACCGACCTAACAGATTTAGTTCTTTTTAGTCATCTACCAACGTCGATTAAACGTTGGCGACTGCCTAATAAGTCTTTCATTTTTCAGTAACCGACCAATGTCGGTTGGATCTTGGTAAGACGTTGGTGAGATACATTTTTATATTCATAAATTTGTATACGTATGTACCGACTTCGCCATATTTATTGATTCGACCGAAGTCAGCAGAAAGCGGCCATGTTGAATAAACGTTTGCAAATATTTTAGAAACACTAAATTTATAGTCTAAAAAATAAAATACGCTATGAGAAGCACTTAGTCATTAAATTATATGTTGTAACCTAACTTTCACATATGGATGTAACCATGGTTAGAAAGAACTATTAATTTTTACTAGTGCCTGTCGACTGCTCAGTTTATACGGTGGGTGTGAGTAAGTATAGATTTTAAAAGTTAACAAATAAATACAAATTTGTCTATGACTTACTATTTACTAACAGGACACTTTCAATGAACAATTTGACAAAAAATTGAAATCTTATAATTTGATTAATTTTAACAGTGAACAAAAAAACCAATATAAAATGAGAAAATACACAATAAGTTGAGATAAAGTTAGGTGCCACGTAACCAATATAAATATTAGCTGCCAATTTAAACTGCTAAAGTCAACAAATCAAGAATAAAATAATTTGATTGGTGATATAAACTCTGAAATTTCAAACTCACAAACGCGGAAATAAAACTAGAATGTCCCAAAACACAATATATTACAACAATGAAACGTGGAACAAATATCACAGCAATTTAAAATATGTACATTAAAAATACAAGTTCGGGGCGAGCGTAGGTGCGTCTTTACTATGTACATACTTCGGTATGCGATGTAAAGCAACGACAGGCGCGGTTAGTACTTGGATTGGTGACTATTCCAACGGAAACCGCGTTCTCGCCTCACACATCTTCCAGCGGCTTGTATATCAGTGTATGCGCGGAAGCTATACAACCTTAGGCGAGGGTTGTACAGGAGATATACCATCCTTCGGAGGGGATGTAAAGCCGTCGGTCCCTTGTCTATTAAATGTTAGGCAAGTAAAAGATCCCTACTCTTCTTAAGGGAAGAGGTTCGGCAAAATTCCTGGTTGGGGGTAGCTCGTCTACAGGCGTCGGTGTTAGGCCTCAGTAGCGGAAATAGGCCGACGTTAAATAAATGTATAAAAAAAAAATACAAGTTAAATGAAGCATAATTTAAAAAAAATAACAAAATTACTATTACTTTAATTAGGTAAATGAGGGAATGAGATCTAAGTCTAGTGAAAAATTATTATCAGACGAAAAGTATTTAAAAATAAACAAATGAAAAAGTAATGAAAAGCACGAAATATGTACAAGTTCGGTAAACAAAGTAAGCCTAACATTTACAGAAAGTACTGATCTGGTAAATTTACTGGCTAAGACCTGGTAAGTTCGAAGACAATTTAAAGAGAGACAGACGAAAATAATATACCTTTCCTATGCTGGTAGTCGAGGTGGTAGGTATAGGCTTTTCAGCATGGTTTCACTGCTGGCAAATCAACAGAAGCAGCTCTACATACCATTTATTAAATTGGGTGTACACCTGCTTAGACAACAGCCAGTATGTGGTCTGCATAATGTTTTATTTGTCAAAGGCTTTTGATACGGTAAACAATTCTTTCTTAGAACAAAAGCTATATAGTGTAGGAATAAGAGGAAACATTCTGTCATGGATAAACAGTTACATGGAAGGGAGAACTCTAAAAGTAGAACTAAATAATCTTCAGTCACAAATAGAGAATCTAATGTACGGCGTTCCTCAAGGCTCTGTTTTGGGACCGCTATTATTTATTATATATAAACAACCTTCCAAACTTTTTAACTACTGGCCACTTAACAATGTTTGCTGATGAAATGTTTGCTGATGAAATGTTTGCTGATGATATAACAGTGACGTTAGCAGCTGATATAACAGAGCAAATGCAAATATTAATTGACCAAACCTTCCAAGAGGTAAATACTTGGGCGCAGAGAGATAAGCTTATCATGAATTCAGATAAGACTGTCATAATAAATTTTGGTTTGCAAAGACAATTGCCGCACGGTATAGTTTTGCATGACAATATTATATTGTCCCATAACGCGAAATGACTGGGAACTTATTTAGATGATAAACTGTTGTGGGACAATCACATTGAGCACGTATGCTCACAACTTAATAAGGCCTACTTTGCTATATTGCAAATGCAATGTACGTTAGATGAAGCAGGGCTATTGAGCATTTATTATGCTCTTGCATACGCACATATTTCGTACAATATCATTGCCTGGGGAAGTTCAAGAGATAGGGATAGAGTCTTTGTTAATCAAAAAAGACTCATTAGACTTGTATTTCAGATGAGTTACAGAGAGAGACCTATAAAAATGTATTTAAAATAAAAAAAGTACTAACGACTCCATGTATATTTATATTAAAATATTTAACGTATACCAAAAAAAATATAGAATCATTCACACAAAGAAATAATTGTCATTCATATAGTACAAGACGTGGTGATCTACTTAGTATACCTCTACATCATACTTCAAATTATAAACATGTAACCTATTAAAACTGGGTTTTACTTTTCAATAGTCTCCCGGCTGATATCCGAAATATGCAAAACTACAGAGCCTATAAAACCGCAGTCAAAAATATTTTACTTGAAGGTAGTTTTTACAACGTTCGTGATTTTTTGAATAGAGAATGTTGAGGCCATATTTATTTGTGTTTATCCTCCAACCAATTTTGTGAAAAACTTTACAATTCACTGTTTATATTTGTTATACTGTGACTATGTTGTTTAAATATGTGTATTGTGTTTACTTATTTTTTTATCATATTTTTATACAAAATATGAATTTTTACAAATGACTTACCATATACACATTCTGTATCTAAAATGGTGAATAAATATTATTATTATTATTATTATTATAATCTTCCAAGTGACGATTTTCCGGACAAGATGGTGACACATTAGCTAATGGCTGTCCTGGATTATTCTCCAAATATAGGTACTGATGACCCCTAATCCTCCAGACAAGGTGACTATTGCAGATAGAAGGTGTGTTGCTCTCAGATTCTATATAAAGGAAATCTTCGTCCTCATAGATTGAACCATCTTCGTGGTCTCGTGCATAGAAAAATAAATATTACTCGTAAAATATCTTTTACAACAAAAGAAAGAGAAAATATGTAAAATTCGCATTGCCAACCGGAACCGGATATTGTGAGAAAAAATAATTTGAAAAAATGACAAAATTGCAACAGAATAAAATCAAAAGCATTTACTTTGATTCAAGAATGATCAACAAATATCGAGATACTATTTTAAGATAATTTTTCCAATTATTGTTATAAATTGCCGCTAAACTTCTTTAGTACATGAATTAAATAAACTAAAAACAAGAACTGATTTTATTTGTACCGAAAGGTAAATAAATTCCTCAAAAAGTTTGCAAAATTAGAGAAAATTATTGTTTTTTATAGACAAAAAACAAGAATAACGAAAAAAATTTAATTTGAAATTTAGTGTTATATACAATTAAATTTCAAATAAAAAATATTTACAACAAAATATAGTTTTCTTAACAAGGAATTCCGGTACAATAAAAATTGTACTATAAGATACGAAATTAAGACAAGTTTGAATAAGTTATGAGAGAACGATAGTAGATAATTAAATGTATTTAAACAGCGGAAAACGAATAAAATATTATAACTATTAAAACAACAGAACTATAGTAATTATAATCTCAAACGCAAGGTAGCCACCCCAACGAATTTAAATAAATTCTATTGAATATAAATATATAACCGAACCAGACAATAGACAATAATATAAAAAACCGCTGCCCAAGGAATCACTACTTCCACGTCCAGATTTTGTATCCAAGTCTTATATACACTAAATCCCAAAGAAATATTTTACTCCCTTTAATAATAGTGCGGGGGTGGCACTAGAGGTAGCTAATTTCAAAATAAATTTTAAAGCCCTTTGACTCTCGTACATACACGAAATTCCAACGTAACTTTTTACTCCCTTTAATAATAGGGTGGGGGCGGCAATGGGTGTGGTAGAGGGGGTGGCTAATGGCAAAAAAAATTTAGAGGCCTTTGTTTCTCGTATACACACTATATCCCAATTTAATTTTTTACTCCGTTTAATAATAGGGTGGGGGTGGCAATGGGTGGTGGTCTCGTATGTGCCCTAAATTGCAATTTTATGGACTCTTACCTACTTGCTTTACCTATTTACCCTTATTTAGACCATTTACCTCCGAACTCTTCAACAGAATTAGATCAAAGTATAATCTAGTTCCAGATCTCGTTATAATGCAAGTGTACCAAATTTCAAGTTAATATCATAAACAGAGTTCAGGCAGACAGACAGACCGACAAACAGGAATTTTTTTCTTTTGATCAAATTTAAAATCTCGGCGTTTCATGACATTTTAAGCCTATTTCAAAAAAAAAAAAATATTTTTTTGCGTTACTATACTTCCACTGGACGTGGAAGTAATTAGGCAAATAATTTGGAAATATCTCCCGAATAAATATAGGAATATCTTCCCCGTGGAAAGGCAAATAAAAAATAATAGGAAATGAATTCTACGGTGAGTTTGACGTACAGATGAGTTATAGTACGGCACTATATATGCCAGATAAAAATTGAGGAAAAGATACGACGTAAATACGTCCATATATCTGCAGACACTATGAATTTATTTAATAAAACGAATCTGACATATAGCTGCTAAATATGGTGACTAGGCTGGCGTGACTATGAATGCTGATTCACGTGGTTCGATAAAAATCGATAATCATCTCCCAGTAGGAGCTGAATATTTTAACTTAAATCAAATATTCATAGTATCTACTAGGATATAATCAAGGGAAATATAACAAGACCTTGATAAATGCGATGGTTGTCAATTTGACGAGACCATATTTGGCGTTAATAATCTGACTAAAGCCCGAGAGCTTTAGCTCGAGGGATTTAGTCTTTGATTATTAACGCCAAATGTGGTCGAGGCAAATTGGAGAGCACTCGAGAAAAATTGTGTCAATATAATAGCCGCTAATTTATCAAGGTTGAGTTATATTTTATTAGATTAGTTTCTACCTTTTTAATGAACATAAAAAACAGCTGTATAATATGTGTTTATTAAATCAAATTAACAAATAGGAGTAAGTAAACAAAAAACAAATTTAATATCTAAGAAGATTTCTGTTCCGTGTTTTTAAAAAAATCAGCTCTATCAGAATTAAATTAAAAAGTTTCTTATTTTAAAGTCAACCATAGATATAGGTAACATTATATTTTTATTTATGTATAATTTAATTTTTTTATAGTAATGTTGATGGTGATGTTTTCCTACACTATAGGGTATAAATAATGAGTACATTATTTATTATTAAACGAATTGGTGAGTTTCAGCAAGCACTCAACGTATGCATTTGTGCTTCCTCATTTCTGAAATAAAAATAACTATTCGCATTTACACATAGTTAAAATTCAGTTCCCATACGTCTACAAAAAACTTTATAAACAAAAATGCGCTTGCTTGCTTTACTGGTTCTCGTTTGAACGTGTTTAATGCTGTACACAACCAAAAAGAAAACCGTTCCTATTAACAATGCGAACAATTCTGCCAGCTGAAAACGCATAACGACGACTTTTTCACGCTCTATGGAAATTTGAGTGGGTCGTTTCTCTCGTGTAAGTTTTAGATTTAATCAGAAAAGTGTATGCGATGTTAACCAAACATGTTTTTGTAAGTTGGAACTAATAATGAGGCACAACATTTTTATTATTTTAAGGAACTTCACTGAAAACGTGTAAAGCTTTGATTTGTTTTTAGTAGTTCATAAAATGTACTGAATAAAACAAAATCTCCTACAGCTTCAAATGTTAGCAATTTATTTTGATATTTAGTGAATAGTGTGATTACTATGGCCAACCGATTTGTATTCTGTCGAAAATTGTATACTCTTCCGAAATGGGTTTCAGGTACAGCTTAAGTCGCAAAGGATATTGGTGAGGTGGTAATCACCACTTAGGAACGATAGATTATATTTAAAAAAAATGTTGTATGTAAAGTACGCCTTCAAGTTGTCAGGAATAATAGCCTGGGGAGGTGTACAATCAGATGCATCTATACATTGTTTTAAAATAAAAATAATGAGCAAACCACAAGTCCCGATTACAAAAAATCACGAAAATATCCGGGGTCTTAATTTTAAACGGGATACACTATATAAGAAGAAAAAAATTGTTATGCGTTTTACATTTTATTGTCCTATGGATCCGTCATTAATTGGCAATTCCATTTCTTTTAGTAAAGTAATTAAACTTATCTGGAATTATTTAATATGCATAAAGTGTAGTTATAATACAACACAGCACAAAGAAACATCAGTAAACTTTGAAAGTTAAACGAGTTACTGTGCAGCTGAAAGTTCTGGTAATATATGTAAGTAAGTATATACGTATAGGTACTTGCATTATTAGACGAAGAGTGCTTTAGATGGAACAGTGCTTGTCGTTTGCTAATATTCGTTTACTTTAGAAAACTCTGCTGCCTTTGTCTTATGCGTTCATATTTTATAAAATTACATATTATACAACACGACTTCCATCATTTACTGTTTATGAAGTATCGTGTTGTTAATTTCGAATTCACATTTAATTTGATGGTCTTCAGAATAGTAAGTTGTATGCCACTATTGTCATATTTACAAATTAGGACTAATTAGTTACAGTTTTAAAATAAACTTTGATAAGAAGATAATATACATTTCAGAGCTTTAACATGAGTTAAAACCAAAAAATTATTTTTATAATTATTTATAAAACAGTCTGAACCAGAATAGTTGTATATAGGACAGACAATTAGAATACTACAAACAAGGTTAGCAGAATACAACAGAGATGTTTGGATTTAGTGATCACAATCAATTCCTCAATCTTCATCATCATCATGACGTAGGGTGAATTGAACGCAAGCAGAAGTTATCTAATAAAAGTTAACTGCATTTAAATGTAACTGTGGAATTGCTTTTCGACGAGTTTAATGTTTCTAAGTAAAAAATGAGAAATATATGCCGAATGGCGATGACAGTATTGCCTACGAAACTCTGTTACTATGCACCCTGAACACGCGGAAGGCGGTAGAAGGCCTCGGTGTTGATATTTACAGCTTTATGTTGGGCGTCATGAATACGGACAACGATAAAAGCTTTGAGCTAAGTAGAGACCCTTGAGGTTTCGCGTGCACTTAATTTATAGAAAAGTGAATTTCGGGAGGGTTGCAGATAAAAAGGTTGGAACAGTGTAAATGGCTCACCCTGTATAAGCCCCTGCTGATTATTTCTGAAGTAATTTGTGGGTTTATGATGTTAAATTTATTTTAAACTGAATTTATTTCTAGTGGCAGGCGATTTTCCAACACCCTGTATATAACTCTTGAGATCGACACTTCTGTGTGCAAGATTTAAGCAAAACCACTTTTGTTTAATTTGAATTTGTTTTAATGAGGATGACCAGTTATCTTGGAGCACCCTGTATGGAATTGTAGAATATTAAAACACTCGTTTTTAAACGAATTATAATATTTATTATTGAAAGCGAACACAGGTTTATATAAACTTAAAATATTACTCTTTGTGTTAGTTACTAATTTTGTAACTTTTCGACAACGAATAAATTCCGACTTGAGAGGCTTGATTCGGTGGAGTTTTATTTTTAAAATGTCAAAATATCACTTGGAATTAGGTGCGCGATGTCAGACTAAAACTGTTGAAAACATTTCCTGAAAAAATTCACTTAAAGACAAGGGCACTACCTGCGATTTAAATTGATGCGCGGAGGCAGATTAATTAAAATAGAAAAACTCTTTTTTATAAGGTTTCGGCCTAGGAAGCAGCGTGGGCACTGGATTTTATTATCACGAGTACACCGAAAAAACTGACTTGCAGAACACTACTTGCCGACTTGCTGAAAGAGCGTTGAGCTCCGTCTTTTATACTATTTGGTGTGGTTTCGTTTTTCGTGCCCCGTAAATCGACCACAAACGTTTTTACCCCAATAAATTCTAGAAAGTTGGATCCAGACATTTCGTGCGGGCGAGGATCACTCATCGATTGCGCAATACTGCATCATCTTTATAAAAAATGGAAATTTGGAAATCAAAATTATACGGATGCCTGGGCAATTAAAAGGGAAGTTAATTAATAATTGAATGAAATTCGAATCTGTTTTGGTTCGGGAGATATAGCACGAGAAAGAAGACTGAATATATTGAACCATCCTCGTACGGTCATATTTTACGCACTCACGTAACATCGCTATTGAATTGTCACGCGCGATGATGTTTCGAGGGGTTAATATGGAGTTGAAAGTGTGTTGTAGAAGCTAGAATAAGTCGTGACATTGTTTTGGAAATGTGAACTGAACCAAAGTAAATAAAATAGTTCGGGAGCAATCCGAGAAAAGGTTAAAATCGAATAGGAAACGAGTTGTAGATAATTAATGAATACGTGTTTTTTGATTGTTTTTAATATCTTTGAATTATCGACGTTTCGTAAATTTTTCCAGATTTTTGGTGGCTGTTTTATAGTTTTGGTTGAAATGTTATCGGTGTTTGACATTTTGGGTCGGATGAATTTTTTTGAAAATTTTGACATTTAGAGTTTTGTTTTTTTTATAGGTAGTGGAACGTACTATAACAACCCCTGTTAGACAAGCTCTTAATATTTCTCAATATTTAAGTAGAGAAAAATAACTACAGTTTTTAAGGCAGTTAGTGTCATATTCAATGTTTAATCATTTCCTGACAATGCTAACGGGCCACTAAAGATCCATTACATTACTCTATCCAGGAATCGAACCTTACACCCCTAGATTACGCAAACTCCGAGCCACTGATTCGGAATTTGGCATTAATAAGGGGAACTGGACGTCTAGATGGTTGCGTACTTTGTGGGACTCTCAAAATTTCTTTTAGAACTTGATTGTTTTGATGCAAAAAAATCAGGCAATACTTTCAACGAAATATTCGACATATCAAACAGATCCTTTATTAAATTAAATGTTAATTAAAGCAAAGTGCCGAGTGAACTTTTATTAGTTAATAATAAAATATTTTGTCTGTATCTGGATCTTTGCTTGTTGGTATGCGTAAATGAATTCAAGAACTGGCACTGGCTCCTGTAACATATGTTTTAATGAAATGTTTCTGCTTCGAATTGAAATTAAACAAAATTAAACTTTATTTACAAGTATTTTATTCCCTTTAGAAAGCTGCCTATGTAGTTCTGGATTTAACTCGCCTTTGTGGTACTAAAATATTCTATTAGAAAGTTTGACTAAGTCAGCAATCAATTAAAGTTTTTAATTATATTTATTGTTTGTTGTCTTCAGTGACTTTCATTATGTATAACATATAAACTAAATGAGATAGATAGGACGAGATAAGATAAATTTAATTAATTATTTGAATTCGGACGAGGATTTCGTAACATTATTACAGTACTGCAGATTTGTAAATAAATTATCCACGTATGTGGTACAGGCAAGGGATAATTCTTGTAGAGATCAGTTATTAAAACTTGGGAACAAAAATCACTTAAAATGGATGATGACACCAGAGCAAACAAAAAGACCAATGGTTTGCGTAATGTTTAATAAAATCATTTTAACCCTTCGAATTGGACATCTTAGAAGAAAGACCAGTTGGGATACTTAAACTACCGAATCTGTATCTGCCGATACCTGAATAATTCCAAATGATGATCCATATAATGATCGACGTCTCATAGTTTGTTGCCGTAGAAAGAAGTAAACAATCGCAACCTCAGTATAGTAGATGTTGGACAGGGAAAAAATCATAATCATAAAAGAGATGTATGCCTGCAAATAAATTAAGCAACTCACCCCTGCAAAAGTCGTTGCTTGCCATATTTTTTGGCCAGTTTAGGTAAAAGTAAAAAAGATGTATAAATAATAATAATAATAAATAAACACCACATAAATTATTTAAATACCACAATTGTAAATCAGTTTAATTAATTTACTTTAACAAATATTCTTTATAGTGAATAAAACTGACCACTATCTCAGACTCAACTGATTGTGGAGTCAAATAGTTTTAAATGAAATGGTAATTTAAATTCTGGGACTGGCTTAGTTGGTAGAACACGTCTTAGCCCAGGTGGTATCTGCTTAAAATCATCTATATTTGGGTGAATCCTGTAGTATGGCAGATTTTCTGCTTAATTGCTCCTAAAAATTATAAAAACTGATAATTTAACTATGCGCTAGTTTGAAAACGTAGGCTTAATTTTTTATTCAACAAAATGTGAAAACATTCCTAAAAATGTTTTTCTTCCTATTTTTTTCTTATATCTCAATAACTACCGTTTTTAGAGAAAAGTTATAGGTGAAAAAATTTTGTGATTAAATTTTAAATAAGATGCAGTTGGTTGCTAATCCAAAAATTCATTTTTACTATTGCAAAAATATTAGAAATCGCAAAAAAAATTTTGAAATAATGTAATAATGTAATGTTTTCCAAATACTTATATTATATGTAGGACCTTCATACTTGGCTAAAGAAAACTATTGAATTTAATAAATCTTCCCACCAAATTTCATCAAGATCGGACTTTTAGTTTTTGCATAATAATTTTGCAATTTAAACTTCGTTTTGAAAATTTGAAAGTTTTCAAAGTGTTGCTGAGGCTAAACTAAAGCAGTTAGAAAGTTGAAAATTTTTGTACATATAAAAGAGCACTCAAATTTTCAAATCCATTTTGAGATATTAAAATCCGTTAATTATGAGAGCCTAGGGAATTGTTTGAAAATTTGTCAAATTTTTTTGCTTATAAACAAATGCAATAACCGATTTTAATAAACGAATAATCGTGCTTTTTTTAAAGAAGCATCTTTCCAAGTACTTCCAAAATATATTTTAAAAATAAAAATCCGTTGAAAATTTTCAAAGTTATTGCATTTGCTTATAAGCAAATAAGCAATTCCCTAGGCTCTCTTAATTAACGGATTTTAATATCTCAAATTTGAGTGCCCTTTTATATGTTCAAAAATTTTCAACTTTCTAAATATTTTAGTTCAGCCTCAGCAACATTTTGAAAATTTGCAAATGTTCAAAACTAAATTGCAAAATTATTATGCAAAAACTAAAAGTCCAATCTTGATGAAATTTGGTGGGAAGATTTATTATATTCAAAAGTTTTCTTTAGCCCTGTATGAAGGTCCTATGTATAGTATAAGTATTTGAAAAAAATTCGACAAATAACTTGCTATTTCAAGTATTGTTTTCGATTTTTACTACTTTTGCAATACTAAAAATGAATTTTTGGATTCGCAACCAGCTGCATCTTATTTAGAATTTAATTATAAAACTTTTCGTTTATATAACTTTTCTTTAAAAGCAATAGTTACTGAGATATGAGAAAATAGGAGAAAAAGAAACTAAATGTTTTAAGAATTTTTTCAAATTTTGTTTAATAAAATATTACGCCCACGTTTTCAAACTAGCGCATAGTGAAATTATCGTTTTTTATGATTTTTAGGAGAGGTTAAGCCAAAAATCTGCCATACTACCCGATTCACCTAACCCAAAACAAATTCCGCCTGGGCTAGTCTATCAACTAGACTGGGGCTGATTAGACCTGGAAATATTAAATATATACAAATAAAACACTTTATTCTGTAGAAGCTTTGTTTATCTCGGAACCTCATCAAATTGCAAGCGGTTTCGATTTGTAACCCTATAGTTTTTGTTGATGTCATTTACTTTACTCATCAGAAACACTAAACTAATCTAGAAGCAGTAAGTATACTGGAAATTGCATTATATATAATTTTATTGTTCACTTTCTCTTTATAAGTCCTTCATTGGCCCAATTCTCTTTGCCATTCTTGAGCATAAATGTTAATTGAAGACGTCGATGCGTCGTACACGCAATCAAAAATAAGTGTCAGAACACCCTATGTTTTTACCAATGACCTAATTTCGTTTAGTAACAATATACCTAACGCCATGCTACACCGGGTAAATTAATATTAAGTGTTACGTGGGCCAATAAATTTTAAAGCATTTGCTGTTGATAAAAAGAAATATTTTTTAACATTATGAACCTAAATAATAAAAAGATATCCCATTGGTTATCCGGAATTTTATTTCATCTTGCATCTTATTTGAATTAGAAGCATATTGCAGACCTGGAAATAATAGTTAGTTACGTAATCAGTGACGAATTTTATTTGACGAATGTAATATTTGCCAAAACGAGTGATCGAGTCCTGCAAATTACATGAATCAAATAATAATAATAATAATATAATAATGTTTATTCGTTTAGTAGCATTACAATTTTTTACATTTTACGTACATAATTACACATTTTTATTCACAAATAAACTAAAACCACAAAGCCTAGCGCTGACCGTGGTGTAGCATAACAATTTATCAATAAACTTAATAATAATGTAATACGTATAGCTGTAATGAACTTAGAAAAGTGAGTGTTGAACATAAAATATATAACAACTTAATTACTGTGTTATAGCTAGATAGAGTAAGTAATATAAGTATATCTCAGCACTGAGTTCAGATATAAAAAGATATAAATAGGTATAAAACAGATGTAATTAGATATAACATGATAGATATAATTATGCATGAATAGGTTTAAATAATAGATGTGAGGCATCTATAATTTAGGTATATAGTAGGTAGATATAAAATATAATTATAATGTGGATATAAATTATAACCAATACACATAATAGACACTAATTCCACTTACATACAAATGAGGGACATATTTTCAACTATATTTGGAGTACTAATTTTATTGTAGTAAGGCTTCACAGGATGTTCTTATATTAGTTAGTTTTCATTTCTATTAGATCACGAATTCTTATTCTATTTGAATTGGAGATGAAGGATCTGGAGTGTTTTTTAAAAATTCGTTTGTTGGTCAGGTTTCTAATTTTATCGGGAAGTTCATTATACAATTTTGGTGCGAGAAATATAAAACTTCTTTGTCCTATTGACTTTTCGCAAAAGAGCGTTATATATTTTAATCTCTGTCTGGTTGCATGGGAGTGGTATGGTTGAGTTAAGGTATCTTTATTATTGAACTCTTATAAAGTATCAGTATAGAAATACAATTGTCTTAAATCTAGAATTTTGGCATTTTTGAAGAGATCATCAAAAGGATAAATATTCGGTTTATTGAGTATAGTTTTTAGGAATATTTTCTGTATTATTTCCAATTTCTTCAAGTGATCTTTAACAGCACTTCCCCACGCAATAATACCATACTGTAGCCGGGATTCAATCAGTGCATAGTAGATAGTTTTTAAAGTGGAGGTATCTAGTATATTTTATAGACACTTCATTCTATATATCATGCTTCTTAGAGTGTTACACACATTAATGATATGATGATCCCACCTTAGATGTCGATCTATTGTAATACCCAAATATTTTACTGTGAGTGCACTTTCGATTTTAGTAGTGGGATCTATTGTAAGGGAGGAAAATTTGGGCAACGTATTTTTATAGCAAGCAAATGGTAGAAATTTTGTTGTATTGAAATTTATTGTTAATAAATTATAGTCAAACCACTCTTTTATTTTTTTTAAGTCTAATTCTGCCTGCAGTTTCAACTCATCCCATGTCTTATTGCTGTATAAAATAGCTGTATCGTCAGCAAAACTTATAACCGTTCCAGTGAATTTTGTTGTTAATAAGTTGTTCAGATATATCGTGAACAACAGAGGACCTAGTACGGTACCTTGCGGGACGCCATATTCAATACTGCGATGTTTCTATTTTCACTGCCTATTTTCACAAACTGTTTTCTGTTTGTCAAGTAGCTTTTGAATAGTTCTATACTAGGGCCGCGAAAACCGATATCACCCAATGCTTCCAATAGCTGTGTATGACTCACAGTATCGAAAGTCTTGGCAAAATCAAGAAATATGCACATGCAAGGAGTTCCTTTATCTAAGTACCTATATATCTCTGCAGTTAGATATTCAATTGCGTTTTGCGTAGATCTGTTCTGCTGGAAGCCAAACTGCCGTTCTGATATTAATTTGAATTTTTTGTATAACTATTTATTCGGTTTTTTATTATTTTTTCTAATATTTTCACTATGTTTGAGAGAATTGAAATAGATCTATAATTAGAGATGTCCGTTTTATCTCCGCTTTTAAAAATGGGCTTGATAACAGCAATTTTTAAAGCCAAGGGGCAAATACCAGAGTGAAAAATTTTATTTATTAAATAAGTAATGTGACCTGCTATATTATCCGCAATTTCTTTAAGCGTTTCAGCTTTAATCATGTCGACTCCAGGAGATTTGTTATTTTTAAGCTCGCGTATAACATTTTTAACTTCTGTTGTGTTTGTAGGTGCAAGATAAAACGAAAATGGCGTTGAAGTTCTCAATGGTGTAACGGACGGTTTTTTAATTTTTTTTGCTAGATTCTTACCTACATCTGTAAAAAAATTTACAAATTCAGTTGCTATTTTTGAGCTATCGGAACTAAGTTCTCCCGATCCTGTTTTTATTTCCTTAATTGAGTTATTGTTTGTATTTTTATTAGTTATTTGGTTTATTACATTCCACATATTTTTACTACTTCTGCTATTATCTGCTAATTATTATAAATGAAATTACTCTTTTCATAACGCATTAAGTACAACATTTTATTTAATGCCGCTTTAAAATAGAAAAGAAATGGTAATTTATGTTAAATACTATTTTGCGGTTTCAAACATAGGTACGCTTGCAATCGTACAAATATATTCTGTTTATCGCTTTAGCGTAGCGGTACTATAGACTGACAAACTTTAGTTTCAATGTTCTGAATTAATACATAAGTTTAGGATCCACAAAATGCATGTTAGGTAGGTATTTAGTCGGTATATCCCAATGACTTCAGAATCTGAAGTCATTGGTATATCCTCTTTAAAATCGACGTTTCGTTAAGCTTTATTGTCTTCTTCAGGACTAACGAAGTGATAGGTAAAAACAATTTTTTGAATGCAGTGTTGTGAAATTCAAGTTACCAGCTGTTTAGGTAAAAATATTAGCCATACACACATATCCAAATAAATTCGATTCCATTGATTTTAGATTTCCAATGAAATTTATATCTGTTGTAATGAAGTCATTTTTGTTTTAAAAATATTCAGTTTAATTTAAATTTAAAGTCATAGATTTTTCTCATCCACCGGGTATATATAGTAAATTGGGAAGAAACCGCAGTCAAGGAATTTAATTTCAGGGAAACATTATATTTAAAAATCGTGAGGGAATCATTGGTAACTCACTAATTTTATTTAGGTTAATAATTAATAAACTAGGGCCGATAAAATTCAGTTTTCTTTAGCAACCAGGTAACGTTTTCATTACAAATTGATTGCAAGTAGTTTAAACCGTGAGAGTCAATTGTTTGAATTAATTAACGCTCGAAATAATTAACATAAAACCGGATTTAACTAGTAATACTGGGGCTATTAAATTTGTTCTTTTTCTGAAATCATATAAATAGTTTATTTCCAATCGATTCCAGTCATGTAAATTGTTCAGAAATTATTGTCTATAACAATTGACGCGACCGGTTATAAAACATTTTGTTTCACCGCCAATTGGTGACTGCCTGACTCACATATGCTCGCGCATTGTGCGTCCAACAGGATGAATTTTAGCCTAGCATGGGGATGTTTTGTGGAGGCTCTCTGCTAACGCTCTCTTTGGTTTTGAACTGCCGACATGAGCAGTCGATTATTATGGTAAGAATTCACTGTGTCGAATTCATATCTATCTTTATTTCTTAATTGGTCTTTGTTTTAGTTTGATAAATTCCGCCTTCAGCAACCAGTAACAACTTTATATATAACGATCGTGTCTAGCTTATCCGGGAAAAACATTTTACCGCGAATAATACCCTCAGGGGGCGCTGCCTTGCAATTGGGACACTCCAGATGTGTTACGCCGAAGTACTGTAAATTCCAAATTTTATTTTAATTTTGCCTAACGACAATTTAGTCCTCGAAATTCTGAGTCGGGGACGCTGTCTTGCAAGTGGGACACTCCATCTGAGCCGAACAGTCATGAAGTAATATTTTACACGATCGTACCAAACAAGGACAAATTAATATTCAGTAAAGTAAAATTTGATGTTTGATCCTGTTTATTATTTGATAGTTTAGTAATCACACCGGGTTATTTTCCGCGAAATTCTCAGTCGGGGACGCTGCCTTGCAAGTGGGACACTCCAAATGAGGCGTACCGCACTGATTAACCATTAAATATTACTTTACCAGGGTCACCACGTCAAGTTATAAAAATTTAGTTATTTTTATAAAAGTAAAATTATTTGCTTCTGGTGAAAAATTTCTTTAAAATTTAAATAACCGCCTGTATATAACTAAAGAGCAGTCCAAGACACTTTATATCACATTTGCCAAACCGCCGCTTTGCTTTACTAGTTATATTTACCGCCTGTTTACCTTATCTTGAATTTCGCCATGCATATTATCATTTACCTGCTTGCTATCATTTTCTACGTATCCTAGTATATCATAATTATAGAGGTTTTGGTTTTAAAAATTAAAGATCTAATTATTACTTGAAACTTGGGTAATTAAAATTATTAATTTATATGAACGTTCTTTTAACTGTATTATTTTCTGATTTTCCCGTAAATATACATAGTTCTTGCAAATTCATAGCATATTTTTCTTTGATTTATCTCTATTTTAAAGTGTAAATATTTTAAATATAATATTAAAACATTTTGTGTGCTTATTTTGAGTTTCTACTCTAATCTGTACTGTCCTGAAAAAGTAAAAGTGTTGCAAATATAAAATCTTTACAGCTGTCCATTCCTTGAGAACGACGGCCTACATTTCGACCCCTGGTAATAAACCGTCTTCGCTGACTCTATCTAGGGCCTTTATAATTTTTCTTGTAATAATGGTGTTTCTGCACTTTAAACAGAAACTGGCGCTCGAGGCAAAAACCCGCTTGTACTAGTATAGTGCAAGTTGCAGCACCGAAATAGCGGCGTTACACTGTTAAAACTGTTTTTTTTGGTAACTTCTGCGCCCTCTACCGCACGAAATATTAACTTCTCGGCATCGCGACAATTACCGAAAATATGTAAAATTTTATTTACAACATTTTTTGTTCAATAATTCTTTCCGTGCAACTACTAGAACACGAGATAAAAGGATTCAAAAATTTTTCAAGATGGAGGCTGAAACAAAAGGGAGAGGTCACCTTTTTGACTGTAGACCTTTTAAGTGGTCCTGATAACACTGAGCACGACAAATTCGAGTGTACAATTTTTTGCAGGACACTGTTTAACTGTATTATAATAGTTGTTCCTTATAAATTTAATTGCATTATGCCTCATCTGGGTTATTCCAACGAAGATTATTTAAATTTATTACTTGGAAAATGAGAAAAATATCAACTAGAACGTGTGATTGTTTGCTATGAGATATTCTGATACCCCAAGCCATCACGTGACACATTAAATTATTCACTAATCTGTGGATTAGTGAATTATAATTAGATTTCAAAAGATCTTGGTGGTTAATCTTGTTGTCTAGACATTTTCGATTTTAAAAAATAACAAGAACATCTCTCCTGACAAATGACATTTATTACTAGACATACAAAAAATAAATGCCTAAGTCGCTAGTAGAATCGTGTCAGGATGTAATTTATTTCGTGAAAGAGCATAAAATTTGCGTTGTTTAATTATATATGGAAATGTACGTGGTTTAAATGTGGGTATTTAACAGTTGGTCCGTATTTACTCAGGTGAAGATTTACCATTGTCATGGGTTTGTTAAAGTCCGCAGTTGTTTGCTAGATAAACTGGCCATTTACAAGCTTAGTTATATTTCAATAAAATATTTTAATAAAATTAGGAATGACGTTTCTGCATGCTTGAAAATTATTTATTACTTATACAGAAATATGGATGTGAGAGTCATGTTATTTTTCTACCACTATATGCTTCGTTCTTTCTAAATTGATTGTGTATATTTTTCCGCTCTATGTTGACGTAAACTACTTATAGTAGATTAGTCAAATTTCTTGTATAAATTCTGGTCCACTGTGCTATATTCTTAGTAACTGAAACAATATCTTGAGAAGAATTCCTGTAGTTGTTAATAGGAAAAGTATAACCTCTAATTGATTGAACTGATGAATCTATTCACCCTACGGAAACAGCTATACAAGCAGAGAAAATATTGTTTAATTCGAACAAAATGTATTTAAATTAAATTTAAAAAGTGTTATATCCCACAAATGAATATATATTTGAATAATAGCTATTTATGCCATCAGTTACAAAATTTCATTTCGTAACGTATTGCATACAAGATTTTTTCTAATTTTGAAGAAAGTAATAAAAAAATTAAATTTAATATAATTGATAAAAATTTGGAAAACATAAATTTAGTTTGTTGCTGTTACTTCATGTTAGTTGTCAGTTTGACATTTTGTAAAAAAGTCTAGACGGAAGGCTTTTAGTGAGATTGATATATTTTTAGTTTTATTTTTTTAAAATGAGTAATTCAAGTTCTGAAGAGCTACCAAGCGATATTGAAGAGGCAGCAGGTAATGCTCTATTATCAGTAATTCCCAAAAAGTCAAAGGCAGTTTATGATTTGGCATACGAAAAATTTGTTACGTGGTGTGATGAGAAGAAAATTAAACATGTTAATGAGAAAGTTTTACTTGCATATTTTGAGGGTAAGAAAGATCTAAAAGTTTCCACATTATGGACACTTTACTCAATGTTAAGGTCTGAACTAAATCTGAAAAGGAATATTGATATTAAAAAATATACAAATTTGGTAGCATATATTAAAAGTCAAGCGGACGGGTACAGTGCTAAAAAGTCAAAAGTTTTTATTAAAGAAGATTTTGCCAAATTTTTAGTGGAAGCTGATGACAAAGAATACTTAATGGCTAAGGTTGCAATGATAATTGGAATGGCAGGAGCATGCAGAAAAGCAGAATTAACATTTCTTCCAGTTGAAAATGTTATAGACGAAGGAAGCTATTTTCATGTTGATATCCCACCTTCAAAAACAAAAGTTATACGGCAGTTTGCAATTACCACTGGAGACATTGAAAATACGAATCTTGTTGAAATATTAAGAAAATATATTAAGTTGCGTCCCCAGGTTCTTAAACACAACAGATTTTTTGTAAAATATGCGAATGGAAAATGTACCAGAAATCCTGTTGGAATTAACACATTTAGCAGTCTGCCAAAAGTTATTGCACAATTTATTCGTCTTTCAAACCCTGTTCTATATACTGGCCACTGCTTTAGAAGAAGCTCTGCCACTTTTCTAGCAGACAGTGGCGCTGATATTTTAAAATTAAAGAGGCACGGAGGTTGGAAATCTAGCTCTGTTGCGGAGGGATATGTCGAAAATTCTATGAATAATAAGAAACTTATAGCGCAAGAAATATTTGGTGAAACATCTAAAGCAATGTGCGCCACTTCCCAAATAACAGCAAGTTCGAGCAATGAAAAAAATATGTCGTCGGGAATTAATTTGAATAATTGCAATAATTGTGTTATCAATATTTATAATAATTAATTAATTTATAATTTATGTTTTTAACTTGTATTATAACAGTTTAATAAATAGAATAATTCTTTTTGTCACTAATTTTGAAATACATTTTTCGTCACCAATTGCATAAAATTTTACTTTATGCAACTAGTTACAAAAAGTAAGACGTTTCATAATGTCAATCAGTTTTAAAAAGTGTCACTTTATATGTCAAAATTAGAAAAAATAAATTTTCTCATTGGTTATTAACTTAAATGTCTCTACTAGTCAACAAAATATCAATATACATAACAAATTGTTTTATTGAATGAAGATAAATATGGTATATTGAACAACTGATCCTGTTTTAAAATAAAAATTAAATATAAAATATTTCAAATAAAATTATTTTCACTATAAGCAATTCGTTTGTTTCATTTTGAACAGCTAATTACCACAATACCAGAAACAAGCGTTATAGTACCAGACCCTAAAGTTAACCTGAAGCAAGCAAGTGAAAATAGACGAATAAATTTACTTCCGATAGTGCATAATATATTAGAAAGCATAGTGGACGAACAATTGAGGAAGTACTTTGAAGAAAATATACTTTTATGCAGTGGTCAATCGGGATTTAGACAAAATCATTCATGTGAAACAAGTTTACAATTAGTGCGTGCGAGTGGAAGAAACGAGATCAATGACGGTAGTGTAGTATTGAGTGTGTTTGTAAACCTAAAGCGAGCATTTGAAACTATTGACAAGATATGCGTTAGTTAAAAAGTTTAGTGAGTATGGTGTGACATAAGCAGTCTTAACATGGATTGAAAATTATTTAGACGATAGGTACCATAAAACCAAAGAGAACAATAGGAGATCTAATAAAGTCTTGGGCTTATACGGGGTGCCGCAGGGTAGTGTGTTGGGGCCTCTTCTATTCACTATGCGTTCTAAAAAATTCATATCCAAACCTTTTTGCGGATGACACATTAACTTCTATATCTGGAAAAAAATATTTTGTAATCACGGATATAATGAACAGAGATCTTTGTGTATTATATAAATGGCTATGTGCAAATAAATTAAAACTCAATAATGAAAGAACTAAATGTATGGTTCTCGGAACTAAAGCTATTGTTTAGCTCACATATTTGAGCAGAATAATTGTATGGATTACGAAAAGTATTTTATTTTATCTTTTTTGAATTTAGAAAATTTATGTTTATAACAAACAAATTTAAACAGTTAACAAATGAATTATTTATCTTCTAAAATAGTCACTATTTAGAACATATTAATTAATAAAATGAAATTATGCATCTTAGACGATTCTCATACATAATATACTATGTCTTAAAGGAAAATGAATATATTACTATTATCATTATTATTACATTTTGGTTGAACAGGATTTTTTTTAAATTAAAATAAAGGTGAAAAAATAGTATTACTTAAATTAACAAGTACTCTTTTACCGTGTATGCATTATTATGAACAATTGATGATCAATAGCAGAGAACAAAGGTCTAAACAAAGAAGTTATGGAATACTGATATAATCATCTCATAGGTATTGTAACCTCCAGAATTACGGTGCAGATAAAAAAGACAATTAAAGCTTTATGAGCTCATCGTTATCTAGCCGATAGCCGCGTTGGTAAGGGCGCGAGATGGCAATCGCAATTAATCGAACGGGTATCGCACTACCGGGTTTGAGCTCGGCTCTGGCACTGGCACTGTCGGAGGATATGGTTGTATGTCCTATGTACAAGCCTGTGGCTTTTGGAATTGGGGGTTGTCTAATTTCTGTGGTGTTTATTGGTTTATTATTATTTATTATTAACGCCGGTGAACCATTCGGTATGGTGTCGTCAAACAAGCCGGCGTACATTAAAGCCTATAAAGGTAAGTGATTCAATTTGCGGGCGAAATAGTACAGATAATAACGGTATTTTAATGAAGTCGTAAAGTTTTTATTGCGTTTTTTATCTGCACGCACGGTAAAATTGCAAGCGACTATATATGTGCATTTTTGTCAAAGTACATCAGAAACACATAAAAACACGTCCACTGAATCAATATACTACGTACGTGACATGAGAGTGGATTTGTTATTAAATTCTCTTATGTGAACGCTGAATTACAAAAACATCAAATTGTGTTTATAAATTAAAAAATATCTCCGTTAACAATTAAAAATTCTATACAAGTCCAATTAGTATAGGGAAATTTGAAATTCAAAACAATTTATTTGTAAAATGCACTTGCCAGTAATTTAAAATTACCACGGTACACAGAATGCAAATTTCCGTGTTATTTGAAAAATTGAACTTCATTCATTTAATGGCAATAAATTCATCTATTTTATGAAAATAAGTTTATGTTTTATTAATCCAGTAAATTGGTTCAGTTATCAATCCTATTACCAAGCGTTTCCAAATAGTAACGACATTATTATCAAAACTTTGATTGGATGAGAACTAATAGTTATTGCAGTATTCAATTTTAATAATCAAAATTTTGATATCCTAAATTATTCTGTTTCAGTTTTAGGCTGCAAAATAATCCAGAGCAGTTTGTTCTGTAATTTAATAATCCAAGTTGAATAATAGTATATCAGTCAGCGAGCGGTAATGTAGGTATTAACTCACGCAGATAGTGCTATGATTCATCAAGTGAGCTATTACCATTACAAGTTGAATACTATATTTTATCTACGATTATAACATAAATATTAAATTGCAAAGGGGGTATAACCACCCCTTTGAAACAAAAAATAGTAGTAACTGATTTTCTCGCACTGTTCGAAGGGAATGTAACTAAAGAAAGGTCAAGGCGAATAAGGGAAGCAAAATTCAACCATCCACCTCTTACCTCCAGTCAAGGGGGTGAGAACTACCCCCTACAAGTATTACGGCCACTTTCAATTTTATTCTGACGGTTTTCCAGGAGAATTTTGTTTGGGAGGTGGTAGTTTTCACCCCTTGACTGGAAATAAGAGGTGGATGAATGAATTTACTTCCGTCATTCCTTTTGACCACTTTCCAATCGAATTTCTTTAGAGAAACCGGCAGAAAAATTGAGGGGGGCCAGTGATCCCTACAGCGGGTAGTTTTCACTTCCTTGACTGGAAATAAGAGGTAGGTGGTTGATTTTACCTCCCTCATCCTCCTCGATCTTTTTTTAGTTACATTCCCCCCGAACAGCGCTAAAAGATCAGTTACGTCCGTTTTTTGCTGCAAGAGGGTCGCATTCACCCCCTTTGATCAACCCTCTCGGTGATACCGTATCAAAAATCATTTTGACAGGAAAAATTCCGCACAAAAACTGCGCCTTCACTTGCTATACCTTTTGAGGGTGGTTATTGGCCAATAGGGGATGATAGCAGGTGTTTTTCACCCTCGGGCCTATTGGAATCAATTTTCCGCTCCAAAAAAACGAAGGAGAAATGTCTTTCAGCCCCGGGGTAGTTTTCACCCCCTTAATTGGAAATAAGGGGTGGATGTATGAATTCACCTCCCTCATCCTCCTCGATCTTTTTTTAGTTACATACTCCAAATAGCGCGAAAAAATCAGTTACGGCCATTTTTTTTATTCAAATGGGTGGTTTTTACCCCTTTTGATCAAGCCTCTCGGCGGCCCCGTGTCAAAACTCATTTTTAAAGAAAAAGTTCGCACAAAAGCTGTATCGCCACCTGCTGTACCCTTTGGGGCTGGTTTTTGTCCAGTCCAATAGGGGATGAAGGCAGGTTTTTTCTCCCTCGGACCTATCGCAATCGAGTCTCCGCCCCAAAGCACGGGGGAGTCTTTTAGCCCTGGTCCAAAAGTGTCCAACTTTTCCGTTTATTTACCTGGATAGGAGGTAAAGGAGATTGGCTCTGTACCTAGTGAGTTTTATAATTCACGCCTATAACTCACACTATTTGTTTATAATGTACTATTACTTGTTCAAATGCAATGCGTTAATGAATATATAATCTAATATGAGTAGATAAATAATGTTATAGAAGCAAAAGTTCAATATTTTTTATTACTTTGCCCATATTAAACAACTGAATTTATCTATATGCATACTTTCAAATAAAAATGTTTTTTATTTTCTAAAGCATAAACCCTCAAAAGTACACTCAAATTTCAAAGAATCTTTCTTAATTATTTACTTTATAATGGCACTTCAGTTTATCATCATATCCTGAATATTAACGCCATATTCATCGATTCACCATCGGCAAACCTGGCCTATAATTAATACATCATCACTAAACATGATATTAAATTTTAAATGAAGTTCGCGGAAAATTTTACCACATGAGAGGAAAGGTCGCTTAACCGATAATGTGGCTACTTTGTTATTCACTAAAAGCAACATGAATGATATAAATTAATTAGTCCCATGATTACGGTTTTTTATATAGCTTTGTAAAACAGCTTTGTCATAGATATCTCATCGATACACAATTTTATATGATGGAACAATATAAGGTGAATATTTATATATACAGGGTGATTTCTAACTTGATACTGTACTCATGTAAGTAAACTTTATTTAAATAACACAAAAATTATAAAGATACAGCCTTCTAAAGATTATTAATTTTTTTTAATACAAATAAATAAATTGCTCAAAATTGTCACCATTCTGATCTACACAAAACTCAGCGCATGACTCAGTTACGACGCGTAATAGCGCAACAGGATTTTCTCTTATTGTTGTTGCAGCTTGGTTGATACGTTCAATCAATTCCTCTCGTGTGTTTACCGGCATTTTAAAAACTCCAAATAAAAAACTCACACGGAATTAGGTCTGGTGACCTCGGTGGCTACGCAACTGGTTCAACCCGACCTATCCAGCTATTCGGAAAAACGTTGTTTAAAAACTGCCTCACTCTAAGACAAAAATGGGGAGGTGCCTCATCCTGAATAATCCACATATTTTGCCTGATATTTAACGGCACATCTTCTAATGGACACGGTAAATGATTTCCCAAAAAGTCCAGGTAGTTTTCGCCAGATAAACAGTCTAGTAAGACGTATGATGGTCCAACAAGTATTCCACTAACTATTGCTGCCCATACATTTACCGAAAATCGGTGTTGAAAATGTGTTCTCCAATTGTTAACTCCATTTCTGGTGAATGATGACTCGTCCATTACTAAAATTTTGATCAATTTTTTTACAGTTGTAACAGCCATTCACAAAATTGAACTCTACGGGGGATGTCTTGAGGCTATAATGTTTGTACACATGATAGTGGGTGTAATTGATTTTACCGCAAAGTTCTCCAAACTTTCTTCTGGCTTACTTGGAACTGACGTGCAATTACCTGAGTACTTATTGTTGAATCTTCATAATGATATGATTTAAAAATATTTTCTTCAATCCGCACATTGGCTCGCATAAGTCTTCCAGCGTGCCCTCCATGATGTTCCCCTAAATTATCTGTATCTCTGATCCTTCGAATAACATTCAAAAATACCTTAGACGTGGGGTGTACCCGTAATGGGTATGCACCAGCCGCACTTTGATTATACTTGCCGTAAATTACCAACATGTCAACTAGTTCGATATTTTCATAAACTTGAGCCGTTTTAGCATTTAATGCAATTGCAAATTAATTAAATGATTACGGAAAAATCCAGTGAACTGATTAAAAGTAAACTGACACGAAGATGACGTGACACAAGTTTTAATATGTAAGTTTAAATAATGAAGACAGGACCGTATTAAAAACAAAAATTAATAAACTTTATAAGGCTATATCTTTCTTATTTTTGAGTTATTTAAATAAAGTGATTTGAAAGTTTTATTTTAATGAGTTCTATATACAGTAAAAAAAAAGTAACATATTAGGAGTCACCTTGTATTATAGATTTTCCGAGTGATGGAAACTTCATGGAGTTTTTCTGTACTAAATGATGGAAATATTGTTTTCTTAGATAGATACTGATCGTAAATGTCACAAAAGAAAACATAACCGATTGAGTCCAAACAGGAAAGAAAAGCAGAATATCAAAATGATCTACAATACGAAACAGAAAATTGGATAACAATTTCTCAAGTATAAATATCTAGATGAACTCGACTCACAAGGAGTTTGTTAGCTTAACCTAACCTAAGAAAGATTCTTTGAGCTCGGACCATTTAAGGTCGGTTTGCTTCAAACGAAGACTATGGAAAAATGAGACAAATTTCAAGCATTCAACATATACAAAGCAAATTCGAAAACAATTCCACAAATTGCAGTTTCTAATATAAAATGACTTAATTTGTTTACCCCAAAAGGGTTTATTTTTGCGTCGTAGTTTTATTATTGTTTATAATTGACCTCATCTGCTATATAGAATGAGAGTTCGAGATAGTGTGATCGATCCATCTTATGATGTCTGAAGGACTTTTATTACCCTTCCTAAGGTTGATATTATATTATTCACCTAAAGGATTCCAAACAACTGATTCAGACGAAAGATACAAAATTCTATACTTCCTGCTTCCTTTGCTTAGGTAACTGTTGTCACTGATGGAATCAATTGGACGTCGTGGCACTGTCTTAAGTCTAACACTGTAAATACTTTCTTAATTAACCTGAAAGGGAATTTTGAACACAAGAAAAAGACGATATTTAAAGTTCAAAAAAGGTGTTTTCAAAAAATATGTTTTTACAAAATCTCAACAAATGCGTATGATAACAATAGTCTGGCCCATGTACAACACATGGTGAAGAACGGAACGACTAGACAATGTCTCCAACTACCATCCAATGTTTAGTTTATAACAAACGATTGCACAAAAAGATTCAATGTAAAATTCAATATTTATGAATAGCTGGGCTTTTGCTTGCCTGTCTATTTACGTATTCTTGTATTATTACAATAATAATTTCGGTCGCTCCTCAGAGCTTAAAGATGCTTGAATCGCAATTACTTTGAATAATAATGGGGCAGTTATATATTCATACGTTCGGGCAAGGCGGTCCCATACACATGTGAGTGCATGGTAATGAAACCTTTTTGCCACCAAATCACTGAGGAACCGGTTTAGGGCAAATACGCGGAAAACCCATCGTTTTCCCGCCAAAATCGACTGCTAAAAATGAAAATACACTCTAGACGCTTTTAGCATTTCACGCCAAATTCGTCGACAAATTTTGACTAGAGACTTTTTTAACTTGTCCTTATATTTAACATAACGCATGAGTTGCAGTGCTACACAACGTGGATTCGTAAAAAGAGTTTTATTTTTGAAATTTGTAAAATTAAAGTCGGTTTTCGTGGTAGTTTCTAAAATTTTGTGGTCGGAGTGACGTTACGCCCTTGCACAGCGACATTTAGCATACTTTCTAAAATTACACTCCTTGGTGTGTTTTCAACATTTTTGCATAAAAAACGCTCCGTAGAGCGAAAATGTTCATATATTGACAAAAACTTCTTCTAACGGCGTTATTACGTGGATCAAGCGAAATATTTCGCAGTCGGATTTTGTTACAGTTTCGAAAAATTTATCGAGGGTCTGGCGTATTCTTTAACAATAGCAATGGCCTATCAAACAGAACTAGAATAAAGGTCGGAGAAGGTACTGCTGAAAAAACGTATGTTTTTAAAACAAGAAATTACAGGAACGATTTTTAATGAATTTATTACAACAAAAATAAAGAGTTTGAGAATTCTAATAATTTAATTATTTTAGAATATATTTAAACAATCGGCGAAAAAATTATATGTTCAACTCAGCAGCAAAATAGATTGACTACCTTTGCAGAGTTCCTAGACGAGCTTAGCGATACGAATTATCAGCCGCGGCAATCAATCTACTATTTTGCTGCCTAGTTAAACAAATAACTATTGTGAGCATACATAGTCAAGTTTCAACATTAGTTTTCCACTAAATGCAACAATTGAATAAGGTGGAGCCATTAATCTGACCACCTCGTTTCTCTAGCCTTACACCTCTTAATTCTAGATTCAGTTACAACAAATTATTCAAATAAAGAATTAATACAAAGAATCAAGTCTACTTTACTGCTGATTTTACTGTTCTGTCTATCTATCATTTAAATATTTAAATATCTTTCGCGTTAAAACATATGTTTTAACGCGAAAGATATTTGTTTATAAGTTTTATAGATCAAAGGAAAATCTGACGATACTTATAGAGAGCCTCGGAGAGTCTTTCGAATCATTTGAGAAACACTAATTAATACGCCCTCTTACGCCATAAAGGAAAAACTTTTTAAATAGATTTCAACAGGGTATTGTATTTATTTTTCAAACTTGTGGAATATTGACACAAAGGGCTTAATGAGATGTTGCAACTATGATGGCAAAGAAATCACTAATTAAGTTCTGAATTTCACAAGTTATTTAACAATGGTCTTGGTTTTCTTTAGAAATTTTTTACCTCTCAAATTGTTATTACTTCAAATTTAAAAATTGGTCAGTGTCTAAAAATATTGAAACATCTTAAACTGGTATTTAGTAATTAGGCAAATAAATCTCTTTACAATTTCTAAATTTAATAAAAAATATCTAGTTTTTATAGGTATACTATTTCTTCCACCTGGACATGCTATGTACAGGGTAAACTATTAATAATGGGCCATAGTTTAAATGTAGAATATTTTCTTTTATTTAAATACAAATGATGCCCGCATAAGATTTTGTAGCCAAAAGTACCACAATGATTCCTGAAAGAAATCGGAATAATATTCATCAGGTATAGCTCATGTGGCGCATTCTAAGACATAACATATGTTAAATAAATTATTGCGTATTAGCTTAAAAATGTTTCTTTCCCAAAAAGATTCGTCAAGAGATTGATGAGTTATTGAAAGATCAATGCAATCCAATCCAATCCAATCCAGTCCAATGCAATGCAATACAATACAATACAATACAATACAATACAATACAATACAATACAATACAATACAATACAATACAATACAATACAATACAATACAATACAATACAATACAATGCAATGCAATAAAACATATACAATAATAATAATGATATTAATAATAATAATCAAATAATATGTACTTATATTGCACTTGAGCATATATGTAAAACACTGATAACACGATAAATTCACACTGTACACTAAATTACATAACTTTTAAATTAATTTAATTAATTTCTACTCACTAAACACTTCACTACCACCTTCTGAATCGGTATCTGTATCTACATATATTATTAAACTCTTTTGATTAGGACTGATGCTTTTTCCTAAGTCAATGTATTCATCTTCAGTTTTAATCACATGCTGAATAGATTTTTGCTAATAACCTGGTGTTATTTCTCTCACTTCAACTTTAGTGAGATCGATTACTATGACATCAAACTTAGGAAAGGTGTTATTTAATGCTTTTTTCAGCTGACTTCATATTAGTTCGGTCGGGTTGAAAATACAAAAAATATGGGGGCAACCGTAAAACTGTATGTCCTCGAGCTTCGGCCATTTTATCAATTACATATTGTTTTGAGAAATTTTGCTTCTTAACAATATCCAAAAGATTTTTCTTTTTAAAATATTCTTGAAATGTCATATTGTGTTTTCAAAGAAATTCTTGAATGTTTTTTCTTTGTTCCAGTATTTGGTATTTTTTTAATTGGTCAAGAATGACATGAAGCATTGTCTAAAACAATTACGCTGTATTTTTTTCTATATTTGGTAGAAATGTAGTCTGAAACCATTCCTCAAAAATATTCGAAGGCATGTATTGTTGATAGTCAACGTTTGAATTTTCCAGTTTTTTCCCCGCTTAATTTGAGGCCGTTATCCAGTTTCTAATCCACAATTTAGAATTATTAATCTGGTTCCTTTATTTACAGACATATCAACTTTACATTTCTTTGAGCCATCTCTCCAGCCTCTTCTCACTGCATCATAAGTATCATACCAAGTTTAATATATTAGTCGTTGGTGATTTCGACATGTTTTAATAGCTTCCAAATTTGCCGCATGGCAAAGTACAATACTGCGCTTTTCATATGGCTAGCTCTTTTATTAATAATTTTGAACCATAAATCCTATCTTCAATAGCCATCGCTGAAATGTTTTTTCATTAACTGACACTAGATCTTTTCTTCTCATTTCCATATCTATTGATTATATCTTATTTTGTTTATACTTGCTATAAATTGCATCTCTTAACAATTTCACCATAGACGAATCTAATATTTGTGATGTTCCTTTGTCCGATCTAACTTTTCGTTTCTGTATCCCTTTCTTAATTCATTTATAAACAGTTCGTTCTGGAATTTCTGTTAAGTAGACCGTTTTTTCAACCCATCCTTTTTCTTCTTCACTTTGTTTTATATTTTGTGCCGTATTTAACAAAATATTTATATAAACTCGGTTATCGTGTTCATACAGACAGACGCACAGATTAGCTTTTACAGTCGGCTGGGTTCATGAGTTCCTCTTCTATCTAAAGTTATTATAGTTTAAATAAAATGTAAGAATGTAACACAAAAATCATTTATTTCAATTTAAACATATAAAAGTTAATGCCATATATTTTACTAATAATAAAGAAATGTTTTAAGTTTTTTAAATAGTCAAAATAAAAAAAAAATTAAAAGTTCCTTAATATTTGGCCAAATATAAATTAATGATATTTTAAATAAGCAATTTTAAATGTAGATGTGAAGGTATTCTTTATCTTTTTCTTCTCTTTGATGCTTTTAAAATTACAAATAAAACAGGCTACCTTGACATATATTAGTAATACCTTTAAAAGGTTGTGAACTTCATCTATTTCAGGGTTAGGTTGAATGTCCTCTAGTTGCAAACGTCCGCGAATTTCAATCTTTAAAGACCATTAGCTTGATTTTCCAGACTTGAAATGTCCCTACGGCGCCGTACGCTGCATGCAGAATGCTAACAAATATTTCAATATTCCTTGATCCAGAATTTTCCATAAAAACTATACTGACTGATTTTCTAAACTTGATACCAAATTTGCGGGTATGATTTTTGTATATATGTACTTTGTAGGTACAGAAATTTTGTAAATTGTGTAAAATTACAAATGGAGGTTTCGCCTAAAGGAGAGAAAAATTATTTTATAGCTTGAAAATTACTAAAATATCTAAAGTTACTGAAATATATGATATTAACTCATTTAATTTTAACATCAAACCCTAGAAAATAATATGGATTTCATCTTATTTATAGGATTTACCTTATAAGTTGGTGAAGGCCACTAATTATCAAATTATCAGCATTTATCTGTGCACGGTTGAGCTCAAAAAGGGATCCAGTCAGATTGGCGGTGGCGCATATACATTAGCATTTGGTACTAACATTCAATAAAAAGTAGATTCAATATAAATCTATTATAAAAATTATAAATTTTACAACTAAGAGATCATTCGTAGTGAATAACTAAAGAATAAGGATAATTCCGTAATTAGCGTATGGATCTACTGATTTTTTGAATAAAACTCAAACTGACGAATTGCTCGAAAACCACAAGACTTTGTACTAGGCGAGTGTGGCTAAATAGGTTCTAAGTGATGTATTCTATTAGCTTCTAAAAGGTTTGTATTAGCTACAAAACATCCTGTATATCTATATGGAAGTTTTATGTTATCTTACAATAACTTTTCACTATACCATTTCTTTTCACTGTTTTCACTGTAGCCGTTGATGAAATATGCAACAATGAACTACAAACAATATATAATTCCATTTTTATAACCCACTCAACCACATCTTTTCTAATTCCGCTGTTATTATTTTCTTGCTAAAATATATAAATCTTTTGTATCTCAGAGCTCACCTACTCTTTTTTGTTCTAGGTAATGTATTTGTTATAGCTGCGATATTACTGGAAAGAAATCTTCAGAATGTAGCGAACTACTTAATTGTTTCTCTGGCTGTGGCAGACTTGATGGTAGCATGTTTAGTAATGCCCCTAGGAGCAGTATATGTGGTAAGCATTCTGCCTCTTTTAGTTGTTATTGTTGTTTTTAAAGACAGTTATCAGGGTATTGCGCTAGCTCTCGGAGAATGAGCACAATTTGGAGTTCCGAGGAATGCCATTTGGACATATAAGTTCGTGCAATGAAAATAATTATGAAAAGGGGGATGCTCCGAGGTTTGTTTATTAAAACTGCGATTTTACGTTGGCGTACTGCCTTATTTCAGTAATTTATATGATACTTAATATTAACAAATGAACTGTAGCTATATTAGTGCATTGCACGCCGTTTCAGATACAGTGTGTATCACATTTTCACAACTACACCCCAATATCTCAATATCTCAACCATTTATTGATCGATTTAGATCAAATTTGGTATACTTCTTGTGCTTCAGATTGTGATTAAAGAATCATTTAAAACAAATTTTTGAAATTGAATACGCCTACTATGATCAAAAGAAATTGGCAAAAATTGGGAGTTTATATTAACGATTGAGATAGAATTTTTGTTTTTACAGAATCTTGTTCGGCATGAGCTAAAAACCCTGTATACCAAATTTCATTAAAAATATTCAATCGTTTACAAGAAAAATCATATCCAAGATTTCAATAATAATCATTCTACTATTCGAGTTCTTTATGTCGGATATTTACATAACTTGGTAGTCTTGTAATAATGACGCTAATTGAGCATTAGGACCCGTTTTTTATCCAAAACACTGTTATGAAATGAATATTTGAAAATTGGAAGCTATTTTTTTAAATATTTAGAACTCGGCATACCAGTATCTTTGTTAACATGGATGCTTTGGAATAGATTTGACAATTGTATCGAATGTTAAATTAAATTTAAACATGGCTGCACAACAATTAAATATTGCTGATAAAATTGACATAATAAGAATTGGTGACAGTGTGCACTCTTATCGAGATGCAGCCGGTATCTTCAATTTGAGACATCCAGAACGCCCACAGATTCACTACACCACGGTTGGCAATTAATAGAATATTTAATAGAACTGGAAATGTATCCAAACTTAGAGCCAAAAAATACAACGTTGCCGATCGTCCATTGGATCAAGTAATGTTAGATGTTGTTAATGATGAACCACATGTTAGTGTCAGAGATTTATCCGAGGATTTATCTCTAAACTTGAATGTAGACAGAAATAAAATTACCCCACACAGAAACATGGGATTTGGGATTCCGGTAAAAATGGTCAAAATTAAGATATGTTGTAGTTTAGATCTTCCTGATCAAAAGTTCAAATAGGACCAAGGCACAAGAACCTTTTATTATGGAGTTACAGTAAGGGTGAAGGTCAAAAATTCGCAAATTCGTGAAAAATTTTTAGGGCTCTCGAGCATTGGTCCCATTTGAACTTTTCATCTGAAAGGTCTGAACTACAGCATATCTCAATGTCGACTATTTTCACCGGGATCCCAAATTCCATGTTTCTGTGCGGGATCCTTTGGACGTGCCTTAAACGTCATAATTTAAAGCCATATAAGCGCATATCCCTCAATATGACACCTTCGAAGACTTAGATAAACTACTAACAACGGAAGAGATCTTAACCGCCATTGGGCAGCTAAAAAATAACAAATCTCCCGGCGCCGACTCACTCCCAGCTGAGATCTTTAAAGTTGTGTCGTCAGAGCTCATACCCTACCTCAAAAAACTGTTTGATGTCGTGTGGGAAAGTGGTCAAGCTCCGCAGGAGTTTCGTGATACACTTTTAATCAACCTCTTCAAAAACAAAGGAAGCGCTGCGGACTGTGGAAATTACAGGGGTATAGCTCTCCTGGCTGTTGGAGGGAAGATACTCACTAAAGCGATGGCAAATAGGCTAACACCTGTTATGGAAAAGTTACTTCCTGAAACACAGAGTGGCTTTAGACCAAACCGAGGCACATCGGATTTAATCTTCACACTTAAACAGCTTCAAGAAAAAGCACTCGAACATCAAGGAGAAATTCACATGGCCTTCATTGATTTAACCAAAGCGTTTGACTCGGTGGATAGGGAAGTGCTCTGGAAAATTATGTTCCGCTTAGGTATCCCTAGAAAATTTGTGGAAGTATGTCGCAGTCTACATACAAACAACAACGCCCAGGTTATGTATAATAATGAGGCAACCGAACCTTTCCAAACCCTCACTGGAGTTAGGCAGGGATGTGTCCTGGCACCCCTACTCTTTAATTTGTTTACCACTGCTCTAACAATTATTGTTGACAACAAACTGACAGTCAGAGGAATAGGTCTCAGATACCGTTTTGATGGCGGTCTCTTTAACATAGGGCGCTTTAGAGCTTTCACGAAGACACGCACACGATTCATTTGTGATCTCCAGTATGCGGATGACTGTGCACTTTTAGCCTCTACGCCGGAAGAGCTTCAAGAACTTTTAGATGTGTATGCCCAGAGCTATGATTCCTTGGGACTTAAAGTCAACATTGGAAAGACTAAGATTATGTCAACTCCTCATCAAGTGAACCAAATAGACATTACACTTAACGGAAATTCTCTTGAAGTGGTGGATCAGTTCAATTACTTAGGCAACGTTGTTAATGACAAAGCAAACATGGACAGCGAGATTCGCAATAGAATTAACGCCGCATCTAGAGCACTCTGGGGACTTAGAGAGAGAGTATTTGACAACCACGACCTTGCTTTGTCAACGAAAATGGCTGTCTACAGAGCAATTGTCATTCCAACACTACTATATGGATGTGAAAGCTGGGTTACTTACCGTCGTCATGTGAAAAAATTAGAACATTTTCAGCAAAGACACCTCAGAAGTATGATGAAAATCCGTTGGTTCCATCACATATCAAACGTGGAAGTACTCAGGAGAGCAAACAGCCTTCCAATTGAGGTGCTTATTTCAAGAGCACGCCTAAGATGGGCAGGTCACGTTCATCGTATGCATGATAACCGCCTTCCTAAATGTGCACTTTATGGTGAATTGCTAAGCGGTAGAAGAAGGCGTGGCGGTCAACGAAAGAGGTTCAAAGACGCTCTCCATGAAAATCTAAAGTCCTGCGGTATTGCAGACGAGCAATGGGAACAACTTGCAGTGGACAGAACCGAATGGCGAGGGGTTGTGGCCAGCTATCAAGGAAATGTTGCTGCAAGAAGGCCGAATCCAAGACCTAACCAGGTCTATGTTTGTCCTGACTGCGGTCGACATGTGCTCTCCCGAATTGGCCTCTATAGCCATAGTCGTGTGCACCGTAGATGAATGGGAATTACAATAGACTACACCTTTTACTTGTTTTTTATTGTACACAATCTATCGACTGTAACATTTTTATACTCGGACTCGAGTAACGGCTAATAAATAATAAAATAAGCGCAAGCTTTTACACACTATGGAAGAAGGAAACGCAGAGAGGAGATTGGAATATTGCTTCTAGGCACAGGATTTGTTTTTAAATAAGACAAATTTTTTGAAAGAAAATATTTTCAGTGATGATGCTACTTTTACAACACATGACGTGGTCTCATTGTAAAACTCGAGGTATTGGTCAACGGTAAACCCACACTGGGTTATAAATTGTAAACGGCAATACTCCAAAGTTACAGTTCAAGAATTAGGAAAAGTTGTTAAAAATAATAAGAGAATTGAAATATGTCTCAGAATATATATAATGATATATAAATGACCATACTAGAGTAAAGGGAATACAACAATCTTGCATAGATCATTTTTTTGTTAAAAGCAACGCAACCCATAATATTACACCTATAATCTTCTCACACTATATAACTGATCACTTTCCAATTATACTCTTATTAGAATTAGACAAGCAAAAACCAACCTTAGATCAAATCCAATATAAACAATATACAAACTATCCAAACTTAAAAAAACGATTTAAGAAAAGAAAGTTGGCAGGAAATTTATAATAATAATAACGTTGATGTAGCTACAGAGTTATTTATAAATAAAATAAAATATATCTCTCGAAATACAAAAACTGTTAAATTAAAAAGAAAAGAAAATCCGAAAAAGGATTGGGCAACTCCGGGCTTGATCAAATCAATCAATACAAAAAACAAAATGCATAAAAATGCGCTGAAGAACCCAAACGACACGAACCTAATGGCAGAATATAAAAGATATGAAAACAAACTCACACAACTAATAAGAATTGCACGAATAAAATACAATAAAATGGAAATAGACAAGAATATCAACTCTAGTAAAAATTTATGGAATGCTGTTAATAAATTATGCAATAAAAATAATTAATCTGAAAAAGCAATAAATAAAATAAAAACTGAAAACGGCAATATATCAATAAATACAAAAGAAATTGCAAACACATTTGTAAATTATTATACAGAACTAGGCAAAAAGTATGCGAAAGAAATAAAATTACCCAAAAATTTTTATTTTTTTTTCTTTATTTAACGTCGGCCTATTTCCGCTACTGAGGCCTAACACCGACGCCTGTAGACGAGCTACCCTCAACCAGGAATTTTGCCGAACCTCTTCCCTTAAGAAGAGTAGGGATCTTTTACTTGCCTAACATTTAATAGACAAGGGACCGACGGCTTTACATCCCCTCCGAAGGATGGTATATCTCCTATACAACCCTCGCCTAAGGTTGTATAGCTTCCGCGCATACACTGATATACAAGCCGCTGGAAGATGTGTGAGGCGAGAATGCGGTTTCCGTTGGAATGGTCACCCAAAAATTTTAAAGAAAACTATAACATAATAAATAATTCAATGTATTATCACACAGACCTGACGGAAGTAAAAAGCGTAATAAATAGTTTAAAACCAAGAAAATCCCCTGGATTAGATAATATTATACGGGCAGAAACGCTAAAAGAAATTGAAGATGAAATTGTAGATCCATAAGTATATTTAATAAACAGAAGTTTTAATGTAGGTCAGTTCCCGAATATCTTAAAAATAGGTGTAATAAAACCTCTCCATAAAGGTGGAGATATAACTGAGCCAATTAATTATAGACCAACATCCGTGATTTCTAACATTGCCAAAATTTTTGAAAAAATCTTGAAGAATAGAATAACGACATTTTTTAATAAATTTAACATTATATCTGAGAGACAGTTTGGTTTCCAGAAAAACAAATCCACCGAAGATGCTATAGCATACCTAACACGGTATGTTTATGAGGCTTTAGATGAAAAATCACCATGCTTGTGTATATTTGTGGACCTTGCGAAAGCATTTGACACAGTATCGCATAGTAACCTCTTAAAAAAATTAGAATATTGTGGCTTGAGAGGAAATATATATAATTTAATAAAAAGTTATTTGTCCGAAAGAATACAATATGTGAAAATAAATGAAACTATTAGCGAACCAAGAACTGTCAGCTACGGAGTTCCACAGGGAACAGTTTTAGGACCACTTCTGTTCGCTGTATACATAAACAACTTACTTTCGATGCGAGATATCACGGCTAAAATATTAAGTTTTGCTGACGATACAGCAATACTTCTTAAAGCCAATTCATGGAAAAATCTTAAAAAAATCGCAGAAAAAGAATTTAAAGACATTAAAAAATGGTTCGATTACAATTTACTCACTGTTAACTTTAAAAAAACTAGTTACTTACCATTTATCTCATATGCTAATAATCTACCTAACTTTGGTCCACTAAATATTGAAAATCTTTTAAATATTCCAGAAGCAGATTCAGTGAAATATTTAGGTATCATCATTGACAAACACTTTAGATGGGAGTTGCAAGTAAAATATGTTGCACAAAAAATTCGAGGCCTGCTATATCGATTTAAATACCTAAAACCTTATCTAGATATAAAAAATCTTAAAATCCTCTATTATTCGTTAGTACAATCACATCTAACATATGGTATTATCGGATGGGGAGGTATTTGCGACACTTACCTAAAAAATTTAAATAATCTACAAAAATGGATACTAAGAATAATTTATGGCAAAAGTCGTAATTACCCCTCAGATGATATATACAAAATAAGTGAAATATTCGATTTGAGGCAATTATTTTCTCTAAAAATTTTATTATACAGTTTTAAAAACAAAAAATTGTACAAACCTATTCAACACCAATATACAACAGGAAATAAAGAAAACAGTTATCAAAATTCGAAAGCAACAAAAACTATTGGACAAAAATGCTATTCTTATTTAGGATCAAGGCTATACAACAGATTACCTAAACAAACAAAAAATACAAATAAATTGCACATATTTAAGAAAAATGTTGAAAAATGATTAAAAGAAAATCCTAAATCCCTAGTACACAACATTATTAACCAAAATGTAATATAAGAAAGCAAAAAATTGGTTATTGGATTAGATATTTACGTGTAATATTTAAATAAAATATTATTATTCACAGATTTTGACAGAAAACCCTGAATAAGTAAAAATTTACCAAATAGTGACATTTATAAACCAAAAGTGACAAATGTATTTAACCCATCACGAACAAGTAGTGCTTAACTACTTATGTGATTATTGCACTGTTTATTTACAAAATAACGATATGGAATTAAACCATTCATTAATAACGATGTAATATGTAATTATTGTTATTTTATTGGAAATAAACATATATTATTATTATTATTATTATTGATGGAGGACTAGTGGAGAAAGATTATATTTTATATTTACTTTTTAAAATTACATTTTTGTTTAAGTAATAATTTTAACTGGTGTTTAAGTTACAATGACTTTACAAAAATAAAAGTTTAGTTATTTGATATTTTCTTTAAAGAAAAAATGTGTCCTAATGCTTAATTAGCGTCATTATACACGACTACCAAGGTATGTAAATACCCGACAATAAATAACTCCAATAGTAGGGTGATTATTATAGAAATCTTAGATATATATATTTTTTAAAGAATGAACGAAATTTAATATACAGGACACAGGGGTTTTAAGACGTGCCGAACGAGATTCTGTAAAAATGAAAACCCTATCTCAATCGCTAATATAAATTCCTAATTTTTGCCAATTTCTTTTGATCATAGTAGGCGTATTTAATTTTTTTAATAACTTTTTAATCACAATCTGAAACACAAGAAGTATACCAAATTTCTAAATCGATCAACAAATGGCCGAGATATTGGGGTGTAGTGATGAAAAGCGAGACATACTGTATATTAAAATAATTTATTTTTTAATTAAAAAATCTGCGCGAAGTATTATTTAATTGCACGATTACACTTGGAAGGCGTGGAAAGTCACTTCCTCTACTTAAGGCACACTGCAAATATTGCAAAATAAAGGTATGCGAATAATCCTAAGATGTGATAAAAGAACCCATACAAAAGATGTGCTATTAGAATTGAAATGATTAAGCGTCGTGCAAATTGTTGAAACAGCCAATTTAATGCTTATATTTAAAACAAAAACAGGTAAAGCTCCTAAATACTTTAACAATTTTTTAACAACAAGATCAGAGTTAAATTCATATACCTAATATTAGATCAGGAGATAACTACCACATTGAAGTACAGAACTCAGCAAATTGTTTATTTAATGAAGGTCTACGTCTTTTTAATGGTGTACTCCAAGAAATAAAACAATGTGAAGATCTAAATAATTTTTTGTAAAAACTATTAAACTTGTATCTTTCAAAAAGTTATTAAATTTTATTTGTCTTTTTTATATTAGGTTATTTTACAGGTAGATGTATTATGTAATATGCGCATTTATCATGTATTGTGTGCATATGTATGTATATGTCGTAGTCACATAGTGAAATACGGCTTTTCAGGAAAAGCCTAGGCAGTTCATGCCGGCAGGTAGTGTAAAACCTATATGCTGCACGATTTGCCTAGGCTGTTCATGAAGAGCCTGGTTTATTTCGTCATTTAATGTCATGATTTGTGTTGTACATGATCTGCCGGCTTCATCGCTAGGCTCATTGTGTAATGTCAAAAATAAACATACAAACAGTTTGAAATTGGACCGTTACTATTTTTTTTCCAATTAACTAAATTATAGTGGAAGAGAAATCTTTATTTTATGAACACTATAAAACATATTATGAGAAGAAGCCTAATAAACATCCATGGAACAAAAAACCTTTAAATGAGGTAAGATTATTTCATTTATTATTAAATTGAGGTTAGGTGATATGTAAAGAGGTTAGGTGTTAGGTATTTATTTACAGATATATTTTAGGTTAATAGTCCAATTTTCGCATATTGTTAAATAAAATAAGTAAAAACAACCGAAAACTCTTACTTTTGTATTTTAATAATTACCTTATTTTACAATATGACTAGATCACGTCATTTCATGAAATGCCGATAGCCTAAGTGACGGCAGATCCTGTACCTCTCATTACACCAAAATACTAAAATTTTAAGGCACTTCATGAAAAGCCTAGTCACATGATGTAACATAAGGTGTTTCACACTATCTACCGGCATTACATGAACTGCCTAGGCTTTTCCTGAAAAGTCGTTTTTCACTATGTGACTAAGATATATATACTTGTTGTAATTTTTACTGTAAATTGGTTTGTATTTTTCTAGCAAAATTGCTAAATAAAGTGTTTATTATTATTAATTATATTCGATAATATACTCTTAATTATTTGAAAAGGTAAGTAATCCTAGTCTGATGATTTCTAAGTTCATTAGCGGCGTCCATTAGTTCTGATTTAGTGACATCATAAAAAACAAGGAGTTTACATTATTTTGAGACACTATATGTGGTAATGATAAATTGTACCCAAAACGGATATTCGCATTTATTGAGGTAACGGTAGAGAAATGAAACGCAAAACAGTTTGCAATTTTATTATTAGCAGATATTACTTTGTTGTTCACAATTAATTTAATATTTTTTTTTTAACAATTTCCCAAGTTATTCTAGATCCATTTTCGGCATTGCGTACATTCATTATTACATGGGATTACTCGCGAAGCATTTACCTAATCGAAAACAAATTATTTCTCTTTTTCCAATTCTCTTGATTTATAATCAGAATTCGACCTGTAGATGATTGAAGTAATTTCTTTATAACATAGAAAAATAAAAATGTTTTACACACATCATTCTATGTTCGCCGACGTATGCTTAATGTGACGTGAAAAATCAAAATGGTGACTCTATGGCCTTAAGGCTGATGCCGTTTCAAGTTTATAAAAACGTAGTCAATGACCCAACTCAGAAGGACTTCCGTACATCACACAATGCGAAACCCCTTTCAATAAAGGTAAATAAAATTGGTTTTAAAAGTCGATAGAAACGATATACGTCCCTTTCGAAGAGGACTATTGCTCCACATTATCCCAGACTCTTGTTCGGTTAGGGTAGCTCCTTTCTAAGAAATTTTATAAATGATTTAATATTATGATATATTTTCGAATAATCTATGAGGGCCTACATGTTTAATTGTACTAAAATTCAGTAAAGCCTGAGATATTCTATGTTATAAGAAAAATTAAAAATTACTTAATATTTGTGATGTTTCCATCTCATTCTACTATCCTTATTTACTATATGTGATGTGTTTATTAATACTCGTTCTGCTGTTAGTGTGTAAATAAATAAACAATAGAGAATTGCTCTTGTTGCACATTTAATTTACAAATATTGCAAACCATTGAGAAACCCCCCAAATATATTGTGTCTGTTCGCACAAGAACCGTTAAATACCTATTTATAAAAGCTGCACACACCACTAACTCCAACCACCGCACGCGTCATTAACACCGGCACCCTTCACTTTACACCCATCCCCTTCAGATGCTTTGGAAATATAGTAAGATAATACATTATGTCTGTCTTATTCGGTCAAACAAATGTTTATATTTGAGAAAATGATTAATCTACAAGTATTATTTACTAACTGCTGTTAAACAAATAGTCACTGTTTTAAAAAAATTAAATCAGTGTTTTAGGTAGAACTTCTATATATGGTTATTATTAAATATTAGTATGCGTAACGGGTATATTTGGAAATTTTATACTGCATGGTTTTTCATTTAAAGCAAAAAGTTCATTTGTGACGCAAAGTTCTAACCTTTTCTATGATGTAGGTGATTTATCGAGTTTTTAATACTTGTATTATTAATAATAATTTTGAATGTATCAGATATTGCGCCAATGAAAAATAATGCGATGTTAATCACGTGATTCAACATTATGTCCTCTGCAGTTTTTTCAGTAAAGCCACCTCTTTGCTATTAAGTCCTTATACCGGGTGTTTGACTTATAAGTAAAAAAAAGAAGAAAAATTGAAATAAGAAAAAATTGCTCTTGGGCACATCCACCGATTCCTTAGAACATCCGCTATTTTACGATAGTACTCTACCATTATGGTTCCATTTGAAAAAATTAAGTTTTGGTAAAAAAACTTTTCGGGCCAAATTTGATGGCTCACAAAATACGCATTCTCAAATTTTTATGCTCGATTTGATTTTTCTGACACCACACCGGTTCATTACAAGCAATTTTTTCTGGTCATGGCATTCTAGATGTACCAACAAATTTCGAGTCAAATTTTTTTCATGGAGTCGAAATGTCACTTATGGAGCATCACTGTACTCAGAACTTTCAACCATTCCAAAAATATAATAATTACACAGTGTTCCATTTAAAAATAAAAAATTGGGGTCATTTCTGGTGAAACCGAAAGTAGGAAAAAAATGACAGTTATGCCACAAAAGATATTCTTGGTCTCATAATACATCTACCAAGTTTTATTCTGATATTCTTAAAAATAAGGAAGAAAAGGGGGACTACCATGATCCGTTGACACCCAGTATAGTGGAGTAATAAGCCAAAAATTTTTGAAAATGGATATAGCTGAAAGAAACGATTTTATTTTTTTAAGTCATTAGTCGGGTCCCATGCATTACGAAAATGTTATTCATTGTGATCAGAAGTCAGAACTTTTTAAAGTTTTTTTAAGACTCTTTGATAATGGTCGCAAGGCCGAAACATATGTCAGAGAAATTGTTACCTCCTTTCTCTTATTATTTATTTTTGAGAAAGAATTGAGGCAACATATGCGGACGACTAGCTGGTTTAAGTCGGAGCAGAGAGCCGTGGGTCCAGAGCATTCGTAAGAGTGGAGAAACTTACCCTTTCTGACATGTACAGCATAAGCGACAGATTTCTGTTTATTTCGAGAAAAGGAGACAAAGAGAAATTGATGTTAAATTGGGCACCGTCTATAGTAAAATAAGCAAAATTGTCTCTTTTTCTCGAATAATCAGCCTACTATAGATCAGACTGAAATTGTTGGTAAGAGAAATAAAAAGATAGTTTAAAATGAATGACAAAATATATTACATGAAAAATAGACAAATCGGTTTGAGACAAATTGAAATTTTAAAAAACATATATATATATATATATATATATAACAAATTTATACCAGTATCCTAGATGGATTATGGTTGAGGTGACTGGTTCTGGGACAGGAATCCAGGCCCACAATTGTCTCTTGTTGTAAGAATAAATCCTAAAGTTTCCTTGGCAATTTACGTCTCAATAAAATGGGGTGAAAGTTCGAAAGTTGTAGGAAAATTAACCAACTATGTGGTTTAATGTAAAGATAACGAAATTTTATCTATGAAAGATACACTATGCAGGAATGTAGAAGAAGTATCTAAGAATATAAGCATCGAAGCATGTATGCATGTACAAAATTTAAGCAAGTTAGCTGTACAAATATAAGCAAGTTAGCTACACGAATATAAGCAAGTTAGCTACACGAAATATAATTAAGTTAGCTGCACGAATATAATAAAGCTGACTGTACAAAATTAATTAAAGCTGACTGTACAAAAGCTGATTTCATAAAAACTATAAATTGCCAAAAAAATGAAATGGAAAGAGAAAAATATTTTTAAAACCATGTGGTACATATAGTATTTTAACTACTTATTAAATTAAAAAGAGTTGACCTTGAATTCAAATTTATTTTTAAAATAATTGAAATTATATCAAAGGCAAAATTTGAAGATTAATTACATTTTAAATGAGTATAATGAAAGAAATTACCTGTATATTAAACACTTTGTAACTGGGATATAAAAATTGTAATATCAATTACTGAAGTCCACAGTTATAGGTTTGAATCAGTACAAAGGCTGCAAGCAAATGACTTCCTGGTGAGTTTTACTGATAAGGTAAACTTTTTGTCCTGTTTACTGGAAAACAACGCTACCAAAAAAAACTAACCTGACAAATTTAATTCCCTAATTAAATTGAAAGCCCTAAAAATATAGAAATAGTACAGGTATGGCCATCTGTCAATGGCCGAGTTAAGCGCAACAGCTTGCAGGTCGCAACAATTTCCTTCACTCGCAACTAAAATAGTGGCATATGATCGATAAAAGGAATCTATAATAAAAGTTTTTATTCCATACCACTGCCTTTGCTTCAGTTTGTATTTCTATTTTATACATAACCACAAATATGAACAGATGTAAATAAATAGTAAAACGTATTGACTACGGTGTGAACTTAGTAAATATATTACATCTTATTGGATATACTAATATAGAATGAGAAAATGTAAGGAAAATAACCATATGTACTTCATAGTAAACAAAAATATAAAAATTGAAAAATAGATATCTGATGTAAATAAATGTATTGTAGACAATTGTCTCCTGGGATAATAATGCTGTATTACAATGGAAATGAGATACATAATAGTTTAGAGTATGACAGTTCCTAAGATATAAAACATAAGTACATAAAACAGTGTGACATGGTTTAGCAGTTATACAAGTAAAATTCTGTTAGTTGAAAACAGTTTCACTTACAAGAACTGAATCCTGCTAAATATCCACAAAACACTAGTTTTTAAATAAAACTGTTAAATGGACATAGGCCATGTAACAAAATTTAAGGAAAAAACTAATGAAACAATAAACCAAGTGCGTATTGTAACTATTCTTTTGAATATTTATAATTATTCTAATAATATATGTAATAGTCAAGAAAAGTAAGCATTTTTTTGCAGGATTATGTGAATGCCGCGGAGTTCAAATGAAAAAAATTGAACTACACGCTTGATGTGCACGCATATCTTAAATCAGTTTTACAATGAAGGCTTTATATAATGTGATACTTATTTTTCTGGATGCGATGCAACGTCAGCTTTCTTTGGAATTGAAGAAGAAAGAATTAGCGAAACTTTAAATAAATGTGCAAACCTTCAAAGGGATATTCAAATTTTTTATCATCCTGACGCTTCAAAAATGGCATTATTTGCAGCTTTACTTGTATACAAATTACAGATACAGTTAGTTTAGAATTTAAGAAATTTGTAGATGTCCAAAAATAACCAATAATTTACAATAAAAAGGACTAATACATCATTCCACTTGAACAGTTATGAGTAAATGTAAGAATTGCCAATTTCTCGGTTAAAAGTTATGGAAAATTAGAGTATAAAAGCCTATAAATTTTTTTAAACCGGTTTTTGATATACGCATTACTTTCCGCAAGTTTGTAACGAAATTCATAAAAGAGATCTCGGGTATAGCATTACCAAATAACTTGTTCCCGCACATCAAAAGCTTTGCTATAATCCCTTTCGACATTTTATATATTTTATACAAATGGCACTAAATCGGAATTTGAAAAGGATGAGAGAAATGGGCCAATAAATCGACAAAGAAAGTAAAAAGCAACTCTGAGCCTACGATAAACACAATTCGTTGCTCATATTTTCCAGCTATTCCAGCTGTAAGAAATATTGCGGTTATTACACAGGAATAAATTTGGTGAGCCGTTATATTTCAAATCCTATTTTATGAGTAATAAATATGTCTGTGGGTGAATTTGAAAGGTAAAATTATAATAATAAGAAGGGCAGTAATGCTGGATAATAACCGTCTTTATAGAAAAAAACTTAAATTAGTTATTCCCGTGGGCTTTGTAAAGAAATAAAAATAAAATAAATAGCCTCAAATGTGCAATAAAATCAAAAAATTAAGACATCAAACTTTGCATAGGTGTTGATTTTGGTTTACTTATTCAGACAATTTCGAGTAAATACAAATAAATATGTAATTTTAATTATAAAACATTTATGCATCAAGTTGGTAGAATTATCGTCTTTTTCATTAAAAGTACGATGATGAATTTTGATGGGAGGGATTAAAAACTTTATTTTCATGATGCCTCTGACTTTTGCTATTTTGTATTTTATGAAGTAAATAACCGTGTTTGTCTATTTTGAAAATATTTAAAATGAATCCTACAACGTCTACGAATCACCTGTCACGCATAAAGGGCGTAAATAATTTTTTTTGTGGGGGGGGGGGGTTAATACGAAAAATTAAAAAGATAGATTTTAGATTATACGTATTTGAAAATAAATCTCAAAATGTCTTTTAGATGGAAAACGTTTTACATCTTTTTGGTATTTACAACTGAATATGGAAAATTATACTCTGTGGGCGGAACAAATGCATTTTGTAAAATGTTAAATTTTTCCATATCAGTAAGGCTAGTTTTTTATTTATGCCTTTGTCTACATCACCCGAATATTTTGCAGAACTTGGCTCTATTTCTAACTTGCACGGAATCTGAATTATATCTTCGAAATTTTTTCTAGTGTCCATGTTCAGATTTATAGACTCGGTTGAGTTGATTTGGATTTTCAGAAATCATATCAATTTTCTTAATTCTCTTAGTGAGAAAGAAGTATAATGTCTTTTGTCCAGTATGTTTACTCATTATAAAGAAAAATAAGTACATATCAACTGTGAGGCATAGCAAGGCTGTGACCAAGGCTTTACCCCTCACCCTCAAACATTTTTCTTGAGATGAAAGTGACTACGATATTTAAATATACCCATTAACAATAAAAATTGGCTTAAAAACTGAGCCCAGGCATGGAATAACTTTTGTGCACTTAAAAAGGAAAAAGTCTAATTCGAATTTCCCACTGACTTCAATTTCCCACTTACAAAATCTTAATTCCACACACCATCAAATCTCGTGCTTTTTTAAATTACTGCTTTTTGTTGAAGATTTGTAGACTAGATTGGAAAGAAATTGTATGAACGGGACACGTATTGAATAGGCCGAATCGCTAAAACAATATTTAGACTGACAAAAACTTGCTATTATTATTTTTTTCGTTAGAAATATTTTTTGTTTTGTTTTAAATATTTACTAGTCAAAAAAATTATTTGAATATTTTTATCAAAAACAATAATATTCATATAAATGTTGAAATACTCAATTCAAAATAACAGAAAAATATATTTTGATAATAATTTAAAAAATATTTCTTAGCCATAACTATTTTTTTTCTATGTTAAATTGGTTGAAAACGAAACTAAAAAAGATCACGAGATTTTGATCCCACAAATCCGCCTCCGATATATTTTTCTAACTACGGCCTTGCGTATGTATCTTAATAATATTATGCATGCAGTTAATTTAAATAGGTGATTAGAAAGTATTATTAAGGCAATGCGGTACAGTAAACAGTAAGTAATAGGTGCAGTATTGTCCTCATATACTACAGCAAAATTATCTTAAGGTGAGCATATCCAAGAGAGTGAGAGAGAGAGAGATCCAATAAAGAAATATTTATTATTTTTAGCAATAACTTTTTTTTAATACATACTTATTGGTAAAAAAAAGTATAGGACTACCTAAGTAGTACTATGACAGATGTTGTAGTGATATGAGTTTGCACCCAATAATTTCAGTTGATTGCAAAATGGTTAGATTTAATTTGAAAAATTATGTGAATTTTCATATTTCCTAAATAAAACCCAAATAAAATAAAAGAATATTCGTAGAATGCCACAAATAACTTTCAGACAATATTTAAATCTAACTATTTCGCATATGTTTGAAATTATTCAGCGACAATTTATAACAGTACTCTTGTTATAGGTAGTCTTATAGTTTGTTTGCAATATGCGTTTTAGAAATAAGAAGTAATGGTTAAAAACAGTATCGGTTCTCTCTCTCTCTCTTTTGGATATGGCGACCTTAAACACGAGAACTATCTTTACTTACCTAAAAGTAAAACGCAGCATATTTCGGTCACAAACTTTAAAAATCAAAGCCACCAAGGTCAAGAAGAGAGAAAATAAACTTGTGGCATTCATTCATTTCGTTTTGAAATCTTTATATCTTTTTAATTTAAAAAGTAATGAACGTAAATATAAATAAGGCATTTACTATACAATAATTATATAAAATATTTGACCTGGGTAATTTTTAAGTGGATTAGGACAGAATTACAATTTATGTGGGGTTGACTTTCTCTTTTCTATGAAGCGTCAAGCATCGAGTGGCAATAAATTGAACTTGAGGAAGCAGGCTACAAAGCACAAACCAAATTAAAGCGTACGCTAATATAATCTTTTATCTGTAGATAAGCCACTGTAACTCTCGCCTGAATTTTTATGTTCCGGTCCTTCTTCCGGGGGGGGGGGGGGGATTACCACCTACGCCCTAGTATTTTCATACAGACATTTTTTAATGACATGGCTGTTTTAAACGATACAAAACTTTTAACAGATAATGCTAACATGACCAGAGATACTCAAAGTAATACCAAGACTTGCCGGCATTTGCCAGAATATTCCACCGGTCGTAGTATACCGTGGCACGTACCATGTGGGTCTCTAGGAACATTTTTGTTGCTTGTGAATTGTGTGAAGGCGCATACATGGTAGTGTCATCGTCGTACTTAGCCAGCTTCCTGTGTGGTAACTCCGGGAGTAGAAGTCTCCTCGATTGCAATGAAATTCATTCTAACTATATTTACTCAACGTAGGCTGTTTAAGCTTAGACGCCTTATGTAGTTTTGCGACTTGTTTTGCGACTAAAGTTTTCTTTTGTGTATTAGTAATGGCACATAAGTAACGTCTTAATGCAGCAGCATTATAGAAATAAGCAGAGGTAACAGAAAAATAACTCTTTAATAAATCTTTAATATTGCACAAATGAGCATGCCTCTCTCATGAGAAGGGTATCAAAACATATGACATATTTCAGTGACATATCTGATAATAAGATCAAACCTTTAATGGCATTGCAAGATAGATATAGTCGTGGTAAGTTCCTTGATGGAATGTAATACTGATATGATTTTCATCAATCATCTTTTAATTTTAAGAAAGCTAATCTACATGCACTTTGTAATCAATTAGCTCTACTAGACTTAATAGTTGCTCCTGGTATGTCTGTTAATGAAGCTTTGTTTGTATTTTATGAGGAAATATATGCAGTGAAAACTGCATGAACATGTTCTTCGAAAGATACCACCTTGCAAATAATATATCTCCGTGGTTCAATTCTGATACAATTAAGCTTCTAAAAGAGAAAAGAAAGGCTTGGAGAATTTACAGAAAATCTAAGAATGTGTATGACTATAACCATTTTAGGCGGTTGAGGGCATCTTAAAAATTTCTATTAATAACGCTTGCAATAAATATATTGAGAAAAATACAACTAACCCAAACAAGTTTTGGAACTTTATTAACCCGAAACAAAATTCGACTAGAGTACTACTACTATTCTTGAATATCCACAGATATCGTTAATGCTTTAGCTGACTTCTTTTCTAACGCCTTTATTAGTTCCAATGAATTTTCACCAGTTGATAATTTGCAGTATAATAGCAACATTCTCCATATCAGAGAGTTTACCGAGAGTGATGTATTTAACACAATTAAGAAAATCAAGGGGAATATGACTGCAGGACCTGACCAAATTTCAGTGCGACTCAGTCCTTTGTAACCCACTCTGTATTATTTTTAACTTGATATTAAAGACGGCGACTTTTCCAGACAACATTGATTTGCTCAACGCCTGGTGCATCTATAACCATCTTCCTTCAAGTGCTAGTAAATGTAATGTAATGTCTTTCTCTCGTAAGTCAGACCTCATATTTTTTTATTATAACTTGGATAACTGTCTTTTAGGTAGACCTGAGTTTGTTAAGGACCTAGGAGTTATATTCGACTCAAAACTAACTTTCTCAAAACACATTGAGAAATGCGTAACTGAAGCTTACAAATCTTTAGGTTTTATTCTGCGCAATGGTAGAGACTCTAAAAATTTGCCTACTCTTCGTCTTTTGTTTATTGCATTTGTTAGATCAAAATTGGAATATACCTCCATTGTTTGAAGTCGATGTTATAATGTGCATATTACTTTGCTTGAAAAAGTTCAGCGTCGTTCCTTCAAATCCTCAATATTTATAATAGAATGTAACCATCTATTAAGGGGTACACCTCAGGAGTTATTTTTGAATAAGTTTGATATGTGCAGCCTACTAAGGAGACGGGTAATGTCTACAATAATTTTTTTAAATAAAATTATTAATAATGAGATTAACTGTCCTCCAATTATTTCACTCATTAAATACTGAGTGCCCAAATTAACGGCGAGAACAATTAATGTACTCTCGACACCTACACCTCATAACAACCTCTTGAACGTATCTCCACTGCATCCGATCTGTTTAAATTATAATAACTTAGAGCATAGATTGGATATTTTTAACTGTAAAATCGCTGATATAAAAAATATTTTTTCTACTCCAGTGTAACAGTTTTTATAGTCTTTTTTCTTGATTAATTTATTTTAAACATGTATAGTGGACTCATACTTGTGCTGTATTATACATATATATGTATATACCTTATTCATGTCATTCCAACACTGCTATATGGATGTGAAAGCTGGGTCACTTACCGCCGTCATGTGAAAGAATTAGAACGTTTTCAGCAAAGACACCTCAGAAGTATGATGAAAATCCGTTGGTTCCATCACATATCAAACGTGGAAGTACTCAGGAGAGCAAACAGCCTTCCAATTGAGGTGCTTATTTCAAGAGCACGCCTAAGATGGGCAGGTCACGTTCATCGTATGCATGATAACCGCCTTCCTAAATGTACACTTTATGGTGAATTGCTAAGCGGTAGAAGAAAGCGTGGCGGTCAACGAAAGAGGTTCAAAGACGCTCTCCATGAAAATCTAAAATCCTGCGGTATTGCAGACGAGCAATGGGAACAACTTGCAGCGGACAGAACCGAATGGCAAGGGGTTGTGGCCAGCTATCAAGGAAATATTGCTGCAAGAAGGCCGAATCCAAGACCTAACCAGGTCTATGTTTGTCCTGACTGCGGTCGACATGTGCTCTCCCGAATTGGCCTCTATAGCCATAGTCGTGTGCACCGTAGATGAATGGGAATTACAATAGACTACACCTTTTACTTGTTTTTTATTTTACACAATCTATCGACTGTAACATTTTTATACTCGGACTCGAGTAACGGCTAATAATAATAATGTATATACCTTATTGTATCTGAAAGACATTTACACATTCTGGAGTACTCACTCTTATGTTTGTTAACTTATTTTTATTTGTTATTCTATTCTATTTTATTTACTATTTATTACTGTTTTATTTTTTCTTGTAATTATGTTTTTCATTTATCCTGTAATTGGGTTTCGACCGTTGGGTAAATTATTGAAGTAAATAAATAAATATGATTTTTTATTCAAAAATTCTCAATTCCCTTTCATTTTGTTCAACAGATTGTTCCAACGATATCGGCGTAATAAATATTCGTATAGTATTCCAATAATATTGCAATTGTATATCAACAAACACTTCAGCTGGAACAAGAGTAGGAACAATAATATCCTATTGCCTCGTCACATAACAAGTTCTGTTTGGTGTCACTTTAAATTGCCCTGAAGCTCTTAAATTTGTAATTATGTGTTTTTAAAATCGACGATCAAGTATTCTTTCTCGGGATATTCTGCATTGAAACTGCGACAACCTGGTAAATATCTTTGACCATTTTGGTTAAAAATCATAAAGATGTTAAAGAAATCTTTATTTGGATAATCATTTCCCATTTTCTTCACTATTTTTTTGTGCACAGACGCCAGAAAACATCGAAATGCTAATTTCAAACACGGCAACGCAAACTTCTATTGCGATATGACCTGCGCTCCTACTAGGCATTTTGATGGCAATTTTAATCTGCGACGAAATCATTCCATGGGTAGCTTGATTTTTAGTGCTTCGTGTATCTCACCTCTACACCTGAAACCTCAAAATCGCATTACCTCAAACACTTTCCTCTCTAACCTAATACTTTTTTATAACTTAGAAAAAATCTAGTTTTGAAATCCAAAAGAAAAACTATAGTGTTTCGTTTGTAAATCGAAAGTTAACATCACGTCCGGTTAGACGGGAAACAGCAGAAAAATAAAAACAAAATGCATTAAATGCAAAAAATATCTCGAAGTGTGTCTGCAAAATTTCAAAACTCTATCTATAAGCAAGGAAAAATTGCTGTATCAACTAAAGAAATCACCCGGTATGTATTGAAATAATGTTATTTATTCACAAAATATTTATCCTCGTGAGTGGTAAGTATAAATATTAGAAATAATAAGTCAATTCACCTAAACTTTACTCAGTGCATTCCTTCGCCTTGTGGTTTTCGTGAATCAGACTGTACTCAAGGTTAAATTTGCACTACTCAATATAATGGAGTAAAAATGGCCCAAAATAAGGAGATAGAGAAAATTTGAATTACGGCTAACTTGGCCAAAATTGAACCGAATTTGATGAAAAAATAAAAATCAAGTGAGTTTTCGAAAAACCAATTATATCCTACCTTCAAGAGTTTTTTTTATCTAAATATTTAAAACCTGCTCACAATCACTTTTTATTATTAATATCAAAATTTTTATAATGAGTAATTATACGTATACTTGTCCGCGCATACGTATAATACCGAAAATGACGGGAAATTTCATCAAATTCGGTTTAATTTTGGCCGAGTTAGCCGTAATTCAATTTTTGACGTTTTTTCAGAATATTCATATACATATCGTAGGAGGTGGCGAACCGATTTTCACGAAATTTGAACTGAAGGTTCCTTAATTATCTACAATAAAAGGGTACCGTGCTCGTTTTTCAACTAGCATTCTAAAGGGCCTAAAATAAATTGAAACTGAAAAGCCACCCTTAAATATGACCAATTTACCTACTCGAACCGGAAAACGGTATTTTTAGTTTCATCAAAACAAACTTATTTTTTTTATGTCGCGTTGCTCCATGTAAAATTTTCTCTATCGCCTTATTTTGGGCTATTTTTACTCCATTATATTGAGTACTGCAAATTTAACCTTGAATAGAGTCTGATTCACGAAAACCACAAGGCGAAGGAATGCACTGAGTAAAGTTAAAACTGAAAACCACCCTTAAAATAACCAATTTACCCCTTTTTTCGCAAAAAAAGGGTTCGTTCCCCCACCTATTCGAACCGGAAAACTCAGAGTATTCTTAGTTTCACCAAAACAAACTTATTTTTTTATGTCGCGTTGCTCCGTGTAAAATTTTCTCTGAAAATCTAATTTTACTCCACTAATATAACCTATTAACTTTGAAAAATACGCTGTACTTCTGAAAGTTGAATAACAAGTTGTTTATTAATAAAGTACAATTTAATTTTAATGGAGGCTGTACTTAGCCTTAGCCCTCCAATAATTCATTTCTTTTATTAAATGAATGGGGGCTCGCATGTTACAGTAAATTTGCTTTAATTGCAACAAGGCACTTCCCGATTTAATGTATAGTGCACTATTATGGCGTAATCTACTCACACGAATATCATCTGCAACGGAGCAAGCGAGATGCAGATGCTATTTACATAGCAAGTCAATTACCTTGGGCAATCCATCATGTGTTGGCAGTATTGACATCTGCTATATTGTGAGTACCAGCTAAAGCGACCTCGCATAGGGGGGTATCAGCCTCCTTTTCACTTAGCATCGCTTAAAAATGATGAATATTGCATTTTATTGTGGAAACGTCAACAGCTGCCGTGTATTATTTTAAAATTAATTTCATTTTCCAACGTTTCTAAAAGATGGCAATTTTTTGCGTGGAGGCTAAGGGCGTTAAGTATCCAAACATTAATATTGTTAGATCCAGAGCACTTACTTGAATTGTGAGTTATTGAAGATTAATTTTGTAGTTTAGCTGCATTTAACTGACCATGGTGAAAGTTTCTATTGCTAAAACTTTACACCCTTGTGAAATCTTACCATCAAAACCAAGAAACGTGCGTGATAACTCAAACTATAGTATTTTACGAGTACTTCAGGATCACTGAACCAATTATTTTAACTTTTCACCGTTTTTATGAGTTTCAAAAAAATTCGTTATAAACCTCGTTATAAACAAATCAAATTTTAGCATGCATTAGATATATCTTTTTTTAAATTTATTTAACGTCGGCCTATTTCCGCTATTGAGGCCTAACACTGATGCCTGTTAATGAACGAGGTACCTCCAACTAGGAATTTTGCCAAACCTCTTCTCTTTCGAAGAGTAGGGATCTTTTCCTTTGCCTTACATTTAATAGACAAGTAACCGACAGCTTTTCATTCCCTCCGAAGGATGGTATATCCACTACGCACTCCTGGCCTGAGATTGCACAGCTTTCGCGCATACAAGCAGCTGGAAGATTTGAGGAAAGGACGCGGTCTCCCTTGTGAACACGAACAAGCCGTCTTCTAGGTTGGTGAAATAAAAGATGTTTGAGCTGAAACTGGAGCTTTAGAGCGTAAGAGATACTCTCCAGGCTTTTCGTGCACTTAATTTTATTTTTTAAGAGGTTCGGGGGGTTGCTAATAAAATATCGAACAGGGTCAAAACTAAACTCTGTATAAATCCCAGTGGTTAGATTCACGTGTAGTTTATGTATCTGAATCTATTTTAACACTTTGATTTTAATATTTACTGTTTAATGTCTGTGGAAGGATCTAAAACTTCACCCTGTATATCACTTCTTGAAATAACACACTTTGTTGTAAAATGAAATTAAAATATAGTAAAATATTAATTCTACACTTCTAACACTTGAGAAAGGGTAGTTTTTCGACAACGGAAATTTATTTAGTTGTAATTGATTAGAAATGTCTGAAGAAATTCACTTTGTTTTATTATGCGCGAAGGTAGAAGGTTTGGTTTAACTTAGATTTATTTTATGAGGCGCGGTGGTCATAGATTTGATTAAAAATTATAGTTTAAAAAACTAAAAAACACGCTTTAATAACAAACCGAACTAAAAAGTAAAATATAATGTATAAAAAATTCATTTTATTGTAAAATGTGTGGGGTGCTTTTTAATATATTTTTATAATTCTACTTTTATCAATATTTACCAACAAAATATTTATAACAATTGATATCAAGCACCCCACGCTTTCTACAATAAAATGAATTTTTTAAACATTATTTTATTTTTTAGTTCGGTTCGCTATTAAATCGTGTTTTTTCAGTTTTTTTAAACTATTTTTTTCGTGTAAAATAATAAAATATATATTAATGACAGCGGCGCATCCGGCAAAATTTCGACAATAGATTAGTCATTTTTTTTATTTTCATTTTGTTCTGATGATCCTGGTGAGGACGTTAGGATAAAGTTGTGAAATTATTGTGTTGTCATCGGTCCTTGATAAGTGTGCAAAGTATTGGTTTAATCTGACGTTTTGAAGTGGGTAAGAACTACGTCCAAATCTTTCGTTACATACAAACAAACAAACATACAGGTGAAGCTAATATAAAGCGTGTAAAAATTAGGTTTATTAAGCTTTATTACTTGGGACAGCCAAGGAAGTAATCACGACGGCGTACTTCATTGAGTTAAAGCGGATAAGCTGGACTAGACAGACGGCAAAAAATTTTAGGAATCGAAAGAGTTACTAGTATATTTTTACTTTTAATTCGCTATTAAAACTTGATATGACGCAAAAGCTAACTTTGTAGATACCGAAACAAGAACGCACTTAGCCTGAGCCAGTGGCGCTCGGCCTTTTATATGATCCGTCGGGGACGGTACGTGCGGAGATCTGGAAATATCTGGAAATGTCCCCCGCCATTCCGTTCGGACACGATTGCGCAATATGTCACAATATTGCATCATTAAATATTAAAAAAATGGGAAATTATGAAATGAAAATTATATGACGGTCTCGGCATTAAAATGGGAAATTTTTTGATATATGAAGTTCGAATCGACTTTAGTTTGGAAGTTATTAACGAAAATAAGTTGAAGAAATTAATTAAATTTAAAATGACTCCGTAAAGTGGTCCCGAAAGTCCTGCACTTGAAGAGTTGGATAGGATACGAAATTGTACCGATAGGTCTGCAGTGAACGAAATGGAGTAATTGGATTTGGATATTTAAGATGTGAAACGGATTGAGAGTCGAATTTGAAGGGAAGATTATTCGATAGAAAATTAACGGAAGTGAATTGAAATGTCTCAATCGAGGTGCGGAAAGTAGTTTTGATGTTATTGAAGTTCATTTGGGACAGGTATTTTTTAGGACGATATTTTGTAATGTTGGATCCGTAAAATTAGTAATTTGAATATGTTTATATTTGCTGGCGGATTGAGATTAGGCATGAATTATCGATGAAGATGACTTTTTATTGTGTTTTGACAAATTGATATGAAAGATTGAATAATTTTACAAATTTTAAGATTTTTAAATTTGTTTCTATAAGTCATATGTGAAACGTACCATAACACTTGAAACGGTCTCCCACCCAAGTACTAAGAGCATCTGACTTTGCTTTACATCGTGTATCGAAATCTGTACATAATAAAGACGCACCTACGCTCGCCCCGGAGATTATTTAATTCAAGTTAAAATATCCTTCTATGATTTTAAAGGATATGAAAAGGCGAACAATTTGAGAAAATGTTTTTTTCTGTGATGCTCACAAACAATCATTACTAAATTATCAAAAGCAAAGTATTTCAATTAGTTTAATAATACTTCTTCTTCAAAGACTCGTAATAAAGTCTAAGAAAACCGTTAAATTTACAAGACCCTTTACCCATTGCAAATATAAATTTATTAGTTATTTTTTAAGAGCAGAATTCACAAGAGTGCCCTGCTCTGAACCAGATTGATTTAAAGACAGCATATAATTTTTTTGAATAAACTTTTTTAATTGTTAACGAGCTACTAATTCTAGACAGGGTAGCGTAGCGATGGGTCTGTGGAAACACATTTCTACAGCGTGCCACATTATAAACGTAGACCAAACAAGAGAAAAAATAATACATTCCTATTATTTACTTTCAAAAACAACTGTTCATGACTTCGTTTGCAAATACTGGAGAATAACTAATTAATCAAGCTACAATTGAAAAATAAAACAGTATTTATTTTCTTAGCCGGATCTCAATTAAAGAGGCCGCACTTAAGTGTGCCAATACGATTAATTAAGTTTTTATCATTCAATTCTACTTTGCCTATTTTCCTTTATCTCTCGGAAAACAGAACGCGTCTAAGGTAAAGTATTGGAGATAAATAAAGGCTATCTAGAGTGTCCTGAGGCCACAAGAAGGATGATGGGGTTCTTTCTGTTCCCTTGAATTCAGTGGCATCGCTTTGTAGAGATCATTTAATTTAATTTTCCTCCCAGCTGCTGAAACTTCCCTACGTAATGTTATTGCTAATCCAGCTTAGTTTCTACTATTCCAAAGTGTTTTTTTTATATTAAATTGGCGATCTTATTAAAAGTATTATTTTCATTTAAACACTAGGAAAATGCAAATTACATTATTCAACGGGGAAACTTCAAAGTTTGCCTAATGTAATCAAGACGACGTCAATGTTAAACACTGTCTATCCCTAGAGATAATGAGTAGTAAGTGCAGTATGTTTTGTCATTACCGAGTACAATTCCTGCTTGACAAATTTATAACTAAGGTGTGACACAGTTACTTACACCGTACGTTTCTAAGACGACATAAATCAACAGATACATATATCATATCAAAAATTATTGGAAGAATATTATTTTGTCGAATTATGTTGTATCTAAAAAAATTAAATTTATTATCAAACTGTCAGCATGGCTTCTTTTCAGATAAATCTACTGAAACAGAATCTTTTGACTTTATTGATGATATACAAAAATAATCTTGACAATAACAAATATGTCGCGGGTATATATTTTGATTTAACCAGAACTTTTGATAGCCTCAACTTAGACTTCACCTTAGATAAACTGTGCATTTGGTTTTCGAAGTAATATTTTATCACTAATTAAATCATATCTGGAACATCGAAAAATGCGCGGTGGAAATAAATGAAAGTAAATCTGATATTTACGAATTTGATTTGGGTGTACCTCAGGGTTCGGTCCTGAGACCTCCTATATTTCTATTATATGTTAATGATTTACCACCTCATTTAAGTGAATTGTCAACAAGTGTACAACGTATCATAGAGGAATTTAACACGTGATCTTACACCAACGTTTTGATATTAAATACTGAGAAGTATAAATCTAGTGCATTTGAAAAATCATGTTCTTATGCGGGAACTATTTTTTTTAATCATCTACCAGAAAATGTCAAGGTTATATTTTATTATGTACTCACTTTTAAAAAAATTAAAGAATATCTTATTGAAAAATTTTGTTACACGGTAAATGAGTTTCTCATATAAGACGTCATTATTTTAGCCTAGTCACTTAATCTTGATATATATAGTTGTAGTCACACTTTTTAACAATTATATTTCAAATTTTCTACCGTTATATGTACATATTGCAAGATTTTAAAATGTACCTCTGACCATTACTATACTATGTAAACAGTCTTATTAGAACATAAATATTTGTATTTGTACATCATCTATATTTAAATCGTAGGTAACAAGAGACCTGTCTAGTCAGAAGAACGAAATCCTTACCAAAATCGGTTCAGCAGTTCATAAGATTAGTTGCTCAAACAGACAGATAAGCAAAGTACTGCAAATAAGGTTCTAGTGATGTAAAGCTGAAACTTAATCACTTGACTTTGCTACAGTTTTGGATATTTGTCTGAAGATGGTAAAAAAATGTTTTCGAAACATTGGGCGGTTAATTCTCATTTCAGTGTTTGACGTGCCTTATTATTAATATATTTTCCAAATTGTTTGCATTATTTTACTGCTAAATTATATTTTCATATAAAAACAAATTGTTGAGTGCAATTTTCGGCCTTAGTACTTACCACGACAAACAAGGGTAATGCACGACAGAAAATTCGCCACGGCATCGCCCGACGAGGTAGCTTTATTAACGGCAGAATAACCATTTTTTCCTCAAAATAATGTATCCGCGACTGAGGTCTATCACCGAAGCCTGGAGATGCCAGGAATTTTCCAAAACCTCTTTCCCGTCGAAAAGTAGAGATTTTTTATTTGCCCAACATTTAGTAATGATCGATAGCCGTACATCCCCTCCGAAGGATGGCATTGGTCTATTCAAATCAGGAGATGATTAAAACTGAAAAGAAGTTTCATTCGTCTCCCGATGATGTTGACATGGTTAGCGAAACGTGCATCGAGTAGTGTCTTCGAATGTAGTGTTCAAGAGTTCTGATGTTTTGTAAAAGTGGTTTTTAGACACCATAGATGTTGATTTGTGAAAAATAGCCGTAATTCCAAAAAGCCCCCATTGCCAGTACTCGTACTTAACGTAGGATTGTCTCCATAAAAAACTACGCACCATAACAATTGAAGAAGATTCCCAAACGCTCATTGAAAAATTCATTAGCTCTCTTGGTCTATAATTCCAATCGCTTTTGTGAAAAATGATGTAAAAATTCCTTGAAAACAAACTCAATTTGAAAAAGGCACATTGTATTTATTGATAAGCATGCTTTGTTTACGTCTTAGTTCTGTCAAATTATGTAAATATGATTTTAGGGGCCATTGTAGTTGCTAGTTAAAGTCTTATCTCTCCGATCGGAGGCAGCAAGTCTCAATAAATGGTCACCTTTCTAATATATTGAATTTGTCTCGTGGAGTGTCCCAAGGCTCAGTCCTGGGGCCACTATTGTTTGTATTATTTGTGAATGATCTGTCAAGAATTGTTGGCGATAATAACTTAACTTTATTTGCAGATGGCACTTCTTACTTAAGTCTAGGTAAAGACATGCTATATCTAAGGAAGATTTCTCAAAATGTGTTAAACAAGCATGTAGCATGGTTTCAGAACAATAAGCTACTAGTAAACAAAAACAAAAAAGTATTCATTTAATTTACTCCGCGATATAATTCAAGTAATTTATTAAAAATTGATGGTAAGTTCTTGGAAAAAGTACAGTCAAATTTTTAGGAGTATACATTGATATCGCTCTGAGCTGGAAGTATCATAATATTGATATTGTGTGTAAAAGGCTGGCATCGATTTGCTTTGCATTGTACCGGCTGAGTGATATTGTGAATAGATCAGTTGTATTGTCATTTTATTATGAACAATTTTATTCTAGATTAACTTACAGTATAATTTTTTGGGGCTCTTCATATCATGTTGATAGAGTATTGAAAATGCAAAAACGGGCAGTTCTATTTTTCATATAAAAATATATTTAAATAACTACAAATATTACAAGTTGCATGCATGTATGTATTAGAAATAACACTAGTATTTGTAAAACTCCACCTTGAAGATTTTATAAAGAATAACTTTTTCCATGAATATCAAACTTGCTTTCTAAATGATTTGCAAATTCCGAATAGGAATAGTGCCATTTATACCAATAAAATCTAGAATTTCCACGACTTACCCTAATTTAACTAAAATCTGTGTAGAATATATACTTAATTCATCTAATTTATAAAAGTTAGCTTAATTCCAATGCCAAACTCTTGAACACGGTATTTTATAAACTCTATAAAATCTTAATATTTTACTCCAATGTTAGTCTAAAAGTCAGTTAACTAAATAAAATGCAGGATATTTGCTAAAATGATTAAAATAGTATAACAAATAACATACTGCTCACTCTCAGAAATAAAATCGGACCGCCACTGTCCTAGGCAAACTTCCCTGTTTTAAAAGTCCATTTTGCTAATGGAATTTGGCGTAGCTCGGAACTTCGTGAGTTTAAGTCGATACCTATTATTCCTTACGTGTTGAATTAAAGAACATTTTTCTGATTGTTGGTCTAACCTCTATCAGTTTTATAGGAGGCATTTATCGTATAATATCAAGCCGAGAAAACGACCTGATGACCGCATCTTCCTATTATATACGATGTTACATGGTTAAGAAATGAGGAAATTGATACTGGGGTTTCTATTGATTTTGTATAAGTTTCATTGAGTTTAGAAGCGTATAATGCCCATAATATGCATAAAATTGTATTTAGGGATGTTATATATTCTATTTTTAGATTTATATAAATATTATTTCTATCAGAAAATTTGCAACAAGCCTCAATATTATTTTGTATGCTTTATAAAATATTTCTTTTTATGGCTTTCCATGGATATTGTGCAACTTTCTACGCCATTCTGTTCTCTCTCTCTTTCACCAATTTTTCTACTTACTCTTCAGCTTTTTCCAGCATTTTTTAAAAATATTTTAGTCAAAAGCACTAAGATACCTCAAAAATATGTACTAGTAAAGTATATACGATTGGAATTTAAACTGGTCAGTTTTAAAGCACAGGACCGTGCGTACTGAAATTGGTATTTTGTCCTATATATTTGGCAATGGTATTGAGATTCGAACGGTAGTTGAAACTGTGCAGGCTCGTCCGAGACTGGCAATGTAATCAGCCTGAATGAACCATCTATGACTGCACTGGTTTAAAGGTAACAAAACGGACAGGTCTACTAGCACAAAAAAACTCGTAAATCGTTTCTTTATCTTGGAACGTGGAAGTCTAATATCGTGCTATCTATGTGCCAGTGCAGCGCATAAATACCTATTATAATATCAAGCGTAGGAGTTTAGTTAGTTACTGTTCATATTATAAATATTTACTACTGTATAAAAGGTAAAATATTTGAATTATTTACTAATTTACCATGGCTTTCTGGAGACCATTTGAAACAGAGGATAATATAATAACGCCCGAAAATATTATCATTTTGTTATGAGAAGCATTTCTATTTACCTCCGCCCATGTACAATAAAGAGATGCCGACTGTTTTTGCCGGCTTTTAGTTTTTATACGGTTTCAATTCCAATCGTATATACTTTACTGATGATACAGAAATGCTAAGGTCGATAAATCGATATGTCGATAAGTTATTAATTAACGTGCCCCACGTTGGGCGCCAAAAATTCAACAAATTATCATGTTTGCACTAGGGTGTGGGTTCTATGCTTAACCACTTTCCAAATTTTATTGTGGCTGCAATTGTATCTTCTACAACTGTTCATTCCATATCGTCCACTCTCTTTCAACAATTTATCTACTTGCATTCTGTCGTTTTGCTAGCTTTCTCCAAAAAACTTTCCGTCTCTTTTTGAAATATTTTTTAATCTCTTATCAACAACATGCACCAGAATTGTCACCTACATTTTTTCAAAGATCAATTTAATAATTCAAGAGATATAACTACTAATGATGGACTCGCTGTATTACTCTACTTTGAAATTTAAGGAAAGATCAATGTGATTAAATTTAAAACTAAGCAATACCTACTAAATGATATTTTTAAATTTAAATCAACGAATTACAATATTTATATTAGGATATACGAAATGTATGAAAATGCTCAGGTACTCATTAATACGTACTAGTTCAGATAATGCGGAAATATTGTAGCTGATAAACCATTTTATAGTTATTAATTAACATGCCCCACGTTGAGCGCCAAAAATTTAATTAACTCTTATTTTTGGATTGAGGTGTGAGTTCCAGTTTCGTCAAGTAACCCACTATTTCCAAAATGGTGTTTATTTCTCCCGACAGCTATAAAAAAATTAAATGAGATTGTTTTTATGGCAGTCGACGGGTCCCTTACTTGTTCTTCGTCGTTTCTCTCACTTTCTTTCAGAAATTCTTTTTTATTAAATATTCTCCCATCCCCCAAAACCGCCTTTTACGTTTTTTCAATCGATATATTTGATCAAAATATACAATAACAAAGGACGGCTAGCATCATAAATTTAAGAGAGAAATAACTCGATTAAACTATGCTTATTTTAAAATTTAATGCAACAAAATACAATACTTTACAAGTTCTCTATAAAATGTCGATGTAAATCTATAGAAAAATATTGAACTTAACTAAATGCAAGAAATGTTAGTCTTTCTGTCAAAGCTATAGTTCTCAATTAACCTGCCCCACATTTGGCGCCAAATATGCAATGAGATTTTATTTCTTCCGGTCTTGATAAATAACCCGCAATTTCTAAAATATTGACTACATTTCTGATGACAGCTACAAAAGTTAAGTTGACAAATTGACCTGGTTTAAATATTACATTTATGAATAAACTGCGCACGCCATTCTATCCTCTCGCTTTCACTACTTGCTTTCCAACGTTTTTCTTACTTTTCATAAATTTTCTTTAGAAGTAATTAGTCCACCATGGCCAGGTATGACTTTCACATATGACATAATATAAATATTATTTAAAAATGCATTAAATCAAATAAAACATTTTTTTTTTTTCACGAGAAACATGTCAGTAATTTCTATGTCTACGTGTTTTCTTGCAAAGACAACCTTGAACAACCTTTGCCGAACAGTTGTCTCTATCTCTATTCTATCTTTCAACAATTTCTTTCTGAATCACGTTATTGAAATAATAGATTCATTAAATAGTAATGCCATAGTTTACTCTACTTCATTATTTTTAGGCTTATATTGTACTTAGTCTCGACATAAGTATAATTAACAGAGAAAGATCTGATAATGTAGCTGCAAGATATACGCAGGTAATCATGAGGTCTATTCAAGAAAATTTCCTATACAATATTGTCCATTTGTTACTGACACACGCAGTAAAAGGGTTCGTTACGCTGTTTCATAACCAACTTAAACAAAAGGATGAGTTTTTGAGAGACACTTAACTATTTTATATGCATATATAATTTTATTGTTCATAGAGATTTCCACAGATTTATGGAATTGTAAGAAATACATAAAATTGCCCAGCAAAATGTAATCGTGTCGTAAAAATTATCGCGGAATAAATCTTGGAGGTTAGTTTTACGAGCGTGTGTTAAAAATATAAGTATGGTCCCTAGTCCACAATAAACTCAACATCTTCTGGAAAATATTTACCGAGACCCCTGAAGCATTTGTCACATCTGCCTTTCACAATATACAAGAGTGGATTCGTAAAGTGCCACGAAAAAAAAACGACCTAAAGGTGTTGTTTCTTTATTAGAAAACAAGTATTCTTCTATAGAATAGTTGTGGGTTCTATTCTGTCAGAGCAAATTTAAGATTAAAATTTCCAGAAAACTTAGGAGACCCAAAAGTACAATATTAATATGGTTCCTCATAATAATTATGATAGTTCAGTTTAATTCAGTTTTTCTATTTTATAGTCCGGGCAATAGATATCAAAATAGGGTGTTTTGAGGACCGTTTTATAGCATTTTGATGTGAAGTATGTTTTGCATAAAAAGTTTTTGGAGGGAACCACCTACCCCCACACCCATAAACGTCCCAAAAATTGCTTTTTCGCAAATATCTCCGTTCAGGTACATTTTGCGACAAAAGTTGAACATCAAAAAATTTTCTACAAATTATGTCCCATTTATTTTTTCGATAGGATCAATAGTTTCGCCAGGACAGAGCCGCGTAATTAGCTTAAAATTGTATATACGTCAATACTGGAGTTAGTCGGGTGCGGCAGGTATATTCATGGCAAATACCGGCTCGGAAACGTTCAGGCTTATTGTTAAGATTTGGTATTTCGATCCCTTCTCCTATATCACGTGACAAGTTCTTTCCGTTTCATCTGTCCTTGAGTGAAACATCTGCCACTAGAGCTAAATATAGTTAGACCATTTAGTATAAATTGAACGTTCGAGCCTAATGCTACACGTAGTATTTGTTGTCGCATCATAAAATTCCGGTTCGGCACGTCGCATCGATCCCAACACCAAATCAAGCCAGAGGTCGTCCACAACGTTCAATACTCCAGCCGCCCTGACGTCCAGAGCCCCGTCCGATCCGATGTCTAATTATATGCAGCAAGGTTTCAGCAGCGGCAGTTCTTCCGCAGTTCTCGTCGCTACAACATCAACTACAACCACCAGTCCAGTGAAAGCATGTCAACAAGAAGCAACCAGTTCAGCCTACCAGTGTCTACTCGACGAACCAATCCTCAATAGGATGCTTTGTTTTCCGCCAGCGCACGATCCAAGGCTCTGTTGATGTAGAGAACTGTACGAACAGCGTACAGCGACAGTCGCGACATATAACTGTTTCATCGGTGCATAGTAGTGGGGGAAAAATTAAAATCAGTGTTAGCTCAGTACAGTTAGGGCCTAAATAATTAAACAAATACCATTTTTGACAGTACGAACGCCATTCAAGTTGCTTTTAGTTATTTTTTTATAGATTTTCGTCTTTTATTTACTTAATCTAATTGCAACTACGGGTATTAGCACCCATAATAAAAATAGTCAACAACTCGGGAAGCTGTAATCAGTCAGTCTCGACTCTCCCGCCATCGTAGAAGTCTCGAGAACTCTGACGTCATAAGGAACACCATCCTACAATTGGAGTCTCATGCCATATCTATAAAAATTGACCCTGAGAGCCATAGTTCGTCCTCACCAGCTTGTCGGAATCTTTAACTAGACTACTGGCGCCCTCTATCTATCAAAAAATATGTCGCAATATCCGTGTTTTATTTGTGAAAAATCTTGTGCGGTGGGTTCCAACCCTGTCTCAAGAGAAATTTGATTTGACTAATTGATTTGTTGAAAATAAAATTTGCTGCTGTAAATGTCACTGTTAAACAAGCTTACGAAGATGCTGACACATTAATTGTCAACACAGCCATCGCCATATCCTACCTATTCGATTCTCTAGTTATCATTGGCGAAGATGTGAACCTGCTCGTTCTCTTAACTGCTTTAGTTAAATCACCTAATATATATTTACTTAAGCTCGGCAGAGGAAAAATAATGCGGCAATTGTATAATGTAGACAGCATGAAAGACAAAGAAGTCGCAGAAAACATTTTATTTCTGCATGCCTTTAGTGGTTGCGACACTACATCACATGGAAAAATTTCAACAATTAAGAAAGCTGATCGAAATTCTGAAAGATGCAAATATTGATACAGAGTCCACTGCTAACGCTGGAGAACGGTTCATAATGGATTTATATGGCTTTACTGGCAAGAAGTCACTCAACCACTACAGGCATCAATGTTTTATGAAATCAGCATTTAAATCGAAATTTACAATTGTATCTGTATGACTGGTGGTCGAGAGGTGAGCGCACTTGCCTCTCACCCAAAAGTTCCGGGTTCGATCCCCGGTCGTGGCAGTGGAAAATACTGTGAGAGGAATTTTTCCACTATACACCGATATTGGGTGTGTGTCCCTTGTCTCTAAATGTGTAGCCCCCTCCCACACAAGGCTCTTCTAGAGCCTTCCGGGATAAAGGGGGTCGTAATTACCTGTGGTGTTATTTATTTATTTATCTCTTCCACCAACTGAGGCAGCAGCGCGATAACATTCATACAGGACCTGTCATCAGATTCAGCATTAGTACGGAGCCGAAGAGAAATGCTGAAGAATGGGGATGGAAAAGGAGCAGCGAGGGATTAGTTGCAGTCACAGCACTTCAGCCTCCTGCTTCTGATAATCTTCTGAAACTCATTTCTTGTAATTGTAAAAAAGGCTGTCGAGAAGCTTGTGGATGCAGGAAAGCAGGACTGAAATGTTCTATCATCTGTCTCAATTGCAATGGAAGTTATGACGTCATAGAGATTGTAGAAAACTTCTCCAGATGCACCAGCGGACGAAACATTCCAATTGACGCCCGACGATGACGATGACTGTGACTACCTCGAAAAATTAATTCCTCTTTGCAAATTATCATCTCATTCCGATGAAGAAATTGAGGAAATGTCAGAAACATATCCAATTGCAAGAAAAAAAGAGAAAAGTTAAATAGGGGAAAAAATTAAATTTATAATAAAATAATTATTGGCCATTTTCGACGCTGAGTTTAATTTTTCAATGACGGAGCAACATTTGCTACGCTATAGCTACTTACCTATTCAATGTATGAAGAAAATAAAAGGGACATAATTTGTAGCAAATTTTCTGATGTTCAATTTTGTATTGATCTATTTTTGTCGTAAAATGTACCTGAACGGAAATATTCGCCAAAAAGCAATTTTTGGGATCTTTATGGGAGTGGGGGGGTGGTTCCCGGCAAAAATTTTGTATGCAAAACATACCTCACTTCATTTCAATCCAAAATGTACCTATGTGCAAAAAATCAAAAATTCTATAAAATTTTCAGTAAAAAGTACCTATTGTCTGATTGGGAAAAGTGCTCTCAGACTTACATGTGATTTTTTAAAATAGCATGTTGATACGAAAAGTTTTATTATTTTTGTTAAAGTTTAAACCCAAACTTTGTATGCTCCCAGCATAAACAGTCTCGTCATTGGTAATATAAATGTGGATGCTGGTTTCATGTTTTCCACAAAATAGCATGGCATTAATAATTTTCAAGGTTTTTGCATTAATTTTATGGAATGTCGAGTTCGGCATTTCCACAATTTGATACATATTCAGCATTTGTCGAGTGGAAGATGTATTACAACTGAATGTCGTCGCCATATTCGTACCTTTCCCTAACCTTTGAGCTTACAGAAATATCTTCTGCATACAGGAGGTCCCAAAACAAATCCTTGAGGAACACCCAAATTTACTAATTTTGTTGATAAATTTCTAATTGCCTACGGGCAAACTGACAACGCCGCTCTAAATAACATGGGGAAAGAACTTAGCGAAATTTCATCTGAACCGTAATATTTAAGTTTGGCACAGAATAATGTGTGGGTTACTTCACTTTGCTTTGGAAAAATCAGGGAAAATTGATATTACGCAAGTCTTTTATCCAACGCTTTAAGAATATTGTCAGTAATATTGTCAAGAGCTGCGGTTGTAATATAGCCAGATCTAAAGTCTGATTGATAAATCTGAAATAATTGTATCTCTGTTAAGGCATCTAACTGTTCACGAATAACTTTTTTAAGAATTTTTGTTCAAAACAGAGACGATGCCAATAAATCTTGAATCATTAATTTGAGATAATAATAATAATAAAAAAGTCTTTATTTTATACTCGGTGAAGTCCAGGTTGCCCTGTTCTAATTAACCGAGTGATAATTAGAATACAGAGTACAACATAACTACAAAATATATGAATTTAATACAATAAATTATTATCAGTAGTACCATAGGTACTAAAATAAATAATAAATATAAATTAGTGAATAAAATAAATAACTAAATAAATGAGAATATTAAATTTTAATACAATATAAAAAACCGCTGCTCAAGGAATCATTACTTCCACATCCAGATTTTGTATTCAAGTCTTATGCACACTAAATCTCAATATAATATTTTATTCCCTTTAATAATAGGATGGGGGTGGTAGAGGGGAGTGGCTAATGTAAAAAAAAATTAGAAGTCCTTGGTTCTCGTATACACACTAAATTCCAATTTAATTTTTAATTCGCTTAAACAATAGGGTGGGGGTAGAAATGGGGGTGGTAGAGGGGGTAAATAATGCCAAAATAAATTTTAGAGGCCCTTGGTTCAAATCCCAATATAATTTTTACTCCCTTTAACAATAGGGTGGAGGTGGCAATGGAGGTGGTAGAGGGGGCATCTAACGCCAAAAATTTTTTTTAGACGTTTCGCTCTTTTATACACACTAAATCACATTTTAATTTTTTTTCGCCCTTCAATAATAGGGTGGGGATGGCAATGGGGGTGGTAGAGAGGGTAGCTAACGCCAAAAACATTTTTTTAGACGTTTCGTTCTTGTATACACACTATATGATATTTTAATTTTTGTTACCCCCGTTAATAATAGGGTGAGGGCGGTAGAGGGGGTAGCTAACGCCAAAAATTTTTTTTTCGACGTTTCGCTTTTGTATACACTAAATCACATTTTAATTTCTTTTACCCCCTTTAGTAGGGTGAGGGTGGCATTGGGGGTGGTGGAGGGGGTAGCTAACACCAAAAAAAAATATTGAGACGTTTCTTTCTTGTTTACACATTAAATCACATTTTAATTTTTTTCACCCCCTTTAATAATAGGGTGGCAACAGGGGTGGTAGAGGGGGTAGCTAACGCTAAAACATTTTTTAGACGTTTCGTTTTTGTATTAATACACTAAATTACATTTTAATTTTTTTTACTCTCTTTTATAATAGTGTAGGGGCGGTGTTGGGGGTGATAGTGGGGGGGGGGGCTTACAAAATTCCCTTCTATTTACGCCCTTTTTGATCAAGTCGAATAGTCCATGTAAGCGCCATTACAACGTTTTCCGTCTACTCTACACTAAACAATGTTACGACCTGCTAATAAATCTATAAAATTACTATAGAAAATAAAATAGGAAATAGCATCACACTTATAGTTGATATTAACAATAGCTCTACAATATTTTGTAAGAAAAGTTAACATTGTATAACATATTAATATTAATGGCCCAACAAACTTAATGCAGCCATAACTGAAAAATCTACGTTATGCGGTACTCAAAGCTGCTGCAGCTTATATTAAATGCATAACCGTGCATTAATCAGGAAAGGATCTGATAAGCGCTTGGTATAGATTTACTAGCGTGTATACACATTATAAAATCAGCTGCTTCAGATTAATAAAACCAATAAACCGCTAATCTTTATTAATGGCGATATTACTCGTTATGTGCAGAGTATACAAAGAGCGAAATGTTAACGATCGCGCTGACGATAAAATTACATTTTCACACTATAAATGGACAAAGGAAAATACAACATTATTTTACATATTCCAGGGAAAATACGTAGTGTCAATTTTGTTGTACTTAGTGTGAAAACTATACACCTATATTCAACTTATCATTGTTGAAAGTTTATTGAAGAATGTATATATCAAACAAGTAGAAACTTGGTTCAAATGTGCTTTTAGAAGGCGGGATATTAAAACATAATATTTTTAGTCGCAAACTCCTCTATAAATCCTTATTTTACTATAAGGAACGTAACCAGACTGCAACCAACAGCTACTCTCCGGGCTATGTGCCCCGCCGTGCGCTGAATTGCAAGTTACAAGCCTGGCGCGTTAAGTGTAATAATTGCATATTACCATCAAAATGCTAATGCTTCGATTGCAACAAACACCAGCCGAAAGGAGCTCTCGTGCCAGTCGTCTCATACCACTTGCAGACTGCAGTTTCGAGCTGTTGGCTCTCGTCGGTGCAAGATAGGCATGTGACGAAGGACACGAGGATCCCTTGACTATTTGGTACATCTCGGTATCTTTCCGATAGCGACATGTAAAATAGTAAGTAGGCGCCATCTAGCCATCCAGGTAATCTTATTTCTCATTTTCAAGCGGTTCAGTGGATTGTTTCAAAGTAGACAACATGGATACTTCATCAACTAGTTCAAATGTGCTTTTAAAAGGCAGAATATTAAAACATAATATTTTTAATCGCAAATTCCTCTATAAAATCCTTATTTTACTATAAGGAACGTAACCAGACTACAACCAACAGTTACTCTCCGGGCTATGTGCCCCACCGAGCGCTGAATTACAATTTACAAGCCTGGCGCGTTATGTGTAATAATTGCATATTACCAACAGAACGCGAATGCTTCGACTGGCACGAGAGCTCCTTTAAGTAGGATCAATCTTTCGACTGGTGTTTGATGCATTACTAAAAATTTGAATTACACTATCAAGGGCCTTTCTGAGATTAAATAGATGTACAAATTGTTGTTTGCCCTTTCCAAAGAATCCTGACGTGGTATCGCAGCCATTAATAGCATGAATGAATAAGATAGATCTTAACAACTGCGGACAGTATCAGATTAGATTAGATGTAAGTTCTTCGAACTATGCAGCCGTTTTTTAACATTACCTTGAGCACCTTTTTGAAGTATAATATCTGTGCCCTCTGGGGTAAGTGCAATTAATAAAACAAGAAGGTCGACGTCTTGACCAATCACTACAACTTGTTCGTCTTCCTGAGATTTTCTGACAGCAGTGGCAACAATTTCGACATCAGCATCATCTACTGCAACATATGTGCCTACATTTTGGTTGTTGAGATGTTCGGCAAGCTATGAAATAAGTCGTTCTTTATTGTTAAAATTATTTAAAAATTTACGCCGCGTGTTAGATACCGGCCGCCGACGCCGCCTAGAATTAGAAGTGATACATTATATACCATGTTCATGAATCTCTGTTAATGCAACCCCTAACTTCAATAGCTGATTTCTCGAAAACCTCTATTCTAAACAATTTAGATAATAAACTTTTTATGCAGAATTTTATTGGGAATATTTTTTGTAAGTATAATTTTTTTTGTAGGACAAACGGTTTTCGAGAAAATCGCAAAAAACTAGCGAATTGCACGTTAGGGGTGTGTTTTAGGGATGAAGCTCCTATTTGTTGCTTGGGAACTCTTTTTATTTTGAAAGTACATCCCTTGGCAAGTTTAATTCCCAAGTGGCAAAACTTTATATACAGGCTATCCATTTTATCAGGGCACTTGAGAATATCTCACTTAATATCGGTCGTACAAAAAAATATATTTTTATGAAAATTGTGTCGATTTATATAACCTACAATATGGTTTAAAGACATTTGAAATCCATGGCCTACTTTAAGAGTTATGGCGGAAAATATCGAAAATGCGGGAAACGTCTAGGCCAAATATCTCCGTTATTTGAAGAGATACGAGAAAAATTCTAAGGCGAAATTTTTTTGCAAAACAGAGTGTTTCAACAAGGTTTCATCTAATTTTTTTCAAAACAGCTGTATTTTGAGATTTACTCTTCAGGCTGTTAAAAAAATTATTTTGAACCGGGCGGGAAATGGCGCCATTAAATAGAGTATTTTCCTCCCTTTTCAACGATATATCACATGCCATATTTATTCATTGGTACTACGTTAGTAATTATAAAAACAATTTTTTAAAACCAATACATTTTTTTTAACAAACATTAATTATACTTGTCGTGGAGAAGTATGATTAAATAAAACGATAAAATAATTCAATAAGTTGTTCAAATCTTTGCTATAATAAAACATTAACACAATTAAGAAGAATAAAGTAAATTCAAGTATAATGCTTGTTAAAAAAAATTTATTGGTTTAAAAAAAATGTTTTTATAATTACTACTAACGTAATACCAATGAATAAATATGGCGCCCGTTTCAAAATAATTTATTTAACAGCCTGAAGAGTAAATCTCAAAATACAGCGGTTTTGAAAATAAATTAGATAAGTCCTTGTTGAAACACTTTGTTTTGCAAAAAATTTTCCCCTTACAATTTTTCTCGTATCTCTTCAAATAACGGAGATATTTGGCCCAGACGTTTTCCGCCATAACTCTTAAAGTAGGCCATGGATTTCAAATATCTTTAAACCATTTTGTAGGTTATATAAATCGGCACAATTTTCATAAAAATAATTTTTTTTGTACGACCGATATTAAGTGAGATATTCTTGAGGGCCCTGATAAAATGGACAACCTGTATATTTTTTCTATTCTGCTATTTTTAAGCTAATATGAATGGCCTAAAAAGACGCTGCCCAGGAATTTAACATATATTTTTTGGAATCTATAAAACAACTTACGAATAATATAAACATCGATCCTAGATTAAACCTCAACATTAATTGTCCATACAACATGTTCTTATCGCCTCTCATGAAAAGTGATGTAACTGATCAAATCGGTATCAAAAAAGAGTCCGCGGATTTTGATGAAATCCCATGTTATCTGCACATTGTAGAACCTAGTCCTCTATCTTTTTGGGAACTAACTACATAGAGTTCGGTCTCAAATAAAGAAATATTGCAAATTTCAAGCTCTACAATTTTTGCCCCTACACAGGTTTTTCCTAAGACGAACACTAAACGAGTTAAATCGATTCCAAAATTTTTCAATATGGCAGCGATTCCGAAACAGGTGGTAGATGGAGATACGCCAATTTGGGATTTAACCTTCCGACCATCAGAAACAACATATTGAAAATTCAGCCTACCCTCATTTTTTTATCTCAAATTATAGATTGACTGTAGTATACCTGCATCGTCGCAAAGAGGGTGCAAAATTTTATAAATTAAGTTTGCAATTAAAATAAAAATGGTTTTGCTTTTCTGAACGTGGGAAATATTTTGTACACAACTCGCTGGAAACTTACGTGCATATGTTATTTACTAAACAAGTTTAAAAAATAGTCATATATTTTACTACAATCCTGTAAGTTAGTTGACAATATTACCCATGGGAGAAGGAAAATATTATATTCTTAAATATGATTATATTCTGTAGCTAAAAGTCTGTGCTGAATGTGGACAATTGTCACAATGGGTACATTAGATAGGTTTATCCATAAAATTTAGTTTTTAATTGGAGATGATAGATTTATGTGTGTTATAACCCCTACAAAGTTTTTAAAAAAGTAGTCATTTACCTTCAGCGTTATTTTTAATAGAAATTACCTCAAAGCGTCAAGGCTAGTAAACGTTCCCTTGGCGCGAGGCTAGGCGGGTGACGTCACATCCTTGCTACGCGATATGCGCTGCGATACTCTAGCTGTTGCTATAGTGATGTAGTTAATTTTATGACTGTCATGAGCTAGGACGGGCCGGATATTTTTGCCGATATGTCATAATCGTATTTATCTGTGCTTTGAAAGAAAATGGGATACCCTAATCACATCTACGTTCGGAAAATTATGTGAATCTCCTTTCTGGAAACCCTCCTCCATATTTGACAACAACAAGCAAATTCTATTTGACGTTTTAAATAGTAAAGGCACTGTTCTGCCGTGAATTCAAACTTTGTTTTAACGAGAACGACACGGAATAAACCTAACGCAACGTACAGATGATCCGGCGCCTGCCGAGCCAGCAAGCATGTGACATCATAGCGTTTATCTGACTGAAATAAAACAAGCAATTTCTACGCTGCTGCTGTTGTTCGGATAGACTTTCTTCAACCACAGTTCTCATATTGTTATATTAGATGAAAATCTTTATTTTGAACTACTTTTAACGTATATTAATTTTGTTGTGGACCTATTATAAGCATTTTTCGTAAATCGGAAAAACAAGAGAATTACTTTAGAAGTAACATTGGTGACAATAGTGACAACTTTGTCAGTTTCCTCTCAAACACTTTGTCGTTTTAAACATTATATGAGAGCGGTCTAAGCTCTATAATTTTTCATACAAAATGCTTTGTTATTTTTCTTAAAGAATGTGTTACCTTCATAACATGTAATGCAAATTACGCGAAATAAAGAATAGCGTAACTGTTGAAAAATATAAATTAACACAGATAGCACACATGACAGTGTGAAATAGGCTTGTTGGATTTGAGGTGAGGCGTCCTATTTATCATTATTTATTTTAGAATAGGGGCAGGATGCTTGCAGCTTTTATATTCGTAGCTATAACATTTAATACATCTAAACGTAACCCGCGTAACATGGCTCATTTATCAAGGTCCGTTTTATTATTGCCTAACTCTATCTTGATTTATTTTCTCGTCCATATTTATCACAACTTTTAAATCCGCTACAATTCTTCAAGAAGCAACATATCAATTTTTATTCATTATATTCCCCATTTGCGTTCATCTGCTCACTTCAGCTACACGTTTCTTATCTTCCGTTTTGACAGATGGATTTCTAGATTCGTGAAATATTGCGAAAATCATAATATACTACCTATCGTTTCTATACAGGGTGATAACAAAAATAGTTAAAACGTTATTAATAAAGTTTAGTAAACTGTTACTTGGCGTGTGTATGAACTGACATTACGCGTTACGACATCATTTCTCTTGCACGCAAAGTTAAAGCAGTGGCCCAAATACATTGTTCACGTACGTTTACCAAGCTTCTCTTTCGTCTAAAAAGAGTTGAAAATAGCAAATATATACTGAATAAAGAGAGAGAGAGAGAGAAATATATACTTTAAATGGTTCTGTGACATATGTACGCAAGTGTTAGAAAATGTGTGGAATATTAAATCGGATATTGCTTTTGTAAAGAATCAAATCACAAGTGAGTTATCTGAGTTTCGTACTATTTTAAAGAAAACTACTAATATGGAGAATGCAGTAGAAGAAAAGAGAACATACGCACATGTAGCAGGTGAGGTAGTTGTGATAAAACCAAGAGAGATACAAGAAAGTAAGAAAACAAGAGAAGCTGTTCAGAAACATGTAAAACCAGTAGCACTGGAAGTAGGAATAACTGAAATAAAAAATGTAAAGGAAGGTGGTGTATTGATCAAGTGCAAAAGCAAGGAAGAGGTAGAAAAAATAAAGTCTGTAGCGGAGAAGAAGCTCGGTAGGAGTTATAAAATAAATGCACCAAAGCAAGTAAATCCATGTATAAAAGTTCTCGATATAGAGGAAAAATTAGATAGCGAAAAGTTAATAAATGCTCTTAAGAAACAGAACACCTTTATACAGCATGAAGAATTATATATGGAAGTTATAGCTATTAAAAAAATTAGAACTACTCATATGGCATTAATAGAATGTGATTCAATAACATTTGCCAGAATAATGAAAGAACAAAGATTGTGCGTGAACTGGTCTAGATGTCGAGTTTTTGAATATGTCAAAGTATTTCGTTGTTTCAAATGTGCGGGTTTTAATCATAAAGCAGTCGAATGTAGCAGTGTACGATGTTTAAAATGTACCGACGAAGGCCATAAATTGGAGGATTGTAAATATGATTTACATAAATGTTATAATTGTGTAGAAGCTAATGAAAAACTGAGAATGAACCTTGACGTTAACCATTCCATATATGATAATAACTGTCCTGTATATCTGAAAAAAGTTGAATTGCAGAAACAAAAAATTAGGTATTCAGTTACTAGTGATTAGCAATTAAAAAAATATGTCAGTAATTGTAATGGCGGTATTAATAATCTGAGGATCTTTCATCAGAATGTCCAGTGCATAAAAAATAAAGTGGAATGTTTTGAAGTTGAATTAGAGCAGCAACATATAGATATTGTTTGTTTCACTGAACATTGGATGAAAGACTCTGAAGTTGATAATATCTGCTTAAAGGGATATACATTAGCTGGGATTTTTTGTAGGTCTAATTTTAAAAATGGTGGGGTTGCAATATATCATAAATCAACATTAAACGCTGATATCAAAGAAATCACATTTATTAATAAAAAATCTTCTGAAATGGACTTTGAATTTGTAGGAATTGAATATAGATTTAATAATAGTATGAATGTAAATATTTTAACGATATATAGGTCACCATCTGCTGACGTAACTGTATTCTTTACGGAACTTGAAGCGTTATTAAAACATATATGTGTCGGTAAATCGAAAATAATATTGTGTGGTGACTGGAATATTAACTTTTTATTAAGATCTGAAAAATTTGAACTCTGTGATTTACTTCACTCATATAACATTAACTTTCATGTAGATGAACCGACAAGACTTGCTTCAAATTCAGGTATTGATTATATTTGTAGTAATTTGGATATTGGCACTGTTAGATGTGATGTAGTAAGAAATGGTCTATCGGATCATACTGCACAAATTTTAAATATTGATATGCCAGTTACTTCTTCAAAGTTACTAAATATTAAAAAATCAAGGCTCTTTACTGACTCGGATTATGAAACATTCAAATTCTATATAAATAGAGAAAAATGGCAAGAAGTATACGAGGCAGGTACTGTTGATGATGGCTTTGATAAATTTGTTGATGTACTTTCTTATTATGTTGATATCTGTTTTCCCTTTAAAGAAGTTAATCTGAATAAAAACAAGAAGGTATGGGTTACCCATGGAATTATTAATTCGTCAAAGAGACTAAAAATGTTAGATAAACATATCGGAAAATCTGGAAATCCAGAACATGTAAACTATTATAAAACTTATAAAAAATATATAAGAAAGTAGTCTCCGCAGCTAAACGGCTATATAATGATCAGTTTTATAATCGGGCTAGTAACAAATCGAAAGCGGCTTGGTCAATGATTAATGAAGATTTGGGAAACAAAAGAAAACAGAATTCTATTAAAGAAATTGAAATTGACAATGACAGAGAATGTGATGTAGATAAAATAGTTAATTCATTTAACCGCTATTTTACAAACTTACCAGTAAATTTAAAGCAGAAATTTGGAAACACAAACTTTAGATCTTTATCTGCAAAACAATATCCAACAATGTTTGTTAGACCTGTCACAGAAAATGAAATTTTTAACGTAATAATGGAACTTAAACAAACGAATTCTTCTGGAGTGGACAATATCAGTACAAAGATGTTGAAGGTAGTTGTCAGTTATGTTGTGAAACCTTTGACTTTCCTAATAAACAGATCTCTAGTTGAAGGCATATTTCCTAATAACTTGAAGTTAGCTAAAGTAATACCTTTGCACAAGAAACGGTCCACAATATTAATTGATAATTATCGTCCAATTTCTTTACTGTCGACAATTTCAAAAATAATGGAGAGAGTAGTGTACTCACGAATGATTCATTTTTTAAATAAGTTCGATATAATGTCTGATGCTCAACATGGATTTCGGGAAAAAAGGTCCACACAGACAGCTGTTATGCAGTTTCTAGATAAATTGTACGATTCCATAAATAAAAATGATAAGTGTTTTGGAATTTTCATGGATTTAAGCAAGGCATTCGATATGGTGGATCATGACTTACTTATTAAAAAACTAAATACGTATGGATTTAGGGGAAAAATAAACAGCTGGTTGCAGTCTTATCTATCCAATCGAAATCAAGTTGTTGAATTAAATAATATAAGATCAGATGAGCTAAATGTATCTTGCGGTGTTCCACAGGGATCCGTTCTTGGGCCACTACTATTTCTATTATTTATTAATGATTTACCAAGCACTCTACACAATAATGGTAATCTGATCATGTTTGCTGATGATAATTCATATTTGAGTACTGCTCCGAATATGACCGACCTAATAGACGTCTCACAAAACAAAATCGAAGATTTTATATTATGGTTTAATGAAAACAAGTTACTTTTAAATACATCGAAGACTGTTTTTATTCATTTTACACCCAGATTATCGAATTATAATACAAGCAGCTTAATAAAAGTTAATGGTAGGTCGCTTGAACAAGTTCAACATACACGATTTTTAGGTATTTATATTGATAATGCCCTAAATTGGGAAATACATATTGACCATTTGTGCAAAAAGCTCTCATCGACATGTTTTGCCTTGCATAGATTAAGTAAGCTAACCAGAATATCAGTTGTCCTTTCCTATTACTATGCTCAATTTTTTTCCCGGGTGAAGTATGGCATTGTGTTTTGGGGTTCATCTCAATTCCTTGAAAGAATATTCAAAATTCAAAAGAAGGCATTAAGAAATATACGAGGATTAAATAAAACTGTATCCTGTAGAAATGTTTTCAGGGAGCTTGATATTCTAACAGTACCGAGCATATTTATTTACGAAATTATTACATTTGTAAAGCTGAATTTGCATGAATTTTTATGTAACAATTATAATCATGTCTATGAAACTAGGTACAAAAATGAATTAGCAATTCCAGTTCACACGTTGTCGATTTACGAACGAAGTCCTCGATATGTAGGTATTAAGCTGTACAATAAGCTACCACAAAAAATAAAGGAATTAACTAATATAAGAGCATTTAAATATGAAGTTAAGAAATTACTTCTAAATAATGTATATTATAATGTACGGGAATATTTAGAATCACAATTTTAATTGATTAGCCTTACTTTTCTGTATAAAAAAAATGTTTGTAACTGTTTTGTATTTTTTTTTGTTATTTCCATTTATACATGTATTTTTATTTTACTAACAATTGTATTTGACGAGTCCGATACCATCTGTTGTAATATGGTCTATGGATAATAAATATTATTATTATTATTATTTATCCAAAGTCAGTTTAAAGCTATATAAAAAACAAGAGCGCGGCATTCCTTTGTAAACCGACCTCGAAAGCGTGCCATCCGTAGGCGCACGTAACTTACTTTTCAAGAATACATGCCCTACGATATTTTATAAATCATTTACTATACACGTAATATCGTTTTGCAGACATATTAACTAGTAAATTATGACTGATAGTGGTAAAATTGTAGGTAGGTATACAGTGTCCCAACTATTCACAGGGACAGTATTGGTATTCCGTAAAGTATAGAAGATACAGAAAAGGTGGAGGAGGAGGAAAAAGTTACGCAATTTCGGGACAAATAAAACAACCTCTTGAGGTTCCTAATATCTTTTATAATTTTCGAGACATCTTAAAAATGGAAAATTTAAGATTTTGGTTTTTTCACTTTTTTGTCCTTATTTAACAAAATATAAAAAAATCTATTTAGGTTTTTTATTATGTGTTAATGTAGCCATAACTCTGTATAATCATATATTAAATAAAAAATTTCGTTTAAGCTGGGCCACCACAAACTTTTTTTTTAAGTACTGCCTCCTGTATTTTTTATTTTTTTTGTATGATTTGTCATTGTCAATAGAACGTTGTGCTGCTTTTAAACCATTAATAGCGTACGTGGCTGAATACGGCACTGGATTATCGCAAAAAAGAACATTTGAATTAATACTATGCATTATTTACTTCAACAATAATAACAAAGTGTAACACTTATATATATATAAAAACTGTTCAAATTGTCAACCGTTATTCTCGATACACATGTGTGTTCTCGCTGACATTTGTGCTGTGGCATTAGCTACCATAACTGGAGTTATGTCATTAAAAGCGTCAATAATTCTTTGACGCAATTGGTCTATATCACTTACAACTTCGTAGTAAACTTTATTTTTTAAATACTCCCATAAAAAATTGTCCAAGGGGATTAAATAAGGAGAGCGAGGTGGTCACCTTACAGGTCCATTGGTGCCCAACCACTTATTCAAATATGCCCGGACGATTTATTGAATTATGTGTCCCACATCCATCTTTCATAAACCAATTGGAATTTTCAAAAAATGCAAGAGGCAATTCGTCAACAACTTCTAATAAATTTAGGCATTTTACACTATTTAAATTACCTTCTATGAATTTGAGCACAATTGGTGTGTTTCCAATTAAACTACACCATAAGGCAATTCGTCAACAACTTCTAATAAATTTAGGCATTTTACACTATTTAAATTGCCTTCTATGAATTTGAGCACAATTGGTGTGTTTCTAATTAAACCACACCATAAATTGATGGAGTATCGTATCTGAGGTCTGTCTCACTTCTTCTGTAAGGTGAGGATTAACGGTGGCCATAGAAATGTTTATTCCTCCTATTAAAGACAAAGACTTCTCAATCTGTAAACATTGTTTCGTCTGATCATAAGATCTTATTATGAAAACAGTGATTGGCATTTAAGTTTCTTCTGAACCAATTGCGAAAAGTGAGTCTTCTGTTTTGGCCACCTGGATGTAATGCCTGTACACTTTTTAATTTAAAATCATCACATTTATGTTTTTTTTTAATTCTTTGAACAACACTTGCCGTTACTCCACATTCAGATGCTATCTTGCAGAGTTTTCCGGATTTAAATAAATTTGTGCTAATACATTAATTTCATTTATCGTATTCCTACAATGATACTTTCCTTGTTTTTTTGCAACACTGCCTGTTTCAGTTAAATTCTTTGACACAATATAAAGAGATTTTCTTCAAGGGTGATGTCTGTCGAGATACAAACGAGCATGTTATTGAACAGCCCGGGAAACATTTTTTAAACTTCTGACATCGTACATATCTTTTTTTTCACTATCAGAAAAACGAACCATATTAAGCAGACACTTAGAAAATATAAATGACTGAAAAATGGTAACAAATGATCTTGAACAATAATGCAGTTATTTACAAAACTCAATTAGAGGGATAACAAGTTGCTATGACATTCAGTCTTTCATTTGTTTTTCACAGCCTACCTATTTATATGTATCGAGAATAACGGTGGGCAATTTGAATAGTTTTTATTTATAAATGATTATTTGTACTAGATTCAACAAGTGTTACATTTTGTTATTATTGTTGAAGTAATACATAGTATTAATTCAAATGCTATTTTTTGCGATAATCCAGTGCCGTATTCAGCCAAATGCGCTATTAATGGTTTAAATGCAGCAAAACGCTTTATTTTCAATATTTTTGATGATAGTCGTATTGACAATGATAAATCATACAAAAAAAAATTAAAAATACAGGGCCGTATTTTAAAAAGTTGCCGGTGGCCCAGCTTAAACGAAACTTTTTATTTAATAACTGATATACGTACTTATAGCTACATTAACATCTAGTAAGAAACCTAAATAGATTTTTTTTTTATATTTTGTTAAATAAGGACAAAAAAGTGAAATACTAATATCTTAAATTTTCCATTTTTTAAGATATCTCGAAAACTATAAAGGGTATTAGGAACCTCAAGAGGTCGTTTTATTTGTCCCGAAATTGCGAAACTTTTTCCCCATTCAATTCTTGCTGTATCTTCCATAGTTTACGAAATACCAATACTGTTCCTGTAAATTAGTGGGACCCTGTATGTATATTGTATGTTCGTTTGTATATAAGATTATAATATAATAATACCTACAAATTTTATATAAACTAACAACAAACTTTACTCGCTTAATCAATAACATTTTCTACACTATGTAAAAATTTCATTGACTCCTAAGCTAAGGAACTCGACAAACTTGATATTATAGAAAATGTCACTGTCCAGCAAAAACCAACGGGAAGGGGTAAGCAGTTTTCACCGTGATTTGAAGGGAAAAGGTATATAATGTTAATAAGGTAGGACGTTAGGTAACAGTGATAAAATTAGTAATATAATTATAATATTTAAGTCTTGTTAAAAACGACAAGAAAAAAATAAAATATAATTCTCATTAAAACGCCGTTGTATTTCAAACAAAATAGAATTAGTTATGTTATATTACCTCAATTAAAATAAAACTTCTATTAAAGTAAGAATGTTTAAATAACAATAAAAGAAATTGTCATAGTTTCGAGAAAAAAATTATCACATGGTAACGGAGTCACCAGTAAACTCACTACTAGAACCATTCCCTACCTGAATAACAATAGGCTCTACTGGTGGCAAAATGGAATCCTTTGTTTATAACGTGATTCATGGATATTTTTCATATGTCGGTTTTGTCTAAATCAGATATAACAGTTCTTATATTATCTAGAATTACAGCGCTTAACGTCGAATTCTAACTGCATTTTCTCAATTCGTAAACAAATCCGATGTCATATCTTCGTGATAGTCAGCAGAGCACTGTTTTATATTTTTGGCTGACAAGAGCAGTGCGTTGGTTACGAACCCATTTTTACTTCTTGCTTGCAGAATTATAATACGTTTTCCCCTTGAATGTGGCGCATTTAAAGTACATTTTGAGTCGTGTCTACCCAACCGTAATTAACAGTATCATGCGTATCAAGCTACGTCTCATCAAGATATATTACCATCCTATTTGATTCACGGTACTTTTTATTTCACGCCATCATGTCGAAATTCCACAACACGTCGTAAACTATTAAAATTTAAATCCGCTCTCTAATAAAATACCTCTTAAAGTTTCCAAAGATTGATAATTATAATCAGGGTATTCGAAATCATTTCCAAACTAGGAATTTCATTTTCTGTTCTTCGGATAACGTCTTTTGAATCATCGTCAATTTTTTAAAAAAAATTATTTTTCTGCTTTCTTTTAATGAGTGATCAACAATCCCTTTTTTAATAACAAGATTAATAGTAAAAATCGAAATCTTAGTTAAATCAAACGTCTTTTTATAAGGCATGTATCCGTCATTTGGTTATTTTCTCACTTTAAACAGTTATAAACATTTAAAAGAAGACGCTGGGTTTGCACGTCTAAATCCAACTCGAGTCGATCATTTTCATTTTGCAAATTTTCTTCTGTATCAAATGTTCTCCCAAAAGCCACCGCACAAGGTTAAATAAACCTACGACACTGCCAGGTTCCACGAAAACAGTTTCGCATAACACTTTCTTGTTTTAGAACTGGTCATTCCAATCATCAGCTTGAATTCTTTACCGGCCGCCCGCAACGGCGCAATTGTACATCTGCTCAACTACATCTCATACGAGGGGATAAAAAATTATATAGCAAACGAAGCATTGTTTTTTTCGGATTTTGGGTATAAATTTAGGGTCAACTTCCAAAGATATTTGCTCGAACGTTTTTTATATTCATAAATACCTGAAATGCTACAATTTAAAGCAAAAAAGCACGAGGTTTCCCAAAAAAAAAACTGTTATGTAAACTTATAAATTTACTGGGTTGTAATGCCTCGACAATATATTTTTTTATTCGACATCATTATTAGTTTACTAGTCTATATAAAGATATTTAACATATGTGGATAAATAAATACGTATACCTATATATTATTTTCTTTTATACTCGTAGGTAGATGATTCATAAGAAATAAAATTAACTAATTCCATAAAACGTCAGCCTGCCTTCGCCCACAATAAACATTTAGTCAACCCAAGTGAATGAGAAGACGAGTAATATACTTTCAAGACCGTATTTTTAGGTTATTATATTTTTTTATTGTTTAAATTTACCTTAAGGGTCTGTTCACTTTCATTTTAAATACTTGACTACAAAATTTGCATTCTAAAGCTCTGCGTAGTTGGTCTCCTGTACTCATAATCGTTAGCAGCCATTGTATATTTCTAATTAGAAGTTTAATGCGCAGTTAGTTTACAAAAGAAGAAAAGAAAATTCTCCACCGTTGTAGAAATTTACATAAGCACACAGTTACTTGAAATCTCACCCACGTCTTGCCTTCTTGATGAGAATATTAGGTGCCTCAGGAAGTAAATGAGTTTTGTCCAAGCTAAACCTAAAAATGATGTTTGAAAAACCGGAAGCGATATTTGATGGAATTTCTAATATTGGTTAAAGTACCTAGGCAAATAGGAAAAGTGCAGTTAATTGAATTTCTGTGAATTTACAAAGTGCGACAAATTATTTTACAGTCAAACCATTGTTCCCGGCGTGGAATTTAATTATTCTTAACACTTTGATGAATTTTTGTTAGGATCAGAGTTTAGCAAATTTAATTTAAAACTTGTAAAGAAGTCATTAAAAAAAACACATACCGTGAATTACTGGTTTTATGCAATGTATCAATAAAACTATGGCAAAATGGATATTTCTAAAAATTCAAATATTTTTGACTTATAATATCCTTAGTCCTTAAAAAATTTTCGGACATTAATTTAAACTCGTGGGATATTCGGTAAGAAAATTTCACACCATTATTTAATAAATATTACGCCAAAATTGAACCTTTTATTCCGAATGACAAATATTCATTCATCATAGTAAGCCATGGAATAACAAACTTTTGTTACATAAATATTTTATAAATAACTTAAGGACATCTTTTATTTTCGTTTCTTATTAACTTGAATCTACCGATATTGGTGGAATATCATTTATTTTTGATAATAGTACTTAAATTCGAGTATAGGGAATGTATTTGTTCTTTTCACCGAGACAATAATTAACAACTTCTAGGCGGCCATGGAATAAATATTAACATATTAATTTGTGTACTTATGATATTCTCATGAATATCCTCCTTTGCATCTCCAAGTAAATTTAATTCTAAAAGCACTCCAACTCCCAAGTCTTTATTTTGACATTTCAAATGACAGAAAAATTTCCACTTATCAATTTCACACAATATTAAAAGTTTCCGGATATTTTTTTGGTTCTTATGGTAACTTGACAGAAAACAAACCTCTGATTGGTTAAAAAATGGTAGGTTCAATCAATTGCAATATTAATCTTCACAAACCACTGATTTATTAATCACTTAAATTACAATGATTAGTCCTTAAAAATAACATAACTAATAACAACCTTAATCTAACCTGCGCGTTTGGCTACGTGTTAGGTGGTGGGGGACCGGTAACATGTAGCAAAACGCGCATACGCGCCCTAGACTGGAGCATATATAAGGAGCCGCACAACGCGGAGAACGTCAGTTCAGTTCAAGCAACGAGGAGCAGCAGTAGGCAGCTTTCAGTGAGAACCTGTAGATGGCAGATGAGACTCTGCCGAAATGTCGTTTAGACAACCGTGACTCCAGGAGGAGTCGACCATCGACGCGAGAGAGTACAACAAAACTTCATTTAACACCCGCGAAAACCTAAAAAACAACAAACATAAATATATGTCTATATATGACAAAATACATGTTTAGGCATGATGTAACAAACAGTAAAATAACATATAAATATAATATAAACATTACATATAAATAAGTAAAGCGAAACAGGATAACAATTGCAGTATTTAAAATTCATTACAATATTCAGAGTATGCACATAAATTTAAAAGATGATCATTAACATGTTTCTTAAAAATAGATATGTTTTTTGAATTTCTAAATGCTAGTGGCAATTTAAAACAGAATGAAAAGAGAATGAAAAATATCACAACATTAATGTGTTATTCCTCAGGCATTTTGTGTATTCACACTTAATTACAGTGTTGTACAGAAACACTCTGTACATGCAACAAACGTCTAGTTCCTAATCAACTGTAATATTTCCCAGTTTTCTCTGAAGTAAATTGGGATAATAAAATTTTGAAACGTCTGAAGGTCCGATGTATTTTACGATATTACGAGGGATTGATTTAATTAGAAATTTCCTAAGGCCGTTAGCTTGTCAGCTAACTAAATGCAATGAGGGCGCGTATCAGAATAATTCATTTAAAACAAATGGGAAGTGAAACTGAATAGATTTCGTTACTTATACCGGTTATTCTCGAAAACTTGAAATTAGATCCGGAGACTTTCGATTCATCCATTTCATTGTGAAAATGTAAATCAAGTTTGAAAACTTTTGGATCGGTGATTTATAATTTATGTAAAATAAGTATAACTAATACAACACGAATCTCCTTGACTAGTCAGGCTACAGATGAATAAATGAGTGTATAATAACGTTTAATAATGGGTCTTTGTTAAGTATATTTTTTAACTAATTAATGGCATAAAATACTTCGGTGATGATGACATACAATGCGTCGATGAACACTTTGCTCTTTGTAATTCTTTATGATTCGAACGAACTTTAGTAGATTCAGTGCTGTATCAACGTTGTTTTAAAATATATTTTTTTTTTTATACATTTATTTAACGTCGGCCTATTTTCGCTACTGAGGCCTAACACCGACGCCTGTAGACGAGCTACCCCCAACCAGGAATTTTGCCGAACCTCTTCCCTTAAGAAGAGTAGGGATCTTTTACTTGCCTAACATTTAATAGACAAGGGACCGACGGCTTTACATCCCCTCCGAAGGATAGTATATCTCCTATACAACCCTCGCCTAAGGTTGTATAGCTTCCGCGCATACACTCATATACAAGCCGCTGGAAGATGTGTGAGGCGAGAACGCGGTTTCCGTTGGAATGGTCACCAATCCAAGTACTAACTGCGCCTGTCGTTGCTTTACATCGCATACCGAAGTATGTACATAGTAAAGACGCACCTACGCTCGCCCCTTTTAAAATATTATTAGCTATGTTGTTAATTTTTTTAACAGTTATAGAAGAAATTTGATATGGAATACGTGCGTCGTGCATAGTACGTGTTTTATCTTTTTGATAATTTTCCCATCGCGTATATCAAACATTTGCTTTTTATTCAATGACACATCCAGCAATGAAGCTTTCTTAACATTATTTTACTGTTATGATTTGCCATTATAAACTGCATAATTTCCGGGGTAGGGCGATTTGGTTTTCGAGATAATTATAACAGTAATTTTTTTATCTAAATCACAATTTTGCCACTTTTCATACTTGGTTATCGAAAAAAATTTGATTTACAAACTAATCTAATCTATGAACGAAAATTATCATAGAATAAGGGGACTCTTTATTGCTTATTATGTAATATACATCGTTACTATTTTTTCAAGTTAGAAAATTTCGCTTGTGGTGATGACAATCGTTATGTGAAATTCTGAAGTATTCGAAACCTTCCTTAAAGTTTGATAAGAGAGAGCTTTTTTCGTATATATCAAAAGTCAAGCGAAATTAACGTTATATAGAAACAGCAAATTTGTTTGCTTTTTTAAAGTGTACATAGTATAATCAAAGATATATACTTTTATAATAACGTTCATAAATTTTGCTGCTAAATTGTAGACATTATATATCTCCCCTGTAAACTACCAGAAAATGAAATCGATTGGATTGAACTTAACTTTTAAATTATAGCCGATGGGGAAAGTTTTAAGGAATTTTGTCTAGGAACGTCTTTTTTAAAATTTAGCACACGTATTTGTATTTCAGTACTAATACCTGTTAAGGCATGTTATTTATTTATTGAAAGAACAACACACAAAATCCAATTATAAAGTACACAATACACATACATACTACAAAACGATCTAGTTGGCCATTACAAGTCTTAAGATTGCTTGAGTTGTGGCACGCTCTTAATATTCTTTCTACCATATACAGGGTCCACCACTTAAAATTCCCGAGACGCGAAACTTTTTTCCTTCTTAAGTGACGGCCATATTTGCACATCAAATCGTAAGTATTTTTAAGTTCTACTAATATATATATACTTAGGTAGATCACTAACATTAAACCGATATTATTTTAATATTACAAAAACGCTGGCTCAATGTAAAAAACGTACTTTGAACCAATAAAAAATGTGAACATTTTTCTATATAGATTCAATATTGTTTAAGCTATATCCAACAGACATTAAAAAATAATATCATACAATATTTTATTCCAATATAAATTATTAGTTGAAATCATATATTGGCCCAAAATTTAGTACAAATTTAGCCCAATGCCCAAAGATAGTAAAGCTATCTCTTGTAATTTTCGTAAAGTATAATTGAATAATGAATATTATTTTAAAATTCAATAACTAATAGAAGTTAAATAATTTAGAAGTGATTGCAGTAAAGCCCCCAAGCAGAAATATTTAACCTGTGTATGGTAGGTCATCTATAAATCACTAAAGGCATTAATAATTAACAAACTTTGTTAGTACAAATTAGGTGAGAATCACCGCCGTGGATTTCTTTATCATTATCGAATCATAAATTAACTACTAACGGTGTATTGGGTTGTTAATGTTTCTGCTGTTTGTTTGTTGTGATTGTTTATATTTATATAGGTCGCGTGCGCGTGACGTCACAACGTTTGACAGATCCCAGCCCTTAGGAAAAACAAACCGAAATTCGTTAAGCGGTTTAATGGAGACTTAGTGAATTGTTCGTAATATTTCTGTTTTTATGGATATTTATCGTACAAAATGCCAAGTTTTTGCTGTGTTGTGAATTGTGGGAGTGTAGCAACCCGAAATAAACTTAGTTTTTTCAAAATATCATCCGTTTTCGACTCGAAGCAAGAGGCGTCAAATGTGGTTGCAATAAAATTAAATATGCAAATGTGTGTTCCAAGCATTTTGTTAGTGGTGAGTTATTACACGTTAATATAAAGAATTTGTTTTTAATTAAGGTTCGTGTTGCAGGTAAAATTGCCGATCTACATGATCAAAACAACTCAGATTGGGTACGGTCTCTCCACATGGGATACAAATTGAAACCCAGATGCGAAATTGCTCGGGACTTAAGAATCGCAGCTAGAGCAAACAATAAACAAGACATGGTAAAATTAGAAATTTATGTTGGTTTGATTGTTTTTAACAAATATTTTTTGTTAGTGCACATTTTTCTTATGTAGTATCATAATGTATATTATCTAAATAATCCGTCTATGATTTTGAAAGTTGAGTATAGGAATAGCCATGGGGCTAAATTTTACTTAGTATAATACCTAAATATAACATACTCTTTTTATTTCATATATTGACATTTTATTCAATGAAGTTGTTTATATTATCATTATTGTATTATTATATGCCTGTAAATGAATTTGTTTAGGTGTAAGTGAAAATAAAACAAAATATTGCCTACAATATACAATTATTTATTATCACAAGGTTCGATTACTGTTCGTAAGAAGGACCAAGAAGAAACTTACGAAAGGTATAATTAATTCCATATCGTAAGAAAAATATATAATATATTGATAGTGTCATTCTTACTGTTCAGAAATAAATGTCTAAAACGAAATACAATAATTATTTATGACACTCAAGAAACTTACGAGAGATAAATATAAACATCTAATATCACATCTCACTATAAAAATAAATCCATAAGAACTAAATATATTTGTCACAACCAAAAAGTTTAACGAAAGGTAAGTATGAACATCTATATCGTAACAAAAAGAAACATGCTAATACTATATGAAAAGTCACTCACACTTACCGTATAAAAATAAATATAATATGTAAGGCTAAATTTACAAAAATAATAAGTAACGTTATGTTGGAAATTTTATTCTGACACTGCTCTGGCATAATTCCATAAATACTAAAGTACTTGAATACTGTACTCGATGTGCGATTGGCTAATCATCTAGAGATGATTAAAAACTTTTTAAACAGTTCTATATAGTATTAATATGGTTGGCAAAATGTATATTATTAAGTAAGTAGAGTATTCGAGTGTAATGCTGAACAGATATGGTATTTATGGGAACTACGTCTGAGGAACACTTTTCACCTAGACCGGCTACACAATCACAATGATTGCTCAGTATGGAACCATCTGGATCTGTAATAATTCCAAGGAGTCAATGGCTTCTGCTGAAGACGTTGAGACTGTGTAACCTGAAAAACGAATAATGCCTGTTATATTGAGTTACAATATAAAATATACAGATATTACGTATCAGCAAAGTCCCTGTCAACGTTCAGCCAAATTTTCCATAACTAGACTAAGCTGTGACATGATCTGAGTTAAATATTTTAGATGAAAGTTTTGTACTTAGTGGCTGGCAAACTAAATGTTACACAGAAATTAGCAAACGTTTAGGAATGTTGACTGTCCGTTTAAAATAGTTTTTGCAATTCAAAAATTGAAATATTGGTTCATTTTTTCTCTCTAATAATTATAATATTAATACATTATTATGCCAAGAAATTGTATTTAGAGCTAAATCATTGATAAATAATTCTTACCTTTGCAACAACAAGTTTTTTATTGTAAATTCCTTGCAAAAAAACTCATTCGCTCAGCCATAAACGAACTGGTTGTAAGCTTCAAGACTTTTCAACGCCTTAAACTCATCCTTTGTATATGCACTTCTTTCAAAAACTAAATAATTAACAATATCACCATGTGTAATATTTGGAAATACCTCAATATCACTACTAAAGTCTTCCTTTTTTAAAATATAAGGGTCCAAACCGATGGCACTAACTTTTTCTGCATACCTAACCTATACATCATGAGGCAATTTCGTAAAATATAAACTCATCTCCATCTTAACAAACAAAATTTACCCCACGATATAATTTAGGATAGTTATGGATGTTAAATAATCCAAAATCAACTTTTAAAACACCATAAAAAGTGCAAAAAACACTACGACGAGGCGTTTAATATACGCATTATTCAATGACAGTGTTTGTTTTTCCTAAGGGCTGAAAAGCTGTGATGTCAACGCACGCGACCCATTAGTAATGAGTATTGCATGGTGCGTGCACCGTGTATGGCTTTATTTGTTTTTTTGTTTTTTTTTGTGGTGTTGTATGGTTTTCCAATGACATGTAGTGTATTTAAATGTAATAAGATTTTTTGTTGTTTTTTAAGTTTTTATATGTATTTTTTTGTTTTTTGTAATTTTTTTTAAGTTTTGTTAATTTTTCGAACTTCATTTACAATATTTTGTATTTTAGGGGGTGTAGATATAATTGAGGGAGGAGTGCGTGGGAGCGTAGAGGATTTTGGTAGTGAGGGGATTAGCAAAGAGGGGTTTTGTAGACTATACGAGGGATTGTGCAAGATTAGGAAGAAGTCTTTTTAATATAGAGTCGTCAAGCGTCGGTGCACCTGTTATGTCATGTATTAGTTTGGCTGGGGAGGTAGAGGGGAGTTTGGTTACGATTCTTAACAATTTATTTTGGATTTGTTGGAGGTGGATTTGGTGGGTTTTGGAAGTGAGGGGATACCAGATGGGAGAGGCGTAACTGAGGATGCGACGAATGTAGGACTTGTATTTAAGGGTGGCGGTATTTATGAGAGCGTTTTTAACAATGTGATATAGGAATGAACACCGGTATGACCACCTACCTTGCACTGCTTGGACATGATTTTTAAATACCAGTTTTTTGTTTAATTCGACTCCTAGATATTTAATTTCATTTTTCCAAGAAAATATTTCATTCTTAATTTTACTTCCACGTCCAGTGGAAGTGTAGTAACGTAAAATATATATATATATATATTATATATATATATATATATATATATATATATATTTTGTTGAAATAGGCTTAAAATGTCATGAAACGTCGAGATTTTAAATTTGAGCGAAAAAAAATGTCCTGTCTGTCTGTTTGTACTTTTTTTGTGCGCACGTTTACTCTGGAGATCTGGAAATAGATTATATTTTGATCTAATTCCGTTGAAGGGTTAGGGGTAAATGGGGTAAATAAGGATAAATAGGCAAAACAAGCAAGTAAGAGTCCATAAAATTGCAATTTAGGGCATTTACGAAAAGTTATGGTCTTAAAATTTTGTTTGGCATCAGCCTCCCCCCCACTATCACCCCCTAATACCACCCCCACATTATTATGAAAGGGAGTAAAAAAAATTAAAATGTGATTTAGTGTATATACAAAAACGAAACGTCAAAAAAAAATTTTTTGCGTTAGCTACCCCCTCTACCACCGCATTGCTACCCCCACTCTATTATTAAAGGGGGTAAAAAAAATTAAAATGTGATTTAGTGTGTATACAAAAACGAAACGTCTAAAAAAAATTTTAGCGTTAGCTACCCCCTCTACCACCCCATAGCTATCCCACCCTATTATTAAAGGGGGTAAAAAAAATTAAAATGTGATTTAGTGTGTATACAAGAACGAAACGTCTAAAAAAGTTTTTTTGGCGTTAACTACCCCCTCTACCACCCCCATTGCCACCCCATCCTATTATTAAAGGGAGTAAAAAATTAAATTGGGATTTGAACCAAGGGCTTCTAAGATTTATTTTGACATTACTTACCTCCTCTACCACCCCAATTTCCACGCCCACCTTATTGTTTAAGGGAATAAAAAATTAAATTGGGATTTAGTGTGTATACGAGAACCAAGGACTTCTAATTTTTTTTTTTTAATTATTCACCCCCTCTACCAGCCCCACTCTATTATTAAAGGGAATGAAATATTACATTGGGATTTAGTGTGCATAAGACTTGGAAACAAAATCTGGATGTGGAAGTAGTAATTTCTTGGGCAGCGGTTTTTAGCATTAATGTTGGTTAGTCTGTTTGAAAAACATATGGTTTCTGTTTTATTTAAGTTAGTGAGGAGGCCCCAATCCTCATAAAATTGAACTGTTACGTCTGTCTGTCGTTGTATTATGTCCGTCAGTACTTGAGGTTTTTCGATGTTGTTAGCATTGCGGTGTCGTCCGCATACAAACATAGGGTTGTCCGATGGTCTGTCGGGGGTGGTATGTCGTTCGTGTATAAGCTGAAGAGTATAGGTCCGAGAGATAATTGACTATAACTTTTAATTTTAGGTTGGATGTATAAGACTATATCATTTTAGTGACACGAGTTGAGAAGCCCGCGATTTCCTCTCACTTAACCTCTCACAATTTTATTGTGGCGAGGTTAATAAAAACAAAGAGCATTAGATGCAAAAAATGTCTGGAAGTAGGCCTGCAAAATTTCAAAACTCTATCTTTAATAATAAGCGAGGAAAAGGTGCTGTGCCAACTAAACATTTATTCCTTTATAAAATGTCAGATAGCTCTATTCTAAATAACACTGCCTCTTAATTATTTTTAAAATCTTTCGACTTCAGTTGCAAGTAGTTAATCCGTCATGTTTAATTGAATACAAAATAATGTTCATCTTATAAAAGCATAGTGTTCCATATAATGGAAACCAACAAAATAAGAGATTCGTAATCTGTGAAGGAAAATAAATTGCTTTATAAAACTAATTTTAAATTTATTTGACACTCAGATAAACAATGATTATTAAAGTCATCTTTTTGTCTTAAGACGGGAAGTTCTTAAAATGTATAGCGAGTATTAAATTATCAATTGTCTTCCAGTCTTAAACAATGCGAATTTTATTTGCTGACGCTCGACGTTTTTGGTCTACAAATTTGTCTTTTTTGTTGAAGTCATAAATTCATTCCCGGTTATCGTATATTTTCATCATATCTTCCTTTTCAAGAGCGTAAAAAATTTAATATAAACGTTTACGTTTTCATTCACTTTATCTTTTATTAATTGCGAGTACTTACGATATAATGTTTCGTTATCCTAATTATAGCTGCTTCGTACAAGATTAAAATTTTAATAATTGGGTCATTAAATAGACTACTTATCTTGATTCAACTCCCTTTTATAGGATGTAAACTTGAGAGAATATTTTTTTATTAAAGTCTCTTGTCCTGTTCCTATAAGGGTTTTACTAATATTTTATAAACAATTAATGATATAATACTATCCCCTGCAGCAAGTTGATTGGGCCAATATAGGCACCAACATATTGGGCCAATAAACTGAACGACAGATTTTGATTATAATTGCCCAATATTGCAGTTAAATATTGGCGGTATGTTGAATATTAACATTGGTGTTATATGGGATGCCAACATAGGCGACTTATTGAATGCCAACATAGACGACAACCCAACTTTAAAATGATATAACTTTTAAAAAGTTATCTTCTTCTAATGCAATTATAGTTCTGTACTGAAAAATTATTGCAGCCAAGGGATAAAAATAGTCATCACTGTATTTATGTTCATCTCGGCTCAAATAATTATTTGGTACCAAATTCTATTTTCTTTAAAGGAATATTATTTCTTTCTTCTTAAAGATGTATCATTTTAAAATCGGGGTCTCTGAAAATTTTTACTTTATTTTAAAATGTTTTATTATTGTGTCATGAGAAAACTATCAAATATATCAAATATCATCCAATTGAGAGCAAACAGAAATTGTATCCTCATTATACCTTTTATTGGCTTCATGACTAAAATCTGTGCCAAATTTCATCCAAATAATAATAATAAATGGCCTTTATTTACCAAAACAAACATATCTCTTAGAAAGCAAATAACAGAGTAAATAAGTCGAATTTTTACTACCTTAGGGGTGATTATAAAAAAAACTCACAAAATACTATTATTTAATGCTCCGCCGACACACAAACAAATATATACATTAAACGAAACACTCCTCTTTTCGTCTGGGACTAACAGTTATGTAAGGTATAGGTATATTAGTCAAGAGTCCGAGTATAAAAAAATGTTACAGTCGATAGATTGTGTGTAATAAAAAACAAGTAAAAGGTGTAGTCTATTGTAATTCCCATTCATCTACGGTGCACACGACTATGGCTATAGAGGCCAATTCGGGAGAGCACATGTCGACCGCAGTCAGGACAAACATAGTCCTGGTTAGGTCTTGGATTCGGCCTTCTTGCAGCAACATTTCCTTGATAGCTGGCCACAACCCCTCGCCATTCGGTTCTGTCCGCTGCAAGTTGTTCCCATTGCTCGTCTGGAATACCGCAGGATTTTAGATTTTCATGGAGAGCGTCTTTGAACCTCTTTCGTTGACCGCCACGCCTTCTTCTACCGCTTAGCAATTCACCATAAAGTGTACATTTAGGAAGGCGGTTATCATGCATACGATGAACGTGACCTGCCCATCTTAGGCGTGCTCTTGAAATAAGCACCTCAATTGGAAGGCTGTTTGCTCTCCTGAGTACTTCCACGTTTGATATGTGATGGAACCAACGGATTTTCATCATACTTCTGAGGTGTCTTTGCTGAAAACGTTCTAATTCTTTCACATGACGACCGTAAGTGACCCAACTTTCACATCCATATAGCAGTGTTGGAATGACAACTGCTCTGTAGACAGCCGCCATTTTCGTTAACAGAGCAAGGTCGTGGTTGTCAAATATTCTCTCTCTAAGTCCCCAGAGTGCTCTAGATGCAGCGTTAATTCTATTGCGAATCTCGCTGTCCATGTTTGCTTTGTCATTAACAACGTTGCCTAAGTAATTGAACTGATCCACTGATATAATTAATACACTCACTGTACCACAAATTTTGTAATTAACAGCAGAGATGGGGACAAATGCATCGAGCGTTTGTAAAAATGGCAACGCTACAATTTCGCTTAAGTGAGAACTTTAAACAAGTGAAGCATAGCCCAAATACTTATTTAACTTCATAAGAACAAAATTTACTAAAAAGCTGGATCATAGAAAGTTACAAACAAGGATTCCCAAAAAGAAGGGATGACATTTAAGCCTCCGTCAAGGCATTGCATGATAAACATCCACGGCTAAACACTGGTATCAGTGCTTTTTACGCCGCCACAAAACATTAACTAACAACAAACGCAAGTGGAAACTTTTCGGAGACCGATATAAGGAAATGGTTCGAAAATATCGAACACTATTTAAAAGAAAATGACTATTTCAACATTCTCGAGAATCCAGCGAGAGTGTATAATGGTGACGAAATGTATTTTACATTATACTCTAAGAAGATAATGTCAATGCTCCCAGGAGTGCCAAAAATATATACCAAATCGGCAGCTACTAGAAGCGGCTGGAACCTCCCCACTCGGTGGATCTTTGAAGCCGAAAAGAGCATTAAATTGTGTAACAAAACGGCACTAAACGTAATCCGATCTCATCCAAAACCTTTTCAGATCTTCTGGGGCACTAAAAAACCCTCAACTTAATGAATTTACAATCATCTATGCGAGTTATTACGTACATTATCGCTCGTTGAATAATATACTATTAGGATATTAACAACTTTAACATCACTTGAACGACTAAGAAAGTCTAGTTATCCTAAATACTACAGATTTGTAAAGCAACAAACTGAAAATTGGTAAAGTGATAATCTATAATAAATTCACCAACGAAGGTACAGAAAGCATATGATATTGATATTGTTACATCTACCTTTAAAGTTTGTGACAATCCACTAAAAGTTACAAATGTGCCGAAATCTTATTAACATGACATGACACCAACGTTATCGGATGACAAACGATGACAATGACAATCATCAAAATTTGCTCATTGCAATCCGATCGCTCGCGGCTGTCTTTGTTAAATCAAACATTAGCATTTCAGTAATTTTACTAGATTTTAGAGGAATATTTGTAGTTTAATTCTTCGATTTGTCTGTATATATATTTAAAAATGGCACTAAACGTAATCCGCTCTACTTCTAGAGCAGTGAAGAAACCCTCGCATGTGAATTTACACGTGATGTGACGAGTTTCACGATGTAAACGCTACGCGCATCGATCATGTCATGCGAAATGCGATCTATGCCATATTTGCTTTGTTTTTAATTTTTTTCACGGAAACCAAATCGAAAGGGTGGAAGTGTGATATATCGTTGAAATCAGAATTTTAACTGCTTTTCAATGGTTCCATTGTAAATTGATAATAAATATAAAATAAACAACTTGTTGCGTCAAAATGGCACTAAACGTAATCCGATCTCAACCAAAACCTTTTCAGATCTTCTGGGACACTAAAGAAACGCACACGCAAAGTTCCATTTAAATCCGTTCAGTAGTTTCGGCGCTATCGTGCTAACACACATACACACACATACACACACACATACACACACACACACACACACACACACACACATACACACATACACACACACACACACACAGACAGGTTCCTAGGACCTCAAAACGTAAAGATTTGATGTTATCTCAATTTTCGTTTTTGAACCAATTTTAGTAACCTCTCACAATTTTATTGTGGAGAGGTTAATAGAACAAAGTCCATCAAAGACAAATATTACTGTGATGTTCACCTTCTCGACCCCTGGAGTCACTACTCTGCCCATGATAGTATATGCTTAGAAACAATTACCAAAAAATATTGCAGAGAGTGTTCCAGATGGATGGGGGATAGGTATAACTGAAAAGGTTGGATGAATGCTGAAATCTTCCCTTCGAAGACCAAAAAAAGTCTGCAATCTTAATTAATAAACGAGCAGATCTAATATCACAAAATGTTATGCTTTAAGAAGTACAAACAGATTCAAAGCATGAAAGTAACCACACCAAAAGTTATGAACAAGATGGCAATGCGACAGATGGAAATAGAGAAGAATGTTCAGACAATTACATAGAAAAAGATGTGATGAAGAGAATAGTGGAATTAATGATCCTAACTAATTTGTGGAAACGTATACTAGAGAGCCACCAAGACAAGGAACTCACACTAGAAATTTGTTTCATGCTAATAATAATATAGTGCCATATGTTAGGTTATCTAATTCACCACCAAAAAGTAACTGTATTGTTAATAAAGGCTTATGCTTCACTTGCACAGGGAATCTATCGTTATTAAACTTTGGTATTAAATGCCAAAAATGCTCGAGAACTTATACTAAATGTCTTCAAAAATTTGGTTTATATAAATAAGTTTTACTTAAAAAACATGTTTAGTATTAAAATGAATTTGTTCTGATTATTGGTTATCATCTAAATCAAATAATAATATTTTAATCTAGGTAGGTAAGTAATTACACGTTGTAGTTTTTTTTAAATTTTAAGTTAGCCATAGACAATAATATATGGTTATTATACATGATTTGCAGGAAACAACTACTCAGCGGGCAATATATATATATATATATATATATATATATATATATATATATATATATATATATATATATATATATATATACCAAACTGTTAAATACCACGCAAAAGGTCGTAAGGAGATGAAACTTGGTTGGATCGTAAAATTCAATGTCCTGATCATAATTCTCATAATTTGCGGCCTTGGGATGAGAGCGCCGCTATCTTAGAAAGATGGCGATCAAAAGCAGTTTTTTTAATAAATATCTCCGTTCCTATGAAACAAAGCCAATTGCAATATAGCCCATTCAGACAAATTCACAATATTTTGCAAGTTAAAAGCTTACGAAGTCAGTCACGGACTATTTGGTGGATTGACAGTCCCTCCAAAAAATTTTATTGAATGTCTAATATCTTTAGAAAATGTTTTAATATCAAGCTTTAATAGTACTTGCATTCAGTATGGCGTAGGAAATAGCAGGATGAAAGAATTTTCTATGGTTACATTATTTACACACCCATGTCCAAATTTTCCATATAAATATTTGATCTGAAATTATATATAAAAAAAATTTGAAAGCTTTTATTAAATGCTCTAAAAAGTATAAAATAAGCTTTTAAGTAAATCAAACCCATCATTTTGTTACATTATGTAATTTTTTTTATTATATAAAAGCTTTTCAAGAGATTTCCCTGTGTAAAGGAGATCGCTCCCGACAAGCATTTATATCATAAAAAAAATTATATAATGTAACAAAATGATGGGTTTTATTTACTTAAAAGCTTATTTTCTACTTTTTAGAGCATTTGATAAAAGCTTTTTAATTTTTTTTAATAATTTTATTTTTTACTTTTTATTCTTTTGATATGCTGTAATCCCCAGATGTCGATTTTGAGACGAATCGGATCATAAACGGTAAAGTCGTCCGCCATCTTGAACTAAATTTTTGACTAGAAATTCGTAACCCGCAACCCCGCGAACCCCCAGATATCTATTTTGATCGAGTTGGACTTATATGACAAAAGTCAGCGATATTGGCGCCGCCATTTTCAATTCCTAAATTTCGTCTACAAATTCATAATTCGCGACCCAGAAAACCCCCAGATATCGATTTTGACTTGAATCGGATCTTAAACGGTAAAATCGTCCGCCATATTGAAATTGCCATCCTGCACTAAATTTTTACTAGAAATTCGTAATCGGCTAACCCGAAAACCCCCAGATACCGATTTTGATCGAATTGGACTATACATGACAGAAGTCGTCCGCCATATTGGCGCCGCCATTTTGAATTTCTAAATTTTGACCAAGAATTCTTAATTGGCGACCTCGAACACCCCCAGATATTGATTTTGAGTTGAATCGGATCTTAAACGGTAAAGTCATCCGCCATCTTGAAGTCGCCATCGTGAACTAAATTTTTAACTAAAAATTCGTAATCGGCAAACCTGAAAAGCCCCAGATATGGATTTTGATCGATTTGGACCATATATGACAAAAGTCGTCCTCCATATTGGCCCCGTTATTTTAAATTTCAAAATTTTTACCAGGAATTCATAATTGAAGATCTCGAAAACCTCCAGATTTCGATTTTGAGTCGAATCTTGTTTTTTTCTTATATGAAAATGTTGCAGTGAATTGTCACCGAACTTATACACGTGCAAAATTTCAAAGCTCTTCATTAATTATTAAAATAATAATAAAATAATTTGGTCAATTTCTTAATTTAATTATAGAAAATTTATAATCAAAAAAATTATTTCTTTTGATTAAGTCATAAGTATTTAATAAAATGCCAATACAAATTTATGATTTACCCAGCAATCTTTATGATCGACCCCCGTAGAACCACCAGCTAGTTATGGCTATAATTTGACCCTCGTATACAGCATTTCCAGCGAGATGAAAGAAGTGAGCCGACTTAATATATCTTTAGACTATGCTTTATTCTTCTTATCGTCATTGAGTAGGACTTTGAGACTAAATAACTGAATATGTGGGAGATTGTTTTAGGTAGTTTGCTGTGAACGATGATATAATGATGCAGGAAATTTTTTGCAAAATCAGCCCAGTTTGTTTCCCACTTTGTACGGATATGATGATTGTAAATATTAATTATATCATCATTGGACGCTACATTATTAATTTGAGTTAGCGATGTGGCTTCTTTAGCAAGTTTGTCTACATTTTCGTTTCCTATAATAACAATAATGATCTAATCGTATAAAAGTAATAATTATAAATGCAAAGATACAGGTTATAATATTGGTTCGAGTACTTTGGCAGAAGCACCGCTAAGTGTCTATAATTTTGTACAATTGATTTATCACCAGACTTATGAACCGAACTCATTAGTAACATATTCCGCAGGGTAGATAAAGTATTATATCTTTGAATTATGCCCTAAGTGGAATAATAGAAGGAACATGATCGTTCAGGAAAACCTCTAAACGTTATGGAGCATCTCGGAACATAATTAGCAGAAAATATAGAGGCCAGTAATTGCTCGAATTTCTGGATATTTAATTAAAATGTTTTACTTGTTTTCTGAACAAACCTATTTTACGGCGTCAATTAGTAAATTTCCTTAAAAGGGTCAGGTCTATTATCTTACTCTTCAGCTTGGTACGACGACAATTTACAACAAATTAAACTCTTTTCAACTAGTGTTTATGTTTCTTTGACTTTGACTGTAATGTTTTCAACGTGCCACATTCCCTTTGTTACTTTTACTATTTTATCAACCTTCCGCAATACAATTTCTTTGTTGACTTAAGGAGCACTTCTCTAGGAAAACTCTTATTTATAGCGTTCCCGCTTCTATGTTAAATCAAATAATATTTATTTTATCTTATATTGCAGTGAGTTCGACAAATAAAATAAAATAAATGATACGGAAAACTTTGTAGTGTGAATTTATATTCTAAATTCTGATTGTTTCATTATTAGGTTATCTCTATATAAGCAGATCCATTTTCCGAGTCCTTTAAGTTTAGTGTACTTCTCTAAACGTGTTGCTTTGTTATACAAATAAGGAAGGCGCAAAGAAATCTACTTCAGGGGTAATGAGTTTACGAATTTATATATTCAAGTTTGAATTTGAAAACTCTCAACAGAGCCTCGTGAAATTTGAAATAATCTAAATAAAATTTTCGAGAAACTGCCATTTACGAAATGTGTTTCAAGTTTAGCACATATGTTGCTCATTTTTTAGTAGAATATTGTCAGCCGTTAAACATATTTACATTATTTTAAAATTTTGCCGCAGAACCTAAGAATCAACTCGCTAAATTATCAGTTGTGTAACGGTCTATTTTTCTCGTATGTAAATTTAGCAAAATATTAGTAAAATGTCATACATAAATCGGTAAAAACAAATCCGTGCAGAATATTCGTATTAAACTCTAGGGCTATGATTGGTGCATTTTTGGATCCGATTCCCTGGTTAGTTTAGGTATTTAACTTCGTTTTGATGAGAGATAGAGGATGCACAGAGGGATATTCACGTTGATGTTAGGGTACGCCGAGAGCAATAAGGGAGAACGGCGATTAAAAATGGGTAAAAGAAAGCTTATAAGTGGTGTATTACCGCGAATTAATGTGTAAAATTATGTTCATCTTGTTAAAGTCTGGCGCTATTACCCTCATAAATTTCATTTTAGAGAGAATTGTTATTTGGTTAGTGAAAGACGCCATTTGTTGACGGTGTAAAGAGCAAGAACGCCATATTACAAGAAACCCACGTTAAGTTCTGTTATATTTACGGCATTGGTCCGTATACTGTACTGTTTTATCAACTTCCCTAGTGAAATAAAAACTTGTTGGTGCATAGACCCTTGTTTAGTGTGTGAATTAAATTGTAAATATTCGACCACTATGCCCTCCAAGTAGATATGTGGGGCGAGCGTAGGTGCGTCTTTACTATGTACATACTTCGGTATGCGATGTAAAGCAACGACAGGCGCGGTAAGTACTTGGATGGGTGACCATTCCAACGGAAACCGCGTCCTCGCCTCACACATCTTCCAGCGGCTTGTATATCAGTGTATGCGCGGAAGCTATACAACCTTAGGCTAGGGTTGTATAGGAGATATACCATCCTTCGGAGGGGATGTAAAGCCGTCGGTCCCTTGTCTATTAAATGTTAGGCAAGTAAAAGATCCCTACTCTTCTTAAGGGAAGAGGTTCGGCAAAATTCCTGGTTGGGGGTAGCTCGTCTACAGGCGTCGGTGATAGGCCTCAGTAGCGGAAATAGGCCGACGTTAAATAAATGTATAAAAAAAAAAAAAAAAAAAAAAGTAGATATGTGGAAGATTTCCGTCAGTGCTAATTATTGCTTTATGTGACAAAATGCCATCATAAACTGTAAGTACGTTCTTGTTAAATTCACTCAATGGTTTTCGGCTTACCAAAAAATAAAATCTGTGGCGCCCAACTTTCTTTTCGAGATTTTTACTTTAAAAATTATAGTTGTGTGTTAATGTCTGATGATCTAAATGAATTTTGACTCCAGTTATACTTCGAATTTTGTTCATGTTTGTAAATTACCTTTCGTTACTATAAAACGCCATGTATTAGTTTAGTTATTTTTTGCGTATTCGATTGCGTATTGGAATACCGTATATTTTAAAGAACTCTTGTTGACAAAAGGTGACAAAATAACTCACTAATATTTTACAATATTCAATTCAATCAAGTTAAATTCAATTTTCAAAGAGACTTTATTTTAAAATTTAAAGGTACAGAGTTTGAATGTTTCTGGCATCCGAACCCGAAACCAACTAGAAGACTATGGTGTGGCAATTAATAATTGGACGGTGCAGGATCAACAGAACTGAAAATTATTATTTTTTTAAATATATAAACCAGGTTCCCTAAGAGTGAAACGAATTAAAAGTGGTAATTATTGTTCCAGCAGAAGTATTAAAACTTGAAGGATAAATATAAACTGCTTCTTAAAACTAGTAATTTTCATATATAGGGAACTGTGTTCTCAAAAGTTCAACACCACTGGTCCAATTTGAATGTTGTTGTAATGTGACTGGTATCGGTTGGAAAATGTAGCCAGCCGTGTCACCAGATCCTCCGCCATTTATTATAAAACAGCTTCTAGTTGAATATTTATTTTTTATTTACTGATGTAATACAGAGAAAAATGTCTTACAATACATCCCTTTGTATGTCTGTATACTTATTAAAAAAACTGTCTATAAATAGTACATATATATTCAATTCAATTCAATTTATTTATCCAATAGATCCACTTACATGATATAGGACATGTCAGACAAAATATAATAATACACAATAAATAAACAAACAGATATAAAATATACAACATATAGGTACATACAGTTGGTATATTAAATTAAAATTAAGTTTTACAAAATATATATAGAGAAACTTATAGTTATCTTAAAATTAATAAAAAAAAGAAAAATTACTTTTGGACACATTCACATCCGCTATTTTATGCTAGTGCTCTACCATCATGGTTCCATGTGAAAAAAATAAGTTTTGGTAAAAAAACTGTTCAGGACAAATTTGATGGCCGACAAGATACACATTCTCAAATGTTTATGCTCGATTTGATTTTTCGGACATCACACCGGTCCATTACAAGTAATTTTTTCTGGTCATGGCCCTCTAGATATACCAACAAATTTCGAGTCAATTTTTTTTCATGGAATCGATATATCACTTATGGTGGATCACCGTGCTCAGAATTTTTCAAGGATTCCAAAAATATAATAACATACAGGGTATTCCATTTAAAAATCAAAAGTTGGGGTCATTTTCGGTGAAACCGGAAGTGGGAAAAAAATGACAGTTATACCACAATGTGTCTTCTTGGTCATACACATCTACCAAGTTTCATTCTGATATTCTTAAAAATAAGGAAAAATGGGGGGTCTACCATGATCCGTTGACGCCCGGTATAGTTAACACTAAGAAGCGAGTAGGTACGTCACAAACGCCACACGCATCTTTTTTATTTCTTATATTTCTGTAAAGCTTCATATCATCCGCATATAACAAACATAGAATAAATTAATTGTTGTCGAAAGTTTTTGCAAAGTCCGTATAAATTACATCCACTTGTGAGTTATCGATTGCCATGCTAATATCATCAGTAAAAATAATTATTAATGACTTCTTAGAGACAAAACCATCTGGCATTCAGTATTATTATTTTTAACATGATTATATATTTTATTGTATATTATTTGCTCAAAAACTTTAGCATAGGCCGGCAATTGCTAATCTTTTCTAATAACCCACTTTTATGTATCGGTGTTACTAGGTTTTTTCCATAATCTCGGAAATTTATTAGTTTTTAATACAAGATTAATAATTATTAACAGCGGATATTCAAGCAAACCACTACATCCTTTTATTATATAGGGTGGTATACCGTCAGGCCCTACGGGTTTCAGTTTTTTATCGAATCTCTTATTTCTTGTAAGCAAATTTTATCGATATTTTGTGTTTGCTGCGATAAAATCTTATTCATATCAATATTTTGAATATTATATGTTGCCGAACGAAACATTTGTGATCCCTTTTTCGAACTCACTAAGGAAACGCACTGTATATTTTTCATGTTTTATTCAGATATTTCTTGTAATAATTTACACAAAAACATAATGTATTTAACTATTTAAAATATAATAACATTGCTACATATAATTTTAACAGTTTTTTCAAAAATATCTCACTGTAGATCGGGGTTGAAATTAGAATTAGTAGTTTGTTAAAAGGTTGCGGTCAATAATAAGACTTTATAGTTTATTTTTGAACCCAACAAACTGCGTAGTTAATGTGTCAAGTAAACCGAAAAATCGGACAGCTCCCTGCTTTTTGTGGTAACTATATAAGTAAAATGTTAACAGTATGCTAGTCCAGTTAAATTGTAGGGATTACATTTCGAAGCGAAAAGGGGATTCTTTCTCGTCCACTGATGATAATCCTAGTATAATTGGGTACACAGACACACTGCCAGTCCCAACTTTGCACTTTTAGACATTTGAGTTTCCACTTTTCTGATAGGGGTGATGCGGGTTCGTATTCTGGACTTGAAAAGTTATACAAAGAAAATATGAATTAATTAACTGATTTGTTTACAACAAATAAAAAATGAAACTGAAAACCATTTTAATTCGTCTCCCGATGATACCAGCATATTTAGCAAAATGCTCGAAGAGTGTGTGTTGAGTGTAGTGTTCAAATGTTTTATCGTTTTGTAAAAGTGATTTATAGACACCAAAGACTTTGACGTGCAAACAGTTTGTTTTTTATACGAACAGTGACGTCTTTATCGTCATAAAAATAATTTGAACTTTGGGTAATTTTATTCATTGAATACTTAGAAATTAGGTGATATATTAATATCATTCCACTTTGGTAAATCGCACTTAGTATGCTAACAAATTTTACTGATTTGCCTTCTCTAGAATATTTCACATGTTGTCAAAATATTGTGTGTCTCCATCAGTATCGACAGCTGGTCATAAAGAACCATATTCGCAATTCTAGCTTATAGCTTATATATTATATATTATAGCTTATAATTTTCAATATCTAAAGGATCGGCAGTATTACTTTTTCTATTTGCCTCGTCTATAGATAGAGACAGTATTGACGTCGTGAAAAATCGAAATTCTAGATTATGATGAAAATGGAGCCGGAAAATAGCAAATGTATCCACAAATATATGCATGTGGCCTGTGTGTCGGTCTGTCAGTCTTCCTGTCAATGTTTGGCAGTGCCAAGTAGCACTCAAAGTTACGGGAACTGGTATCAGTGGTATCGGAACTTTAATATAGTAAGCGTTACATAATTGTTACTAAATGTATGACTAGTGTAAAATTCGCATTATGGAATGCCCGTGGAGTAACAGTTAAGTAGATGCTACTGAATTTTGGCACTGTATAGTGGTTACACTTTCAGATAAGTGCTGCAGTATGTGCAACGTCGCCGATACTACTCGAAATTACTTTGAAGCATCCTCAACTTTAAGGTAAATAATCACTTCATACTAATGAACTCCATTTAAAGTTCCTGTAACGTTGTTGGGACATTTTCTGGAACCTTAAAGTTTTGTAACTTATTGGTGACATCTTGAGTAAAAATAATGTTAGCTCTACTAACAATGTCACTCCTATTAAGTAATAAATATGTTGTCAACATATATATATATATATATATATATATATATATATACTATTATAAAGTGACTCGAATTAAAATCACCATTTTTCTGATATTGAATTAAGACGCCATGCCATATTGACATAAATAAAAATATAATTTTATCAAACATTATTTTTTTAATTATGGTCATATGCAAACATGTTTTATAAATAGATCATTATTAGTTTATAATACATGGAATAAAAAAATGTTTTTAACCAAAGGTTTTGCAATTTCAGTTTTACAGATAATTTTAAAATATATTTTGCTCTCGTATCACGTTCACCATCAGTGCTGTTGTAGATCACAGAATTTAATAATTTACGCTACTTGGTTACATTCCGGTTACGTAAAACCCAGTCGTCAACACGTAACAGCAAAAGTCGCGGAATAGTAATTTTTACGTAATACCTATTCCCTATTTTGGTGAATACTTCATAAAATTATCGTTCCCAATACGTAACCGTCGTTAGTTGCGGGAACTTTTACAGTCCCCCTGATTGTAACCACCACGTAGAGAATACTTTAAGTGCCCCTTGGGGTCTGTGGGGAATACGTTTTCTCGAATACGGCTCAATATGGAAATCTGAAATACAGTAAAAGACCTGGGAGGTTCAAGGTAGAGCACTGTTGAGTATTGGTAAAATTGATATACCAGGGGCGGCTCTGGGCAAGGTCAACAACCAACATCAGTCGAATCTAAAAATGTTTCAAATAAAACTTGTTTAGAACGAAAAATTGCATCGGAAAACCTTTTTTTACAAATTTCTCGTCAATGCTTCAAGGAGGTTCCAAGAAAAACTCAAAGTTGGTTTGTAAAGAAAGTATTTAGGATGTGTTTCGAAAATGCTTTATTTTCAAATTTTTCGTCCGAGTACTAAGGAAAGCTCGAGGATTTAAACATAAGTTCAAGTGTAATTGTAGATTTTTTGAAATAAAAATGGTAGAAAATTGCGTTGAAAATTCTCTTTTTAAATTTCTCGTCAGAGTATGAGGGCAAGCTCCAGAGAAGGCCTTTTCCTGTCGCATCGAAGAATTTTTAAAATAAAAACTGTTTAGGATTAGGGTCGAAAAGGGTTTTTGCAAGTTTCTTGTCGGAGAGTAAGAAGTCCTAAAATTGTTTTCTCTCGAAACAAACATTTTTTCAAGGAAATCGGGCGGTCGGCAGAATCTCCCGATCTTGCTCCCTTCGATTTCTTTTTATAAAAATATTTCAAGAATAAGGATTGCGTAACAAAAGTTTATTGTATCGAAAAATATCAGAAATATCTCAGCCGCAGGCCGCATGCGGAAATTACACAAGTGTTTAAGACACTGTTTAGTAATTTATGTTCAATAGTTTTCCTACAATCAAGAAAACAATACCACTTTTCAAGATTTAATTTACAACTTTGTACCTTTTCCATTGCGAATAATAGATTTAACGAAATGTTATTTATTGCTTCGACGACTCTCTGTATGGAATGTGCCCCATTCCATGAAATATGATCAGTACTTGAGTCAATATTAATAATTTAATATTGAAATTGTTCGGATTATTAATGTATATATAGTTTCAATAATGCGTTGTCAATAAAGTATGGCATTTAATTTATCATGTCGGATGCCTCCAGAGCATGGCCAACTTATGCCAGCAACTTGCCAGATGCCTCTGTAGCACTCCGTGTTTCATAATTTAACATTATCTCCTGATGATATTTTCCCAGTATATGTTCCAATGACTGACATGAATGTTATTGTCTATTTCCTCACCTACTATGGTAAGTGAACACTTTTTGGGGGATCTTGGTAAAGTGTTTAAATGTTTAAAAGCCCAGACGTCTTCAAAATCTAGTATATCATCTTTCATCATACTGATAGAATTTCTCTTTGGAGTTGCGCAATCCCCCAAACGGCCAAGTACCACCCCCCAAAAGGGGTTAAACGCTTATTACATCTTGTCCAACTATGAAACTTGGCGTACCTCCCGTATGTTTTATCTTTATGTATAACGTCTATTATCTTTGATGTAATAAATAAAGCGACTGTAACAATTTAGTTAAGCTTATTTGTATGCGTCAATTTAACTTTTTCTATCATTTTTTGTAATAAAATATGTACATACGTCGAAAACGAGCATGCATTTTGCCGGTGATATATATGAAAAAACCGATTTTCAGCATTTATTAGCCGTTAGATGGATTGGAGGGGGTCAGAAAAAATATTGAGCATTACCACCGTGTTCAGCATCCTCGAAAACGGAGGGGTACGCCAAGTTTAAGTGGTGGAAAAGATGTGATAGGTATTTAACCCATTTTGGGGGTGGTTTTTGGCCGTTTGGGAGGCTGCGCAACTCGAAGGAGAAATTCTATCAGCACCATCATGTTCGGCATCCACGAAAACGGAGAAAGGAAGTACTCTCGTTGCATAGCAAAATATTTACATGTTCATCCGACTCACACACTTCACTAGTAACTATACTCTGACATGCCATCTTTCGCTGGCGTTCGCAAGTTAATAAGTAGGACAATTCACCACTATATGGTATAGGATTATATTTTTACTGCTAGCTGGTATGCCATATGAGTTACCACCTTATAAGGCTTTCGCCAACGGATGGCTCTCGCTAGGAAAATATATCAATTTATTAAATAGATGTATATATCTTAGGAAATCTATAATATAGACTATCATAATAATTAGCGTATAAAAATTGTTTACAAAATGATAGTGTAAAGATAGTTTTTAACATTTCACAAGTGTTTTTGTGAGTTGCCAAAGGTTATAAAATCACTCAAGTTGCTTAAAACTTCCTTTTTAAATCAAGACATTGAGCTGAAAATTTCTCTAGAGATTAATTTAGTTAAAAGGCACATGGTTGCTAGTCGGTGTAATACCGGATCAAAAACTAAATTTAACCTAATTTTCAATTACTATTTTGGTTTGCTTAATTGAAATTTCGATTTATTCGGATTAATTAGCGAGTTTATCGTCCAGAAGAGTATTCTGGGTAAGCGTTAAATTATTTGTTTAATTATAGACACGTGCTCACAGCGGTTATTTTTGAGAATAATTTTGTAACTTTAATTATAGACGATTTTGGTAAGGCCAGATTTTAAGTGCAGAACTTGCCTACTGTGCTATTTTTTGGAATATTTGGGTATTTGGACCTTTGGATCATTTGCTATTCTTTGGTACACGAATTTCTTTATAAGAATTGGCCCTGATTTTTGATTTATGCATTACGATTGAAAGAAACCTTATCTAGCCATTGTAAAGATTTCTAAACCCTATTAAATTGTGCTGTGAAGATTTCTCCTTGATCGACAACCTTCAAGTCTGGAGCGCCTGGAAACTCTCCAATTTTCATTGTAAAACCTAAGTAATCTACTGTATTTCCTCTTTACTGTAAAATTGTTTAAATTTAATAATTATTTTTCCGTAGCGTTAACTTTAAACCCTAGACTTGCTGTATTCTTGATTATTTATTTTAGTGTATGATTGTTCACATTTTATTTGTATTGTATTTTACTTATTTTTATAATAAATTGTATTTGATTTTTTACTTGTTCTTTTATTTGTTCACACTCACTACAAGGATTTGTAAGATCTGAGACCTCGTTTGCTTATCCCGACTACTTACAGGTCGTAATAATACTTGTGTATTTAATTAAAGATGTTTTTAAAAAGTTATAACAGTTTTAAAATTATAAAAGTTCTTTAACTAAACGAGAGCAAACTACATGTTTCAAATGAATGAGACCACCCTATAAAGAAACAAAAGTACCACTGACTTATGTTGACGCCTCCTTAATATTTGACAGAAATCGTGGCACCTTGTGATATTTACGGTTGGCAAGGCAATTATTTTACCATATTCTCAGCTACTTATCGTTTGATCCACACCGAAAGCCTTATTGCGTGCTACGCAACTCATGACTGAGAGAAATTTTAGATTTAACGGAATTGTTGTTTTCATAAAAATAACATCCAAAATAATATTAGTATATCACCTGAGAATAAATCTAAATACTTGGGGATTGTATTAGTTATTTAAAATGCAATTTACATAATATTGCCCCAGAAACATTACGTGCCATATCATATGAATTTTGACAACCTTAATATTTTACAGAGGGAAAAAAGCATATACAGGGTGCGCCATTTTAAACTTCTAGGCCCGGTAATTCTATTATGTAAAATAATTTCGCCATGTTCTTGATATCAGTGCAGTGGTAAGTATATCGAAGTACTTTTTCGAGGACTACTGGCATTTAAAAAACAATTGAGTCTAAAATTCTTGTTTTTTTTTTGTTGTTTTCCTGTTAGAAGTTATGAAACTGTAGTTGAAACTTTTAAATATTTTATTTCATTATTATTATTAGCCGTTACTCGAGTCCGAGTATAAAGATGTTACAGTCGATAGATTGTGTACAATAGAAAACAAGTAAAAGGTGTAGTCTATTGTAATTCCCATTCATCTACGGTGCACACGACTATGGCTATAGAGGCCAATTCGGGAGAGCACATGTCGACCGCAGTCAGGACAAACATAGACTTGGTTAGGTCTTGGATTCGGCCTTCTTGCAGCAACATTTCCTTGATAGCTGGCCACAACCCCTCTCCATTCGGTTCTGTCCGCTGCAAGTTGCTCCCATTGCTCGTCTGCAATACCGCAGGATTTTAGATTTTCATGGAGAGCGTCTTTGAACCTCTTTCGTTGACCGCCACGCCTTCTTCTACCGCTTAGCAATTCACCATAAAGTGTACATTTAGGAAGGCGGTTATCATGCATACGATGAACGTGACCTGCCCATCTTAGGCGTGCTCTTGAAATAAGCACCTCAATTGGAAGGCTGTTTGCTCTCCTGAGTACTTCCACGTTTGATATGTGATGGAACCAACGGATTTTCATCATACTTCTGACGTGTCTTTGCTGAAAACGTTCTAATTCTTTCACATGACGACGGTAAGTGACCCAGCTTTCACATCCATATAGCAGTGTTGGAATGACAACTGCTCTGTAGACAGCCATTTTCGTTGACAAAGCAAGGTCGTGGTTGTCAAATACTCTCTCTCTAAGTCCCCAGAGTGCTCTAGATGCAGCGTTAATTCTATTGCGAATCTCGCTGTCCATGTTTGCTTTGTCATTAACAACGTTGCCTAAGTAATTGAACTGATCCACCACTTCAAGAGAATTTCCGTTAAGTGTAATGTCTATTTGGTTCACTTGATGAGGAGTTGACATAATCTTAGTCTTTTCAATGTTGATTTTAAGTCCCAAGGAATCATAGCTCTGGGCATACACATCTAAAAGTTCTTGAAGCTCTTCCGGCGTAGAGGCTAAAAGTGCACAGTCATCCGCATACTGGAGATCACAAATGAATCGTGTGCGTGTCTTCGTGAAAGCTCTAAAGCGCCCTATGTTAAAGAGACCGCCATCAAAACGGTATCTGAGACCTATTCATTACCATTCATTATTTCATTATCTCTTATTTGACATACAACGTTCTTACAATCGGTGAGGAAATTTTTGTTACTTTATAGGTATATGTAGTTAGTGGTTTCTGGAGACCATTTGAAACAGAGGATAATATAATAACGCCCGAAAATCTTATCATTCTCTTATGACAAGTATTTCTATTTACCTCCGCCCATGTACAATAAAAAGATGCCGACTGTTTTTGCCGGCTTTTAGTTTTTATACGGTTTCAATTAAGTTCGTATACACTTTACCATTAGTGGTGTATATAATTTAATAATATCATGTGCAAAAAGGGATCTATCTAATTGTCCTGATGAAATTCCATGCTTTTTGTTAAGGATAGTTATTAATTGTGGATAATTAAACTCATTTAATTAATTCATCTTTCGAGAATGGTTACTTCTTGGAATAACTCAAAGTTGTTATGATTGTTCCTATTTATAAAAAAGGAGATTCTTCTAATCTAGAAAATTATAGACCCGTAGCTCGCTTGCCTATCTTTTCCAAAATTCTAGAAAATGCATACTATGCTAGACTCTCTTCTTTTTTATCAGTTGTAATCTCCTATCTGATAGGTAGTATGATTTTACAAAAAATCGTTCAACCCAAAATGAAATCTGATCATTCTCTGATAAACTGCTAAACAACTTTGATAAAAATTACTTTCTGGTGGCATTTTTTATAACTTGTCGCGTACTACAGAAGTTATACTCTTATGGCGTTAGAGGACTTGCATCGAAAACAAGTTTAGTTATTCAAAAAATGTACTTATCCACACCGGAGTTCCACTGGGAAGTGTTTTGGGACCCTTTTTGTTTCATATTTTTATTAATGATATAACCACCTCGATGGAATCATGTTTTCTTACATTATTTGCTGATGATACATCCGCCCTTATCACTTCTGGAAAAGTCTCAACACTAAGCGCAGTTACCATCTTCTTTGTTCAGAGTATGCTATCTTGGTGTCAGTTGAATGGGCTTGTATTAAATAGTTAGAAAACAAATTGCCTATTATTTAAACCAGTTGGTTGGTTCTACTATCGACTATAGTGTTTTAATAAAATCAGAACATGATAGCATAAAACAACAAAATGAAGTGAAATTTATAGGGCTGTGGGATAGTTATTTTTCATCCTGGAGGGTTATGTCAATGATCTCTCAAGGTCACTAGCTAGTAAAAATTATTTGGTTAACCAACTCAAATCGAATGTAAATGCCTCTACAGTAAAACCTTTTTATTTTCGGACAGTTCAATCAAAACTGTCGTATAGTCTTGTATGTTGGGGGAATCATGCCCATACGTACTATGGTGAATACATCCTTCTTATGCTCGTGCTGTTCTATTTTTAATGATAATAGAATACTAACCTTACGTTGTCTATACATATACCAGTGTTTATGCCTTGTTAGAAAAGACATAAATCAGTTTCCCAAATGTAAGGATAACAATAATTACGATACGCGGCAGGCCAATGATATTTACATTACTGCTTACAGACTGTCACAGGTGGGTAATGCACCACTAATTACTACTGTCGAAATTTATAATCACCTTCCAAATAAATTCCAGGAGTTAGCAAGCTTCAGCCAATTTAAGGTACATAGTAAACAAATTTCTAAGTAACTAATAAAAAGGCATTTCCGTGTATAGACACCGTGCTCTTATGGGTTGTTTTATTATGTTTATATACTGTTATATGTTTTGTTTTATTATGTTCAAATACCGCTAAATATTTATTTTATTTGTTTGTATATATGTTTGTGTATCTTTCTATCTGACGAGAAATGTTAAGAAGTTTTTTAAAATATTTGAAACTGTTGTAAAGATACACTGTTTTCAAATATGTATGACATTATCCAAATACTTGTAAAAGTCTGTATGGAAATAAACTATTATTAATATTATTATTATTATTAAATAAATTGAAATAAATTATGTCTATGTTAAATTTCAATTATTTACATTATCGTCATCTGGAGGTGGCTAAGGTTTTTCCATATATAAACGTGGATACATACATTTAGTTTTTTATAAATATAGAATAGACTAAAACCGCAATATTAATCACAATTATCTCGCTAGTTTTCTTTAATTATATCATTCTGAACTGACTGAAAATTGAGACAAATCTTAGAGACATGAAACTGTGTAAATGGTTCGTTAAATTTTAAGTTGAGAGTTCCGTGTTGCCCCTAGTCTTCCCCAGTTTCCTGTAATATTCTCACGCATTTAGCCGAGAGAGTCCTCCAAGTATTTGGTCCATTGTCAGAATCTAGATTATTCTTCTAGCATACAAAAGGATTTAAATGCATTTAGATGGGATGATTCTGCAGCTTCTCTAATCACATTACAACTCTGGTTGGTATTAAAATTAATAAGATGGTGGAGAATAACTAATGGATATTGAATTAAATAGGAGCAACTCTCATACAATAATTCTGGGAATTTCCATTGCAGCATTTCATTAAGTATGTTCCGTATTTGCAAGTAAAGCAAACTTAGTACAATCATATCAGGGTTTTTACTTGAAAATTAATTATTTCTCTAAAGTCGAGGTATTGCAATTCAACAGCACATACTAATGCACATATAATACAATAATATATCATGAATTAACACTCATCATCTCAATAATTATTGAAAATGTCGAAAAAAATATTAAACGAATGTGAAATAACCAAAACAAAAATATTTTTGCTGTATCTGCCACGGTTACCAAGTTGTTATTTTGAATTTATTAAAATTGTGATTACGTCGAGGATTTTTTTCTTTCACTTTACACACTTTCTCATACAGTCGAGTCGGCGGAAAAATTATAAAACCTGCTGCAATATGGTGACCGTATCACTTATTGGGTTCAAGTGAGATGTGTTTCCTTTGGAAAAATTTTTGCAGATAATAAATTAATTTAAAAAATCAAAATTTGACGAGACAAATTTAAAAAAAAAGTACAAAAAATTTAATTATATCTAAAAGTACAATTTTTAAATAACCATTTATACTGACTTGCATTCGGTTGACATTCTGTCTGCTTTTAATGGCGAAAGTAAATAAATAAAATTTTTAAAAATATACAGTAATATTCATCATAAATCGTCATATATATATAGTTAGAATTTCAGGCATATTTCGGGTGAACAAGGTATATTAAATAGGTTCCAAATGCTACCTTGAGGGACGCCCCGATGAATGCTACAAAAGAACAATTATTGCACATTTTTACAACATGACATCGATTAGATAATTAGTTTTTAAACCGAGTGCTTCTTGACTAGTTTAGTAAATAATAGATCATGATTTATAACATCCAAGAAATAATAATAATAAATAACACCACAGATAGTTACGACCTCCTTTATCCCGGAAGGCTCTAGAAGAGGATTGTATGGGAAGGGGCTACACATTTAGAGACAAGGGACACACACCCAATATCCGTGTATAGTGGAAAAATCCCTCTCACAGAATTTTCCACTGCCGCGATCGGGGATCGAACCCGGAACTTTTGGGTGAGAGGCAAGTGCGCTCACCTCTCGACCACCAGTCATACAATGCTTTGCTAAAATCTAGAAGAACCACATATGAAGCTTCTCTGTTATCAATATTTATGATCATCATTTTATGATATGTTGAATTCAAACCATGACGCCTTTGTTCCTAAAACTAGACCTAAATCGAATAAATATCCACCTTGGTTTAACAGACCTATAATCCCAAATATTAGACCAAACAATATACTATGCAACAAATATGGCTTAAATAAATACATAGAAGCTTATGAAACCTTCAAATTATTAAGAAATAAAATAAAGAACGACATCGCGAAAGCACGAAGCAAATACGTCACGGATATGAAAAAAATATTTCATCTAACCCAAACACCTTCTGGTCCTATATTAGTAATATCCAAAATAGTAGAGCTCTCTAATATTATGAATCATAATGGATTGACCATGGATGATCCACAGCAAATTATAAACGCTTTTGCAAAATTTTTTGAAACCACTTATTTAATTAGTCAAATTATGAATCAGAATCTAGTGCATCAATTTTTAAGTCCAGAAATTTACAGAAACAGACACCTTAAAAGCTTTCAAAAAAATAAAACCTAAACTTACTACCGGTCCAGACGGCATTCTTGCATTCTTAATAAAATATTGTGCAACTATACTTGCTCGTCCTGTGTCTATCATATTTAACCTGTCAATCAAAACTTCCACATTGCCAAAAGTATGGAAGACTTCTAAAATCTGTCCGGTCTACAAAAAGAGTGAGAAACAAGAAGTCAATAATTATATGCCTATCGTAATTACTTCCACGTCCAGTGGAAGTATAGTAACACAAAAAAAAAATTATATATTTTTTTGTTGAAATAGGCTTAAAATGTCATGAAACGTCGAGATTTTAAATTTGAGCGAAAACAATATTTCCTGTCTGTCTGTCTGTCTACAACTTTTTTTTTGTGCGCACGTTTACTCTGGAACCGTTTGTGATATTGACTTGAAATTTGGCACACTTATGTATTGTAACGAGATCTGGAACTAGATTATATTTTGTTATAATTCCGCTGAAGGGTTCGGGGGGTAAATAAGGGTAAATATGCAAAACAAGCAAGTAAGAGTCCATAAAATTACAATTTATTGCATATACGAAAAGTTAAAGTCTCAAAAAATTTTTTTGGATCAGCCGCCCCCACCCCCCACTATCACCCCAATACCACCTTTACACTATTATGAAAGGGAGTAAAAAATAAAATGTGATTTAGTGTATATACAAAAACGAAACGTCTAAAATAGTTATTTGTTTAACTAGACAGCCAAATAGTAGATTGACTGTCGCGGCTGATAATTCTCTCAGCCAAGACAGTCAATCTGTTTTGCTGCTAAGTTGAACAATGAACATATAATTTTTTCGCCGGTTGTTTAAATATATTCTAAAATAATTAAATTATTACAATTCTCAATCTCTTTATTTTTGTTGTAATAAATTCAATAAAATTCATTAAAAATCGTAGTTGTTACTAGTTGGTTACCATGGAAACTAAGTGTCACTTTCCCTGCCTAGGTAGGAAAATGTTCACTTTCCTGCCTATACAGGGAAAGTGACACTTTTCTGATTGACATTAGTCAGCAAAGTTAGTACTTTGCTGTCAATCGGCGAAAGAAGTTTTTTAGCGTTATCTACTCCCTCTACCAACCCCATTGCCAACCCCACCCTATTATTAAAGGGGGTAAAAAAATTAAAATGTAATTTAGTGTGTACACAAGAACGAAACGTCTAAAAAAATTTTTTGGCTTAGCTACCCCCTCTACCACCCCTATTGCCACCCCCACCTTATTATTGAAGGCAGTAAAAAATTAAATTGGGATTTAGTATGTGTACGAGAACCAAGGGCCTCTAAATTTTTTTTTACATTAGCCACCCGCTCTACCACCCCCACTCTATTATTAAAAAGAATAAAATATTACATTGGGATGTAGGCCAAGGCTGCGCGCTCAATATTTATCGCGATATTTGGATTACGATATCACGATATGATAGATGGATCACGAGGAATCACGAGTGACACTAGACGCACAGTATTTATTGTGTCAGTATTTTTATAATTTCTGCGCTAGCCAGTTCCAATTCGTAAAAATGGAGAGAGAAAATGAAATCAAAGCGTGTGTAGCTATTTTACTGGTATTTTCTTTAAAGCGACGAGTAACAGCGGATTTCAAGATATCTATAAATTCTGAGATCCATATCACGATCCGTCATTTTTCTACTCTACACAATCAATAAATATCACGATCCAATATCGTGTCCAAATATCGCGATAAATATTGAGTGTGTAACCTGTGCGCATAAGATTGGATACAAAATCTGGATGTGGAAGTACCGATTCCTTGGGCAGCGGTTTTTATGTAATTTTAGTAAGGCATTCGAAATATTACTTCATGAATCTGTATTTTTTTCAACTTAAATCACAATATTGCTCAAATGTGCTTTTAGAGGGCGGAATAATAAACATAATATTTTTAGTCGCAAACTCCTCTATAAATCCTTATTTTACTATAAGGAAAATAACCAGACTGCAACCAAAATTACAAGTCTGGCGCGTTAAGTGTAATAATTGCATATTACCATCAAAACGCTAATGCTTCGATTGCAACAAACACCAGCCGAAAGACTGATCCTACTTAAAGGAGCTCTCTTGCCAGTCGTCACACACCACTTGCAGACTGCAGTTTCGAGCTGTTGGCTCTCGTCAGTGCAAGGTAGGCATGCGACGACCGGCACGAGAATCCTTTGACTACTTAGTACATCCCGTTATTTCTACAATAGCGACATGTAAAATAGCCAGTAGGCGCCATCCAGCGGTCCAGTGTCTGTTACAATCGAAAAATAAATAGCCTGACTTGGCTTAGCATAGTTCAAATGTGCTTTTAGAGGGCGGAATATTAAACATAATATTTTTAGTCGCAAACTCCTCTATAAATCCTTATTTTACTATAAGGAAAATAACCAGACTGCAACCAAAATTACAAGTCTGGCGCGTTAAGTGTAATAATTGCATATTACCATCAAAACGCTAATGCTTCGATTGCAACAAACACCAGCCGAAAGACTGATCCTACTTAAAGGAGCTCTCTTGCCAGTCGTCACACACCACTTGCAGACTGCAGTTTGGTTGCAGTCTGGTTATTTTCCTTATAGTAAAATAAGGATTTATAGAGGAGTTTGCGACTAAAAATATTATGTTTAATATTCCGCCCTTTAAAGCACATTTGAACTATGCTAAGCCAAGTCAGGCTATTTATTTTTCGATTGTAACAGACACTGGACTGCTAGATGGCGCCTACTGGCTATTTTACATGTCGCTATTGTAGAAATAGCGGGATGTACTAAGTAGTCAAAGGATTCTCGTGCCGGTCGTCGCATGCCTACCTTGCACTGACGAGAGCCAACAGCTCGAAACTGCAGTCTGCAAGTGGTGTGTGACGACTGGCAAGAGAGCTCCTTTAAGTAGGATCAGTCTTTCGGCTGGTGTTTGTTGCAATCGAAGCATTAGCGTTTTGATGGTAATATGCAATTATTACACTTAACGCGCCAGACTTGTAATTTTGGTTGCAGTCTGGTTATTTTCCTTATAGTAAAATAAGGATTTACAGAGGAGTTTGCGACTAAAAATATTATGTTTAAATCACAATATGTACTAATCAACACGGATTTATGTCAGACCGTTCTACTTTCCAACCTATTTTATTTAATTCAGTACATGGCTGAAGTGTTAGATAGGAGAGGACAAGTTTATATCGTATACAGAGATTTTTCTAAAGCATTTGATCATCTATACCATGACATATTGCTTAAAAAACTAAATTTCTTGGGTTTGCTTGAATTTCTTAAATCACATCTAATTGAAAGGCATCAATTTATCCTCTATAAAGGCGTTAAATCTAACACAATTCATGCAAAATCTGGTATACCTCAAGGTTCGGTGCTTGAGCCTTTAATTTTCAACATATTTGTGAAAGATATCGTCTCCCAACTTAATCACAATTCATTGCTGTACGCCGATGGCATGAAACTTTTTACTAGTATTAATAGCGATGACGACACCAAGAGATTACAAAATGACTTAGTTAACCTTCACTTATGGTGTGACAAAAACGAGCTACCCCTAAATATAGATAAATGTTACGTTATGAGTTTTGAGAACTCCAACACATTATTTCTCCTATTTAATGCCTTTATAAGATCTAAATTGGAATACGCGTCGATCGTCTGGAATCCCGCTTACCTAATAGACAAAAATTACATTTAAAGTACTCAACGGCGATTTCTAAAATATTTGCGAGAAGAAGGTATTCATCCACCTAGGGCTTTTCCTCATGAGGAATTGCTCTCTGAATTTCATGCACCTGACTTAAATACTCGTAGAATATTTAGGTCCTCGGTATTTTTACACAAACTTAATTAACTAATTTCAAATTTGATTTGCCCCAAATTTTAGAAATGATTAGGTTTCATATACCAAGTTTCCAGATTAGATCATATAATTTGTTTTACTTAAGCACACCTTGAGCAAATTTACTCAAACACTGTCCTCTGCATGTAATGTGTTCTTATTTTAATTCTATACCCTGTAATATTGACATATTCAATTATTGTAAAATTAAGGATCTTGAGCAAACAATTTCAAATAACAGAAAGGGCCCCGCACATTTCTTATGGGAAATGGCCCCCGGTGAAACTCGCTTGAATCGATATATGTTATTCCTCTTGAGCTCCTGATCAAAAGTCCTCATGGCCACAAGGTTGCAGTTTTCCAGATATGGGGGGGAAGACAATTTTTCATAATTTTTTCACTAATAGTATGGAGGCATGAACCTTTCAATGTGGCTTCGCTGGTGTTCTACGAGGTTTTTCGGGTCGCTGATTTCAAATCCGATGTCAAAAGTAGCATTTGACAATTGACAGCTGTTAGTGGCACTGCCAACGCCTTATTTTTGGGGAAAGATTTGTCAGACTATATACAAGGGATTTTTTGAGTCGCTGAGTTCAAATTCGATGTCGAAGGTGGCATTTGACAGTTGACAGCTGTCAGTAGCAGTGTCATCTGTATTATCCGGAAAAGATTTATCACTCGTGACCCGGGAACACTGTGTTATTGAAGTATATATTATGTATATTATTGTATGTATTAATGATTTGTATTCGTATATGTATGCATCTACGTACGTATATTTTTATAAACGTTTAATTGTATATCTCTAACCTGTAATTGGTTTTTCTGTTGGGAAGTGTAGCAATAAATAAATAAATATTTCCTGCTAAATCTGATGTAACTTTTAGAACAGATGTAACGGTACTATTATTTCGTCCAAATTCCGTTTGGAATGTAGATAAAACATTGTTTCTATTAAAAAGTCAATTAATTCCACGCTAAAAATATTTGTTAAAGTTTATATGCGACTGGTAATAAACCGATGTTCCAAATAATTTGTTGCATATGGCATCTTGGCTAGACGTAAAATTATGAACTTTTCCATGCAGATAACTTTATTACTTTCATCGGTTTTTAAATAATAGCAATGTTTTTTAGGTAACCATCTAACAATTCTTGAGTGTAGAAGCTAAGAAAATGAATAATTATTTGATACGGATATTCTTAGCACGTTCAAAAAGTAGTAGGTAAAAAAATTAAGTCTAGTACAATCAAATAAGACGTTATTCAATCGACGTAAAAGTAAACAGTATATTGTTCCACATTCTACCATTTTAACTTGTTTTAAATTTTCAGTTGCCTTTTGTTTTATAACTTCGAGCAATCAGGTAAGCGTGAAGGAAATAAATTTTATTCCGTTTCCTGCTACTTTGTACAATCTGATTACTTGACACTACCAGAGGCAATCGTGCTGAGATGTTAGTGATTGTTTTATTACTTCAATAAAATAAAGCTGATTTCTCAAATGTACTCGCGGAGTATGAGAAACCTGCTAGACTAGGCACGAGGAAATATGTTACTAAGTGCAGACGTAAGCGTGCTTCTTTAAGTTGCTAGTTTCATATTTTGATAAAATATTACCGAAATAAATGTTTTTGTCACAGTTTCTTAATTTCTATTTTTTACGCAGGCATACAAGTTAATTCCTAGTAACTGGATGAAACTATTATGTTGTAGATTTCTTGAACTTTATTTTTCAAAGACACTACGACTACGTAATCACGTGATGCTGTAAAAGAACCTTGTCGCATGTCACACCAAATAGACCAAAAGCTACTGAATATTTCAATGAACATGTGCGGACCTCTTGTAACTATTTTGGTGCGTAATTCTGTTTAAAGGTACATCGCTACGCTGTGTCCAAGTGCTGGTCGTGGGGGAATTTTATTTTTCGTCTGCTAGACGAGCTTTTCTTGGCAAAATAAAATAAATAAATTATTTGCCCGGAAATGCGTAAACTTTAAGAATTTTTAGAGAATCATCCAAACCGTTATACAGTGAGGTCCATAATTAACGGATAAATTCATTATCTACGTAATTAACAGTATATGAGTAACATTCTAAACAGGTCAATTTTTTATTCTAAAATGATGAAGTGAGCTACCGTCAGCAGTTTAAGCGCTGAGACCTCGATTGGCGAAGTTAAGCAGCGTTGGTCGAGTCCGTCATTTGGATGGATGAACGGCATCTTTGTTGTAGTATATTCCCCATACTACCAAAATGGCCGACCAAAAAATTTGCCAAATAAATCGTTTGTTAAGGTCACCCTGGCAAACACCATAAAAAAGTCCTTAAGACACCCAGCACACCGAAAAACTACAGTTGATAACTGAAAAATCGAATAAATTTTAAGTATTCTTGATAATTCACCGACATCTAAATTCTAACCTCAAATTAGTTAAACCCCTTTTAATTATCTCCACGAACCACCCATGAAATAATCTTTTTAAAATCCAGACCAGTTTACGTGTTTCCATGAGTTGCTGGAAACTCGTCCCTATCTTCATTAATATCCCACATTCGGCTTCTTTTTCTTAATCACAAAAACCTATGTCCAATTTACTAAGTCCCTTTTCCATGCTGGCAACTCGTCGCCAACTTCACTCCGTTACCCTATATAAAAGTTATTATGACCAAATACAGCATCGCACGTAACAGTTAAACGTAACATCAATATGGGTTAAAGTCGAACCCTCAACGCTACCTTACGGGGCTATTTCCAGACTTCGGTCATATCCACAGTTATCGAAATTATTTCCTAAAGTAAATTAGATTCCACTGACATTTTTACATCAATACATTACATTTTTCACAGCCCATTTAACAATATAATTTTCCTTTAGAAATTCAAAAATTTAAGAAACTATTGCACAACATTACGCAATATTTCGAAATAATAGCCCAAATGAATGTTCCCTTTTTAATTCTCATCCAGCTCTCGGCTACGTGGTGCCCCATCAATTGTATAAAAGGAGAAGCGTGCCGAGTCTCCGACAAGTTGAGTTTCCGGTATATACGAATAAGTTCTTACTATCCGCGTTGCCCTTTGTTCGCCACAGAGCCTAAATCCAAAGTAGTGTTTTCCGGCTTAGTTAACGAAACCGAAAGTGTACCCGTGCCCTCTTCCTAGGACTCCCCTAGTAAAAAATCGGTGTTATTATTTTTGTTAAGCCAAGTGCTATATTTTTGTTTATCGCCCACGCGGCTCTAGTTTTATTTAAAATAAATCCGTCTTCGTGACTTTAGTTTGTAGTGAATTATCCAAGATTTGATTAACTTATAACGAACCCCGCAACGTCCAAGGCAAAATTGTAAGTGTCGATACGTTACCAAAAAGAAAATTTGTTAATTTTAAAATCAGATAAATATTCAACTTTGTGTTTTTATCTAAATAAAAAATTATAAATTCGTGTTTAAATAAAGTGTTGTTATTTAACAAGAAATATATACAGGGTGCTCAAGTAGGCCCTGCCCAAGAGTCAAAAAGTGAAATTAGCTATAAAAAGCTCATACAGGGTGAAGCTTTGAGCCCGTACAAAGAAATAAAAAGCAGTTTTACGCTCTGCACTTATACAGGGTGTACCTATTGGCCGAATTCTTCCGTTTAAGGACATACCACCCCAACCTAACCCTTCAAGAAATTAAGTGCACAAGAGGCTCTGGGGGTCTCACTCTAGCTAGCCAGCCCAAACTTTTTATTTTCCCGACAACCAGAGGACCGTGCGTGTCCTTGACGCCCAACGTGGGGCTTTAATTTTAAACCCAGAGACTCCTTCGTGTTTATCTTATTTCGCCGTCTTGGTTGAGTGGTAGAGTAGCTATAGCAGCTAAACTCCGCCAGGGCGTAAATATAAACAAGGCATTAAAAAAAAACAAAAAAAAATAATGACATTTTATACCTTCCTCTTCAACTCCCTTGGAATGACAGCTATCCGAGGAATGAGGGTATGTATGAAGCAGCTCATTTGGAAGGGTATATCCAGCAATATAAGATTTTTTGAATTTCTCTAATTTTTTTGTTGATAAATATTACATTTTTAATGTTACTAAGTGAACAAAAGAACATGAAATAGTTTAAATCAAATGTTCAAACTGGGCGCCTGTAGGTTCTTGACAATAATGAACATGTTACTGAAATTCTTATAAAATATTTTGTATCGTTTCCGGGGTGATTTGATTAATTTCTTGCCCTATTCTGTCTTTTAAATCATCGACGTTATTTGGTCTGTCGAAGTAAATTTTAGATATTAAGTAACCCTATAAAAATAGTCTAGGGGGGTTAAATCGGGAGATCGAGCACGCCACTCAGTTTCACCGCGTCTACTGATCCACCTATTGGAAAAACTCGATTGAGATAGGATCTTACTTCCAATGCAATATGTGGTGTAGCTCGGTCCTGCTGACAGCAAATATTACTATCAATTTCGATGGGGTTGCCATCAGCTGGTAAAAGTATTCTTAGCTCTGGAACGCAGAAATTTTGCAAGAAATCCAAGTAACGCGCGCCAGTTAATGTGCTATCAAAGAAATATGGTCCGATAATTTGAGAATTTATAATGCGTGCCCAAAGGTTCACCTTCTCAGTGTTACATGGCCTATGTCCATTTAACAGTTTTATATAAAAACTAGTGTTTTGTTTATGTTTGGCACAATCTATGTAATATTTTGATTCAGTTTTTGTAAGTGTTCAACTAACAGAATTTTACTTGTATAACTGCTAAACCATTTCACACTGTTTTATGTACATATTTCAATATCTTAGGAACTCAGTCATATTCTATTAACTATTATGTATCTCTGTAATTATAGCATCCCAGAAAACGATTGTTGATTGTCTACAAAACATTTATTTACATCAGATACCTATATTTCAATTTTTATATTTTCGTTCACTATGTAAGTACATATGGTTATTTTCCTTACCTTTTCTCGTTAGTATATATGTTAGATAGTGGATTCTTGAAATAGCTTTTTAAAAATTTTATTCACTTATTGGAGTCAAGCTTGACTCTTTGTATAATAATAAACAATAATAAATTTAGAATGTATTTGACCAAATGTGAGTATAAGACTGATTACAAAAAGGTTGTTGGTAATATTTATAATGTTTTGGGAACAAAGGAAACAGTGTTGCTGATTCAGCACAATCAGGATTACTTAGAATTGAAATACAATGCTCATGCAGCGTGAGCGGTTATTGAGAAGAGCTGTTACGCAGTATGTAATACGATATGTTTGAGAAGGTTAAGCCTGTCTCGATAATATTATATATCATAGTATATTTCTAATATAACAGCTTCCCCCTTATAAAAAAAGTTGGTGTTTTATGCAGCAACTTTTGAAATGAATATAAAATGTATATAAAAGGTAATGGTACAATTTGGAAAAATATAAAAGATACAAAAATGTTAAATCGTAAGGTTTAAAACACAGAATATAACCTTAGCGTGTAGAATATGAGATGCAAGCACAATAAGCTTGATTCATAAAATAAAATAACATAAAAATGTTAGAGTTAAAATATAGCTTTGGCAAGAAAGCGTAAAATACAAACATACTAGGTTTGAATTGTAAAATAGGATAAAATATTCTTAAGGTTAAAATATAGCTTTACTGTGAAAGCATAAAATATAAGCATGATGGGTTTGAATGAAAATGACGTAAAATGTTAATAAAATTGAAATTAACAAATGATAGAAAAATAATGAAATATAATGATTAAACAAATGAAATAAAATTCACTGAAGAGTCCAGCACTGAAAGTCAGTAAAAAGGCACAAAACAGTTTGTCTTTATGTAAGTTCTATGTCTTCGGCTTCGTTGTCTTCTCTTCTTAAGGTAGGTCGTCTTCGTGAAGGAAATAGGTTAGCAAATGTCCTGTAGGGTTTGCTAGGCCTCGGTGGAGATGGGGGTGATGCAGAAACATCGATGGCTAGTCTTCGTCTTTTTGTTCTGCACTTACAAAATAGGTACAGAAATAACAGTCCAATTATTAGCACAATGATAAAATAGGTGAACCAGGATATGTGTTTTGTTATAAAGGGTTCGTTGATCAAATCATCTAAATCTCTGGAGTATTGGTCCAACTCGTGTTTGGCAACTTCGAGGTCTTCCGTATTGAGATTGTTTAATTTTAGTGGTTTAAGATTTGGAGCTCGGATTTTGTCTGGAATATGTTTACAACATTCAAATGGAATTTGGATTGGATGAGTGTCGTCTTTTACATCGGTTACTTCATTGGTACTAGCTTGAATTTTTGTGATGCCTATGAAGGCGTAACAATTTGGTTGTAATTTTACTATTGAATTTTTGTAGATGACTTCAGTTTTTGAATTTCTTTCTGGACAGTTGATGGTTGTTTGTAGAGGTTCTGCGTTAATAACTAACCATGTGTTTTCGTCTATTTTTTGGACGTTGTAGCCTTGGCTGATGATAAATGACGTCTGGCAGTTTTCTGGCAGAGTTTTGAGGTTCTTGAAGAGACGGGCTTCGCATATGGCAATGTTGTCAATAGGATATGCAAATAAATTTGGACATAATTTGGTGTTGAAATAAAGTGGTTTGCATTCTTCAAGGTTCGAGATAGGTATGTACATTAATGAATCATCATCTCTCGCGATATATTTTTGAGAAGTTGAAAATACATGATATAAACCAGTTCTATTATCCAAAATAGGAATAGGGTATAATTGAAATACTGAATATGTTTGAGGGTCTATTAAAGGTATGTCTAACACAAATATTAGATCCGAATTTGTTTGAAAAGCTTTTAGTTCTATAATGTCTAAGTACTGTGCAACCTTTGATAGTTTGATTGGAAGCGGTAAATTGTTCCTTTGTAGGTTTTGCGAAATTTCCTGTAGAGAATTTACTAAGTCTTTTGGATTTATAATTGACGTGTGAATTATTTTAAGCCTCGCGAAAGTGATGGAATTTAGGATGTCATTTAGGTTATCCTCGATAAATAAATAACTTGCCATAAGTTGTTCGCAGATTTCGATAAATTTCAGTTTTGCATGGACGTTTTCTATGTCTTTAGTCATGTCTAAAATTGAGGTTTCGATTTCTTTAATATCCTTATTGAAAGTTTCTTCGTCAACTTGCAATTTTTGAATAGTTGCGTTGAAATTTTTGATTACTGAAGTTGTAACGGATATTTGGTTTTTAATTAGGTTTTCGAGTTGGTGTTCGTCATTATTCAATTTGTTGATACAATCAGAATAATACTGACCGTCTTCTGCGTCTAAATTTCCGGTTATTGATTTGAAAATCGTTCCGATGCCATTTAGTATTCCTCGTTTGTATCGTTTCGTGTCAAGGTAAATTTCGTCAAATTTTGATTGTATTGATTGGGAAATTTGCGTCAATAAGCTAAGGTGAGTTTTTACATCTCCTGAAAAGACGTTCATGTAATGATATGCTGGGTCGAGTGTGTTGTATAGTGTCTGTAAGATCTTGTCGTTTTTGTCGAAAGCTGTCTTAAAGGTAGATATGTTTTTGTGTACCAGTAAAGTCCATTTCTTGTGAGAAATCACAATGTCCGTGTCTTGGTGATAATATACTCCGATCGTATTGTTAATAGGTGTTATTTTAAATTGAGCAAGTGCTGATCCGATCAGCAGGAGAAACCTGAAAATAAATTTAATCTTCAGTATATGGTTTCATTCGATCAAAATTTACTTTGGTTGTTTGGTTTGTTTCGAGATTTAGTAATGTAGCGGAATTTTGAAAGATTTCTGTAATTTCAAAGGGACCGTTGAATTTATTTTGCAGTTTATTTTTTATTTGTGATTCTTTGACGTATACTTTGTCGCCAATATTATATGTGTGTCTATTTTCGGGAATGTTTTTGTCGAATCGAACTTTGGCTTTTTGTTTTTGTGCTTCTGTTCGACTTCGCGCAATTTTGTAATAATGGGATATTCGATTATTTAGGTCTCTAACGTATTTGGTGATCAGGTCTTTTTGGTTGTAAAGAGTTTCAGGTGGTCGGTTAGCTGTATGTCCGAAAATAAGCTCGTATGGCGGAAAGCCATGAGTTTTGTTTACCGAGTTATTGTAACATATCACCGCATAGGGTAATATAGTAAAGGGATGTTCGTTGGGATTTTCGGTTTTGTGTATTCTTATCATTTCTGCTAGGGTGGCATGGAATCGTTCGATAGATCCGTTGGATTGAGGATGTCCTACGCTTGAGTATGTTAGTTTTATGTCGTAAAGGGTGCAAAGGTCTTTTAATAAATTATTATCAAATTCACCGCCATAATCGCAATGAATTCTTAGTGGGGTACCATAATGCTGAAAATAAAGCAACAGGGTATTTACGACTGATTTTGCGCTCTTGTCTGGGACTGCGTAGGCTTGAGTAAATTTGGTTAACTCGTCGCGGATAGTTAATGCATAGTTTCGCGTGGGAAATTCGAATAGATCAATATTAACTCTCTCAAATGGAGTTTTAGGGGTTTCGGTAATCACTAAGGGATTGTTGAGGTTCTTGCGACAGACTTTTGTTCTTTGACATGTTTCACAATTTTTTATAAAATTTTCGACGTCTTTTGTTAAGCCTTGCCAATTATATTTATTTTTGATTCTACGTATCGTTTCGTTTATTCCACGATGTAAATTATTTTTTCCGGTGTGATGCTGGTCGAGAATGATCGGACGTTGGTCCTCGTCGGGAGTTCGTATTAAATTTTGACATATGATTAGTTTCAAGTCTTTTTCAGCAAAAATAAATGATAGGATTTCGAGAATTGGGAAGTCTAGATTGTTTTCAACATGGTAAGTTTTGGAAAGGTCTAATTTGTTCCGGTGTTTATATAATGTTAAAAATAAGTGTTCTACCACAGACTCTGGGTCGAAGGGTAGAGCGATAATGTAATAATTTCTTTGTCGGGTCGATTTACTGGAAACGATATTGATTGTATTGTTATAGAATTCGGGGTTTTCTTCGAAAATATCCTCGATAATTTGATGGTGAAAGTCTGTCAAGTTGTTTTGTTGGAAAAACGTTATGATGTTTTTATTTTCTCGATTTAATAGTTGTTTATTTGTGATTTGAATTTTGGAATAGTCTATTAGAGATTTGGTTTTGTAAAGACGGGAGAATGTGTCAAATTCTCGGGCAATTTGTTCGTCAGTGATCTCGTCGTCGTTGTCTGAAATTTCGTCTTCATCTGAATCTTCGTTTGCGGCTAGAATTTTTGAATAAAATTTGGAACATTCTGAAAAGTGATTAATTTTTATTCTGGACAACGCGTCCGCGTTTTTATTGATCTTTCCGGGTTTGTATATTATCTCGTAGTCGTATTCTTCTAGTTTTAAGCGCCAACGCGCTAGTCTACTACCTGGGTCTTTTATGGAAAATAACCAAGTGAGTGGTCGGTGGTCGGTGACGAGTTTAAACTTCCTTCCGAATAGATATGGCCTAAAATGCTTTACACTCCAGACCAAAGATAAAAGTTCACGCTCAATGGTTGAATACTTGGTTTCCGCGCCGCATAAAGTTCGAGATGCGTATGCGATCGGCAAATCTTTTCCTATACTTCCTTGTGAAAGTACAGAACCTATTGCAAATGCACTAGCGTCTGTAGTTAGGACAAAAGGCTCATCAAAGTTAGGGTAGATCAATATCGGGGTAGTTGTCAAAGTTTGTTTTAGGGTTTCGAATGAGTTTGTACAGTCATTGTCGAAATTAAAAGGTGTATCTTTTTGTAGCAATTTAGTCAAGGGTTTTGAAATTTTGGAAAAATTAGGAATGAAGCGTCTATAGTAGCCTGCTAGACCTAGAAAAGATTTAATTTCTTTCTGATTTTTGGGTTGAGGAAAATTTAGAATTGCTTCGACTTTGGCAGGGTTCGGTTTTACACCATCCTTTGTAATAAGATGTCCTAAATAGGCGACTTCTTTGCGAAGGAATTCGCATTTGTCTGGCTGAATTTTGAGATTGGCTTTTTGTAAACGTTTGAAGACTTCTGTTAATCGAGAAATATGTTCATGGATAGTAGGGGAGTAGATAATGATATCGTCCATATAGACGAGACACCTTTCGTTTTGGATTCCTAGTAAAATGTTGTCCATCACCCTTTGAAATGTTGATGGAGCATTTTTGAGTCCAAAAGGCATTCGTACGAATTCAAAATGACCATTTTCGACTGTGAAAGCGGTTTTTTGAATGTCTTTGGGATCGATTTCAATTTGATGGAAGCCAGAGGCCAAGTCTAAAGTTGTGAAATATTGGCATTTACCTAATTGATCTAAAAGGTCGGAAATGTTAGGTAGAGGATATTTATCACCTATCGTTACTTCGTTTAATTTTCGATAGTCAACTACGACGCGCCATTTCTGTTTACCAGAAGCGTCTAGTTTTTTGGGGACTACCCAAACTGGGGAGGACCAGGGAGAAATTGAAGGCTGGATAATACCTTGGTCGAGCATTTTTGAAACTTGTGATTTTACCTCTTGTTTATGAATTTGGGGGTAACGATAAGATTTAGTGAACATTGGTTTGGAATCGTTAGTGTCTATTGAATGTTTGATTTCATTGGTAAATGTCAAGTTGTCACCTTCTAAATAGAATATGTCTGAAAAGTCTAAACAGAGTTGAGTAATTAATTCACTCTCCTCGTCGTTCAAGTGGTCTAAGCGTAATTGATTTTTTATTTCGTAGTTTCGGTCTATGTATTGGGAATCCGGATTTTGAAGATTTACATTAAATATTGACCTAAATTTTTGGACGGGTTCAAGTTTAAGATTTGAAAATTTTATTGTTTTTGGAATCGCGTTAGCGTTTATTATCGTTGTCAAAAATTCACCATTGTTGTCTATTTTGACAATGGCGTTCGGTAAACGTACCTTTTCGTTTTCCTGGGCTATTAGTATAGCTTCGGTATTTTGTAAATCGCATTTAAGTTTAAAAATCTTTTCTGTGCGCGGTTCGATAGAAATTACATTTTGGTTTTTGACATTTAAATTTGGGTTTGAAACTCTAATACCTGGATTATTGTTTTCGTTAGAATTATTGTGGTTCCTGATTGATGTTACCTCAGTCACCTCGAATAGTGGTACGGTTTTAAAATTGGTAATAAGTTGATTATTTTCAAAGTCCACATGACACTTATAATATTTTAAAAAGTCTGCACCTAATAGTCCATCGAATTCTATATCTAGGTCGTGAACATAAACCTTGTATGGGTCATTTATATTGAATGGTATTAGTACAGATTCGGTGATATTAATTTTTTCATCTGTTATACCCTGTATAATTACGTTTTCAGGATATCTTTATTTGTACCTTTCCGCTGTTTTGGTTTTAAATACAGAAATACCTGCACCTGAGTCGACAAGAATTTTGAAACGATTTGTGAAGTCTTTTATGTAAAATAGATTTTTGGAATTTACGACATTTAGTTTGTAGCGGGGTGTTTTTACATGAATTGGTTTTCCGGGAAGTTCAGGTTTGGGTCGAAACTGTCCTGGAGGTTTATCGCTTGGACTTGGCGAGAAATTTGGTCTAGTTCGTCCGTTTGCTGTGTTGGAGTACTCGTGGAATACTCCGGGCCTATGCAAAAATCCGGAGGATTAGCAGTATAATCCTCGTGCTGTTGAGATTGAGAATTAGCAGTATAATTCTCGTACTGTTGGAGTTGAGAATTAGCAGTATAATTCTCACATTGTTGGGTTCCAAAATCGTAATCATAATTGTTTTCATTATTTTCGAAATTATTTTGGTATTGGTAATTGGGAGAATAGCTTGCGGAATAGTCTTCATATTGATTTGAGCTATCGTAAAATTCTTGGTTCAAATGATGCGTTTTTTGTTGATTGAACCTGTTGAAATTTGGGTTTGGCTGAATGGCAGAAGGTCTCTGCTGGTTGAAGTTTGGATTTGGCCTGATAGCTGAGGGCCTGTTCTGTTGAGAATAATTTTGTTGCTGGTTAGAGAAGTTTTGTGGTCTATGATTATATGTACTTTGGAAATGTGGCCTTGGAGGCTGTGCTTGATTAGAATAAGCATTTGTTGTGAAATTGGGAGATGGGGACTGATAATTTTGCCTTGTGCGGCATTCGTTAACATGGTGCCCATTTCTTCTGCAGAATGTGCAGAATTGATGAGAATTTGGGCGTCTTTGAACATTTTGGACAGGGTTTTTGATTGGGGCCTTAATGGAAAATTTTTGTGATTCGAAATATGACAACTGTAGTTCTCGTTTGATCCTGTTTATGGCATCTAGCATGTTGCTAGGATTACCAGCCCTAATGATTTGGCCTAATTTGGGTTCTAACCCGGTCAATAGAGTGGTCAATGTCATGTTTTCAATCAAATTTGATTGAGCCGTTTTTTCTTCAAGGGTTAGAGTTTGTTTTTGTATAGCGGCGTGCATTTTCGCGTTGTGTGTCTGCAACCTAGATACAAATACCAATGCAGTTTCGTTAGATGATTGGCGAATCCTCTGTAGATCCTGAATTAGTGCTGTCAGGTCACGAGAATCACCAAAATGAGCTTCAAGTAAGCTTTTGATTTCTGCCCATGTAGTAGGGTTTCGGGAATTTATTAATTCTGCGGCTTTTCCGCGTAATTTATTTTTTATGTGAAGCGTTAATAAGACGCGCTGATCATCAACAGCGATACCCTGAGCGGTTATGCAAGCTGAAATAAATGTTTGCAAGAATATGGGGTTGCCGTCAAATTCGGGCACTATGGAAAATATTTCGCTTAACCTATAAGGTTCAATATTTATTGTTTCGTTCGCCGTGATTGAATTGTTTGCATTGGAATTGCTTACGTTTGTAGCCATTTTATTTATATTATTTAGATAATCGAATAACTTAAAACACCTTTTCAATTTGAGCTAGTACGCTACTGATAATTGGCAATTTTTTATTATATGTAAAACAATGTGCTGTTTATTTTATAATATTTCAAAATTTAATTACAAGGATAATTGGATTAATTTAAAAAGTGTTTTTAGTTGGGAATAATGTCACTGAAATTTTATATACTAATGTGCATTTAAACAGTATAGAACATGTGGGTTTTATTTTATTTCACAGTCAAGTAAGGCGTAAACTTAACCTTTATATGATATATGATATTATGATAAAAATAATGTTAAGATAAAAATGGTATGTGATTGTAGTTAATTAGATAAATTCGCACTTGAGGAGTATATGATATTACCATAAAAATAATGTTACGATAGGAACAGTGTATGATTACGGTTATTTATATAGGTCACACAAATTATAATCAAGATATTTTGTTTCAAGTTTAAATAAAATTACTATTTTAGATATTAGAACTGTATGTAGCAATGCAATGTATTTTGATAAAATAAAATGTAAAATTATGTCGTTGTTTGCAAATAAATGTTTGCGAGATGATTCAAAAATGACTTACCCTAAATTTTTCATTCCTCGTGGTCCAGTTGAATGCGACTTCGTGAGCTTAGCTTCACCAAAGGTCTCTCTCTGCCAGGGGTGTCACTGGGTGTTCCTTCCACAGGGTTGCCTTTGATGCCGAAGACACCAACGATGGGACGGGATGAAATTCTTACTTGCTAATTGTTGAATCGTGTTGATTTGAAATGTTGCTTTGCTTATATTTCTTGATAATTATTATTGTTTCGCTTCTGTGCGTTTGAGAATAATGTAGGTTCTTCTGAACAAAGGATTGGGATCCACCACTACAGCTAAGAAGTTCTCCTTGTTCCAGAAGCTCTTTTCGTCCGGTTAGGCACCTTTTTCAGATGGACTCCTTGTTCCCTCGGATATGTTTGCTACTGGTTAGGCTCCCGAACTGTGTGTTTTTCAGATCCTACCGACTGCGCCAATGTTAGATAGTGGATTCTTGAAATAGCTTTTTAAAAACTTTATTCACTTATTGGAGTCAAGCTTGACTCTTTGTATAATAATAAACAATAATAAATTTAGAATGTATTTGACCAAATGTGAGTATAAGACTGATTACAAAAAGGTTGTTGGTAATATTTATAATGTTTTGAGAACAAAGGAAACAGTGTTGCTGATTCAGCACAATCAGGATTACTTAGAATTGAAATACAATGCTCATGCAGCGTGAGCGGTTATTGAGAAGAGCTGTTACGCAGTATGTAATACGATATGTTTGAGAAGGTTAAGCCTGTCTCGATAATATTATATATCATAGTATATTTCTAATATAACATATATATATATATATATATAGTATATCCTATAAGATGTAATATATTTACTAAGTTAGTCACAATACGTTATACTATTTATTTATAGCTGTTCATATTGTTGGTTATGTACAAAATAGAAATTACAAACTGAGGCAAAGGCAAATCAACTGTGGTATGGAAGTAATAAAAACTTTTATTACAGATTCCTTTTATCGATCATATGCCACTATTTTAGTTGTGAGTAAATGAACTTGTAGAATTTGTGACCTGAAAGTTGTTGAGCTTAACTGAACAATTGACAGATGGCCATAGCTGTACTATTTTTATATTTTATAGCTTTCAATTTAATTAGGGAATTAGATTTCTCAAGTTTATTTGGTAGCATTATTTTCCAGTAAGTAGAACAAAAAAAGTTTACCTTATCAGTAAAACTCACCAGGAAATCATTTGCTTGCAGCCTTTGTACTGATTCGAACGTATATAAACTTAACTGTGGACTTCAGTAATTGATATTACATTTTTATATCCGCGTTAACAATAGCATCCAGGTAATTTCATTTATTACTCATTTAAAATTTAATTAATCTTCAATTTTTGTCCTTGATGTAATTTAAATTATTTTTAAAATATATTTAAATTCAAGGTCAATTATTTTTAACTTAATAAGTAGTTAAAATTCGATATGTACCACATGGTTTTAAAATATTTTTTCCTTTCTTTTTCATTTTTTGGCAATTTATAGTTTATGAAATCAGCTTAAATATTTAAATTCTTATATACTTATATTCTTATATGCTTATATATGTTTTTATATACTTATATATTTCTATATATTTATATGTACTTATGTACTTATATGTTTATGCACATATATACTTATATATTTCTGTATACGTTTCTGCATAGCTTCTTTATTCCTGCATAGCTTTTGCACAGCTTATCTTTCATATAGATAAAATTTCGTTAACTTTTCGTAAACCACCAAGTTGGTTAATTTTCTTACGATTTTCACTCCATTTCATTAAGACATGTAAATTGCCAAGGAAACTTTAGAAGCCATTCTTGCAACAAGAGACAATTGTGGGCCTGGACTACTGTCCCAGAACCAGTCACCTCAACAATAGTCGATCTAGGATCCTGGTATAAATTTGTTATATATATATAATTTTTTTAAATTTCAATTATCTTTATAAACCGATTTATCTATTATTCATGTAATATATTTTAACATTCATTTTAAACAATCTTTTTATTTCTCTTACCAACAATTTCAGTCTGATCTATAGTAGACTAGTTATTCGAGAAAAAGAGACAATTCTACTTATTTTCACTATAGATGGTGCCCAATTTAACATCAATTTTTCTTTGTCTCCTTTTCTCGAAATAAACAGAAATCTGTCGCTTATGCTGTACATATCAAAAAGGGTAAGTTTTTCCACTCTTACGAATACTCTGGATCCACGGCTCTCTGCTCCGACTTAAACCAGCTAGTCGTCCGCATATGTTGCCTCAATTCTTTCTCAAAAATAAATAATAAGGGAAAGGGGGTAACATCAGGATATTGAATACTGGCCTCCATTAGCCAATGTGGATTTTCTACACTCCAGTATTTACAGTTCTGTTTATTGACTTTCATTTAAGAGGAGCTTCATCAGAAAAAAATGTTTTTTATAAATAACGGATCATCTTGGTAGCTGTTTGCCATAATTTCGAAAAATTCCAATCGGCGATCAAGGTCATCGTCGCTAAGTTCTTGAACCAAGTGAATTTTATGTGGGTGGTACTTTTCATTTTTTAGAAGACGCAATATGGACGTTTTACTAACGTCATTATCGGCGGCAACTTGTCTTGTAGGTTTATGTGGATTATCTTGAATATCTAACAATATATCAAATTTTTTTTCACCGTCTAAAATGCGTTTCCTACCAGATTTAGGAATATCTGTGACATTTCATTCACAAAATTTTGCACATTCCAGTTTCTTCAATTAAATTCATTCAAGTTCAGTAATATTACATTGAATTGAATTCTGTCATTGAAATTTAATCCGTTATTTACGTAGATAATAAATAAAATTGAAAATAATAAAAAATATTGAAAAACTCCTGATTCGAAGTCATTTGATTTTTTTCAATTTTAAGTGGTTTCATGAAAAATAAACCATCAACAGACCATTTCAAAGTAGACATTTTAACATTTAAAATGAATATTTTATAAAAAAAATACCAATAAAGTTTTACCTGGAAGATTTTGTTTTGTTTTTCTTTTTTTTTTTTTCGAAAAATGTATTGTAAATATCTCGCAAACTACTTGTTTCACATAATTTTCATGTAGATTGATTTATTTTTACGATAGAAAAAGTAAAAAACCGAAAAATCGATTTTCCGCCGTTTTCCTAAAACATTTTAGGTTATATTGAAAAATACCTGATATGAAATTTCTAGATTTTTTCATTATATACAACTTTTAATTGTGAAGTACATTTTCCGCTAGGAGATCACGTTTCGCCGAAAACCGCAAAAAACCACTATCAACCCCTAAAAAGCACTCCCGTTTCACAATTTCACTTTAACTCGTGTTTAATTTTTGTTTTATCTCCTAGTTATAACCTTACCTATACTTTCCGACTGGTCCTTGCCTGTTAATATTTTTTTTCAAAAAGGTATTGTCAGTATTGACACAAGCCTAGTAAGGACAACTTACAAACCCATCCAAGCCCGTTGTTTTCATTTCCGTAGCCAACTTGGCACCTTGTTTAAAACTCCTTTTAAAAACATTAATACTATTCACCAAGATAATTTTCACTAATGCAGTGTACTAACGCTTTTCATTGCAATTTCGAGGCGCCCCTCATAACACAGCGATGATAGATAATAATAATCATAAAAATAAGTGGATCAAATTTCATCTGATAGCACATTCTCACACATTTAATTATGCATACGGCGCCTTCGATTGTTTACAATAAGAAATAAAAATGCCGGCCGATGGACTAGCTATGGCTCGAGTCGTGTTAAGTTAATGATTTCGACCGTCTTTATTACGTTGGAGATGATAAACATACGTTCATAATAGGCACACAATTCTGCAATATTTGGGAATCGTAATTTTGGTTTGTGTATAGGGGATAATCTAGATAATAAAGATTTCTAGTCCAATAAAAAACTAAACTAAACAAGTGAATGCATAACCAATTATAAAAGACAATTGGTCCATCCAATCAAACTGAATATCAATATCAAATGTTAACGTTGATATTTAATAACAAATGTATTCAAGCTGATTTAAAGGATTTATGAGCCCTATGATTTACGTGCGTTTCAAACCTACATTAACAATATTAGACATTTAATAACCCAGTAAATATCAACAAAAATGTAGCGTCAATGTACCTAAGAAAAGTAAATTAAAATGAAATAACTGTAAAAATTTATGAACTAAAAATAACTGTTCTTCTGGCATTGACGGTTTAACAACTAATATAATTAAGCATATTCATTTAAATTTAATTAAACCACTGGTACATATAATTAATAAAATATTTAATACCGGAATTGTTCCAAAAACCTTTATGGAAAGTCTTGTTGTTCCTATTTACAAGGATAGGAGCCGCAGTCGTCTGGAAATTGCAAACTATTGACCTATTTCTGTTATTTCAAATATAACCAAAATTTCTGAAAAATGTTTAAAAGAGAGACTTGCAGATTTTTAAACAAATTTGGATTTAGAAGTAATAAAAGCACCGAAATAGACGTTCTTAAGTTAATAAACTAAATTAAGGACTCATTAAACAAAAATGAAATATGTTTGACTATATTTCTTGATTTGGCTAAGGCTTTTGATACTGTTCCGCATAGTATACTGTTAAACAGAGCTGAGTCCTTGGGCATAAGTTGAAATGTTCTAAAAATTTTGAAAGCTATGTAGAGGATAGAAACAATTTGTAAAATTAACTAAACTTTAAATAATCCTCTTATGATCAAGATAGGTTTCCCACAGCGTACAGTACTTGGTCCAATCTCTTTTTTAATTTATATAGATCAAATAACAAGAATAAATACTAATGCCAGTGTAATATCGTATGCAGATGACACGGTACTAGTATTCAGAAGTAATAGTTGGCAAAAAGTTTACAAAACTGCTTCTATTAGACTAAGTACTGTAAAATGTTGGTTAGACAATATTCTCTTAATCCTGAACCACAAAAAAACTAAATTTGTGACTTTTTCCATCTTAAGTGCTACCAAGGGTGATACTAATAATATCGCGATACATAATCCAAAATGTTTAGAAGATAGATTCATTGATTGTCCTTGTTTAAGAAAATAGATATAGTGGAAAATATTAAATATTTGGGTATCATTCTTGCTAGACACTTGAGATGGAAATCGCATATAGAATATTTGAACAGCAGTATTAGAGAATGCATTTATCTCGTTTAAAAGCTGAGAGATTACCTTAACATTTAAACGCTAAAAATAGTATATAAGGACTTAGTCGAATCAGTAATAAGGTATGGGATAACTGTATGAGGAGGTTTGTACGAGTCCTCTCTGGATCCATTAAATGTTACACAAAATATGATAATTAAATTTATGTTAAAAAAAATAAACGATATCCTACAAATCCATTATATTTAAAAAACAATATGTTTAATGTAAGATAGTTCTGTATTCAAGCCTCAATAATATTCATACATATTCATAAAGATAAATTCCAACAAATTGCACAATCATATATCACGCGTGCGGTAAGAAACGAAAAATTAATTATAAGTAAATTTGAAAAAATACTGTATTAACATTTTATTATCTATCTCGGAACTAAACTTTATAATGTAGTACCTTCGGAAGATTAAGCGATTACTAGATTTTTTTTTCTTAAACTACTGAATATACAGAAAAAATATCAGTCAATTTACCTCTATGTTTAATGATGCATAGTCAGTGGTGGTTTTTGTGTGATTTTTTTGTGTTATTCAGTTGCTATCTGATCACATACTTCACTAATATAAGTGTATATACTGTGGGACATAACACAAACTGGTCACAGTTTAGCTTGTACCATATTATTTTTGTGCAAGCTTATTTATATCGGCTAGGTGGTGTGATGGACAGTGGCGCGTCTTATTTTGAGTTCCGCTCATATATTTTCAATTTTCGCTATAAATAAACAAATGGTTGCAAAGTAACCAATTTATTGTTATTATTTTTAGATAAAGTCTTTTTTCGTCAGGAAGGAAAGGGGTGGCGCAATTTTTTTGCCTTATAGAAGGGTAAGGGAAAGCGTTATGGACTTCGGGCCGGGCTCATTTTCAAGGGCGGTCAATTCTGTTTCAAAATTTTTTTACCCCGAAGCTCTAACTTCATTAGGGCCTGCATGCGCGCGTGATACATTTATAAAAACGGACGAGCGGAGTGGAACGTGTATTTGTGAGAGAGAAGTGGAAGCGCTAGGCTCCTCCTCCAGCATCTCGCTGCGCGGCTGCTGAATTGCCGCACTCGTTTTTATAAATGTATCACACGCGCGTGCAGGCCCTGATAAAGTTAGAGCTTCGGGGAAAAAAATCTTGACAGAAAATAGATTGCCCTTGAAAATGAGCCCAGCCCGAAATCCCTAACCTTTTCCCTTACTCTTCTACGGGGCGAAAACTTTGCGGGACCCCCTCTCCTAATCATCCGATCACAATCTTTTCGGGCTTAAATCAAAAAGAAAGAAATTCCACATTCGATAGCGAAAAAATCTCCCCACCCTTTTCCTTCCCGGCGAAAAATGACTTTTTCTAAAAATAATAAAACCAATAAATTGGTTATTTCGCAACCATTTGTTTATTTATGGCGAAAATTGAAAATATATAAGCGGAACTCAAAGTAGGCACATTAGCACACAATGTCACGTTTGCTGCGCGATTTGCGGAAAAAATTGCGGAAGTTACAGCAGTTTTAATTTCATTTACGTTTACCCTTCCTCCTCCCCCCCCAATCAATCTAGCGACTTTAAATTTGGACACACTACTTAAGTCCTGAGTGTCTATTAGGGGAGAAACAAAAAGTCGCCAAGTCACTTTCTTCCTCAAAAAAAATCGCGAAAACGGCTCTCGCAGCAGCGAAAAATCTCGGGAACCGCCGGACCGATTTCGGCGAGTCAAATTTAGTTTACGCGCATTCGCGAGCCCTTCATTTTATCCTTTTTACACTTTTTCGATCCGAATAAAACTCGAGTTATGTCCGAAAGACTGATTTTCTCTATCTTTACATGTAAATTTCTCCCCCTCCTCGTGAAAAGTTCGACCGGAAAATTTTCCGGATGATAAAGGGGTCCGACTTCACAACATCACAGAAAAAGTCGAAAAAAGTCCGTTTGTAAATCCAGATCGACCCCGCTATAAAATTATTATTAGCCGTTACTCGAGTCCGAGTATGAAAATGTTACAGTCGATAAATTGTGTACAATAAAAAACAAGTAACAGGTGTAGTTTATTGTAATTCCCATTCATCTACGGTGCACACGACTATGGCTATAGAGGCCAATTCGGGAGAGCACATGTCGACCGCAGTCAGGACAAACATAGACCTGGTTAAGTCTTGGATTCGGCCTTCTTGCAGCAACATTTCCTTGATAGCTGGCCACAACCCCTCGCCATTCGGTTCTGTCCGCTGCAAGTTGTTCCCATTGCTCGTCTGCAATACCGCAGGATTTTAGATTTTCATGGAGAGCGTCTTTGAACCTCTTTCGTTGACCGCCACGCCTTCTTCTACCGCTTAGCAATTCACCATAAAGTGTGCATTTAGGAAGGCGGTTATCATGCATACGATGAACGTGACCTGCCCATTTTAGGCGTGCTCTTGAAATAAGCACCTCAATTGCAAGGCTGTTTGCTCTCCTGAGTACTTCCACGTTTGATATGTGATGGAACCAACGGATTTTCATCATACTTCTGAGATGTCTTTGCTGAAAACGTTCTAATTCTTTCACATGACGACGGTAAGTGACCCAGCTTTCACATCCATATAGCAGTGTTGGAATGACAACTGCTCTGTAGACAGCCATTTTCGTTGACAAAGCAAGGTCGTGGTTGTCAAATACTCTCTCTCTAAGTCCCCAGAGTGCTCTAGATGCAGCGTTAATTCTATTGCGAATCTCGCTGTCCATGTTTGCTTTGTCATTAACAACGTTGCCTAAGTAATTGAACTGATCCACCACTTCAAGAGAATTTCCGTTAAGTGTAATGTCTATTTGGTTCACTTGATGAGGAGTTGACATAATCTTAGTCTTTCCAATGTTGATTTTAAGTCCCAAGGAATCATAGCTCTGGGCATACACATCTAAAAGGTCTTGAAGCTCTTCCGGCGTAGAGGCTAAAAGTGCACAGTCATCCGCATACTGGAGATCACAAATGAATCGTGTGCGTGTCTTCGTGAAAGCTCTAAAGCGCCCTATGTTAAAGAGACCGCCATCAAAACGGTATCTGAGACCTATTCCTCTGACAGTCAGTTTGTTGTCAACAATAATTGTTAGAGCAGTGGTAAACAAATTAAAGAGTAGGGGTGCCAGGACACATCCCTGCCTAACTCCAGTGAGGGTTTGGAAAGGTTCGGTTGCCTCATTATTATACATAACCTGGGCGTTGTTGTTTGTATGTAGACTGCGACATACTTCCACAAATTTTCTAGGGATACCTAAGCGGAACATAATTTTCCAGAGCACTTCCCTGTCCACCGAGTCAAACGCCTTGGTTAAATCAATGAAGGCCATGTGAATTTCTCCTTGATGTTCGAGTGCTTTTTCTTGAAGCTGTTTAAGTGTGAAGATTAAATCCGATGTGCCTCGGTTTGGTCTAAAGCCACTCTGTGTTTCAGGAAGTAACTTTTCCATAACAGGTGTTAGCCTATTTGCCATCGCTTTAGTGAGTATCTTCCCTCCAACAGCCAGGAGAGCTATACCCCTGTAATTTCCACAGTCCGCAGCGCTCCCTTTGTTTTTGAAGGGGTTAATTAAAAGTGTATCACGAAACTCCTGCGGAGCTTGACCACTTTCCCACACGACATCAAACAGTTTTTTGAGGTAGGGTATGAGCTCTGACGACACAGCTTTAAAGATCTCAGCTGGGAGTGAGTCGGCGCCGGGAGATTTGTTATTTTTAGCTGCCCAATGGCGGTTAAGATCTCTTCCGTTGTTAGTGGCTTATCTAAGTCTTCGAAGGTGTCGTATTGAGGGATAAGATTTATAATATCGTGATCGGCTTGACTTTGCTGGTTAAGAATGTTAGAGTAGTGTTCTTTCCATCGGGCTCTTATTTCCTGGTCTTCTTTGAGGAGATTTCCATTTAAATCTTTAATAGGGCACATATTTTTCCGACTGGGGCCGTACACTGCTTTTACTCCTTGAAAGAAATTCCTGTAGTCGTGTGAATCGGCGTACCTTTGAATTTCTCTGGCCTTGCTTGCCCACCACTCGTTCTTTATTCTTCTGATTTCGCGTTGCGTTTCATACTTAGATTGGGTAAAAGCTTCTGCTTTTGATGAGTCGTTGGGGTGGTTGATAGCGTTTTGGAAGGCAATATGTTTGCGGTCAAGAAGTTCTTGTATAAAAGCTTCATTATCATTGAACCAGTCCTCCTGTTTTTTACTTGCTACAGTGCCAAGAATTTCCTCACTCGCACTTTTTAAGCTGTCTTTAATTTGTGTCCAGGTAGCAGCGACATCTACAGAATTGGTTTCTTCTAGTGCACTCAAATTCTCTTGAACTTTTTGCTTTAGCTGTTCGACGGTTTGTTGGTCACGCAATTTACTAATACAGAGACGGGGTCTACGTTTTACTTGAGCTCTTCGGTGTTTGGGTGGCGCTATAAAAACTTATAAAAGCGAAGAATTTTCACATTTTCTTTTTAAATTTGTTATTACTTAAATAATATCTTATGATTTTTATATGTACATAAGTGTGATCCCCTTTGTTCACCAAATAATCATATTAATTTGGATGGATAAATTATCATTACTATACTTAGTGTAACTTGTTTGTTAAGTTAGTTTTAGTGGATATATGTTTGGGCTATTTATTCTGCATGTGTCCCATCTCTAATTAAATAAACACGTGCTAAAAGATGCGAGAAATCAATGTAAGGGCGACGCGCGACGACGACTCCCTTCTACACCTATGTGCCATGAGCTCTTCTTAATCAGTAATCACAATACACAGGGAACAGATTGTGTTTTCGCTCCAGGTATCTGACAATTTGCATAATAACTTAATTATTTAAGAAATTGGGATAGTATAACGTATCTCTCACCTACGTTACTCGATTATCTCCTCTGCTAATTGACTGTCTCTCCTTATGTCAACAATTTGTAACTAAGTTAAGCAAATAATCGATTTGTAATTGTATATTGTCTCTGCTGTTATTACACCTAGTCGACAAAATTATCCGGTCAAATTAGTCCCGGGTAGAGTTTTAGAGATATTTGTTTTGCTGAAAAAAAAATAACAATAAAAAATATAATAGATAAAAGATGTGCAAATTTTTCTGTACACAAACTTATTTGCCACGTTTTTTAAAATAATTATTTTTCTATTTTGGAAGAGCAGTGCAGTAATCTTGTAAATAAATACAATCACCCCCTCCTTTGCTTGTATACTTTATACGAAGATAATTGAAACTGGTCAGTGTTAAAGCACAGGACCGTGCGCACTGAACTTGATATTTTGTCCTACATATTTAGCAATGGTATCGAGATTCGAATGGTAGTTGAAACTGTGCAGGCGAGTCCGAGACTGGCAATGTAATCAGCCTGAATGAACCATCTACGACTGCACTGGTTTAAAGATAATAAAACGGACAGGCCTACTAGCATAAAAAAACTCGTAAATCGTTTCGCACTAGTCAAAGGTGGACTTATGAGATGTGCTAGTGCAATGCATAAATACCTGTTATAATATCAAGCGTAGGAGTTTAGTTAGTTATTGTTCATATTTATAAATATTTACTACTATATAAAAGGTAAAATATTTTAATTATTGTACATGTACAATAAAGAGATGCCGACTGTTTTTGCCGGTTTTTAGTTTTTAAACTCCTCTCCTCTGTTCTCTCTAATTCGTTTTTTAAGGTGATCACAAACAAATAGACAGATAAACGGACGATGGTCGACGGATAGACGGACGGGCAGATACTTAAATAGACAGACAGATTGGAAAAATTAAAATACCTTAATTTTAGAGATCTGCCGTACTGAAGCATTACTGCTACTACTATTAAGAATAGTCTTAAGTGCTAGACTTTTAACAGACCAAAATGTTGTCTGATTTAGTAATTTTTACAAATTGGGTACCTACCCCAAGGTTCGGTCTTGGGTCCATTATTATTTACAGTCGATATTATGATGTTTGTCTTAAGCTACTTCCTATAAAATGTGTTCTCTTCGTTTAGTATGCTCCAGAAGAAATAAAGAAATTTAGCGGGTACAGCTAGAAATGTTAAACTTAATTAAAAACATACAAAATTTATGTGATCGTGGATTGGATCACATGTATTCATTCATATATAGAATTATGCAATCAGATGAATCCAAATATCTCAGGAATAAATTTGTTAACTTCAATCATCCTCACAACACACGTTTCGTACATAATTTTAGAGTTTCTCCTCACAGGACCACCGCATACCAGAAATTCTTTGTCTTTATAGCAGCTCATTTGGAATGCCTTTTCAGATGAGCATAGAAATTTGTCGAAAAAAACATTTTCCAAGCATGTTAAATCCATGTTACTAGACTAACAACTCTCCGACAGAAATTAGATCAAGTTACCTGCTAGCCCTATAACATTAATTATCGTGGTTCTTTACTGAATCGAAAATCTCGTATTCCTGTCTCTCCCTGCCATTTGTACCATAAAATAATACTATATTATTGGAAGATCAACATCAGTTGAAATATAAAAATATAAAACATAGGAATCATAATATTCCAACATATCTGTAAGTACCTTATAAAAATAAGGACTCAACAAATTAAACCAAAACAGCTATTCCCCGTTACGAGCACTGAATTATATGGTAAAATTTGCGTATTTTGTCTAAACACAGTTAGCACTAAAATACAATGACTTGGAATGCTCGAATGCTACGAGGAAGATGCGAGGCCTCCTTCATGTCACTAACTACAGACCGGTTTCGACCTCTTTTTGGGTCTCGTCATTGCAGTGCAAGTGATACCTTCAATACTGGAGTTCACATCTCATAGACACTGTTAAGTTACATGAGTAACCCTTCCAATCGTAGTGCCTCCATCTTGTTTTTCTGACGGCTTTCGATCAGCACATCAAACGGGCAGTCAAAGTCCTGTTTGATTAATTTGGAGTCAGTAGGTTTGGTCATGGACTCAAAATGGATTAGCTCCAAAATCTTTAAGTGACCAACCAGATAGCCTGGCTTAAATTTGAGTGCCTGATGCAGTCTTAAAGCATTAAGTGCTGCCTCCTTCCTTCCTTACATGCAAGTGCAAAGGAAGGTGGTCAAACATTGCCTCCATAGCTGCTGTGGGACACGAGTGCATTGCTCCTGTAGTCCATAAACAGGCAAGGCGTTGCAATTTTTGTAACTCTCCTTATGCTCTTCTGTTTTTTGCCATCATGCACACGATGCGTAGGTCACCATAGGTCTGACAACCGATAAGTAGGACCAGTATATCATTTTCGGCTTTAGACCCCAAATCTTACCAAACAGCCTCCGGCACGTCCATATTGCCGCTGTTGCTTTAATAAGAGTCCTTTCCAGATGCGAGTTCCAGGTAAGTTTTTGATCCAGGATTACACTTAGATTTTTGACTTCACTTTAACGATTTGGATACAACACCCTAATGTTCTTTTTGCAGCACGTTTATTTTTGTTATTTTGTACATAACAAATAAATGTTTGGACTTTTTCTTCCTCACTATAAATCATTTTGATTATTTCATTAAAGCAATGTCACTTATCAAACATAATAGTTGTCATTTTCATAGCTCACTTTACTAATGTTAACTTTTCCATATTTACAGTAACTAGTTTAACTAAAATATTCAACGTTTAATAACTCAAAAACGGTATATGGTAGGGGTTTTGTATCCCCTGAAATATGCATGCTACTAACCAGACAATTTTTATTTAACACTTTTTTATATAGGCAAAAATAACGATGATTAGGGGTAGGTAATTTGTACATACTAGCACAATGGTGCCAAATAAACATATTCTTTTTGCAACAGGTTATTTAAACAATAATTTAATTGCATATTAATTTAAAAATTACGCTTTAGCCGTCAAATCACACACCGCCACTGGATTCTTAAGCACACAGTTTTGCTATCTTAAAAGGAGTCCCCATGCACGAACGGCTTTGCAGCCTCTTTAAAAACTTTTCAGCGTTTTAAAATTTAATCAAGATAAAATTGTTGTGGCTCACATTAATCAATTGATCAATGCCTACAAAATTAGATTGACTGAAAAATCATTTTTTTATACTCGACTTGGATTAATACTGGCGGAAACTTCAAGTCTTTTGAGAGAAGATTTTTTCTTTAACGTACACAATTACGTTTTCGTGAGTGGTAAACATAATTATGTAAATTCAAGAGTAAAGGACTTTATCGGTATGAGATGTGGGAGGCAGAGGATGACATTTATTTCCGCAAAATGGGAGAATTACAGATGTACAAGTTAAAGTTAACGCTCGGCATGACTTGCAAGGCGTGAAAATTAAAAAAGAGATAAACTGTTTGGAAAAAGTGGATCAGAATTTTAAGAACAACCACGCTGAAGGTTTGCGAGAAAGACGTGAAAGATCACAGGTTTCAATTATTAACAAAACGGGAACAGAGTTGGCAAGTAGCACTAATTTCTTTTTAAAAACTATGAATATCCACTCCACCTTTATATGAAGCTTAATATTTTATAATTAAGAGTTAGCAACAATAGTCCAGTATTAATAATGGAGTATCTATATACCCAAAATAGGCACAATTTATACTGTCTCGGTAAACTCAGTAAAAGGTACATAAGTACCCCAACTAGCAATTTGATGCTTTGTAGAAGCTGAAAGAATGTTTATGGAACATTTTTTTATAAAACAAAATTATTGATATAAACATCTCTAAAACGTTTATCCAACGCGTATAGACACGAAATGGGCACAGTTTATAAAACAATGTAGTTCTTTAATTTATTTTATTATGGCTCTCACAGGTGTTATAAAATAATTGTATAAACGTCTACATAGAATTTTAAAAAATGGTAGAGGATAATTATAAAATAGTTTTATAGCAAACAGTTATAAAACTTAAACCAGTTTTTGTAATATATCAATTATAAAATTTTGTAAGCATTATGTTATTATCTTCATTGCTACTTTTTTGTTATGTGCAGTAACAACAACAGAGGTTATTTATTTTTTAAATGTTTTTGCAAACAATAATTCTCAAAATAGTTTTAAAATATTACAAAGATAGCTAGGTTATATGTGACTATATATGGCGGCATAACTAACAACATATTTAGTGGAATATGAGATAAAAGTTAATTGATTAAGACTTCGTTTCGCCAACAGCAAAGCGATTTTGGACTGCGAAGGAAATTTTTTTGTGAAATATGTGGTATATATATAATGAAATTTTTGAGCGCCCTAAAAAAAACGAATATTTATCAAAACTTAAAAAAATAAAGTGACAAATTTTTTTTTTGTATTTTATCTTTTTGTGGTGTTGCACCAATTGTGTTTCGCAGATAACATATTTCACAATAATAGATTATTGCTAAAATGCTTATATCAAAATAATTTTTGTTTTTGAACTATTTTTATTTTAAAGTCCAAAATGGCCGCTATACAAATAGTTCAAACATAATAACATTATGGCTCCATCTTATAAAGCATATTTATAATTATAAAAATACTTATAGAACAAAGATATTTTCCGAAGAACTGACAGTCTCCGACGCAGTGCTTGTGGAAGTTTAAAGAAATATATTTGCTCCGAAAGAGCATCTTATAAAATATATATACAGCGGCGTGTTTCAATGTTTTACAAAAACTCTATTTGCAATGCTTATAGAGCAATACATTCTGAAGCGCTTCTTAATCGAGCTAAATAAACAGCAAATTTTTATCTAGGGATCTTTTATTCACTTGTTTCTTAACAGTGGAAATAAATATAATAATTTTGTGTTTGTCTTTAACCTAGGTTAGTAAGTAATATTGTGTATATATAGTTTTAACTTTAGATATGAGACATCCGTTGATGGACGCATAAACACCTACCCATGTTTTATAAAAACGGTAACGAACATATTAGAGTCTTTAAAGACAATATTTAGTTTATCAATTATTTTATAAGTGTTTTATGACAGCAATGCGTGCTTCTTTTATGTAACAATTGGTTAGGCAGTTACAGCAGAATACAATATATTCCCTGAAATAATATGTGTTATGAAGGATCCTAATAAAATTGTTGTATTATTGCTTAGCTAAACTTTTACAGAATAATTTTATAGGCGTTCGTTAATTGGCCAAAAAGCACTAGGAGTCATTATTATAAATAAATTTTGTTCCGTGAGCTAAAACATCTTATAATAATTGCTGTATAAACGTTTATAAAACAGCGAAAAACAAATTCTGCAAAATGTTTTATAATTTAGCTGTACGAACATTCTTAGCACTTATTTATATGATAATTTAGTTGTGAAGACCAAATAATCACTTTGGCGGTTTTAATAAAACAATATAGCTTTTGCAGAACAGTAATGTAATAAAATAAAATAATCCTATTAATTTAAACGTATAGAACAACTTTGTTAGTTGGGACTTAAAGTAACATTATGGCATTATCTTTGTTTCATCTTACCAGCTATTATAAATCACTTTATATAACTACTAAGAAGTTATAATATATAATTTGCAGGAAACAACTACTCAGCGGGCAAATACCCCGACCTGCATTGAATTACACCTTACAAATCATTAAAGAATGGTAACCAATATCATTTGTCAACTCTCTGACCAGACATAGACCGGTTTCGAACTTATTAGTTCTCATCAGTATGCCATAGGTCATGGAGCAGACAAATGATAGTGGCCAACCTGCTAGTTTTATACAAACTATAGTAAATTGAGTAGTGGTGAGAGGTAAGTGAAACCTCTCAAATGGTCAATTGCTACTATACACCATAGATGTCTCTATGGGCGTATAGCGACTTGCGATTCTGCAAGTACCTGAGAGCGGCGACCTTTCAGTCCTAGGTGGACTTAACCTACTGTTATAATATATGATTTGCAGGAAACAACTACTCAGCGGGCAAATACCCCGACCTGCATTGAATTACACCTTACAAATCATTAAAGAATGGTAACCAATATCATTTGTCAACTCCCTGACCAGACATAGACCGGTTTCGAACTTATTAGTTAATAAATAACTAACATAATCAGATAGTTTAAACTAAGTATTTAAATACTTTCAGAAATATTTTGATAACACTGAAATATTTAGAATAGAAGAGAATATATTTTTCATTTTCACCCTATGTGTATACAGTCGTCAAAATAACAAAACGAATGAAAATGAATCAAGTAGTATACAAATATACTAAGTTAAAAAAAAACAATGTATATCATAAAGACAATTAAGTAAATAACTTACATAAGTAAATTACATACAAGTCTATAACAAACATAACAAAAAAATCTGGGTAGGCTAGTAATCAGGCAGATAATGAATTACGATACTGAAAGTATTCTGCATTATTATAAAAACAATTTTGAAGTAGTAGTGTTCTAACATTTTTTTTTTTTTTTTTAAATTTCACTTCCACGTCCAGTGAAAGTAGAGTAACACAAAAAAAAATGTCTGTTGAAATAAGCTTAAAATGTCATGAAACGTCGAGATTTTAAATTTGAGGGAAAAAAATTCTGTCTGCCTTTCGGTCTGCAACTTTCTTTTGTGCGCACCTTTACACTGGAACCGTTTATGATATTGACTTGAAATTTGGTACACTTATGTATTATAACGAGATTTGGAACTATTTTATCTAATTCTGTTGAAGGGTTTGGGGGTAATTAAGGGTAAATAGGCACAACAAGCAAGTAGGGCATGTACGAAAAGTCAAGGCAATAAAAATTTTATATTACTATTATGAAAGGGAGTAAAAAAAATTAAAATGCGATTTAGTGTGTATACAAGAACGAAACGTGTCAACAAAATTTTTTGGCGTTAGCCACCCCCTCTACAACCCCCACTCTATTATTAAAGGGAGTAAAAAATTAAATTGGGATTTAGTGTGTATACGAGAACCAAGGGATCCTAAAAAGGGCCTCTAAAATTTATCTGCCATCCCCACCCTATTGTTTAAGCGAATAAAAATATAAATTGATATTTAGCGTGCAAACGAAAACCAAGGGCCTCTAAAAAAACCCCGTCTACCACCCCCATTGTCACCCTCGCCCTATTATTGAAGGGAATAAAAAATTAAATTGGGATTTAGTGTGTATACGAGAACCAAGACACCCTAAAAGTTTTTGACATTAGCCACATGTCCTTAAGTAAAGGTCTACAAGGGTCAGTAGGGTTGGCTTTAGCTAAAGTACGTATTGCTCTTTTCTGTAATACGAAGGCCTGTTGAGTATAAGAAGTATTACCCCACAGAATAACAGCATACACTGTGAAAAATTGAAAAAACAAGAAATCTTTAAGTAATTAGCACTAAGTTTATTTTGTAATATCCTAAGAAGAAATATTAGAGTTGATAATCGATTACACAATTTATTAGTATAATGTGCAAAAATTAAAGAGCTATCAAAAAAGACACGTAATGACTTTACAGGATCGTTATTTACAACATTAGAAGGTACCACTGTAAAGTCAAGTGTATTAATCTTGTCCAAGATCAAACTTAGGAAGTTGCTAGAACACCATTTTTCTGACAGATTTTCAGAAAGTTCAGTATTATTCATTATTTCATTTGAAGCCTTACTTTTAAATAACAAAGTTGTATCATCAGCAAATGGTAACTGGAAAAATGTTATCATCAATATTTGAGAAGAGATCGTTAACATAAATAATAAAAAGAACAGGTCCTAAAATCGATCCTTGAGGAACACCAAATTTAATATATTCTGGTTAGATACTGCATCATTCCATTTAACAAGCTGAGATCTGTTACATAAATATGATGCAAAAAGATTTAGTATATTGTCTCGTACACCATAGTACTCAAGTTTAGTTAACAAAATATTATGGTCAACAGTATCAAAAGCCTTTGACAAGTCATAGAATTTTCTGTATAAAATTCTTTCTTCTCAAAAGCTTCAAAAATATTTTCAATTATTTCACAAAGTGCCAGTACCGTTGATTTACCAGATCTGTAGCCAAATTGAGACTTTCTAATATATTTATTCTTTTCAAAATAATAAACGACTTTTAAGAACTAGTTAAAATATTTTTCCAATAACCGGTATGATTGAAATTACAAAAAATATTAATCTCTTGATATGAAAAGCCAGTCAAAATCCAAGATTGCTGCTGGATATTTTGTATTTTTACCTAACATATAATCACAACGCCTTTATTACATGTTGGGAGCTATCCTTGCCGACTGTTCGCTTAGTTGAATCGTATTCTATGATTATATATTAATAATATTATCATTATATGCCGTAAATTGACACTAATTATTGGACCAACCCATTGTATGTTTCCTTATACCTACGTTATTACATAATTCAGTAAGTTTATAATTAACTTTCGGCTAATGCTACCCACAAGAGAATTTATGTGGTTCCAGGTGTCATAAACATACAGTCTAGTGGTTGGAGGTGTTTATACCCACTAGGACACATTTGTATAAACAGAATTGCATAAAATAGTGCACGCTGAATGCTTTCGAAGTATTTTACTGCTATTTATGTATACCAGAAAATAATTTCTGAAGATCTGGCTGTAGTTTCACATGAATATTTTTCCTTTACACCATTTAAATTACATAACTTGTAATTAGTCATGTACAATTCATGTTTAATGCAGTATTTGATCATCTTTTGGAATAATGATGATTTATGGGGGATACTTCTAAGACTCGTATGTGGGTACGACAAGTAAAAGAACAGAAATTCACTTCAGAAAAACGTAGAGGTCCTTGTTGTAATGTATATTACATTTAATTAAAAAAGTAACTCGAAAAAATATCAAAATACGTCAAAATGCTCGATTTATCCACACGCAGTGCCAAATCCCAAAAAAAGTACTGTTGTATTTTAGTTTGACCAGAAACCACAATTTTTGAAATTAAATTCCCAAAAAATTTAGCACGAACCGATAATTCGCCGAGACCCCAAAAATATCGTTAAAACATTCACATAATTATTTTTGCCTATTTTACAGTTCAAACATTCAAAATTATCAACCTTAAAATATCCCCCTGTATATTTTCATTCCACTCATCGTACTCTCCACAATCCCCAAATATCAAATTTTAATTCAATTTAAGTCTATCCGTAATCGCATAATAAACAAATAATAAACTTTGTTTTTATGTAGCGTATCAGTATCTATTCCTTCGACCTAAATATTCTAATGTCTAATGATATCTAAGACATACGTCCACTACAACGGGGATCAGTAACAGCACTCGCTTAACGACAATTTTAAAATTTAGGTTTTCATAAAATTACAAATATTTCCCTTAATAAAAATGATACAGGGTTCGTCAAAAAATCAAAATGCATCAAATTTTAAACTCCATTTAATAATGTTATTTTCAATTAGAATTTTTAACGATTTCAATAATTACGCAGTTATGAGAGTGCACGGGATGTATGGGACCAGCAACCGGTTTTAGACCAAGCCCGCATGCATTCTGGGGGTCCTTTCCACCTTACAAAAAACGTTTCGGCCTGACTCGATGGGGCACGATTAACGCAATTTCATGAGAGTATATAAGCTCGGGCGAGACTGAGCTCAAGCAAGTTCCGTTAGTGCCGCGTTCTATAATCGTACTCGTCTTGTCTTCCTTGGTGATTTAAGTAAAAAATATCTATAACTTCTACCATAGTGCATCTTTAATTATTTTTAGCAATGACTTCACAATAGGATAGATAAAGCATCCTCTTGGTTTGTTGTATATCATTTATTTGTTTACATTGCTTTAAAAATAAATACTGGTACTCAGCAGTCTATTGGCTAAAGACACGTAGGTATATGCGCACGCAGTCCCTCTCAACACGTTTTGTTTACAATCCAGTTGCAGCGTTGGCCGCCATTAAAGTGTTTGTGATAAACCGAAGTTAAATGCTGTAATTACAGTGATTTTGTAGTGTTTTTTGTGTTATATGTTGCTCTTTAAAATTTTAGTTAATCGATCTTTTCACAGGTAGGTGAAATTATCTCATAAGCATAACCTCGGGTTGGAACGACAAATAAGCAAAATTTTAAATATTCAGTGCAATAATATTGGAAGTATAGAAAATATTTTTATGTTTTAAAATTGAGTAATATAGTTAAATGCAAATACAGTTGAAGGGCAAAATGAAAAGATATTATTTGAAAGTGCAATATTATATTATTTGTAGAATTCCAAGGAATATTAAACGCCGCATTGTCGCATTTTGAAACATTTGGGAAATGAAAATATCCCTGAAGGTATTGTTGTGTGCTCAGATCACTTCTCATCAGATATTTCACAAGTCAAAGTGGCCGAGTTGTTCTTAAAGAATTTGCAGTATCTGACTTACCAAGTTCATCTAAGGAAAATGTACAAGTTGGGTAAGTTATCATTTAAAAAAAGTAGTACATGATGGGAATAATCCTAACATGTTTTTATTTCTTGGGTTAGTAATGCAGTAAAAGGAAAACTGTATGAATTATTTTGTTTATGTGACATATATCTATACCAATTTATATGTGTAAATTTAATATTTAAATAAAGCATTTAATAAAAAAGCAATGTTATTCATATTACTTTGAAGTGAAACTAGAAGAGAAATTAATATATTAATTATACGAAATAATCACCCTCTTTAACATATACGCCACTGGCAATGAGTTCCAAAACATAAACAAAACTATCTCCATCCTTTTTTTAATAATAGAATGTATGAGATAGTAGGGAAACACAACACCTCGTGTGTTAATGTATAGGACATGCTTTGTCTATCCTATTCTGAAGTCATTGATTTTTAGTGATTTTTAAAATTATTTTAAACCGGCTCCTTCACCACAAAGTGAATTTTGAAATTCCTTTAAACAAAAAATCGAGTTAATTTTTTATATCTCCGACGCAACTTCGTTGTTGAAAAGTTACCCATGCAGAATATATTTTTAGTTATTTTTAAAACAAATTGTGAAGTGAATAAATAAACTTTATTTTCGTTTTTAAACAAAGTGCGTTTTAATCGACGACTACATATCATATAACAAACATACCCCTCCAAAATTATCCAATGTGAATTTTAAGCTTTTTTAAAATAAAAGATTAGTGCTTCGACGTCTCATACAGGGTGAAGCATCGACCCTGACAATATCTCTGAAACATTTAAATACATAAATTTAAGTGCACGACGGCCTTGGGGAGTCTCTGTTATGCTCCGAGCTAACCGAAATATATTTTTTACACAACACCTACAGCTGATTCATGCTCATCCTCTAGCGGTGTGTATTACAGAGTATACGCAGAAATTTTCGGAAGGACTGTAAACTAGTTGATCCTTTGTTTATAAATGTTAAATAAGCAAAAATCCCCGCAGAGAATTGCTACGTTACGGAAGAAATCTATCATAGCCGATAGCGGCGTTGGTCAAGGCGCGAGGTGGCAATCGTGATTGATTAATCGGCACGGGTGTCGTGCCACCGGGTTCGAATCCCGGCTCCGGCACTGTCGGAGGAAATGGTTGTAAGTCCGCGTTTTTAACTTCCCATATACGTAGTATATAGGATATCTCACGACGAACGATCGATATTATATTTTTATAAGGGGGTTTTGCTACGGATTTTAAGTTCAATTACTCTTAGTTGGCTATGACGGCGTTGAGTGCTGTATTAAACGAATAATGGAGAATTTAAAAAATTTTGGCACCGTTGAAAATTTTTTTTTTTTAAATGGCTTAAAATGTCATGAAACGTCGAAATTTTAAATTTGAGCGAAAAAAAAAATTCCTGTCTGTCGGTCGGTCTGTCTGTAACTTCTTTTGTGCGCACGTTTACTCTGGAACCATTTATGATATTGACTTGAAATTTGGTACACTTATGTGTTATAAAGAGATCTAGAACTAAATTATATTTCGATCTAATTCCGTTGGGTGGTTCGGGGGGTAAACGGTGTAAATCATTGTAAATAGGCAAAGCAAGCAAGTAAGAGTCCATAAAATTGCAATTTAAGGCATGTACGAAATGTCAAAGTCTTAAAACTTTTTTGACATCAGCCAACCCCCCTATCACCCCCAATACCACCCCCACACAGTGTGTGTACAAGAACGAAATGTCTCAAAAAAATTTTTGGCGTTAGCCACCCCCTCTATCACCCCCATTGCCACCCCCACCCTATTATTAAATGGAGTAAAAAATTAAATTGAAATTTAGTGTTTGTACGAGAACCAAGGGCCTCTAAAATTTATTTTGGCATTAGATAAGATCCTACTTAAAGGAGCTCTCGTGCCAGTCGTCATACACCACTTGCAGACTGCAGTTTCGAACTGTTGGCTCTCATCAGTGCAAGGTAGGCATGTGACGACTGACACGAGGATCGCCTGACTATTTAGTACATTTCGGTATCTTTGGGATAGCGACGTAAAATAGTCAGCAGGCGCCATCCAGCGGTTAAGTAGGTGCAATTATTACACTTAATGCGCTAGGCTTGTAACTTGTAATTCAGCGGTCGGCGGGCCACATAACCCGGAGAGTAGCTCTTGGTTGCAGTCTGGTTACGTTCCTTATAGTAAAATAAGGATTTTATAGAGGATGTAATAATTTTAATCAAATTAAATACACGAATACTGACTTAGTAGTATCATAAGGTAACATGAGCAGTTGCACCTAAGAAATGAAAGGAGGGAGGGTGCGGGGGTAAGGAGTTAACACAAAATGTTTTAAATTTCAGCAAGATTGGTTGACAAGAAATAGAGATTTGACGATGAAAAGATTCGATGCCAGGACCAGGGTACTCCTAATACTCTCCTGAATGGGAAAGTTTGTCCGAGTTGTCGCGGATCGATTTTTTCAATGCGTAACTCCCTTCCGCCCAAGCCTCTGGCTTCTGGAATTGGGGGTTGTCTAATTTATGTGGTGTTTACATAATATGTTTCCTCTTCACACGCATGTATTGTCACATTTTTAAATAAATTGCAAATAAAGAAACGATGATAATATTTAGTGATTTAACGAAAGTTAATACATATTAATTACTATCGAACCATCAGATAAGGCACGATATAATTATTATTATCTCGAAATCCATTTCTATTTGCATAGCAAAGTGATACATGTGACTGCTAGATATATTGCGAATTATAAATTCAATTACACTGTATGTCGATTAGTACGTATCGTACCTACCCAATATCATTACTACCTCCGCCGCACCGTCGATCCTGCCAATGCAATTAATGTAATTAATTTGTGTCATGAATCCGCACACCTGTGCGTATATGTCCCCTAAGATTAGTATAGTTGTTTTATTGCAAATTATCTCTTGATTTAATGACTTTTGGGGGTTATTTGATGCATCGGTTACAGCTCGTTTGTTGCAAATTTACTTTAATTTATGTGACAAGTTAGATTTACACCATGTTGAAAATTGTCATCATGGTAAATATCAGTAAGAGCCTCTATGCAATGTACCTTAGTAATATTTTATAAACTGCCTTCCAAGACATCAAAATGACGCATCGAAGTCTTTGCCTAAAAACTTTTCAAGTTTTGGAGGGTACATTTTAATTTTATTTTCCACTGTTCTAAATAAACAGGATAACTTACGTCAAGATAAGGTCAATTTTGCCGAATCTCAATACAGTTTTTATTTATTTATTTACAACATCCAATGGACAGAACCCAATTACAGGATAAGGTTAAGAATTACGAAAGCATTTGATAAAAATACATAACAGGACAAAACACAATATCAGTACTTAACTAAACACAAGACAAATTACTTAAATGTTTAATACTAGATTACAGTCAGTATCACATATTTCATTATGATGTAACATATCACATATTTATTGATGTAAGCAATTATTCTTGGTACATGAAACTGAAACATATTTTTTGAGTAGCGACTCGCACTTAATTATATTATTGACTATTTTATATAAGAAAACGACAGAATGCATAGCACGGCGTTTAATCAAGCTGCCTATTTCAAATCTATTCTACAAAAATTCTTGCGGGATGCAGCATTGTCGAGATGATATGATGCTATTTTAAAAAAAATTCTGTGAACTCGCTCAATATTAGTAATGTGAATATTATGTATAGGATTCCAAACTATTGAACCATATTCAAGTTGCGACCTTAGAAAGGTAATAAAAGTTGTTAAAAACTTTTATATTACGTAAGATAAAACCAAGATTCTTATTATTATTATTATTAGCCGTTACTCGAGTCCGAGTATAGAAATGTTACAGTCGATAAATTGCGTACAATAAAAAACAAGTAAAAGGTGTAGTCTATTGTAATTCCCATTCATCTACGGTGCACACGACTATGGCTATAGAGGCCAATTCGGGAGAGCACATGTCGACCGCAATCAGGACAAACATAGACCTGGTTAGGTCTTGGATTCGGCCTTCTTGCAGCAACATTTCCTTGATAGCTGGCCACAACCCCTCGCCATTCGGTTCTATCCGCTGCAAGTTGTTCCCATTGCTCGTCTGCAATACCGCAGGATTTTAGATTTTCATGGAGAGCGTCTTTGAACCTCTTTCGTTGACCGCCACGCTTTCTTCTACCGCTTAGCAATTCACCATAAAGTGTACATTTAGGAAGGCGGTTATCATGCATACGATGAACGTGACCTGCCCATCTTAGGCGTGCTCTTGAAATAAGCACCTCAATTGGAAGGCTGTTTGCTCTCCTGAGTACTTCCACGTTTGATATGTGATGGAACCAACGGATTTTCATCATACTTCTGAGGTGTCTTTGCTGAAAACGTTCTAATTCTTTCACATGACGACGGTAAGTGACCCAGCTTTCACATCCATATAGCAGTGTTGGAATGACAACTGCTCTGTAGACAGCCATTTTCGTTGACAAAGCAAGGTCGTGGTTGTCAAATACTCTCTCTCTAAGTCCCCAGAATGCTCTAGATGCAGCGCTAATTCTATTGCGAATCTCGCTGTCCATGTTTGCTTTGTCATTAACAACGTTGCCTAAGTAATTGAACTGATCCACCACTTCAAGAGAATTTCCGTTAAGTGTAATGTCTATTTGGTTCACTTGATGAGGAGTTGACATAATCTTAGTCTTTCCAATGTTGATTTTGAGTCCCAAAGAATCATAGCTTTGGGCATACACATCTAAAAGTTCTTGGAGCTCTTCCGGCGTAGAGGCTAAAAGTGCACAGTCATCCGCATACTGGAGATCACAAATGAATCGTGTGCGTGTCTTCGTGAAAGCTCTAAAGCGCCCTATGTTAAAGAGACCACCATCAAAACGGTATCTGAGACCTATTCCTCTGACTGTCAGTTTGTTGTCAACAATAATTGTTAGAGCAGTGGTAAACAAATTAAAGAGTAGGGGTGCCAGGACACATCCCTGCCTAACTCCAGTGAGAGTTTGGAAAGGTTCGGTTGCCTCATTATTATACATAACCTGAGCGTTGTTGTTTGTATGTAGACTGCGACATACTTCCAAAAATTTTCTAGGGATACCTAAGCGAAACATAATTTTCCAGAGCACTTCCCTGTCCACCGAGTCAAACGCCTTGGTTAAATCAATGAAGGCCATGTGAATTTCTCCTTGATGTTCGAGTGCTTTTTCTTGAAGCCTTGGCTGACATTGTATCAATACTTTAGTACTGCAATTTCCCAATTGTCTCGTGGAACATCTAATCTAAATATATTTGGCAATTTATTATTGCAAGACGGCGTTTCTCAAAGGAAGTTTATGCGTGAAGATTGTAGAATAGTCTCTACAATTTGATTCGTGTAAATGATACAAAATCGAAGGCTTAAAAGCCTTAACAAAACCAGAGAAATATTATCCAACCATGCGGCTCGGAACAAGTAATAATCGCAAACGTAAATGTAAAATTATGCAAAATTAAACGTAAATGTCAAAAGACTGCTAAATAAATCTGCTTAATACATAAAATAGACTGAATATAGATTTAAATCTGTAATAAATGTAAATTTAGAATTAATATATATTTAGAAGTAGAATTAATATAAATTTAATGTAGAATAAATGTAGAAGCAGAATTAACATAAATTTAGAAGCTGATTCGCAAACTATGAATTGCCAAAAATGAAAAAGAAAAGAATATTTCATTACCATGTGGTACCATGTAGTATTTTAATTACTTATTGATATAAAAAGATTTGAATTTAATTTATTTAAAAAAATTGAAATTGCATTAAGGACAAAATTGAAAATTATTGAAATTTAAATTATTAATAAATAAAATTTACCTGGTTGTGTTAAACAAACGAAATGTGGATATGATCGTAATATAAATTACTGGGATCTCACAGTGAACGTTTGAAAGTGTAAATCAGATCAAAATCAACAGGCAAATGATCCCTTCGTGATTTTAACTAATAAGGTAAACTTTTTTATATTACCTTCTACAATATAGTACCAATATACAAACTTGAGAAATATAGTTTTACTAAATAAAATAGAAAGCCGTAAAATGGTACAACTGGTGCCATCTGTTGATGGGTGACTTAAGCGCACATGCTCATTTCTAAGTTAGGTTTCGTTACTCACAATTAAAATAGTGATAGGTAGTATACAATCGAAAAAAGGAATCTTTAATCAATAATAGGTTGATATTAGTTGCACACCACAGATTAGATAGTTCCTTTGCGATTTGTATACATAACCGAAAATACGAACTGTCGTAATAAATTACAAAATTGTTTATAGATTATATTGTAAAGATCCAGTAAATACATTACATCATATAAAATACACTATATAACAGGAGAATGAGCAAATTTCAAAGGTAAATAAAATAACCACATGTACATAGTAAACAAAGTATAAAAGTGAAATATAAATGAATGTTAAAGTTTTGTTGGCTTGTAGACAATTGGTTCTGAAGTGCTGTAACGAAGATACATAATTTAGTGTTAAAAACATGACTGAGTTCCTAAGATACAAAAGTAGGTACATATAAAACAATGTGAAATAATTTAGCATTTATGCAAAGAAACTTTCTGATAGTTGAAACAGTCTCACTTACAAAAACTGAATCAAAATGCTATATAGATCGTGCTAAATATAAGTAAAATACCAGTTATTATATAAAATTGTTAAATGGACATAGGCCATGTAACAATGGATGACAAAAGTAAACTTGCTATCAAAGATTGTATCCAAATCTTTAATAGTATTTGGACGAGGAAGGATTACAGTATCAATATTATAATTGTATAATATTACGTTATGATCTTCCTTACGATAATACGACTTTACATTGCATTAGTTGCATTAAGCAATAGTTTATTTTCTTAACACCGTGAGTTTAATGTGTTTCAATTTTTTTGAAGTAAGATTCAATCATTTTCAGATTCAATTGTTAAGAAAAGTTTTAAGTCATCCGCATCAAGAAACCCGGTCGGGTTTCGCAGCTAATTTTCGAGCGAAACTGGACCTTATTCATGTACTACAAGAATAGTATATTCTATAATAAGTTTGGAATGAAGTATATTCTGCGCAAGCAGAAGTTTGTCACCCGAGCGAAGCGAGGGGGATGGTCTGCGAGCGCAGAATATGCCACTCCAAACGAATTACAGACTATACTTTTCCTACGACTATAAATTAGGTTTATTTGTGTCTATTTGTTTTACCACTGCAACGGTGAAACGTGAAAGGTTAACTGTCAATAGAAATAGAAACGTCAACTGTCAACAGAAACACAAACAGTATTACAAATTGCACTACTACTGGATGGTGCCACCTATGCTTGCTACATTCTAGAGGCATGTAATAAATATTACATATCAGGCACTGGAATATAGGTCATTCCTTATTTAAAATCGACATCATAATGCTCATATTACATAAAGAGAAATAGAGAAATTAGTTTCTGCGCCATCTGGATATTTCTTTTCTTTTATAAGAACATAATCATTTAACATTGGTAATTATATGTGAAATGAATTGTTTATCGTTTCATCTTTCAAATAAATACCTGTCTTTAACTTCTTATCTTATTATGGCATTGCTATTGATGTTTGAGTTTTGGGATCTGTTATTCCGGTTATATTTTTGTATTAGACGGAAGTATGACGTCGACGAGTACGAAAGTCGCTTAGTTTAATCCTGTGACAGTGACATTTACAAATAACGTAACAAACAAACTAGTATAAACATAACCTAAAATTTTTAAAGACAGTAAAGTTAGGTACGATTGGGTTCTCTACCCTAAAAATCTAACATTTAAGTAGGATTTTTGCAAGCACCCCCAACGCCCCGATCGGGGGTACATAACCTCGAAGAGGTTTAGAACACTTTTTATAGAGAGACGGTCGGTGTCCTCCGTGTACAGGACGGGACATCCGAAGGCGTACAAGATCGGGTGGGGTAGCATTTTCGATTATACCGACCACGGGGAATCGATTACGATTGTTATCGATTCGATCCGATCACTCCCGAAGGCGTTATTTACAGTTTTATCAACGACTTGCGTAATTTGGAAAATACAGTTTTTCTCCATCAAGTCCCGTGTTAGATTCCAACTGTGAAATCCAGCTTCAGATTTTTTGTTGTATTGTCATGAAAACAATGTTGAAACATTAACTGTACATGATTTCAAGAATTTATAACCTGCAATATTTTACTTTTGGTTATCATTATATATTAAGAAAATGTATTTCACAATAAATCAGGTTTAAAATAAGTTCTACATGATTTCATAAATATCTAATCTATATTTTTGGGGCGAGCGTAGGTGCGTCTTTACTATGTACATACTTCGATATGCGATATAAAGCAACGACAGGCGCAATTAGTACTTGAATGGGTGACCATTCCAACGGAAACCGCGTCCTCGCCTCACACAGCTTCCAGCGGCTTGTATATCAATGTACGCGCGGAAGCTATACAACCTTAGGCGAGGGTTGTATAGGAGATATACCATCCTTCGGAGGGGATGTAAAGCCGTCGGTCCCTTGTCTATTAAATGTTAGGCAAGTAAAAGATCCCTACTCTTCTTAAGGGAAGAGGTTCGGCAAAATTCCTGGTTGGGGGTAGCTCGTCTACAGGCGTCGGTGTTAGGCCTCAGTAGCGGAAATAGGCCGACGTTAAATAAATGTATAAAAAAAAAATAATCTGTATTTTGTTATGGTAACAGTAAAGCTATTTTTGTTATATTTTATTCTCTACCATCAATGCACATTAATAGCAAAAATTTGAGTCTATTAAAATAACATAAATAAAGATAAAAATGAGCGTTACACGATTTCATGAATTTTTAATCTGTATCAGAAAGTAAAGGTGGTCAAAAGGTACAGGTGACTACGATAGCGGTAAAGCGCTTTCTGTTATTGTCTTCTAGTTTGGTTTAAACATAGGTTATATTGCTCATCATGAAGTATATAGTCAAAAAGAAAAACACGATGGATGGTCAGGGACTGCGGGTAAGCCACACAGAAAATTATCTTGTAGTATTATACATTGGAAGTGTTGTGAGGGGGGGGAGGGTTATAATAACAATAATGGTCCTAATACTGATCCTTGAGAAACGCCAGAGGACTGAGTGAAGTTGGACGATTTGTATCCAAAGCAGTAGACATATTGGATTCGACGATGTAAATATGACTGGAACAACATTAACGTATTGTAGCTTAGATCCATCTTATTAAGCTTTATAAGTAATAAACCATGATCCAGACTATCGAAACCCTTGGAGAAGTCGGTGTACATGACGTCTACCTGTCATCTTTTATGAAGTGCTTCACAAATGAATTGAGATTTACAAACCAAATTTGTAATTGTTGATCACCCTTCAATGAACCCATGTTGCTCGGGCATTATATCACTTCTGACATAAAACGATAGGGAATTAAACACAAGAATTTCGAAAGCTTTGCTGAAATTACATAATATTCTGATTGGTCTATAATTTTCCATAAATATGGAAATATATGCGTTTTAAAAATTAAATTATATATGATTTGCAGTGGTTTGGAAATCTTTTAATAAGAACGCCGCAATTAGATCTGAACCCGCTATCATTTTGAGTTTGATTTGTCTTAATGCTTTTGTGACTTCATCCTCACTTACTGATGTATTATGTGTAGTAAGTACAATGGAATAATCTTTTAATATGAACGCCGGAATTAGGTCCGGACCTGCTCTCATTTTGGGTTTGATTTGTCTTAATGATTTATGACTTCTTCCTCACTTACTGACATAATGTGTAAAATTTCATGAATATTGTTATTTATCGATGTATATTGAGTATCACATGTAGTGGAATTAAGGAAATTGTTAGCAAATCCATCTACAACTTGCTGGGGAGAATCTAGTCGAGTTTCATTGTGAGTCATGACGGATGGAACTGTATTGGATATATACGACAAAAATTTTTTGGATTTGACTTTATATTGAGTTCAATTTAGGCAACATATCGTTGATAAGTTTGGCTAATTTTATTTTTTAAGTAACTTCTTATGGTTTTATAGTAATTGTAGTTTATTTCAGTGCGGTCTTTACGATATTGCTTCCGTGCTTTATTTTCTGTCTAAGTGTATGGAAAAGGTCTTTGTCAAACCATGGCGGATAATGTCTATTGGTGGATATTTTTTAGGTATATGTTTACTGAATATTTCATTTAGTTTTTCATAAAAAAACATCAGTTGCCTTATTTATGCATTAGTAACTAAATGAGGTGAGTAGTAAAATTCTGATAAGCAGTGACATTTGTATTCAAATTCCAATGCAAATTCAGATTTATTTCTGGTTTATAAACTACAAATTTACATAGATATAAATTTACACTTTCACTAAAATATGTAAAATATAATTATAGCATATATAGATTATAAGTTGAAATGTGAGTATATATACACGTAACATTTATATTGCATTTCTACTTGTTGCAAGAAAAATGGGAATATGTAAATTGTAGATCCAGTTTGTTTGTAAATTTTCGCATTTTTAAAAGATGATATGGCATAATGTTGTAGGCTGCAGGTACATTTTAATAGATACTAGGAGCATCATGGTAAAATCACATTCATTGGTGCATTATGTAGTGAAGGAATTGACGGAAAGAAAAAAAAATATGTATACTATCATACCGTCTTGGATTGTTTAATACTTATATACATTTATCAGAATGTTTCAGGACGTATGCTTTTGTATTGATTTTAAACCTCATATGATTATATAATAAATTCCAGTAGAAATGTTCTCTGATTGATGAGACGGCAGAACAGTCACAGAGTACATATTGTCCACAATATCTGCAGAGAGGTTTCGCTTAATCTCATATTGTATACATGTTTCCTTAACGGACAGTGTCCAGTCTGTATCCCTTCTGGGCATTGCCAGGTAGTCCATTACTATGCTCTTGTTGAGATATTTTAGTGGTTCATAGCAAGCTGGCAGCTACTTGTTTCATCCCACAGCTTCTTAAATTCATTGTGGGTGTTCTCTTTAGTTATTTGTGTTATCGCCGTGATCGGTAACAGACTGGCCAGGCTGGTCCAAAGATATTTAAACCTGCTGCCTTCTTGGCCAGCCTGTCGGCTTCTTTGTTGCCACTACACTGTGCATGTCCTTTCATCCAGCATACCAGTATTTTATTCATTCTGTAGGCAGCCACAAGTGCTTGGTGATATTCCTATACTGCCCCTGTGGTAATTTTGTAAGTTCTCCGAGCTAGTAATGATTGTCTCCAATCTGTGTAGATAGTGCCTGATTATTTTGCCCGTAGTTTGTCTACGGACAATCTCTTTTGCAGCTATAGTTATACCCGCCAGTTCCGTTTGTACTACGCTGGCTCACCCATCCAAAGCCCATTTATATTGAATTTGCAGACTTCTGGAGTATATTCCACATCCTACCCCATCCTTCTTTTATGATCCGTCTGTGAAGATGTTGATCACACCTTCGCCAGCAGCCTCGTTCTTAGTCTGTATTATGTAGGGTCTGTCAAAGACAAACCTGGGAGAAATGCCATCTGTCCACGCCTGTAAAAGAGGCATCTTCCTGACAGCCTCTCTCCACAGCCTACATTTGGTTGTATGCCAACGGATTTGAGGCGTACTATTGTTGTCACTTCTAGATATATAACTAGTGGTGGCAGGCACAGCATTACCTTCATAGCTCTCGTTGGCGTTGTTCGTATAGCTCCGGTTATGCTTAAGCAGGCAACTCTCTGCACTTGGCTTTGCATGACCTTTGCTGTAGTCTGTTTGCTCTTAGGCCACCAAACCACAGCTCCATAGGTTATCATTGGTCTTATGATGGCAGTGTATATCCGCATTACCATTATGGATTTCATTCCCTAGGTGTTCCCCACGGCCCTGCAACATTGCTCACAAGAAATGTAAACCTTCTTTAATCTTCTATCTATGTGAAGATTCCATATTAGTTTGGCATCGAAGGTTACTCCAAGGTATTTCACTTCTGATGAGAAACTTAGTGTTGTATCCAGGAGGGCAGGTACCTTCAGTGCTCCTAGTTTTTTTCCCTTGTCAAAAGAACCATATCCGTATTCCTGGTATTGAAAGACAGGGAGTGTTCTCTGCACCATTTTTCAATTATTCTTAGGGCCCCCTGAATTCTTTCAAAGAGAACTCCATCGAATTTTCCGCTAAGCATTATTGTTAAATCATCTGCGTAGGCAATTGTGTTGAATCCTTCTAAATTGAGGCGACACAAGAGGCTATCAAAAACGAGGTTCCATAACAGTGGTGATATTACACTTCCCTGCGGACAGCCTCTCGCGATCATTTCTCATACAGCAGCATCTTCCACACTAACTTGTACAACTCTCTTCGAGATCATATTGAATCTTGACCTTAGCTGTAGTCTGCTTACTCTTAGGCCACCAGATTACAGCTTCATAGATTATCATTGATCTTATGATCGTTTTTAGTCTCATACCAAATTGACACTCTTTGATCATCCTGTAATTTTTTTAATAAGACAACAACACTGTTTATTAAATAATGGCTGTTTGATTTAGGATTTAAATTTTTCATTTTTTCTAAGGTGCTTTTGCTGTCAGAAATTACAAATATTTCTTGTTCTTATACTTTAGTGATTCTAGTTCTAAATATTTTAAATATTCGATAATTATTTTGACTTATTTAATTGATCTATTTGACACCCTGTATTTATCCATTGTGTCAGTTAAATTAAATTAAATAAATGTATTTCCACAAATTACATGTAATTTATAAAAACATTCCTTAACAAACCACATTTCAGTCTTGGAAATAAATAGAGAAATCCCGCTGAAGTCCGTAGACTAGATCGTGCAAAAGAACAATACTTCTTAAACAACCTCTAGAAGCTGTGACGTAAAGAGATAATTAAATTCCGCCCTAGAAATTCTTGGTTGAAGGAAAATAAAAACTCCTAAGTCGCAACAGCCGTATGAATATTGCATAGGAGGAACACTTGGTCGAAAAGGGTACAATAAATTGAATTGATAAGTGGAGGAATCCGTAGAGAAAGTATGTTATTCATGAAGCTATTTTCTGTTCAACTATACACTATTTTATGCCTACAGTTGAACACTACATAAATAACGCTTTTCTACTAAATTGTACCCTTATTTAATAAATCGGTCCTCCATTTAAACACAACCCTCCACACAAATTACCTTATTGTATTGTCGAATTTTCATAACAATTGATTGTTGTGAGTTCAACTTGACGTGTCAAAAGCTTGCGTGGTATCTCGATGACGTAGATAATTGAAGACATAGTTAAATAAGTTATATTTAGAAATAAATTTATGTTTAATATATTTTCGTTTATACAGTGTAGAACAGCAAAATGGAATAAATCGGTATGTCAATTATTGCGCATATTTAAAAAACTCCCGAGATACGTCGATTGTGGATTCTGAAATGACATCCTGCAGCGTACAAACTTCATCCCTAAATTCAACCCCGTTCGAGTAGCAGTTGCAACCCCTAAATTTTTAAGCGGGAAGTGATATTATTTTATGTGCTTGACGTAAAAAAAATAATTTCAATGTAGTAAATGTTCAAAATGAGTTCCTTCAACGTTTTGGTATCATACTTTTCACATATTCCCATAGAAATAAATCTAAGGAAGCAAGATCAGGAGAACGTGCTGGCCATTCTAGTCCCGCCTCCCTATCCACCGATTTGGCAATGTTAATTCGAGGTATTTCCGGACATCGATTCGATAATGTGGTGGTGATCCATCCTGCTGGGACCATATTACACCTGCTGGAGCTTGTGGGTTTGATTGAGCAGGATATAAGTTTGTCAAAGTTAGCACAACATCATTTTGGAGCAAAGTTAAATAATAACCCCCATTCAAATTGACATCAATGAAAAAGAGACCAATGACATGGTTTCCAATTATCCCCTCCCAAACATTAACCTTTTTAGGAATTGGCGTACGTAATTCTATCAACTAGTGAGGCTTTTCATTAGTTCAATAGCGACAGTTTTGGCGACCACCTGCCAAGAACACGAAGCAACTTCATATTCTTTACATGAATGTAAGAGGCCTAAATACCAAAATTGCGGACCTGTTTAACCTCACCACATACTCTGATTACGATATGTTATGTTTCACAGAAACCTGGTTAGATTCACATATTCTTGATTCTGAACTCAGTCATGGGAATTATAACGTTTTCCGATGCGATCGAAAATTCAAGGAAGTAGGTTTAACCAGAGGAGGTGGTTGTCTTATCCTGCTTAATAAGTCATACAAAGTGAGCATAGTAAACCTAAATAGTATTAGTATAAATCTCCCTAACATCGATGTTGTTGGAATTAAAATCATCCTAGGTACTACAACACTTTCAGTATTCTTAATTTACGTGCCACCTAACGCAAATATCCAAATATACAACTCGATTTTTGACTGTTTTGCTAACCTACATGGTATTTACGGCACGGACATACTAATCTTAGGTGACTTTAATATTCCGGAATATTATGAATGCTTTCTTAATAACTCGACTAGGACCGTTAAAGTAACTGAACTAAATAACTTTATTAACTTATTTAACTTATTAACTTCTTTGGCCTCACTCAATTCAATTTTATAACTAACTCCAATAATAAATTATTAGATCTGATCTTTTACAATAATTTGTGCAGCGTCAGTAAATCCGATTGCTGTGTCTTCAAAGAAGATGTGCATCACCCACCACTTAATATTGATTTAAACTTTAGCTCTTGCCACAATAAGGTTCCCAAAAATCACGCAATGACGTACAACTTCAAAAAAGCTGACTTTATACCACTCTATTCAGAATTGTGTAACACAAGCTGGGGAGAAATCTATAAAATAAATAACGTTAACGATGCAGCGGATCACTTGTATAATATTATCAGTACTAGCGTATCAAAATTTGTTCCCATGAAAAAGACGTCCAAAAAAACATTTCCTCCCTGGTTCACAAAACCTATAATTACCGATATAAGGCATAAAGAGATGGCTTGGCGTATCTACAAAAAATTTAATAACACCTTCGATCTTGAGAACTTTAAACTTTTAAGAGCTAAGTTGAAAAGAGATATCGACACATCTTACAAAAATTACTTACACTCAATTGAAAACAATCTGTCTTCAAATCCAAAAAGTTTCTGGGCATATGTCAACAGTAAAAAAAATTCCAGTTCAATGCCGAATGCCTTCACTAATAATGACAGTATCTTAGATAATCGTGAAGATATAGCGAATTCTTTTGCTGACTTCTTTAGTTCAGCGTACATCCCCTCAAGTCGCAATATAAACTTGTCGGCAGTAACTAGTGATAATATTAATATAGCAATGCCTAAGCTAACTGAGATTGATGTGATTAATGCCTTCAAAAAAATTAAACCAAAATTTACGGCTGGACCCGATGGTTTACCAGCTTTCTTCTTAAAAGACTGCTCAGGTATATTGGCTGCACCGCTGGCACATATTTTTAACCTATCCTTACAAACTTGTGCATATCCTGATAAATGGAAAGCATCTAAAATTTGTCCCATACACAAAAAAGGCAACAAATCTGATATAGAAAATTACCGCCCTATTACAATCATAAATAACTTTGGCAAAGTATTTGAAATCGTCATGCATACTGCACTTTATCCCCAGATTCATCAACGTATATGCAACAACCAACATGGTTTTGTCTCTCAACGATCGACAACAACAAACCTACTTTGTATAACACAATACCTAGCTGAAGTTATGGATGACGGTGGACAAGTCGATGTTATATATATGGACTTCTCTAAGGCCTTTGATAGGTTGGACCATGGTGTTTTGCTAACGAAATTAGTCTCGTTTGGTTTTAACCTTAGTCTAATAACTTTTTTTGAATCATATCTGATTAATAGAAGTCAGTTTGTACAATATCATGGTCATAGGTCTATCGAATTTATATCTCAATCAGGTGTTCCACAAGGATCGGTCTTAGGCCCTTTACTGTTTATCATTTTCATTAACGATATCGTCATCGATATCAGTTGTAAATCTCTCTTATATGCTGAAGACTTGAAGATATACTATAAGATCAACGACGAATCAGACTGCGAAAAGCTGCAGACAGACTTAAGCACAATTCACGAGTGGTGTAACAAATTCAGATTGTCTCTGAACATAAATAAATGCAATGTAGTCTCGTTTACGAGGAAATTAAATAAAATAGAATATCAGTATACTATTAATAAGGCAAATCTGACACGTCATGATAGCTTTAAAGATCTAGGAGTAACATTTGACTCACATCTTTCTTTTAGAGAACACATAAGCAACACAGTGACATCATCTTTTAAAATGTTAGGGTTCCTCATACGAAATGCTCGAGACTTTCAAAACGCGCGTACCATAAAAACTCTATATAATACCTTGGTGCGACCCCGACTAGAATACGCGAGCGTGATATGGAACCCCCACTACGACGTACATATTAACAATATTGAAGGCATTCAAAGACGTTTCTTAAAATTCCTGGCATTTGCAATCGATCATCAATATCCCCCTATAGGTTATGATCACTCATTACTACTGAATCGTTTTTCATACAATTCTATGAAGCAGCGGAGAGAGATGCAAAGTGTTATACTTTTATACAAACTTCTAAACGACATGATCGACTGTCCGCAATTACTTGAACAAATCAACTTTAGAGCACCTACCAGGTCAACCAGATCTACATCCTTGTTTTACTTTTCTAATACACACACAAATGCTTTAATGTTTTCACCACTATATCGTATCTGTCGTAGCTACGAAATTATTGCACATGATGTCGACATTTTTAACACTAGATTAAGTCAAATTAAGTCAAGATTCTCTTAGATTAACAGTTTTTGTTTGTTTCTTTTTTCTTATTTAATGTTTTTCCCTAATCACTTTTCCTTTATTATTGTATATAATTGTATATGTGCGTGTATAGATAAATATGTATATATTAAATCATAATCATTAAGTCATATGTTCACCAAATTCATTTATAGAATTTTGCGATAATTATATTAGTATTAAGATTTAGGTTATAGTAAGCCATAATATATAACACTAACGTGTATTCTAGTTTTAATTTATATATATTATTATTATATATATATTATTATATTATATATTATATTATTATTATTATATACATTATTATATATTATAGTTTTGATAATATATATGTATGTTAGTTTCCGGCCCTGTAAATGGAATGCAAATTCTGTTGGGTTTGTGTATGTAAATAAATAAATAAATAAATTAAAATGGTCATGAAGAGTAAAAGTGGACTTATCCGAAAGCAAAATTTCTCCAGTTGTATAACATTGTTATCTAACTTTTACATCACAAAAATACTTTTCTCTATCTTCACTAAGTTCTTGAGTTGCGGTCAATTTATAGAGATGCATTTTATTTTCTTTTAATATGCGAATAATTGAGGAATGAGAAACATTCAATGCTAAAGCTGCTAGTCCATTTGAATTATGTGAGTGTTCTTCAAACTTAAGCAGTATATCTAATTTGGCATCTTCACTCATTGCATTGGAATCTTCTTTTTTATCTGCCGTACATGTCCATTTCCGCGAAACTGCTGTTCAATTTTGCTAATTGTACTTTGGGATATAAGCGCCAAATCAGCATTTTTTTTAAATAAGCGATCAACTTTGTGATCGCATTCTATCTCCGTAACCAACCATCTGCAAAATTATTATTTTATGCATTTCTTTAAATAAACCTTGTTTAGAAATTGCAGTTAGCGAAATGTTACCCATTTTTCCTTGTTGTTTATTTTTGGGAAATAATTGAGGCAGCATATGCGGACGGCTAGCTGGGCCTTAGCTGGAGCAAAGAGTCGCGGATTCGGAGAACTTGCAAGAGATGTGAAACTTACCCTCTTTGAATGTCTGACATAAAAGACAAATTTTGTTTTGAGACAATGAAAAATTGATATTGTTTGGGCACCATCTATAGTTAATGATTAGTTTATTTGTCTCTTTTTCCTGTAAACCCAGTTTCCTATAGACGAGACCAAAAGTAATGGTAAGAAAATAAAGAAATACTAGAGAATATGATACCAATCTCATAGATTTCCAATTTGAGTATAGTTGAAGGTGGGAAAGCTCTGGTACTGCATTTCAGGCCCCAATTGTCTCGTAGAGCATCCAATCTAGATAACTTTGGCAATTTATTCTTACAAGACGGCGTTTGATTCAAATGAAGTTTATGTGTAAAGATTGTAGAATAGTTTCTAATCTATTTAATTTGTGTAATTAATACTAAATCGAAAGCTTAAATGCCTTAACAAAAGCAGAGAAATATTATCAAACCATGCGGCTTGGATTAGATAAATATCGTCTTTAAAATGTAGTAATAATCGCAAAGGTAAATGCAATATTATGTAAAAGTAAACATAAATGCTAAGATACTGCTAAGTGTTGCCAAAAAAACTGCTAGTAAGACTACTTAATGCGTAAAAGTAAATGCTGATTTACAAACTATAAATTGCCAAAAATGAGACAGAAAAGAATATTTTATTACCATGTGGTAACATCTAGTATTTTAGTTACTTATTGAATTTAAAAAAAGTGAATTTGATTTATTTAAAAAAATGAAATTGCATTATGGACATAACTGAAAGTTATTTAAATTTAAACAATAGATAAAATTTACCTGATACTGTTAAATATAAGGAAACTTGGAAATGAATGTAATATAAATTACTGAGGATCTCACAGTTGAACGTTTATCGTTCGTAATTTTAACTAATAAAGTACTTATTATATTACAATCTAAAATATGGTACCAATATACAAACTTGAAAAATATATTTTACTAATAAAATTTTTTTTTATTTATTAAACGTCGGCCTATTTCCGCTACTGAGGCCTAACACCGACACCTGTAGACGAGCTACCCCCAACCAGGAATTTTGCCGAACCTCTTCTCTTAAGAAGAGTAGGGATCTTTTACTTACCTAACATTTAATAGACAAGGGACCGACGGCTTTACATCCCCTCCGAAGGGTGGTATATCCCCTATACAACCCTCGCCTAAGGTTGTATTACTTCCGCGCATACACTGATATACAAGCCGCTGGAAGATGTGTGAGGCGAGGACGCGATCTTCGTTGGGACGGTCACCCATCCAACTACTAACCGCGCCTGATGTTGCTTTACATCGCATATTGAAGTATGTACATAGTAAAGACGCATCTACGCTCGCTTCTACTAATAAAACTGAAAACTGCAAAATTGTACGAGTGTCGCCATCTGTTGATGGGCGACTTAAGCGCACAACCTGGTTTATTATCTAGTTAGGTTTCGTTACTCAAGCAAATTACAGAGCCCAATTAATAGAATCGATAAAGGGAATCTATAATATCTACATAAAAGTTTGACAGTGAAGAAATGGCATTTACTGCATATAACCTAAGAGCGAACTGCCCTAATAAATATTAAATTGTTTATAACTGTTTTGTGAGGATCCAATAAATACATTATATGTACAGGGTATCTCAAAATTACCGGAGGAGCTCGTAATGACAGATTCTTTACAACATTCTGAGACGAAAACCTTAATACAATTGTGTCGAGGCTCCAAAATTTTAGAGCGGGACTTCATTGAAGTTTCTCAAAAAAAAGGACCCCTGTGCGAGGCTAACGATTTATTTAATTTAGTAAAATAAGTAACAATTTGGGCATAAATTATACAGTTTTGATTAGTGAGGTAAATGTTCAAAATTACGAGTTCCTCCGGTAATTAAATCGTTAGCTTCGCACAGGGGACCTTTTTTGAGAAATTTCAATGGACTCGCGCTCGAAAACGATTGGAGCCTCGACATAATTGTATTAAGGTTTTCGTCCCAGAATGTTGTAAATAATCTATCATTCCGAGCTCCTCCGGTAATTTTGGGACACCCTATATAGGATATACTATATAATAGGTGAATGAAAAAGTTTCAGAGGTAAAGAAAATAACATGTACATAGTAAATAAAGTATAAAAATGAAATGTAAATGAATGTAAATGTTTTGCAGACTTGGCATAGGCAATTGGTTCTGAAGTGCTGTAGCAGAGATACATAATTTAGTGTTAAAAAAAACATGAGTGAGAGTTCCTAAAATTCAAAAATAAGTACATAAAACAATGTAAAATAATTTAGCAGTTATACAAAGAAAATTCCTGATAGCTGAAACAGTCTCACTTAAAAAAACTGGATCGAAATGCTATACAGACCGTGCTAAATATAAGTAAAGTACCAGTTGTTATATAAAATTGTTAAATGGACATAGGCCATGTAACAAAAACTCAAATAATAGCAAAACACTAACAACTATTTATTGACAAATATTTATTGAAGTCATCGCTACGACGTTTTCAATAAACCTGGCAATGCCAGCTATGAATAATTTTTATTTTTATGTCTTCTTTTTATTTGATAATGTTGAAAAAAACCCTGAAATTGTTTTTGCTAGCCTGCAAAAACAAATTGCAAATTGATTATATGGTTTTCGTTTGTTGTAGTGAATTTCGTCAAGCAGATCGTTAATTTTTGCAATAAATATTAAAACCTAGCATTTTTGAATAGAGAATGAAAAGGCCTTTCAAATGGGATATCGCAAGCCCCTACTTCCCATTTAAGAATTTAAGGGTTGCAGCTGCCACTCGAAGGGGGTTGAATTTAGAGATGAAATTTGTACGTTGCAGGATGCCATTTATAATCCAAAATCGACGTGCTTAGGGATTTGTTATAAATATGCGCAATTATTGAGATATTGAATTTATTAAATAATTGATATATTGAATTTATTCCATTTGACCGTTCCACGCTATATAATAAATATATACGAATTGAACAATTCTCTTTAATTTAAACGTTTATAAATTACACACTAATATATTTCTCTCTCTTTACAGATTAGTAATAATTGGATCATGGGTCCAGAGCTATGCGATATGTGGACATCCATAGACGTTCTTTGTTGCACAGCTTCAATTTTACATTTAGTAGCAATAGCAGTTGACAGGTAATTATTAAATAATCAATTTCTATTTCAGATGGCCTGTATGACAGCCGGTGGCACTCCTTTTGAAACTACTATTTTGTATCGTTAAAATCGCTGATGGTTTACGCTTGAGTTCAATCATATCAATGCTCTTGGTTTGGGAAAACTAGGTCACAAGTTGTCACAGTGACCGTCCCGATGGGAATCAACTTTATTTTTATTTATTAAAAATGTCATTTCATTTCGATTTAGTCGCGTCGGTCTTTAAAATTTAAGTCAGGTTCTATAGGCCAAAGCTTAATTACGACTTCTGCGGTGAACTGAACGTGCTGGAGAGACGCTTTTGATGCACTGCAGATAAATGAATGAAAATCCTTTATTTTACTTTCTATGGTATCGCACTCTTTTGCATTTAAAAGACCGGCGCAAAGCCTATCTTTTGCGTTTTATTCATCTTGGGTCCACTTTCAGTTTTAGTGGCCAATATAAGTCAGCTATCATATAGGCTGACCAATAAGCGTCTGAGAACCTCATTAAGCCTTGTATGGCCCGCAGTCCTGTTTAAGGAGACGACGAAGGTTGGATCCGGGCCTGTGGGTTATTTCGTATGATGCTTATTACAAATATTGATACTTTCATTGTCTGAGAACGACTTAAAATTTGTAAAGAATTATTGGTCAGCCATTGGAGAGTTGCACTCAGTCATTTGAAAAAATTTTGATGCTGCAAAACCATTTTCTTGTAAATTAAAAATATTTTTTTAAAAAGCCCCTTTTTGTGTGAAACGTCTTATTATAACTCATTGCACCCTCTAGTCCATTTAACGAGGTCCCAAACATCAAAAGTTTGTAGGATCTTTCGCAAAGAAGAAGAAAGAAAATGTTTTTTATAAAGTCCAAGAATTTATTGAGTATTTCAACGCAAAATTAGTACCCATAACGATATATCACATGCCATATTTATTCTTTGGTACTACGTTAGTAATAATAAAAACATTTTTTTAAATCCAATAATTTGTTTTTTAACTAGCATTATACTTTCCGTGGAGAAGTATGATTAAATAAAACGATAAAATAATTGTGTTGTTCAAATCTTTGCTATAATAAAACATTAACACAATTAAGAAGAATAAAGTAAATTCAGGTAACAAAAACAAATTAAAAATAAGAAGAATATAGCACACAGAACATTAACATTTATCTAATCCTCAAAATAATTTTTAAGGTATCATATCAAGTGTTCAAAGTGTCCACCGCGATTTCTTATGCACAATCTAGCGCGGCGAGGTACTGCATTTAAAACATTACTCAGCATTTCGGGGGTAACTGTAACACATGCCTATTGAATTCGAGCTTTTAGGTCCCCTACATTTTGCGGTGTCGTTGAAAACACCTTATCTTTAATATACCCCCATGGAAAAAATCCATTGGGGTTATATCTGGAGAACGAGGGGGGCATCGAATAAATCCATTGGTACCTATCCAATGTTGAGACAAAATTTCGTCTAAATAATCTAGGCAAATCTAAGAATTGTGGGGAGGAGTTCCATCTTGTTGAAAATATTGAAAGTTGTGTCGATTCCCTAAAGGTAGGTCATCTAAGAATTCATTAAATTCATTTCTCAAAAAGTTTAGGTACCTTTGACCACTGAGGTGACCATTATAAAAATAAGGACCTATTAAATTGGTGCCTAAAATACCTATTCACACATTTATTGAAAAACGATTTTGAAACCCAGTCGGTCTATGCCAGTGTGTATTTTCAAAAGTCCATTTGTAATGAATATTGCGATTAAAAAATCCATTATTGGAAAAATTTGCCTCGTCGGACCAAAGTATTTTACTACATATTAATGGATCGATACGCTTCTTTTCCAACAGCCATACAAAAAGTCGTCCTCCTTGGTTTGTCCCCCGCTTGTATATTATGAACTTTTCTGGCTTTATAACACCGGTAACCATTTTTCTTTAAAATTTTTCTAGCACTTGTTTTTATATGACAAGCAATTTGAATTTCTCTTGATATTTCCAAATTTTCTGTATTTTTATTTCTTACCTAATTAATAACTCGGTTTACCTTATTTACATTATCAATAACACTGTTCAACCTTGTCTTCTTCTTTAAAAATGAACTACTATTTTTCAGTTTCGTAGCTAATTTTCTGAACAGTTTTATTCGGCTGTAGTGCTTGTGGAAATCTGTTTTTATATTCTACTTAAGGTAATCCAGAGTTAAAATTGCATTGGCAATATGTAACGAACATATTATAACGATCAATGTGAGTGAAAATCATTTTTGAACATACAAAATTCTTAAACGAGTGTGATTGAGTGAGAGTTTAAGTATTAACTGAGATGATCTGTCAAAAAATCAAATTATCAAGTTTGTTCATAGCCAACTATTTTAAAATAATTGAAATAATAGTGAAATTATGAAATACAAACAAATGAATATTATACTTAAATTAATTGGTAAAGACATTTTAACTTTCTGAGCAAGGAATGACGCTTTTATGGAGGACCTCTATACATTGGCATAACTGCGAATACTCTTTCCATAATTGCTCCATGTTGCTTTCTTGATTATTATTTTGTTTTTGTTACCTGAATTTACTTTATTCTTCTTGTGTTAATGCTTTATTATAGCAAAGATTTGAACAACTTATTGAATAATTTTATCGTTTTATTTAATCATACTTCTCCACGGCAAGTATAATGCTTGTTAAAAGAAATTTATTGGTTTTAAAAAAATGTTTTTATAATTACTAACGTAGTACCAATGAATAAATATGGCATGTGATATATCGTTGAAAAGGGAGGAAAATACTCTATTTAAGGTGCCATTTCCTGCCCGTTTCAAAATAATTTTTTTAACAGCCTGAAGAGTAAATCTCAAAATACAGCGGTTTTGAAAAAAATTAGATAAAACCTCGTTGAAATACTCTGTTTTTCAAAAAATTTTCGCCTTAGAATTTAGATATTTGGCCTAGACGTTTTCCGTATTTTCGATGTTTTCCGCCATAACTCTTAAAGTAGGCCATGGATTTCAAATGTCTTTAAACCATTTTGTAGTTTATAAAAATCTGCACAATTTTCGTAAAAATATTTTTTTTTGTACCACCGATATTAAGTGAGATATTCTCGAGTGCCTTGATAAAATGGACAGCCTGTATGTATGTGTATGTATATGTGTGTGTATATGTATATTTTATGTTCATAAAGCATTTCTGATTGTTAGTCGCGTTCTGTTTTCCTCATCATATACTTATTTTACTTTCCTGTTGTGTGTACCTATTCTATATTTTTGTACTCTTTGCATGTGTAGTGTACGCAATTATGTAATTGTCTCACATAAATACATTTCCTTGTCTGTTTTTGAGGGTCAGAAAAACGATGGTGATGGTTTCGAGGTCTGAAATTCCTTCGTACTACCCTATCAAGGAAAAACCGGTCTTGGGCATCATCGGATCGGGTTTTTCTGGGGAATAATAATAAATTCAGCTAATTTACATTATAGACCCCGAGGGTTGAACCTACCCCCACCCGTAATAGCAATATCTTCAATAAATAAGAAAATACGGACTCGAGGGCAAAGATCAGGATAGAGGTGCTATTTTTCACCCCACCGTTCCGCAACTACCCCCAATGTATAAGAGCCATCCGCTCTTCCATGTTGTCGGTGGTCCTAGGCATGCGGAGATTCGTCGAATCGGAGATTTTATGGGAATATCAAGAAAACTCACCATTACTAAACGACAGCTGTAAGCAGCCTCCAGAGGTTGAAATTACCTTGTACAAAAAACCCAAACCATTCAAAAAACGGGCTTCTCACGGATTATCGAGGGTGGTAATCACGATGGTGGTATTTTCTTTCACTCTACCCTCTCGAAACCACCCCCTCTTCCCTGCTCTCTATCCTAGGCATGTATGCATTCATAGGACCGGAATTTTTATGAGAATATCAGGGAAATTAACCATTACTCAACAACAGATGACCTAAGCAACCCCCGGGGGCTACATATATAGTTTATAGAAAAAGGTATATTTTTATACATTTGGGGTAGTTGGGGGTGAAAAATAAGAAAATAACATCACTATCGTAATTCCCGCCCTCGAAAACCCGTAAGTTTTTTGAACAACCGGGAACCACTTCCATTTTTGCACATTTAAAAATATTACGATATCCCACAATTACACTTATTTTCACTAAAGCACTAACAAAATAAAACTTTAAGGCACTGTGATACAACAAGTACGTAATTTATAAACAAAAATTAATGCTGCTCAAGTCATAAACAATTCACACTATAAATATTTCACACGAAATAAAATTTTAAGGCACTATGATACCACAAATACGTAATTTATAAACAACAAATTAGTACCGCCAAACTGATAAACGACCGCACTGATTTTAAACTGAGTTATAACGGTTTAACGAACCAAACAAAGTTGAATACATGAAGAATGTTGCCAGATTTAAGCATAATATTTTAAATTTAAGATATGGTAGTTCATGCATAGTTAACTCAATCCGAGGACTTTCATTCCTTCGAAATTGATGTTATTCGTCAAAATTCTCCAAACTTAAGGAAAATAAATAGGTAACAACGTAAACATATTATATTAGGGAATTTACAAAACTCGTAAATCCGCACGCCCCTGGCTCTACTGACTAGAGTCTTCGGCCGAAGTATAAGTTTGTATTTATGATATTATCAATTGTTACCAAAGCCTGAACAGAAATAGTATTTATATTCATCATGTACGACAAGCTATTACAGATTTTCAATAAAGATGCTTTACTATTGGACTATTGGCAAACCTATTCATTCATGAGAAATAAATAATAATGCTATACATGCAATTAAAAATAAGCAAATGAATGAAAATTACCAGACGTGAAGTTTCTCGATGTCTCGCAGTTTACATGCCTTTTCTTGCAGCACACTCTCTTCTTATAAATTGAAACGATAATACGTTATAGTCCAGTACACATTTGCTGTGCACTCAAAAAACGCAACAAAAACTTTACGACCTCATTATTATCGCCGTTTTCCCCATGCGGCATGCCTGCATCAAAAGACTCGAGGCACATTAAAAACCTATAAAGGTAAGCGAGATGATTTGCGGTCGAGGTAGCATAAAGAGTAATGGTATTTCAATGAGGTTGTAAAGTTTTTTTTTGTGTTTTTTGAGTGCCCAGCAAATGTGTATTCAATTATAAATATTTTCACTAATTTTTAGTTTCAACTCTAATCAAAATAATGCTTTTTATTAGAAATGACACTAAAATAATCACCAATCAACTGATTCTGATATGCCTTTCTCGCTTTTCAGATACTGGGCTGTAACAAATGTGGATTATATCCACACGAGGAACAGCAATCGAATAGGAATTATGATTGTAGTCGTCTGGAGTATAGCGTTAGTGGTATCACTGGCACCTCAAATACCCCAGTTCAAAGATCCCGATTACCTGTACAGAATCCAAGTAAAGAAGCAGTGCTTGGTCAGCCAAGACGTTAAATATCAAATTTTCGCAACGAGTTCCACTTTTTACGTTCCTTTACTAGTAATTTTCGTACTATATTGGAAAATCTTCCAGACGGCACGGAAACGAATTCGAAGGAGGAGGGAGCACAAATCCCAAATAATTGAGAAGGTCGAGAAAATCAACAATAACAGTAGGTTGTCAAAAAGCTTTCTAGCTAAGAGAAAATTTTTACGCATGAAAAAATACACCAGCAAACAGTCGTCCGCTGCCGAAGCACTAGTTAATTCATTGGTTATGATGGAAGGCCAATCGACCACCACGATGGAAATAGTTGAGGAACAAGACGAGCAACCAAACGACCAAGAAGAAACGACAGCTTTCACCATTTCCAAGCCAACGACACACGCCAACGTGCAAAACGATGTCCCCGTTATATCGAACAACGTATCACCTGAAAAATCATCAGCGACGACCAACAATGGTTCTGCTAGCCATCAGAGCCATATCAGCGATATTAGCAGAGCAGAGATACTGCACAAGGAGATACCTCCTTCTTGTCCGGCCTCTGTTGATAAGCTTATACCGTCCAGAAAGGAGAAGAAAGAAAGTTTGGAAGCGAAACGCGAAAGAAAGGCAGCGAAGACACTGGCTATCATCACCGGAGCTTTTGTAATGTGTTGGTTGCCGTTCTTCATCCTGGCTTTGCTTATGCCCTTGTGTGGGGACGCATGTACCATAAGCGACTATATTATGAGTTTTGCGCTGTGGTTGGGTTATTTTAATTCAACTTTAAATCCAGTGATTTATACTATATTTAGTCCTGAATTTAGACAAGCGTTTAAACGAATTTTGTGCGGCGGACATCGTGCTGGAAGAAATTTTAGGTCAGGAAAAATTAGATAAAATAGAAATGTTTCTTTACGCATTATTTGTTGTTGCAGACTTTTACAGGCTGGGTTTTCTCGTATAAAATATTGTACATGTTAGAATAATCTCCGTTGAAGAGAATTAAATGTGGAATTTTTAAACGGTAACTGTATGATGTGTGTGAACCGTGTCTAATTTTATTCTATACATGCTCTAATTATATATGTTGCTATAAAAAATAGAGGTTAATTTATAATGACCGTTAATATTCCCAAAAATATCTCTCTAAAAGAGGTTAATCTTTTTTGTTTTATACTATATACAGGCTAGTGGAACGCCTCCAAATTGTCGCTTAGAAACATGAGAAAGTAACCAAATCAAAACAAAGCACTAATTTTAGTCGTACATGTTATTGAAGATGCTGAATCCGAATATGAAGTTTATTTTCTTCTTAAATTAGGGAACATTGACAAAATTGACATTTTAGTCAAAAATGAGTCGTGTTTAACTCGTTATATCTCAGTTATCTTAATATGCTTCAACCGATCCTTGGAAAATTAAGACCAGACTGAATTTTCAAAGCTTTTCCACCTGAATGGCAACTTGTTATGGACATCAAATCAAGTTTTGTTAAATCACAACTAATGGCTACTGACATAGAACTGCAATTTCATGCTCATCCTGGTAAACCTGATATTGTAGCTTCAACTAAATTTCCCGCAGTATTATTACTACACAACTAAAAATATTGACAACTGTTATCGAAAAAATTATATTGAAGATGAGAAAGAAAAAGTGAATGAAAAATGTTAACAAATAATGCATTTTAAAAATTCAACTTTTCTATTAACTACTATGAATGAATATTGTAACGCTGATTCATTATATATGTAAAATTCACAATTATTTTTTAAGTATGACAGTTCTTCTGTTAATATATATCAGTATTATACTTTGTATAAAAACGTAAGTATTTTCTGACGCAACCAAACCACCTCCCCCCCCTCTGTTTTCGAGGATGCTGAAAACGGTAGTGGTGGGCAAAATTCTTTTTAAGCATTCACAACCCCCCAACGGCCAAGAAACACCCCCATATTGGGGTAAAACGCAAAGGAGCGCGCTTCCGTCGGACAAACACCGGTTTATCCCCGTTTTCGAGGATGCTGAAACTGACCTCAGCCTTAAAAATCATCCCCGATGCAAACTCACCCCCCAAACAGCCAAGAACACCCCGGACAAGGGGATGAAATGCGAAGGAGCGGACTTCCGTCCGACAAACATTGGTTTACCCTGTTTTCGAGGATGCTGAGGCCGATGACAGCTTCCACGCCTCTGTCCGAGCCGAGAACTGCAGCAGCGCCTCCACTCGCTCTATAGCTTGTACACTTGCTTTGTGCACTTTGCTTCATTGTCTGTTATAATAACAAAAACTGTTTCTTTATGCCAATAAACTTGATATTGGGTATTGTGTATTATAATATAATAATATAATATGAACTTCTGGTAAACAAATTCTGAAAAAGTAAGTACAAAGGGCAACGATTTTTTATTTCATAAAAGCAGTCTATTTACGAGCATTACTATATTTTCCCATTCAATATAAAATATAATACAATGTTTTTTTTTTATTTGCTGCATGTATTCTCGAATATTATCAAGAGACCTTTACTGCATTATCGTATATGTCGGTTTTCATTTGAATTTTCAAAATTATTTCTAGAATTTCGTTGGTATTGAGAGCAATGGAAGAATATGACAATAGTGGTACTTGTTTCATTTATACGAAACCTGGTAAAAAAGACAAAGGCCTTCAACATATACATGTTTCCGAGGTCCAGACAGAGCGACTTTCTCTCTTAAGCAGCATCCAAGCGGACAAAAAGGTTGCTGTTTGGGGGGTGGGTTTACATCGGGAATGATATTCGAGGCCGGCGTCGCGTCGGTCTCAGTATCCTCGAAAACGGGGATACAAAATTTTATGCTTTGGAAAATTCGATCTGATCTCGATTTTCGAAGAATCGGTTGAAGATTGTACCCTGGCAATTTCAGAGAGAATTTCGCTGAGATATTTCGCGTTAAACATGAAAATTTATTAAAATTGTTTTTCCTCTTTTTTAACTAAAACGTGACTTTTGATAATGTTCCCCCAATTTAAAATGAAAATAAACTTCATATAGGGATTTAATACCCTCAAAAACATAATAAACCAGTAGCGTTAAACATCAAATTCGGAAATAATTCCTAAAAAAGGGTTTTAATGGCTTCATTTGTGACCCAATATGCCTATCCTAGGTTTTTCCCCTCGGCGGAGTTGTGGAGAAGGGGTGGGGGTAAAATGTACACCCAAAAGGAGTGTTTTTGCTTATATCTCCTAAACTATTTAAAATTTTGAAAAATATTCTAAATAGAAGTTGTAGAGCATTAAATTCTGCGTCGAATGAGACCATGAGTGATTTTTTTTTACCATTCACTACCAAATTACAGTAGATGAAGGTTGGGCCAATTTTTCACATTTACGAAAAATTTTCGTTTCAACGTCAGTTTTTCTCAAATATCTTCGAAAATAATATGTTTATCATAAAAGTTTTCCATATGAAATTGTTAGAGCATTACACTATGCGTCGAATGAGATTAAGATTGATTTTCTTAAACCACCCGTTACCAAACTACAGCAGGTGAAAATTTGACCAATTGTCAACATCAATGAAAAAAGTTAGTTTCCATTTCAGGTTTTAGGAAATATCTTCAATATTTATAAATTAACTAATTGGACCAATTGCCAACATCAATTAAAATGATTGTTTCAACCTCAGGTATATGTAGAAATGGGTCAGCAATAAGATAACAGACACTATTTGGATAACAAAGTATATGATATAAAATTAGTATATTTATATTAACATGAAAAATTGCCACTAAATACGAAATTCATATGGGTAAATATAAGCATTATTATTACAGGATAGATAGACATTATTACAGGATAGATGTGGTGAAAAATCTTTCGACGTGTTTCTGCCGTTGTGCCGCTTGCCTCGTAGTATTGTTCGATGTCTGACACTTTATCAGTGTCAGTCATAATGTCGAGGTCTCCGTCCACATCTTCTTTGGCATCTTCAAAAAATTCGTCTAGCTGGAGTGCGTTTGTGCAGGAAGTCCCCTTACAACTGGCACAAATTATTGAACATTTTAAATCTGCCTTCCTGTAGCCACAAGCTCCTGCACACCCTTTGATGCACTTGCAGGAAGCGACTGCGGAACTGGTTCTTTGGGGTTGGAACAGGGGCAAGTTGGACTGTTGCCATCCCCATTGGTGCGGATTCATTTGCTTCCCTAACCACATTTGAACTTGGAGGTAGGTTCTGAAACAATATCGGCGAGCTACTTCCGTGGTTGGTGGTGGGAAAGCCAAATTGAATTATGAGTTGATAAGGGAGTTGGCAAACAGATCATTGCAGCTTATCTAAATTGTCCCCTGCTCTACCTCCACAGAGGGTGGTCAAAAATCGTTGCCCAGCTTCTGCAATTACTTCAGGATGTGTATTGCGCTCAAAGAAGTGTTTGATGTCCTTCCAAAGGTGTTCATTCTTGGCCACAAGTTTAACTATTTTCTTCTTGTCCAGCATATAAAGTGCAGATATGGTGTCGCAACAGATGTTCTTCAAATTTATAGTGGTTACTAAGCTAACTTTAACCCGCCGATTAACATTCAATCTTAGTTGTTGGGAGATAAAATCGTCACTGGCATCCTTGTCACAAAAATAACAAGTTGTTTTGAAATTGAACCCAGACTGATCTACTCGGGATTGACGTACTCCACTCTCACTAGCTCTCATTGCAACAGCCACATTCTTCTCCCTAGTGTAAGATTTATGATATGAGACGTGTAGTTTTACACTCTCACATCTCTGAAAGCGAGTATGCTTTCCATCACCTCGCTTCTTATTGCACTCAACCAACGTTCTGCTTCCTCTTGCTTTCACAGTCACTGCCTCATCCTCCTCTATTGTCTCTCCTCATGTTGTATCGCATGGAATCAGGTTGATCTCCGAAGGTTTGCTGCCGTATACTGAAATGAGAATATGGGTTTATAGTTCAGCAATTCGGCAGAAGAAGGGGAATATGTGGAAAATTAGTCCAAATTTGACCTAATGTAGCTTGGTAGCGAGTGATCCAAAGAACTCGTCTCATTCGACGTAGAATTTAATGCTCTACAACTTTTATTTCAAGCACCTTTTCAAAATTTCCATTGGTTTAAGAGATATAAGCGAGAAACCGAAAAACACCCCTTTTGGGGGTACATTTTTACCCCTCACGCTTTTTCTACCACTCCACCGCGGGGAGGAAAACCTAGGATAGTCATATTGGGTCATAAATGAGGCAATTAAAAAAAAGTTTTGTAAAAATTATTTCCGAATTGAGTGATTTTTGTGTCTGCCGCTACTGGCCTATAAAGTATGACCAAAATTAGCGATTAGTTTTGATCTGTTCACTACCACTTTGGAGGTAACTCCCACTCGGCTAATATCATTCCAATTTAAATTTGAGTCTACATATTGTCTAAAAGTAAATTTGAGGCTATTATTTATACTATATATATATATATTTTACATCGTTGACATTTTCAACTTTCTTTGGCATTTAAATATAAGGTGGTTGATAATATGATTTTTTTGTCTAGATATTTTGTTTTGTCTATGCTTAACGAAAGCATATTAATTTTAACCATAATTCTAATTTACTCGTATTTCTTTAAATACTATGACTTAAGTATTTAAGTATTTATACTATATATATATTTTACATCGTTGACATTTTCAACTTTCTTTGGCATTTAAATATAAGGTGGTTGATAATATGATTTTTTTGTCTAGATATTTTGTTTTGTCTATGCTTAACGAAAGCATATTAATTTTAACCATAATTCTAATTTACTCGTATTTCTTTAAATACTATGACTTAAGTTATCTATCTTTGAAGAAGTAAAATATACAGGTCGTCGGCATATAATCGTATGTCTCCCTTAAATTTTGTTTAGTTTTGTCATTACTATAAATATTGAGTAATAGGAGTCCCATAAATGAGCCCTATGGGACACCATAATACTAAAACATTATTTTTTGCTTCACCTATTTGGATGTACATTGCTTTAAATTGATAAGATAAGCACTATACAAAACCATACCAATACACCTTACTACTAAATTTTCTAGTTTTTTTAATTAATGTTAAAATATGAATTGTATCGACGGCCTTCTGTAGTCTACAAAATGTCCAGCTGTGGTGTTGGCTATATCTATATGCTGCTGGTAATAATGTTTAATACAACAATTTGAGTGTTTTCCTTTTTACTAAAGCCGCCACTAAGAAATTTTACAAGTATGTTAGGCAAAATTTTTCAAATATTTTTTGTGACATAGTTGGTCTGAAATTAGACTGGACAGTTTCTTCTGATGACTTATAAAGAGGGGCAACAGGAAATTGACTTATTTCAAATGTCATATTAAGCCTATCTACCAACATATCAACAATTTCCATATGACATACTTTTAAAAATTTATTGCTAGTTCTGTAATGACCTGAGCTACAGCTACATTTTTTAAAGATCTTATTGCAGTATTATAGACTGAAATGATGAAACGCACATTTTTATACCAGATACTTTGTATGTTTTCAATTTTTTCAGGTTTGAGGTTTCAGAAAATAATTTTAGACTGAAATATGTTTTTTAATAAGTACATACTTATTTGGAATTTTTTTCCCTTTCAATTTAGTTGCTACTAGATACAAGTTTCCCCCTTGCTTTCTTTTTGTTAGTCTCTTTTGGATTTTTTTTAAACGCTAATTCCCTGTAGCAGGTTTATTACTTCATCATTTTTTATAGTCGCGTCGGTTCCAGGTGTTCTATTACTGAAAGTATAATAAATTGAATTTTCAAATTTTTATTTTTTATGATAGACACAAGATATCCATGAGGAATCTGTGTCTGATAAGGTCCACCAACACTAAGATTCGGTATGGATTTAACCTATATATTTGGTTACATTACTTGGGAAAAACTGTTGTTCCAAAAGGTATAATAACTGGCAGACATTTGATCCACAACACGATCCTTTCCTTTATCCGTGTTTTTATTATTGATTGTGTTAATATTGATTAATTGTTTGAGTTTCTGCAAATGAAATTCAGACCTGTTTTCTTTTTGTATTTACATAAATGATTTTTTTTGTGGATATTGCTTATAAGTTCAGGTATATGTATATACACTCAGGATATTTACGTTTATTGAATTGGTAAACTGGTACGTGATTGTAAAGTTCACAAAGAACTACTACTTTCATACTACTGTCTTTTAGTAATTCTCGTTGCTATAAATAATAGTGTGTTTTTGTTTAACAGTCACGAATTTTGTACCTCAATTTTTCCAGTTCTAGAAGTACAGAATTTTAATTTCAACTTAATTTTGAGTTTATACAGTTAGATGTAATACTTATACATAAGTTTCTGCATCTAAATTCATATTTCCTGCAAGCAAAACTGTTTTCTATTCACAATATCTTTTATCTTTACGTAAACTATTATATTATCGATTCCGTATTATATTTTCTGTTTATATTAGCTGATTTACATTTCAGCCACATTTGGACTTGAACTACTAAGAAAGTAGTAAGGAGACAATTGCAGTTGTAAGGATAGTATATCGTCTGTCTATTTTACGACGGCCACACTAGTGTTAACAAAAAAATTAGCGTTTTTTAGACTAAGGTCAAATTCTGATTGTTTTCATTTGTTTGATTGTTTAAATTTCGTATTTCGTTTTTTTTGAGTCATGGAATAGAATAAAAATTTATTTGAAAACATTTTATTTTTCATTTAATAGTTTTGTGTTTCATTTCATGTTCACATTAAAAAAAGACAAATAATCTTGGTTCAGTTTGGGGCGCAATATTCCCTTGATCCGCCTCTGTCTACAATAGATATCAAGCGAGATATTTGGTGTGGCCGTCGTAAAATAGACAGACGGTAAAACTGTATTCATCTTCGTCTTCTTCTTCGTATTCTTCTTCTTCTTCTTCTTCCCTTGTTCCGTTCTTCTTCTTCTTAATAAAAACTTTCTTCCCTAGCAAATTATTTCATATCAGTTCCTTGGTGACACAACTTTAACTCCTCGAATCTCGAAGGTTAGCGTATAGGATATTGGGTACAATTACGTCCTGGAGCAATTGTACAACAAGTTTGCACAGTCAACCGAGCTCTGACACTGTACTCGACGCACGTTTTGTCAATCAAGTTAGCATCATCTGGTGCAGGTTAAAACTAAATCGATCAACATTCGAAAGACGCATAATTTCTTTCGATCCTAATTTCCGAACGTCTCAATTGCCTTTTTCAGTTCTAAGAAGAAAACAACAAAACCACAAAATTTAAAGTTTTAGAGAACGTAAACTGTTACTTATATCTTTTAGGAACGACAGCAATATTACTACTAACCTACTTATTTTTTTTTGCTTTATAATTAACGCATTGTTAGATAAAATGACGACACGAAACAAATGTATCAGACCAAACCCAATATGTAATGGTCCATATTTTACTGTAAGCTTGAAAATAATAAGCTAGTTGTTATCATGTAGAACAATAATAAATTGTTCCGATGCTACAAAGTCTTTCCATAAAATAGTGCTGAATCTAGATCGTTGACTAACACTGCCTTCCGGGTTTAGAACGGAATTGCGGTTTGCTGGGAAATGCATCTGGAAACCAAATAATAGATGCTTTATTTATTGTTGTATGTTTTAATTTATAAATAACTAATGTAATATAAGCTATGTGACATATTACTTTCGGTGAAACGGGATTTTTATATATGTAATGTACATATAAAGGTTTTGCTGTAAAACATACATACTGTCCTAAATGCTGCTACTGATATATTTATATTTTATATTATTGGAGACGAGGAAGGAAAATGTTGCAACTCGATGTTAAACAATGCCTTAATTCTCCTTTTATTCAAATTGTGTATTAAAAATTGCACGCTTTCTTCGAAGATAATAGTAAATCCTTAGAAAAATACTTTAGAAAAAAAATTATTATTGAGAAAAACATATCTGTTTTTATGATATTATATTGTACGTATTTCAGGATAATTTTAAATATAATAGACCAATATGTTAAGACTAATACATTTACTTGCAATAATCCAGGAGGCCAACAAATATATTCTGATTGATAAAATCGGTTAAGAGGATGAAAGTGAACATTTAATGCCAGTAGTAGAAAATTGTTTAATAGTAAGTCACAAACATTGTTAAACTTTTGCAAATCGTTTCAGTATTGAAAAGAATGCCAGATAAAAAACATAGGATTTTTTCTGCTGTATAAAATTTATCACAAAGTGGTTTGCGAGCGCATACGTCTAATGTCAATGGTTTTGGGAAGAGAGGCGTCTGAAAACGCTCCCACTTTTAGTTCACATGCTCGAAGGCGGGGAGAGAGAGAGTCCGTTGGCCTTAAGAGGTTCGAAAAATTTTCGAATTTTTGTATGAAAAATTGTGTTTTTCGCACTTTAATTTAAGGTGTACGTAAATAATATATTATTTGTCCATTTTACGTATTTTAATACGCCCGGTCAATGAGCGCAGAGTCCAAGTCCTAGGCGTGGTCAAATATCGAGTTATTTCTTATTTCAGAGATACTATACTTTCTTGCGTTATGAATTGAGGTATACAAAAACAATAACTGTTAGTATCTCTTTTTACGTACTATGATACGCCGAATCTACTGGCATAGGTGTCAGGCTCCAAAAGTTGTCCAATTTCGAGTTCTTCACAAGAAACTGTCAACAATGTTATATTTTGGTATTTTATTTTTACTTTATTTTACATACACTATCCAGCGGGTCAAGGGACACAATAATTCTGTCCATAAAATGTAGTTTTTAATAAGAAAATATAGATTTATGGGTGTTATAAATCCCTACAAAGTTTAAAAAAATAGTCAGTTACTTTCGGCGTTATTTGTAATAGAAATTACCTCAACATGTCGAGGTTAGAAAATGCTGCCTTGGCGCGAGTCTAGGCGTGTGACGTCACATGCCTGCTACGCGATATGCATTGCGATAATCTAGGTGTTGTTATAGTGATGTAATTAATTTTGCGACTGTCATGAACTAGGACCTGCCGGATATTTTTGCCGATATTTGTCATAGGCGTATTTATCTGTACTTTGAAAGAAAATCGGATACCGTAATCACGCCTATGTTCGGCAAATTATGTGAATCTCCTGTCTGGAAATCCTCCTCCACATTTGATGACAATAAACCAACTATACTTGACGTTCTAAATAGTAAAGACACTGTTACTGCCGTGAATTCAAACTCTGTTCTAATGAGAACGACACGGTATAAACCTAACGCAGTGTACAGATGATCTGGCGCCTGCCGAGCCAGCAAGCGTGTGACGTCATACGCATTTATCTGACTGAAATAAAGCAAGCAATTTCTACGGCCACTGCTGTTGTTCTAATTGACTTTTTTCAACCACAGTTCTAATATTCTTATTATTAGGTAAAATCTTCATTTTGCTCTACTTTCAATGTAAATTAATTTTTTGTGGACAAATCTATGATAGGGAGCCCAGATTACAAGAATAGAAGAATATGAACAGACCAGAGCTATACTTAAACGTTAATGTGCCTACACACAGACCATTTAACATTTGATGATATAATTATCATATAATAACTAAGATGATTAATATGTTATAAAATAATCTAATACAGGATTTACAAAATACATAACAATTGAGTTAATGAATAATGATGAATTATTGATAATAGACGCATGATTTTAGGGAAGCAACGTTACAGTTAAAAATATCGATACGATCATGAATGTTATTATAAGTAGAACACATGGTTTGAAGGGTTTTTTTATATTTGTTCTGGGCGTGATCAGTTTAAGTAGATCTGTCTGGCATGATCCAGTTTTGTGAGCATAAAAGGGCAACATATTCTTTATAATAGTGCTGTCGGTCATATTATATATCGATCTGTAAAGAAATGTAAGGCATGAGGCTTCACGGCGATCTTCTAACGATACTATGGATAATCTCGTTTATAGCTCCGAATGGGGTAACCAATAAGTGGATATACCCCATCAACTTTAAATGATGAGTATTTTAAGAACCTTGTTCAATGTTTTCTAAGTTATCTATATGCGTCTTGTAATAAGGAGATCATATTAATGACGCATATTCCACGTTAGACCTCACAATAGAGAAATACAGTAGTAGTTTAAGACCAGTAGCATTACTGAAATGAAGAGTATTTCCAATAACAAAACCTAGCATCTTATAGGATTTTTCAGTTATTCGATTAATATGGTGAGTGAATGATAGCTTTTCATCAAATACTACACCTAAATCAGTGAATGTATCTGGTCTAGAAAGTACACTGTTTTCAAATGAGTAATCATATTTTATACCATTTCTCTTCGTTGTTATTGATAAGACATTATACTTCAGCGGATTGAGGAGCAATTTGTTTTTTACACACCAATTCAGGGTAATGTCAGTGACAATGTCGTTGATAAACATAATGAACAAAAGTGGGCCCAAATTAGACCCCCTTGGGACACCTGAGGATGGTAAAACTTCGACCGACTTATGACCACAATATAAAACATATTAGGTTCTGTTGTTAAGGTAGGATGAAAAATAATTAACAAGGTCAGCTGAAAATCCAACTATGTATAATTTTTCCAATAAGATACTATGGTTCAGCTTGTCGAAGACCTTCGATAAGTCTATATAGATTATGTCAACTTGAATATCATCCTCAATCGCATCAGACAAATATTCAGTTAAGCAGAATAAGTTCATAACTGTAGAGGTGTACAGATTAATTAATGTTAAGTATTTACTTTTGTATATTTTGATATGCCGGATTCTTCTCAATTAGATTTGAGATAAACACAGAACTATTAATATTCAAGAAAAGTTGTCTAAAATGGTTTAACGTTTGGAAAATATGTTAAAAATGTAATTTTATAAGACCAAGATTAAAAGTGAGCTACTTTTTACACTAATAAATAATAAATAAATAAATAAACACCACAGGAATTGGACTAATGTTAAAAGTAAATTTAACATTTAAAATCTGTATAATTATAATAAGCTTTATTTTCAAAAACATCTAGTTTTAGTATGAATGTGGATGGTACAATTAGAAGAGTTGTCAGTTGAAATACCAAGATCAGACTTAATTAATGTAGATGCGGCACCTGTGACCGTAACTCATTTACTTAGATATTGTCGTCTGTATCTTGGGAATGGTAACGGGCATTTTGGCAAAATTCTCATCGCAATACTTTTCTTATTTTCCAATGATTTGGCTATATATACCGTCGCCACCGCACTGGACCTTCACCCCCCTCCCCCCCCCCTCCCCCCCCCCATACTTTATAATAGTTGTAAGATTTGCGTTGGTTGTATCGTTAGTAGGTTCTGGAATATTTTGGAACTGGATAACGATACCGATGACGCATGTGAGACCCTAAGACTTGTTAAATAGACTATGTATGTTCCGGCTTATTTAGAACTGGATTGCGCACCTATCCAACCTAACCTATTGTATTAAACTAAAACAGCTGTAAACAGTTCTCAAACAGTTCTAAACAGGTCCCAAACAGGTCTAAATAGGTTTTAAACAGGACCTGACACCCTATGAACTATCCATGACACCTTCATGAACCACCCCATGAACACCTATAAATCCAGTTCTAAAGAGGCCGGAACATACATAGTCTATTTAACTTAGGATCTGACTCAGGTGTTGAGTCATCGCCAGCGCCATCCACAACTAAAGTAGTCTAGAAGCGGCTTTTCCTATCTACTATCGTTCGCTTTCAGACGTCTCTCTGTCCTTCTTTATGTATACGTATATGTATAGCATCTTACTAAGATCTCGGGTAAACCACTTTCAAATGGAATTGATCAGTTTGAGTAGCAGCCATGAACTGAATTATTTGTATTTTTAAAACTTAAAAAGTCAAGAAATTAGTGAGTGCTACAAATAAAAAAGAAGCATAATTCTTTACATTCTTTCCAAAGTTGGTCCTTCCATTCTTTAGTACTTTTGCTAAATGGAATACGATATCATTGGTGTTTTTCAGACAAAATAAATATTTAAAATGTAAATCAACGTCAAAATTAGATGCAACATTTTCAGTCGTCTATTAATATACGAGTTTTTGTATTAAAATATCAAATAATTTTAATATTTTACAACGTAAATGGCTCTAAGATAAGGTGACTACCTATGTATTTGAGACATTTTCTACAATCGGTATATCATTTCCGTAAAATTATAACACATATTATATTAGTATCAAACGAATTATTATTATTTAAATATTTCTGTCCTCAACAGTAAATGTTTTCAACATTTATCAGAAATTTTAGATAATGTGATCCCTAATACTGATATAAGTGAAAACAATATATATACACCTTTATATATATATTGTTTTCATCGAACAGAAGGAAAGCAAAAACGTCGAAATTGTTTAAATCGGTTTCTTCCAGCTACAGAATTTTTATGAGATTAATAAAACTACCTCAATATAGTATTTTATTTTATTTTTGTATGTTGTTTTGACAGTAGCATAAAAAATTGTACATAACACTTTTGTATTTTTATATAATGTAATTCCCCTTCCATCTCACTGTAGCACCTTATCGTATTCAAATGTGCTGCAGTCAGGTGAGTGGATGGAATAATATAATTTCAGATAATAATACATCCTGCAAGGCTAATCAAACTTTTCTTTTATTAAGGACTAAGTGATATCCCAAATTAATGGACATCATTTTGTCAAAGGAAGTAAAATATGTCGATTATCCTTGGAAGGACTATAATTAATTTAGCTTCAAAAGTATGCGATATATCTGAGCCTGGATATCGTTATATAAAAGAGAAGCTACCTATTAGCCATAAAAGCGAATCGCAAGGTGCGAATATGTACGTAAAATATGACACTGTAATATAATATTTTTAACTTTAAGGAATTAATGTATTAATTAGGTAGCTAAGTAAGAAATTATTGTAAATAATATAATTATATTTAACGAAAAATTATGTATATCAAATCAACATATTTTACGAAGAGATATCTAGTTATCAATGTTATAGGGATATTGTATAGAATATAATAATTGTATATTGCTTTAAATGAATTTAAATAATATGAACTCATATTGTGATAATATGCGTCTAAGTTAAGCTAAGTAATATATAATGTTTTTATTATATAGGTGTTAATGTAAATAACTTATTATGTGTTATTTTTGCCCATGCCCAACCATATTATTAATTAATAACTGTACATATATACATTTATTGTTCATTATAATGTGTTAAAAATACATATATAATAAATAAATCAGTATTACCAATGAAAGTGCACTTTTTCTTTCTAGTCCACGCAAATTGGATATTTTAGAAGCAATAATATTTAAGATGACAATGTATACTCTTGATAGGGTTAGAAATAGAAAAGTTTCCACCCCACTCAGGAACAGGAAGTTATTATTTTTGCAGAGAAACTACCCTCAACGAAAACTTAACGCTGCTTTTTCCACCTTTATCTTGTAAACTATGTTTTTTACCACTACATTTACAAAGTGTGACTGCAGTTTCGACCTTATGTCATTATCAAACAATGATTCAAAATAGAATGAAATACAGGAAATTTTAGAATCTAGTTAAATAGGCTACTGAACGGGAATTCCTAATCCTTAACATAAATAGAGGTATAATTACATTTTTAACATTACCTAGAAAAGTTGCGTCTTTTTTGCAGCGGTAAACAGAGGTGAATATGAAATATCTAATTGATCATTTAACAGATTAAAATTATTATTGTTGTGTTTATAAATTTCTAGGGCTTCTAATAACTTAAGCTTAACTCCTTTATCTGCAAGATGTAGGACTCTATACTGTTGAGTTCTGGGAAATTGTGGACGCTATCTAGAAAATGTGTTGCGAATGTGGAATCTTTTTTTGCAGCCTAAAGGATCTCTCATGTTCCAGGTATCTTTTTCTAAAATTACACCCACTTTGTCCTATACTCTGCGCATTTTAATTTATAAACTCCAGATTTTTTATATTTGTCAGTTTTGTCTTTGGCATTATATATATATATAAGTTTCGATAATTTGTTTTGAGATTTAAACGCTACATTGATATCATTGTTTGATAATGACGTAAGGTCGAAACTGCAGTCACACTTTGTAAATATAGTGGTAAAAAACATAGTAGTGTGTTCCTCATTTCAGTGAGAATGAATTACCACATAGTATAAAGGCTTCATCCATCAATTTTTTTTAAAAGTAAAAAATTTAAAAATTGGATTTGTAGCTTATCCCATCTACTTCGCAGTAACAGTATTCAAATTGAGGGGTAGTTTGGAGCGCACAGGTAAAAATCGATCTTACACGAAGTTTCACAGCGAATATCTCAAAACCGGTTAGTTTAACGAGAAAATACCCAAGCATGAATTGGTGGTGTGGAAGCGAGTTGAAAGTAATATATTTTATATCATATATGCAAAAATATAATATACAGGGTGTAACAGGATCATGGTATAGCCCCTTTTCCCCTTTATTTTTGAAGATAATTGATTGAAATTTAGGATATACCACACATAATAAGAGGCACTTTTTGAAATATAACTGATTTTTTTTCATTTCCGGTTTCGCCGAAAGTGACACTAACTTTCGATTTTTAAATGGAACACTCTATATATTAGTGCATTTTTGAATTCTCCATAATTCTCTGAATCCGACGATGCCAAATAAGTGACATTTCAAACATAAATTTTTTTATAACACAATTTTTAGTTTTCCATTTAAGTGTGCCATGACGGTTCTGATTTATTCTAAATGACCCGTGTAATCCTAAAAATATCGATATCCCGTTAAAAACACTAAATTACGTGGTTTATGAGCAAATAAAATTCACCAAAATTGTTTTTGGGGCAAAACTCAATTTCTTCAAATGGAACCATATCGGTACCGTGGTATCATTTATTAGTACTATTAATAAGGAATTAATTCATATGTCGTATTAAAATGTGCGATAAATACAAATAAAATTACAGCTGAAAGAAAATAAGAAAATACAATTTTATTCTAATTACCTTGTTATACATAAGGTGCTTTTGGAATACAAAAAATTAACACAAAACATTACAACAGTTGTTCAAAATGCTGTCCATTAACGTCGGATAGCTGTTTCTCGAAGAACGTTCGCCAATTTCTGGGCCGTTATGCTATTAATTGCTTGTCTTACTCGTAGCTCCAGGCCTCCACTGGTTGTAACGGCGGTTGCATAGACAATATTTTTTTAATTACCAAAAAACAAGCAAATCAAGGGGCGTTAAATCAAGTGACCTTGGAGGCCACCTCACAGGACCATTCGTCGAAATTACGTTTTCTTCGAATCTCCGTTGAAGGTAATCAATTACTGTCCTTGAATTATGGGGAGGAGCGCCATCTTGTTGGAAATACATTCCCTGTCCTAAATCTAAAGGTAACTCATCTAAAATGTCCTCAATCTCATTTTCCAGGAATCTCAAGTATCTGGCACCAGTCAGAGATTCTTAAAATATTATTGGACCAATGATTCTGCTACCGATTATTCCAAGCCGAACATTGAAGCCGAACCGCACTTGAAATAAGTTACCCTGACCAATATTCTGTATTTTATCGGTAAAATAATCCCAAATTTGTAAACCTAGGCTCATCCGAAAATAAAATCAGTCGCAAAAAAATCATTGTTTGGCTGCACGTTATTATATAAAATCCAATTACAGTATTCCATCCTATGTTCATAATCACTTTCATACAAATGCTGGTGCAATTGGTATTTAAAAGATTTATAGTGGTATTTGCGTAAAATTCGGCTTAATGTTTGGTGACTGATGTCCAATTCAAACACAACTTGCCTTAAAGAAACAGTCTTATCAAGTTCTATTCGAGCCAAAACATTAATTTCCGCTTCGTCAATAATGAAGTTTTCTTCCGGAACATTGTTGGGCTCTCTTCGAAATTGGTTTTCAACACGTTTAAAATCATTTTTCGCTGGACCTTGTCTATCAAGATATCGTTGGACATAAAGGTCGGTAGCCGCAACTGCATTTCTTTTACATTCCCCATAAATAATTAACATGTCCACTTTTTCATCTCTTGTATAGATTTGAGGCATTTTGAACACAATTAACAAGAATTTTAAACAATTTTTAAAGACACAATGAAAACACCGTTAAACCAACAAATGTTTGACAATCTAAATATTTCATTGTTTTCAAAGCCACCTTCTTAGTTACTTCTTAACATTTAATTAGAACAAAACTGTATTTTCTTATTTTCTTTTAGCTGTAATTTTGTTTATATTTATCGCACGTTTTAATACGTCATATGAATAGAGCCCTTATTAATAGTACTACTAAATGATACCGGTACCGATATGGTTCCATTTGAAAAAATTGAGTTCTGCCCCAAAAACAATTTTGGTGAATTTTATTTGCTCATAAATCACGTAATTTAGTGTTTTTAACGGGATTTCGATTTTTCTAGCATTACACGGGTCATTCAGATTAAATAGGAACCATCATGTCACACTTAAATGGAAAACTAAAAATTATATTATAAAAAAAATTGATGTTTGAAATGTCACTTATTTGACATCGTTGGATTCAGAAAATTATGCAAAATTCAAAAATGCAATAACACCGGAAGTGAAAAAAAAATCAGTTGTATGTCAAAAAGTGCCGCTTATCATGTATGTAGTATATCCTGAATTTCAATCAATATCACTCCAAATAACGGCGTTATTCCTCAAAAAGTGAGGAAATGCACAGTTTTCCACTCCCCACCTTTCGAGCGGCACCCCACCGAGGTTGCAAACTTAAGTGTAATATTAATAGGCCTATGTCTACCATCCTACCAAATTTCATTTCTATCTGACCTTTTGGAAGTCAACCCCTTTTTTTGTATGCATTGCCTGAATTAAATGTATTCCTAAATTGTTTGCTTTTTTATTTTTAATAGAAATAGAGCTATCGCACATCATCGTATACGAAATTAAAAAAATTAATGTTAAGGATAGCCACAGTATTTAAAAAACCGTTTTTTTTTTTAATTAAAAACCAACACTTTAAATATGAATATAACACTTAATAACAATTCATTATTAAGGATTATTATTTCTGTGGTTGATAGAGTAAGAATAAGACAATTTTACCCCAGTCATAGACTTCTGTGTTGGAAAATAAAATTGAAAATTTTATAATAATTTTTGAGAAAAATGAAAATTTAGTAGTAGTGTAGTCATTTTATGAACATTAGGTAAAAAAACTCTTACAAGCAAGAGATTTGGTATACATATAGTATTTAATCACCCAACTTAGTTACTAAATGTCCCCGAAAAATAAAATTGTGCTACGGCCGCCATATTGAAAATGAAAACCCATTTTTCAAACTTATCTCGGAAACTATTCATGTTATAAAAAATGTTTCATATGAAATATGTTTGTCATAAAATTGTCTATACTTTTTGTTGTTCGCATTTTTTATATAACTTGCCGTTTAGCCAGAAATCTAATTTTGGCTGTTGAAAAATAAGTCAACACCATGTGCGCATTTCTTCATCTGTCTAAATATCATAAATGAGAGCTCCGACATAAAAAGGTAGAGGAACAAAATGAAAGACCATAAACTTTTAAGCAACCATCACTAGATTTTTCGATTTTGAAACAATTTTCATGGATATCCTGATTACCCTACAACCAAATGCTGTGAACAGCAAAGAAGAGCTGCCGGAAGAACCTCTACTACAATTCAGTTAATAGCCAAGAGAATACCGTAACGACAACAACGCAGGCAGAGTCTTTGAGCAACAGTAAAAACAAAGAACTTTTAGAGTTGCTTGCAAGGCACTGCTTGTCATCAAACATACAGGTGCGGTTGGCCGAGTCGGATGCCGATGCTCTAATTGTTTCAACAGCTTTAGAGAAGGCACATAGTGGTATCACAGTCGTTGTTGTTGGCCAAGACACAGATTTGCTTGTTCTGCTAACTTTGTTTGCTTCCGAAACTAACAAGGTTCTATTACTGCGCCCTGCTTCTGGTGCTCAAACACAAAAAAACGTGTTTGATATACCTCGACAGCAAAACATGTTAGGAGAAAGTAGGGAGGTGCTTCTATTTGCACATGCCGTGAGTGGCTGTGACACCACCTCTGCCATGTTCAAGAAAGGTAAACTAAACGCATTGAAGCTACTACTAAAAGACAGCGCCCTGAGGGAAGACATGAAAGTGTTTAACAATCCTTCTCCAACCAAGGAAGAGGTAGTTGCTGCAGGAGAAGAATTTTTACATCGCTTATATGGACGATGAAGAAGTACTTACCTTAGATGATTTACGCTGGTACATACAATCATCTGATTTCCAAACGGACAGTCGGCAAAATGTTTAACCTTTCATCTTTGCCTCCAACTAGTGATGCAGCAGCTCAGCATTCGTATCGTGTCTACCTACAGATTCAGCAATGGAAAAAGGTAATGAGCTTAACCCTACTGACTGGGGATCGATACGAAAGGGAGACACCTTGACACCAGTATGTATGACCAGAAACCCTGCTCCGCTAAAGTTGTTAACACTCATTTCGTGCACTTGGAAATCTAACTGTACCAATAGATGTGAATGTAGGAGATCTAGATTAAAATGCACTGCCATGCGTCGAGAGTGTCAAGGACTATCGTGGATTAATTCTGAAGAAGGTATTGAAATTCTGTCTGATGACGAAGATGATAATTTACTTGTCTAGTGCCTGCGCATAATTTTAGTATTGTTTTATTCAGTGGAATGTGATTGTTTAAGCTTGATTTTCAACTTATGTAAAGAAATAAAATTCTTTTAAATATTAATTTTACAAACCATTGAAAATATGTAATTAAAAAACATTTTTTTATCTGTGGACAGTTACATAAAAACTACTTACTTTAAAATTATGAGCTTTCAGCAACATTTCATTTTTGGAATGTAATGTCTTTAAATTTTACAGTTTTTATGTCGGAGCTTTCATTTATGATATTTAGACAGATAAAGAAAGACGCACATGGTGTTGACCTATTTTTCAACAGTCAAAAATTAAATTTCTGGCTAAACGGCAACTTATATAAAAAAATGCTAACAACAAAAAATGTAGATAATTTTATGACAAACATTTTTCATTTGAATCATTGTTTTATAACATGAATAGTTTCCGAGATAAGTACGAAAAATGGGTTTTCGGCCAACATTTTCCAAGATGCGGCCGTAGCAAAACTTTCTTTTTCGGGGACTTTTAGTGCCTTAGTTGGATGGCTAATACTATATATATACCAAATCTCTTACTAGTAAGAGTTTTTTTATACTGATTGTGAAATTTTGGGCCAAAATGACTACATTATAGTGATCAGATAGAATTTGGTACGTGTATTTAAAAAATAATAAAGTGTACCGAGTGTTTCATTTAAAAAATAAAAATTGTTAATTTCGTTGAAATCGAAAGTTGGCCATTTTGATAATAAACATCGTCAAATTGAGAAATGACTAATTTAGCTTGTTCCAAATTTTCAAATAGTTGGCGCATAAATAGAGAAACTATAAGCCAGAGCCGTGTCTCGTGACGACCCGGTATTCATCAAAACGGGCTAAATTTCGTAAGTCCAATGCCAATTTTCTCCTTTCTTAAAGTATTATTGGGAAATATTTATTTAAGTATTTTTTTAAAATTGATATTTATACGCAAGGCAAATAATTTTAATCATTTCCGCTTTTACTGTTAAATAAAAAAAAAATGTGTTTTTTTACATACTTCGTCAACAACAACAAACCGATAAACATTAAGCAAGATAATAGAATACCGAGGTTACTGAAATATTTAGGCCGTTAAAATATTTGAATAAATAGTACAACTTGCGTAATGATTATTTTATTTATTGTTTCATAAATTAACCTTACACTAAGTTCACAATTTCTATTTTAGAATAGCCGTAATAATAATTTTTATTGCCCAACAGAATATCAATTACAGGATACAGTATTAAAACATAATACTTTTAGTCACAAACTCCTCTATAAAATCCTTATTTTACTATAAGGAACGTAACCAGATTGCACCCAACAGCTACTCTCGGGAGTATGTGCCCCGCAGAGCGCTGAATTACAGGTTACAAGCAATCGAAGCATTAGCGTTTTGTTGGTAATATGCGATTATTACATTTAACGCGCCAGGCTTGTAACTTGTAATTCAGCGCTCGGCGGGGCACATAGAATGGAGAGTAGCTGTTGGTTGCAGTCTGGTTACGTTCCTTATAGTAAAATAAGGATCTTATAGAGTAGTTTGCGACTAAAAATATTATGTTTTAATATTCCACCCTCTAAAAACATATTTCAACTATGCTAAGCCCAGTCAGGCTATTTATTTTTCGATTGCAACCGACACTGGACCGCTAGATGGCGCCTACTGACTATTTTACATGTTGCTATCCCAAAGATACCGAAATGTACTAAATAGTCAAGTGATCCTCGTGTCGGTCGTCACATGCCTACCTTGCACTGTCGAGAGCCAACAGCTCGAAACTGCAGTCTGCAAGTGGTGTGTGATGACTGGCACGAGAGCTCCTTTAAGTAGGATCAGTCTTTCGGCTGGTGTTTGTTACAATCGAAGCATTAGTGTTTTGATGGTAATATGCAATTATTACACTTAACGTGCCAGGCTTGTAAGGATTTTATAAAGGAGTTTGCGACTAAAAATATTATGTTTTAATATGCCGCCCTCTAAAAGCACATTTGAACTAGGATAAAGTATGTATCAATAACAATAATAGAAATAATAATAGTAGGTAAATCTAGTTAAGCCGATAGCCGCGAGGTGAAAATCGCGATTAATTGAACGGGTATCTCGCTACCGGGTTCGAGCCCAGGGGCCGGCACTGATACTGTCGGAGGATATGGTTGTATGTCCGCGTTTTTCAATGTGTAACCCCCTTCCGCTCAACCCTCTAGCTTCTGAAATTGGGATTTGTCAAACTTCTATGATGTTTATTATTATTATTATTATAATTTAGATTTAGTTTTATATTATTATTGTTATTATTTATGTTAATTTATACAATAAAATATACGTAATTCTTGCTAAAGTACAATTAATACAATAGATGACCCAAGTGAAGCAATTTTTAAAACAATACAATTATTTTAATGATATATTTTGACTGATAATATTTTATTGATAGATTCTTTTATTAATTTTATTGTAATTATTTGAAGAAGAATTGACTATGCCACAACCATCGCTCAAGGTGTTATACAATTGTATTGATATATAGATGGGAGATCTTTGTATGGCATTTGTGCGACTAGTAGTTCAGTAAAATAAGACGTTTCGGCCTGCTTCGAATCTAGAAATTTCTGGAATTTTTTAAAAATTATTGCGTGTCAAATCTTGATAGAAGTAAATCATTAGGATATCTTTGTTCTGGATAATAACGATCAGTTTTGAAAGCTAAATACTTCATCAAGTTTCGCTAAATCCTTTCAAGATGAACACTGTAAATTGGGTTCCAAATTATTGCACCATACTCAATCTTTAATCGAATAAATGAAAAATACAGTGTTCTTGGAGTAATAACATTGGTGAATTAATACAGTTTCTTATTATAAAACCCAGCAGCTTTGCCTGTAGTGGTAAAAGCTAAAAACTTTGTCTTGTCGACGTTTAAACTTAGTTGACTCGTATTAAGAAACCCCCTTCAGCCTTTTTATATACGACCTCCCACGATGTTGCTGCAAATATTATTACTGTGTCATCAGCATACGAAATAATGTGCCCATTTATGTTAATTATGTGTGCAATATTATTTATATCTATTAAAATAAGATTGGGCCCAGTACAGTCCCTTGTGGGACTCCTGTGAAAATCTGTAAGGGGTCACTTTTCCCTCTTCAATTTTGACGCATTGACTTCTTTCACTTAGATAGTTTTTTAGAAGTTTTAAAGAATAACCCCTTACTCCTATGTTTTCTAATCTAGTCAAAATTATATCGTGCGAAACCGTATCGAAGGTTTTGGCTAGATCCAGAAACACAGCCAGTATCATAAATTATTTTTTTTGTTAAATCTAGAATGGCATGTTCAGTTCGACATTTTTCCCTGAATCCATATTGTTTACAATTTAAAATATCGTTATGTTCAAGGAATTCAATCAGTCGGGTTTTTAAGCTTTGTTAAAAAAAAATTGCTATATTATTTATAATAGAAATGGGTCTATAATTTGTTAACATTGTTCTTTTCCCTTGATTGTATACTGGGGTAACTACTGATGCCATTGCAGTGGGATATTACCACTCATAAAGCTTAAATTTATAATGTGAACCAAAGGTTGAAGAAGATGTGAATATTTTTATTGTACTTACTTGTATACCATCCAGGCCAGGTGAGGAATAATTTTTTAAATTCGAAATGTAAATTATAATCTCTTCTTTGGCAACTGGTCTAAGATACATAGAATTATTTATATGCTTTTCGCTTGTATTATTTCTTATATTAGAGTTATTTATAGTTTTTGCCATATTAGAAAAAACATTAATAAAAAAAATTGTTAAACAGATTTGCTATTTTTGACTTATTCTCAATAAGTTCACCTATTTCATTTTCTATAGAGCAATTTTGTTGTTTATCTTTATTACTGTTGGATAATATTCCAATTTTTTTTTAGTAACCACTTGCTTTGTTTAATTAATTTCTATAATATTGATTTTTTGTAAATTTAATTTATTTACCCATTTCGATACTGTGTATACTCTTTTTTAAGATTATTTGTGAAGTTTCTTAATAACTATTTTTTAATTTTATCACGTTTTTTATAGATTCAATTATACCATTTGTAACCCACGGTTTAACTTTGTTGTTAGTTTTTAGCAGATGCATTTTCGTACATTTTGTTACATAATTCATTAATCTATTTATAAATATGTCATAACTTATTTGAGTATCTTTTTTATTTAATACATTCTCCCAAGATTCCTTCTTAAGTAATTTTTCTAATTTGTTATAATTTATTTTATTAAAATATTTATTACTTATATCCGTGTTGACAGGATTATTTTCAAATGTTATGGAGGCCATAGTTGTGAAGTGATCAATTAAAAAGGTTTCAATTATTATTGGTTTAATATTAACATGGTTTAACACAACAGCGTTTTCTTTTCTTACAAATATATGATCTAGTATTGAACCTCCATGTTCAATTTCGCTTGTAATTTTATTGATATAAGACACCCATCAACATTCTGCTAAACAATTACAATATTTATTTACATTATTGTCATTTTCATTTTTGAAATCATAATTTATATCACCAATGTAAAACTCAATTTGTTCATAATTCAGATTTAATAAATGATTACTAAGATAATAAATGGTTACCAGATAGAAGAAGTATATATTAGCCCTTTAAACGTGGATACTGCCATTGACTTGCTTGATGTTAATAAAAGTACAGGTCCTGACAAAATGCCACCGTCTTTTTTAAAATCTTGTTCTAAATTGCTCTTTTTACCACTCATTCTCATATTTTCCTTTATCCTTAAAGACAGGCATGTTTCCATTTTTCAAATGTGCTTTTAGAGGGCGGAATATTAAACATAATATTTTTAGTCGCAAACTCCTCTATAAATCCTTATTTTACTATAAGGAACCTAACCAGACTGCAACCAACAGCTACTCTCCGGGCTATGTGCCCCGCCGAGCGCTGAATTACAAGTTACAAGCCTGGCGCGTTAAGTGTAATAATTGCATATTACCATCAAAACGCTAATGCTTCGATTGCAACACGCTCGGCGGGGCACATAGCCCGGAGAGTAGCTGTTGGTTGCAGTCTGGTTAGGTTCCTTATAGTAAAATAAGGATTTATAGAGGAGTTTGCGACCAAAAATATTATGTTTAATATTCCGCCCTCTAAAAGCACATTTGAACTATGCTAAGCCAAGTCAGGCTATTTATTTTTCGATTGCAACAGACACTGGACCGCTAGATGGCGCCTGCTGACTGTTTTACATGTCGCTATTGTAAAAATACCGGGATGTACTATAGTCAAAGGATTCTCATGTCGGTCGTCGCATACCTACCTTGCACTCACGAGAGCCAACAGCTCGAAACTGCAGTCTGCAAGTGGTGTGTGACGACTGGCAAGGGAGCTCCTTTAAGTAGGATCAGTCTTTCGTCTGGTGTTTGTTGCAATCGAAGCATTAGCGTTTTGATGGTAATATGCAATTATTACACTTAACGCGCCAGGCTTGTAACTTGTAATTCAGCGCTCGGCGGGGCACATAGCCCGGAGAGTAGCTGTTGGTTGCAGTCTGGTTAGGTTCCTTATAGTAAAATAAGGATTTATAGAGGAGTTTGCGACTAAAAATATTATGTTTAATATTCCGCCCTCTAAAAGCACATTTGAACTATGCTAAGCCAAGTCAGGCTATTTATTTTTCGATTGCAACAGACACTGGACCGCTAGATGGCGCCTGCTGACTGTTTTACATGTCGCTATTGTAAAAATACCGGGATGTACTATAGTCAAAGGATTCTCATGTCGGTCGTCGCATACCTACCTTGCACTGACGAGAGCCAACAGCTCGAAACTGCAGTCTGCAAGTGGTGTGTGACGACTGGCAAGGGAGCTCCTTTAAGTAGGATCAGTCTTTCGTCTGGTGTTTGTTGCAATCGAAGCATTAGCGTTTTGATGGTAATATGCAATTATTACACTTAACGCGCCAGGCTTGTAACTTGTAATTCAGCGCTCGGCGGGGCACATAGCCCGGAGAGTAGCTGTTGGTTGCAGTCTGGTTAGGTTCCTTATAATAAAATAAGGATTTATAGAGGAGTTTGCGACTAAAAATATTATGTTTAATGTTTCCATTTTGTTTGAAAAGTTCATACGTAACTCCGATTTACAAATCCGGCAACAAATCTTTTATTACAACTATAGACCAGTGTGTAACCTATCCGCAGTCCCAAAACTATTTGAGTCAGTAGTGGGGAAAATATATCTGTCTCTTTAAGTAATGTCATCATTCCAGAGCAAATTGAATTCCTCCAAGGTCGTTCTGTCGATTCTAACTTGTATATCTACACATATTTCATTATTAAATCATTAGTAGAGGGTGCTGACGTTCATGATATGGGCTTTGGTAAAGCATTTGATAAGGTAAATCACTCTCTTCTTATAAAAAAACTTCATAGTATTTGACTTGGTTCTCCTTTATTGTCGAGGGTTTAGTCGTATCTCTCTGATTGAACTAAACAAGTTTTCGTTGAAATATATCTGATCTGATCGTTGATATATATCTGGGTCATTTTCTGAAACATCTGGAGTGCTTCAGGGTTCCCATATTTTGCTCCTTTTAAAACTCTTTGATGAAACGTATTACCAAAAATTTAGAAAAATCACATATACATATTACACACCTCTGACTAAGGATTTTCAACAAATACCATATTTTATTCCAAATCACTTTAAACGGCATTTGTGTGATATATGATACTGGTTAAAGTACAAATATGCCATTTATTATTTCATTGACAGGTAACAATTTTACATCATACTGTGAATTTTCTAATGCTTCAGTAGTTCGTTCAAGTTATATACAGGTGTTTCATCGCAATTGGAAGTTTTACAATCCCACTTAACATAATGAAATTTATATTTCATGTATTTGTTTTCACCAGTTTTCTTTTGGAATTAGGAATGACGTCAAATATTTTGGTATTGTGTCCTTTGGTTCAACACAGTATTCATACATTGGCATTTAGTCTGGCCAGAGAACTGGCAGGCAGGGGACATGAAGTAACATTTGTTAATGCTCATCCACAAGAAAAGCCTATAAAAAATCTAACCGAAATTTCCGTGGCAGAACTTCGGACTATTCATGATGGTAAGAGTCTTTTATATTAATGAATTTAGTGCGTGCACGTCGCGGCGATTTTTTATTTATTTTGAAAAATATATATTTCCTGACCACAATAACTTTGAACTCCTTCAATTATTGGAAGTTATCCGAAAATTATTCAAATTAAACAATGTGCTGTCCGATGATATGCCTTAATATACAGTGTTAAAATCATAATTCTTTTAATAAAATTTGAAAATTCGCCACTAGAAATAAAATTCAGAAATATGTATTTCCATTTCTTAAATTTTTACATTTCTTACTTCCTTACCTTTTTTAAATTTCAACTTTATTTACTCGTGCTAAACTATAAAAATGAAGCCAAATGCCTATAGTTAAAATTAAAGTTCATTAATGAGAAATTCCTTTACACAAAAGTGGCATGACTCGTTACTTCAAATACATACTTGAACAGATATATTTATTTTCGGAAAAATATTTCGTAGAAAAAATCTCTTCGGAATAGTTATTTGGCAACAAGTGCGTAAAGTGATACTTTTTCCGAATAAGAATTCCATGAGTAAAAAAGGTACATTACATGCGTATTATATACTATATCTTTTCTACGAAAATGGTTACCAAAAAAGGTATATATAAATTAAAATATGAACAATTTATTATAGCACTAGTTCATACAGTACTGTTAAATTTGTTCCTCTAAAAAATGTGTAAATCATATTGCTTAGCTTTTAAACAGTACATTACATGATAAGGGTGTTAACGACGTTTTACCGTACGCGAGTGAAATTTGCAAATCGATTCAACGTTACCAACTATATTAAATACGACTTTTTGTCTATAGCCGTGAAATAATCCACAAAAATACAACAAATTTCTTTAAATATGCACATTTCCATTTGCTAACAATATCGTCAAACTTTCCTGTATTTGTTCCTATAGAAATAAACTAGTGCGATAAAATAACACTGGGGGTGGATAAGTACTATTTACCACACTAAAAATCAACAATGGCAATAAAAATTACTTACCAACCTGCACGTGATAACTCCCACATCACCGCACACTTGTGGATAAAATAACAATATTTTTACTACACAATATTGGTGAACTGAACATACTTTTCAAATGCTATAACTGTGTTAATTTTTAATGCTGAAGAAAATTAAGAAGGATAAAAATGAAGAAAATTTTCTTAGCTTTAATTCGGTAATTTTCCGCGTCATTAATGAAAAATCACCAAAAAATCAGTTTTTTGAGAAACTTTTAAACAGTGGGGAAGTTAACGTCCCTCCTTTTCATGATTGAAATACTAAAAAAACAGCATTAGATGTCTGCCAGTTATCATCGTACATATTTTTTAGACAAAAATTCTGAAAATTAGACATCTCCGCCTTTCACGTCATTGGTCAATTTTGAGGGTTGTTATAATTTGACCTGATCTAATTTAATCATCAGATATATGCCTTTAAAATTTAATAAAACTACTCAAACATTTACTTATATAAACAATTACTTTTAAGCAAATTGTTGCAAAATAAACAATTTCTCGTAAATAGCCCAAATAGCACAAATTGCTTTTTAAAAATGTCAAGAATATCTACTCCTATCCACCTTTTTATATAGCTTAATGCTGTATATGTCAACATACGTATTTTAAAACCTCAAGTAAGTGTTTAAAGATAATTTGAAATACACAGTTTATAAGGTTTTAAAACTATACAACTGAATGATATGTGAAAAAATATATCGGCACTTTCTATAGCGCAAGTGCAATCTAAGGGCAATAAAGCCTTGAGGAACTCCATGCCTCCACTCCTAATTGTCAGTACTTGAACGTAGTACCACGATTGGTTCGTCCACGGTGGAAGATTGCAACAAATCATACATATGACAGATCGATAGACGTATTAGTGTAAGAAAGGAAGAACATATGAATGCAGTACGAAAAGAGGAGAAAACATCATCCCTAGGTCAAGGATTACCAGAGAGGCCATAGGATCGAAAAAAGACCACAAAATCTTAATAAACGCGATGATACGCAGAGATTGCCCAGTTTTTGGAAGCCCGCTCTTGTGGGAAGATACGTAACTGAAAACACACGACGATCCACCTTGGACGAACCAATCAAGAGGAGGTACGTTCAAGTATTGACAAATAGTGAAGAAACACAGCAACCTGCCCGAAATTCATTAAAAACTCAAAATCGATTAATTACACGATCGCACACTTTCCTTATATTATACTATGCATACGAAAAAGTAAAAAATATTTTTCTGTATTGCTTGTAATAAAGTTTTGAATTTATATTATGTATTATATAGATTGATCTAGACATTTTCCACTAGTTGAGTCAATGAAGGGGAGGATAAAAAAAATGAAAGTACAGTTAGCCCCAAATATTTTTTTACGGTAACATATTAGTTATACCCTTAGGATCATTCAGCCAACTGAAAAAATGGCTACTGGCCAATGACCATGCCCTTTTTTTAACCACCCGTTTTTCGCCAGCCCGGGTAGCATATTATTTTTTTATTTCTAATTCATAAGAAAATAAATATTTTTAACCAAAAATGGGTTCCTATAATTTTTTTGGATCGTTGATTACGAATCTGAGGTCAATTTCCTGAAAAATTAATGTTAAAAGCGGAAAATCGTGAAAAATTGATTGTATTTCGACCCTTTCACAATTTAAACATGTTAGTTCAAGTTTTATATCGTGTTTTATATTTTTTAATAATAATAAGTGAAAATCTTGAAATATCTCTGGGAAATTCTGGAACATTCTTGGAAAATGCGGAAAATTTACATTTCAAGACAGTGTAATATGTCGTTTTCGAGCTTTTTGGTCACTGATGATGACGAATGAGATGTTCAAAACGATGAAAAATTTTTGATTTTCCTGGAAAATTGTGCAAAATTTCTCTATATAAGTATATGAAGTTAAAATGCAAGGAAATCATTGAAAAATTTCGAAAAATATTAAGATAATGCAAATATAAAACTCTAAAATAACTGTATAACATATCAAATGTTTTGTTTTTTAAGTTACCGATGAGGTATTGGACATCATAAGCGAGAAGAAGTATTGTGTATTATCTCACTTTTACGGAGAAGGAAAAATTACACCTATTTTACCTGATGATGTTATAAATGAAGTTAAAAAAAGGAATAAATATTTTGATAAAATTAGCAGATGATAAACAGGGTTTATTTAAAGATCACATCGAAAATTTACTCGATGAAAACGTCCATATTTTGGTTCACCAAAACTATCGAGCCAAATATCCTCGCTTTATTAAAAAAAAACAAGAAACTGATTCGCCAAGGTCTCCACCAAATAAAAGGGTTAGAGTTGATGATGATGAGGCTGATGACATTGAACCCCCTTTTGAGCCAGAATACGATTATCAGAATGTTTGTTTCATCTGTAATAAATTTATAAATATAAAAGAAGTGAAGCAAAACTAGTAAGTACCGTTACTGGGGCAGCATTAGAAATAAAATAATAGAAGTTTTTGAAGAAGCTAAAGATAAAACAAGCCAATTGGTCGATACTCGAGGAATCCGTTTCTTGTTGTATTTTTATAAAGTGAGCATATTTGGCTTCTGTTTATCATCTGCTAATATTATCAAATTATTTATTCCCTTTTTCTAACTTCATTTAAAACGTCCTCAGGTAGAACAGGTGTAATTTTTCCTTCTCCGAAAAAATCACATAATACGCAATATTTTTGTCGATCGCCCATGGTTGTAAGAACTTTCGACTGTGACCGTACAACAAAAGTAACATAATATAATATACTTACATTAAATATGTACTTTTATTAAAAATTTTAAAGTACCTAAAATGTGAAAAAATAGATATTTTTTAAACATTGATTGTAAAAATTTTATTGTTACCAATAAAAATATGTTAATTTTTATCATATAATAAGAATAATAGGAAATATAACTATGTTACACCTTCAAAATCTTGGGATAAAATTAAATTTTCCGTTATTTTTCAAAAGTTTAAATTTTTTTCTCGTTTATGATGTCCAATACCTCATTAGCGGCTAAAAAAACAAAACATTTGATATGTTGCACAGTCATTTTAGAGTTTTATATTTACATTTTCTTAATATTTTCAGAAATTTTCCAAAGATTTCCTTGCATTTTAACTTCATATATTATTAGGTATATAGAGAAATTTTCCATAATTTTTAAGGAAAATCAAAAATTTTTCATCGTTTTGAATATCTCATTCGTCATCAGTGACCAAAAGAACCTCGAAAACAACATATTACACGGTCTTGTAATGGCAGTTTTCCGCATTTTCCAAGAGAATGCTCCACGATTTCCCAGGGATATTTCAAGATTTTCACTTATTTATGTAAAAATTCTCAATGGGTATATTAAAAAACATAAAAAATGATATAAAACTTGAACAAATATCTTTAAATTGCGAAAGGGTCGAAATACGACAAATTTTTCACGATTTTCCGCTTTTTACGTTAATTTTTCGTGAAACTCCTCCCCCCTTCATTAACTCGACTACATTTGGTTGCCGCTATAATGAGTAAAAATTTCCATTTAAACATAAGAAGTGAAAACAAAAATTTCGATGAATTGGTACTACTGCTAAATTTAATAATATTGTCGGAATCTTGAAAAATTAATTTCATGAATTATTTCAAATAAGGGGTTGTGACCTATTGTCACTGGTGAATGTCATAACCAAAATGATGGCCTTACAATTTCTGTTATATCAATACAATAAAAAGGCGAATTTCAATCTATTATATGAACTATTTAGAAACACGGATTGGACTGATATTGGAAGGTTTTCTGATGTAAATGATGCTGTAGAATATTTCTATTCCATTATATACAATATATTTGATAAATGTATCCCAAAAACAAAAACTTCCAAGAAATATCCAGTTTGGTTTAACAACCAAATCATAAAAGATCTAAGAAAAAAGGACAGAATTCGTAAAAAATATAACTTCTCTCAATCAAATGATTTAAAAAATGAATATAGTAATTTAAGAGCAAAACTAAAAAAGGATATTGATCAAGCATACAAACAGTACATAAATAAAATACAAAAGGATATTAGCGATGATTCAAGGACATTCTGGCAATTTATGAAGGACAAAAAAGGGGCAGTCTCCTTCCCAAATACTATGCACCTAGATAACCTAGAATGTAAAAGCGGGGAGGCAATTGCAGATGCATTCGCAAGTCACTTTAAAAGTGTATACAATGTAGATTTTCATGGAGATGACTCACACATAAAGCTAAATCCGCACATGGATGAAGTAGTTGTAAACTCTATTACACAAAATGAAATACGTGATGCTGTAAAGAGACTAAAGTCAAACAAAGCAGTTGGACCCGACAGGTTACCCTCTTACATCGTTAAAGGTTGTATCGACTTTCTTGTATACCCGCTTCACTACTTGTTTAACCTAAGCTTAAAAACCAAAGTATTTCCTGAAATCTGGAAAGAAGTCCGTCTTTGCCCAGTACACAAGAAAGATGATAAAACCAACATTAAGAATTATAGGCCTATTGCTATACTATCAGTCCCAGCAAAACTTTATGAATCGATTATCTATGACGATATCTATAGATCAGTCTCCAATAGCATATCCATTCACCAGCATGGTTTTATGAGACAAAGGTCAACTGCTAGTAACCTGATTAATATCACTCAGTTCATATCCCAAGAAATACACGAAGGAAATCAGGTGGATGTTGTTTATACCGACTTTCAAAAGGCGTTTGACTCGGTGTCGCATAATTTCCTACTTTGTAAACTTAAAAATGAATTTGGATTCCATGAGAATCTTATAGAACTCCTCACATCATATTTACATAATAGAAAACAGTATGTGTCTGTAAGTGGTTATACATCGAAACAGTTTCTTGCCATGTCCGGAGTCCCTCAGGGTTCCAATCTTGGACCACTGTTATTTCTCATGTTCATAAATAGTCTTACTGAAATAATTAGAGCCTCCAAATATCTGTTATTTGCAGATGATTTAAAGATTTACATTAAAGTTGAAAATAATATGGACTGCTTCCTGCTCCAAAATGACATTAATAATTTATATCAATGGACACTTCAAAATAAATTGTATCTTAACATTAATAAATGCTTCATTATGACCTATACTAGAAGAAAAACTCCAATTATATTCAATTACAAAATGAATAATACAGATTTGGCTAGGGTTGAAACCATGAGGGACCTAGGCGTAACATTTGACACCCAGCTCACATTTAGTAACCATATTTACACCATGATAAATAAGGCTAATAAAATGTATGGATTCATAGTACGCAATACGAAGATGTTTAACAATACAGGAGCTATTAGGCGATTATATATTTCGTATGTAAGATCTCAGTTGGAATATTGCTCAATTGTCTGGAATCCATTTTATCAAATACACAAAAATAGCGTAGAAACAATACAAAATAAAGTTTTAAGGTTTTTAAATTATAAAGAGACTGGTTTATATGATTTCGATATAGATAAAGATATATTAAGGGAAAGATATAATCTCAAAACACTGGAGAATCGACGAAAATACGGGCATATTGTATACTTACATAAATTGTTACATGGCAATGTAGACGATAGTAGTTTCCTGTCCATGATAAGTTTAAGCGTCCCCCACTATCCTACTAGAACTTATAGAACTTTCCACTTAGACCTGGCAGGTACAAATTATCAAATCAATTCCCCTCTCCACAGAATATGTAGTAACTATAATACGATCCAAGCCAACTGTGATATATTTGATATCAGTATAAAAAAACTAAAAACCATGTTAAATTCATTGTTTTAAACCATTGCTTTCTAATATTATGTTAAAATTAAGCTAGTATTAAGTTAGTTTTAGGTTAATGTAAATATCAAATGTACCATATCACTCTGTAATAGGGCTTGCCTGTTGAGTGCATTACCAAATAAATAAATAAATAACTTATATAATTATATAATTTACAAATTTGATATAATTAAATGTACGGAACATTCATTTACGAACCTATCATTTAAAATAAACAATATATCGTTTAATGTAATAGCTTTTAAAGGCGCGTATTCGATAATAAATACGTTACATAGAGTCAAAGATATTGTTCATACTTTTCAATATTTGAAAATTTTATAACTAAAAATGTATATAGCGTAGTCATTTTAACCCAAAATTTCTCAATCAGTTTAAAAAACTCTTACAAGCAAAAGATTTAGTATACATATAGATTTAGCCACTCAACTAAGGTACTAAAAGTCCCCGAAAAATAATGTCGGCCAAAAATCGATTTTTCGCACATATCTCGGAAACTATTAATGTTAAAAGAAAATGTTTTAATGAAAAATGTTTGTCACAAAATTATCTATACTTTTTGTTATTAGCATTTTTCTGCATATTCTTTCTATACTTATTATATTTTATATTTGTTATATTATTGTATTTACAATATCTTTGTATTCGTTTATAATTGCTATATTTACATATATGAACTTGTAAATAGTTTTTTGCTAAAGAATAAATTTACTTATAGTATCGTTCAAAGATTCCCTGCAAATAAAAAATGCAACAAAAACTTTACGACCTCACTAAAATACCGTTACTCTCTGTACTGTTTCGCCGGCAAATTGAATCACTTGTCTTTATAGGTTTTTAATGAACGTCGGCTTGTTTGATGACACCATACCAACTGGTTCGCCGGCGTTACTAATGAGCTCGTAAAGTTTTTGTTGCATTTTTTATTTGCAGGAAATCTTTGAATGATACTATACTTATATCAACAAACTTCTTATTTCAGAAATAATATTATAAAATTAATCACAACCTCGCCAAAATTAAAGATAGCTAGCTTAATAAGTAAGAAAAGCGATATTTTTTTAAATACTGTTGAAAAATCCTAAGCACAATATTCTTAAAATGCGAAAATTTCCGCACTTCAGGAGAACGAAGCATTTTAAGTAGTAATATTGAAACGATATTTACTGTTTTCAAAATATTTCTATTTTATTTTAGGATTTAAAAAAACCATATACGAAGTTGGTAAAATGTCTTACATCAATTTATTACTTACTGTATCCCGTTATGGCGCCAGTAATACTGAGAAAGTGTTCAGGGTGAAAGAAGTTCAAGAATTATTAAAATCCAATAAAAAGTTTGACTTAGTGATTTTTACGCATTTGTTGAATGAAGCACTGCTGATATTTCCATATAAATTTAATTGCCCATCAGTAATATTAGAACCTTTACCAGCAACAATATTCAGCAACCATTTTTTTGCCAATCCTTCACCATCATCATATGTTCCAAACATTTTGTCGAACTTTGGTAGCCGCATGTCTATTTGGGAAAGACTGGTAAACATTTATTATGAAATTGTGGGTCAGATACTCTTACATTATGTAATATTGCCTGGGCAAGAAGCAATTTTAAGAAGATCTGTCCCCGGAGCTCCACGTCTCCAGAACATTATGTATAATTCTAGCTTAATGTTTGTGGCTTCTCATAGAAGTACACATGCTCCTGTGCCGCTTCAACCAGCTATTAAAGAGATTGGAGGATTTCATATTGAACCGACAAAGCCTCTGCCAGCAGACCTACAGGAATTTTTGGATAATTCTAAAGAAGGGGTTGTCCTTTTTTCCATGGGTTCCAATTTAAAAAGCGCCGACTTCACTCAGGAAAAAAAGGATATGGTACTTAAAGTATTTTCTGAACTTAAGCAGGAAGTATTATGGAAATTTGAAACTGATTTACCGAGAAAACCGGAAAATGTAAAAATAAGTAATTGGCTTCCGCAGCGGGATATTTTAGGTATGTACAATTTTCTATTATTATTAATTTTCTTTGTGATAATATTTGTCGATTTGTGGTATAAATGAAATCGTAGTTATTTTGTGGATACAGTTTTCTGTTTAGTCCAATATTATAATTTTCTCTAAATGATATTTTATATAGTTTAATGTTCCCCGCATTGTTTATAAACTGCTGCAATTGAAGTGGATAATTTCAAAATATGAATCATATCTTGACCTCTATATTTTTGGAATTAGATCATTAATTTTCATTTAATTTTTTGTGATGGTAAGCAAAATTGATTGATCGTCGACTGCTGTAAATAGATTTTTAAATTATAGTTATTTATTTCTTTCATCTACAATGAAACAAATTTTCAATTTTCTTGAATATATTAATTATGTATTATGAACAATACTGCAAAAACTAGTTGAATTTTTTTGTTATCTTTATTCCTTGCCAAAAATAATCATAGAAACTCATAAATACATACCTAGTGGCCCTTTCACGAGGCCATTAGGTTAGCCAGTCCAATAACACAATCCAATAATGGCACTGTGTAAATAGATATTCCGAGACAATGGAATGTCATCATGACATTATTCAAGCCATTCCTTCTAATAGAACGGTTTCTAACTTTCGGCGCCAGTCAGCTTCCCCCACCACTTGCGCGGTGGACTGGCTCACCTAATGTGAATGTGCATTCCTAGTCCTAGCCAGTAAGCTAGCCCCAGACCAGTGATGGTTGTAGATGTATTTTTTGATTATTTTGTATTATTTGACGTGTTTTTGTCGAGATGGTTTTACCGAAGTGGAATTCCGACGTGACTGCCAAGTTTATAACGCTTTACAATAACAGGAATGTTTTGTGAAGGGCCGATGTAGTGTCATATCGCGGTAGAAATTCAAGAAATACAGCACTGAAAAATATCGTTGATGGTATGCACCAGCCAGAATTAAGTGTTGAGGAAGTAAAAAAGAAACTTAAATACCTACTGCCTAGAACACTGGCTTATGTATAAACGCATTCAGAAAATTTAATGGACTGCCAGTCCATTAAATTTTCTGAATGCGTCTTGTCTTAGTGGACTGGCTTACTTAATGGCCTCGTGTAAAAGGGCTTTAAGATTTGATGCTCAAACATAACTAAGGACTTTATTCTATTTGTTATTTAGATTTCACGACATCCGAAATATATTTGTTGTGGTCATCGGCTAATAATGTGAACGTTAAAAATTTGTTTTTGTGTACTTAAATATTATGAATTAATATGTAATCACTTAAAAATTAATTCTAAAGTTTCTACTGCATTTCCATATACCCAAATCCTATGCATTTTACATAGCACAATAGTGTCATCAACGTAAGATCTAAATGACGTTTACATTTTTTTAACTGCTGCTAATATATACAAGGAACAAAATTGAACCCAATGTACGCCCATGGTAATAGTAAGAGGGTGACTATACATATCATAAAATTTTAGGCATTGGTTTTCATTGATGAGATCATTTTCTGTGAGACAATATGCTGAACCATATTTGCTGTTGTTTTGAAGATTTCATGTTGTATGGAAAACTTTTACTAAGTCAAGAAATACAACCGTGCACTTCTTCTATTTATCTAAATTTAATACTATTTATTTTACGAAGTCCAAATTGCCTATTCTGTACTTATATTCTTTTTAAATCCAAACTGCCGATCCATGATCGATCATCATGTTTATCGATAATTCTATTACAATAAAGTACTCCGCACCACACGTTTATTTTTTTTTTTTCTCAGTACTGGCTCTTTGCGTTTATGCTCCAATTAGGATTTTCGGCAGATCAAGGACCATATTTTCGAGCTCAATCGATATCTGTCGCATGCCAAATACAAGGCAACCGACTCGTTTAAAAAAATTTCGCTTATAGTTCTGAGGTAGTATTTTCGAACACCATCCGAGATTTGTTTTTCGCATATGTGAAAAAGTCGTATGGTAAATGTGGAAACGCTGTTTTGTGCAACCAAATGGACTTGAAATCCCTAGAAAACACTAATGTCACTAATTAGCTGTTATATGTGTATAATTCAGAGATGTTTTCAGGTTATGATATTGTATGTTTGAATGCTAGATTTTGGGCTGACTGAAGTAGTAAGTTCTACTAGGTCGACTAATCCTTATTCTGTCATTGATATTGTCAAACGATACGATTTGAAAAATTTGTCAGCGCTAAAATCCTCATAGGCGTGGAATTGTCTTCTATGATCGTTTTCTGCCAAAACTTCTGCCTGTTCCAAGGCGTCGATGGCAGCTAGATGTATTAAGTCATCTAATACTGCCATTGTCCACTTTCACTCACCAAAATTTGTTCAAATAAGTCTACTTTAAAGTCTCTAAATAATTAACAAACTAAACTTGAGACATTGAGGTTATGTGGCATGAAATAAAACAAACAAAAATGATCGCTTTGAATACACTCGTACACGAAATCGTGTATTAAACCCCCATCCGCTGCATCTCGCCCGAAATCAGTCGCATGCGGAAAGTTCGCATACGAGTTCATAATGCTCGAAAATACGAAACGTATATTTTCATGCGACAATCTCACATTTTCGTGCACGACATCACCTCCGTCAAACTCGAAAATACGGCATCAGTACTGTGAATTTTGAGACGACACCACTCCATTTGTTGTAAATGTAGCTTCGTCGAACAAAATTTCCTTTAAAAAGTTCCTGTTGTTCATATATTCTCACTGGGCCCAGAAACAGAATTCTAATCTACTTTCCTCGTTTCCCTATTCCAGAGTATGTAAAATTTTCTGCTTAAATGGTTTTATTTTGTTTTTTGTAAAGCACCTTCTGATGTTTTCTCTAGGGATATTTAAGTCTAGACTATGGGCTGTTCTCAAGATCGAATGAGAACAATTGTGGAAACGTTCCAATCCAATTGTATATCTCATTTCCAGGCGTGAATTATTTCTATTTTTAAGAATATGCTTCGACATGCAAAATTTCAATTTTATCGCACAAATTTTCTTGTTCCTTGATCACACCAATAAGTTGTAAACATTTTACAGTATTCTTGTACACAACTCAAATCTGACAGTAAGTAATTTTTGTGACATTTTCAATTGTTTTCCAATTTTTATTTCATAGATTACTTGATAAGAATAAATAAAATAATAAGAACAATGTAATTTCTACTTTGACCAATAATGCAATATTTCTTTACGAAATTTGGTACGGGCTCATTTCAGAGGGCGCTTAATCCAGTGGTGTATTCAGATATTTTATATAAAAATCCAATCCAATTTCGCTTATTTTTTAAACATTCTTTGTGTCAATCTTTTTTAAATAGTTATTAAAAACATTACCATTTTCTGTATTATCCGTCACTTCCAGTCCTTCATTAATTATTATACTAATAATTTAATTCGTTGCAAGTTCATTTTTGTAATACATCTTTCTGGCATCCCATATTAAATTGTTAATCGAATTGATATTCGAGTAAGTAATTTTTTAATAATCTTTTTTCAGATGGTCACGATACCTAAAGAAATTCATTAATCCATCAATTATCCATGGCCTGACTTTATAGAATTTGCTTTTAATATTTGTATATTTTGATGTTTTCTTAATATGTAAATTTTATTGACAAAAATCTATAACTAGTTTGAACTTGAAAATCATTACTTCTGCCCAAGTTTCTTGCTTTAATTAATGACCTAATGTTTTTAAAAGGGTTTTATATACAGGGTGGATGATTAATAATAGACCATAGTTCAAGGGTAGATTCTTTGGGCCAAAATATGAGGATATAAAAAAATATGCTTAATTATTTTTTCGATTTTTTGCAATAACTCAACAGCCTCTTGACTGATCTTCGCCAAATTTGCTAGAGAAACTTTTTTTATTCTAAGAAACAATAATGTATGTATTATATCACGTTAGATCACAGAGGGCACCGCAGAACCTGTATCTGATGATGAATTTTTTTCATATTTTTTTTTGACGAATCGTTGTGGCATTTCTGACCAGAACATCTGATGAGGGCGTCATTTCCACGTCATTCCAAAGGTATACTTGTAGAACTTGATAACTCCAACCGTTTTCGAGGAAAATGCCGTTAAACATTTCAATAATTTTTTGAGAGACAAATTCAAATTTAATGAAACAAAGTTTATTTATTGAAAAGTGTGCTTTGGTTACATTTTAGTTCCGTCATTTACGCCATTTTATGTGTGTGTGTGAACGTTATAAAAATTGAATACTTCATTAAATTATTCTTCAAATAAAATTGATTAAGCCACATAGTATGGTTCATAACATTTTTTTTTTCTTTAAAAATATTAAATAATTATTTATGTAATTATTATTAGATGTCAAAACGGCAGGATCAGGTCTCTCTTGTTTTCTTTATTTTTAGGTATACCCAGATTTCTGGATTTATTATTTGGACTATGGTTCACTTTTGTACCTTTCATTTGTTGTTAGTTCAACAATTCATTACACATCGAATCAATTCAATTCAATATAAATTTATTTTCAATTTTAATTACATTTGGCTCCCCCCGGTGATTCGCGGTGGCTGATTGCAGGGCCGGGCGGATTGGGTCTGGCTTGGCTAAAAAACAGTTAAAACTTAAAACCTAAACTCCTTCTGCTAACAAACAGATTAAAAAAGGTATTAAAATTACATATATCTAAAAAACAGATTTTATAAAACTTAAGAATTACACATTTTTTAAAAACCAAGTAATTTTGACACTGACGCTGACACCTCAACATAAACGAGGAGCTTCCGCGGGGTGTGAAATCGCCGGGCTGCACATAGGCTGGCCTAAACTGTGGTTTTTAAATTTTTGGTTTTTCGAGAATTCTGTTTTTTTTTTGTTGAAAATTTTTGAATGGAAATGAATTTAGAGACAAAAATGTACAAAAAGGATACAAGAAATAAACGGGATAAAAGGAAACAAACAGAAAGGAACATGGTGGCAGAAAGGATTTAAAGATTCAAAAGGTATGAAATAACAGTAAAGATGGATAGGATAAGCGGAAGTTATAGTTGGTGCAGTTTGGCTGCAGAGGTTGCCGGAAGATCGGTAACGTCTGGTATGGTAGTGTGTGTTTTATCCAAAATGGGGCATTATGATGTCTAATATGTGTTATGTTTCTTATTAGCGGACTGTCGCCCAGCTTGAAAGAATAGAATATTTGTGAGATGTTCTGGACGTAGTTCGCTATTGGGGTGCGTATAAGTCTCTGAAGGAGGTGTACCTTCCAGAATTAGAGATGAGGCGCATATATTTGCGCGCAAACACTTTTAGTTTTCTCATTGTCGCGGCCGGTATGTTGCACCACACCGGTGCCGCGTATGTGATAGACGGCCTGACCGCCATTGTGTACAACAATTTTTTATTTTGTCGGTTAAGTCTGCTACCCCTGATCATGAGTGGATACAGACTCCTGGACAGGGAGTAAACCTTCCGTATTGTTTCATTTATATGCGTGTTAAACGTCAGTCGCTGGTCCAGTCTGACCCCCAAGTACTTCACGCATCTTTTAGTTGGAATTTTGTTTTGTTTCCCCGGATCGAGATTGGTGTTAGGATTTTGTTTTCAGTGAAACGGCGTGTGAAGACTATCACCTCCGACTTTTCAGTATTTTCCCGAATCTTCCATTGGTCGTAATACGCCGTGGCACGAGCCATGTACGCCTTCAGCAGCATGTTCGCTGCCTGGGCGTTATGCGAATGCCCGTACATGGCGGTGTCGTCGGCGTACTTGGCCAGCTTCGTATTCGGGAACTCTGGGAAGTCGGAGACGTACAGGTTGTATAACTTTAGTGACAGACACGATCCTTGCGGGACTTCCGCGCGATTGTCCCGCCGTGTTGAGAGTTTGTTATTCACTCGAACCTGCAGGAATCTACCCGTCAAGAACGAGTGAATAAGTTTGATGAAATAAGTCGAAAAGTTGTAGTCGTGCATTTGTACAGTAATCCCGGGATCAAGACGGTATCGAACGCACCAGCACCATAGTGGTGTTCTTCCCGAGGTTATATTGTACTTTGACGTCGTTAACTATCCTAACGATTTGTTGTACCGTGCCCCTGCCCTTCTGAAGCCAAACTGGGACTCATCCTCGATGTGAAGCTCCCCTGAACAGCGTCTAATCTGGTTAGGACGAGCTTCTCCACCAACTTGGAGATCGCCGACAGTAACGAGATGGGCCTGTAGCTGCCGGCGAACTTCGCGTTCTTGCTTGGCTTAAGGAATGGCACGACCACGGCGCATTTCCACTGGCTAGGCCAGTGTTGCAGCTGCAGGATCGCGTTAACGATGTACGTCAATTGCACAACACCTTTCCTCGGGAGATATTTAAGCAGTTTGTATTCGACGCCGTCTTTTCCCGGGGCTTTGTTATTTGGTAAGTTTTTAACAATATCTACTATTTCCGAGGGCTTGGTCATACCTTCAGAAATTCTATTCTTGTCAGTTGTGCGTCATAACCAATGATTTTGTTGATTTTCGATGCTGTCGTGCTCTAAATTATTTGGTATTGTTATTATGTATGCCTTCGATATGAAGCTAGGTCGCTCGCTTTTTGCGCATCTGTCATCGCCGTCTGTCCGTTCGCGCGTGTCAGCGAGGGTATGGCCTCCCACGTATTTTTCAGGGCCGTTGTCAGCTTCCACAGCGAATTGTCCTGAGGATTTAGCGCTGCCAGTTTGTCCCCCCATTTCTGGTTCCTTACAGTGTTGATGGAGGTTCTGATTTGCCTTTGCAGTCTGATCATCTCGGCCTTAGCGTCGCCATCGCCATTTCGCTGCCAAAGCCGTCTCAGTTTAGGAATATATTAAGAGCAAGAATATCATCTATGTTTCAGTGGTTTCAAGGTAGAAATGAAGACTTTACTAATAAATAATAATTTTTTGCTTTATACTTGCAGCACATCCAAACATTCTTGTCTTTATTTCACACGGGGGTCTCTTAGGAACGACAGAAGCTGTACATTATGGTGTTCCATTATTATGTATGCCGGTTTTCTGGGATCAAAGGAGAAACTGTGATGATGCAGAACGTATGGGCGTCGGTCTTAAGGTCTCTTTTCATGAATTCACTGAGCAAGACTTTAGACTGGCCTTAAATAAATTAATTAACAACCCAAAGTAAGTAATAGCTTAACAATTGCATTAATACTATTTTCAAGTAATGTACTTCTTTCTTAAATACATGAAAGATTAAAATTGGTATATTAACCTTAGTGTAATATAAAATTTCCATAATAGAGAAGCAAATATTTATAAAATTAAAATATGCAACGTACATATACTGCTGATGACGAGTGAATTAAAACCAAATTATTTTTTTTATAAAATGCATCATGCATCAAGGAGAATTCATCATTTTTTCTCTGCAGTATATCCTACGCTCTGTTTCTTTTCAAGAAGAGGACCTTTCACAGGCCATGTTCTGTAGTCTCGCACAGCCGAAATCTGAATTAAATATGTCATTCTACTTTTGTTTCAATTAATTCTTATGCTGCGTTGGATTCAATGTTCAACCTTTATAGAAATGTACGTAAGGTAAATATTTTAATTCTTCATACAAGCACATAGTAATTGTTATTGTTATATGTTTACTCCCCAGTAAATTTCCCATACGTAAGTTCAATAAACTGCAACAAGAACCTTCACAAATCACTGATTTATTAATCACTTAAATTACAAGAATTAATCGTTACAACACAACTAATTTTAACTTTAATCTAACATAAATTCACTACTTTAAATCACAACTTGTTACTCTTCTTTATTTTTATCTGGTCATTTAATAATCTAACATAAAAGTCTGAACTGAACTGTACTCAATACTGAACAGAACTGTTTAAGATTCCCTGCTGTACCTTTATTATATCTAAACATAGGCATTCTAGAGCATCTTGCACGCATCTCGTCGATTTCCTTAAGTTCGCGCCTTCGTTGTCTTCCTCTGTGGAGCTTTCCTATGCCCCCCTTCTATCGGTGTAATTTGGGGTTCGGAGGTAAGAGGTAACTTCAATCTAGTTGCTCCTCTTGTTTTTTTTGCCAGAGCACTGTCTCTGTGAATCTTGATACGGCTTCCCAGTAGTGTTTGCTACGTAGCATGTTGCCCACGATGTTATCGGGTGTTATCAGGCCGACCATTGTCGCTTCTAAATAGAAACGTTCTCTTATCCATCTGTTGCATTCAAAGAACGTGTGGTATGCATCATCTTCGGATCCCCTCTCGCAGTAAACGCACTCCGGACTTTCCGTTTTTCCCATCTTATACAGATAGGACTTGAAAAAACCGTGCCCGGTAAGGAACTGAGTTAGGTAGTAGTTGACCTCTCCATGTCCGCGGTTTGCCCATACAGCTATCCGTCCTATCAATCTGGCTGTCCATCTTCCTCTGGTTTCTGAAGTCCAGCGTTGTTGCCACTCATCCATAATGCGAGATCTTTCTTCTCTCTTTATCCTCTTCCTATCCATCTCTAACCTCCTTGAAAAAATCCTCTTACGTTCTTGTGCCAGCAGATTAATCGGAGGTGTTCCTGCTATTATCAAAACGGCTAGTTCTGATATCGTTCGGTAAGCGCTCACTACTCTTAGTGCCCCTCTTCGCTGCACCGCAGCAGCGCGCTTTCGGTACTTCTCCACTTGCAGTGTGTCCGCCCAGATCTCCGCTCCGTAGAGCAGTATAGATTGCGTCGTGGACATTAGCAACCTACGCTTGCTCGCTTTGGGGCCAGGTACATTCGCCATCAATCTGCAAAGAGCAGATGTTGTTTTAGCTGCTTTATCTGCCATGCGCTGGATTTGTCCCCAGTAAGTCAGCTTCGTGTCTAATGTGACTCCTAGATACTTAACGGTGCTTTTGGTCTGAAGCAACTCGGTGCCAATCATCATATCCAGTGCGGTGGGGATTCTCCTTTTCGTCAGGATTAGTATCTCTGTCTTGTTTACTGCCAGTTTAAGTCCGCGATCCTCTAGCCCGGAGGTTACTCGGCGCATTACTTGGTGTAGTCTCCTCTGGGCCTGTTCTTCGTCCCAAGCTACAATGGTTGCGGCTATGTCGTCTGCATACCCAACTAGGTGCGTTCCTTCTGACATTTCCACTTTGAGTAACCCGTCGTACATGATGGAACCTCTATATTAACCATATTTACTTTCGCTACATCATCGATAATTACTTCCTTAGGTGCCTCTGGCGACAGTACCTCTTGAGATGCCCCAATTTGCCGCAATTATAACAGCGGATTCCTTTTGTCAGCCTCTCAGTACCTCGCTGCTGCTTCGGCTCCTGTTTCGACTGTTGCGGTTCCTGGCTCAGCTCCGGTTGCGAACGTAATTCGTTGGAACTACCTTGGTGCATTCGGATAAGCCAAATGTGTCAATCTCTCTACTGCTATCAATTCTTGTAAACTGTACCTAGCTTTTTGAGTACGTGATTTCAAATGAGTTCGATATACTTGGCACAGATATTGATCGCCATATCTTAAGTCGAACGCAGCCTCCAAAACATTAAAATCCTGTTGCTGCGTCACTGATCTGATGCTATAATGCCATGCCTTAAACTGTTTCTTAATATCGTCCATGAGGTTTGTACGTCAAAGGAGGGAGGTTGTAATCGAGGACCTGGGACAATACTTACTGGCCTCCTTTTTCCCTCAACTGTCGCTTAAGTCATTCTACTTCTCTCTCAACTGCACGAAGTTTTCCTTCTATGTTGGTAACTTTCCCTTCGTCGCCATTAACTTTTTATTCAACGCCAGCAACTTTTCTTCAACCTCATTTACTTTTCCTTTGGCTTTACTTACTTCAGTCTTTATGTTGCCCATATCCTCTTTAATTTTACTTTTGAGATCTTCAGTGGCTGAAGGGATAACATCTTGTTGTCTCTGCATAATTTTAATAATTCTTCTTCACGTCACTCTTGTTCTTCTTTTTCTTCCTGACGTCGTCTTTCTTGTTCTTTTTTCTCTTTCTGATGCCGTGTTCCTTGTTTTTCCCTCTCGAATTATTTTTCTTCTTGACGTCATTATTTTTCTTAGTTCATTTTTTTCTTCTTGACGTCTCTTTTTCTGATCAGCCTTATTCTCCTTAGTTCGGCAATCATATCCTGCATTTGTTTTTGAGCAGCCATACTTCTTGTTTCCATTAATAATTAACTCGAAACAGCACTCTCATTTAAAGTCTATGCCAGGTACGGTCGTGAGCAAAAAAAATTAGGACAAGTCTTATAACGGTATTTTGCTAAAATCTGCTTGTGTACATCTAACTTTAATTTTTGTGACATTGCCAGATAGTGGTCTTAATTTATTGCAAGTGTGCAAAAAACTAATATACCTCATATAAGCGATTTAGTTAAATCTGGAGTTATTGCTAAAGCGGAAGATGGATGGTCAATGAGACAAATTGCACTGCGTTATAATATTGACAAAAATTCGGTGTGTAACATTTTAAGAAAGTGGAGAATAAACCGTACGATTAGTAGAAATCCTGGATCAGAGCGACGAAGGATATCAACTTAACAACAAGATTTGCAATTGGTAAATGCTTTAGTAGAACATCCATTATACACAGTTATTCGGGCTGCTGAAGAAACGAATTTTCCTGGATCGAGTAGTACTGGTCGCCGGCGAGTAAGAAAGAGAATTGGAGCTACGCTATCATGCAGCAGCACATAAATATTTACTTAAAGCTGAACATAAAGAAGCTCGAGTAGGATTTGCGCCAGAATTTTTAGCGCATGATGTAAATTTTTGGAACAGGGTAATCTTTACAGACGAAAAGCTTTCCAGTCAACACACAGCGCTCGTATTCGTGTTCACCGCCCTCCGAATACTCGATTCGATAAGAAACATATATCTAACAATGATAAAAGTGGTAGATTTTCCGTCAAAATGTGGGCTTGAATATCGGCACGTGGTCCTGGTGTTTTGTGGCATATTGAGGAACGATTTAATAGTGAAACGTATTTTAGATTTTAGACAATATTATGCTTCCTTCTGTGTCACAATTATTACCTAATAATGAGTTTATATTTCAACAAGGCAATTGTTCCGTTCATACTGCTCATACCGTAACTAACTGGTTTCAAGACAACAACATCAATGTTCTTAACTGGCTCAGTCATAGCCCAGCTCTTAACCCTGTGGAAGAAGTAGGGGACTACTCGTAAGAAGTATCCAAAAACGAAATGTGAGACCACTCACGTCAAGTTGTTCTATTTTTTTCTGCTCACGACAGTACCAAGATCGAAGTCTCGCCTTACCAAAATCGTCTATAATTAAATTTACAAAATTAGTCTAAAAATTAACCTCTAACGTGAGCATGTGTCTAAAATAATCTATGAAAGCCAAACTTACCAGGATACTCGCTAATTAAATCCGAATAAATCGAAACTTCATTTAAAACAATCCAAAATATTAATTGAAAATATGTGCGATATTTAGTTTTTTTTAATCCGGTATCAAACCGAGTAGCAACCACGTGCCATTTAAACTAAATTAATCACTTAGCAAAGTTTTCGGCTCAATTTCTTAATTTGAAAAGGAAATTTGGCGGTTTTTGACTGATATTTATAACCATTTTAACTCACAAAAACAAGGGGATATTTTCGATTTCCTATGATATACACATGTATTTAATAAATTGGTATATTTCCTAGTGGGAGCCATATGTTGACGGAAGGTTTAAAGTGATAATTTGGATAGAATATTAAGGCGTGGTGACATCTATCGCTGAATGGGTGAATTGATCGACTAAAATCGTATTCGTATATGTTGTTACTATAGATTAGTGAATTGATTAAAATCCGTTATTACTTTGTACTGAATGGCATGTCACGACAGTTTAACAGTCGCAAAATTCCCTGACTTCCAGATTTACCAAATCCCGCGGTGGTATATAATATTAATTTATAAATTCATGTAAATTTGGAAATAAAGACAATTTACTGTTATTAATTATTCCTTACATATACTACAATAATATTTATATCCAGATCGTGTTTTATAGCATTCATAACTTCGATTTTTAATTAATGTTAATATCCTTATGCTGCAGTATGAATTCTGGCCAGTGGTCTACGTCATCGTAGCCAGACCCTCTCACTGACAAAATAGCGCCTATAACTATCCCTCTTAGGGCCGGTTTATCAATGCAAAGTTAACTCGTAACCAAAGGATAACTGTCAAACAAAACAATAGATACACATTGTTTCGTTTGACATTTACCCTATAGCTACATGTATTGATAAACCGACTCTTAGTTAATCATCCTTTTTACTCTAGTCTAGTTCATAGCCAATAGCAGTTGGTCTACAAGAACTATTGACGTTTTGGAAAGTTATCTGAGAACCTTCTTCACCATGTATGGTCCGTAAATGTATTTAAGGAGACAACCCTATGCTGGGTCCGGGTCTCAAGGGTGGAGGATGTTAGCATCAGTCATGAGTAACTACATACTTATTAGTGGAATAACATTTATTGATATATTTTTTTTCAGATCCTTTTCAGTGTATATTTTGTTTTAGGTATCGAGAAAATGCTAAAATGCGTTCAAAAATACTACATGACCAACCAGTGAAACAAATGGATAAGGCAGTATTTTGGATTGAATATGTTATACGTCACAAGGGGGCGCCACATCTTAGATCCTCTGGGCTTGATCTTGAATGGTACCAGATATACTTCGTTGATGTTATATTATTCCTAGCCTTAATCAGTTTTGCGTGTCTTGTGGTTGTCTTTTATGTATTTCGATGTGTTTTTGGTATGAAAAGAAAAATTAAAAATGTTAAAACAGAGTAATTTACTTATCAGTTTGTACTGTTGAGTTATTGTAACATATTTTTATACTAACTATAGTAAATATATAAACTGCAGCTTTTAGTACACTAATAATATTTGTTAATAAGTACCTTTCCATTGTAAAAATAGACACTCAAACATTTTTAGATACATGGGCATATAATTATAGTGCATTGCATACAACCTTTTTCAGTGTCGGACTGGCCATAGAGTCAGGGCTCTAGCCTGCGCGAACTCCCCAGGCTTACTACCTACACGCAAAATAGGAGAGAATGAAACATAAAAATTATAAAGTCAGTCTATAGAAAATTACTGTTCTACATGGTAACCTCGTCGCAAGATACTTAAGAAGTATATGAAAAATTCACATCTGTCCCACAAAAATTCTAATGCTAGAAACAGTAAAATTGACTATCTTATACCATTATATTTCCCTAGTCATTTCACAAGCATGAAAAATAAACTTGTCTATCGGAGAGTTTCGAAGTTATGTCATGTCCCTGGTATATGTGTGTTCAGTTCAGTTCGAGCCACGAGGAGCCGCAGTAGGCAGCTTTCAGTGAGAACCTGAAGATGGCAGATGAGATTCTGCCGAAACGTCGTTCAGACGAATATAGTTAAAATGTGCTTCTAGAGGGCAAAAAATTAAAAAAACATAATTTTTCCGTCGCTCTATAAAATCCTTATTTTACTATAAGGAACGTAACCAGACTGCAACCAACAGTTACTCTCCGGACTATATGCCCCGCCGAGCGCTGAATTACAAGTTACAAGCCTGGCGCGTTAAGTGTAATAATCGCATATTACAATAGAACGCTAATGCTTACGCTAATGGCTCATAGTAATCGAGTAAATCGCAAGAAATGGGCTCAAAGTGTAGAGTCTTTTCAAATTGATGAAAAATTGACAGATATTCAATTTTTGCTTATTTCTTGACCAAGTTTAATACGCCAGACATCAAAATGTTCAACTTCAAAAGTACTAGAAATTATTAAACTTAATAGTTTTCACACAAATTAACGTGTTTCGAGTAAAATGCAAAATCCTGTTTATTGAAATTCGCAGATGAATTTGGGGATGAACCCCCAAAGACTTTATTGCTCGAACTTTTTTCCTATTTATAGATACCTAAAATTCTACAATTTAAAGCAAGAAAATCCGAGATCTTCAAAAGCATGTTTTGCAAAAAATGTATTAATTTACTGGGTTATAGTAGAAAAACGAATGTCTACAAAGTGGCCATCAAGGGAGTAGATAAGGGCGAGTAGAGGTGGTAATTGCCTCTTCCTCCAAGAAGAGCTTATCTGCAGATACTTATAATTCTTTAGTTTTAACGGTTTAATAATCCCTGATTCATTGTTATTTTATTCTATACGAATGAGAAGATATGGATAGTATTTCTGGCATTAAAAACATTTTTAAAAAATCCATTTTTAAAATTTCTCTTGTTAACACCCCCCCCCCCCTCTAGAAAGAAGAAAATCTATTTACGCCCTTGGTCGCCACACAGACAGCGATGAATGAGGAAGATGCATGAATTTCAAAAAAGCTTAACTGTATTATTTACCATAATATGTACTATATAAGTAATGGGGTAGTGAAGCGCAAGTTATAGCCTCTCCTACTCAATTGTTAACCTCACCTTCGCGATGAGTTCAATTTGAACTTGGTGCACCCTGTTTTCACTAACGAGGCTCTAACGACCGAGTAAGGGCGGAATAACCCTTACCTTTTGCCGTGAGCACATCCACCTTCTCACGAAGAGTGCGGTAAAAATAACCCACCGCACACAAAGGTTGCTTTTGGAATCGTTTGGTTACCCCATCGTCGCAGTCTCCTTCTGTGCCATGGGACCACACCACTCGCCTTCCGCAACCGAGCTGGTCAGTTGCATACCTGCTCCAGCTAAAACTTCAAATGCAGCTTCGTTTACAGTCGATTAAGGCTTTAAAAAAATGATGGAGCGTTCAAGTGGGACAAAATCATCCGGAGGTAAAATACCCTCCCGATCGGATCTCCGGGGGAGGGTGCCCACAGGGACACCTCATCGAATTTCGAAAAAACACCGACAAGTTAAATCCAAGAAAACTAATTCTTTCATCTACGGTGCTTGGAATGTTCGTACTTTGAACGACAGCACTCGCACCGATCGGCCTGAAAGAAGAACTGCTCTAATAGATAGAGAACTTCACCGACTCAATGTTGACGTTGCAGCTCTCAGCGAAACTCGATTTTTGGAGGAAGGCTCTCTCACAGAAAAGTACTACACCTTCTATTGGAAAGGTCTTCCCACCAATTCAAGAAGACAACATGGAGTAGGATTTGCCGTTCGGAATCAACTTGTATCCAACTTAACACAAGTACCACAAGGCCTATCCGAGCGTCTAATGCTGCTACGCTATGAGCTATCAGATGGCAACGCGGTAAATCTAATAAGCGCCTACGCTCCCACTCTGGATGCAAGTCACGAAACCAAGGAAAGCTTCTATCAACAGCTGGAAGAAACCCTCTGTAGAATACCTAAAACGGAACGACTCGTTATTCTTGGCGATTTTAACGCTAGAGTAGGGAGAGATGCAGACACCTGGCCAGGCATCATAGGCAAGAACGGTTTGGGCAACATGAACGCTAACGGTCAACTACTCCTAACTAAATGCGCCGAACATGATCTAGTTATAACAAACACCATTTTCCGACAAAAGGATAAATTTAAAGGCACCTGGCGTCACCCCAGATCAGGTCACTGGCATCTACTGGACTATGTTATCGTACGTAGGAAGCATCTCAAGGACGTCCAAATTACAAAGGCGCGCATTGATAGCGAATGTTGGACCGATCATCGCCCTGTTGTCTCTAAAATGAAAATTGTTATGAGACCCAAACACCGAAGAACTCAAGTAAAACGTAGACTCCGTCTCTGTATTAGTAAATTGCGTGACCAACAAACCGTCGAACAGCTAAAGCAAAAAGTTCAAGAGAATTTGAGTGCACTAGAAGAAACCAATTCTGTAGATGTCGCTGCTACTTGGACACAAATTAAAGACAGTTTAAAAAGTGCGAGTGAGGAAATTCTTGGCACTGCAGCAAGTAAAAAACAGGAGGACTGGTTCAATGATAATGAAGCTTTTATACAAGAACTTCTTGACCGCAAACATATTGCCTTCCAAAACGCTATCAACCACCCCAACGACTCATCAAAAGCAGAAGCTTTTACCCAATCTAAGTATGAAACGCAACGCGAAATCAGAAGAATAAAGAACGAGTGGTGGGCAAGCAAGGCCAGAGAAATTCAAAGGTACGCCGATTCACACGACTACAGGAATTTCTTTCAAGGAGTAAAAGCAGTGTACGGCCCCAGTCGAAAAAATATGTGCCCTATTAAAGATTTAAATGGAAATCTCCTCAAAGAAGACCAGGAAATAAGAGCCCGATGGAAAGAACACTACTCTAACATTCTTAACCAGCAAAGTCAAGCCGATCACGATATTATAAATCTTATCCCTCAATATGACACCTTCGAAGACTTAGATAAACCACTAACAACGGAAGAGATCTTAACCGCCATTGGGCAGCTAAAAAATAACAAATCTCCCGGCGCCGACTCACTCCCAGCTGAGATCTTTAAAGCTGTGTCGTCAGAGCTCATACCCTACCTCAAAAAACTGTTTGATGTCGTGTGGGAAAGTGGTCAAGCTCCGCAGGAGTTTCGGGATACACTTTTAATCAACCTCTTCAAAAACAAAGGGAGCGCTGCGGACTGTGGAAATTACAGGGGTATAGCTCTCCTGGCTGTTGGAGGGAAGATACTCACTAAAGCGATGGCAAATAGGCTAACACCTGTTATGGAAAAGTTACTTCCTGAAACACAGAGTGGCTTTAGACCAAACCGAGGCACATCGGACCTAATCTTCACACTTAAACAGCTTCAAGAAAAAGCACTCGAACATCAAGGAGAAATTCACATGGCCTTCATTGATTTAACCAAGGCGTTTGACTCGGTGGACAGGGAAGTGCTCTGGAAAATTATGTTCCGCTTAGGTATCCCTAGAAAATTTGTGGAAGTATGTCGCAGTCTACATACAAACAACAACGCCCAGGTTATGTATAATAATGAGGCAACCGAACCTTTCCAAACCCTCACTGGAGTTAGGCAGGGATGTGTCCTGGCACCCCTACTCTTTAATTTGTTTACCACTGCTCTAACAATTATTGTTGACAACAAACTGACAGTCAGAGGAATAGGTCTCAGATACCGTTTTAATGGCAGTCTTTTTAACATAGGACGCTTTAGAGCTTTCACGAAAACACGCACACGATTCATTTGTGATCTTCAGTATGCGGATGACTGTGCACTTTTAGCCTCTACGCCGGAAGAGCTTCAAGAACTTTTAGATGTGTATGCCCAGAGCTATGATTCCTTAGGACTTAAAATCAACATTGGAAAGACTAAGATTATGTCAACTCCTCATCAAGTGAACCAAATAGACATTACACTTAACGGAAATTCTCTTGAAGTGGTGGATCAGTTCAATTACTTAGGCAACGTTGTTAATGACAAAGCAAACATGGACAGCGAGATTCGCAATAGAATTAACGCTGCATCTAGAGCACTCTGGGGACTTAGAGAGAGAGTATTTGACAACCACGACCTTGCTTTGTCAACGAAAATGGCTGTCTACAGAGCAGTTGTCATTCCAACACTGCTATATGGATGCGAAAGCTGGGTCACTTACCGTCGTCATGTGAAAGAATTAGAACGTTTTCAGCAAAGACACCTCAGAAGTATGATGAAAATCCGTTGGTTCCATCACATATCAAACGTGGAAGTACTCAGGAGAGCAAACAGCCTTCCAATTGAGGTGCTTATTTCAAGAGCACGCCTAAGATGGGCAGGTCACGTTCATCGTATGCATGATAACCGCCTTCCTAAATGTACACTTTATGGTGAATTGCTAAGCGGTAGAAGAAGGCGTGGCGGTCAACGAAAGAGGTTCAAAGACGCTCTCCATGAAAATCTAAAATCCTGCGGTATTGCAGACGAGCAATGGGAACAACTTGCAGCGGACAGAACCGAATGGCGAGGGGTTGTGGCCAGCTATCAGGGAAATGTTGCTGCAAGAAGGCCGAATCCAAGACCTAACCAGGTCTATGTTTGTCCTGACTGCGGTCGACATGTGCTCTCCCGAATTGGCCTCTATAGCCATAGTCGTGTGCACCGTAGATGAATGGGAATTACAATGGACTACACCTTTTACTTGTTTTTTATTGTACACAATTTATCGACTGTAACATTTTTTTATACTCGGACTCGAGTAACGGCTAAAAAAAAAAAAAAAAAATAAGTTGAGAATATAATTTAAAAAAATGTTAAAACATTTTACTAGATAAATATTCGCCTTTAAAATTCGAATTTTTTTGTAAACAAAAACACGTGACTGAAAACAGGTCTCTAACATGTTTAAAGAACAAACTTAACAAAACTGAATAAAAACTACATACTAAATTAAAACACTTGCGCACTGATTACTTTTAATTTCGTATCTGACGCTAGCACCTCAATTTGAACGAGGCGTCTTCCGCGAGAGAAGTCAATGCTGGGCTGCGCATGGCTTGGTTTTAAAAAATTTGGGTTGTATATGTTTTGAATTTCTAAAAAATTGTGAACCGAAATGAATTTAGAGACAAAAATGTACAAAAGTACAAAAAGAAAACAAGAGAAACCAACGCGACAAAAAGGTTACAAACATAAAGGAAGAGGGGGACAGGAACGATTAAAGGTACAAAAGATATGAAATGTCAGTAAAGGTGGATAGGGTAAGCGGAAGTTATAGTTGTTGTAGTTTGGCTACAGGTGTTGCCGGAAAATCGGTAACGTTTGGTACGGTAAAGGGTGTTTAATCCGAAATGGGGCATTATGCTGGGGCATGTAAACAGAAGCAGCATTAGAAAAGCATAGTTTACTATGATAAAAGTGCACAAAAATGTGTTTTTACTTATCCAAGAAGGACTAATTGTAGTGTCTTGACTGTTTTGTGGCGTTTGAAGACTGTTTTAATTGAGTAATGACGGACACAGGATTCTTGCAAGCCCTGTCGGACAATTTACCCAGAGTAGATGCAGTTATGATGACAGCATTTTTGGCAATAATCTTGATTTCATAGGTGCAAAAATTAAAGGGGCAAAGACTATAATATATAAGGTTTGTATGCACGTTTATTTTTAATAGATATTGTTTTAATTATTATGCAATCAAAAAGTTTTCATGTTAAAGTATCCTAATCTTGCAGAATTTGACGTTTGCCAACGAACTGATTTTGGGGAATCTTAGTGGCTATTCTGTAACTACATATCTGAAATTTTAAAGCCTATCTCAACTGTCACCAATTTAAGTTTTCGTTGCACGTGAATCCAATGTGTATCCAATATTAATCCTTGCCGGGTTCATTTGCTTGATTCTCGTGATTGTAAGAAATATAATATATCAAATTTTACAGGAAAATTTTTTTTATTTATTAAAAATTTATGTTTTTTTTTAGTTTGTGTGGTTTATGTGAAATAATCACTTGGATATTTGTTATTGCATATTCTCACCTCACTTCAAAGTTAGTATTACCAATGAATTGTATATTGGCATGAAAGACAATATCTGGCAAATTGTATTTTAAATAATCCAATTTATAGAATTATCTTACTGGTATTAACAGACAAGTTATGTGGTGACTTATAGGGACATTGCTGTTTATACTGTGTTGTAGGTATCTAGATAGTTGTAGTGAATGATTAGGGTGGTGAATGATTAAGATGAAATGCATATGTCACGATCTATCTATTTATTACGCATTATATTTACACTTATATTAACGTGATCCTCACAACACCATACAGACGTTTTCTCTGCTAATTTGACGTTTTTCTTAGTGTCACGGTTCATAGCAGTGCACCCTTGAGTGCACCACTTTTGTCTAACTTTGGAATATCTTGGAACACTAAAGACTACATTATTGGTAGTTTTTAGATGTGTTAAACATTAAAAACCGGGGGGAAAAATATACATAATGCCTTGATAAATGTTGATGCAATTAATAGTTACTTCATCAATAGTATTCCTAATATGCCAACCAATCACAATGTAATTGATCAATATAATAATACCGTTAGAGATTATATTACTGATACCTTTGAATTTCATCCTCTATCTGAATATAAGGTCCAAAAAATTATTAAAACAAACTCACAAGGCTCAGATGGGTTTAACATGAAATTGCTATTAATGCGTTGTCCCTTTGTCTTACCATTCGTCACACATATTATTAATTTTTGCTTACTGAATGATGTATTTCCGGAAATTTGGAAGGAAGCTATAGTACAACCGATCCCTAAAAAATCGAATGCTGAACAATTTAAAGATTTGCGTCCCATTAATATACTGCCAGTTTTGTCGAAGATACTGGAAAGAGAGATAGATTCACAACTCCGTCAGCATATTCCAAAATTTCACATTTTGCCTGAGGTACAATCAGGTTTTCGCTCACTCCATAGCTGTGAAATGGCCCTGTTGAACATCACTGATGCCATATTGTGGGAGACTGATAAAAAATGGCTGCAGTGTTAGCGCCTTTCGACTTCTCGAAAGCATTCGACACTATTAATCATGAAATACTTTTAGCTATATTGAAATCCATCCGTCTAAATAACAATGTTATCAGTTTCTTTAGCAATTTCCTATCCAACCGAACACAAAGAGTCAAAATTGACAACAATGTGTCTGCCCCCCTGAGTGTGTCGTCGGGAGTTCCACGGAGATCTATCTTGGGTCCTCTGTTGTATACTTTATATACTTCAAATTTTATAAAAATATTTAAGAACTGTCGCGTTCATTTTTATGCTGACGATACGCAGTTATACCTCTCTTTTGTTCCCTCTAAACATGTCGAGGCATCAACTATGATCAATATAGACATTACGGCTCTAGTAGAAACATTTAAAAATCATGCCTTGAATATTAATGCCGATAAAATTGCCATGCTTATTTTTGGGCCTCAAAATGTAAGGTCAGTTCTAGCAGAACAACTTCAGATTAATATAAGCGGCCACCATATACTACCCATTGAATCCGTAAAGAGTCTAGGTCTAACCTTTGACACGGCATTGAGATTCAAACCTCATATTAATAACTGTATTCGCACAGCATTTATGAATTTAAAAATGATTTTTAATAACCGCCATTTCTTAAATAAAAAGGCTAAACCAATACTATGGGAATCTCTTGTTTTATCAAAATTTAACTTTGCTCACTCGGTATATGGTCTATGTTTAGATTCTGAGGACTCCCGTAGAATACAAGTTATTCAGAACTCCTGTTTAAGGTTAATGTTCGGTGTCCGGCGCCGGCAGGGTACTTCGCATAAGCTGAATGAAATTGGATGGCTTACCATGGTTAAACGTTTCTTACACTCGGCGTGTTTATTTCACAAAATCATTATAAATAAAATTCCAAATTATGTGCAAAAAAAAATTTCGTATAGGTCAGATGTTCACAACGTCGACATCAGATTTAAAGGAACCCTAACACCTCCCATGTACCGTACTGAATTACTCAAACGTTCTGATTTTAAAAACAAATCATTATCCACATTTAAACGTTATGTTAAAAAGTATCTATTTATGCAAATATAGTCGAGGATAATCGGGAAAAGGAGAAAAGAAGAAAAAGAAAAATACAAAAAAGGCAAAAGAAAAAAGGGGAAGAGGCAAAAAGAACAAGGAAAAATAATGAAAGGAGAAAAAAGAAAAAAAAATGGCGCAGTCTTTATTCTCGCTTTCCTTCATTCTTGTTGCATTGTATTGTAATTGAGTTGTAGGATATATTTGTAATATCATTGTTTATAAGTTGTACTGTTCTTATGGGTTATGTATGATATAGTTGTTATTATTACAGTATATGCTTCAGATGAAAAACAGGGGTAGTGTCACTCACTACCATCTGATATTCGGCATTTTTCCATTAGGTCATCTTAAATGTTATTTATTTATATATATGATGTTTGTAATTTATTTGTATTTGCTTAATGAAAAATAAAGACCTATTATTATTATCGTGGTGCTTTTACATTTAGGCACAATACAATATTTGTAACTCATAATTATGTTACTCATTGGCTCAATAATTAAATAATAACAACACAAACAATAAATCGAAGAAGATTGAGCTAGTAAACAGTAGACAAATGATGACGTGTGACGTCACAGTTATTGGCGCCAAATTCGCAAAATTCAAATTTGTCGCAGAAGACAATTTTGTTTCGCTTTATTAAAATTTGAAAAATCTTGAATTTTACATGTTTTTTGATGCTTTATTGATTTTCATTAAAAAATATAAATCAAGCAACTTCCTCATTCGAATATTGTCAATCGCATACTGTTCAGATAGGACAAGGGAATCTACTAGAAAATAATATATTTAGTTTTATTCTGATGGGTGACTTCAATATTAATATTTTAGTCAACAATGCTGCCACTGTATATCTAAATAATTTGATTCAGGCTTTTGATTGTAAGGAATTGATTAAAGACCCCACCAGAGTAACTGGTCAAAGTGAATCCCTATTAGATTTAATTATAACTAATTCTGAATTAGATGTTAAAAACTTAGAAGTTTTAGATACGTGTTTCTCAGACCACAGTGTTACATCTTGTGATATTGAATTGGAAGGCCAGGACTGCAAACCTGTAGTAAAAGAGTTTCGTAGCTTCAGAAATTTTAATATAGATTCATTTAATCTGGATGCTTCTGCTATTAATTGGAATATAATTTACAATCTTAATTCTCTAGAGGAAAAAGTTGACTTCTTTAATGCAAATCTATTAAATCTTTTTAGTCAGCATGCCCCTCTAAAAAGAGTTACTTTTAAATCAAACAAGCGTCGAGAACCATGGTTTACAGAAACTCTATATTACCTAAAAAAAATTAAAAAGAAGCCCTGGCTGAGATATAAAAAGACCAGAAGTGCTGCTCATAGACAATATTTTTGCGAAATTCGCAATTACTATAACAATGCCGTAATTCAAGAAAAAACCGCCTTTTACTCTTTTCACATTAACAATACTAAGAATAATCCCAAACAAATGTGGACTAATTTAAAGACGTGGGGAGTAGTAAAGGATAACATTCCACCAAACCTTCCTGAGGATCTTTGTAATGCTAACAACATTAACAATTACTTTATGGATTCCATACCTAATCTAGAATCTAACGAACAACATAATGAGATATTTCTGGGAACAAAATTTATGGGTGTTATTACTGCTCAAAAAATTGTAGAGATCACAAATAAGCAAAAACCTCACACCATAGGTCCCGATGGATTATCAGCTAAAATGTTACAACTTGCTTTACCATGGATATCAGCCCCACTAACACATATTATTAATATATCGTTCGAATTAGGTATTCTACCTCCTCAATGGAAACTATCTTGTATTAAGCCCATACCAAAAAAAAAAAAAAATCCAGAGCAACTTAAAGATCTGCGCCCTATTAGTCTGCTCTCGGTTCCTCTAAAAATTACGGAATCGGCTATACATGAACAACTATCTGAATATGTTTATCAACACTCAATAATTCCTTCTAACCAGTCTGGATTCCGAAAAGGTTTTAGTACTTCTACTTTACTAAGTAATATAACTGACGATATCTTGCGAGCCATTGATACCATGCAAGTCACCTCCCTGACATTACTTGATATGAGAAAGGCTTTTGACTCTCTAGATATTAAATGCTTGATTGCAAAACTAAGTTATTATGGCGTATCTGGAAGTATTTTCTCCTGGTTTCAAAATTATCTCCACGGCAGACAACAGTTTACGAGTGTTAATACAGGAAACTCGATACTAACATCACATTATAGATCAGGTAAATCTGATGTTCCACAGGGATCTATCCTTGGACCACTTCTTTTTAATATTTCTATTGCGGATGTAGCAAGGCTCCCACTTAATGCATAAGCTAATGCATAGTTTCTCCTCTACAGAAGCTCAAATGGCTGAATTTTACATAAATAATGATTTACGTCTTATATACGAATGGACAATCCAAAATACTCTTATGCTAAATGCTAACAAAGGCCAAAATATTGTTTTTGGAACATCTCAACAGCTATTGAATCTTAGAGAACTGAATATTCAAGTAAATAATGAGATCATTGCATCAACCAACAACGTTAAAAATCTGGGTGTTAATTTCGATCCTTTATTAAATTTCTCTAATCACGTAAATACTATTTGTAAAAAAGCTTTTTATTGTTTGAAACAGTTATACTCATTCAAAAAATATCTAAACACAAATACTAAAATATTGCTTTCTGAAACTATGGTTCTATCGCACTTAAATTACGCAGACACTGTATGCGGTCCCTGTCTCTCACAGGAAGACAATTTCCGTTTGCAAAAAATTCAAAATTGCTGTGTACGATATTTTACAACTGTGCCTCAATTTGGTCATATAACTCCACATTTACGTGCTTTCAACTTATTAAATATGTGCGAAAGGAGATTTATACACATTGTAGGATTCGTATTAAACATTTTCAAAACAGAAAAACCAAATTATCTATTTAATAAAATACATAGGCGTTCTGAAATCCACCATAGCGATCTAAGACATGTTGAAAATAAAGTTTGTATTCCCGCTCACAAAAATGCATCTTTTCGGTCTTCCTTTTCATTCATAGTAGCATATATTATTAATAACCTGCCAGCTCAATATCACAGCATATCAGTGGCAACTGTAAAATGTAAGTTAAAGGAAGACATTATCCTATCAAGATTAGAAAACTTTAATGTACAATTGTTCTAAATTAAATATTTTTTTACATGTATAAATATTTCTGTACTCAGGAAGTGTTGTAAAGCAACATTGTTGATACACTTCCTTTTGGAAAAGCGTATGTACCTGTACTGCTTTTTTTCAATAAACGTATTGTATTGTATTGTATATCGCTCCTTTCGAGACATTTTGTTGAAAAGAAAATGTGCCGATTACCAAAACATTAGAAAGATTGTGTATACACCTTTGACCATTTAAAACAATCAACAAATACCATATGTTATTTCAAATCACTTTAAACACACATTTTTGTGATACCGTATAATATTATATAGCACTGGTTGAGCCATAAATTTGCCACTTATCCTTTCATTGACACAATGTAACAAATTTATCGCATACTCTGCACGTTTTAATGCTTCAGCAGTTTATGGAAGTTATATGTAGTGCCTACATCACAATCGTCAGTTCTACAACCCCATTTAATATATAAAATGAAATATATATTTTGTGTATTTACTTTTACCAATATTCTTTTTGCGTCGGGAATAGCATCCAGTATTTTGGTACTGGCTCCGATGGCCACTTACAGTATTTATACCCTTGCATTTAAACTGACTAGGGAACTGGCAGACAGGGGACACGAAGTAACATTTGTTAATGCATATCCACAAGAAAAGCCTATAAAAAATCTAAACGAAGTTTCCGTCGCAGAAATTCGAGTTATTCATGAAGGTAAGTAAGTCCTTAATTTAATAATTTACTGCGCGTATATTGCGGCGTTTTTTATTTATTTTGAACAAATATATATTTCCCGCTCTTAATTATTCTCAACAATTCTGAATATATTTAAGTGTTGCAAGTTGACCGAAAATTTTTGAAAATAAACAATGCATTGACCAATAACTAAATTTTCAATATCAAAATCATTCAAACAATTAGCTTATATTTCTTTACTTAAGCTAGAAATAAAATTCAGACATGTGTTTTTTTACTTGTTAAATCTTTATATTCCTTACTTCCTTAAGTTTTGAAGAGGGATTGACAAATATTGCAAAATTCTATATTTATATCATGACAATCTTTCAGGATTAAAGCAAAAAAGCAAAATTGCAGTTAATTATTAAGAAATCTCTTTATACAGCGTAACTGATTCGTTAGTAAAAACACCTACTTGATGACGTTAATATATTTTGTAATATTAGTGGAGTCAGATAAGCATCAAATTTTAGTTTAAAAGGAATTGTTTCCAGTGTCAATTTTTTTAACGTGTTAGTTATAGTTCAAGTAGGAAAATCTTGAGACATAAGAGACTCAACAAAAACTTTACGACCTCATTAAAATGCCGGTACTCTTTTTTGTGCTGTTTGCAAATTGACTCGCTTATCTTTATAGGTTTTTAATGTGCGTCGGGAATGTTTCATGTCAGGCTTGGCGTCATGGCCCGTAGCGATTTAATTGTGTAGGTCCAAAAAAAGCAAAAAAATTTGTTATGATATAGGCTATCAGCGGTTACAATATGAAACTTTTATCTGGACACGTAATCTCAAAAAAAAAACTGAAAAAACTGCTAAATTTTGGTTTTTTGGTTATAACTTCGGATGTTCTAAGTGAAATTTACAAAAATTATACTTTATAATGCGAACAATAACTGGTTAAAATTCCAAGTCAAAATATCTCAAAAATCAGTCAAGTCTCAAAAATTTACTTCAAATTTTAAATTGATTGGCCAATAACTTTTGTGTATCGCGTCATATGAGGTTCTTTTTTTCCAAATGTAGGTTATTTATGCACTTTATGATGGTAAACAAGAAAAAAAATTTAAATTTGAAAAAAGTGCAGAAAATCGATTGTTTGTATTTTTTCATTTTTTCGAAAAATTCCACTGTTTTTGAAAAAATAATGAATATTTATCATGATTAGAAATTCAAAATTGTCGGCACTGAACAGCATTTGAAAAATAATTTAAATTAAATAAACCGCCATAATTTAAACATGAGTAATAATAATTTGTCCCACTATGAATTGTTGTATAATTTTTATGGATATAGTAGTGATTGTAATAGCACGAAAAATTCAGAACGTTTGAGGAAATAGCACAATGATTTTTCAACTAAAGTAAATATAATTGATATACATACAGCATTTCCCATAAGCCAAAAAATGTTTCTGCTCCACAGTAAAAATTAGCAGCAATTTATTTCCCTTTTGTGTAATCAATTTAAAAATAGAAATATTGAACATGAAATATGCAAAGAAGATGCTGATGCAAATATTATTTGTACCGCTGTGCTGTTTCGAAGAAAATAATAATAATAATAATGGAGAATGCGATATTGTAATTGTCGGTCAAGATATAGATTTGCTAGTTTTATTAACACATTTTGCTTCATCTTTATCAGAAAATATTTATTTTTATAAACATATGATAAGAAAAACGAAAGACAAATGTTATTCACAATATTCCTTCAAAAAAACAGATTTAAAGAACATGTTTTATTTATACATGCCTTTTGTGGTTGCGATACTGCGTCGATATTTGCAGGAATTGGAAAAAATAAAATTTGTCTTACTTTGCAAAAATATAATTTTTTGAAAAAAGACACTTGTTTTCTATGATCTTGAAACAGCAGAGACTATGCTATTTTCAGCAGCCGCAGGTTGCATACAACAGTTATACGGATCAAACCCAATTAAAAAACAAGTTTGGAAAAAATGAGATTTAATTGCTTTCAAAAATACATGACGTCAACAGCATGTAAGCTGACTTCGCTATCACCCACCTCACAAGCTACAAATCAACATGCTTTAAGAGTGTATTATCAAATCCAAAAATGGTCCCAGAAAATAGTAAGCCTGCATGCAACTACGCATGGTACGACGTCCAGTGGCTTATTACCTGTGACCCTTCCGAAAAACGTTAAACTACTACCAAATTCACTTATAAAATCAATTGCATGCAGTTGCAAATCAATAGGTAGTAAATGCAATACTAGAGAATGTTCTTCTAAAAAACTGGTGTTAAAATGCACTGTGGCATGTAAGTACTGTGAAGGCTTAAATTGCTTTAACTGTGAAGATAAAGATTTGGTACCTGAAACAGAAGAAATTAATGAGTTGGATGAAGAATTGGAAAATAACTCATTTTCATTACATTTTCTGTAACTGAAAGTCATCATATCAAAGTCAAACCATAAGATACCCTTGACGTAGATAATTGCAATTATAAGACAAATAAAATAGGATACTAAAATGAACTGCAACATTTTACTAAAAGAATAACAGTCCAATGCTCCTTTTCATAAACTAAAGACCAAAAAAATCTCGGTAAATAAGACAGGCAGGTAGTAGTTATTTGTTTAACTAGGCAACAAAATGATAGATTGACTGCCGCGGCTGATAATTCCTAGCCGAGCGTAACGAGGCTAGGAACTCTGCCAAGGCAGTCAATCTATTTTGCTGCTGAATTGAACATATTATAATTTTTTCGCCGATTGTTTAAATGTATTCTAAAATAATTAAATTATTACAAATCTCAATCTCTTTATTTTTGTTGTAATAAATTCAATAAAAATTTATTAAAAATCGCAGTTGTTACAAGTTGGTTACCATGGAAACTAAGTGTCACTTTCCTGCCTAGGCAGTGAAAATGAGCACTTTCTGCCCAGGCAGGGAAAGTGCCACTTTGCTGATTCACATTAGTCAGCAAAGTTACTACTTTGCTGTCAATCGGCGAAAAAATATTTTTTGTTGCAATTGTTGATCAGCATAAAGATAAGACAGGTAGGTCGTAATTGTTCATCTCATAAATCAGTACAAGATATTCCTAAAGATAAGGCAGGTAAAATATTTTTGTAACTTTAGGTATTAATCGAGAACGAATGTTTTTATGTCATTGTAAAAAAAATACGAAATGCAATGGGACAATGCAATGAGCAGGTGGGCAGACAGATGAACATGTGGGCAAACGGACATGCGGATGGGCTGACATAATTGCTTTAATCACCATTATTTTTACTACAATTATCCTTATTGTTACTGCAATTACCCCCATTGTTATTGCAATTACCCTTAATTGTCCTTATTTTTGCTGCATTTACCCCCACTGTTACTGCAGTTACCCTCATTGTTACTGCAATTGCACTTAATTATACTTAAATTGCCCCCCCATCACTCTAATTACCCCCACCACATGCACTACACCACTTCAATTACCGCCGGCCATTACAATTGCCCGCCACCACCTCACCTAGGCCCTGCTATCTTACGACCCACCCCCTAAGCCCCTTAATCACCTCCCACCACTCTAATTGCATTCTATCACTCTAATTACCTTCCACTACTCTAATTGCTCCCACCACCACTCCTAGGCTCCACCACTCTAATTACCCCTAATCTGATCACTGCTCAGGCTCCTGCTCCTGCTCCTGCTCCGAGGTTCTGTCATTTCCATACTACTTTCAGTTTTCAGTGTATTGTATGTAATATATAAAAAAAATAATAATCCTCGTGCTCTAATAATGCATAATTTCTATTTCATGAAATATTAATTTTAAAAAATGTGGCAAATAAATTATTAATTGATAAATCATTAATTAAGTTATTAATACAAAATATATATACATAATAATTTTAAAAAAAGCAGAGTAACAGAGTTTGTCTCATTTTATTCATTATTTCCCAAAATAAGATTTTTTTAATGAACTCAAAAAATGCACTTTTAGAAATGCATTTTGGTCTGCATAGAATGCATTTCCCATTTGTATAAGATAAAAAGTTGTAACATTTTTTTATAAATGCCGTCCTAGTTCGAGTGCAAAAACTCCATCTCGATCCGTCTTGCTGCTTAAAAATCGTTTGAAAACGGCATTTGAATGCTAAATTACCTCGAACATTACTAAAGAAGACTCGGATAGGATGTTCATGAATTATGTTTATTGAAATCGGAACTTAGATAGGAACTTATGAATTGTATGATATTAATGGAAAAGCGATATTTTAATATTTTTTTAGTAAGGTGTCATGATCAACCTTGTCGAAAACTTTTGCAAAGTCCGTATAACTTACATCTACATGTTGGGAGTTGTCGATTGCCATGCTAATATCATCAGTGAAAATATGTAAATTTGTTATTAATGACTTCTTAGAGACAAAACCATGTTGGCATTTAGTATTATTATTTTTAAAATGAGTATATATTTAAGTATGTTTGTCCTGACTGCGGTCGACATGTGCTCTCCCGAATTGGCCTCTATAGCCATAGTCGTGTGCACCGTAGATGAATGGAAATTACATAGACTACACCGTTTACTTGTTTTTTATTGTACACAATTTATCGACTGTAACATTTTTATACTCGGGCTCGAGTAACGGCTAATAATAATAATAATAATAATATTTTATTGCATATTGTTTGCTCAAGAACTTTAGGAACAGCGGATATGACAGATATAGGCCGATAATTGCTAATATTTTGTAATGACTCACTTTTATGTATCGGTGTCACTAGGGTTTATTTCACAATCTCAGAAATTTATTAGTTTTACTGCAAGATTAAAAATTATTAACAGCGGATATTCAAGCAAACCACTAACTACATCCTTTTATTATATAGGGTGGTATACCGTCAGGGCCTGCAAATTTCTTGGGTCAGTTTTTTTTATCGATTATCTTATTTCTTATAAGTAAATTTTATCTACAGTGTGTCTCATTTCAAATGGAAACCTCTCTGTAAAAAATGTATTTATAATCCTATGTTAACCCTTTATTTTTAATGATAAACCATCGTAAAACTTTATGACAAAAATTTTGAAATAAATTTCATTTTTCAAAGTCTTCTATGATTTATTTTCAATGTCGAAAATGGACAAATTTGATTAGCGATTTTTTTATTGAAATTTTAACTACACCACTGGATTCAGTAACCTCTCAAATGGGTAAATCCCAAATTTCCTGAAAAAATATCGAAAAATGACAGATTCATGACAAAATTGATGTAGGCTCATAGTAACTTTTACTTGATTTTTTCTAAAAATCGAAGTAGCCCATGAAAAATAAACAAGAGAAAGATAAATTAAGTGAATAGTTTTAATAAATATTGTCATTTAAACAAACTTAATCATATTGGTCTTAAAAACATAAGTATGAGCAATTAAAAGTAATAATAATTAGATACCTATTAAATTAAAAAAATAACACATTGTACAACATTACACCAACACTTCTTAAATTTTTGTAGCCTCTACAAGGCCGCCGTTTATTTCGATGCACTTGTCGAATCGTTTTTTAATATTTTTTACGACATTCTGTAATTGTTGCCGGGTAACTTCTGCACAAGCTTGTCTTATTCTTGCACACAAATCTTCTCTATTACTCGGGCGTGACCTGTAAACTTTAGATTTTATTAAACCCCATAAAAAGAAGTCCATCAGTGTTAAGTCCGAGGATCGGGGTGGCCATTCAATTAACGGGCTACCACGACCTATCCATCGATTCGGAAAGTTAGCATTCAGCCATCTGGTAACCACTCTGGCATTATGGATAGAGCTTCCATCTAATTGAAAATGTAGATTTACTCTTTCTTGTATTGGAAGTTCATGTAGAATATTCCAAAATTCATTTCTTAGGAACAATAAAAACTGCATGCTATTCATATTACCTTCAAAGAAGAAAGGGCCAATGATTGTTTCATTGAGCAACCCACACCAAACATTAACTTTTTGGGAATATTGTCTTTTACAATTAATGACAAACTGTGTGTTTTCTATAGCCCAAAATCTACCATTTTGTGACGATACTACCCCGTTTGTTGTAAAAGTTGCTTCATCGCTGAATAAAATATTCTTATTAAAATTTCTGTTATTAAGATACTCTCCTTGAGCCAACAAAGGAAAACTCCATCCGTCTGTTATCATCACCAGGTTCCAACGTGTGTAAAAATTTGGGTTTGAATGGTTTTACCAAATTCTTAAGGCACCGGCGAATATTTTCTCTAGGTAAATTCAAATCTAAGCTAGCTACTCTTACACTGGCGTTTGGATTGTTGTTAAAATAATTTAAAACTGGTTCTTCTTTGTATATTATTTGTTCTTATAATACGCCGTGTTACAGCGCCACACTCATTAAACGTTTTGTTTATTTTATAAACAGTACTTTTAGTAATATTGGGCCTATTCGGATGCCTGTTGTTGAATATCTCGCATACCTCTTTCAAAGTTCTGTCATTATCTCCTCTAAGGCGCACAAGTTCAATTTGTTCCTGTACATTTAGATTATCCATAATTAACTACAAACTAGTAAACTAATACTTGATAATAACTATCGATTAATTTTATAATTCAATAACAATGAATATGAGAATATGCGAATTTTAAAGATTTGACGTTTGACTATAAAATTTGTTTTCCACGGCACCCTATTATTATCTGCCATTACTCAATAAAAATGTAATATCTATTAAAACTATTCACTTAATTTATCTTTCTTTCTTTCTTTTGTTTATTTTTCATGGGCTACTTCGATTTTTAGAAAAAATCAAGTAAAAGTTACTATGAGCCTACATTGATTTTGTCATAAATCTGTCATTTTCAATATTTTTTCATGGAACTTGGGATTTACCCATTTGAGAGGTTACTGAATCTAGTGGTGTAGTTAAAATTTCAATAAAGAAATCGCTAATCAAATTTGTTTATTTTCGACATTAAAAATAAATCATAGAAGGCTTTGAAAATTGAAATTTATCTCTAAATTTGGTGGAGTGGAGTGGAGTTTTCGTTGGTTTATCATTAAAAAAAAAAGCGTTAACATAGGATTATAAATACATTTTTTACAGAGAGGTTTCCATTTGAAATGGGTCACACTGTATATTTAGTGTTAATATCTCCAGATACTATTTCAACAAAACTACTTAGTTTGAGAAATTTTATTTTAAAATTAGTCATAACATAACTGTACCAAGATGAAAAGCATTCTGCTAAATATATATGAAAATCAATATACTTTCTAAAATTATTTAGAAATACAAAACATAATTGACACACGAAGTATTTTAGTAGCTATATTGAGACCATAAGATATTTACAATTTTCAAATATTTTTGTTTTATTTTAGAATTTAAAAAAAATCTATACGAAATAGAGCGGAAGTCCTATATCAATTCATTATTTGGTCACGCCAACTATGGTTCCAGTTATACCGAAGAAATCTTAACACATAAAAGAGTACAAGAGTTATTCAAGTCCGACAAAAAATTTGACTTAGTGATCCTTACACATTTGTTGAATGAAGCACTGTTGATCTTCCCGTATAAATTTAACTGCCCATCAGTAATATTAGAACCTTTATCATCAACAATATTAAGCAACCATTTTTTTGCGAATCCTTCACCATCATCATATGTTCCGAACATCTTCTCGAACTTTGGTGGTCACATGTCATTTTGGGAAAGACTGGGAAATATTTATTATGAAATTGTGTGTCAGATATTCTTACATTATGTAATGTTACCTGGGCAAGACGCAGTTTTAAGAAGGTCAATTCCCGGAGCTCCACGTCTCCAGAATATTATATACAATTCTAGTTTAATGCTTCTGGCTTCTAATAGAGGTATAAAACCTCCTGTACCTCTTCAACCAGCTATTAAAGAAATTGGAGGGTTTCATATTGAACCGACAAAACCCCTGCCAGTAGGTCTACAACAATTTTTGGATGATGCTAAAGATGGAGTTATCCTATTTTCTATGGGTTCCAATTTGAGAAGCGCCGATTTCACCGAAGAAAAAAAGGATATAGTTCTTAAAGTATTTTCTAAACTTAAGCAGAAAGTATTATGGAAATTTGAAGCTGATTTACCAAAAAAACCGGAAAACGTAAAAATAATTAACTGGCTTCCGCAGCGGGATATTTTAGGTATGTATAATTTTTTATTATTATTAGTTCGGTCTATGATAATATTCATCTATTTGTGGTATAAATAAAATCGTGATTATTTCATGGAGGTAGTTTTCTATTTAGCCCAATATTATGACTTATTCCAAACGATACGTTATATAGTATGTTGTTCCTATTACTGCTATACGGTTGAAGTGGATTATGGGCAAAATTTGGATCTCTATGCTTTTGGAACGAGGTGGCTTGATGGTAAGCAAAATTGACTGACCATCCACTGTCGTAAATAGATTTTTAAATTATAGTTGTTTCATTTACCTACAGTTTAGTTAGCCAGACATTGTTGTCAAATGTTATCAGATTCCCAAATTCTAAAAAGAGCTTTTGGATTTTTTTACCATATTCAATATGATTTATAAACTATACTGCCGAAGCTAGTTCGGATTTTTTAGTTATCTCTATTATTATGAGCAATATAACGTTTTATACAAAATTGTGTAATTTAAGGACATTCTGTTACATGGCCTATGTCCATTTAACAGTTTTATTTAAAAACTAGTGTTTTGTGGATAGTTAGCACGACCTGTATATTTTTTGGATTCAGTTTTTGCAGGTGAAACTGTTTTCAACTAACAGAATTTTACATGTATAACTGCTAAACCATGTCACACTGTTTTATGTACTTAATTTTATATCTTAGGAACTTAGTCCTGTTTTTCTATTAACACTATTATGTATCTCATATCCGTTGTAATACAGCATTATTATCCCAGGAAACAATTTGTCTACAAAATTTAGTTACATCAGATATCTATTTTTCAATTTTTATATTTTTGTTTACTATGGAGTACATATGGTTATTTTCCTTACCTTCTCTCATTCTATATATAGTGAATCCTATAACATGTAATATGTTACTGATTTATCAATAATATCAATACGTTTTACTACTTATTTACATCTGTTAATATTTGTTGTTATGTATAAAATAGAAATTGCAAAGGCAAATCAGCTGGCATGGAAAATAAACTATTATTAAAGATTCCTTTTATCGATTATATGCCACTACTTTAGTTGAGTATGGGAATCTACAAGGCAAGTTGGTGCGCTTAAATTAACCACTGACAGATGGCCATACTTGTACGATTTTTATATTTTATAGCTTTCAATTTCAATAGGGAATTAGATTTCTCACATTTTTTTGGTAGCGTTGTTTTCCAGTAAACAGGACAAAAAAAGTTTACTTTATCAGTAAAACTCACCAGGAAGTCATTTGCTTGCAGCCTTTGTACTGATTCAAACATTATAATTTTTAACTGTGGACTTCAGTAATTGATATTACCATTTTTATATCCCAGTTACAAAGTGTTGAACATACAGGTAATTTCATTTCATTATACTCATTAAAATATTTTAATTAATCTTCAAATTTTGCCTTTGATATAATTTCAATTATTTTTAAAATAAATTTTGAATTCAAAGTCAATTCTTTTTAATTTAATAAGTAGTTAAAATGCTATATGTACCACATGGTTGTAAAAATATTTTTCTCTTTCCTTTTAATTTTTTTGGCAATTTATAGTCTAAGAAATCAGCTTACTCGTGCATAGCTAATAATAACTCGTGCATAGCTAATAATAATTCGTGCATAGCTAATAATTACACGTGCATAGCTAATAATAACTCGTGCATAGCTAATAATTACTATTGCATAGCAAAAATTACTTTTGTACTGCTAATCAGATTACTTTTGTATAGCTTAAATTAATTTCCTGCAGCTTTGTATAGCTAGCTTAATGTTTCGTGCAGCTAATTCAAATATATTTTGTACAGCTAACTAGCTTATATTTACATAGCTAACATTGCTTAAATTTTGCATAAATAACTTGCATAAATTTTGTATGTGCTTATATTTGGTTAAATTTCCTACAATTTTCACCCCATTCATTGAGAGACGTAAATTGCCAAGAAAAATTTAGAATTCTTGCAATAAGAGACAATTGTGGGCCTGGATTGCTGTCCCAGAACCAGCCACCTGACCCATAAACCATCTAGGATACTGGTATCAATTTGTCTTTTATATATATCTATTTTTTCACATTTCAATTTGTCTCAAACCGATTTGTCTAATTTTTTTGTAATATATTTTGTCATTCATTTTAAACTATCTTTTTATTTCTCTTACCAACAATTTCAGTCTGATCTATAGCAGACTGGTTATTCGAGAAAAAGAGACTATTTTGCTTATTTCACTATAGATGGTGCCCAATTTAACATCAATTTTTCTTTGTCTCCTTTTCTCGAAATAAACAGAAATCTGTTGCTTATGCTGTACATGTCAGAAAGGGTAAGTTTCTCCACTCTTACGAATGCTCTGGACCCACGGCTCTCTGCTCCGGCTTAAACCAGCTAGTCGTCCGCACATGTTGCCTCAATTCTTTCTCAAAAATAAATAATAAGAGAAAGGAGGTAACATAATTGGCGACCAACGTGTGGGGCCCGAAACAATATAATTGACGACAAATGTGTAGGGCTCAATTCAATAAACATATTTATATAGTAAGAGTAGTAAGAGAGGTGAAACCCCAATTTTTGAATGTATTGTATATGAGACAAATTTTTAAATTTTTGGTAAGAAAATAATTTTTTCTTAAGTCGAGTCATATTTTTGCTTATATTTCATTTTGTCTAAAAATTTTTTATTATATATATTTTTGCATATATTTTTGCTTACAACAATTGAATTCTATGGTATACAGAAAATTTGCGTCCTTAAATATCAAATATTTTACAAGTCCAAATATTTTCTTAAAATATTCTTTATTAGTGAAAGTGAAGTTGTGGAATTATACCTACCTGAAATATTATTTTGCTGCTTAAAGTGTTTAATTTGATTTATTTCTGGAAAGTTAAAATTGAAACAACAGTTTTTTTATTTGATAGATAAAATTGTTTGTGTTTTTTTTTATCTCTTGACAACAGATAAGACTACATTCATTTGCTATTTAAAACATACAATTTATTGCCAGTTGGGTTCTTAATAAAAACTTTTAATTTATTTCTTTAAATTTCTTGTTAACATGGAACTTCCATTTTGTGTAAGATATTTAACGGAATCTGAGGTAGATTATGAACTACGTATTCGAAATGTTAAGGCATCTAATAAAACTTTAGATACAAAACGGATGATATTAGACAATTTATTAAAAAAGCAAAAACGCGAATTTCAATCATTAAAAGATCCTAGCTTCGATGTTGAAACAGAAAAAACTGAAATCACCAACACTATCGCTGAACTACTTGCTTTAGTTCACGATTTTTCAGCATGCAAAGAGGACACATCCTATTTAATAATTTCAAATCGTTTAATATGCCTAACAAATCGAGTGCATAGATTCGTGGTTCCGGAAGAACCAACAGAGTTAAATATTAACCTGCAGGAATTTAAAGATGACTCAGTCGCATCTTGCGAGGAAATTGATGCAAGGTTAGAAATTAAAATTATTCCTAAATTAGAAAATATTTCACCTATTAATTACCCAATTGACAAGAAATATGTCCCAGTTTATAAATGGGGAATTCAGTTTGACGGAAAGTCAAATTTAAAAGCTTTTCTCGAACGAGTCAAGGAACTTGCTTCCGCTAGGAATGTATCGGAACAACAATTATTTGAGTCTAGTATTGATTTATTTACTGACAAGGCTTTAATTGTTTATCGGTCAATCAGATCTATTGTATCCAATTGGCAAGAGCTTGAAGAACAGCTTAAAATCGCTTTTTTAGTATGCGATTATGATGAAAAATTGTTAGATGAGATAAAATCTCGTAGACAGGGACAGTCAGAGTCCATAAATATTTTTGTTGCTACAATGCAAAATTTATTTAATCGTTTAGATACTGTTTTAAGTGAAGAGGAGAAGTTAAAAATAATTAGACATAACATTTTGCCTAAATATATTCATGCATTAGCTTTAACAGATATTAAAAATACAGCTGAACTATTAACTTTATGCAAGAAAATAGATTTGGCCACACAAATGAAAAATAATTATTATTCTCCAACTCCTAAAGCATGTGTCCTCGAAACTGACTTGGCATATGTAGAAAATCCTCCATCACCTAAAAATAAAAATAATTTCAATTCTAAAAGCAAAAGTAACAAAAATATTAGTCTAAATAATAATTTTAATCAAGAAAATGCTGTTCCGGGTACATCAAATAATAATAAATTTTCTATTTCTTGTTGGAATTGTCAAAGGAAAGGTCATAGCTTTCACGAGTGTAGACAAGCTCGAAATAGGTTTTGTTTCCGATGTGGAAAACCTAATTTTACTTCTAAGACTTGCCCAGAGTGCAATCCAAAAAACTAGAAAGGTTTTCTGCTGTTTTATCAGGCCCACGGCAGAAAAATAACCCTAGAGGCCGAGTAATTTTTAATTCTAAATTTAAAAAGCATTCCAGAAATGACTCAGATAAACATATTTTCTTAAATTTCAAAGTTAAACCTAAAACTGACATTTTTGATTGGGAGAAGTGGAAAAACACAGTTCGTAATTTTTATAAGAATAACTTTCCTGAAATTTTACCTCTTGCTGTAGAGAAACCTTTCGATAATCGTCCTTATATATCTATTTCTTTATATGACGAAGAAGTTATCGCTTTGTTAGATAGCGGAGCTAATTTAAGTTGTTTAGGTTCACTTGCTTTGAATCTTTTAAATAAACATAATATTAAAATTGATAAAAGTAAACGAAAAACGGTCACAACTGCAGATGGTAAAAGTCAAACCGTGATAGGTATTTGTCAACTTCCTGTTGTTATAGAAGGGATTTGCAAAATTATTAAAGTATCTGTAGTCCCGTCCTTAAAGTGTGGACTTATTTTTGGTAGTGAGTTTATAAAAATTTTTCGTTTATCAATCAATTATAGAAATAATGCATGGGACATTTACAGTGAACTGAGCAACTTAGATATTCTAGCGCTAACAGAGCACCCTAAATTAAATAATACTGCTGAAGAAGGACAAGTTGAATTGTCCAGAGAGCAGCACGCTGAAATGGTAAGGACAGTTGATTTGTTTAAAACATTATCACCAGAGGATAAACTTGGTAGAACAAATTTAATTACTGCTCACATCGAAACAGGTGAAGCGAAGCCTTTTAAAAAGCGACAATACCGGTTGTCTCCTTATATGCTTGCACATTTAAACAATGAACTAGATAGAATGCTTGAACTAGATGTTGTCGAGCCGTCCTACAGTCCCTGGAATTCTCCAGTTCTACTAGTTAAAAAAAGTAATGATGAGTTCAGGTTTTGCTTTGATGGTAGATCGCTTAACGAAGTCACTAAAAAGGACTCATATCCTTTACCTTTAGTAGATGATATATTAAAAATGCTCCCTAATGCCAAGTTTATCTCCTCAATTGATTTAAAAAGTGCCTTCTGGCAAATTCCTTTAGATGATGAAAGCAAAGAAAAAACTGCCTTTTCCATTCCAGGTCGTGGTCTTTTTCAGTTTAAAGTTTTACCTTTTGGCTTGGCCAACTCGGCGCAAGTAACTCAACGTTTAATGGACAGAATTTTCTCTCCTCGTTACAGTGATAAAATATTTGTTTATCTAGACGACATTATTATCACGTCTTCTACGTTCTCTGAACATATGACACTTCTTACCGAAGTTTATGAGCGTTTATCGAAAGCTAACCTCACAGTTAATTTCCAAAAATGTAATTTTGTTAGGAGTTCTCTCAAATATCTTGGTTATGTCGTTGACTCACAAGGTTTAAGAACATCCAGTGATAAAATTAAGGCTATGGTTGAGTACCCTCAACCAAAGACTTCAACTCAAGTACGACGTTTTATAGGTATGTGTAGTTGGTATCGTCGTTTTATACCACATTTTAGCGACTTAGTCAAACCTCTCAATGACTTATTGAAGGGGCGCGATAAGCGACAATCAATTTCTTGGAATGAAACAGCTGACAAAGCTTTTCATGAAATGAAACAAAAATTGGTATCTGCACCAATACTTGTAGCACCTGATTTTTCTTCAGAATTCACTATTCAATGCGATGCCAGTTCACTTGCTCTTGGCTCGGTGCTTACTCAAATACAGGGTGGAGAAGAAAAAGTCATTGCATATGCAAGTAGAAGCTTATCTCGAGCTGAACGTAACTATTCTGCCACAGAGTTAGAAATTTTAGCCGTAGTTTATTCTTTAGAAGCCTTTGCTGGATATGTACAGGGTGTACATTTTAAAGTTATTACTGATCACGCTTGCCTTAAATATTTGTATCGCTTGTCTAACCCCTCTGGTAGACTATGTCGATGGTCCATAAGACTTTCAATGTATGATTTTGAAGTGATTCATAGAAAGGGCAAATTACATGTTGTCCCTGATGCACTTTCTAGAGCTATACCTGATGCAGATATCAACCTGTTAGATATTTCACTCGATAATCTTGAACCTTGGTACATAAAAATGCGAGAGAACATCAATAAGAGGCCAGAAAAATATCCACAGTGTATGGTTAAAGATGGGTATATTTTTAAATATACGCAAAGGAAATTAATTTTAAAAACTAATATTTCTGACTGGAAATTAGTAGTTCCTCTTGACCAGCGATGTCAAGTAATTCAAGATAGCCATGATGTACCTACAAGTGCACACATGGGTTTTTATAAAACACTTAAAAAAGTCGCGGAAAGTTTTTATTGGCCTAAGATGCGTCAAGATATTTTAAAATATGTTCGTAAATGTCATATTTGCGGACGAGAAAAACCTCCAAACGATCAAAAATGTGGTTTAATGGGTGCTGAAAAAAAGCTACGTTTCCCTTTGAACTTGTTTGTTACGACACAAAAGGTCCTTTTCCGCCTAGTTCGAAAGGTAACCGATTTTTATTAGTTGCGGTAGATTATTTTACTAAGTATGTTATAATGAAGCCTGTACGGCGTGCAACGTCTCAAGCTATTGTTTCTTTCTTGGAATCAGTATTTTTAACATATGGTGTCCCAAGGACATTACTTTTAGACAATGCTTCAGCTCATAAAAGCAAAGAGTTCGATAAGTTTGTAGCGAAATTTAGTATTCCTCAGGTATTTTTCAACTTATTCTACCACCCCCAAGTTAACCCAGTCGAGCGTGTAAACAGGACGATCGGTACAGCTATAAGATGCTTCATTAAAGATTCTCATAAAAAATGGGATTTACAAATTCCGGAAATTCAATTTGCCATCAATACAGCTGTACACGAGGTTACTGGTTTCACGCCAGCATTTCTTAATTTTGGTAGAAAGCTACCTATTCGAGGCAGCTATGGTGATAAAGATTCCGACATAACTTTACCAGATCTTGATAATAATCGCAAACTTTTTGCCAATGAGCTGGACAAATTGCCAGAAATTTATAAATTGGTCCAAGAAAGACTTAACAAAGCTTACCAACGAAGTTGTAACTATTATAACTTGAGACGGAAAGATCGCGTTTTTCAAATAGGAGATTTAGTCTGGAGGCGCAACTTTGTGAAAAGCGATAAAGAAAATGATTTTTCTGCAAAATTAGCTAATCGTTATGTTTTATGTACAGTCCGAAACGTCATTTCCAATGTTTCATATGAATTGGAACATATGGATGGTAGTCCCGCTGGAAATTACCATATTTCAAAGTTGAAACCATATTTTGGTTCAAACTCCAATATTTCAGTGATAACAGAATAAGGAAATGAATGTTCTTCTTAAAATCGGATCATCAAAACAAAGTAAACATAACGATTCACTTAAATACCTATTTTATGTCTCTTGATTTTTTTGAGTGTCTATTTTTGGCAAATTTCCTTAAATTATACAACAAGTATAATATTTTTTGGTGCAAAGCCACCAAAAACAATTTTTTTGGTATACCAGTAAGCAAAGCTTACGCAATTTCTTTTTGGTACTAGTACGTACCATCGTTTGTCGATATTTTTTTGTTCGTAAATCTCTAACGAAGGGATGTATTGGATTAACTTTCAAGGTTAACTATATCTGTAGACATTGGCATGCTACCATTTCTACGTATTTCACTATTTTGAGTGAATTATTTCACTCATCAGGAAATTTAAAAAAATTTCCTCCCGCTCCTCTTTCGAGGATGATTCTCTTGTAAATTTTGTATATAAAATGGCCATTATTCTTTAAGTCCTTTAAGCATTATTAAGTTAAGTCCCCTATCTATTACTCTTTAAGTCCTTGATGCATTATTCATTAAGTCCTTCGTGCATTTTATTCACTAATAATTCATGCACTCCTTAATTTAAGTATCACTGAATTATATCATATAACTCATATGTTTATCATTCATTATTTAAGTACTGTACATATTGCAAATATTAGTTTAATTAAGTTGTAAATTAGTAAAAATATTTAGCTATATTTTTCTGGAAATATTTTCTAAAAATATTTCTTCCACTAACAATTTTTTTGAGATCTGTTTATCAAAAAGATTTCTTTTTCATATCTTACCTATAAGTTATCTTACTTGTGAGATATACACTGCTCTAAATTGTTATTATGTAAATATTTTCTTTAACGTTGAGAAAATTTTCTCAAATACTAACCTTTAATAAGTACGTTTCTTCACCATCGCTTGCTAGCCAGACTTTTTCTCCAATGAGAATACGCGAGTCAATCTTTTGCATAACGTACAGTATTCATTATTATCGTACAGCGGTAACTTTAGTAAAAAAGTTATTTGTCTTTTATGTATTTTCCGGCTGGATCTATAACTTTCTATTTCTACTTTCTTCAGATCCACGAAGGTTCAGGGGTGGGAACAAAATAACATCCGGTAGCTTACGTTACCAGATGATGAGAACCTACAAATGTAAAAATATTATAATTATTTCTTTTTCCTTTGTTCAACTTTCTGAACAGGAGTACTTACCTCTACTTATAATTTTACTTGTGGATGCTCATAACGATAGACAACAACACCGTCTCTTCTCTTCTTTTGTGTTTGTATTTTTCTTCTTTCTTTTTGTGCTTTCTGTGAATACCTATACGATTCTTTACTTCAATTTGGTTTAATCTTTTCCTACCACCTTGGATAAAAAGCCATAACCTCAAAACTTTGACAACTAAAACTTTAAAACCATAAGTTTTATATTTTTACTAGATTATTTTAATTACCTTTCTGAAAACCAGCCTTATGGGTATTCAGTACTTTCCTCTTTCTTTTCTTTCTTGTTTATGTTTCTTCTATTTACCGTAATTAATAAGATTCTCCTACCTAGGTAAATATAATTTTTTTCCTAGCTTTTCTACTTCGCTTCACGAATTTAACTTTGATTTTTGAGAACAATTTTTCTCATTTAACTAGAGTACATCTTACATGCACTATCTGAATTGTTTTGAACTACCAGTTTTAGCACTCAACGGCTATACACTTGAATTATAGGTTAACAATACCACAAGTTTTAACTTCTTGCTAACCTATATTGGCATGTAATATTACATTACATGTATCGTGGTATTAGTTTGATAAACTTCTACCAATTTTAGTACTAGCAACGGCTTCACAGTTGCTCAGACGTTATAATGTCTGTAGGATTTCGACATTAAGTCGTCTCCTTAAAATTAATTTTATCCATTTTTTTTTGTCAATTTTTAAATTTCACAACACAACTTTTCACATTTTTTTCATTACTTAGTTCCGAAGATTTCTCCAGTTTAGGTCAAACACTTGCTCCCTGTACGTAGAACTTCTGGTAGAGAATGTATTTTGTCACTCATCCTTCGCTCGCTTTCTCAATTTTGTATTTTATGTTTCCTACAAGGAATTAATAATATTAAAATATTGTTTACTTTCATAATGTGTTTACGACTAAAGCAAAGCAAAAATTTTTATACGTACCTTAAAAAAAATTTTTTCGCCAGAAGGGAGGCATTCTGTTACATGGCCTATGTCCATTTAACAGTTTTATTTAAAAACTAGTGTTTTGTGGATAGTTAGCACGACCTGTATATTTTTTGGATTCAGTTTTTGCAGGTGAAACTGTTTTCAACTAACAGAATTTTACATGTATAACTGCTAAACCATGTCACACTGTTTTATGTACTTAATTTTATATCTTAGGAACTTAGTCCTGTTTTTCTATTAACACTATTATGTATCTCATATCCGTTGTAATACAGCATTATTATCCCAGGAAACAATTTGTCTACAAAATTTAGTTACATCAGATATCTATTTTTCAATTTTTATATTTTTGTTTACTATGGAGTACATATGGTTATTTTCCTTACCTTCTCTCATTCTATATATAGTGAATCCTATAACATGTAATATGTTACTGATTTATCAATAATATCAATACGTTTTACTACTTATTTACATCTGTTAATATTTGTTGTTATGTATAAAATAGAAATTGCAAAGGCAAATCAGCTGGCATGGAAAATAAACTATTATTAAAGATTCCTTTTATCGATTATATGCCACTACTTTAGTTGAGTATGGGAATCTACAAGGCAAGTTGGTGCGCTTAAATTAACCACTGACAGATGGCCATACTTGTACGATTTTTATATTTTATAGCTTTCAATTTCAATAGGGAATTAGATTTCTCACATTTTTTTGGTAGCGTTGTTTTCCAGTAAACAGGACAAAAAAAGTTTACTTTATCAGTAAAACTCACCAGGAAGTCATTTGCTTGCAGCCTTTGTACTGATTCAAACATTATAATTTTTAACTGTGGACTTCAGTAATTGATATTACCATTTTTATATCCCAGTTACAAAGTGTTGAACATACAGGTAATTTCATTTCATTATACTCATTAAAATATTTTAATTAATCTTCAAATTTTGCCTTTGATATAATTTCAATTATTTTTAAAATAAATTTTGAATTCAAAGTCAATTCTTTTTAATTTAATAAGTAGTTAAAATGCTATATGTACCACATGGTTGTAAAAATATTTTTCTCTTTCCTTTTAATTTTTTTGGCAATTTATAGTCTAAGAAATCAGCTTACTCGTGCATAGCTAATAATAACTCGTGCATAGCTAATAATAATTCGTGCATAGCTAATAATTACACGTGCATAGCTAATAATAACTCGTGCATAGCTAATAATTACTATTGCATAGCAAAAATTACTTTTGTACTGCTAATCAGATTACTTTTGTATAGCTTAAATTAATTTCCTGCAGCTTTGTATAGCTAGCTTAATGTTTCGTGCAGCTAATTCAAATATATTTTGTACAGCTAACTAGCTTATATTTACATAGCTAACATTGCTTAAATTTTGCATAAATAACTTGCATAAATTTTGTATGTGCTTATATTTGGTTAAATTTCCTACAATTTTCACCCCATTCATTGAGAGACGTAAATTGCCAAGAAAAATTTAGAATTCTTGCAATAAGAGACAATTGTGGGCCTGGATTGCTGTCCCAGAACCAGCCACCTGACCCATAAACCATCTAGGATACTGGTATCAATTTGTCTTTTATATATATCTATTTTTTCACATTTCAATTTGTCTCAAACCGATTTGTCTAATTTTTTTGTAATATATTTTGTCATTCATTTTAAACTATCTTTTTATTTCTCTTACCAACAATTTCAGTCTGATCTATAGCAGACTGGTTATTCGAGAAAAAGAGACTATTTTGCTTATTTCACTATAGATGGTGCCCAATTTAACATCAATTTTTCTTTGTCTCCTTTTCTCGAAATAAACAGAAATCTGTTGCTTATGCTGTACATGTCAGAAAGGGTAAGTTTCTCCACTCTTACGAATGCTCTGGACCCACGGCTCTCTGCTCCGGCTTAAACCAGCTAGTCGTCCGCACATGTTGCCTCAATTCTTTCTCAAAAATAAATAATAAGAGAAAGGAGGTAACAGTTTCCAACAAAAAAAAAAATTCTTACAATCATCTTGGGAATTTTGAGTAATAACAATTTACTTTATTTCTCAATTAGTTGTATAAACAAGTAAATGTAGGGAGTATCACAGTACTAAAAAAATAACGATTAAAAATTTGTATAGACATAAGAGATTTAAAGGCGTTACCGTTGCAGTAAAATTAGCCATAAAAATAAATCAACGGGTGAATAACAGGTTTAAACGATAAGAAAAGTCTTGAGTCTTTTTTTAAAAATGGGGATATTTTTGGATTTTTTTATATCAGAGGGAAGAATATTCCATATTTTGCAAAGAATTAAACTAAAGGCCTTTTTGATATCTCGCCGTAGAATGTTGGTCCGAATTAAAGTTATATTTAAACCTTGTTTCATAATTGTGATCAACTATGTATTTTTTAAACATATTCAAGTTCTTACAAACAAAGCAACTAAGTTCATAAATATAACTGTCAGATAGTGTTACGATTTTTAACTTTTTGGAAGTTGGTCTACAAGATTCTCTTGGCAGCTTAGCTAATATTCTCAAAACATACTTTTGTAGAAAACAAACGCGTTGACAATGACTACTGGTACCCCAATTAGTAGTTCCATATCACATATGAGAATTAAAATTTGCGTATTACGAACTGATTAGAATGTGCTGACTGCAGTGGTTTGTCAGTGACCGAATTTTAAATTAATTTATAATTCAAAATAAGTGTAAATACTTTATCACAATAGTTAATAATTAAACGTCAACGATAACTTTCAATTATTCTCACTTTATCTCAATATAATGACTATTAGATCAGTTGGAAATGAAAAATATAATGAAAAAGTAAAAATATCTCTGGAAATATCGATCTTAGGTGTAGAATATTATTCACATAAATCGTAGAGAATTAACGTGCCAATGTAAAGCTATCGGTCCCTTGTCTATTCAATCTTAGACAAGTAAAAGATCTTTACTCTTCGAAAGAGAGGAGGTTCGACAATATTCCTGGTTGGAGGCAGCTCGTCTACAGACGATAGTAAATAGACCGACGTTAAATAAATGTATAAAAAAATGTGTTTAAAAAATCTTATAAATCAAAAAGCCTATGGAAATTCTAGGTGATATATCGGCATGAATAATACCACTGATCTCTATACTAAACTGGATAAACAAAGAAATATTATTTTGGTAACAAGTTGAAACTGCGCAAGGCACCTTGGGTACATTTTTGCATTAACAAGAAATTAATAAATTTTTTTTCGCTTTCAGCACATCCAAACATTCTTGTATTTATTTCTCATGGTGGCCTCTTAGGAATTACAGAAGCTGTCCATCATGGCGTTCCGATATTATGTATGCCGGTTTTCTGGGACCAAAAAAGAAACTGTGATGATGCAGAACGTATGGGTTTCGGTCTTATGATTCCTTTTCATGAATTCACTGAGCAAAAATTTAGACTGGCTTTAAATAATTTAATTGGCAATCCAGAGTAAGCAATAACTTAATAATTCCATTAATACAATTCTATAGTAGTTTGTGCAACAAGAGTGGATATGATAGCCATATCGTACGAGGAAGAAAATTGAGCACGACGCCGTAGGCGGAGTGCCTCAATCTTTCGAGGCGATATGGATAATCCACTCGAGTTGTACAGTATACTTTTTCTACGACCGGATTAAGAAAAAACTACAAATAATGGTTTTAATCAAATTTTAATATACAAACTTAGCTACTGCTTAATCTTATGCTCTAGGTGAAAACATTTTATAAAAGCGGCAGTAGCCTAATGGTTATATCCGAAAAGCAAGAGATCATAAGTTCAATCCCCCCCATATAGCTACTTTTTTTTGTCATAATATATCTCTAAAATTTTGTCTGTATATAATAATTTCAATATAATTTTAGGTGGTATACCGTTTATCGATTCTTCACTGGAATCACTCATTTTAAATTATTTTCTAGCCCAAACTGCACGAATATACACACTGACAACTACTGACAATTACTTTGACAGCTTATGCGCCAACTTGAATTTTTTAAAACGAATAGTTGCCTATGTACTTAATACACGAACTGTGATTGGTCGATTTCATATCCATCCTAGAACGTATATGAAATATATCCGTTTAGTTAACTGGCATGGCCCACTTATCCATTCTACAGACTGTACGGGAAACAGCAAATTTACATAACGGAGTAAAAAAAAGTAATGTACTGCTTTTCTGAATAAATGGAAGATTAAAATCGGGATATTGGTTCTAGTGTAATATAGGATTTGTTTTGCAGACAAGCAAATATTTATAAAGTTAAATTCTGTAACGTGCATATATTCTGATGACGAGTAAATTAAAATCAAGTTAATTTTTATACACAAGAAGAATTTTTCATTTCTTTTCTAGAGTATTTTCTGCGCCCTCTTTTTTCAAGAAATGAGCCTCTCCCAGACCATATTGCATATCAAGTACCGGTATGAACTCACAGCCGAAATCTAAATTAAATATATCATTCTACTTTTATTATTTCATTTATTTCTCATCCGGTTTTGGATCCAAAATTTGACTCAAAATTTAAACCTTTATAGACATGTACATAAAGTAATATTAATTATTTACATTAGAGTATTTTTCACCATGAAAATAGTTTGATTTATATATTCTACTAGTAGCCATCATTTTTTTGCATTTTAAATTGTTAGTTTTCCTAAATAAACTATCTTAAATTTTAATACAACCTATCACATGTAGACACAATGAAAAGATCCATTGGTTCGGAACCACTTATGATATTTCTTCCAAACATAAAGAAAATAACACGACGTTATGTCATGCAGTGGAGATGTTGCTACCAACTCACTGAAGTTACTAAAATTAAATGGCACGCCATATACAGGGTGGACCATTAATAATAGGCCATAGTTCAGGGGCAGATTTTTTGGACCAAAATATGAGGATAGAACCAAATAAACTTTAGTAAAATTTTGCCGTGGAAAAAGATACAGGGTGTCACAATTCAAATTATTTTTTTGATTTTTTTGCAATAACTCAATAGTCTCTTGACTGATCTTCGCCAAATTTGCTACAGAAACATTTTTTATTCTAAGAAACAATAATGTATGGATTACATCACATTAGATCATAGATGGCGCCGCAGGCCCTGTATCTGAAGAATTTTTTCATTTTTTTTTTTGACGAAACGTTGTGGTATTTCTGACCAGAAAATCTGATGAGGGCATCATTTCTATGTATAACAGGTACACTTGGTAGAACTTGATAACTCCAACCGTTAAACATTTCAATAATTTTTTGAAAGACAAATTCAAATTTAATATGCCTAGACATAATAATTTTTCAAATAGGGAAATGAGGGATATGATATCTGTTTACGCACAAAATAATTTTAGCGGATGTGCTGCAGCTAGGAGATACTTACTGCAATATCCAAATAGAATACAGCCAGACCATAACATTTTCAAAGATCTGTTTCGTCGTTTGGGATCAAGAACTAGAAATGCTAGTTCGCGTGTATGAAGATCCTCAAGTCAGCTCAATTCGTTTAGCAGCGGCAACGGGGTTGAGTAAACAATCTGTCCTACGAGTCTTACATAAAGAACGCTTCTACCCATATCATCTCACTCCTGTACAAAACTTACATCGAAGGGATCTTCCACAAAGGCTACAATTTTGTCAATTTGTTCTAAATAAATACAATAGGGATCAAAATTTTGTTAAGAATACTTTATTTACCAACGATGGCTCTGAAGGGCCACAGCAAAAAATTAAAAAAGTGGAAATTAAATTTTTTAAATTAGAACTTTTTACTTTTCAAAGTAGATATTTCTAGGTTTAAAGTAAAAATTTCTACTTTCAAATTATTCAATTTTCAAGACAGAAATACCTTCTAGTGTTATTTGCCGTCATGGTTTATGTGTTCTTCGTTTTTTAAGTAATTATAATTATAATTGACTGCTGGGAAACTACTCTAAAAAATTTTATACCTTATAAACTTTTATCTGAAATTTATTAGAAAAGAGAAGCGACGCCAGAAAACATTTTAAATAACATAATTTTTGATGAACATCTCGATTTAGAACAATCGAAAATATTAAAAATTATTAAAAAATTCATACATGAATGCGATGAGAAGGATTTAACAAAATTTTTGAGATTCTGCACTGGCGCGTAGATTTGTTAACAGAAAATCCTCGAAAAATAACTTTTAACGAATCGAAGGGGATAAATCGAAGATCAGTAGCCCATACCTGCAGCTCTAAATTAGAGTTTCCCCTATCATATGATAATTATACCGATTTTAGAGCTCAAATGAACTCAGTTTTATGGTCGAATATATCGATGATATATTTTGGAACTTCAAGTTTAAAAATAACTATAATTGACCATAATTTGAAATCATTCAGATTCAAATCCATCAATGTGGTTATTGAAGGAAAATCTATCTACTATGACCCCTAAATTTCAGTATGTCAGCATTTATATATTTTATGGCATTTATCCAATCATTTAGTGAGAATGAAAAGTACATCTCAATTTCTCATCTGCATAAACGTGAACACGACAATGAGTAAGTATCTTGGGAGATCGATGATAAAAACTGGGAAAAATATTTTATAGTATTTACGTTTTTTGCCAAGAGGACATAATGGGTGCATTAGAATTAAAACAGATATATATTACTATCAAAATATTTTAATTTTTAGTACATAAGTTTCGTATCCACAAAATGAATGTTGAGTAGGCCTTTCGTCGGTAATTGGATAAAAAAGCAAACCTTATTTCCTCTTTAGAGTCGACGTTTTGAAAATCTTTATTGTTTTTCTCAGGACTAATAAGGTGAAAAGTTATCAGTCATTAAAATCAGACGTTACCAGTTTAACATAAAACATAAATATATACCCAGTAGCAAAACTCAGTCTATGAATCTTTTTTCTAATATGCTATGAGTTTCGTTGTTTAAAATATGTTTTTTTTATCCAATTACCGACGAAAGACCTATTTTAACTTTGAGTTGAAATTTTCTAAATTAAGTGTATCTTCCCAAAAAGTGTTATAGAAGACATCATACGTAACGGCACTTATGTTAAAAAAATGTAATTCCTATAATAAATTGTATCTGGGCTTACTTTTTCCTCCTCACATAATACAAACATATGATCTTTTATACAGTGCCGTATCCATATATGACAGCTTTTTACAGCAACATCTATCAAATACCAGAAGCTTTCAGTAATCTAGTAAAATTTCTAGTTATGTGACATACCAAAATAGTATAAATTATTAAAATATTTAGTTCCCGCAGAATCTACATTTAATAAATCGATTTTGATGCCCATAAATAGAGCCAATTTGAACTGTCCTTTTAAAATGTAGGTTACCGCCTTGTAAAGATATAAATACTGACTTTAAATGATTAGGTTTACTAAAACATTTTTCGAAATTATACTAAAATAAATAAAACAGAACAATATGCAAAACGACACTTAAAATTGCAATGTAGTATAAAAATCGGCATAAAAGTTTGATGCAAAAAGTAAAAATAGTTAGATATTTTTTATTTAATATCTTGTTGTATAGTTGCAACTGAAATTTATTAACATTCATCACATTCATTAGATAATACTAACTACTCTAAATTTAACAATAATTTTATGTCGTTTCTTAAACAAACGTAAATATCAACTGTATCGAATGGATCTGCCTTAACTCCATTTTTTCTCTTCTAAAATTAATTCACATAATTGATAGACATCCTTGTCGACCTTGTCACAGGAAAATCGTAGAAATTTAGTTCTTCTTAGTTATTCATTTTTACAAGCCTCAAGGGACACAAAATTTTTAATGGGAATAAGATCATCTATCTACCTAGCTACTTATGATCGATCAACCTTACACCACAAGAGAAGTCGTTTACCACCACAAGAGAAATTGTAGTCTTAAAGTAGAAATTTCAAATTTGAAACTAGAAATTTCTACTTTTGAAAGTAGAAATTTCTACTTTAAAACTAGAAATGTCTACTTTGAAAAGTAGAAATTTCTAGCATTAAAGTAGAAATTTCTACTTTTTTTTATTTTTTGCTGTGGCCCTTCAGAGCCATCGTATTTACCGACGAAGCAACTTTTAACTTGAGAAATACCTATTGCTGGGAAGTAGAAAATCCTCATGCCGTTAAAGAAAGGCATTTTCAGCAAAAATTTAAGATTAATGTTTGGTGTGGTATCATCGGCGATCAATTATTGAGCCCATTTGTCCTTCCTCCAAATTTAAATGGACTGTCGTGTCTGTTTCTTCTTCAAAATACTCTTGCTGATATATTACATGCTTTCATGCTAGACATACGGAACAGAATGTGCTTCATGCAATATGGAGCTCGACCTCATTTCTCCATTGAAGTCAGGAATTATCTTAATGAGACTTTCTCACGCAGATGGAGATGGATATGTGTGGGGACATATAAAGTCCTTAGTCTATGCAAATACTATCAACTCGAACTCAAGGAGAACTGTGGGAGAAAATACAAAACGCAGCGAATTTTATTAGAGGACAGGAAAATGTATTTTTCAATGTACGAAAATCTTTTATGAATGGAATTAGAAAAGGTATTAGAAGTAGGTGGAGAGACCATATCGAACATTTACTTTAAGTTGCAGCAATGGGGCTATTGCACGTGGGGAAAGTTTATAAAGTCATTGAGTCAACTTTTAAGTTATTTTTGGTCTTCTAATAAGATTAGATTCTTATTTTAGACAATCTGTTGATTTATGTATTTATCTCAATACCATGAAAATAATCCGTTAGTTCATAAGAAAGTGCGAAAGAGTTTACGCTGTTATTACGATTTTGTTTTCCCTTACGTTTTGTACTCTTTTCAATAAATACACTGTTTCATTAAATTTGAATTTGTCTTTCAAAAAATTATTGAAATGTTTAAGTGCATTTTCCTCGAAAACGGTTGGAGTTATCAAGTTCTACCAAGTGTACTTTTTATACGTGGAAATAACGCCCTCGGCACATTTTCTGGTCAGAAGTACCACAACGTTTCGACAAAAGAAATATGAAAAAATCATCATCAGATACAGGTCCTGCGGCGCCCTCTATGATCCAACGTGATGTAATACATAAATTATTGTTTCTTAGAATAAAAAAAGTTCCTCTAGCAAATTTGGCGAAAATCAGTCAAGACGGTATTGAGTTATTGCAAAAAAAAACGAAAAAATAATTTGAACTTTTGAACTTTGACACCCTGCATCTTTTTCCACAGCAACATTTTACTAAAGCATATTTGGTTATATCCTCATATTTTAACCCAAAGAATCTACCCCTGAACTATGGCCTATTATTAATGGTCGACCCTGTATAGTAGTTCTTGGAAAATTTTTTTAGATTCATTTCAGTGCATATTTTGTTTTAGATATCGAGAAAATGCTATAATGCGGTCAAAAATATTACATGACCAACCAATCAGACAAATGGATGAGGCAGTATTTTGGATTGAGTATGTTATACGTCACAAGGGGGCGCCACATCTTAGATCACCTGGACTTGATCTTGAATGGTACCAGATATACCTCGTTGACATCATGCTATTCCTAGCCTTAACCAGTTTAACATGTCTTGTGGTGGTATTTTATGTATTTCGATGTGTTTTTGGTATGAAAAGAAACATTAAGAATGTTAAAAAAGAATAATTTAATTTTTGTTGATCAGTTATTTATTTACTTATATACCTATGTTTATATTGATTATGGTGAATGTAAAAATAGCAGTTCTTAATATACTAGTAATAGATAATTCCGAGGATAATTCGATATTCGATTGTAAAAACGAGACTTAAATATGTTTCAATACAGGCATGCTAATTATAGTATACTGCAAGCGGCATTCCTTATAGGTCCCAAGTTGCTGGGTTTTGTCATTTCAAGGTTGCCAAGAGCTTATTTTACTTGTAATTTTACTATATTTTTTTATTTCTGGTCGATAACCGAGTGGGTTAAGGCGCGAGGTGGCAATCGCGATTAATCACACGGACATCGCACCATCGGGTTCGAATCCTGGCTCCGGCACTGACACTGTCGGAGGAAATAGTTGTATGTCCGCGTTTTTTCAATGTGTAACCCCCTTCCGCACAAGCCCTGGCTCCTGGAATTGGGGGTTGTCTAATTTCTGTGGTGTGTTTATTTATTATATTATTTATTATTTCGTATTTAGCCTACAAAAATTTTAATTATAATTTCAATTGAAGAATAAAAATAGATTCTATATTTAATAGCACCGTTTTTTAGTTCCCCTTATTTGTATGGCATGATTTTTTTAGAAGCACAATAGCTATATTTACAGAAAAATTTCATTTGAAACTTAATTCCTTCATTATGTGAGTAGAGAACAGCATCTTCTTCCTCTTATTTCATGGCTTTTTACCTATAGACAAGTTCAGCAGCTCATCACTGTTAGTTCTGTTTCTGTAGAGTCACAGTGAACATATTGGATTTAACACGACGCGTCGCTTATGAATGGTTATATGACTTAAACTTGAAAGCACCGTTCATCGGGTATCCACTATTAAATCTTATGGAAGATATCAGTGGTAAAAATTAAGGTAAATATAGTAAGCAATAATAAAATATTAGTAATACAAAATAGTGTTGGAAATAACATTAGTCTATTTTAGGCAATAAAATGAAGCAAGGGATTTTTAAGATGTAAATAACCATTAACGACGTGAATTTTCATTTGAAAGCAGAACAAAAAGTAAAATGAACAGAAATCATAATAAGCGTTAAATTCATTATGTGCCTCAAAGATTTTATTATGTACAAATGCATAGTTTTACTAAGTTGAACTGTTATTCTACCTGGACAAGGAGATGAGTTATTTCTGAGTGTAGAAATGTTTATTATTATGTCTAAGAGTTGGCAACCACCTCGACTAACGTGTGAGGTACAAAGCTGAAATTTTGTGTGTACTAGTTTAATACTAGTAAAGAAAGAAAATCATGGTCTGGCAGAATTGGCTCGGTTGTAATAGTACTAAATAATAATAATAGTACCCCCTAAAGTGCAAAATAATTATAAAAATTAATATACTTGTACAAGTCTGGCGTTCAAATATATCTTAATGTATACATGTTATATTAGAAATATACCATGATATATAATATCACCGAGACAGGCTTAACCTTCTCAGACATATCACATTACAAATTGCGTAACAGCTCTTCTCTAATAACCGCTCACGCTAGCTGAGCTTAACATTTCATTCTCAGTAATCTGTTATCATGCTGAATTGCAAATCCAATGTTCTTTGTTCTCCAGACATTATAAATATTACCCACTGTCATTGTAAACCTCAGTCTTATACTCACTTTCGATTAAACTACTTCTAAATTATTATTGTATTTTCTTAACGAGTCAACGTTGACTCCAGTGTTAAATAAAATAAATGTTTTTAAAAAGTTAAATCTACAATCCACTATCTAACATTGGCGCAGTCGTGGCGGATCTGAAAAACACGCACAGTTCGGGAGCCTAACCAGTAGCAAACATATCCGAGGGAACAAGGAGTCCATCTGAAAAAGGTGCCTAACCGGACGAAAAGAGCTTCTGGAACAAGGAGAACTTCTTAGCTGTGGTGGTGGATCCCAATCCTTTGTTCAGAAGAACCTACATTATTCTCAAACGCACAGAAGCGAAACAATAATAATTATCAAGAAATACAAGCAACAAAGCAACATTTCAAATCAACGCGATTCAACAATTAGCAAGTAAGAATTTCATCCCGTCCCATCGTTGGTGTCTTCGGCATCAAAGGCAACCCTGTGGAAGGAACACCCAGTGACGCCCCTGGCAGAGAGAGACCTTTGGTGAAGCTAAGCTCACGAAGTCGCATTCAACTGGACCACAAAGAATGAAAAATTTAGGGTAAGTCATTTTTGAATCATCTCGCAAACATTTATTTGCAAACAACGACATAATTTTACATTCTATTTTATCAAAATACATTGCATTGCTACATACAGTTCTAATATCTAAAATAGTAATTTTATTTAAACTTGAAACAAAATATCTTGATTATAATTTGTGTGACCTATATAAATAACCGTAATCATACACTGTTCCTATTGTAACATTATTTTTATGGTAATATCATATACTCTTTAAGTGCGAATTTATCTAATTAACTGTAATCACGTACCATTGTTATCTTTGCATTTTTATCGTAATATAATATTGCATACCACATAAAAGGTTAAAGTTAAGGCCGTAAGACAAAGCTTATGTTCTACAATACTATTACATTACAATTAAAATATAAAATTATCAGAGATATACTATTTCCAAACTCAAAACGCTTTTTAAACCAAACGCGTTTTTCGAATTAATCTAGCTATTTTATAATATAAATTTTAAATATTACAGAATAAATAACACACTCTTGCCCGTTTCATATAAAAATTTTTTTATTAAACACCAGTAGCGTACTAACTTAAATTGGAAAAAGGCGTTTTAAGTTATTTAATTATCTAAATATTATAAATAAAATGGCTACCGCTACAAATTCCAATGTAAACAACTCAATCACTACAAATGCCAACAATTCAATCGCTGCAAACGAAACCATAAATATTGAACCTTATAGGTTAAGCGAAATATTTTCCATAGTGCCCGAATTTGACGGCAACCCCATATTCTTGCAAACAATTATTCCTTCAAAAATCTCATCTATAATTTTCCGAATAACTCCATCAGTCAATCTCTTCATTACCTCGGAAATATAATGCGTATAGACTTATGACAATCATTTATGTTCGCATTATAAACTAATAAGTGAATCCCCTTATTCTTATATTGACAACTCCATATCAAATGAACACGCGGTAACTACCCATCTTTAACGCTACTCCAGAAACTGAAATTCTGTAATTTTCCCACTCAGAAAATTTGTCACGCAAGAAAAATATCCCAAAGTTTTCTAACATTCAGATAGTTCAGTCCACCCTATGAAACTCAATCTTAAAGCCCTATGTAATCAAGGGAAACGAATAACTAAACATTATGATTTTCCAAGTGTACAACCCTGTTAAAACTATTCAACATATGAATAGCAACTACTGTGACATACGTTCGAAACGAAACATTAAAATATTGCGATAATACATCATAAACATGATTATTGTCCTAATATGTTATATCCCCGACTACACGACAATCGTACAAGAAACTAAATACATGATTGGTACACTATTTTACGAAATAGCGTGTATTAATTAGCGTACGAGACCAAAACAAAAGAAATGTTAAAAATCGTTTCGATAACCACGTTTCAAGAATTGACCAAATACCAAACTGACAATAACACCTATTTCTAAAAATAATCTCAGATGACAAAATAAATTGCAAAACAATTTAATGACAACGGTACTTTTAAAAAGTAATGTTCTTTTCAAAATTAATCATTTCAATCAACTCGAAAACCTAATTAAAAACAAATATCTGTTACAACTTCAGTAATAAAAAAATTTTCAACGCGACTATTCAAAAATTGCAAGTTGAAAAGGAAACTTTCAACAAAGATCGAAACTTCAATTTTAGACATGACTAAAGACATAGAAAACATCCATGCAAAACTGAAATTTATTGAAATCTGCGAACAACTTATGGCAAGTTACTTATTTATTGAGGATAACCTAAATGACATCCTAAATTCCATCACTTTCGCGAGGCTTAAAATAATTCACACGTCAATTATAAATCCAAAGGACTTAGTAAATTCTCTACAGGAAATTTCGCAAAACCTACAAAGGAATAATTTACCGCTTCCAATCAAACTATCAAAGGTTGCACAGTACTTAGACATTATAGAACTAAAAGCTTTTCAAACAAATTCGGATCTAATATTTGTGTTAGACATACCTTTAATAGACCCTCAAACATATTCAGTATTTCAATTATACCCTATTCCTATTTTGGATAATAGAACTGGTTTATATCATGTATTATCAACTTCTCAAAAATATATCGCGAGAGATGATGATTCATTAATGTACATACCTATCTCGAACCTTGAAGAATGCAAACCACTTTATTTCAACACCAAATTATGTCCAAATTTATTTGCATATCCTATTGACAACAATGCCATATGCGAAGCCCGTCTCTTCAAGAACCTCAAAACTCTGCCAGAAAACTGCCAGACGTCATTTATCATCAGCCAAGGCTACAACGTCCAAAAAATAGACGAAAACACATGGTTAGTTATTAACGCAGAACCTCTACAAACAACCATCAACTGTCCAGAAAGAAATTCAAAAACTGAAGTCATCTACAAAAATTCAATAGTAAAATTACAACCAAATTGTTACGCCTTCATAGGCATCACAAAAATTCAAGCCAGTACCAATGAAGTAACCGATGTAAAAGACGACACTCATCCAATCCAAATTCCATTTGAATGTTGTAAACATATTCCAGACAAAATCCGAGCTCCAAATCTTAAACCACTAAAATTAAACAATCTCAATACGGAAGACCTCGAAGTTGCCAAACACAAGTTGGACCAATACTCCAGAGATTTAGATGATTTGATCAACGAACCCTTTGTAACAAAACACATATCCTGGTTCACCTATTTTATCATTGTGCTAATATTTGGACTGTTATTTCTGTACCTATTTTGTAAGTGCAGAACAAAAAGACGAAGACTAGCCATCGATGTTTCTGCATCACCCCCATCTCCACCGAGGCCTAGTAAACCCTACAGGACATTTGCTAACCTATTTCCTTCACGAAGACGACCTACCTTAAGAAGAGAAGACAACGAAGCCGAAGACATAGAACTTACATAAAGACAAACTGTTTTGTGCATTTTTACTGACTTTTAGTGCTGGACTCTTCAGTGAATTTTATTTCATTTGTTTAATCATTATATTTCATTATTTTTCTATCATTTGTTAATTTCAATTTTATTAACATTTTTACGTCATTTTCATTCAAACCCATCATGCTTATATTTTATGCTTTCACAGTAAAGCTATATTTTAACCTTGGGAATATTTTATCCCATTTTACAATTCAAACCTAGTATGTTTGTATTTTACGCTTTCTTACCAAAGCTATATTTTAACTCTAACATTTTTATGTTATTTTATTTTTATGAATCAAGCTTATTGTGCTTGCATTTCATATTTTAGACGCTAAGGTTATATTCTGTATTTTAAACCTTACGATTTAACATTTTTGTACTCTTTATATTTTTCCAAATTGTACCATTACTTTTTATATACATTTTATATTCATTTCAAAAGTTGCTGCATAAAACACCAACTTTTTTTATAAGGGGGAAGCTGTTATATTAGAAATATACCATGATATATAATGTCACCGAGACAGGCTTAACCTTCTCAGACATATCACATTACAAATTGCGTAACAGCTCTTCTCTAATAACCGCTCACGCTAGCTGAGCTTAACATTTCATTCTCAGTAATCTGTTATCATGCTGAATTGCAAATCCAATGTTCTTTGTTCTCCAGATATTATAAATATTACCCACTGTCATTGTAAACCTCAGTCTTATACTCACTTTCGATTAAACTACTTCTAAATTATTATTGTATTTTCTTAACGAGTCAACGTTGACTCCAGTGTTAAATAAAATAAATGTTTTTAAAAAGTTAAATCTACAATCCACTATCTAACATACATTCTTAAATATAGAAAAAAATTGCCAGATGATTCTCTTAGTTACAAATACCTGTCAGGTGAGCGTGAGCCTAAAGTTCTTAAGAAGGGTAGTATTACGTAATGTACTTTTACAAGGCTGATATTTGGAGGAAATATTCTTAGAGATACCATAAGAAAGTATATTGATACCCAGACGATTTGGGTAGTTACAAATACTCACCAGGTCAGTGCATTGTTTACCATATTTAACGGGAATACAGGTGAGATAGACGAATGTGAATGCCTACGCGAAAATAGTCAATAGAAATTATGACTATAGTAAGAATAACATAATTTTTATAAACTGTCAAAAAAAGTTATTTATATCCATCAATCGTTTCTTCACTCTGAAAAAGAATGCTGGTGTCCGTAAAAGTTGTTGTTTCTATTCCGGTCCACAGGGCGGTAAATTTGGTGCATCATAATTCAAATATATCTTATTAAGAGATTATCATTTTTGTTCTTTGAACTATACGTTGATGTAAAATTATAATATCTGGCTTCATTAACATTATTTGCTTTATCTGCTTTGAAATTTGACAAATTAATTTTTCTATAATTTTGGATATTTCGGGTTTTTGATATTCTGGTGTTTTTTTTTTCAAGATTTCGAAAGGCTTTTTCTTGGCTCTTTTAAAAAATGAAGGATTAAGATCGCAACCTGTGGGTGTATGAAATTCTGGCAAACTTGAGGATAATAATGGTCCAAGCTGAGAATACAATTCAGATATGTTTATGCGTCTTTTCTTGTTTCCAGTGCCGTACTCCATAAAAATATTCAATGACGAGTTTGATAAATGATCCATGTTGCCTAGCATTATCATTAAAATGTCTATATCTGATGAGTTAATTAAAATATTGGTATCTCTATCATCTTCAATTTGACAGATGTGATGTACAATTTTTGTATCTGCTTCTTCATGGTCTAGGTTCGACAAAGTTTCTTTAATTGTCGATATGAATTATTTCTTACTGCATAATTATGACAATGTGAATAGTTTAAATTTATTACAGTATTTCCAATAAAAGGCACTACTTCATCAGAACTCCAATGCTGGGTTAAAAATCCTACAAAAACTTCTTTGAATGAAATATCTATTGGTCTCACCTGTTCTGGGCCAATAATTATATAGTTAACATTCCTTCCTTCTTGTCCTTGGTTCCGTTCGTAATCTTTTATTGATGGAGAGTAATATTGACCGAATATTATGTCGATTCGTGATGCTTTCGTAGCTGTTATGGTTAATAACATTTTCTTAGATATATTTCCAAATGTATTTGGAATATTGAGCATCGAATGTTATAAATAATATCCATCCACAACAACAATATCAAAGTGTTGAGGTACGTTTGTGTTTGTAATATATTTTTCCGAAACTGGAACTATTGCTGTTGAGTCGTTCCATCCATGTGACATAAATACATAGGCAGTGGTATTAGTGGATGTATCAGAACTTTTTGTAAATCCAGTTTTTCATTTATTGATATTGCTAATAATCTTCCGAATAAATTGCGTCGAATACGTATTTCTTCGACTTTATTACCCACTTGAACTTTTTCTTTCCAATATCTGATGAAAAATTCAATATTTTGATTTTTTGGGGATACTAGGGGGAACTATGGCAACCGCGCCAATTCTGCCAGACTATGATTTTCTTACTTTACTAGTATTAAATCTAGTATACACAAAATTTTAGCCTTGTACCTCACACGTTAGTCGAGGTGGCTACCAGCTCTCCTATTAGTTCTTGACCAGTAACGGGATTTAACTTGGCATGTTTTTTGTACATATTATTTTTTAGTTGGTATAATTTTTTGTGCCATTTCTTGTCCAATTTCTATGGAAAATTTCTTGAAACTGTCTGCCTTTTCTTATTGTCAGTTAAAATATATCCAGGTGCATCCTTTAAATTAGTATTATGAGTGTTATTGCGCAAATCTTTTTTTGTTATGCTCCAAATTTGTTTGTAATATTTTTTCTGTTTATAATACTTATTTTTTTCATTTTTAATTATTTTTTTATATTAGATCTTTCATGCTACTTGTCAAAAAATAAATGTATTACTAAAAACCGCTGCCCAAGGAATCACTACTTCCACATCCAGATTTTGTATCCAAGTATTATGCACACTAAATCCCAATCCCAATGTAATATTTTATTCCCCTTAATAATAGAGTGGGGGTGGCTAATGTAAAAAAAGTCTTGGTTCTCGTATACACACTAAATCCCAATTTAATTTTTTATTCCTTTAAACAATACGGTGGTAGAGGGGGGTAACTAATGCCAAAATAAATTTTTTAAACGTTTCGTTTTTGTATACACACTAAATCACATTTTATTTTTTTTTACCCCCTTTAATAATAGAGTGAGAGTGACAATGGGGTGGTAGAGGGTAGCTAACACCAAGAAAAAATTTTTAGACGTTTCGTTCTTGTATACACACTAAATCACATTTAATTTTTTTTTACCACCTTCAATAATAGAGTGGAGATGGCAATGGGAGTGGTAGAGGGGGTAGCTAACTCCAAAACAAATTTTTTAGACGTTTCATTTTAGTATACACACTAAATAATAATAATAATAATAATAATAATAATAATAATAATAATAATAATAATACGCTTTGAGTGGACAGATGAACTGAGAGATGAACTTCTGCATTGCTATGAAAGCAGTGAGCCCGCGCGGAGGGGATACATGGCGCGGATGCATGCTCTGTGGTGTGAGAGGCTACCAGAGCATAGCGCCTTCACGCCACAAAATCTGCGTGACTATGTATCCCACCTTCGTAGTAGGGGCTACGTGAGGGCTGCTCCTGGACCGGTGAATGAGGTGGCCGAAGAGCCGCCACAATCACCGGTTGAGGACGTAGCACTCCTCGTTCCGCCAATACCAGAGGGCCTCAGTACCAGAAGGGGGTTACACCATCTGAAAACCCCCGGGCCACAAGACCTGGCCAGAGTGGACGCTGAACTTCGTACAGCGCTACCAGAAGAGGCTGACATCTGGCACATAAATTGTGCCGTGTATGCCGCTGCTCAACGCTCTTCTCAGGTGGAGAGGCGAAATACCTCTTCCCCACAGGAGAGAGCGCAGCGGCGCATACAAAAGATGGAAGCCAAGATCCGGTCGGCGAGGCAACACGCATCCCGTATCCAATGTGTGATGGACTATATGGCGGCCAACAGGCCGTTCACGCCTAAAGTGCGTCGATTAGCCGCCAACCTAAGACGCGTCCATCACACACTCAATGAGGCAGTGCTGCGAACCACCAAACAGCACTGTCTCGACAGGATACGGATGCTAGTGACTTGTAAAAAATCACTAGTGAGGCGGGCGAGAGGGCTTGCGGAAAATAAACTGTTCCGCGAGAAGCCCTCGCGCCTTTTCCAACCGCCTCCGCGTGTTGTAGACAATCCGCCGACTGCAGATCAGGTGGAGAACTTCTGGAAAACGCTATACGAGGAGAGGCTTCCACTCAACCGAGATTCTCCTGCCCTTGCACACTTTGAAGCCTTTTGTCAAAGGCTTCAGCAACCACAGGAAGTGTGCGAACCAATAACCCCAGAAGAGGTTCGTAGGGCTCTTGAGGGCTCTAAGAACTTTGCTGCTCCAGGTCCCGATGGGATAAATAACTTTTGGTGGAAAAAGTTATCGAGCACCCACCACCATTTGGCCAGAATTTTTAATTCCTGGTTAAATGGGGAGCAGCAAATCCCTTCTTGGGTTGTTGAGGGGCGGACAGTGCTGATCCCCAAGAACGGAGATTTGTCCAACCCAAAGAACTACAGACCGATAACCTGTCTAAACGCATGCTACAAGGTGTTTACACGCATTTTGTACATGCGGGTGCTCCACGCAGTTGAACCGGTTTACGAACGGATATATGAGCAACGAGGGTCGAAGAGAGGTGTCGCTGGCTGCAAGGAAAACCTGCTGATCGACAGATGTGTCACGCAGGACTCCATGCAGTATAAGCGGAACCTCTCTATGGCCTGGATCGACTACCGCAAGGCATTTGACATGACATCGCATGAGCTCATTGTTCACTTGCTCCGATGTCTTGTGGTACCAGGCCCCGTAGTGAGATGTATTGAAGAACTGATGCCGCTCTGGAGGACTCGTTTTACCATAACATCGGGTAACGATAGAGTCCAAACAGAGTCGGTAACATTCAGAAGAGGAGTATTTCAGGGAGATTCCCTCAGCCCCCTTCTCTTTTGCATCTCACTACTGCCATTATCCGTCTCGCTCCGGAAAACCCGTGGCTACAACTGCGGTACCCCCGGCGACAGGAGGCATAAGGTCACCCATCTATTTTATATGGATGACCTTAAACTTTATGCCTCTGGAGAGAGGGACCTCCAGCAGTCCCTTAGGGTGGTACAGGAGTACACGTAGGCTGTCGGTATGCAGTTCGGGTTGGACAAATGCGCACTGATCCATCTCAAGAGAGGACGATGCGGTGACTACGGAGAGGACGCGCAGCTCGTGGACGGAAGCATCTTACACCATCTAGATGCCGGAGAGTCGTACACTTACTTGGGTGTCGAGCAACGCTCCACCCAAGAAGTGAGTGTAGTGAAAAACGCTCTCCGCGGCAAGTATCAGCACCTACTCCGACAGATCTGGTCTTCAGAACTGTCGGGGAAGAACAAGGTGTCTGCTACAAATATGCTTGCCGTTCCGATCCTTCTCTACTCTTTCGGAGTAGTGAAGTGGACTAGAGAAGAGCTGCGCCAACTCGATGTAGTAACCCGCAAGAAGATGCATCTCAATAGGAGCTTGCATCCTAAATCGTCCGTTCCACGGTTATATCTCCCACGACATCGGGGAGGCCGTGGACTCTTGAGCTTGGAGAGTCTCCATAGCAGGATGGTTCTGGATGGAGCATGTAAGGTCATCAGGAGTTCGGATCCCCTCCTCTGCATGGTCCGAGACCATGAAAATGCAGAGGTAGGAGCTTTTCTCTTTAAGGCAGCACGCAGAGCAGCCGATGAACTTGGTCTCATCTTCGACGTCGAGCGGGTAAACCCCGACTCTGTCACCGAGTTGGAACCCGTTCGACTAAAAGCCCACATTAGAGCTGCAGAACACAACATCCTTCTGCAGCTCCATAAGGATAAGCCATTGCACGGGATCTTCTATAAAAATATAGAAGACCTCGGCTTATCCGAAAGGCTGACCTTCGCCTTCTTAAGGTCAGCTGGGCTGAAGTCTGAGACCGAGGGATTCATAATGGCTTGCCAGGATGGTGTATTTAACACTCTCGTCTATCGACGTCGTGTCATGGGTATGGAGGTCCCTGATGTCAGCTGCAGGGCCTGCCGCAGGGCGCCGGAGACTGTAATGCACTTACTGTCGGCTTGCCCGACTTACGCAGTCTCGGCCTATATTCATAGACACAACGCAGCATTACGAGTGCTTTACTATCATCTAAGGCACTCGTATGGGATAGACGAAACACCAGTGCTGCCTTACGTTCCGGGGGATATTGAGTCCGTTGTGGGGAATGAGAAGTGCCTAATTTATTGGAACTACTCGTTTCCCACCGTCAGGCAAATACAAGCCAACAAGCCTGACATAGTACTCCTCGACCACCAACTCAAGACAATGTATGTCGTGGAATTCTCAGCTCCCGCTGAGAGCAACATTGTCTTGAAAGAGGAGGAAAAACGGACAAAATATCGAGATTTGCTCTTCGAACTCCGCAGGCTTTATCCAGGCCATTCTGTTAAAATAGTGGTACTGATTATAGGAGCCCTCGGTGGAATGAGACAGACGCTGCTTTCAGAACTAAAGATCATACCGGCATGCCGAGATTCGGCAGAGATCTTAGCCGGCAGAATGCAGAAGGCTGTCATCCTCGGTTCATTACGTCTACTCAGGGCACACGATTCGCGGACCCGGTAGTCACTCACCCCACGGGCGTGGGGAGTGGCTATTGGTATTACCAGCTCCCCTCTGTGAGGGTCGGAGCCACAGAGTAGGGTGACTGGTTTTTTGTAAAAAAAAAAAAAAAAAAAAAAAAAAAAAAAAAAAAAAAAAAATAATAATAATAATAATAATAAGTGGTCTTTTCAGTGTGTAGTTAATACTTTTACAATTATTTACAGAGAATAAAAAAAACATATCATTGAAAAAAGCCGAAGATCGGGTGGTCATGAAGCATGACCTATGTTTAAGCTAAATAGACAAAGAGTGGGGCTGAAACAAGAACTACTGAGATTTATTATGCACTAAATTAAGGAGTTATTTTGCTCTGCTCACAATAGCTTTTTGTATGCATACTTAAAAGACACAAAAGATTTGGCTTCTATGTCTGCGGGTATGGAGTTATATATCTTGGTAATTTGGTATGTGAATGAGGCCTTAAATAATTCCGTGTGATGCAAAGGGGGAGTAAGTGTACCTTTATGTTGCAAATTTAGATTATGGACGTCTGTTCTAAACGTAACTTTACTGTGTAAATATGCGGGTGTTTTATTTTCTATAATCTTTTTAAATAAGCAATCAGAGTGCAGTATACGTCGCCTTTAACCAACTTATTTCAGCAAGCTTATGTGAGATGTGTTGCCTAAGCCTAATACCAAATATTAATCGTAGGCAAGAGTTTTGCATAACTTGTATCCTTCGAGCATCTTCGACGTATATGAGAGGACCATAAACCACATCACCAAAATTAAATTTCGATAACACTAAGGGCTAACACAGGATTGTTTTAGTTTTTTGGTTAAGAAAGAACCGACTTTGAAATATCATTTTTAAGTTTATGTATGATACGCGTATACACTTGTTAATATGGGCTTGAAACCGTAGAGCTGTGTCAAAAGTCAGCCCTAGATTTTTGGCATGTTTAAGTGGAGATATTTGCTGTCCATCAACATTTATGTGAGTTTGTTGCGATAACGATAACCTTATATCCCGTGGACCAAAAACATGTAGGCGTTATTGGCATTAATGTTCAACGAATGCCGTCTAGATATGTCCATAATAGCCTCAATATCCTTGTTAATATTATTTACGGCAACGGCACTATTAGTGGGGTCGACCGACAAATAGAGCTGCGTGTCATCAGCATAAAAATGTATATTGCAATGTCGAGGTGCTTTTACAAAGTTAGACGTGTATAATGTGTACAAGAGAGGGCCCAAGATCGAGCCCTGTGGTACACCAGACGATATCACATTTTAATTTATTTACCCCCTTTAATAATAGGGTGGGGGTGACAATGGCAGTGATAGAGGTGATCCGTAATTTTTTTAGACGTTTTGTTTTTATATATACACTAAATCACATTTTAATTTTTCATAATCCTTAGTGTGGGGGTGGTATTGAGTGTGATAATGGACCTCTGACCTTTTTTAGATTTTAAATAAATACAATGTTTTATTTCAAATAACTTCTTAAATAACATTTGTGTGGTATTGTATTTTATATTACACTGGTTGAGGCATTACCACTTATCATTTCATTAACATAATGTAACAATTTTATCTCGTACTGTGCATATTCTAATTCTACAGCAGTTCGTATAAGTTATACGTAGTGCCTACATCACAATTGTCAGTTATAAAACCCTGCTTAATATAATGAACCTTATGTTTTGTGTATTTGTCTTTACTGGTATACTTTTGGTATTAGTAATGGCGTCCAATATTTTGGTATTGGCTCCGATGGGTCCTTACAGTATTCATACCCTGGCATTTAAACTGGCTAGAGAACTGGCAGACAGGGGACATGAAGTAACATTTGTTAATGCCTATCCACAAGAAAAGCCTATAAAAAATCTGAAGGAAATCTCCGTGACAAAACTGAGAGTTCTTCATGATAGTAAGTCGTTAATATTAATGAATTTACTTACTGTGCGTATATCGCGGAGCTTTTTTATATAAAGTTGTCCAAAATTATCTCCCGATATTTCTGCGGCTAGTAGTACATCCAAAAATAATGGTAGTCTTTAATATAACTTATTTCCAAAAATGAATAATAAATTAGATATACCCCTTAAAAGGGGGATAATAAATTTCAGATTTTCTGCAATATCTACCGACTTCCTTAAAATATCAAATTCATATTTTAAACTTAGTCATAGCCCACCTGGACACTAGTTTACAAGGTATTAGCCAAACCCTCTCTTCTGCTTAAGGGGTAGTTTTAGGGGGTGACCGTCAGCATTTTCCTCATAATTTTTTAATTATTTTCATATTCCTAAAAATTATTATAAAAAACTAATTTCCAGATCATTAGAAATAAAAAAGGTATGCTTATTTCATTTAGATAAACCAATAGTTTATTAATAACGGGGTACTTTATAGTTACAATAAACGAGGTAGTAGATTTTTTTTATCATCTTGTATATATTGTAGAGAGTATGCAAAATCCAAGTTTTGGACTTCCAAAACCCTTGGCTAATTTTTGTGTGGTCAAAAAACCACGAATTTTTGGCACTTTTTTTAACAGTTTGTGGCCTATAACTTAAAAACAGTGCATCCAATCGAAAAGTCATTTATTATCAAAATTTAAGAGCATTATATTTTGCTTCGAATGAGTACCTCAAAGTTGGAATTTCATCAAGAGATATGAGCGTAATTGGCAGTTGAATAACAACAATTTTTACCAACCTGTAAAAAATCGTTTGAAGACATCAGGTTCTTCAGCAGATATCATTTTCATTAAAGAAACAAATGCTAACAGTGTCACAGGAAGAGTTTCTTGCAAACGAGAGCAACAAGAACCATTATTATAAACCATCTACCGAACAGGCTTAAGGAAATTAATAACATTAAAGTTTTTAAAAACAAATTGAAAAAATTGCTACAAACTAATGTTTTCTATAGTATAAATGAATTTTTTCAGCGTACTTGATTAGCAGATTCAAATTTCCCACCTCTTGTTGATTGAGTATTTTAGTTTACTATCACATATCGTGCGATGAATATGTATATTTGTTTTTATATGAAACATATCTTAGGTTAATCTAAAACCTTTATCGCTGTTGTATACTTTTGATTAATATAAGTATATTTTCTATATTATAGGCTAAATCAAATATCTTAGGTTAATCTAGAATCTTGTTATTGATATTGTTTACTTTTGATTAATATAAGCATATTTTATATTTTATACATTATAGGCTAAATCACATGTAAAATGAAATGACCAACTCCTGCATTTTCTCAAACGCTCCAGAGCTTCGCTCATATACTCTCTCAATTAAATATTACCTCATAAAAATGTAAAAAATACTAAATTGTATAAGATTGTATATGATTATTGGAAAATAAAACTAAACTAAACTAAACATTTGATTTTGATGCTTATAAAAAAATCCCAAGCGCAACAGACAAAAGAAGATGCAGATTTATTAATTGTAGAAACAGCTATTTCCCAAGCAGCAAAATCCGACAGTGGGGTAATTGTTAGCGAGGACTGACGTTCTCGTTCTCCTGACGGGCCTCGGAAACAGATACGCGAACTTGCACTTCCACAAACCACAGGAAAGGGAAAAAACAGATTTTTGGTACTCAAACATTTCCTTCAACTTTGATCTCACACATGTCCTCTTCATGCATGCATTTACTGGGTGTGACACCACGTCATCATTTTTTGGTCACGGGAAAGGAAAATTTTTATCTCTCATTGAGCAATATCCACACCTGAAAGCACAAGCAGCTACATTTCTCGAGCCATCTGTTTCTCAAGACTTGATAGAACAGGCAGGGGAACAGCTGATCTTGGCACTCTACGGACAGATGCACAGTGAGCCTCTGGACGAGTTGAGATACAAGCTTTTTATAAAATCCGCCTCAAAAAAATAGTTCAACCTATCACGGTTGCCACCAACATCGTATGTAGCATGGTGACACCCAAAGCGCATACCACCAAACCAAGTGCAAACTTGGCTGGGAAACGTAACAAACCCATGCCAATGGAGTTGGAAGAAAGAAAAAAAAACTATGTCAAAGGATGCTGGACCCGACATGCTGCTAAAAATAATTTCGTGTACATGCAAAAAAGTTGCATTGTAGTATGCAGCTGTCGGAAATCAGGCCTGAACTGCTCCTTGACCTGTAAACACTGCTCTAACCTCTCTTCTGAGGTTGTCGGATGAAGATGAAGACGACGACGAGGAGTACTTCGAGCTTGAGGAAGTTGGTGGTGCTGCTGCAATGAATCATGCAGGAATATATGATGCAGTATTGCAGTATGAGGATATTAGTCAGTCCCAACCCAAACGAATTCGACTACTTTAACTTTACGCAAATAATTCGTTTTTTCCAAAACTCATTTTTATTTCATTTCTATTTTTCTTACACCTTGTATTATTCTTGCACTTTGTATTTGTTTAGTTTTTTTTACACTTTGTTGTGTTACTACTATTGGCTAAATTTTTGTTTTTGGTTAATAAACTTTGGATCTTTTTTTACATTATGCTTTTATTTCGACAACCTATTTTCAAAAAGGAATAAATGAAGATAATAAATGTATTTATGTGTAGAACATTTCGGATTTTAAATGTATTTTGGTCAATATTGATCGAAATTGGAAAACCAGGTAACCTATGAACTTGAAATTAGATGCTCTACAACTTTCATGCTATGGATTTCTTCATTTAGATTAATCGTAACAGAGCTGAAGACACTGTTACAATATATGATTTGCAGGAAACAACTATTCAGCGGGCAAATACCCCGACCTGCATTGAATTACACCTTGCAAATCATGAAAAAATGGTAGCCAATATCATGTGTCAATTTCCTGACCAGATATAGACCGGTTTCGAACTTATTAGTTCTCATCAGCATGCCATAGGCCATGGAACAGACAAATGCTAGTGGCCAACCTGCTGATTTTATACAAACTATAGTAAATTGAGTAGTGGTGAGAGGTATGTGAAACCTCTCAAATGGTCAATTGCTACTATACACCATAGATGTCTCCATGGGCGTATAGCGACTTGCGATTCCTGACAGCGGCGACCTTTGAGTCCTAGGTGGACTTAACCTGTTATAATATATGATTTGCATTAGTTCATATCATGGCGGTTTTTGGAGTTGCTGATTACGAATTCAAAGTAAAAATTGGAAAATTCAAAATGGCGAACCTGAAATGGCGGAATCAATTCCTGATTTACGCCGTTTCTATTGATTTTACTGAAAAATAGGTGGAGTAAAAAGTGTTTAGAATGCCATTTTGCATAAGAATACACCATTTTGGTTACCGCATTATTTAACCCTTTCGCATCTCCACCATGGAAAACATCGCCAGACCCTTTCTTTTGTAAAAATTGCTATAAAAACTTTTTCTTTAAATTTTTTATTATAGATTTGATAATATTGGACTAATAAAGTTGAAATAACCAAAAAAATTAACCCTAATCGTTTCAACCCTGAGCATGGACTTGTGGTCTATTGTCTTGAGTGACATATAGTTTATTTAACAAAAATAACAATAAAAATCGGGTACCAACAAATTCTGTTGACTAAATTCTAAAATCTCATATCTTATTTTTAGAAATATTATTTAAAAATTAATCTTCACCAAGACGAGAAACGGTGAGTTAAATCTGTAGGAAAAACAATATACTTTCTAAGATTATTGAAAAATGCTAATTTACGTACTTCAACTGGACGAAGTATTTTAAGTAACAATTTTGAATTTATAGTTTTCAAAATATCTTTATTTTATTCTAGAATTTAAGAAAACCATGTACGACCTTGGAGAGATGTCCTACATTAATGTATTATTTGCTGGGACTAACATTGGTTGGAATTATACCGAGGAAGTCTTAACGCATGCAGAAGTACAAGAGTTATTCAAATCAGATAAGAAATTTGACCTGGTGATTCTGACACATTTCTTCAATGAAGCAATGCTGATTTTCCCCTATAAATTCAACTGTCCATCAGTAATATTAGAACCTTTACCAGTAACAATATTCAGCAATCATTTATTTGCCAATCCTTCACCATCATCATATGTTCCAAACCTTTTATCGAACTTTGGTAGTCACATGTCTTTTTGGGAAAGACTGGGAAATATTTATTATGAAATTGTGGGTCAGATAATCTTACATTATGTAATGCTACCTGGGCAAAATGCAATTTTAAAGAGATCTGTTCCTGGAGCACCACGTCTCCAGAATATTATGTATAATTCTAGTTTAATGCTTCTGGCTTCTCATAGAGGTGTAAAATCTCCTGTACCTCTTCAACCAGCTATTAAAGAAATTGGAGGATTTCATATTGAACCAACAAAGCCCCTGCCAGCAGACCTACAAGAATTTTTGGATAATGCTAAAGAGGGAGTTGTCCTTTTCTCCATGGGTTCCAATTTAAAAAGTATCGATTTCACTCAGGAAAAAAAGGATATAGTTCTTAAATCATTTTCTAAACTAAAGCAGAAAGTTTTATGGAAATTTGAAGCTGACTTACCAAAAAAACCGGAAAATGTAAAAATAATTAACTGGCTTCCGCAGCGGGACATTTTAGGTATGTACAATTTTTTATTATTGCTAATTCTCTTTGTAATAATATTTATCAATATGTGGTATAAATAAAATCCTGATTATTTTGTGGAGACAATTTTCTATTTAGCTCACCATTATCACTTCGTCAAAACGATACTTTATATAATTTGTTATTCCTGTTAATGATTATAAACTGCTGCACAACTGAAGTGGATATTGTCAAAACGTGAGCAATAATTTTCAATTATAAATTACCCCCCAAGAAGCGGTTCGGATCCCACTATAAACTGAAGTTCCTCGTCTCCTTTACTCGCACAAGTCCAGACTTAAGAGGGTCATTTAAATGATCTGGAAGGCGATTATAACAATAATAGATATATATATATATATATATATATATACATATATATATATATATATATATATATATATATATTGTTATTATACATGATTTGCAGGAAACAACTACTCAGCGTGCAAATACCCCGACCTGCATTGAATTATACCTTACAAATCATGAAAAATTGGTAGCCAATGTCATTTGTCAACTCCCTGACCAGACATAGACCGATTTCGAACTTATTAGTTCTCATTAGTATGCCATAGGTCATGCAGCAGACAAATGACAGTGGCCAACCTGCTAGCCTTATACAGACTAATGTAAATGGTGTAGTGGTGAGAGGTAAGTGAATATGCTCCATGACCTATGGCATACTGAGGAGAACTAATAAGTTCGAAACCGGTCTATGTCTGGTCAGGGAGTTGACGAATGACATTGGCTACCAATTTTTCATGATTTGTAAGGTGTAATTCAATGCAGGTCGGGGTATTTGCCCGCTGAGTAGTTGTTTCCTGCAAATCATGTATAATAACAGTATATAGGTTAAGTCCACCAAGGGCTGAAGGTCGCCGCTCTCGGTACTTGCAAAATGGCAAGTCGCTATGCACCACTGAGACATCTATGATGTCTGGTGTATAGTAGCATTAGACCACATGAGAGGATTCAATTACCTCTCACCACTATACCATTTACATTAGTCTGTATAAGACTAGCAGGTTGGCCACTGTCATTTGTCTGCTCCATGACCTATGGCATACTGAGGAGAACTAATAAGTTCGAAACCGGTCTATGTCTGGTCAGGGAGTTGACGAATGACATTGGCTACCAATTTTTCATGATTTGTAAGGTGTAATTCAATGCAGGTCGGGGTATTTGCCCGCTGAGTAGTTGTTTCCTGCAAATCATGTATAATAACAATATATATATATATATATATATATATATATATTTGCCCGCTGAGTAGTTGTTTCCTGCAAATCATGTATAATAGCAGTATATAGGTTAAGTCCACCAAGGGCTAAAGGTCGCCGCTCTCGGTACTTGCAAAATGGCAAGTCGCTATGCACCATGGAGACATCTATGATGTCTGGTGTATAGTAGCATTAGACCACATGAGAGGATTCACTTACCTCTCACCACTACACCATTTACATTAGTCTGTATAAGACTAGCAGGTTGGCCACTGTCATTTGTCTGCTCCATGACCTATGGCATACTGAGGAGAACTAATAAGTTCGAAACCGGTCTATGTCTGGTCAGGGAGTTGACAAATGACATTGGCTACCAATTTTTCATGATTTGTAAGGTGTAATTCAATGCAGGTCGGGGTATTTGCCCGCTGTGTAGTTGTTTCCTGCAAATCATGTATAATAGCAATATATATATAACAGACCTCCATCACCAAATTATAGAAGATATTTTCGAAGAAAATCCCGAATTCGACAACAGTACAATCAATATTGTCTCTAGTAAATCAACCCGACATAGAAATTATTATATCATCGCTGTACCTTTCGACCCCGAATCTGTAATAGAACACTTGTTTTTAACGTTATATAAAAATCAAAATAAACTAGATCTTTCCAAGACCTACTATGTCGAAAATAATCTGGACCTCCCAATACTCGAAATTCTCTCATTCATTTTTGCAGACAAGGACCTAAAATTAATCATTTGTCAAAATCTAGTGCATTGCCCCGACGAAGACCAACGCCCGATAATCCTCGATCAAAATCACACCGGAAAAAATAATTTGCACCGCGGAATAAACGAGACAATACGCAGAATCAAAAACAAGTATAATTGGCAAGGGTTAACGAAAGATGTCGAAAATTTTATCAAAAACTGCGAAACATGTCAAAAAACGAAAGTTTGTCGAAAAAATTTAAGTAGTCCACTAGTAATTACAGAAACACCAAAGACACCGTTCGAAAGAATTAACATTGACTTATTTGAATTCCCTACGCGCAATTATGCATTGACTATTCGCGACGAATTGACTAAATTTACACAAGCTTACGCAGTCCCCGATAAATCCGCCAAATCTGTAGTAAATACGCTACTGCTTTATTTTCAACATTATGGTACTCCATTAAGAATACATTGCGACTATGGAGGAGAATTCGATAACAATTTATTAAGAGATTTGTGTAGATTATATGATATAAAATTAACTTTTTCAAGTGTAGGACATCCCCAGTCAAATGGTTCTATTGAACGATTTCACGCCACCTTGGCCGAAATGATAAGAGCTAACAAAACGGAAAACCCGAATGAACACCCATTTACCATTTTGCCATATGCAGTAATCTGTTATAATAACTCTGTAAATAAAACTCACGGATTTACCCCATACGAATTAGTTTTTGGTCATACATCTGTTCGTCCACCGGAAACGTTATACAATCAAAAAGAGTTAATCACTAAATATGTCCGAGATTTAAACAATCGCATTTCTCACTATTATAAAATAGCTCGAAGTCGAACTGAAACTCAAAAACAAAAAGCCAAAGTTCGGTTTGATAAAAACGTCCCCGAAAATCGCCCCACATATAATGTTGGCGACAAAGTATATGTTAAGGAATCTCAAATAAAGAACAAATTACAAGATAAATTCAACGGTCCGTTCGAAATTAAGGAAATTTTTCAAAATTCCGCTACGCTACTAAATCTCGAAACGAACCAAACAACCAAAGTAAACTTTGACCGAATGAAACCATACACTGAAAATTAAATTTATTTTCAGGTTTCTGCTGCTGCTCGGATCAGCACTTGCCCAGTATAAAATAACATCGATCAACAACACGATCGGAGTATACTACCACCGAGACACAGACATAGTAATTTCTAACGAGAAATGGACTCTACTTGTACATAAAAATATATCGACTCTTAAAACAGCATTTGACAAAAATGACAAAATCTTACAAACCCTCTACAACACACTCGACCCAACATACCATTACATGAATGTCTTTTTCGGCGATGTAAAAACGCATCTCAGTTTATTAACTCAAATCTCTCAATCGATACAATCAAAATTTAACGAAGTTTACCTTGACACAAAAAGATACAGGCGAGGAATACTAAACGGCATCGGAACGATTTTCAAATCGATAACTGGAAATCTAGACGCAGAAGATGGTCAGTACTATTCTGATTGCATCAACAAGCTAAATAATGACGAACACCAACTCGAAAATTTAATCAAAAATCAAATATCTGTCACGACTTCAGTCATCAAAAATTTTAATTCAACTATTCAAAAACTACAAATCGACGAAGAAACTTTCAATAAGGATATCAAAGAAATCGAAACCTCAATTCTAGATATGACTAAGGATATCGAAAATATCCACACAAAATTAAGATTTTTAGAAATTTGCGAACAACTCATGGCAAGTTATTTATTCATTGAAGACAATTTAAACGATATTTTGAATGCCATAACATTCGCTAGACTAAAAATTATACATTCGTCAATAATAACTCCTGACCATTTAGTAACAGCATTACAAGAGATTTCTCAGAGTTTACAAAGAAACAATTTGCCTCTACCTATTAAATTATCAGCAGTCGCTCAGTATTTAGACATTATTGAGTTACAAGCTTTTCAAGTAGATTCTAACTTAGTGTTCGTTCTAAAAATACCTCTTGTCGAACCTCAAAACTACAATACCTTCCGCCTATACCCGATCCCAATTCTTGATAACAGAACTGGCCTTCTGCACATTCTATCTATTTCACAAAAGTTTATCGCGAGAGACGATGATTCTTTGATGTACATACCAATTTCAAATTTAAATGAATGCAAACCACTATACTTTGGAACGAAACTATGCTCAAACCTGTTTGCATACCCTATCGATCAAAATGCCATATGTGAAGCCAGAATCCTGAAACAATTGACTAAACTCCCCGAAAATTGCCAGACATCCTTCATCATTGGTCAAGGATACAACGTTCAAGAACTTGAAGACAACACATGGTTAATAATAAACTCCGAACCACTCCACATCACCATCAATTGCCCAAAAAGAGATTCAATAACAGAATTAATCAACAAAAATTCAATCGTCAAACTACAACCCGGATGTTACGCCTTTGTAGGAATCACCAGAATACAAGCTAGTGCCAAAGACTTTTCAGACATTAAAGACAATTCTCATCCCATCCAAATTCCTTATGAGTGCTGCAATCAAATGCCCGACAAAATTAAATTACCAAAATTAAAACCTCTCAAGTTAAACAATCTAAACGTAGAAGATTTGGACATTGCCAAAACCAAACTGGAGCAATATTCAAAGGACTTAGATGATCTTATAAACGAACCATTTGTGAACAAACATGTATCTTGGTTCACGTACTTTACAATCACATTTGTTGTTTCCCTAATTCTACTTTACATATTCTGTAAGTGTACGAAAAGACGACGTGGAATGCTGAAAATCCAACACTCTACAGATGACGCCCCTTCACCCTCTGCAGGACGAAGCAAACCATTTATGAAACTTCCCGGTTTCATCCCCCCAAGAAAGCGACCCGTTATCAGACCCCAAGAAGGAGACGACATCGAGTTAACATAGACTTTCACTTGTGATTTATCATTCGCATTATTAACTTAACCTTTGTATATTTTTACCTTTATCTTTATTATTTTGTATTGTATTCACTCACTATTTTATTATCTCTTCAATTTCAAAAGTTCCTGTATAACAGCAACTTTTTCGTTAAGGGGGAAGTTGTTATATAGTATTTGAGCCACTGTATACAAGACGATACGTGACTTTTGCTTCATTTCAGTTTATCCTATAATATCATATTTCAGCTACGTGCAGATAACAAATTCCCGCTATCATTTATCGCTTACAAAGTATCATATTATATTATATTACATTTTAACTTATCATGATTATGCTGAATTGCTTGCTTGCTTTTCTTTGTTCGTCATTTAGATGACACTGCATCTAAATGTCATAAATAGAACCACGAGACATTTCTGTGGCTAGTTATCATACTCACTTCAAATTAAATACTTACATTTTATTACTGTATTTTTTCTAAGAGTCAACGTTGACTCTCTACAAATAAATAAAATTGTTTTTAAAAACTTAGCTACGAAACGCGAGCTATAACATATATGTATGAAAAATACTAGGTCTCGACGTTTCGGCTCCCGTTTTGGAGCCATTTTCAAGAGAAAAAGTGAGTCAAGTAAAAATTGTCAAAGAAAATAATGCTAGGAGTTCGTGGAACTGGTTCGATTCCGGGGTCTCAATCTGCCTACTCCTCAGATCTCACCGCGATCCGTCTCTAAGGCCTCAACCTGCCTACTCCTTAGAGTGAACTCGCTGGCAGTATCGGACGAAGTGTTATTTATACGAAAGCTGTCTGTGGGTGGGAGAGTGGTGGGGGGTTGAGGGTCTGTTGATGTAGGCATCAGAGCAGAACGGCTGCTATCAGGATTATGAGATGTGGATGAATATTGTGGGGCTAGCCTGGAGATCAATGATTTCCAAGCGACTGGAAGACGATGACCGTCATCCCTTTTGTTTAGACAATTGGGACGTTTTTCAATCTCAATTGCTTCGCGGATGATTCGCGGTTTCTGGAAAAATGATGGTGCTATGGTTTTGGTGTTATCGAAGTCTATATTATGGCCTGTTAGAAGGCGGTGTTGGGCAAGTGATGATGTGGGATCGGATTTTCTAACTGCAAGACGATGTTCATATATTCTATTGTTAATCCGTCTGTTGGTTTGTCCAATGTAGGTTTGGGGACAGTTTGAGCAAGGTATTTCGTATACACCGTGGGAATCATTAGGTATTTGGTCTTTTGGGGTTCTGATTAAATTGGAAATTGTTTGGTGTGTTGTGAATATGGTTTTCCACAACACACCAACGAACTCCTAGCATTATTTTCTTTGACAATTTTTACTTGACTCACTTTTTCTCTTGAAAATGGCTCCAAAACGGGAGCCGAAACGTCGAGACATTAACAATCTCAGACGCGGTTCAACCCGAGAACCTAGTATTTTTCATACCAACGACCGCGGAAGCTTCTCGGAACATATATCTGTATATATATATATATATATATATATATATATATATATATATAAACAGCCTAGGGCAACTTGATTGTATGTATTTAACTAAAACGTTTCAAATATAAAATTTCAACGGTTTTAAGCTAACGGGATATCATCATATAGTATAATTATGGTAACATAATAGTGGAGTAAAGATAGATTTTGATCTTAGATGAAAATAACCTGTAACCAAGAAATAGCCTGCCCAATTTTAGCAAAAAATATCCAATAGTTTGGCCGCAATTCCATTTTTAATCCAAATTCCACAAATCTTTCAAAACGTTCCCCAATTTGTTTAAATGGTCGTACGAATATATTATTTTTTTTTACCAAAATGAAGATTTTTAAAGTACCTTCATGAGATGTTTCTGAATCCAACGATGCCAAATAAATGACATTTCAAACATCATTTTTTTTTAATAAAATAAGAATAAGAATAAAATTGTATTTTCTTATTTTCCTTTAGCTGTAATTTTGTTTGTATTTGTCGCATATTTGAATACGACATATGAATAAATTCCTTATTAATAGTACTAATAAATGGTACCGCGGTACCGATATGGTTCCATATGAAAAAATTGAGTTTTGCCCCAAAAGTAATTTTGGTGAATTTTATTTGCTCATAAATCAATTTAGTGTTTTTAATGGGATTTCGATTTTTGTAGCATTACACGGGTCATTCAGAATAAATCGGAACCGACATGGCACACTTAAATGAAAAGCTAAAAATTATTTTATAAAAGAAATTGATGTTTGAAGTGTCACTCATTTGGCATCGTTGGATTCAGAAAATTATGCAGAATTAAAAAATTAAATGATATACAGGGTGTTCTATTTAAAAATCGAAAGTTAGTGTCACTTCCGGCGAAACCGGAAGTAAAAAAATTAATTATATGTCAAGAAGTGCCGCTTATTATATTATGGCCCTGTTGCATATGCCACCCGCAATGCACATGTGTGTTTTGCGGGCCGCATATCGTTAATAGTCGCTAGTGGGTGGTCGCGCGTCTCCCAGCTGGGAAGAACGCTCAAGTGACTTCCATCTGTTGTCAAAAGAAAGAGAGACGTTGTGTTGGTATGTGCACGGTTGGTGATTCTTGAAAACTTGTGTTATTCAAGGCATCCTTGTAGATTTTGGAATTCAAACACCAATACCTCCAAGTGTTGTTGTTCTGTTGAGTAGAATATTTTGTTGTTGGGAGCGAATTTTAACTGTTGGTGCAGGATTTAAGTGTATAGGTGAGTTAACCTTACTATCGCTATATTACCCGAACTGTATCCACGTGTTTCGCAAATTTACAGGCTTTTCTTTGGAAGTATCTCGTTGGTTTGTAAGATGGACTCGACCCCATTCATTCTGCTGTAGCCTTCTCTAGGAGTTTTGTTTGATTGCATCCCTCAATAGTAAGAGGTAAATTATATTTCTTTTGTGGGTTATGTCAGATTTAAATTACTCTGATTAGGCACGTGCAAATTAAGTCGGTACGTCTTCAGGGTGCCACGAACCTAGCGCACACACCAGGTGTAGAAATTTCTACGAACAGAGCCCGAACGCCCTCGCACACCCACAGGAGTAGGAAATTCCACAGCTGGAGAGACTGTAATCGACCCCATCGTCTGGTCTTTCCGAAGACACCACCGTAGGGCTGCAGTTTCTGCATCGTCGAAGTCTGGGTATCGTAGATAAGTGTGTTGTTTTCTTTACCGGGACCACCTTCAGTGGTTCTGCGTGGTTATAGATATTTATACTTACTTTTGCATTTTAACTTGTATATATTTAAAGATTTTACGCATTTATATTTATTTAAGGAGGTTTTTTAATCAGATCCGTTGTGGCCAGATTTATGTTAATTTATTTATTACGTTATAAACCAAGTGTAGCAACACGAGGCATCTTTATTTATGCTGTTACCTATTAATCGAAAAATTAGCCACACCTTTCGATCATCGCCAGGTTTCATGCTAGAGAAGCAAACATTATTTTGTAAATTCTGTAATATAGTGCATTTCATGTTTAAAGCTAGTGTCACTATTTTTGTTGCTATGTCTGATGGTAACTTTGGAGACGGGTTAGCCATCCTCATGCATTTTAAGTCTCCCACCAGTCATCTATCCTCTGGTGAGACTAGCTCAGAGGAAAAAAAATTGAAGATTTTTTTTCCTACGAGTGAAGGGGGAATCGCCCGTGGAACCCTCTTACTATTGAGGGAAGCAATCCAACAAAACTCCTAGAGAAGGCTACAGCTGAATGAATGAGGTCGAGTCCGTCTTACAAACCAGCGAAATACTTCCAAAGGAAAGCCTGTAAATTTGTGAAACACATGGATAGAGATCGAGTAATATGGCGATAGTGAGGTTAACTCACCTATACACATAAATCCTGCACCAACAGTTAAAATTCGCTCCCAACAACAAAATATTCTGCTCAACAGAACAACAACAGATGAAGGAAGTTTTCTTGGTGTTGATAACTCTAAAATCCGGAATCACCAACCGTGTACATGCCAACATAATGTATATCTCTCTGAACCAGCTGGAAGACTCGCACCGCTCGCGGACGGTAATAGAAAGTCCGCTATGGACGTTTTGGCGATTGCTATTATGCGGCCCACAAAACACAAATGCATATCGCGGGTCGCATATGCAACAGGTCCGCTACAACTGATGGTAACTTGGGAGGCGGATTAGCCATCCCCGTGCATTTTAAGTCTCCCCACCAGTCATCCATCCTCTGGTGAGACTAGCTCAGAGAAAAAAAATTCTTCGATTCAGGGTATACAACTAGATACTCAGACTCAAAAGGTACGTACTTAACGCTATTGCTGTCTAGCGAAATATCCCGTCCAAAATTGACAAAATTAGGAGTTAGGCCTGTAACTTCATGTTTCGATGATCTAATGGTGAAACTTATTTTCAGCAAAAATTGATCCCAAGCCCTGTGATTATCCTTTACATATGCAGACAGCATAGTCTTTACAACACGATTTACTCGCCGCGCCGGCCCAACCCATCGCTTTTGTAGATTTTTACACTATTGTTTAATTAATATTCTTGAAATCGAATGGTCAAATTGTCCTACAAATTTTCTGGTAGGTTTTCCAGTCCTACGCCATAAAAAGTATCAGTTTCACGATCAACATGTTTACCGATGATCGATTAGAGCAGCTACCAAGCTTGGTTGCTGCTGAGTTTATAGTGGGGTCGATCTGAATTTTCAAACGGACACATTTTTTTCGAATTTTTTTTCGTGATGTTATGAACTCGGACCCCCTCTATCATCCGGAAAATTTTCCGGTCAAACTTTTCGCAAGGGGGAGGGGGGAAGTTTACATGTAAAATAGGGAAAATCAGTTTTTCGGACAGAACTCGCGAATGAGTGTAAACTAAATTTTCACTAATCTAAATCGGTCCAGCAGTTCCCGAGATATTACGATTTGTAAGTACGGATTTGTACACGGATTTTTCGCTGCAACGGGAACGTACGGAGAGCCGTTTTCCCGTTTTTTCAAGAAGGAAAGTGACTCGGCGACTTTTTTCTTCCCCCGATAGACACTCTGTTCTGTGTCCAAGTTTCAAATCGCTAGGTTGATTAGGGGGGAGGGGAAGAGTAAACGTAAATTAAATTAAAACTGCTGTAACTTTCGCAATTTTTTCCGCACATCGCGCAGCAAACGTGAGATTGTGTACTAATATGCCTATTTTGAGCTCCGCTCATGTATTTTCAATTTGTGCCATAAATAAACAAATGGTTGCGAAATAACCAATTTATTGTTGTTATTATTTTTAGAAAAAGTAATTTTCCGCCAGGAAGGAAAGGGGTGGGGGAGATTTTTTCGCCATCGAATGTGGAATTTTTTTCTCTTTGATTTGATCCCGACCAGATTGCAATCAGATGATTAGAAGGGGGGCCAGCAAAGTTTTTGCCCTGTAGAAGGGCAAGAGAAAGGGTTAGAGACTTCCAGCCGGATTCATTTTCAAGGGCAATCAATTCTCTTTCAAGATTTTTTTACCCCAATGCTCCAACTTCATTAAGGCCTGCACGCGAGCGTGATACATTTATAAAAACCGGGGGAGGAGCCTAGCGCTCCCACTTCTCTCCCTTCTCTCTTACAAATACAAGTCCCCTCCCCCCCTTCTCGCGAAAAGTTCGATCGGTAAATTTTCCGGACAATAGAGGAGGTCCGATCACAAAAAAAAATTGAAAAAAACGAGTCCGTTTCAAACCATTTTTAATGTCAGATCGATCCCACTATTATAGTAATATCGAAAACGAAGCATCTGAATTCACTGTCACTACTACAGTTGTAAAAAAAGTCTTCTGTAAATACTGATTTTAATGTCAGCTATGTCGATTAAATTATTTTGACAAGAAATCATTAGTGGGTATCATAATGGCATTGACACTAATAATGATAATAAAATATACTATATGTGATGAGAACCATATTTACAGCGGGAAAATCCGTTGATTACTTATTCTCAATCGCAATAGTACGTGGCATTTGGAAGGACAAAAATCTGTTTGAAACTAATTTACTTACAGACATAGTTACTACAATATTTTGAATTGCTACAGAATTATTTAAAATAAAGAAAATGATTGTAAGAAACATTAGAATATTTAAAACAAGTGGCTGACACAATAAAATTATATAGGAGCAATTTCAATTTTTAATTAACTGTTAATGAATTTTGTCAACAACCAAAAAATACAGCATCAGGATGAACCATTTCATTCCAAAAATATAACAGTCCAAGAATATGCACTTCAATTGCGCAGCAGTTTACTTACAATACAGGTGCCCATCTTTTCGAGAAACTTAGCCTACATCAAGGGATCAATATCAAAAAAAAAAAATACATATCACTACATTTTTTCGTTCTATACAATGAATTAATATCTTTCCTTGCTTTCAGCACATCCAAATATTATCGTCTTTATTTCTCACGGTGGTCTATTGGGAGTGACAGAAGCTGTACATAATGGCGTCCCATTATTATGTATGTCCGTTTTCTATGACCAAAGGAGAAACTGTGATGATGCAGAACGTTTGGGCTTCGGACTTAAGGTCCCTTTTCAAGATCTCACTGAGCAGAATTTTATATCGGCCTTAAATGAATTAATTAATAATCCAAAGTAAGTAATAATTAAAAAATTACATTAATATAATTATCATGTTTATCTGGTCGATAGCCAAGTGGGTTAAGGCGCGAGGTGGCAATCGTGATTAATCACACGGTCATCGCACCACCTGGTTCAAAACCTGGCTCCGGCACTGGCACTGTCGAAGGAAATGGTTGCATGTCCTCGTTTTTTCAATGTGTAACCCCCTTCCGCACAAGCCCCTGGCTTCTGGAATTGGGGGTTGTCAAATTTTTGTGGTGTTATGTATTGCACTGCTTTCTTAAATAAATTGGAGATTGAACTTGTAAAATTAACCTTAGTACAATATAAGCTTTGTTTTATAGACAAGCAAAGATTTATGAAATTCTTTGTTGTTTTCATTTAAATTACAATCTGTAACATGCATGAATTGCTGATAACGAGTAAACTAAAACCAAGTTAATTTTTGTATAACTTGTATCGCCTGTACAAAGACAAATACTCTATTTTTTTTCTGTACTAACTCCTGGGTTCTCTTTTTTTCATGAAAAGCCGTTCCGAGTCCATATGAAGTTCAGCCATGAACTAACGAAATCGCCGAAATCTAAATTAAATATCTCAGTCGATATTTCTTAAACTGCCTTTGAAATCAAACCTTGAAAAAAGATGTTTAAGGTAATCAATTCATTCTTACGCGACATAATGGTTTTGCAATGTCAGCTGTAATATAACATATTTTGATCTTTATTAGCGGACGTAGTTTTCTTCGCCATAATAATGCAATTACATCCGTATATATTATATATCCGCCTGAAGGATAGTTAAAAATATATCCCAGTAAATAATGTCTAATTTGGATCTCAAAGTCGTAAGTTCGAAATCGTTGAAAGATAAAACACAGCTATATAAACACAAAGCAAATGAAATGAATTCAAATCAAATTGAACAAAACTCGAGAACAAAATATACGATACACATAAAAATGAATAAATTCCCTATCTAGCTAAAATATAAATACAATACTAAAAATAAAATAATTTGGATAATGATTGTTTAAAATAAAATTCGTTTATAAGAATGAAATTATGGTCAAAATTTTCAATTTAAAATAATTTCAATTATTTTCCAAACTATTAAAATTATACAAGAAATGTATGAGAGGTTTATTACAACATTTTAGTCCGCGTAGCTCAATTAAAACCTCTAGCCGCACAATATCACTTATGTCGATGTTCAGCTGTAATCTGCTAAGCTCCTACACAATTCAAATAATATATCGGTTCCACTAAGAATCGTTTTTTCTTTCAAATACTACTTTGACTTGGAAAAACGTGCATACTCGAATTTGTCATGCTCAACGTTATCAGGACCACTTAGAAGGTCTAAAACTAAAAAGGTGACCTCCCCCCTTTTACTTCAACCGCCATCTTGAAATTTTTTTGAATCGTTTTATCTCGTGTTCTATTGGTCGCACACAAAAAGCGATTGAAGAAAAAAATGTTGTAAATAAAATTCTACATATTTTCGGTAATTGCCGCGATGCCGAAAAGTTTAATATTTCGTTCGGTAGAGGGCGCAGAAATTTCCAAATAACAGTTTTAATAGTTTTAAATTTAATTGGAAATCTAAAACCAATGGAATCAAAATATTAACTTCTGGGCATCGCGGCAATTAACGAAAATATGTAGAATTTTATTTACAACATTTTTTCTTCAATCGCTTTTTCTGTAGGGCCAATAGAACACGTGATAAAACAATTCAAACAGTTTTAATATGGCGGCTGAAGCAAAAGGGTCACCTTTCAGATTTTAGACCCTCTAAGTGGTCTTGATAACGTTGAGCATGACAAATTCGACTGTGCAATTTTTTCCAAGTCAAAGTAGTATTTGATTGTACTAAAACTACAAGCATTCTCCCAAATAACAACGTTATATGTCAAGTGTGAATAGACGAGAGCGTAACATATATTAAAATGTTCAGTGTCAAATATCGTTTTCATTTGTAGTAAAGCATAATAGCCACTGTTAATTTTTTTGCATATACATGGTGATTTACCCAAACATGCGGAAAATTATTCAGTGGGTTGTCCCCACCAAAAGGAGTTAAAGAAATTAAGAAATAAAAAAATTTGAAAAAAAATTACCTTATTTTTTTGTACAAGTACGCCGCCTATGACTAACCAATCTGACGTAATACGGTGCAACGAAATCACTTCCTTTCTTATGTAGTGTCACGAACTCGTTGCACTGCACTTACATTTTTTCTCTCAGTAGGTTTGCGCCTATGGCGAAATTTTCTCCCGACAACTAAGACAGCTGATATTACCTGGTAAACAAACAAGCGACACGTATGTAAACGCGTCGAGATAGCATAACTCACCCGTTTAGAAGCCTATCTTTGCAGATTTTAATGCAAAAAAATATAATTAATTACCTCGGATCGCTTTAAAATTTTACATAGGCTTTCCCACATAACAAACTTGTATACCATTTTATTTTCCGCATGTTTACATAAATCACCCTGTATAACCAATATAGCTCTTTCAACTCGTATCGCAGTACCTAAAAACTTCGTAAAACTTGATATCTCAATTATTTTGTTATTTACAATTATACGAAAAGCGGTATTAATGTTTTTATGGAAACAAAATGATCATAATTTTCTCAGCATTTACTATTAATGCATTTATAATACCAGTCGCTAAATTGCAAGTGTAACATCATCTGCGTGTAATGTACAATCAGTGTTAACATAATAAGGAAGATCGTTAATAAAAATAAGGCAAATGAGCGGACCGAGTATTGAGCCCTGTGGAACTCCCAGGTCTCCATCTTGAACGTTAGAAATGTTATTATATAATTTCACGTATATTTTTCTATTCTGAAAATATGACATTAACCACATTAAGAAGTTGCCTCTAAAGCCGATAGCAAGGTCTAAGCAATCAAAGGCCTTAGACAGGTCAAAAAAGACATTTACCCTTATCGAGACATTTGTATTATATACTCAATAAAATCATAGGTGGCACTTTCTTTTGATTTATTTAGACAGATTCCATTTTCGCATTTGGAAATTATATTATATTTATTAAGATATGAAGCATTTTTTCATATATCACACGTTCCACCGTTTAAGATAGAACTGTAATGCGTCTACAATTGTCAAAGATGAGTGGGTCGTTCTTCTTAAATATTGGAGTTACAAGAGCAATTTTCAAATTGTCAGGAAAAGTGTTCTTTTTAGAACAATTTGAGTAGATGTGTTTCAATGATTTTTGTTGATAGGCAGTCTGTTCCGTTCAAAGTATTTGTTTTTACCCCCTTTTGTTCTAAAACTATATGGGCCAATCAACGCTTGACTTAAGTACGCATGCGTGAAAATGTCCGAACGAGAGACGTAAAATAGCTCTTCCCGTTTTTAATAGTTTTTAGTGTTCTCTTTGACGTTTTTATGCTGTGTGGTGTTCCTCCATTTGGATTTGTACCAACAAAATCTCAGTTACCTGGAAGCAAAGAAGTGAATGTGAAGCAACCAGGCCTTTGAACGTTTTTCGAAGTATTCATGGCCACCAAAGGTAATGGCCACTTAAATTTATAACTCTTAATTATTGTTAAAGTTGGTGAACAAAAGGAAAATTTAGCAGTTTAAATATATCACAGTCAATGCTTATAGAATTAGTATTTTTTAGACTTTGTATTACATTCAAAACATCATTACCTTCAACATTATGGAAGAAAATTGTATTATTGTTATTTACGTTGGTTAATGTACACTTAGTGGAAATATTAGTCCCAAAATGTTTTTGTATGGCTAACTTAGCTGTAGTACCAAAATAATTTACAAAAGTATCAGCTGCAACGTGCCTAGGACTAAATTAAAGTTAAAAACAAAGACTAGATTTTTGTTTGTGTAGGTATAATAATATAGTTTGTATTTTAAGCTTAGTATACCTATTTAAGCATTTATATTCTATGTATTAATATAAATCCGGCAACGCCGGGAGGTAGATTTTTACATATTACTTAATAGACAAGACACATTTTTGTGAGCTCTAAAATAAAGTAATATTACTAGTTTACCAGTGATTATTTTTATAAAACAAGAACTTACAGTCCACCAAAACACAACGTCTGTTTCTTCAACAAGGCAGACATTTAATATACAACCGAATTGGTTTATGGTTAAGTTTGCCCATTTTTTCGCCTAATTGTTTTTGAGTTGAATTTTTATATTCAAGTTGCTGTTGAAAAAACAATTTTTAGTGATGTTAATTTTTATTTCATTCTTTTTCTAAATCTTTATAATATTCATATAATTTGCTATTTTTTAAAATATCTTTTAACCAATATATTGTATGTTCTTTAATTTATTTCTCATACCGACGATGTCGTTAGTAACCCATGATTTATTATTACGTTGAGTATTTTATCCATAGCCATAAAGTAAAACATTCAAACATGCGTTAAAGGTATTATTTACATAATTGTTGTATTCATATACTGCCTACAAAGTTTAGATATTTAAAACATTTTGCAACTGTAATAGATTATTGTCACATATGACATTATATGACACGTCAATAGAGTTCTTATAATTTATGTTTAATTTAACAATTAGAGCAAAACGATCAGCAATATTTAAATTCTTATGCATTCCTGACACGTTTATTGGAAAATATTTGTTACAAAGTAATATGTTGATATGGAACCATTTTTATTACAAAATTTCCTCATAGATTCAGTACTTTGACATTGAAGACCATCGCTTTCCAAAATATCACATAAGACATGATTTTTGGGAAATTTTCCCAAATTCATTTCAACATATATTTCGTTTTAGGTATCGAGGTAAGTCTAAAATGCATTCAAAAATATTACATGACCAACCAATCAAACAAATGGATGAAGCAGTATTTTGGATCGAATATGTGATACGTCACAAGGGAGCGCCGCATCTTAGATCCTCTGGACTTGACCTTGAATGGTACCAACTGTACCTCGTTGACATCATATTATTCCTGGCCTTCATCAGTTTGACGTGTCTTCTGGTAATTTTTTATTTATTTCGATGTGTTTTTGGTACGAAAATAAAAATTAAAAATGTTAAAGAAGAGTAATATACTTATTAATTTGAATTGTTGAGTTATTTAGTTGATTATAAACTTATTAGCAACGGTTGTTAATATACTAGTAATAAATAATGTTTGATATTAATTACTTCTTTTCTTCTTCGTCCATTTGCGTAATAAAATTTAAAAAAATCCTTGTAAAGCTATCGTATTCAGTTTACTATGATTCCTTTCATATTTTTAACATTAATAATACACGAGAAATTAATAAATGAGAAACAATAACAACTTTACTAGTTCTATCTGTCGTTGTAGCAAGCCTTTGGACGTTCCCCTTTCATCGTCCCTTTACGTTCAGGCTTCAAGTTGAAGGACAACACAACAACTTTGCAAGAAAGGGTTGTTCTTATTTAAGTCTCGGCTTTTGAGCAAATTGACGAGGAGTAGCAAAATTAATAAACTTTTGCAGCACCTCAAGCGGAGATGTGAGCATTTTGAAATCTACATAAAGTTTTTGAAAGTTATTAGAACTTATTACGCCTAATTTGTCACAGATATCTTTTTGAAAATTGGGCAAAATATAAAACACGCTGTCGGCCATCGATTTACGTTAATAACTCGATAATTTTGAAGAGTGCCCTTTTATACAGGTTAATTTTTGGGTGAAGTATAAACTTTAGATTTTCATCCACCGACTGGCCAGATTGACATAGTTCATTCTTATATTGACATTCGCTTGGATGCTCTGCCAATTTTAAAAAACCTCCAGGGCACGAAAGTACTGCCCTAATATAACAATTTTTTCAAGGTTGGCATTCTGGAAAATTGTTGTAAAAAAAATATGGCGAATCAAAAATGCGGCGCACGACTTTTTTGAACAAATTCCATCTCAAGTACTCATTTTAAGTACACCTTTTATCTAAAAAAAATAGTACTGTCATATAAAGTCATGATATTTTGTAGATTTCTTAGATAAATGAAAATATTGGAATTAATTTATTAAATTATTTACTTTTAGAGGATAATCCATTATAGTAATCTTTATACGAGGGCAACTGAAACTGGTCAGTGTTAAAGCACAGGACCGTGCACACTGAACTTGATATTTTGTCCTATATATTTAGCAATGGTATCGAGATTCGAATGGTAGTTGAAACTGTACAGGCGAGCCCGAAACTGGCAATGTAATCAGCCTGAATGAACCATCTACGACTGCACTGGTTTAAAGATAATAAAACGGACAGGCCTACTAGCATAAAAAAAAACTCGTAAATCGTTTCTCTGTAGTCAACGGTGGACTTATGAGATGTGCTGTCAATGTGCCAGGGCAGTGCATAAATACCTATTTATAAATATTTACTACTATATAAAAGGTAAAATCTTTTAATTATTTACTAATTTACCATGGCTTTCTGAAGACTATTTGAAACAGAGGATAATATAATAACGCCCGAAAATCTTATCATTTTCTTATGACAAACATTTCTATTTACCTCCGTCCATGTACAATAAAGAGATGCCGACTGTTTTTGCCGGCTTTTAGTTTTTATACGGTTCCAATTAAGTTCGTTTACACTTTACACGGATTACACTTTACACGAAAAACTCTTCAAACATAATTAAGTTGTAAAGAATTTAATGTTGATTTTAAATATGTCCTCACTTTTGCTTTTAATTTAAATAACAATAGTTTTAAACATAAAAAACCTTGTGCGTGTCACTTTGCGATCGAAAGAGCCTAACCATAGTTCAGTAGCTGTTATGGACACCAGCAATTTATAAACAGAAGTTCTTAACGTTTCAAGACAGGTGCAATGTCGTATATGAAAGCTCTTGCAGCTGTCAGCCAGACCGAAATTTTTGCTAGTCTTCTGAAAGAATTGTATTCTTACTCAAGCTATTTTGTTTTTACCTAAAATACATTGATCTTACCCGATTCACCCTCAGATATATCAAGTTCCTTATCGTCATCATCATTTATGTCAGATATGGGCATTGGTTCAATATTGGAATATTCAAATTCTGTATATGCACAAGCTTCGGTACAACGTAAGAATTTTTTTGCTGGCGCATCCCTTTTACAGCTACATATTATTAAAAACAATAGGCTTTCAAGAGCAGCTAGCTTTGTAATTGGAACTGTCGCATATAAACTTCCTTCCGTTTTTTTCCATCCACGTAGGTCTGGACTGGCAAGTTTCTGAACATTGATATGACTTAGCTTCCATACATAGTATTCGATTAAATTAACATATTTACCTAAGATTATGCTGTTCAAGAGCATTAAACGTAGATGGCAAATTCTCTGCTTGCTGCCCTTTTATAGAATATAATTTCTATCGTAATTCTTTGGCAGAAGTAATCGTTGTTGATTTGCAAAGCATACAAACAAATATTTCAAAGTCCTTATTCATTTCATCATTTGGTGTTTCCTCCGAACACAATAAAGAAAACGACTTTAAAATACTGTCATCTTTATTTAAGCCTAAAAATATCCTAAAACACATTTCTTTACTTTTCCTGAAAATTTTCCAGTTATATCTGTTCGAGTAAATGCATGGAATCCAATGATAGCTTCTGTAATAACCGGGCCTAAAGTAGCGGTGATATGTTTCAGCCAAATCGTTCTTCTTGTTTTTCCACGTCCTGTTGATATATCTGTTTCTTGAGGTAACTCTTTATAATAATTTAATAAAATAATAAGAATGTCTGTATCGGAACTATCTACAGCTGAACTGATGCTGTCACCATATTTTTCTCCAATAATTATTGTATGATGCACAAGGAAAATATCAGCTTCCTCATGGTTATTTTCTGCTAGAATTTCAGGGGGAAGATCAGAAGACTACGAATATGTTTTATGTCCATATGATACGACTACATTTTCAATATTTTTGTTTGAATTGAAATTATATTCCAATATTTTTTTACCAAGATATTTTGTTAACTCATCTTTTGTTTTAATACTTGATAAGAAATCATTGAGACTTACCTTTTCGATCAGTGTATTATCAGTTATTCTGTAATATGTGTGTTTTTTCCTCCAGATCCTTCTTCTCTCATTTGGTTTTTTAATGAGTTTTCGTTATAAACATCGAACATAATATAAATATTGTTATAAGCAGAATAATAATTTTCTACTTGTTTTAAAAACGCTTGTGCAAAGTCTCTACACAATTTTATTACATGTGCTTTGTTCATGGATTGAACCAGTGCCACGCCATCAATCAAAATAAAACTTTTCTTTCTGTATTCAATGGGGTTTTCAATGCTATTAAATCGTTTACCTTTTCTTCTAATTTCGATACTATTTTTGATTTAAAACAAGGATAATACGTATTAGCTTTAATTATGAGAAATAGCAGGTGGTGGCGAATAAAGCATGCTCTATGTTTCGTATAATAGGTAGTAACAAAATTGTAATAAATACATATTGTTGGTATAAATTATATTCCGCTTGAAATTTTCTATATATCTGCTATACTGAACATTTTATTATTGAATTATAAATATTTAATTTAAAACATTGTAAAAACAATTATTATTATTTTTGTTTAAATATCTGGTTACTGAACACTGTGGTAGGTTCTTTCGATTGAAAACCGACACGCGCAAGGTTTTTGACGTTTAAAACAATGACTATTTAAAGTAAATGCAAAAATGAGGACATATTTAAAATCAGCATTAAACTCTATATTTGGAGAGTTTTTCATGTACTACAATAGATTTTCCGCTAAAAGTAAATAACTTAATAAATTAATTCTGATATTTTCATTTATCTAAGAAATTTACAAAATATCATGACAGCACTATTTTTTAATAAAGGTGTATTTGCTTTTTTATTTTTAAAATCCGTTAAGAAATAACGGCGATAGAATTTGTTTAAAAAAGTCGTGCGCCGCCATCTTTGATCAGCCATATTTCTTTTTACAACAATTTTCCAGAATGCAAACCTCGAAAAATTTCTTATATTAGGGCAGTACTTTCGGGTTCTGGAGGTTTTTTAAAATTGACAGAGCATCCAAGCGACACGAGATTTTTTGCTATATGACAACGAACTATTAGTTATTCAACAACATATTAACTCAGATTATCCATTCTATGACATACATTATTAAATAAACGTGAAGGTAAACAATTTGCTACAACTATCAGAAATTCCAAAAGGTCTGTTTTAGTCCCATTAAACAATGATTACTAGCTATCATATGTATTTCAGGGACTCTTGGATACCAAAGCCGTTAAAGCGCCTTACATACCTATACTGATAAACAGTAAACCAAGTGCATACATAATTATTTTAAAATATCATACCCAGATCAACGGTCTAGAAAGCGAAGACGATACCACGACATATAAACTTTACATTTTTTTCACTGCCAATATTTTCTTAACGTTAGCAAGGTGTCCCAAAGTTGTGTATTTTGTTTCTAAAACCATTCATAGTTGCTTGACTTTTGAATTGTGACTCGACGAGGATCTAATTATCCAATAGAGGGCACGTTAATGATTGTCCACAAAAGACGGCTACTTAAAATACAAGGGAAATATCGGTGGTAAATATTGAGGTAGATATATAGGGTAAGTAATGATTATAACAGTAGTATACGTAACATAACGATCCTGCATACAGAATTGGTCTATTTTGTACCATCTTTGTCAAAAATAATTTTGAAAGCTCAAAAGGATTCACAGCGAGTCCCATAAGTAACGGATACATTCATTATCTACCTAATTAACAATTTATGAGTAAAATCCTAAAACATGTTAATAGCCCAGGCGGCATTTGTTTTGCATTGGATGAATCGAGTAGTATGGCAGATTTTTGGCTTAATCGCTCCTAAAAATCATAAGAAATGATAATTTCACTATGCGCTGGTTTGAAAACGTGGGCGTAATTTTTTATTAAACAAAATGTGAAAAAAAAATTCGTTTCTTTATTCCTATTTTTTTTTATATATAGGCTGTCCATTTTATCAGGGCACTCGAGAATGTCTCACTTAATATCGGTCGTACAAAAAAAAATACTTTTACGAAAACCCTTCCGATTCATATAACCTACAAAATGGTTTAAAGACATTTTAAATCCATGGCCTACTTTAAGAGTTATGGCGGAAAATATCGAAAATGCGGAAAATCTCCAGGCCAAATATCTCCGTTATTTGAAGAGATACGAGAAAAATTCGAAGGCGAAAATTTTTTGCAAAACAGTGTTTCAACGAGGTTTTATCTAATTTTTTTCAAAACCGCCGTATTTTGAGATTTACTCTTTAGGCTGTTAAAAAAATTATTTTGAAACGGGCGGGAAATGGCGCCATTAAATAGAGTATTTTCGTCCCTTTTCAACGATATATCACATGTCATATTTATTCATTGATACTACGTTAGTAATTATAAAAACGTTTGTTAAAACCAATAATTTTTTTTAACAAGCATTATACTTGCCGTGGAGAAGTATGATTAAATAAAACGATAAAATAATTCAATAAGTTGTTCAAATCTTTGCCATAATAAAACAAAACATTAACACAATTAAGAAGAATACAGTAAATTCAGGTAACAAAACAAAATAATAATCAAGAAAGCAACATGGAGCAATTATGGAAAGAGTATTCGCAGTTATGCCAATGTATAGAGGTCCTCCATAAAAGCGTCACTCCTTGCACAGAAAGTTAAAATGACTTTACCAATTAATTTAAGATAATATCCATTTGTTTGTATTTCATGATTTCACTATTATTTCAATTATTTTAAAATAGTTGGCTATGAACAAACTTGACAATTTAATTTTTTGACGATCATCTCAGTTAATACTTAAACTCTCACTCAATCAGAATTTCAGAATTTAGATTTTTCAAAAATGATTTTCACTCTCATTGATCGTTATAATATGTTCGTTACATATTGCCAATGCAATTTTAACTCTGGATTAACTCAAGTAGAATATAGAAACAGATTTCCACAAGCACTACAGCCGAATAAAACTCTGTTCAGAAAATTAGCTACGAAACTGAAAAATAATGGTTAATTTTTAAAGAATAACGGAGATATTTGGCCTAGACGTTCTCCGTATTTTCGATATTTTCCGCCATAACTCTTAAAGTAGGCCATGGATTTCAAATGTCTTTAAACCATTTTGTGGGTTATATAAATCGGCACAATTTTCGTAAACATACTTTTTTTGTAAGACCGATGTTAAGTGAGATATTCTCGAAGGCCCTGATAAAATGGATAGCCTGTACATATCTCAGTAACTATTACTTTTAGAGAAAAGTTATACAAATGAAAAAGTTTTGTACTCAATTAAATTTTAAATAAGATGCACTTGGTTGCGAATCCAAAAATTTATTTTTACTATTGCAAGAGTAGTAAAAATCGTAAAAAAAATTTTGGAAAAGCAAGTTATTTTTGGATTATTTTTTCAAATACTTACATCATACGTAAGAGCTTCATACTTGGCTAAAGAAATCTTTTTAATATAATATATCCTCCCTCCAAATTTCATCAAGATCGGACTTTTAGTTTTTACATAATAATTTTGCAATCTAACCTTCGCAAAAAAAACAAATTTTCAAATTGTTACTGAGGCTAAACTAAAGCATTTAGAAAGTTGAATTTTTTGACATATAAAGGAGCACTCAAATTTTAAATCCATTTTGAGATATTAAAATACGTTAATTAGGAGAGCCTAGGGAATTGTCCCCATAAAAAATTATCAAACGGGGTCAAATCGGGAGAACGGGCAGACCACTCAATTTCACCGCATCTACCGATCCAAATATTGGGAAAATAAGAAAAATGGAACAGTCAACACACAGAGATGCAGATACTGGAGTACAGAAAATCCACATTAGATGATGGAGACCAATACTCTATATCCTGAAAAGGTGAACATTTGGGCAGGAATTATAAATTATCAAATTATAGGACCATATTTCTTCGATGACACATTAACTGGCGCGCGTTACTTGGATTTCTTGCAAAATTTCTTAATAATAATAATAATAATACATTTATTGTCTAACAAAATTACAAAATTAGGTAACACATATGATGAATGACATTGTGTTGTAATTGAGAGACAAAAGGCAAGTATTCAGTCATCTGCGTGCGCAGAGACTGACTTAGTTTCAGAGTTAAGAATACTTTTCCCAGATAACGACAACCCTAATGAAACTGATAAAAATATTTGGTATCAGCAGGATGGAGCAACACCACATTTTGCATTGGAAGTAAAAGCCTATCTCAGTCAAATTTTTCCCAATAGGTGGATCAGTAGACGCGGTGAAATTGAATGGTCTGCACGTTCTCCCGATTTGACCTCACTTGACTATTTTTATGGAATTATTTAAAATCAAAAGTCTACTTTAACAAACCAAATAATATTGATGATTTAAAAGACAGAATAAGGCAAGAAATGAATCAAATCACACTGGAAACGATACCATAGTTTTAGAAGAATTTTAGCAACGCCTCCATTATTGTCAAGAAACTACGGGCGGTCAGTTTGAACATTTGATTTAAACTATTTCATGTTCTTTTGTTTTCTTAGTAACATTAAAAATGTAATATTTTTCAATAAAAAAATTAGAGAAATTCAAAAAATTTCATATTGCTGGGTAGAGAATCAAAAACCCTTTCAAATGAGCTATCAGATGCACCATCGTTCCATTTAAAAATTTTAGGGGTAGCTATCACTCCAGAGGGGTTGAAGGGGGAGGTATAAAATTATGCTCAAAAAATATTATTTTTGAATTTAAAAAATGCGTTTTAAGATTTTACTCATAAATTGCTAATTACGTAGATAATCAATTTATCCGTTACTTATGGGCTTCATTGTATATAAGGTTTGACAAGTTTCGGAAAAAAAAATAATATAAGAGCTGGCAAGGCTGAACCTACAAGGTATCGACAGCTCAGCCCGCCGGAGCGCGTTATGTGGCAAATTCGCTTTGGTGAGTTTGCTGGGTTCTGGGTTCGATCCCCTACACCGACGCTGGCAATGTCTGTGGGTAATGGATGTTGTCTGTATTTTTTCAAATGTGTAACCCCCTTCCGGACAGCCTTTGGTTTTGAATTTGGGAATTTTCTGTTATATGTGGGGTGTTTATGCTCATGTTTATGATACGTGTGTTAAGAGAGATATATCTTTTAAATGACAATGAGTTTTAAGAGGATTTTATGCGCTGTACTGCTGAAAATTGTGAGAATATTCAAATAATGTGATATAAGCTGTAACTATAAGTTTTAATAATAACATATTTTATGAGTTTATATAACCGTTTATATGTGTATTTGAAACATTTTCCTAGAATATTCATAAGATATGGAATGGCAGTCACAACTTCAATGGCCATTTTCAAAATACATTTTGTGAGTTAATATAGAATAGAATAAATTTTATTAACGATATTTATAAAATATGCATAATATTATTACAACATGCCAACATGACTTCATCTCTACTAAATCTATCGAAAGCGCTTCTTATCATTTATTATATTCCATTTACCTTAATTAAGGAAAGTATCTAATGTCACTAATGTTTGACTTGTCTCGTGCAATTGACACCGTCAATATAGAATTCATATTCATGAAATTGCACAACACGGGTATATGTGAAAATCTACTTCAGTGGATAAGCTCGTACATATCTAACAGAAAATTGCTCGTCAACTATGCTGACACTATGTCTCACATAAAAGATGTGAAGATGGGAGTTCCTCAGGGTTCGGTGTTGGGGCCTCTTCTATTTACAGTATATGTAAACGACTTGCCAACTTTCATCGCAAAATATAGAATCACAATGTTTGCTGATGTTTTACTATTACAGTCTCGACACGGACCCTTTTTTTTAATACATTTATTTAACATCGGCCTATTTCCGCTACTGAGGCCTAACACCGACGCCTGTAGACGAGCTACCCCCAACCAGGAATTTTGCCGAACTTCTTCCCTTAAGAAGAGTAGGGATCTTTTACTTGCCTAACATTTAATAGACAAGGGACCGACGACTTTACATCCCCTCCGAAGGATGGTATATCCCCTATACAAACCTGGCCTAAGGTTGTATAGCTTCCGCGCATACACTGATATACAAGCCGCTGGAAGATGTGTGAGGCGAGGACGCGGTCTTCGTTGGAACGGTCACCCATCCGCCCTGAAGAGCATTCTGAAAATATAAATTGTGTCTACAACGTACTGGTTACCTGGTGCCAGCGAAATCAACTAATATTGAATGAGAAAAAAACTGTTTATAAATTTTCACATAAGAAGAGAACATGCTCCTGAGTTTTCACTAGAAGAAAACTGATGCGTCCTAGAATGTGAATGTGTGTTTAGTTCTTTTTTGTAATATTAAAATCCAATTTGATAGCATACCTTATTGTGACGAAATTCCGAATACTGTATTAAAGCTAGCATAGTATGTTAACTGGGTAATAATTTTGAAATTAGTTACTTCAGTTCGCTTATTCGCTTAATTTAATATTGATTATTTGGTAGTCTTTAAATATTCGTTTAATTGCACATTTTTAATAAACATTCGTGAATTATTTTTATTTGCTTCATATATCTGATACTTATTTGCGCTCAGTGTGCTCTCTATGCTAGCTTTTAGTTTTATTAAGGACTGTTCATTATCAATATCGCAATGGGTAATCCATAAAATTTCTATCTAATTTCAGTTCTACAACCACACTTGATACAATGAAATTTATATTTGGTGTGTTTTTTATCACCACTACCCTTTTGGCATTAAGAAAGTCGTCGAAAATTTTGGTATTGTGCCCGACGGCTACGTACAGCCATTACTACCTAGCGTTTAAACTGGCCAAAGAGCTTGCAAGCAGGGACCATGAAATAACATTTATAAATGCCTTTCCGCAAGAGAGGCCTATAAAAAATCTCAACGAAATTTCTGTTGCAGAAATCATTGATGCTCAGAATGGTAAGTCTTTAATATTAATGAATTTAGTAGATGCATATCGCGGTGCTTTTTTATTTTATTTATTCTGAAGAGAACCTTATATTTCCATGTCAGCATCAGTTCACAATAATGAGGAAGATGCATGAATTTTAAAAATGCTTAAATTTATAATTTTCCCATAATATGTGCTATAAAAGTTGAGAACATAATAAAAATAACTCATAAAAAAATTTTACTCGATAAATATTCGACTTTAAAATTCGAATTTTTATGTAAACAAAATCACGTGACTGAGAACGGGTGTCTTATTGGATGTCGCAAGGCACAAAATACGGGTATGTCAATCAGGCGCGGTAATAGGGGGGGGGGGGGCATGCCCCTCTGAGAGTTTACATGGAATACTATCTCCATTCAACTCCAGAATAATACTTGTTTAGACGGCCGTATTCCTATTTTTTTTATTTAAATTTAAGAAATTACTATTTTGATATAAATTGACTACTTAGTGATTGCTAAAATAATAATAATTTTACCCAAATTTTACTCAGATATAGAACAAAGTAGGATCTACCTATGACCAAAAAAACATTCGCCCTCTAAGTTACCTACGATACCAAAATTAACGGAAAAAAATCAGAAAATCTTATAGCCCAGTTGTCAGACTAATTTTGATGAAAAGTTAGAATTAATTGTTACCTCGCTAATTTTTTCATGAAAGTTTTTTGCTAGTAGAAAGTGACTCAAAAAAGTTTACCAAAATTTACCCCCGCGAACCCATATTGACAACCCAAAAACCCCAATATTCGGTTTTTTGTTAATATCTCGAAAAATAATTTAAAAAAAAACGTGAAAGAGCAGGAAAATTTACAAAAAATAGTATAAAAGTTTTTTTATAAATTTTTCCCTTGGCATGAGAAATTTAAAAAAATATATTTTTTTTACCTACAAGCCTTTTTTTGACCGTTTAAGACAAGTTTTAAAGTGAAAATTTCCTAACCCTAAAAAATGGAAACAATACCAATGATTTAAAAGTTCTTTTTTTATATATATAGAGTGGGAAAAAATGATAAAGCCCACGTGCAATTTATAAGAAATAAAAATTATAGAAATTAAAAGTAAGTATACCATTGGAAAGCTGAATTCTTCCTCTTTAAAATACTGCCTTTTTTTCGTTTTTAATGGGTACAAATTGCCTTTATTATGTAGCGCTGGTCGAGAACTGCTTCAGTTCCCTGTGCGACACGCTTGAAATAATTTACCAAACTGTAATAATTTCTCATGCTAATGGAAAAATTTATTTAAAAAAACTTTTATGCTATTTTTTGTAAAATTTTCTGCTCGTTCACGTGGTGCTATCCGTTTTTTTTTTTTCATTATTTTTCAAGATATTAGCAAAAACTGAATTTTTCCGTTTCAGAGGATTGTTTATAAGGGTATTTTGGTTAACTTTTTTGAGTCACTTTCTACTAGCAAAAACTAAGCCTTTCATGAAAAAATTAGCGAGGTAACAATTAATTCCGACTTAAAACCCCTGACAACTGGGCTATTATTAGACATTTCTTATCGGAAATTTTTATTATTGGTAGTTGTTCAGAATTGTCTAAAAACCTTGAGTCTAAAATTTCATCAAAATTTGAAAAATATTAATATTTTGTTTAAAATAATATCCAAGTCCAAAAATATAATTGTAATGTGTTTCTTTGCTTAGAAAAGCGTGTTTTGTTTTAAATTAAACGCAAGCTGTCATGTATTTGTCAAATAATCTGTAAGTTATTTAAAATGATGTTTTCGGACTGCCATTTATTTTGAATAAAATTATTTTTTTAAATTTTGATGAAATTTTGGACTAAAGTTTTAAGACAACTTTCATAAATAAATTTTCTCGATAAAAATATGCTTAATATATATATTTTTTTCTTTTATCTTGGTATTACAGGTGACTTTGCATTTGTAAGGGGCGGATGTTTTTTTAACAATAAGTACTTCTTACTTTCTTCTATATTTGGGTGAGATTGATTCCAAATCGGAAAACAAAGAAAAAAGTTACAATAAGGGTGTTACACTTTTAAGTGCAGCACACTTTATATCACCAAAACTAAAATTTAAAACAATAGAAAATACCCTATAAAAATACTGTGTTATGTTGCATGTTGTGTATGTCTTTTTATTTATTTTCATATTTTTTATGTTCATAACAAATATCATGTAATTACGAGTATATGTTTTATTTTATAAGCGTTTTTATATATTTCATTGTAATAGAATTAGATTTTGTTTAGTAAGTGATTAAATTTTTACCTATACGTGTTGAAGTGCACCTCCCCCCCCTCCCCCTTGAGGAAGATATATGACCGCCCTTGATGTCAATAGGAGCAGCATTAGAAAAATACGGTTTACTGTGACAAAAATGCGTAAAAGTGTGTTTTTACTTATCCAAGGAGGACTAATTATTGTGGTATTTTGACTGTATTGTGGAGTTTGAAGACTGTTTTAATTGAGCGATGACGGAAATGGGATATTTGCAAGCCCAGTAGGACAATTTACCCAGAGTAGATGCAGTCATGATTACATTTTTTGCCAACAATCGTGATTTCATAAGTGAAAAATTAAAGGAGCAAAGACTATGAGGTTTGTATATACGTTTATTTTTATTAAATATTGTTTTAATTACTGTACAATAAAAAAGTTTACATACTAAAGTGCCTTAACCTTGCAGAATTTGATGCTTATCAACGAACTAATTTTGGAGAATCTTAGTGGCTATTCTGTAACTATATATGTTAAATTTTAAAACCCGTTACTTAGCGAAAATATTATAGATAAATCTCAACTGTCACCAATGTTAAGTTTCCGTTTCTAATGTGTATTCAAGATAAATTCTTGCCGGGTTCATTTGCCTGATTTTCGTGTATTATAAGGTACGGTTGTGACCAGTGAATATGAAGCAGCTGTTGAATCCATTTTTTGTGATATTTTAGTGTTGTAAAAGGGGCTGTGCTTTGGCGGCATGCAGCGCTGACGCCAGGTTGACGTTAATAAAAGCCCATTTGAAATTGTACAAATTTTGGTGCCTCATATTCACTGGCCACAACTGTCAAAGTAGATTGACTTAGGGCCAGTTTTGTAATGTTAGATTAATTCTACATTTATCTTAAGTTTAAACTTAAGTTTAAACCATGATTTAAACTTTACTTTACAAACGCCTGTTTTATAAAAATAAACTAAATTTATGCAGTTGGCACTACTATTCAACAGAAATTGCAACTTCACGTAGTTTGATTTTAACCTATTGCGACATTTTGACATGACATTTCAAGTTATTTTTGTAAAAAAATGGAGAGAATTAGAAGAATGGTAAATTCGCTGAACTAATTTTATTAGTGAAACATTTTTAATTATACAATAGGCAGTTGATTTGTGTAGGCTTCCAAAGTTTCTGGTAACAATAAGCATATATTTCTGTGTGCATATATGTGTGATCAAACATAAATCCAGTAAAATAATAACTGGCCCAATCTAAACAGCTTAAAAAGTTTTCTGATTACATTCTTCCTTGTAACTATAGATCTGATTCTAAAATTTCCGGAATTTTGAGCGTATTAATAACAATTTTCTGTCATAATCAGATTGTAAATAATCACATATTTCGAATACATCCATCAAATATTACACCGAATTTTATTAATTCTGAGGTTATGAACATTCTAACATCTGATAATCCAGAGTTTAAACCATTCCCATCCACCGTTTGAAGTTTAACTTTACTGTGACGTAATTAATCTGCAAACTAAAGATTACTGACATTATAAAACAGACTTTTTAAAAGATCTGTAGTTTAATCTGTGCTCTGCAGTTTAATCCGATATTATAAAACCGGCCCTTTGTAAACAGTACACAAATGATGACGTGTAACCGTCACAGTTATTGGTGCCAAATAATCGCTGATTGGCAAAATTTTACGTTTTTATAAATATTTTTTAATGCTTTATCGATTTTCATTATAAAACAAAATCATGCAACTTCCTCATTATGAACTCGTTTAGGTGTAATATTCCACATTTAAGGAATTCCACACAGGTGGCTATATTTTGCTTCCGCTCTGTAGCAATGTTTAGTTGTTGCCATGTGATTCAGGATCTTCCAACGACTTGTCTGCAAGAAAGTTAGCTCGAAAAAAGGGTTCAGGTGGAAAACATTTTTCTCAATGGAAATTTATACGGAAATATATTTTTTCTACTTTCCTACATAGAAAATACTATTTTGCTCCCTCATTTCAGGGAGCAAAGTAGTACTTTCCCTCCCTCGGGAGGAAAACACTTTGCCTCCCTAGAGAGGAAAATACTTTGGCTCCCTCTGGAAGCAAACAAGTAGAAACTTCAAATAGCTGTAATGGTACCGTATAGAATTCTTTTATTGATACACAAACCTCCTGAAAATGTATAATAACATTTTTCTTTGAAAGAGTCTCCATCCAACATTTAAATAGCTGGTACTCTTTTTCATATTTCTCACGAGACTTTAACGGTAATAGATTTAACGAAACCACGTTTGCTTCTTCCAGAATATCTTGAGGAACTTCATCTTCACATTCGGAATACATTATTTTTTCCACGACCGGGAGTAGAAACCGATTTCTATGGCATCAAAATTGTGACAGAAGTAAAGCATTTACCCCTAGGGGAGGAAGTTTTTATATCTTTTGCCATGATGTTATGATGTTACAAATATCTGTTGCCATGATACGTTGAATGGAAATATCCCAAAGGCTTCTAAATATTGTAATTTCGCTCCAATTTATTATAATTCTTTATTTATGAAATAAATGTTTCTACTCCCGATCGTGGAAAAAATAGTATATACACCTCGGGAGAGACTGCCATTTTTTTCCCCTTCCTTCGCCCTCGGGCCTCAAATTACACCTCAGGAAAATAAGACGTTTCTCTCCCTTAGTGTATAACGTACTAATAAACTTTTTGGAGGTTTGTTTATTTTGTAAAGAAGAAGCAACCTTAGCAACGTTCCATGTACTTTGATATTTAACAATATTTACTTATCTAAATACCTATTATGACCTTTTGACATATTTGGTTTTTTGATTGTCGTGCATAAGAAAATATAATAAAATATATGTAAAACCAATGTAAAATACTGTAAATGGTCGTAGAAAAAATCATATGTATTACACAGGAGCAAAGTGCCATTTCCTCCCTTGGATATTGATGCCCGACGCGAAGCGGAGGACTATCCGCGGGAGGAAATTATGCACTTTTCTCCCTTGTCATACAAATAGCTATTTAGTAACCTCCTAGAAGTCCCATGAGATTCGGATATGATAAGTTGGAAAAATATGACCGTCATGTTGTTGTTTTTTAGTTTTCTTGCAAATATGTTGGAAACCATAGATTTTTCGAAAAAATGTCAAGAGACCTTTTTTAAAGAGCTCAAAGAAGTACATCGGAAAAGGTGTTTTAGGATATCTTACATTGACATTTATCTATTTATTTAGGAATAAATACTCAACAGGCAAAGCCCTCTTACTGAGTATGGTAAGACTTATAATAGAAAAATAACTAAATCTATGTAATGTTAAAATGACAAGGAATATTGTAGTGAATATTCATACTTACGTAAATACAAATATATAAGTCTACATATCACAAATATTAGTACATCCCTTAATACGTTTGAGTCTACTTTGAGCGATATGAAAAATATCAACATTATCTTGTATGCTGTTATATAGAGAACACATTCTGTATAACGATTAATTAGTTTGACTATTGGTATGAGCTGTTTTTAGATAAAATATCCTAAAATTTCTGGTGGAATGAGTCGGGAAGAGCTCAAGAAAATAAGCAAATTTTGTTCCTAAACTCATCGACGGCGACGTCAGGCCATTGATAATCCAAGGTGAAAGAAATAAAAAATTAAAATTCATTTTTTTTTTCGTGAGGGAGTGGAGTTGAGGACCCAAATTTTATTTTATAGAAGGGTATTGGCGGATATTGTTGGGCCGAAGGCAAGTCCTATCTTGCAATAAATAAAAAAATAAAAAATGTACTTCGGTCTGATCGCAATAGGTCAATTACATGGGGAGTTATCAGCATGTGAAATATTTTCGTTTTCTCCCTCTCCCTTACCTCCTAATTATCCCACCGCCCTTAGCCTCCGTCCCAACAGGATATCCGCCAATACCCTTTTATTAAATAAAAATTGGGTGCTCAACTCCACTCATTCATGATTTTTGCATCTTAGATTCGCGATATCTCGCGAATCATTGGTCTGACGTCAATAAGGTTAGGAACAAAATTTGCTTATTATTGTGAGTTCCTCATTTTTGGTCTGAAGATTTTTTTCGTCAGATCAAAAGCCGCCGAGTTATCTTCGAAAAACCATTTTCCCATACATTTTATATGTCATTTCCCCCTCCCATTTTTGACTTCCTCATCACAAATGTGTCGGAATGTTGGAGGGGGGGATCCAACTTTCCTTATTGGCAAAAGAATAAATCACAATAAGCCACATCTGCTCCACTATCTGCGTTTCTCTAGCGTATCAAGATTATATTGTAATAAAAGTCCTCCCTTCGGTAATGTTATATCCTATTGTCTCGCAGTACCTAGACAATTATTTGGACCACCCGGTATATGATTTTATTCAGGAAACGATTTAGTTACAAAATTAATTTAATCCGATATCTTAAAGTAAACCAAGTTGCTGGTTACAATGTACCGTGGAAATCCAGCAAACTCAGCAACGGTGCACACGGCCCGCTAGTTGCAGAAATGCTGAGAGTGCAAGTACCGGGAAAGGAAATGAAAAAAGTAAATGAGTTAGTTAGTTATCGTCTGGGTTTTTAGAAAAGCAGGCCTAGGTGGTTCGTGGGGCAACTCCCTCCCAGAGGCCATACCTCAGGGTGGCTAGATCCGTTACAATGTAAGTAGTGAATTTTATTATGTTTATTTCATTGTTTGGTTTTGTTCTGTTATAATAAATGTTCAATCTGTTATGTTACCACTATGTTTTATTTGTGTGTTCACTTAGTAACGTAATTTACCCTCTCGACATGCCAAGCGAGTAAGGTGACTTTAGCCATGGCTATCGCCGGCACTTACCCTCTACAGGGTGATGCTGGCGATATCCGTGGACGTCCACGCTAACCCCCGTCGCTCAGCTCGTGACAATATGCGCCAGTTTCTTTAGAATTAAGACATATTAAAAACGTATTCTGTTTTCAGCGTTATATATTTGATACCTATAGAACGGACTCCTTAATATAGAACAATACTCTAAAATACTTCGAACAAAACTTATGTATAATTGCCTAATGTACTTAAGATTGTTGAACTACCTTGAATTATATACAATAAATCCATACATTTTATTTGCCTTTTTTGTCATAATCATTATATGTTCATTGAAGGTAATTTGACTATCAAATGTTACACCTAGGTCTCTCATTTCACTCACCCCAGCTAGTGCTGCTTCAGCTATTACTATGTTGTATAACAGAAACCTGCCACTTTTCAGATGGTATATAATCAGTACGTTAATAATGCAAAGCATCCCCTTGGTAGTCAATGCGTACTGGTTTTTGATGGATACGATGCAACTTATTTATCCACAGAAAAAATGACACAAAATATGAGGCCAAAAAATGTAACAGAGATATCAATAAAATTGGAGAACACAATTATAACGCCACAAGAGAAATGTTTGAAAAATGGACGTAACAAACAAAAACTAATGTTGAAACCATTCCTTAAAAAAAGGCATTGAAGTGATTCAAGCTGAAGGGATGCAGATTATTTGATCGTTAGAACTGCTGTGCAACTGCCGAATAATGGAAAAAGTGTTACCGTCAACGCTGAAGATACTGATATCGCTACTCAATCCAGTACTCTGCACAGGATAACATATTTTTACTTCGCCCTGGAAAAGCTGACAAAGTTACAAATATAAACAATCTTCAGATAAAATTAAGCCATTTGAAACAATCCATTCTACTTTTACACGCTGTGACGGGTTGTGATAACTTGTTTTATTTAAAAATAGAGCAAAGAATATTGTATGCAACCGATGAAAAAAGATATTGACTTATGCAACGACCTTAGAATATTTTTGCATGCAAACCCTGATAGACATAACCTAATTAATACTGGGCTAAAGTTCATTACGAAACTATACCAACCAGTGAAAAATACCCAGGAGATTGACAATTTGAGACTCACTTTGTATATCAGAATTACTTCAGGACAGGGATTGTCATCAAGTTTCAATTTGGCACTGCTACTCCCAACTAGAAATGCTGCTGAGCAACATATTTTGAGAGTATGTTGTCAGGTAAAAAAAATATTTCATTGAAATCTCACAAATTATTGATTCCATTTGTTGTGTTTTTAAGATTCAAGAATGGCCTGGGCAAAGGTGGAATATATGGTAAAAGCTGTTCTTGTATGAAGCTTGGATTAAAGTGTTCTTCTAAGTCTGACCAATGTTTTGGTATAAGCTGCGGCAACAAATATATAATACCTGAAGATAATGAAGAAGAAAATTGCATGTTCGATTAAACTCATTCTAATTATAATATATGATTTCCAGGAAACAACTACTCAGCGGACAAATACCCCGACCTGCATTGAATTATACCTTACAAATCATGAAAGAATGGTAACCAATATCATTTGTCAATTCCCTGACCAGACATAGAACGGTTTCGAACTTATTAGTTCTCATCAGTATGCCATAGGTCATGGAACAGACAAATGATAGTGGCCAACCTGCTAGTTTTATACAAACTATAGTAAATTGAGTAGTGGTGAGAGCTAAGTCAAACCTCCAAATGATCAATTGCTACTATACACCATAGATGTCTCCATGGGCGTATTATATTATTAGCCGTTACTCGAGTCCGAGTATAAAAATGTTACAGTCGATAGATTGTGTACAATAAAAAACAAGTAAAAGGTGTAGTCTATTGTAATTCCCATTCATCTACGGTGCACACGACTATGGCTATAGAGGCCAATTCGGGAGAGCACATGCCGACCGCAGTCAGGACAAACATAGACCTGGTTAGGTCTTGGATTCGGCCTTCTTGCAGCAACATTTCCTTGATAGCTGGCCACAACCCCTCGCCATTCGGTTCTGTCCGCTGCAAGTTGTTCCCATTGCTCGTCTGCAATACCGCAGGATTTTAGATTTTCATGGAGAGCGTCTTTGAACCTCTTTCGTTGACCGCCACGCTTTCTTCTACCGCTTAGCAATTCACCATAAAGTGTACATTTAGGAAGGCGGTTATCATGCATACGATGAACGTGACCTGCCCATCTTAGGCATGCTCTTGAAATAAGCACCTCAATTGGAAGGCTGTTTGATCTCCTGAGTATTTCCACGTTTGATATCTGATGGAACCAACGGATTTTCATCATACTTCTGAGGCGTTTTTGCTGAAAACGTTCTAATTCTTTCACATGACGACGGGTAAGTGACCCAGCTTTCACATCCATATAGCAGTGTTGGAATAACAACTGCTCTGTAGACAGCCATTTTCGTTGACAAAGCAAGGTAGTGGTTGTCAAATACTCTCTCTCTCTAAGTCCCCTGAGTGCTCTAGATGCAGCGTTAATTCTATTGCGAATCTCGCTGTCCATGTTTGCTTTGTCATTAACAACGTTGCCTAACTAATTGAACTGATCCACCACTTCAAGAGAATTTCCGTTAAGTGTAATGTCTATTTGGTTCACTTGATGAGGAGTTGACATAATCTTAGTCTTTCCAATGTTGATTTTAAGTCCCAAGGAATCGTAGCTCTGGGCATACACATCTAAAAGTTCTTGCAGCTCTTCCGGCGTACAGGCTAAAAGTGCACAGTCATCCGCATACTGGAGATCACAAATGAATCGTGTGCGTGTCTTCGTGAAAGCTCTAAAGCGCCCTATGTTAAAGAGACCGCCATCAAAACGGTATCCGAGACCTATTCCTCTGACTGTCAGTTTGTTGTCAACAATAATTGTTAGAGCAGTGGTAAACAAATTAAAGAGTAGGGGTGCCAGGACACATCCCTGCCTAACTCCAGTGAGGGTTTGGAAAGGTTCGGTTGCCTCATTATTATACATAGCCTGGGCGTTGTTGTTTGTATGTAGACTGCGACATACTTCCACAAATTTTCTAGGGATACCTAAGCGGAACATAATTTTCTAGAGCACTTCCCTATCCACCGAGTCAAACGCCTTGGTTAAATCAATGAAGGCCATGTGAATTTCTCCTTGATGTTCGAGTGCTTTTTCTTGAAGCTGTTTAAGTGTGAAGATTAAATCCGATGTGCCTCGGTTTGGTCTAAAGCCACTCTATGTTTCAGGAAGTAACTTTTCCATAACAGGTGTTAGCCTATTTGCCATCGCTTTAGTGAGTATCTTCCCTCCAACAGCCAGGAGAGCTATACCCCTGTAATTTCCACAGTCCGCAGCGCTCCCTTTGTTTTTGAAGAGGTTGATTAAAAGTGTATCACGAAACTCCTGCGGAGCTTGACCACTTTCCCACACGACATCAAACAGTTTTTTGAGGTAGGGTATGAGCTCTGACGACACAGCTTTAAAGATCTCAGCTGGGAGTGAGTCGGCGCCGGGAGATTTGTTATCTTTTAGCTGCCCAATGGCGGTTAAGATCTCTTGCGTTGTTAGTGGTTTATCTAAGTCTTCGAAGGTGTCATATTGAGGGATAAGATTTATAATATCGTGATCGGCTTGACTTTGCTGGTTAAGAATGTTAGAGTAGTGTTCCTTCCATCGGGCTCTTATTTCCTGGTCTTCTTTGAGGAGATTTCCATTTAAATCTTTAATAGGGCACATATTTTTCCGACTGGGGCCGTACACTGCTTTTACTCCTTGAAAGAAATTCCTGTAGTCGTGTGAATCGGCGTACCTTTGAATTTCTCTGGCCTTGCTTGCCCACCTCTCGTTCTTGATTCTTCTGATTTCGCGTTGCGTTTCATATTTAGATTGGGTAAAAGCTTCTGCTTTTGATGAGTCGTTGGGGTGGTTGATAGCGTTTTGGAAGGCAATATGTTTGCGGTCAAGAAGTTCTTGTATAAAAGCTTCATTATCATTGAACCAGTCCTCCTGTTTTTTACTTGCTGCAGTGCCAAGAATTTCCTCACTCGCACTTTTTAAACTGTCTTTAATTTGTGTCCAGGTAGCAGCGACATCTACAGAATTGGTTTCTTCTAGTGCACTCAAATTCTCTTGAACTTTTTGCTTTAGCTGTTCGACGGATTGTTGGTCACGCAATTTACTAATACAGAGACGGAGTCTACGTTTTACTTGAGTTCTTCGGTGTTTGGGTCTCATAACAATTTTCATTTTAGAGACAACAGGACGATGACCGGTCCAACATTCGCTATCAATGCGCGCCTTTGTAATTTGGACGTCCTTGAGATGCTTCCTACGTACGATAACATAGTCCAGTAGATGCCAGTGACCTGATCTGGGGTGACGCCAGGTGCCTTTAAATTTATCCTTTTGTCGGAAAATGGTGTTTGTTATAACTAGATCATGTTCGGCGCATTTAGTTAGGAGTAGTTGACTGTTAGCGTTCATGTTGCCCAAACCGTTCTTGCCTATGATGCCTGGCCAGGTGTCTGCATCTCTCCCTACTCTAGCGTTAAAATCGCCAAGAATAATGAGTCGTTCCGTTTTAGGTATTCTACAGAGGGTTTCTTCCAGCTGTTCATAGAAGCTTTCCTTGGTTTCGTGACTTGCATCCAGAGTGGGAGCGTAGGCGCTTATTAGATTTACCGCGTTGCCATCTGATAGCTCATAGCGTAGCAGCATTAGACGCTCGGATAGGCCTTGTGGTACCTGTGTTAAGTTGGATACAAGTTGATTCCGAACGGCAAATCTTACTCCATGTTGTCTTCTTGAATTGGTGGGAAGACCTTTCCAATAGAAGGTGCAGTACTTTTCTGTGAGAGAGCCTTCCTCCAAAAATCGAGTTTCGCTGAGAGCTGCAACGTCAACATTGAGTCGGTGAAGTTCTCTACGTATTAGAGCAGTTCTTCTTTCAGGCCGATCGGTGCGAGTGCTGTCGTTCAAAGTACGAACATTCCAAGCGCCGTAGATGAAAGAATTAGTTTTCTTGGATTTAACTTGTCGGTGTTTTTTCGACATTCGATGAGGTGTCCCAGTGGGCACCCTCCCCCGGAGATCCGATCGGGAGGGTATTTTACCTCCGGATGATTTTGTCCCACTTGAACGCTCCATCATTTTTTTAAAGCCTTAATCGACTGAAAACGAAGCTGCATTTGAAGTTTTAGCTGGAGCAGGTATGCAACTGACCAGCTCGGTTGCGGAAGGCGAGTGGTGTGGTCCCATGGCATGGCGTATAGCGACTTGCGATTCTGCAAGTACCTGAGAGGGGCGACCTTTCGGTCCTAGGTGGACTTAACCTACTGTTATAATATCTCTAATAAGTTATAATAATATAGGTCTGTTCCATTACCTATGGCATACTGATGAGAACTAATAAGTTCGAAATCGGTCTATGTCTGGTCAGGGAATTGACAAATGATATTGGTTACCATTCTTTCATGATTTGTAAGGTGTAATTCAATGCAGGTCGGGGTACTTGCCCGCTCTGTAGTTGTTTCCTACAAATCATATATTATAACAGTAGGTTAAGTCCACCTAGGACTGGAAGGTCGCCGCTCTCAGGTACTTGCAGAATCGCAAGTCGCTATACGCCCATGGAGACATCTATAGTGTATAGTAGCAATTGACCATTTGAGAGGTTTCACTTACCTCTCACCACTACTCATTCTAATTAACTTGTTTGTAATATAATCAACAAGTTTGTTTAAAATCTTTATTTTAAAAGTTGTTATACATCCATTTCTGAACAATAAAGCCTTTTTTTATGTTGCCGTTAAGTTATCTGGTTAACTTCACTAAATATCAAGATAAGATATCCTAAAAAGTCTCTTTAGATGTAGTTTTTCGAGCTCTTTAAAAAAGGTCTGTTGACATTTTTTCTAAAATTCTATGGTTTCCAACATATTTGCAAAAACTTTGAAAAACAAAGTGGCGGCCATATTTCTCCAACTTGCCATATCCGAATCTCATGGGACTTCTAGGAGGTTATTCAGGAGATATTTCCCTATACACTGCCACTGAAAATGATGAAACGGACTTTATAAGTGATAATTTTGAGTACGGAGAATTCAAAAACCTTTCTATTTTATTTTAGAAAGAAGAAAAGGTCAATATGACTATGGAAAAATGGATTATATCAATTCATTATTTGCTGTTTCTCGCTATGGTTGTAGCAATACTCAGGACGCTTTAAGAGTTAAAGCAGTTCAAGAATTACTAAAATCCAATAAAAAATTTGACCTAGTAGTTTTCTCACATTCATTGAATGAAGCACTGTTGATCTTTCCTTATAGGTTTAATTGCTCATTAGTAATATTAGAACCCTTACCAACAACAATTCTTAGTAATCACCTTTTTGCCAACCCTTCACCATTATCATACGTCCCACACTTTTTGTCGAACTTGGGAAATCACATGACTTTTTGGGAAATATTGAAGAATATTTATTATGAAGTTGTTGGTGAAATATTCTTATATTATGTAATGTTACCTGCACAAGAAAAACTCTTACATAGATTTGTTCCCGGTGCTCCACATCTCCAAAATATTATATACAATTCCAGTTTAATGCTTGTGAATTCTCATATAAGCATAAATGGTCCTGTACCTCTTCAACCAGCAATTAAAGAAATTGGAGGGTTTCATATTGAACCAGCAAAACCCTTGTCAGCAGATATACAACAATTCTTGGATGACTCTAAAGAAGGAGTGATCTTTTTCTCCATGGGTTCCACTATAAAATGTGCCGATTTCCCCCAGGAAAGAAAGGATTTCATTCTTAAAATATTTTCGAACCTTGGACAAAAGATATTATGGAAATTTGAAGCTGACTTACCGGGAAAGCCGAAAAATTTAAAAATAAATAAGTGGCTACCTCAAAGGGATGTTTTAGGTATTTACACTTTTATAATTCTCTCTGTTTGTGATAATATTTATCATTTTGGGTTATAAATAAAACAGTGGATATTTGTAGTTTTCTACTTAGATTACATTCAAAATAACTTCTAATATATCAGCCGTCAGGGAGTTGAGAATGCGTTGGAACCAGTTCCTTATAGTTCTCTTTTAGACATACTAAATTTTGCCCTTCGCCCGCCCCCCCCCGAAATACCTCCAATTTTGGGGAAATGTTGCTTAAAAATCTTTTTCTGCAAATATCTCGGTTCTGAATGGTCCCACGAAAAAAAAAGATGGTTATCAAAATTAAAAGCAAGTAAATTCTCTATCGAAACGGGACAGATACATTTTTACGTAGTATTAACATTCACTCTGTATATCGACACTTTCCTATACACTTCCACGTTTTCAACCTCCTATGTCTGAATAAATACACTTCTATCCTAGCTAGGTATATAGAGTATATTCAGGAGTATTATAGAGCTAACAGCATCATTGTCTTCGATGGCTACCCTACCGATGCATCTGATAAGAGCACAAAATCCGCCGAGTGTCAACGACGAGCTCAAAGAAATGTAAATTTTGACGAGTCTCTGACAGCAATGATGCAAAAGGAGAGGTTTCTATCAAACTTTCAAATAAAAAATCGGCTTGTCTAACTGTTACGTAAATAGCTTGTCACAGCAGGTTTTCTTGTTAAACAGGCTGCTTGCTGATTCTCTTATTATTAACTCAGCTATAGATATATCATTACGATTCAGTAATTATAGTTGGTGAAAACATTGAACTTTTAATGCTTATGACAGGATTACCCGCACGTTGTTCAGACATGAATTTTATGAAGCCAAGCAAGGGAAAAATGGACGAACGAATTTATTCTTCGAACTCTTTTAAGTACCCAAAAGAAGTTGCGGATAACACATTATTTCTCCACGCATTCAGTGGTGTGCTACAACTTTTGCATTTTTTTAGGCAAGGCAAAGCAAAATTTTTTAAGTTATTACAAAAATCTGCAGGATCACAAAAGTACATGGAATGTTTTAAGGACCCCAATTCTCATCCTGATATTATAGATATAGCAGTCCAAAAAGTTATCTTAGTCCTTTAGGGAGGAGAGCCGGAACAGCATTCTTTGAATGAATTCAGGTACAAATGCTTTATTAATTTAGTGGCAAAAAGTACACGTAACCTTGCATCATTACCTCCAACTGAGTCTGGTGCACGCCAACACTCTCTTAGAACATATTATCAAATTCAGCTGTGGTACGACAATATCAAAAGTCGTCAAGATTGGGGTTGGATGGAAAGAAATGATCTGTTTCCTATTACTATCAAAAACGAAGCTGCTTCACAAGAACTGGAAAGCTGGACTAAGATGTTCCGTTATTTGTTCTCGATGTCAAGGACAAACGTGTACAAATACCGAAATATATGTAGACAACTTAGATCAAGCCGAAGAAATTGAAGATAAGGTATTAGCTTCTCTGGAACAGGATAAACCCGAGGAGGCTGAACTTGACAAAGACGATGCAGATGATAATGAAACCGACACTCACAGTTTTATTGAAGCAAGGGAACGTTTTGGACCTTCAACTTTAAAAAAAATTCAAACTAATGTAGTGTATTGGAGGGAGACGGTAGCCCAGTGTGCTAAAGCGTTTGGTTAGCAAACTGAGTTGCCTAGCAAAGTGGGTTCGGTTACTGCAAGGCGAAACAATTTTTCATTAAAAAATTCTTCCAAGAGTGGTTCGGAGTCCACATTAAACTGTAGGGCCTTGTCTCTCTTTGCCTAGCGCAAGATCCTTGAGACCTTCCAGGGGGTTACTTCGGTAACTTGAGAGACGGTTAAGAAAACATTTTAAGAAAGAAACATTTAAGTAGAGAATAAAAAAATTAGAAGTGAGTTAACCAAATAAATAAAAAGTGGATAAGTCCTATTAGTCCAGTTGTCAGAGACCAATTTTGATGAAAAGTTAGAATGAATTGTTACATCGCTAATTGTTTCATGAAAGGCTAGTTTCCTGCTAGTAGAAAATGACAAAAAGTTTACTAAAATTTTTCCTCCCGAACCCTTCTAAAAAACCCTCTAAAACGGAAAAATCCGGTTTCTTGCTGATATCTCGAAAAATAATGAAAAAAACCGGATAGCGTCAGGTGAAAAAGTAGGAAATTTTACAAGTATAATTTTTTAAAAACTATTTTAGCTCTGAAGAAAAAAATAATTTAAAAAACACCCCCTCGAAAAAATAACGAAAATTACATAAAACAACAAATTTTTATATGTTAATGGGTAAAATATGACACATGTCAATAAAATAAACAGATTTGTGAAGGAAATGAAAAGTTTTCGTGATTCGATCCGCAGTTTCCCCCAAAACTACCATCTGAAACGGAAAACCTTAAATACTTTAAATATATACATACACATATGTATATACAAATAAAAAAGAACCGGTTACTAAAAATAAAAATTCATTAAATGAGCTACAAATTCGAATTCGATTATTACAATAAATTTTCCTCCTTATCGAGACGAAGTCCGGTATTTTTTTGATATCACTAAAATGTTTTTTTAATTTTTCATGCCATAAAAAATATGTTTATACATTAAAATGCTTACAACAGGTTATTTTTCCTTTCTTAAACAATTGGAGTTTTTATATTTATAATACTTTTTTCATCAAAATGTTCTTCAAACTTTAATTAAAAATATATGTCACTGATTCTTTAATGTCACAAATTTTATTATCCAAACTTGCACTGTAATAAAAATAGAATATTAACATTTTTAACATTTATTACACCATTAAGCTATTAATATATAAAAGTAAGACGCAAAATAATAATAAATAATACGTAAAATATATTATTCGATGATTTATATTTTAAAAAACTTACCACTATCAATATTAATTTATTTTATAAACAACTTCGATTTATGTTTATATACAACATATAAACAACAACGTGCGTACAGAAAAACCGCACGTGTTTTAGAAAAATCAAGCGTTGGTATAAGCGCGCTCTACCGGCTCTTGAATGTAAACTTATACGACTTGGATTTCGTTAATTTTGTTTCATTTCAAGTATACTTGTGACCTTGACATCAAACGGTGAAATAAATATTTGGAAGTGAAAGTTTAGACTTTAATCTTTCTTTTCGTATGTTAAAATAGTTTTTTTAGCTACAACTTAGATATGGAGCACAAATAGAAAAAAGTACGTTTTTCCAAGAAATATTTTCGTACTCACATTAAAAATTAAATAAAAATATTCCTGAAAATAAAATGATATTTACTTATTAAATATATCTTACTTTTCACGTTACATTTATTTTACCTACAGGCCTTTTTTGGCCGTTTTAGACAAGTTTTCAAGTGAAAATTTATTAACCCTAAAAAATGGAAAAAATACCATTGATTTAAAAGTAAATTTTTACCCTGGATACTTTAGAGCATAAAAATTTATCTTAGATTGAAGTTTAAGTTATGAACAATCTATATCTACAAAGATTTTTTTTAAATAGTATTTTATTTAATATTTATGTTTTAATATGGAGTGGGAAAAAAATGATAAAGTTTAATTTTCACGTGCAATTTATAAGAAAAAAAAATTATAAAAATTTAAAAGTAAGTATACCATTGGAAAGCTGAATTCTTCTTTCTTACTAACATTCAGAACTGAGATATTTGCAAAACTCATTTTTAAGGTATATTGCCCCAGAATTGGGGGTGTTCCGGGGGGCGAGTGAGGGAGAAAAATTTAGTATGTCTGAAACAGCCCCATAATGAACTAGTTCTTTTGTCCTATTTAAAACGATGTTAATGTACCTGACGACTGACCTATAATCGGTATTTTATATAGTTTATTGTTCGATTACTGCATATATTTACAACGTTGCTCTTCATTAATTTCAGGAAACTTTCTATGCGTATTGCGTTTATATATCCAAATAAGTTATGCACCAGTAGCAGACAAATCATTAATAATTCAAATTTTTTCGCTCTATACATGGGATTAATATTTTTTTTCGCTCGCAGCACATCCAAACATTCTTGTCTTTATTTCTCACGGCGGCCTATTGGGAACGTTAGAAGCTGTATATCATGGCGTCCCGTTGTTATGTATGCCCGTCGTCTGGGACCAAGGGAAAAATTGTGAGTATGTAAAACGCAAGGGCTTCGGTCTCGTGATCTCTTTTGAAGAACTCACCGAGGAAAATTTTAGATTGGCCTTAACTGAATTGATCAACAATCCAAAGTAAGTAAATTAATTTTACTCATCAATAATAATTGTGAATGTTTTCATTTTCTTAAATAAATTAAATATTAACGTTGAGATATCAATCTGACTATAATATGTTTTATTTCTTCAAAAATAACTGATATAACAGAAATTTTATAGATAAACTAATCGAGAATAGACAAAAGAATAATTTACGTAGAAGGTTATATGCTGGTACCTCACAAGTAACCAAGTAAATGTATTAATAGGGTTTTCCCACTAATTTTATTTTAACAATTTGTGTCGTGAAAATGATATAATAAAACATTTTAATAACTTACAACAATTTACTTTTCTAATAAGAATTATTTCTAAGAAAATATCGTTAAAACAACTTGCTGATAATTTCACTGCTTTTTAAAACGGACATTTTTACGCGCCAGAATTACGTATCTAGCCGGAAAACCAATGAGACTATGGATATAATTAGTTTGTAATAGATTCTAACTGTGTGTTAAAGAAAGCTTTCCTCTAAAACTTCTCAGAATTTCAATTTGTAATGCTTGTACTGTGATTGGTCTAAAGCAGTGAACTTGTAAATATTGGCCAATCAGAATCTAGATAAATGCCGCACAAGTTATTCGTGAAAGCGTCGGACGTTAATATTTTGTACTGTAGTTTAGGTTTAACCTTCACCGACATTACACATCAGATGACTAACCTAAAACGTCAAATTTATATTTTTGTGTTTGTATTGTTTGGAGTGAAAATATTATTTTATCAGTTTCTGGTTTATGTTTTATTAATTCTACAATCAAAATGGAATCAAGCGGAAGAGGGATATGTTAAAGGTGCCGCTGATATTTTACCTAAAGTAGAAAAGTGCTGAGTGCTGTCAATAAATAGAGATTATGTTACGTTAACGGAGACCAAGATTAATAAACAATCTTGAACAGAGACAACCTCTGTGATTGGATTTCAGGCTGTTGACGTCACAACGCGCCAATTTATGGCTGTTTAAAATGAACCCAATATTTTTTAAACTTCAAGTTTTTTTTGTAACTATTAGTAAAATTAATAAGATAATAAATATGCCATAAATCATTTTTTTACTTGAGTTAAGTATTTCAGCAATAATTTTTTTTCTGGGAAAACCCTATTATAAAAACCCAGGATTAGCGACAGAATTAGTCATAAACTTAATAAGTCAGGCTGTAAAACAATTTCTGTTAATAAAAACAATTTAGGGATAAAGTTAAATAATAACAAAGATAACATGGAAAAAACAGAAAAAACAGTTAAATTGTAAGGACTGTGATGTGTTGTAGTACCTTTCAGTCGTTCAAGAGATGCATAATTACTTCCACGTCCAGTGGAAGTTGTAGTAGCTTAAGATGTCATGAAACGTCCAGATTTTAAATTTGAGCGAACAAAATTTTCTGTCGATCGATCTGCTGGCGGTCTGTCTGTCTGTAACTTTCTTGTCCTCACGTTTACTCTGGAACCATTTATGATATTGACTTGAAATTTGGTATACTTATGTATTAAAACGAGATCTGGAACTAGATTTATTTTGTTCTAATTCCGTTGAAGGATTCGGGGGTAAAAAAGGGTAAATAGGCAAAGCAAGCAGGTAAGAGTCCATAACATTGCAATGTAGGGCATGTCCGAAAAATAAGGGTTTGAAATATTTTTATTGGCATCAGCCACCCCCCACTATCACCCCTAATACCACCTCCACGCTATTATGAAAGGGAATTAAAAGAATTATAATGTAATTTAGTGTGTATACAAGAACGAAACGTCTGAAAAAAAATTTTTGGCGTTTATTCTAAAGTGCAGTTTCCCACGCTCTATTTTAAAAAAAAATTGTCGAAATCAGACGGTATATAAAAATTTTGTGGGGGTGTTCCGCTTTCAAGTAGTCCACACTGTATATAAATACTACAAATAAAACATTTTAAGGAAGAAAAACAGGGCAGACATGAATATGTGATACACTTTAAAATTATTACAGAATAAGTAGTGTACAGGTAAAGGTAAGATTTAATTTTAGGCATCTAGACAATTATGAGACCATAATTGCCCGTATGTACTATACGTTTATAATATTTACGTTAAAGGAATAACTAATAAAGATTATGATTTAGATAAGTACTGAAGATGAAGTTTAAAAACTTGTGATGGAGCACTTTTTAGAAAATTTGAGCAAATGAGTTAAATTTATGTACAACATACAGTTTACAGACACTCCTGATTTTTTATATTGCTTACTTTTTTATATATAATGGAAGGAATTTATAGAATTAAGGTCCTAAGTAATTCGTGAACTTTTTGTTGATGGTTCTTTTTCCTTATTGGTATGGTTAAGTGTTGATTTATTCTATTTCGAGTGCCATAGCAATGATTAATATAGCGTTCAACTTAGCAAGTTGAAATGAAGAATAAGCTACGAACATTACATATTCTCTCAGTGTTTAATAAAGTTGTCGGATATAGCCTATTTTTCTTTAAAATAATTTTCATAATTGTATATTTGTACTAATAGCGGATTTAAAGTCTGGTCGATAGCCGAGTGGGTTAAGGCGCGAGGTGGCAAACGTGACTAATCACACGTACATCGCACCACCGGGTTCGAATCCTGGCTCCGGCACTGGAACTGTCGGAGGAAATGGTTGAATGTCCGCATTTTTTTCGATGTGTAACCTCCTTCCGCATAAGCCCCTGGCTTCTGGATTGGGGGTTTTCTAATTTCTGTGATGTTTATTATTTAAAATGTTATTGTATAAACCACCACATATTATTATGGCATACATTGGCATCATATGCTGCCATACAAATACATTTGACCTCATGGATCATGACATTCTATTGAACAATATAGAATGTTATGGTATACAAGGTTTATGTAATAAACTACTGAAGTCATTCTTAGTTATTATTATTATTAACCTTTACTCGAGTCCGAGTATAAAAAAATGTTACAGTCGATAGATTGTGTGTAATAAAAAACAAGTAAAAGGTGTAGTCTATTGTAATTCCCATTCATATACGGTGCACACGACTATGGCTATACTGAAGTCATACATACATAACAGAAAGCATTTGTAGATTTTCTTAATCTGAGGAGCTACCTGTCTAAATTTGTGTACCGTAAGGTAGTTTTCTAGGTCCGCTGTTGTTTATTCTTTAGACAAATATTTATCAACATTTTATGCAATTTGATCCTGTTGGCACAAAATATGTTTTAAGTGTAAAGCACAAAAAAAATCAACCCAACAAGGATATTCCATTCCATCCCGCTCTATTCCCAAGTTGTTTCTGATAATACTGTGAGCTCATAACTAAAACCTAAATTAAATTCCTCCATCGGTTTTCATCATTTCAATTATTTATTAACCTTAACCTTGAAAAGAAATTATGGTTTAATTTTCACTTAAATAAATGCACTATACGCAGTATTGAAGTAACTTGGTGGGGCGAGCGTAGGTGCGTCTTTACTATGTATATACTTCGGTATGCGATGTAAAGCAACGACAGGCGCAGTTAGTACTTGGATGGGTGACCATTCCAACGGAAACCGCGTCCTCGCCTCACACATCTTCCAGCGGCTTGTATATCAATGTATGCGCGGAAGCTATACAACCTTAGGCGAGGGTTGTGTAGGAGATGTACCATCCTTCGGAGGGGATGTAAAGCTGTCGGTCCCTTGTCTATTAAATGTTAGGCAAGTAAAAGATCCCTACTCTTCTTAAGGGAAGAGGTTCGGCAAAATTCCTGGTTGGGGGTAGCTCGTCTATAGGCGTCGGTGTTAGGCCTCAGTAGCGGAAATAGGCCGACGTTATATAAATGTATAAAAAAAAAATAGCTTGGCTAAATTAGAATTTTCCCAAATTCATGGCAGTGTATATTTTGTTTGTTTTAGGTATCGAGAAAATTCTAAAATGCATTCGACGATATTACACGACCAACCAATGAAACAAATGGATGAAGCAATATTTTGGATTGAATATGTTATACGTCACAAGGGAGCGCCACATCTTAGATCCGCTGGGCTTGATCTTAAATGGTACCAAATGTATCTCGTTGACATCATGTTATTCCTAGCCTTAATTAGTTTGACGTGTCTTGTGGTAGTGTTTTATTTGTTTCGATATGTCTTTGTTAAAAGCGAAAAAGTTATAAATGTTAAAAAAGATTAATCGGTGTTTGTTATTATCTATTGTTGTTGAGTTATTCACGTGCTTATTACCTTATTTTTATGTTAGATAAGATGTATAGGCTACAATTTTTACTATACTAGTAAAAAAATAAAGTTTGTTAATAAGTATTTTTCCATTGTAATATCCACACCTACTAAAAGAATCGACACATGTGTATTAGGCATGTTGTTTCGAGTTTCTTCTTCTTACATACAATGTGTTCACGCAAAGCAGTATTATAGATGTAAATGACAACTTTTTTTGGATTACAAACGCGATTTTTTGTATATTTTGCTCTTGCTTCACCCAAAAACTATTTTTAGTATGTTAGACTTTCAAAAATTTATAGAGGGCGCTGGTAACAGCATCAGGAAAAATGCGAATAAGTATTGAAAAAAATGTATTAGAAAAACTTGCTCATAATTAAAAAATGACGTACCAAATCGCAGAAATAAATCCATTTTTTTAAATTTATATATACCGTGTGCCCCATTTTATTTTGACCCTTTTTAAATCTATATAAGTTATAGATAATGAAATGCGGTTTTCGCCAGTCTTCTCCTAATTTTGATAAGTTTTTTCTCAGTATTCGTCTTTTTTTGCTCACTTACGGTTTAACAGGAAATGACATAGTGTATTTTCTGGGATAGGTCAACTTTGTTATTTCAAATGGAACACCCTGTATATTTCTTCACAGTTGGAAAGCTCATAGTTTCGCCTTTCCGAAAATGCCATATTTGTCATGGTTATTACACAAGGTGATGGTTTTATAAGGTTTTAAAATGAATACCTACTGCATTTTATCGAAATGCTACGGAAAATGATAATGATTCATATTCAATATGTAGTTGATAAAGTGAGGGTTAAGTGGAAGAATATCGTATAGACAAACTTCGCCCTCAAAATAAAGACGTTTATTATTATTACTATTCACAAAGTAGACTATGGAAATTAAAGACAACATCACTTGTAAACGTCAAATTAGTTTATTGGCTATTCGGATACCTGAGTTACTTTAAGGAAAATGTTTACTTTAAGTGAAAAAGCTAAGTGTGTAATCTTTTTTGCTGAAACTAAATCTTACAGAACAACACGAAGAAGAGGTAGAACTCTGTGCAACAAGGAACCTCCAACAAAAAATTCAATTAGAAAGTGGTATAGAAACGTTTGGAATTCGGTTTGTATTGATCGTAAAAAAAGAACTCCAAATAATGAAAATAGGTTTAATAATGCCATTGAAATTTTGAAAATGACACAAAATGATCCTTCTTTATCTACAAGAAAAATTTCTTCCGCAATTGGCATTCCGAAAACTACTGTTCATAAAATTTCTTCAGCAACAGGTATTCCGAAAACTACTGTTCATACTGTAATGAAAAATATACCGACGTCATCCAAATATTCACTTGCGATATCCTTCAGATATTTTAGTATCTCGACGTTAACTTCTTCTGGCGTTTTTATAACTTCCTTGTTTGCAATTTCCACCTCAAATGCCGCTTGATCGTCCTCCCCCCCCCTTACTAATGAAAAGCATATCTGGTTCGACTGCATATACTTTGAAGCAGCCTCGTCATTGAATTTTCTCCCCACAAGTATTTTTGCATCTGCAATAACATTGAACCTATTAGTAAGTATTCCTTGAAGTATTATGTAAGTATTATTTATTTATTTATTTATTTAATGTACGACATATATAATTAACAACTTCGTACACTGTCATAGATTACAGCAAATAAATAAAGTCTTTTATTTCTGCAATTAAATTATATATAACCATTTATCACAGGCTATAAAAGATGCAAATTTGTGGTGTTTAATGGACTTGCAAAAAACATTTAGATGAGCATTGATTTCATTAATATGAGGAACAACTAATGTTGTCCTGGGTATAGCCCAATAAAATGGGAAAATTTCGATGAAATAATTCAGAGCGGGTTGAAAAATTGGAACTCGGGGAGTATCAATTTTACTGTAAAATATATATACACATGAAAATTATAGGTAATACAAATGTACACAATTTCGTTTTTTTTTTTAACTTCGTACGACCCATTGGAGCCGAGACAGGTTTTTGAAATTTTGAGAGTTTTGCGATGCAACGGAAACCCACGCGTTCTTCGCTAAAATCTCAAAAATGGTCGTTCGGTTCGCAAAATGTTTCAAATGAAAGTTGCAGAGAATTCAATTACGAACAATTTCCTTTTATTTTTCATTTCCAGTTGATCAATATTGGCAGAGACATGAATTTTCAAACATCTTTATAGCGCGCTATCAGAACCTTGTTTCATGATAAAATCGATAAGAACTCCAAAACGATATATCATATGCATATAGTGTATCTAATGAAAGTTAAGGAGAATCAAATTTTGAATATGTTGGTGTATGTACAAAATGGTTTTGATGACGATTTTATGGAGATAAAAGGGAAAAATATGGAAAATTGTCATTTTCTAGTGCATTTTGACAAACAGCTATTTTTTATTCTCTTTAGGCAATAACAACACTAAAGGTTTTTTAAAGAGAATTAAATTATCTATAATACGAGCTCCAAGTGACGAGTTATAGCTGTTTAAATCTATGGGCAGAAATTTATTTTTCATTATAAATTAAGATTTTCCTGCGATAACTATGCATAACAATTATTGAAAAATTGGTTTTCACCTATTGTTATTAGTTTATATACATATGAAAGTAATGCAATAGTATACGTCGTTCACAAAGTATATTTTCTTTAAAAAAAATTTCTTGAAAACTGTTTTTGTTCAGGAAAATTGAACAAATATTATTTTTCAATTCCTTTTCTTGTATATATCATCGTTTCTTTTGACTTTATGACAAAATTTTATAAGACCTAAATGAAAGCTTATAAAATTTCCTACAAGAAACACTTTTTCGTGTATGATTTTCAATAAGTAGCGACGACAAGGAACGGGCGATTAAAAATGCGGTTGATTTTTAATTTTTAGCAAACAGGCAATTTTCGTCACCTTTGAAGTACAAAAAAGTACATTTAATAATATTTTTTCACATGTTGAAATATCAAAAGCTATTTTGTGAGCATTTCTGAGTCGTTTCATACTGGGCCCATATTTTTTTTAAAATTGTTATGCACAGTTCTTGCAGGAAAATCTTAATTTATAATTAAAAACTTTTTGCTCATGGCTTTAAACAGCTCGTGAACCATTCATCATATGAAGGTCACTTTGAGCTGATTTTATAGATAATTTAAACTTCTTCAAACAACCTTTACTGTCATTGTTGCCTAAAGCCAAAAAATAGCTATTTGTCAAAATGCACTTGGAGATGATAATTTTTCATGTTTTTTCCCTTTTATCTACATTCAATCGCTATGAAAACGATATTGTACATACACCAGCATATTCAAAATTTTATTCTCTTTAACATATAGGCTATATGCGAACGAGTTGAGTTTATATCGATTTTGAAACATGAAACAAGTGTTCTGATAGCGCGCTATAAAGATGTTTAAAAATTCATATCTCTGCCAATATTGATCGAATGGAAATGAAAAAAAAGGATTGTTCGTAATCGAATTCTCTACAACTTTCATTTGAAACATTTTGCGATCCAAATGACCATTTTCGAGATTTTATCGAAAAACGCGCGCATTTCCATTGCGTCGCAAAACTGTCAAAATTTAAAAAAATCTATCTCGACTCCAATAGGTCGTACCAAATTAAAAAAAAAACTAAATTGTGCGGATTTTTATTACCTATAATTTTCATGTGTACATATTCTACAGTACAATTGATTTTTTTAAATTATTTTCTCCCCCTCCTCTCCGCCGGCGTCTACAGGTGGGGACATTTGATATGTTAAAAAGCACCAAAAAATAAGTCTGTTCCTAGAATTTCAGCCCTCTCTGAATTATTTCATCCAAATCGTCAAATTTCGTTCCATTTTATTGGGCTAGTAACCAACGCTGTGATAATTGAAATATTTAGAGCGAGAGCTAGCTGCAAAAAACCTGGCCGATCCACAGTGAATCGTAAATATCTAGGTGGACAAAATTCATGAAAAAAATAGCAGAATCTCTTTATTTAATAATAATAATAATAATAGGTTTTTATTGGCATCTAGAAAGCACTATACAAAAATAAAATGGACAACAAGTACTACTGCGCCAAAAGGCAGAGTTTGGAACTAAGTTATCTGTAAAACGAGCTCCAAACAAGGTAACACGAAATGGATTACTGCGTAGTCCTAATTTGATTCTACGAAAAGTGGTAAGTACCCAAAGTCAGTAGTTGCAATAAACGAATTCATCGTATAACATTAGTTTAAATTTGTCGCTTCTAGCAGTAAGACTTATATCAACGTGCTGTACTGTGTTAAAGTAATATATGGATATATTATGTGAAGGTATGTACTATATTACGCCATATAAATTATCTCGATTTAATGTATTACACTAAAAAAAATATTGACTTTCCAAAGTTTATTGGACATTCTAGTTATGAGTACCAGATAGTACCAGTCTAATTTTTAATATGTTATTTACTAACTAATGTAGATTTAAGAAATGTGGAACAGCAATTTCGGAAATGTTCGAGAGTATATATATATATAAAAAAAAAAAAATTCAGATAACATTTTGAGGGTGGAATTTCTGGAACTTTGGAGAAGTTGCCGAAAAAGTAACCGACTGACTTGTCATTATGACCATATCATAAATAAATTCCAAATTAGAAACATCACTAAAGAATATGAGAGTATTATAAAAAACAAAATTAAATTATATTCCTTAAAATTAAGTACTCGTTGGCATAAAAGCGACAAAAATTTGGAAGATTTCTTTAAAAAAAATCAAGAATGGTTACAGGGAGAAAATATCAATTTCGCCTATGATACTATGGAATCACAACCCGGTACATCGAGGGAAACGCATTTGTATTTTCAGTAGTTCCTAGATCAATATTTCATAAATTTAATACTCATAGCTTAATTACTAACGATTATCTGCGAGCCCCACCCCGGGCCAGTGCAAAAATCATTTTTAGTGATTATCTATCTAGGTATTTTTTGTAAATAATGCTAGAGGGTTTTAAAATTAACAACTAATAGACTTTTCCTGTACTTTATTATATACAGGGTAACAGATTATACATATTTCAATTATAATTTTATTCTATTTCATAAAATTTAAACGTGGAAATTAAAAAATAATTGTTGAGTAAAAGTCAATAGTTTAATAAATGATTATACAGGGTGTCTCACCGGGAACTGAATCGATCGATATAGGGAAAAGTACGCATCAGAAAATTTAGATAATTACTAATGTCGATGTGGCCAATCCAAGTAAAATAATTAGAAGCAGCTGGCACTTCCGCGTATACCGGAAGTCGATACCAACTTGCTTATTTGAAATGGAACATCCTATATATTTTAGGGTTTTCGAAAAGAGCAAAAAATTCTTGTTAGATTTGATAATCACTGTTTGAGTTTTAAAACCTAATTTATTGATCAAAGTTACAAATATTACGTTTGTCGAAGTTTTCACAGTAGTCACTTAAATTGCTTTGGTTGAATATGAGCGTATAGTCTTATAGTACATTCCATTCCCAATAAGTAAATGCAAAACAAAAAATGTCAATAATAGTAAAAAAATTAAATTTTTCAGTCCAAAAGGACAAACCCTAATAAAAAAGTATCTTTAATTTTCATTTCAAGCAAAAAACCACAATCTGAAAAATTCACGAAACTCCGATAATTCTATAATATCCAAAAACAATCAAAAAACAAGTTACAATATTTAATTTGTCAATTTTACGAAATAAACTTTTCAAATGACTCGCCTAAAAAATACAGCCCCGTATAATAGCATTTGACACCCAACTCACTTTCCGTACCTCCGATATAAAGTTCAAATTCGTATTCATGAACTTTCTGTAAATTATTTTCTATTCAATTTTAACCTTCACTCGAATTCGCGCCCTAACTATTTTTTCTATTTCATAATAGTCCACATTTCCAAATAAATGTCATCACTTATTCTCGTTCCAACGCATCATCACATTTTTATTTCATTTCAACTCAATATTTACCTTACCCCCTTCAAAAATCAACACGCGAGATAACCCAAAGTCCATATTACGTGCGTGGATAAATAATGATTATACGAGGACGAATTTTTTTATTTATTTAATATCTTCTAAATCAAGACCGATTCGAGTTTCATTCAATCACCAAACGATTTCTTTTTCTGTTGCCTAAACAATCGTGTAATTTTTATTTTTAAATTTTAACTTTTTGCAAAAGTTGTGCAATATTGCGCAATATTATGCAATCCTTGCCCACGCGGAATGGCCGGGGGCGACTTTCTAGAATAAAACGGGTGTAAAAACGATCGTGCAAGACTCACGGGGCACGACAGACGAAACGATAGCGAGAGGTATAAAAGGTCGAGCCCAACACGCTTTAGGCAAGTCAGTGTCGGTATCCGAGGTTAGTATTCTTCATCTAGTCAGTGTAACTCGTGCTCAAGCGCTTCCTTGGCCGAAACCAAGTAAAAAAGAGTTTTAATTTTTAAGTAAATTTTTTCAGGCTTTCTAAATAATCCAATCTGTCACCGCGCACTTAATTTTAAGTGAAAATTTGACATTTTAAATTTTTTTTAAATCGAATCGAATATCCCAAGCCGGAATTTATTCGTTGTCAAAAAGTTACATCTAGTAACTGTGAAAAGAATAATAATTGAATTTTATTTAATCTTGTGTTCATTATAATAATAAATATTATAATACCGTTTAAAACAAAGAGTTTTAATCTGCAATAACTACATTATTACGACCTATAGTCGGGATAAGTAAACGAGGTCCCAGATCTTACTAATCCTTGTAGTGAGAGTGACAAAATAAAAGAAACAAGTAAAAACAAATACAATTTATTATGAAAATCAGTAAGAGAGTACACAAAATTTAACGATAAAATATTACGATAAAATAATACAGACAAGTCTAGGGTTTAAGGTTAACGCTATGGAAAAAAATGATTAATAAATTGAAACAATTGACAATAAGAATGAGATATAATGGTTACTTAACTTTTACACAGAAAATTTGAGAATTTTCCTGGCGCTCCAGACTTGAAGGTTGGTCGAGGAGAAGTCTTTACAACGCAATTTGCTGGTTTTACCAATCTTCACAATAGTTAGGTGTTTCTCTTAATCGAAATGTAAAATCAAAATGCAGGGCCAATCGTATACCAAAATTCGTGTGCCAAAGAATAGCAATGATCCAAAGTCCAAAAATCCAACAATCCGAAGATAACAGAACAGTAGGCAAGTTCTATTGTCAAAATCTGGCCTATCCCAAATCGTCTACAATTAAATTACAAAATTATTCTCAAGATTAACTTCTAACGTGAGCACGTGTCTTTAATAAATCAAAGAAATTCAAACTTACCTAGAATATTACTTCTAGACGATAACTTGCTTATTTATCCGAATAATTCGAAAATTCAATTTATCAAACCAAAATATAAATTGAAATATTAGGTTAAATCTAGTTATTAATCTGGAATTAAACCGATTAGCAATCACGTGCCTTTTAACTAAATAAATCCTTAGCGAAGTTTTCAGTTTAAATTCTTGATTTAAAAGGAGAGAGTTTTAGACAATTTTAGAGATTTATAACCTTTGGTCACTCACAAAAACAAAAGGAAATGACAACAGCTGACAGTTCGACAGTCAGGGTACCAACTTATGAAAGGTACAAGACTGAATCGATTTTTATGGACTTTTGATCATTAACCATCTTTACTCTATTACTTTGTAAACAATTTTTATACGCTAATTATTGCAAAAATCTATATTGTAAATTCCCCTAAAATATACACAATAATACACCATTATTTAATAAATTTCTATATCTTCTACGGAGAGCCATCTATTGGAGAAAACCTTAAGTGGTAATTTGCACCCAATATTTAGCGTGGTGACATTTATCGCTAAAGGTAATTTCTACTATAGGTAATTTTGATGAATTTATGTACTTATGATCTTGCGGACACCGGGCGGAAGATGGCGGCACGTCACAACATACAAGGTGTTCCAAAATATCTGGCCATCTTAATACAAAAATTTAATTGAAACAAAAGTGCTTCAAGATAAATCTTGCATTCAAGTATATACAGGGTGTTGAGAAATCGCCTGATAAAAGAGTCAAAATTTAATTCAAATAAATTCTACTTTGGAATTAGACTAAATACGTTTAAGCATCAAACGCTTACTATACAGGGTGTAGCTATTGACTCTGCCATCAAGAATAAATCTTAAAAATCTAAAGTGCTTGCTGAATGACCAATCGAAAGACAGTGAAGACAATCAACAGGGGCTTATACAGTGTGAAGCAATTTATCTTGTTCCAACATTTTTAAGTACAACCCCCAAACCTCATTCAACTACAAATTAAGTGCACGACAAGCCTCAACTGTCTCTACTAAGCTCATAGTTCTTATTCTTGTGCGTGTTCATAGCACCCAACATAGAGCAACATAACTAATAAGGAAAGGCTTGTCCGTGTTCAATAGCTTATGAGATTAAAACTGTAGAAATTAACCTTACTTAAAACTACTTGTGAATTGCTTACACGAGGAATACTGAGTTCAACAAATAATGTGCAGATTGAATGGCGTTGGCGTATGCTATTCAGTCCTATTTATAAGATTGCAAATGCCGAATTAACAATAATGTTGATTAGGCTAAATTTTAATTTTGTTTGCAGTTCTCACAATAACCCGAAACCCATACGTATGTTTAAATAGTGAAAATATCATAATAATTGAATAATTACAATAATAACGAAAGAAAATATGATACAAATTTATAATTTTATCGGTAACAATGTATTGCATTACTTGTGAGAATTTACTGATTATGGATTTAATGATAATAAAATATGTACATGGTAAAACACAACATTTATATTACTACTCATTATGGTTAGTTCTACAACTCGACTTAACAATGAGATTTGTACTTTCTGTATTCTTAATTACAAGTACTCTTGTGGCGTTAGCAAGAACGTCGAAAATTTTGGTACTGTGTCCGATAGGTTCGCACAGTCATTATACTCTAGCATTTAAACTTGCCAAAGAACTTGCAGACAGAGAACATGAAGTAACATTTATTAATGCATATCCACAGAACAAGCCTTTAAAAAATCTGAACGAAATTTCCGTGGCAGAAATCTTAGTTGCTCAAAATGGTAAGTTTAACATATTAACGAATCCACTTCACGTATATGGGAATATGGATTTTGATAAATATATGTTGATGTTATATTTACTTGTACTTAAGGTAAAAAACACATTCAGGTCAATTTGAGTTGTGTATTGTGAATAAGATGCATTTTATTCTAAGTCGAGAGTTGCATGCATGTTTTCTATTTTCTTTTATTTGTTCTGTTTGACAAAATATCAAGGTAGTTTCCAGAAGAGAGATATTTTCAATATAATTTAATGATAAATAGAATCAGTTATTTTAAATAAATGCACTCAATCATTGTTATACTAATTATTATTAAAACGTTTAAAACATCTCGAACTATTTACGCGTTTACTATGTTCAAGTAGATATAAGATTTTTAATTAATTTCTGCGGGAAATTGATTGGAAAAAGGCTCAATATCAGGTGATAATTGAATAAAAAGAGAAGAAACCAATTTGTTTGGTTAAGTTTATGTTACGAAAGATTCAAGTAAGTATTTGCGATTTTATTTGAGGAAAATATAAAGGAGATTGTGGAAAAATTTAAAATTAGGGGTTGCCAGGGGATGAAAAAATAACAAGAAATTTGAGAAATTGAAGGGGAGAAAAAATGTAGGAGAAAAAAGAAGATTACAATAAAATAGAGAATAGATTGGTATTTGATGCATTTAGGAAAAGCAGATTGAAGAAAGAAAAGTAGTAAGAATTTTCATGAAAGAAACAAAAAATAATCGAGTTTTAGGATTTTAGCAAATAGGGTGAAAGAGTAATAGTAATTTATTTCACGATGAAGAAAACGATACCTGGTGAAAAACAGTAAGTATCTCATTTGGATGGTGAAAGAGTCTAGGCAATAATAACTGGACGTCGCAGATAAGTGACACTGTGCAGCTGGAATGGGCTCATTTAGCGCTTTTTTTATTTCATTATCGGAAAGATCTTAAAATTCCGAGACCCTGTGCAAAAAACTAGAATTTTTTTGAGACCCGTAAATCGTCTAAAAAAAATCATAAACATGGACCGCACCCGCCTTGTTGAGTCTCGGCCGTGACGTCACTCAATAGTAACCCGCCAGCCGAAGCGGCTAGTTACAGATCGTTATTACTGTTTCACAATAATCACAATATTACAAAAAGTAATAGAAAATATCCTTCACTAACACATTCATTTATTATAATAGTGGATAAACCAATAACTCTAAAGTTTCTTGATTATCTTGCTATTTAGATCATACACAGCGTGTTCCATTTTGCTTGGCGCACTCAGATTTGAAATAAAGAAGTCGCTAATAAGATTTCACAATTTTCTGACCCAAAAAAGAATCATAGTAGGCCACACTATTATGATTTGTAAAATTTAATATAACACAAAGATGCGCTTTTCAAAGATCTTATTTAAAAAAAAATATATCTAAATCAGACAATAAATAAACTTTTACAGGGGTGGTTTAGTTCCAAGCAAAATGGTACATGCTGTATATCATTGCCATATGAGTTTTTTGGGGCTTTGATTGCATCACTAAAACAACCAATGTAGTGACCGGTTGTAGAAAAAATAAAGTATTTGGTGCAGAAATTGTATTGCATTTCCATTTGTTTTTTATGAGATCAGCTACTGTGGCAAAAAAAATGTACAAAAGTGTCCGGATATATATTTATTTCTCCATTATTATATTTTTATTACGATTACTTTCAAAATGTATCAATACAGGCTGGGCCATGAAAACGAAACGCGCCTGTTTTGAGACACATAGACTAGTTTCTTGAAAAAACGCTTGGACAGGTCGATTATTGATTTTTGGAGGACAACCTCTGATATCAAACTTGACATTGACACATCAACCCCCTAGCCCCAGCAACCCCTAACTCAAGAATTTAAATAGGGAAAAGGGGCCGAGCAATCGTCTTTCAATTCTTTATGCGACAGCATGGTCGAAATTAGTTTTTCAATTTTTTTTCGTCCCCGTGAAAACCACCCTCTAGACTAATTAAGGTGGGGGTGTTTTTTGGGAAAAATCCTGAAACACGTCACCTTATCTTTTGAACGCCACATTTTCATGTCAAGTATGACTTTGTCAGGCCAACCCCCTAGCCCCAACAACCCTGAACAAAAACAAAAATTACGGTAACCTGATCGAGTGACCCCTCATTTTATAGGTCTTTTGATTCTCCATGCGAGTGCTTGATTGTTTTTAGGTTTATTGAAATGGGAAAAGTGTAGAAAGGAAATTGAACATCAAAATTCAACGTCAGAAGAAATTTTTATTAGTTTAACAAATACTCAAATTATGCGCCACCAACTTCCATACAATAATACAAATTCTACTCGAAACGTTTCCTTACATTTTGGAGGATCTATAGCGTAATTTGGCGGCATTCTTCAACAATGCGTCGACGTAACTCTTCCAGAGACCATGGTTCCGTTGCGTAAATTTTACTTTTCAGATGACCCCACAAGAAAAGTCCAGAAGACTTAAATCTGGTGAGCGGGCCGGCCATTCCAGAGTACCTCTTCGACCAATCCAATGCCCCGGGAACACTCTGTCCAGATACTCCCGAACAGCAAGCGCATAATGAGGTAGAGCTCCATCTTGTTGGAGAGTCAAATGGTCTTCTAGATAACGATTATCATTTTCAACGATATCTAAAAGCAATGGTTGGACAAAATCTTCCAGTACTTCGAGGTAACGTTCGCCCGTCTAATTACCATCAAGAAAAGTAGGACCAATCATGTGGTCTCCAAAAATATCGGCCAAACATTTAGTTTTAGTGGATGTTGAGTATGTACTTCGTGGAAAATTTCTGGATTCACGTCCGACCAAAACCGAGAGTTATGGCGATTTACAGTAGAGTTTAAGAAAAATGTACACTCATCAGAAAAACAAATGTCGAAAAGAAAATTGGCATCTGCAATTCTCTCTGTCATAACTTCGCAAAACTGCTGTCGTCTATCGAAATCATCCTCATTCAGCTCATGTACTAAATGCATTTTGTACGGATGAAATTTATGCTGCTTCAGGATTCGTCGAAAGTAGTTCTAGGGATGTTGGTAACAGTAGTCAATTTCCTCATACTTAAAGTTGGGTCTACAGCCACTTGTCCCAAAAGTCCAACCACAGTAGCCTCATTTGTCATAGGGAATTCACGTTGAGGGTCTCGTTTTTTATTGGCTACTGAACTAGTTTCTTTAAAGTTTGTGACCAATTCCAACACGTATTTTCTTTCTACGTGTCTATCGGGATGCTCTTGATTAAATAAATTCTTATTTTGAATCACAATGACAATAACAATTGTGTGAACCATTTCTCATAGATTTCTCCCTCTTTTTTGTGCAGACGTGTCTTTTTTAATACTATTCTTACTGAATCCTAAATCCGGCAATTTCAGTTGATCCAAGTCCGTCTGTATTTTATTTAACTCTTTGATGTCGGATTGAAGGAGCTTATGGATCCTCTTATTTTCAGTAGAGCCAATACTAAGTTGGTTAGAAATAGTTTGATGTGATGACTTCTGGGAGATTCTCTTGTCCGCATCAAGAGAAAGGCCAAGAATGGAATTTTTATTTAGTCCTTTATTTTCTTTAACGTCTTCACAGCCTTGTAATGATTTGTTATCCTTCAACCATTTTTCAAATGTTTCTTTTTGTCTTTTTGTAAGATATCTTGTTTCCAATTTATATTGTGCGAAGTTTTGTGAAGACGTTTTCTTTCTTTTTTAATCCTATTTTTACTGAATCCTAAATCCGGCAATTTCAGTTGATCCAAGTCTGTTTGTATTTTATTTAATTCTTTGATATCAGATTGAAGGAGCTTATGGATCCTCTTCTTTTAAGTAGAGCGACAAGCAACTGGGTTGGAAATATTTGTATTCAGTTCTTTATTTTCTTTAACATCGAGAGACAACTTATTTTTTTCTCAAATAAGGTAGTGCTACAATTATTTTTTTCAGTGTTAGTACTTGCATTAGTTGTTAGCGAATGACAAATTGAAATGGGATTTTTGTTGTTTAAATAATGCTTCTCCTCAGCAAGCTTTGACTTCCTTTTTCTCTTCCTTTTAATTTTTAGTATCTCACCGTTCACTTTCAGCGGAATATTTATATCCGTACGTATTATTCGTTTCGTAGGCTTGTCACATGGAGCAGGTATTTCAACTATCTTGTCTTTAATTGAATCATAATCAAGAGGAGGAGGTTTTAATAGATAGTATGCTCGATCAAAGTCTTCTGGACCTGAATCAGTGTCAGAGTCTGATGAACCAGTAACGAAACCATGGATTTTATAAGCCAAGTTTTCAAACTCCTCCATTATCAAGAAATGATTAGATTAAATACAAGACTTGTGAATTAAATCATTTCTAAAACATATCTGCTTCATCTCAATTAATAAAGACATAATTTTACTAAATAAAATTGATAAAAAAGAACGCTATAGAGAAATTAACTAAGGAAATCAAGTACTGTGCTGGTACTGTGCCACTCACAATTCACAAACCAGCTTAAACTGAAAACAAATGACATATGTTAGGTGGTATATGAGGCTAATAAAAAATAGAATAAAAAATTATCTGCGCATTCCGATAACAGAATGAAACAATTTGAGCATTTGTTGAACTAATAAAAATTTCTTCTGAAGTTAAATTTTAATGTTTCAATATTTTTTCTACACGGATTCCATTTGAACAATTGAATTTCCTTTTAACGACAAACGAAGAACGAGTTCATAATTGGAAATTAAATAATCCCGAAGATAAATCGATAAATTTGAAAAATTTTAACCGTTTAGTATTCAGGGCAGAAAAGGCTTTCAATGACTGTATCTGAGTCTCGGGAGGTCTTTATAAATACCTAAGGTAAATAAAAATGTATTGCATGCTTTTTAAAATTTAAATTAATAAGCATATTATCAGTTGCTTAAAACAAAACACGAGCAAACCTAAAAACAATCATACACTCGCATAGAGATACAAAAGACCTTTAAAATGAGGGGTCACTCGACCACCTTACAGTAATTTTTGTATTTGTTGGAGATTGTTGGGTAGAGGGTTGACTTTACAAAGTCATATTTGACATCAAAATGTAGTGTTCAAAAGATAAAAGGTGACGTGTTTCAGGATTTTTTCCAAACAACACCACCTTAGTTAAGCTAGAGGGTGGTTTTCATGGGGACGAAAAAAAAATTGAAAAACTAATTTCGACCATGCTGTCGCATAGAGAATTGAAAGACGCTTCAAATGAGGGATCGCTCAACCCCCTTTCCCTATTTAAATTCTTGAGGTAGGGATTGCTAGGGCTAGGAGGTTGATATGTCAATGTCAAGTTTGACATCAAAAGCTTTGCCCCAAAAATCAATAGTCGACCTGTCTGAGCGTTTTTTTCAAGAAACTAGTCTGCGTCCTAAAACAGGCGCGTTTCGATTTCAGTGGCCTACCCTATATATAAATATGATGTATATAGAATATCAATTGATTGAAATTATAAGGTTATAAATAAATAGAAAAAATGCAAGGTAAATATTTATTTCAATAACATGTCACTCATTGATAGTGCGAAACATATTTTTCAATAACAAACACTGATTACAAAGTATTACCTAAACATTTTTGAATATAAATTACATGCAAAATAATTATTGACTTAACAATCAGGATAATAACGAGTCCGGAAGTTAATTCATGTCATAATATAATGAGATATAAATTCAAATCAAAACGCCATGCCATGCTTTCGCGATAAATGGAAATTTAAGACAGTTGTTGTCAAATTATTTGCGAGAAATGTCAGTTTAGCTGCAAATAAGGAGCGTTTGTCAAATATTCAACTTTTTTTTGCGGTTGAAGCTTATTTAAAAAATTCTGTTCTGTTTCTGTTGTAATCACCCAAAGTTTATTTCGTCGTCATTTTCATTTAAATCCACGAGATTCAATTCCTAGTCAAATAACAATTAATAGGTCGGTACACAATTTTCGGAGTACTGCTTCATATGCCAGAGAAAAACCAAAAAGAAGAACTCGTTCTGTACGCACACTTGAAAATGTTAAATGGGTAAGAGCGGCTGGGCTACCGAGTCCTAAACGATGCAAAACGACAAGCATTAACACTCAACATTTCGAACAGTAGTTATGACCGCAGTTTGAAAGACTTACACATTTCCATCTCTCCAAAATTCAAGTCGTACAAAACTTCTGCCTCAAAATTTTGGAACACGCGTTGATTTTTGCGAAGGGATATTTGCCGAAAACCCGAATATCATTAATTGCTTTTGTTACATGGCCTATGTCCATTTGTGTGTGTGTGCCTCGGGTTAATGACTACGGTTACAAAGACCATTCGCCAAACTTCCTTTTCTTTTTCTTTCTTTAGATTATTCCTTGGGTACTATTGTATTAAATTTTATTTCAATGTTATTATGTATACCAATTATACAACAAGTGACAGGCAAGACAGACATGTATATTCTCTTAACCTATAGACATATAGACTTTTTTATTTGATATCTTTTTTTCTACATTTTTTCAATTTTTTTCCCTTTTTTTCTTTTTTTCCGTTTCTTCTTTTAATTGTTTTTTTTAGCTTTTTTTCTTTCTTTTTTCTTTTTTTTCGATTTTTTTCTTGTTGCAAGAATGGAGTCTAAAGTTTCCTTGGCAATTTACGTCTCTTAGTGAAATGGAGTGAAAATCGTAGGAAAATTAACCGACTAGGTGGTTTATGAAAAGTTTACGAAATTTTATCTACATGAAATATAAGCTGTGCAAAAGCTATGCAGGAATGAAGAAGCTATGCAGAAAGGTATACAGAAATGTATAAGTATATATGTGCATAAACATAATTCTTCTTTGAGGAAATTGACTTGTCTGCTACTGTTACATTCCAACGTTATCAACAGGTATTGCGTTTTACGTTATCACACGAACTATTATCGCTGGATTTTAAACACTAAAAAACTGGCCATATAAATAATTCCTAACAGTGCAAACATTCACCATGAAATAATTTTGAGTCTAATTAAATCTAAATATTTTTGTTTTATTTCAGAAAGGAAGAAACAGCTATTAGATGTTGCAAAAATGTCTTTTATCCAGACATTAACTTTTGCCTCCCAATATGGCTTGAATTATACCGAGCAAGCCTTGAAAGTTAAAGCAGTTCAAGAATTATTAAAATCCAATATAAAGTTTGATGTAGTGATCTACATGCATTTTCTGAATGAAGCCCTACTAATCTTTCCCCATTTATTTAATTGTCCATTAGTAGTATTAGAACCGTTACCAACAACAATACTTAGCAACCACCTTTTTGCCAATCCTTCACCATCATCATACGTTCCAAGCCTCTTATGGAACTTTGCCAGTCACTTGTCTTTTTGGGAAAGATTGAGAAATATTTATTATGAGGTTGTGGGTGAGTTCTTCGTTCATTTTGTAATGTTACCTGGACAAGAAACAATTTTGAAGAGAACCGTTCCCGAAGCTCCACCTCTTCAGAATATTATGTACAATTCTAGTTTAATGCTTCTAGCTTCTCACACAAGCATAAATGCTCCTGTACCACTTCAACCGGCTGTTAAAGAAATTGGAGGGTTTCATGTTGAACCGCCAAAGCCCCTGACAGCAGATCTACAGACATTTTTGGATAATGCTAGAGAAGGAGTCGTCCTCTTCTCCATGGGTACCAATTTGAAAAGCGCTGATTTATATAAGGATCGAAAGAATGCAATTCTTAAGGTGTTTTCGAAATTTAAGCAGACTGTATTATGGAAATTTGAAACGGATTTGCCAGAAAAACCGAAAAATGTAAAAATAAATAAATGGCTTCCTCAACAAGATATTTTAGGTATGTTCATTTGTTGAAATTATTAATCCTCTCTCTTTATGATAATATTTATTAATTTATTTTATTTATTTGTGGTACAATTAGTACAAACCACATCACAGTTACTTTTAGACTAGGCGGTATGGGCGCTGTCGTTTCGAATTAAATTCGGATTCAATTTTTTTGCTGGAATCAGTTCAGGAGACAGTACCGATTATAAAAATCCATGTTATCAGATGGCAGCCTGAGTCGTTATTGTTTAAAACAATTTTAATTATAACAAATAGAAAAATAACCTTTTTTCCAATCAAACAATTTTTTAAATATTTTTTTATCGATTTCCAACAAGAAATGTTCAAATTTTTTTTGAAAAATTTGATATTTTCAATGTTATTAATTTTTAAAAATTGAAAAAAGCCAATTTCCCGTTCTTTACGCTATAACACTTACATAATTTCCTATAATATCTTTAGACTTTGCATATTAACTTCCAAAAAAGAAAATTGTCAATTTTTAATTTGTTATACAGGGTGGGGCAATAGTGTGTCGGACCTCGATATCTCAAGTTCTACGATAGCTAGAAATTTTTAAAAAAATTGCAAGTAAACAAGATAAAAAAGTCTATAACTGGAAATTATTTTCGAACATACAGGGCGAGCCAAAACGAAATTAAAGGACCAAGTGCTTTTTTTAAAAATGGAATGCTATGTGTATCAGTACATTTTTTTTAAGCCTCTTTCTAGGCTCTATTCATTCCTATATTAGCACTGAATATCTCCCAACCACTTGGATGTAATGAATTTTTTTTTAAATAATGCAATCTGCAGATGGATATTAAAAAAATCACCACAATCACAATTATGGGTTTTAAGAAAAACTTATGTGAATACCAGTTACGAGAATCTAATTATGTTTTTGAAAATCAAGAATAAACTTAAAAAAAGAGGTTCCTTCAAATACTTCATTAGGAAAATTTATAATAAGTGTTCGACATGTTGCCCATTTTGATTGATACACGTCTTTATGCAATTTTGAAATGAGGCCATTTAGAGGGACCATTTCTTCCAATCCATTTAAATAAATAAATAGTATTTAACCGGTCCTTTACTGTAATGTTTTTTTGTACATTTTTTTGCTGTTTTCGTTATTCGAAAAGTCATTAAGTCATAAAACCTCAGTTTGTTATAAATTGTCATATACAAAGGAGCATTTATCACACTTATCGGTCTTTACAATTGAATTGAATTCAAAATATTTGGAATTTTATAATACGAACTTTAATATAGCGGAATTTGTAGACATGACTTTTGTTTTGGGCGAGTCAGACAGAAATTGTTTACTTGTCAATAGAATTTATAACGAACGTTATCCTGAAAGAAGGATTCCTGATGTTAGCAGCTTCCAAAACCTTCTCGATAGATTTCTGGAAACTGGAAATGTCGAATATAAAAAAGTGAAAGAATGAAACGTGTTGTGAACGAAGAAAATGAGTTTTCTGTGGTGCTGGCAACGGTTGAGAATCCCCATGTTAGTCAAAGAAAAGTGAGCTCATTAGTAGGAATAAGTTGCATGCATATCATATTCAAATGCACCAGGAATTATCTGACGACGCTTTTCAAAAGCGCCTACAATTTTGTATTTGGGCTAGAGGTGAAATGCAACATGATGTCATCTTCTTCAATACTGTTTTATTCAGTAATGAGGCAACTTTTCATAAAAATGGATTTGCTAGTAGGCACAATTTCCATTATTGTGCTTCGGAAAATCCTCACTTTTTTATGCAAGTTGATAACCAACACAGATGGTCTATAAACGTTTGGGGTGGAATTATTGGAGAACATATAATAGGGCCACATCTCTTTGATGGTACATTGACTAGAGCTATTTATCTTCATTTTTTGGAAAACTATCTGCCACAATTATCGGTAAATCTCCCTGAAAGAATTCGAAATAGAATGTTGTTTCAGCAAGATGGTGCTCCACCACATTATTTAAATGCAGTTAGAGACCACTTAAATAATACCTACCGTAATCAATGGATGGAAGAAATGGACCCACTAAATGGCCTGCTGGATCCCCAGATCTTACAAAAATGGATTTCTTTTTATGGGGATACGTGAAGGAAATTGTTTATAGAGACACACCAACAACAGTACAAAATATGAAGGAAAGAATAATAACTGCCTTTACATCTATCACACCGGCAGTTTTAGGAACAGTGGGAATCTCATTTCAAAAGCGCCATAGAGATGTGTGTCAATCAAAATGGGCAACATGTGGAAAATTTATTATAACTTTTTCTACTGAATTATTTGAAAAAACTTCTTTTTTCAGTTTATTTTTGAATTTTATAATTATTGCTCAATATAACGAAATGGTTGTTGCAATTAGCCCTAAGGAAGTACTTTAAAAAAATTTTGGTTTTTCATTTCTACATCACATCGTCGAAAAATATACAGGGTGTTCCATTTGAAAAAAATGAGAAAATTTTATTTAAAATGTTCTTAATTGAAAAATAATTTTTGGCCACCCTGTACATTTTTAGGAAATAAAAATGATTCAACAACATTAATTAGATGTGTCGTAACTGGTATTCACATAAGTTTTTCTGATAATATCAATAACAATACCGACAAGTGCACGCAGAGCATCGGTATTTACGTATCAGGATTTTATTAGAGGGTAATATTATCACTGATTTCTGTTGGTTTTTGGCGTTCGTTTGGACAGCATAAATGAAATCATAGATGTAGCAAGGCATATCGCGATCTCCACTATCACCCCTCCCCCTCCCATTATCACCCCCACACTATTATGAAAGGGGGTAAAAGAAATAAAAGTGCTATTTATTATGTGTACAAGAACAAAACGCCTCAAAAAGTTTTTTTGGCATTAGAGACCCCCTCTAACACCCCCACCCTATTACTAAATGAGGTGAAAATATCATATCTTCTTGAATTAAATCATGAAACAGAGTGTGATATTCTCCGAACTTTAGTCTTTTTATGTTTATATTATGCGCCCAGCTTTTCTTCTTTTTCTTTTCGTTTTCTTCTTCCTCTGATAATAAGCAAATTATAATAACATCTTCATTAATATCTGACGACATAACGCGTGCTCCTCTTACACCAGCTATTTAACTGCGATTTCGGATTAAATGCCCCTTAGCGTACCAGACGTTACCGATTTTCCGGCAATCACTATAGCCAAATTTCAACAAATACTGGGTGTCCCACGACGAATTGCGGCGATCGATATCTCGAAAAATAGACATCGGAAAATTTTGAAAATTTGGCAGTAAACTAACGTCGATGGGGGCAACTCGGCTAAAATATTTTCAAGATGGTGGCACTTCCGATTATAGCGGAAGTCGATACCAACTTGCTTATTTTAAATGGGACACCCTATATATTATTACATTTTTGGATTGTACGCAAAATTCTAGGCCGATTTTGTGTATCATATCCTACACCTAGGTCTCTCTGTTTTTGAGATATTTCAATTTTTATGTCAAAAATGACGTTTGCTGGCCCTAAAAGAATTATCAATTTTTCCTATAAGGAAGCCTTTATTATCTAATTTGGGTTCGATTTTTTGTTGAAAAAGACCTACTTTAATAGAGTTTTTATAATATTTTGATAAGTATTAATACAGAGGGCTCAAAAAATAAGAATAAAGATGAAATTGAGAAATCTGTCAAAAATCATTTTTTTCAAATGGAAACCCCCAATCTTTATAATCTTATCTTATTCGCCATTAAAAATAAGGGTAAGTTTGTATATAGATATCTATTCCGGAAATTTTTAGTTTTCGAGATATTCCCAATTCAATATTTCTATATGGGTATTTTGTTATGGATATTAAGTTAAATTACTCTTAGTTGGCTATGACGGCGTTGAGTGCTAAACAAATGTATGTAGCTGTCACTTACCAATTGATAAGTGTTAATTATCATGCCGGGGAGCTTAAATTATACGCACGAGGATTACTTAAATTTGTTTATAATCTATGGAGAATGTAACAAAGTTTTATCAAGAACGTGTGAAATATTTGTTAATAGATATCCAGATAAACAAAAACCGTTTTCGAACAGTATTAAACGAATGATGGAGAATTTCAAAAATTTTGGCACCGTTAAGGCAACAGTTCATAAAATAAAACCAATTGTCGATGATGAAAGTATCGAAATTGCTATTTTGGGATATTTTGCGGCATATCCTATGACATCCTTAAGACAAGTGGCCTTACAAACAGGAATCTCCAAGAACTCTATTCATAGAATTCTTTTGAAACACAAATTCCATCCCTATTCCATTTCTATGGTTCAACACCTAAAGGACACCGATTTGACCAGAAGAGTTCACTTTTGCGAATTTATTTTAACAATGTTGCAAGGCGACTTTCGATTTTTGGACAACATAATTTGGACTGACGAGGCAAAATTTACGAAAAATGGACTTTTCAACAGACATAATTCCCACTTTTGGTGTGATTCAAATCTCCATGCCGTGAGATTGTGAAATTATCAAGAAACCTGGCAATTTAATGCGTGATGGAGTCGTAAAACTTAATTTTTATGAAGAAAACTTAAATGGTAATATATTAATACTTAAATAGTTTCTGTTTTTCAAATTACGTATCAACTTTTTTTTAGGTGAAAGATATTTGAATATATTACAAGATTTAGATAATGAATATTTGAACAATTTACCGCTAGCTGAACATAGGCAAATATTTTACCAACACGATGGCGCGCCACCACACAGCAGCTTCATAGTTAACAACTTCTTGGAAGAAACTTTTTACGATAAGTGGATTGCTAACAATGGACCTTTTCTGTGGCCTCCCCGTTCTCCCGATCTGTCTGTCTTAGACTATTTTATATGGGGAACAATAAAAGATATGGTTTATTTTAATCCAGTCACAACAATGGAAGGTTGTCAGGCAAGAGTAAGGAATGCTCTTGAAAGATTATCTCCAGGTTCTATTAGAGAGGTGCGAAAAATGTTTGGAAGTTCAGGGTCGACACTTTGAACACTTATTAAAATAAAATATTTTCCTGAGTATAAGTAGTTATACTATTAGTATTTTATGTAAGAACCTTTTGTATCTAAGTTACATTTGTTTAATTATTTTATGAACTGTTGAAGTGCCAAATTTTTTGAAATTCTCCATTATTCATTAAATACTGTTCGGAGACGATTTTGTTTCTCTGGATATCTATTAGCAAATATTTCACATGTTATTGATAAAACTTTGTAACATTCTCCATAGATTATAAACAAATTTAAGTAATCCTCGTGTGCATAATTTAAGCGCCCCAGCATGATAATTAATACTTGTCAATTGGTAAGTGACAGCTACATACATTTGTTTAGCACTCAACGCCGTCATAGCCAACTAAGAGTAATTTAACAATATCCATAACAAAATACCCATTAGAAATATTGAATTGGGAATATCTCGAAAACTAAAAATTTTCGGAATAGACATCCATATACAAACTTACCCTTATTTTTAATGGCGAATAAGATAAGATTATAAAAATTGGGGGTTTCCATTTGAAAAAATAGATTTTTGACAGATTTCTCAATTTCATCTTTATTCTTATTTTTTGAACACTCTGTATTAATACTTATCAAAATATTATAAAAGCTCTACTAAAGTAGGTCTTTTTCAACAAAGAATCGAACCCAAATTAGATAATAAAAGCTTCCTTATAGGAAAAATTGATAATTCTTTTATGGCCCGCAAACGTCATTTTTGACATAAAAATTGAAATATCTCAAAAACGGAGAGACCTAGGTATAGGATATGATACACAAAATCGGCCTAGAATTTTACGTACAATCCAAAAATGTAATAATATATAGGGTGTCCTGTTTAAAATAAGCAAGTTGGTATCGACTTCCGGTATAACCGGAAGTGCCACCATCTTGAAAATATTTTAGCCGAGCTGCCCCCATCGACATTAGTTTACTACCAAATTTTCAAAATGTTCCGATGTCTACTTTTCGAGATATCAATCGCCGCAGTTCGTCGTGGGACACCCTGTATATCTTTCTCTAATCCTATCCACCTTTCGCTAGTATTTCATACCTTTTGATCATCTTTAAATCTATCCTATCCCCTCTTGCTTTCTGTTTGTGTATTATCAAAATTTTAAAAAAATTGAAATCTTTTCGAAATCAAAATTTTTAAACTCAAAGTTTAGGTCAGCTCTTCGCAGCCCTGCATTGAAGTTTCTAGCGGAAGGCACCTTGTTCGAGTTGTGGTGCCTGCGCCAGGTACCAAATTTAATAGTGTTTTGTGCGAGAGTGTTTTAAAATTTGTGTAGTTTGTAAGTTTTGTTAAGCTTGTTTTTCTAGCATTTTGTTAAATCTTATTACCTATTTTTGTTTGTTTTTGTAAAAGGAGTTTAGGTTTAGTTTGTTTGCATTGTTGTTTTTCGCCGATCCAGGCCTGCCCCACCCGCTCCAGCAACCCGTCACCGCGTCAACGCGGTAGTTGCACGATCGGTTCCGGAGCAGGCTCTGGTGAGGCAATTATCTGTACCATTCATCTACAATAAATACTAATTGAATTGGATTGGATTGGATTAGATTGCATTGAATTGAATTGAATTGAATTGAATCGAATCGAATCGAATTTAATTTAGTTTAATTGAATCACTTGAGGGTGCTGTTCTGCAAATACCAAAAATATTATTATTATTTTTTTCATTATGAAATTTATATTTTCTTTTCTCTTTCAGCACATCCAAACATATTAGTTTTTATTTCTCATGGTGGACTGCTGAGTACCATAGAAGCTGTACATCGTGGTGTCCCATTGTTATGTATACCCGTTTATTGGGACCAAAGGAGAAACTGCGAGGATGTAGAACGTACTGGCATCGGTCTTATGGTCCCTTTTAATGAACTTACTGAGGAAAATTTTGGATTGGCTTTACACGAATTAATTAACAACTCAAAGTAAGTGATGAATAAATTTTGAAAAACCACAAAATAATGAGGAACACAAATACCAAATAATTTTTAAATCGTGTTATTACATTACTTTCAGCAATATTTGAGATATTGAAACTAAGTATAATATAGCTTCTATTATTTAATACAAAAGAATTTGTAGAATTCTTTATTAGTAATTGTTTCTGCCAAAATTACAATCTGCAACCTTTATAAAGGGTGTCCCATAATAACGTGCAAACAATTTATCTGTAGATTCTCTGTCGAAAATTAAGACGGATTCTTCGTATAATATTTTTCAAAATAACCCTTTCCTGTTCAGCTGTACCCCCATTAACGGGATATGCCAAAAATACGGTTTTTAATTTCTATCTCAAAATAACGCAATCGGAAAAATACGAAATTTATCTCAGTTAATCATCCAAAGGCATCTAAGGAAATTATTTCATCCATTTAGTGTGTACACAAAGGGGTGAAATTAACTACCCTTCTTGAAATTTTGTAAATGTCTTTCTGCCTGCTATTTTTTTCAATTAAAAAAAAAACTAAACATTATGATTCATTTAGAAACTATTTATCTCTTGAAAACAATTCGCAACATCGACCATTTTTGAGAAAAAAATTAAATTACATCTGCCTAAGTGATCAATCAAAAGCGATGAGCACTGTAAAATACTAAAAGTAGGCTGGCGTCAAATTATAATTTGAAAATATTACATTATTTCTTACCTTTGAAATGATAAGATAATCTTTCCTTACTACTTAATACTAGTAGTTTTCTAACCATATTTTAAAATGCATAGTTTTAGTAATGAGGAATATGCAGACATACATTTAATTTATGGTGAATGTAAAGAAAATGTTTCAGCGGCAAAAGAACGATATCGTCGTAAGTTCCCTACTCGTACTGTGCCAATTGTTTATACTTTTTCTAATATTAAGAGAAAGGGGGGAGGTGCTTTAAAAAAAGAAGTCATGATTGTGGTCGACGGAGATAAATAAGAGATGCAATGTAGGCACAAATATTACATTATTTTGGTGAACATCCTGAATGTAGTATTAGACAGGCTGCTCTTCAATTCCACATAATAAGAACATCAGTATGGATGATTTTGAAAAGCCAATGACTTTACCCATATCATTTACAGAGAATACAAGAGTTGTTCCCTGGTGACGTTCCAGTAAGACTTGATTTTTGTAGAATTATACTTAGGATGCCGTTAGATTTTACAAGAAAAGTACTATTCACAGATGAATGCTGCTTTACTCGACATGGAGTTTTAAGTTTTCCTAACCAGCATTTATGGAGCGACGATAATCCTCACGCTGTTGTAAATTGATTTATTGAAAAGGTGTATTGATATCTTCAACACAACTTTTCAATAAATATTTGGGCCGGAATTATAGGCAATAAGTTAATGGGGTCTTTTGAGTTACCAAACAGTTTAATTGGTCCAGCTTATTTAAACTTTTTACAAAATGACCTGTATCAACTTATAGACAATTTACCTCTTGCATTCGAGAGGTTCGAGAATGGCTACACTCAACATCTAGGCATCTATACATTGGAAGGGGGCGAGAAGCCACAATTAAATGCCCCCTCGGTCCCCAGATATGAATCCATTGGACTTTTATTTTTGGGGCCACTTGAAAAATGTTGTTTACTCGATACCTGACCCCAATGTCGAAGGTTTAAGAGAGAGAATTTTAATGCTGCCAATGAAGTTCGAAACTCTCCACATGTTTTAAATAGCTTGTATGGCAATTTTAGGAAACAGTTGCAAACGTGTATTTAAGTTGGAAGTCATTTTGAACAAATGCCTTAATATCTAAAAAGAACAATCGTCTTCATGTTTAAATTTTTTTACTGTTTAAATTCATCTTTTGTGTATTTTGTGTTAGTTTTTTTTAGTTTACTAATAAATTTGCTTTTCAATACTTTCGTCTTTAATTTGTAATGTCGCGTGCAATTTATAAGCACCAATTAAATTAATAAACTTTATTTTCCTTTTGTGACAATATGATATAAATATTGTATAGGAATAGTCATACTTAACATCTAAAAGAAATAAGGTACAAAACACACATTTTACATATTAAAATATTCGTCTAAATTATAGAAGGTTTTACTTACTAAAAATAATTTAAGTTGTTTTCTAAATAGCGGTAATTCGTTACAATTTTTTATATCTATAGGAAGGTGATTAAAAACTCTTGGTCCTAGGCAACTGGGTGATTTTACAGATACATTGAATTTATTGAAGGGTACATGGAGGTCATATTTTTGCCTGGTATTTATTTTATGTAAATCCTTATTACAGACAAATTTACTCTTATTTTTGAAGACATATAAACACAGTTCAAAAATGAGAAGTGACGGAAGTGTTAGTATATTATATTCCTTGAATGCATTTTTACAAGTGTCTCTTGTCGTTAAGCCTACCATACATCTTATTACACGCTTTTGAGCTAAGAATACATTATTTGATAGGGTGGAAGCCCCCCAAAAACAAACACCATATCTTAACCGAGAATCAACCTCAGCATAATATAAATTCCTAAGCTGAGTCATATTTAGTACATTCTTTATATTTTTGAACTGGTAAACTACCGAATGTAATTTAGCTATCAGTGATTCACAATGAACTTTCCAGTTTAAGCTACTGTCTATATTTATACCCAAGAATTTTACATTGGACATTCTTGTTGATATTGATGTATTATCAAGTTGTATATTTGGATAATCACATTTCTTTTGCCTATTGTGAAATATTAATGCCTGCGTTTTCTCAACATTAAAGTAAAGAGAATTTTCACAGAACCAGTTACTGAGAGTCTTAATAATAAAATATCACATTGGGTCTCCAAAGTATCAACACTTTTATCAGACAACACAATCGAGGTGTCATCGGTATAAAAAGTAAAGTCTGCTAATGTATTCAAACTATCAAGATCATTGATATATAATAAAAATAATATGGGACCTAATACCGATCCTTGCGGTACGCCCATATTAATTTCAACAGAAGCTGAATTAACAGAATTGATTGTATTGCACGTAGTGTTAGTAACTGATACATACTGTTTACGACTTGACAAATAGCTTTCAACCCAGTCTAAAGGTAGACCCCTTACCCCATACTTATAAAGTTTCGAGATCAATTTTTTTTGGTGGCATTGATCATAGTAGTACGTAATATTGTCAAATTATAATTTGAAACCAGTCTACTTTTAGTATTTTACACTAATATAATTGTGCTCATCGCATTTGATTGATCACTTAGGCAGATGTAATTTATTTTTTTCTCAAAAATGATCGATATTACGAAATTTTCGAGAGATAAAAAAGTTTCTTTTTTTAATTGAAAAAATTAGCAGGCATATTTCAAGAAGGGTAGTTAATTTCACCTCTTTGTGTACAGTTGATCAGTGGCGTCATTATTAAAAATGTTCAACATCTAACAGATATTCAAAAACTTCGAATTGTTTCTAAAATTGAAGATGGTTGGTCCATAAGAAGACTTGCTGCTGAATGCAATGTCAGTAAAACTACGATAATGAGTGTTAAAAAACAATGGGAATCTAACCAAACGGTATCCCGTAAAGTTGGTTCCGGTAGGCCCAGAAAGAGCAATAATCAAGAAGATGAAAATCTTATAAATTACCTAAGAGAAAATCCTTTTCAGACTGCAGTAAATGCAATTTCAGAGACAAATTTCCCTGCTTCGGTACCTACTGCTTGCAGAAGAATAAAACTAGGAAGCGAATTGAAGAGTTGTTCAGCGGCTAAAAAATACAAACTTTCAGAAGAAAAGAAGCAGGGTAGGATTATTTTTGCACTGAACTATATAATCAATGATGAAAACTTCTGGGGAGAAGATGTCTTTTTTGACGAAAAGGTTTTTAAATCCTTTAACGATGGACATGTTCGCGTATATAGGTCTCCTTCCACTAGATACGACGAAAAATATACTTTCGATCCACAAATATCTGGGAGGTTTTCAGTCAATGTCTGGGCTTGGATGAGCCTAAATGGGTTAGGTGTGTGTTGGAACAGTGGTGGTCATCTCAATTCCATTAAATATATTGAAATATTAGACAATATTATGTTGCCGTCAGTAATAGAGGTGTTTCCGGAAAATAATTTTATTTTCCAACAAGACAACTGCTCCATACATACGGCCTAGAGTGGCCCTTATTTGTCAAAGTCGGAAATTTTCATATGCTAACCTCTACAATGGTTCTTTACCATGAGAAAATAAATCCCTGTCCAATAGGACAGAAAATAGAATTAATGAGCACGAGCGAAAGTGAAGAAGTCGTTAGTGATAAAGGGCAAGACGTACAGCCAGCTGCATGTGTAGTTACTCAGAAAAAAATGCGAGGTCGCCAACAAATAATCACTGAACGTCTAGTTTCTGCTCTTGATAAGTGTAAAGTGAGTGATCGGGAAGCTATTCATATTATTTCAGCTGTAGCAGATGCCTTGGGACACAATTTAAATGAATCAGTTTTAAACAGAGCATCTCTCTAACGATCTCGTCGTGAACTGCGAGAGAAAAAAGTCGAAAAAATCAAGAATGAATTTAAAAATATCGATTTGAATGCAGCAGTAGTTCATTAGGATGGGAAGCTTTTACCAGCATTAACGAGTCATGAAGTGGTTGATAGACTTCCTATAATTATCAGCAACGGGGATGTAGAACAGATTCTTCATGTTCCAGCGTTGGAAAGTGGTACTGGCAAAGCTCAAGCTACGGCGATTTTTCATGTTTTGTGTGACTGGGGTTTGAAGAAACAGTGAAGGCTTGTTGTTTTGACACTACTGCGACGAATGCCGGTGAACACAATGGTGCCTGCGTTCTTCTGGAAGGGTTATTAGCAGGCACCACATTTTTGAAATAATTTTAAAAGCAGTTTTTGAGCTTAAAATACCGGGAACATCTGGTCCCAATGTTGCACTTTTTAAAAGATTTTATGACGCCTGTCCTCAAATCGATAAAAGTAAATTTTTATCAGGAGTTGAAGATGGAGAAGTATGCGAAATTTTCAACGACGAGAAATCTTCCTTAATTGATTACTTGAAGACTTTAACGATTTTTTCAAGAGGTGATTATAAAGAATTTGCAGAGTTACGCATAATTTTTTTAGGTGGGGTTTCAAAGGAAAATGTACAGTTTCATTATCCACGGGCTATGCATCACGCCCGCTGGATGTCAAAGGCAATTTATTCGTTAAAGATTTATCTATTTAGAAATCAATTTCAGATGAATGCCAGTACGAAGAGAGCACTTCGTGACGTTTGTATTTTTATTGTGAAAATTTATGCAAAAAATTGGTTTCTATCTCCGCTCTCAACTAAAGCGCCGCAGTCTGATTTGAATCTACTTAAAAATCTGTATAAATATCGGAACATTGATGAAGCAGTATCTAAAATCACTTTAACTAAATTGTTCAATCATTTGTGGTACTTGAGCCCTGAGGTTGTTGCCTTTTCTTTTTTTGATGATGATGTCTCTTTTGAAATAAAAGAAAAGAGCGTCAAAATGAAGGAACCAGAATGTTCAGAAGATTTCAACGATGAATCTGATAAAGAAGTGCACATTATAAAAAAAATATTTACAAACGTTCAGACCTTGAAGAAGTTGAAGAACTGGACGAATTTACTTCTCCCAAGACAAAAATATTTTTAACTCGTTTTAACATAGAAACATCTTTTCTCGAGAAAAGTCCGAGTGGGATGCAGATGAAGGCTATCGACGAGCAAAAACAATTGTAGAAAAAATTAGAGTTACAAACGATACAGCAGAAAGAGGAGTCAGATTGATGGAAGAATACAATGATAATAAGTTGAGCTCAAATGATGAGCAGAAACAGTTAATCGTAAAAGTTGTATCTGACTACCGAAAAAACTATCCAGACTCCAAAAAATCTACTCTGTGTACGGGTACTTCAGATAAATAGATTGTGTCAATGCCGTATAATTCAATAACGCAATAATTTTAATTTTGTTTTTTTTTTCTAATTTTATTATTACAATGGTTTATATTTTGTTATTTCAATAAAGAATTCATTTTATTTATAATCTTAGCGTTTTCGGCACGGGTTAAACTGTATCTATTCGGTTGAAATTTTCAAGTGATCATTTTTTCATAATAGAGAATGGTTCTAGGGGTAGCGTCCCAAAAAAATTTAAAAAAATAAATTGCGCATATAAATAAGGGCCACTCTAATACGGACGGCCCATCATGTCAGGCAATGGTTGACATAGAGCATAGAGTTGATACCGTCGCCATCTAAAAGTCCGGATTTAAATCCAAATGAAAATGTTTGGGGACTAATGGTCAAACATATAAGAGAATTAAATAACCATCCAAATAATGCCCAAGAGTTGGAAGGGATAATTGAAGACGCTTAGGAGAACTTGTCGCAAGAAGTTGGCCTTGCAAGAAATCTGATTTTGTCCATGCCTGCAAGACTTCGGGCAGTTGTAGACGCTAATGGAGCAATGACAAAATATTAGTTAATTTTGTATTACGTAGTTGAAGTTCATTTATTTTATTTTTTATTGTATTTTTATGTTCAGTTTGCATTGTTTACATTTTTTTTTAATCTTAAGTGGTATTTTTGTGTTCTTATTTTAAAAATAAAATTATCATTATTCAGTTAGTATTGTAATGACAACCATTAGTAGAATTATCTGTAACAAATATTATTTTTTTAAACAATAATATGGCAGTCTTGAAAATGTTTTGAAAAAGTTATTTTCTAATTATTTTTCAAAATTCCATTTGAATAAAATTAAAAAGAAAGGTTTAATAAGTTTAAAAACATTAAGAAAACCGGTATCCTCCAAAAAACCCAGGTCCGGGGTAAATCACCTCTTCTCCACCCCCCTCTCGACATGCCTGGCCAGCCCTATTTACAGACATATGCACACAACTAAACTGTTAAGATTTTCGATTACAAGAGTTGAACCCGTTTTTTTTTAAATCAACTGTACATGCTAGGTGGATGAAATGATTTCGTTAGAAGCCTTTTGATGAGTAACCGAGATGTGCCAAATTTCGTCTTTTTCCGATTACGTTATTTTAGAAATTAAAAATTGTTTATTGGCACACCCGTTTAAGGGCGTGTAGCTGGACAGGAAAGGACTATTTTGAAAAATTTTATACGAAGACCCCATCAACTTTCGACAGGGAATCTACAGTTAAATTTTTTGCACGTTATTACTGGACACCCTGTATATTCCTATTGATGATATAATCTAGAACCAATTTAATTATTTTCAATTTCAATAGTTCAAACCAGAATTTTGCCTGATTAACTTTCATGTACCTACATTTTGTTCTAGGTATCGAGAGAATTCCAAAGTACGTTCAAATTTAATGCAGGACCAACCAGTGAAACAAATGGACGAAGCAGTATTTTGGATTGAATATGTTATACGTTACAAAGGGGCGCCACATCTTAGGTCCCCTGGGCTTGATCTTACATGGTACCAGATGTATCACGTTGATGTTGTGCTATTCCTAGCCTTTATTAGTTTGACGTATCTTGTCGTAGTTTTTTATTTATTTCGATGCATTTTCGGTAAGAAGAGGAAAATTAAAAAATAATAATTTACCTTACCGTTATAAAATCAATAATTTATCATACTTTCTTGTCACAAAAACACATTGATTGGAATATTGTATTTTCTTTTATACATTTATTTAACTTCAGGCTACTTCCGCGTATGGGCTCTATCCCCCACAGCTTAAGACGAGCTCTACCCCCTCACCAGGAATTTTGCTGAATTTCTTTGCTTTCGAATAGTAAGAATCTCTTCTTGCCTAAAAGTTAGTAATAATAATATGTCTTTATTAAGGGCGAAGTTAACCTTACACTTATGGTTCTCTTACACTTAACCCTAGACACTAACATCTATTAAAATAAATTATAAACATTACACTAACTATATTTAAACATGTATGAGACAATAATTTACATAAATCCAAAAAGAAATAGAGAAAATATTTGTTATTTTTATTTAATATTTTGTTATGCTTGTTATTTTTTATATTATTGTTTTTATTTTTTAGGGACCTTGTGACAAATGACAGCGCATTGCATTTTTAAACTTTAACTTTAAATAAGCAAGGGACCCACTGCTTTACATTTTCGCTGAAGGAGGGTACGCAATTCTCTGCTAAGATTGCATAGCTTCTGCATATACACTGATAAGTCCATGAAAAAGTTGAAAAAACCCCAAAAGTTCTATGAGAGGGATGAAACCCGTACACCCCCGTTTTCTAGGGCGTTATGTACGATGGTGATATTTTTGAGGCTACCATCCCTCAGCAACTACCCTTAAACTCGAAAACCCATCCCTATTTTGCTTTTTTTCATCGTAGGCATGCGAATCGGTTTTTTAGGCAGAATTCGGGTAAGCTGTATGAAATTTAATCGTGAAACATCTTATCAATCCCCGGGGTTAAAACTACCCCATCCCCTAGTATTAAAATATCCCCAAAAAAATCAAAATGCATGAACATTTGATTATTCCCGTTTTCGAGGATGTTTAACATGATGATAATATTCATTTCCTCCGCATCTTCCACCAACCATCTCTAAAACCACCCCCTTTTCATATTTCTTGATTCTGGGCATGTAGGGACTCGGTGGGTAGGGATTTTTAATGTTTACAATGTCGAAATCCCCTTAAGAAACTCGATCCCCACATGGTGGGTGGTGGAGAAATGAATATTACCATCGTGTTGAGGACCCTCCACAACGGGGGTAAACAAAATTTCATCCATTTTGATTTTTTTGGGGATATTTTGGGGGAGGGGTAGTTTCAATCCCGGGGGTGGATAAGATGTTGTATGGTTAAATTTCATACGGCCTACCCGAATCTTGCCCAAAAAACCGATCCGTATGCCTGCGATGGAAAAAAACGAGAAATAAGGGTGGTTTATCGAGTTTAGGGGTAGTTATTGAGGGGTGGAAACTTTCGAATATGGGGGGTTCAAATGTTTCATCCCGCTCACAGAACTTTTGTTTTAACCCTTTTTTGCAGCTTTTTCATGCAGTAGATACACAAGCTGCTAAAGGGTGGGGTGAGATATATTCAATTCAATTTAACACAGTGATCGCTGTATTCTTTTGAACATAAACGTGACTCTCTTTTTAATGAAATAAAAATTTGAGAAGCTTGACACTCATTGAGAGCCGTTCGTGCACTTTTCGGGTTGAAATAATTATTTAAGATAGCTCGGGTTTCTTGAATCACCCTGTATATCGATTTTTCGTGACTGTTGGAAATAATAACGCAGAATTAAAAATAAAAATGACAATGTTTATCTAATAATAAATACACCTTGGTTTAATAAAAATTAAGGATTAATATAGTCTATTTCATTTTGATTTTTAACCATACGGCAATAGAAATTCGTTTAAGTTTTTTGTTTAAACCTTAAACCATTCAATGTGCCGCTTACGCTATAACGGCCGTTTAGAAAAATCGGAAACTGGCAATTCTTGCAGAAATCGCTCGGACAGGTCAATTTTGTTTCCGTGGTTCATGAACTTTGGTAAAGTGGTTTGTAAAAGTGTTACAGTGGCGGCAGAAGGGGGCGAAATTGTTTTTCAAATAGCAACCACCTTTTTTTATTGCACCGTATGAAATCTTAGTTCTTTCTGATTCATTTGGTGTGCAACATGTGGGGGGTTGGTGAGGAAAGTTTTTCAAAGAGAATTTCATAGTAAACGGGTTTTTCAATTTTTTTAGAAAATTTTCATCACCAACTCACCACATGTTGCACACCAAATTAATCAGAAAGAATTAAGTTGCCATAACATGCAATAAAAAAAAGATAGTTTCTATTTGAAACAACAACCTTGCCCCCTTCCTATGCCACTGGTCACACTAATATTTATGCCCTAAGGAAACAAAAATTGACATGCCCAAAAGATTTTCTCAAGATTTCTTCGGGTTCTATAAATATAATTTTTAGAAACAATTAGTGTACTATGACATTGCAACAGTAATATAGAAATATTTATTTCTTTGATCTTTACCGTCCTGGCTTTCAATAACTACATCTTCGACGAGGGGTGGTACTCCGTCAACCTCGAACCAATGAAATACATATGTGGAATCTTGCAGATTCACTGGTTCGAGTGTCGAAAGGCTGCATCAAATGAGCATTTCTCCACACTTTGCTATATATGTCGTTCGCAGCAGTTGCTGTTGTAACTGTCTGCTACAGGGCGGTAACGTACAGCCGTCAAATTTCACGACTGTTTTTTTGAACTTTTCCCTAATGTTGACAGCGTTATAGTTCTTCATAACAAGTTATAATCGGGTTTTGTTTACGGTAGCAATTTTTCTTAGGAACTCACTTCTGTGTGGTTGGCTACCTACGCCAAGTGAGAATGAAACAGGTACAGGCTTATACAGTTTCAGATATGGTGTAAACAAAAGTGTTGTAAAGTAAAGATATGCCTACTACGACAGTCCAGTATTCCACTATTTCCTATGAAAAGAAATCGATTCATTGCCACCAATCAAGGTGCCCAATTACTTTACTACACTTTTATTATGTTTGTAATAATTTATCCACTTTGTGTTGGCTTATATAATTTGTTAAACGAGTTTGTCGCCAACTTAACTGCAACAAGTCGTCACCAGATGGAGCTATTCGTAAGTTGCGGACACTTCGTGTCTGTAATGTGATGACTATAGAAGGCCAGTGAAGTGATGTTGTGCATTAGCCTATATTGCACTGATGCACATTTTAAAAATATTTTGAAATATACAGGGTGACTCGCTACAGCGGAGGAGCATCTTCGAGGTAATTTTTTTTAAAAGGAACACCCTACATATTTTTACATTTATGAATTCAGCGTAAAATTACCTTCCAACGACCTCCAGATTTTTACTATACTATTAATTAGGAAGATTTATTTTGCAATTATGTAGAAAAGGGATGTATTACAACGACACAACCACCAAATATTGATTATAATTATACAGGGTGCATTTTATACTAGTGCTAATATAAAACATTTCAAAGTGAATTTTCTCAATCTTTTGAAATTGAACACTCTGTATATTATTATGTTTCTGAATTGGCACGTCAATTCTCTACAATTTTTGTGAATAATATCCTATACCTAAAATCGATATTTCAAGAAATATTTTTACTTTCTCATTAAAAACCGTTAAATTATAATACTTTTCATTTCGAACTGATCTAGTGGGCGTGATTTTGACATAAAGAGAATAATTGAAAGTTATCTTTTTGACGTTTAGTTATTAACTATTGTGACAAAGTATTTACACTTATTTTGAGTTATAAATTAGTTGAAAATCCGCACTTTCCAATAATGAATTTTTCTAGAGAAGAAATAGTCGATATGGTGTATGTTCTGAGCGATAAAGATTGTTTGTTATCAACTTGAATTTATAAGGAACGATATCCGGAAAGAAGACAGCCTTAAAAAATCATTTGAGAGGTTGTTGGAAACATTTGACAAAATAGTGAATTTGGAATATGAGAAAAAAGAACGAACAAAAAATGTAATAAATAAAGGAAACGAAACAATCATATTTTTGAGAATAAAATTCTATTCTATTCTATTTTTGGTGGGCATTTTTAAAGTAATTTCAAGGCCAGTTGAAAATTCGCACTTTCCAATTATGAATTTTTCGAAAGAAAAGATGGTTGATATGGTTTATGTTCTGGGTGCGAGTGATAAAAATTGTTTGTTATCACCTCGAATTTATAAGGAGCGATATCCGGAAAGAAGACACCCCTCTGAAAAATCATTTGAAAGGTTGATGGAATGATTTGACAATACGGGGAAACTGGAATATGAGAAAAAGGGATGAACAAAAATATAGTAAATGAAGAAAACGAAACAGTCATACTTTTGAGCGTGATTGAAGATCCTCATCGCAGTATAAGAGAATTGGCAAGAGATAACGATATAAGCCGATCTTCATTCAGTTCATCGAATCCTACAAAAAAACAAATTTCACTCCTGCCACGTTCAACTAATGCAGGAACTGATTGATAGAGCTTATGAAAACCGAATACAATTTTGTCAATCTCTAAAACAAAAAATATGACAACAAAGAAATTTTTTTGACTTTGTTCATAATGTTCATTATTACGGCACAATCAATCTTTACACCCCACGAACAAATAGCCAAACAAGATGGTCGTTGAATGTTTGGGGCGGATTCGTTGGGATTATGTGATAGGACCACATTTTTTGATGGACGTGTGAATGGTCAAATTTATTTGGAATTTTTGCAAAGGCAGCTTGGAAGAATTACTGAAGGACGTCCCCAAGGAAATTAGGGAGAGAATGTGATACCTCCATGATGGAGCACCTGTATACCACACTGCAGTTATTCACGAACATTTAAACGACGCTTTTCCAAATGGTTGGATAGGAAGAAGAGGACCATATATCTGGCCTGCCAGAAGCCATGATTTGACCAAAATAGACTTCTTTTTAAGGAGCAAGTGTACAAATCTCCTATAACTACTAAAGAAAATATGAAAGAAAGAATAAGGGAAGTCTTTCAGGAAATTACTGTAGATATTTTCAGAAATGTCGGTAGATCATTCGAAAATAGTGTACAGAAATGCATAGACGTACTGAGAGGCCATTTTGAATAGTTCCTATAAACACTAGGTATTATTTATTTCATTAAATTAGGTTCAAGATAATTTTGAATTTATAAAATAGTGCCAATTTTTGTGTTACCTAATACCGTATTTTCTGTTCCTATTATTTATGTCAACTTTTTGCAATATTAAACCATTATTTATACATGTTTAAGATAGATTCAAATGTGATTTAATTAAACTGTGAAGAAATACTCCTGAGGCAACCATGACGCACCCAGAAAAAAATTTAATACTACTTTCAATTATTCTCACTTTATGTCAAAGTCATGGCTACTAGATCAGTTTGAAATGAAAAGTATTGTAATTTAACGGTTTTTAATGAAAAAGTAAAAATATCTCTGGAAATATTGATTTTAGGTGTAGGATATTATTCACAAATCGTAGAGAATTAATGTGCTAATTCAAAAATTCAATAATATACAGAGTGTTCCATTTGAAAAAATTGAGAAAATTCACTTTGTCCTGAATTAGCGCTAGTATAAAATACGCTCTGCATAAATATAATCAATATTTGGTGGTAGTGTCATTGTAGTACATCCCTTGTCATTCAAAATATATAGGGTGTTCCAATAAAAAAAATCACCTCGAAGATGCTCCGCTGTAATGAATCACCTTGTATATTTCAAAATATTTTTAAAATGTGCGCCTTTTAGGACTATACCATTTCCATGAAAAAAAATCCAAAGTCTTCTAATAAGGCCTATATTGGACTTTGGGGCACTATTAGTTATTTACAATGATAAAGGTATAAACCAAAAATCAACTTGTACACACTTAATCCGAGGTTAAAATGTTTTCTTACTGAAGTATTAACCGCTGCACTATAACACTCTAGATAAAAATAACATTATTGCACAATTTACATCAGATCGTCAGTATAGTGAGTGAGGACCACATCATGAACACCATATTTTGCGTTTTGTTCGTGGCCAATGCTTTCTTAGCTTTGGGAAACTGCGCTAAAATATTAGGTGTGTTTTCTATGGGCGCCCACAGCCACTTTACCTTAGGATTACGTCTCGCCAAGGAATTAGCAGATAGAGGTCATGAAGTAACATTTATTAATGCCTATCCACAAAAGACGCCTATTAAAAATTTAAAGGAAATATCCGTTGCAGAAATTAAGGGGGATCTAGATGGTAGGTACTTAATATAAATAATCTATTTTGTAATTCGTATATAAATAATTGTAAAAGCGGTTCATATTGATTCAGTGATTACTTAGACAACTACTTGAATTGGTACTTGATATTACAATCATTTACTAAAAGTAGAAAAGATTGATATAATTCTCCAATGTTAATAGATTAAAGTAAACATTTTTGCTTTTAGTACTTTTCCTCTGAATTTGTTAAGTTTTGAGTAAAGAATTATTGAATATTTAAAAATCTGTAGATACTTCGTTTAAAATCTTTCAAACTAAACTTACTTAGTTTTATTTACAGAACAAAATTTAATAAAAACATAGGTTTACGTTTGGAAAAACAAAACTGGCCTTGAAATTACTTTGAAAATGCCCACCAAAATTAGAATAGAATAGAATTTTATTCTCAAAAATATGACTGTTTCGTTTTGTTTATTTACTACATTTTTTGTTCGTTCTTTTTTCTCATATTCCAAATTCACTATTTTGTCAAATTGTTCCATCAATCTCAATGATTTTTTAGAGGCTGTCTTCTTTCCGGATATCGTTCCTTATAAATTCAAGTTGATAGCAATTTTTATCGCTCAGAATAACCATATCGACTATTTCTTCTCTAGAAAAATTCATTATTGGAAAGTGTGGATTCGATGAACTGAAGATCAGCTTATATCGTTATCTCTTGCCAATTCTTTTATACTGCGATGAGGATCTTCAATCACGCTCAAACGTATGACTGTTCCGTTTTCTTCATTTACTATATTTCTGTTCGTCCTTTTTTCTCATATTCCACTTTCCCCGTATTGTCAAATCATTTCATCAACCTTTCAAATGATTTTTTAGAGGGGTGTCTTCTTTCCGGATATCGCTCCTTATAAATTCGAGATGATAGTAAATAATTTTTATCACTCGTACCCAGAACATAAACCATATCAACCATCTTTTCTTTCGAAAAATTCATTATTGGAAAGTGCGAATTTTTAACTGGCCTTGAAATTACTTTAAAACTGCCCACCAAAAATAGAATAGAATAGAATTTTATTCTCAAAAATATGACTGTTTCGTTTCCTTTATTTACTACATTTTTTGTTCGTTCTTTTTTCTCATATTCCAAATTCACTATTTTGTCAAATGTTTCCAACAACCTCTTAAATGATTTTTTAGAGGCTGTCTTCTTTCCGGATATCGTTCCTTATAAATTCAAGTTGATAACAAACAATCTTTATCGCTCAGAACATACACCATATCGACTATTTCTTCTCTAGAAAAATTCATTTTTGGAAAGTGCGGATTTTCAACTAATTTATGACTCAAAATAAGTGTAAATACTTTGCCACAATAGTTAATAATTAAACGTCAATAAGATAACTTTCATTATTCTCACTTTGTCAAAATCATGGCCACTAGATCAGTTCGAAATGAAAAAAGTATAATTTAACGGATTTTAATGAAGAAATATCGATTTTAGGTATAGGATATTATTCACAAAAAATGTAGAGAATTAATGTGCCAATTCAAAAACATAATAATATACAGAGTGTTCAATTTCAAAAAATTGAGAAAATTCACTTTAAAATATCCTATATTAGCACTAGTATAAAATGCACCCTGTATAATTATAATCAATATTTGGTGGTTGTGTTGTTGTAATACATCCCTTCTCTACATAATTGCAAAATAAATCTTCTTAATTAATAGTAATATACACACAGTTAATTAATTTGTTAAACATTGTTCTGATTTTCATATTTTTTCTAGTAACTCGGCAAGATCACGTCAAAAACAAAAAATCTGGAGGTCGTTTGGAGGTAATTTTACGCTGAAATGTAAAAATATATAGGGTGTTCCATTTAAAAAAAATTACCTCGAAGATACCTTTAATAATAGGGTAGGGGTGGCAATAGAGAAGATAGAGGGGGTAGCTAACGCTAACACATTTTTTTAGACGTCTCGTTTTTGTATATACATTAAATCACATTTTAATTTTTTTTACTCCCTTTCATAATAGTGTGGGGGTGGTATTGGGGGTGATAGTGGGAGGGGAGACTGATGCCAAAAAAAATTTTTGAGACCTTAACTTTTCGTACATGCCCTAAATTGCAATTTTATGGACTCTTACTTGCTTGTTTTGCCTATTTGCCCTTATTTACCCCATTTACCTCCGAACCCTTTAACGGAATTAGATCAAAATATAATCTAGTTCCAGATCTCGTTACAATACATAAGTGTACCAAATTTAAAGTCGATATCATAAACGGTTCCAGAGTAAACGTGCGCACAAAAAAGTTACAGACAGACAGACAGACAGGAAATGTTTTTTCGCTTAAATCATCACGATCGGTTTCGAATCTTTTGGAGGGGATATACTGAGTACAAATGTGACAATTATAACACGAGATCGTAAGCGTTCGGATCGCGCGATCAGATTGTGCCCCGCGGGGAAGAGGCCTTAAGCCTATTTTAACAACAAAAAAAATATTTTTTTTTTGCGAATCTATACTTCGACTGGACGTGAAAGTAATTAAGTTTCCTTGCTCTAGAAACACGGTAGCAGAGAAAATATCGTGTGTAATACGTGTGGTGAGCTTTTTACTGCATTTATATTATTACATTTTTTATAGTCGTAATTACCTGTGGTGTTATTTATTATATTAATTTAAATAAGGTCATGAAAAAAAGAAGCGCAACTCCATCCTGGCCAGGGTATGGATGTTTAGTGGGATCTTTAATGTGTTACTGAATTGGTAGCAGTGAACTAAACGGGGTTGTGTGAGAGACAACACGTCTAGGCGCTCTACCACTCCTATGTTCAAGTCTCAGTTACGGCAGATGGTAGTGTCATAGGGACTGGTGGTTGTGTGTTGTGTAATTGTCTATATGTATTGTCCTGATACAGTGATGGCATACCAAATGCTAGGACAGTAATCTAAATAAGTCGATAAAAAAAACGTGGCTCATAAATGCGATATATAATACTACAGCAATACATTTTGAGACTTTCACGGGCGTATAAATATTTCTTTATCACATATATATTATATTACAGTTGCACCGAAAAAAATTGAATATCTTTATTAAAATCGCCGAATTAAGTAAAATTTGTGAGTTTGCATAATCCCATATACGGTTAGATAAATCACTAATTATCTCTCCCGCCGCCTCTCTTCAACTATACGCCGGTGAACAAACACCCTGTATAATCATGCTGCGTTCGTTTCGTTCCAATAATTGGTACGATAATTTATTTGTTTACATTTTGTACTGAGTAAATATAACTACAGCTTCCTCAGTAAATAAATACCCATTTTTAATGTGGTCTAATGTAATTTGATTAGTGTTATTATATATTCTGTTATGTACACGAAGATAGTAGTTATAGCTTGTAATGTTCAATATTATGATCATGAACTTTCTAGAGTGGACTATAAATATGTTTGACTGGTGCCCTTTCCAAGGTCATAGAATTTTCAAGATTTTTACCTAGTTCTACACAACAGTACACAATAACATTATCGATTTATACCTACTGATTTTAATTTTAGAATTAAAACTAATGTATTTTATATATCTATTTTAATATAGCCCAGATAGGCCAAATTAGTACCAGAATCTACATTAAATTTTTCATTTTCGCTTCACTATTATTCGTCGATTAGCATTATGTTACAAATTCATTTATTTGTTTGTTGTAAGTATATACTTAAACAAATCATATTAAATCGTTACAAAATTCGGATACTAGGCCAGTCACTATAGGGTAAAAAAGGCATGGAAGGTTGCGAAACTTTTTAAATTTTGAGACAACGTTGCATTAGGTAAGAAAATAACAAATCCGGTTTTTGCACCGTTTTCCGCTACCCGGAGCATTGTTAATTAACAGAAAACCTAAATTTGTAATAACTTTTTGAAAAAAACTCAAACTGTATGTAAACCTTGGAGAACATTTTAATAATTATTAGACATCTTCTATCAAGTTTGCACCCTGCTATGATGACCGGAACATTACAAATAGTTGTTTATTTGCTTTCTTTTGATATATTTTATCGATTAAAAATTGCGACAGTTATGCAAATGATTGTTTATACGGCAGAATATGTCATATATCCCGCTCGTACTTTTACTTAATTTTTTATTACCCCTGAAGATTTTTTTCAGTCTTTTTTATCTTTAATGGCTACACTTATGACGGTTTAAACAACAAATGGGGGTCTAAACAATTGCGGAAGACTTAAAATCGGGTTGGGAATGTTTGTGACATTAAAAACTGACAATCTGAATTTTCAACCTCGTAAATGTCCGCAACTTCATGAAATTACCTACTATTTAAATAATAAAGTTATGCTTGACTAAAGAACACTGAAGAAAGGTGCAAATTTCATGTAACATTCAAATAATGTATTGAAATGCTCCTGTGAAGTTTCAACCCAGCAAAACTTCCATTTATCTGCTTTCGCTATTATTAAAAAGTTGTTCAAGGCTTGCATAAATTTCGGATTTTTTTTTCTTTCAAAAAGTTGTTACAAGTTTACGTTTTTTGTTAATTTAACAATGTTCCGGGGAGCGGAAAAGGGTGCAAAAACCTGATTTGTTATTTTATTAAGTACCTCCTTCAATGTTGTCTCAAAATTAAAAAACTTGTGCACTTTTTGTCTAACTTTTCACTATCGGAGTCTGTGGTGACTGTACTCATTCCTGGCAGATTCACGTCTAGAAGCGGTTGCCAATTCCATGATTGGCAAATATTCATTCTCGTCGGGAAAAGTCCCACATTTAGTATCGTCAACATAATAACTGTATAAGCAAATTTTATAGCAGAAGGAAATTTTATAAAAATAGGAATTACAATATTCCAACCTATCTGCAAGTGCCTCATATACAGGGTGGGCCAATAGTGCGCCAGACTTCGATATCTCGAGTTCTAGGATAGAAAGAATTTTTTTAAAAAATTGCAAGTAAACTAGATAAAAAGGACTAACTAGAAATTATTTTCCAACATACAGGGCGAGCCAAGACGAAATTACAGGACCAAGTACCTTTTTTTAAATGGGATGCTATGTATATCAGCCTATTTTTTGAAGCCTCCTTCTAGGCTCTATTCATTCCTATATTAGCATAAAATGTCTCCCAACCACTTGGAAATAATGCAATCTGCAGATGGATATTAAAAAAAATCACAACCGTCACGATTATGGGTTATAAGAAAAACTTATGTGAATACCAGTTACGAGACACATAATTAATGTTTTTGAATTATTTTCATTTCCTAAAAATGTACAGGGTGGCCAAAAATTATTTTTCAATTAAGAACATTTTAAATTGAATTTTCTCAATTTTTTCAAATGGAACACCCTGTATATTTTTCGACGATGTGATGTATAAATGAAAACGAACATTTTTTTAAGTACTTCCCTATGCTAATTGTAACCATTTTCGTTTTATAAATAAATAAGTGTCAAATTCAAGAATAAACTTTAAAAAATTTCATTCATTTATCAATTTTAAATACGCATTTGCATAATATTTCAGTTTTCAAGTCAAATAATTTTATTTTTTACAGAAGCGAATAAATTTAAAAAGTCGTAAAAGCAACGTTTAGGATATGCTAGCTCGTCACATTTCTAAACAGATGTTACAGGAGTTTAAGAGCCATAATGAACTAGAATTTAACAAATCCCATTTTCAAGTAGGCCGACTATGCGTTTCCAAACGTCTCTCTCTCTCTCTCTCTCGTGGCGTCATACACGTTTTGCGTAGAGAGGCATGCATATAAAAGCGATGAGGGAACCGCGGAATGGAGTCATTTTCCTTTGACCTGCCCCGGGGAAGCTACCACATAGGAGAAACCAAGCCCCAGCCGCCAGAAATTCTACCAAGACGTACAGGAGAATTAAATTTTATCAAATTTTTTTTTATAACACCACAGGTAATTACGACCTCCTTTATCCCGGAAGGCTCTAGAAGAGCCTTATATGGGAGGGGGCTATACATTTAGAAAGAAGGGACACACACCCAATATCCCTGTATAGTGTAAAAATTCCTCTCACAGTATTTTCCACTGTCGCGTCCGGGAATCGAACCCGGAACTTTTGGGTAAGAGGCAAGTGCACTTACCTCTAGACCATCAGTCAACTAATTACCGATAGTTTCCCCATCGAGGCCTTGTATTTGAGTACAAGGGGATTAGATCCGATTTAATTATTACCGACACTTGCCGTGTCGAGGCCTTGTACTTTGAAGAAATAGCAGCAGCAGACTCCCAGTCATGAAGTGCAACTTACTTCCCAGTGAAGCGCGAGATTCTGACAAAATTCCTCACAACGACGACGTGGCTACCGAGACGGAAATTGCAATTTGCCCAGGTGAGGCTCAAATGCCCATCCCGCCGCCTTACCCCTTTTTCAAATCACTTGACTAAATTTTATCTTTATTACGGGCCTTTCTAAATTTATTTGGAAACGATATGAGGAATCCGGGGGAGAATCTGCGAACTTACATGCTGGGCCTAACTTCACTAGCCGATCGGCTGCAGTGGTATTTAAAGTATTTAAACTTGTAAGGTTAGGTTAATTTGTGCCTAAATTAAATTTCTTTATTTAGGGGACAGACAATCAGAGCTAAGGCAATTTAGGCCATAATTTTACGTTTTATTTACTAGTTTGAGAACAACGTTCTTTTGTTTCAAGATTCATTTAAGTTGCATCATAATTTGTTTTATCTTAATTAGTTTACAAACAGTTTCGAAAGTTATGCTCATTTCATTTTTGCCTTATTCGATAAACCGACTAATAGTTTTCTTTTTAAGTTAGAGTCAAGTTAATTCAAATCACAGTCTCATTTGTTTGCTTCAGTTAACAGCTAATATTGTTCCGCTTCTCGGCGGGAGTTGAATTTTACTCTACGGTTGGTATGAAATACTCTTTGAATCATGCTATTAGATCAACGGGACAACGGCCCTAGTCATCCTAACTGTTTAGCAATATTCTATAAGTTTATGGCCATCACTTTCAACAAGGGCCTTTGCACGAGGGTGTCTGACTCTACTTATTTGCGGTCAACGCAATGTAAGTACTGTTCAGGCACGATCCAGGAGGTTTTGTACGGAGATTGTTTATTTCTTCTAGCGTTAAGACTTTACAGATTACGGCGCGACCCAGACGACGATTAAATGCATTTCCCTAAGTTGGTTATGTATTTAATACACTCTAAGATTAAATGCATTTTCCTAAGTTGGTTATATATTTACTACACTCTACGGTATCTCTTCGACAGTGATTGTAGTGGCTGCCACCATAAATTCAGTACACACATCCTCGCATCAGTTGTAAGGTTTTACGCCGGGTTCATTCACCCACGTGGCATGTAGGTGTTTTTTTATGAGCATACTTCGAGGGGCATTGAAACGTACCATGGGAGTATTGTCTTATTCCCTCCGAGTTTGATACTGGTCACAACAGAATTAAATTCTTTTAGATAGACGATGAGTCTCAACGAATATTTTTCTTATAGGCGAATTTGCTAACTGTTCGATTTGTGACGATTTGTCACCACCATCTGAATTTATATATACAAACGATTACTGTCTTTTCTTTCAACTTTACCTTTCTAGCCGTACAAATAATAAACTAAATAAATGGTTTGTTTCGTTTCAATCAAATAAAAAAGAAAACGAACCTCAACCATAAATCCACAGTGCAACCTTGAGTAATAAAATAAGAAATAAATAACATAAACAATTAACTAAGTTACTCAATTAACAACGTGTTCGAATTTATCAGGTATGTAAATTAAAAGAGTGATTAATTTTCTAAAGGTAAATAGTATTAGATAGGAAATCGTAATGTCAAACTTTGCATCAAGAACTTGGGGTAAATATAAAGGGTTACTACAAACACAACGTAATTTGCGTCCTAACTTGTAATACTAGACGATCAGGTAAATGGCCAATTTGTTTATTTGTCTTGACATAAAATTAAGATAAATAATTATTGCGTGGGATTTAGTATGTTGCTTCACGACCAAGGATTTTTGTTAGTAATTAATAGACGGGGGGTGAGGATGTTTCATAGTCTTTTAACCATTTAATAAAGATACACAGTTTTACTTAAATCGCTATAGCCGTCAAAATGGATGAATTGGCCGAACACTATATCGTACTAAAATTTCAACAAAATACAGCAAGAGCCATTTTTATATGTATTCTGAGGGGTCCTTTTTAAGTGAGACATGGTGAGCACATATTTATTAGTAATATGAATAATTCAATTGGATTATGTCTATATAATTTACTAATAACATTAAACTTTTTTAGAGAAAAAGAAAGAACTCTATGAAATGGGACAGATGTCATACATTGGACAATTAGGTTGGGTTTCCCAGTTTGGCTTGTCTTATACAGAGAGTGTGTTGCGGGTTAAAGAAGTTCAAGATTTATTAAAATCCAATGAGAAGTTCGATGTAGTAGTACAAGAACATTTTATGAATGAAGCAATGATGATATTCGCTCATAAGTTTAATTGTCCTTTAGTACTATTAGCACCCGGACCAGCAACAATTTTTAACAATTACCTTTTTGCTAACCCTTCACCACCATCTTACGTTCCAAATCTTTTAGCCGATTCTGGAGCCCACATGTCCTTTTGGGAAAGATTGAGAAATACCTATTACGCTCTTGTGGGTCAACTATTCATACATTATGTAATGTTACCAAAACAGGCAGAAGTTTTAAAAAGAACAGTACCTGGAGCTCCAGATCTTAACGATATTTTATACAATTCTAGTTTAATGCTGCTATCTTCGCATATTAGCCTAAATGATCCCGTTCCGCTTCAACCAACTATGAAAGAGATTGGGGGTTACCATGTTGCACCTGCCAAACCTTTACCAAAAGACCTTCAAGAATACTTAGATAATGCAAAAGAAGGAGTTGTTTTATTCTCAATGGGTTCTAATCTGAAAAGTGCTGACTTTCCTCAGAAGAAAAAGGAAGCAGTCCTTAAAGTCTTTTCAAAACTTAAGCATAAAGTATTGTGGAAATTCGAAACTGATTTACCAGAGAAGCCAAGAAATGTGAAAATAATGAGCTGGCTTCCTCAGAATGATATTTTGGGTAAGTACAAATAATATGTTTATTGATTGCAATCGTGATAAATTGCGAATCTTCTGGAATTCTAGGAGACTTAAATGTTTGAGGAAAAAGACGCAGCCTACAGTTGTAGAGAGATTAAAACCACTTAAGAATAATGTTTAATAAGCAATTCTTTGCATTAAGAGGAGTTTAAAAACGCTTTGTTGAGCATGTAAAATATAGATATCCCCAGATAGTATAGAGATGTCCTACGTATGTCTGAAAGATGTACTCTCTGGACGTTCAAAAATCTACAAGACGTCCATATTAAGTCCTGTGGACGTTATGATGACGTCCAAGGGACGTGCACTCTTACAAATCCAGATGGCCGATGATTTTATGTACATTTCAGGTACTAGTTATTTATGCAACAAGTGCAAAACGTCACCCTTTATTGCACAGGACTAAAAATTATACAACACATCATATGCAATAATACATTTTGCACTCGTTCCATATAACATTTTTTCTACGATCGTGTAAATAATAGCAAAAAATAGCCGTTTTATACGAAGGTTTCACTCTAGTAGGTATTATTTGCCAACTTTTACCGGTGCTTCTTTATGTGTTTAAGTTTTAAAACTACAATGTGTAACTAAAGTCATTACGATGCAAATTCTTGTACTCCTCTTGAAATCATGGACATTGCAAATAATAATAATAATAATAATCGTTTATATATCCAACAGTACATAACCAATTACAGGACAAAGTAATAAAGTAGAAAAGTAAAATTACTTATAAGTAAGTGTATATCAGTATCTATAGCTATATTATTATCTAACAAATAGCACAAGAATTCATTGAACTATTATATGAATATTAAGATAATAGAATATGAAGAAGAAAAACTTTAATCCGTAAAAATGTCTCCTGAATTCTAACGAATTGAAATTAAGTCTATTTAATAAATACTGGTTTTCACAGCCCCTGTTAGGATACCTGCCATCGATCCAGTAAATGAAATATTTTAAGAATTTCCTTTGAACAGGCTCGATAGATTATACAGGGTGATTAGCGAACAATGTGCCATAGCATAATGGCAGATAGAGTACTTCAATGTAAGTCTAAATCAAGAAGGAAAAAATTTTTTGGCTAGTGGTTAAGAAGATATAGGGTGTCGTTTGTATGCATTTGGTCTGAAAATTCAATGAGCTATAACTCTGCAATGGTTGGATGTAATCGAATGAAATTTACCAGTAACATTCCTCAGCTGGAACTTGTCAGAATAGCCTACTTGATTTTGAACAATCCATGGACGGACTCAGAAAAAATCTGCCCTCTACGTTTTTTACAAAAAAGTACATTTTTCTATCGCATTTCTGGAAAACTATTAGCGGATTCAGAAAGTTTAAAAAAATGCCATCAGAATAGCGATTCAATTTTGACGGCACACCTAAACCATTTCGGCAAATGCTTCAGATAGTACATGAACATCCAGTATAGAATATAACTTAGTATAGAGCGAAGCGCAAGACTAACAAGCCAAATTAACACCATCAAAATTGAACAAAGATATTCAGTAAGTTACAAAAATTTTATTGTACAACGCTGGAAAGATGGTCTTCTTAAAATTTTAAAATAAATCAACATTAAATTTGTTGTTTGTTGTTGTTACATTTAAATTGAAAAAATAGTATGAAATATCGTACAATCGATTTAGAGAATAGTGTGCCGACAAAAGTGGAGTACACTTTCCGAGAGATCAACAAGGATAATTTTTAGTGCGAATATTCTGTGGCACGGGCTTCCCTTTCTTTGAAAGATGTGGCTGACATTAAAAAAATATGCTAGATTAACGACATTTTTGAAACGTAACTCTATTGGACTCCGAGCTAAAGAATCAAAAGGAAGAGGCACCAAAAATTCAATGTTTCATGAAATAGATAGGTATCTAAATTCGAAATTTTATTTAAATTTGTGAATTCTTTTGTTTCATGTTGGAAATTGTTGCAATTTTTGATATTTTTGGAGCCCGTCGAAGGCATGAACTTCAAAATATGAGTTTTGGTGACATAGTGGGTTCTATTTAAATTGTAAAAATACGTCGTTGGAGAACGGATAAACAAATAAGCTTTATTATCAACGAGGTGGAAGAATAGTTGAATTTGATATGACCTGTGGTAAATATGCCAGTCTTCGTCCTTCTTATATCGCACATCTGCTTTTTTTTTATTAATTATGGAAATGGAAAGCGTTCTGTGCAAGCCGTTGTTGTCAATACACTCTCAGTGGTTCCCTGCGAAATTACAAAATATTTACATTTGAAAAATCCAAAGTCATCATCTGCAACTACTCTTCTTGCGGATGCCGCAGCAAAATGCCATGGCGGTTGGAAGTCTACGACCTTTGCAGGGGATACGTGGAAGAATCATTATTAAACAAGATAAGCAAGGTGGAGAAGATTCTTGAATGAAATATGGTTATATTGGTTATGTTATAGTAGATAGTATAGAAAGTGGAAAGTGTGAAAGTGGTAATGGACCGACAAGATCTATATGGATATATTCAAAACGACTTCTGGGAGTATCAAAATTGCCGATTTTTGTATGTTTATTAATTTTGGAAGTCTGACAATTTATGTAAGTCTTAGTCCACAAGATGCAATTAGTGTTCATCTTGGGCCAGAAATATTTGGAAGTTATAAGTTTTTTGTAGCACGTATACCAGCAAAGAGCGACATTTAGAAAATGAAATCGCACCAAATTTCAACATTTGAATTAGACATTTTAATTTTTTGTAGGCATAATTGACCTTGCAATTTGTATCAATCTGGTTTACAAATAGAGAGGAAAGTTCACAATCGTCAGATTTAGCGTCTCTCGATAACTGTAGGTTGAAATTGAGTTTATAGGAGAAACTGAGGTAGATGATAAAATTGGTTGCTGTTGAAGTAAGGAAAGATCAGTTATCTGTGAGAAGGTATCAGCAATTACGTTTTCTTTACCTTTAATATATTGTATGTCATTTGTAAATTGGGAAGTGTATTCCAAGTGTCGTATTTGACGAGGCGTTTCTTGGCATTGGAAAATAACGCCTTTGTCAATGGTTTATGGTCAGTATAACAAATAAGTATACGACCCTCTAAAATATGTTTATAAATTTGATTGATGTGTACAATTCCAGCAATTCTTTATCGAAAGCGGAATATCTTGTCTGAGCATCATTTAATTTGCGAGAGTAAAGGCTAAAGGAGTAGTTAGATTTCCAATTTTCTGTTCTAATACAGCACCCATAGATACATTTGAGCTGTCTACAGATAAAGTAAGTGTGACGTTATCATTGTAGTTTGGATGGGACAATTGTTGCATTTGCTAAAGCATGTTTAGCCTTAAAAAAACTATCAATGCAGTCCGCTGGTCCCATTTATTTCATGGGAATTGAAACTCATACAATCAAATGAATCTCAATAATTTGCGAAAAACAAAATATCATTTTTGCGCCTAGTGATTTTGTTCAGTTCCATGTTTTCTACATCGTCCACCAAATTTTTGACATTATGACTAAATTTTTCAAAGCCAATAAAAGATAGTGGGATATTGACAAGCCTAAATGATAAATTTGGAGTGAGCGAACCAAAACACAGCAAAAATTAAAATTTCAAAAAGTTGTAGATTTATTTTCCAAAAGTATTGTTAAATAATACATATTATATTTACTAAAACTATACTACTTTCTAGAGAATATCCAAGTGGCCATTTAGAATTTAAAAAATATTTTTGCTGACTTTCTTATCGTGAATTCTCAGTGGTTAAGGGTTGAACCTTTTTTACGTTCATCCTCCACACCCCAAATTCACCCTCTATGTAACTGAAATTATGAAAATAATTTTGCTGTATTCCTCTTAGTATACTATATAAGAATCCAATGTCACATCCCTGACCCTGAATGTTGTACACACCCTTCACTCTCCAAATCCACCCCCAATACTTCTAGAATTTTTCAAATATTTCCCCCGTTCTGGTGACTGCGAAATGAAAAAATACAAAAATTTTGACTGTCTAGATCCTTATTTGGACGCACTGTGCATCATCTTCACCAGCCCATCATAGTTGTCTCAACCTAGGTGGCGTTTATTCTACTAATCTTCAACAAGCATTTGTTACTTGGATTAGTGGCATCTCTCTTTAGGCTACTCAATTAATCTGCATTTAGATCTCTGACGCAAACTTAGACGATCAACTAAATACACATTTCAAGAGCCACAAACGCGATAGACAACTATTTCTCCTCTTATATCTCCATAATAAAACTCCTGTAATCTTTTTTGATACATATTTACACAAAATCTGTCACAAACAAATAACAAATTAGCTAATCGTAATATTCCAGTTCAAAAGCTCCTCTATAAATTCGTTTTTTCACAAAGAATAACCAGACTGCAACCAACAGTTATTATCCGGTCTATATGCCCACGCCGAGTGCTAAATTACGAATTGCAAGCCTGGTGCGTTAAGTGTAAAGACTTATTCTTTTTTATATGAGCTCTCGTGCTAGCCATTCCACACCACTTACAAACAGCAGCTTCGCGTTGTTGGCTATCATCAGTACAAGGTAGGTCTGTAGCGATCGGAGCGAGGGCCCCCCACTATGGTACGTTATGAAATCCTCAATATTTCGAAATGTAACACTATCGCTAGGTGGCATCTAGCAGTCAGTGACAAGTTAGCAAAATCACAAATTAGCAAATGATGAGTATTTAAAACTATACATTATTCAGTGAATATACCTTAGAATTGTGTATCTAGTAAAGAAAACAATACATTCCCGGACGACGATGTAAATTGTTGCCCGAGGTCTTAAGCCGAGAGAGAATGACTTTCTCGTATTGTTTGCTGATGGTTTCTTAGCAACAGGCTAAAATAGTAGAATAGGATATTTTGGGATCTAAAATTGTGCCGAAAAAGTAGACATTATTGACCGATTTCAGAAAAAAATTGTTTTGAAAAAGAAAGATTGATTAAGAAAAATTAAACAACATTGAACACTATAGGTACCTACTACAAATAAGACACTTAAACCAACACCAGCACCGTATATGTAACTCTTTGGAGTAAACGCAAAAATACACGTAAATCCATTTTATGCCACACTGACTTAAATTGAGATGAAGCACTGTTTGAAACGTAACGTATCTACGAACTAAATTTCAACATTTCAACTTTATAAACATAACCGCTTAACTTAACACTTTTCATTGGTGTCTTTGTTTTATTTATAGGCCAAAATAAGAAAAATCGATGATGGTGAAAATGATATTTTACAACATGGATGGTGAATATAAAAAATTTCAACCTGTTTTAACGACAAAATCCTACCCATTTATTTGTACTTTATACGCAAAAGGCTGGCAAGCTTTAGAATCCTAGATCGGCTGACAGTATAATAAATGTTTGCGATTCGGACTAGACAATGTCCCCCCTTCCGTTTTCGAGGGTGCTGAATCGATTCCCGGGGTCAAACCAATTTTTCCACCTCGGCAACCCTCTCAAATTGGTCAAAAACCACCCCCAAAGTGCCCTTTTCCGTGAACCTGTTTATTTTCCTTCCACCCATCTAGGGGGTTGGAAAATTGATAATTTTTTTTGTGAAAAAAAATAACATTTTACAGGAGCTGTTTCTATGAGGAAGGTGGCATGTGACCAGGGTTGTGTAACTATCCCCGGGGGTTGGTTTCACCCTTCAAGGGGATGGAAAAAAATATTTTTTTGGAAAAACATTATATTTTGTAAGAAGTGTTTCTTTGAGGAAGGTGGTAGGTGACCAGGATTGTGTAACCACCACCGAGAGTTGTTTTCACCCTTCTAGGGTCCGATTACTGAGGATGTCTAAATTTTTTTTATAAATTCAGTTTATTTCAGCAATAACATCAATTTACGATATATTAAATGAAGTTGTCACATTTTCTTGGATATTCCTTTCACAGGTGAAAACAACCCCCGGGGATAGTTACACAAACCTACCTCTTCCCTCAAAAAAATCCTCCTACAAATTATTACTTGTTCCCCAGAAAAAAATGTTTCCACCCCTTTGAAGGGCGAGAACAACCCCCGATGGCGGTTACACAATCCTCGTCACCTACCACCTTCCTCAGAGCAACGCCTCCTACAAAATATTATTTTCTCCAAAAAAAAAATATTTTTCTCCACCCTTTTGAGCCTGAAAACAACCCCCGGGGACGGTTATATAACCCTGATCACCTGCCACCTTCCTTACAGAAACACCTCCTGTAAAATATCTATTTTTTTTCCACAAAAGAAATATCAATTTTCCAACCCCTTAAAGGGGTGGAAGCCTTGTGTAGGGGTGACTGAGGTCAAATCTCTCTAGGGACCTTCCGTTCTACTCGAGGGAATAACAGTTAGTCGAAAAACTGGGGAAAATAAACGAGTTCACGGAAAAGAGCACTTTGGGGGTGGTTTTTGACCAATTTGAGGGGGTTGCCAAGGTAGAAAAATTGGTTTGACCCCGGGAAACGATTCCATTAAATGGACTATAAGGCCGCCGCTGCCGTAACTGATTAAGGAAAATCACTGCATATACCTTTGGATTATTCATACCAACCATAAATTTGCGAATGATAAATTTATTATAAAATAACTAGACAAAAGTAATATATAGAAGTCTAATCTATTAAATTGTCCGTACAAAATAATATATTATTAGTTATATTTCTATTAATCATTTTAACGACTGTAGTTGATGAGCAATTTGGAATCACTGTCTACTTATATCTGAATGATATGAATATTTTTGATGGCCGAATTATTATTATTTATCTTTAATTCTCAATTAACTTTCTGCGATTATATTCTAGGAAAAACATTACTCCAGATTAAACTAGTATTAATTAATTAATTTAATTATTAATTAGCCAATTAATGACATCAAAAAATAAAAAGTCATGTCGCGAGGCTGTTACAAATTCTATGGGTTAATTTGAGATTTTTAAAGCCCCTTAGGCAATCAATAATATTGCACAATATTTGAAATTGTGTTGCACAATGTCAAATATTATATTCGGTGAATCGTTAAATTCCTTACATTGTAAACATTAACATGTCAAGGGAAAATGCTTTATTCCATTATTCTTTTCTATTACCTACGTTGAAAGTGCGTGTTTTAGCAACGTATCCTGCACAATTGAACACGAAATTTTTCAAGGCGTTTTATATACTCATATATTAGTAGAAAAATATCTAAAAAACATCACCTTGTACTTCAACTGTAAAGTTAGATTTCGTTAAGTCAAAAATACCAATTATCTTAACGTAGCAAAAACATGTTTGCTTTACTTAATTAAAACGTTTATTAAACGTATACCTGGTGACCCAGAAAGTGCCTACTGCCCACCATTTTCTACAGTTTAAAAATAAAATTCTAAAATTTAGATAATCAAATAAAGGTATCAATGGCCACATTTTGACCATTCGATGGTAGAAGAATCACTTCCGGTATGGCCGGAAATTGCCACAACTTTCTTATTTTAAATAACATCCTGTATATTTAAGTCACTTTTTTTCATACAGCAGTAATTTCCCTTTCCAACACTTTTTTCAGATTTAAAATTGGATGAAAAATAACCTTGGAAATGGCATTTATTTGCTATTTCTAGTTGGCTTTGGAATTCAAGAACAAATTTTAAAAAATTCGAAGTAGACTTTGAATTTGAATAAAAGGGTATTTCTCAACAAATTAAATGTAAAATTGGCCTCTTTTGTTCATTTGTTTGGATTTTGAAATGTTTTTCCCATTTTTCCATTTCATGGAAACTCAGTTTGTCAAAACTCCAATTTTTCAACCAGTACCCTGTATGTAATATATGATTTGCAGGAAACAACTACTCAGCCGGCAAATACCTCGACCTGCATTGAATTATACCTTACAAATCATGAAAGATTGGTAGCCAATGCCATTTATCAATTCCCTGGCCAGACATAGACCGGTTTCGAAGTTTCAGTTCTCATCAGTATGCCATATGTCATGGAACAGACAAATGACAGTGACCAACCTGCTAGTTTTATAGAAACTATAGTAAATGAAGTAGTGGTCAGGGGTAAGTGAATCCGCTTATGTGGTCACTTGCTCCTATACATCATAGATGTCTCCATGGTGTATAGCAACTTGCGATATTACAACAGTAGGTTACGTCCACCTAGGGCTAAAAGGTCGCCGCTCTCGGTACTTGCAGTATATGCTATTATTCGTAGATTCATCACTAAATAAAATTCTATTCTTTAAGTATACGTGTTGAGTAAACCAATTACAAAAAATCAATCTTCTGTTTCCGTCATTTTCATATAATTCTTGATGCAATTGGTATTTGTAGCATTTAAAACCTTGTTTTTTAATATACCTACGTCTTACTGCCTCACGATCAATATCTATCTCTTTTACCAGCTCTCTTGTAGAAACATTTGAGTACACGTGTGTGTATGCCACTACATTTGTCTCAATTTCTTCCCTTACTATAAATCTGTCCTCTACCACCTCAATATTTTCTGCATTTCGGAATGAGTCTTCTGGAAATTTAAAATACTGCCGGTATGGCTGACGACGATCGGGATATCTTTCATAATATAGACGCGCGGCCGCATGGGCATTTTTCTGACGTTCGCTGTAAATTTAAAGTAAATTTACCTTTTTATTTTGTGTATATTGCATCGAAAATCGTATCCTATTTTGAATAAAGTACCGAATTATAAATTTACAAATAATAAATACGCCTCCATTTCACTCAACAATAACGTTTTGACAGACGCTGTGTACAATTTTTCATCTGTTTTTTATGGCTTACTGCAAGATATACTGCAAAAAGCTTAATATTTATTTTAATTTATATTCAATTTTTTATCGGGAAAAACCAGTCTAAAACAAAGGGTATTATTTGAAAAATTGGAGTTATGAAAAATTGAATTTCCATGAAATGGAAAAATGGGAAAACATTTCTAAATCCAAGCAAATGAACAAAATAAGTATATTTCACATTTAATTTGTTATTTGTTTATTCAAAGTCTATTAGAAATTTTTTAAATTTTTTTTCCTGAATTCCAAAGCCAACTATAAATAGCAAATAAATACTATTTCCAAGGTTATTCATCCGATTTTAAATCCGAACAAAGCGTTGGAAAGATAAATTACAGCTTTAAGAGAAAAGTGACTTAAAGATACAGAGTGCTATTTAAAATAAGAAACTTCCGGCCATACCGGAAGTGATTTTTTTACCACCGAATGGTCAAAATGTGGCCATTGCTAGCTATATTTGATTTCCCTAATTTCAGAATTTTATTTTTAAAACTATAGAAAAAAGTGACCCAGAAAGTACCTAACTTTCTGGGTCACCCGGTATATGCTATTGGTATATAAATAGTGAAAACTCGTATGTATCATGATTCCATGTAGAATTTTTCCTCTTATCGCTATTTCGATTGGCACTTTTAATTTGAAAAAGAAATATCATTGCTTCGATCCTTATTCTAAGTCTACCAGATTTCCAGTTTAATTGACAAGGATTAAACTATGAGAATAAATACATGAACTTTTCAATTTTCAGCCCATCCTAACGTCATTGCCTTCATTACGCATGTGGGTCTCTTAGGGAAGACAGAAGCTATATACCACGGCGTACCTATGTTAGGTCTTCCTATTTTCTGGGATCAAGAGAAAAATATCGAGGATGCAGTTCGTAATGGTTACGGCCTTAAGGTAGCTTTTCAAGAACTCAACGAAGAAAACTTTGGATGGGCCTTGAATGAACTGACAAAAAATCCAAAGTAAGTAAACGTTAAAGAAGGACAACAATTCCAATTATTTGAATATCTGTATCTAGTACCGATAATCTATTCTGCGTTCGGTGAAAGACCATCCCGTATTCTGATAATTTTACAGTATGGTAGACTCGTTAAAATGAAGCCGCCAAGACCATTTTTACCACTTTTGTAATATTTTTCAAAAAAGGACGCTGTACTGAGGACTATTTGAGCAGTTAATGGTAAAAATAACTTAAAAATCAGTGAAAGATTATTTATATTTATAAAAACAGTATGTAAAATGTGATTTTGTGACATTTTAATAACGGATATTTCGGGAAGTAGAGTCGATCGTTGATGTCCCAAATAACGCTTATGCTAAGAAAAAATCCAAACAAATCCTAGAAAAAGGATTCCATTAAAAATTTATTTTGTTTTAGATATCGAGAAAATGCTAGAAAGCGTTCAAAATTAATGCACGACCAGCCAATGAAACAAATTGATGAGGCAGTTCACTGGATTGAGTATGTCATACGTTACAAAGGGGCCCCACATCTTAGATCTGCTGGGCTTGACTTAAAATGGTATCAGAGGCACCTCTTCGACATTATATTCTTCGTTGTTTTTATCAGTTTTATATTATATACGATAATTTGCTATCTCATCAGGTTACTATTTTCGACTAAAAATGTATACAAACCTAAAAAAGAATAATCAACACAATTAGTTCACTTTTATTAGATATTTAAATCACTACGAGCATAAATTAATTGATAAGTATAATAATGCGAAAATGAAAATAAATATATTTTTAGTACAGCTACTTGTGATAAATAATGATAGTGCAAAGTGCGGTACATTACGCAATATTAGTAATTAACAACTAAATATTTCGCTGCACCATCAAAAAAAAATTGTATAGAGTATAGACACTTTTTTCATTTATTTCTGAAAGTATAAAGCATAAATCAAATCGCCTCATATTTTAATAAAACCAAACATAAATAAGATGCTTTAGGAATATAATAAAAGGTATAAAACAGTTTCACATGGGTATACAGAGTGTCTCACTTTCACCGCTACACCCGAATATCTCGGCCATTTGTTGATCGATTTAGATCAAATTTGGTATACTTCTTATGTTTTAGATTGTGATTAAAAAGTTATTTAAAAAATATTTTTTCGATATTAAACACGCCTACTATGATCAAAAGAAATTGGAAAAAATTGTTTTTGTTTCTACAGAATCTTGTTCGACATGACCTAAAATCTCTGTATATCAAATTTCGTTAAAAAAATATTCATTCCTTTACAAGAAAAGTCATACTAGGATTTCAGTAATAATCACCCTACTATTCGAGTTATTTACTGTCGGATCTTCTTCAAGAGGGGGGCCACTTCAACTTTTACATACTAAACTTTTATATACCAAATAAAATAATTATCATTTATTGTTAGAGGGACTTCTATAATACCTTTATTCAATAGAATGGGGTATTTTCTATTGTTTTCAATTTTAGTTTTGGTGATATACAGTTTGTTGCACTGAAGAGTACGATGGCTCTGAAGGGCCTCAGCAAAAAATAAAAAAAGTAGAAATTTCTACTTTAAAGCTAGAAATTTCTACTTTTAAAGTAGAAGTTTCTACTTTTCAAAGTAGACATTTCTAGTTTTAAAGTAGAAATTTTTTGTTTTAAATTGGATATTTCTACTTTAAGACTACAATTTCTCTTGTGGTGGTAAACGACTTCTCTTGTGGTGTAAGGTTGATCGATCATTAGTAATTAGGTAGATAGATGATCTTATTCCCTTTAAAAATATGGTCTCCCTTGAGGCTTGTAAAATGAGACTAAATTTCTACTAATATCCTGTGACAAGGTCGGCAAGGATGTCTATCAATTATGTGAATTAATTTTAGAAGAGAAAAAATGGAGTTAAGGCAGATCTATTCGATACAGTTGATATTTACGTTTGTTTAAGGAACGAGATAAAATTATTGTTAAATTTAGAGTAGTTGGTAATATCTAATGAATGTGATGAATGTTAATAAATTTCAGTTGCAACTATACAACAAGATATTAAATAAAAAATATCTAACTATTTTTACTTTTTACATCAAACTTTTTTATACTAAATTGCAATTTTAAGTGTCGTTTTACACATTGTTCTGTTTTATTTATTTTAGTATAATTTCGAAAAATGTTTTAGTAAAACTAAACATTTAAAGTCAGTATTTATATCTTTACAAGACGGTAACCTACATTTTAAAAGGACAGTTCAAATTGGCTATATTTATGAGCATCAAAATCAATTTATTAAATGTAGATTCTGCGGGAACTAAATATTTTAATAATTTACTATTTTGATATGTCACGTAACTAGAAATTTTACTAGATTACTGAAAACTTCTAGTATAGTCTAGTATACTTTAACTTGGCATGTGTATGTATGAGTTAATCGTACGTAAATATTAACTCACACACACGCCAAGTTAAAGTATACTAGACTATATCTGATAGATGTTGCTGTAAAAAGCTGTGGTATATGGATACGCACTGTAAAAAAGATCATATGTTTGAATTATGTGAGGAGGAAAAAGTAAGCCCAGATACAATTTATTATAGGAATTACATTTTTTTAACATAAGTGCCGTTACGTATGATGTCATCTATAACACTTTTTGGGAAGATACACTTAATTTAGAAAATTTCAATTCAAAGTTAAAATAGGTCTTTCATCGGTAATTGGATAAAAAATATATATTTTAAACAACGAAACTCATAGCATATAAAAAAAATTCATAGACTAAGTTTTGCTACTGGATATATATGTTATGTTATGTTTTATGTTAAACTGGTAACGATGATATTATGTCTGATTTTAATGACTGATAACTTTTCACCTCATTAGTCCTGAGATAAACAATAAAGATTTTCAAAACGTCGACTCTAAAGAGAAAATAAGGCTTGCTTTTTTAACCAATTACCAACGAAAGGCCTACTCAACATTCATTTTGTGGATACGAAACTTATGTACTAAAAATTAAAATATTTTGATAGTAATATATATCTGTTTTAATTGTAATGCTCCCATTATGTCCTCTTGGCAGAAAACGTAAATACTGTCCTTATGTAAGATATAATTTTAAGCAAACGATTAAAGAAGAAACAAAGATCACAAAAATATTATTCCCAGTTTTTATCATAGATCTCCCAAGATACTTACTCATTGTCGTGTTCACCTTTATGCAGATGAGAGATTGAGGTGTACTTTTATTCTCACTAAATGATTGAATAAAAGCCATAAAATATATAAATGCTAACATAGTAGATGGATTTTTGTCCTTCAATGACCACATTGATGAATTTGAATCTGAATGATTTCAAATTATGATCAATTATTATTATTTTTAAACTTGAAGTTCCAAAATCTATCACCGATATATTCGACCATAAAACTGAGTTTATTTGAGCTCTAAAATCGGTATAATTATCATGTATGATAGGGACAACTCTAATTTAGAGCCGCAGGTATGGGCTATTGATCTTCGATTTATCCCCTTCGATTCGTTAAAAGTTATTTTTCGAGGATTTTCTGTTAAGAAATTTGCGAGCCAGTGCAGAATCTCAAAAATTTTGTTAAATCCTTCTCATCGCATTCATGTATGAATTTTTTGATAATTGTTATTATTTTAGATTGTTCTAAATCGAGATGTTCATCAACAATTATGTTATTTAAAATGTTTTCTAGTGTCGCTTCTCTTTTCGAATAAATTGCAGATAAAAGTTCATAAGGTATAAAATTTCTTAGAGTAGTTTCCCAGCAGTCAATTATAGTTATAATTACTTAAAAAACGAAGAACACATAAAGCATGACGGCAAATAACACTAGAAGACATTTCTGTCTTGAAAATTGTATAATTGGAAAGTAGAAATTTATATTTTAAAACTAGAAATTTCTACTTTTGAAAGTAGAAATTTCTGCTTTAAACCTAGAAATATCTACTTTGAAATGTAGAAAGTTCTAATTTAAAACTAGAAATTTCTACTTTTAAAGTAGAAATTTCCACTGTATTAATTTTTTGCTGTGGCCCTTCAGACCAGACCCTTATTATAACTTGTTTCTTGGTTTTCCGATTTGGAACAAATCTTACTCAAATATAACTAAGAAGTAGTAGAAGTATTTATGGTTAAAAAAACATCCGCCCCCTACAAATGCGTCACCTGTAAAACCAAGATAAACGAATCACGATCGCGATCACGAATAAACGAAATCATATTAGGCATTTTTTATCGAAAGAAATTATTTGTGAAAGTTGTTCAGAATTGTCTCCAACCTTTAGTCCAAAATTTCATCAAAGTTTAAAAAAATAATTTTATTTAAAATAATGTCAGTCCATAAGCATCATTTTTAAATAACTTACAAATTATTTGACAAACAGGAAGAAATGTCTAATAAGATTTTCTGATTTTTTTCCGTTAATTTTGGTATCGTAGGTAGCTTTGCATTTGTAGAGGGCGAATATTTTTTTTGTCCGTAGGTAGATCCTACTTTGTTCTATATCTGTGTAAAATTTGGCTCAAATCGGAAAAGAAAAGAATAAATTAAGGGCGTTACACTTCTAAGAGCGACATGCTGTATATAAAGTATTATTATTATTTTAGCAATCACTAATAGTACAATAAATCTAGACCAATTTTTCACATCTTTTGGATTCTACCTCTTAGGGGATAATTTTATGATCAATCGATGGGGGAAAATGTCAGGAATAACATATTGTTACGTATTTATAATCTCCAGTAAACACCCTGTATGTAGGTTCAATAAATTGCAACAAGAATCTTCACAAACCACTGATTTATTAATCACTTAATTGCAATAATTATTCCTTATCCTAAAACACACTAATTATACCTTTGATCTACTATAAATTCATTGCTTTAATTTACAACTTGATATTGTGATTTATTTCATCTTAACACTTGCTTGTCCCATATCAAACTGTTTTAGTGTGCCGATTCAGTCCCCATATATGCCCGCGTCGAATGTACCTGAATATTCTGGAATAATCCAGCGTTGTTCCAGATGTTTCTCGCCCTTCGCATATTTTCTATATATTGCAGTGGCGTAGGTGTGCACATAATAATATTAAAATGTTTAAGACATGGGTGTTGTAGTAAGTTTGTAAATAACTATCAACAAATTGGCCTTACTTGATTTTAACACGGTACGACGGCCATAAAATGCTTATTCTAATAATTAAGAAGAAAATATCATGTTGTAGAGAAAGAAATTCTCTACAACTTTGATACGGGAAATATTCCTCTAGGATGCTTAATTTTTTGTATCAATTTTTTAAGATTTTTTTGCCAAGTTGTTTTCGTTTGGTCAGCTGACCATTATCACGACGCCCCTTTGTAACATGGCGGAGCGGCGCGTGCTGCGCGCACATCCAGAAACTTGGCTTGCGTTTTTCGTCGGGACAGCAAAAAAACGCGAAACATGCAACCTTTAAACGCTCATATCTCGCGAAATACTCTTCGCGGAACGCCGTACCGTGTCGATATGGAAAGGGCGAGAATGGCGATGAAAGCGCGTCGTAAATTCGACGGGCGAAATCGAAATTTAAAGGCGCCAGAAGTGAAGGAAAACGGAAATTTTTAACGTTTACCGAAATTCGCCCGCGTACACGTCATCAAGAGAGGAGCGACGCAAATTCATTTTGAAGGTCGTAAAAGGGTGTGGGGAAAGAGATAGCAGAAACGAAAACAACCTGGCAAAATAATTTTAAAAAATTGATAAAAAGAAAAATTAAGCATCGTAGAGGGGTATTTCCCGTATCAAAATTGTAAAGAGAATTTCTTTCTCTACAACGTGATATGTATTTTTAAATTATTAGAAGTATTTTGTGGCCGTCGTATCACGTTAAAGACGAACAATGCCAATTTGTTAATAGTTTTTATTTATTTACAAAATTGCTACAACACCCAGGTCTTAAACATTTTAATATGTCATTCCTGACATTTTTCCTCATCGACTGATCATAAAATTATCCCCTGAGAGGTAAAATCCAAACGATACTATAAGTAGTCAATTTATAGCAAAATAGTAATTTCTTACATTTAAATTTAAAAAATAGGAATACGACCGTCTAATTTATTCTAGAGTTGAATGGAAATAGTATTCCATGTAAATTCTCAGTGGGGGGGGGGCATGGCCCCCCTATGACCGCGCCTGCCAATATCCTTGTTAATGTTAAAGAACGCTATAACCCCGATATACTTTTCGACGTTGTAACAAAATCCGACTTAGGAAATACTTCGTAAGAAAAGCGTGCTTCACGTAAAAACGCCGTGGAGGAGGTTTTTAATTCTTGGAAACATATTTTTGCTCTTCGGAGCATTTTTTATGCCAAATTTTCGCTAACTCTTCAAGGAGCGTTAATTTAGAAAGTGTAGTAAATGTCGCTGCACAGGGACGTAATGTCGCCCCGACCACCCAATTTTAGAAAATATACTAAAATTGGACTTGAACTTCAAAATTTCCAAGATTAAAAACCCTTTTACGAATCCACGTTGTCAAGCACTGCAACTTACGAGGTATTGAATAAGAGGACAAGTTAGTCCAACGACTATTCAAAGTATATCGGAAGTTATAGCGAAAATAGCCCTTAGCGACATGGGACCCCCATCATTTCCTAGCAGTCGGATTTGACGGGGAAATGATGAGTTTTGACGGGGTTTGCCCTAAACCGGTTCCTCAGTGATTCGGAGTCAAAAAAGTATCTATACCATGTACTCACACGTGCATGGGATCTGCCTTGCCTGAACGTAAAATTTGTTATTGCATAATACAAGCGAAGTAGAGACGCTTCAAGCAATTTTATGCTCCGAGGAGCGACCAAAATTTATGTGAATTAATAAATACGTTTATAAGACAGGCAAGCAAAAGCCCACCAAAATTTCAGTTACATGAAACTTTTCTTGAATCTTTTTGTGCATCGTTAGCTTATCAAACTGCATATTGGATGGTAGTTGGTACCGTATGAATCGTCCCGTTCCTCACCATGTGTTGTACACGGGTCAGACCATTGTTTGTTAACATTTTCTCTTGAAAGAAGTTGTTGTAAAAACATAAATTTTTAAAAGATTTAATATACATATTTTGAACTTTATATTGTCTTTTAGTTGTGTTTTCTAACAAAATTCCTTTTCAGGTTTAATTTTAAGAGAGTGTGATACAGACAGTGTTAGATTTATAGTGTTACGACGTCTTCCAATTGATACCATCAGAGCCGCAGTTAAGCATAAACGACAGTAAGTATGATTTATTATATTATTCTCCGTTTGAAACAGTCGTGTTGAACCCTAAAAATTTTGTGAACGTTTTAGAATTAAGAAGAGGTTGAGGAGAAAGAAAATTAATTTTTTCTTTTTCCTATTTTTTTTTAATTTTTCTAAGTTTTTCGAGCAGAAAATACGCCCTTCAGACTTCCATCAAAGCATGGATCGTTCACATTAACATGGAGTGCTATGATATGAATTTGATAGCATGGACAATATTATTTTATTAAGGAATGTTACAAAAATGATATATAACAAATTTGTATTTGTTTATAGTTACGTCACAACTATTTCAATGTTATTTAAAAATGATAGATTTTATTGATTTGATGTATTTTTTTTTTTTTTTCATTTTAATGTAATGGTATTTTTGTATGGTATGAGGTGATAAATATAGATAAAAATAATGTCATTTAACACCAATAAAATTTAATGCTTAACTGATATGTTTAACTATACCCTTAATTATTATTACATTTGTAAAAATAAAAGAATTGGATTTATCATTGCGGCCTGCGACCAAAGAGTTCCGGGTTCAAATCCTTGTTAGGGTACGGATTTTTAGTGGCGTTTTCAATTACCATTAAAGCATATTACGCTGCATTAATTTACCATTAATCCAAATGTATGCCTCAACCTCGTAATCATTGATATACCATTTACTGCACTATTTTACCACTACTACAGAATTGTATCATGCCTCATATTTATCATTAAGTTAGATAGCATACATAAATGACCGAAATTACGTGACTAAATGTGATAAGGGGGGGGAGTCTCACTCAGTGTGACGTAACGACGGTGAAGGAATTAACAAAAGAAAAATATTGTAATAATAGTACATTAAACAACAAGTTTAGAAAAGCAAATCGAGTAACTTAAAAACTATATAAGTTTAGTAAAACTGCTTTTCTTGATAGATTTGTTTATACTATTTTTTCGCATTTTGTGTTAGTAAGTAACTATAAGCAACTTGTGTAGGATTTCCGTAACCTAGTAACTGACACGGCTTTGTTTATCAAAAAGCGGATAAATAGAGCATCTCGTACCGTGACGAGGGTTCGAATCCTTTTGTGAGCTTTTGTTTAATACATTTTGTTAACAACTAAAATACGCAATACGAGTATTTCTTTAGGTTAGTTCGTTAAGTTAAATATGTTATTTGATATAGTATAGTTGCTTATGATAGATAATTTCCTTTGCCCTTGTCATTTATGAGTGACGTGTCACGGCACGAGATGCTCTATTTACCCGCTTCTGTTTATCATTCAAGAATACAGATAGATAATCATAATAGTTTTCAGGAAGAACAAGTGGAATTGAGTAAATTAATATCGTGTGGTTAACTTTTCAAATTTAAATAATTGTACTTTTAATATATATAACAATGATATACTTAACAATGTTCACAATATTTAAATAAACAATTTTCTGTTTTTATCAACACTGACATTACTATATAGTAAAGTGACAGTTCGATGTGGTAAAGTGCCACTTTATTAAACGATTTTGAATGTAGTAAAATAGCTTATTATCAGTCAAAATGCGAAAAACACTTTTTATTGGCACTCTACATCTCTCAATTCGACAACCCTGTTAAAAATCGATTACGATGAACAACTATGTGGTTATAAATGTTTTCGTATAATGAAAATATCGTGAATGATAATGAATAACAGAATCAAGAAAAAATAAGGGGGGGTTCCTATAAGCGTAACGCAATTTTTTTTGGGGGTCTAGCTTAACGTGACAAAACGTAACAATGGGGAGGGAGGAACTGTTCTAAAATCACAAAAATTGGCGTGACGTCATTTATGGATGGCCCCTTACCAATAATGCACATTGTGATGTATTATTCTACCATTAATACACAATCATATCATACCCCATATTTACCATTAGTTTTACCAATAATACACACTGATAAGATGCATGATTTTACCATTGTTAAACAATTATATTGTATCCTGATTTCATCACTAATTAACCATTAATGCATATTACCTACACGTTATTCGACCATTATTACACAATTATCTCATACAAAATATAACTTAGCCCGCGTAAGTCGCCAACTCGAATTGCAATAAGACGCCACCAGATGGAACCATTCGACAAGTTTTGGACACATTCAGTCTGCAGTTGATAGACTAGTTATATCATTCACCATATTTAGCATTGATTTACCAATAATGCATATTGTATACCATCATTTCACCATTATTAGACAATTCAGTAACCCCACATATTTATCAACGATATTCCATTAAGTTTTATCGTTAAAGTACCGACAAAATACCAATAGCATGCCATACCAATAGTACTACCTTTCAAGTGGTTCATAACACATCTCAAAACATGTTAAATCCCAGTCCATTAGTGCACATTGAAATCTTATTCTGTATTGAATGGTACATTTCTAGCAGGGTTTCCACGCACAAGAAAAGTTTATCAGCAAACTACAAAATAATTAAGAGCCATAGAATAGATAATAAATTATAAAATAAGAACAGATTTCATTATATTCATTTACAGACATGAATTTGTATGTATATTATAACATTATCATATAAAATATATTGTATCCATGAAACGAACAAAGACAAATAATAAAGATATTATAAACAATAATTTAATTATTTTATTCAACCGAATGGCTTTATTGCAACTTACGAACATTTTAGTATCAAATAAATGCCTCCGCTCGTCCGTTAAATGCATATTGGGGCAAAAGTCGTCTGTTGGACCATTAAAAATACCGTGCGTCGCGTCGTATGGATTTATGAGCGCAAGCATACGTTATTACTACAACTGACGTCTTTCCCTCACTATACATGTGGGTGATTATTATTTTTATACTTATATATATGCCAGAAGTCATGTAAAAAAATTTCATTCGGTCTGAAATGATTTTACTTTTTTTTTTTTTTTTTGCAAATTCATAGGACCAGCTGACGTGCAATCCCCCTTCCATGATTCAGCTGACTATTTTTTTTTTTATACTACCTGACATCAATAATTTATTTTTTTTTAATCAGTTTTCCTGAAATAATTTTAAAAATAATACAAGCGACTCCACCCCTACTGAAGCAGCTGACGATCGTTTCGGTTATTAGCTATCGAGGACTAGATAAAGATACCCCTGCCTACCGGGCTAATAGGATAGATTGGGAACCCTCACCCCATAACATGTTGCCTTCACAGTAAAATCAACGTTGGGTCTAGAATTCAATGGTGAACGTAATATTCCATAATCCCTAAACGCATCGAGAACCACTACATAGGCAACTCCTCAGTGCAATCGTTGCAAACCTGGTTGCATAAGACTCTGTCTCTAAAGGTCGGCTTATAAATACAGGATTAACACGAAGGATTAACACATTGACATTGACATTTATCCTTTGGTTACGAGTTAACCTCGCATTGATAAACTGGCCCTAAGACAGACAGAAAGAAAGGGTCTAATCCTCTCTTTCCTGAAAGAGTTTCGTCCTCGTCTATCTATTTAAAGGAAAGAAGAGAGATTTTTAAAACAGAAACACTTAGACACACACTTAGATTTAGAACACTTTACTTAGGTTTAATAATCTATCAACTTATTATGTCAATGTGATCACTACATAATACATTATGACCGGTAATTTTTAAATGCTAGTTCAATACAGAATAAGTTTTAGATGTATTCTAAATGCTTGCTTATGAATGATTTTCTTGATTTCCAAAACTCGATAAAGTTCTGCCTCCCATCAACAGATGGCAGTGTCATATATATTTGCATAGAGTCCCTATCCGAGTGGTACTCTGTTCACAATTTATTTCTATCGCGTCGTGACTATAGTAGAAATCTATAAGTAACTCTGCAATGGCAAGAGCAGAAATTGATTGCATAACAGAGTACCAAACCTATATTTCCGAGTCGAACTATAGAATTCTACAATGAAACAGAGTGCCACCTGCCACTCGGCCCCCACTCCACCCAAGTGGATACATAATGAGGGCGATGGTTTCAGTCTCAGATTATAGTAGGGAACGAGACATCTGAATTTCACACCACTCGAGGGTCTAAAAAAACTGAACATTGAAACTTATGTAAAAGTAAAGTAGGTTTATTGATCTTAAATTTGAAACATGTATTACTGAAATACTTCCAATCACGTTGAAATGACCAAAGTTAAAGAATTCAAGATAGTTAATGCCCTATTAACGGAAGAAAAAAGAAAATATCGTAGGTTTGCGTTATTTGCAGTATAAAATGTAGTCGCTTGTTAATGCATTATTATTAAAGATAACTAGGTACTATAAGCGACAAAGTTGTCTCGCCTATCGTATTAGTTTTGATGCGTCGCGTCATCAATATCACCTAAATTATCCTTAAAAGTAGATAGATACATGCTTATTATTATATTCAGATCAAAATAAAAGTTTGGATGCAACGTTATAAATCTCTATATCTAATTTAATAATTTTAATGTAATATAAATAAGTAAACTGCAACTTAAGCTTTTAAACATAATATTTTTAGCCGCAAACTCCTCTATAAATCCTTATTTTACTATAAGGAAAATACCAGACTGCAACCAAAGTTACAAGTCTGGCGCGTTAAGTATGAAAGACTGATCCTACTTAAAGGAGCTCTCTTGCCAGTCGTCACACACCAGTTGCAGACTGCAGTTTCGAGCTGTTGGCTCTCGTCAGTGCACGGTAGGCATGCGACGACCGGCACGAGAATCCTTTGACTACTTAGTACATCCCGCTATTTCTACAACAGCGACATGTAAAATAGCCAGCAGGCGCCATCCAGCGGTCCAGCATCTATTGCAATCGAAAAATAAATAGCCTGACTTGGCTTAGCATAGTTCAAATGTGCTTTTAGAGGGCGGAATATTAAACATAATATTTTTAGTCGCAAACTCCTCTATAAATCCTTATTTTACTATAAGGAAAATACCAGACTGCAACCAAAGTTACAAGTCTGGCGCGTTAAGTGTAATAATTGCATATTACCATCAAAACGCTAAACGACTGGCAAGAGAGCTCCTTTAAGTAGGATCAGTCTTTCGGCTGGTGTTTGTTGCAATCGAAGCTTTAGCGTTTTGATGGTAATATGCAATTATTACACTTAACGCGCCAGACTTGTAACTTTGGTTGCAGTCTGGTATTTTCCTTATAGTAAAATAAGGATTTATAGAGGAGTTTGCGACTAAAAATATTATGTTTAATATTCCGCCCTCTAAAAGCACATTTGAACTAACTTAAGCTTTTGTTTTCCAAGGTTTGACGCAGTGTTTATAATCAAATTTTGCACAAGAATATTTATTTTGTCTAATATATGATATTATAATATACATATTACTTCTCCCATATAATAATTACTTAACAATATCCATAATGTATTACCAAAATAATTTTCCATGAATAAATCTGCAGACATTAATAAATGTACTACTATAACCCAATAAAATGGGACGAAATTTGTCGATTTGGATGAAATAATTCATAGCGAGCTGAAATTTTGCGAACGGGCTTATTTTGTGGTACTTTTTACATTTTAAAAGTCCCCACCCGTAAGCGCCGGCGGAGGGAAGAAGAGAGAAAATAGGTAAAAAAATCGTTTTTTCGCAAAAAACTCGGAAAGTATCAATTTTATTGCAATATATGACACATACAAATTATAGGTAATAAAAATCTACACATTTTCGTTTTTTCTTTAGCTTCGTACGACCTATTGGAGCAGAGATAGATTTTTTTGAAATTTTGACAGTTTTGCGACGCAACGGAAATGCGCCGCGTTCTTCGCTAAAATCTCTCGTTCGGATCGCAAAATGTTTCAAATAAAAGTTGTAGAGAATTCGTTTACGAACAATTTTCTTTTACTTTTCATTTCCATTCGATCAATATTGGCAGAGATATGAATTTTTAAACATCTTTATAGCGTGCTATCAAAACACTTGTTTCATGATAAAATCGATAAAAACTCGAAAACGAAAGATTGTATGCATATAAGTAGTGTATCTAATAAAAGTTAAAGAGAATCAAATTTTGAATATGCTCATGTATGTACAAAGTCGTTTTGATAACGAGTGAATGGAGATAAACTAGAAAAAGTTGAAAAATTGTCATTTTCAACTGCATTTTGACAAATAACTATTTTTTGATTGGCTTTAGGCAATATAAACTTTTTTGAAGACAATTAAATTGCCTGTAAAATGAGCTTCAAGTGACCTTCATACGATGAATGGTTAACGAGTTACAGTTTTTTTAAAGCTCTGAGCAAACATTTCTTTTATTATAGATTAAGATTTTCCTGCAAAAACTGTGCATAACACTTTTTTTAATATTGACCCAGTATGAAACGACTCAGAAATGCTCACAGAATCCCGTAGAAAACCATCTATCGCATTCCAATTTTGAGGTCGCGTTAAAATTCGGAATTGCGGACACCTCTTAAAAGTCAATTTTACTCCAAAATCGAGAAATCGGATATACACATTTTTTAATACTTCTCAAGCCATATCTTCGTTATTAAAAAAGTTTTCGAGGCAATTTTTTTTGCTAAACGATTGTTAGTATCTTGGCTATAACGTGGTGCTATTAAATTGTTTTCCATTGAGCAGTCTTGAAGAAAATTACAAGTTTTTGTGTAGTGATATTTTGACTAATCGAGGAGCGACTGTTTATTGAAATTTAAGAAGTCAAATATGAATTTTTAAACATCTTTATAGCGCGCTATCAGAACACTTGTTTCATGACATCTTATGGATGGCATTTCTATCTTTGAATATATTCCAAGATTATATGCTTTTAGTACAAGATGTCCCTAAATTTCAGTACTATTTTGTTTCGTTAGACCCATATATCTTAGACACCTATATGGTTTTAGACCCTGCAACATTTTCTTAGTTTTATTTAGACCAGGAATTAGACATTCGGAATCCATAGTTCACAAACAACAAAAGAGAAGCATTTTCCTTAAGTAAGAAAAAATTTAAAATAATATGTAGGTAGGTGGCAATAAATAAGTGATCACTGCTGTTTGTTCAAATAGAGACCTCTTTGAATAATCTGTACTTTGAATAGATATACGAAAGCGAGCATTCAATTGCAGGAATCTCGTCGCAGAATTGTAGCACGTTTTACTAACTAGGTATTTCAAACACAGGTGGCAGCACACATAAAACGTTCATAAAATTTAAATTATATATCTACCTATAATAAATTGATAAACAAAAGACTAAAAATATACATCACGCTAATGATTTTTATACACAAGATCACAAGTTGTACGTATCTAAATAGATAAGGTGTTTTTTCGTTTTTATCTCATTTTTCTCATAAATATATATTTTTTAGATAGTGTACCGCGAAATTGTTAAGTGACAAGAACAATGGTTATGAAACTTTTTTTAATTTCGCTTGCAATATGCGTCGTGGAACCGGCGAAAATTTTAGGAATTTTTCCAACACCAGCAGCCAGCCATTTTACACTTGGTTTTCGCCTAATGAAAGAATTAGCTGACCGAGGCCATGATGTAACTGTAGTCAATCCGTTTCCTCAAAAAACGCCAATAAATAATTATACTGACATTTCAGTAGAAAGTATAAATGATAGAATGCTTGGTAAGTCTCTTTTATTGCAGCATTATTTATATTTACTTTTTTTTATTTACATACCTTACCTATAAGAAGTAATTAATGATCTCGAGAATTGGGTTTTAATTTAATAATCATTGTTCGTCCATTATTGTCCTTGTTTTAAAATGAAGAATGTGTAACTATGGCAAAATATATTGAAATATTTCATCAGAAATATTATAGTCTGGGGTTCCACGCCCCTTTTTTAAAGCGATTACTAACAGCCTGAATTTTCGTGAGTGGCTTCGTTTTGACGAGTCTTTCAACTTTTTCCTCTGCGAAAATTCTCGGTAGAGGTAGATAAAGTTCTACGTAGCCGATAAACATGTTGATTGTGGAACCGACACTTTCATGGAGTAGGACTGGAAAACCGGCCAGAAAATTTGTAAGACAATTTGACCATTCGATTTCAAAAATGTTAATTAAACAATGGTGTAAAAATCAGCCCGTCAGTGTAAAAAACAGGGAGCTGCGCTCAGGGCCTATTTCTCCGATAGGCCGGTGCCTAGGGCCCCTGACTCAGGGGGGCCCCACGCTCAACATTCAACATTTTCCAATGTTGAAATTTTACTGCGGATATATTTGTCAATACCGATAAGTAACGCGTCAGGTGAACGATCATTTTCCACTCTAAAAAGGGTAAAATCATATCTTAGAAACTCTTTGAACCAAGATAACTTATCATCTTTGGCCTTTATTAACGTGAAAAATGAGGTACTAGAAAATATAGATTTTAATGAAATTATAAACCAATTTGCGGAAATAAGAATTCACAAAAGAAAAATGTAAACATTTTAATTTAATGCGTTTTAGGATTAGCCTAGTAGGAATTAGGAATGTTCTCGGAATGTTGATTTAGTATTTTTTTCTCTATTAACACCGTTTTTTAGTAGTTTATTATTTTTGTTCTATGTTAGTTGTATTATTTTATTTATTTTGTGTTATATCTATTTTATGTTGTCAGTGGCGGTTCTAAGGGGGGGGGCCCATAGGGGCCCAGCCCCTCCCATGGACACATGAACTTTGTAAATCTGTCGATTATCAATTATTAAGATCTCTCTACCTTACTGTTATTTCCAACAGATCGCAATAAAATATGCCTAGTAGTACTTATTTTAGTTAGACAGTATTTTTTTTTCGGGTAATGTCTTACTATCCTTAAAAGGTTCATTAAGCACACTGAAATGTATTTCTTTTTCTTGAGATACAAAAAATTCGAAATTTAAATTTTCATTTACTTTTTGCGAAACTGGGGTTCGAACATAAATGAACTGAATGTTTTTGAACGTGTGAATTTGAGAAGATAAGTTTTATGAAATCAAGTTTGTTTTTGTTCATGTGAGGCTTTCAAGGGCTACATAGGTCTGGTATTAAATGAAGACGAACTGTTCAACGAAGTTGGTCTAATGCAAACCAACGTTGCCGAAGATATAATTGCTGGCTAGAATTCCGAAAATATTTGCACTATCGCACTAAAGATCGTTGACCTTACTCGAGAGTCTGGATAAAGTCAAAGTAAATTTTGAAATTTGGAGATTTTATGGGAATTTATTTTTTGTTTTCATGAGACAAGTGCGTGGATTAAGCGACTATTGAACAGAAAAACCGTGAATGGAGATATTCACACTAGAGGCTGTGATGCAAGTTCGAACGAACATCAATGAGAGTTGCAGAGAAATATTCCAGTTTCCAAAAACCAGACCGCAAATTTTGAAAGCAACCCTAAGTTCCCAAAAGTACGACTGCTACCAATGTGATGATTCAAGTGCTGTAGTTGCAGGCATATCGAGGGCAAATTGAAAAGCATGTTTTTTATTTTGTTACATTTTGTATTAGAATATAGAATACTTGGTCTTTTTACCTGATTCAAATATATTTGGTGTTTTATATTTTTAAGCCTTGTGCCCACGAGATCTACATTTCGAAGACAATATTATTTCAAATAAAACTTTTAATTTAAGGCCGTTTGACCTTGAAAATCTAAAATTTTCGACTGCGGCGTATTTTTTAGATTATACAATCTCAACTTTGATAAAAACCTACTTTCATCATTGTACTTCTTTTTTTGGAAAAAATATGGTCACCCTAGTTATAATGCAACATTTATAGGCATAACAATTTCATCAACACCAATATTCAACATTAATAATGATGAAATTGTTGTGCTTAAAGATGTTGCATTATAACTATTAAACCTTGAAGAAGTGTGTGCCAAATACAAGAAACGCCAACAAAATAGTTTTTTTTTATTGTGCTGTCTCCGACTATTTAAGCGTTAATCATTAAATCCCCTTGCAGCCACAGTTGTGGTGCCCATCATCGATGGGCCCCCAAATGCCGAAATTCTGGAACCGCCACTGTATGTTGACAAAATGATATAAATGTTGGTTTTTGACAGTACTACTTATTGTGATTGTTTTTTTGTTCTATTTTTGACACCAAATTTTTTTGCCTGCGCCGCTATTAATGCTCTCCTAATCCTACGAGTGAGCCCAGAAGGTATATGAGCTTAGGGCCCACTAGAACCAAAAATAGGCACTGGCTGCGCTTGTCTTACAGAAGCGATATATGGAAATATATGAAAATAACGCACTATCGTTTAAGTAATATTTTTGAAATCGAATGGACAAATTGTCCAACAAATTTTCTGGCAGGTTTTCCAGTCTTACGCCATGAAAGTGTCAGTTGCACGATAAATATGTTTACGGCTGCGTAGAACTTTATCTACCTCAATCGAGAATTTTCGCAGAGGAAAAAGTTGGAGGACTTGTCAAAACGAAGCCACTCATTCAGGGTGTTAGTCATCGCTTTAAAAAAGAGGCGTGGGACCCCAGACCATTACTAAATAAAGGGCAATTCAATGTACGGTCGTGAGCAAAAAAAATAGGACAAGTCTTATAACGGTATTTTGTTAAAATCTAGTTGCGTACATCCAAGTTTAATGTTTGTGACATTGTCAGTTAGTTGTCATAATTTATTGCAAGTGTGCAAAAAACTAAAACGCCTCATATACGCGATTTAGTTAAGTCTGGAGTTATTGCTAAAACAGAAGATGGATGGTCAATGAGACAAATTGCACTGCGTTATAATATTAACAAAAATTCGGTGTGTAACATTTTAAGAAAGTTGAGAATAAACGGTACGATTAGTAGAAATCCTGGATCAGGGCGACGATGGATATCAACTCAACAACAATATTTGGCAATTGGTAAATGCTTTAATAGAAAATCCATTTTACTCAGTTATTCAGGCTGCTGAAGAAACGAATTTTTCTGGATCGAGTATTACTGGTCACCGGCGAGTAAGAGAATCGGAGCTACGTTGTCATGCAACAGCATAGAAATACTTACTTAAAGCTGAACATAAAGAAGCTCGAGTAGGATTTGCGCTTGAATTTTTAGCGCATGATGTAAATTTTTGGAACAATGTAATCTTTACAAACGAAAAAACTTTCCAGTTAACACACAGCGGTCGTATTCGTGTTTACCGCCCTCCGAATACTCGATTCGATGAGAAATATACATCTAACAATGATAAAAGTGGTAGATTTTCCGTCAATATGTGGACTTAGATATCGGCACGTAGTCTTGGTGTTTTATGGCATATTGAGGAACGATTTAATAGTGAAACATTATTAGAATTTTAGACAATATTATGCTCCCTTCTGTGTCGCAATTATTTCCTAATAATGAGTTCATATTTCAACAAGACAATTGTTCCGTTCGTACTGCTCATACCGTAACTAACTGGTTTCAAGATAATAACGTCAATATTCTTAACGGGCCCAGTCATAGTCCAGATCTTAACCATGTGGAAGAAGTATGGGGACTACTCGTAAGAAGTATCCAAAAACGAAATATGAGACCACAGAATGCCGAAGAATTACTGGAAATAGTAAATAATGCATGGGAAAATCTTATTACTAATGATTATTGTATAAGGTTATTTAATTCTATGCCAAACAGACTTATAGAAGTTATAAACAGAAATGGTGCAATAACGAAATATTAATAGTTAGTTTCTTGTTAAGTAGGATAGCCTTTGTCCGTTGATCCAGGATTTCGACTAATCGTACCGTTTATTTTCCACTTTCTCAAAATGTTACACACCAAATTTTTGTTAATGTTATAACGCAATGCAATCTGTCTCATTAACCATCCATCATTTACTATAGCAATAGCTACAGCATTAAAATAAAAAATAAATTAAAAGTGATATCTGTTTTATTTCGGATTTCCATTAGAAAAAAAAAAGTTGTCCTATTTTTTTCTGCTCACGACAGTACTATCGAGGCCGAAAAAAGTAATTTACTGATTTTCTCGTTGTAAATATGGTTCTCACCAGTGACACATCAATCGTAATATATTTTATTATTTTTATTAGTTATGGATTAATAACGAGTAATCTAATGTGTTATTAAGAATATTTTAAAGATAAGATTAATGTCTTATTCAGTGTCTTCAACGATATCGAGTTTAGATGGCATATATAGTTGAAGATCATCAGCATACAAATGCCAGGGCCAATTTTTTATTATTGTACCAATATCGACTGTAAATACTGAAATAGAACTGCCCTGCGTTACACTGGACTTTAATGTTAAAAACGGGGAAATCTGTCTATTTCCATTTGTGTTGGTATGTACACGTACAGCCTGCTCTTAATTAATAAATAAACTGAAAACCAGAGTAATGCTGTGAATTCAAATTGCAAAATTGTAAGGGGCTCAATATTTAGTAAATTGAAAGTCTTTCGCATATCAGCTAACACCATCAACGAGGTGTATTTATATCCTATTTGGAATCCTGTCTGTTGGTGTTCTGGTAATGTCACTCTGAGCTTCCTCTAATAATTTGGAAGGTGCTGGTAACACAATGATTGACCTTAAGTCTTTAATGGGCAGGGGTTTTTGGGGGCACAAGGATTTAATGGAATTATATTTTATCGTAAGCTGTGTTCAGTGTCGGATTAACCCCAAAGCAATGAGACATTGCCTCGGGGCCCCCATCAAGTTGCTAATAGGACCAACGCAAAAAAAGGTCCTCAGATTTTCTCATTTTTTACACTGCAGAATCCTCCACCTACAGGCCCCCGTCCATGTTAATCCGGCCCTGTGTGTAATTAATATTGGGCGTTGGGTATATTAATGCTTATTTCCACACTATTGCAAGTTATTCTTTACTTGCTTAATACATTTTTATTGTTCTTCCCATATTGTATATTATTATAATATTATAATATATTTTATACCCTTTCAGGTTTCAGAAAGGATTTCTACAAAAGAGAAAACATGTGCTTCACACAAAAGATTAAGTTTCTCCACAATATGGCGTATGATCTAACAACAGCGCTATTGTCTCACGAAAATTTCCAAAAATTGCTCAACTCCGATGCCAAGTTTGATTTGATTATCACAGAGTATTTTTTAAACGAAGCCACTATGGGACTAGGAAAATTTTTTGGTGCTCCAGTAGTTTTGTTCTCCACCCTCCCATCTTCGACATTAAATAATCACTTGTTTGCTAATCCCGGACCTTCCTCCTACGTACCGAACTTGTTAAGTCAATATACTGGAGATATGGACTTTTGGGAAAGGTTCTCAAACTTGGCGTACAACACTTTTGATAATTTTTACAAACACTTTTATATGTTGCCACTTCATGATCAACTCTTAAAGACATATATCTCAGAAGACTTACACGTGGAAGATGTTATGTACAACGCTAGTCTGATTTTACTGAATTCTCATCCAAGTGTCAGCGAACCAGTTCCTCATACCCCAAACATGGTTGAAATTGGTGGTTTCCACGTGAGTGCACCTGAACCGCTACCATCCGAATTACAAACATTTATGGATGATGCAACAGAAGGTGTAGTGTTGTTTTCAATGGGTTCAAATTTAAAAAGTTCTGATCTGGACCCTGCGATATGCGATGCCATTTTAAGGGCCTTCAGCCAAATTAAACAGAAGGTTTTGTGGAAATTTGAGGATGGCTTGCTGAGAGTTCCAAAAAATGTAAAGTTGATGAAATGGTTGCCACAACAGGCCATTCTAGGTAAGGATTGGTAATATTTATTAGTGACTACATGTGATTATACAGTTTGAAATAGTGAAATTGATTCGATACAGGGTGTTAAAAAGTTGTATGGAAGAATTTACAACTAAAGATAAAATTGCTGGACGTGTGTTAAGGAAATGATAGATGGGGAGATGATAAAAAATGTTTTTTGAAAATATCTCGGGAATATTTGAATTGATATTTGAAATTTCGTTAAACGATATATCAAGGATTAGAGGTTGCTAGACATTAAATAGAATCTAATATTGATCGATAGCAACTGGCATAAATGAGAGGGTAAAATGGGAAAAATTATTAGTTACAGCTGTCTCTACATATCCTTTTATTTTTAGCACATTTTATACTCCTGACTTCATCTGGATCTGTAGCATTTCTGAATTTTACAGAACTATACATAGGCTATTGATTATGTCATTAGAAAGGAACTGAGACGTTTAAGGGTTTTTATTGCATAAATCGTTCAATTGGTGATTTAAGATGAGAAAATTGCGGAGTACTGTTAAATAAGAGGGTGCAATTTGGAGATAAGGGTGAAAATGCAACCCTTTCAGTTTTTTAAATTTAACTCGAAAACGAGGCAATATTCAGGTATAGTTAATAGGAAACTTTTTTGCAGAATCAAATTTTCAAATCAAATCAAATTTTCCATCGAAATGGCTTATTTAAAATATAAAAACAATTTTTTATGCGAAAGTATCCTAAAAGAACAATTAAAAAAAGCAAAAAATTCATTTTTTATTTTTTTTTACTTTTTGCCTACCTTTGAGCAGAGATAGGTATAGATATTGCTTTGTAGAAAAAAAAGTTGATGAAATATTCTTTAAAATGGTGGTCTCAAAAAGTTTTTTCAATGAAAATTGACTGAGATATAGTCGCTCAAATTTAGCCATTTTTTCAATTTTTATCGCGTTTGCGTTGATTTGTTTTAAATCTTATCTTTTTTAACAACATTGACTTTTACTCAATAACACAATGTAATTCAAGTTAATTAATTAATTAATAATAATGAATAATTATTTTCACAAATGTATAAAACTGTGATGGGTTTTTAAACAATATGACAATTAAACATAATATTTTTAGTCGCAAACTCCTCTATAAATCCTTATTTTACTATAAGGAATCTAACCAGACTGCAACCAACAGCTACTCTCCGGGCTATGTGCCCCGCCGAGCGCTGAATTACAAGTTACAAGCCTGGCGCGTTAAGTGTAATAATTGCATATTACCATCAAAACGCTAATGCTTCGATTGCAACAAACACCAGCCGAAAGACTGATCCTACTTAAAGAAGCTCCCTTGCCAGTCGTCACACACCACTTGCAGACTGCAGTTTCGAGCTATTGGCTCTCGTCAGTGCAAGGTAGGTATGCGACGACCGACATGAGAATCCTTTGACTATAGTACATCCCGGTATTCTTACAATAGCGACATGTAAAACAGCCAGCAGGCGCCATCCAGCGGTCCAGTGTCCGTTGCAATCGAAAAATAAATAGCCTGACTTGGCTTAGCATAGTTCAAATGTGCTTTTAGAGGGCGGAATATTAAACATAATATTTTTAGTCGCAAACTCCTCTATAAATCCTTATTTTACTATAAGGAATCTAACCAGACTGCAACCAACAGCTACTCTCCGGGCTATGTGCCCCGCCGAGCGCTGAATTACAAGTTACAAGCCTGGCGCGTTAAGTGTAATAATTGCATATTACCATCAAAACGCTAATGCTTCGATTGCAACAAACACCAGCCGAAAGACTGATCCTACTTAAAGAAGCTCCCTTGCCAGTCGTCACACACCACTTGCAGACTGCAGTTTCGAGCTATTGGCTCTCGTCAGTGCAAGGTAGGTATGCGACGACCGACATGAGAATCCTTTGACTATAGTACATCCCGGTATTCTTACAATAGCGACATGTAAAACAGCCAGCAGGCGCCATCCAGCGGTCCAGTGTCCGTTGCAATCGAAAAATAAATAGCCTGACTTGGCTTAGCATAGTTCAAATGTGCTTTTAGAGGGCGGAATATTAAACATAATATTTTTAGTCGCAAACTCCTCTATAAATCCTTATTTTACTATAAGGAATCTAACCAGACTGCAACCAACAGCTACTCTCCGGGCTATGTGCCCCGCCGAGCGCTGAATTACAAGTTACAAGCCTGGCGCGTTAAGTGTAATAATTGCATATTACCATCAAAACGCTAATGCTTCGATTGCAACAAACACCAGCCGAAAGACTGATCCTACTTAAAGAAGCTCCCTTGCCAGTCGTCACACACCACTTGCAGACTGCAGTTTCGAGCTATTGGCTCTCGTCAGTGCAAGGTAGGTATGCGACGACCGACATGAGAATCCTTTGACTATAGTACATCCCGGTATTCTTACAATAGCGACATGTAAAACAGCCAGCAGGCGCCATCCAGCGGTCCAGTGTCCGTTGCAATCGAAAAATAAATAGCCTGACTTGGCTTAGCATAGTTCAAATGTGCTTTTAGAGGGCGGAATATTAAACATAATATCCGCCCTCTAAAAGCACATTTGAACTATGCTAAGCCAAGTCAGGCTATTTATTTTTCGATTGCAACGGACACTGGACCGCTGGATGGCGCCTGCTGGCTGTTTTACATGTCGCTATTGTAAGAATACCGGGATGTACTATAGTCAAAGGATTCTCATGTCGGTCGTCGCATACCTACCTTGCACTGACGAGAGCCAATAGCTCGAAACTGCAGTCTGCAAGTGGTGTGTGACGACTGGCAAGGGAGCTTCTTTAAGTAGGATCAGTCTTTCGGCTGGTGTTTGTTGCAATCGAAGCATTAGCGTTTTGATGGTAATATGCAATTATTACACTTAACGCGCCAGGCTTGTAACTTGTAATTCAGCGCTCGGCGGGGCACATAGCCCGGAGAGTAGCTGTTGGTTGCAGTCTGGTTAGATTCCTTATAGTAAAATAAGGATTTATAGAGGAGTTTGCGACTAAAAATATTATGTTTAATATTCCGCCCTCTAAAAGCACATTTGAACTATGCTAAGCCAAGTCAGGCTATTTATTTTTCGATTGCAACGGACACTGGACCGCTGGATGGCGCCTGCTGGCTGTTTTACATGTCGCTATTGTAAGAATACCGGGATGTACTATAGTCAAAGGATTCTCATGTCGGTCGTCGCATACCTACCTTGCACTGACGAGAGCCAATAGCTCGAAACTGCAGTCTGCAAGTGGTGTGTGACGACTGGCAAGGGAGCTTCTTTAAGTAGGATCAGTCTTTCGGCTGGTGTTTGTTGCAATCGAAGCATTAGCGTTTTGATGGTAATATGCAATTATTACACTTAACGCGCCAGGCTTGTAACTTGTAATTCAGCGCTCGGCGGGGCACATAGCCCGGAGAGTAGCTGTTGGTTGCAGTCTGGTTAGATTCCTTATAGTAAAATAAGGATTTATAGAGGAGTTTGCGACTAAAAATATTATGTTTAATATTCCGCCCTCTAAAAGCACATTTGTAATATGACAATTAATTATACTAAAATATTGATTTTTTTATCTATCTGATATATAGAGATTTTTTCCCAATAAAAATATTATACTTTTAGTAAATTTGAGGATTTTATTCAATAAAGCTTATTCAGGTATGAATATTATATTAAACTATTTGCAAATTATAAACATTTCATTCCATCTCTTCAATAACATTTTCAAATTGAATATCAATATCTTCATCCACGTCTTAAAGGACATCCTCTTCTGCAAAATCTGCTTCTTGTATATTGTCGCAATTGACATCCATACATTCTTTGCAAAACATAGATCAATTTAGTCCTAGTTTCCTGCAACCATAGCTTCCATGACAACTTGTGGTACATCCGCAAGCCATTTTTTTGGGCAAGGTTTTTGGGCAGGTTCATTCGTGGAATTAGCTATCAACCCATATTAGGATTTTATCCAACCCCAGTGAAGAGGGTTAAATGCTTACCATTCCACTGCTGTATTTGAAAATATGTCCTTAGGTCGTGCTGTTTAGCGGCATCACGCGTTGGCGGTAACTGGGCCACAGTAAATTTTGCACTTTTTGATAATTTGCAAAAAGTTGGAAGCAGCTACTAAGGGTCTTATTCAACTTTGCCCCATATAAAGAAGCTGCAATAAATTCTGATGCAGAATCTATGTCTTCTTCAGTTGCATTGTCGCGTAAAAACGTGTCCGTATATGATTTTAATTAGCTCGTCTACAGGCGTCGGTGTTAGGCCTCAGTAGCGGAAATAGGCCGACGTTAAATAAATGTATAAAAAAAAAGGTAAACGCGATAAAAATCGAAAAAAAATGGCTAAATTTGAGCGACTATATCTCAGTCAATTTTCATCGAAAAAACTTTTTGAGACCATCATCTTAAAGGAAATTTCATTAACTTTTTTTCTACAATGCAACGCCTACCTATCTCTGCTCAAAAAAGTAAAAAATAAATTTTTTTGCTTTTTTTAATTGTTTTTTTCGCACAAAAATTGTTTTTTATATTTTTTTTAAATAAGCTGTTTCGATGGGAAATTTGATTCTGCAATGAAAATCCTTAAACGTCTTAGTTCCTTTTTTCCTTGTTTTTTATGACATAATCAATAGCTTTAAAACTAGGCAGGGTGTTCCAATAATCTCCCAGGTCGCAGATATCTTCTACAAAAAAATTGATATATTCTAATCCTGTAAAAGGCAGTTTGTAGTGCACTAAAATGGCTTCAGTTTTTAATATAAATGGTTTTTAAATGTATCAATAAAGAAATATTTCGATGGGAGAAACATTGGAACATTGAAAAGAATTGCATTTCTAAGTACATTTTGTTCCATGAACAAAATCGCAAACCTAACCATTTTTAAAAGCTTTTATTTAACTTGCAATGTTTGTTGGTTTGTTTAGGTCAAATCTTGCAATCAAAATTTGGATTAGTTCGAATTATAGCCCGGTTGTCAGAGACTAATTTTGATGAAAAGTTAGAACTAATTGTTACCTCGCTAGTTTTTTCATGAAAAACTAGTTTTTTGCTAGTAGAAAGTGGTTCAAAAAAGTTTACCAATATCTACCCCCGCGAACTCTTAAAAACTGTTGATGTACCTATGCATTATGTAATTCTTTTGGTTCTAGCGTAGATTGGTAATGCTCATCCATATGTGGTTGGCAGCAATGTGTTAATTTTAAAATAACTGAACTTAATTCATTGTAAGACAGAGATAGTAGTATGTGCATATATGTCAGTTAGAAAAGTAAATGATAACCTTTTTGTGTGCTGCGTTATATGTAAGTTTCATTAAACAATAATAAAGTTTGTATTCACTAACACGAGTTATTGCATCCAGCGTAATTGAACAAAAACAACACTCTGAAACGGAAAAAGTTTTTTGCTAATATCTCGAACATAATAATAAAAGAAACGGATAGCAGCACGTGAAAGAGCGGGAAATTTTACATAAAAATAATATAAGTTTTTTTAAATAAATTTTTGCCTTAGCATGAGAAATTATTACAGTTCGCTCAATATTTCAAGCGCGTCATACAGGCAAATGAAGCATTTCTCGACCGCCGCTACATAATAAAGACAATTTGTACCCATTAAAAACGAAAAAAAAAAAAATGGTAGCATTTTAAAGTGGAAGAATTCAGCTTTCCAACGGTATAAAACTTTTAATTTTTAAAAATTTTATTTCTTATAAATTGCACGTGAGAGTTAAGTTTTATCATTTTTTTCCACTCTTATATTAAAACATAAATACTAAATAAAATACTAATTTAAAAAAGAATTCTTGTAGATATAGCTTGTTTATACCTAAACCTTCAATCAAAGATTAATTTTTATGCTCTAAAGTATCCAGGGTAAAATAAATTAACTTTTAAATCATTGGTATTTTTTTCATTTTTTAAGGTTAGGAAATTTCCACTTGAAAACTTGTCTAAAACGGTCAAAAAAGGCTTGTAGATAAAAAAACCTAGCTTTCATGAAAAAATTAGAGAGGTAACAATTAATTACGACTTAAAACCCCTGGCAACTGGGCTATTAAGTTAAAGCTTTCAAATTTTGAGCGCGTATGTATATAGTCAATGTCAGGAGTCGGGATTTTTGAGGTTTTTGCTTTTTTTGTCAAAGCGCCAATCTAGAGACCCCCTCCGTTTTCCAGGCCGCTGAGCCATCTTGGTGGGGGTTCCGCATTTTTTTTCCTCGGCAACCCCCTCAAATTGGCCAAAAACCACCCCCAAAGTGCCCTCTTCCGTGAACCCGTTTATTTTCCCCAGTTTTTCGACTAACTGCTATTCCCTCGAATAGAACGGAAAGTCCCTCGAGGGATTTGACCTCAGCCGCCCCTACACGCCGCCGCCCATATTTTGTAGGAGGCGTTTCTTTGAGGAAGACGGTAGGTGATGAGGATTGTGTAACCACCACCGGGGGGGGGGTGTTATTTTCACCCTCCAAAGGGGTGGATACTTGATTTTTTTTTTAAAGAAATTATTATTTCGTAGGAGGTGTTTCTTTAAGGAAGGTGGTAGGTGATCAGGGTTATATAACCAACCCCGGGGGTTGTTTTCATCCTTCGAAGGGGTGGGGAAAATAATATTTTGTAGTAGGCGTACCACCTTCCTCAATGAAACGCCTTCTACAAAATATAATCTTTTTCCCAAAAAAATATTTTTTTTTCCACCCTTTTGAAGAGTAAAAGCAACCTCCAGGGATGGTTACATAACCCTGGTCACCTTCCTCACAGAAACACCTCCTGTAAAATATCAATTTTTTTTTTCTAGAAAGAAAATATCAATTTTTCAACCCCCTAGAGGGGTGGAAGTCTGGTATAGGGGTGGCTGAGGTCAAATCCCTCGAACAGTTAGTCGAAAAACTGGGGAAAATAAATGATCACTGAAAGGGGCACTTTGGGGTGTGGTTTTTAGTCAATTTGAAGGGGTTGCCGAGGAAAAAAATTGTAGGACCCCCATTATCGTGTTTAGCGACCTCGAACACGGGGGGTGGGGTCTCTGGCAAAAAGAAGGTATCCCTTCCGACTCCTGACCTCAACAATAAGTCCGGTGACAATACATTTTAACATTTTCATATAAGAAAAAACAAGATGATTGCTTCAAGATGGCGGACGACTTTACTGTTTTTGATCCTATTCGACTCAAAATCTATATCTGGGGGTTTTCGAGATCGCCAATTATGAACTCTTGGTCAAAATTTAGAAATTCAAAATGGCGGCGCCAATATGGTGGATGATTTTTGTCATTTATGGTGCAAGTCGATCAAAATCGATATCTGGGGGTTTTCGGGTTCGTCGATTACGAATGTCTAGTCAAAAATTTTGTTCACGATAGCGACTTCAAGATGGCGGCCGACTTTACCGTTTAAGATCTGATTCAACTCAAAATCGTTATTTGGGGGTTTTCTAGGTCGCGGATTATGAATTTGTAGTCAAAATTCAGAAATTCTAAATGACGGCGCCAATATGGCTGATGACTTTTGTCATTTAGGTCCAAATCGATCAAAATCTATATCTGGGGGTTTTCGGGGGTCGTGGATTAGGAATTTCTAATCAAAAATTTAGTTCAAGATGGCAACTTTAAGATGGCGGACGACATTACCGTTTATGATCCGATTCGTCTCAAAATCGATATCTGGGGATCACAGCATATCAAAAGACTAAAAAGTAAAAAATAAAATTATATAAAAAAATATTTTTAAAAAAAGCTTTTATTTAAATGCTCTAAAAAGTAGAAAATAAACTTTGACGTAAATCAAACCCATCATTTTGTTACAGTATGTAATTTTTTTTATGATATATAAGCTTGTCGCGAGCAATCTCCTTTACACAGGAAAATCTCGCGACAATAAAAAACAATTTATATAATGTAACAAAGTGATGGATTTGATTTACTTCACAGTTTATTTTCTAATTTTTAGAGCATTTCAATAAAAGCTTTTTTATCTATTTTTTTTATATAATTTTTTGAGATATTCAACTCCAAATGTTGTCATTTGTCGCTACTGATTAATTGTGATCTCTGGAACATTTCAGCCCTCAAATGGGACAATCGAACCAATTGTCAGAACGAGATCAAGGGGCAAAAAGAACAAGCGATGTTTTGCCTATGATTGTATATTCTGGATAAAAAAGCACCTCAAACAATATTATTTCTTGCAATTTTTCTACATTCTTAATGTATCAGTTACTGCAGTTACTATAATTTTCTTTCATGTTACTTTCCTGTTTTATAGCTCATCCAAACACTAAGGCATTTATAACCCACGGAGGTATGTTGAGTACCATTGAAGCAGTCTACCACGGCGTTCCCATTATAGGAATACCTGTATATGGCGACCAAAAACTTAATATAGCAAGGGCCGTCAAGAGTGGATATGCGCTCTCAGTACCATTGGCAGAATTAACCGAACACAAACTTTTGTCGGTTTTAGACGAAATTTATAATAATGAAAAGTAAGTGATTTGTTATGTGATTCAAACCTACATAAATTTTTATATATTTAAAAATAGTATATAATACTTGAGCAATACATTACTCGGCATCATATGAAGATGAGTAAAGTTTAACTGACGATAAAATTAGTACAACAGTGCGCATTATGCAGTACAATCTGAGAGTGATGATTCTCCTTTCTTTCCATACTACCATCCCAACCAATCAATCAATAAATTTATTTGAACTAATAGATACATATATAATATCACTTTTTCTCCTGAATACTGCCATTCCAAAGTTTGTCATATTGGTCAAAGAGTTTTGATATTTTCACTACGAGGATCAATATAACAAATAAACATTGAAATTGTACAACTCAATCCATTATAGAAGGATAGTAACAGATACACATGATCAGTATGTACAACAAAGCGGCTATAGGCGATTGAATCTGGAGGGGGTATAATTCAAAGATTTATAAATGCAAACGCTTAAATTGATGTTACTCTGTTACATGTGCCGCATGGCAGATAAGTGATTTTTTAGGTTAGAGCACTCGAATTGATAGGACTGTGGATTATTAATAATAATTGCTATTTTTTTCTATTTATTTTTCGACAAAATACAGATTTTTACAAATTATGTAGCAAAGCAAGAACGGTTCAAAGATGATCTCTATTTAGTTCAGTCACAGCCAAAGAAACGTATAAGACATTCCCCTTTCTATTGAAGAGAAACAATGATGCTCATAAATGTGGCCAAGCATTTTAAATCTAACCCAGATATTTGCTTACTGAAACTTATAAGTAACAGATAATTTATTAATTAACATTTATGCTGCTTAATAGTACAAAATTTTGACGTTATATTGACAACTTATAACGCAGGAACCTGTTCAAAGGCGTATCCGTACAAGTTATTCAGGGAACACAAAGAAAAGTGTGTATCAAAGCCACCAATATTTAAAAGTGATAAGTATAATAGAGTCGGATTAACATGGACGGGGGCCCTCTTGGTGAGGGCCCCGAGGCAATGCCTCATTGCCTTGGGGTTAATCCGGCACTGAGTATAATTACACGAATGTTATAATTAAAACAAATAAAACTAACTGTAGAGCATCGGGATTGACCCACGAACCTTGGACATTGACAAGCAAACTCTCCGCCCACCGTTTAGATATATTTACTCTGCGATACTTTTTGAGCTATATAGATAACCTATCTGCTATTTAAATTCCCTCCACACGGAGATCTCGTTTTATGTCTGCGAATGTAAATATTTTTAACAGTTTGAAACGTTACAATAAAACGCCCACCAACGTCATCACTGTCCTAGTCGCGGATTTAGAGTACTTCCCTATGTAATTGCAACCAATTTAGTTTTATTGACCAATAATTACAAAATTCAAAAATAAAATTAAAAAAAGAGGTTTCTTCAACTAACTCAGTAGAAAAAATTATAATAAATGTTCCATATGTTGCCCATTTTGATTGACACACATCTCTATGTGCTTTTGAAATGAGGTTCCCACTGTTCCTAAAACTGCTGGTGTGATAGATGTAAAGGCATCATTCTTTCCTTCATATTTAGTACTGTTGTTGGTGTGTCTCTATAAACAATTTCCTATACGTATCCCCAAAAAAGAAATCCATTTTTGTAAGATCTGGGGATCTAGCAGGCCATTTAGTGGGTCCATTTCTTCCAATTCATTGTGAAACCAGATCCTATTTCGAATTCTTTCAGGGATATTTACCAATAATTGTGGCAGATGGTTTTCCAAAAAAAATTAAGATAAATAGCTCCAGTCAATGTACCATCAAAGAAATGTGGCCCTATTACATGTTCTCCAATAATTCCTCCCCAAACGTTTATAGACCCATCTGTGTTGGTTATCAACTTGCATAAAAAAGTGAGGAATTTCCGAAGCATAATAATGGAAATTGTGCCTATTAATAAATCCATTTTTTATGAAAAGTTGCCTCATCACTGAATAAAACAGTACCTATTGAAGAAGTTGACATCATGTTGCATTTTACCTCTGGCCCAATTATAAAATTGTACGCGCTTTTGAAATAGTCATCAGATAACTCCTGGTGCATTTGAATATCATATGCAAGCAACTTATTTGTTTTTAAGATTCGACCTACAGACTGTCTACTTATTCCTACTATGAGCTCACTTCTCTTTGACTTACATGGGGATTCTCAACCGTTGCCAGCACCACAGATAACTCATTTTCTTCGTTCACAACACGTTTTATTCTTTAACTTAAATATTCGACATTTAAAGTTTCCGGAAATCTTCGAGAAGGTTTTGGAAGCTGCTAACATCAGTTATCCTTCTTTCAGGATAACGTTGGTGATAAATTCTATTGGCAAGTAAACAATTTCTGTTTGACTCGCCCAAAACAAAAGTCATGTCTTTATTCAAATTCATATTGTAAAATTCCAAATATTTTAAATTCAATACAAATTGTAATGACCAATAAGTGTCATAAATACTCCTTTGTATACGACAATTTATACCAAACTGAGGTTTTATTGCTTTTCGAATAACGAAAATAGCAAAAAAAATGTACAAAAAAACGTTACTAAATACTATTTACTCATTTCAATGGATTAGAAGAAATGGTCTCACTAAATGGCCTCATTTCAAAGTTACATAAAGACGTATGTTAATCAAAATGGGCAACACGTCGAGCACCTATTATAAATTTTTGTAATGAATTATTTGAGGGAACCTCTTTTTTTAAAGTTTATTCTTGAATTTGACACTTATTTATTTATAAAACGAAAACGGTTGCAATTAGCCATAGGGAAATACTTCGTTTTTCATTTCTACGTCATATCGTCGAAAAATATACATGGTGGTCTATTTGAAAAAATTGAGCAAATTCAATTTAAAATGTTCTTAATTGAAAAATAATTTTTGGCCACACTGTACATTTTTAGAAAATAAAAATGATTCAAAATCATTAAATAAATGTCTCGTAACTGGTATTCACATAAGTTTTTCTTAAAACCCATAATTATGACTGTGGTGATTTTTTTAATATCAATCTGTAGATTGTATTATTTCAACAAAAAAATTCATTACATCCAAGTGGCTGGAAGATATTCAATGCTAATATAGGAATGAATAGAGCCTAGGCTTCAAAAACTTACTGATATACATAGCATTCCATTTTAAAAAAGGCACTTGGTCCTGTAATTTCGTCTTGGCTCGCCCTGTATGTTGGAAAATAATTTCCAGTTATAGATTTTTTTATCTAGTTTACTTGCAATTTTTTTAAAAATTTCTAGCTATCATAGAACTCGAGATATCGAGGTCCGACGCACTATTGCCCCACCCTGTATATATCATATACCTATATAACCTACAGTTCTGTCCTAGTTTTTAAGTGTGTTTTTTTTTTGTCGAATGATGTCAACCTACTCAGGTTTATATTCCGTTAACTTTTGATATTTTTAAATTGATTATACTATATTTTACATGACTACTTATTTTTTAGCATTTTTAGTGTTATTGTTTTTTGTTGCGTTTTTAACACTGAGTTTTAAAGTGTTATTTTTATTAAAACCTGTTTTACTTTGTTGATTTCTAATGAATTCAAAAATATTTAGTACATCGTTTTTTTAATTCACTATTAATGAAAATTTAGTTTTAATACATAATAAAATTCAAATTTTGGCCACACATGAGACTCTTGAAAAAAACAGAAAAAATCGACTGCTCTACTACCCAACTAAATACTCCACTGTTGCATTGTTGTCCCCCCCTCCCCCCGAGCCAAATTCTATATCCGCCTGCACTATCCTCCTGTAATGAATTGAGTATGGATGCGAATTCTTAGTTATTGCACGATATATAAGTAACATTATTTGTAGGTACGCTAACAACGCCAAGTTTCGGTCGACAGTAATGAAAGACCAAATTAGAAGTCCAATGGACTCAGCAGTGTTCTGGATAGAGTATGCAATCCGCCACAATGGAACGAGTCACCTTCAGTCAGCAGGAGTTCATCTTACATGGTTCCAAAGAAATTTGTTTGACATCATTATTGTATTACTTATTGCAAATATAGTAATATTTTTAATATTCTATTACACAATTAAGCACATAATACACTTTGTAATTAGAAAGTTTATATACAAAAAAAATAAGAAATATGAAAAATTATAAGTAAGCAAAAATGATTTAGTTAGCTGATATACAATGTGACCACGTCAAAGCAATATTATAGGTCTAAATGACAACTTTTTTTGGATTACCAATACATTTTTTTGTATTCTGCTCTTGCTTCACCCAAAAACTGTTTTTAGTATGTTGGACTTTAAAAAATTTATAGAGGACGCTGGTAGCAGCTTAAAAATAAAAATCGCATCAGGTAAACTGCCTTTTCTGTGCTAAATATTGAAAATTTTTATTAGAAAACCTTGCTCATAATGAAAGAACATGACGTATCAAATTACAGAACTAAATAAAAAAATAATTTATTTATAAAATTTTAATATTCTAAGAAGAATATGCCATGGAAACAAAAATAAAAGTGATCCGTCTTTGTGTCAGAATAATTTAAGAACAGAATTGAGATGTGCGCTGAAAATGGAGAAACATAGGTAAAATAAATAAATTTAAATTATCATTACATTTTTTATAATATTTAAAAAAATGAAAATTTTATAAACACAAAAAAATGTGTTTACTTCTGTAATTAGGTACGTTATATTTTTTAATTCTGAGCCAGTTTTTCTAATAAAATTTTTCAATATTTCGCACAGTAAAGGCTCTTCTGTTGCGATTTTTATTTTTAAGCTATTGCCAGCGCCATCTATAATTTTTTTTAAATCTAACATACTAAAAATAGTTTTTGGGTGAAGCAAGAGCAAAAGACAAAAAATTGTGTTTGTAATCCAAAAAGACTTGTCATTTGCACCTATAATACTGCTTTGTATAATTGATCTATAGTTAGAATTAGCAGGCGAGTTTTTGAAATTCATCGATATATTCACTAGAAGAATTTTCCTCTTAGATATTGCTCTAGTCAGAGGGATATAGATAGAACCTATAAGGCACTGGCAGACTGACTATTATCAGAATCACAAAGACTCGTGTTTTCAAAAAGCACTCGTCTCTTCTTACCCCCTCTCACTACTTTGAGGGCCATATGCACAAATCACCACAATAATGTCAAACTCTTCACAAATTGCTACGTCAGTCCTTCACACCTAATAAATTCATCGATGAATTAAAATTACTGTTGCCCAAAATTATAATGTATTAATTGCAGTTTTGTATGTACTATTATAAAGGCTGTCTTCTTTTTTTCGTTTAATATTGTTATAAAATAAATACCTTTTAAAATAATATGTTTCTTGCTACTGTAAAATGAAATTCACTAGTTATATTTCTTAAGTAATGTTATAAAAGATAAATAAAATAATCTGGCTATACTGCTTCAACGATAGATAAGGTTTGTTTTATATCAAATTGCCCCATTGTCTCTGCATTGTTTTAGTAATGTACTAAAGGCCTAGGGTGGGCCGAAAAAACTTTTTTTGATTTTTTAGTAGTTTGCAAAAGATATCAAGGATATCTGTTATACCGCCTTTAAAAGTTGGACCGGATTAAAAGTATTTTAGCCGGGCCCAAGGGCCACGAAAAGCCCTAACTTGAGTTTTTTAAATTTCGACCCTGAGTAGAATAAAATATTTTTCTGTATATTTATTTATTTATTTATTTATTGAGTTACAATATCCAACAGACCGAGGTCCATTTACAGGATAAGGTTAGAACAAAAGCAGATATAATACAAAAAAGATATAAGAAACAGGTAAATAAGAACAAACTCAAACATACATGAAATTATAAATTACATGACAAGTATCTATGGAACAAACAATCGAAGTATATAATAATAAACACCTAGCATTAAATAATTATAACTGTTTAATATTGCGAATGTTTGTGTTGAAAATATCACTTATAGTATTGACATTATTATAATTAGAAAACATTTAAAAGAAGGGGGATTGAATTAAGATGTTAGTTCTTGGAGTACGTATTGAGAAAGTTTCACAATGTCTTGAGTTAAGACGAGGTACAGCGTAAAAAATACTGTTGTGAAGGTCTTCACATTTAATAAAATTATGTATAATTTTATAGAGGAAAATTATAGATTGCGTCACCCTCTTTTTTAAAAGACAAGTAAAATTAAAAGTAGAATATCATGTGGATATCCTCTAGGCGGATAGTTGCCAAATGATTTAAAGTATAAATTCTTTAGAAACCGACGTTGAATATTTTCTAATGATGTTATGTGACAATAATATATTGGATTCCATATAATCGAGGCGTATTTTAATTTTGATCTTATTAAACAATTGAACAATAATTTGAACGTATCTATATTTTGAAAATCTTTAATGGTTCTTAAGATGAATCCTAATGTCTTAAAAGATGATGTAACAGTAGAGTCAATGTGATCAACAAATGTTAACTTTGAGTCAAACATAACTCCGAGATCTTTAACATTGTTAGGTCTATTCAGAGAGATACTTTCAATTTTATAATCAAATTTTCTTGATTACGACAGAACGTTGAATTTGTTGACGTTTAAAAACAGGTTATTTTCCATACACCATGTATTTATGCGATTTAGGTTGATTTGCAAGTGTTCACAATCGACCACCGAGTCAATTTGACAGAATATTTTTAAATCGTCAGCGTATAGAAGGTATTTTACATCAATATTGGCGATAAAGGACCTAGAATGGATCCCTGTGGGACTCCGGATGATTGTAAAAATTTGTTCGACTTGTAACCTCTTACTTGAACATATTGCCAACGATCACTTAGGTAGAATATTATTAAATTTAAGAACTCTGTAGATACATTCAAATATAGAAGCTTATGTAATAATATATTATGATCTAATTTATCAAAGGCCTTAGAGAAGTCAATGTAGATAACATCTACCTGACCTCTCTGATCCAAGACCATTAATATATTGAATTTTTATAACCAAATTTGTTACTGTTGAGCGACCTGAGATAAACCCGTGTTGCTCTGATAATAGACAATTATTAACGTGGGCATATAAAGGATCGTATAAAATAATTTCGAGTAACTTACTAAAATTGCAAATTATAGTAATTGGTCTGTAATTAGTTACGTCGGTATTATCACCTTTTTTAAATATGGGTGTAACTTTTGATAATTTCCATAAGTCTGGAAATACAAAATTCTCTAAAATCGCATTATATATAATAGATAGCGGGTATGCAAGAAGAATGGCACAATCTCGAATTAAAAATGCAGGAATGTTATCCGGTCCCATAGTCATATTTGCTTTTTACTGACTAATAGCGTTTTTTACATCATCCAAAGTAACTTTCCTTAAATGCAAGATATTATTTGGAGTGATGCCATCGAGTTTACACGGCGTAGTGCTAACTTTGGTATCTGGAAAAGATTCAGAAAAGAAGTCGGCAAATGCTGAAACAATTTCAGTGGGATTATCGAGATTTGTATTGTTATATTTCATATTAGACGGTATGCCCGAAAGAGATCTTTTGGCTTTTAAAAAGGACCAGAAATTATTAGGATTCATATTCATATCATTTTCGATTTTACGTATGTACTGTCGGTATGCCAAATTATTTTCAGTTTTAAACTCGGCTCTCAATTTTTTAAACACTTCATAATTTTCATCGTTCTTACATTTTTTGTAAGCATCGTAAGCTTTATGTTTATTTTTCAGCAGAATAATTAAGTGACCATTGAACCAAACTGGGTACTTTCGCGAGGGTGGTTTCTTTTTTGGAACATATTTATCAATAAGATCGTATAGTTTAAAGTAAAACTCTCCAACCATTGTGTTCACATCCCCTATAATGTTCAAAAAATTCCAGTCGGTTAACGTTAAATCGTTGTATAAATCGGTGTAATTTCCTTTTTTAAAATTGGGATCCGTATATGTCATAAAAGCATTAAAAAAAATTGAATTTCCTAAGATTTTTTTAACCGGGTCCCAAGCCGTTTATAAACCAAATGAAAATTTCTCCTCCGTGTACCGCAAAAGCTGTAGATTTAACAGGCGTTTCAAACAGAACTGCAGCAAAAATAGCCTCTGCTGTATTAGAAGATTTGAACTTGATTACAAGAACTAACCCAGAAAAAGTTGTTGACAAAAATAAAATCCGTCGTGAAATTAAAAAGAACAGATCTCGACGTCAAAACAAGAAATCCCCAGAATTGGAATGTTTGGATGGCCTTTATTTTAATGGCCGAAAAGACCAGACCATGATTTGGCAAAATAAGCAGAGCATGCAAATAGTTGAGGAGCATATAGCTATTTTAAGGGAGCCGTCAAGTTCTTACCTTGGGTATTTAGCTCTTACTCCGCCTGTAAAAGCAGTAGAAGTGGGCCATATGCCTTTTGCATGCCAATGAATTGCCGTTGAGATATTTATTGCAAAAATAAGATGGTGTAAACAAAAGCTCCGTGTAATTATTCAGACCCAGTAGGGTCCTTATTAAATAACCGCGAGAAAATGCCAGTTATTCAGTTCTCACCAATTATTACTGAATTGCCCAAAATTGACGTAAAAGAATTAAGCACAGATCAACAATATTTGTACTTAATTTGTGAAGTTATTAAAAACGACGACTGCTCCATAAGTTTAGCTGAGAGAAACCCAGGCAAGTTGAATCATTCTATAGGTGGATCACAACAGCCAATAGGATTTTAAGCTTATACATTGCTACAATGTATTCGTCTGAAAATTTAAAGGTTATTTCAAACTTTGTAATGACATTGTATGCTCCTGTGTGAAGTGATTCACGTAGACACGTAAGGGAACTGACTGTAAGAAGGATAATTAAAACCAGAGAAAGCACGAAGCAAAATATTCGAATTTTTAAAGTACCGAAACTGCTTGTGGGGTACCCTATTTAATTACTAAAGAAAGTACTGGTAATTATGTCACCAGTTAACTTCATTGCTATTTATTTATCTGAAGGATAAACAAATAAGATTGGCCATTTGCGTGATCGTCTAATTTTGGTTAGTGTAGGACCCAAATTTTGTTGTGTGTGTAGTAACCATTTTTAATTACCCCAGGTTCTTTTATATAAAGTTTAATATTACTTGTTTCTGTCTGATGCTATATACCTTGAAAATTAATCACTCTGTTAATTGAAATACCTGGTAAACTTGAACACACTGTCTATTAATTGAGAGACCTAGTTAATTATATATGTTATTTCTGTAGTATCTTATTACTCAAGATTGCACTGTACATTTATAGTTGAAGTTTGTTTTCTATTTTGCTTTTAAACAAAACCATTTATTTAGTTATTACTTATATGAAGAAAAAGGTAAAGGTGAAAGAAAAGACAACAATTGATGGGAAAAAATAGTAAAAAAACCCATTATTATTTTATGTAAATTGATGCAACAATAGTCGAACATGAAATCAAAAGTAATCCAAATATTTGAGACAATTGTCTAAATATTATAATAGGAAAATCTGCGTCGCTATAGTAATGATCATACTATAAATATGCTGAGTGTTTTGATGCAATAACAAGAACTGAGATACAAAAGTATGCTGTGTTATTTTAATAGTAATTAGAGTTGTGGCAAATGCCTGAATAAACATATCACATGTCTACATTAAGGAATTAATATAGACAAGAATAAGAGCAGTGACAATAGTCTATGTACATAATAATTAATAATTAAACTACACAGAAATTAGACAACCATTTTCTGCGACGGTGCCAAGGCCGGAGCCGGGATTCGAACCCAGTGGCGCGATACTCGTGTGATTAATAGCGATTGCCACCTCGCATCTCAAACAACACGGCTATCCGCCAGACAATACTTATTTTAAACAGTTGTGACAATAGTCTGGAAATGATAATAACATGAGTGAACAAACGTCAAAGATGTTACTTCCAAACAAAGAGAACGCAACTGCAGTGTCAAAGTTTACGAACATAACAGAAAATAAGTGTTTCAACCTATCAAAAGTTTATTTGATATTTTCTGTAGTAGTTGGCTACGGCGCCAGGTTTCAGTGAAAATACTCACTAGCTGTGGAAAAAAAACTCCGTTTTGCAAATAAACAATGGATGTGGAAATTTCCAGTTTTATTATAGTTGTGCTCTCGTCTACTGATAAGAAAGATAGCAGGATACAGTATATGGCAATTACCGACTGCACCTAACCAATCGGCTTAAATAGTATTAGAAAGAACAATCTAAACAACGCTGGAAATTTGATTTTGTGTCAATTGACTGATAAACTAAACAGCAGTAGTAAGTGTTTAGCACCGAACAGATGTTAATATGGGGTGGCCGAAAAGATCGACGACCTTACAGATTGGTGTAGACAAGCGGACTGTTAATTTTAAATTTAGATCGAACCCCGATAGTCCGTAATGCCACCCATTTTACTGTTATGTTATGCAAACACAATATGTTTTTAGATTATGTATTTTTCTTATATTATTTGGTATTATATTATAAAATTTAGTTCCTAAAAACGATACAAATTTCTGACAGGTTGTTTTTGTAAAAAATTGTTGCTTTATATGGTTGTTTGTTATTGTCCGAGTGTTGGCAGTGTGTTGTAATAATTGTTTCTGAAATTTAGTGTGAATAAATGTTATTGATTGTAAAACATAAATAAGTCTAATATTTAGTAGCATTTTTTCATCATATAGCCGCTGTGTAGAGTACATTTTAAGTTTTTTTAACATTACTTTGATGATGTAATTTTGAGTCACCTGTAGTATATTAAGTACGTTATCATATAAACCACCCCAGCATGTTATAGCGTATCTAATTATGGATTCTGCCAAGGCCTTATAGACAGAAATTAATTGTTTTTGATGTAGTATATTTCTAAGCTGGTGGAAGATGGGGATAAGAGTTCTTATTTTTTTTTAAATTAATTCTATGCGACTCTTCCATCTCAAATGCTGATCTACTATGACTCCTAGATATTTTATTTCTTTTACTGCATTAATGTTTCTATCACATGCACAGTTTTGGAGTTCATTTAGCATGCAGCTATTGCTATGTAAAGTTACATTATTTATATTATTGCAGTTAGCACTTGAGATGGAAAAGCCAATGAATTTAGTTTTTTGATAGTTGAGAGTTAAAAGATTTTAATCTAGCCACATTCTCACTGTGCTGAGACCAATCGATGCCTTTTGAACTGTGCTTTCCCAATTATCTCCATGAAACAATAATACTGTATCAGAATTAATTTTATATGTATTCTAAACACTCGTTTATAAAAGCTTTTCCTTGATAAAAATAACTAAACGTTCGCAAATCAATTCAAACCATCTTGTGCCAGTCATAGTATCATGATCTTATGCCGTAAGATTTAGGTACATGGGAAAAGTATAAAAACGTTTCCGTTTCTATCTCAGATAAACATATCTGAGGTCAATGACTCAAAGCAATGAATGAGTTGAGTGATTAATTGTTAATAATGTTTCTACTTGTTAACGCAAAGGTCGACAATTATAATATTCAATTGAAAAATTCATTGCGATATTTCATGTTATGTGTAAGTCGAAGTAAGAGATATTTGTATGAAATAAAATGTTAATTTATAAATAAAGATTTAAATTACTAAATGGTATTTTTATTGTATGAGTACTCTAAGCAATAAGAGAGACACGATAGGAAGAGTGGGGTGGGAAGTAGGGGGTTAGGTAGAGTGTGTAGGGAAATAATTTCAACCAATAGGAACAAGAGTGGTAGGGAGTGGAGGGGTTAGTTCAGCGTTATGGGCTTCAGAGATGCTACAAACACCTACAAAGATTATTTCCGTCTCCAGCTGTCGAGTTGTAAAGAAGTGTGCAAAATAGTGCTGTCTGCTCTATTCCTAGCTTTCTTTGTGTTCTGTGTTTCGTGCCCGTTTATCGTGTCCGTTTTGTGTTCGTGTGTGGAAGTAACCATGGTAGGCCAAAAAAAGATTGATGTTTCTGGCGGTAGCGGTAAGGGAAGCGCTTTGTTGAGTGCTGTGGCTGCATATTTAACTAATTATATGCCAGGGCAAGACGACAATGGCGACGCTTGTCCGGGTAATGGTGTGGCGAACAACCAGACGAGCCCTGGCGTGGGTTTAGTACCGGATATTGAAATCGCGACGGATTTGACTGATTTTAATGATTTGCTGGGTGATTTCGATTTGTCCGAATTCGACGCGCAGGCTTTGGTTTCAGATGAAGCCAATGGAGAGGCCTACCCGAACGCCGCGTGGTCTAGGTTCCCTACGGTTACGGAGACAAATTCTGAGGACGAATTTCAACCTGCGCAACCAAAGATTTCTTCGCAGAAACTGCAGAAAGGCCAAAACAAGATGACGCATCCTACAACATCTAAACAATCAAAGGAGACGCAGGTAGAGAATACCGAGAAAGATGACGTGTCGGTTCTTAGACGAATTTTATCGGCGCAAGCATCTGTACCTGCTCCCCTGACCCCTATTCCCGATGTTGACTCAGACGAGGGGCAGGTAGAGATACCTGAAAAGCCGAAGAAAGCAGCAGCTAAAAATAAAAAGCCGTTCAGTGCTATTTTGTTTCGTCAAGGACAACCCTGCACATTTTCTTAGTTTCATGTTTTGTTTTTGTTTGTTCTGTCGTTTCGTCTTCGCTTCGGTTTTATTGAGACTAGCAGCTGACATGCGGAATCCGTAGTCCGCAAACTTAGAGAAACATTTTTCTTAAGTAAGAATATTTAATTTTATTATTAAAATTCCACTCATATAAAATTTAAAATAGGTAGGTTAGTAAAATAACTAAAGTTTGTTCTAGTGGAGACCTCTTTGATATAAAAACTAACTTAAGAATAGGACGGGCATTAAATTGCAGAAATCACGTAGCAGAATTGCAGCATGCTTTACTAACTAGGTATTTCAAACATAGGTGGCAGCACACAAAACATTTATAAAATTTAAATTAAATATACATGGTGTTTCAGTTTTTAATCCCAGGACTTTAGGAGCTTATAGAAAAAATTATTTTAGGCAAAATATGTCTAGTAAACTTATACACAGAATCGCTTTTTAAGGGAGCTACACGCCAATAAACGATTAGGGGGAAACCATTTTTTTATAGATATCTCAAAAACTGTTGAATGTATTCTTATACTTTTATATGATGATTGTTTCACCAAATGCCTTTGATTACATTGTACTTTAATTTATGTAAAATAAACAGAGGCGTCTCGTTTGGGGGTTCTTTAATACAATAAAAACAACGATGTAAGTATATTAAAAAATGATTTTTAATTTAAACAATAATAACATCATAGAAAACGGTAAAACGGTAAAAAATCTTTAAAAACATTAATCAAAAACAAAAAAAGGAATCAATAAATAATAAATCTGCAAAAGTTGCTCAAAGTGAGATCCATTCTTTTCAATACACAGTTCACATCCCTGAATTAATGACCATCTAACCAATGCCAATTGATACTGATTTTGACGTAAGTCATCGCACACAGTATTTATGAGGTCGATTAATTCATCTCTTACAGTGACTGGACTAGAATAAACTTTTTCCTTCAAAAATCCTCATGCAAAAAATCTAAAGGTGTAATGCCAGGTGAACATGCTGGCCATGTACAGGGCCACCATGCCCAATCCACCATCTTGGATAATTAGCATTCAACCAGTCCCTAACTTGTATTCCGTAATGTGCTGAAGCACCATCCAATTCGAGCCAACTATTATGCTTCATGTGTAAAGGCAAAATATCTGGAATATATTCATCAAGGAATACAAAAAACGATACGGCATTCAAACTGGATGATATGATGTGAGGACCGCAAAAGCATCTCCAATAATTCCGAGCCATACATTTACACTAAATTCGTGTTGAAAATGAGTTGGTCTTATTGCACGAGGATTTTCATGTGTCCATACAGGATAATTATGAAAATTTACAACACCTTGGCGGGTAAACATTGCCTCATCTATCCATAAAATTTTCAACAAAAAAATGCATTTAGCAAATTTATATGATGACCATAATCAACTGGCATTAATTCCTGGACTAATTGTAAATGGAATGCATCCATATAGAAGTAGGGCTAATATTAAAACCCCTGTAGTAGGATTCTGTTCAGACTCTCTAAAAATCTGCATAATTCTTCTCCTGTTGTTATTATTGAAATTCCTGTTTTGTTTGTGATTATTCATCCCAATGTCATTTTCTGTAAAACGTAAATGAATTTGGACGAAAACGCTTGAGTCTGGACTCCTTCTCTCAGGATAACATCGATGATACTCTCGATGCCCCTCCTGAATTACCATCAGATAATCCATAAACAAAATGGATATCAGCGTATTCTCGATTCGTAAATACTCTGGGCATTTTATACAATAATTCACCTAGGTATAGCTTGTATTTACTAGTAAAATAAAAAAAATATCAAATAAAATTTGACAATTCTAGTTGTCATTAAATATCTATCTCTATTTATTTCTTCATAGCATACTTAAAATGATTTAGAAAATCAATACCTCATAATGATTATTAATACGTGAGCCCAATTTACTTTAAATCGAGTTTTCTTGAAAACGATGCATCTTATCAACTCTGACTAAGAGTACATCATTTATGTATTATTGTATGTAGATTCTCAATTCCCTATTAATTTTATGAAATTTCTATCAGAGAAAAAAATTATTGATAAAAAATCGTCAAGAACCCCCAGAACGACACGCCTCTGTTTATTTCACATACACCAAAGTACAATGTAATCAAAGGTATTTGGTGAAATAATCTTCATATAGAAATATATTAGAATACATTCAACTGTTTCATGGTTCCCCCTAATCCTTTATTGGGGTGTAACTGCCTTAGGGAGCGATTATGAGTATAAGTTTACTAGAAATACTCTGCCTAAAATAACTTTTTCTACAACCTCCTAAAGTCCTGGGATTAAAAACTAAAGCACACTGTATACCTATAATAAATTGATAAACAAAGACTAAAAATATACATCATGCTAATTATTTTTATACACAAGATATACAAGTTGCGCGTAAGGTGTTTTTTGTTTTTATCTGATTTTTCTCATAAATATATATTTTTTAGATAGCGTACCTCGAAATTGTCTAGTGATAAGAACAATGGATACGAAACTTTTTTTAATTTCACTTGCCATATGCGTCGTGGAACCGGCGAAAATTTTAGGAATTTTTCCAATACCAGCAACCAGCCATTTTACACTTGGTTTTCACCTAATGAAAGAACTAGCTGACCGAGGCCATGATGTAACTGTAGTCAATCCGTTCCCTCAAAAAACGCCAATAAATAATTATACTGACATTTCAGTAGAAAGTATAAATGATAGAATGCTTGGTAAGTCTTTCCTATTGCAGCATTATTTATGTTTACTTTTTTTAATTTACATAACTATAAGTACGGAACTCGTACCAGTAACCCGAGAAATTCAAACGAATCAATTATTGATTATTTACCTACTGTTCTATATTTAGTTTGAAATTTTCGGTAGTTGTTTGTAGCTATATTTTTTGTAAAGCAACAAAATGTAATGAAGACCAGTAACATATTTTAAATAAATTTATATATAAAAGTGTATATTAAAGGAATATCACACTATTTAATAACTGTTTTTGACAGATAAGAATAATTTGCAGTATAATTTGTGTTGCAGGCTCTTAAACATAATTAATTACCACAAGAGTTTTGCCATCATAAGTTTGTCAAAATATAGCGCCATCTATTTGAGCAGCGTGCAGGATCAATGGTCATTAACGCCTTCTGCATTTGATTGGAGTTTTAGGTTCTTGTAATGTAGTTGTCAATATGTCCATGCTACGAAGTATGAAAGATGAGGTGTAGAACTTTGTAGAACACAAGAAACCACAAGCATTGTTACAATAAAATCTTGGATTTGTTTTTAGATGTCGTGAAGCTTATATTATATTTAAAGATGTAATCCAGTCAATAGAGGTCAAAAAAGGCCTTTTCCTTAAAAAAAGGTGGGGTGGTGACAATTTTTAAATATTTTGTTAAGGTCTGGGCTGTGACAAAAAATCCAAGTTTTCGACCTTGGGGGGGGGCGCTACAGCCGCCATCTTGAATAGAAGGTACAAAAAATTAACTTTATTTTAACAAAGTTAAAGAAAACAAAATTTTTCACATTTTTTTGTATATATATATATATATATATATGTTTTTTGTAAGTCTAATATGTAACGAGTTACAGAGGCGGGAAGATGAACATGTTTCCCAAAAAATAGTAAAATCCCATGTTTGACGGTAAATTTAGTAAGAACAAATTACGCTTATTTTTAATGTGTTTTCCACACTGTAATAAGATTATACAGAGATATTTATTTCAAATTACAGTGATTTTTCTTGTTACATATAAATTTTCTTACCGCCTTGTCAGGTATAAGTACAAACGTACAATAATTCGAGCTTGCCCCATTTCCTAGAAGAAAGAATGCGCGAAGGCACGAAATCATCATTGTATAAAGTTTTCACAGAACTTCCAGAAGGTGTGGAACTCGGAGATAACCAAATCAATGTTTTGGATGGAGGATACCTTTTAGATAAAGTTGTATGGCATCGTAATTCATACCTAAGAAACAGATCACAAATAGTAGTAAGTGGTAATGAAAGTAGTAAGCCATTGGAAGTCCTGAGAGGTGTGCCTCAAGGTTCTGGCCTGGGGCCTCTTCTATTCCTTGTATATATAAATGATATGCTAAAGAATATAATATATAATAATTCATTAACGATATTATTTGCTGATGATACAACATTTGATATAAGTATAAACAAGGAAGAGGACTCTACTCTTGTCTATGAAAAAATTATCCGGCAAGCAAAACAATGATTTACCAAAAATTATCTGTTTTTAAATGAAAGTAAAACCGTTTCCATAAATTTTAATATCAAAACAAACTTAAATGATGCCACCACGTAAAATTTTTGGGAATTCATATAGATGCTCAATTAATATGGGATGATCATATCAACTTTCTCTGTACTCGATTAGCCAAAGTGGTATTTGCTGTAAGAGAAATTAGAGACTTATCAAATCAATCAGTAGCGCTAACTACCTACTATGGACTGTTCCATTCACTCCTCCGGTATGGAATTCTGGTATGGGGCAATGCTGCTAATATTCACCTTCAAAAAATATTTATTTTACAAAAAGCGGCAATAAGAGCATTGTAAAAGCAAACTGGGATGTCAGTTGTAAACCAGTTTCCTCATCACTAAAAATAATGACCCTTTATGATATTATTGTGTATGAAAATTTATTAAATGTCAAAAAACATTGTGAGGATTATATAACTCATGAAGATATTCACAATCACAACACTCGATTTAGATATAATCTAGTAACACCTCACCAAAGGTTAAAAAAACTCATAAAATCGGAATTCAACTTTTCAATAAACTTCCCCATGTCACTTAGAAACTTACCATTAAACCAACACACTATTGCAAGTTGTTCTTTACTTGTTTAATACATTTTTATTCTTCCCGTATTATATTATAATAAATTTTATATCCTTTCAGGTTTCAGAAAGGATTTCTACAAAAGAGAAAACATGTGCTTCACACAAAAGATTAAGTTTCTCCACAATATGGCGTATGATCTAACAACAGCGCTATTGTCTCACGAAAATTTCCAAAAATTGCTCAACTCCGATGCCAAGTTTGATTTGATTATCACAGAGTATTTTTTAAACGAAGCCACTATGGGACTAGGAAAATTTTTTGGTGCTCCAGTAGTTTTGTTCTCCACCCTGCCATCGTCAACATTAAACAATCACTTGTTTGCTAATCCTGGACCTTCCTCCTATGTACCAAATTCGTTAACTCAGTACACTGGAGATATGGACTTTTTGGAAAGGTTCTCAAACTTGGCATACAACGCTTTTGATCATTTTTACAAACATTTTTATATGTTACCGCTTCATGATCAACTCTTAAAGACATATATCTCACAAGACTTAAACGTGGAAGATGTTATGTACAATGCTAGTCTGATTTTACTGAATTCTCATCCAAGTGTCAGCGAACCAGTTCCACATACTCCAAACATGATAGAAATTGGTGGTTTCCATATTGGTACACCTGAACCGCTACCATCAGAATTACAAACATTTATGGATGATGCAACAGAAGGTGTACTGTTGTTTTCAATGGGTTCAAATTTAAAAAGCTCTGATCTGGACCCTGCAATGTGTGATGCCATTTTAAGGGCCTTCAGTCAAATTAAGCAGAAGGTTTTGTGGAAATTTGAGGATGGCTTGCTAAAAGTTCCAAAAAATGTAAAGTTGATGAAATGGTTGCCACAACAGGCCATCCTAGGTAAATATAAAATTTGAAATCGTGAAATTGATTTGATGCAGGGCGTTAAAATTTTTTATGGAAGACGATAAGAAAATTGCTGGACATGTGTTCTTAACGTATCAGTTACTACAATTACTATAATTTTCTTTCACGCTAACTTTCATTTTTATTATAGCTCATCCAAACACTAAAGCATTTATAACCCACGGAGGTATGTTGAGTATCATTGAGGCAGTCTACCATGGTGTTCCCATCATAGGAATACCTGTATATGGCGACCAAAAACTTAATATAGCAAGGGCTATCAAGAGTGGATATGCGGTACCATTGGCAGAATTAACAGAACACAGACTTTTGTGGGCTTTAGATGACATTTTTAATAGTGAAAAGTAAGTGATTTATGCGAATCAAAACTATATTAACTTTAAAAATGATATAATAGTTTATCAATATATTACCTGGTATCAGATGAAGATGAGTAATGTTTAACCAAGGATAAAGTTAGTACAATAGTGCGCATTAAGTTCAGTACAATCTGAGAGTGACGATTCAACTTTTTTCCATACTGCCATCCCAACTAATTAATCAATCAAAATAAATTTATTTAAATTAAGTACTAGATACATAATCTCACCTTTTCTGCTGAATACTGCCATTCCAAAGGTGCTTTGTCATATTGGTCAAAGAGCTTTGATATATTAACTTGAAGGACCAATAACAAATAAAAACTTTGGAATTGTACAACTGCAAAGTAGAAGTTAGTATACTCAATCCGTTATAGGAGGATAGTAATAGATGCACATAATCAGCACGCACGACAAAGCCTATATAGGCGTTTGAATTTGAAGGGGGTATAATCCAAAGATTTACAAATGCAAACGCTTAAATTGACGTTACTCTGTTACATGTGCCGTATGGCAGACAGGCGATTTTATAGGTTAGAGCGCTCGAATTGATAAGACTGTAGATTATTAATAATAATTGCTACTTTTTTTTTACTTATTTTTCGACAACAATACAGATTTTTACCAATTATGTAGCAAGAACAGTTCAAAAATGATCTTTATTTAGTTCAGTCATAGCCAAAGAAACATATAAGATATGTCCCTTTCCATTAATGATGCTCATGAATGTGACGAAACATTTTAAAACTAATCCAGAATGGTTTACGAAATAATTCAGAGCAGGCTGGATTTTTAGTTTTATTTAATTTGAGAAAATATATCACGGCCAGTTCTTTGCAAGTGTCCCCGTTTTGGCTGCGAAGGCCTTGCTTCATCTTGTGAACTAATTATTTGTATGTAATAATGGTCTAAAATAAACTAAAATACTGCATTATTACTATAAAACTGTATAAGACAACAAACGCTATCCTAAATGTGACCAGTTTTTTCTAAGAAAAGTGCATTAACTGGCCTCGTAAGTGATTGGTGGCACAGGTGGATAGAGCTGAGCATCCCTGTAAGTGGCCGGGGGCAGCGAATGTGTTAACAGTACAAATTTTGGCATTTTATTGACAACTTATAACATAGTAGCCTATTCAGAGGTGTTTCCGTACAAGTGTATATAGAATACTCAAGGCACGCGGCATGCAAGGAAAAGGATATGTTTTGAAGCCATCAGTATTTAAAAGTGATATGTAATTACATGAATTAAAACAAATAAAAATAACTGTAGGGATCAGAATTGAACCACGGACCTTTGACATGTCAAGTGAACACTCTCCGTCCGCCATGGAGATACAATTACATACATATAGGTAACCTATCTGCAATAAAAATTTCCTCCAAACAGACATCTCGTTTTTTGTCTGCGAATGTAAATATTTTTAGCAGTTTGAAACGTTACAATAATACGCCCACCAACGTCATCACTATCCTCCTATAATGAATTGAGTATAGATGCGAATTCTTAGTTATTGCACGATATATAAGTAACATTATTTGTAGGTTTGCGAACAATGCCAAATTTCGGTCGAAAATAATGAAAGACCAAATTACAAGTCCGATGGAATCAGCAGTGTTTTGGATAGAGTATGTAATCCGCCACAATGGAACTAGACACCTTCAGTCAGCAGGAGTTCATCTTACATGGTTCCAAAGAAATTTGTTCGACATCATTATTGTATTACTTGTTGTCGATATAATAATATTTTTAATATTCTATTACATAATTAAGCACATAATACACTTTGTAATTAGAAAGTTTATATACAAAAAAAATAAGAAATATGAAAAATTATAAGTAAGCAAAAATGATTTAGTTAGCTGATATACAATGTGACCACGTCAAATCAATATTATAGGTCTAAATGACAACTTTTTTTGGATTACCAATACATTTTTTTGTATTCTGCTCTTGCTTCACCCAAAAACTGTTTTTAGTATGTTGGACTTTAAAAAATTTATAGAGGACACTGGTAGCAGCTTAAAAATAAAAATCGCATCAGGTAAACTGCCTTTTCTGTGCTAAATATTGAAAATTTTTATTAGAAAACCTTGCTCATAATGAAAGAACATGACGTATCAAATTACAGAACTAAATAAAAAAATAATTTATTTATAAAATTTTAATATTCTAAGAAGAATATGCCATGGAAACAAAAATAAAAGTGATCCGTCTTTGTGTCAGAATTGAGATGTGCGCTGAAAATGGAGAAACATAGGTAAAATAAATAAATTTAAATTATCATTACATTTTTTATAATATTTAAAAAAATGAAAATTTTATAAACACAAAAAAATGTGTTTACTTCTGTAATTAGGTACAGAACAATGACCTGGTTCAACAAGTGGAGACTAAAACCCAACCCAACAAAATCCCAGTACATTATCTTTAACCATGGAATAAACAACAACTCACCAACGGTTACCATTAACCATCACATTCTCCCTGCTCAGTCAACAGTCAAATACCTGGGCGTAAGTTTAGACAACAAGTTGAACTTCAACAACCATACCAAATACATAAAGAAAAGATGCATCGCCAGAAGCAAACATTTTCGCTGCATGACCTATAAAAACGAGGGAATCAGCAAAAAGACAGCAGCTCACATTTATAAATCAATATGTAGACCAATACTAGAATACGGCCACCCCCTCTTTCTAAATGTCAGAAAAACAGCAATAAAAAATATCAATGTTGCGGAAACATCAGCACTGAGAACCATTACCAAATACCGACACCCAACAAATCCGCTGCACAACCCACCTAACGCTCTTCTATATCAAATAACCAAGACAGAACCAATTCCACAGAGACTATCCAAATTATCCACTAAATTTGCCAGGGCTGATCACAACATGGAAATACTCCGACCTCTCTGCAAAAATAGAAATCGTCAAACAACCGGCTACAGGAAGTTTCCTCAAAAAACATTGTGGGAACACATCAAGGAACTAAGAACCACATAATAAAGAACCGTCAATCACTATACACATATACTTTTTTCATTTTTTTTTTTTTTCACATTCTTATATCTGTTTGTTATTCACATTATATATAATTTATAAAATGTAGACAATATTCTATTGTAAAAAGGCTGAAGGACCTCGGTCAATGGCCATTTGGGTTTTTGCTCAATAAAGTACTTTCATTATTATTATTGATTTGGTTAGCTGATGTATATTGATTTATAGCTAGGATTAGTGGGCAAGTTTTTGAAATTTATCGATATATTTACTAGAAGAATTTTCCTCTTAAATATTTCTCTAGCCGGAGAAATATCTAAAAGAGATAGAGAACCTAGGGCACGGGCGGACTGACCATTGTCGCAATCACAAGGACTCTTGTTCTCAAAAAGTACTCGTTTCTTTTTACCCCTCTCACTAATTTGAGAATTTGAGGACCCTCGTGGACATAGGCCCTCTACACAAATTACCATGATAACGACAAACTCTTCACAAATTGCTACAACATCAGTCCTCCACAGACCTAATAGATTCATCGATGAATTAAAATTACTGTTGCCCAAAATTGGAATGTATTAATTGCAGGTTTCTATTTTTTACATAATAAGTTTCTTTTTCTTTGAATATTGTCATAAAATAAAAACTTTTAAAATAATATGTTTGTTGCTACTGTAAAATGAAATTATTATATATTATATTTTTTTAAGTAATTTTACAAAGATAAATAGAACAACATTGCAACACTGTTTCAGTGATAGATAAGGTTTGTTTTGCATCAAATTGCCCATTGTCTCTGGGTTGTTTTAGTAATGGACTAAACCCAAGCAGCACTTAAAGTATTCTCTATGTGGTGGCTACCATCGGGAGGGGCTGTAAAGGTGTCCGCAACTAACGACTGTTATGTATTGGGAACGATAATTTTACGAAGTATTCACCAAAATGGGGAATAGGTATTACATAAAAATTGCTATTCCGCAACTTCTGCTGTTACATGTTGACGACTCGGTTATTACGTAGCCGGAATATAACCGAGTAGTAAAAATTAAATTGATTGTATTAAATGCGGGCAATACAAATCTTGATGTTTTAAGTTTGCTCCGAGTGTAAAAATTAAAAGTACCATTTGTTTTCTGTAATACGTTACCATGATACTTCGATAAAAAATAAGCGCCCTCTAGAAAATTATTTTTGGGAAACAGAAAATTGCAAAAATTATCTGTAAAACTCAAATTATAAATTCTTCTGTCAAAAACATTTTGTTATTCCATATATTATAAAGTAATAATGATGTATTTTTAAAACATGTTTGCAAAGGACCATAATTCAAAAAATAACGTTTGATAAAATTATATTTTTATTTATGTCAATATGGCATCTTTATGCAATATCAGAAAATTGGTGATTTTAATTTGAGTCACTTTATGGTAGTATATATGTCAACATCGTATTTGTTACTTAATAGGAGTGGCATTGTTAACATTATTTTTATTTTACTCAAGATGTCACCATGCAATCTCATCATCAGCACTCTACATCGATACTTTCAAGATTGATAATAAATCTATTTACTTAAACTTCAAAAGTGAAAACTAAATGTAATAGGATAGAGAAAGCGTGGACATATAGAGAAGTGTTGATATACAGAGGGAATATGCGGTATGATGCTTGACTTCCTCCGCCTATAACTCCAATAATATTAATACTACGTAAAAATGTGTCTGAACCATTTCAATAGAGAATTTTCTTATCTTTAACTTTGATAACTATCTTTTTTTTCGTAGGACCGTTCTGAACCGAGATATTGGCAAAAAAATGATTTTTGAGTAATACTGCCCCATAGCTAGGGGTGTTCCGGGGGGCGGTAGAGGGGAAAAATTAGTATAGCTATCTAACAGAGGCCTATAATGAAATGGTTCCAACAGTAAAATCTTTTATCCGATTTAAAACGATGTTAATGTACCTGACATCTGGGCCTATGTTATAAATTTTTTTTTTTAAAGTTTGAACCAGAGATGGGTCGAATCCTCTGAAAATGGATTCGAATCACGGAGTAATTTATGTTTTTCTTGTATAACTTAATTTTAAAATTTGTATCATAAATAAAACACATAGAAGTCAGCAGTACTTTAGGCATTAAATCTTCAATATCGGCTAGAATTTAATCAATAGGTATTGGATTCTAGTCAATGTTGGAAGTTGAATGCCTAAAATATGGCTGCATTCCATTGTATTCCATATTTCTTACAACTTTTAAAACTAAGTTTTACAAGGAAAACGATTAAATAGTCTTGAGGATATCTTAAAATTATAATGAAACGTCGACTTTTTAAGAATTGAAAAATAATATAATGGATAGAGAAAGTAATCGCTTTATTTTTTAAAAACAGACGAAATGTCCGAAATATTTTAGTCCGAAAAATGTCCGCAACACCTAAAAAAACCCGCAAATCGGACTATTGTCCACCAATTGGCAACACTGACAAATACCCACTAAAATGCATTGCTATTTGCCTGTCAATGTGTTACAACAAGCAAGATCTTGACTCCATGCGGCTTCACGCTCCCTACACTTAATGACATAATGCACAACGCTTGCATCAAAAATATTCGAATCCCTTTTGATTTGTCTTACGAATCTGGATCAGGAACCCTTTTATATGAAAGTATTTGAATACCGCTTACGAATACTCAAAATGAATTCGAATCCTACCCAGCTTTGATTTGAGCAAGTGTTTCTTGTGGAAAATATTTTCCAAACACGAATAGTTTCACGGTTTCTCAAAAAAATTGATCATTCTTTACTCTTTGCGTGCGATTTTAACATGGAGCGCAGGCTTAAAGAACTTTTATTTTGCTACTAACTATGCTATAGCTTACTGCTTAATTTATAATATATAAAGAATTTGTTGTGCTTCACTTTAGGCCGACTTTGTTAAGAAAGTGAACCCCCTTTCTCATGACCAATATCATACATGGGATTGGTTTATGTTTACCATCAATTAACGGAAAAGTTGATTCATCAGTAAAAACAATATTCTTAACTAAATGTTCATCCTGATGCATCTTTTCTATTAATTGCACACAAAATTCCATTCCTCTGAAATTGTCTGCCCGGAAAATTTCAAATATTTCTGAACCTTGTATGATTTGTATCCATTTTTCTTCAAAACAGATCGAACTACTGATGACGTAAAATCTACTTCAGTAGCAATGGACTGTTTTAGACTGATGTATAAGCTCCTGAAATTAGGCAATCTTGTAGTACATAGAGTCATAGTACGTTCAATGAAAATTTGTCACGAATTTTTGTAAACTTTATGTGCATTTCACATAATATAATGTTACAAATTCCTAAATAATTTCGTTAAAATTAAATAGTTTCTTAGTAAAACAATATTCATTGGTATATTTATTCTTAAAAAATAGTACAACCATGTATATACTCTACTGCTGTAGCCGTTTAAGCTCTCCCTCCATTGACACCGCAACTTTATTATATTCTTGAGAATCTTCTGTGTCTTTGTATCTAGTTAAGCTACTAGTTTTATTAAACTCTCTTTCCATTGACCAGGTCGGTGAACCGGTATCTTCTATCTCACTTTCCTCCAAATTTTTACGTCCCTTGATTGTACTGTGAAATTTCGGCTCAAATTTGAAATTACCTTCTTCTAACATATTCGAATTCTCATTTATTTCCTTATCAGCAGGAGCCCTTTTGCTTCTTCTAAATCTTTGAGGTATATATTCTCCAAATTTCCTTCTTGTTTTCTTCTTTGCATCCTCATCCCTTGTTTTTTCAATGGACGGGTGTTTTAGGGGCATTTCCTAAAATACAAATTTTGAAATCTTGGTAAGTAGATGCAGCAACTATTATAACGCTTACCATAATCTCTGCGAGTGTTTTTCCTCCAGCATAGCCACAGTCTCCTCTACCGAATATCCAGCCAGGAGCTATTCCTTCTGGATCATTTAATACTATGGCATTTCGGGAAGACGTATATAAAATTCTTGAAACAATGAAGATTATGATCTAAAACAAGTATGATTTTATTGTCAGCGTCCCAAGCAACACATGATGGTTTAATAAACGTTTATTATATGAAATTATGGTTTAAATTTCGTTATCGTATATTTAATCAACGTCTATGAAAAGCGTTTATTTTATAAATAATTTTTCTACGTATATTATAAATGTATTTCTCCGAAAAATTTTTGAGTAACGCAGAATATTTGAGAAATAATTAATTGAGAGTTGAGACTACACTTCCGTCAAATGTTTAAATTGTAAATTGGCGAAATTGACACTACTTGCATTTTTTCAGCCATATTATAATTTTTAATATACGATTTTTAAATGTATGCGATAAATATGTATTTGCGCTATATTTCTTATAGGCATGTCATAAACAATTTCAACTAAAAGTTCGAAGATTATAACAATATCTGGAAATATGAGTAAAATATTTACATTAATCAAAATTTGTTATAGATAGATGATGAATGAAAATATTTATTCAGTAATATTGCAGTTTATAATATACGGTTTTTAAACGTATATCAATCGGCATCGATTGCGCAGTCGCCAGCAATCAGGTTAGTATTGTTGTCTTTGTTGCAGAATACATAAGCATTTCTCATAAATATATGCATCTCTCTCATTGTCTCAACAGTACAGCTGGTGAGCAACGGCGGATCGTCGTGTTAATTGCTGTCTCGTGTGTTGGTAGTCAACCTTAGTAGTGTGGCCTTTTGATTGAAACAAAGAATATTTACTTGTTTGTTTTTGCGTATATATTACTTGATTGAAATTCAACAAGTGTTATGTTGATGAGCCGCCCTTATCCTTGAGTTATCACATTGTAGTGCGTTAAAGTTACAAGAATGAACCAACTTGTGATTGGTAAGAATTATTGTTTATCTGAGCGATTTCATAGTAACTGCATTTTCTTTATCACAGAAGGTGTATGGCTAGCGTTGAAGGCGTGGGTGAGACCAGTGACAATAAAATTAGAGGGACGATTCAAGATTGGTTGAAGCTTGCTAAAAGCTATAGTTAATAATAATAAATAGACTCTACTTTTAGATTTTCGTAAAGAGTAATGAATAATGTTGTGTTTTGTTATCATTGTCAAACATCCTAGGTCCCCAAGGGTGAAATAATAAATGATAAAATAGTTTTATGTATTTAGCCAATCCCGCAGAATAGGTAGAGCTTAATATAATATTAAAAAAGCTAGTACTAAATAATAAATATTTTAAAAAAATTACTATCTGCATACATATATACAATTGAATTATTTTTCCTTGATATCAGTAGTTATATATAGGTAGGAGATTTAAAATGTATTTTTAAAAAATTGGAGGTCATTATAATATTAATTTTCTAATTTAAAAACAGGTACGTTCTATCTTTTTTATAGTGTTGTAGACCGATCAATTCTAAATATTTTTGCAAAGGGAAATTTATCGCAAGTAAAAAAAAACTTTAATTCAAATTTCCCTGTTATAATAAAGAAAAATTACTATATTTTACAAAATAAAAGGCACTTAGAAATTAATTTGTTTCAATGTCATCTTATTATTGTTATGCAGCAATATATATTAGCAATTTTATCATAAGTAGCAAATGATTTCTGATTTAAGACATGATTTGACAAAATTATTTGAAATCGATTAGTCTATAATACTGTATAACAGAATTTCCCATTTAAATTTTGAAAGTTAAGGTAATTTTGGTAAAAATAAAGTGATGGAAACTATTTAATTGTTTATTAAATGTGCTCTATGTTTATAAAACAATATAAAAAAAGGTCTAAAGAACTTATAACGTATATTCATTAACAAAGATACAAGGGTGGATTCTCTTTAAAAAATCTCTCGATATTTTCTATCTTTTTATTCTAAATTTTTTGAGAAAACTAAATTCTTCAGAAAAACTTCAGATTGTCAAAAGAAAAAAAATTTAAATAAAAACAACTATAATTTACGATTACATCTAATTTCCTTTTAACTATATAGTTCACCAGAATACTCGAAAATATGTGGGATGTTGCGAAACACATGAACTAAATTCCAATTATTATTGTTCACAGTGAATGTTCATACCAGTTGTCTGTAAAAGTATTAAAAATAAAACAAAAAAACGCATTAAATCAACATGTCTGCATCTAATAAGAGCAAATAAGCTTACATATATTTGCACAAGGTTGTACAATGATGATAATGTAATAAATTTGTTTCTGATTTAGATAGTACGGATTGGTCTAGGGTATACAACACCGATTCTGTGGATGAGAAAACCAACATTTTCTTAAGAAATAATAAAAAATAGCTTTAACACTAATTTTCCACTAATTAAGCGGAAGATCCGGAAACCCCGCAAATCAGACTAGTTTACGCCTGAGCTGCGTTATTTAAGGGATCAGCTTAGACTTTTAGAAAATATAAGCAGCAATAAAGCTGGCATACAGTCACGTCAAAAGACTTTATTGTAATAGATTAAAGAAGGCTAAAGGTGGATATTATGAGAAAATGATCAATAACTCCAACAATAAAACCAAATGTATGTGGAACCTAATCACTTCAACCATAGGTAATAATAATAACTCGATGAAGTTACCGATGGGTAATCCACACAACGTGTCGGACAATTTCAATATGTTCTTCTCTGATGCTATTCCTAACCTTTTAAAGAATTTAGAGAAAGATAATGTTGCAACTGACTACGACAGCACAAAATCCATGTTTGTATACCCTACCTCAGAAGTAGAAATATGTAGTATTGTTAATAACTTCAAATCGAAAAACTCTAGCGGTTTCAGTGGTATACCAACAAATTTATTGAAAAAATGTATACAAACTTTCTGGCAAATATTCTTAATGCATCCTTGTCTCAAGGAATTTTTCCTGATATATTGAAAACGGCAATCATAGTACCTTTGCATAAAAAGGGAGATGTAAATAACTTAAGCAACTACCGTCCTGTGAGCTTGTTGTCGGTTTTTTCGAAAATCCTGGAAACCCTCATGCACAGCAGATTGCTGCTATTTCTCAATAGATGTAAATTTTTCAATGACTTTCAGCATGGCTTTAGAAAAAATCGATTAACAACATCAGCCCTTTTTAATTTTGTTGAAACAGTGTTGAATGCGCTGGATAAGCATGAAATTGTTTGCGGACTTTTCCTGGACCTTTCCAAGGCATTTTCACTAATAATTGTAATTTTTTAAATTATGCTTACGTGAATTATAAAAACCATTGAACAGAAAAATACGAAAAGATTGATGACTGTTAATATTGGTCTCTTCAGTCCATCCAAACAACCCTTGGTGTTAAGAGAGTCTTTTATTACAGAGGGCTCATCAGCCCAAATGTGAGAATATTGTGTCTGTTGCAAAGGGTCATGCAAACATTGCATTGGAAAATCCACCTTACAACAACTCCAAGGAGTTACAGGAAGATCCAAGACCTCTTGACTAGTTCTAAATCTGAAAAAAAAAATTGGATAAGTTTTGATGATGTGATATTACTTAATAGTTTAGGTTCTTGGAGGTTTGTTCACTGGATCATTTAGTAAATGACCTAATAATCAATTTGTACAATATCTGCATGTATGCCCTACTTGTTAAGGTGTAGGTATGAACAAATCAATAATAGAGTATTAACATAAAAATGTTAGTGTAAAAAAAGACACCCCAGTAGGATTCGGATTGTCTAGGAGTAACAAATAATAATAGTAAAAGCATAATACACTGAGCTATTTTTCGCATAACTAATTTAGAACTGAATGTGCATATGATATAGATAAACAAAAAAAAATGCATACTGGAAGTAGTTGATTATTCTCAATTCCGTCAATAGGAAATTAGACGCTCCAGCGGTTTTATGTTAAATTAATACTGTAATTATTGACTTAAATTTGTTTCGTGTTGACATCTTATAATAATAATTTATTGGTGTCAATGTACAAAAGTACTAAGGGTCCTAATATAGAACCCTGAGGCACACCTGTCCTTAAAATTTCTACATTTGACATTATGTTGTTGAATTTAACGACTTGACTATGATTATAGAAATATGGTTTCAATAATTTTATACTATTTCCAGTAACTATATTTTTGTAACTTTTCAATTAAAATTTCATGTGAAACACAGTCAAAAGCCTTACTGAGGTCTAGGAATATTGTATCATTGAATTCGAGATTCTCATAGGAGTCGAGGATATTATTGACAAAGGTCATATGGCAGTATTAGTGCTGCGATTCTTTCGAAATCTATGTTGACGTTCAGGAAAAAGATAATTTTTTTCAAAGTATGTGATTAATCTATCATACAAGCACACTTTTCTAGTACTTTTGAAAAAAACTGGAAGTATTAATATGGGCCGATAGTTTATAATCACCACTCTTAAAAATGGGCATAACTACTACTTCTTCTAACATGCATGGGAATATACCATCTAGGAGATATTCGTTTATCAATTTTGTTAATTGATATATTATAACTGCACTGCGTTCATTTAAAAGTTTTTGAGCTGCAGTGACAAAGTGTTCATTAAATTCATCCGGTTTTAAGTCGACATTATTTTCATTTCTAGTTATTTTATTTCTTTGTTTATTTATGATGTCCCACATACATTTACTTGAGTTATTGCATTTTTTATCAATTTGTCATTTACTATTCCTTTTTGCCCTCTTTATTTTAAGGTTATATCGCATGCAATAGCCTACGGTCAATGCTTAGACAAATATTGCATCCATATGGAAGAAACTAGGCAATTTTACAAAAAAAAGAAGTTTTTATTGCGCGGTATTTTGTCGACGGTGGAGTCATCTGTGATCCATTGAAATATTGCTAGAGATGGGTAGACATAAGAGGGTCTATTGAGTAGCCCGCACGTTTGCCTGATTTAACCCCATTGGATTTTTCTCGAGGGGTTATCTTAAAAGCACAGTGTACATATATACACCACATACAATGGATGAATTAAAAAGACGAATTCGCGAAGAAATATAAAAAAATAACACTGGATGTAATTGAAAATTACGTCCGATGTTACTGAAAATCGTATTTGTCATTGTCAAATTATTAACAGTGCATATTTTGAATAGTAATTGTAATTTAAAAAAATGATTTTGTTTAAAATTGTATACCTCACACTTTGTAAAGAAAATCTTATCTTTCTGATGCGAGCAAAAGAAACATTATGAATTTTATGTGTTCCTTTTCATCTTGAAAACTTACTGTTTAACGGCCTCAGATTTTACATCTACATGATATTTAGTTAACCAGTTGTGTATATGCCAATCATCGTAAGATTCCATTCCACAACATTCGCTGCTGTATTGCAATCTATCAATTGTTTCTTTCCATGTTAAATCAGTTAAATACTGTGTCATCCCAGTTTGTATAGACTGCTTCATAGATTTAATTATGTGTTTTCCATTCTTCCTTGCATAATGAGATATTATTATTAAAATTACCACCGTATTGGTGCCAGCACAGTACCATAATAATAATAGGTTGCTTGTACTTTTCCTAAAAATAGAAATTATAGAATTGTTAAAAATTTCAGTATATATCTATTATGTTTTATGCAAGTAACTAATGTTTTCTCTAAATTTGGCGTAATTTAGCTGTAGTGTGTTATAAGAGAAACAAGTAATTGTAGAGATGAGAACATGAATACTTTTCAAAGAACTTCCTCCAATATTAATGTTTTTCGTTCTTCACCTGGCCAATATTTACTGACCTACATGTGGACAAGAATTGTGCTATACCTGACATTTCACTTAAGTCTCTTTTACATACATATACACACACACACACAAGTACACATATATGTTCTATTTTTCTAGATAGCTGAAGATTTTGGGAATGGTTTCTATCTTTCCGAAAGATACTCTACATTTACTACATGTTACTCTGGCCGATATTGGATACTTTTACTGTTAAGTTAATGCACATATCGACGTCTATCACCATTGTATGCAATCATATAGTTTAACAAATTGTTAACAAAAAATTTGTACATACTTGTGAGCCTGATGAAAACATTTCCTGCACATCCTAATCCCAATAATCCAATGGAATATTACGTTAGTTCCATATATACCGGTTACAGCAAATACAAAATTCACTTCGGCTTTCTCTGTAAGAAGAACCGGAGATACTGAAATAAGAATGTATAAGGAGGAACTTGTCATTCCAGTACCTAATATTATCTGGACTATATTTAATATTAAAAATAAAGAAGACAAGCTTTTCCTTTCTTTGTGTGACAATTTAAACATTCCCACAGTCATGGTGTATACAAATATCCTAAGCAGTATATGTTGTAGAAAAAATATTTTATGACATTTTAGACACTGACATGTTCCAACTTGAGTATGTAAGATTACACAGAATGAGTTCACTAATACATAAGATTTTTACATCCTCATCTGTAGATAGAGAAAGTGTTGGTGTTGTGAAATAATCCAAATTCTACATAATGAAAATTGTACAGAAATATATCTAAATGGGCATTAAAGAAAAAAAGGACAATACCATATATGCAAAAGGGCTGGTTAACAAGAGGCATACAGGTGACAGAGAAAAAATTAAAAGACTTACATTTTTTGAGCCAACAAAGGGACGAAGAAATTTTAAAAAATTATACGAAATATAAATTGGTCTAGGCAGGTAATAAATAAGGCAAAAAAGATGTATTATACTTCCATGATTTCAAATGCTCAAAATAAATCAAAAGCAGCATGGAATATTTTAAATAGAAATAAAAAACATTGCCATGAAACTAACAAAGAAATTAAACTTACAGTTGATAATATTACTTTAATTAATAATAATGAGGAATCTAACCAGTTCAATAAATATTTTAACAATAATCCACTTGTCTTAACACAAAACTTAGATAATCAAACTAAAACACCTATAATAAATAGAAGAAATCAAAAATCTTTCTTCTTTGAACCTGTCACAGAAGCAAAAGCCCTAGAAGTAATAGCAAATTTAAAAAATTCAAATTCCTCAGGTCATGACAGTATTAGCAACAATTTGAATAAAAAATGTAAAAAATTAATTAGCAAACCATTAGCCCATTTAATAAATATTTCTCTAAATCAAGGCCAAAATAACACCTATACACAAATCCGGCAATAAAAATAAATTGAGAAAGTATACCCAGCTAATATCGGCAACTTCAGCTAAAGGAGCAAGACCGGTCGAAATTAGGTAGTGTTAAAGTTCAATTGGTTAAGTCGCTATATTCCCTATTAGGTACAGGTAAATTATTAGTGAAATTAATGCTCTAATAGGTTATAACATATATCTTAGTAACTATTGTCACCTAATAGGAGGAGTACGTAATAAGTGACCTCTCTCGAAAAAATAGCATATCAAGTCAAAAATTGAAAATAAAAATTTTGTATAGGTATGCGTATATTTTTTTCTATTTATAATAATAAGCATTTTTAAGGGGCTTAGTAATATTTTAAGGTACAAAGCCTCATTTCAACAGAGAAAACTCATTAAATGGACAACGGCGTGAAAACCATTGGTATTTTTCTTGGCCGTAAAGCATTTGACCTGGTTTCGTATAAAATTCTACTAGATAAGATGGCTAGATATAGGGTTACAGGACTAGCACTAAACTGTTTTTTTTAGCTACTTAGAAAGTCGACCGCATCTGGTTAGTATCAACTTTGTTGTTATTATCTAGAGGTGTTTATCTATATATCTATCTATATATTTTTTATTAATGTCCACGCACAATTTTGTATTGCGTGAATCGATTTGGACGATTACTTTTTTGTTTGTTTGAAAGAGGACTCTTTCCTAGTGGTACCATAGAAATTTTCTCTAGATAACTTAAGTGGAGACTACAGAAAATTCTTTAAAAAATTATATTTCAAAGGCCGACGGATCTTGCTCGGTGAGCCTGTTGAATCAGTTGTTGATTCAATAAAGTTCTATATTTCAATATTTGCCGGAGGCCTTGCTAATAAATAACAGGGACTACTAAAAGGGGTGAAAAAGTTTCTTCAGTTCAGAAAAATTTGTAAAAATAGTTTTGTTTTTTTTTTAGAAAAAATTAAACGGCCATCAAGAAAAATCAATAAAAATTATGGTATTTTCTTCATCACCTATTAATGATTTTTCAATCAACTATACTTTAGAGCAGTTCTCAATATAAGTGATTACTTTATGAATAAGGAATACGCACAACTTTTAATATCAATAAAATTAGATTGTATTTTTATTAAAATAACAATTGTGATTATTAATTTCATTGAAATATGTTGAATTCGGCATAAAATTGAATTTGACAAAGTGAAATTTTACCCACGCGGTAAAACGGGTGTGACGTCACTATTGAATTTTGACGGTTGACATATACCGCAGTGACGTCATATCGTTTGTTTACTTTTGACAGAGCCGTGAATGTTGTGATAAAGTAAAGCTTTTGATTTTTGAGATAGATAAATTGGTAATGAAATACTCAAAATATTGTTTAGCACCAAAATGCGGATCAACATCTATTCGAACACCAGGAAAAATGTTTATTTCATTGCCAAGAAGACCCAGTGCTAAACTTAAAAAAAATATATAGTTTAAAAAAACTAAAAAAACACCCTTTAATAGCAAACCGAACTAATAAGTAAAAAATAATGTTTAAATATTAAGATTCTTATTTGATTGTAAAAAGTGTGGGGTGCTTGATATCAATTATTATAAACCCCACACTTTTTACAATAAAATAAGAATCTTAATATTTAAACATTATTTTTTATTTTTTAGTTCGTTAAAGCGCGTTTTTTTTTAGTTTTTTAAACCACAATTTGTTTCAGTCACCCTCTTGCCATTCATCCCTCAGCACGTTTCTCACCAATAATAAAATGTATATTAATGACAACGGCTCCTCCGCCAAATCTCGACAATACATTAGTCATTTTTTTAAATTTTATTTTATCCTGATGAGGACATTAGGACAAAATTGTCAAATTATTGTATCGTCATCGGTCCTTGATAAATGTGCAAAGTTTCAGTTTAATCTGACGTTTTGAAGTGGGCGAGAATCACGTTCAAAGATTCCTTTACAAACAAACAAACATACAGGTGAAGCTAATAAAAGCGTGTTAAAAAAGGAGATAGTTATGGGCACTATTAACATAGTTTTAAGTTGCTTCTCATGGACCTGTAAATTAAAAAATTAATTATAGTTACAATTGTTGCCATATTTCTTGTTGGATTAATTAGTTTTATCATAATGGTTTAATCTCAAATTTAGACTGTTTGTTAACTCAATTTGGAGACATAGGTACCTACTAGACATTTATTTTCATTCATCCTTATTTAAATATTAAGATGTATACAAAATATTCAGCATAATGACAACTACTTGATAATGTATGATATACCTACAGCAAATAACACTATTTTTGTTTAGCTTTTCAAACAAAATTTTAACATAACTTATACACAGTAAAATTTGCGAGAACTAGAGGCAGATGTAAAGTAGTAGCACTATTAGATTAGGTAGATTATGAATAATATTACTTACGATTGAGCCTTAACTCCTCGAATTTCTTCGGCGTTAAAACAATCATTTGAGCGAATTAATTCCATCAGCATAAACGAATCAACATTGAGTAAATTATCACTTTGTGCTTTCACAAAATCGCTTTCTGCCATTATAATCTTTAAAAAGTACTTCTAGTTAATAATTGTTGTTTTATTTAATATATATTATTATTATTATTATTAGCCATTACTCGAGTCCGAGTATAAAAATGTTACAGTCGATAAATTGTGTACAATAAAAAACAAATAAAAGGTGTAGTCTATTGTAATTCCCATTCATCTACGGTGCACACGACTATGGCTATAGAGGCCAATTCGGGAGAGCACATGTCGACCGCAGTCAGGACAAACATAGACCTGGTTAGGTCTTGGATTCGGCCTTCTTGCAGCAACATTTCCTTGATAGCTGGCCACAACCCCTCGCCATTCGGTTCTGTCCGCTGCAAGTTGTTCCCATTGCTCGTCTGGAATACCGCAGGATTTTAGATTTTCATGGGGAACGTCTTTGAACCTCTTTCGTTGACCGCCACGCCTTCTTCTACCGCTTAGCAATTCACCACAAAGTGTACATTTAGGAAGGCGGTTATCATGCATACGATGAACGTGACCTGCCCATCTTAGGCATGCTCTTGAAATAAGCACCTCAATTGGAAGGCTGTTTGCTCTCCTGAGTACTTCCACGTTTGATATGTGATGGAACCAACGGATTTTCATCATACTTCTGAGGTGTCTTTGCTGAAAACGTTCTAACTCTTTCACATGACGACGGTAAGTGACCCAGCTTTCACATCCATATAGCAGTGTTAGAATGACAACTGCTCTGTAGACAGCCATTTTCGTTGACAAAGCAAGGTCGTGGTTGTCTCTCTCTAAGTCCCCAGAGTGCTCTAGATGCAGCGTTAATTCTATTGCGAATCTCGCTGTCCATGTTTGCTTTGTCATTAACAACGTTGCCTAAGTAATTGAACTGATCCACTACTTCAAGAGAATTTCCGTTAAGTGTAATGTCTATTTGGTTCACTTGATGAGGAGTTGACATAGTCTTAGTCTTTCCAATGTTGATTTTAAGTCCTAAGGAATCATAGCTCTGGGCATACACATCTAAAAGTTCTTGAAGCTCTTCCGGCGTAGAGGCTAAAAGTGCACAGTCATCCGCATACTGGAGATCACAAATGAATCGTGTGTGTGTCTTCGTGAAAGCTCTAAAGCGCCCTATGTTAAAGAGACCGCCATCAAAACGGTATCTGAGACCTATTCCTCTGACTGTCAGTTTGTTGTCAACAATAATTGTTAGAGCAGTGGTAAACAAATTAAAGAGTAGGGGTGCCAGGACGCATCCCTGCCTAACTCCGGTGAGGGTTTGGAAAGGTTCGGTTGCCTCATTATTATACATAACCTGGGCGTTGTTGTTTGTATGTAGACTGCGACATACTTCCACAAATTTTCTAGGGATACCTAAGCGGAACATAATTTTCCAGAGTACTTCCCTGTCCACCGAGTCAAACGCCTTGGTTAAATCAATGAAGGCCATGTGAATTTCTCCTTGATGTTCGAGTGCTTTTTCTTGAAGCTGTTTAAGTGTGAAGATTAAATCCGATGTGCCTCGGTTTGGTCTAAAGCCACTCTGTGTTTCAGGAAGTAACTTTTCCATAACAGCTGTTAGCCTATTTGCCATCGTTTTAGTGAGTATCTTCCCTCCAACAGCCAGGAGAGCTATACCCCTGTAATTTCCACAGTCCGCAGCGCTCCCTTTGTTTTTGAAGAGGTTGATTAAAAGTGTATCACGAAACTCCTGCGGAGCTTGACCACTTTCCCACACGACATCAAACAGTTTTTTGAGGTAGGGTATGAGCTCTGGCGACACAGCTTTAAAGATCTCAGCTGGGAGTGAGTCAGCGCCGGGAGATTTGTTATTTTTTAGCTGCCCAATGGCGGTTAAGATCTCTTCCGTTGTTAGTGGTTTATCTAAGTCTTTGAAGGTGTCATATTGAGGGATAAGATTTATAATATCGTGATCGGCTTGACTTTGCTGGTTAAGAATGTTAGAGTAGTGTTCTTTCCATCGGGCTCTTATTTCCTGGTCTTCTTTGAGGAGATTTCCATTTAAATCTTTAATAGGGCACACATTTTTCCGACTGGGGCCGTACACTGCTTTTACTCCTTGAAAGAAATTCCTGTAGTCGTGTGAATCGGCGTACCTTTGAATTTCTCTGGCCTTGCTTGCCCACCACTCGTTCTTTATTCTTCTGATTTCGCGTTGCGTTTCATACTTAGATTGGGTAAAAGCTTCTGCTTTTGATGAGTCGTTGAGGTGGTTGATAGCGTTTTGGAAGGCAATATGTTTGCAGTCAAGAAGTTCTTGTATAAAAGCTTCATTATCATTGAACCAGTCCTCCTGTTTTTTACTTGCTGCAGTGCCAAGAATTTCCTCATTCGCACTTTTTAAACTGTCTTTAATTTGTGTCCAGGTAGTAGCGACATCTACAGAATTGGTTTCTTCTAGTGCACTCAAATTCTCTTGAACTTTTTGCTTTAGCTGTTCGACGGTTTGTTGGTCACGCAATTTACTAATACAGAGACGGGGTCTACGTTTTACTTAAGTTCTTCGGTGTTTGGGTCTCATAACAATTTTCATTTTAGTGACAACAGGATGATGATCGGTCCAACATTCGCTATCAATGCGCGCCTTTGTAATTTGGACGTCCTTGAGATGCTTCCTACGTACGATAACATAGTCCAGTAGATGCCAGTGACCTGATCTGGGGTGACGCCAGGTGCCTTTAAATTTATCCTTTTGTCGGAAAATGGTGTTTGTTATAACTAGATCATGTTCGGCGCATTTAGTTAGGAGTAGTTGACCGTTAGCGTTCATGTTGCCCAAACCGTTCTTGCCTATGATGCCTGGCCAGGTGTCTGCATCCCTACTCTATCGTTAAAATCGCCAAGAATAACGAGTCGTTCCGTTTTAGGTATTCTACAGAGGGTTTCTTCCAGCTGTTGATAGAAGCTTTCCTTGGTTTCGTGACTTGCATCCAGAGTGGGAGCGTAGGCGCTTATTAGATTTACCGTGTTGCCATCTGATAGCTCATAGCGTAGCAGCATTAGACGCTCGGATAGGCCTTGTGGTACTTGTGTTAAGTTGGATACAAGTTGATTCCGAACGGCAAATCCTACTCCATGTTGTCTTCTTGAATTGGTGGGAAGACCTTTCCAATAGAAGGTGTAGTACTTTTCTGTGAGAGAGCCTTCCTACAAAAATCGAGTTTCGCTGAGAGCTGCAACGTCAACATTGAGTCGGTGAAGTTCTCTATCTATTAGAGCAGTTCTTCTTTCAGGCCGATCGGTGCGAGTGCTGTCATTCAAAGTACGAACATTCCAAGCGCCGTAGATGAAAGAATTAGTTTTGTTGGATTTAACTTGTCGGCGTTTTTTCGACATTCGATGAGGTGTCCCTGTGGGCACCCTCCCCCGGAGATCCGATCGGGAGGGTATTTTACCTCCGGATGATTTTGTCCCACTTGAACGCTCCATCATTTTTTTAAAGCCTTAATCGACTGAAAACGAAGCTGCATTTGAAGTTTTAGCTGGAGCAGGTATGCAACTGACCAGCTCGGTTGCGGAAAGCGAGTGGTGTGGTCCCATGGCACAGAAGGAGACTGCGACGATGGAGTAACCTAACAATTCCAAAAGCAACCTTTGTGTGAGGTGGGTTATTTTTACCGCACTCTTCGTGAGAAGGTGGATGTGCTCACGGCAAAAGGTAAGGGCTATTCCGCCCTTACTCGGTCGTTAGAGCCTCGTTAGTGACAACAGGGTGCACCAAGTTCAAATTGAACTCATCGCGAAGGTGAGGTAAACAATTGAGTAGGAGAGGCTATAACTTGCGCTTCACTACCCCATTACACCCCTTAATATATATATATATATATATATATATATATATATATATATATATTCATTAAAACACCTTATAATAATCCCAAACGCCCACATATGATTAAAACTAGTAAATACGGACACCCAAAATCAAACAAACAAGGGATCATCATACGTCAACGTACGGGTCGGGTGAACTCGTCAAAACTCGGCAGTTGCTCGTAAAAATTGAAATAATTTGAATTTAAATTATTATTTATTAATTATTGGATGTCTAAACAATTTATATTATGGTATGCTTAGACATTTTCAAACATAAACTATCTGATAGAAACACTTTTAAGTATAAAACTGATATTCGCGTGTACCCTTATTGTATACCCTCTTTGCAACGTACAGCACCTTGGATTGTTTAAAAACAAATAAAACACTACATACAAATATTTTAATTTCATTTGCTTTTATTTTTAGCTATAAACATTTCAACATGGTGTTTAGCTATATGATATAACACAGACTGTTTTCTAACTAGATTATTAACTACTGCTCTTCGATAACATGTCAAAAGCGACATATCTTCCTCGGGAGGGTCAAGAAACAAATCTAGGTTGCATATGCACTAAAATAACAAAAACAATCATTACATATAGGTTATAAAATATAGGTCAAAATTTTCCAAACCTGTTCAGGTGTAACGTTAAATATTTGGACAGCTCCCATATACTCAGACCATAAGGTTTTCTTGTATTGAATGTTATGCTTCTGAGATAGAGGGACAAGTATAACATTGCCAAAGAGAACGTCACCATAGCTAACCCCTTGATATTGTTCCAACAACTGCGTGTAAAAGTCTTGAAAATTAGTTAGTCCTAGAAAAACTATAAGTGAAAACGTATTTTTTTCTAAGTGCCAATATTTAGTTATAAAGTAGAATACTTATTTTAATTAACATGATAATGATGACAGCTACATATCAAAGAATCTATATTGATATTGCAAAAATGTGTATCTAAAAAAATGTGCAATTAATTAAATCGATTTATGGTCATACTGGTCAAACTTGTTATAGCCCAGTAAAATGGGAAAATTTGGATGAAATAATAATTCAGAGCTTCAGTCCTTCACAAGAACCTCGGAAAGTATTAATTTTACTGTAAAATATGTACACATGGAAATTATAGGTAATAAAAATCCACACAATTTCGTTTTTTTTGTGACAGAGCCGAGACAGATTTTTTTGAACTTTTGACCGTTTTGCGAAGTAACGGAAACGTGCGCGTTCTTCGCTCAAATCTCAAAAATGGTCGTTCAAATTGCAAAATGTTTCAAATGAAAGTTGTAGAGAATTCGATTACGAATAATTTTCTTTTATTTTTCATTTCCATTCAATCAATATTGGCAGAGATATGAATTTCTAAACATCTTTATAGCGCGCTATCAGAACACTTGTTTCATGATAAAATCGATAAAAACTCGAAAACGATAGATCTGAAGCACCCTGTATATACCCCATATATAAATTAAGTTTTTTCTTATTTATTTCCAAATTCAAGTAATTATTGCAGTTAATTCATTTCATATTTACATTTATTTAGTCATTTAATATTGAACATAATAAAGTTACCAGAATGCATTTTAAAATTACATTCTTTTAAAGCAACGTTAAACGCTACATTTGTACGAAAGAATTTATTTAAAAATCGAGTCTAGTCACAGCATTTGTTTACAATGGACACGATAAGCGTCAAGTACTTCTGTTACTTAACACAGGGTGAAATCGCCTGTCGTTTTCTATCTTAAGCCACGATGGACTCTGCGAACTACGACGCATATAGACATTGAAATTTATAATGGAAACATTTCCAAGCGTGGGACCACGAAATTTGTAGCTTTCATGTAAATTGTGACGTCATTTTCACCATATGAAAGAAGATCAGACTGTTCAGAAAAAAGAGATGCATTTGTAATCGCAACCGAGTTACTTTGCAGATTTCACCTCTGCTGTGCTTAGAAAATAAAATTTAAACACACCCTAATTACTTTGCAGACTTCGTGTCCGCTGTACTTAGGAAATAGGATTTAAACACGCCCTAATTACTTTGCAGACTTCATGTCCACTGTACTTAGGCAATAAAGTATTAAATACACCTGAATTGCATCGCAGTACTTCGTGTTCGTTGTACTTTCATCGAAGACAATCACTGTTTAACGTATTTTTTATGAAGTGCCGTTTCAACGTCTCTACGATGCCCTACGAGGACGTTAAACATGTAATATCTGGGGGAGAGCATCACGGGCGATACAACGCTATACAGAGCGCACATAAATTCAGCTGGCATAAATTTCTAAAGGTGATTACTTTCTTATTTCGAGACCCTATTTATTATTTGCAATTGCATTCATATTCTGGTTACGGGGTGTTTAAAAAAAAGAGTTTAAATGACGCATTTGTACTAAAAGAATATTAGTTTTTTATGAAATACTAGCTCTGATTTTTAACTATAAAGAATATTATATTACCAGTAATTCAGTTATGATTTCATTGACAAATTTAATTCATAAAATTTCACTTTCTGAATATTTTACTAGGGAGATTTGCGTCTGCAAAATAACAAGTTTATATTCAAGAACTATATATTTTTTGTATTTATGCAATGACAAGAAACTTTCACTTTCATTATTTTTCATTTGATGTACTTATTAAGGCTACTATGTGCCTAATTTTGGACAAGTAAAATGTCATAGTAATGTTTATCTTTCAAATGATTATCTGAGATTTCTCACCAGCGATCTATTTGATTTTCTATGATTATTTAATAACGATCCATCCACTTAATTACCTTGCATTCACAAACTGTACAGGCCATCGGTCAGTACTGGGTTAATTAGCCCGTAAACTTGTTCGTATTAAGAAGGGTTTACTTTTCGTCGAGTACTGAACCGGGACGTCTCGTCTGTTTGATTTACAACTGCTCACCTTGTTTTACGTTGTTGGACAGTCATACAAAATTTGGTAGACTGCTTGTTTTAATTATAATCAAAGGATATTTCCTCAACATACCATGATCTTTTACATGAGTATTTAATGCTCATTTCTCAACTTAATTTTGATAATGTATAAACATGACATGATTCTTGTCCTCTGTTTTGCATTCGATTCATTATTTGGCTATTGCTAATAACTTCAATTATAAATTATTATTATCTAGCGATTGCTAACAACTTTCTTTAATTATAAACCATTATTACCTAGCGATTGCTAACAGCTCTATTATAGATTATCATTATCAGGCCATTGCCACAACCCTAATTACTATTAAAATAACACAGCATACTTTTGTATCTCAGTTCTTGTTATTGCATCAAAACACTCAGTATATCTATAGTATGGTCATTACTATAGCGACGCAAGTTTCCTATTATAATATTTAGACAATTGTCTCAAATATTTGGATTACTTTTGATTTTATGTTCGACTATTGTTGCTTCAATTTATATAAAATAAAATGGGTCTTTTTAACTATTTTTTCCCATCAATTATTGTCTTTTCTTTCCCCTTTACCTTTTTCATCATACAGTTAACAAACTAAATAAATGGTTTAATTTCAAATCAAAATAGCAAACAGACTTTAACTATAAAGGCACAGTGCAATCTCGAGTAATAAAATACTACATAAATAACATATATAATTAACTAGGTCTCTCAATTAATAGACAGTGTGTTCGAGTTTACCAGGTATTTCAATTAATAGATTGATTAATTTTCTAAGGTATATAGTATCAGACAGAAACAAGTAATATTAAACTTTACATAAAGAACTTGTGTAAATATAAAAGGTTACTACAAACACAACGAAATTTGGGTCCTAACTTTGTAGAAATAGACGATCACACAATTGGCCAATCTTATTTGTTTATCCTTCAGATAAATAAGAAGTAATTAATATACTGGTGACATAATTACCAGTACTTTCTTTAGTAATTAAACAGGGTACCCTACAGCTACTACAGATCGTACACATATAGTATATCTAATGAAAGTTAAAGAGAATCAAATTTTCAATATGAATAAGGAGTGAATGTAGATAAAAGAGAAAAACATGATAATTTCTTTTTTATTATAAGTTAAAATTTTCCTACAACAACTGCGCATAACAATTTTTTTTAAAATATGGGCCCAGTATGAAATGACTCAGAAATGCCCACAAAATAACTTATGATACTTCAAAAAATGAAAAAAATATTAAATGTACTTTTTTGTACTTCAAATGTAACGAAAATTGCCAGTTTGCTAAAAATTAAAAATCAACCTCATTTTCAATTGTCAGTTCCTTGTCGCTACTTATTGAAAATCATACACGAAAAAGTGTTTTTGTAGAAAACTTTGTAGCTTTCATTTAGGTCTTATGAAATTTTATCGTAAAGTCAAAAGAAACGATGATATATAAAAAAAAAGGAATTAAAAAAATAATATTGGTTCAATTTTTCTGAACAAAAACAGTTTTCAAGGGCCTATTTTTTAAGAAAATATACCTTGCGAATGACTTATGCTATTGCATTAATTTCATATGTATATAAACTAATAAAAATAGATCAAAATCAATTTTTAAAAAATGTTATGCACAGTTCTTGCAGGAAAATCTTAATTTATAATAAAAATAACTTTTTGCTCACAGATTTAAACAGCTGTAACTCGTGAACCATTCATCGTATGAAGGTCACTTGGAGTTCATTTTACAGATAATTTAATTCTCTTCAAAAAAACCTTTAGTGACATTATTGCCTAAAGCCAATCAAAAAATAGCTATTTGTCAAAATACACATGAAAATGACAATTTTTCATGTTTCTCCCTTTATCTCCATTCACTCGTTATCAAACAATTTTGTACATACACCAACATGTTTAAAATTTGATTCTCTTTAACTTTCATTAAATACATTATATGCGTACGATCTATCGTTTTCGAGTTTTTATCGATTTTATCATGAAACAAGTGTTCTGATAGCGTGCTATAAAGATGTTTAAATATTCATATCTCTTCCAATATTGATCGAATGGAAATGAAAATAAAAGGAAATTGTTCGTAATAGAATTCTCTACAACTTTCATTTGAAACATTTTGCGATCTGAACGACCATTTTTGAGATTTTAGCGAAGAACGCGCGCGTTTCCGTTGCGTCGCAAAACTGTCAAAATTTGAAAAAAGTCTATGTCGGCTCTAATAGGTCGTACGAAGTTAAAAAAAAACGAAATTGTGCGGATTTCTATTACCTATAATTTTCATGTGTTTTCGAGTTTTTTTGCGAAAAACCGATTTTTTTTACCTACTTTATCCCCCCCTCCCCTCCGCCTGCGTCTACACTTTTGATATGATAAATAGTACCACAAAATAAGCCCGTTCACAAAATTTTAGTCTGCTCTGAAATGCAAATCGACAAATTTTATCCTATTTTTATTGGGCTATTAAATAACTGTAGACATTTTAAAAATATTTCTTATGTGGTAATAAATTAATAATATATACATAGTTTTTTGGTGATTACAATAAAATTTGTTTATTAGTTTACGAAAACAAGAAATTTTTACGGTACAATGGAAAGAAGCTATAACTGATTCACCAAGTGAGAAGAAATTTAAAGACAATGTAACATAACTGCGGAATGAGCATTCATACTATATTCACGTTTATTTGATTTGACACTAACCTTGTATTTCCTTTTTAAAATCCAGTTCATTCTCGCATTTGGCTATGACATTTTTAAAGCACAATTCAAGCAGATCATGAATTTCTTTTGTTAAAAATAAGCTATCGCTTCCCAAAAACACACAGGCTAGTCTGCAGAATTTATCTGTAGGATTAATTGTTGCCGCTAGTACAGGAAAATAAGTTTCATATATTAAAATCCACCTCAGACAATTTCTTATTGTAAAAATTTGTTGTTCTTCATCTATATTTACTTTATTCTGCTGTTGATTTGCGTAAAGGACTAAAATTGGTGTATAAATCCAATCAATTGGTATGACATTCCCTATGCTGATGTCGATACAAGCACATGATGAAAAATCTGGAATGTCCTAAAAGGGATGTTACTTAAATCATTCTAGATTAATTAATCCAATGTTAAGGATATTAAGACATCAAAAGTCCTATATAGAAAGTAAAATACTCAAAAAAACGGAATAGGTCTAGTCTATATTTTTTTCGCATATGATAGAAATCACTCATTACTGGTACATTATAATCATCGAGCAATGAGTATTTCAAAATGTTTGTTAACTACCTTCCAGGTCACCTCAATGATCCTCCAAAATCTAAGAGATCTAGATTTGTCTGGATATGGTGTGTGACAGAATCCACACCACTTCTTGGGGATAAATTACAATAAATTATTATGGTATAGCTGGGTTCAAACCCACTTTGCTAGGTTTACCTAGCAATCTAGATAGTGAAAATCCTGGAATCCTATAGAGCGAATAGGAATCTTTGGTGTGACACTGCATCTAGTATACCTACTTTCCACAAACATCCAAACAGTTAAAGTACTACGCTCAAATACTATACTGGATGCAGGTTTCGGCAACCATCTAGGCATAATCTGGAGATTATTAAACATCTGATGATGTCAACATAGTTGGTGAATAGTATTTGAATGTATGGTTCAAGTGTTTTGGTATTTGTGGAAACCAGAGGTGGACAGTGAAAGATATACTGGCACAGAGGTTTAGAGTTATTGTAACTTTTATACTTACATTTTTTAAACCCAACACTTGAGTATAGACTCCCATTATTTCATCCAAATTACTCAATGATACTTCTAAACTATTGCTTCTTTGACTAATATCTAAGTTTTGCATAAGTACATCACTTGGGTAAAACTTCGGGCTAAAAATTATGTTGTCCAGTAGGTATTCTATGTCTGGTTTTTGTTCTGCATTAAACACACTAAGGCATTTAACAGACAATTCATAGAAGGTGGATGTATCTAAATCGTCTTGAACATGAACGGATGATTTTAAAATGTTCATCAAAATTAAACTTTCTGGTCTGGCAAACCAGTTATTCGTCAGGTAGTATTTATCAAGTTTTTGTAGAGAACGCAGGTATCTTTGAGTGTTTGTATGTTTGAGGAACGATAGTTTCACCTTGAACAAACAATAACAGAAGAAAAATATTTGATGGCAATCAAGCATCAAATATTCCATAATTAATAATTAACCACACATTTTTACACATTATGTTAAATTGTGTAGATTAAAAATTGGACAAGCATAAAGTAGCGCTTCCATATTGAGATGTAAAGTTAACTATGACATACAAAAACTTTACCTTATTCTGATTGCATACGTTTACATATCGAGACAATGAATACAGGAAAGGCAAGCAACTATTCGTTTGCATCAGGGGCACAACATGATCCATGGTGTGCCAAGCTGCCGCTTCCAGAGATATTAAATTACTGCTAGATTTATGCGTTTCATAATTATTTAAAAGCATAGATCCACTCCTGAAAATAAATATAGATATTTTAATTGACTAAAAATCAGTGAACTGAGTCTACTTACATAATTTTGTATGTAATTTTCTGATAACTCTTGGAATTAATTATATTCGAGATTGCTTCATCAGCTTCATCGACTTGTTGATATTGCCTGATACAAGACAAGCAATATATTAGTGCAGATATTATTTGGAGTTTTCCACACTAGAAAGTATAATAATAATGTTTATTGGTGCTAGTATACAAAAGTATTTACACAAGTCAAGGCTTAGGTAGAAGTGGGGAATGAAATCAAATAATACCTGAAATCGTACAAAATAAATAGATAAAAATTCTAGACATCAGAGGCTTGTGCAGAAGGGGAGGTTACAGATTGAAAAACGCGGACATACAACCATATCCTCCGACAGTGCCTGAGCCAGGACTCGAACCCGTTAACGCGATATATTAGATTAATTGTGATTGCCACCTCGCGCCTTAACCAACACGGCTATCGGCTAGACATGTGCTGCCCTCGTGTGTGGCGATGGAGAAAGGGGAATTTAAAGATATCTTTTTTGCATAACACCATACATCACATTTAGTAAACTGATTAGCCATTATATTCATAGAATAAATCACGTAATCAAAGAATTTGTACAAGCACATATTGTTTCTAATTTTAAGGAAACCAACTAGTTTTAGGAAAACTATCTATCTAAAAGTCACAGCAACTCACTATCTACTAAAAAATTATACAAAAGTGTCCAATAAAGCGACTTAAATTCAGATATTATTCAGAAAGAAAAATAAATGTAGCAAACAGTTTCTTATTCCAAGGCAGTTTAATTCATTCCAAATAATATCCACTAAAACATTAAATATTTACCAACTACTAGAAAAAGAACTATAAGAAAAACTAAGAGACAAATGTATTATGAAATACCCCAACGAAATACTCATGAAACCTAAGATTTAAATGAAATTAATAACAAAACAAAAACTATACGGCTCGGCTAGGACCAAAACCGGTTCGAAGGACCAAATAAAATGAATTTTTTTTTGAGTGGACTGTATGTGTTAATTAAGCAAATAAACAAAGAAATATATTATACAAATATAATCCAATACAAGACTTACCCAGATTACTAACTAATATTTAATACTCACCACAAAACCCTCTAAATTGGTAAACTGCGTGGACCATTTTGGAAGGCATTGTTTCATCAACAACGGTAGAAAGGAGTTAATCAAAACGTAATTCGTTTCGACCACCTGCCCTAAAAGAATTAGTAAAGCTGACAAATGGCCCTGCCTAACAAAAGTTGCGTTCATATCCATATTTGTATTCTTGAAATGGTAATCCAGCAAGCCCAATAATGTCGATTGAAAGATGCTGAGAAATTAAAATATAAGTACTATGAAGTAATATTCCAAATTGATCATTTACCTAAAATAATCCAATGACAGTCCATACTTTATGAGAAGAGTCCAAAGATGTATACATTCTGTCTGTAACCTTAATCCATTTACGTTTAGAGAAAAAGTGTTATTGGACAAATATAGCAATATCGAGTCCAAAATGTTGTATCTGAAAACAGATTTAATCACATGGATCCCTTAGTTATGCCCACGGTGTAGTATATTAGGTGATGCGACAAGATCCATACGAATTACTTCGTAAGTGTTTAGTTGTGTGTAATGCAATAGATGGCAGGACAAATAAACTCTCGTCGTTACTTACGCATAGAAATATTAGAAATACAGTTTACATACGTACGATAGTTAATGCTCTGTAGATTTGTTTTATTTATATTTAAAGAGCCTTTTAGTTCGTTCTTTTTGTCTTAGTTTTGCCGTTTAGTTGTGTATATATGCAACACTACATGCATCAAAGGAAATCCGTCTATCTATGCCATGATCTATGCCTAGGTAATTGCAGGGGTATATTCCGGGCGCCACCTACTGCATTAAATAGAAATCAAGCACTTATGAAGTCGTCGATTAACATGGCAAGTGCCGTGTGTCGGACCACCTAGTATACTACACCGTGGTTATGCCCGAGATGGCAGAGGCAGTCAGCAATGATAAAATTAATTTCACTCCTGGTAGTAAAGTTTTCTATATACAATCAATATCTACTGTTTTACTGTACTATACTATCCGTAGCCCAACCCGCATTGAAATATATCTAGCTACATGACCATTTTACTTTTCACATGATTGGCACTTTATAAAAAATTGCTTGATTTTTAGAAAGCTACCTCGGTCATACCATCACTAATATCACGTAAAATGCATGTAGATATAAGTTTGAACTATTAATATTAAAACTGACAAGAGTATACATTTAATAACTTACTTTGTGATCAATTTATTTGCTATAATTTTATTCCTTGATGACAGGACCCTCAAAAGTTTTATGCTTTGTAACAAAGGCAGGCCATAAGGTGAATTAGATGTATCTGTAAAAACCAAGCAACATGTTAAAGAACATAGGTGTCTCGAAATACATTTGTCATGACATAACTCAGATGTTACCGCACCATTCCATCACAAAATATAATGGAAGCGAAGAAAATCTGCGTGCACTGTACCATATATGATCTGTCAATAACGTTTCGAAGTGTGTTATACTTCTAGTTCAGGCTGTTATGGACTGAAATTTGGTAGGTAGTGATAAAGAAGACACGGTAGTACCTAAAGTGAGCTATTTTCAAACCTATATGCAGCAACTTTTAAAGCTTTGAAGAAAAATTAAAAGGTGGCATTTCTCTATCAGAGGCTCCCTCGTTTAGATGTATTTTTTGGCCATTTATTAAATTACATGAAAAAAACTGGCTTGCTTATGTTTCAGCTTATTTTTGCTGTTATTGGTTCATTCTAGTTACTGATCACGGAAGTATAAGACAAAAGACTTATATACCGGGTGATTCAGTTTAGTACTGGTGATATCTCGCTTAATATCTATTGTTATGTGCTACCCTCTAACAGAGAAGAGAGTGTAATTACTCCCTGGCCAGTAGGATATGTGGGCCAACTGGCGAACCGCCAGTTGGTAGTGCCTGCGAAAACTGTAGAGGATTCCAGTACATTCTGGAAAGTTCTACAATGAGATTCTAGACATTCCAAGTGTGTATATAAAGAGGTGAATCCAGCAGATGGAAGAACATTTCAGATGAGTATACAGTACAGTTTTGGTATACAGAGACAGTTTTTGGTTAGATAAGAGTTGACAAGTGATTTAAAAGTAAATTACAATTGTGATTGAAAAATAGTGAATTTATATTAGATTAAAGTTATTATTAGTTGTGTGATTTTTAAGGATTAATTATGTAATTTAAGTGATTAATAAAATAGTGGTTTGTGAAGATTCTTGTTGCAAGTTATTTGAACCTACAGAGTGTTTACTGAAGATTGTAAACATGTAACACTATTGTAGAAGAATAAAGTTTTAGAAACAAGTTAGTTAAAAATCTAAAAACGCACGGTTCATTCTCAAAAAGTAGTAAGGCGGGGACATGTTGCAGATAATGTAAGAAAAGTGAATAGAGTTATTGAATTATGTTAAATTCTCTTTGGGGCAAAGAGAAACTGTTGCATAAAAAAAGACAGAGCAAGAAAAATATTTAAAAAAAACGAATTTCGATGCTACAAAATGAAGAAAGTTCGACATGAGGGGGATAAGACGAGGAGAGTAAGATTTTGTAGATGGTTGTTAAATAAAAAAAGGAATGACCCGCTGATATGTAGTCTTTGGTTGGACGAATCAAATTTTAATAATGGAATTTTCAATAGAAATATGCATTATAAGTGGACATGAAAAAATACACATTGATGCAAAGAGACTGCTTTCCAAGAAAGATTTTCTACGAATAAAATTAAAAAATACTATCATTACTCCAATTCATAAAGCTGACAGTAAAATGAGTATAAATAATTATATGCCAATTAGTTTGGTTAATAAACTTTGCAAAGATTTTTGAAAAATGTTTGAAAGATAGATTGGTTAGCTATCAAAACACTAATCAAATATTATCAAAAAACCATTATGGATTTTTAAGCAGTTCTAGTACACGTAATGCTATATATTAACTTACAAAAGAAATAACTGAAAATCTTAATGACAACAATAAATGCATTGCAGTATTTTTGGACTTGGCCAAATTCGACACAATGCCTCACAAAAAGCTTCTAGATGTATTACCTCGTTATGGAGTGCGAGGTACTGTGTTGAATGTGTTTAAAAACTATCTTTCTGACAGATATCAAATGATTCGAATAAGAGAAAGTATTAGATCACCAAGTAGAATTCCACAAGGCACTGTCCTTGGTCCAATATTGTTTATTTGTTATTTAAATTCCTTAACGAATCTTGACATAAATGGCACTATTATCTCTTTTGCTGATGATACGGTTTTATTTACTCCATGGTGCTTCTTGGAATCAAACTAAATCTCTTGTAATAAACGGTGTGAACAAAGTAGAAACTTGGTTAAGCACTTTCAGATTGTCTAAATATTTAAAAAAATTCACTACATAGCCTTCTCATTGACATCAGCAAATAGACCAGATTTTACAAGCATTAGATTTAACAACACATCCGACGAACTTAAAGAGACAACCCATTGTCTTTGCCGTCAACTTTCATCCCTTTAACTTTTTTCATATCTCCTCAAATAAGGAAGCTATAACCGTTTGTGGTTTTCCTATTTTTCAGATTTTTATAATATATTTCACAAAGTAGACTATGGATTTCAAATTTCTTTTTATTGAATTATAGCTCATAAAAAATGGAATAACTGTTTCTAAAACTTTATTCTTCTACAATGGGCTAGTAGACAATAACGAAAATGACAAAAGTAATAATATAGCATTATAGTATGACTCTTCAATATGTTATGAATATAATTTGAAGGTAGTTTTACCGACTATTATTGGTTTTATTGTAAAACGAATAGGCTTAAGATTAGAGCGTATTTAAAATACGGCAGTTTGCCGGTTTCTCGTGACGTAATATCGTCACATACGCGCGCATTTAATATAACCTCGACAGCGCCGCACATACATTGTGCACAACTTTGTTGGCCCCGCCTTTCCACTAGCGCTCATTTCTCTGCTGATTATGCTATTACGTCATAGCCAATAGAATAGCTCGAACATTTGCGGCAATATCTAACCATTTAAACATAGTTTAAACTTCATGATTTTTTTTTTACTATAAGGCATTATTATAAAAATAAAATAAAAAATACGGGTCAACTGTTTTTATGCATAGATGTTATTAAAATAATAATTAAAAAATTGTCTACCTGCCCATAGATATCAAGCGAGATGTTTGGTGTAACCCTCGTAAAATATATATATATATATATATATATATATATATATATATATATACGGTATATATTTGTAAATCACTTGTCATGTTCTATAAAATAATGTTCTTAAATCACATCTGTAAGGCGGAATACGTGACAGCAGGAAATCAAGGAAAGAGATACTTTATATAGCCACGTGAGGCAATTTCCCTATGCTTCTCAGCCGTAGATGTATTTTCATTTTGAAGCGGTTCACCGAATTATCACCATGCAGGCAGCATTAAGCGTTAAAACTTTTTAAAATATATTTACCACTATGCATACTAAAATAAAATTAACAATATTTAAAAGTTCACAACTTCTAAAACAGCTATTGAGGAATAAAACTTTATTCACAGCATTTATTTCAAATGTGTAAAGACCATAGTTTCTACCAGTCCCGATCGTTAGTAATGCATATGAAATGCTCATATTCGGCAACAGAAAGTCAAGATTGCAATGAGTAGTGAAGAGACACATTCAAAACAATTTTTAATGGCAGAGTGCTTGTGTTTTACCACCAGCTCAGTTTACAAACGTTCTATTGTTACTTTATTTTACCTATATCTTAATTATTTTCAAAGTTGTATTATTGCCAAGTATTTTTTTATATATTAAAGAATGTAGTTGGTGAAGCAGTTAGTTTTATTTCTTGGTGGAATAACATTCAGATCTCAAAAAAGGGTCTATTATGAGCTCCCACAGGATAAACGTCCTTTCTGCTCCACAAATGTAGTAAACACTAAACAAACATATAGAATTGCATTTACTTCAAACAGAGTTCATGTCACACTTTACACAATTCCTTGAATTTCAGAGCGCTACGATTAGAATGCCTGAAGAAGGATCAGGAATATTAAGATGCATACTCACTTGTGCTAAGTTCTGCTGGTACAAAATGTTTCATAATACTTTCGACCAAGCCATCACAGCTGAAAATTTTTGATAAAACAAATTCTGAATCCCTTGCCATTCTGATTAAAATGTCCATACAGTAAACTATTGTTTCTAAAGATGGTTTAACTGTGTTTATTATGTACCTAAAATGATAACAAAATTGTTGTTAATACAATGTATACTACAGTATATTACAGGCTAAAACGAAATTGAAAATGAATGAAATAATCAACATTAATAAACCCATAAACAATAAATAAAAAGTGTCTTATAAAAAGGAAATTATAATTGGAGAGAACACAGAGGACTTGGACGAAAATGAACAATCGGTCGCGGTATCAAGAAAAATATGGTTGTTTGTATGTAGATACAACAAAAATTATACAACAGATAAATTGACAACATATCTAATAAGAAAGTTTCTGAAAAACTCTTTCATATGCGAACAAATACCTTATAACAACACCTATAATACTTTCAAAGTTGGAGCTGATGCTGACATTCAGGAAGAAATTATTAATTCTCATTGTTGGCCTAAAGGGATAGAAGTAAGAAAATATCTTTTTCGACAACAAAGAAACTACAGGGGACGATGAACTTGGGAAACTCATTATTTGATCTCATTTTACTGAATATACAATGCTTAAATTTTGACAAAATGAGATGAGATTCAAATGAATTATGTAACCCAAAAAACTAAATTTATATGCCTAACTGAGACGTGGTGCAATGAATTAAGCATCGATACTATGACATTTACAGGGTATTCCCTAGAGTACTACTTCAATAGGATAATTCATAGAGGTGGGGGTGCTGCCATATGGGTCAAAGAAGGTCTTCATTTGGAACCCCTAAAATTACATGACATGTGTGTCGAAAAAGACATTGAAATGTGTGGTATAAAATATATCGTAAAGAACTCACAATATATGTATATAATAAATTGCTACCGCTCACCTAGCGGACATTTTAGTGTTTTTTTATTATAATATCAACAAGTTGTTGGAATTATATTTTCATAATAATAACTCGATAATACTTTGCGGTGACTTCAACTTAAAATTGCTGACAGAGGATGAGAGAAACATGTTTAATAACCTATTATTGTCATACAAGTTAACACCGAAAATCATCAAAAGTACAAGAGCTTCACCTAGCGGAGGGGCAATATTGGACCAGATTTATGCCAACATGTCAGAGGAAGGGGGTGAGTTTTCTGTATTAAATAACAATATCTCTGACCACAAAACCATTCTGTTCAATACAGGGGTGAATGACATCCACTGTAGAACCAAGATCATATTTAACGGTAGAGACTTCTCAACAAATGATATAGAATTTTTCAAATCGCTTGTCAATAATCAATGTTGGGATCAGGTATTTATTGAAAACAGTGTGAACAACAAAATCGAAACATTCATGCACCATTTTAAAAATGCTTTCCCAATAAAATGTTTCACATACAATACTAATAAAAAATCGTGGATAACCTCCGAAGTTAAAAAATCTAGTCCAAAATTAAAAGAACTGTTCAACTTACAAAAGCTTGATAATAATTTAAAAGGTAGATACACAGAAGAAAAGAAAAAGCATCAATTATTGGTTAAAAATACTAAAAAAACTTTTATCACTAAGATATTTTCTTCTAAAAATCCTTCAAAAGCAGCTTGGCAGGCTATTAGGGAACAAACAGGCAAACATGTGTCACATAAAAATCTAACCCTTACTCCTGAATCAGATGTAACAGGAGATTCCAATGACCCAGATTTTACTGCTAACACATTTAATAAATTTTTCAAGGAAGCTCCGCTTAATATTGTTAACAATATACCAATATGTCATGACAATGTACCATTTAACACCTTCATAAAAAGTAGTATATTTATTAAACCTTTTACAGAGACTGAGATCAGGTATATTATTGAGTCCAAGATAAAAAATAAAAAATCTGCCGGCCCCGATGAGATCCCCGTAAACATGCTGATACAAATTGCAGATACAGTACTATCTCCCCTCATGATGTTATAAACAACTCTCTTGCAGAAGGTACATATCCCACTAAACTAAAAAACTCGATTGTGATACCCGTATTTAAAAAAGAAAATGACAAACTAGTAGAAAATTTTCGAGCAATTACTTTGTCTCCTGCCTTCTCTAAGATATTTGAATATTGTATGCTAATCAGATTACAGGAATTCCTAGATCACCATAAGATAATAAATGATATTCAACACGGTTTATAGCAGCACTACGGCTGCATTATCTTTCTACGAAGCAATACTCGACAAGATTGACGCAGGTGAGCGCCCTGTCGGGATCTTTTGTGATCTAAGCAGGGCGTTTGACTGTGTCAAGCATGATCTATTACTAGATAAACTATACAAATATGGAGTTAGAGGTGTTGTTTTAGACTGGTTTCAATCATATTTAGCTGATCGCTCCCAAGTTGTTAAAGTCAACCATAAATTTGAGTATGCTATTAGAACATATTTATCAAAGCCTGTTACTATAAATATAGGCGTACCACAAAGATCCATTCTGGGCCCAATTCTGTTTGTATTTTTATCCCATTTATCAGCTCAATGGAATTTCTGTGGCTCTAGTGCGGAAACCTGTTAAAGCCGCATTGTTTACTACTGTTATGTGCTGCCCTCTAACAAGGAAAGATGTGATTAAGTTCATGTTCAAAGTTTTCCTCAGAAGCTTAGTTACTTCCCTGACTAGTAGGGTGGCGCCGTCTATGAGCCAATTGACGAACAATCATCTATTACATGGTAGAAAATTATGGAGAATTCTAGAGAAAAAGTTCTAGAAGGATTCCAAGTGTGTATATAAAGAGGTGACTCCAGCAGATGGGGGAATAGTTCAGTTGAGTGAAGTATGCAGTTCAGTGAAGTAAACAGACAAGAGAGTTTTTAGGTTAGACAAGAGTTGACAAGTTTAAGAAGAAAAGTAAAGTGCTTAGTGTTTTAAAAGTAGTGAAATTATATTAGATTAAGTTATTATTAGTTGTGTGATTTTTAAGTATTTGCTAGTGTAATTTTAGTGATTAAATAAATCAGTGGTTTGTGAAAATTCTTGTTGCAAGTTATTCGAATCCACGGAGTGTTTACTGAAAATTGTAAGCACGTAACAATTGGTGTCGGAAGCGGAATTGCAACAGAATTTCTGAAGAATTCGACGAAGTTCCATAGTGTTCTATTTGGAAACCACTGGAGATAGCGAAGTGAGTCGAACTGGAAAGTGATATAGACATTAGACGAGACTTATTTGTGCTACTGTGAAGAAATTTCTGCAACATTCTGTTTAGAAATTAGTGTAATGTTATTTAAGTGCTTTCAACTGAGAAGTGATATAGACTTTAAATAAAATTTGACTTGTACCTGGCAAAGACTTGTTAGTGTTGTTTGTTAGTTTTTGAATGGAAACAAGAAGTATGGCTGCTGAAAAACAAATGCAAGACATGTTCGCCGCATTTAGAAAAATGATGTTAGAAGAAAAAGAAGAACAAGAAAAACGACGTCAAGAAGAAAAAGAGGAGCAAGAAAAACGACGTCAAGAAGAAAAGGAAGAGCAAGAGAAACGACGCCAAGAGGAAAAAGAAGAACAAGAGAGACGTCAAGAAGAACAAGAAAGACGACGTCAGAAAGAAAAACTGGAAGAAAAAGAAGAACAAGAGAAACGTGAAGAAGAATTAAGGAAAATTATACAGGGGCAACAAGATGTTATCCTTTCGGCAACTGAAGACCTCAAAAGTGAAATTAAAGAGGATATGGGCAACATAAAGACTGAAATATGTGATGTCAAAGGAAAAGTAAATAAGGTTGAAGACGAAGTATCTGAAGTCAAAGGAAAAGTTACTGGCGTTGAACAAAAAGTTACTGGCGTTGAAGGGAAAGTTACCGATATAGAAGGAAAATTTCGTGCAGTTGAAGGAGAGGTAGAGCGACTTAAGCGACTGTTAAGAGAACAAGGAGGCCAGCTGGTATTATCATCGTCAGGTCCTCGATTACAACCGCCTTCCTTTGATGGTCAAACTTCTTGGTCAACCTATAAAAGACAATTTGAGGCAGCGGCATACGCAAACAATTGGAGTAATGAAGACAAAGCTATGGCATTGGTGCTAGCATTAAGGGGCCAAGCCTCAGAGTTGCTCCAGAGTATCCCAGTGACGCAGCAACGGGATTTTAAAGTTTTGGAAGCTGCACTAGATCTAAGATATGGCGACCAACACCTCGCCCAGGTATACAGGACTCAGCTCAAATCACGCACACAAAAGGCTGGGGAAACTTTACAAGATTTTGAAGCAGCTGTTGAGCGACTGACATACCTGGCTTACCCGGATGCACCCAAAGAATTCCAGGAACAATTAACAGTTGGTACTTTCATCGATGGCATAAGAGATGAGGAGATCAGGCGAGTCCTTAGATTATCTCGAGATAAGACTGGTAGCGAAGCCTTGATCCATGCCCTCGAAGTTGAAGCCGCTTATAAAGAGACTCCACGTCCGAGAGTACGAGCCATGAAGGTAGAAGAGGACCATTTAGAAAAATCAAATATGGAATCTTTGATGGCTGACATACACAAAATGATAAGCCAGTTGATGACAAAACCAGATGCTCCAAGGAAGCAGGAAAGAGAGCAGAACGATGAACAGCCAAGGAAGGTGATTCGTTGTTATAAGTGCGGCAAACCAGGGCATATTAAGCGAAACTGTCGGCAGCGGAGCCCTGAGCGAGTAAATGCCGCAATGACTGAAGAGCCGCAGGAAAACTAAAAATAGCCAGCACTTTGGGGGCTGTGCCGGCTGGTGAACACGGTGCCCCCCGAGAGATACGGGTTTCCCAGATTAGAAGAGTCCCGAGTAGTCTGCTTTTGGATGGCTATGTAAACAAAAGGAGATGTATCTTCACTATCGACACAGGTGCCACGTCGTCAATAGTGCTGCCCGGATTTTTATCAGGAATAAAAGTTGATAAAAGCCAAAATGGATTGGTCGTTCGAACAGCCACAGGAGACAGGGTAAGGGTTCATGGAGAAGTTGACCTAGATCTGCAGTTTGGACGCCTGTGCTTTAGTCATAGGGTTATTGTGGCTGACATCACGGATGATTTCATTTTGGGGCTGGATGTTATGGGAGTACAAGATCAATTTGTACTTGACGTGGTAGAACGAGTTCTAAAGATTGGAAATGAAGAATTTATTTTGTCAACAGCAAATGACCGATTTCAAAAAGTGAGGCTACTGACGGCTCAGACAATCAAGCTTCCTGCCCGTTCAGAACAAATAATCGAGGCCATTCTGGAAGGAAACTCTGGTGGATACCGTGTTGGCCTTGTTGAAAACGATGATTCAATTAAGACAGAAAATGTAGTCTTAGCAAGAACTCTAACCCAGACAAAAGACAAAATTCCAATTAGAGTGGCTAATTTAAATTCCCACTCGGTAACTTTTAAGGAAGGTGAGGCAATAGGATCCTACGAACCAGTCCAGTGGATAGCAAGGTGCGAGGAACAAGGGGAGAAATGTTCGCCAACCAGCGTAGACAGGGAAGTTGTGACTTTGTTGAGTACCCAGTTTGAACACCTATCCGAGGATGAACGTAGAGAGGCAATCAAGTTTTTGGAAAAAGAAAGTACGGTATTTGCCAAAAACACAGACATCCTCACGAAAACTGATATAGTACAGCATCGGATAGACACTGGTGATTCAGCCGCAATCCGCCAACAACCTAGGAGGTTGCCACTAGCTAAACAGGAAGAAGCTGCTGCGATGGTTCAAAAGATGCTACAAGATGGAGTAATTGAGGAATCAACCAGTCCCTGGTCATCACCGGTAGTTTTAGTTGCCAAGAAGGACGGAACTTTGAGATTTTGTGTCGACTACCGGAAGCTGAATGATGTTACAAAGAAAGACAGCTATCCACTACCACGAATTGACGATACATTAAGTACGCTGGCAGGGTCACGATGGTTTTCAACTCTAGACCTTCGAAGTGGGTATTGGCAGGTGGGACTTCACCCTGACGACAAGGAAAAGACTGCCTTCTCAACCGGTAGTGGTTTATATCAATTCACCGTGATGCCTTTTGGACTTTGCAATGCGCCAGCTACTTTTGAAAGATTGATGGAATTTGTACTCCGAGGACTAACTTGGAAGACGTGCTTAGTTTATCTTGATGACGTAATGGTTATGGGACGAAACTTCAGGGAACATTTGGAAAATCTTCAAGAAGTATTTGGGAGAATCAGAAATGCACGCCTAAAGTTGAATCCAAAGAAGTGTCTACTATTCCAAAAAGAAGTGAAATTCCTTGGACATGTCGTATCTTCGGAGGGAATACAGACAGACCCGGACAAGATCTCTGCCGTGCGTGATTGGCCAAGACCTTCAAATGTACACGAATTACGAAGCTTTCTTGGCCTCTGCACTTATTATAGACGTTTTGTGGAAGGATTTGCGGATATAGCAAAGCCACTACACCAGCTAACGGAGGAGAAAGTTAAATATCAGTGGACACCGGAGTGTGAAACATCATGGAAGAAGCTGAAAGCAGCGTTATGCAGTAGTCCTGTGCTAGCATATCCCCAACAAAAGGGCCTCTATATTCTTGACACGGATGCTAGCAACTCCGCAATTGGATGTGTACTATCTCAAGTCCAAAATGGAGAGGAAAAAGTAATCGAGTATTTCAGTAAGGTACTGTCCAAACCAGAGAGGAATTATTGTGTAACAAGGAAGGAACTATTGGCCATTGTTAAGTCCGTGGACCATTTTCACAAGTACCTCTATGGTCAACATTTCAAAATCAGGACCGACCATGCTGCATTAAAATGGCTACTGCAGCTGAAAACTCCAGAAGGTCAACTGGCTCGCTGGATAGAAAGACTGCAGCAATATGACCTCACAATCGAACACCGACCTGGAAAGTCTCATAAAAATGCAGATGCTCTGTCAAGAAGACCGTGCAAAGATGACTGCAAGCACTGCTATCGGGTTGAAAAAGCACAGGGCACGGTAATAGTAAACACAGTTCAGGTAGATGTTCCAGATGATTGGACAAAGGAAGTTCTAAGACGAGAACAAATGGATGACAGCGTAATTGGTCCTATATTAAGGGCAAAAGAAAAAGGAACGCGACCGGAATGGAAGGATGTTTCGGACAAAAGTGTGGAGCTGAAGGCATTGTGGGCACAATGGGACTCCCTTAAGGTTATAGATGGGCTATTAAAGAGAGCATGGGAAAGTCCAGATGGGAAGGAAGTTACCATGCGTCTGGTGATACCCAGCTGTCGGATCCCAAAAGTACTTCAGGAAATACATGATGGAGTGTCCGGGGGACATTTTGGTATGAATAAGACATTGGCTAAAGTACGGGAACGATTTTATTGGATAAATAGCCGTCAAGATGTGGAAGCTTGGTGCCGCAAATGCAAGGCTTGTGCAGCTACCAAAGGGCCACAGACGAAGAGCAGGGGCCAAATGAAGCAATATAACGTCGGAGCTCCTTTTGAGAGGATTGCTATAGATGTAGCGGGCCCATTCCCAGTGACAGATGATGGGAATAAATACATCCTGGTCGCTATGGACTATTTTAGTAAATGGCCGGAAGCCTATGCCATTCCGAATCAGGAAGCAGTTACTGTTGCTCGAGTTTTGGTGGATAACCTTGTATGCCGATTTGGTGTACCCCTGGAGCTACATTCCGATCAAGGGAGAAACTTTGAGTCGGGGGTATTTCAGAAAATTTGTGAGTTGCTGGGCATTCACAAGACTCGGACAACCCCTCTTCATCCCCAGTCAGATGGAATGGTGGAACGACATAATAAAACCATGAAGGAACATCTTTCTAAGGTAGTTCACAAGAACCAGCGAGATTGGGATCGACATATACCATTTTTCTTAATGGCATACAGGGCTGCCATTCATGAGACGACTAAACAGACACCGGCTCGTGTAATATTTGGGCACGAGATCAGACTGCCATGTGATTTGATGTTTGGTACACCAGATAAGAAGCCACTGTCCGTGGATGACTACGCAGACGAAGTTAGTCAACAGCTGAGGAATGTCCACGAATTGGTTCGTAACCAAGTTAGCATAGCTAGTGACAGAATGACGGCTCGCTATGACCGGAAGGGAACGTCAGCAGGATTCAAGGAGGGCGATCTGGTTTGGCTATATAACCCACAACGAAAGAAGGGAAAATCTCCGAAGCTTCACCCACCCTGGGAAGGACCGTATTCAGTCATCACTCGGATCAATGACGTTGTTTACCGAATTCAACGTAGTAAGAAGTCCAAGATGAAGATCGTGCACTTGGATAGGTTGGCGAAGTATGAAGTATGTTGGGGAATCTGAATTGCCTGACCGGGACGTTCAGGCTTAAGGAGGGGGCAGTGTTATGTGCTGCCCTCTAACAAGGAAAGATGTGATTAAGTTCATGTTCAAAGTTTTCCTCAGAAGCTTAGTTACTTCCCTGACTAGTAGGGTGGCGCCGTCTATGAGCCAATTGACGAACAATCATCTATTACATGGTAGAAAATTATGGAGAATTCTAGAGAAAAAGTTCTAGAAGGATTCCAAGTGTGTATATAAAGAGGTGACTCCAGCAGATGGGGGAATAGTTCAGTTGAGTGAAGTATGCAGTTCAGTGAAGTAAACAGACAAGAGAGTTTTTAGGTTAGACAAGAGTTGACAAGTTTAAGAAGAAAAGTAAAGTGCTTAGTGTTTTAAAAGTAGTGAAATTATATTAGATTAAGTTATTATTAGTTGTGTGATTTTTAAGTATTTGCTAGTGTAATTTTAGTGATTAAATAAATCAGTGGTTTGTGAAAATTCTTGTTGCAAGTTATTCGAATCCACGGAGTGTTTACTGAAAATTGTAAGCACGTAACACTACTATCATGTGTTACAATTCGATTCAGTTTTCACTTAGTTCTTGTCATTGCGGGTATATTATAATGGCGCGTAGTCTAACAGATCAAGAATTATATAAGATTCTGATGCAGTGATAGTGAGAGCGAGTTAGAAAATAGTGAATTGGAAAACCTACCTAGCGACGACAAAAGTGACCATGAAAATGAACCTATGGATATTCCAGAAGATGAACAAAACGACCTACACACTATATTCCAGTGGCAAAAAAGAAATCTAGTTCCAAATGTATACCAATTTAGTGATGATAAGTCCGGCTATACAATAGAAAATGTACAAGAAGTGCCTTCGATTTTAGAATGTTTTGAATCCTTTTTTACCCCTGATTTTGTCCAAAAACTTGTTGATCAGATTCATTTATACGATTTCGTAAATACAAACTATTTATCAATTAAAAGTCATTTAAAAATTGGAAACTAACAAATCCAAATGAAATATATGTGTTTTTGGCCGTTTCACTGCTTATGACGTAAGTAGAAAAAAAATAGAATCAACGAGTATTGGTCAAAGGACGTTCTTATTGAAACACCGATTTTCAGTAAAATGATGCAGCGTGACAGATGGGTCCTTATTTTGAGATTGCTACATTTTGCAGATAATTCAAATGTGATAAAAAATGATAGACTTTTCAAAATTCTAATGGTAACAGATCATTTTAGAGCTACTTTTAAAAATGGCTTGTATCCATTCCAAAAATCGTAATAGACGAAAGTCTGATGCTTTTCAAGGGAAGAATCTCTTTTCGCCAGTTTATCCCTTCAACAAGACACCATTTCGGGTAGAAGTTTTTTGCAATTGTGGATTGCGAAACTGGTTATTTATTAGATGTTATACTTTATACGGGGCTTCAACCGAAGTTACGAATTATGATGCCAATTTGGGAAAGTAAGAAATATTGTGATGACCCTTACGGAAAAATATTGGGGAAATGGGCATGTCCTTTATACTGATAACTAGTATACCAGACCTCTGCTCTTTGAAAAAATGTTGGGAAAAAAATTAAATGTTGTGGCACTGTCAAAGCCAAGAGGCGCTATATGTCACCACTAAAGGATAAGTTAGAACGGGGTGAAATAGAATATTGTTCAACAAGTACATTGCTTGCTTTAAAGTGGCAATAAGTGGAATAAGAGGGAGGTAAGAATGTTATCCTCACTACATAATAGTTCCAAGGTAACAATAACAAGAGGAAATAATGAAATCGTTGAGAAGCCAAAATGTATAGTTGCTTACAACCAAAATATGGGACAGATAGACAGAAACGATATGCCCCTTAGCACTACAGAGTGTTAGAAAAGTATAAAGTGGTATAAAAAAGTTTTTTTTCCACCTTTTGGACCTATCCGTATTGAACGCCCATTGTATTTATAAAGTGAAAACTGGAAGTTATATTAATCTGCTAGATTTCCAAAGACAACTGGTAAAGGAACTGATTGAAAAATATAAACAAGTCGAACCACGACCTTCTGGTAGCAGACCGATGGCTGGACATTCTCCGCTTCGCCTCATAGAAAGGTATTTCCCGTCCTTGTATCCATGTCGACAAGTAAATAATAAACGCATTTCAAAAAGATGTGTTGTTTGTTCAGCTCAGAAAAAAAGAAGAGAAACCATCTGCAATTGCCAAAAATGTAACTATGTGTAGTGCAATGCATTGAAAAGTACCATATCTTTAAATAAATTTAAGTTTTTAATTTTTTTTATATAACAAATGTTGAGCTATTGTTTTTATTTCTTTATAAGAATTTTTTATTTTTTTTTTATACATTTATTTAATGTCGGCCTATTTCCGCTACTGAGGCCTTACACCGACGCCTGTAGACGAGCTACCCCCAACCAGGAATTTTGCCGAACCTCTTCCCTTAAGAAGAGTAGGGATCTTTTACTTGCCTAACATTTAATAGACAAGAGACCGACGGCTTTACATCCCCTCCGAAGGATGGTATATCTCCTATACAACCCTCGCCTAAGGTTGTATAGCTTCCGCGCATACACTGATATACAAGCCGCTGGAAGATGTGTGAGGCGAGAACGCGGTTTCCGTTGGAATGGTCACCAATCCAAGTACTAACCGCGCCTGTCGTTGCTTTACATCGCATACCGAAGTATGTACATAGTAAAGACGCACCTACGCTCGCCCTTATAAGAATTTACATGCAGATTTATTTTAGAATTAATATATTATTTAATATTTTGATCTGTGTTTTTTATTCCATTGAATTAATTCCATTTATTTATTATTGATGGATAATATTACTTCATATACTTCATACTTCATTCATATAATGCAAGATAGCTGCGGGAAACGGACTAATCCGCGTAAAGTATATAAAACGCCGGGTATGAATGCGAGGTTTTAATGTGAGAACCGTACACGGCCGCACAGGCTTCCGAGAGCCGCACAGTGGGTCCTGCTATTGTAATTGAGTGCCGCAGTCAAAAAGTTAATGATTGTTCATAGAGTGGTGATTTGTGTGTAGCACATTTACCACAGTGAATATGACTGATTTAAGTAAGTAACTACGTAAATCTGAAGGTAAATTTACAATTTCTAATGCTTCCAAATTTTGATAGACCAAGTTACACATTCGATATCAGCAAATTGTTCATCATTGTTAATTAATTAACCACTAATAGGTTCAAATTAGACAGATTTTTCCTTCACTGTAAATTTCATCTTCAACAAATTCAACTGAAAATCTATCAATGAATAAACAAACACACTCATATTCCTTCTATCATACCTGTAAACTCCTACCTTATTCTGGTGAATATTTCTGTCCTTGCTAAGCATTTTATGATATTCTTTTCTGCTAGTTGTTGATCATTAACTGTATTGTCATCTTCCTTCTCGCTGTCCACTGCTAGCACTGGTTGAATATGCCCCAATCCAAACCCTAACAAACTGTCCAAACATGTCTCGTCTATTTGAGAGAAAATCAAATTCCTCATTGCCTTAATACTGACATTAAGTACTGCAGGAGTATTGTCATCAAGGCAAAAACGTACAACAAAAAAGATTTGTTCTACAGGAATATCTATGATGTCATCGTACACGCCTGTCGAATTTAACGACAAAATATTTGCAATACAGTTTAATGCGATTATTTTTTGTTGTATGACACTTGACCTAGAAATAAAAGGCTTAAAAGAAAAGATGTAATTGATTTTATAAATAAATAAAATACAATCAGGATGCACACATTTAGTCACATAGTAAGCCCTTCTTGTACCCAGGTTGGCTGCCAGCTGTTGAAATGCTTGTTAGTATACCATTGGACTATTTTTGTTTTTGTAGAATATTATCAAATAATGCAGCCAGCCTTATTTGTGTACATTTCCTTAATTAAAATGCTTAATAACTTTTGCACTAAATGACATTTTCTCCAAAAAAAAAAAGGTTCTTCCTTCAGCTAACACTAACTAATCCAAATCTCAAAACGATAAAAAAATCTGCTCTGTGCTTACAAGAGACGGAACGACATTTTCTATATTATGAAAATTTAATGACTAATAAGACAATAAAACATAATATTTTAGTAACAATCTCCTCTATAAAATCCTTATTTTACTATAAGGAATGTAACCAGACTGCAACCAACAGCTACTCTCCGGGCCATGTGCCCCGCCGAGCGCTGAATTACAAGTTCCAAGTCTGACCCGTTAAGTGTAATAATTGCATATTACCATCAAAATGCTAATGCTTCGATTGCAACAAACACCAGTCGAAAGACTGATCCTACTTAAAGGAGCTCTTGTGCCAGTCGTCACACACCAATTACAGACTGCAGTTTCGAGCTGTTGGCTCTCGTCAGTGCACGAGAGCTCCTTTAAGTAGGATCAGTCTTTCGGCTGGTGTTTGTTGCAATCGAAGCATTAGCGTTTTGATGGTAATATGCAATTATTACACTTAATGCGCCAGACTTGGAACTAGTAATTCAGCACTTGGCGGGGCACATAGCCCGGAGAGTAGCTGTTGGTTGCAGTCCTTATAGTAAAATAAGGATTTTATAGAGGAGTTTGTGACTAAAACATTATGTTTTAATATTCCGTCCTCTAAAAGCACATTTGAACTATAATAAGACAATAGTTAACATTTTCTCTAAAAGCTACATTTATGGTTTTAGAAATCATTTCACTTTTCAAGTAATATACAAACTAGTGGTGTAACAATTTGCTGAATACCAGAGCTGGGTAGGATTCGAATCCTTTTTGAGTATTTGGAAGCGGTATTCGAATACTTTCATATAAAAGAATTCCTGATCCGGATTCATAAGACAAATGGAAAAGGATTTGAATCATTTTCGCGAATCCTTTTTTGTGGTTCCAATATTTTTTACGCAAGCTTTGTGCATTATGTTATTAAGTGTAGGGAGTGTGAAGCGGCACAAAGTCAAGGTTTTGCCTATTGCAACATATTGACAGGCAAATAGCATGCATTTCGGTAGGTACTTGTCTGTTGCCAATTGGTGGCCAATAGTCCGATTTGCGGTTTTTTTTAGGTGTTGCAGACATTTTTTGGACTAAAATATTTCAGACAATTTCTGATATTTCGTTTTTTCTTAAAAAATAAAGCAATTACTTGTCTCTATCCATTATATTATTATTTTGAAATTTTTGAAAAGTCGACGTTTGGTAGTTATTTTAGATTTTCCTTGCAAAACTCAGTTTTAAAAGTTGTAAGAAATATGGAACACATAATGGAAGTGAAACGCATAAAAGACAGCCGTATTTTAGACATTCAACTTCCAACATTGACAAGAATCTAATACCTATTGATTAAATTCTAGCCGATATTGAAGGTTTAATAATAAATAATAATTTATTGATCTCAATATAAAATTTTATAGACAAGTCACAAGCACATATGTTACAGAAATTAAGAGTAAAATTAGAAATTAAAAAAATGTTTTGGCTACAAGGCAATACATTACAACAGATGTCTAAAATAATGCTGACTTCTATGTGTTTTATTTATGATACAAATTTTAAAAGCAAGTTTTACAAGAAAAACATAAATTAGATAGTCCTGAAGATGTCTTAAAATAAAGACGCAACATGGACTTTTTAAAAATTGATTTTATCAATATTTTTACCACGCCTCAACCAATTCAATAGCGTAAGCTTAGCGTTAAAATAAAGTGCAATTTATTACTCTCTTTTTATTTAATTGAGCCAATAATTATGTAGGGCCAGCAGCGATAGTGACAGTGATGAGTGGTAACCTGTGATATTATTATGTAGTGATTGTGATAAGATGAATTATTTATTCTTGAAAATTAATATTGGTAAGTTTTGTTTTTAATCATGTTATTTTAACGAGAGTTTATTTACGTTGTATTTTTAACTTGCAAGTTTATTATTTTTTTTTTAACCTGTTATTTTCCTAATTAACAACCCTGTCATCATCTTTTCCTGGCAAGGGATATGCTCACACCTCCAGGGTGGCTATTCTTGAGTTGCGCGATCAACGTTCTCATGAGAAAGTGGGCGGAGTTCACATGAAAATTTGATGCATAGCAAATTTGCTATTCTTGAATCAGGGGAGTGATCAATCACCAGGTTTGCATGAGAGGACCACTTCCCATGGTATTTTCGTGTGATGAGGTTGATTGCGTGAAAATATTTTTGTTTTGACATTTGATTGATGACAACTTAACTTGTTTAGGTATTATTATATTTAATAAGAATATCTGTAACTAAAGCAATATATTTGCAGACAAAAACGTGCCGCATTTAAATCCGATTCTAATTGGTCCAAATACCAGATTAAAAGGGGCAACCATGTACATTTTGTTGTCACGAGAACAGGGAAACGATCGCATCACACCGAAGTGACATTGGTTCAAGAATACGCAATTTGGTTTGTCAAGGGAACGTCGTGTGGTGCGATCACATCGCGTCAACTGCAAATTCATCGCATCGAGAATAGCTACCCAGATTGGTCCTTGCTGGGCATTAGGAACAACTGGCATGATTGAAGTTTATGTAAATTTTTATAAACATCAAACATTCTACAGTTTTGATGTAAGATTTCCTAGGTATTCCACTCCTAAACAAAATTATGCCTGCCATTAAACATTTTCTTAAAAAAACTCTGGTTTTTCCTCTTTGGCTGAGTTGTGTGTAAAAACAAATTTAATTATATTTTTAGGAAACTGTCACAAAAAACGACGTTTCGGATCTGACAGCATTCCTAAGGTGTCATCTCTTTGTGCTCATTTATCAATCTTATTTTTTTTGCCGCTTTTATTTCACAGCTGCATGTATTATTTGATCATCACTAATATTTGAAATATGTTACGGATTGTGAATAAACTATCTAGTGACGTTTTCATTTGTTTTTGTTGAAAACGAATTACGACTGTCGGCTTAAGAGCCTTTTTGCAAAATTTTTTCATGTTTTCATGTCACGGAACAATTTAAAAAATACTTTTATTTTAGTTTTTGAGACAGTTGCCTAAACAATGTTGTGTGCACCTTGGCCACATACTTCGAATTCGGCCAACAAAGATTAACTTTACAGCCTTGATACACAAATAACTATTATTTTTTATTCTATTTTATAGAATATGAACATTAGGTACAAATGTGGCACGTTCACACATTCAACCCATTTGGTCGACTATGGCAATTACACAGAATATCCTAGTCGTGGTTTTCATTTCTGATAGGAGGCAAAAGCGAATAAAATTTAATATATATCTGTGGTACAATGAGGTGCCGCTTCAGTATTAAATAACAGCTAAATCCTTTGACAAGAATGCCGCTGATTTTTTGCTCTAATATGTACTCTTTTTGGCTCCAGTATAGACTCACCTAGATAACTGAAATAATTCTTGTAAAGTATAACCTGGTCTACCGGGATCATCTCCATGGTGGTAAAGTATTCTATTTTTTTCGTTTATTTCTGGTTCCGAATAAGGTAAAAGCCAACCCTCAAAATCAAACCTACAAATAAAATGTAAATTCATTTCTTTGGTTTTTGACAACACTTAAGACTGTTGGACCTTTGTAGGGGTTTACAAAAACCAGTGTTCCAAGTCTTATACTTTCCATACACTTATGCAGTTTGCTATGGGGGTGAAGAAACATAAAAAAAAAATACCTACCTGGCCTCAAACTGCTTAGATTTATCAATTTTAGGAATATCCACATTTTTCATCCATGCCAGTTTGTTTGCTTCAATAGTATCAAAATTTAACCATTTCTCAGCACTAGGCTGTGTTAACACTTCAATGGGAGTTTCAATTTCTTCTATATTAACATTAGCGGCATCATTCTGCTCTTTTATGGTGGGATTTCGATTCTCAATTATTTCCCTTTTTCGTCTAGATTTCAAAAATGCCACTATTGCTGGATCCATGGTAGCCACTAATTTTTCTCGTTCCTCCAGAATTTCTTGTTCTGACATATTTTTTATAACATTTAAATTTTCCTCATGGATTTGTTTGCTGTCTGTACCAGTTAAGATATAGCTCTGTGAAGGCAAAAGTTCATTTTTCACATTGGCGTTTACTCTTGGTGTAACTGCTTTGCTTGAGGATGGTTTGTTTTCATCTTTTTCTTTAATTATTAATGTATTTTCTGTTATTGGCAATGTTTCAATTTCCATAGGTATTCCCTCCTTTCTAATTCTTTTTATTTGTCGAGAAAAAATGCTTCCTTTTCCGGATGATACATTGAGCTACAAAGACCACAATATGAATAGGTACCATACAAGAGTTTCGAGAACCCAATGTTAAAGGTTTAATTTCTTACATCTCTCCTTTTCGCTTGTGGAAAACCATACCCTTTATTAAATGTAAATGGCACGTTTTTTGGTTCATTCATTTTTTCTACAATACTTTGAAGTGCTATATCGCTGGGAATAGCCTCAAATGTATTAGCAAGCTGTTCCTCGATATCAACTTGTGTACCTCCCGCATCATCAACTTGTATTTCATTATTTTCCTCTGCAAAACAACTGTTAATTTTTTGTAATCCGTACCTTTTATCTAAAATACCTTTGCTTTTATTACTAACAAATGTAGCGGCAGGCCTAATTCGATTTGCTGCTTTATCATTTTCAAATTCTTCCTGTATACGTAGTAAGTCCTCTTCAGTTTCACTTGGCTTAGGTCTAGCAGGATACATGTTGTATTATACTTAGATATTTATTTATTTTTACTTAATAATTAAAAACTAGTAAGTTAGGTTAACAAATAACAAACGTAAATGACAGGAATCACTGAAGTTAGTTGCAATCTATTAGGTATTTTGATTCTTCCACCGTGTTATGAAAGTCCCGTCAACTTCCAGAAAAATCATTGGTCAGTTTTTTGAAATCCTGAAGTTAAGACATAGCCACAGGACATAAATGGCCAAGTGGTTTCCATATAGTAACCTCTTTGAGGACTTTATTTTAGACTATGACTTTTTGTGCGAAAAATTTCCCAAAAGTAGAGACTGAATCGGAATGACATTCAGTTTGATTGTGTATAATAACTCGTAATAATCGTAATTGCAATCTCTCTTAGGATATATTCCGTTAACAATCTTCAATAACCGAACCGGTAACTGAAAATCTGACAGCGGTTCTCTTTTGGTGAGCCCGGTCATGGTTTTGTAACGGGACACAAAAGAACAAACAAATGGTGAGTATGACGAATTCCCAATAGTTAATAGAACAGCATAACCTAAATTTTATGGCCAACTATCTTGTCGGGAAAGTAAAAGCCATAAACGTGGAAGAAGATAACCTAAATTCAAACACTTAAATCTTTTTATGTCCACAAACTTTTGTTTCAAAGAATTTATATAAATTCTTTGCTTTGTTTATCTTGTAAGCAAACTAAATGCTTAATTTGACAGTTTACTTTTGACAGATTCCCACCCATTTACCGCATTTACCTACTCAAATATATTGGTAATTTTGGTAGCAAATTTTTTTTTATTTTTTTTATACATTTATTTAACGTCGGCCTATTTCCGCTACTGAGGCCTAACACCGACGCCTGTAGACGAGCTACCCCCAACCGGGAATTTTGCCGAACCTCTTCCCTTAAGAAGAGTAGGGATCTTTTACTTGCCTAACATTTAATAGACAAGGGACCGACGGCTTTACATCCCCTCCGAAGGATGGTATATCTCCTATACAACCCTCGCCTAAGGTTGTATAGCTTCCGCGCATACACTGATATACAAGCCGCTGGAAGATGTGTGAGGCGAGAACGCAGTTTCCGTTGGAATGGTCACCAATCCAAGTACTAACTGCGCCTGTCGTTGCTTTACATCGCATACCGAAGTATGTACATAGTTGGTAGCAAATAATTTACCAATTTTTCAGGAATTAGACATTTACGGAACGCAAAAAGTGTAACCAAGCCGACCAAGGTGATTAACGGAACATATCCTTAATGTAAGAGATATTGCAATCTTGGAAATTGATCTATTTATAGTGACTTTAAAAACTGCCAATGAAGCATTCAATAATTTGATTTGATGACATTTAGTTTTCAAATTTATAACGTTTTTAGTTTTTTCTGAAATAATACTTTGTTACAGCTATGTTTTTTTTTTTAATTTGTGGGGTCATAATGAGTAAAAAAAAAATTGCTTTAGGGGCATGGTACAGATCGTATTGTGCGAATGTCAAATGATAGGCAACCAATTTACCGACTACCGACTAGTAACCCAATTAGGAAATCGAAAACAACACTCGCGTCTAATGTCTGATTATTTAATTTTGGCGCAAAAACAAAAGGGGTAGTGCTGGTTCTTGAGGTTATATTAGAGATAAAGAAATTCGTTTTCTGCGTTTAAAAACGATGGAAGAAACTGATATTAATGTGAATTCTGTTGCAACTGAAACTCTTGAAGATAATAAGACTGAATCACTACAAATAAACGAAACATCAAATACTACTAAAGAAACTTCTATCCAGAGACACAAATTTGTTCGATTACCTTTGGCTAGAGTAAAGGCAATGATGAAGAAGGATCCAAGTTGTGCCCTTATAAGTCAAGATGCTGTTTTCCTTGTTACAAAGGCCACCGTAAGTTTTATTTGGCCGCTCAAATATTGCAGTTTATAGGTATTATACAATTTTTAGGAAATGTTCATCGAATATCTGGCAAAAGAATCTGGAAAACATCTTGGAGCCAGTAAACGCAAGACTGTGATGAAGAGGGACATTGACTGCGCCATTGAAAGTTGCCCACATCTATGCTTTTTGGATGGCGTTTTCGAGTAATGTTGAAATGATATTGTAAATGTTACCATAGTCAATTGTTTTTGTTATAGCAAATTTATTTTTCTATGTTGTTCAGTTAAGTTAAATTATAAGAATATCTGTTATGAAAACTAAGTCAATAAAATGTAATTGATAAAAAAATAGTTAAAACAAATTTTATTCTTGAACAACTGACAAATATAGCTCTGATCTTTTGGGGATGATCACAAATATTTTTACAATCCCACATTTTTATATACGATATAAGGTTAACCCTTTCTGTGTGCATTATTTGTCTACCATGCGGATAGTGATTTGACCTGCTTTATATATCACGTATTTTTTCAAATATTAGAAGTTCCCTCTCTTCTACATACCTCCAAACATGAATCTGCATTAAATGTATAAGTACTTTTTCCATTTTAACATTGCCTAGCCCCCTGATAAGTCATACAGGAATTGAAAGTGAGTAATTTAAGCAATTCTTGAAGAAATATATTATACAGACCAAGAGCAACTGAGTTTTTCAATGAGCATCTGAGAACTTCCTCCAATTTTTATGGTGCGTAATTTTGAAGGAGACAACCCTACGCTGAGTCCGGATCCTGGCGGTGGGTACGTTTTCATATAAGGGCTATTTTTCACAAATCAATGTCTTTGATGTCTATAATCCACTTTTACAAAATGTCAATACATTTGAGCACCACACTTCAATACACTACACGATGCGCGTTTTGCTAATCATGTTAGCATCATCAGGGGATGATTAAAACTGAAAACAAGTCTTATTCGTCTCCCGATGATGTTGACATATAGCGAAATGCGTACAGAGTAGTGTATTCGAGTGTAGTGTTCAACTGAAAACGCCCCCTCCATCAGGACCCGGACCTATCATAGGGTTGTCTCTTTAAACAGTTGAAGGAGGTTCTCAGTTAGTAGATTTTGGTTTCATATAAAACAGCATCTGAATTTGTTCAGTTATATAATATGTATAATATATTTATTTCCAAATATGGAAGTTTTAGTAAAAATTTTAATATTACTATACAATAAATAGTTATACTTATAGCCATATTAAACGTACATAAATATAGAAACTCTCTGTGACAGGAGTAAAAAGGACTTCTTTGTAGGCAATATTTGATACTGAAATAAATTGATTCTGTTTGGATCTAATATGAGGGAACCCTCATCAACAGAAATTTTTTGTTTTGTATTTTAATTGCATATTTATGATTACTGCTCAGCCCCCTAAAGACAACCTAAATTTGAATAAACCACCTTTAAAGAATAAACCATAGAATGATGGAATCTAAATTCTTCTAATAAACATAAAGTTTTAAATGCTGGCTCAAGGTTCGGCACTAGGACTAATCATGTTTCTAATATAATACCCAATTTTCCCCAGGGTGATGATCTCAAGCCGTTTTCTTGTCAGAGATCTTAATTTTATCATGCACACATTGGTGGTCTGATTGGTTAAATCCTCTGAACACCGTAAAATGTTTTAACCTACCTGTCAAAAATTATCCCATGTTGAGCGCCAAGCCAGTAACCCCAAATAGGGAATAGGGGTGGGGCCACTATCCCGTAAGCTCGACAATATGTCAGGAGATAATCTAAAATTAAACTATAACGTTAATACAGATGAAATTATCACCGTATCAGAGCAGAATGACCTTGGGGTTGTAGTGACACTATCATGGAGCACCCACGTTACCTAAGTAGTTAAAAAATGCAATTAACTAATTCATATGATAAGGAAGTCTTTCCGAGATCCTACTACCAACTCCTTTCATAAAGCAAGACATCAATAGGCTGGAAGGTGTCCCAAGACGTACAGCAGCTTCCCTGAGGTCTACAAAACTTTCTTCACAAAACTAGTCTCAGCCATCTCAGACTTCAGTTACCGGAAACAAGATGAATGTGTAGCGACCTCGTAACAACATATGTGGACCCCGTCTATGCGATCACACCTTGAAGTTTAAAAAGGAGAATTTTTATGTCCATAGTCGGCAAATATTTTTGCCCAACAGAATACTCAAAAAGGGCTCATTGCCAAACGATTTTGTCACTGTCCTGTCTCTAAATTCGTTCAAAGGTAGACAAGACAATTTTGTTAGTAATGCGCTTGTTTAACACTAAATGATAACCATTGGGTCCAGCCGATAGCACTGGTTAAGGCACGAGGTGGCAATCGCGGTTAATCGAACGGGTATCACACTACCAAGTTCGAACCCCGGCAGTGGCACTGTCAGAGGATATGGTTGTATGTCCACGTTTTTCAGTGTGTAGCCCCCTTCCGCACAAGCCTCTGACTCCTGGAATTGGGGGTTGTTTAATTTCTGTGGTGTTTATTTATTTGCAATTTGTGTCAATATTTTTTTGTTCAAATTATTTGATAATTTAAATTTACAGAATATTATTTAATTCTTATAGTTGAAGCTCAATAAGTTTTCGAGCTTCAGGTCTTATGTTTTGTAATAATAATAACAAATTACAATTACTGAGTAGTAAACGCCTGGACTCGTTCTTCTGCAAATTTCCATTGCGGTTTTCAAACTGTCTACATTAAATAATTGACACAAAGTCCTTTATTTCACTACTCCCAAGTGCACACAATCATTTTCTCCATTACCACTCCCTCGTTTATACAGTTTATAGTTTAAAATGGAATAGTGCTTGGTTTAGGGGGGTACTTTGGAATATTAACAGTCGGAAGTGAAATTTAAGTAGTAAATATAGCATTATCTAATTCCTTTATTGGGTTCAGAAGAAACTAAAAAATTTGCAAATTGTGCAGCATTAGAATCGCCTTTCATTCAACAGCCTGCGGCGGCGGGTGTAGTAAATCAGGAGCTGAACTGGAATCGTGATAAGAAAAACCTTATAACTTATTGAAACACTATTACTTTACTGTGTAAGGTATCTTTCTGTATAGGAAGTTGGATTGAAAAGTAAACTAACATTCTGTGGAGGCAATCCACAGCAATGCGATTATTTTAGAAAAACCAACATAGTTCTACCGGAGTCTGTAGCCTCCTCCCCACAAAAGCTGTTTAAGGGTTAGGTTAGGACCATATATACCTATTAGACAATAAAAAGACCTGTCAAATATGTCAGCGAAGGGTAAACAAACAAGTGTCTTTGACCAAGTTATTTTTAATCTATTTTATTTATTTATTTATTTATATATATATAATCACTTAAGCTGCTACAATGCAGATGTGAACGTCAACAAGAAAAATACAGTACATGATAAGTTCTTACCTGAGATATTATAAAATATAAAATACAATAATTGCAACACAAGTTAAAATTCATTATAAGAATAAAAACATTTACCAATTAAAAACTTTTTAAGACTAGATTTGAATTTGATAAGATTATCGATGTTTCTAATCTCATTAGGTAATTTGTTGAAAAGAGTAATACACGAGTAGTAAGGTGACTTTTCACATACTTCGGTATGCGATGTAAAGCAACGACAGGCGCAGTTAGTACTTGGATTGGTGACCATTCCAACGGAAACCGCGTTCTCGCCTCACACATCTTCCAGCGGCTTGATTAAAAATTAATCTAATTATACGCTTTTGGCAGACAAAAACCCGCTGGAGATTAGTGGCTCGCCCCCACAATATAATATTATAGGCGATGTGACAATAAGCCATAGAATAGTACACTTGTAGTAAGGCTGCAGTGACTAAGGAATTTTTAAGCTTGCGTATGCAGTAGTACACTTTGTTAAGTTTTTTGCATACTTCATCAATTTGCATGTCCCAGTTTAATTTTTGTCGATTGAAATGCCTAGGAATTTTGTGCTTGAGCTAAATGATAGAATCATGTTGTTAAATTTTAACTGGGTGTTATTAGGTAGTGATTTTCTTTGTGAGAAATACATACATACAGTTTTCTCGATGTTTAATATTAGATTATTCAAGCTACAGTATTCCCAAATTGCGTCATAACCTCCTTAGCACTATCAAGAAGCTCCGTAAGGCTCGGTGCAGATATGCCAAATGAGTTGTCGTCGGCAAACATGGTGATATTGCCTTTTGACATGTATGACGGTAAGTCATTTACAAAAAGCAAGAAAATCAAAGGTCCCAGTACCGAGCCCTGCGGGACTCCAAGGCTCACTTCGTGGTCATCTGAAGTCACTTGATTGATTTTTACATGAAGAGACCTGCCCGTTAGATAAGACATGATCCACTTTAAAAAAATTCCTCGAATGCCTACCTTAAACAATTTTTCTTCAATAAAAGCCAGATTGAGTGAATCAAAGGCTTGTGATAAGTCAAAGAATAATCCTATGATGAGGTTACCTGTGTCCATTTCTTTATAAACAAATTGCAAGAACTGTATGATGGCTGTGTCAGTAGAATGGTTTTTACGAAATCCGTGTTGGCGATCCGTCAGGATTTTGAAAGAATTTAAAAATGCCATTATTCGATTAAATGCTATTTCAATTATTTTGGAGAGTACACTTAAGATGGATATTGGTTTGTAATTTTCAGATTCAAGTGGATCATTCTTTTTATAGATAGGATAATGGTAGCTATTTTTAAGATAGATGGAAAGACACCTGACTGAAAGGATTCATTAATCAAAAAACACAATGGTTCAATGATGAAATCACATGCATATTTGACAAACTTAGTGGACAAACCATCAGGGCCGAAAACTTGTTTATTTTTTAATTCAGATATAACTTGCCTTATTTCATCGGGTGTAACTGGATAGATAAAAATGGATTGTTTGCTGACTTCACAGGAAGTGCACGTGTGTGATAGGTTAATGTATTCGATTTGAGATCTCACAATATAAGCATACTAGAATATGGTTGTTATTCATTTTTATTATTATTAAGTTGAACAATAGAACCAGAAGTACTGAATTTGGAGTATAGCTTGGTCAACTGCTCACAAAAACAATTCCAAGCACATTAGGAACAAACGGCAAGAAAAAGTAAAGGAATATGCCATAATGAAACAATTCATGGCCTGATACAGAAATGGAGGAAACGGAAGACTCTAAAGACCAACTCTAGAAGCAAAAATACAAGAAGAGGAGCAAAACATTCTATACCACAATACATTACGGCAACGCGTTTCACAAACACCTGCACTTCTTCCCATCTCCCACTCCCATACCATATGCTGGTCAATCCATTAAACAATCAGTGAAATCCACCAGCCAATTTCTTAAATGAAATAAATGAAACGAGGTAATTATTTCTTCGAAACATATTTATTTGTTAAGCGCATAATTAATTACATAATATGGTAGCATTTTCTGCAAAATAAAAATATTTGCCTATATATTGTAAAAATTAAAATAATCATTTATTGGCCTTCTTATTCCTACGGCGTGTACCTTGAGAACTGTCATTTTGTCCATATAATGTATTAAGTAAATTTTCTAAATCAGGCCTTTCGGCCTGAGGTGTTGAAGTGTGTCTCCTAGGTTGATTATTTTGCTTACCTAAAGCAATTCTATACTGTACATGATGTGAATCAGGCCTAAGATGTTTAAGGCTATCTTTTTGACATCCCGCCCATTCCGTTATGTCATATACCGAACCTTCCATGCAGGCATAATAATGCCACAGAAAGCCAAAAACTTTAGCTTCCGCCCATATGTCTCCCTCTCTAGCGGCATGGTGGATCTTGCAAGTGTTGCAGTTCCGTGCAGCATAGCTGGGCCTTTCTATTTTGATTCTTTTATGTCTTAAGCCGCAAGCGCTACATCTAATAGTGTTTGCCGCCGCCTCGACCTTCTGCTGAAGTTGCTGAAGCAGTTCAGTCAGTTCACTCCAGGCTTGAACTACTTGAGCTGATTCAACAACCCCTGAAAATTTCAATAAATATTAGTTATATTTTAATGTGAAAATGTGATTAATCGTGGATATACTTTTAAGAGTTACTGACTACCGAGCGCTTTAATAAATGTTTAAAATAAAGTGATCTGCTAGTTTCTTTAAGGGTGCGTTACCAAGTTCAAATAGTGCGTAAGATATCCTCATTCTTATTTTACACTTCTTAAGAATGAGCCGCCAACAGAATTCAGAATTGATTTCATTCTTGTAACTATAGCAAACTTAAGACAAGGACCTATCCTAGTTACAATTAAGTTTCCAAAATTTTCTCCTCCTTGATTATTCAATGCGAACGTACCTCTCATTTGTCCCAAATCCACCATAAATTGTTTTATATTCTACGAGGGAACTTACAGTACAGTAAACGAAGGAAATGGCATGGAAAATTTTGGATAGTTTGGTATATTTGGACCCTTTATGTAAAAGAATGCTCTGATCATGGGAAAAATACTAAAAAAATTTCAAACATGTCACAACATGTTCTTACATACATATATATATGTATACTTTGAGCAAAAAATGCAAATATTTCGTAAAATAATAAGCATTTTATTGAAAAAATACAATAAAAAGTGTTTAAAATCGAATTTTCCATATGGTATTAGATTTGCAATTTTCCTTTTAGTTTTTCGGAAAAATGGAAAAACTAACTAGTATGTTAATTCTCAGTTTTCTCGATAAATTAAAAAATGCCTATATATTCTAACCAGTGATATAGTATGGAAAATGCAATTTTAAACGCCTTTTGTTCTCATAAATTTTTTGAAAAAACGCATATATAGCAAAATATTCAAAGAAAACTATTGTTTATTGGGTAAATTAATACAGCGATTAAACATATTTGATAAGTAACAATGAGTAAACTTAAGAGTAAATTACATATAATTGTTAATTGTATATAAGCTTAGTATAATAATGCGCCTAATCCCTGGGAGGGATTGTATACGCAAAATATGCAACACAATTATTGATAAGTATTGTAACCAGTTGAAGCTGTTAATTTTAATAACAAGATTTTATAAAAAGAAAAAAATAGAGAATATAAAGATAGAGTAACAAACAATATTATGAAACAAACAGACATAGAGAAACAAGTTGAGATCACGGTACGAAGAAAAATATTTTGAGTGGACTGTGGTATTAAGCTGATAGAGATGGAGTTTTCAGTGGTGTTAATTAAAAATTGTGTAATTGGTTGTAATATAATCCTTTAATATTTTCCTAAATTTTTTAGCTTATTTATATTTTTTATACGACATGGTATGTGGTTATAGTAAATTGGACCGAGGTAATCTATAAAGTTTTGTTGCCTAGTTCTATTGTATTTGGGAATCATTATACTTTTAATTTGAAACTGACCTTGTGTTATGTATATGAGTAGATGTACTAAATTTTATTGGGTTTTTCGTAATGAATATTGAACGTTCAAGTATATATAATAGTTTTAAATTCAGACAGTTACATTCTCTAAAAAGTTGGTTACTTGGATATGTGGGTTCTTTATTTAGTATTATCTTGAGTATCTGTTTTTGCATAACTTTCACCTGATTTAGAGCTTTATCATAGACACCTCCCCAAATAATTAGTCCTATCGTACGATAGATTCTACCAGTGCATTGTAGATGTTCAGAATAGTCTTTTTATTTAAAATGTCTCTAAGCTGGTAGAATTTATATGATAGTTTCCTAATTTTGCTGTTTATATAAGTCATATGTGCTCTAGCCATCCCAAATTCTTATCTATCGTTACACCTAGATATTTTAATGCATATGTGGAGTGAATTTTTTCAGAACTATCTAGAATGGTTATCTCACTAAAATTAGGCAAGTTGGCATTATATATCGAAAAGGCAATGTATTTAGTTTTTGATACATTGAGAGATAATAAGTTCTGATCTAGCCAAAATTTAATTGTTTTCATATCCTGTGAAACTTGCCTCCTAACGTCAGCTCAGCTTGCCCCATTACCAATGATTGCCGTATCATCAGCATATGAAATTATTTGTCCTGTTAAGGGTAGCTTATATAAATTAAGAATAAAATTGGTGCCAGAACTATGCCCTGTGGTACGCCTATCGTTATAATTTTTTCCTCACTAATTTTATCCCCAATTTTTACAAACTGCTTTCTGTTTGTTAGATAGCTGGCAAAGACTTCCCGAGTGGTACCTCTAATTCCAATATTTTCTAACTTTTTCAATAATTTTTTATGAGACATCGTGTCGAAAGCCTTCGCCAGGTCAAGAAACACAGCAATACATTTCTTATTTTCTTGCATATTTGTATTTATGGTTTAAGTAGATTATAAATTGCATTTGTTGTGCAGGATGCATTCCGAAAGCCATCCTAATAAAACAGTAGCAATTTGTATAGGGAATGATCAAATTAAAAATAATATAAATTTAAGCACGATAAATATGCTACTTGATAAAGTAAATACAACGTGGACAAAATCTTTAAAGAGTTTGGGATTAATTATAGATGAATCGCTCAATTTTGAACCGCACTTAAATAAACTGTTTAGTATATCTTTTATGAAATTGAAAATGCTTAATAGACTTAAATATTAACTAAACTGTGAAACAAAATTGAAGCTAGTACAAAATTTATTATATCCTGAACTAGAATATAGTTCTGCTGTGTATTATCGATATTTAACAGAAAATAATAAAAACAAAGTTCAAAGAATACAGAACACATGTATGAGATATGTATACTACATACCTATTAAAGAGCATGTGACACCATGTTTTAATAATGAATTTAAAATAAATAAGAGATTTTTTTTTACGCCTGTAGACGAACTACCCCCAACCAGGAATTTTGCCGTACCTCTTCCCTTAAGAAGAGTAGGGATCTTTTACTTGCCTAACATTTAATAGACAAGGGACCGACGGATTTACATCCCCTCCGAAGGATGGTATATCTCCTATACAACCCTCGCCTAAGGTTGTATAGCTTCCGCGCATACACTGATATACAAGCCGCTGGAAGATGTGTGAGGCGAGGACGCGGTTTCCGTTGGAATGGTCACCCATCCAAGTACTAACTGCGCCTGTCGTTGCTTTACATCGCATACCGAAGTATGTACATAGTAAAGACACACCTACGCTCGCCCCAAATAAGAGATTCAAGTATTTCTATTATATATTTCTGTACAAACTTGCTCGCTTTAAATGTCCAGAATATTTGTGTCAATCACTAGTTTTAAGATAAAAATAGACGATGTTAACCTAAGGACTAGAAATTACCATTCAATACCACATCATACCACATCTAAATTCAAGAATTCATTTTCATATATGGCACCAAATCTGCTAAATACTGTTATCTCAGTATTGTCATTGTCAGAAGCCAGTTTTAAAAGATCATTAAAGCTACTTTTAAGAGATGAAAATACTTAAATCAATTGTATCACTCCATCTAAATGTAAATATTTTATATAATTTAAGACTTTTTTAAGACTAAATTTTACTTAACAAAATTATTTTAACTTGTTTAAATGTGTAGTATCAACTTTAATATCCCATATACATATAATTTAGTAGTTGACGTATTCTATACCATTATGTGATTGTTAAATAAATGTATATCATCCCTCTTTTTTTCTTCAACAGCACAATAATTCATTTATATGTAGGCAAGGTGGAAGATCAATTTAATTTTGTCCTTTTGTGTAATATTATACATACTTGTATTTGTACATTAATTACACAATAAATATTATTATTATTATATTACAGAAAAGTTTCTACATGGCTCACTAATTTGCTCTTTATTAAATAACTATAAACATTTAGGTATTACACACAAATATGAATAAAGTCTGTACATTGCCTGGTATTCTAAATACCTACAAATTTATTATTCAGACTATACTTATATAGAGGCGAGCGTAGGTGCGTTTTTACTATGTACATACTTCGGTATGCGATGTAAAGCAACGACAGGCGCAGTTAGTACTTGGATGGGTGACCATTCCAACGGAAACCGCGTCCTCGCCTCACACATCTTCCAGCGGCTTGTATATCAGTGTATGCGCGGAAGCTATACAACCTTAGGCGAGGGTTGTATAGGAGATATACCATCCTTCGGAGGGGATGTAAAGCCGTCGGTCCCTTGTCTATTAAATGTTAGGCAAGTAAAAGATCCCTACTCTTCTTAAGGGAAGAGGTTCGGCAAAAAATACCTGGTTGGGGGTAGCTCGTCTACAGGCGTCGGTGTTAGGCCTCAGTAGCGGAAATAGGCCGACGTTAAATAAATGTATAAAAAAAAAACTATATTTATATCAAATTATACCACAGCACTTGTGTTCCTGATAGCTAAATTCGATGATTATGTCTTTTATATCAACTAAATACGCGCAACCCACAATACTTTAAGATGTACTGTGTGTCACCAAGGTTTTGCAAAAATTTGTTGTAATTGGTACATATAAACATAAAACCGCATCGCGATTACAATTGGTTGTTTGACTAGTGTGGCTTATGTGTTATCGACAGGACGATATAATTCGATTACTTACAAATTTACTCGCGATTGACTGGTGCATGCAAACGCAGTCTTAAGCAGGTTTTTCTATGTTTGTAATATTTGACAAGTAGACAAGTTGCAAAAACAAACTAACCTCTCTATTGAGGTTTGAACCGTAAATCACCAGGAACTTTTCGAACAGTAGTCGAGAGAGAAAGAGAAAAAGGGCATTTTATGAATACTATTTTCCAACGCAATCTATACAAATGTAAATACACATATATATTACCTCTGTCATAAGAAGCTCTCCTTTCTGGCTCACCGATCATGTCAAAGGCATGAACTAATATTTTAAAAGCTTCCTCAGCACCTGGCTGATTATTCTTATCGGGATGAACTAGGAACGCCTGTCTTTTATAGTATCTCTTAATGTCGTCATCTGTACAAGTAGGAGTAACTCCCAATATACTATATGGATCTTTTCCTTTACAAGCTAGCAACCTTTTCATTGCCTCGTCTCCTGTCGTCGGCATATTAATATTATGTTGCAGTCCATTGTGGGCAAAATTGTGACCTTCCTCGGTGGGTTCAGGTTTTTTCCTACCCTTGAACTTTTCCCAGACCCATGTGAATAAACGGATCCTTTGCATAATCGAGTAACTGGATTGTAGGAACAGAGTCCAATGAACACATAGCCAAGACCATGAATTGGCGGCCCTGAAGCAGAGTTATGATTATTAAAGGATACATATCTCTTAAAAGATATTTAACTTATACAGGGTGATTCGCGGGCAATGCGCCATAGCCTAATGGCAGATAGAGCACTTCAAGGCAAGTCTAGATCAAAAAGGAAAACATTTTTTGGCCAGTGGTTAAGAAGAAGGTGTTTTATGCATTTGGTCTGAAAATTCAAAAAGCTATATCTCTGCAACGGTTAGATATAATCGAATGAAATTTATCAGTAACATTTCTCAGCTGGAACTTGTCAGTTTAGCCTAATTGGTTTTGAAAAATCCAGGGCCGGAATCGGAAAAAAATCTGCCCTTCTCGTTTTTGATAAAAAAGTACATTTTTCTATCGCATTTCTAGAAAACTATTAGAGGATTCGGAAAGTTTAAAAAAAATGCTATAAGAATAGCGATTCAATTTTGACGGCGCACCTAAACCTTTTCGGCAAAAAAATCACAAAACAATTTAGCGCATCACAACTAACACTTTGGCCGGGCATTATTTATGGAACAGTTTGATAGAGTCCATTCAAATGCTTTAGATCCATATCCCTTCGAGACTGCACATAATACATGCAAATAACATACCTAGTAAGAAAAATACCAGTGTCATAATTGTGAAATTTTTTATTTGTATTTTTTTAAATTTTAATGCCTTATTGGTATTAACTTCCTGGCGAAGTTTAGCTAATTGCTACTCTACCACTTAACCAGGATGGCGAGATGAGATACTGGTCACCCAACCAAGTGCCGAACTCAAGCAGCGAGCCTTACTCACTGATCAATCACGCCACTTAAACCGGTGACCGATACCGCACCTCCGAATTATTATATGTAATCTAGATAAAATAATAAAATTTGAATGGATTATGACAATAAAAAGAAAGCACAAATAAATGTCATAACCCTTTTAACAAACAAACAAATTTAACATCATAATATTACATAAGTAATGCTCCAAATCTTATATGAGGTTCTCAAAATGTTCTCCCCCAACTTCGATACATTTCCTGCACCGCACCAATAAATGTTGTGTGGCCTTCCCGATGGTTTGTCTCTGGTTCCTCATGTCATCAAATGCTGTCACTACCCACTGCCGTAGTTCCTCTCTAGTGGTGACTTCTGTGCTGTACATAGATTATTTCATGTGGCCCCAAACCTAATAATCAAGAACAGTTAGGTCAGGAGACTCAGCTGGCCAAGCTTGAGTGCCTCCGCGACCAATCCAGCGATTAGGAAACTCATTGTTAAGGTGCTCCCGGATCTGGAGTGAGAAATGCGGCGGTGCCCCATCATGCTGTAAATGAAGACCTCTTCTGTCGACACTTTGCGCCAATAATAAATTGGGCAAAATGTTCCCGGACGAAATCTAAGTAGATTTCTCCAGTCAATTGTCCTTCAAAAAAATGCGGTCCTACTAATTTATCGTTCACCACTCCACACCATACATTAAGTGAGAGCTTGTGCTGGGAGTTTCTCTGGACAAAGGAGGATTATTGTGGGCCCAAATGTGTGAATTTCTGGAATTCCACACTCCGTCTCAAGTGAATTGGGCCTCGTCTGAGAAAAGAATTCTGGGCAAAGTTCTTGGACGATGAATTATCCAACAGCAGAACGTAAGACGTGCTACTCATTACCTTGTTCGAGACGCTGCATCTTTTGGATGTGGTAAGGGTACAACCGTTCCATTTTTAAAGCCCTCCATACACGGATTTGAGGAATACCTAGCGTGTGTGCTATTCTTCTAGTGCTTGTGCTTGGATTTTGCTCTGCCATCTCCACAATGCTTTCTTCGACCGGTCTAACTACTCGTTCTATATTTGTTGCTTCCAGGAAATCTACCATGTTCTCGAGAGAACTGGAAAACTCTGCTGAAGGTGTCGAGGCCCGGTGCTCATCGACCAAGAAATCTTCATTGATATTCTGTAACAGCAGCCCTTGTATTACTATCGCAAAACCCATACACATAAATGATATCAGCGAATTCAGAGTTTGTAAACTTAGTTGGCGTCTTTAAAACACGATTGAAACGAGGTACAATTAGATAGAACACCAAACTGTCAAAATAATTATTACTGTCATTGAGATAGTGATAAATAGACATATAACAACAATTTAAAAGTTATATTATAACTTTTAAAATTGTTTAAATTTCCCGATTTCTGAGAGTTTCCCAATCTCTTATTCCTAGAAATGAGCCAAATTGATAAAAGAATGAGGAACAATCTAGGCCGGTCCTAATATATCCAATAGATGACGCCATGCGTACTCGGTTTAATGTCATTATTGTCATTCTCAACTTGTATCATATATAATCTTTAAATAGTTTGTCGGAAACGGTCATTTTTAGGAAATAAATGTCCTACTGTGTTAGAGCACTTTGGTATACAGCAACAAGTTTTCATTTTTCATCCTAAAGAGTGACGAGGACATATTTTTTTCGTATTGACATTGACGGGCAAACAACCGAGTACAGCTGGTGCACTCTGGCAGACAAAATAAAAGAGAATGTTCCTCATTACTTTGTGATTTTTTTGCCAAAACGGTTTAGGTGTGCCGTCAAAATTGAATCGCTATTCTTATAGCATTTTTTCTGAACTTTCCGAATCCGCTAATAGTTTTCCAGAAATGCGTTAGAAAAATGTACTTTTTGGTGAAAAACGAGAAGGGCAGGTTTTTTCCGAGCCCGGCCTTGGATTTTTCAAAACCAAGTAGGCTAATCTGACAAGTCCCAGCTGAGAAATGTGATTGGTAAATTTCATTCGATTACATCTAACCATTGTTCTCTCATTTAAGTAATTTCTTAACCACATAAGTGCATTGCCAGTTATTCCATATTTCGATAATTTGTTTAAAAGAATTGATCTATCTATAATTTCAAAAGCTCTTCTTAAGTCAACAAAAACTGCAACAATATATTTGCCATTATCTAGATCATTTATCCAGTTTGTAACTGTTAGCTGCAAACTAGCTTCACAAGAATGGTTAGCTCTGAAACCAGACTGATATTATATAAGGTTTTCAATTGGTGGCAATGTGTTTATGGGTCGAAATTCACTGGCCAGATTTGTATTAGCTACCTTTTGGGATTGGGGTTATGGTGCTCAGTTTTAATTGGTTTGGAAGTTGTCCCGTGACTAGGGATGTATTTACAATATGAAGTAATATATGTCCTACTGAGCTTATAATGCTTTTAAGAAATTTTGTATTTAATACTACGCTGGTGTCTGAATTATTTTTGAAATCTTTAATTATATTACTAACCGCCTGTATCGTGATTGGTTGAAATTCATTTAAATTTGAATTAATCTGAATATTATATACATATTTACATTGTCTATATTACTAACACTGTTGACAATTTCATTTATGCTACTAATAAAATAGTTATTAAAATGGTTTGCCAATTGAGTTGGCTGAGAAACTAAAATTTTTGAGTTATTAATATCAAACATTATTGTTTTAATATTAAAACTGTGCTCTTCCCCTTTCATTGATTGCTTTAAAGTTTCCCACATTAATCTGGGATTTCCCCTGTTAATATCAATTTTATCTTCGTAATACTTTTTCTTTTTCAATTTTAACATTATTAAAGTCATTTCTATATTTTTTGTAATCAGCCCAGTATATGTTGTTTTCATTTCTGATGTTATTGCTCTTTTTAAATTGTTTATATGCTTGATCTCTTTTTCTAATTTTATTTTTTAATTCAAAAGCAAACCAAGGAAGATTCTGTTTACTACTTTCTCTAATTATTAGTGGTGAAATTTTGTCTACGATATTTGTCACCCTCAACGTGAATTCATCAAGTATATTATTAATATCTGTATAACACAGTAGGGACCACTTTGTACCTATAAGTTCCATAATGATTTCACATATTTTTTTATCGTCTAAAAGTCTGTGACGTGTGCTAATGGTCTGTATATTAAAATTCCTTTTGTTTTTACACATAAGATTAGCATATAAAGCTGCATGATCAGTTACTTTTACTACTAATGAGGGTGGAACTATTATTTATAACACATGTTGGGGTATTAATCATTTGATCCAAGCCTAACATTTCAAAGGTGTTTCTAATTTTATTAGTATAAAAATTGTCATTATTCAGATAGTTTATGTTAAAAACACCAAACATTATAAATCTATTGTTATTTGATATAGTGTCTTCACAAATACATTCAATCGCTTCAATAAAGATGCCATCACTCGAACTTGGCGAATGATAAATCACTCCTACTTTCCAAATACAATTGTTAACATTTATTTCTACATCTAGGTACCACTAATTATTTTCAAATGTTTCATTATTAATGATGGAATACTTAACATTTTGTCTTACATATGCAATAACGCCACCAGTGTGCCTGCTGTTAAGAGCCACATTTTATATTATTATAATTATGGATATTGATTTCAAAAGTTTCAATATCTTTAGTTATTCTCGTTTCACTTAGCAATATTAGTACTGGGTTGTAGCAAGTAACACTGAATTCCAGTTCATCTTTGTGATTGTATAATCTCTGTATGTTTAAGTAAATTATATCTACAGGGTGTCTGTTCCTAAAGAATCTGAATCTCTTCTATTGGTTTCATTAATACTATTTGTCGTTTGTCTGGTTTTAAAGTTAAACCTAGTCACCCATACCCACGGTGTAGCATATTAGGTGGTCCGACACACGGCACTTGCCATGTTAATTGACGGCTTCATAAGTGCTTGGTTTCTATTTAAATCAGTAGGTGGCGCCCGGAATATACCCTTGCAATTACCTAGGCATAGATCATGGCATAGATAGACGGATTTCTTTTGATGCATGTAGTGTTGCATATATACACAACTAAACGGCAAAACTAAGACAAAAAAACAAACTAAGAGGCTCTTTAAATATAAATAAAACAAATCTACAGAGTATTTAACTATTGTATGTATGTAAACTGTATTTCCAATATTTCTATGCGTAAGTAACGACGAGTCTTTATTTGTCCTGCTATCTATTGCATTACACACAACCAAACACTTACGAAGCCATTTGTACGGGTCTTGTCGCATCAAATAATATACTACACCATGTCCATACCCCTTTGGGCCAAAAATCTGGTTGATACATTATGTCCTTCAAATCATAATCTGCACCAACTTTAAAACATCTACTGCCTTTTCCTTGTACTTTGATTTCTTTACTATAAACTTTCGATCTTTCATGTTTGGTTTAGATGTAAGATATTTTGAAACTTTGTCTTCAGTAACATGTATTTTAATTTTTGAAATGGATAGCCATATCCTTTTCTCAATTCCTGTTACTCCATTTTCCTCTACAGGTATAGCATTTTTCCCTACAATAACTTTATTTCTTGATTTAATTATTCTCTAGTCTCTTTTATTCTTTACCCATGTCCAATTTTCTTCTTTTCCCGATCTGTTTTGTCTTTCTACAAGGGTAGGTGTATTTATGTGTTTTGGACTAGCTGGATCAATTATAGGTACTTTCGTTCGTCTTGAACAAACTGAACACAATCACTAAACAGCCAATTGAGTTGAGATATATTTCAAATTCTTGTTTTCTATTGGTTGCTTACTAATCACAATCACTTTGTTCAAGACGAACAAAAGCAGCTTATATCATGCATTATTTTTTGTCGCTCCATTTCATACCTTTTTGCATTAGTGTGTTTCTGATTTTGTTTTAGAACCACTGGGAATTTCTATATTTTTGTGTGTTGATGTGGTATCATTAATTTTTTTCGTTTGCGCACCAATAAGATCTGAGTATGATTTCTCCTGGACATCTGAGGTTGACATTTTTTCACTTAGCCCACTAGAGCCGGTAGGTCCTGTCACAGTACTTCTCTCAGAGAAGTTACCTGAAGAATGGTCTTGAATATTTCTAAGCATTGCAGGTGGTTCCTTATTTTGTTTTGTGACTGTACTATAACATAGTTTGTTTTGATTAGAAATCATGGACGATTTTTTGTCCCTTACAGTGCTGTCGATCTTTTTCATACTCTTTGCTTTTCTTGCGCGTGTTCTTACATACAACGTCTCTGAAAGTCAGCTGTCTTTTGTGGATTTTGTCAAAAAGTCAGACAACCATTGGTCTTGATTTTCTTGCAAGTTTTGTTAATATAGATCTGTGAAGTCGTTGGAATTTATATAATATAGGTTACTAGGTATAACAATTTAACATGGTAAGTGTTGTGTTGGTTGGAAAAGCTCGACAGACATTAATGTCACTTGATTGCATGTCGAATGTCACTACTAGTTAAAGAGAGTTTAATTAGAAATAGCAACAAAATAAAAAGGAATAGGTACTATGATATCTCAAAGAGAGGCAGCTTTATAACCAGCTTGCATTATAAACTGCGATCTGAGTTATGAAAATTTGCAAGAAATTTGGCATCCAAGTGTAAATTAATAGGTATATTATTATTTTACACCAAGTATTAACATGAAATTATTTTAACTAAAGAGATACGTAAACATACAGTTCCTAGTTATGACAGTTATCTGTAAATATAGAATTACCTTTCAATGTTTAGCAACTGAATTTCAACTTAACAATGCCCATTCATGTAATATTAATCACCATTCAGTAGTTTTATACCATCAACAGTACTTATATAGAACAATAGGAACTATTAATTTACATGAATAAATAAACAGTGTACTTACATATCACGACTAATATGCAGACTTAGACTGCATATATCAGAGATCAAATGAAAAAGCCATAGAATGAAAACTGTGAATATTTTCCACCAGCCTTTTGTATACTGTTTGAGTTTTTGCCCCACATAACCTAAAATAAAAATTATATTTAATACATTAAGTATTAATTATTATGCATGAGCGTCATGTTTACGAATACAATGGAATTTTAAATATATATTTTAGGTGGAAAAAAGATAAAACTTTGAACTGATATGTTTTTATCATTAGTAGTTACATAAACCACTTCATAAAAAATTTATGTAAATTTAAAATCAAATGATTACAATATTCGTAAGGTATTGGTAACTTTAAAGCCTTGATTAGTTTGATGAAAGATTAACTTTTTTTGGTACATACAAAAACTGTAAGCTTTTTTGTTTGTTACTTCGTGTGCAATATTTATACTGTGAATTGTTTATGACTTGGGCAGCATTAATTTTTGTTTATAAATTAGGTACTTGTTGTATCACAGTGCCTTACAGTTTTATTTTGTTAGTGCTTTAGTGAAAATAAGTGTAATTGTGGGATATCGTAATATTTTTAAATGTGCAAAAATGGAAGCAGTTCCCGGTTGTTCAAAAGAAGTGGTAAAAGTTGATACCCCTAGAAAGTCTCCATTAAGTTTCAAGGAGAAGAAAAATTATTTTGAATGTATATCATGTATTGGAGAAAGATCATCCCATAGTACAGAAATCAAGATCGACAGGTTTAGTTAACATGACTTCAAGGTATACCGGCATGAGTGAGTGGACCATTTACAGAATTTTAAGAGAAGAAAAAAATGAAGGGGATGTTCAGAAACCTAAAGCGAGGCGAAGAAAAAAAATAATATTAGACAAATTTCAGAAAAATGGAATTTTCAGTAAAGTTCATAAATTCTTCTATGATAATGAAATCCCTACTGTTAAAATAATTTTACAGTCCCTGAGTGATGATGAACGTATACCCAAAATCGGCAAATCGACGTTAAAATTTTTTTTGCATGATATGAACTTTGCATTTGAGAGAAATGATATTATTTTTTGGCGAAGGAATTGTATTCGGGCAATTAGAGCTGCCCGTGAAAGAGGAAGAGAATGATATTATTTAGATGAGACGTGGTTAAATGAAGGACATACTGTAACGCAATTTTGGCAAGATAGAAATGTAAAAAGTGTTCGTCAAGGCCATATGGAAGATTGGTCAACAGGATCAAAAATGCCAACAGGAAAAGGAAAACGCTTAATAATAATGCACATAGGAAGTGTTGAAAAGCAAATCTTCTAAATAAGATACATATTTGGCAATGTTAAAGTCACCTATGATGAGTACATTGCCACCATCATTATTTTGTAGATAATCTAAAGAACTTAGCATCTTAAACAAATATTCATAGTCAACGACAGATACACCAGGTGGTATGTAAATGAAGAATATATAGAAGCACATGAAAATAATATCCGTTTAACAGCTTTAAAGAATAAAATAAGTCAAATATTTAAAAAAGAAGAAAAGCTAATAAAATAAATTTAGGGCATGAGTTGTACGAAGATGATTCTGATCGCCTTAACTAAACCAAATTATCTTTACTGAACTCAAAATAATCCTGACTGGATAAAAGCATTCCTCACACAACATCCTTAAATAATTAATGATTGTACGTTTAATTTTTCAACTTGTAATCACCCTATTGTGGAAAATAAAGTGGTATGACGCTTTTCTTTAGTGTCAAATGTAGCACTTTTGAAAGATAAATTAATGTCAGTACTTACAATACCATATCCCAATACGATCCCAGTATACCTCATAATTCTTTGTAATATCAACCACACAGAAAACCAAGTTTCACTACCTTCTCCAGTAGGACACGAAAAAGAAGAGAAAATAGATACAAATGCACTGAATTTTTCCCCTGTAGTTATCTGATAAGTTCAGGGATGAACATTAAAAAACAAGGGATTTTATGGGCAAAATGGGGCATAAAATAAATTTATTACAACTGAGGCTGGCCTGGCAAAGAGAAAATGAATGGGTAGGTCGTATTTTAACATATAAAATAATTGAATAAGTATTGCAGTGTCTAATTCTATTTTTCTCAAAAACTTTGTAATTTTTATGGAAGGCCCTGACATCATAATTAAACATATACAAATTATATCCATCTACATCATAGCTAAACAGCTTCAATCATTATTTTTAAAACCGTTCACTTCCAAAGAAATATTCCATTTGTTAACAAAAAAAATCGGCAGCTACTGGAAGCGGCTGGAACCTCCCCACTCGGTGGATCTTTGAAGCCGAAAAGAGCATTAAAATGTGTGACAAAACGGCACTAAACGTAATCCGATCTCATCCAAAACTTTTTTAGATCTTCTGGGGCACTAAAAAAACCCTCAACTTAATGAATTTACAATCATCTATGCGAGTTATTACCTACATTATCGCCCGTTGATTAATATACTATTAGGATATTAACAACTTTAACATCACTTGCACGACTAAGAAAGTCTAGTTATCCTAAATACTACAGATTTGTAAAGCAACAAACTGAAAATTGGTAAAGTGATAATCTATAATAAATTCACCAACGAAGTTACAGAAAGCATATAATATTGATATTGTTACATCTACCTTTAAAGTTTGTGACAATCCACTAAAAGTTACAAATATGCCAAAAATCTTATTAACATGACATGACACCAACGTTATCGGATGACAAACGATGACAATGACAACTGTCAAAATTTGCTCATTGCAATCCGATCGCTTATGTCATGCGAAATGCGATCTATGCTTCATATTTGCTTTGTTTTTAATTTTTTTCACGGAAACCAAATCGAAAGGGTGGAAGTGTGATATATCGTTGAAATCAGAATTTTAACTGCTTTTCAATGGCTCCATTACAAATTGAAAGTAATTATAAAATAAACAACTTGTTGCGTCAAAATGGCACTAAACGTAATCCGATCTCAACCAAAACCTTTTCAGATCTTCTGGGGCACTGAAGAAATGCACATGCAAAGTTTCATTCAAATCCGTTCAGTAGTTTCGGCGCTATCGTGCTAACACACATACACACACACAGACATTTTTCAAAAACCACTTTTTTCGTTTCCTAGGACCTCAAAACGTAAAGATTTGATGTTATCTCAATTTTCGTTTTTGAACCAATTTTAGTAACCTCTCACAATTTTATTGTGGAGAGGTTAATATTATCTGATCCTGGTGACATTCCCTGTTTTCTAACAAAAAAGTGACAGGTGCTATCCTCTTACCACCTATTAATTTATAGTAGGGTTCTATTAACCATGGCTACACCAGTATCACAGAGTTACTAGACTACAAACTAATTCAGCGGCACAGGAACATAAAACAATTATTCAAAAAATAAATTTATCCAGCCTAATATGCTTAGCACCGAGCCTAACACCTACATAATTGGAATAGTTGATAGATTGGACCTTTACTTCGTAAAAATCCATGTTACAAGTACACAAAAAACAAGTTTTTAATCATTTGATTTTCATAAATTTATTTTAACTAAAAAACGTAACTTAAAATATAACAATTGTTTCGCCACACTTGACTTCTTTAGATGTTGAGTATAATACTAAAAAACTGCTGCCCAAGGAATCACTATTTCCACATCCAGATTTTGTATCCTAGTCTTATGCACACTAAATCCCAATGTTATATATTTTTTTTTTTTTTTTCATTTATTTAACGTCGGCCTATTTCCGCTACTGAGGCCTAACACCGACGCCTGTAGACGAGCTACCCCCAACCAGGAATTTTGCCGAATCTCTTCCCTTAAGAAGAGTAGGGATCTTTTACTTGCCTAACATTTAATAGACAAGGGACCGACGGCTTTACATCCCCTCCGAAGGATGGTATATCTCCTATACAACCCTCGCCTAAGGTTGTATAGCTTCCGCGCATACACTGATATACAAGCCGCTGGAAGATGGGTGAGGCGAGGACGTGGTCTTCGTTGGAACGGTCACCAATCCAACTACTAACCATGCCTAACGTTGCTTTACATCGCATATCGAAGTATGTACATAGTAAAGACGCACCCACGCTCGCCCCATGTTATATTTTATTCCCTATAATAATAAAGTGAGAGTGGTAGGGGGGGTGGCTAATGTAAAAAAAAAAAAAAAAAAAAAAAAAAACCTAGAAGTCTTTGGTTCTCGTATACACACTTGTGTTAATTTTTTTTTTTTTTTTCCTTAAACAATAGGGTGGGGGTGGAAATGGAGGTGGTAGAGGGAGTAACTAATGTCAAAATAAATTTTAGAGGCCTTTGGTTCAAATCCCAATTTAATTTTTTACTCCATTTAATAATAGGGCGGGGATGACAATGGGTAGAGGGGGTAGCTAACGCCAAACAAATTTTTTTAGACGTTTTGTTCTTGTATACACACTAAATCACATTTTAATTTTTTTTACCCCCTTTAATAATAGGGTGAGGGTGGCAATGAGGGGTGGTAGAGGGGGTAGTTAATGCCAAAAAATGTTTTTAAAACGTTTTGTTCTTGCATACACACTAAATCACATTTTAATTTTTTTTACCCCCTTTAATAATAGGGTGGGTGGTCGAGGGAGAAGCTAACTCTAAAAATTTTTTTTAGATGTTTCGATTTTATATACAGTGTGTCCCAAATTCGATCCCCACCATTGGGATATCGGAAACTATAAGAGATAGAAAGGTGGTTAAATTAGAAAAGTTGTGGCAATTTTAATGATGATTTTGAATCCGTCGAGAAATCAGGGCTAACTGCGATCGTCTTCGAGTTATTTTCAAAAAACTGAAATTTTGTATATTAGTTTTTGTCAAAAATCTGAAAAACGAGCAATCGTACGAAGATAAAAATTTTACCTTCTAAAGGCACTTTTTTGTGAACGTTCTAGTAGTGTCATTAGTTTTTTTGTAAAGCGTTTAGTTTCTGAGATACGACACACAATTTTCAATTTTCTTATGGGCGCCATATTGGATTTTTACAGATTTAAAATCTACATTAAATTCTCGTTCTCCTGATGTATAACACTAATGGTTTATGTTGTTAGTTAGGACACCAAACGACGATCTTTGTTTATTTACAGATAATAATCATCATAATAATAACATACAATAGTAACACATCAAAGGTACTGTTCAATGTGGGTCCCATTATTTTCAATACATTTTAGTAGTCGCAAGTGCACGTGATTTGCAGCTTTTCTCAGGAAACGTCTGTCAATGTTTTCAAATGTTTCAATAACTCGCTCCCTCAGCTCATCAACATTGTTGACAGGTTCTTCATAAATTTGGTTCTTGGCATAGCCCCAGAGGTAAAAATCGAGGGGCGTAAAATCGGGCGATCTCGCAGGCCATCTTACAGGTCCATGTGTTGTTATTAATTGTACACCAAAGTGATCGTGAAGATGCCTCTGAATCACACGTGAATTGTGCGGTGGGGCACCATCGTGGTGGTACCACATTCTCTGATGTTCAGCTAGTGATATCTCATCTAAAAAATGTGCAATTTCATTTTGCAGTAGCTCCAGATAACGTGGACCATTTAAGGTATAATCATAGATTATTGGACCCAGTAGTCTACTGCCTGAAATACAATTAATTAAATTAATTAATAAGTTTGAAACATGCCCCAGCATCAGAGCAAAAAAACTCAATAAGGGCTTACATACCTAATATTCCGCACCAAACATTAAATCCAAATCTGTCTTGCGATCTTGATTCTCTGATAATACGCGGATTATTTACCGCCCAGTAATGATGATTATGTTTATTGTAAATTCCGTTATTATTAAATCTTGTTTCATCGGTCCAGCAGACATTTAATGGAAAATTCTCAATTAGGTCACACTGATTAGTGAACCAGTTACAGAACACAAGCCGACGTTCAGCATCTCCGGGTCTTAATTTTTGTACGATAACTGGTTTGAAAGGGTGGTACTTATTGTCTTGTAAATATCTGTGAACAGTTGTTTTTGGCACTGCAGTTCTCCGACTTAATTCTCGAGTAGAAATTGTGGGTGTTTCATTGATAATTTCTTCAATATTTAAAATGTTCTCTTGGGTTAAACGACGGGAACCATACTTCTGCCGAGGTGCAGAAAAACTTCCATGTTCTTGTAAATTCCTTTGTAATGTAAGAAAAATTGTCCTATCAGGTTGTCGTCTCTCTGGGTACAAATTATAATACATTCTGGTTGCTTCTGTACTATTTCTATTATTTCTGATATAACAGTTATACATGTCAAATCTTTCAAGGTTAGTGTATGGCATATTGACGTGTTTTACAAAGCACAATTAACACCTTTTTGTTTTGTGATGTTTACAACTTGATAAAATTCACTTCCACCATAAGTTGTGCGTCTTGTCACTGCTCGCTTGTCATTTATCATGTTGTACATAGCCTACTTAACATGAAAACAAAGATCGTCGTTTGGTGTCCTAACTAACAACATAAACCATTAGTGTTATACATCAGGAGAACGAGAATTTAATGTAGATTTTAAATCTGTAAAAATCCAATATGGCGTCCATAAGAAAATTGAAAATTGTGGGTCGTATCTCAGAAACTAAATGCTTTACAAAAAAACTAACGACACTACTAGAACGTTCACAAAAAAGTGCCTTTAGAAGGTAAAATTTTTATCTTCGTACGATTGCTCGTTTTTCAGATTTTTGACAAAAACTAAAATACAAAATTTCAGTTTTTTGAAAATAATTCGAAGACGATCGCAGTTAGCCCTGATTTCTCGACGGATTCAAAATCAGCATTAAAATTGCCACAACTTTTCTAATTTAACCACCTCTCTACCTCTTACAGTTTCCGATATCCCAATGGTGGGGATCGAATTTGGGACACACTTATACACTAAATAACATTTTTTTTTCATAACTTTTATAATAGTGTGGAGGTGGTATTGGGTGTGATAGTGAGGGGGGTGGCTGATGCCAAAAAATAATTTTGAGACCTTAACTTTCAGTACATGCCCTAAATTGCAATTTTATAGACTCTTACTTGCTTGTTTTGCCTATATTTACCCTTATTTACCCCGAACTCTTCAACGGAATTAGATCAAAATATAATCTAGTTCCAGATCTCGTTACAATAGAATAGAATAATTTATTTATGTTAAACTTATAAAAAAATGTACATACGTTATAAAAAAAAAATAACACAAATTCAGATAAAAGCATACATAATATCACAAGAATATATACGAACAATTTTAGGTACTAATAAAAGATAAACAAATAAAAGAATTACACAAACATGATAAGATTGCAGTTTAATTATTGTCTTACATTTGCAATTGCACATTCAATTTCCTCTAGAGAGAAATATGCATTTTTTAGAAAAAATCTTTAATCGTAGATCTGAACTTTGTTGGAGGCAAAGCTTTCATGCTATCGGGTAATAAATTATAGATTTTGATGCCATGGTGTTTAACACCAGTTTGCCCCCGAGTAAGTCTTGTAAAATCGGGACATATAGTATCTTTGTATCTTGTCTCATATTGATGGAAGTCAGCATGAGTGTTATAATTATTTAAATTACATAATACATAAGTGTACCAAATTTCAAGTCAATATCATAAACGGTTCCAGAGTAAACGTGCGCACAAGTTACAGACAGACAGATTGGAAATTTTGTTTTCACTCAAATTTAAAATCTCGACGTTTCATAACATTTTAAGCCTATTTCAACAAAAATTTTTTTGCGTTACTATACATCCACTGGACGTGGCAGTAATTACTAAGTACAGCACAAGGTATTTATAGTCTAAAACAGGTAATAATCTAAGAAGTATATAAATACCTAAAGATCTTAATCTACAAAGAATTTAAAAGTGTATTAAAGTCTAAAACCGGTAATCTTCTAAGAAATATATAATAGCTGAAGGCATTAAATTTAGAACAAATCTAAAAGTGGTGAATGATTTAAATCCAATTGATCATTTAATAGAATAGGTGAAAAGGACAGAGAAAAGATACAATTATCATACAAATAGTATTAAGCTTATTATACACTAATATTCATGTTACACAGATAATAGATTTTTTATCAAGGCAAGGCTACAATTAAATATATCAAGCTCAATTTTTACACATAAAATATATGGATGAAGTTTTTAATAGATTAGTCCGAGGGGTAACGAGATAAAAAGTTTCACGATTTATACTTTCTATACGAGGTACCCGAAAACATAGTTGTTCCAAAATAGATGAGCAATCAAAGATATTGTGAATAATTTTATATAAGAATACCACGGAGTGTGCCATTCTTCTGTTTTGTAGACTCGATATGTGAAACCTTCCTAACATAATGCTTTGTGGGTAACCGATTGTAGGATAGTTGCCATCTTCAACAAAACATAAATACTTAACCAGACGACGCTGGATGTTCTCTATATTGTTTATGTATGTAGCATATCCCGGAGACCATACCAGTGAACAATATTCTAGTTTCGACCGCACAAAGGAAAAATATAACAGATTCATAATGTCCTTATTATTAAAACCCTTACAATTCCTAATTACCAACCCTAAGTTTTTTAACGCTGGCGATACAGTTAAGTTCATATGCTCATTGAAACTTAGATTTCTGTCAAAAGTAACACCAAGATCTTTAATGACATCAGGTCTTTGTAACTCTTGGTTATTTAAATGGTAATTGTAGGTGGCATGAGTGCGGGCTCTACAAAATGTAAACGCGTTGCATTTAGATACATTAAGAGGCAATTGATTTAATATACACCAATGATTTATCTTATCCAAGTTATTCCGCAGCTTATCACAATCTGTCTCAGTTTCAATTACATGATAGATTTTCAAGTCATCTGCGTATAATAGACGTGAAACATCCAGGTCTATAACAATATCGTTAATAAAAATATTAAACAGTAGTGGTCCCAGTACCGATCCCTGAGGAACACCTGAGCTAGCTATAATATCAAAAGACTTGAAACCACGGTATTCTACATACTGTCGCCTGTTTGTTAAATATGAAGTGATTAAATCTAATAATGCTAACGATAATCCGAAATTACTTAGTTTCTGTATCAGAATACCGTGGCCCAAGCGATCAAAAGCTTTGGAAAAATCAGTATAGATAATGTCAACCTGTTTGTTGTCATCCAGTTTTTCGGAAAGATATTGTGTAACACAGGTTAGATTAGTTTCAGTGGATCTACGTGGTACAAATCCATGTTGATTTGTTATGATCTGATTTTGTATGTGCCTGAATGCAAACCATTTAACTGAAGAAAACCATAGATTTAATAATAATTTCGAAATTTTACATCAACAAAATAAGGGACTAAAATTGACATTATTAGAATCTCTAGAAATCGATACATTTAAAAATACAAATGTCATATTAATTGGTCAATTGGATTTAAATCGTTCACCACTTTTAAATTTGTTCTAAATTTAAAGCTTTCAGCTATGATATATTTCGTAGAAGATTATCGGTTTTAGATCATAAATACGCTTCTAAATTCTTTGTAAATTAAGGTCTTTAGCTATTTATATACTTACTTCTTACATTATTACCTGTTTTAGACTATAAGTACCTTGTGCTATACCTCGTGCTGTACTTAGTAATTTTAGTGTTCAACCTCTGAAGAAGCCACAGTGTGGAAAAACAATTGTAATGTTTTAAGTTATGTTTTATAGTTGAAATAAATTTGTGAAAATCAAACAATTAAACCTGTTTTTTGTGTACTTATAATTGCAACAGCAATGTCAAAGCTTACCAAATGGAACATGATTCTCCCTCTTTCGAGACCTTTGATTTCTTTTACCAGGTGGTCGTTCACTGCTTCCAAAAGATTCGTTAGACTTGGGTCTAACGCTGGGTTTAGTGATCTTCTTCAATCCATTCTTTGTAATATTTAATGTCTCACTTTTGATATTATCGGAATCCAGATCTGTGATATCGTTGACGGTTTTGTTAAATTTGCGTGAATTAGGTTTCGTAAAGTTTTTGTTATAAATATTATCATCCGTTCTCTTCTTCTTTGAGTCATCGATTTTGTTAATTTGAGGATCGGAAATGTTATCTAAAGACGCCCATTTTCTACTTAGCTGATTTGTTTTAGAAACTTTGGTTTTGTCAGTTTTAGTATGGATTGAATTTTTTTCAGCAGGTATATCCTTAATATCATTGTTGGTATTGCTTCGATTAAGAGTGTTTGTAACCTTTTGGGACTTATCACTTTTACCATTTTTCTTGTTTTCTTTTTTTGGTTTGGTTTCTTTCGCATCACTTTTCAAAGGTTTAGTTGTGGTCTGAGGGACAGGTTTCGTTAAAACATCTGAGTAACTTGGGCGCATAGGTTTTACTTCTGCAACCATTCGAGGCTTTCTTGTGTCTCTGTTAAACTGGAACTGAATGTCATCCAATGGTTGTTCCAGAGGTGTCTTAAACTTTGGATCATCAATCATTTGATGTATCACCTTTGTGCCCATAATGTCTCTGTCTGATTGTAAATCAAAAACATTGGGTTTATATGTGTCAGAATTTCCAAAAGGCGAATATGTACCACTGTTATTTGGCGCTATCCAGTTTCCAACTAGATTCTCAATTAGTTGGGTACGATTTGTGTGCGATGCAGGCTCTTGATGTTGATGTAGTATATGATGATCAGAAATATTATTGACCATCTGACGTTGCATATTCTGTGGCAAAAGTAACCTATAATCTCTGTCAAAGAGACCCATATCCGAGGCACCATTTTGCATAGATTTATACATATCATAATCCGAAAGGCTGTTCATATTATTTTTATATGTATTGGATTCATAAAGGCGAGGTACTTGGGTCATGAAATTAAACGGTTCTTGTGGAAATTGATCCACCGAAGCATGTCCTATGTGGGGCTCAGAGTTGTGTACGCTATAATGATTCATATATGTATTCGGTTGTTGAGTCCAATTTAATGGTTCCGTTGTAGTTGGTGGAGGAGTAAAACCTAAAGGAACATATTGACCATCTATATTTTGCATTTCTGCAGTCATATTTCCAATAATTTTTTCCATCGCTTCATTAGAACAAGGCCTGTTTTTTTCACTCATGATTGCAGTAGTAATAAGTTAATAAACCAATTAATTTATGTCTATTTATAATAAAACATTTTTGGCACATAAACACTATTAGTTTTTATTCTGTCATTTTTGACAAGTTGTCAAATTCGTAAAAATGGACGCCGAGTGAGGATGCCTATTGCCGAGACCTTATTATAGTTTTCTATAAACTAAGTGTCTAAATCAGGCAAATAACATGTACTGTGAAAAATATACCATTCAAAACTATAAATGCAAATTGATGTTAGAAGTATTTTCTGGATACTGAATACACTTTTTCTTTAACAACATATAGAACTGACTTCAATAATTTGTGTTCCTAATAGTCTATCTACTACACTGTAGATGTCACAGTTTACAATGTGGAAAATAAGAAAAAGAGATAAACAATTTTAAATAATTTTATGAATATACAAAACTATTCTGTTTATAGTAAATGTTTAGAATTTAAACGCTTTAGGAGTGCTAACTGGATTATTACTATTTTCCTTGTAAATACTTTTAATTTCATTATTGTATTATGATCGCCATCTACCCACAAAATATATAAATAATTGTTGCGAGGCTGGTGCGCCATCTATCCTAAATAAATATAAATCAGCTGGAAATTCTTCACAGTTCAGGACGCCATGGAACAATAAATCATATTCAGGAAGTGAATGCTGCCCTGGAGTTATGTGGCTTTACGATAGATGGAAGGTAATGTCCCTGCAATCGGAATTTGTAAAACAAATTTATACTGCAAAAAACAAAATCACACTTCAGAATGTTTTGTATGGAAGGAAATTATTTACTTGTATTGTTCTGTATTTAAACTTGATTGGGACACGGGTTTGGAATATGTTTGGCATTCTTTTTATGTGATTGCAACCATAGTGTGCCGGATCTGAAAATTTGTTGAGAGGGCAAGATTAGATTTGGACCTCGGGAATTTTCCCTCAAAAATAAATTCCGGGTATACACCAATATATAAATTATCGTATGGTTTCGAAAGCGAAGAACGGAGTTTTCTGTTTCTGTTCAAAATATGAATAGCAGGGCGGGGAGCGTCCGAAAAACGTATATTTTTCCTTTTTCATCATTTTATCGCATCCCTAATGTGCCCTACTTTGCTTTTTCCTACTAGATAAAACTGCATATTATTATGTAAAATGAATGGTTTGTTCTTGTGTTCATTTATTTTTGTCAATATCAAATGTCAAATAATTAGTCAGAACTTATAGGTAACATATTCAAGAGTAGAATTGTAAATATTTGTAATTCATGGTTTTAAACCTCTAACATTGAAGAGGATAGGAGTGGTTGACACAGATATATGCATATCATGTGGAGTTCCTTCTGACTTGGATCATATATTTTTTGGGTGTTCGTGCTATAGAAAATTTACAAACGATTTTATTAATCGGCTATTAGAACTGAAGATATCTCTTCCAACTAATCTTCTGCATCTCTTGTCTCTGAAGAACATACATATATACAAGGAATTACTCCGTTTCCTAAGTAATACAAACCTACGCTATCGATTTAGAATTGTTCCATTGTGCTCCTCAAACCTCTGTATAATTACCTTTTATCCGTGGTCTTTAACCTGTGTGTTTTTATAAATGCCCTGATAGACCCCTGGGCGAGAAGAGGGTGTCCCTGTTTTAATTCCTATTGTTAGTTGTCTGTAAATTCTCTATTATGTTGTTTAGGTTAGGTTTTACTGTATGTAATTGGCTAATGGATTTTGTCCAACGCCAAAAAAAAAAAAAAAACCTCTAACATATATAATATTTTGCAAATAGAACAGCTGATAACTGATGAATGTAAATTCTACTCTTGTTAGTGGGGTATTCTCTAATATGTTACATTTTAAAACACGTTATACCTATCATTTTATTTGTCATTTGCTTGTAAAACTGTATTTATCAAGACAGTACCTATACGGTCGTGAGCAAAAAAAAATAATAGGACAAGTCTTATAACGGTATTTTGCTAAAATCTAGTTGTGTACATCTAACTTTAATTTTTGTGACATTGTCAGTTAATTGTCATAATTTATTGCAAGTGTGCAAAAAACTAATATACCTCATATAAGCGATTTAGTTAAATCTAGAGTTATCGTTAAAGCAGAAGATGGATGGTCAATGAGACAAATTGCACTGCGTTATAATATTGACAAAAATTCGGTGTGTAACATTTTAAGAAAGTGGAGAATAAACGGTACGATTAGTAGAAATCCTGGATCAGGGCGACGAAGGACATCAACTCAACAACAAGATTTGCAATTGGTAAATGCTTTAGTAGAAAATCCATTTTAGTCAGTTATTCAGGCTACTGAAGAAACGAATTTTCCTGGATCGAGTAGGACCTACTGGCCGCCGGCGAGTAAGAGAATCGGAGCTACGCTGTCATGCAGCAGCACAGAAATACTTACTTAAAGCTGAACATAAAGAAGCTCGAGTAGGATTTGCGCTTGAATTTTTAGCGCATGATGTAAATTTTTGGAACAATGTAAATCTTTACAGACGAAAAAGCTTTCCAGTCAACACACAGCGGTCGTATTCGTGTTTACCGCCCTCCGAATACTGGGATATCAGCACGTAGTCCTGATGTTTTGTTGCATATTGAGGAACGATTTAATAGTGAAACGTATATTAGGATTTTAGACAATATTATGCTCCCTTCTGTGTCACAATTATTTCCTAATAATGAGTTCATATTTCAACAAGACAATTGTTTCGTTCATACTGCTCATACCGTAACTAACTGGTTTCAAGATAACAACATCAATGTTCTTAACTGGTCCAGTCATAATCCAGATCTTAACCCTGTGGAAGAAGTATGGGGACTACTCGTAAGAAGTATCCAAAAACGAAATGTGAGGCCTCGGAATGCCGAAGAATTACTGGAAATAGTAAATAATGCATGGGAAAATATTATTACTAATGATTATTGTATAAGGTTATTTAATTGTATGCCAAACAGACTTATAGAAGTCATAAATAGAAATGGTGCAATAACGAAATATTAATAGGTTGTTAAGTACGATATCCTTTGTCCTTTGATCCAGGATTTCTACTAATCGTACCGTTTATTCTCCACTTTCTTAAAATGTTACACACCAAATTTTTTTAAATGTTATAACGCAGTGCAATTTGTCTCATTAATCATCCATCATTTACTGTAGCAATAACTACAGCATTAATATAAAAAATAAATTAAAAGTGATATCTGTTTTATTTCGGCTACTCATTACATATGCAAATAGAGTCAGATTTAAATTAGAAAAAAAAAGTTGTCCTATTTTTTTTGCTCACAACAGTACCTATATTCTCTTTTAAAAAATATACGAGCTCTTGGCATTTTAATTAAATATTTGCCAAATTGGCAGTTGAAAAAAACTGCAATTCCTTTAAAATCATTGGAAGATGACGCCGCTGATGGCAATAATATGTTAAGGCAATTTTTTGCTCCACTTATTCAATGGATTGCGATAAGTTCACATTTCTTATTTTACTTTTATAGACACATTTATTTCAACATTAATTTTGCTTTTAGCATGGTGATGATTTACAGAGCTTATTGAAAAGCAGAAAGAGAAGAAACTAACTCATCCATTTCTCATTTGTAATCCAGTACTCTGTAGCCTAATGCAGGCTTTTGATTTACTTTTAAAGTTTTTTATGTTTTAAATTTAAAATATGATGTTATAGTCCAGGTCGCAACAAAAACTTTACAACATGATTAATATCGCCGTTGAGCCAAGCGGCAAATTGTCATCAAACAAGCCCACGCACATTAAAAATCTATAAAGGTAAGTGAGTCAATTCCTGTGCCAAATAGTACATAAAGTACCGGTATTTTAATGAGGTCGTAAAGTTTTTGTTGCATTTTTTGAGTGTCGAGAGGCGCTGACCCGGGTTATATCTCTGTAAGTTTTTTAAAACTTTTTGAAGTATACGATACGTGTATCAGTTATGGGAAAAAAATTTCTTAGGAGCTGTTTTAACATTTCATCGAAAATTGTAGTTTTTTGTCCTTTTTGAGTACAATATCAGTTTACTTTTGTATTTATTTTTACTAAAAGTATATGTATTTTTAAAGAAATTCTTCTATTTTTTTCTCTTCGCATCTCTTAAAGTTCGACTAGAAACTCTAGTTACAGTTATTAGATAACCTGACCTGCATTTTACCAGATTCCATTTAAATTAACTAGAAATATATATTTTAGCTGAAGATTATTAAGATCACTAGTTATTTTGATTAGCAAACAGTTAATGTAACCACAAATTCTGTTTGTATAAAGAAACGAGAATTTCTAGTCAAAGTCTACTTATATTCATTTAAAATAACTAGAAATATATTTCATCTCAACAATACTAAAATCACTAGTTGTTCTGACTAGAAAACGGTTAATGTAACCACAAATTCTGTTTATATAAGAAACGAAAGTTTCTAGCCAAAGTCTACTTATATCTATTTAAAATAACTAGAAATATATTTTAGCCTGATATTACTAAGATCCACTAGTTGTTCCGACTTGAAAACAGTTAAAGTAACTAGTCACTGTTTTGTATATAAACAAACAAGATTTCTAGCCAAACTCTACTTATATCCAGTCAGAATAATTAAACGTCCTTTTAAATCTTTTCACTAGTATTCTAACTGTAAATGCCAGGAGATCCACTCTAGTTAATTTTTAAGCAAAATTCGGTAGAAAAAGTTTTAGTGTGTACAGTCCAAGTCAGCACTTCCCGACACTCAAAAAACGCAACAAAAACTTTACGACATAATTATTATCGCCGCGGGCCATGCGGCATGCCTGTCATCAAACAACCCAACGCACATTGAAAACCTATAAAGGTAAGGGAGTCAATTTGCGGTCGAGACAGCACAAGGGGTGATGGTATTTTAATGAGGTCGTAAAGTTTTTGTTGCCTTTTCTATAAGCCGGGAAGCGCTAATCTCAATTATACCTGGTATTAGTAGGGAACCGAGACATCTGAATTTCACACCTTGTACGATACCACTCGAGGACCTAAAAAAACTGAACATTGAAACTTATGTAAAATGACCTGATACATCCGAATTTCTTGGTCGCGAATTATTTTGGAATTGCAAAATTATAGTGATATGTGGGTTTTCGACTTTTTTCTAATATTTGAGATTTTTGGGATTATTTGATTAACTTGTCATATCTTTTTTATCAGTAGGTTTATTGATCTTAAATTTGAAACGGTAATATTGAAATACTGGGAGTATTTCATGTTGAAATGACCAAAGTTAAAAAATTCAAGATAGTTAATGCCCTATTAACGGAAGAAAAAAGAAAATAACGTAGGTTTTTGTTATTTGAAGTATAAAATGTAGTCGCTTGTTAACTGCATTATTATTAAAGATAACTAGATCTAGATACTATAAGCGACAAAGTTGTAGCCGATGAATCAAAGAAGTTCAATATCACCTAAATTACCCTTAAAAATAGATAAATACATGCTTATTATTAAATTCAGATCAAAATAAAAATTTGAATGCAACGTAATAATTTTTAAGATCAAGGACAATGTCTCTAAATCTAATTTAATAATTTTAATGTCATATAAATAAGTAAACTGCAACTTAAGCTTTTATTTTCCAAGGTTTGACGCAGTGTTTATAATCAAATTTTGCACAAGAATATTTATTTTGTCTAATATATGATATTATAATATACATATTACTTCTCCCATATAATAATTACTTAATAATATCCATAATGTATTACCAAAATAATTTTTCCATGAATAAATCTGCAGACATTAATAAATGTACTACTATAGCCCAATACAATGGGGCGAAATTTGTCGATTTGGATGAAATAATTCAGAACGGGCTGAAACTTTGGGAACAGGCTTATTTTGTGGTAGTTTTTACCATATCTAAAGTTCCCACCCGTAGACGCAGGCGGAGGGGATGGGGGGGGGGGGGGGAGGGGTAGAAAATATGTAAAAAAATCGGTTTTCCGCAAAAAACTCGGAAAGTATCAATTTTACTGCAAAATATGTACACATGAAAATTAAAGTTTTTGTTGCATTTTTTGAGTGCTGGAAACAGATGAAGTCCTTTTTCATTGTACTTCCAAAAATATCTTCCGACGGTGTTTTTACGTGGACCACGCGTTTCATGAGCATAACATCCAGCTTTCAAGGCCTCAAATAGACTGTTAGAAAGAAACCTTCAGTTTCACAGAGTTATAAAGTTTTGAAACTATTAATACTCTGGGTACCTACATCTATAGCCAAATTACATGAAAAATATCTGGGAACTGCCCGCCGAAATGTAAGTAGATAAAGATAAGCAGAATAAAGACAAGTTCTTCGCAAATAAATCTGCCAGCCTGAGGTTTCATTCTACGCTTATATTAAAAAGGTATTATTTGTTAAATAAAAATAAATGTGGCATGTTCCTTACTTTTTACATAATATCCTCTGTTTTCTGGTAAGGCGGGCGCCGTATCAAGGCGCCGTGTAAACGCCGGTCTAAGAAAGTTCCGCAATTTTTTATGACTTGTCCAATTATCCATACACACAACATTTGGTGTTAACCGAGCATTTGCTCAAAAGAAGCCGCGACGTGTCTTCATATTTGAGTCGAAAATATGCATGCTGTTGCACAAGCGTGTGCGCTGGGATAAGAGTAAATTCCTCATGTCATTATTCGTCTGTAAGTAGGTACCTACGTGCAATAAAAATAAATATTATTAGTGGCTTTTGTACAAAGGATGTTGAATTTTAAAGTACTTTACAATTTTAAAGCCTCTTACTTTTATAGTACTATAAAAGTATCTTTTAAATTCTTTTAATTTGGCAACGAAATACGAAATTAACAGGTTGTATTAAAATTGTAGCAAAAAAAAATTGGATATAGAATATAATTAAAACGATTTATTTGAATTAATACATTATAATTAAAATAAAGGACGTTAAAATTTAAATAAACTAGGAACAGATTATAGAGTCGCTTTTTTTTTATAAAAGTTGGTATTCTGAATCGAGGTATTCTGTAACTATAAATCGAGCTCAGGTTTACGTGCACTTAAAAAAGACAACAAAAACTGTACGATCTCATTATTATCGCCGTTGGACCATGCGGCATGGTGTCATCAAACAACCCAACTCACAAAACCTATAAAGGTAAGCGAGTCAATTTGCGAACGAAATAGTACAGAGCCGAACTTAAAATTCATATATATTAGAATGTACTGATATGAAATAATAAGGTACCATTTCAAAACGTACATAACTTAAAAAAGTATATAAATGAGAATTAAGAAACAACAAAAATTGTACTAACTAATAAACAAATTTGAACCCAAAATTTCACTTAAAACTTATATAATGTATAAATTTCAACATACCAAGTGTAAATGCATAATAATACTGCATAGAATATATTTATTTCATTTGAAAACTTAGGAAAAGTACAATCTAAAAGTCTATCGATAGACGCATCTCAAAATTCATACACAAACAATTATAAATAAGCAAAATGTTGGGTGATAAATATAGTAGGACATTAGGGTAGCTTATATAAATGAAAATTCACAAATAAAATATGACGGGGAGCACCCAATGGTAGTGTGAAGGCCCCAAAAGAATGAGCAATGTTGACATTTAGACAAAACTTAAATAAAAAGTGGACAGAGTGAAAACAAATATTCAAGTTTCACCTGGAACTTAAAAAGGACGAGAAAAGGGTGTAAATTTAGTGTAGCTAGTGAAAGCGTCAGGAGTGGTACATGAGAAGTATAGTATATTGTTAATCGGACACAAAGAGACGTGATAATGGTAGCGAAAGAAAGAGAAAAAGGCAAAGAACGTGGATACTCCAAGAAAAAGCAAGCAGATATAGTGAAAAGGCATGAAATGAAAATGATCAGTTTTGACAATGAAATGAAATTTACGTAACCATGGCAACTATCAAAAAGGTATATAAGAGATGTCAGAATTGGCACCAAGGAGTGTGGAAATTTGTTGACGCGTTGCCATAGCGAAATTTTGCTAAAAATATAACCTCAAAAGTAATCGTTTGACACATTAGTGTAGGGAATTAGGGTATTTTTAGAAATTGCATATGTACCTATGCACGTTTTTTCAAAACAATGATCAAATTTATAAACTTTAATAAATACCAACATTGTTCAGTTTTAAAGCGAGTCATTTTTCTTTATTAATTTAATGAGATTAATAATTCAGTAAATTATAATAATTTAAAACTTACTAAAGGTTATGCAACCAATAATAATTTTAGGCAAGACTGTTGCACAAAATATAAAATTTTGAAATCGCCCACAAGGAATCCACGAACCCTGCGATAACAACTTTTAATAAATACTGCGCCAGTGTACAGGCCATTGGATCGCTTCACCCCAATCACACTTCATTAGATTTGCCTAAACGCCTAGTAGCGATCCCCGTACTGTATATCTTACAAATACACAATGTTTATATTCACTCAATGTACCATATTAATATAATTAGTATTAATTCACTTAATTAGATAATAATTGAGAATTTTAAGCTCTTCTTCTTCAACTTTGATACCTCCGCGTCCTCCCACTAATGTGAGTAGTAGGTGGCATAAAATTCCTTATTAATAGGTAGCGATCATGTAATTGTTTTTTTTTTTGTATGGTAGAATATATCTTAGTGTACATATTTTCCATGCCTTTTAAAATTAAACAAATTCCTATAGATGAAAATTTTGTATCTTTAATTTTATTGCCTTCATGATTATAATTAATAGTTACTAAAGGAATTATTAAACATTATTTTCATGTGGTACGAAGTTTCCTTATGAGAAATTTATATAATTCATATTTATTATAAATAGTGTTATGTGCCGCCCTCTTACGGAGAGAACGTTAATCCCTGATGGTAGAGTGAAAGGAGGCCTGCCTAGTTAGCTACCGGTAAAACGGCGCCATCTCTGGACCAACTGGCGAACTACCATTGCCACGGATGGAGTAGAAAACGCTAAAAGCATCTCTAACGACAGATTAGGTGGAATGAGAAGGGCCCGGAACGATCGAGAGGGAAATGGACGGATCGAGAATAAAGCGCCACGGATATATAAGAAGCGGATCCATCGCGCGGAGTTCAGTACAGTTCTGAGATGTATTAGATGAGGAAATGATTAGATAAAAGATAAAATAAGGAACAGTAACATGTGTGAATTAGAATAGTGAACCTATAAATAGTAGATTAAATTTATAATTAGTGTGTATAGTATTATTATTGTAATTTAGTGGTTAATAAATCAGTGGTTCGTGAACATTCCTTTCTTGTTGCAATTATTGGACCTACGTTTAGAAAGTGTTTAATAACTACAAGGTATGCCTTTTTCTATGAAAGGGTTGTCTTCATTCAATATTTAAAAAAAATTATAAATTATTTTTAATATTAAAATAATATGTTATTGAAATATTACTTGTACGGATAAAATGTTTCCAATAACAACAATAGAAGTTTGTGACCTTTCTTTGAACACATATTGCCCAACTAGCCGATCTTCTTTAATGATTTTGCAAAATTATTCTCCTTCAGCCTGTTAGTTTTTATGTACGTCCCATTTTGCGCATGACTTGATCTTGATTGTTAGTGGGATCGTTCAAAAGTGAAATAAGATACTTGCCACAGGGGAATTTGTCAATTCCTTATTTGCCGATTCTTTAAATACTTATAAACACACTTCATACACATTCTCATTTCATATGCATTTAGACCACCCACTTTAATGCGAAGGATGCTGCGCACAGTAATTATGTCATTTAGATTTGATATTTAGATAAAATATTTTATAATTATATTAATTACTAGTCCACAAATAGAAATTTACATAATACACTACAAACCGCAGCTGTTTTCAGAGCATTCATAAGTTTGAAGAAGTATACCCGTCTTTAAATTTTTTCAAACTTTAAGGCGCAAACAAATTTTGAAGCTATGGCCAATTTCAGAAAATAAGTTAAGTGGGAATTTATGTGTGAACACTATGACTAATGTTAAGGATAACGCTATAAACATATTTTTCAGGCCATCAATATTAGGCAGAAAATTATACAGGAAGATTCGTATTACAAATTCTGGATTAAACTTGTTAGAAAAATTGTTTCCTACTTCTTAAAATGTCGATTGTTGGTCAAATGGTTCCAAAATTTAATTTTCATTTTAGACTTGTCTCAAACATGCAGATTTTGTAAAAACTGAAGAAATTGAGCGAATATGATTTATAGTCGAGCCAATGGAGGATCACAATCCTTAAAACTTCTTAATCCTCAGGGACAGATCCGATTTTGATGATTGAACAAAAAATTTTTGTTTTTATATATTATTTGAAATCAAGAAACATTTCAATATAATTTCAAATAACTTTCTTTCTGCCAATCCCAATCTTCGGGTGATATTTTAGAATTATTTTTCCATTGCGGAACTTGAAGATAAACTCTTTTGATGATTTGATCTGCTGTTTCGCTGCATCTTCTGTTGGAGGTAATGAACTAAGTTGTACGCTTTTATCTTTCGATACTAGCGTTATAAAACGTTTATATTTTAATTAATTTAAACTTTTCGCCGTTTTAATACCATACAGTGTAAGAATTCAGTGAAAACCTTCACTGTAAAGCTATTCTTCACTTATATTTTCAATTATAAAAGTTTCAGCTGCTGCAAGTAATTTGTTATCAGAACTGACAATTTAAAAAAATTGATTTTATCCTTTATTATAAAAAGCTTATGTATCACATCCTGTGAAGTCATGGAGAAAAAGAATATTATGTTCTTCTTCTTATTATTATATTTGTCAACTGCTTTAATTTTTTAATTTTTTTTCGTCGAATAAACTCGCTGAAAGACATTATTTCCTGTCGATTTCAATTCCTTATCATCTGGCGATAAAGCTATCAATAGCACTAATATATCAATGTCTTCTGCTATAACAGCAACATAAGAAAAGAGATAATCTAGAGCAGATTGCACAATTAAACGATCAGCATCACTTTCTGCTTGACAACACCAAACATTATTTTCAGAAAGTTTTTCGCAAAGAAGTTTAATAAAAATATAAAATATAGGAATTATTCCAACCTATCTGCAAGTGCCTTATATAAACAAGAACTTAACAAATTAAACCAAAACAGCTATTCCCCCTTACGAGCGTTGAATTATGGGATAAAATTTTGCGCATTTTGTCTAAACACAGTTAGCACTAAAATACAATGAGTTGGAATGCTCGAATGCTACGAGGAAGATGCGAGGCCTCCTTCGTCTAAAGATGTCACTAACTCCAGACCGGTTTCGACCTAGTGCAGTGCAAGTGATACCTTCACCCGGAGTTCGCATCTCATAATCTATTTTTATTACAGCTGTTCGTTAAGAACTTTTCCTTAATGGTTTTTAAAGGCATGTCTTCATTAAATAAATAATTAATGGAAGTATTACTACCCAGAGCCGTACTCAGCTTTGGCGGGCCCCGGACAAAGTAAATCTTCCTGACCCCCTTATTTTGGAGAGGATTAAAAAAATTATTACGTTGTTGGCAAGACTGGTTTTGTGCAAGTGATTCAGCAATTCTAAGGGGTTTAGTTGTTCATGTCCAAAGTTAGTAGGTAGTATAAATTTTCTTAAGACTTTGTAGCTCATCTACTAAATCTTCTTTCAAATCTTCAATATATTTCAAAACCAAATTTCTAGATTTTGATTTAATCTCATCTTCTGGCACACATTTAAAATCCCAAAGGACTGAGAGACAATCAATAATATTTTTCAGTGATTCAAATCTTCTGCTTATATCTGCAATTATTTCATCTAAAATGACGTAAAATGCATTCACTTTGAGAAGAAGTTGTGAATCAATTGTTTCTTGTCAATTTTCTGCTGTGTCTTCCTCGTCGACCATTCTCTTTCGTTTTTTCATCCTCTTTGATTGATCATTCAATTTATCTGGCCAACCAATGTTTTCAGCAACGATTGCAGCTTTATTCCACATTTTTTCCCAGCCTTCGTTTCGCATACTTTGAAGTTCTTTACTAGATTCTGTAAGTTTTCAGACTAGGTCAATAGTTGCCTCACGAGCTTGAATAACTCTGTTCACGAGGTCAATTGTTTAGTCAAAATATTGTATGTTTTAAGTCCTTCAACATTCCGTCGGCATTCCGCTGATAAGTTGAGGAGTAAAACCTCATCCAACGTCATTTCCAACCCTGGGAGATGAGCCGCTACTGGCTTTAAACTTTCCACTCTTGCAGACCAGCGGGTTTGTGACGTTGAATGTAGGGAGCACCCAATTTTCTTTTGAAAAATCTCCCATCTTTGAGGACTAGAACTAAATAAATTGTACAATTTCTGCACAATTCCAAAAAATGTGTCGGCTTCACGGCAACTCGATGCAGCCTGTTCTCCACAAAGATTTAGCGAATGGCACGCACACGCACTGTACACGGCAAGGTTGTTATGCTCTAGCATTCTCGCCTGCAGACCCTTATATGCTTCTCATCTCAGCAGTATTGGAAATGACACCATAATTAGCGTTTTTATGCGATAAATTCAACTGCTACACGATAAACGATTGAAAGCATGTCATCGTATCAAAATACGATAATTTTGATAGGATATGATAAATTTAATACAAAACACGATAATTCTGATGAACATAACAATTATTAAAATTTATTTCACAAAAATAAATAAAAATCCTGACGGGGCCTTATAGAACTGGGCCCCGGACAAATGACCCGAGATAACCGGTCTGACTACGGCCCTGTATACTACCTATGTATCTACAATTTCTTTTAGAAGCTTAAGTTCCATTATTACTGTACCAATCAAATACAATTTAAAAATTATATTATAACTTTTAAATTGTTTATATTTCCCGATTCCTGAGAGTTTCCCAATCTCTTATTCGTAGAAATGAGCTAAATTGATAAAAAGAATGAGGAACAATCCAAGCCAGTTTCTAATATATCCAATAGATAACGCCATGCGTACTCGGTTTAATATCATTCTCCAAGATTAGTAAACATGAGGAGCATTCTCAACTTGTATCACATATAACGTTTAAATAGTTTAAATTTCCTGATTTTCGGTTAGATCGTTTAAAAGCGGAGTTGAGAAAAAGAGGCGCTAGAGTTCATGGAAAAAAAGCTGATTTGGTTGAAAGGTATAATTACATTTATGAACTTATTGAATTTTTTGTTTATAAATCCTCTTTTATTCTAGATTAATCAATTACGACAATATTCTAGTTAGTAGGTACACTTGAACATGAAAATATAGATTACAATTTTAAAACACCAGATTTATCATAGTTGTCGGAAACGGTCATTTTTAGGAAATAAATGTCCTACTGTGTTAGAGCACTTTGGTACATAGCAACAAGTTTTCATTTTACATCCTAATTATTAACTTTGTTTATTCAAACACATATTTTTTCGTATTGACATTGACGGACAAACAACCGAGTACAGCTGATGCACTCTGGCGGATAAAATAAAAGAGAATGTTCCCCATTGGAAGAATATAGTGATATAAAGTAGTCGTGTAAGATTTACGTAATAAATACTTAAGTATGTAAAGTAATAGTTATTTGCGTATCAAGGCTGTAAAGTTGATCTTTCTCGGCTGAATTCAAAGTTTGCGGCCAAGGCACAGCCGAGGCCAAGCAAACTTCGGATAAGACCTTCACTTCTGCTACATTCTGCTGTTTCCTTACATCCTCGGCATTCACTTCCTTAGGGTGCCTCTGACTACAGCACCTCTTGATATGCCCGAATTTGTCACAATTAAAACAGCGGATTCCTTTTGTAGGCCTTTCACTGCTTCGTTGTTACTTAGACTTCTATTTCGGCGGTTGCGGTCCCTGTTTCGGTTCCGGTCACGAACTCAATTCGTTCAGTACTTGTGCGACCATTTCCTGTATGTTCTTTAGCATACCCATCACTTTCGTCCTTTCGTAGTTGACTTCCTCTTTCCTTCCAGCGTTTCCTTCCCCAAGGTTCCATTGTCTACAATTTCGCATCATATGCTCTGGTTTGCTGCAACGGTAATATCGGATACCGGTGTCTAAATTCGTTTCCTCTGATTGGGCTTCTTCTACAAAAACGGCTCGTACTCTGTGCTACGAGGAATCCATATAGGCGGCCTCTACCTCAAGTGCATGGATCAATGATTCACTACTAGTCTTGTGCCTAGATAGTCTAAGGACCCGCCTGATCTCCTCGTCTTTAATGCCATCAATAAACGCGTCAACTGCCAATTGCTCTTAGAACTGCCTTGGTGCGTCCGGGTAAGCCAAGTGTACCAGTCTCTTTATTGCAGCCTCAAATTCACGTGAACTCTCCCCTGCTTTTTGCATACGTGATTTTAGCTGGGTCCGATATAGTTGGGAGAGATGCTGGTCGCCATAACTCAGATTCAGTGCAGCCTTCAAAACTTTAAAATCTTGTTGCTGCGCCATTGGAATCCTGACTCTGATGCTTGTCCCCTTAATGCTAGCACTAATGCCATAGCCTTGTCTTTATTTTTCTAGTTGTTTGCGCATGTAGCTGCCTCAAACTGTCTTTTATACGTTGACCAACAAGTCTGTCCGTCGAAGGAGAGAGGTTGTAATCGAGGACCTGATCATTACTAACTGGCCTTCTTTTTCCCTCAGCTGTCGCTTAAGTCGCTCTACTTCTTCCTTGACCATATTCACTTCCTTTTTGACCTCACTTGCTTCTTCTTCAACCTTATTTACTTTTCCTTCCCTTACTTCAGCCTTTATGTCGCCCATATCCTCTTTAATTTCACTTTTGAGATTTTCAGTGGCTGAAAGGTCTTATTTAATATCTACATAACTTTCCAGTTGACAGAACTTGGCTAACTGAACTAGTTTCCAAATGGAAGGTTGTGGAAATTTTCTCAAAATGTCACAAATTGGTTTTATTTGATGTCTTTATCACTTTCCATTTGACAGAATTTATTTAATTGCATTAGTTTCCAAACAGAATATTCTGGAAATTTTCTCACACTAGCAGAAATAAGTCTTGTCTAATATCTATATCACTTTCCAGTTCAAAGCACTTCAATATTTGCAGTGGTTTCCAAATAGAACATTCTCGAACTTCCTCGAATTCTTCAGAAATTCTGTTGCAATTCCGCTTCTGACACCAATTGTTACGTGTTTACAATCTCCAGTAAACACCCTGTACGTAGGTTCAATAAATTGCTACAAGAACCTTCACTAACCACTACCTTATTTCACACTTAATTACAATAATTAAGTCTTATATGCATTAGTACACACTAATTATAAGTTCCATCTACTATAGTCTCACTACTATAATTCACAACTTATTACTGTTCTTATTCCGTCTGTTCACTTGTTCATCTCATACACAACTGTCCTTCGTGCGCGACTTTCACACCTTATATACTGATGCGATTTGTTCTCGAACGTTCCAGTCAATCTTGCGCGGCGTTTCTGGCCTCTCTCATATATTCTATGAGGTAGTGGCGTAGGCGTGCACATAATAGTATAGTTATTTTATGCCTGTATAGACATCAAAAAAATTGAACTACCCTTCCTATTCCTTATTAAAAGCCAATTTATCTGTGGAAACATTGTACCCCGGCGATGACCTAACATTTATATGAAACAGAAATAAATTGAATTATTGCATTTTGAGCCGATGCATGTTTAAGACTGAAGGTATAGTTTGAGAAACAGTAATAACGGGAATTTCCTCGTGAATTGGTATAATAAATAAGAAGTAAAAATAAGCGTGTAAGATAAATGAAATGTTAACCGCGCCGCGGAGAGGGGATGGCCAGGGCCTGCTTTCCCACCCCCTCGAGGCATTACTCACCACTACCCTGTATTTTACGGCGCAACAAAAATGAAAATAAATTAAAGCGGTAATCTACGCTGTAGCTCGTGGCTGCGTTTTTTATGCGAATAAAACTTTAAAAATCTAATACGTCATTTAGATATGATCTAACTTTAACACGAGTGCATGTACGGTAGACGTGGACGACGTATACATTCCGAACCAGAAACGGTTCCTTGGAATAAATACACGAAAAGCCAATAATTCATTATAAACATGAAACCCCCGTCAACTCTTAAATATAACAATCAAGGTTGAATATTAATCGACGCTTTAAACGCATAGTTAAAGTGCTTTTATCGTAGTAAGGCAAGGTTAGTATCTAGTACTTCTGTTCTTTGTTACTGGAAAAGTTACGAGGTGATTTTCAACTTCGTTATATCCCGTGATAAACATATTCTGAGTGTACTATTTAGACAGCTATTAGAATTGCATACATAATATAACTTATTTCATTTATTTTATTTTTTAGTTTTAAAAAAATTTCTTTTAGAGTGCATTTAAAGTTTTTTTGAATTAAGCAAGTTCTTTGACACACAGACAGACAGACAGTTCTTGTTCTTCTTCTTCTTCTTCTTCTTCTTCTTCTTGACGTTTTATTTCTTTTTCTTCTTCACGTCTTTCTTGTTCTTCTTTTTCTTCCTCACTTTTCTTTTCTTGTTCTTGCTGTTCTTTGGTGTTTCTTTTCCTGGTCTAACATCATATCTCTTAGTTCTGCAAGTAAATCCTGTTTGTTTTAACGAAGCCGCACTTTTCGTTTCTATTAAAAAATTCTCAAAACAGCACTAATTGGTCTTATGTAGAGTTTATAAGGTACAAGTCAAATATTTCCATAAAATCCGGAATAGAATGTTCTAGAAATTTTCTCGAAATGTCTCAAATAGGTCTTATTTAATATCTATATCACTTTCCAGTTTACAGAACTTATCTAACTGCACTAGTTTCTAAATAGAAGGTTCTGGAAATTTTCTCAGAATGTCACAAATAAATCTTATTTAATGTTCATATCACTTTCCAGTTTTGCTTGTTAAGCAATACAAGGGATGACTCATCATTTGAAACTTTAAAAATGTATATTATGAACAGTCCAATGTATTGACCAACTTTACTAGTCTAGTTCTGCTCAATATTATTGTGGAAAATGGGCACAAAATAAAAAATTATTATCAATTTAACAATTGTATTTCTTTAAACAATAAACAACATTTATAAAAACATAGATGTGAACAAGTACACTCTCAATATTATTCACCTTCTTTCAGTGTGCCTTAAAAAACAAAATTCATTAAATGTCATTTTATTGTAGTTTATGGTATTGGTGACGTTTATTTTTGTTAGCTGCTAACTAAACAATTATATTATACTTCTCACTATGGTTCGTTATTCTGTAGATGAAAAAAAGACATGTATGATGTTTTCATTAAAAATTATAGAAATGTTGACAGAGCAGTGCAAGAATATGCGAATTTATATCCCGACAGACACCATCCGACAAGAAATACTATTACACTGTGTCCAAGAATTTATGCGAAATTGGCGGTGTTTGTAGATTGGAACGGAAGTACCAAATGAGAAATTGATGATATTGCTGTATTAGCTCAATTATACATAAACCCCGAAAATTCATCACGAAATATTGCAAGCGAATGTGGAATATCGGCAGCAGTGCAGAAATTACATGGAGGTGACCCAGACCACAGACTAACCTTCTGCAATTGGTTTAGGACAAAATTAACTCATAACAGATATTTCTACAATAACATTCTTTAGACTGATGGAACTATCTTTACAAATTCTGGAATGTTTAACAGGAAAAACACTTTTACTCAATCCCCATCTAACGCATCAAGTACGGCCTCAGGTATGATTTTCACTAAATTTGTGATATGGCATAATTGGTAACACTATAGTTGGGCCAAAGTTCATAGAGGGCAATTTAAACAGTGAAAATTATATGAATTTATTGGGCGAAGTATTTGATGAAACGCCATTACTGGTTCGAAGAAAAATAAAATGGTTCATGCAAGATGGTTGTGGTCCTCACAATGTTAATGCAGTCAGAACATATTTAAACAGGCATATTCAAAGAAACTGGTTAGGAACCAATGGACCAGTAAGGTGGCCATCTCGCTCACCTTGCTTAAATCTTCTAGATTATTTCTTACGGGGTTTCTTAAAAAACAGTCTACTACAACGTGGTCGAAGTTGTCAATGAATTACGTGGGAGAATTGTTGAAGCTTACACCCAAATTACCCCAAATATGATTGCTAAAGCTACTAAACAAATGTCTAAGAGAACGCGACTTTGTATTAAGAGGAATGGTGGTCATTTTCAGCAATTTTTGTAAAGTTACTTGTTCACACATCAAGTTACTATGTCTTTATAAATTTTATTTATTGTTTAAAGAAATACAATTGTTATGCTGATAATGATTTTTTATTTCGTGCCCATTTTCCACAATAATATTGAGCAGAACTAGACTAGTAAAATTAGTCAATACATTGGACTGTTCATAAAATAAACTTTTAAAGTTTCAAATGATGAGTTACCCCTGGTATTGCTTAACAAGCAAAACAGTTTTGTGAAGGACAATGCCAATAAAATGAAAGGTGATTATTTTTCTGACGAAACGTAAAATTGGCAAATGTGACATACCCACGAATTTAGCATTTCTAATGCTTTAAAAGTTTTAAATAAAAAAGGCAGGTCCGTATTTAAAAAAATATTGTTGATGGTGGCCCTGGAGAGACGAAACGTTGTAATAAAAATTTAAATACGACCAGTTGCAGCAAAGTCAATTTGGAACAAAATATTCAAATGATCATTTTCATGTTTTTTTTCGTAATAACAGCGCTAGAGAAAAAATCAGGAAATGAGCTATTTTGGATTTTATCGTGATAGAATAGAATAGAATAGAATATATTTCTCTTTTTTTCACACAATGTGTATACAGTCGTCAAAATAAATCTAGTAGCATACAAATGTACTAAGTTATATATATATGTTATAGCTCGCGTTTCGTAGCTAAGTTTTTAAAAACAATTTTATTTATTTGTAGAGAGTCAACGTTGACTCTTAGAAATAATACAGTAATAAAATGTAAGTATTTAATTTGAAGTGAGTATGATAACTAACTACAGAAATGTCTCGCGGTTCTATTTATGACATTTAGATGCAGTGTCATCTAAATGATGAACAAAGAAAAGCAAGCAAGCGATTCAGCATAATCGTGAGAGGTTAAAATGTAATATAATATAATATGATACTTTGTAAGCGATAAATGATAGCGGGAATTTGTTATCTGCACGTGGTTGAAATATGATATTATATGATAATATGAAATGAAGCAAAGTCACGTATCGTCTTGTATACGGTGGCTCAAATACTATATAACAACTTCCCCCTTAACGAAAAAGTTGCTGTTATACAGGAACTTTTGAAATTGAAGAGATAATAAAATAGTGAGTGAATACAATACAAAATAATAAAGATAAAGGTAAAAATATACAAAGGTTAAGTTAATAATGCGAATGATAAATCATAAGTGAAAGTCTATGTTAACTCGATGTCATCTCCTTCTTGGGGTCTGATAACGGGTCGCTTTCTTGGAGGGATGAAACCGGGAAGTTTCATAAATGGTTTGCTTCGTCCTGCAGAGGGTGAAGGGGCGTCATCTGTAGAGTGTTGGATTTTCAGCATTCCACGTCGTCTTTTCGTACACTTACAGAATATGTAAAGTAGAATTAGGGAAACAACAAATGTGATTGTAAAGTACGTGAACCAAGATACATGTTTGTTCACAAATGGTTCGTTTATAAGATCATCTAGGTCCTTTGAATATTGCTCCAGTTTGGTTTTGGCAATGTCCAAATCTTCTACGTTTAGATTGTTTAACTTGAGAGGTTTTAATTTTGGTAATTTAATTTTGTCGGGCATTTGATTGCAGCACTCATAAGGAATTTGGATGGGATGAGAATTGTCTTTAATGTCTGAAAAGTCTTTGGCACTAGCTTGTATTCTGGTGATTCCTACAAAGGCGTAACATCCGGGCTGTAGTTTGACGATTGAATTTTTGTTGATTAATTCGGTTATTGAATCTCTTTTTGGACAATTGATGGTGATGTGGAGTGGTTCGGAGTTTATTATTAACCATGTGTTGTCTTCAAGTTCTTGAACGTTGTATCCTTGACCAATGATGAAGGATGTCTGGCAATTTTCGGGGAGTTTAGTCAACTGTTTCAGGATTCTGGCTTCACATATGGCATTTTGATCGATAGGGTATGCAAACAGGTTTGAGCATAGTTTCGTTCCAAAGTATAGTGGTTTGCATTCATTTAAATTTGAAATTGGTATGTACATCAAAGAATCATCGTCTCTCGCGATAAACTTTTGTGAAATAGATAAAATGTGCAGAAGGCCAGTTCTGTTATCAAGAATTGGGATCGGGTATAGGCGGAAGGTATTGTAATTTTGAGGTTCGACAAGGGGTATTTTTAGAACGAATATTAAGTTAGAATCTACTTGAAAAGCTTGTAACTCAATAATGTCTAAATACTGAGCGACTGCTGATAATTTAATAGGTAGAGGCAAATTGTTTCTTTGTAAACTCTGAGAAATCTCTTGTAATGCTGTTACTAAATGGTCAGGAGTTATTATTGACGAATGTATAATTTTTAGTCTAGCGAATGTTATGGCATTCAAAATATCGTTTAAATTGTCTTCAATGAATAAATAACTTGCCATGAGTTGTTCGCAAATTTCTAAAAATCTTAATTTTGTGTGGATATTTTCGATATCCTTAGTCATATCTAGAATTGAGGTTTCGATTTCTTTGATATCCTTATTGAAAGTTTCTTCGTCGATTTGTAGTTTTTGAATAGTTGAATTAAAATTTTTGATGACTGAAGTCGTGACAGATATTTGATTTTTGATTAAATTTTCGAGTTGGTGTTCGTCATTATTTAGCTTGTTGATGCAATCAGAATAGTACTGACCATCTTCTGCGTCTAGATTTCCAGTTATCGATTTGAAAATCGTTCCGATACCGTTTAGTATTCCTCGTCTGTATCTTTTTGTGTCTAGGTAAACTTCGTTAAATTTTGATTGTATCGATTGAGAGATTTGGGTTAATAAACTGAGATGCGTTTTTACATCGCCGAAAAAGACATTCATGTAATGGTATGTTGGGTCGAGTGTGTTGTAGAGGGTTTGTAAGATTTTGTCGTTTTTGTCAAATGCTGTTTTAAGAGTCGATATGTTTTTATGTACAAGTAGAGTCCATTTCTCGTTAGAGATTACTATGTCTGTGTCTCGGTGGTAGTACACTCCGATCGTGTTGTTGATCGATGTTATTTTATACTGGGCAAGTGCTGATCCGAGCAGCAGCAGAAACCTGAAAATAAATTTAATTTTCAGTATATGGTTTCATTCGGTCAAAGTTTACTTTAGTTGTTTGGTTCGTTTCGAGATTTAGTAGCGTAGCGGAATTTTGAAAAAATTCTTTAATTTCGAACGGACCGTTGAATTTATCTTGTAATTTGTTCTTTATTTGAGATTCCTTAACGTATACTTTGTCGCCAACATTATATGTGGGGCGATTTTCGGGGACGTTTTTATCAAACCGAACTTTGGCTTTTTGTTTTTGAGTTTCAGTTCGACTTCGAGCTATTTTATAATAGTGAGAAATGCGATTGTTTAAATCTCGGACATATTTAGTGATTAACTCTTTTTGATTGTATAATGTTTCCGGTGGACGAACAGATGTATGACCAAAAACTAATTCGTATGGGGTAAATCCGTGAGTTTTATTTACAGAGTTATTATAACAGATTACTGCATACGGTAAAATGGTAAATGGGTGTTCATTCGGGTTTTCCGTTTTGTTAGCTCTTATCATTTCGGCCAAGGTTGCGTGAAATCGTTCAATTGAACCATTTGACTGGGGATGTCCTACACTCGAAAAAGTTAATTTTATATCGTATAATCTACACAAATCTCTTAATAAATTGTTATCGAATTCTCCTCCATAGTCGCAATGTATTCTTAATGGAGTACCATAATGTTGAAAATAAAGCAGTAGCGTATTTACTACAGATTTGGCGGATTTATCGGGGACTGCGTAAGCTTGTGTAAATTTAGTCAGTTCGTCGCGAATAGTCAGGGCATAATTGCGCGTAGGGAATTCAAATAAGTCAATGTTAATTCTTTCGAATGGTGTCTTTGGTGTTTCTGTAATTACCAGTGGACTACTTAAATTTTTTCGACAAACTTTCGTTTTTTGGCATGTTTCGCAGTTTTTGATAAAATTTTCGACATCTTTCGTTAACCCTTGCCAATTATACTTGTTTTTGATTCTGCGTATTGTCTCGTTTATTCCGCGGTGCAAATTATTTTTTCCAGTGTGATTTTGATCGAGGATTATTGGGCGTTGGTCTTCGTCGGGGCATTGCACTAGATTTTGACAAATGATTAATTTTAGGTCTTTTTCCGCAAAAATGAATGAGAGAATTTCGAGTATTGGGAGGTCCAAATTATTTTCGACATAGTAGGTCTTAGAAAGATCTAATTTATTTTGATTTTTATACAACGTTAAAAACAAGTGTTCTATTACAGATTCGGGATCGAAAGGTACAGCGATAATATAATAATTTCTATGTCGGGTTGATTTACTAGAGACAATATTGATTGTACTGTTGTCGAATTCGGGATTTTCTTCGAAAATATCTTCTATAATTTGGTGATGGAGGTCTGTTAAGTTATTTTGCCGAAAGAACGTAATTATGTTTTTATTTTCTCGATCTAATAATTGTTTGTTTGAAATTTCGATTTTCGAGTAATCTATTAGGGATTTTGTCTTGTATAGTCTAGAGAATGTGTCAAATTCCTGAGCGATATGTTCGTTAGTTATTTCGTTTTCGTCATTTAGGCTTTCGTCATCGTCTGTGTTTTCGTTAGCTGCTAAAATTTTAGAATAGAATTTGGAACAATCGTTAAAGTGGTTTATTTTGATTCTGGACAAGGCGTCTGCGTTTTTGTTTATTTTGCCGGGTTTGTATATGACCTCGTAGTCATACTCTTCAAGTTTGAGGCGCCAACGGGCTAATCTGCTACCCGGGTCCTTTATTGAAAATAACCAGGTAAGTGGTCTGTGATCGGTGATTAGTTTAAACTTTCTGCCAAACAGGTATGGTCTAAAATGCTTTACTGACCACACGATAGCTAAGAGCTCTCTTTCTATCGTGGAGTACTTAGTTTCGGCATTGCATAAAACTCGGGAGGCATAAGCGATAGGTAAATCTTTACCAATGGGGCCCTGCGAAAGCACGGAACCAATGGCGAATGCACTCGCGTCTGTGGTTAATAAGAAAGGCTCGTCGAAGTTCGGGTAAATTAGTATCGGAGTTGTTGTCAAGGTTTGTTTTAAGTTTTTGAATGAATTCGTACAATCATTGTCGAAATTAAAGGGTATGTCTTTTTGTAGTAATTTAGTCAGAGGTTTTGATATTTTAGAGAAATTGGGGATAAAACGTCTATAATAGCCTGCTAAACCCAGGAAAGATTTAATTTCCTTTTGGTTTTTGGGTTGAGGAAAGTTTAGGATTGCTTCAACCTTAGCAGGGTTTGGTTTTACACCGTCCTTGGTGATGAGGTGTCCTAGGTAGGCAACTTCTTTCCTAAGAAACTCACACTTGTCGGGCTGTATTTTAAGGTTAGCTTTCCTTAAACGTTGAAATATTTCGGTTAGTCGGGTAATATGTTCGTGAATCGTTGGGGAATAAATGATGATGTCGTCCATATAGACGAGGCAACGTTCGTTTTGGATACCTAGTAGGATATTGTCCATAACCCTTTGGAAAGTGGATGGGGCGTTTTTAAGACCGAATGGCATGCGAAGAAATTCATAGTGGCCATTCTCTACAGAGAAGGCAGTCTTTTGGACGTCTTCGGGATTAATTTCTATCTGGTGGAACCCAGAGGCCAAATCTAGGGTTGTGAAGTATTGGCATTTTCCTAGTTGGTCAAGAAGGTCAGATATGTTCGGAAGGGGATATTTGTCGTCAATAGTCAGTTCGTTAAGTTTTCTGTAGTCGACTACAACTCGCCATTTTTGTTTGCCAGAGGCGTCAAGTTTTTTTGGGACTACCCAAACTGGGGAGGACCAGGGAGAAATCGAAGGCTGGATTATGCCTTGGGCTAACATTTTTGAAACCTGTGACTTTACCTCTTGCTTATGAATTTGGGGGTAACGATAAGATTTTGTGAATATCGGTTTGGCATTGTTGGTGTCAATAGAATGTTTAATTTCGTTTGTGAATGACAAGTTATCTCCTTCTAGATAGAATATGTCCGAAAAATTTAGACAAAGTTGTGTTATTAAATCAGTTTCTTCTTCGTTCAAATGTTCTAAGCGTAATTGATTTTTAATTTCGAAATTTCTGTCTATTTGTTGTTGGTAGTCTGAGTTTTGACAATTTAGATTAAAGATTGCCCTAAATTTTTCTATTGGTTCGAGTTTAAGGTTTGACAAATCTACAGTTTTTGGAATAGCGTTTGCGTTTATTACAGATGTTAAAAATTCTCCGTTGTTGTCTATTTTGACGATAGCGTTGGGTAAGCGTACTTTTTCGTTTTCTTGGGCTACCAGTATAGCCTCGGTATTTCGTAGGTCACATTTTAATTTGAATATTTTTTCCGTGCGTGGTTCAATGGAAATTAAGTTTCGATTTTTTATGGTGTTTAAACCGCGGGTTACGCTTGGTTGCGATGGTAAAATATCAGTAACTTTGAATATCGGTACGGTTTTAAAATTCGTCACTAATTGTTTATTTTTAAAATCTATCCTGCATTCGTAATGTTCGAAAAAGTCCGCGCCTAAAAGTCCGTCAAAGTCTATGTCTAGATCGTGAATATAAACTTTATGAGGATCACTTGTGGTAAATGGTATGAGAACAGATTCATTAATATTAATCTTTTCGTTCGTTATACCTTGAACAATCACATTTTCAGGGGATCGGCGCCTGTAGTTTTCAGCTGTCCTAGGTTTAAAAACTGAAATACCGGCGCCTGTGTCTAGCAAAATTTTAAATTTACCGGTTATGTCTTTCATGTAATAGAGATTTTTTGAGTTGACAGTTAGCAATGCATGCGAAAGAATATTTACATGAATTTGTGTTCCGGGAAATTCAGGTATGGGTTGAAACTGTCTTTTAGAGTCATCGTTTGGATCTGAGTTTCCAATTCTGCAATTGGTTCGGATTCCTGGTTGGGAGGATGAGTTAATTGGTTGGAACCTTGGTAAAAATCCTGAGGATTAGCGGTATAATCCTCATACTGTTCAGACTGAGAATTATAGTTTTCTGGGAAATTTTGATTGGTTTCGAAATTATAATTTTCACAATTGTCTTGTTGAAGTTGGTAATTTGGGGAGTAATCGGTAGAGTAGGTCTCATATTGATTGGAATTATCAATGTAACTATCATAAGGTTCATAGTTCAAATGATGGGCCTTTTGTTGATCGTAACGATTAAAGTTTGGATTTGGTTGGATTGCAGATGGTCTCTGCTGATTGAAATTCGGGTTTGGTCTGATGGCTGAAGGCCTATTTTGCTGTGGAAGATTAGATTGATTATTTTGTGGGAATTGCCTGTGAGTAAATTGATTATTTTGCGAAAAATTTTGGAAGTTTGAATTTCTTTGGAAGTTTGGTCTTTGAAAGTTTTGGGACGTTGATGGCATAAATTGTTGTTGTTGCCTAGTACGGCATTCACTTACAGTATGCCCAATGCGATTGCAAAATGAACACATTTTCTGTTGGAAAGTTGAAATTGGTCTCTTTTGTTGGGGAGGAATTGGGTTTTTAGCTTGGCTATTTCTCGAGAATTTTTGTGACTCAAAATAAGAGAGTTGTAGTTCTCTTTTAATTCGATTAATAGCCTCCAACATATTTTGTGGATTGCCAGCACGTATAATTTTGCCTAAATTTGGTTCTAAGCCTGTTAATAAATTATTTAGCGTCATAGTTTCGACTAAATCACTTTGAGATTTCTTCTGTTCTTTGGACAAAGCTTGTTTTTGGATTGCAGCATGCATTTTTGCATTGTGCGTTTGCAACCGTGATACAAAGGTTAACGCAGATTCGTTAGGTAATTGATGGATGCGTTGTAGGTCAGTGATTAGAGACGTTAGGTCTCTAGAATCTCCGAAGTGCGCTTCTAATAAGGATTTTATTTCTGCATGTGTAGCCGGATTTCTAGAATTTATCAATTCGGCAGCTTTGCCACGCAATTTATTTTTGATATGAATAGTCAATAATAACAACTGGTCATTAATTGCCATTCCTTGAGCATATGTACAAGAATTTAAAAACGTTTGTAGGTTGATGGGGTTTCCATCGAACTCAGGTATTATCGAGAATATCTCTGAAAGTTTATAAGCCTCAATTTGTTCTTCGATTTGAACGGTGGCTTCTTGTTCTGACATTTTTGTTGCTTTTAGTTACAAACTATTGAAGTTAAATATTGTCTGAAAGTTATTTGTGGCATTCTACGAATATTCTTTCCTATTATTTGGGTTTTCTACCACATGTACTATTATCCTCTTCAAAACAAATCACCGAATCTACAAAATAATAGAATTATTGGAAAAAAGAGCCTCTGCGCCCGTGACGTTTACGCCAAAGGAAAAGTCAGAGGTTATGTTTTGCAAATATATAATATATTATATGTATTTGCAAAACATAACCTCTGACTTTTCCTTTGGCGTAAACGTCACGGGCGCAGAGGCTCTTTTTTCCAATAATTCTATTATTTTGTAGATTCGGTGATTTGTTTTGAAGAGGATAATAGTACATGTGGTAGAAAACCCAAATAATAGGAAAGAATATTGAAGTTAAATTTGAAAGATTTTCTTGTCTGTTTGTGTATTAGCTGTATAATACACACAAGTACGTATTAGCAGTATAATACGCTTCGATGTCGCTTTAAAATAAAATGGAATTCGGTGAGTGTATCAGCTGTATAATACACACGATTACGTATTAACAGTATAATACGTATGAAATAAAACTAATTATGTCGTTTGGGGAATAATAAGGGTAAAATTGATAGCAGAACTGTTTCGTTTTCGTTGGATGTATTAGCAGTATAATACACTTAAATAAATTGCGAAATGTGAAAAAATAAAAATAGCAGTAATAAAACGTGATGATTCTTAAAAATGACTTACGTAAATATCTTCATAGGTAGGTTCTTTCCTCCGTCGAGGGATTGGGATCCGCCACCACTGGTGAGGAAGGTCTCCTTGTTCTTGTAGATCACTCGCACTAGTTAGGCACCCTTGTTGAGATGTTCTCCTTGTTCTCGAACGTTTCACTACAAGTTAGGCTTCTTGTTCCAGGGATGTTTAACGGATCCTACCGACTGCGCCAATGTTATAGCTCGCGTTTCGTAGCTAAGTTTTTAAAAACAATTTTATTTATTTGTAGAGAGTCAACGTTGACTCTTAGAAATAATACAGTAATAAAATGTAAGTATTTAATTTGAAGTGAGTATGATAACTAACTACAGAAATGTCTCGCGGTTCTATTTATGACATTTAGATGCAGTGTCATCTAAATGATGAACAAAGAAAAGCAAGCAAGCGATTCAGCATAATCGTGAGAGGTTAAAATGTAATATAATATAATATGATACTTTGTAAGCGATAAATGATAGCGGGAATTTGTTATCTGCACGTGGTTGAAATATGATATTATATGATAATATGAAATGAAGCAAAGTCACGTATCGTCTTGTATACGGTGGCTCAAATACTATATAACATATATATATAAAAAAAAAACAAGAAAACAATGTATATAATAAAAACAGTTAAGTAAATAACATACAACAATGAAATAAATAACATGCATAAGTAAAACACAAACAAATCTATAACATAAAAAAAAAACTGGCTAGGCTAGAAGTCAGATAGATAATGAATTGCAATACTGAAAGTATTCTTCACTACTATAAAAACAATTTTTAAGTAGTAATGTCCTAACATTTTTTTTGAAACTTTTTATACCTATATTTTCATTTTGTAAATGTCGTGGCAAAGCATTATACAATTTACTGGACATATATAAAAAGGAGTTTTTTGTCTTTGTCAAGCGTACACTTTTCAGGCATAAGCTTTTCTTCTCTCTAGTATTATAACCGTGAACATCCTCCTGAGTTAGAATAGAACCCAGCATAATTCTCTTTTTAATGTACAGCAAACAATAATAAATAAAACATGAATGTAGAGTCATAATACACATATCCTTAAAAAAAGGTCTACAAGAGTCAATAGGCTTGGCTTTAGCTAAAACACGTATTGCTCTCTTTTGTAATATGAAGACCTGTTGAGCATGACAAGTATTACCCCACAGAATAATAGCATACACCATTACACTATGAAAAATAGAAAAATATGAAATCTGTAAATAATTAGCGCTAAGTTCACTTTGTAATTGCCTTAGAAGAAATATTATAGTTGATAGTCGCTTACACAGTTCATTAGTATGATGTGCAAAAGTTAAAGAACTATCAAGAAAGACACCTAATGACTTTACAGGATTGTTATTTACATTAGAAGGTACCACTGTAAAGTCAAGTGTATTAGTTTTATCCAAGTTCAAACTTAGGAAGTTGCTAGAACACCATTTTTGTGACAGATTTTCAGAACGTTCAATGTCATTTATTATTTCATTTGAAGATTTACTTTTAAATAACAAAGCTGTATCATCAGCATAGGCAACTGGAAGAATGTTATCGTCAATATTTAAGAAGAAATCATTGACATAAATAATAAAAAGAACAGGTCCTAAAACCGATCCTTGAGGAACACCAAATTTAACATACTTCTGGTTAGATACTACATTATTCCATTTAACAAGCTGAGATCTGTTATATAAATATGATGCAAAAAGATTTAGTGTAATGTCTCGTACACCATAGTATTCAAGTTTTGTCAATAAAATATTATGTTCAACAGTGTCAAAAGCCTTTGACAAGTCATAGAATTTTGCTGTACAAAATTCTTTCTTCTCAAAAGCTTCAAAAACATTTTCAATAATTTCACAAAGTGCCAGTACCGTTGATTTGTCAGATCTGTAGCCAAATTGAGACTTGCTAATATATTTATTCTTTTCAAAATAATCTATTAATCGATTTTTAATAACTAGTTCAAATATTTTTCCAATAACAGGTATTACTGAAATTGGTCGAAAACTAGATGGTTCGTTATATTCACCTTTCTTATAGATAGGAGTTATTAATGAAATCTTTAGAGCTTCTGGAAAAATACCATTGACAATACAACAATTAATCAGATCTGTAATATGTTCAAGCAGCGTATCACCCACTAACTTTATGAGCTCATTACTTAAACCATAAATGTCCTTGGATCTTGAGTTTTTTAATTTATTAATAATATTTCGAATCTCCTCACAGCTAACTGGAGACAGAAAGAAAGAATAATTAGGATTAGGAAATTTTGTTAGACTGTTCAGATAATTAGTGCTACTCATATTTTTAAATTTAGACATAATATCCTCAATGACATCAGTGTAGTAATCAGCAAATTGATTAGGAGTTAAATCATTTGATCTCATTGGTTGCATATTCTTACGTTTATTGTTTATTATTTTCCAGGCAGCCTTCTGTTTATTTGAACTTTTATTTATATAGTTATCATTACTTCTCAATTTGACTTTATTTATTTCTACTTTATATTCTGCTTTTAGTCGTTTGTAGACATTCATTGAATCTATATTGCCACTAGCAACAGCTACCGTTTGAACAGCGTCAAGAGTATTTTTCAAATTTATTAGCCGATTATCAAATTGTACAGTGGATTTCTTCATATTATTTTTAATATATACCTTCTTTAGTTGAAAACACTCATTATATGTATTAGACAATATATGTAAGAGATAATTAGCTTTGTTATTTGGACAATGTAACTGAAAAAAATTAAACCAATTAAATACTTCAAGCTTATTGGCAAATTTTGTTATATTAGTTTTCGTCATGGGTCTGCAAAAAACAAAATCATTACTTTCAATCGTCGGTATTGTAATCATGGACATTATGGCCTTATGATCAGAAAGATGAGGTTCAATTACTTTACATTTGATCTTGTGAGATAAATTACTAAATACATTGTCGATTTTAGTACTCGAGTTTACAGTTACTCTGGTATCATCATAAACCATTTCTAAAAGGTTATAGGATAGAAACAAATTTCTATAGGCAAGTACATTTTGACAATTCATATTAAAATTAATGTTAAAATCCCCTAATAGTACAATATGTTTATTTAAGGAAAACTGGTCAAGAACTTGATTCAGTAAGCTAAAATATCTCCGGAACCAGTCAGAATATTTTTAATTTCTGTAGCCTATTTTATTGACCTTTAAAAACTAAATTTTTTCCCATTTAACCGACTTTATAATTGCTGTGGTTTACGATATAGCAATACTGTTGGATATAAAAAGTAGCCACCCTGTATACCGTAGAAATAAACTTTTTTTAATGGTTGTTTTTTATTCGCTATTAGTGTTTAAAAATATTTTATACTTGAAGTTATTTTTGTTTGTTAAAATTTAATTTGTTACTAATTTTTTGAAATAATAATTTTTTGAAATACAAAAAAATTGTCAAAACTTTGAAAAAAATATTTTTTCTGTCATCTTAAAATGCTTTTAAAATACTACAATTTGAGCAATAGTGCACATTCCTCGGTTTTGACGATAGGATTTCATAAGGGTACAAAATTTTAGTAACAGACATTTTTTAATCGTTTCTAATCATATAATTAAAATAATAACTAGTTTTAATTTTTTCAACACCTTAATACTAATAAATTGCTTGTTAATATACTTAGTTAGCATTATCTTTCGTAATAAAATCGGTGTACACAAAGAGAGTTAATCTATTTAGATTAGCAAGTGAAGGGTTGCAAATCTAGGGTGGCGAACAAACTTTCACACACAAATAAGACCAAGCCACACTCCCGTCTATTATTTGGAGCAGCCGATCAATCAAAATGACAGTCGACTTATGCTTAGCAAAGTTCCTGACACCTCCCCATAAGCTTTTTTACATTTACAATTAGCGGGGCATTGTCTGCATTTCATTTGACTTCATACAGATATATATATAGAACTGGTACATGTCAATTAAAATCATATCTGAAATAATATATTAATTTATATCTGTTGAAAGACATGCTCTCTGACATAGTGGTGATCTAGTTAGCGTAGCCTCGAGCCAGCTAGCTATTTACATAACTGAAATATTTACACCAACTTTTTTATCTCGCATTTTAATCTTTGGTAAATTCACTAAACGATAAAATACATCTAAAAAATTTTGGATTATTTATGTGAAAAAGTAATTTTTTTAAAAATATTTATTATTTTAGTATATAGCCCAGTAAAATGGGAAAATTTGGATGAAATAATTCAGAGCGGGCTGAAATTTTGGGAACAGGCTTATTTTGTGGTACTTATATCAAAAGCCCTCACCCGTAGACGCCGAGAAGAGGGGGGAGGGAGAAACAAATTAAATTAAATCGGTTTTTCGCAAAAAACTCGGAAAGCATAAATTTTACTGTAAAATATGTAAATGAGCAATCTCCTTTAAACAGGAAACTCTTGCGACAAGCTTTTATATAATAAAAAATATTATATAATGTAACAAAACGATGGGTTTGATTTACTTCAAAGTTTATTTTCTACTTTTTAGAGTATTTAAATAAAAGCTTTTTTAAAAATATTTTTTTCATGTTTTCCATTTTATCTTCTTGAACCATACTTAGTTCAAGTAATAAGTTCCCGATACATAAAAAACGCAACAAAAACTTTACGACCTCATTAAAATACCATTACTTTTTGTACTACCTCGACCGCAAATCATCTCGCTTACCTTTATAGGTGTTTAATGTGTGTCGAGTCGTTTGATGCAGACATGCCGCCGTGGTTCGCGGCGATGATAATTATGTCATAAAGTTTTTGTTGCGTTTTTTATGTCGCAGGAAGTCCTTACTTGGATTATACATCCCATGTTCTAAGAAAATGAACTTAAAAAATCCTAAAAATCACTTTTCGATCTAATCTTTCATCTCACACAGCCAAACTATGAAAAAAGTAATGTCGATTTTTGTTTCGTCAAACAATTTTCTAAAATAAATTCTGGAAAAATTCACAGTTACTCGATCCTCAAATAACCATAATCCGTCAGCAGATTCACTAAAAAGTTTCAAACATAAATTTTACAGCCCCGATATTATAAAAACATCACCTAAAAACTATCGCCCCCGTATACTATAAGATCACCTTCGATATACTCTCCAAACGGCCGGTCAGAATATTTTTAATTCCTTTCAAAAAGAAATAAATTTGTTGAAAATAATCCGTGGAATATTTGTTCACTTTTCTAAATCAAATCAGTCATTACCGTTAAAAACCAAGTGCTACTCATCACATCACCATATACAGGGTGATTAAGAAGTATTTATAAAAAGCAAAAAATTACAAAGCTTCAAATAACTTAACCACACTGAATTAGGAACCATTTTAGACATTCAAAAGCAGTGTTACTGTGAACGATCCATCTTTTCACGTCTGAAGGACTTTTATTATCCTTCCTGAATTGGATATTATAATGTTCACCTGAAGAGTTCGTAACGACTGTTCAGACGAAAAATACAAAAAATCTATACTTACTGTTTCGTTTTTACTTAACTGCTTCACTGATGGTACCAATTGGCCGTCGTAACATTATAAATCTAACACAGTAAATACTAACACTTTCTTAAATTTAAACCTGAAAAGGAATTTTGAAACACAAGGAAAAGACAATATAAAGTTCAAAATATATATATTAAATCTTTTAAAAAAATTATGTTCTTACAAAATGTTTAAGAAAATGTATGATAACTATAGTCTGGCCCGTGTACAACACATGGTGAGGAACAGAACGATTTACAATCTAACCAACTACCATCCAATATGCGGTTTATAGCTAACGATTACACAAAAAAATTCAGTAAAAAGTTCAATGTTTATAATTTTGGTGGGCTTTTACTTGCCTGTCTATTGACGTATTTTCAGTTCAATATCAATTTAGTCCGCTCATCGGAGCTTAAAAATACTTGAATCGCAACGACTTTGAATTATATTGTGGCAATTATATATTCATAAGTCCAGGCAAGGCGGTCCCATGCACATTTGAGTACATGGTAAAGATACTTGTTTGCAACCGAATCACTGAGGAACCGGATTAGGGCAAATACGCTTAAAACCCATCATTTTTCCGTAAAAATCGACTGCTAGAAAATGAAAGAGCACCCTCGATGCTAAGGGCTATTTTCGCTAAAACCTTTGAAAAACTTTGACTAGAGACTAGAGAACGTGTCCTCGTATTTAACACAATGTATGAGTTGCAGTGCTGCACAACGTGGATTCGTTTTTATTTTCGAAATTCGGTTTTCATGATACTTTCTAAACTTTTGTGGTCGAGGCGACATTACGTCCCTGTGCAGCGACATTTATTACACTTTATAAAATTACACTCCTTGATGAGTTTCCAACATTTTGGCATAAAAAACGCAGTGTGGAGCGAAAATGTGAATTTATATATAAAAACTACTTCCAACGGCGTTTTTAGGCTTTTCATGCGAAATGTTCGGATTTTGTTATAGTTTCGAAAAGTTTATCGAGGAATTTGGCGTGTTCTTTAACATTACATCAGAAAACCATATACAGGGTGTTGCAATTTCAACTGACTAAAAACTCAAAATTAAATCATGATTTTTTACTTTCTAATCGAACTTTAAAGTAAATAAAGCACAAAACATTTAATATACAGGGTGTTGGTTTCCACCTGGACAAATTTTAATACTACAGTGATCAATTAAAACTTTCAACATTAAAGTCAGTGCAAACCAAACTACAGGAAAATATACAGCAACATCTTCAAGCGCAAACCCCCCTCGCCCCACCTTAAGTCTACAAATTAAGTGCATCTTCTGCCTCAGGAGTCTCAAGCTAAGCTATCTAAACGAAGTAAGAGGCTGGAAGGTGTTCATGGCGCCCAACGTGGGGCCTAAATCACATCCGAGGCTCGAAGGTTCTCTCTCTCTCGATTCACTCGTTATCAGAACGATTTTTTACAACATATGTTTACGTGTTTACAATCTTCAGCAAACACCCTGTATGTAGGTTCAATAAATTTGCAACAAGAATCTTCATAAACCACTGATTTATTAATCACTTAATTACAATAATTATTCCTTATACTAAAACACACTAATTATACTTTTAATTTACTATAAATTCACTACTTTAATTTACAACTTGCTACTGTTTCTTATTTCATGTTATCATTTGTCTGTTTAACTAAAAAACTGTTCAGTCCGCCGATCCAATCCCTATATATACCCGCGCTGAATGTAGTAGAATATTCCAGAATGTTCCGGCATAACATTCGCGACTTTTCTGGCGCCGTTCTCGAACTTTCTATGGTTCCAGTGGCGCAGTCATGCTCATAACAATATTCAAAATTTGATTCTCTTTAACTTAGATTAGATACAATATATGCGTACGATCTATCGTTTTCGAGTTTTTATCGATTTTATCACGAAACAAGTGTTCTGACAGCGCGCTATAAAGATGATTAAAAATTCATATCTCAGCCAATATTGATCGAATGGAAATGAAATTATTCGTAATTGAATTCTCTACAACTTTCGCTTGATACATTTTACGATCCGAATGATCATTTTTGAGATTTTAGCGAAAAACGCGGGCGTTTCCGTTGCATCACAAAATTGACAAAATATCAAAAAAATCTATCTCAGCTCCAATAAGGTCGTACGAAGTTAAAAAAAAACGAAATTGTGCTGATTTTTATTACCTATAAGTTTCATGTGCACATATTTTACAGTAAAATTGATACTTTCCGAGTTGTTTTGCGAAAAACCGATTTTTTTTACATATTCTCTCTCTTTTGATATGCTAAAAAGTACCACAAATTAAGCCTGTTCCCAAAATTTCGACCCGCTCTGAATTATTTCATCTAAATCGACAAATCGTCGTCCAATTTTATTGGGCTAATAAGCTACGTTACCATTGTTCATAAAGAATGTTTTTCTGTACGAAATTTCATACTGTTATTCGTTGAACTATCCAAAGATTAATAAAGTAAAATTATAGAGTTCTCAGGGGAACATTTTAAATTCTTCCTTGTTAACTGTGTTATCACTACCAATTTACATGCATATTGACCGGTCTGCCAAAATTATTAGACAGCTTCCATAGTTTTAGTAGCCATAATAAGCGATAATTATTCATATTTATGAGTAACTACACCGAATAAACTTAGCATTATTGTTTGATTAGAGTTGATGTATTGGCAAGACCGTTTCCATAAACAAGCCGGAGTAAGTCATTATACATCAGTCATGTGTTGTACTGCCTAGGAGCTTTGAATAATGGATGAATTATGCAATCTGGTCATAGCGTATGCTAATAGAGGAGAGGTCCTTGATTAATTGCAATTTGATTTTCAGATTATCGGTCATTTGCTATTCATATTTGGATTAAACAAGTTGCTTGTCCCCGGCCGAACGGATAAACCACCGGATATTTACTCTATGAGCATTTTCATCTTGGCTGGGAGTTCACACAAAGCAGATTTCTGCTTGTTTATGGGATATTCGGATTTGTGAAACTACTGTGTCTCTATAGAGCAAAAGTAATGTCTTTGAAGCGACTAAATCTGTTTAAACTTTGAAAGAAAAAACATAATGATCATTGAATTAATATTGTTTGTGTTGTCTGGCTGTCAGTTTGTCTGTCTGTCTGTCAGTTTGTCTGTTCCACCATAACTCGAAAGCGGTTCAACATATTTTGATCAAATTTCGCATAAACGCAAATTTTGTTTTAAGTTAGGTAATGGGCCGCTTTCACCCAAAAGGTGTCAAATGTCATCGATGATCAAGGACAGGTAGATGCGTTGTACACAGATTTCTCTAAGACTTTCGATACAATTGACCATAACATATTAATGAACAAATTAGAAAATTTTGGTTTTAATAACCAGCTATTAATGTCCTTTGGATTATATCTGGAGAATAGATATCAGTTTGTATTCTACATTCTTCAAATTTTCAGATCATCTATACCGTCTGTCTATTTTACGAGGGCCACACGAAATATCTCGCTTAATATCTATTGTAAAAGAATAAATTTTTAGAAACAGTTACCCCATTTTTTGTGAGCAACGAAAAAGTTAAAGGCATGAATGTTAACGGCAAACGCAATAAGAATAATAAAAAAATTCTAAAAACCCAGTTGGCTTTGACATACGCTCTTGTGCAAAAATTAAAAGAACAAATCTCAAAGTAGGCCATGACACCATTAATTCCGTTTATTTTTCTCTTTCCAACGATATAAAACATGTCACAAACATTTTAACTGATAGTGTCAATATTTAATATTTTACGAGAACGCCAATTCATATCATTGAGTCGTAAAAATCAGCTATGCCATGATTAGTGAAAACCAATGTATACAGTTATGTTACAGTAGGTATGAAAAAGATTCAAACTCGGCTAGATTCTCATTTATTGTCTTTAAATATAAAGAAAACTAATAATAATCTAAAAATTTTATTTATTAAGAAACATATTGGATATATAATAACTGTATACACAAGCCTTATAGAATAAATATTTATGTATGGCAACCTGTTGGGGCTCAGTTTATGATACTACACTAAAGCCACTACAGATAATATACAATTACATTCTTTTAAAACTATGTTCAAAAAAGAAGCAACATACCATACTCAACAATTTTGCTATACCTAGAAATAACATACTAGACATAAGAGGGTTGTACATCTTAAGTTTATTAAAATATACAGGGTGTCTCACCGGGAACTGAATCGATTGATATAGAGAAAAGTACGCATCAGAAAATTTTGAAAATTTAGATAATTACTAACGTTGGTGTCGATACCAACTTGCTTATTTCAAATGGAACACCCTATACATTTTAGGGTTTTCGAAAAGAGCATAAAATTCTGAGTCGAAAATGTGTAGCATATCCTATACCTAAACCTAGCCGTTTCAGAGATATTTGACATTTTATAGAAAATTTGACAGGTGCAATGGTTTGCAAGAACCGTTATAACTTCCTTCGTGTAAAAGATCTTCATTTGCTTCTTGTCACGTAAGAAGAACACAAGGAGAACTACGTTTTACAACTGAAATAAATTTAGTAATATCATAACAAGTGTTCCGTTTTTCGCATTACATTTTGTCAACTTCAAACCGCGAAAACTTGTCAAATGGAACACCCTGAATTTTTTTACGTCAAATTGTGTAAAATTAAATTCCCTTTTTTCTAACATTAGCATTGTGGGGGTTAAAGTTACAACTTTTTGAAATATTTGCGATTATATTAGAAATTCATGAATTGTCGTAATCATTTCATCAAAATAGCCATGATTAGAAACAATGAGTCATTATCTTATATCAAAAAATGCCAGCTCGTTTAAATTATACCAACGAAAACTTTTTAAATTGGTTTATTATTTATGGAGAATGTGATAAAGTAATATCAAGAACTTGCAGCACATTTGCTACTCGATATCCAGAAAAATGGAAACTGTCACCATACACTGTAAAACGCATACTGGAAAATTTTAAAAATTATGGCTCTGTCAAGGCAAAAATGCAAAGAGGAAAGCCTATTGTTGATGACGAAAACATTGAAATAGCCATTCTGAGATATTTTCATGCATTTTCAAGGATGTCATTAAGACAAGCTGCTCTCGAATTGGGACTATGCAAGGATTCAATTCACAGAATCTTATTAAAACATAAGTTTCACCCATTTTCATTCCATATGGTTCAAGGATTAAAAGAAACAGATTTCCTAAGAAGACAGAATTTTTGGAGTTTGTTCTAATAAGGTCTGAGGGTCACGATTCTTATTTGGGAAATATTATATGGACAGATGAAGCAAAATTTACTAAAAATGGACTTTTTAATAGACACAATTCGCATTATTGGAGTGACTCAAATCCTCATATGTTCAGAGAGCGAAACTTTCAGGAAAGTTGGCAGTTCAATGTTTACTGTGCCATAAGAAACGATAGATTGGTGGCATTACAATTTTATCAGGAAAATTTAAACGGTAAATTAAATTTTCTCTTCTACTGATATGTATACGTAAATTTTTGTGTTTTTTTTGGTGAAAAATATCTGAATATCTTACAAAATTTGAATAATAACTATTTAGAAAATTTACCTCTCGCCAAACATAGAAAAATTTTTTATCAGCACGACGGTGCTCCCCCACATAACGCATATTTAATTAATAATTATTTGCAAGAAACTTTTTATGATCAATGGATTGCCGATAATGAACCTTTCTTATGGCCTCCTCGCTCGCCCGATTTATCAGTTATGGATTATATCATTTGGGGAACTATTAAAAATAAAGTTTATGAGAGCCCATTAACAACCATTGAAGATTGTATGCAAAGAGTAAGAAATGCATTTCAAAACATATCACAGGATTCAATTAGAAGAGCTACCCATGCGAAAAATGTGTCGAGGTTCGAGGGCGGAATTTTGAGCAATTATTAAATTAAAATGAAATCATATTTTAAATTGATCTTATCTCTGCTATTTTAGTTCATGCCATATCTTTTTTTTTATACATTTATGTAACGTTGGCCTATTTCCGCTACTGAGGCCTAACACAGACGCCTGTAGACGAGCTACTCCCAGCCAGGAATTTTGCCGAACCTCTTCCCTTAAGAAGAGTAGGGATCTTTTACTTGCCTAACATTTAATAGACAAGGGACCGACGGTTTTACATCCCCTCCGAAGGATGGTATATCCCCTACACAACCCTCGCCTAAGGTTGTATAGCTTCCGCGCATACACTGATATACAAGCAGCTGGAAGATGTGAGAGGCGAAGACGCGGTCTTCGTTGGAACGGTCAGCCATCCAACTACTAACCGCGCCTTACGTTGCTTTACATCGCATATCGAAGTATGTACATAGTAAAGACGCACCCACGCTCGCCCCATGCCATATCTTCAATTCGATTAATACGCATGTTACAGTGTTAGTGTTATTTTGCGTTTTTGTGGATATCGAGTAGCAAATGTGCTGCAAGTTCTTGATATTACTTTATCACATTCTCCATAAATAATAAACAAAATTTCGTTGGTATAATTTAAACATGCTGGCATTTTTTGACATAAGATAATGACTGATTGTTTCTAATTATGGTTATTTTGATGAAATGATTACAACAATTCATGAATTTCTAATAAAATCGCAAATATATCAAAAAGTTTTAACTTTAACCCCCATAATGCATATCAGAAAAAAGGGAATTTAATTTTACACAACTTGACGTAAAAAAATACAGGGTGTTCCATTTGACCTAAACAAGTTTTCGCAGTTTGAATTTGACAAAATGTAGCGCGAAAAACGGAACACTTGGTACGATATTATTGAATTTATTTCAGTTGTAGAACGTAGTTCTCCTTGTGTTATTTTTACGTGACAAGAAGCAAATGAGGATATTTTACACGAAGAGAGTTATAACGGTTCTTGCAAACCATTGCATCTGTCAAATTTTCTATAAAATGTCAAATATCTCTGAAACGGCTACGTTTAGGTATAGGATATGCTACATATTTTCGACTTAGAATTTTATGCTCTTTTTGAAAACCCTAAAATATATATTGTATTCCATTTGAAACAAGCAACGGTATAAGCGGAAGTGCTAGCTGCTTGTAATTATTTTAGTTGGATTGGCCACACCGGCATTAGTAATTATCTAAATTGTCAAAATTTTCTGATGCGTACTTTTCTCTATATCGATCGATTCATTTTCCGGTGAGACACCCTGTATACATGTCACTTCCAGCGTACAGGATAAAGTACAATACTACATAAAAACTAGAACTATGGAATGAATACCTAATTTACGGAAAATATATATCAAACGCTAGTCAATGTTGCCTCGAATATTTTGGAATAAAGTTATATAACTATCCGACGATAAAAATGAAAACAACATCAATTAGAACATTTAAAAAGGAAATTAAAAAATACGTACTCAATAATATCACATATTTGAAACAAATAATCGATTAGTACAAAAATGCCTCTCAAAAGAAAAAGATTCCTAATATATTGTACGTAGTTTTTGTCTCACATTACGCGGTTGTTTAGTAGCTCTGGTTATGTTAATTTGTAGCGTATATTCAAACATATTATGTATGTCCAATATTCATGTTTTGTTAAGTTAATTGTACTACCATAGTGTAATATTATAATATAAGATGCAAAATATTGTAACTGCTTAGGGTATAGGTGTAAAATCCTGAATTATAAATCATCACTAATACTGCTGCGATTCCGATCCCATGATGTGCTATGCGAGCATACCACAGTTTTACTTGTAAAGTGTATACGAACTTAGTTGAAACCGTATAAAAGCCAAAAGCCGGCAAAAACACTCGGCATCTCTTTATTGTACATGGGCGGAGGTAAACAGAAATGCTTGTCATAAGAAAATGATAAGATTTTCGGGCGTTATTATATTATCCTCTGTTTCAAATGGTCTCCAGAAAGCCATGGTCAATTAGTAAATAATTAAAATATTTTACCTTTTATATAATAGTAAATATTTATAAATATGAACAATAACTAACTGAACTCCTATGCTTGATATTATAATAGGTATTTATGCACTGCACCGGCACATTGCCAGCACATCTCACAAGTCCACGTTGACTTCCGAGAAACGATTTACGAGTTTTTTATGCTAGTAGGCCTGTCCGTTTTATTATCTTTACACCAGTGCAGTCATAGATGTTTCATTCAGGCTGATTACATTGCCGGTTTCGGACTCGCCTGCACAGTTTCAACTACCATTCGAATCTCGATACCATTGCTAAATATATAGGACAAAATATCAAGTTCAGTGCGCACGGTCCTGTGCTTTAACACTGACCAGTTTCAATTGTGCTCGTATAAAGTATATGCCCCCTGCAAAATCATAGATATTACCATACCATAAAGCAATAATATTACTATATATTATATGTATGTAACTGATGGTCGAGAGGTAAGCGCACTTGCCTCTCACCCAAAAGTCCCGGGTTCGATCCCCGGTCGTGGCAGTGGAAAATACTGTGAGAGGGATTTTTTCACTATACACAGATATTGGGTGTGTGTCCCTTGTCTCTAGATGTGTAGCCCCCTCCCACACAAGGCTCTTCTAGAGCCTTCCGGGATAAAGGGGGTCGTCATTACCTGTGGTGTATTTATTATTATTTATTATTATTACCTATTATTGTTACTGTATATTATATTATATATTATTATATTATTTGCCAAATAATAATAATAATATAATTTATTTACATTACACACGTTACAATGTTACATTTTAATTTCAGTTACAAGCAATTTAAAAATACACCAAATGTAAATACAAAACAAAATTTGTAACACCGACAAAAATTATTGTATTATTGTAAATAAATAAATTGATACTCAATAAGTGACTAAATACTTGTTTTAAGATACAAAGAGACAAATACAAATATAAATATGGAGTTTTGGGTAGTAATTGAAAGCCTTTATACTTTATAATCATAACTATAGCTAGAAAACATAGCAGTATGTGTACTATAGGTAAATATATTATTTCATTTCAATTACTACCCAAAACTCCATATTTATATAAATAAATTAACAAATTTGACAGATTGTCACTGTTGTTTGTTGTATGTTGCGTTGTCGAGTTCTAAGACAAGTTTTATATCAGTAATTATGGTGTACACCAATAATAACAAATTCGAGCATTTATTGTCAGTGCAATTTTGATGCTGAGATGGCACTCACGGTTTACGGAGATAGATTTCCAGATGCTCCGCAGCCAAATCGAACTATGTTTAGGAAGTTAGTTCAAAATCTAAAAACGCACGGTTCATTTTCAAACAAAGTAGTAAGGCGAGGGCATGTTGCGAATAATGTAAGAAAAGTGAATAGAGTATTGAATTATGTTAACCAAAATGAAGAAACTTCTTTGAGACAAATTCAGAGAAACTGTCGCATAAAAAAGACAGTACTAGAAAAATATTTAAAAAACAGATTTTTACGCTACAAAACGAGGAAAGTTCAACATTTAAATGAGGGAGATAAACCGAGGAGAGTAAGATTTTGTAGATGGTTGTTAAATAAAAAAGGAATGACCCGCTGATATGTAGCAAAATTCTTTGGTTGGACGAATCAATTTTTTCTAATAATGGCTTTTTCAATACAAATATACATTATAAGCGGATACGAGAAAATACAGATTGGTGTAGAGAGACTGCTTTCCAAGAAATATTTTCTATGTATGTTTGTGTAGGTCTTTTAGGGACTAAAGTAGTTGGACCTTATTTTTATTCAGGGCTTATTTTTCCAATAGGCCCGATAGGCCCGTGCCTAGGGCCCCTGAGTCAGAGGGGCCCCACGCTCGACCCTTAAAACAACAGTTTATTTTTTTTATATAACAATGAAAAATGATGTTTAAAAATTATTTGATAAAAGCTACCATTTATTATTATTAATTTATTACGGATGATACGAAAATCCAAATTCAACGCGATAACTGTCCAATAGACGGCATTTCGCATTGAGATTTTACTTTGGATACATTTGTCAATGCCAACAAGTAACACATCAGGTGAACGATCATTTTCCTCTCTAAAAAGGGGAAAATCATATCTTAGAAAGTCTTTGAACCAAGATAACTTATCATCTTTGGCCCTTCTTGACGTGGAAAATGAGGTACTAGAAAACAAATTTTAATGAAATTATAAACCATTTTTCGGAAATAAAAATGCGCAAAAGAAAAATTTAACTATTTTAATTTAATGCGCTTTAGGATTAGGCTAGTAGGAATTAGGAATGTTTATTTTGTATTTTTTTTTCTCCATTAAAACAGTTTTTTAGTATTTCATTATTTTTGTTCTGTTAGTTGTATTATTTTATATTTATTTTGTATTATATCTATTTTATGTTGTATGTTGACAAAATGATATAAATATTGGTTTTTGACAGTAACTACTTATTGTTATTGTTTTTTGTTCTATTTCTGGCACCAAATTTTTTGCCTGCGCCGCTATTAATGTTTTCCTAATCATACGAGGGGGGGGGGGGGGCGAGAAGGTACATGAGCCTAGGGCCCACTAGAACCAAAAATAGGCACTGTTTTTATTACGACTAATTAACCGCTCGTAGATACCTTAATTTCCTGAAAAACGAATTTCAATATTTTATTTATGAATTAACAGTGGAAGAAAGATTAAATTATTCATATTTTCAACAAAATGGGGCTTCACTTCACTGCTGTAATATGAACAGATTATGTAAATCAAGTTATGTCAGATAGCTGGACAGTCACCTATGGACACATTCTATGGCCAGCTCGATCACCAGGTATTACTCCCTTGGTTTTTTTCATCTGGGGTTGCATTGAAGCCGAGGTACTTCAAGCTGCCCCTGAAAATGTTGAAGACATCAAAACCAGAATTAGAAATGCATGTGAGACAATTACTCTCGAAATGCTCCAAAATGTAATGAGTGAGGTGTCTCGTAGAGCACGTTTGTGTATTAGAATGCAAGGTGCACAATTTGAGCATTTGTAATCAGAAAAATAAATACACGCATTTTCTTTTCAGTATGGTAGTAGGTTGTACTGTTATACATAGTTTTTCGTCTTTTTGGATGTTCATGTTGTACTTGTATTTTTATTTATGAGATATTTGTTTGTTTGTATTAAATTGTAATAAATATTTCTTTAATTATATTTATTATAAAGTGAATTTTTACTTTTATGGCATAGCAGATTTTTACGATTCAATGATATGAATTGTGGCTTTAGTAAAATATTAAATATTGACAGTATCAGTTAAAAATTCTGTGACGTGTTTTATATTGTTGGAAAGAGAAAAATAAATGGATTTAATGGTGTCATGACGTATTTTGATATTTGTTCTTTTTATTTTTGCACAAGAGCGTATGTCAAAGCCAACTGCGTTTTTTGACTTTTTTGACACATTATTATTCTTATTGTCTTTGCAGTCAACTTTCGTCCTTCTAATTTTTTTGTATCTCCTCAAATAAGGAAGTTATAATCGTTTGTGGTTTTCCTATTTTTCAGGTTTTTGTAATATATCTCGCAAAGTAGGCTATGGATTTCAAATTTCTTTTTACTAAAATATAGCTCACAAAAACTGGGATAACTGTTTCTAAAACTTTATTCTTCTGCAATAGATATTAAGCGAGATATCTGTGGGGCCCTCGTAAAATAGACAGACGGTATAATATAAATAATCATAAATATAACATTGCTAGATATTAAAATTTTAAACCAGTTCTCTCTGCATTTTACCGAAATTATTCTGAATATTATTACATAATACGGTGTATATTTTCCAACTGAAAAATATGGCACGCCATTTGAATCCAGCGCTTAGCGATAACGATATAAATACATTATTTCTTCGATTTTCCTGTCCAGTTAACAACAAAGAATTGGTAGTGGTCGGCATTATATTAGAGCTGAATACAGCGCCTCTGGCGTCGCTGAAGACGCGCAAACTAGAGGCGTCTAAAGGAAATGACGCCGCAGTTTCATCTCCGGCCTATTTCCGTTTTCAGAGCTCTAATGTGCGCTTAGCCTTATTCATAGCACACTGTGTTTCCCTCAGACATTCTTCTTGATTTTAATGCCAATCTAATACCACAACGTGTAATGTCGACGAAGCCCTTTGGTAGAAATAGTGAGAGCTATTAATAAGTTTCAAGGGGAATATTACTTCTCGTATAGAGCCATTAAAACAGTTTTTATTTAAAATCAATTAAACTACCAGGTGTCTCATTATTCCAATTTACAAGTTTGTCAGTCAACGTTTTGTAGAATAGTTAACAAGATAACTGCTTTTATATAATATAGGTAATATTTGCTTTAAGTTTTCAAAAAGTATTGACAATTACAAAACCTATTTTCCAGGTTACGAAAAAGTTCCAGAGTTTTTTAAATTATTTTATCGTCTTATTTAAATTATCGTCCTGGCGGAGTTTAGCATTAACTATTTCACCACTCAATCAGAACACATGCATACATACAATTACATAACGATCATTCCCTACGACTGCCATCTGCCGCAGTTGAGACTCGAACTCAGGAGTGGTGTAACGACTAGGCGTATTGTCTCCCACAGAACCTCATCTAATCCGCTGCTATCAATTCTGCAACACATCAAAAACGCCACTGAACATCTGAGCTGGTATTCTTACCCAAATTTAACTTGTGAGGTTTTAAAATGTCGGACTTTCAAAATATTGAAAATCGATGGTTCTCGAGAAAAATACGAAGAACCTGATTTTTTTTACTTTGAAGGTAAATTTGGGGAATTTTTTTAAATGTTTATAAGTACTCCAAAACATTTAAAGCAAAAAAATCCTTGGTGCCCAAAAACAGGGTTACTTGTAGTTTCCTAGATATTAACGGTGAAAAAAGAAAACAAACAGAAAATAGCTCCTGTCGCTTATTTTTATTTTGGCTGATGAAGAAGTGTGATCAGAAATGTTTTTTTACACGTTCAAGTACTGTAGAGTTCACTTATTGATTGGTTTTCAAAATTTCAAGAAATTTTAACTTTTCTATCTCCTTATTTTTATTTGCAATTGATACTTAATTAGTGAAATTCATTTTTAATTAAAATTATTGTTTTAATTTAGCTTAAATCCGTAAAATTACATTTATGGATGAAATCTCCTTTTCAACGACCTCCAGATTTTTGGTTTTTCGAAGTTATTCGAAAAACCGCTGTCCAAGGATTCACTACTTCCACATTCAGATTTTGTATCCAAGTCTTATACACACTTAATCCCAATGTAATATTTTACTCCCTTAAATAATATTGTGGGGGTGGTAGGGGGGGTGGCTAATGCCAAAATTTTTTTAGAAGCCCTTGGTTCTCGTCTACATTAAATCCCAGTTTAATTTTTTATTCCTTATAATAATAGGGTGGGGGTGGCAATGGGGGTGATATAGGGGGTTGACTAACGCCAAAATAAATTTTAGTGGCTCGTGGTTCTCGTATACACACTAAATCCCAATTTAATTTTTTACTCTTTATAATAATAGGGTGGGGATGGCAATGGGGTGGTAGAGGGGGTGGCTAATGGCAAAAAATTTTTAGAGTCCCTTGGTTCTCGTACGCACAATTATTAATCCCAATTTAATTTTTTACTCCCTTTAATAATGGGCTGGGGTGGCAATGGGGGTGGTATAGGTGGTGGCTAACGCCAACAAATTTTTTTCAGACGTTTCGCTCTTGTATGCACACTAAACATTTTAATTTTTATTACCCCCTTTCATAATAGTTTGGGGGTGGTATTGGGGTGATAGTGTGCCACGACGAGGAACGCACAGCAGAAAATTTGCCAGAGACAATGGAATACTAGCAGTGACGTCATCATTTGACAGCCTGAAAACGGTTCAGTGGACATTGAAGAATTTGACATAAGAGTACGTCTTAGTTTGTTATCGATTTAAATATTACTGGCGCATAATTTTAATATCAAATTTATGGTGTCATTTACTAACGCTTTTTTTAAAACCTAATTTGAGAGAAATTTCTATATATATCGTATCAGTGCTAATAATTTAGTTTTTCCGTTTTTTTTGTTAAGTAGATATATTGTATGACTTATTTGCTTAAATATTCATTTAATATATGTATTCATAGATTTGGTGTAAGCCAATATTGACAGAATATAATAGGTTAGGTAGTAGTAATTTCTAACTAACATTAATGGTTTTATAAAAGATTAATATCTATTGCTGTGAAATTATTAATTCCCTGTCAAAAATAGCATATTGAAACATCTCCTGAGTAATTTAAAACATATACTTTTCTATAAGCATGGAGAGGATCTATGTAGGTGATGAAACAGTTTTACATATGAGTTTCTATGCCATTCTATTGCACAACGACTTTCCATCATATTGAGGAAGAATATCTCTTGAAATTTTTATAGTTTTGATAGGACTGTATGTGGAATCGACTAATATTAGTCTCATAGAACCTCATAGCTTTATTTTTATCTGTTATGAGCACTTTTTGGCAGGGTTGTACTTCAAACTCAAAAGTTTCTAATGAGTTTGAATTTGTTACCATTCTAGAAACAGAATGTCGACGACGGCTGTTGTTGGGTACACTAGATGGAATCGAAAAAGAACAGTCAAATTTTTGGGATTTCCATCTGACAGATGGCAAGTAGAGGTTGCAAGAATAGAAATACGTACTCAGCCCAGCAGCGTTCTGTTGAGATGATTTTCTCGAATCGAAAATAAAAAATGCAAGTATATGTTCCAAACATTTTGTTATTATGGGTACCTATATGATAGTTTTTACATGATTTATAACATAATATTGCAATGTTGACAGTGAATTTGCCTATTTAGTCAAAATAGGATGCATTAATGTTCTTAAAATTTCACTTAAAGTGTAGATTGTTCTTAAGGTGATATGTAACATGTTTCTATTTTAGTACGCTTTATATATTATGTTTATTAATTATGTAAGAATATAGGTTTTCACATAATTAGATTTGAACATGTTTTCTATTATATTAAAAAATATTGTTAATAACACAAATAAAATTGATTGAATATGTAGTTATATGGTTATTAATTACATCCTCCTTAAGTAACGTGCGAATAGACATAGTTTTGGGTTGATAAATAAAGGTAAATTTTAAGATCAAATCAGATTTTAAACTGAGTATACTAAACAATGCAAAATACATGGAAGAATGAAAAAAAAACTTTTTGAAAAACTTCGTTGAATTTTTTATGTATCTGAACATTTTTAAATTCAGGAAGAAAGAACGATGAACATATTAAATGTAGATAGAACAGCATCGAGCAAAATACTATATTTTATAGCAATACATAGTGGTTTTGTTGTTTTTATTAACATATTGTACATGTAAACTTAGGAAACATACATCTGTATATACATTATATAAAGCCAATAACTTCTTAAATATCATAACTGCATAATTTACAAATGCATAGATTACATAAAAATCTTTGTGAAATGCTAAAGCGCACTGTATACTTTAAGCATCTGGCCTTGTTTTTAATTAATACTACAGCCATATCAATGTTCTTGTTACTGGGTTCTATCCAATAAACCAATACATCCATCACAGACGTATCCTCATACAACAATCCATGGCTTAAACGGTACTTCTGGTAACTCTGAGAATGCCTGACCTAAAACAAAAATTACATTCATCCTTAAGCTGTGTTAATAATGTACAAATGTTGAAAATCAGTAATTTCATATTATTCATATAGAATCTACACTTACTTCACCAACAATGAGATATCACTCACTAATTTTTTAGTAATTTTTTTACTAATTTACAGGCAAGCTGGGTCATCATGGTCGTAGGGCTCGTTCTAAATAACATATAATCCATCACCACGCTTTTAGAAATCTTTGGGATATCATTTAGCGATGCAGTTACATCTTCTACTTTTATACTATATGGATCAACACCGTTAATGTACTCTAACTTAGAAATATAATGTGATGACTCCTAATATGAAGTGTATAGATCAAATTTCAACAAATTTAACATTCCTAATTGCTAAAATTAACTCACCATTTCGAAAATAAACAACTTTTGACAGCGGAAAAAATACGTCGGTTAAAAAACGCAAATAAAACACAAAATTAAAGCCAGTTCAACAAATCACCAAATGTATTAGTAAAAGGGAACACTAATAATTAATTTTACACAAAAAATGCTTTTCAAAAAGCCCTAAAATTCTTTAAAACTTGGGATAATTAAATGGCCGTAAATAGCACAAAAACTGTTGGGTCCACCGAACTGAAGTTGCAGCTTGATTGTGACGTCAGCTGCTACTACTCTATCGATTCACAACTTCTTTTCAAAAAGAATGTATTTTACGTCATTTTGGTTGAAGTAATTGCAGATATAAGCAGAAGATTTGAATCACTGAGAAATATTGATTTTCTCTCAGTTCTTTCGCATTTTAAATGTATGCCAGAAGATGAGATTAAATCAAAATCTAGAGATATGATTTTGAAATATAACGACGATTTGCAAGAAGAATTAGTAGATGAGCTACAAAGTCTTAAGAAAGTTTATAGTACTAACTTTGGACATGAACAACTAAACCTGTTAGAATTGCTGAATCACTTGCACAAAACCAATCTTGCCAACATGTTCCCTAATTTATGCATTGCATTACGCATCTTTTTTACTATCCCTGTAACCGTTGCGAGTGCGGAACGATCTATCTCAACTTTAAAGAGAATGAAAAATGTGCTACGGTCAACAATGAGGCAACAGGGACTCTCACTCTCAAGCCTAGGAGTTCTAGCAGTGAAGGCTCCACTGGAAAGACGATTGACATGGACGAGTCCACTTCGCAGTGAAAAAGGCAAGAAGAAAGACCCTAGGCTAGGAGTGTACTATATTATATCCAACCATGTAATATGATTTATTTGTTTTGTGTCAATAGAAGATAAAGAGGGAATTTAATCTTTTCCATTTTTTAATCTTTTCCATTTTTTAATCTTTTCCAAAATTTATTTTAGGGGCCCGGAAGATTTACTTTACCCGGGGCCCGCTAAAGCTGGGTGCAGCCCTGGGTCTGTAATTGTTTAGTTTAGTGGGGTCGTCGGATTTAAAAATGGGGGTGACAACTGATTCCTTCCATTGCTGCGGGATTTTTCCACATTTGAAGCATATATTGAAAATATGAGTTAATGGGGAAATAATATATTCATAAATGTTTTTTATTATTTTAGCAGTTAATTTATTTGGACCAGGTGCACAGTTATATTTTAAATTTGATATAATAAATAAATAAATAAACGCCACAGAAATTAGACAACCCCCAATTCCAGAAGCCAGGGCTTGTACGGAAGGGTGTTACACATTGAAAAAACGCGGACATACAACCATTTTCTCCGACAGTGCCAGTGCCGGAACCAGGATTCGAACCCGGGGGTGCGATGTCCGTGAGATTAATCGCAAATGCCACCGCGCGCCTTAACCCACTCGGATATCGACCAGATAAGAACAGTTACTTCACTTATTGTTATTGGATTAAGGAATATATTAGAGTTAACTTTATCATTTATAAAGAAGTTATCTGATAAGTTTATTTTGGTTATTTTGTTCGCCATATCGATACCTATAAGCAGTGAACGTCTTAAGTGGGACACTGGCTTTTATCATGGAGTAATTTGGAGCACAAGAAACCAAATGACGACAATAACGATTTGAATCAAATATCAACCAACATTTATATGTTATTTGATTGTATTGTCCCCATGAATTATTGCCGGTAAAGTACGTGTATTCTATTACATTTTTATAGCGGTATAGTAAATCAGCGTTTTTATGTTTTTGTCCTCGATGTGTACGTTTAGAATTATCGCTCTCGACCCTAATCCTTATTGATGTTGCGATCGGGCGAAAGCACCGGTTTCCCTTTTTCCCTTTACCGTTCGCGATTCGGATGCCACGTGACCGACGCAAGTCGGTCACTTAATCTGCTATTTATGTGACTTCTGGGGGAGGACACACGCCTGGCATTATACTCATTCCTGACTTCGCGAAAAGGCTAATGCCGGATTAAATTTACACTTCCTACATAATCCGGCCTAAGTGTGGGATACAAGTAACCTGTAATATGTCGGAGAATCTTTATTCGAGAGAAATCAAGATGTGCACCGCATTGAAACTAACAAACTAAATAAAAGGTTCGGTTCCACCGCATTGACGATCTCGCTCAAGTGTATGTACTTTTGTTTTTAAAGAATGCTTATTTATTTACACAACTCAACAGGACAAAAGTCAATGTAATGAAAAAATGAAGTTTGTTTAATATTCTAAATAAACCGTGCAATTCACGACGAATTTAAAGTGAATTAAGTGATAATCTATTTAATTAACCGTCACTGCTGATTCCAATTAGGTGGATAAAATGTAATCTTCGATGTAGTTTAAGTATTTTAGAAATTTCCTTTGATTAATTTCCAGTTGATTCATATGACTGGTATAATGAGGGCTCCATAGTACATTATTATTTCCAGTTTGCGTCTGACAAACCAACGAAATGGAAAAATTTAACGCTTCAACATTCGTGAAATCTTTAGATTTCCTATTATGATTTCTAGAGACTTAAGGGCTGGAGATTGTACTATTATTTATACAGAGTGACCCATTTGAAAGTGGGGCACATTTCTAAAATTTTAAATGATTTAAATAATTTTTTTTTAAATTATAGAGCTTCAATAGCTCTACTGTGGTGCAAAATTTCAGAGCGAAATTAAAAATTTCGAGGCCTATTTCGATTCTATTCTTTCAAGGCCAAAAATCCAAAAAGAGGTGTTAGCAATTTTGACTATTTACTACATTTCGGTATCTTTGGGATAGCGATATGTAAAATAGTCAGCCAGCAGGCGCCATCTAGCGGTCCAGTGTCTGTTGCAATCGAAAAATAAATAGCCTGCCTGGGCTTAGCATAGTTCAAATGTGCTTTTAGATGGCGGAATATTAAAACATAATATTTTTAGTCGCAAACTCCTCTATAAAATCCTTATTTTACTATAAGGAATGTAATCAGACTGCAACCTACACATGTCGCTATCCCAAAAATACCGAAATGTACTAAATAGTCAAGTGATCCTCTTGTCGGTCGACACATGCCTACCTTGCACTGACGAGAGCTAACAGCTCGAAACTGCAGTCTGCAAGTGGTGTGTGACGACTGGCATGAGAGCTCCTTTAAGTAGGATCAGTCTTTCGGCTGGTGTTTGTTGCAATCGAAGCATTAGCGTTTTGATGGTAATATGCAATTATTACACTTAACGCGCCAGGCTTGTAACTTGTAATTCAGCGCTTGGCGGGGCACATAGCCCGGAGAGTAGCTGTTGGTTGCAGTCTGGTTACGTTCCCTATAGTAAAATGAGGATTTTATATAGGAGTTTGCGGCTAAAAATATTATGTTTTAAGAAATATCATGTTATACAGATTCAGCAAAAGTAGTTCTATATATCCTGAAGTAAACGAGTGCGAGAGAGAAAACGCCAAAAATTAGGAACAGAAAGTCGGATATACTACTCCTAGCACGTTCCACACTCCCTGTAATATTATTTTTATCATCTTGTCGTGTATCAACGCAGGGCATCGATATTTCCGCGACAACTGATCTAGTAGAATACTATCACGGTGGGACGGGAGGTCGAGAAACTCTCATTCGTGCCGCACTAATATAACAATCATCTGTCTCGCTTTCACGTAAGCGATTTTTGTTCTCTTTTTCGCATTCATTTACTTCAGGATATATAAAACTACTTTTGCCGAATCTGTATGTGGAGTAAAGTGATACTATACTGTTTAATCGAATTTCACGCAAAATCGACTCTTTTTGAGCGCGCCAATATCCATTGGCTTGATGACGGTCTCGATAACTAGGGCCGAGTAGGACTACTACTCTTTGCTCCTAGATTATCTCTGTAGACCTGGACCGGCCTTCGTGATAGGTGGGCCCGCTTACTTCTACCAGACCCAGCCCGCAAATGCGAGATGTGTCGTGGTATTTTCTGCGGACCTCCCCTGGTCCTGGCTCTTCAACCTCGCTGGCAGAGGTCTCTTCTGGCGCTCTTCTTGTCTTGATATTTTCTTTCTTCGCCAGCTTGTCACCCCCGTGGGTAGTCATCGGTCTAGTTGGGTTTTAGGAAGTTTTGGCTGGGATTGACTGCCGGTACGTAGGACACAGTAAAGGTGTGTCCTACCCCGGATCATCGGAACGGTAAGGATATGAGCTGTGTAGCTCGGGAGTGTGGAGACCCTAAGTGCTTTTTTAGCACTTTCGGACTCCACGGAGCAGGTAGGACAACGGGCGTTGGACGGTATGTTGTCCGACGCCCGCAAGGAGGTTGGGTTTGGGTAGAAAAACGTCATGTCTCTAGTAGTGGTGGTCCGTCCTGGGGTATCTGAAACAGATCGGTTAGCGGGAAATATAAGTTATACTCACCCGTTGTCCAGAAGCTGTACCCTCGGCCGTTTGTGCCTCGGGGCGTCGGCAGGGTCGTAATCAGTGGCCTGTCTGATTAGCGGGTTCCCGTGCTCCTCTGCTTGGGCGTACAGCTTCTTCGCTCGTTCCCGGATGACTTCAGTGACCGTGGTGTACTCCAGGTCTCTGACGATGTTTGCGTTTCTCACGTACCATGGTGCGTCAACCGCTGTCCTGAGGGCGATGTTTTCCACTGCCTGGATTTTCTTCATGTAGGATTTTGCCTGGTAACCCCACGCTACCGAGGCGTACGTCAGCTGCGGCCTGACGAGGGTTTTGATAAGCGTGAGCTTATTCCTCAGGTTGAGACTGCTACCGTTTCCCATCATCGGGTAGATGAGGGCTCTTGTGCGCCGCGCCTTGGCTGTAATAGCGTCCGTGTTCTGTCTCCACGTTAGGCTTTTGTCCATGACCACGCCAAGGTATTTGACGGTGTCGTGCCATTCGATGTCCTCGCCGTTCATGGAGACGTGTCCTGTGGGAATTTCTTTCCGCACTCGTCTGAAGAGTATGGCTTGGCTTTTGTCGGCGTTGACGGCGACTTTCCACTTCGTGCACCATTCTTCCAGGAGTGTGGCCATTTCCTGTAGTTTTCTGGTTGCGTTCCTGGCTTTCCAGGATCTGGCAATTATTGCTGTGTCGTCTGCATACAGGGCCAGGGCTGTGTGGTCGGTCCTGGGGAGGTCTGAGGTGTAGATAGCGAACAGGTGCGGTGACAGCACCGAACCTTGCGGGACTCCCGCCTCCACGGTCCTGTAAGTGGAGAGTTGGTCCGAGATTTTGACCCTTAGCTGTCTGCGGTGCAGGTAGGACCTCACTAGTTTGACGAGTTCGATGGGGTAACCCATACTCATCATTTTAGCTAGGAGGCCGTCGTGCCAGACCCTGTCGAACGCTTTGGCAACATCTAGGAACAGCGCCGCGGTGACTTGCCGCTGGTTGAACCCCTTAGTAATCTCCTCGGTGAGGCGAAGTACTTGGAGTTCGGTGGAATGTCCTGTTCGGTACGCGAACTGTTCATCCGGGATGATATTCAGCTCTTCTGTCTTTTCTGTGAGCCTCTTCAAGATGACCCGTTCTGCAACCTTGCTCATGGCTGGGAGGAGGCTGATGGGCCTGTAAGAAGACGGGAAAATTAGTTCTTTCCCTGGTTTAGGGATCATAATGACGTCGGCCTTTTTCCACCTGGCTGGAAAATGCCGTAACCTTAACATCGCGTTTACGATGTTGACTAGCGCCGCTACTCCTTTCCTGGGTAGCTTTTTGAGAGCGATGTTTCCTATCTTGTCACATCCCGGAGCCTTTCTCGGCTTTAGGCTCCTAAGGATTTCCTTGACTTCCTCGGGGGTAGTCGGGCGGATGTGGTCGTCATCAGGCAGGCGGTAGATCCTACGTACTCTGCGCTCGACATCGTCCACCCAGTCCTCGTCCTCGTCATCGAGCTCGTTCTCTCTACACTGCAGTTCTAAGCTGTCGGCAAACGCCTCGGCTTTTTCCTGGTTAGTGTAGACGATCCCTCGCTCTCCGTGAATCGGGGGTATAGGTTTCCTCCGGTTTCGCAGGGCACGTTGGGTATTCCACATACTTCTGTCCTGTGGATCGAGTGACTCAAGGTGGCGTTGCCACCCCTCCTGACGGTGTTCTTGGAGGGTGGCTTTCACTCTTCGGCTGAGGACGTTATACTCCCTTCTGTCGGCGGGGAGCCTCGTCCTCTGAGCCCGTCTCTTGGCGCTTCTTCTATCCCTTATCAGCTGCCTGGTGACCTCTGGTAGGTTCGCCATCGGTGCTGGGTGTCTTCTTACTTCTGTTTCTGTCGTGCTGGCCCTTATTGCTCCCAGGATCTGCTCCTCTAGGGTAATGACGGCCCTCTCAACGTCCCCCACGGTATCTAGCCTGGGAATTTGTGCAATGTACTGCTGCAGGTGCAGCCGGTACGATTCCCAGTCCGTTCGTCGCTTCGTGAAGGTAGCGTTGTCGTCACCCGCCTGTCCTCCTAGAGTTAGGAAGATCGGGTTGTGCTCGGTAGATCCCTCCGTTCTGGTGGATCTCCGCTTCGAGGGTCATCTCCTTTAGGATGGCTATGTCCAGTACGTCTGGCCTGTTTCTACCGTTGTCAAAGGTGGGCTGGACTGGTCCTACCACCAGCAGTTCGCCGGCGTGCTGTCCCAGGAACCGCAGCAGTTCTCGTCCTCGAGTGTTGGTTACGCCGCTGTTCCATTGCTGGGATTTGGCGTTAAAATCGCCAATTGCGACGACCTGTGTCCTAGCGGGTAGAATTGCGTCCAGATCCCCCTCGGTTAGCGTGCTGTGGGGTGGCTGGTAACATGAAACCACTTGGACGTCGCCGTTTCGTGCTGTGGACACTACTACGGCGGTGGCATTCATATTTTCTAGCTCAGGTAGTACCGTCGGATGGTGGGCTATGGTCTTTTTAACGAGTAGAGCCACTCCTCTTGCGGGTCGCCGAGGTATGTTTACCCAGTCCATCCTGTACGTGTGGTATCCTGGGAAGTTGATCTCCTTGGCCGGGGTCATCTTGGTTTCCTGCAGTGCCATGACGTCTATATCGTACCTGGTCAGGAGCTCTTCGACTTCAAGTCTCCTTTGTTGCAGGCCGTTTACATTCCAGGACGCCATCTGCAGGAATTCCGGTTTAATCTGTAAAGGCATTACAGATTAGTAAAGTTTGGCATTTGAGCAAAAAATGCACTCATCGCTGAGCACATTTGTTGCATCTGTGCTAGCACCGCTGTGAGGTTTTTGGCCTCTGGCGATGCTTGTTGTTTTGAGGCAGGGACGGTGTTCTGTCCTGCCTTGCTCTGGGCTACTTTTGCGTAGCTAGTGCCTGGCGCTACGCCGCCCTTCTTTGTTGAGGTCGTCGTCGGCCTCTGTACCGGCCTTTGAGTGGCGCTGGCTGATTGCTTGGGGTATTTTGGACACCCCTTGTAGCTGGCCGGGTGGGCCCCTTGGCAGTTAGCACACTTGGCCGGTTCGTCTGCCTTCTTCTTGCAGTCAGTCGTCCGGTGTGCCTCGCCGCACTTCACGCATTTCGGCTGCGCGGTACACCTGGATTGTCCGTGGCCGAAACGCTGGCAGCGGTGGCATTGGGATGCCGCTACCTTGGCTCTCTGTCCTTACGACTAGAGAGCAGCACCTCGTGACTTGGAGTATCTTGTCCTGGTCTTGTGGGACTAGGACAAGTACGAGTGGCACCTCCTGTTTCGTCCGTCTGGACGTCATCCGTTGCACTGCGGTAGGTGCGAAACCTTGGTCTTGGAGGTCTTCTGCCACCTCTGTACAAGTAACGCCGCTCGGGATCCCCCTGATGACTACACGTAGCAGCCGTTCCTCTGGCAGGGTGTACGTGTGGTACTCCCTTTTCTCGTTTGCGAACATCCTAGTCATCTTGCGATAATCTTCGGATGTCGCGGGCTCGATGGAGATTCCCTCCGCGGTAACTTTAGCCTTGCTAAAGTTAATACCGGTTTCGGTTAGACGACGGCTCACCGTTGTCCATGTCTCCTTGTTTCTCAGCACTACCGGCGGTATGCGCTGGCTTCTTGTTTTTGTTTGAGGGGCGTCAGTCTCCTCTGTCCTGGCGTTTTGTCTTGGGACGTTAGCCTCCTGCTGGGGAGCTCTAGATCCCGATCTGCTTCGTCTGGATGGCTCTGGGGGGCACTTGAGGGGCTCTTCAGCCACCTTCTTTGCCGCCTTAGGGGCCTCTTCGTCGGAGTCCGTATTAGTGGCGGGTGGGTTTTTCCGCTTCCGCGTTTGCGATTCTCCTCGAATCGCACGCAGAAGTTCTTCGTGCTGGGACTTTTGCTCCCTCTGCATTAGCTCCAACCTCTCGGTGAGCTCCTCTATTTTCTTTCTGAGGGTTTTGTTTTCCTCTGTGAGACGTTTTATCGTCTCTTTATCGTCCCTTCTGTCATCCCTTGGGGTTGAAGTATCCCCTCGGGACCTACCGCTCTGGGACGTTTCGTCTTCACTGTAATCCATGCTACCGTCCTCCACGGTAACGTCGCTGTGGGTGTCCTGCAAGGGAATACCTATAATATTATTGGGAAAAGTTATGGTTAGTAACAGTAAAAATGGTGTCTCCAAGGGAGGGAGACTTTATTTATCTTTTTAGTACACCGTCTTGAAAAAGACGTGTGTACTTCCTCTCCTTAGAACTGTCGACGACGACACTAACTGTGGGGCTGCCACTTCACTGTGCACTTTCTTGGCTCGGTACGTCTGCACTCGGTCACCTCTCGATGCACACTGTCACTGTCTGTGGGGCTTCCACTTCGCTGTGCTCTCTGATGGCTCGGCACACGTCCGCACGCTTTCACCTCTCGATGCACACTGCCTTTTTGAGCGGAAAAATATGGGAATATTTTTGTTCAGTATTTCCTATTATATCAATTATACAACACAATTTTCCCTACTTTTATGATTTTACAAAAAAATTTGAAAATTCATATTTTTAAATGCATTTTTTGGAAGAAGCTCTGTAAAATTTTTTTAGTAATCTTTACAGAATATTATAACACTATCCTAATTTTCAGCCATTTTTTAAATTAATAGAACCTAGAACAACTGGACTAGAACTAATATGACGCAGTAGGCTGTACACCTCAGACTTTTACAGCCTCGGATAACAAAAATCTATTAGCATTGACACCTATGAACAATTTAATAATCTTTTAATCTTTAAATTGATTTTAAATGAGGTGAAATAACACAGCTCTACAAATTAGTAATTTATAATATAATCTGATACAGAGTGATACATAAACAATAATAATGATTAATTACATTTAAAATGTGGTTACGGATAAGTGAAATATTGTACATGACAAAGACGGGCATCATATTTAATTGGTGTATTTCGCCATATCTGGCACTTTATGTGTTAAGGTTATGCTTATTATTTATTATTTGTATTTGTATAATTAAAAATTTTCGTCTTTAAACTTTCCAAAATCTTCTAAATAACAACGTTCCAATGAAAAACTGAAATTATCCATAAATTATCAGATCACGTACGATGCTTTTCAATTTTAAACTTTTTCTTATCAAATTTGCCCATATGATACGCACAGCGCACAGCAAGCCTTTGATTGTGTCGCACACCATGTGTTGATAGATAAGCTAAAGTATTTGAACTTTGAGAAAGTCAGTTGCAATCTGATAAAATCGTACTTAACGAACCGAAAACAATATACCAGTGCAAATAATAAAAATTCAGAACTCATGGAGGTAAAAGTGGTGTACCACATGGATCGGCGTTAGGCCCCATTTTATTTTTAATATATGTCAATGACCTTAAGTAGGCAGGAACATAGGCAGACGTTGTGCTATTTGCAGACGACACCACTCTACTAACATAAGATATTAAATTAAATACAGTTCAATAGCAACTGGAAGCTACGGATAAAAATGCAATCAAGTGGTTTACAAGCAACAATCTATCCTTAAATGAAGAAAAAACAACAAATATGATTTTTACTCAAAGACCACTAGAAAATAGTAATAATCCAGACGAAATTAAATTTCTGGGTGTCTATCTAGACCCTGAGCTGAACTAGATTCAACATGTGAAAAGCGTGGCAAACAAAATGAGTAAAAATATATTTGTGCTGAGGAATCTGCACCACACTGTGCCCGCAAATATTTTAAAGATTACATACCATTCTTTAATAAGGCCTCAAATGGCATATGGTTTGATAAACTAGGGACATGCACCCCAAGACAACAGAATTTTCTGATTACAGAGAAAATCCATTAGAATAGTCGCAAACATGGGCTACAGAGACGATGCTAAACAAAAATGTATTCAAATGAAACTTCTCACATTTCCTTCTTTATATATTTACACATGTTTGCTATACATTTAGGATAATGCACACTTGCTCGAGAGAAAATAAGACAATCATAAATACCATAGTCGAAATGACCAAAATATAAAAATTAATTACAATAGACTAAAGTCTAACGACTCGGGTAATAACTATTTTGGTCCAGTATTCTTTAATAAACTCCCTATTTATGTAAGAAATCTCCCAGTTATAATATCAACAAAGGATAAAAAATGTCTTAATAAAAAAAGCCTTTTACAACATACAGGAGTTTAAAAGTCACTACAGTTTTTTGTAAATTATTTAAATAATGGGTTGTTTAAAATAATGTGGCTTACGAGTTCATTGCGTCAAATAAGGGAGTTCCTCAGGATAGTATACTAGGATCCTTACTATTTTCTCTTTATACTACTGATCTATGCAAATACCTACAATTCTGATAATCGCATCAATATGCGTATGACACGCAAGTATATTACTCTTTTGCGTACGATCAGCTCAATTCAGCCATGCACCATATCAACTCAGATCTAAGCATGATTAGTAGATATTCTGGTGCACATGGATTAATCCTAAATGAGAGGAAGACGCAGGTTTTGATGTTTGGTCGAGATCGTGACTCTATCGTCATCCGCTATTTAAAATTGTACTAAATAATGTAGAACTTAAACCAGTAAGTAACTGTAAGAATCTTGGACTTTGCATGGATGTTGACCTTAGATTTACCTCGCATGTTTCTAACATAATCTGGACTTCCAGTAAACTAAATGTTTTGCATATGTATACGGATATTTTTAGTACAGAGGTCAAGTCAAGGTTAACCAATTCCTTAATACTGTCATATCTTGAATATTGCAATGTTGTGTACTAGCCAGGTTTACTACAGAGAGGTAAAGACAACCTTCAGAAACTACAAAATATGTGCATCAGGTTCAGTTACAATATTAGGAAATTTGATCATATATCCGGTGCAGTCTAGGTGGCTCAGGCATAATGGGCGGTTCATAATCCACATGGCCTGTTTGGTCTACAAAATAGATAACCTCAAATTACCTCTACACCTCTATAATAAACTGATCAAAGGTGGCGATATTCATGAGCGTGTTACACGACATAGAGAACTTTACACTGTTCCTAAACATAGTTCAGTGATGTTGCAACGCAGCTTATCTTATAACGCTACAAGATTTTTTAATCCTGTACCTGATGACATCAAGATAGCTTCAACTTTTTGCTTTTCGGAGTAAATTTAGAACGTGTTTACCTTCAACAATCGAGATCTGACGTAATGGGATATCCACCTGCTTATGACTGTTACTATAATAACTCAAAGATAAATCAAAATGATGGGCTTATTATATACATAATAAAAAAATATATTACTGCGGAAATAAATGCGCACATACTCACAGACAATAAACTATTAGAGGTTTCTCTTAAAACGAATAACACCACGATGAGTATAATAGCATCATACAGACCCCCTCAATAAACTAGCAATTGTATATAGAGGAACTTGTTCAGTTTTTAAAAAATACAAATAAAAATCAGATTCAAATATTTATTGGTGACATAAATATAAACTTATTAAACAGCGACATACTAAGGGTAAATGATTACTTAAATATATTAGCAGAACACGGTAACATATCCTATATTATCGAACCAACTAGAATAGAGAATAACTCTAAAAGTATTATAGACCACATTTTTGTACACAAACGAAACGTTGCAACTCAATATGTACACTTAGACTCGTTGATTTTCGAAACAAACTTAATTGTTTATTATTCCACTTGTTTGTCACTAGAAGTCAAGGCGGAAAACACAAATAAAGCGGACACTAAAAGAGAACTTAAAAAAATTAACTACGATAAATTGAAAAACTATTAGAAGAGGAAAGCTGAGAACAGGTGTTCAGCTGTGCTGACACTCAAGAAAGCTACAATAATTCTACAAACAAATTAAATGTTTACATAAATAAAGCTACAAATACAAAGAATATACGACATATTCTCAAAATTAAGCCATAGATCACAACAGGTCTAGTGAAGTCCAACATCGTTACAGTCTGAAAAAAAAAAAATAATAACTTCTCAAATCAACTAAAATCAGAGTACAACTGAATATAGAAACTTATTAAACAAGCTAATAAAACATACAAAAAATCAGTATTATTAAACGAACTTGCAAATGCGAACAGAAATTATAAAAAAGTTTGTAAAATTGTAAATGAAGCATCAAATAGTACCCCAAGGAAAAATCAAACTGACAATATGGATATCTTAAATGAAAAAGGGGAGTTAGTTAAAGACGCTCAACAAAAATCTAATATTTTTAATACATTTTTCATTAATATCGGGAAAAATGTCATCAAAATTTGAAAAAAAAATAATAAAAGCAATAATCACTTACCGAAAACTATTTTTGCCAATAAAGATATTTCATTTACTAATTTCCTCAGGCCTGTAAGAGAAAACGAAATAATATTAATCATAAACAGACTAAAAAATAGAGCTGCGGCGGGTCCTGATAATATTACAAAGGGTCTAATTAAAGCTGTCCATATTAACCTAATTAAACATTTAAAATATATTATCAATCCCGTTATTAAAACTGGAAAATTGCCAACTCAATGGAAAGAATCTATATTTACCCCAGTAATTAAAACAAGAGATCCAAAAACAGGCCCATATCTCTTATAAATAATTTTGCGAAAATATTTGAACATTCTATTAAAAATCGTTTAATCGTTTTTTCGGGAGTTTTAATGTGATTACGGAGAGACCATTTGGCTTTAGAAAGGAAACTAGTACGGAAGATGCTGTTACTGACTTAATTAAAGAAATTGTATATAGCATAAATGAAAACAAAAAATGTATTGTGGTATTTTTTGATTTAGCCAAAACGTATGATACCGTCTCGCATAATGACTTGCTACAACGCTTAAACCAATGTGGCATAAGAGGACCTGCTTTTAATATCTTGGAAAACTACCTGTCAAATAGAGTACAACAGGAACGTGTAAAAAAATATACTTAGCGAAACTTTGAAAATTAACATGGGCGTGCCACATTGAACAGTTTTAGGTCCAATCTTGTATCCTGTATATATAAACTCAATTGTAAATGTTTTAAATTTTGATAGACATAGTATCATGTGCAGATGATACTGCCGAGATCTTTAAAGGAGACAAAGACATTTTTAAAGGCCGAGCAAGGTGTATCTTCTGTATATAAATGGTTAAACTATAGTTTGCTTTCCTTAAACATTGAAAAAAGTAAATTTATGGCGTTTACTCTTTTGAAGAAAGATCTACCTAATACAGAAAGTATATTTATATACAAAAATAATTACCGCAAAGAAAATGATTGTTAATGCCCAGTTATAAAGAAAACTGATAAAATAAGATATCTTGGAGTCATGGTAGATCAGAATTTAAGATAGAATGAACACATCACCTATATAAATAAACGTATAAGACAGTTAATCCTAAATTTTATTCTCTAAGAGAAATATTAAACTTAAAGAATCTGTTAATAGTCTACAACTCTTTTGTGGACTCTATTTTACGATACTGTATTTTAGCCTGGGGTGAATACTTTGCAAGTTACCCAAAATATATTAATAAAAATAATATTCAAGAAAAACAGACGTTACTCTACCGAAGCTCTAAATCCGAAAGATTAGATGTAAAAATCTATATACCTACCAGTGTCATATAATAATAACACCACAGGTAATTACGATGGACGTTTAAATCTCGTAATGAGGAAGATGTATGGATATTAAAAATGCTTAATTTTATTATTTTTCCATAATATGTGCTATATAAGTTGATAATATAATAAAAGAAACTCATAAAAAAATTCGCTTCGTAAATATGCCACATTAAAATTTGAACTTTTGTGTAAACAAAACCACGTGACTGAAAACGCTATAATATTGCTTTGACGTCATTTGGACGTCACTAATTTGACCTGAATTTGCTAATTTACGTTGTTATTCTTAATCTTATTAATTATTGGTTAATATGACGGATAACCATTTCATAACATCCCTAACGTGTTAATATATAACCACAGCGTTCTTTTTAGATGTTTCAACGTTTTAACAATAATGACGTGACGCTACGGGTTACGAATGACACCATTCGTTAGGGATAGAGCGTTTTAATGGTTTTAAATTCTCAGCTGAAATAAATATTTTTTTCACTCTCAATTTTAACAAAAAAGAAAAAATCTATCTATCTATCTGTGATATAAAAAAGAATCATGCAACTTCCTCATTCCTCAAAACCCACACACAACGATTCGTCTTTTATTTTAACCCTAAACTTTATAATGTATTGGTATTGCCTGTAAATCTGAAAAAAAATAAGAAGTATAAATAAATTTAGGAAAGAAATTAGGATGTATATTTTAAAAAATAAGCATATATTTAACAATATCAGATAGAAATCCCGGTAGAAATACAAATTTCCACTTACCTGTATATGCGTACATACACGCGTATGTAGAAGTGCATACAGGTCGTATAGTCTTTCTGATGCTTCCCAATATTTATTTTGTATCTTCAAACACAAAACGTACGTAATTTTTTTTCCCTGTTACTATCTATTTGTCTGGTTAAGGTGCGAGGTGGTACTCGCGATTAATCACACGGGTGTCGCGCCACCGGGTTCGAATCCTGGCTCGTGGAAATAGTTGTATGTCTGCGTTTTTTCAATGTGTAACCCTCTTCCGTACAAGCCTCTGGCCTCTGGAATTGGGGGTTGTCTAATTTCTGCGGTGTTTATTTATTATTTACTTTTTATTAACTTACTCAAACTTAATCCAACCTCCCCTAGTAAAAAACTTTTCTTACATTCTTAGGTAACATATAGATATGTGTATGCCTATGTAGGTGTATGTCTCTATAAAAAGAATAGTCGTGTACTGTTGTAAAAATATTTTTACAAACAAGCACATCTTGTGCTTGGTAATTTCTTTTCAACATGAAATAATATGAAAATTTGTAATGAAATATTGTTGTTATGTATAATTTGTTTTAACCTGTCATTTCTGTAATAGTTATGGATTACAATACACTTACAATGGCAGTAGACGAATTTGTTATTGTTACAATAGATGTTCCATATATTAACTCATAATAGGGTGGTTGTATGAGCTGCTCTGTTGGATACTGCTACCCACATTATATTATATTACGTTGTTATTATATTTTACACCTGATAAATTAAGGCATATTATTATTATTATCATCGGAAATATCATCCCATATTACAACACCAAATTCGAAAAAGATCCATTCGACAATTCAAAAGTTACAAGAGCGTCCCTATGGACTGAGTCACCCGGTATATTTGAGGACCTATAGACTGATACTATGATCCTGTAATACCTCTAGTTTCTTAATGTGAACAAAGCACTTCTAATGTTTACATTCTCTTGATTCATACTTTATCTTAGCATAATATGATAAAATTCCAACATTAAAATTCCAGGCAAATCAGCGCCCATAAATACAGTTACAAGCTTGACAGTAACAGGACATATTTTTTTATCTCCTATCTCTAATAACAAACTCGTTTCCCTCGAGTATGGTATTGGTATTGTTTAGCAATGTGTTAATCTAAACTACTAAATTTGCATCGGCGTTTCCGTTGAATATCCCCTAGACAATGCTATAGTTCAGTTCCCCGAATCTTAAAGTGAGAAGATGAGGCCCTTACCGTTATCAGTATGCGGCAGAGATTGTCACGGGTTCCGTCATATCTACGTCGGGGGTGTTGTTTATCCGGGGGCGAGCAATCGGTTATCGGATTAGCTTATCTTAACGATATAGTCACTGTTCAGTCGCCAACGGCGCGTGTGCCTGGCACCCTAATATGACGCGACTGCGTCACATAAAAGCTGGTAATAACTCTCCAGGAAAAAACCAAACATATCTTGAGGAACTTGTATCCTTTATCTTAAATACGTTCTTAACTTCATCTGACGAGGTTCGTCATTGTCTGCAGGGAATTGTATTGTGCGCATTTTTGTCGTTTTCTGTTTCACTCCGTTCTCGTCACTAAAATCAGTATTTCGAATTTATTGTCGATATAATAATAACAAGGGTGGATACAGACAAAATTAACACGAGGAGGGAGGGAAGAATGGTTCGCAAAAAAGAACTGTTATCTGTATTATCAACTCTGCCATATACCCAAATATTTTGAACTCGGCAATATATTATACAGTGTTATTTTGGAACGCGCTACCCGATTTAATTTTTTTGGGACATAGTACTCGATGAGCTCTATTTGACCATTTTAGAAAAGCAGTTTAGAGTCGCAGTTATATGAAATCACCCCCTCCGCCCCACAACACTTCCAATGTATAATACTACAAGCTAATTTTCTATACTTATAGCTTCCATGCACCCCCTGACCATCCATCATGTTTATCTTTTTGACTACATACTTCATGATGAGCAACATAACCTTTGCTTAAACCAAACTGGAAGACAATAACAAAAAACGCTTTACCGTTATCGTAGTCCACTGTACCCTCTGACCACCTTTACTTTCTGATACAGATTAAAAATTCATGGAATCGCATAAAGCTCATTTTTCTCCTTATTTGTTTTATTTTAACAGACTAAAATTTTTCATATTAATGTGCATTGATGGTAGAGAATAAAATATAACAAAAATCGCTTTACTGTTACCATAACAAAATACAGATTAGAAATTTTTAAAATCGTGTACAGCTTATTTTAAACCTGATTTATTGTGAAATACATTTTTTAATACATAATGAATAGCATTTTTCCATTATGAAACAGTACATGGTTTCACAATTGGCTCTTAAGATAGATTATGTAAAAGAACCGTAAAATTTGAATATAGACATACTTATAAATTTATTTCTAACAGGCGAAAAAGAAAATCACCGCAAGCAGTAGTAGTAAAATACAATACCATAGGATGATACTTCTACCATTTGCTTCAAGCAATCCTCCTCGTCTTCACTAGTTGAATCAGATAAGAAGAAAGACTATTCCCTTCCCATTTGCAAACTTAGAACTGTCTATAGCAGGATTAAATTAAGCGACTTCCGTCGTATCCGTCGACGTTATACTTCCGTTCTTGAAGACGTACTTCCATCTAGTACACAAACATAACCAGAATGACAGATCTCAAAATTCAAACATCAATAGCAATACCCTAATGAGATAAGAAATTAAAGACAGGTATTTATTTGAAAGACAAAACGATAAACAATTCATTTCACATGTAATTATCAATGTTAAATGATTATGTTATTTTTTATTAAAGAAAAGAAATATCCAGATGGCGCAGAAACCAATATCTTGCTGTATATGAATAAGGTCCTGTTTCGCTCTCGAAAATTAGCTGCGAAACCCGACCGGGTTTCTTGATAGTCTTATGCAAAATTTTAGCTCTATACCTCATATGGGGTGTTTGTTAGACAATAGCCAAATTTGAAAATTTTTCAATTTTCGACTGGACCTGTATAAAAGTCTGTTATGATCTAAGGAAACAAAAGTTGAAAAATTAAAAATGAATAAATAACAAGAACAAATTATTGGAAAAAATCGGATTTAGGTCAACAAATGGATGGAATAACACGAAAATCTAACAAAATATTTCAAATTTTTGTGTTCTCAATATAACCTCCTCCATACCTTATGCATTTTTCATAACGCTGTTTCAAATTTTGACGGGCCCTCATTAATTGTTGTGGTGTAATATCCCTGCGCTCTCGTTCAATTCTCTCTTTTAAAATACTTCAACATTTTGTGGTCTCGAGCGGTAAACTTTTTCTTTTAAAATTCACCACAAAAAAAAGGTGTTAGATCTGGCGAACGTGGCAGTCAATAAGTAAGAGGGCTATTTCGTCCTATCCATCTGTTTGCAAAATTTTCATTAAGCCATCTACGTATATGTGAAACCCTTGTAGTCTGCCTCAAGCTAGTTGTTGGTTTTTCTTTGAAATATTGTAGAATAACGTTTGATGAATCGTCTTCATTCTTATTTTATCCAGTCGTTACCGGACCGATATTCTCAACAATCATTCCACGAGAATTAGGTAAAAAACGCTTTGAAATATTATCCTAAATCTACAATGATTGGCAATTGTTCTCGATTGATTGTCAAGTTCATCGAATGGATTTGTCGATTAAATTATTCAAAAATTTTCCTCATTGGCGAACCACGTTTCCAACTAAATGAATAATTACACTTAATTCTGCAAAATTCAGTGTCTCGATGCCAATTACTCAAAAAGTGAATTTTCTACATTGTAGGTTTTGTAAAAATCTTGTTTGTTTTTCTACTGTGTTGTATTGTCAGGTCAAGCTTGTTGACAGATATCGTTTATTAAACAAGCTGTCCAGAACAGGTACTTAATTACAAAGTAAAGAATTAACGGTTTTTAATTATTTTCAAAATACAAATTTGAACTTGGCCGAGAGAATACAGATTATTCGTATAATTGGTGATAAAGCTCGATCAATGAGAGAAGTTGCTGAAAAATTCAGTAGAAGAAATCCAAATCGTGAACCAATCCGTCATACAACAGTCTACAGGATAAACCCAATATTTCATGAAACAGGTAAAGTTTCTTTAAAAAAGAATCGCGGTAGAGAAACGAAGATATAGACAGAGAAATTCTATAATATTTTCAAGAAAATCCAACAACTAACTTAACGCAGGCTACACGGGATTTACATTTAAGTGTATTAAAAATACGCACGTTTGAAAAAAAATAAAGTACTTCCATTTAAACCAAAAATTATGCACACGGTGATGATGAACGGAGAATGGGGTTCTGTTTATTGTGCCAAGGAGAATATTTAAATAACGAAATTTTTTAAAGAAAAATTCTCTTCACAGATGAGGCGACATTTACTACTAATGGTGTGGTTTCTACTCAGAACTCTAGGTACTGGGTAACAGAGAACCCACACTGGATGATAAATTCAAAGAGTCAATATTCTCAAAAAGTTAATGTCTGGATTGGGATCTTCAATAATCGTATATAGTGGGTCCTGCGTTTTTCCAAGATGCACTAAACTCCAATGAAGTTGCTAATCTTTTTGCCAGCCACTTTTCTAACGCTGCTGAGCAGAATGCTAAAAATCATTTTGGCCAGAATTTAGCCCTGCCTTGTACATTAATACCTCCTAATAACATTATGAATCTACATATTGATCCCATTAATGATCAAGATGTTTTGGAATCCTGGATCAGATAAAAAATAAAAAATCATCAGGGACCAATGAACTGTCCTTAACTACAATTTCAAACATTTTTGATCTTATTATGCAACCACTGATCTATTTATTTAACCAGCCACTATACCAAGGTTGTTTTCCAGATGTGTTCAAAACAGTTTTAGTTCTACCAATTTACAAGAAGGGCGATTCAAAAAATATTGATAACTATAGACAGCTTTCAATCCTTAAAGCGTTATCTAAATTATTTTAAAAAATTGTCTGTAATTGCCATTCCATACATTTGGAAAATAATTAACTACTTACTACTTTTCCGCATGGATTTAGAAAAAACAGATCAGCCAAGTCAGCCACGTGTGAATTACTGAATTTCGTTTACCATAAGCTAGACAGTGGCAGATATGTTGTATCACTGTTATTTGATCTGTCCAAGGCTTTTGATTCTGTGTGCCCAGACTTTTTAGTGAAGAAAGTAAGTAGCTACAATTTAACATTGTTAGTTGTAAAGCAACGGCAGGCGCAGTTAATACTTGGATGGGTGACCATTCCAACAGAAACCGCGTCCTCGCCTCACACATCTTCCAGCGGCTTGTATATCAGTGTATTCGCGGAAGCTATACAACCTTAGGCGAGGGTTCTGTAGGAGATATACCATCCTTCGGAGGGGATGTAAAGCCGTCGGTCCCTTGTCTATTAAATGTTAGGCAAGTAAAAGATCCCTACTCTTAATACCCTAAAGAAATTCTTCCGGTGAATAACCCACCGAATAAATTAAATATATTTTACTGTGGAAGTAATAAGCACAACCGTAAGTTATTTCAATATGATTAAAACATTTAAATGTTATACAGGGTGAGTACAAAAGTGGTCAAAATATTAAATTCCGAAACATCAATTATTTCCAGTTATGTAGATGGAAACCCCCATTATTTATTTCATCAAATTCTACGACAAAAAGTATGGAGAGTTTACATTTTACTTTCCTATACCTAACCTAGGTTAGGTTAGCGTTCTCGTCTTTATGTCTCGAGAATTAATCGAGATATTGCATTACGGTTTGCACCATTCGATTTACCTCGCTTTTTAATATACCTGTGAGGTTTTGGGGGTACATCCGGGCAGTTTCGGTTTTTGCATTAAAATCCAAAGGTAAAAATTTTGCCAACTTTTTTAGAAAAGTTTCTAAAAAAGATGAATCCTTTATATGTAATAATGGATACATAATAATAACACGCTTTGTACAGCTAAGCAATTAGTGAGAATTAAGAAAATCAATCGAGAAAGTACTCATTTATTTAAAACAATGCTACATTGTATATTCTTTTAAATTAATAATATTAAAGCTGCCTCTCTAATAAAGTGCAAACGCTTCCAATCATTTACAGTAATCCAATCACACCACAAGCTACTCTCCCTCCGGCATTTCCTGTTGTAAGAGAATCTGGAGTTCCTCCTTTTCCTAAATCATCTTCACCAGCATGTACCACAATGGCACGACCAATAATGCAGTTCTCACCTTCCAAGTCAATAACAGTGTCTTTAATATCGATCTTTGCTACACCATCATCATCGGCAACTATGTTGCCAAGATCTCCAACGTGTCGGATTTTGTCTTCGGGAGCTCCATGGGTGGCCTAGTGAAAATAAAAAAAAAAAAAATTAAATGCAACTCAGTATTTTCCCCGTATATTTATCTTCAGTAGTATGCAGGAACAAGAGTGCGGTACCACACTGTATATTGCCTATTTTGCTTTAAACCAGTGTTACAACGTATACAAAGCAGTATAAGTTGAAGACGGTTTTTCCAGATTGAATAACTTTTTGAGTTATTTTATTTATATTTTCTTTCAATAAAATAGACAAATAACAGAATTAATAGTATATTACAGCACAAGTGAAAAAACTAAGAAAGAAAGAAAATGAGCGAATTCGTTTCGTATAGCGTTTTGTTTGATCCTGCCATTGAAATGTTAAAAAAATATTAAAATTTGTAATAACTGCTACTTTGGTTTATGGTTATGCATGCAGTGCAAATCAACATAGACGGTAGGTTGTGTTGCTATGGTTCGCGTAAATATAAACATTTGCAGTTGTCAAGAAAATTATACACCTGACGCATGATGAACATTTTTCATAAAATTGTAAATGACGATATTACTGTATCAGCAGACATTCTTAAGCTCCAGTCACATTAGGCTGGTTACTAGCCGCTGGTTAGTAGTGGCAGTAATAGCAGCAGCACGCAGCGGCTGGCAATGTGGTCAGTCTTCGCAACTATACAAGCGGCTGCCGTGAAGTACACCAACACCAAATCAACTGCCACGTGATAGGTACTTGCTGCGCTGGTGCGGTCAGACTGAGCTGATGGCTGACTGGCTGACGGTGAGTGGATCATGTGATCGGGTGCTTGCTGTTAAAAGTTGAACATGCCCAACTTTACTAGCCGCTGGTAAATATTCGCCGGCCAGCGAAACCAGCCACTATTTTTGTGATTAAATTACGCTACCGGGTAGCGGCTGGCTAACTAGCTGCTGGTAACCAGTCTAATGTGACTGGAGCTTAAATGAAGCTAATGCCGCTACGTTTCATAAGTGGCCGGATAAATCTAAAGACGATATTTAAATGAAATGGAAAAATTCCATCAGTGGATGCGATCAAAAAACGTACAGATTATGGCGGAGGTGGGAGGTGGTTATGGTAGCATAATTTAATGGATTGATAAAGAAGTACGCATCAGCTTCCTTGTGGTCTACTACATAGTCGGTGTTGAGGTCAACGTTATTTATTTTTGAGAAAGTAGATATTAGCAAGTAAGTTTTATAGTGGCATATTTTTAAAATCATTAGATGTAGCCGCGTTAATTTGTAGGTTTAAGACCTTGTTTGCGGTTTTGTAATGTAAGTCTATAAAGGGTACCAACCTAAGAAGGTGAAGATATTTGATTATAAAGACGTTGAGAAGTTTATAAATGATCCCGATGAGGTTTTCTTGCTTATGAAAGTAGTTATTGTAATGGGAGTTATGGACGCTTGTCGGTGCGATGAGCTAGAGAATTTAAAAACAGCTGACACTGAAGATAATGGATCTGTATTGGTTGTCAATATTTTGAAAACTAAAAATTACAAGTCTCGTTCTTTTGTTGTCTCTGGTAAAGAGAGAGGAGAGAGGGTTTTAATGGTTTGGAGACCTATAGAAAATATGCAGCGCTGCGTCCTTCACATTATGGTGAGGGAAGATTCTTTTTGTGTTATCGTTCGGGGAAATGTACAGTGCAACCAGTGGGTATAAACACCCTGTCCAAGATACCCAGATTAGTGGCCGACTATCTGGAACTGAAGGATGCCTATTTATATATACTTTATACGAGCACAATTGAAACTGGTCAGTGTTAAAGCACAGGACCGTGCGCACTGAATTTGATATTTTGTCCTATATATTTAGCAATGGTATCGAATTCGAATGGTAGTTGAAACTGTGCAGGCGAGTCCGAGACTGGCAATGTAATCAGCCTGAATGGACCATCTACGACTGCACTGGTTTAAAGATAATAAAACGGACAGGCCTACTAGCATAAAAAAACTCGTAAATCGTTTCTCAGAAGTCAACGTGGACTTGTGCCAGTGCAGTGCATAAATACCTAATACATGGTGAAGAGGGCACAAGTAAAAAAATTCGTGTAAGTTGAGGCAACAAAAGGTCTTGCGGGGGCCGCTGAGGCAGATCAAGTTTCAGTTGGTGGTAGGTATGTTAACTATAAGTCACTCTGTTTAATTTTTAATATTAGTGAAGTTAATTTTGATGTAAACAAATAAATGTACGAATTTTATTGCAATTTGACAATTTGACAGTAGAGTGGGCGTATTTTTACGCATTACGTTTGCCCACCCGTTCCCATAGACACAACTCGAGTGAACAAAACAAAGAGTTTCGAGTTTTGTATCTAGGTAAAAAACTGCATGTTTCAAGAGCAGGATTAACCAAATAAATATATATAACGATTTCATTACAAAAACTTAAAGATTTCAGTAACGACAACTGCTGTTGAATTTTAAAAAAACACAAAAATCTATAAGCAAGTTATAAAAATGTCCTAAAGTGACAAAACAATTTTGTACATAAATTCTTATAATAAACCTAAATCAGCTTGTTATATTTCTATCGAATATATAAACAACAATTAAAATTAAAAATACACAGTACACGAAATAATAATTACAGATGGCCTTGAAAGTGACTCATGCAAAATCTAAAAACATATTAATTCTGGAGTCATTAACAAATCAAACACTTAAACAAACAAATTTTAAATTCAAATAATAACACACTCTACGGGTATTTTTAGACATATCTATTAAAGTAGGATTATTTAAATAATTTCAGAATTAAAATAATTCGATTTCAGCGAATTGAATAATATAAGACCTAATTTGATACAGAGGTCATTTACGACTTTCATAGAAAAGTCTACTAATACGTCATTAGGTCCTAACACAGACTCAGTCAAAAATATACAATTTTGAAGTACACGCCGACTGTGAATAAAACACTATGACTGCAACTCAAGCTTGCCTGCGTTTGTTTTCGGTTATGCCAAACAAAGGGTCTCCAGATAATTACCATTAATAGATTAATGCAGTCAAAATAGGATTTGAAGTGGAACTTTTTCCATAAACAATTTTGTGGTTGGATCCTGTTGGGGGAGGTACTCAGGGGTACCCAAAAAATGTTTGTACTTCAATAACCCTGTGCTCCAATTGTTATTAAAAATTTAATTTTTTTAAAAGCGTTTTTCAAACTAAAAATGTGAATAAATCGAGATATATAGGTCCGATCAAGAAAAAAAAAATCAAAATCTTTGTAATACAGTTTTCTACAAATCTACGTTTAGTGTAGGTCTTAGGAGCACAACCATAACCTACTAAAGTGAATAAACTGGCCAAAAATAGTTTTTCTTTTCATTTTGCCGCTGGGTGAATCCATCAGCTTCAAACTTTCAGAAAATCTGCCCTTTGCTCTAACAAATACACCCTGAAAATTTGGTGCAAAAATATTAAATCCAATGTGCGCAAATGAATTAGTTATTTAAAATTTGAATTGGCCGCCATTTTATGCCATTAAGTCCAAAACAGATCAATTTTTTTTCAAAATTGAGCACATTGGGTTAATATTTTTGCACCAAATTTTCAGGGTGTTTTTGTTAGAGTAAATGGCAGATTTTTTGAATGTTTGAAGCTGAAAAGATTTTTGTCCAGTTCTTTCGCTTTATAGGTTATAGTTGCGCTTCTAAGACCTACACTAAACGTAAATTTACAGACAATTGAATTACAAAGGTTTTGTTTTTTTTGTCCCGATTGGACCTATATATCTCGAGTTATTCACATCTTATGGTTGAAAGACGCGGTTAAAAAATTAAATTGTTAATAACCATAATTGGACCACAAGATCTTTGAAATATAAAAATTTTTTGGGCACTCTTGAGCAGGCCCCAACAGGATCCAACCATAAAATTGCTTATGGAAAAAGTTCCTTCATATTTATTTTTTTGTGCTATTTTGACTGCGCTAGATTGAATTTTTCAATTGGTATCTGAGAACCTCCTTCAAATTGTATGATACGTAGTCCTGTTTCAGGAAATGACCCTACAGTCTGGGTTCAGACAGTCATTGAAAAATTCAGTGACTTTTGATATATAAGTTTCGTTGACTAATTACATATACTTACGTTGTGTGGATTGAAATGTCCACCAGTTCCAGTACATCCCGGCGTGATGTGACCTAATTGGTGGACGTGGAAACCATGTTTTCCTGGAGTAAGCCCAATCACAGTTCCTGATACAACTATGTGATCGGCTGTTTTAGTGAATGTAACATTGCCCACAACTTTGCTTGCTCCGGATGGATCAAAAAGATACACCCCAGCTTTCCTCTGGAAAAGAAACATATATTTTATATCTCTTATTACTATTGTTATCAAGATCATCAACTATTTGGGGGGAGGGAGAACTGAATTGTCGGCACAGGAGAAAATAAAACAAAAATTGTCGCTAAATTCACCAGCAATTTAGTAATTCAAACTTGCTGCTTTAAATCGAACATAGTTAATACATTTGAGAAGTTAACCATTTGATGATTATCCATTTCAAAATATATGTTAAAATCTCCTCATATTATGACCTTATTACAAGGAAAAGGTCCGTTTATGAAAAACAAATATAGATCATAAAATAGATTTAAAAAAGAAGGAAACATGCCCAGAGGGAGTCTATACACACAGAAGATTAAGATATTTAATTGTTTATTTATAACAACAACATATTCAAAATCTAATTCAACTTTGTTTGTTTTTAAAGAATTCAGTCCTACGAAGTCTAAATTGTTTTAAGATACACCACAGTGTTGTGTTTATTTATAGTTCTACGAAAGCTAGAAATATGTTTCTATCCACTGACCGATACTCATTTTTCTTCACCATCCTGTAACCAGTGTTTGAAAAAACAAAATGTTATAATTGTTGTAATGTTACATTGTTGTAATCATTGCTGAATTATAGAAATATTTCAATTTCAGTGATTTCATTTTTTATGCTTTGTATATTTTAATGCGGGATGGTAAGACACATTTTTTTTTACTCAGAATGCATTGTTCTTTTTATCATTCTTGTGAACTTTATAAATAGTACTAGAATAGATGTAGATGTCCGAGACGTACTTTCTGTTAGTTGTATTTCAATAGTTTTGAAAGTAGCCTTCTATTCACATAAAGAGAGGTGTTTGTTGATGATGATAATTAATATATTGGTTTTATATAGGCATTGTCTCATTTGATTTCGCTTCTGAAAGGAATGATTTTAATTTTAGTTGTTCCTTCTTATCTCGTATAGCATAGAATAACTAAATGTCATATTGTGTTCCTGAGAGGTTTTTAGCATTGCTTAAAATGTTCTCATTATCCTTATAATTTAAAAAACAACGGTTGGTCGTGTCATTGCTTGTGTTTTTTGCTTTTACCCAATCTAAATACTTTTTGGATGTGATTTTATATATATATATATATATATATATATATATATATTTATGATAATAATGACAAATTTAGTTCCGATAACAACATTTTAAAGTGCCTTTTGTCTCTTGACTTTCATCTTAACTGTTTTACACATTACATTTCGGTAATTTTTGTTCAAATGTATTTTTATAAATATTTAACAGAAAAAAAATTTAACAAATGAGAAGTATCTGTTACATAAGGAATGTATTATAACGATTTGTAGTTACCATTACCATAAGAAGTACTATATCCTTAGATACCTAAGTTGCAGTTAAACCTTACTTACATGCCAAATTTGAAAATTGCATTTTACTACAATTCAATTTACATTTAATTTTGAACAGTACCATGACAATCAAAGTCTAATATCATTCAGATGATACAGATGTCATAATACGCGTTTTCCTTCAAACTGATTTAAGTGAATCTAAGTGAATAATCTGATAATAATGACTTTATTGCAGTCTCTAACGAGGCCCATTACTTCCAGTTAATCCATTTAAATTCACTTAAATCAGTACGAAAGAATGTGCCTATTAATAGCTGCTATTTCTAAATTATTATGTACAGGTTGTTCATAGTCTTAGGGTAATAGTTTATACACATGGTAAGTAGTATGCTTGGGGCGAGCGTAGGTGCGTCTTTACTATGTACATACTTTGATATGCGATGTAAAGCAATGTCAGGCGCAGTTAGTAGTTGAATGGATGACCGTTCCAACGAAGACCGCGTTCTCGCCTCACACATCTTCCAGCGGCTTGTATATCAGTGTATGCGCGGAAGCTATACAACCTTAGGCGAGGGTTGTATAGGGGATATACCATCCTTCGGAGGGGATGTAAAGCCGTTGGTCCCTTGCCTATTAAATATTAGGCAAGTAAAAGATCCCTACTCTTCTTAAGGAGAGGGGGTTGGGCAAAATTCCTGGTTAGGGTTAGCTCGTCTACAGGCGTTAGTGATAGGCCTCAGTAGCGGAAATAGGCCGACATTAAATAAATGTATTAAAAAAAAAAGTAGTATGCTTCAAATAGTGCTGATCAACTAAAAGAATCTTATAAAAAATTTTAAATTACAAAAATGCAAAGAATTTGAATTTCGATCCTGGTCAGACTGGCCAGACATCCGGCTGTAAAATTCATACAAGTTATGATGAAAAAATCAAGAATTATTGAAAAAAAATGGTTTTACTCATATATTTTGACTGCACTTTGTAGATCGAATTCTCCATAGGAATTAATTATAAAAAGTTTCGCTAATGCTCATTTTTATTTGGAGACCGAGTATTTGTAAATGAATTTTTCTCATTCGTCGCATTACAAATCGAGTTACAAAGTTATAAAAATACTACCGACTACTTTTTTACTAATGCCAAAGTCAAAATTAGTGCAAATAGTAGTCGTATGGTAATTTAGATCTTATAGTCATGAATTGACCTCGGAGCAACGTTCCTTGAGCCTTGAAAACCTACTACTTTAGTTCGGAATACCTACCAACGTTGGTTTGACGTCAGAAAATGACTTATTTAGGTTAGGTGTATTTTTAAGTAATCTCCCAACGTTGATTAGACGTTAGTAAGTGACTAAATAGAACCGGTTAACTTATGGGTAATCTTTCAACGTCCCTTAGGCGTTAGTAACTTAATATCGCTGTTGGTAAAAATATGTGCACTTGTCATAACCCTAAGTCGGAATTAGTGTATTTATTTGGAACTTTTACGACAAATAGTCAAATTAAGTAAGTCGTAAATAATAGAGACCGACTTCGTCACATTTATTGATTCTATCGAAATCAAGAACAGGCTGCCATGTTGGATAAACGTTTGAAAAGGTTTTAGAAACATTAAACTTAGTTTAAAAAAAAAATACGCTGTGAGGAGCACTTATTTATTCATAATATTATATATGGAATATATAAGTATTTTTGTAACTTTTTTTAAAGAAAATAAAAGTACCTATATTTCAATATTTTTAAGATAAACGTAATTCTTAAAGGGTAACTATTTTATCGGACCTAGCCGACATACACTTGTCAATAAAATTTGTTTTATTTGAATTTTGGTCTTCTCTCCACACGAAATTTCAAGTTAAAATTAACGTTTATTCTAAATGGCAAGTATTTTATGATATATCCATGTTCTAAACACATGATGGAGGGTTAGGTAGACAAAGTTGGTTGGTTTTACTAAAATCTGACTCTCTTGCCAGATTGAGGCCCGAATACTACCGACGTACGACCAGAAAGTCGGATTTAGGGAAGTATTTTCAACTTATTCTGACGTAAAATTTGGTGCGAATTAGGTCGGTGATTATGTCTACGTCTACGACGTTGTAGCAACCCATATTTTATTGACCAATTTCGTATAATTATGAGTTAGTACGACGTTTTGCATACGTCGCACACTGACTTCTAGTTGGGAACCCCAACCTTGATGGTTCGATGTTAGAATGGTGCTTGGGTCGGATTACCCGAAAATTGCTTTGGCTTTCACTTTGGACCACCAAAACCCCACTATGAAAAGAGCTACAAATGAAGAAAACACAGAAGCAGCGTTACTATGCAGCGCCAGTTAAATGTAAACTAATGTTAACTTCGCGTAGAAGAATAATAAATTAACAAAATCAAAACAAATCAATGATAATTTAAAAATGTCGAGATTTAAAGTAGAATTAAAGATATCTTTAATTTGCAAATGCTATTATTATTCAGTAGACGATTTTTTTAATGATCATCATATTTGAGATTGTGTTTTTATTTATACATCTATTATAATTATGATTTATATGGCTATTATAATAACTAATTAATTATGTAAATTACGATATTTATTATTTATAAAATATATGTATATAAAGTCTGGTAAACTTTAACTTGGCGTGTGTATGAACTAACACTACACGTACTTCATTTCACTTGCACACAAAGTTAAAGCTATAGCTCAAACACATTGTTTACGTGTGTCTACCAAACTTCTCTCTCATCGAAAGAGAGACGGAAATATAAAATATACACTGAATAGAGAAACATAAATAATATATCCTTCCATAAGTTCAGCGATTCTCAAACTCTAAGGATTTGCCAATCGTTATTATAAACTGTTATTTATTTGGGTTAAATGTCGTCTTATATTGGAATTAAGTTCCTCTTTATATGAAATATTTAAGTTATTTTCAGTGTTAAATAACCTAGTGCATATTCATCCGATAAACGGATATTGCCAAACCACTAAACGTATTACAACTTAATAGTACTCCCTCATTACACGTTTTATAGTAGAATTGTTGTCCTCGCGTAGCTCAGTGTGTAAAAATACTCGAATTGAATAACACCGAGCCAAAATCGCATTAAAAAAATTTTTTAAATCAAAGTTTAGGCCAGCCACGCATAGCCCAGCATGAACATACCTCGCAGAAATCACCTTGTATAAGTTAAGGTGCTTGCATCAGAATCAAAATTTAATTAGTGAAAGCTCGTGAGTTTTAAAAAATGCGAAGTTGTAAGTTTTATTAAATCTGTTTTTCTATATATAGCTCATTTTAACACCTCTTTTAATCTGTTTGTAACAAAAGGTGTACATAAGTGTATAAGATTCCCCTATATGGCTAGTAGCTGTCCCCGTACTGTATGTGTGGGCAGGTATATGAATATACCACACAAAGATTGTATTCGAAACGATATATCTCAATCACGTTTTATCTAAAATAGACAAAATTAAACTATGAACTGTTCATTTCATAAATAATTTACAAAAAAATATTACTCCATAAAAAAGTTGCAAAAAAGGGTTAAAATACAAAAGTTCTGGGAGAGAAATGAAACATGCGCACCCCTCCGTTATCGAGAGTGCTGAAAACAATTGAAATTATTGAGTGAAAATTCATATCACTACACCTGTCATAGTTCCACTTAGGTAGGTTTATACTTTATTTTATCAATATATGTATTTAAAAAAAGTTATAGCCAAAAATAATAAATATTTCCTTATCGGATCTCTCTCTCTTGGATATGCCCACTGTAATAAGCGCCTTGAGCTTCATTACAAATATAGGAAACAAGAAATAACATTTTCAAATAATAATAATAATAAACACTAAATATTTTATTTGGGCCTCGCGAAATTTTTTATTTTATTCTGCCAAACACCGTATATTAAATTTGGTAAAATCGACAACTAATCCAGAACCAACACTCGGTTTTCAAATAGGTGAAATATTTTTCTATTTAATCTGATCTGTTTCATTTCCGGATAAATGTCGAATAAAACACTTACCTCGGTCTCGTCGGCGGCGTACGCGTATACCACTAAAACAACAAAAACCGCAATTTTAAACATTTTGGCTGAACAACGGAGCAATCAAAGTGATACTCCGTACCGAAAGTGATGTTTTGTGAATATTTCACGCTAAGTGGGAAAGACTATGTCAAGGAGATAGAAAGTATAAAAAACAAGATGTGTATGCGTGGTGTAGCCACAAACTTAAAAGATTTAACCTTGCCTCTTATACGTTCCCAAGACAACTGGTTTGGAATTCTTTTTGCACTCAACACCACTTAGTATGATAACTATACGTACTGATAGATTACTTAATAACAACAAAGTTAAGAACATATTATTTTTGTTTGAATTCTATATAGGAGAAACACATATACATTGATAAATGCCAGTGGTATCTTAAGTCATTATTTTTATCATTCTTGGTTAGTAGGTAGAATAGTTTCATAACATAGGTATTTCCCAGATGGGTGCGATGTAAATCACACGAATTCAAGAAAACCCTACTATATTAAGATTTTTTCCACGAGGTGTTCCAAATTTTAAGTAAACATTTTCTATATACAGGATGTTTGTTTTTATTCTTCCCGGGAAACGTATCTCCATTCTAAAATATTTTCGAATTTTTGTCACTTCCGGCTATATCGGGAGTTGACATCAATTTATTTTAAATAAAACTCTTTCGGTTTTCTTATATTTTTCGATTTCTCATCAAAATCATCTTGATTCTCAACTGTTTTTCACTTAATACAACATTAATGTATAGTCCAAGTTAGCACTTCCCGACACTTAAAAAATGCAACAAAAACTTTACGATATAAATATTATTGTTCAAATGTGCTTTTAGAGGGCGGAATATTAATACATAATATTTTTAGTCGCAAACTCCTCTATAAAATCCTTATTTTACTATAAGGACCGTAACCAGACTGCAACCAACAGCTACTCTCCGGGCTATGTGCCCCGCGAATGCTGAATTACAAGTTACAAGCCTGGCGCGTTAAGTGTAATAATTGCTTCGATTGCAACAAAAACCAGCCGAAAGACTGATCCTACTTAAAGGAGCTCTCTTGCCAGCCGTCACACACCACTTGCAGATTGCAGTTTCGAGCTGTTGGCTCTCGTCAGTGCAAGGTAGGCATGTGACGACCGGCACGAGGATCCTTTGACTATTTGGTACATCCCGGTATTTTTACAATAGCGACATGTAAAATAGTCAGCAGTCATTCAGCGCTCGGCGGGGCACATAGCCCGGAGAGTAGCTGTTGGTTGCAGTCTGGTTACGGTCCTTATAGTAAAATGAGGATTTTATAGAGGAGTTTGCGGGTGTCAAGGTAGTGAGTGATCCATTCGGCCCCTTAATTGGGATCACCGGAGTGGGTCGACTCACACCAGGGACGGTTGAGGCGATTACAGCGCCACGGCCCTAGCCTCTCACCGTCCAGGACCGTCCGCCAGCCCCATAACATTGCACTACTGGGTATGATAAGGGGCGTGTGGTGAAGAGCCACATCCTGCACGAGGTGACACTGCTTTAACAAAAGGCGGCGGATCTAGACCGGGAGGCCGATAAATATTCTCCAAGCTAGGGTGTAAGCCATCGTGCCAGGGCTGAATGGTGCCTCTAACGATGCCTGTGGGATACCGAGCGACCTCCCATAGAATTAAGCCTTACCCCCGCAACAGGCTCTGCGGGGGTGGACCCCTTTTTCCTGTATACTCGTGGGAACAATATGAGTAAACACTTCAAAACCAATCAAACTCCTGAGGAGTGCTCTGTCGCCAGGGCCTACTTCTCTTCGCCTTCCAGGGAGTGTTACTTAACAGGGAGCTCCCCACTCCTTACAGTGGAAAGCTCCAGAAATGGGGCGTCCACTTCCCACCCTTTTGGGGAAGGCTCCGTACAAGGAGCCTGCCCTTCCAATCCAACCCCAATTCCCACATTAGGGGGGAGCTCCGCTCACGGGGCACCTTCACTTACAGTCGCTGTGGCGGGCCCCAATTCTCGGAGCGTGGCTCACAGGCGACGAAATCGCACTGGTGCACAACGCAGCAGGGCGAAAAAAGCGAGGGCGGAGAGGATAGCTGCGGGGGGTACACCACAGGAGATTGGCTTCAAACGGGGCCGCCCTGAGGGAGGGACGCCCCCCCCCCCTAGCGCCTCAAAGCACTCCAAAAGAGCCAGACCTGATCTGACTTACATTCAGGTCGCTGGGAAAGGGGTTAGGGTAGCGGTGGCTGCGGCGGGTTTTCCAACCACGCAGCTGACGGCTAGCCTAACAGAAAAACTGCAAGAGGCCCTCGACTCGAAAATGGATGGGCTCCCTGATGGGATGCCCTTGCCAGAGTTCGATGGCTTCAAGATAACGGAGCAGGGGGTCGTGCAGCTGTTCTGTGGGAACGAGATGGCCCTAAATTGGCTGAAGGAGGCCATGGGTGGCGTCTCTCCCATAGACGGCATAGAACTCAAGCTCCTAGAAGGGGATACTCTCCCCAAATACAGGAAGATGGTGGCAACGGTCCCGGGAAAACCAGTGGATCAGGCCACCATCTTCAAAGAATAAAGCGGCATAACCCACAGCTCCGTACAGAGTTGTGGAGGGTTCGCGACACCCAGGTGCTAGAAGCTCGAGGGCTTCGGCTTATCCTGGGGGTTGACGAGGCCTCTGCGGCGAAGTTGGAGAGCCTGGGTTATCGCGCCCAAGCCGAAATGGTAAAGGTCGTCTTCTGGGACCCTAAACAGTCCCGAGAGCAGGCCGACCACCCCAGCGGCGAAACCGAGCCGGACATGGAGGGGCTGTCTGTTACGGACATAGGGAAAAAAAAGAATATACTCCAAATCAACCTGCAACACAGTCGGCAGGCCGCTATAGGACAGGTACACATAGCACTGATTCAGGAGCCCTGGGTTCGCCATGGCTCCATTCAGGGTTTAGATAAAAGGAAGGGAAATTATACTCTTCCACACATAGCATCCCCAGGGCATGCATTTATACCTTTGAGGATATACAAGCAACGGCAATCCCTGAGCTTTGCTCTAGGGATGCAGTTGCGATCAAAGTGAGTCTTAGGAGGGGAAAAGATAGGATAGAACTCGTCTTCGGTTCTGTCTATCTCCCCTACGACTCCCCAATACCACCACCTTCAACGGAGTTTGAGGAGTTGGTTCAATTCTGCAACAACGAAAAGCTGCCTCTCATCGTAGGATGTGACGCCAATGCACACCACACTTGCTGGGGCAGCACTGGAATCAATCCAAGAGGCCACAATTTGCTACAGTATCTGTATACCACCGATTTAGAATTACTAAATCAGGGAAACTCGCCCACCTTCGTTACCTAACGAAGGCAAGAGGTAATTGATATCACGCTGGGATCCCCGTCGGTGATCCCACTGGTTAAAAACTGGTTGGTGTCTACGGAACCTTCGCTTTCGGATCACCGCCACATCAGATTTAAACTGGACCTAGCTCCCCAGTTAGAGGATAGCTGGTACAGAAATCCCAGACATACTGATTGGGACGCCTACAGACGGTCTCTCTCAGGTAAAATAACGAGGGTAATTCAACCCAGGAACACAGAGGGTATAGAAACCTCCACCAAATTTCTTCTTGGAGCGATTACTGCCTCATACGAGAGCAGCTGTCCTCTCAGGAGGAGGAAAGAAAAGAGCAACGTTCCCTGGTGGAACAGAGAACTGCAAAACTTACGCAGAGAAACACGCAGGCAATTCATATCGAATTTGCTATTATTGGTCTACACCATAATTACTGATATAAAACTTGTCTTAGAACTCGACAACGCAACATACAACAGAGATAATCTGTCAAATTTGTTAATAACTGTGTATATTGTTTTTCACTAAGCATGGCATAGCTGATTTTTACGATTCAATGATATGAATTGTGGTTTTCGTAAAATATTAAATGTTGACACTATCAGTTAAAATTTTTATGATATGTTTTATATCGTTGGAACGAGAAAAATAAACGGAATTAATGGTGTTATGGCCTACTTTGAGATTTGCTCTTTTCATTTTTGCATAACTGTGTTTTTCGAATTTTTTGATACACATTATTATTTTCATTGTCTTTGCCGTCAACTTTCATCTCTTTAATTTTGTCGTATCTCGTCAAATAAGGAAGCTATAACCGTTTTTGGTTTTTCTATTTTTCAGGTTTTTGTAATATATCTTATAAAGTAGGCTATAGATTTCAAATTTCTTTTTACTGAAATATAGCTGAAAAGAAAATGGGATAACTGTTACTAAAAATTTATTCTTCTACAATAGATATTAAGCGAGATATTTGGTGTGGCCCTCGTAAAATAGACAGACGCTATATGCTGCCCGAATTTCATTATAATCGATGGAGTAGTTTAGGAGCTATTTAATAATGACAATGGTAATGTTGATGTTGACGTTAACGTTAACGTTAATGTTAATATTAATGTCAATGTCAATGTCAATGGTAATGGTAATGGTAGTGGTAATGGTAATGATAATGATGATCATAATGTTTATTTATTTAAATGAATAATATACATATAAATTACAAATTTAATATATTTCATGCAGTGAATTAAATGAGGAATAATTCTATTTTACAAATAAAAATAAATAATTACGACTACCTTTTTGTTTATACGATCTTACAATCTAATCCTAACTACAAATGAAAACAAAAGAAAAATTATTAATAGGCAGGTATGATTTAATTTTTTGTTGTTGAAATTATGTGTTTTTCATATCTTTAATTTGATGTATTATTGTTCAAGGTGTTTCCAAAATCCATAATTTTATAAATATGTACCACTTTAATATCCTTTAATTTTTTTGGTAAGGATACATATTTATAACTACGGTATGCAATGGCTTTGTTAATTTTATCTTTAATTGTAATTATTTCCTTAGTCCTTGTATCGTATTTATGTTCTTTATATAAAATATGGCGCTTGGTTTTATAGGTGTTAATTAAAATATTATAAGCAAATAGTTGTGTAATGTCCATTTTTTAAATTTCCTTGAATAGGTTTTCTGTGAGATAGGTTGTGTCGTTTCCTTATATGATCTTTAGGATCGCATTTAATTATTTTAAATGACATTTGGAAACACCACCCCACCCTACTACTCTACAACTTAATTGAGACTGCACTAGAGAGTAATACAATACATTTAAGTGTGTATTTTGTAGATATTCTGTTAGCTCTTTAAATTTTGACAATGAACATCTTAACTTCCGTAAAAGGTAATTCAATTGTTGGTCTCATCTCCCCATTATAGCAATGACATTTTCATTCATGCTATACGCTCCAGAAGCATTGCCTCATACTCCTGGGTCAAACTGTAAGTTTACCTAAGAAAATCTATCTCGTTCAATTTTTATCTTAGGGGGACAAATCGACAAATAAAAGGTAGTTTTATACTTATTAAAAAAGACATATTTGCTAAAAGTAATGTTTCATAGTTTATTTGTTAAATAAAAACAAATGAAGCAACTGCGTTAGGCATACATTTTTTGAATTATCAATTACTTTTAGGAATATTTTCCCAAATTTTCAGTGACTGCAGTAATGAAGTAAAATTTTAATTATAATTCATTACAACGTCAATCATTACTTTCAATTTGTTCAAAATTTTCATATCGTTAAGCAGATACAAACCTGAGTAAAATCTTATGTCTAATTGTTGTAATAGTCTACATATTGAGACTTGTTCCTCTTTAATCACTCCTAAGCTGTCTGCCAGTAAGAAATCAAGTTAATAAATTTTTTAAGAACCTCGAGGCGAAGCAACAAATTTCTCCTATGTCATATATTTCAAGTATTCCATAACTCCGCTGTCGATTAAAAATCACCACAGAGATGTAATTGGTGCAATATGCCGACGATAAATTACAACAATTTAAACGATGAAATTATGCTTTTATTTAATTAAAACAATAAAAATAACTAGAGTAATTCGTAGGTAGACTTCTATATTGCTTATTAAGATATACTTATGTTCCTTATTTCTAAAATCTATTGTGATTTTATAAAATGTCTAATAAAGTCTGACTTTCAATAAAATCTATTTTAACCCCGTTCATCATTACAACTACATATAAAAAGTTTTTATAATCAACTTTCTAAAAGTATGTTATTGTCAATAAAGTTGTATGCAGAAGAGCTTTTTGAATAACAGAGGGCATATTGTCTTATTGACTAAATGCTAAAAAAAGTTTCCTGGGTTGAAAAGACAAAATTATTGGACATTCCCTTGGACCGGCCCTGGTGCTCTGGTAGTTTTGTAAAAATTATACAATTTTTCATCATGAACAATGCTTACTTGAAACAGTTTCTGATTCGTTAAACTGTATAAACCTTCTGCGAAGCCACCTCTGGGTGATCTGCTATAAAATTTACAAAAAGTATTTAGGTTAAAAATTTTCTACTCTAAATAATTTCATTTTTAAAAACCGCTGCCCAAGGAATCACTACTTCCACATCCAGATCTTGTATCCAAGTCTTATGCACACTAAATCCCAATGTAATATTTTATTATTTTGGGGATGGTAGAGGGGTGGCTAAAATTTAGAGGCCGTTGGTTCTCGTACACACACTAAATCCCAATTTAATTTTTACTCCTTTTAATAGTAGGGTGTGGGTAGCAACGGGGGTGTTAGAGGGTGTAGCTAACGCCAAAAAAACTTTTTTAGACGTTTCGTTTTTGTATACACACTAAATCACATTTTAATTTTTTTACCCTCTTTAATAATAGGGTGGCAATGAGGGTGGTAGAGGGGGTAGCTAACACCAAAAATTTTTTTTAGACGTTTCGCTCTTGTATACCCTAAATTACATTTTAATTTTTTTTACCCCCTTTAATAACAGGGTGGGGGTGGAAATGGGGTTGGTAGAGGAGGTAGATAACGCTAAAAAAACTTTTTTGGGCGTTTCGTTTTTGTATATGCACTAAATCATATTTTCTTTTACTCCCTAGCGTAGGGGTGGTATTGGGGGTGATAGTGGGGGGGGGGGGCTGATGCCAAAAAAATGTTTGAGACCTTGACTTTTTGTACATACCCTAAATTGCAATTTTATGGACTCTTACTTGTTTTGCCCATTTGCCCTTAGTTGCTACATTTACCCCCTAACCCTTCAACGGAATTAGATAAAAATATAATCTAGTTCCGGATCTCGTTACAGTACATAAATGGACCAAATTTCAAGTCAATATCACAAACGGTTCGAGAGTAAACGTGCGCGTAAAAGTTACAGACAGACAGACAGACCTACAGACAGGAAATTCTTTTTCGCTTAAATTTAAAATCTCGACATTTCATGACATTTTAAGCCTATTTCAACAAACAAAAAAATTATTTTTTTTGCGTTACTATACTTCCACTGGACGTAGAAGTAAAATTTGTGATTCGATGAAAATTATTTTTTTCGACTCCCTACATAGAAAATACTATTTTGCTCCCTCATTTCAGGGAGCAAAGTAGTATTTTTCCTCCCTCGGGAGGAAAATACTTTGCCTTCCTAGGGAGGAAAATGCTTTGGCTCCCTCTGGAAGCAAACAAGTAGAAACTTCAAATAGCAATAAACTTGTTGATATCCTTCCTTGAAGAAGTATTGGCTTTCTTGGTTTTATATCCAACAGATTTCCTTTTTAAAAAAGCTACTAATTTAGGAAACTTAATGTCGATATTTTTTTTAATTTGGAGTGTAGATCGCAATATGCTGTATTTGCTCCATAATGTTGAAGGCTTCAAATCGGCGCATTTTTTGAAGAAGTAAAATAGGACTACTTCTTCACATATTTTTCTTATTTGCCTAGTCTCCATTTAAATAGCTGGTACTCTTTTTCATATTTCTCATGAGACTTTAACGGTAATAGATTTAACGAAACCACGTTTGCTTCTTCCAGAATATCTAGAGGAACTTCATCTTCACATTCGGAATACATTATTATAAACTTTTTGGAAGTTTGTTTATTTTGTAAACAAGAAGCAACCTTAGCAACGTTCCATGTACTTTGATTTTTAACAATATTTACTTATCTAAATACCTATTATGACATTTTCACTTATTTGGTTTTTTGATTGTCATGCATAAGAAAATATAATAAAATATATGTAAAACCAATGTAAAACACTGTAAATGGTCGTAGAAAAAATCATATGTATTACACAGGAGCAAAGTGCCATTTCCTCCCTTGGATATTGATGCCCTCCGCTACTATCCGTGGGAGGAAATTATGCATTTTTCTCCCTTGTCATACAAATAGCTATTTTACCATTCCTATTCCATGTATTAATGTTGTATTCAAGATTTCCTTATTCAAATAAATACATAAGCAAGACATATTGTCAGTAAGTACGTATTGGTAAATTATCTCCCTAAAAGCAAACAAAAACGCACGCCTATGAAAACCTCCACAAAGGACCTAGGAGGTCGCACAACCCTGTCACTTGTCACATTCCCTTGCCTACTATTTATATTTATTTAACTATATTTATGCTTTATGTTCTTACAAAACGTATCAATTCTGTAGCCGAGTGGGCTCCTTTGGTTGGCAGTAATAGATTGCGTGAATACAATAGAAGAAGGTGTTTATGGACTCTACAAAAAGACTTAGTGGAGTCTTGAGAAAATATATTTTATTGTGTCCATGGTTTTTTATGCCTTTTCATAAGGACACTTATGAGAATATTTGGTTTCAACAAACGGTATAAATATGAGTCTTCAAAAGGTTTTTGTGTTTTATAAATCGCCGAATGAAATAATCAAACAAAGCTCTATATAAATCTTTACACGGTTAATGAAAATATAAAACTGTATTTTAATGCCTATTGTACTGCTATTATATAAAGTGCCATTAATTTTTTAGAAAGTGCTATTTGTCATTTATGTCATTATCTCGCACTGGTGACCTTTCGATTTCACTCAATGTGTGTCAAAATTGATGTATAAACACTATATTAAAAAACGTTAAAATTATTTTATTAGATTCAAGATAAAAAAAATATATATAAATGTATACCAATACTATTGCCACATTGCAATGGATCGAGATCTACTCATATAAGGTGAACAAGTATCTACAGAATTACACTAAAATTAATAATAGGACGGTTTTCATAAAACCGACAGAAACTAAATATTTCGCCAATTTCATTTAAAAAAATTATAAGCTGATGAACTTGAAAATCTATTCAATGAATCTTTTATACAGGGTGTTTTCCCGAAAGCTTTGAAAAGGTCACATGTTGTACCACTATCTATCTGGTCGAGAGCCGAATGGGTTAGGGCGCGAGGTGGCAATCACGATTAATCACAGGGACATCGCGCCACCGGGTTCGAATCCCGGCTCCGGTACTGGCACTGTTGTCTAATTTCTGTAGTAGTGTTTATATTTCGAAATTTCGCAAAATGAGAATGTTTTAAATAATTTAATCCTATTTTCAAAATATTGATATTAGTGAGGCCCGCTTGCTTTTTGTACATATGGTATGTAAGTTTATAGCAAAACTGCCTGCGCCAACAACTTTTTAATCTGTGAACGTCGAATGTATATAAATTGTACATAATATATAATTGTATATAATATATACCGCCATATTCTTCTACAATTATATGCGGCGTTTCTGTTAAAATTTTAGTGCAGTAAGTCTAATATGATTTGTTACAAGATTCCTGAACAGTATTAAGACATTTTCAAATACACTTTTAATTATAATTCCATTTGAAACTTCAAGTAGCTCGCTCTAGACTTATCGAATTATGCACACATCAAATTGGTTTTTGAAGTTTACCATGCAACACTGAGTAGATTTAGGGGAAGGGATAAATCTTAGGTGAAGAAGTAATGATATAAAGGTTTACATTTTTTAAATGTCTAAGAGAGAAAGCTTATATACCTGGGTCTTTCACTATATATTCTCACTCCAGCTCCTCTTTCCACCCTAGACCGTCAGTGTACCAGGCCAGGCCGTTGCGTGATGTATTAGGAGCTTTTGTCATTCATCCTATCTCCAGTGCTGATATTGAAGGACTTGGAACCATACTGTGATCTCACAATAGAGAGTCTCTTAAAATGTTAACTATCCTGAATCTCCTTCACATGGTTAGTCTAGTTGTATGAGCTTTCCAGCCTATTCCGGCCTCCATCTGAATCACCACGTTGGGTGATATAAGGTCTAATAGGATCTCCATGTCTGCTGTGGGAGTGCTCATGGCGGCTGTGATTCTCAAGCGGACCAGTCTCTGCACCCGGCTTAGCCTGTTAGTTACTCTCATTAGGCCCCCATACACGGAAGGGAATTTTAAACAATTTGTCTAGCCATCCAGATCTACCAGATCGCATCTGCCGACTCTCAGAGTACAGATATTTTGGTTTCCACACACGAAAAGATCGCATCGTTTATTTTCGTCAAATGTCATGTCGTTGAAGTAACGGGCAATTCCGCTTTAAATTTCGAGGCCTCCGAGGGAACTGAACGAGCATTGAGTCATCTTAGGCGTGCTTAAAATCCGGAAGGGATTTGTTGTGCCAGTAAAGATAAGCAGGGTTCAAAAAAGAAGAAAAATTGCACTTATGGTCTATGTATCTGGCAAATTTGTGAAAATAAAAAGAAAAAATATCGAACAAAGTGGATCCAGGAGGAAAAGAAAAATGGACATATGCATTTAATCCGAGAACTAAGGGCGAATGCAGGGTGATTTACAAAAATTATTTACAAATGCTAGGTAAAGTTTTTCAAAAAATTAACGAAATCGTCATAAGTTTCTCCTTTCACATTTTAATTTACGTTCGAATAAACATGTTTTTTCCTATATAAATCTATAAAACCGGTTAATAATTTACCTTTTCTTTTCGAACGGAATTGATATCTCCGTGTATGTGTATCGAGAGCCCTGTCACACATCGGATGTTATACCGATCAAATCCGTCGCACGTTACTAATGTAAACATCGATCGAAATATCGACAACAGATTTGGTCCGTGGCGAGACAAATCGCTTAAAATTCCCATCCATGTATGGGGGCCTATTTGAGTTGCCTTGGACTACCAAACCAAAACAGCATGTCTTATTGCACCGTTATAGAGCTAATGTACTATACCGGGTTCAAGTCTCCATGTTTTGCCATATAATCGTTTGGTTCACAAACGAACTGAGGCAGTTTCCTAAGATTTTAAAACTGTCAAAAGTTGTTCCTTTACACAAGAATGGCTCTATTGACGATCCTGCCAACCACAGGCCTATCGCAATTATTCCTGTTTTTGCAAAAATTCTAGAAATTTTATTAAAACTATAAATTATATTCTATTTTGAAAATATTAATCTTCTCAACAATTGCCGACAGTGAATTTCTCCACGTTCAGTTCCTAGATTTCAGTAAAGCTTTTGACTGTGTGTCCCATAATATTCTAATAAATAAACTAACATTTTATAAATTCTCGATAAATAGTCAGATATGAATTTAGAATTCATATCGTGAAGATAAATTCCAGTATGTACAGTACTAAAACATGCAATCGAACTTAATCGATACAATTATTGGGATACCGCAAGGTTCAGTATTGGGCCCAATACTGTTCCATATCTATAGAAATGATTTACCCAACTGTACATCTACACCTCATTTTACTTTCTTTGTGGACGATACAACATTAATCTACAATAATCATGATAAAAATCGTCTCTTATCCAACGTCAATGACAACAAACCGGCTATTCAAGATTGGTCTCTAAGTAACCAATTAGTTTTGAACAACAAAAAAACACAATCAATGACTTTCAGCTTAAGGCATCACGCAATGGACATCGATTCTCCCGACAACGCAAAGTTTTTAGGGGTGTACTTAGACTACAAGTTGTCCTGGGAAAAACATATCATCCACATCTGTAAAAAAATATCCAGCAATATTTTTTTGCTACGCAGCCTGGTGAGTATTGTTTCAAAGTCAACCTTACTAACAGCCTATCATTTCCATATGCAATTCTGGTCTGGGGACACTCTGCGCATACCATACGTTTTCTCGATGCAAAGAAAAGCGATTAGAGTTATTGCAAGTCTAGGATACAGAGACGATTGTAAGGACGTCTTTAAGGAATTATCCATTTTGACATTGTCCTGCACTACATATTAAACTGTCTCTTTTATATCAAAGAAAACCTGGATACGTACAGGAGACGAGACCTGCTCCACAACCATGCAACCAGGAACAATAATTTTTTGCATTTAACCAAGACCTGAAATGGCACAAATTAATATGCCATAATAGTTATTAATTATATAAGGGGATTAAGTAGCCTTTAATCTACGAGAGGATTGAAGGCTTGTTAATGCTCGAATGTAATTCAAATTTTTATCCACGACCACGGCCAAATTAAGAGCGTGGAAGCAGCATGAGAGTAGGTGAAAAATTCTGATTTTGAAAAACGTCAGATTTGATTTTCAGCAAAAAAATAGAAGGTCTTTGAATCGTTTCTATGAGAAGAGTGGTATTATGAATTCTAATCCACTAGTGTATTAAACCGCCTTTAATCCACTGAAAACAGATGTATTAAACCTTCCAAATATAGTGATTGTGGATAATTTTTTTAATGTACTGCCGGATAACATAAAAACTAGAATGTAATCATTTTAAAACTGTGCTAGAAAAGTATTTACTAGATAATACCTTTTTTATATTAATGATGATTATGTTTTGATTTGACGTCTATTACCATATGAATTGTTCTTTATCTTTGTTATTGTAGTAGTGTAGTATTTGTTCTATTTGTTTTACTATTTATTATCTACTCGTTTTACCTCCTTTATTGTATATTCACCTTGCCATTGTATGTTTTATGATCTGTGTAAATCAAATATGTATAATGCACCAATAAAGATTTATCTATGTTGCTAGTATAGTTATCGATTTATGTAGATGTTCTCTAAATGTTCGTTCCAGATACATTTGGAGTCTATAATGACTTCAAGGTGCTTAACGTCACTACATCCACAGTTATGTCTTGAAGAATTAGAAGACACAGTACCTCCAAGTTTTTTTTCTTTATCTGAAATATGGAACGATACTTTGAAGGACTTATCCTTAGCCCCTCATCGGTCCATTTTTTAAACATATTCAGGGCCTTTTGTAGACGATACCTGACTGTTATTAACTTTCTCTTAGATATGATGATTGTATCCTTGAGCTTCAAATCCTTCAGTTGTATGTTTCTCTAGTAGGCCAACAATTACAAGGTTTCACAACAGGAGGGAGAAAATATCGCCTGTGGGCAGTATATTAGTAGTAGTAGTAGTAGCCAATTCACCTACAACAGGCGTCCTGCACTCTCTTGCAGTTTTAGTGATGGAATTGAAGAAGGTGCCGTAATGAAGGTTGCTTAATACAGGATACGTTCCATTGAGGAGGAAGACTACATACTTTTAATGATATGTTAATAATATTTTAGCTGGCAATCCATTAGGACTTATAGATTTAGTTATGATACCTACCATTTTTTGAACAGCAACTGGTTTGAAAGTGAATTGGGTGTCGTTCATATGCTTAGTTTCTAAAAATGTATCCATGAAATAATTGTTGACATCGTTAGAATTTCAAAAATCTTCTCTAGGAATTGGGAGTATTATCCTCTACTACTGCCCACGATTATTATGTAGTCTGCATTTGATTAGAATTATTCTTATCATCATATATAATATGAAAATAACAAAATGCGCTTTCCTTTGAATTACGAACTCCACAAAAATATTGTCTATGGATGGTATTTCTACTCTTTTCTACATTTTAACCGAGTTTTCCTTTCATACATATTTTTTAATTCATCTTCAAGTCTCTGTAAATCATAGTTCTTGATCATTGTTAGATTTAAAAGTAATTCTTTTGAAAGGAGCATGGTGACTAAAAGCATATAAAATCAAATTAAGATATTAAACGTGAATATATGAATCTAAAAGATGACATTAACTCAGATCCCATCTTATTATTTGAAAAGGGACTTCATAAATAAAGATAATGTGAGACTAAGCGAGAACGACCCTGTAAGTGAATTTATTGACGAGTGGTATAAATAACCAAAAGTAATTGACTTGAATCGGGTTTAATAAATGCGATTAGCGAGTTAGTTCACACGAACAGTGTATGAAACGGGGGCTGAATAGTAGGTGTGCATGCGAATGCGAAAACGCTCTCGTAGCACGCGTGGTATATGCAAAGCTCAGTGGAGCGAGAGGGAATGGGGATTAGGGCAACATTAGTAGCCACGTCCGCGTATTGTCGTGGTTACTGGTGTGAAAGTGAAACTGCCGATCGACTCTCACCCCCTGCAAAAATCTTACTTACTCTCTGTTAAACTAAGCAGATTAAATTAACTGATCCCTGGCATATGCTTTTCTTCCTATGGTCTTCTCAGACAGATTTTAAACTTAACTGAGATTTTGCTGCATAATTTTAATATTTATTACTTGTCTTTGACAAAGTTAAAAAAGAATGGTAAATATATGGTATAAATTAGTAGATAAAGAAGATGCGAATGATTATATGAATATTATATCTGGAAATGCATTCCTATCAGCTATAAATAACATCATGAGAAAGAACATTAAACATAATATTTTTAGTCGCAAACTCCTCTATAAAATCCTTATTTTACTATAAGGAACGTAACCAGACTCCAACCAACAGCTACTCTCCGGGCTATGTGCCCCGCCGAGCACTGAATTACAAGTTACAAGTCTGGCGCGTTAAGTGTAATAATTGCATATTACCATCAAAACGCTAATGCTTCGATTGCAACAAACACCAGCCGAAAGACTGATCCTACTTAAAGGAGCTCTCTTGCCAGCCGTCACACACCACTTGCATACTGCAGTTTCGAGCTGTTGGCTCTCGTCAGTGCAAGGTAGGCATGTGACGACCGGCACGAGGATCCTTTGACTACTTGGTACATCCCGGTATTTTTACAATAGCGACATGTAAGATAGTCAGCAGGCGCTATCTAGCGGTCCAGTGTCTGTTGTAATCGAAAAATAAATAGCCTGACTGGGCTTAGCATAGTTCAAATGTGCTTTTAGAGGGCGGAATTAAACATAATATTTTTAGTCGCAAACTCCTCTATGATTTTTAAATTTTTTTTAAAATTAATTTTAAATTTAAGTAGGATCAGTCTTTCGGCTGGTGTTTGTTGCAATCGAAGCATTAGCGTTTTCATGGTAATATGCAATTATTACACTTAACGCGCCAGACTTGTAACATGTAATTCAGCGCTCGGCGGGGCACATAGCCCGAAGAATAGCTGTTAGTTGCAGTCTGGTTACGTTCCTTATAGTAAAATAAGGATTTTGTAGAGGAGTTTGCGACTAAAAATATTATGTTTAATATTTCGCCCTCTAAAAGCACATTTGAACAATGCTAAGCCCAGTCAGGCTTTTTATTTTTCGATTGCAACAGACACTGGACCGCTAGTTGGCGCCTGCTGACTATTTTACATGTCGCTATTGTAAAAATACCGCGATGTACCAAGTAGTCAAAGGATCCTCGTGCCGGTCGTCACATGTTTACCTTGCACTGACGAGAGCCAACAGCTCGAAACTGCAGTCTGCAAGCGGTGTGTGACGGTTGGCAAGAGAGCTCCTTTAAGTAGTATCAGTCTTTCGGCTGGTGTTTGTTGCATTAGAAGCATTAGCGTTTTAATGGTAATATGCAATTATTACACTTAACGCGCCAGACTTGTAACTTGTAATTCAGCGCTTGGCGGGACACATAGCTCGGAGAGTAGCTGTTGGTTGCAGTCTGGTTACGTTCCTTATAGTAAAATAAGGATTTTATAGAGGAGTTTGCGACTAAAAATATTATGTTTAATATTCCGCCCTCTAAAAGCACATTTGAACTATCATGAGAACATGTAATGAAACGGGCACTTGTATAGATCACGCATTCATAAGATCAAAAAGTTAATTTGATTTTGTTATTCCATGTAGTATAAAAACTGATATAAGGGACCATTTTACAATTTCATTGCAAATAATATTTCCCAGTAAATATAGCAAACCCAAGCTCACACGTAATCTATAAACAAAAAATAGATATGGATAAACTCAACCAAATACCATCACATACAGATTGACAAAAGTTTATATACAGGAAAGCGCAGAGCTAGCATTAGAAAATTTTGTAAATATCTTGCAGTATAAAATAAAAAATTATGCAACAAATATTTAAAAAAACAGCAAAATTACAAAAAAGAAAGATTGCGCAAGGCTTAGTAAACCAATAAACATAGAAGAAAATAAATTAAAACAACAATTACTCAAAAATCCTGAAAATAGGGATCTAGAGAAAGAGAATAAATAATATAGAAATAAGTTAAATAATTTAATAAAACAACGAAATCTAATTTCTACAAAAAACAAATAGATGAAAATCCAAATAGCTCAGAAAATTTATGGAATATTGTAAATGAAGCCACGAACAACACACACAGTATAATGAAAATAAACAAATAAGCAAAATTAGGGATGAAAATGGAGAAGTAATAGGAAATAACACTTAGAAATTAATGAGTTTAACACCTACTTACGCAAATTGGACAAACGCTAGCCTCAAAAATAACAACAGATAACTTAGATAAAACAAAGCAAACCTCGAAGCAAGCACTTGCTTATCAGAAAACTATGTTCATTTTCCCAACTGATCGTAATGAATTTAAAAGGGAAATTAATTCCTTAAAAAATAAAAAATCCAGCGGATTTGATGGTCTCTCAGTAGAAATGCTAAAAAAAAATAATATAAAATTTTCGAGACTGGAGAATGTCCGACACATTTCAAAATCTCACTGGTGAAACAGTTATTCAAAAAAGGTGACGAGTTGGACATAGGGAATTATAAATCGATTTCTTTAATATATATTTTGTCAAAAATATTTGGAAAAACCGCTGCCCAAGGAATCACTATTTCCATATTCAGGTTTTGTATCCAAGTCTTAGGCATACTAGATCCCAATGTAATATTTTATTCCCTTTAATAATAGAGTGGGGATGGTAGAGGGGGTGGCTAATTTAAAAAAAAATTACGTGGACGTGGAAGTAAAGTTTTAACATCGAGATTAACAGACTACTTGAATAAAAGTTCGCTGCTATCAAAACGTCAATTTGGTTTCAAAGAAGGACAAAGCACATACTAATTCAAAAAATATATAAATGTCTAGATAGGAGAACAAATCATTGTGTGTTTTTGTAGACATCCAGAAAGCATTTGATACGGCTTCCCATACATTATTACTAAAGAAACTTGATAAAATTAAAATTAGAGGAGTATGTCTAAAATTGTTTAAAACCTATCTTACAGGAAGAAAAGTGTGCGTTCAAGTCAACGATGTCAAAAGCCGGCATGAAGATATCACATGTGGTGTACCTCAAGGCACAGTATGATTTGATTGACATGGAAACAGAAGAATAGCTTTTGCAGATGACACTGCCATATAATATGAAGATACATCTTGGACTAACCTAAAATATAAAGTAGCGCAGGATATGAAACACATACCCAACTGGTAGAGAGAAAACAGTGTATGTAAACATTTCTTCCTTCGTATTCGAATACGCTATCAGATTTCGACCACCTTAAAGTAGTAAAAAATTAAGAGAAATTTATTATTAAATCTAAAGAAAAAATTACCTACCTAGCAGTTGTCATTGACAGACATTTAAGATGGGACGGGCATATTGAAATCCTGAAAAAAAAAGATATGTTTTATGTAAAATAACACAAATTAAAAATTTCCGAGACTGGAAACAGCTGAAAATAGTCTACCATGCTCTGGTGAAAACCCACCTTAGTTATGGCGTTATCGCTTGAGAAGCTGCCGATAAAACGTACTTAAACGACTCTGTGTACTCCAGCGAAAAGTATTAAAAATAATGCTTGATAAGAAGAGTTTTTATTCCTCGGATGCTCTATATCAAGATATCCGTCAACTAATATAGTTGACGGATATCTATATATGAAAGTTGCAATAAAAGCTCATTCCGAGAGACAACATCTAATACCAATAGATCATAATAATTATAGCAAGTATAGTAGAGACAATATGTAACCGTTTCCCTCCAAATCAACAACAAAAGGGCAGCGCAGCTATGAATATCTAGATACAGACCGACAGACAGACAGACCGACAGACAGAATTTTTTTCTCAAATTTTAAATGTCGACATTTCATGACATTTTAAGCCTATTTCAACAAAAAAAAATAATTTTTTTGCGTTACTATACTTCCATTGGATGTGGAAGTAACAAGTGAAATAAACTAAACAATTACAGATGCCACATTCGTAATTAATAATATTGCAAAGATCCTTGAATTCTTTTATGCTCAAAATGTCATCGCATAGGTACAGACAATATATAATATATAGTTTTGTACAGAACTCGAACATCGAAAATGCCGCTGTAGATTTTTTGGAGAAGGCATCGGGGCTCTGGATCAATCATCATTTGCAGTTTGCAGTTTTCCTAGATCTAGCCAAAGGCTTCTACATGAAGTATTACTTAATAAGCTAAACAACTTTGGTGTCTGAGGACTGGCGCTCGAACTTATGTCTGATTACCTAACAAACATAATCAAACGAGTAAAAATTGGTAATGAGGTAAATTCAGGCAACTCTGCTTAGGCAAAAATTATTATTTTTTTGTTGAAATAGGCTTAAAATATTATGAAACGTCGAGATTTTAAATTTGAGCGAAAAAAAAAATTCTGTCTGTAGGTCTGTCTGCCTGTAACTTTTTTGTGCGCACGTTTACTCTGGAACCGTTTATGATATTGACTTGAAATTTGGTATACTTATGTATTGTAACAAGATCTGGAACTAGATTATATTTTGATCTAAGTCCGTTGAAGGGTTCGGGGGTAAATGGGGTAAATAAGCAAAACAAGCAAGTCAGAGTCCATATGCAATTTGCGTCATGTACGAAAGTAAAAGTCTGCAAATTTTTTTTGGCATCAGCCATCCCCCACTATCACCCCCCAATACCACCCCCACACTATTATGAAAGGGAGTAAAACAAATTAAAATGTGATTTACTGCGTATACAAGAACGAAAAAATCTCAAAAAAATTTTTGGCGTTAGCCACCCCCTCTACCAACCCCATTGCCACCCCTACCCCATTATTGAAGGGAATAAAAATGAAATTGGGATTTAGTGTGTATACGAGAGAGAAGGGACTCTAAAAAATTTTTGACAATTTAAGAGATACCGAATAAAAATAAAAAACCATAATTTTCAGATAAATCATCACGAAAGTACCATATAAGATCCAGAAGTGGTTGAATCATTGTTTAGTGAGTTTTTTATAAATACACCAATCAATTGTAAATACCTAATACACATAATACCTCTTTTCCTAAGAAAGCATCAATAAGAATCAACCATACATTGTTTTTGCGGTCGTTTATAGAAGACGAGATGTTTTCCTTATTAAGTAGTAAACTTAAAAATAAAAGATCATCTGGACCAGATGATGTACCTGGCTTTTTAATTAAGAAAGTTTTAAAATTATTGATAACTCCACTAACTTATCTCGTAAATCTATCTTTTAATACTGGAACGTTTCCAGAAACACTAAAAATAGGTAATAGAAAAAACGGTCCATTTCTTGGAGAATTATAGACCTGTAACAGTACTATTTAGTTTTTCTAAACCATTTGAATATTGTTATCTAAATCGCTTATTAAATTTTTTAGTGGAATATCAAATTTTGTCTGATAAACAACGTGGCTCTCGCTGTGGAAATTCCACTATAACGGCCGTAACAATATTCTATAATCGTATAATTCATTATATTGAGGCAGGGAAATGCCCTATTGGAATATTTTTTGATTTCAGCAGGGTATTTGACTGCGTCAATCATACGAAACTGTCAAGATTACTGAACGATTATGGTATTAGAGGACATCCACTAAACTTGATCAAATAATTTTTAATCAGTCACCAACATTATGTAAGTATACAATATGCAAGTAAAAGTAAGACATGCATGATCAATTATGGATGTTCGTCTCTAAGTATGGGAGTTCCACAGGGCTCAATATTGGGCCCTGTGTTATTCATATTGTATATTTATGAGCTTGATTTCATTCTATGTAACGATTTATTTTCAATGTATGCCGATGATCTTACCATGATTGTTTCAGATTCTGTGCATAATATATTAAAAACTAAATCTAATAAGGTTATTGAAAATGTATCTATATTTTTCGATCAACATCCACTGTATTTCAATACTGAAAAACTCAGTGCCATAATAGGCAGAAAAACTGAGAACCTATTGCTCTTAAAGTCAACAACTCTATTATAACAGGTACTCATAATAGTATAAAATTTTTGGGTTTACGTATCGATGAGTGTTTAAACTGGAAGTCACATCGTGAATATATAATTTCCAAGCTTGCATCAACTTAATTTCAATTTAACAATATTAAATCAGTACTTACTAGAGATCAATTAATTAACTTATATTATGCCCAAATGTATACTAGAATGAAGCATGGTGTTTGTTTCTGGGAAAATTCCACTCTATCACAGAACGTTTTTATTGCTCAAAAACGTATATTGCCCCGTGTAGCAAATGTCTTTAATACCCATTCTTGCAAAGAATTGTTTAGAGAGTATAAGATTTTAATCTTGCCATCTTTATACATTTTTGAAATGTGTGTTTATGTTTACCAAAACGAAAGTATATTTATTGTTAATAAAAATATTCATAGCATAAATACTTTAAAGGAAGACTTTCGAGTACCATTTGCAAGACTCAATATGGCTTGTAATTCCCTAAATTACATGGGTCCAAAATTATTTAATCATTTACCAACAGAGTGTAAAATTGCTAGAAATTTGCTAGATTTTAAAATTAAGTTAAAACTGTTTTTGTTATCAAAATGTTTTATTCTGTTCGTGATTTTTTTACCTAGTTTTTTAAGGTATGTGTTTTTTAATATTGTATTCTTTTTGGGTAACTTTACTATTCATATATAACTGTAATGTTGTCATTATGGAACATATAATTATTATTATTATATACTTGACATATTATTTCAGACCGCCACAGTTTATAATTATCAAGGGGCACTTATTAAAATAAACTTTTGCACCAACTTCGCAATGATATTCCAAATTCTCCTTCTTTATAGTTAGATTCATTATTTTATTTTGCAGTTTGCTCCCTAGAAAAATTTATTAGGGAAATGTCATTGAGATCCTCAATTTACGGCGCAATATCTTTTAAAACACCCTGTATATGAATATTCAACTATTTTTAATCTCACTGAGATCCTCAACTTACAGCGCAATATCAGGATGCCACCTGGAAATCCGAGCTTCCTGAACTGATATGCGTTGACAATTGATATTTTCTGAACAGGCCAATTATCGTAAAATGTTGATATCAGAAAGAAATATCAAAACTAGGAACAAAACTAAATTAAATTTTATTAATTACCGTCTGGATAGCAGCGACCTATAAAGATGGAAATGATAATTCTATTATAACTTATTATAACTCGACTACCTTTAAATGTTTTTGATACGATTTTTGATTGACGTATGTGAAATAATTATTAATTATATTATCTTCAAGAATTATTGTGACTGATATAATTATCGTATCAATAAATCAAACTTCTGGAATGTATCACATACCTACGGATACCAATCATTGGATCAACGACAATAAATTTTGTAGTAATCAGAATTATAGTATGCAATATACTTATGAACTATAAAAATAAACATAACAGGGGTAGACATCAACTGAATCGTTGCTGAAAAATGTTTAACAGAAAACTCGAATACTATATTATACTAGCAGCAGACAAATATATTAAAACCATAATTATACAGGGTTGGGTAAATGTGTAGAAACAACTGATTTCTCGCTAAATCATAGTTTCGAATAAGAAATATCCTTGTCAAAAGTTTTTGTAGTATTATTATTCTATTCAGGCATGTACTTTGATTTCCAACAGATACCTTATTTTTCGAGATATGACGTCATCGGTAGTATTTTAAATGGAGGACTCTGTTATATTTTTACATTTTCAGATAGACACTTTTTCAACAATTATAATGATATAGGATTTGGTGGGTGTACGACTGTGGTTTTCTAAATATTAAATAAAATAATAAAATAAAGAGATGGCTGCTTACATCTCAATTATCAAGGCTAATTGATAAAAAATATTTTAAATAGTTTTGGTACTGAAATTTTTGGTTCTTCTTGCAGGTTAATAAGAACATCAAGTGAAATATCTACATTTGTAGCCAATTTACTTCTGCCGGATTCTGACCAATTTTTAACACAATCGATCATACAAAATATCGAGGTCGCTAATAGGGGTGTTGGTTATATCGTCAAAATTTCTACCAACTACAGTCATTACAGTATCATCAGCAAACAAATTGACATGAATTTTTCAAAATACAATGACTGTTATTCACATATGTAATGAAAAGAAGAGGTTCCAGAACACTACCTTGGGGGACACCGTATGGGCTTTTAATTTCACTAAATAATTTGTTCATGATTTTCATCTTGTGATACCTGTCATTTAAATAGTCTTCTAGCCATTTTAAAACAATACTTCCAATACCGTATCTATAATTTTTTTTATTAACAAGCATCTATTAATAGTTTCAAAAACCCGCTTTGAATCCAATAATACTTCTTTCCATTTAGATGTAATGAACTATAAAGCGTAGCTTTTCATCAAAACGAATCATATTTATGGGTCTCAAATACTCAGCTGAACTGGTATTTGAAAAATTAGGTTAAGGCATTATTGTAGATGTCTCGAAACATTCCGGAGCAGTACCTCTTTCGAGACTTAAGTTGATTAGTAAGGGATAACCAATTACGTGAACAGTACATTTTTTTAAATTCCTTTCCTATATTTCTTTACTTGGTTATAGTAACCTGCGGATTTACAGTGCACATAAAAAAATTACTCCCCGACAACCCGAACAAACTATCCCATTTAGGAGTAGACCGAACTAATGTACCCTGGTCCCGGCATCGAATCTTTTCATTGTCGAATCTCTATTTCTTCTCAATCAATCTTGTTGAAATTTAAAACATTTTGTTTTAACTCCTTGTCCCCCCCGCGACCTCCCTCCCTGCATTTCTGAGGTGCAACTGTAATGTTACCTTATGCTACCTCTACAGTATTCATGTGTTAATTTTGATTAAAATTGTTAGATTCGTTTTAGAGAAACGAATTATGAAATTATTTAGAACTTACCCCCTAGAAGCAACTGGTCATGTCATTTCATACTGGTATTAGGCGAGTGTCCATATGCCAAATTTAATCAAAATCGTTAGAAAAGCTTTAGAGGAAAAATTATTTAATTCCTTGCCCCCCTCCCTCCACAATGTCCCTCCCTGCATTTCTTAGGTACAACCGGTCATGTTAAATTTGATTAAAATTGTTGGATACGTTTGAAAAAAATTATGAAATTATTTAAAACTCTTTACTCCCCACAGCTTCCTTCCCGGTATTTTCTAAAAGAGGAGCGTCCATGTACCAAATTTAATCAAAATCGTTAGAGTCGTTTTAGAAAAAAAATTTTTTCTATTCTTTTCCTGTTTTTAGGGGTTTACTCCCCCCCACATTTGAGCTAGGATCGATTGTGCGATTTGGCCTCAAGGTGAGGCCGTCTTGAATACACATGTAAAATTTGAACAAAATCGATCCAGTAGTTTGGACTCTAGGTGTGACCATAGACGGCAGACGACATACGGCAGACAGACATATTTTTAAAACCATTTTTTTGGGTTCAGGGCACTTGAAAATGTGTAAATCCATCAAAAACTCAAAATCGAATCTTTGCACGATCACCATACTTACTACGTATATGGGAAAGTAAAAAGAAATAAAAACTTTACGAGCTCATTATTAACTCCGGTGAACCATTCGGTATGGTGTCATCAAACAAGCCGACGTACATTGATAACCTATAAAAGTAAGTAAGTAAGTTGCCTTTTTTATCTGCAGCAGAGTAAAATTGCATACAATAAACAATTTCCCGACCATTATTTCCGGATAGATGGACCACCGTCTAAGCTTTTAAAAATCTTACTTAAATCCCAGGTAAATCTGAGTTTATATGGAATTATACAAATTTTGTGTTCTCGCTACTAGTATTAAGAAGTTGCGGTGGATTTATTTAAGTCTACGTTTTCTAACCATTTTATCGACTTATGGGGTATCCATTGCTATTGGCTACATTTTTAATGAAAGCAATTTCCTTTGCAAATCTCTGATAATTCAGAGGAAATACAATTTGTTTAATATAAATTTAAAATGCTTTGTTAGGCTTACTTAGTTTTCTTCCTTGATGAAGCTAACATGGTTAGCGAAAAGCGTGTCGAGCGCCACCGGGTTCGAATCCCGGCTCCAGCAGTGTTGGAGGAAATGGTTGTATGTTCGCATTTTTTTAATGTGTAACCTCCTTCCGCACAGCCTCTGGCTTCTGAAACTGGAGGTTGTCTAATATCTGTGGCGTTGTCTAATTTCTGTGGTGTTTTGGTGGAAACACAGAAGGTTCCAACTCTGTCCAAGACTCCAGGATCAAGACATTCTGAACCCCTGGATTTATGTGTAAGTCGAATAATACTGGATTGATAACAGTTCCTTGCGGCACACCGTATTCTACAGCTTTTAGGCTAGTCTTTTCTTTACATATTACTATCTACTGATTAAGGATCTGATTATGTGCATTATTGCTAAAACCGATATTTATCAATTATACATTAAAACTATGAAGACCTTCTTGCTTACCTCTATACAATAATTATACAACAATTTTCATGTTGTGTGGCAGTGCCAACGGGCTATTAAATTTTTAAAAAATTTATCAGTGCGGGTGGATGTCGGCTCCAAACAGTAAATCAATTATGATATGTCGAGTGGGGTGTACGCGTGACGTCACAGCCGTTTAACTCTTATCAGTGGACCACTAAACAAATGCTATTCATATAACTACAGCTTATCAGTCCTCATGCATGACTTTTTACAGATACGCCGGCCACTAATGGGCGAAGCGCATTTTTATAACAATCGGTGCATACGCTTAAACAGGGAAATTAAAATGTTAAAGCTTCTCGATTCGGAAGAATGTACCATTAAAATTTTACCATCATGAATCAGAAATAAACCGAATTAACGTTTAAATGCCTTATCTGCCTTTGTCGACTTGATTGTGTTTTCCATTTTTGCATTGTCCTCTGAAAAGGGGAATTGTAAAATTTCCATATCGGGGATAGGGTTAAGCCTGTACTATGTATCGTTCATGGCAAAATGACAATATTAATGTTACGTTTTAAAAAATTAATTGATGTATAAGTTGGGATTCTGCTGAATTTGAATAGAATGTTATGTTATTTTATTACGTTTTGGCTTATCATCCCAAGAGAACTGCAATTACAAACAACAAAAATTTCACATGTTCTGCCTGTTTCTTCGAATGTTTAACGCAATTGAAAACTGAAATGTTTTATTACTGGCTTTCTTTTTGTTTTGAGGTTTTCTTGAAAATACAGACAATACCGGAGGGTGGGGGGTTGTAGTGTTGAGATATGAAAATGATGGCGTACATTACTTATTTCATTATAATTCGGCATATTTAAATACTTATCGTCATATGAGAGAAACCGATACTTTTAAAAGAAGAAAACGTAGCAGAAGAGCAAACGGAAAGGTAATTTTACTACAATTAGTGTTATTCAGTACGAATCCAATGGACACGTCTAAGCCAAAGTTCATTGAAACAAAAATACTCTTCCTCTCTTGTATTTTTATTTACAAGTGTTTCATATATGCCAAAAGTGCAACAACTTTCCTACATTGGCAGATGCTCATTTTTATGAAATCCGGCATAGTAACAACTTAATGATTCCAACACACGTGACCGCTACCTTCAAAAGTGCACGATAATTATGATAATTGTGTTAAACTGTTAAATAGTTTACACGCAAATTTGAGAGATCTTCCGTTAATGTAAAAGGGAAATTAAAACGTCACTTACAAGTAACTGCTATTGTTCAATAAGTGCATTTCTAGAAAGGCCTAAACAAACAATCTCTTAATTTATATGATAATTGGTTTTATTACTTCTTGCTCTTTAGCTCACAATGTAGTTTTTTTTTTCATTTAGAATGTTTGTCTTCAACTCTTGCATCCTTTATTTAACACACTTCCTGATTGAATTGTTGAAATTTTGTACAGTTATAGTCCAAGTAAGGACTTCCTGAGACAAAAAAAAAACGAAACAAAAACTTTACGACATCATTATTATCGCCGCGGGCCACCGACGGCATGCCTAACATCAAACGATCAAATGACTCGCCGCACATTAAAAACGAGCGAGATGCTTTGCGATCGAGGGTCGGTCGAGGTAGCACAAAGAGTAATGGTATTTTAATGAGGTCGTAAAGTTTTTGTTACGTTTTTTTCTGTCTCAGTTTATTCTTACTTGAACTATACTAAAATCGGATGATAATACACTATTCTACCATTACTTTTGCAAATATCTGCACGTAGGGGGCGTGGGGGTGAAAATTGAAAGTCTGCAAAACGATGGAGCTTAGAAATCAAAACAAATCGTTAAGAGGAGAATTTTTATTGAGTGCTCTCTGGGGGTACACTCCCAGACACTCCGAATGGGGGGCTTCGCCCTCCTGCGGCTCCCCGCGCTCCCACCCTCAATCTAACCTAAATATAAAATTTAAATTATTCTACTAATTAAATTTGACAATGACAATAATTTAATTAAAGTAAGACTAAAGTAGAAAATAAAATTTCATTTTTAAAAGAAAACTTGCTTTTCTGTAAAAAGTCGTACTAAAAAGTAAAAAATAATATTATGCGACTGAAAGAAAAGCAAAGCATGCGCACCTTATATATTTCAAATGGAACACCCTATATATATATATAGGGCTTTCGAAAAGAGCATAATATTCTGAGTCGAAAATATGTAGCATATCCTATACCTAAACCTAGCCGTTTCAGAGACTTTTGACATTTTATAGAAAATTTGGTTTGCAAGAACCGTTATAAATTTCTTCGTGTAAAAGATCCTCATTTGCTTCTTCTCACATAAGAAGAACACAAGGAGAACTACGTTTTACAACTGAAATAAATTCGATAATATCACATCAAGTGTTCCGTTTTTTGCGTTATATTTTATCAACTTCAAACCGCGAGAACTTGTTTAGGTCAAATAGAACAACCTGTATTTTTTTACGTCAAGTTATGTAAAATTGAATTCCCTTTTTTCTGATATTAGCATTGTGGGGGTTAAAGTTACAACTTTTTGAAATATTTGCGATTTGATTAGAAATTCATCACGTCAAAAAATGCCAGTACGTTTAAATTATACCAACGAAGACTTTTTAAATTTATGGAGAATGTGATAAAGTAATATTAAGAACTTGCAGCACATTTGCTACTCGATATCCACAGAAACGCAAAATAACACTAATACTGTAACATGCGTATTAATCGAATTGAAGATATGGCATGAACTAAAATAGCAGAGATAAGATCAATTTAAAATATGATTTCATTTTAATTTAATAATTGCTCAAAATTCCGCCCTCGATTTTCGACACATTTTTCGCACCTTCGGATTAGTTCCTCATGGGTAGCTCTTCTAATTGAATCCTGTGATATGTTTTGAAATGCATTTCTTATTCTTTGCATACAATCTTCAATGGTTGTTAATGGGCTCTCATAAACTTTATTTTTAATAGTTCCCCAAATGAAATAATCCAGAACTTATAAATCGGGCGAGCGAGGAGGCCATCAGAAAGGTCCATTATTGGCAATCCATTAATCATAAAAAGTTTCTTGTAAATAATTATTAATTAAATATGCGTTATGTGGGGGTGCACCGTCGTGCTGATAAAAAATGTTTCTATGTTCGGCGAGAGGTAAATTTTCTAAATAGTTATTACTCAAATTTTGTAAGATATTCAGATATCTTTCACCCAAAACAAAAAAAAAACAAAAATTTACCTATACATATTAGCAGAAGAGAAAATTTAATTTACCGTTTAAATTTTCCTGATAAAATTGTAATGCCACCACTCTATCGTTTCTTATGGCACAGTAAATATTGAACTGCCACCTTTCCTGAAAGTTTCGCTCTCTGAACATATGAGGACTTGAGTCACTCCAATAATGCGAATTGTGTCTATTAAAAAGTTAATTTTTAGTAAATTTTGCTCCATCTGTCCATATAATATTTCCCAAATAAGAATCGTGACCCTCAGACCTTACTAGAATAAACTCACAAAAATTCTGTCTTCTTAGGAAATCTGTTTCTTTTAATCCTTGAACCATATGGAATGAAAACGGGTGAATGTTTTAACGATTCTGTGAATTCAATCCTTGCATAGTCGCGATTCCAGAGCAGCTTGTCTTAATGACATCCTTGGAAATGCATGAAAATATCCCAGAATGACTATTTCAATGTTTTCGTCATCAACCATAGGCTTTCTTCTTTGCATTTTTGCCTTGACAGAGCCATAATTTTTAAAATTTTCCAGTATGCGTTTTACAGTGTTTGGTGACGGTTTCCGTTTTTCTGGATATCGAGTAGCAAATGTGCTGCAATTTCTTGACAATACTTTATCAGATTCTCCATAAATAATAAACTAATTTGAAAAGTCTTCGTGGGTGTAATTTAAATGTGCTGGCATTTTTTGATATAAGATAATGACTGATTGTTTCTAATTATGGCTATTTTGATGAAATGATTACAACAATTCATGAATTTCTAATAAAATCGCAAATATTTCAAAAAGTTGTGACTTTAACACCCACAATCAGAAAAAAGGGAATTCAATTTTACAGAACTTGACGTAAAAAATTACAGGGTGTTCCATTTGAGCTAAACAAGTTTTCGCGGTTTGAAGTTGATAAAATGTAACGCGAAAAACAGAACACTTGGTATAATATTACTGAATTTATTTCAGTTGTAGAACGTAGTTCTCCTTGTGTTATTTTTACGTGACAAGAAGCAAATGATGATCTTTTACACGAAGAAAGTTATAACGGTTCTTGCAAACCGTTGCACCTGTAAAATTTTCTATAAAATGTCAAATATCTCTGAAACGGCTAGGTTTAGGTATAGGATATGCTGCATATTTTCGACTCAGAATTTTATGCTCTTTTCGAAAACGCTAAAATTTATAGGGTATTCCATTTGAAATAAGCAAGTTGGTATCGACTTCCGGTATAAGCGGAAGTGCCAGCTGCTTGTAATTATTTTAGTTGGATTGGCCATACCAATATTAGTAATCATCTAAATTTTCAAAATTTTCTGATGCCTACTTTTCTCTATATCGATCGATTCAGTTCCCGGTGAGACACCCTGTATAAGTATATGTATTATCTTTATGTACACATGATTGAAGGCAATATGTGTACAACGATTCCGTCCCTTTGATACAACCATACAAAGTGCGCACGACTTGCTTTTCCTGCAGTCGTACATTATCATTTTTTACTTTTTAGTATGACTTTTTAGAGAAAAACAAGTTTAAAAAAAATCATTTTCTTTACATAATTTTAATAATAATAATAATAAACGTCTTTATTACACTAAGATACAGGTATAACATATACAGTAACTTGAGTAAAGGGTGAAGTTTAGCTTGTATATCCAGCCATTATTACACTTAACTCGAAAAAAAAAACATAAAAATTTAGAAAAGTAAATAATAAAGAAAAAATAGTGAGTAGTAGAAAAAAGTATATAGGAAATTGTTACATGTCCATGAATATTTCATAGCAAATTCCTTATTATTCCAACTAGTGCCATAGATACAAAAAAATTTAACAATATGTAAAAAAATGATAGCAGAACAACAGTAGAAAAAGAAAGACAAGACAATTCGATTAATTTGAACTTTGTTTTTAACCAGAGTTAATACGCTCATTTAACAAGCCCTTTTTTAATATTATCTTAAAAGTACTAGCTGGTAGATTTTTCATTTCATCTGACAATTTATTATAAAGATTAGCGGCACAATAAAAAAAACTTTTTTTGAACAATGCAGACTTATGTCTTGGAATGTGCAGTAAATGAGAAGATCTAATCCTTGAATGAATAGAGGATTTAGGCCTAAGTCAGTCAAAAAAATAGGGAGGAGTGCGGGATAAAAGTAATCGATGAACATAAAGAAGAAAATGTAACTTCCTGCGGTTTTCCATGTTCAATCAGTTAAGACTACTGAATGTATGCGATACTTGATCATATTTTCTCATCTTCGACAGCACGAATTTTGCAATTTTTGAATGCGTAATTTATCAACATTATTTATACAGTTACCATATGCAAAGTCACAGCAGTTAAAGACAGACAATATTAAAGATTCGCTGAGATTTTTCTTTAGATCCAGCTCCAAAATATGCCTACATGCACTATAGGCCTTAGACATCATAGAGCTAACATGCTGAGAACATTTTAATTTACTATCAACATAAGGACCTAGATTTTTAGCAGAATTCGCAGGCGCTAAAAGTTTGTCATCAATTTCTATTTCAAAATTGTCCAGGTTTTTGTTTGAGCCAAATAATACAAGTTTACATTTGTTTGGATTTAATTTTAGATTATGCTGTAGGAACTCAGTTTTCAAAATATTCACGTCGTGGTTAAGTCGTCTCTGGGCAGCGGCCAAGTCTCGGTGCGAAAAACTTAAGTAAACCTGAGTATCATTATGTGTTTGCAGAGCGTAATATATCAGTTGTGTTTATTACTGTATATCGAAAACAAATGCCCAAGAACTGATCTTTGAGGTACAATCTGAATAGTAAGAAAGGCATTCTGTCATATTACTACGGTTATTGTTATTATAGTTAGACAACAATTCTACTGGATTGGATATATTTGTGTCCATGCATATGCGTATGTATCTGTATACGTGGATAAAGATGTACATAACATACATGTACTTTTTGTATTTACATTTTTATTTATTTTTTTGTTGCATTTTTATATGCATTTGTACTGTTTATTTTTGTTTATATTTAGTGACGTGCCCAATGTACAATTTTTGTACCTTATTAGATCTGGAGAATATTCCATACCATACCATATGGTATGGTATGGCCATACCATACCATATGGTATGGTATGGCCATACCATACCATACCATACAACACCATATCGTACTATATTATACTAATTTATTTCATGAATATTAGAAGTCAAATGTAAATTTGAAGTTTTAATTCCCGTGTCCGTAGTACTACTAGATTTACTGTAAAACAAAACCTCCATGACCAAAAGCTTGTATTCTGATAGTCTTCTTGAGATGTTTGACTATGCAAAAAAATTGTTTTAGAAAATCAAAAAAAAAAGTTTATGAGATGCAACACGTTACATTTGGAAAAAGTAACTCCAAAATTCAACTGTCGGCCATATAAGTTGTTACAGGTACAGGAGATCACAGAAGATCACAGCGAAAATGGTTAGAATTTTGTCAGCAAATGCTCCAAAAAACCAAATTTTTGATGAATCGTTGTTTTACACAGCAGGGGTTTCAATAGGAATAATAGACGTTCATGAGAGAAGAAAAATCAACGAGAAAGAAAAATTGTTGAAATTAAAAAAATCCGGTAGAAAATCATTTTAAAGTTTGGTGTGGTTTTATAAAAATGAAATTGTAAGGTCAATTTGTTTCAATTTTAACCTAACATAATGTGATGTTTATGTTATGTTATTTAAATGGTTAATTTGACAACTGGATTGGTCATGGTGAACCAATTCCATGGCCACCAAACAGCCCTGACTTAACACCTTTGGATGCATTTTTGTGGACGTTAATTATAATTTTAATCAGAATGTTGAATAATTAAAACTAAAATTACGGAAACATTAACGAATTAAACTATGACAATAACAGCTCTGTTTCAAACTATGTAAATAATAAAAAAAGTGAGCTTTTTGTTTCAAGTAATGGAGGCCATTTTGAACAATTTTTATATTTCATGAATCTAAAGCTGACGTAAAATTTTCGTTATTTTTTTATGTTATAGAATAACGTTAGGAAGAGAAGAGTATTTTATTGTGCCGGGATTAGAAACGTAACAATTTCAATTAACATATCTTTAGGTTTATTATGTTTTTTTATTTCTGTTTACTCTTTTGTTGGCTCAACTAGCAACAAATAATTTAGAATATTTGTGACGAATTTTGCACACGTGCTGAAATATTGAACAAAATTTCAACTCCACTATTCTTCTAACGTTCGTGTCTCATCATTATACGAACATTAAAGGATTTATTTGAAGAATATTGTCAGTCTCATGAGAAAGGAAAAAACTGCTTATGAATATACAAAAGAAGTGCGGATTATAAATCGTTATGATTAATTTGAAACGAAATGTTTTAATTAAGTCTTTATAGACATGTAAATAAATTAAATTCGATCTAATTTAAGACATTTAGACATACATGGACAATGTTGTTTTAGAAACACAAAAATACATCTAGTGACAAGAACAGGATCAACCAATGAATGCTTAAGTGGACACTCCTTGTTCTAAGAAGAATCTCATTTAAAGAGTTTAATTTATGCAAGGCTGGGTAACTTGGGAACTCATAGGCGTAAAGGAAGGGCTACCGTGTTCTGAAAATTTGTAGTCTAAGTGTAACTAAATGCTGCCAATACCTGTATGTGTATCTGGAAGATATGTTAATATAAGAATAAATCTTATTCTTACATATTTCCATAATCCATTTGTTCATAACATTTATTTTGTTCAAAAGATATGATTTTCGATTTGCAATTACCAGTTTATTGTTTAACAGAATACTTTTCTGACACGATTGATAAATAATTATTGATACAATCGATACAGATTTCACCGAAGCCTTCGACAGGTTTAACAAAAATATTCTAGTGCAAAAATTATATACCTTGGATTGGATCTTATTTGTATCTTCAAACTCTAAACAATGTTGGTCACTTATACATTCAAAGAGAAAACAAACAAGGATACCAGGTAAAATAAAATATATGGATAAAACCTAAGAAAACTCGGAGGAAATAGTTGACATATTTAGTAAGTTCTTGCTCAGTACTTGCAAAATCACACTGTAATATAAACGTTAATAACAATAGAAATAAAAATCTTTTTGAGAATATTAATATAACGCCCACAACATTAACAGAAATTGAAGAATATAAACAAGATTACAAAACAAATTAACATCAGTTCTGGACTTAATACCCATCCTTCGTGGTCAAAGACTGTGCATATGTGCTACCAGTTAGGTATAAATATTTAATGTATTGTTAAAAACGACAACATTCCCAAAAGACTGAAAATAGCGTGTCCAATTTTTAAAGCGAGAGATCCAGCTAATGTAAACAACTACAGACAAATCTCTATTCTGAGTAACTTCGCGAAGGTTTTCGAGATGATTTTGTATAACTACATCTATTTGTCTACCAAAACAATTGTATCATCATTCAACATGGTTTTATGACTAACAGATCGACCATCACAAATTTAGTTCTGTTCACCTAAAATGTGTCAAATGACAGCGATGATCAAGGACAGATAGATGCGTTGTACACAGACTTCTTTCTCTAAGGCTTTCGATAGAATTGATCATGAAATATTATTGAATAACTTAGAGAACTTTGTTTTTAACAATCAGCAGTCAATGTTCTTTGGATCATATCTGGGGAATAGATATCAGTTTTCATTCTACAATGGTTTCAGATCATCTATACACTCATCAACATCTGAAGTACCGCAGGGTAGTAATCTTGGACTCTTGCTATTTATATTTTTATTAATGACTTATGCGAAACTCTTGAATATGAAAAAATAACATATGCAGATGGTCTGAAACTCTTTAAAAATATAAAATCTGAAAATGACTGCAGATACCTTCAAGGAACTTGACAAAATCAGTCAGTGGTGTTCACTTATTAAGCTAGATCTGAATGTTGGCCAATGTAAAGTTGTTTCATATAAAAAAAAAGAAGAACTGATTTTAGTACGGTTATTCTACAAAGGGAACGATACTAGAGCGCTATACATTGTTAAACTTCGATTATTTACTTCGATCCTGGGCTTGAGTTTTGGAGGACATATAAGAATTAAGTGTAATGAACCAATTAGATTGGTTGGTTTTATTTAAAGAAATTGCAAATCATTTACCAGTATGGAGGTTATAAAATTATTGTACTATTCTATTCATATGTAAGGTCCAAACTTGCATCTAATATTGGACTTTGACGCACTATTAGGACACCCTGTACATTATTATGGTTGTAAATCAGTACCTATAATTTTTTATTTGCATCACCGGCAACATATACATAACAATATTCATGCAGGGTAATGAGATATTATTTTTTTAAAGGCATATAATACAATAGTAATTTTATATATAATTTATCTTATACATGTATATGATCTAGATAATTGCCATCATTTTGATCACCGTGTTCATTTGTTATTAAAATTCTATGCATGTATATGACTTAGATAGGATCAGGAGTATATTAGAAACATATGTAATTTTACGTAACCCAAAATCTGCAGATCAAATAGTTTTTATATCTTTCAATTTCTATTTACTTATAGACACATTCGAAAAAAACGTCAATATTGAGACCAACTGTAGTTAATTTGAAACTAATTAATGGAGATAATATATAATCTCTCTCAGGGTGAGTTCATATTGCCCTATTTTTTAATTAAAGTTTTATTATATTGAAACGACAAAGGAAAACTATCAGACTTTGAGAAAGCTTCTATCCTGTCAACAAGTCTAGCAAAACAAATAATGAACGACACAAACTTTACAAACTAAAATGTTCCAGATGTGGACAATTAAAATTTTAAATATTTTCTTTTGAGGTTATGAAAATTTCTGTGAAGTACAATAGATCATTCCAGAACACGTGACTTTGACAGATCCGCCATTTTGCATGGGTGGCAACACAAAGTGTTTATTTTCCGTGTGTTTACATTCGTTTTTGGTTCTATGGATTGAGTTTATTGTGATTTTTTGCAAATTTTTTCACCAAGATGTCTCGAAGTGAATATTATGAAACCCTTAGAGGGGATATTAAGTGCAGATATGATAAGAAAATCGAGATTATTGACAATATTGACCACTATGCAATCCCTCCTGAAGAGAGCAGGCTTGAAGTTTATAATATTACCATGATGAACTTCGTAAATTATTTGATACTAACGTTATTATACTGGTCAACAATGTAAGCCTTATAAAAGCTTGCAAGCCTACAACGTTACGATTTTGGCTCTGTTCAAGGAATTTTGGCAAATCAAATCAGTGATGAGGCATTTGTTGTCATTAGGAAGGTAAGAAATCAAAGTTAATGCGTAATTTTATATTACAATTAGATTCTATATGTTAATGTATATAATTGTGATATGCTACAGAGGCTTTAAACTTGATTAACATTTTTTAAATCTTTGTTGTAGGTTAAACACTCTCAACGAAAGAGGGAAGTTACTTCAAGTTTGGATTATTATTTTAAAGAACACCAGCATTTCCATTGCTCACTGTACATGTATCAGATGTATATCTTTATCAGAAGTATGCAGTCATATAGTGATTCTGTTTTACCTGCATGGTCGTCCAAATACCATCGAAGACAGTGGTCCTGGTCCAGCGTCCACTGACTTTCCGTTTGGCCAGTACCTTCCATGAAAAATGTAGAAATGTTGCGAATACGGGATATGGATTGGCCAAAAAAGTAGAAAGAAGAGGTTTGTCTCAGGAACATCCTCCTTTTGATAGATAAAAATGAACTTAAGCCTATTTATGTCCGTATCTAATTTATGGTATTTTTCTGGCTTGACTGAACCTGAACTTGGATATTTTAAGAGAATAAAGTGAATATTAAATAGCATTTGTTTTACTGTGAATAAAAAATATATATTACTGATGTGCAATATATTGAAATAAATAGGGATATATAATTAAAATTGTTTTTTATTAATAAACACATAGGTGCATAGATAATTCATTATTTATATTATTTGGTATTTGAGAATGCACATGTTTATGATAGCACTACATACCACGACAATTTTATTCAATGTACTCAATTTCCTCATTTTGACAACATGTGATCTTTCAGCAATGCATTCTATTCTGTGGATTATTTGTTTTTAATAGCCATTGTCATACAATAATGTGTATGTAAACGAAGAATAAACATTTGTATTTTTATATAATTTTTTTATAATTAAAATTTCAGGAATGATATGTTGATCTTTATTACTGTTGTAGATCAATCCTATATTGGATCATTCAATAATTCTGTTTGATAAAACTGTTAAATTAAATCAAAAACAACTATCAACAACAATTAATATCTAATCGCAAACGAAAATTAAATTTGTTCAACAAGGAGTTATTAATCTCATCTCGATTTAATTTCATTTTAGGTAAATGAAAATATTTTATTTAAATCAGGTTACGCTTTTTACAATCCCCTAACTTTATTTAATTAAAGCACCTAAAGATGCCAACAACACACTAAATCAGAGATGAAAAGTAATCTATAATCAAGTGGTTCGCTCAGGCTAAATTACCCAAATAAAATTCAAGTGACGTTATAGGAAATGTGTCCCTAGAGTAGAGGGTCGCGGATCTCCCTAAATAAGGGGCAGAATAGTTATTAGACCCGCTCAGCGGGACGCGACATCAAACAGTAATCAACATCCGCACGACAACCACAAGTTAAAAACTTGGCAACTACCAGCAGTATTTAGTCCGTTATTGCTGGAGAGGGTTTATCAATTTCCTAGTGAAATTCACATCCTCGATAATCGTACAAATCTGTATACCGGGTGTAAATGAATAGTGGGCCACTCGTGTAACATATATTTTTAAAGATATCAGAATGTAATTTTATATGTGGAAATTAGATATGATTTTCAACTTTTAGTTACCTATCCGCTATATTTTTCATTTTCAGATGTTTTTACATGTTTGAAATCAATGCCACATTCTAGATGCACTTATATTATTTTGAAAAATTTACACAGGATTGCACGAAAAATAATTTGAATTTAGCTATCAATCTAGTTAGCTGTGAAATTGTTAAAACTATTTTTGTTCCAATATAATTCATGTAAAAAAATAGGAAAATGGCAATATAATAATAATAAATAATAATAATAAGTAGCACCACAGGTAATTACGGTCCCCTTTATCCCGGAAGACTCTAGAAGAACCTTGTATAGGGGGGGCTATACATTTAGAGACAAGGGACAACCCAATATCCGTGAATAGTGGAAAAATCCCTCTCATAGTATTTTCCACTACCACCGGGTATCGAACCCGGAACTTTTGGGTGAGAGGCAAGTGCGCTTACCTCTCGACCATCAGTCATATATGTTCAATAATATGAATGAATGAAGTTTATTTATCTCAAGGATATTACATGGCACAGTTTTAAGTAAAAAAACCGCTGTCCAAGGAATCACTACTTCCACATCCAGATTTTGTATCCAAGTCCTATGCACACTAAATCCCAATGTAATATTTTATTCCCTTTAATAATAGAGTGAGGGTGGTAGAGGGGGTGGCTAATGTAAAAAAAAATTTTGAAGTTCTTGGTTCTCGTATACACACTAAACCCCAATTTAATTTTTATTCCCTTAAACAATAGGGTGGGGGTGGAAATGGGGGTGGTAGAGAGAGTAACTAATGCCAAAATAAATTTCAGAGGCCCTTGGTTCAAATCCCAATTTAATTTTTTACTCCCTTTACTAATAGGGAGGGGGTGGCAATGGGTGTGGTAGAGGGGATAGCTAACGCCAAAAAATTTTTTTTAAACGTTTCGTTCTTGCATACACAGTAAATAATATTTTAATTTTTTTACCCCCTTTAATAATAGAGTGAGGAATGAGGGTGGTAGAGAGGCTAGCTAACGCCAAAAAATTTTTTTTAGACGTTTCGTTCTTGTATACACACTAAATCACATTTTATTTTTTTTTACACCTTTTAATAATAGGGTGGGAGTGGTAATGGGGTGGTAGAGGGCGTAGCTAACGCCAAAAATTTTTTTTCAGACGTTTCGTTTAATAATAGGGTAGGGGTAGCAATGGGGTGGTAGAGGGGATAGCTAATGCTAATTTTCCAGGAACATCAAAAATTTTTTGTTTTGTTTTGAATATATCAATCGTCATCAGTGACCAAAAAACCTCGAAAACGATATATTACATGGTCTTGTAATGACAGTTTTCCGCATTTTCCAAGAATGCTCCACAATTTCCCAGGGATATTTCAAGATTTTCACTTACATTAAAATTCGCTATCGGCGTATTAAAAAACATAAAAAACGATATAAAACATGAACAATATCTTTAAATTGCGAAAGGGTCGAAATACGATCAATTTTTCACAGTTTTGCGCTTTTCACGTTAATTTTTCGGAAAACCGACCTCAGATTCATAGTCAGCGATCCAAAAAACCTATGGGAATCCATTTTTTGGCCAAAATATTTATTTTCTTATGAATTAGAAATAGAAAAATAATATGCTACCTGGACTGGTCAAAAACGGGTGGTTAAAGAAAAAGATCATGGCCAGCAGGCATTACTTCAGTTAACTGAATGGTCCTAAGGGTATAACTATCGTGTTATTATAAAAAAATATATTTAGGGCTAACTGTACTTTCATTTTTTTTATTCAGGCCTTTTCCGCCTTTCATTGACTCGACTAATAATTTTTAATGTCTAATCAGTTTAAGATATTTAGCATCAAATTAATATTTGCATACATTACATGTCACATTCTGAAATAATTCGCATTGCTTTATTTTTAAGTTTTTGTAGCCTTTCCAAGTGTGGTAGGATTAATTAGTTATCTAGAGCCATTTTACTTCCAACTGATAAACACTGACTAGCTCTTCTAAAGAAACCAATTTTTTAAACTATTTTCTTCGACACATAGTCAACGTGATCATCTAGTTTTACTTCTCTATCAATAACAAGTTCTAAGAATTTCATATTTTTTGCATGTTTCACATTTTTATTATTTAAAATGACATTTATGTTTAATTCTTAAAAAGAGACTTGTCTTAACAATTGGAACCAATAAAATCTATTTTGATTTGATTTCAATTACTTTTAACTTATTTTCTTTGACTTTGAGATGTGGCTTAATTCCAGGTTTACAATCATCACCAACTGACTGAAATCATTGTCAAATATTATATGTCAACATATCATCTGCAGAAAGGTGGCTTTTTTATTTTTCCAAAACATTCCTGAGGTCATTGTGATACGGTATAAGCAGCAGTGGCCCAAAAACGCTCCCTTGACGCACCCTAAAATTATTAACAATAGGTCCGGATTTATTATTAATTTTTTAATAATTTGTATACGATTTGAAAGATAACTCTTAAACCAATACAGCACCGTATTTGAAAAGACATATGCTTTTAATTTTAGAAATAGTATTTGCCTATCATTCGTTTCGAAAGCCTTTTTAAGATCTATAAATACTGCACAATGCACATATCCCTATTCCCAGTTTGTTGCTTCCAATCAGGTATTATGAACTGTAAAGCTGTTTCATAGGAATGTTTACCTCGAAAACTCGATTGATAAGTACCCAATTATGTGAATTTATATATTGGATTACTTGACTGAACACTACTAGTCAAGTAGTTTCTGACATAAGGGAAGCATATTTATGGGTCTCAAATACTCTGCTAACTTAGTATTTGGAACTTTTGGTATTGGTACTGTTGTGGACATCTTAAAGCATTCCGGAAAAATATGTTTTCCAAGACTTAGGTACATTTAGTAGTATTTAGTAAGGGATAACCAATTACATGAAAAGTATTTTTTATTAATTCTTTCCCTATATCATCTATACTGTATGTTCTTGCTTACTATTTTGTTTAGATTTGTCAATGAAATCAATTCAAAAGAAGACATGGTGCAGTTTATTTTAGGTATTGCTTCTTACACACTCTCCTCATCAACAATATTTACACCAATGCTAGCGAGGTTGGACTTTTTTTATTATTATCTATTAATTCCTTTAAGTTTGCCCACATTTGTCTAGGATTCTTTTTTGTATTATCAATGCCTTTTTCATAGTGATTACATTTAGCAGTTTCTATTTTTTTTTTATTAATAATACATAATACATTATAATTATAGATAATAAATAATACATCGTATGAGGTACTCTAAACTCAATATAATTATATTTCTCAAGTAAACATTTTTTGAAAATTTATATGGATCACCGTAATCTTTAGAAGGCTCTATTTGATAGGATTCAAATGGTACCAGAAGTTTCATAAGCATAACAGTTACCGACAGAAATGATAATTATTCTTACTAAAGAGTGTAGAGGATAAGATGGCCAATCGGTCCCCGTGCGGATGACGCTCATTTTCGTGTACTGTTTACCGTATACGTATATAGGCGTAATAAGATATTAGAAATATCAAAAACAATTTGTATCTTTTGAACCGTTTTATCAGTTTAATTTAAAAAAATATATGTTGCAGAAATAGTAGGGGCATACTCGTTTTGGGGCGTTTTAAGTGGACCTGATTTTCGTTTTGGGATAACTATAAATTGTTTCTATTAATTCCAAATAAATAAAACACTATACTAATAATTTTCCATGTGAAGGTCAAACAGATTGCTGGTATCTGTTTATAATTCTAACGGTTGCTACAAAAGGTAAACTTTCTGAAAAGATAGTTATCAATCATAATTAAACAAAGACATCATTATTGACATTTCTGTAACTACTATTTTCAAAATATTAGTCATTTTGTTACTAGGTCTATCTTTCATCTTCAAAGTGGTAGGTCGATAGATGGACCTTTGATTCACCATGAAACAAAAGATTAATTTAATAAAGTTATCAGATCGATGATCAGATTTGTCACTGGCTAATAAAATAACACAATAAAATAATGTATATTTATATTATGAGTCACTTTTCTCGGCAAATATCTAATTTTTACTGTTAAATGTTGAATTAATGTGAAAAATAATTTGAAAAATGATCAAATACATTGTTTGTTACAGACTGCCAATGCATTAGGAAATATTTTCTTCGCTAGTAAAGCAAAATTTTATGCTTTTTTATAAATCCGTTTTGAATGGACATTTTTCGAAATGACAAAATTCAATGTCAAAGCTTCCAAATCATATAACTAAATATACACACACAGTCCTCTTGCTTTGGTTAAATGTTAAATAATAGTGTTTAATCGCTCTTTTCAGGGCTCCAGCATCAATAACGGATACGAGCAAACGTATAATGGATTTAAATAATTTGGATCAAAACAAAACAATGATGTAAATTAATTGACCTGCACGGTACCTCAGTTGGCAAATCCGCTCTGGTGCGATTCTGCTGTGTTCTGAGTTCGTTCCCCGTGGCACCGACACTGGCAATATCTGTGGGTAGTGGATGTTGTCTGTATTTTTCAAATGTGTAACCCCCTTACGGATAGCCTTTGGCTTTGGATTTGGAGATTGTCTACTATATGTGGTGTCTCTTTCGGAGTAGTGAAATAGACTAAAGAAGAGCTGAGTCAACTCGATGTAGCAACCCGCAAGAATATGCATCTCAATAGAAGCTTGCATCCTAAATCGTCCGTTGTACGATTATATCTCCCACGATATCGGGAAGGCCGTGGACTCTTGAGCTTGGAGAGTCTCCATAGCAGCATGGTTCTGGATGGAGCATGTAAAGTCATCAGGAGTTCGGATCCCTCCTCTGCATGGTCCGAGACTATGAAAATGCAGAGGTAGGAGCTTCTCTCTTTAAGGCAGTACGGAGAGCAGCCGATGAACTTGGTCTCATCTTCGACGTCGAGCGGGTAAACCCCCACTCTGTCACCGAGTTGAAACCCGTTCGACTAAAAGCTCACATTAGAGTTGCAGAACACAACATCCCTCTGCAGCATGGAGCTACGTGCAATGGCTTATGCTTATGGAAGCATAAGCCATTACACGGAGTCTTCTATAAAAATATAGAAGACCTCGATTTATCCGAAAGGCTGACCTTCGCCTTTTTAAGGTCCGAGACCGAGGGATTCCTAATGGCTTGCCAGGATGGTGTATTTAACACCCTTGTCTATCAACGTCTGGGTATGGAGGTCCTGCCGCAGGGCGCCGGAGGCTGTAATGCACTTACTGTCGGCTTGTCCGACATACGCAGTCTCGGCCTATATTCACAGACACGACGCACATTACGAGTGCTTTACTATCATTTAAGGCACTCGTATTGGATAGACGAAACATCAGTGTTGCCTTACGCTCCGGGAGATATTGAATCCGTTGTGGGGAATGAGAAGTGTCTAATTTTTTGGAACTACTCGTTTCCCACCGTCAGGCAAATACAAGCCAACAAGCCTAACATAGTACTCCTCGACCACCAACTCAAGACAATGTATGTCGTGGAATTCTCAGCCCCCGCTGAGAGCAACATTGTCTTGAAAAATATAGAGATTTGCTCTTCGAACTCAGCAGGGTTTATCCAGGCCATTCTGTTAAAATAGTGGTACTGATTATAGGAGCCCTCGGTGGAATGAGACAGACGCTGCCTTCAGAACTAAAGATCATACCGGCATGCCGAGATTCGGCAGAGGTCTTAGCCTGCAAAAGGCTGTCATCCTCGGTTCATTGCGTCTACTCAGGGTACACGATTCACGGACTCGGTAGTCACTCACCCTTCGGGCGTGGGGAGTGGCTATTGGTATTTAATACCAGCTCCCCTCTGTGAGGGTCGAAGCCACAGAGTAGGGTCACTGGTTTTTTGTAAAAAAAAAGAACATCACTCGTCTCATTTTGTAAATAAACCGTGAAGGCCCCAGAAGGTACTAGGTACTTGTATAGTGAGGTATATGCTAATTACTTACAATTTATTACACAACGTTAGCTACCCCCTCTACCACCCCCATTGTCATCCCCATCCCTATTAAAGGAAGTAAAAAATGAAATTGGGATTTAGTGTGTATCCTAGAATCAAGGTACTCTAAAAATTTTTTGGCATTAGCCAGCCACCTCCTCTACCATCCCCATTGCCACTCCAAACTATTATTAAAGGAAGTAAAAAATTAAATTGGGATTTAGTGTGTGTACGAGATCCAAGGGCCTCTAAAATTTATTTTGGTGTTAGTTATCCTCTGTACCACCCCTATGTACGAAAAGTCAAGGTCTCAAAAATTTTTTTGGCAACAGCCACCTCCCACAATTACCCCCAATGCCACCCCCCACATTATTATAAAACGGAGTAAAAAAACTAAAATGTGATTTAATATGTATATAAGAACGAAACGTCTCAATAAGTTTTTTTGGCCACCCCCATTGCCATCCCCACCCTATTATTAAAGGGAGTGAAAATGAAATTGGGATTTGTTATGTATAAGAGAACAAAGGTCATCTAAAAATTTTCTGGCATTAGTCACCCCCACTACCACCCTCATTCCCTCCCCCTCCCCTATTATAAAAGGGAGTAAAATATTACATTGGGTTTTAGACTTGATGATATCAATGAATTCAGAAAAAAAAATCTATAATTTATTGAACACTATGAACCACCACCTTCCCAGGTGAAAAAATGTTTCGATAAAAAAGTGATATGATCAACTTTGGAGGCTTTGTAAAGAGTTATTAATGAAATTAAACGAAAAATTATATTTTTCCCATGAACTTTAACTGCCGTAGAACAAATTATGGTATTCCAAAGCATGGTATATTCAAAATGTGATCTTGAATCCAAATATGTAAAAATATACAGGGTATTCCATTTAAAAATCGAAAGTAATGATCATTTCCGGGTAAACCGGAAATGGTTTCATACCGTCTTATGTTCAAAAATCGATTTTACAGGTAGTTTATGAACCCCAAATTTCAAATAGATAAGATAAAAAATAGAGAAAAGGAAGGGGTGAAGCACTAGCATTGTGTCACTCGGTATATGAGGAACCGTCTCGAAATTTTAGATTTAGGTTAAGGATGTGATTCAAAACGAATTTTCTTAATTCCTTCCATTATTTTATCAACATAGAATTGTTTTTACTACATAATTATTGAAATAGTTTCACAAAAGGGAACCGATTTAAAAGACGTAATACAATTTGAATCTGATTTCAAGATAATCAAATATAGTACAGTCGATTGTAAAACACCCAATATATTTGGAATAATCCCCAGAATGTTACAATTTCAGGTACGTTATATAACTTTTCTGTAATCTCGATTAGAAATGATCTGCTATCTAGTCTCAACAATATGTAAAATTTGATTTGAGATAAAGATTTGAAGATTCTAGCACTCGTAGATACGTTTTATACTTAAAAGATATAATTACCAATCTATATTAAATAATTTACTGTATTATGATACCGACTCAATGAAATCTATTACTGACAGAATAATAATTATAATCGACTAGTTCTATAAGCGTCCACATTTGTGCCAAGTATTTCAGCTGACGCGACGTATACAAATGATTCAGTTTTAACAAACCGTTCACTGGCCATTATTATTAAGACGCAATCACATTTAATACAGTTCAGTGAAATAATCAACATGAAGTAGAATGTGAATAGGGTGATAATTGGAGTGGATCTTCTGTTTTAAATAAAGGTTTTATAATGGACTTTATTAGTGTGACGACACGTATTAGGCGACCCATTATACTACTGTTATAACACTAATTTTGCAAAATGAATGCATTGGAAATTGACTGTTAATGCTCTAGTTAATAAAGACTATTATCAAGAGGGTTAAAACATAGCTTAGAATTTCATTTATTTCTATTTCTACTATGCCTCACAGAAAATATTTAAGAACTCTCAGTAACTAATTTACATTCACAAAGTATGTAAAATTATGTATACTGGATGAAAGTACCTACCCCTCCACTTTTTTTACAGTTTTAAAATTATAATTCTGAAATTAGGGAAATCAAATATAGGAATCGATGGCCACATTTTGACCATTCGGTGGTAAAAAAAATCACTTCCGGTATGGCCGGAAATTGACACAACTTTCTTATTTTAAATAGCACTCTGTATATTTAAGTCGCTTTTCTCATAAAGCTGTAATTTCTTTTTCCAACGCTTTTTTCAGATTTAAATTCGCATGAAAAATAACCCTGGAAATGGCATTTTGCTATTTCTAGTTGGCTTTGGAATTCAGGAACAAATTAAAAAATTTTGAAGTAGGCTTTGAATTTGAATAAAATGGTATTTCTCAACAAATTAAATGTAAAATTGGCCTATTTTGCTCATTTCCTTGGGCATAGAAATGTTTTTCCATTTCATGGAAATTCAATTTGTCACAACTCCAATTTTTCAAATAGTATCCTGTATATTTTATTTTTTTATCAGATACAGTGGTAAACTTGCTTTAGACTGTTTTTTTTTTGGTTAAGAATTGAATATAAATTAAAAAAATTTTGAAGTAGGCTTTGAATTTGAATAAAATGGTATTTCTCAACAAATTAAATGTAAAATTGGCCTATTTTGTTCATTTCCTTGGGCATAGAAATGTTTTTCCATTTCATGGAAATTCAATTTGTCACAACTCCAATTTTTCAAATAATATCCTGTATATTTTATTTTTTTATCAGATACAGTGGTAAACTTGCTTTAGACTGTTTTTTTTTTGGTTAAGAATTGAATATAAATTAAAATAAATATTAAGCTTCTTGTAGAGGCGTTTCGGATTTTGTGTCTATATCTTGCAGTAAGTTATAAAAAACAGATGAGTTATTTGTAATTAGAGAAAATTTATTTTGATAAATATAACAAAGATTATGACGAATCATTAGCAAAAAAAAAATTCACACAATCAACACCAATTTATAAGTTATGATACCTATCTGAACTGCAACTTACTAAATTTGTAAATATTATAATTAGAACAATACAACACAACTAAATACCAAATTTATAACAGGTACTCAAAATGACGCCCCATTTCAGAACACTTGTTCACTCTTCGCATAGTTTCTCTCATAACACTTTCATGACTGGAGTTATAGGCTGGGGCCGTTACCTTTTTGAGATGAAAAAATTAATAGCAGGCAACGGCCGGCTGGGATATATAGTTGAGGTCATAAAAAATGAAAAAAAAAACTTTGGAACTTGAGATGAAGGGAAGTAGTGAAATGGGGTGCTATTTAAATGATGAAAACTGTTTATCGTGATTTGTGGCGAAACGTAACCTCCTAGAGAAAAGTGTTTCATACAAAAGTTGTAGACAATAAAAATATCTAAAACTTTTATTATATATATATTTTTCGACATAACCTCAAAGTTTGCGAGAAAATGATGAGAAACCGATTTTTCTGTTTTTATTTTTTTTCTCGCATGAAAATTATTTAATTTAAATGAAACTTTGTAAAATTACGAAACTGTTTGCATATAATAAGCGTGAATTTTTTCAATTATGGGAAATAAATATTTTTCGAGATTTTACCATTTTTCCGAAAAAACACCCCTATCTTTGGCGAACAACTTTATTGATTTTTTTGTGGATTATGATGTTCTACTAGTGCTCATTTTTTTCGTCGAGATGTCTACTTTAGATGGCATGTCGATGTTAGTGATTTATTGTCATTTAGCAGCCTAAAATTAAGAAAAACCGAAAAAAAATTTTTCGAATCTCGAATTTGTCGATTTTTTTCATTATTTTCAATTTTTTAGCATATTTATGTTAATAATTATTCATAATATTTTATTGAAAAACCGTACTTTGGTATAAAATAAATAAAGTTGAATGAATTTCATCACGGAAAGGTAGGGAAAACTTCATGAAACTTAACATTTACATGGAAATCAATAGTACTTTATTAATTTTCATAAGCTACAGTTAAGTTCCGAAAACTTTATATGCATATTAAATTATTCTAAATACATATAATAAAATACAACATACAATTTATTTATATTGGCTACGAGTTCTTTACTTTATTTACAAATATTTACTTTATTAATATTGGTTGTGTATAGCTTATAAAAAGAAAAATCAATAAAATGATTGTTAAAATCTAATCAATTTTAGGCCTTTTTGTTGTGGTTTCTTCATCGATCAAACTCTCAAATTCTATATTATCTTCAAAATCATTGGCATTTTCAGGCTCTTCAATTTCGATGTCATTATTCTTTGCTGGCTCTTCATCAATATCTTCAGAATCACTTAAATCTACAAATACTTCTGTCTCTATTTGAACAGTTCTCAGTGCATGTATTCCATAGATTGGTACATTTTAAGCCGTGTTTTCGGCAGCCACACCTTTGATTATTGCATCCACTTTCACAAGTACAGTTAACGCTTTTTAACAACTTTCCGGGAATCAAGTCGGAACTGTCAGAGATGTATTTCGGCGCGAGTCTTCCTACATTTTCGTTCGAGTCCCAGTCCTTTGCTTTTTTGTTGTCCTGATCGTTGTCAAAATTACCCAACCAAGTTTGCAATTGGTAATAGACTCTGTAGGAGTGCTGTGCAGCTGCTTCTTCAGTTGGAGGGAGTTTTTCCAATTTAAAAGTGGATTTGTTTGTAGTTTGCTTGAGCCTGGTTTGTGAAAATAAATATCCAGCCCATTAGAATTTAATTGGTGTAAAAGAACTAGTAAATCGATGTCTTGACCCACGATTATTACAGTTTTATCATCTTGTTTAGCTAATTGGATCGCAGTATTAACAATCAGTACGTCGGTGTCTTCAGGAGCTCGCTTACACAAAAAGCCCTCGGACTGTAATTTATTTGATATTGTGATAATTAAATTGTTTTTTATTATTTTGATTTGATAAAAAAATTTCTTGTGAAAAGGGTAATCGTTTAATTTTAATCGAAAACTCAATCACCACGTGCGTTTACAAAGGACGCATCACAAACTGAAAAAATGCTTTTACACAACTAGACGAATAGAGATTTACTACAACAGATTTACTTTACTACTTGCTGCTCTTGTGCAGGCTCACTTTGTCCTAGCCCTCTCTACCCCCAAACTTCAGTCGTTTTGGGCGGGCATTTCAGATACCTGCATGCTGAGAAATTTAAAATTTTGTAATTTTTTTTTTGTTTGAATACGTAAGAGTATTTTTTTTGTTTGTATTCAATTTTAGCGTGGTTTCCAATAACTAAATTCTTTCAACTTTAGTTATTTTATACCATAGTAAGTTTTTTCATTAAAATATTATTAATTATTAACATAAATATGCTAAAAAATTGAAAATAATGAAAAAAATCAACAAATTCGAGATTCGAAAATTCTTTTTTTCGGTTTTTCTTAATTTCATGCTACTAAATGACAATAAATCACTAACATCGACGTACCATTTGAAAGTAGACATCTCGACGAAAAAAATGAGCACTAGTAGAACATCAAAATCAAAAAAAAAAATCAATAAATTTGTTCACCGAAGATAGGGGTGTTTTTTCGGAAAAATGGTAAAATATCGAAAAATATTTATTTCCCATAATTGAGAAAATTCACGCTTATTATATGCAAACAATTACGTACTTTCACAAAGTTTCATTTAAATTAAATAATTTTCACGCGAGAAAAAAAATAAAAACAGATAAATCGTTTTTTCGTCATTTTCTCGCAAACTTTGGGGTTATGTCGAAAAATATATACAATAAAAGTTTTAAATTTTTTTATTGTCTACACTTTTCTCTAGGAGGTCACGTTTCGCCACAAATCACGAAAAACGGTTTTCATCCCTTAAATAGCACCCCATTTCACTACTTCCCTTCATATCAAGTTCCAAAGTTGTTTTTTTTCATTTTTCATGACCTCAACTATATATTTCAGCCGGCCGTTGCCTGCTATTAATTTTTTTCTTTTCAGCAATAAAAATCCGTAACGGCCCCAGCCTATTATGGATTCAAAGGCATTTAAAATTTCGTTTTGGAGTTCTTCTAATGTTGCAGACGGCGTTAAGTATACTTTGTTCTTCAGATAACCCCAAAGAAAAAAACAAGTGGAGTCAGATCTGGTGACCTAGCAGGCCACTTAATAGTTTCATTAATAGATATTACCCTATTGCAATACTTTGCACTAAGGTAATTTCCCACAAAACCTGCATTAGCGGCAGTGCTCCATCTTGTTGGAAGTACATATTTCTGAAATTTTCCAAGGAAAGTTCATTCAGTTCGTATATTATTTCATTTTGCAAAAAGTCTACTTCGAACTTTTTAAATTTGTTCCTGAATTCCAAAGCCAACTAGAAATAGCAAATAAATGACATTTCCAAGGTTATTTTTCTTCCGATTTTAAATTGAAAAAACAGTTGGAAAAAGAAATTACAGCTTTATGAGAAAAGTATCTTAAATATACAGGGTGCTATTTAAAATAAGAAAGTTATGGCAATTTCCGGCCATACAGGAAGTGATTATTTACCACCAAATGGCCAAAATGTGGTCATTGATATATTTGATTTCTCGAATTTCAGATATTTGTTTTAAACTGCAGAAAAAAGTGAAGGGTAGATACTTTCTGGATCACCCGGTATGTAAAACTTTAAAATTTTGTATGTTGTGATGTATGTGCTAAATTCGGAAATGATACGTTTGTTCCATGTTTAGATATAAAAAAAACTAGTTTTTAACAGTAAATTATAATGCTACGTACTGAAATACTTTATTTTTCAATTAGAGTCTAAAATAAAATCTGTCTCGCCCAGTATATCATACACACTGCATTGGGGCGACACATATCGAGAAATTGGCGGAGGTTCCGGTGATACATTACGGTTCAGCACTTACTTACTGCAAGCGAGAAAACAAATAGAAAATATCGCCAGATATCTATTACGGGACTGAGTATAAATTTTACAAAGTAAACATCACATTTGACCTAAAATAATTACTGCATCCGATCTATTTCCCATATTAGGCGACTGGGAACGAGGAATTGCAAAGCATGGGATTTCCTTAAGTAAAATATCCTGGATCTAAGTGACGTCTTGGCGTCTTGTAGATTCCAGAGCGCTTTGTCTGGTTTCATGATCAATACTGGGAGGAGGCTGTGACGTCATATCTCGGCCATCTTGTCATATCGGGCTCCATTCCGAGAGATGCGATGCGATGAGATCTCTCCTGAAACATCCTCGTCTGAAACGCCCCTCCCTTTCTTTTCGTCCTGAAACCGCGAGTTCTCGGGCCACAATCAACGTTCTGCTGAATAATCTCCAAGAGAGATAAGATTGTGAATTGCATAATTGAAATTCAAATATTTATATAGATAACCAGTATTGTTTCCAATTCAACTTTTCGTATGTATGTCTACTTATGATTTTTCTCTGCGCCTCGTGGCAGTTTATGACACGGCATTTTAATCAAAGGATGCTCGTTTGAAAAATATAATTTATGTTAGTAAAGGGTTCGGTGTAATAATCTGTCTTTTGTATTAACTTGTAGTTTGTGATATATAATTCATATGTTAATAACATAATGTTATTGTTAAAATGTAAAGAACAGAATATTGGACATAATGCTCTTATAATTAAGTATCTTTTTATACAAAGGAGTATATTTAGATCCCCCGAATATAAGTTTGGTATAAAAGTCGTAGGTTTGTATATATACAGAGTGACCCATTTAAAAGGGGAGCACCTCTCTAAAATTTTTATTTGTTGGCCAAAAGTCCAAAAAAAAATGTTAGTAATTTTTCATATCAAATTTGAATACGCTACTGAGTTTAAGAAACCTTCAAATGGATATAACCGAAGTTTAACAAAAAATATTGGTTTTTAACAGAAATAGAGCTTAATTATAAATTTATATTATATTACCGAAATAATTCAAATATTCATCATGTATTTCACAACTGTTTAAATAATATTGTTTACAATGCTCGTTTAGAACGTTATAAGTGAATTTTAAAAATTATAACCATTAGTTATTCAATATTGGTAATATTTGTTTTATTTAAACATGCTCCACATTAAAGATAATTATTTTTATTAGCAAGTATTGCAATTATTTTTATTATCAAAGCTGGCGTTGGAGGATTATGTAAGTAATAATAAAGCATATAAAACAAAAATTGTCAGACCTTAGAAAAAGGCGACATTGAGAAGACAATAATAAATTGGTATTTAATGAATACACTGCACATCTTTCATTAAGATCAGTTAACATGCACATTTACGATTAAAAATTTACCAACTTTTCTTTAGGCTGCCACTCATTACTCAAATAATTCAGTAGGTTCGGGATTGGCTGCAAAGAATTTAGCCAAATGTTGCATTGATAATGAGCACATAGACAGTATTGAAAAGGCTGTTTTCAGTAGGTGACAGTTTATCAATGTTCCTTGAAGCACCCGATATTATCTGCAGATGTCTTCATTGTGCGTTTATTATTTGAGAATATAATCGTGAATATTCTTAAACGTATTATCAATATAATTTCCAACATGTCGTATAAGTAAATAAATAGCAAGTACTGGAATAGGTTGTAATATTCATACTAGTGATCTATCATTTTGTTACGTGTTTATACCCTTTAGTAAACACTTCCAAACGTAGATTCAAGAATTTCAACACTAAACACTGATTTATTTATCGTTAAAATAATTAGTCCTTCTAATAACACAATAAATATAACTTTTATTTACTATAGACTCACTACTGTAACCACATCTTGTTACCGTTCTTTATCTTATCTGATCACTTAACTCATTCAGAACTGTACTGAACTGATCCCAGCTCGTTGGCTCTGCTGCTTAATATCGTGGTGCTTATTTTCGATTCATTTTATTTCACTCCAGGCTATCCCAGACTGTTATTCGGCATGATTCTAGCTGATCTGTGATAATGGCGCCATCTCTGGCCAACTGGCGAACTATCGTTTTACTGGTAGTTAATTCGGCATGCCTTCTTTCATTCTGCCATCAGAGATTGGACCTCTCTCTCCGTAAGAGGGCGGCACATAATAGTTTATTATCCATTACAGATCCATTGAGATTTTGCGCAACTTTTCGAAAGCACTGGAAATATTTTTTTCATGGCACAAAGATCTACAATAACAAATCTTGCTTGTATTACCTAATTCATATGTGATAACTTGGACGCAGGGGAGCAGGCGAATGTTATATATATGAATATCCAAAAGGCTTTTGATCAGACAAACCATTATTTGTTATTATCTAAGTTAAGAGCTTTTTGGATATTCGGATACTTTAACCTTGCTTTTCACATCTTGCTTGTTTTCAATGAAGCAATTTGTGGAACGCTGTAGTTACAGATCTCGAAATCACATAGCAACGTCGGGTGTCCCTCAGGGTTACATCTTGAGGCCCCTCCCGTTTTTGATTTTCATGGACGACATAACATCAGTGCTTGGTTGTCATCATCTCCTTTTGGCGGATGCTCTCAAAATTTTTATGGATATAAATAATCTCAACGACTGTTTTTACTTACAAGCTGAAATAAATAACGTTTTTATGTGGTATTCCAACAACTTTCTTGAATTAAACATCTCTATATGCAAAATCGTTACCTTTGCTTGTAGGCAGATTTTTATACAATTTGATTATTCCATAAAAACATTTCACTCAAGCGTTGTTTTGAATTTAAAGATTTCGGTGTGATTTTCGACTATAAACTTAGCTTTTCTAATTATATTAATCAGATGACAAAATCAGCTTCCAACTTGCTCAGGTTTTCTTCTCAGAAATTGGAGCTGTTTAAAAGTACTGAAGTTTCTAAAATATTATATTTTGTATACATTAGATCCATGCTGGAATATGTCGCTCTCATATGATTTCCTATATCCCAAAATATTATTTTATTGATATTGAATCTGTTCAAAGAAAATTTGTAAATTTCATATTTTTAAAACTAATGGTTGTATCCGCAGCGAAGCACTAATAATAAACTCTTATTAGATATGATTTTCACGAAATGAAAGAAGGAACTGTTGCTGCTTGGCACTGCTCTTTCATTTTTACACAATGTAATGAACAATTATATCGATTGTCCATCCTGATTGATGGATGGTGATTGAGCTTTATTTTTTGGTTCCCGACTGCATTCTTGCGAAAACTATTATTTTTATTGTACTCTTAGTCTCGCCAACCATACGTGTAAATCGCCAATGTTTAATATGTGTAAGGTATTTCATTTAATTTCCGGCCTTTGCGATATTAGTCATGACAGTTTAAATAGTGTAATTGACATATCTAAGAAATAATCATATTTCTGTACCTACTGTATGCGTCCTGCTTCCGTGTTTGCCTTATTTCTATATTTTTTGCAGCCTGGTTTATTGCATTTTAAAATCTATTTTTATATCTCTATATATCTCAAGTTGTCTTTATTCATATTTCTATCTTTATTTCATTATCTTATGCTCGTTTCTGTATTTTAATGTTTTTTCCTATTTGTGTAATTTATATCCACATATTCTCTGTATAGTCCATTTAAAGAGACGGGATTTGTGACGAAATGGCCGAATGTTTGCGTCTCGGACAATGGTCCTACCCCACCCCTGTTTCCTAGGTCAAACCAATTTTTCCACCTCGGCAACTCCCTCAAATTGGCCAAATCCACCCCCAGAGTCCCCTTTTCCGTGAACCCGTTTATTTTCCCCAGTTTTTCGACTAACTGTTGTTCCTTCAAGTAGAACAGAAAGTCCCTCGAGGGATTTGACCTCAGCCACCCCTACCCTAGGCTTCCAACCCATGTAGGGGGTGGAAAATTGATTGTTATTTTTGTGAGAAAAAATTAATATTTTGTAGGAAGCGCTTCTTTGAGGAAGGTGGTAGGTAACCAGGGTTGTGTAACCGGTCCCGGGGGTTGTTTTCACTCTTCAAAGGGGTGGAAAATTGATATTTGTTTTTGTGAGAAAAAAATTATATTTTGTAGGAGGCGTTTCTCTCAGGAAGGTAGTAGGTGACCTGGCCAGGGTTGTGTAGCCCGCCCCAGGGGTCTAAAATCGATGTATAAAAGCACATATTTTTTTATACTATTTTTCAATTATAGATGAAAAACTTCATCCTATTAAAGGATGAAAACCACCCCCGGTGATAGTTACACAATCCTGGTCACCTACCATCTTCCTCAAAGAACCGCCTCCTACAAAATATTAATTGCTTCTCATAAAACCAAATATCAATATTTTACCCCCTACAAGAGTTGGAAGTCTGGTGTAGGGGTAGCTGAGGTTAAATTCTTCGAGGAACCTTCCGTTTTACTCGAGGGAACATTAATTAGTCGAAAAACTGGGAAAAATAAACTGGTTCATGGAAAAGGGCACCTTGGGGGTGGTTTTTTGCCTATTTGAGGGGATTGCTGAGGTGGAAAAATTGATTTGACCCCGGGAATCGATTCAGCACAATCGAAAACGAAGGAAAGATATTGTCTAGTCCGAGGCGCAAACATTCGGTAGTTCGTCCGATTCATTCAATGAACTAAGTAATCATTCTGTTTCCTGTAATTGTTTATTTATTTATTTACTATTGGAATAGTATATTACAAAACGAGCACGTAAAGTGAATTGAAGGATACCTTCAACTTGTCGGCTAGACGTATACGAAGATGAAAGAGGAACGTCGACAGTTTAATCATCGACGGTGGTAGATGAAATAAGTAATGTTGTTTCCTATTAATTACCATTTCTCCCTTATTATTGATGTTAAAAATATAAATGAATCATAGTAGCAGTCATGAAGAATAATACAACTTTGCAAGAGAAGCATTTTTGCTTTAAAGTGGGCATATCCAAGAGAGAGGGAAAGAGAGATCCGATAAGGAAATATTTCTTATTTTTGGCTATAACTTTTTTTATACATATATTGATAAAAAAAAGTATAGGATTACCTAACTAGTACTATGATAGGTGATATGAATTTTCACTCAATAATTGCAGTTGTTTGCAAAATAGTCAGATTTAATTTTTAAAATTATGTCAATCTTCGTACTTAATAAATTTAAATCTAACTATTTCGCATATGTTTGAAATTATTCAGTGAAAATTTATAACACTACTCTTGTTATAGTTCTACTTAGGTAGTCTTATAGTTTGTTTGCAATATGTGTTTTAGAATAAGAGGTTATGGTCAAAAACAGTAAATATTTCCCTATCGGATCTCCCTCTCTTTCTCTTGGATATGGCGACCTTAAGCTCTATTTTTGAGAAAATTGATGAGGAAGGAAAGAAAGTAGCAAATTATTTTATTAATTAAATTAATTCAATTTTGGCGCCTCCTTGCAGGGAGATATGAGCATTTAAAATTAGGGGAGAATTCTACCATTACTTGTTAGGTTGCCGTAAAATAATGTGTATATGTCTCATCGTTGGTATTTGAAAGAATATTAAACTCGGCAAATTTATAAAAAATACATTCATCAGCTTTGAAAGAGAATATAAATTAGAATTATTACTTGTATACCTATTCGATCGATTTAATATACACAGCATTTCTTGCAGTGCTGTACGTGTTTGCTGTAAAATTATCCCATAACATCATTTCACCTGTTAAAAAATAATGTACAGAGTGAATCATAATTTGATTCTTGTTGTTCGATAACTAATATGTAAACACAATATTAGCTTAAGACTTGCTGATTGAAACTTCGATAAATATTGAGTTATAAAATAAGTAATCGCGGAAACATCTTGGTGCCTATCTGTTTGTATTTTTTCTCTTTGAACGACAAATGCCGACATGAATCATATGTTGTAATTCAAAAAAAGTCAAACAGGCGAGTAAACATTTGAGCAAATTAAATATTTCATCTACTTTTTAAATAAAATTCTGCCGATGGTAACCGTCAATTTAAGTGGCGATGAATTTGTGAAATATTCAAAATTAACTAGCGGTGATTATATTCAGATAAGACCAAAAGACGATTTTAAATGTCAAACATAAAATACCTTTGAACGGTTTATTTATGGCTCTTTGCTTGAAGAGGAATTTTTTATCATTTTCAAACAATCAGTATTTCATTGAAATATCTTTACAGCTTGTTAGGTCTTCGTAGGAAAGCAAGGCTCCTGTAATAACAATAAAAATACGGAAACAACACATTGCATTGATAATACCATTTCATAGGTACAGTTAAAATAAATTTACTTCATACAGAAGGAAAAGGGAAACGTTTAAATCTTATTGAACCATTATATATTAAAAAATGCCTTCAAAACAATCCTTGCACCACGAGCGACCAGCAAAATTTCTTAAGTACTCCTATATTAGATAAAATGTTAAGTTATTCGTTTTACATAAAACTAAAGTTTAAGTCTTTAGGTATATTATATTTAGAATAACCAGCTTTGTTACTTTAGTATACACGTTGCAGTACTCTTGACAAAGGCCTAAAAAAACTGAAACATTTGTAGAGAATTTTAAATATAGTAATATAAACACTGAATAGTAATTAGTAAATGATAAAATATTGAATGTACTCAAAAAGCCTTTACTTATATCGTGTGAAGACTTTAAATATTGATTATTTATCGAATTGTGTGCGTATATTTCGACTCTATGATCTTTTTAGTGTGTATAATCTTAACTTTCATTTTACTGAGCAAACAAGAATTTGTACAAACTCTTCTACTTGTATATATTACATATTATGCAGCAATTTTTTAAACAATAATTGTAATATTATAATAGTCCAAGAGACAGTGACGATTTTCGGTACTTATTTTCCCAGTCAGCAAACATAGATAGAATTGTTCGGTTAGTAATTGTAAGCAAAATTCATATATATTTGGGGGGGTTATTCGTTGGGTTGAGTCGGAAAATGCGTCAGAATATACGAATACACTGCCCTTTTTTCCAGTGATAAAAATAGTTCTAGTAGTAAGGGGTATACTAAAGTTAAGTAAAAAAAATAGTCTGGCTAATCTGTGAGTATGGATAATATGTTTGATAGGTGAAAAACTGAAAAGTTTTCATCAAAAAAGTTTCCCTCATTTTCGCAGTCATGAAAATTTACCAGATGATGGCCTATATTATAATAAAGCTTAAAATACAATCTAGCTAATGTGGAACACCCCGAAAGCCTTGCCAGACTCGTCTAATGATCGTCAGGCGCCCTAAATTCGGCACATTCGATTATACAGGTGATTAGTGTCATACGTACATGATCCAGCAACTCGCATTCCAGCTATTCCGCTCCTCGTTTAACTACCTGGCTTGTGAGTCTGACAAGGCCTTCGTCATAGTAAATGTCAGCCAGATATGTGTTTTCCATGAAAACATAGTATAATCTATCATGTGACAAATTTTCAAACCCGGGAAAATAAGAGCAAAAATTTTCTATTTCTCCCATTTTGAAGATGCCGCCAGACTCATTTGCCAATTTCGTAAATCAGCCAGACTTATTTATAATTACAGTTTATGATTATAACAATTTATATGCTAAATTTCAAGTCTTTAAAAATAAGGGTTACGGATTCGCAAAATCGGTCAAATTTTTAAATCCTCAAATTTTCACCCAGACTCACTTTCCGCTATCTGAGATAAGCCAGACTGCTAATTTTCATAAACGTTATGTTCCACTTTAGTATATGTAAAATATTTATGACTGGGAAAATAAGTGGACTTGTATTTTATTTTTAGTTTTCGAATCCATCCAAAAATTTTAGCCAGACTCAAAAATTCTTGTTTTTTGTCACTAAGAGAACAGATTAAAACATATACACCGACTGGGAAAATAAGTAAGAAAAAAATTAACTGCCTCCTTGACTATAAAGTTTTGTCGAACGGACTGTCAAACCATACGTGCCAAATCTTATCCTTTTGTAAGCCAAATTTGCGCCAATTAAAAAAGATATAAACACTAGAATCCTCTCAGATAATAATTATCAAAACTTTGTTCGTCAAGTAAGTAAAGAAGTTTGGAACACAATCCGTAAATGACGGTTTTAGGTGGCTAATGCCAAAATAATTTTATAGTCACTTGGTTCTCGTATACACACCAAATCCCAATTAAATTTTTTACTTCCTTTAATAATAGAGCGGGGATGGCAATGGGGGTGGGTGGTAGAGGGGGTAGCTAACACCAAAAAAATGTTTGAGACGTTTCGTTCTTTTATACACACTAAATCACATTTTAATTTTTTTACTCCTTTTCATAACAGTGTGGGGGTGGTATTGGGGGGTGGCAGTTGTCAAAAAAAAATTTAAGACCGACTTTTCGTACATGCCCTAAATTGCTATTTTATGGACTCTTACCTTCTTGCTTTGCCTGGGTATTTACTCCCGAACCCTTGAACGGAATTAGATCAAAAGACATAAGTTTATCGTGCGCACAAAAAAGTTACAGACAGATGGACCGACATACAGACAGGAATATTTTTCGCTCAAATTTAAAATCTCGTCGTTTCATGACATTTTAAGCCTATTTCAGCAAAAAGAAATATATATATTTTTTTGCGTTACTATACTTCCACTGGACGTGGGAGTAAAATAAAGTAAAATAATCAATATAATGTAGATATGTATTGTTTTTTGCTTTCTATATACTTTTTTATGTTATAGAATTTTGCTATAAGCTTATCATATCATTTGTTCTACAAGTAATCTATGATTATAGAATTGTGCATAATTTTTGTCCTATAATTGGGTTGTACCTTTTGGGTAAATAAATTGTTTATTTATTTATTTATCTCTTAAAAGAAAACTTTCTAATGATATTTTATCGTGCATTTCTTGTGATCTTTCAAATAATGTCGTGCAGAAACCAAAAGCAGATTCATACATTACGTTAAAACGTGCAGCCTTGCGACGAAAAGACGAATAAAAAATTTTCATGGCATATTATACAAGCGAAGAAAAAATTAAACCCGCAGAAATTGCAAATGCAGCTCAAGATGCTGCTGGTGATAAAAATGTGAAGCATAGTGATCGTTGTACCTTTTAGGTCAATAAGCAATGCCAGACTTACGCGATCTTCTGTGCCAAATAGTGGTGATAATCAAATTTGTGTTATTTGCAATAAGCAAAGTAAAAATAAATGTTCTAAGACTTGCCTATTATCAGACTATAATACTGCTAAAAAGTTGATGTCTACGAGTCGTTTGAAAACGGATTATGTTTTTACGAGAATTTTGGTTGAAACGCTGGTTTCCACAAATTAAGAATAAAGGGTCTTATTAGTCTAAGAAATTAAATATCTGGAGTAATAAATTACCCATTTAATGATAGATATCATCACGCTCTAATTACCTATCCAATTGCCACTTTTCGCCAACATATGACTCTCACTAGGAAAAATATACCAATTTATTAAATAGATGTGTAAATTTTAGGAAATCTATAAACTAGTACAATAATTAGCGTATAAAAATTGTCTACAATATGATAGTGTAAAGATAGTTACTGAACTGTCAGTTTAGTCATTATCCCTCGTTTTTGTGAGTTAAAAGGGGTAATAAATATCACCCAAGTTGCTTCAAACTTCCTTTTTTAATCGAGAAATTGAGCTGAAAACTATCTGTTATATATTTTTACCTTTCAATTTCTGTACTGTACTTTGCTGATTTTTATAATAAATTGTATTCTTTTTACTTGTTCTTTTTATTGTTCGCTCTCACTACAAGGATTCGTAAGTTCTGGGGCCTTGTTTGCTTGTCCTGACTTTAGGTCGTAATTATTTGTACGTACGATACTGTTGAAAATCTTTTAGCTCGTGAATACCATACCATGATGCATGTTTGAAACGGTATTTTCATATTCGAAAAGTTTATGGAATGAACAAAAAGACATTCAAATTGTTTACATGACATAGTGAAGTGTTTGAAAAGGTAATAAAAGAGACTGATTTATCTGATTCTGCGCGCACATCTTAACAATTAAAGCTAAAGCTAAAAAACAACAAAATATATCTACAGTATATTGTGGTATAAGCTTCAAAGAATAGATGCAAATATTTCTTATATTAAGAAATATTAATTTTCATACAGTTTTTGAGCCCTGAAAATTGCAAATTTCGCGTTTCGCGAGATTTCAAGAATTTCTTTCTCGATATCTACCAACTTTATAGAAAAATGTCTAAGAACATTTTTTGTTTGCTTTGGTGTGAAAAATACGGAAATATTTTTCCAAAACGAATTCTAATTTGTTTAAAAAACTTTGTTTAAACAATTTCTGACCACATCTCCATCTGACAAACTGTACTTTTTTATAAAGGAGCACATTTTGAACAAGGCACAAAAATATTCCATCCGAATAAATTTTCCCGATCGATGACTAATTTCTCCCGGACTATTTATTATAGAAGTCTTGTTCGCATAATTACTAAATAGTATACTTCTTTAGTAGATACTTATCTATCATGCAAATAAATATGATGTTAATTCAATTTAAAAAAAAATTATCATTCAACAAAAACTAACGTAAGGTATAATATCTACATCTAATTTTAACATACACTTCCCTTGGTTTTAGTTTAGAGAACCTGAATTAAAAATTGCGCTATAACCTTATCAATATTAAATAATCTTCTGAAACATTTCTATAGGCGTCAAACAATAAGTCCTAAAATACTCGAATCGAGTGGTAATGTATATTGGCATTCGCGTGCCGTATCTATTTAATAATTTAAAGAGCCAGCTGCAGAGGTGGTCTCACAATCCACCGCACTTGAAACTCCTGAAACAATGTGTCTCTATTGTCTGCACATCGCAGCGTGTGCTGGATGTATCCTCTTTTGTTTATAAAGTGTCGACCCCCCGTGCCAGTACTCCAGTTACCACCCATACTTTGCAAGGAAAATCGCTAATAAACTTGGCCTAGCGGCTCTATAGCAGATCTAAAACTTGTGACAGCCTAATTATTAGTATTGTTGGAGCATGCGGCTCCAGTTCCGGATGTAGGACACCGGGATATGTTTTTGCCGCGTGCCTGCAACTCGATATCAGTTGCCGCAACAATGACAACAAACTCAGCACAAATTGGCTTGCTTTTCCTACCGAAGTTCGATTTATACGTTGGCTATTATTCACGGAACTTTTTAAATATAAATCAGACTAAGCATCGACGTATAATAAAGTATTTTCCAAATTAATTAGACGTCATGATAACTTTGTCGTATATAAGATTGGAATTTTTAGGTTTTAATACATTCGTTATATGCATGCTTGTTACAGTTATACATAAGTATCAAGTTACTCTAGTTAACAATTACATAAAAGTTTAGGATCGTAACACTGAAGCAACAAATCACTGTAGAAACTGCAAAAACAAGTTAAAGAAAATAACGCTAGATAATAACAGACAAATTACAGATAAAAAAGACATTGCAGCTAACAGCTTTTTGCATAAAGAGCAAAAAGTTTTAATCATTTTTTAGACTCGCAAAAAGCGACACAGTGTCACATAGCCTGGTAATGATTAAAGTAAACTAACTAAAGAAAGTGGTCTATAATATAAGTGATCTATAATACAGGGTGTCTCACCGGGAAATGCATCGATCGATATAGAGAAAAGTACGCATCAGAAAATTTTGAAAATTTAGATAATTACTAATGTCGGTGTGGCCAATCCAACCAAAATAATTAAAAGCAGCTGGCACTTCCGCTTATACCGGAAGTCGATACCAACTTGCTTATTTCAAATGGAACATCCTATATATTTTAGGGTGTTCGAAAATATGTAGCATATCCTATACCTAAACCTAGCCGTTTCAGAGATATTTGACATTTTATAGAAAATTTGATAGGTGCAACGGTTTGCAAGAACCGTTATAACTTTCTTGGTGTAAAAGATCCTCATTTGCTTCTTGTCACGTAACAAGAACACAAGAAGAACCACGTTCTGCAACTGAAATAAATTCAATAATATCACACCAAGTGTTCCGTTTTTCGCGTTACATTTTGTCTACTTCAAACCGCAAAAACTTGTTTAGGTCAAATGGAACACCCTGTATTTTTTTACGTCAAGGTGTGTAAAATTGAATTAACTTTTTTCTGATATGTATTGTGGGGGTTAAAGTTACAACTTTTTGAAATATTTGCGATTTTATTAGAAATTCATGAATTGTTGTAATCATTTCATCAAAATAGTCATGATTAGAAACAATCAGTCATTATCTTATGTCAAAAAACGCCAGCACGTTTAAATTGTACCAACGAAAACTTTTTAAATTTGTTTATTATTTATGGAGAATGCGATAAAGTAATATCAAGAACTTGCAGCACATTTGCTACTCGATATCCAGAAAAACGGAAACCATCACCAAACACTGTAAAACGCATACTGGAAAATTTTAAAAATTATGGCTCTGTCAAGGCAAAAATGCAAAGAAAAAGCCTATTGTTGATGACGAAAACATTGAAATAGTCATTCTGGGATATTTTAATGCATTTCCAAGGATGTCATTAAGACAAGCTGCTCTGGAATCGGGACTATGCAAGGATTCAATTCACAGAATCTTATTAAAACGGTTCTTGCAAACCGTTGCATCTGTCAAATTTTCTATAAAATGTCAAATATCTCTGAAACGGCTAGGTTTAGGTATAGGAAATGCTACATATTTTCGACTCAGCATTTTATACTCTTTTCGAAAACCCTAAAATATATAGGGTGTGTGAACATGTTATCAAGCGGGGCACATTTGGGGTGAGTGTTTGGATGAAATCACCACTTTATCATCTCCGACGGATTGGGGATGGACACTTGAAATCGATCAATGGTGTCCCATTTGAATAACTTTTCCGCCAATTTGGGAAGCCCTTAGAGAACTTGTTAAATGCAATTGTAAAAAAGGATGCACGGCGTCCCAATGTTCTTGTAAGAGCTCCAAGGTTCCATGTACTCGACTCTTTACAAATTGTCAAGAAAATTGCACCAATTCCAGGTTTGTACTGTACATTACAGCATAGCCCAAATAACAGCTATTTTTTTAAATTTTCAGCACGAGTATTCCTTTAATAACGGAAGATGATGAGGAACAGGATGACTGAAAATTTATTTTAGTTGTAATAGTACTTAGTCGTTGTAATTGTGAACGATTCATCTTTTGGCGTCTGAAGGACTTTTAATATATTTCAAAAGTGAATGTTAACGTTCACAAAATTTAGGGTCCAAGATGACTGTTTCAAACGGAGAATAATATGAAAATTTATACTTACTTTCGTTTATGCTTAACTGCTGCTCTAATGGTATCTATTGGACGTCGTAACACTATAAACCTAACACTGGATTTACCACTCTTTCTTAAAATTATACCTGAAAGGGAATTTTGTTAGAAAACACAATTAAAAGGCAATATAAAGTTCAAAAATATATGTTGATTCTTCAAAAATTTATGGTTTTACAACAACTTTTAAGAAATATGTTTAACAAACACTAGTCTGGCCCGTGTGCAACACATGGTGAGGAACGGAACGATTCATAATGTACCAACTACCATCCAAAATGCAGTTTTGTGAGCTAACGATTACACAAAAAGATTCAAGAAAAGTTCAATGTTTCTGAAATTTGGTGGGCTTTTGCTTGCTTGTCTTATTCACGTATTTGTATTTCAATACCAATTTTGGTCGCTCCTCAGAGCTTAAAAATGCTTGAAGCGCTACTACTTCGAATTGTATTCTGCAATTACAATTTTACGTTCAGGCAAGGCGGTTCCCATGCACATATGAGTACATGGTAAAGATACTTTTCTGACACCGAATCACTGAGGAACCGGTTTAGGGCAAACCCCGTTAAAACTCATCGTTTCCCCGTCAAAATCGACTGCTAGGAAACGATGGGGGTCCCATGTCGTTAAGGGCTATTTTCGCTAAAACTCACGATATACTTTGGATAGTCCCTGGATTAACTTGTCCTCATATTCAAGACCTCGTATGAGTTGCAGTGCTTTACAACGTGGACTCGTAAAAGGGTTTTTAATTTTGAAAATTCCGAAGTTAAAATTTTGGTGTCGGGACGACATTACGTCCCTGTGCAGCGACATTTACTACACCTTCTAAAATGACGCTCCTTGAGGAGTTATGAAAATTTTGCTCCGTAGAGCGAAAATATGATTACAAATATTAAAAACCTCTTCCACGATATTTTTACGTGAAGCACGCTTTTCATACGAAATATTTCCTAAGTCGGATTTTGTTACAACGTCGAAAATTATACCGAGGGTTTTACCGTGTTCTTTAACATAATGACCGCTAAAAATAAAAACTGAAATAATTTTAAGGTTTGAATATAATTTATTTCAACGTGGTGTTGGAGTAGGGGTGGTAGTTCTTTGGTGCCTCTGTATCCCTCTAAATAGATGTGAGTTTCTAACATATAAGTTACTAGGGGTAGTACTAATGACGTATACCTAATCTATAACTTATTACTTATATAAAATCCATAGATACTCCTATAGTAGTTACTTTTTGGCTCAAGACTACCAAGTTTAATTTATTGAACAATTTTTTACATACAATTTTTTTTTCGTTTAATCACACCGTGCGTTTTCTATCCTCCACGTTTATATTTTTGGCTCTGCATCTTAAATTGTTCTCATATGGCTATAGTATCTATGTACTAACTGGAATCATTTGATCATCAAACGCCGCATCTTTCTATGTAGACACGCTACTCGTATCTTAATGATAGGTTGCAGCTTGCTCAACATTGTGGTTTCAAATCTGGAAAGTAGTTGCAATCAAGAGGTGTTTCACAAGGTTCAATTCCGGGGCCGTTACCTTTAGTTATATTTATTAATAATATCATCATTGTGTAATGTTAACTATCTACAGCATATGAATGATCTTAAAATTTACATTCAAATTTTGGTTAAATTAAATGACTGATAGTAACGTAAAACTTTACAGCGTCGAAACTAGGATGCACTGTTGGCCAGATTAAATAAATAATTTATTGAAATAATGCCTCTCACTAGACCGCTAGACAAAAATATATTGGCTGTAGGTTACTTTAACATTAGATAGAGGAAAACATGTGTTGACTAAGTAAAATAGAGGATTAAAGAATAAGCTAGATTCGATTAGGTGTTTATCGTAGAGTGTGTATTATTTGAGATATTTTAATGTTGCAGGTTAAAGAAATCACCCGATATGTATTGTAAAATTCATAGCATTTTGAAGCAAAAAAATTAAAATGATAGTTCGAAGAATTTACTGCATGACTTTGGACACTGAAGTTTCTTTTTAATCGTTTATTTAAAGTCGGCCTATTTCCGCTACCAGGGCCAATCACCGACGTCAGGGGATAAGCTCATCAGTGTCTGTGTAGGTGTAAACGATCCATCTTTATACGTCTGAAGGACTTTTATTACCCTTCCTAAAATTTATTATAATGTTCACTTGAAGGGTTCGAAGCGACTGTTTCAGACGAAAAATACAAAATTTATACTTACTGTTTCTTTTGCTTAACTGCTTCACTGATGGTACCAATTGGACGTCGTAACACTGTAAATCTAATGCAATAAATACTAACACTTTTTTAAATTTAACCTGAAAAGGAATTTTGAAACACAAGAAAAAGACGATATAAAGTTCAAAAATGTATATTAATATTTTTTCAAAAAATTATGTTATTACAAAACATTCAAGAAAATGGGTAACAACTATAGTCTCGACCGTGTACAAGACATGGTGAGGAACGGAACGACTTACAATGTAACCAACAACCAATGCTTAGTTTATAGCAAACGATTACACAAAAAGATTCAGTGAAAAGTTCAGTTTTTATAATTTTGGTGGGCTTTTGCTTGCCTGTCTATTTACGTATTTTTTCAGTTCAATAATAATTTAGGACGCTCCTCAAAGCTTAAAAATGCTTGTATCGCAACAACTTTGAACTATATTGTGGCAGTTATAGATTCATACGTTCAGGCAAAGCTGGACCCATGCACGTCTGAGTACATGGTAAATATACTTTTCTGCCACCGAATCACTGAGGAACCAGTTTAGGGCAAACATGCAGAAAATCCATCGTTTTTCCGCCAAAATCGACTGCTAAGAAATGAAAGGGCACCCTCGACGCTTAGGGCTATTTTCGCTAAAACTCTAAAAAAATTTTGGCTAGAGACTAGAAAACTTATTATTACTTATTTAACATAACGCATGAGTTGCAGTGCTACACAAGGTGGATTCGTGAAAGGGTTTTTATTTTCAAAATTTCACAATACTTTCTAAAATTTTGTGGTCGGGGCGACGTTACGTGACTGTGCTTTAGTAAACTTCTAAAATTACACTACTTGATGAGTTTTCAATATTTTTGCATAAAAAACGCCCCGTAGGAAGAAATTGTTATTTTATATATAAAAACTTCTTCCAACGGCGTTTTTACGTGGAGCACGCTTTTCATGCGAAATATTTCCGGATTTTATTATAGTTTCGAAAAATTTATCGAGGGATTTGCCGTGTTCTTTAACATAGGCACTGGGATGCCTAACCTGGAAATTTTGTCGTACCCTCAGGTTTGTCGTGGGGTAGGGATCTTTAACGTGCTCACATCGTAGATACACGGAACCCACAGTTTTACATCTCTTTCGAAAGATGGTGACGCGAGCAGATCCGCTCATCCACTATATCTCATTGACTTGCTGTGACTCGGTTTTGAACCCGGGCCGTCTGCGTGCTAGGACGCCAATTACCAATTACCAATTAAAAATCTTTTATTAATGTTTTGTATTTATAAATCATTCTATTTATCTCATTTTCCCCAGCTCTAAATATTACAATCCTGCACAAAGTGCGATATAATAAGTAGCCTAGCTAAATCAGACGATGTCTTCTTGCACTAGGGTGGCTGGTGGATCGCCGGAAAATGGTCTGCTCCTTCAGAATGTTAAAATTAAAATTAAAATTGAAATTCTCTACTTTCCAGAATGGTATAGTAGCTTTATCTGTTATTATCTGCAAAGCAGTTAAACTAGATATCTTCTGTTACGTTATAAGGTGTTCACTTTTTATTCTATTTATGTACAGGAAAAAATTAGTAAAACCTGCTTCAATCGTGTTAGGACGCGCCACTGTCCATCACACCACCAAGCCTACAACACTGAAGTTAGAAGTTAAATGTTAAATTATTAACGAAATTAAAACTAACCCTAAGTTTCCGGCCGAAATCGGAAAAATCCAGGGGAATTAGGTAATGCGATTTTGGAGGCCATCGTACAGGACCAACTCATGCAATGAAGTAATTAGTAACTATTCTACAGTTATGAGGAGGACTGTTATTTTGCTGTTCTAAATTCAAAGGTAATTTCTCAAGAAAGTCCTTAACTCAGTTTTGTGGAAAACCAAAGTACGTAGATAAAAATCGTCAAATGTAACGAAAGAGGGCTCATCGAAGTATCTTGTGCGAAATAATTTTATTTATAAAAGTTATTTCCAAGAAGTGGTTCGAACGCCATTGGAAAGTGTAAGGTCCCGTTGCTCTAACATAATCTTGAAAGTCTTGGATTTTCAAGGACTCGACGACTTGAGAGGCGGTTAAGAAAACAAGTAATACAAGAAAATATATAATTTTGGTAACTTTTTTCTCTATTTCTTTAGTACGTGCATATTACAACATTTTACATTTTTTCTCAGTAATGATTGTATTGTTTTCTGTGTTGTTGAAATTTACATATGATAACAGGCAACTGTGTTTTCCTATACATATGAATATAAATATATACAGACAGTCCCCTAGCATCAAGTGTTTAATTTCCAATTGCCATATCAGAAAACAAAATTCTGCACCAACCAACTTGCTAGAGTTTTATTTTGTAAATGTTTTGAGATAACAGTTTAATTGATGGTGTCAACCCTAAATAATATAGTGTGATTCACTGGATACACCCAAAGGGAGAGGGCGCAGACCGATCCCGTGGCGATTGCCTTATCTAAGCGACCAGAAGCACAGATTAAGTTCACCCTCGCACATCTACAGCCCTCCCCGCCCTCCTCGGATGCTCTTCGATCGAAGGTTTTAGTCCCTTCATCACTGATTTCAAAGAAGTTATTTATGATAGCAGGGCAAAGTATGGTTATTTAGCAGATATAAGGTGTTTGTATCCACAATAGATACAAGAGCGTAGCAATGTAAGAATGCGTGTGAGAAAAACATAAATGGAGTTAAAAATCGTTAACTGAAACTGACAAGTTTATAATGAATATCTGCTTGTGGCCATCTATTGTTGTTGCGAGGCGAGGGATTTAAAAGAGGACTATATTTTATATGATTTACGTATATAATTTACATTACTCTAATTTTGTCACTTGCTTTATTTATTTGTAAACCGGGATAACCTCAGTCCTCAATATTATCAGTAGGGTAAGTTATTTATCTCAAACAATTATTGTAGATTCCTTTAGCGATATTCTACTATCAAAGAATCAAAGGCTAATTTATTCAGGTTCACAAGTTGTTTCTATTTACATTTACCCTAAATATAGTCAGAACTTTATTCCAGTAGTGATCTTAGTTATTATATTTTAAATTAGTTTAACAATAATAATAATAATAATAATCTTTATTTTATACATTATACATCATACATTATACATTATCAGTCTTGTAATTACAATAATAATATAGATGGTAGGAAGAATGTACTAATAAAGAGAAGGACCCCAGAAGTATCTCTAAGATACTTGTACGGGTACAAAATGTGTCATCGTATATACAAATGACATGGCATAATTAATCTAGCCTGGTGGCAGCTGTTTGTATTCAATTTTAGGGATATCCATTTAATATTTGGGAGTGTTTATAGATGAAACTGGCAGCAAATGCTCATCAGATATTTGGCAGCTATAGAAACTTATCAATATGTTTTGCACAATAAACATTCTTCAACAAAGTTATACGTAACGAATATTGTCCAAGATTGTTTTAACTAAGCAATGTTTTCTAAAATATAACGTAAAAACTGGAATTTTCTTTCCACTTCAAAAGTTTACTCTTTCAAGGTGATCCACCTTAGATTTTCTGCCTTTGCCTTTGCTGCCACTAGGCTATTTTCTATCTTAGAAACTATAATTTTTACATGCTAATAATTATGTAACTATACGAAAATGAAAAGTAATATAAGGCTAAATGCATCATATAATAATTTTACTTATACATTGTTTTTATTAATCTATTTTTAGATAATAATTTTCGAGGAAAAAGTATAAAAAATATGTTATTAGATATATAGGTAAGTAAAGTGTAGCATCAGTATGGTGCGTATAAATTACGATATTTTTGTAATAGATTTTATTTTACTGTATATGGAAATGTTATTAACATCTAATATTTTTGATCAACTAAAACGTGGAACATATTCCTTTCATTTTCAGAAATATATTTCATGCACGTTAACTTAAATTTCTTTTTATTATTGATTTCTTTAATTTCAAGCGGTAATGAATTATATATTTTTGGAGCTAGATACGAACAACATCGTTGCCCTACGGTTTTTCGTCTTTTAGGGATTTTTAGGGTATTTATATTTCTGGTTCTATAAAGGGGATGTGTCTCTACTATAATTCTTTTATTTTCAGCATGTTGTTTAATGGCTAGTGCAATGCAAAATAATTATCTTATGTCCATTACATTTGCGATTTTAAATAGCGCATCAGATGGGTAGGTATGTTCTTTATTGTATATGACTTTTAAGACCCTTTTTTGAAATATATCTAACTTTGCCATGTTGCAATTTAAGATCCCACCCCAACCTATTATACCGTACCTTAGGTGTGATTCTACAAAGGCTTTGTACATTATTATTAATTGTTTGCAGTCTAATATATGTTTGAGCTTTCTAAAGAGTGGTATTATTCCGCGTAATTTTTTTAATAATTCATTCACATGTGCTTCCCAGCGGAGATGTTGGTCTATATGTATACCAAGATATCTTATAGTTTTCGCGTATGCAATATTAAAATTTTTATTGTTTATGTTTATATTTAATACATCATATTTTGGTAGTTGCGGTTTATAAGATGTAAAAGGAATATAAAAGGTTTTGTCAAAATTTATTGATAATAATTTATAATCAAGCCATTTTTTTATTTTAACGAAATCGTTTTCTGCTTTTATTTTTAGGTTAGTCCAAGTATCGTCTTCATAATAAATTGCTGTGTCATCCGCAAAGCTAGTTATATGACCATCTGTGTCTACGAGAAATAAGTTGTTGATGTATAAAATAAATAATAAGGGTCCTAGGATGGTACCTTGAGGAACACCACAATCTATAGTCCGATAACCACTCTTTCTCTCACCAATACCCACGCATTGTTTTCTGTCGGAGAGGTAACTCTTTAATAATTTTAGTGGTAAGTTCCTTATACCTATGTTTTCAAGACTTTCGAGCAGCAGCCGATGACTTATCGTATCGAATGCTTTGGCTAGGTCTATAAAAATACCCAGTGAGGGCTTTCCTTTGTCGAGTGACATATATATTTCCTTAGTGAGACATTCAATTGCATCCGATGTTGATTTCCCTTCCTGAAAACCGTATTGATTGCAGGATATAATATTGTATTTATTTACGAATTTCTGTAATCTTAATTTTAGTAATTTCTCAAATATCTTGCTGAAGTTTGTGATTAATGAGATAGGCCGATAATTAACAGGCTCCAGCCTATCACCTTTTTTAAATATGGGTTTTATTAGTGATACTTTGAATGCTGAGGGGCATACTCCATCCTGAAAGCATTTATTCATTATAAATGTTAAAGGTTGAGTTATGTAATCTACGATTTGCTTTAGTGATTCAGCTTTTATTCCGTCAATACCCGCCGATTTTTTATTTTTTAAGTTCATAATATTTTCTCTTACTTCTTTTTCGTCGGTTGGATAAAGAAACATTGATTTGTCATTTATTATTACTTTTTCTTTATAATTTTCATCTCTTTCTATCAATTTGGCCATTTTGCTACCCATTTCCGAATAGGTTTCATTAAATATCTCGCATATTTCTTCTATATTTTCAGTAATTTCATTATTTGAATTTAAAATTTTATTCACATCATTGTTTTTTTTCTTAGGTTTATTTTGTATTTCATTAACAGTGTTCCATAGAATTTTATTATTATTTTTTTCATTTTCGATTCTCTTTTTGTAATATTCGTTTTTGGACTTTTTTATTAATTTATTTAAGTTATTTCTGTGGCTAGTATATTGTTCTTTTAAGATGGCATTCTCATTTGATCTTTGGAAGTTTAAATATAATTTATTCTTGTAGTTTATAGAGTTTAATATACCTTTAGTAATCCAAGGTTTCCGACTCATATTTTTCTTTTTTCTCTTTATTAGTTTTGTATGTTCATTCATTTTTCCTAGCACAGTATTTACGAATATATTTGTTGCAGTTTCTGCATCATCACAGTTATAAACTGAACCCCAGGTATCATTTAATGAATTGTTAAAAATGGTACCGGTGAAAGGTTTTTAATGATTTTATTTATTTATTTACAACTTTTTTTTTATACATTTATTTAACGTCAGCCTATTTCCGCTACTGAGGCCTAACACCGACGCCTGTAGACGAGCTACCCCCAACCAGGAATTTTGCCGAATCTCTTCCCTTAAGAAGAGTAGGGATCTTTTACTAGCCTAACATTTACTAGACAAGGGACCGACGGCTTTACATCCCCTCCGAAGGATGGTATGTCTCCTATACAACCCTCGCCTAAGGTTGTATAGCTTCTGCGCATACACTGATATACAAGCCGCTGGAAGATGTGTGAGGCGAGAACGCGGTTTCCGTTGGAATGGTCACCATCCAAGTACTAACTGCGCCTGTCGTTGCTTTACATCGCATACCGAAGTATGTACATAGTAAAGACGCACCTACGCTCGCCGCTACTTCTACAACTATTCAACAGAATAATACCCCAGTTACAGGATAGGAAACAACAATATGAAATTAAGAATAATACAATTTAAAAAAAAATACAGTGACAATGTATAAATAGTAATACAGACACATAGGTATATAATAGTGACATCCGAGAAAAAGACAAATATTCCTAACAAGTAAGGTAAATAACAAAACAAGCACTAAACAAAATTAACAGAATATTTTTTATATGTACATTGCTAGAGTTATATATATATATATATATATATATATATAATAACAGTATATAGGTTAAGTCCACCAAGGGCTGAAGGTCACCGCTCTCAGTACTTGCAAAATGGCAAGTCGCTATACATCATGGAGACATCTATGATGTCTGATGTATAGTAGCATTAGACCACATGAGAGGATTCACTTACCTCTCACCACTACACCATTTACATTAGTCTGTATAAGACTAGCAGGTTGGCCACTGTCATTTGTCTATTCCACGACCTATGGCATACTGATGAGAACTAATAAGTTCGAAACCGGTCTATGTCTGGTCGGGGAATTGACAAATGACATTGGCTACCAAATGATTTGTAAGGTATAATTCAATGCAGGTCGGGGTATTTGCCCGCTGAGTAGTTGTTTCCTGCAAATCATTTATAATAACAATATATATATATATATATATATATCAATGCCGTCTTGCACGGTGGAGTAATTGCGGCACATCATATACAGAAGAGAGTAATGCAATATATTAGTATTAGCCGTCTTTATATAAAAAGTTTCATAACGTCGCCTAGTATATATTGTTACATGGAAATTGATCTTACTCAATATTTCGTTCGCATCATGAACAGAGTTTATTATGTTAAACAGAAAGATAATGGAGTGCATATTACGATGAACGAGTAAGGATTTTTAGTTGTGTGTGTCAAGTAACAGATCGTGTGGAAAGCCAAGGATACACTTTATTCTCTTTATAGGACAGATACTTTAAAAACCTCCGTTGCACTCTTTCTAATACCTCGATATATTTTACGTAATTTGGACACCAAATGACAGAATTATATTCTAGTCGGGATCTGACATATGAGTTGTATAACAGTTTAATTGTTGATCGTTTATGAAACTCACGGGAATTACGCATGATAAATCCTAAACTTCTATTGGCAGCTGAAATTACTCCATCTATGTGATGGGTAAAATTAAATTTTGAATAAAAAACTACCCCTAAATCTGTGATATATTCTGGTCTATCAAGTAAAATACCGTCGATACTGTATGGAAACATTAACATGTCTTTTTTACATGAGTATATGATAACTTTACATTTGTTTATATTAAGTGGCAACTTATTTTCCCTACACCACAAGTCAAGCCTATGGAGGTTTTTCTGAAGGATTATGCAATCCTGAGCGCAATTTATCCTAACATAAATTTTCATATCATCTGCGTATAGTAGATGAGGAACATTCAAAGAGCTAATAGCGTTATTAATGAAGATGTTGAAAAGTAACGGCCCCAGGATCGATCTTTTAGGAACACCAGATAGGACTTCAAATTTAGTAGAAGCAAAGCCCCTGTACCATACGTATTGTAATCGATCAGAGAGATAGGATTTGAAAAGGCTCAGTGTATTCTGTGACAGACTGCATTTATCTAACTCAAGGACCAATATATTATGAGTGAGCCTATCGAAGGCCTTGAAGAAATCTGTATAAACTACGTCAACTTGACCTTGATCATCCAAAACCTCCGATATAAACTGTTTGGTACACATTAAGTTTGTAGTTGTCGATCGACCCTTCATAAAATCATGCTAGTGTATACAAATAGTGTTTTTCACGTGGCTGTATAATTTATGGCGATATTAGGACATTTTGCGTATTTTATGACATTTTAGGATTTTATGGCAAGTATCATCTCCGTAACCGTACAAGGGGTATTAGAATATGTAGTAAAAGAAAACGATATCTATTTAAACAAAAAGAACAAGGTTTAGTTATTTGTGACCAATACAACTTATATTGCAGCATTCTTAAGAAGGTAGTTAGAGAAGCAAAGAAACTGTTTAGCATGAATTATATACAAAATGCGCGGAACAAAGGTAAAGCAGTATGGAAATATTATACAGGGAAACATGTAATTGATAGAAATTCTATTCTTATTAATTTGAAAGACGAACATAAAGACCCCAAAGACATTCTTAACAATGTGAAAACTTTTTTTTAGTAATTAGTGTCCAGATTTAATTGTTAAAAATGAAAATTATGTTCTGACCAATATTCGAAAAAATATCAACTCATTGATATTTCCTACTAATTTTAATGAGGCATATAATGAAATTATGTCACTGAGCTGGTGAGGATGAAATACCTATAAAACTCTTCAAAGTGACTCTCTCTCCACTTTTAGTATATGTTACAAACTTAACCCTTGATACAGGTTACTATCCAGATAGGCTAAAAATAGCAAGAATAATTGCTTGATATGCAAAAGGAGATAGAAATTTGATACCACAATTAGGCCAATTGTATTGCTGTTAAATATCAGGAAAATATTTGAAAGAATTATTTAAGCAGATTAACATGTTTTTTTGATTACTTTAATGTTTTCTCCCCAACATAACATGTATTTAGGCAAAATAAATCAACAATCATCGTTATATATCAAGCGCTGTGTAAGATCATTGACTCACAAAATAAGTGTCAAACTACATTTCTAATGTGTTTAGATTTATCTGAAGCATTTGATAGTTATTATTATTATTCAATATTACTAAACAAACTGGAATGTTATAGGGTAAGAGGGGTATCGCTGCAATTAATGGAGTCGTATCTTCGAAATAGAGAGTGGTTGAACGAGATAAGGATGGAGTATTTATAAGATCAGAGAGTATCACTGTTAAAAGGGGTGTTCCTCAAGGTTCTGTACTGGACTCACTCATTTACCTTATGTACATCAACAGTCCCTCTTGCGCTATTAATGAGAATGCGATTCAATTTGCCAATGACACTGAGTATTTATAAGATCAGAGAGTATCACTGTTAAAAGGGGTGTTCCTCAAGGTTCTGTACTGGTCTCACTCATTTACCTTATGTACATCAACAGTCCCTCTTGCGCTATTAATGAGAATGCGATTCAATTTGCCAATGACACTTCTTTAATTTTTAATGCTATGCCATACCATGCGTTTATATTTATGAATCTCTGATATTTATCTTTAATAATAGGGACCTTCTTGAGAACTGCGATAGATAGCATAGCCACAGCACCAGAAATAAGTGTAAAATTTTCCATCTATAATAAATTACCAATCTCAATCAGAAATTACCCAGTAAAAAAGTTAAAAACAATACTGGATAACAAGTTATCAAGGAATGCCATTGGAGAATTTTATAGTGATTTTCATTTCTGCACCATTTAGGTGTGTTGCATTTTATCTCATTTTAACTTTAATGTATTTGTTTGCATATGTAGTATTTATTATGTTTTATATATGTCTTATATTTTATACATTTATTTTGCAACTGTTTGACATGTTCTACGTCCTAAGCGTATTTCTTCGAAAATATCTATCTATTTAATCGCATTTTTATGTTATTTCTTTTCGGTTTTGCAAAAAATAACTTCTGTCGCTTATTTTTATTTTGACTGACAACATCTTTGATCAGAAATGTTGTTTTTACAATGTACAAGCATTGCAGAGTTTACTTATCGATTGGTTTTCCAAAATTTCGAAAAGTCGTGAAAATATAGATAGTTATCAGCAATTTTAAAACAAACATAAATAGACGTTATAAATGTTTTAACCACCTTCCAGATCATTTGAATGACCCTCTTATGTTTAGACTTGTGTGATTGAAGGAAACGGGGCGCTACAATTTATAGCGGGATCCCAACCATTTCCTGGGAGGTAGTTTATAATTGAAAATTACTTTTCTGTAAGTGAAGATCGAACCCACTTCGCTAGGTATGCTCAGAAAGAAAGCTAGATGCGCTGACCACTGTGCTAACGTTCCCCTTTAAATTGTGTATTAATTAAAAGGTATCAGATATGTTATCAATTTTCAACACACATCATCCATGTTTTCAATATTTACCAATTGTGGAGAAACAGATCAGGGAAGGAATTGATAACAATCGTGAAGCTTTTATCGTTGATAAAACGACAGAAATTAACGTATTGCTTTTGTAGAAGTGAATTCTATTGCTTCTATTACAGAAACTGGCCACGAGGTGCAAATTAGTCATGAGTCAGTAAGAAAGATTCTCGAAAAATATGGTCATCGCTCGTTTAAATATCAATTGCACCAGCATTTTTACGAAGATGAGTGTAATCGAAGATTGGCTTATTGTGACTGATTACTTCATAACGATACTGTTAACTCGAATTTTCTTTCTTTCGTTTTGTTTTCTGACGAGTCGAGATTCACCAACAATGGAATGTTCGATACATAAAACAATAGATATTGGGCATAGGAAAATCAACATTTAATAAAGCAAAGTAATTTGCAGGAAAGATTTGGAGTAAATGTGTGGGCTGGGGTGATTGGAACAAGAACTATTGGACCTACTTTCTGTCAAAGGCATTTGACAGGGGAGAGATATTTAGAGTTCCTACAAAATGAAGAAATATCGATGAACAGAACAAATGTATTCTCAACAAGATGGGGCTCCGCCTCATAATGTCACTCGAGTTATGGCCCATTTAGTGAACCGGCATAACGGTTGAGTAATTGTAACAAATGGACCTGTACCTTGGCCTGCCCGCTCACCAGATCTAAGCATTTTAGATTTTTTGTGTGGGGTTATGTGAAAAGACGAATTTTTTATACACCCCATCAATCACTTAAAATTTTACAAAATCGTATCCGCGAAGTTTTTGTATAACTCCTGCAATGTTGCAGACTGTTATGCGAAACACCATTGACCGAGATAGAAAATATCAAAAAGAAGGGGAATACACTTTGAACATTTACTACCTTTTAATTAATCCTTTTAATAAGTTTTTTTATTGTTAAAATAAATCATTTCGGACAGAACAAGAACACTTGTTATTTGTAGGATTGTTTTGTTAAAAAAATGAATGTTTTGAATCTAGTTCTATCTGGGTGTCTATAAGATGTTGCCATTTGAAGAAGTTAACTTAGTTACAAATTAATAATTCTGGAAATTTTGGTTGGCCGTAGCTAGTTCGAAAAATGTCACGTTTATATTTTTCTCTTATAGTTCTGGTCCTTTTGATTGGTTTGAGTGTATTCACTGTACTCTAGACGCAAAAATGAAAATAGCCCTAAAAAATCAATTAGTTTCAGAAATATTTTTAGAACTGTGCAATCGTACTTAAAATCATCTTCGGAATCCACAAATTAATCTAACTACTAGTTTATGAGTGTATGCATAAAATTTATCATTTATTTATTGGATACGTTTTAAAATTGTTTGTATGAATCTTATATTTTAGGAAGTATTCTATCGAGTGTTAGTTAGAAACACGTAGTGGTAAGATTGTATTTAAATAAATACAAAAATACAAAGATTGTTTTGGTATGTCCTTTAATATATTGTTCCTAGATGGTGATATCGACGAGACCTTTAATAAGTATTGCGAGGGATAAAAAACAACAATGGTGCGAGATCAATATAGTTATTTATGTTATAAGGATCATAATGACAATTATTATGGTACTAGCCGTGAATATTATCAGGTGAGGCGCTAGCCGAACCTAATAACACGGTGTGCACCATAATGATTGTTTATGATTCACATTTCATACAAAAATGTATCTTCTGGCGTAAGTTACTTAAAATAAAGAGTAATATGTATCTCTATTGCATTTTGAAGTTTTGGGCAGTAATTATTGATACTCAAGTAGGCTACTCTCATGCTACTGTCTATGATGTGTCTAAGTTACTAAGCAACCGTTTACAGGTTGTTTATATTCAATTGTTATTATTATAAAATAATATTACTAAAATTTTCTTAGTTTTCCCAAAAAATGAGATTTAGAAAATAGTTTACCGCCAGAAATTGAAGAATTGGCAAAATACGTAGTTGCTTCCCTCCTGCCCCAAAAATCTAAAAGTGTTTATGAAAAAATTTATGAAAGTTGGTGTAACCAGAAGAACATTAAGAATATTATGCATGAAAAGGTATTGATAGTCTACTTTAAGGAACAATCAAAGTTTAAAAATTCTTCTACTTTGTGGAGCTATCATTCCATGATAAGGAGCATGTTGTCGATTAGGAGAAATGTTGATATAAGCAAAAATATTCAACTAATTGCTTTTTTAAAGTGAAACTCTGATGCATATAAACTAAAAAAATGAAGAATACTGAGTAAAGAAAACATTGCAAAGTTATTGTTGGAGGCGGAAGACGAAAAATTTCTTCTAGCAAAAATAGTACCTAATGACAATTGGTATAAGTGGTGCCTGCAGATGGTAAGAATTAAAAACCTTAGGACACAAGATGTGCATGACGAATGGTCTCTATTTAGAATTGTTATACCCAATACTAAAACTAAAGTATCCCGCGAATTTTTCATAACTCCTGGGGATATTAATGGATTAAATATGGTTCAACTTGTTCGAAATTATGTAGCAATGCGACCCAGAAGTATCGAACATTTTCGTTTTTTTCTATCAGTCAGAAACAACAAATAATAATAATAATAATAAATACTATTTATTGCGTATATATATATATATATACTGCTTACAAGAGATTTACATTAATAAGGAAGTGTATATATATACAACAAGAGGACATGGTATTGCTTAAGCATTTTTCAACCATGCCCTGGGAATTACATAAATATTTTAAACAGTGTGATGATTATAGTTAATGATACACAATCATACATATGTATATTACAAAAGAGTAAACAAAGCATAAATACATAAAGGAAACTAAAAGACAATTAGAAAAAATGTCGTAACAAAGCTCTTAACCCAAACATTGTTTGTTTAAAAGAATTTTTTTATATCCAACGCAAAATTGATTTAAGGTAGGCTTATCAAAAATATCTTTGGAAGAATTTATCAACACACAAGATATATATTCAAAACAACGTTCAAATTTTGCGGTGTGGTGTAAAGGTATTAGGTACATTTCTGCATTACGAAGATTGGTTGTATAAACAGTAGATCTTTTGACAAGTAATTGAAATAAATAAGAGGGCATTTTGAAGGTTACAACTTTATACAGGAGGGTAGCATATGACAGTTTAAAGCGATTATTAATTTTGAGGATGTTCAGATTATTATAATGCTGAGTTATATGCTCTCGCTTATTAATATAAGTGTAAGAGAAACGTAGGCAACAGTTTTGAAGAATCTGTATTTTATTCTTGAAAGTTTCAGTAAGGTAACTAAAATAAATAGAGCTGCCATAGTCCATATAACTAAGAATTACTGCGTTTACAAGTTTCCATTTAATTTCTTGAGGTAATACATACTTATACCTCCACAGGGACTTAAACTTATAATAACAAACACCTATTTTCTTTGTTACATGGTTTTCAAAGTTTAAGTTTTGATCTAAAATTATACCTAAATCTTTGACCTCACCACTTATATTAATAACACTATTATTTAACACAATTTCTGCAAATTGATTACTTTTGGCTTTATTTAGCAACATTTTTGAACCAACACAGGTAGCAACTGTTTTAGAAGCATTTAGTTTCAAACCATTATTGTCCGACCAAGCACTGATGATGTTTAAATTTTCATTAAGTTCATATATTATTTGGTTGACTTCATTTGGTAGGCACGATTTATATAGTTGGGTGTCGTCTGCATATAAGTGCATATTCCAATTGTGGCGTAATATACTGGGTAATTCGGCGGTGAAGATTGTAAATAGGATAGGGCCAAGTATGCTACCTTGAGGAACACCTGCATGAACTACTTTTTCTTCCGATATATCATTATTCAGTTTAACACACTGAGTGCGATTTTCTAAATAATTACAAAGCCATTTGAGTACTGTTGGTTTCAAACCATAATATTTTAGTTTAGCAAATAAGAGTTCGGGGTTGATTACGTCAAAAGCTTTACTGAAGTCTAGCAAAATGAGATAGGTTACCTGTAAATTATCCATTCCTCGTGTGATGTCATTAGTAATTTTCATTAAGGCGGTGCTGGTGCTATGGTATTTTCGAAAGCCAGATTGTATTTCTGGTAATGTATTATTTAGCTGAAGGTGGTCAGCAATTTCTTCTTTTACTATCTTTTCCAAAATTTTAGACATCGTTGGTAGTATATTAATGGGACGTAGTTGTTTCAGCTCAACAGCTTTAGTTACTTTAGGAACTGGTAATATAATTGATTTTTTCCAGTTTGAGGGCACCACTCCATGACTTAACAAATGATTGATGATATGAGTCAGAGCAGACTTGCAGTGAGGTATAGCAAACTTGAGCATTTTTAAGTTGATGTTGTCAATGCCGCTTGCATTTGACGTTATTGAAGAAAGAACTTCTTCAACTTTATCTTCTGTTATATTACTGAACATATTTCTTCCCATAATATTATCGCGCATATGGTTAGTGAAATAATCTAGTGTGTCCATATTGATATTTTTACCTTCTGCAGATTCTATGAAATATGTATTCATTGCGTTTACATCTTGAAGTGCAGGATCGATTTCTAAAACTGGTTTGCCATGAATGTTCCATAATGAAAAGTCTCTCCATAATTTTGCTGGGTTGTTTTTGTTGATGTTAATTTGATGTCGAATATAAGCAGTTTTTTCATTTTTTATTGCCAAAGAAAGATAATTTCTAAGATCTTTATAATATTGTAACTGAGTTACTGACTTTGTCCTTTTATATTTTTTATAGGCCCTATCTTTTAGGTGGATTAAATCTTTAATAGTCGGAGTTATATAAGGACGATAATTTCCTCTTATAGTTATAGTTTTTAAGGGGGCGTGTATATCAAACAGGAAAGTAATTGCATCTGTTAAATACTCCACTTTATCATCTAGTGAGTTGAGATTATCAACATAATTCAAATTTATTAGGTTAGCATCTGAGTTGAATTCATTAATATTAAATAGTGAGTAATCCCTATAAGTTACTAATTTCTGTTGTGTAGTAGTTTCATAGTTTAATTCACAAAAAGTTAATATATATACAAAATATACAAAGCAAACGGTAGGTATCCATACTTTTGGAAATATGCCAAAAAGTATCGCTACGTATTTAAACTTGCCTCATCCTGAAGAATATACAGGCCATAGATGTTCTCACTGTTAAACGCCACGGTGGCTGGAAAAACAATACTGTTGCTGAAGGATGTATTGAGAACTCCAATGAAAACAAGAAAAAGATTTCTGTAGCTATTCTTGGGGAGAAATCATCAATGGTACTGTTGTGAGCAGAAAAAAATAGGACTACTTTTTTTCTAATGTAAATCTGTTTCTATTGTCTATATGTAATATAATGAGTAGCCGAAATAAAACAGATATCACTTTTAATTTATTTTTTATTTTAATGCTGTAGTTATTGCTATAGTAAATGATGGATGGTTAATAAAACAAATTGTATTGCGTTATAACATTAACAAAAATTTGGTACGTAACATTTTAAGAAAGTGGAGAATAATCGGTACGATGAGTAGAAATCCTGGATCAAAGGACAAAGGATATCCTACTTAACAAGAAACTAACTATTAATATTTCGTTATTGCACCATTTCTATTTATAACTTCTATAAGTCTGTTTGGCATAGAATTAAATAACCTTATACAATAATCATTAGTAATAATATTTTCCCATGCATTATTTACTATTTCCAGTAATTCTTCGGCATTCTGTGGTCTCATATTTCGTTTTTGGATACTTCTTACGAGTAGTCCCCATACTTCTTCCACAGGGTTAAGATCTGGACTATGACTGGGCCAGTTAAGGACATTGATGTTGTTATCTTGAAACCAGTTAATTACGGTATGAGCAGTATGAACAGAACAATTGTCTTGTTGAAATATGAACTCATTATTAGAAAATAATTGTGGCACAGAAGGGAGCATAATATTGTCTAAAATCCTAATATACGTTTCACTATTAAACCGTTCCTCAATATGCCACAAAACACCAGGACCACGTGCCAATATCCAAGCCCATATATTGACGGAAAATCTACCACTTTTATCATTGTTAGATATATATATCTCATCGAATCGAGTATTCGGAGGACGGTAAATACGAATACGACCGCTGTGTGTTGACTGGAAAGTTTTTTCGTCTGTAAAGATTACATTGTTCCCGAAATTTACATCATGCGCAAAAAATTCAAATGCAAATTCTACTCGAGCTTATTTATGTTCAGCTTTAAGTAAGTATTTCTGTGCTGCTGCATGACAGCGTAGCTCCGATTCTCTTACTCGCCGGCGACTAGTACTACTCGATCCAAGAAAATTTGTCAATATTATAACGCAGTGCAATTTGTCTCATTGACCATCCATCTTCTGCTTTAGCAATAAGTCCAGATTTAACTAAATCGCTTATATGAGGCATATTAGTTTTTTGCACACTTGCAATAAATTATGACAACTAACTGACAATGTCACAAAAATTAAAGTTAGATGTACACAACTAGGTTTTAACAAAATACCGTTATAAGACTTTTTTTTTCTCACGACCGTACCTTCATCCGTTATTTGTTTATTGCAAGAAACTGAAAATGTTCAAAGAAACCATCAAACCAATGCAACCATTTCAACACAGACGAGCAATATCAGTATATTTAATTGTAATCATTGCGTTATAAATTTTAATCATTAAATTTTCTGTTACTATTTTCAAATAATTAAACATTTAATACTTTTTGCGTTATTTTTTTATCATTATAGTACTGAATACTACAATGAAATCATTATAGTACTCAGTCCGATAATAGCTATTTGTATGACAAGGGAGAAAAGTGCTTAATTTCCTCCCGCGGATAGTTATCCAAGGCAGGAAATGGCACTTTGCTCCTGTGTAATACATATGATTTTTTCTACGACCATCTACAGTGTTTTACATTGGTTTTCCATATATTTTATTATATTTTCTTATGCATGACAATCAAAAAACCAAATATGTCAAAATATCATAGTAGGTATTTAGATAAGTAAATATTGTTAAAAATCAAAGTACATGGAACGTTGCTAAGGTTGCTTCTTGTTTACAAAATAAACAAACTTCCAAAAAGTTTATAATAATGTATTCCGAATGTGAAGATGAAGTTCCTCAAGATATTCTGGAAGAAGCAAACGTGGTTTCGTTAAATCTATTACCGTTAAAATCAATAAAAGAAGTCTATACACTACCATTACAGCTATTTGAAGTTTCTATTTGTTTGCTTCCAAAGTATTTTCCTCCCTAGGGGGGCAAAGTATTTTCCTCCCGAAGGAGGGAAAGTACTACTTTGCAAAATAGTATTTTCTATATAGGGAGTAGATAGAATATTTTGACACTGAAAATGATGTCTATAATTAAGTCATTTTGACACGTTAGAAGATGATAAATATTTTTACCTGCTAGACCATTAAACTGTTGTTATTCATGTACTGCTAAGGGTAAGTGCTGCTAAGAGAACGAAAAATATCAAAAATTAGGTCAAATTAGAATTATAATTATAATTAGGTAGGTCAAATAGATTATAAGGATAATAAAATAAAACAAACATTTTACCTTATTACACGTTAGTCGACGTACCACCAATGCTGAAAAAACATGAAATATTCCCATCGTCATTAATAACTACCAAACATCTAAAGGGGTCACAGTTAATTAAAACTTCTTATGCCTTATTTAGACATATTTTAATGTAAGCCATAATTCAAGAAGTAAACACAGATTTCTGTGTTAAATACAGGATGTCATTAGCATAACTTACAAGAAATATCTCGTAACAAATAAAAATATAAAACGTCTTGGCTCCACAACCCTTCTCGGTAATAAATGTGCGCGTTCAGGGTAATTAACCGGGATAAATCCCAGTCGTTTAAACTGCACAAATAATGCGCCGAGACCGATAGGGAGACGACGCATCCGATCAACTTAATTCTCATGTGGGTTATGTAACAAGAACATAACATGTCAACAGATGCGCTTATTGCCAGTCCGCAGAGACACCATTTAGACACCAAATTACCTAATTTTATTACCCGTTAAATGTCAATAAATCGGTGAAAAGAAATTAATTCGAATTGGAGTTGTCACGAAGTCATTCTGTTCACATTTTAATAACCATATATTATTTTAGGCATCGTAAAAATTATTTTACCGTGATTTTTTACGAAGCAATTTTAATTTCAAGAACTAGTCCACCCAATGGGACAACTAGAATACCTATACAATCTTTTATTATACAAGATGATACATTATCGGGACCAGACGTCATTTTGTTTTTGTTATTTTCATGAGTACTAGGCAATTCGGTATGTTTCTCATCTATTTCAGGTGGTAAGTAGACACTCATAAAAAATTATCCAAAGGCATCGTCAATATCCTGAGGTTTATCATAAAATATATTATCACATGATGTTTTACCTGGAGGTTCTATTTTTAGAATGTACATAATAATATGACCAGCAATATTGAGGATCGTTGGAAATTGAGAACAGAACATTTTCAATATAATTATTGTATGTAGCACTTATTTGTTCCTTTACCAAATATTGTAGTTCTCTATATTCTTGTAAAAAGTAGTCATTATGGATTTTTTATATTTCTAGCTTTATTTTTTACATTCCTAATAATATTTTCATCAAACTAGGGCGGATAACTCATTAAGTTATGTAGAAAATAAAACGTCTGGAATACCTACGATTACAAGAACAGTTATATGAATAAAATATACAAATAACCCGATCCAGAAAAACTTGCACAAATGTCAATGAATTTTAACCGCAATTTCTAGAAGGAGGTATTTGCTATAAGAACGCTCGACTATTACAATGTTAATGCCGAAGCAATTAAAAGTGGAACATCAGAATTGCAATGATGGGAACAGCAGACATAAAGGTAACACACAAAGAGGACTAACATTAATAAATAACTTGAATGGGACAGGACGAGGCGCGTGTCTTATTCTAATCGGACGACACCAAAGGCAATAAAATTATCAACGCTTTGCCGTTGGAATACGAATGGCTCATCTTCAGTAAAGTGCGTGTAAAACCCGATGTCGACTCGAATATTCGTATGTATGTGCAACATGGTAGTTGGATACGTGTCACAAAGATTCTTCTGCCAAAATTCGTCATGTCTAGTTACATGCGCGTTACATGGTTTAGTTAACGATTGGGGCGGTGCGGCGTATCCAATTTTTATAGTTTGTTTTGGAGCTACTGCGGTAATTGAGACGAATTTAATTGCATATTGCTTTATAATTGTTTCATAATTTATTTTACTTGACAGATTCTCACAGTAAATTGACTGCTATAGACTGATAAAATGGACTACCATTTTTTGGTTATTGAATGATTTTTATAGATATTGACATGCAATTTGATAGCACATAAGATAATAGTGAATAAAAATCAATAAAAAAATCTGTACTCTTCAAGTAACAAAATCAGGATATTTTAAAAATAAATATTACATAATGTTCGACAAAATAAATTCATATACGAGTGTACAAGACTCAACTGGGTATCACAAATAAGGGGAAGCTCTTGAAGTAAGAAATGAATCAATTGAAACGCTATAACCATACTGTAAAGTGTATTAAGTTCTTTAATATAAAACTCTGAAACCCCAGTGGAAAGGATAAAAATCTGTCCACTAGTGATAACATTCCAAAATTTGACCTAACAAATTAATAAAATTAATAATGTATGTCTAAATGTATCAAAAGCGAATCTAAAATCATAAAGGATACTAATTATAACTTATACAATTTAATTGCAAAATAAACAATGACATTAGTAAAGTTGTGAAAATCGTAAAAAGTAAGAATGGCTATCGTTACCAAAAAAACACTAAAGTTAAAACAAGTGTTCAGAAAAAGATTTAAATGGTGAAATAAATAGAAAATAACTATTTAAAGAAATTTGTAAATTTATCTCGGATAATTTAATGTTCAGAAAATTATTTAAAAATCTAACATATCGCATATCAAAGTAAAGTAGAAATAAAAAGAAACAAATTGGTAATATTTATTTTCAGAAAAGTCAACAATAGCTCTAAAATGTAAAAATGTAGAAAAATTAATTATAAAAATTTCATATCAAGCAGTCGAATTTGTTTATAAACGTCAAATTTAGACGATTTTAAGCACACATCGACAATTTTAATGTGTATTGATGGTCAGCTAAACAGCATGTACAAATTTGCAGAGCAAATATACCTAACCTCAAAAAGAGGAAAACAAAAATTTTGACAAAGACAAAGTAAATGTCAAGTCAATATATTAGTTCTGTTATATTTACGGTATTAGTCCGTATACTGTATTGTATTATCAAAGTGTAAACCTTAAAAACTTTCCCAGCAAAATAAAAACTTTCTGTGGCAATGAACTTTGCCTAGTGTGGGAACCCTTAGTCGATACAATACGCCCTCCAATTAGGTATTTGGAAGATTGTTATCAGTGCCAAGTTATTGCTTCGAGTGACAAAGTGCAACGTAAATTGTAAGTACGTTCTATGTTAAGTTCCCTGAATGGTTTTCGACTTTTTACCAAAAAATAAAATTCTTGGCGCCCGACTTTTCTTTCGAGATTTTGACTTTAAAAGTTATACTGTGTGTTAATGTCGGAGTATATCACTATTTTTGGTATACTCCAAATTCTGTTATATATTACCTTTTGTTACCAAGAAAATGCTATATTTTGTTCATATTTGTAAATTACCTTTATTACCCTATTAGTTTAGTTATTTTTCTATGACTTGATTGCGTATCCGAATACCGTAGATTTTAAAGAATTCTTGATTTGCTTTTGACATTAATGTGTTTTTATATACCATGGCCTCAGGGCCACCCACATTTTATGTAATATAGGATTGAATCAGGGCCGGTCATAAGTCCAGGCAACCGAGGCAACTGCCTAGGGCGCCAAACGCCAAACAAATCTCCAGTAGACAATTAAAAAAACAAGATGTTTTTGTATCAAGTAACTAGGAGAAAGTACAAACACTGTTCGGTATGAATTACAGACGAAGTGATTTTGTTTTTTAGTTCATTTCAAACATATATTTTAAAAATAAAGTGCTTGCCTTGTTTTATAAGTTTGTTGAATTAATGTGAACGATAACTTAAAATTATAACATTGACAGGTAACTATATTGCCTTGCTCTTTGACCTTTTTTACAAAACGATTTTAAAAGATGAGGGCGCCAGAATTCAATTTTGCCTAGGCTGAAAATAGTAATTGGACCGGCCCTGGATTGAATTTTACATTATTTTTGTCTCATTAATCCAGTTTTCCTTCATTCCTGATATTGAGCTAGCTAGAGCCATTTAAGTAGAAGCATTTCTAAAAAAATTTATAGATGAAATCAAAGTTGTTTCAGAAAAAGTTGCCTCGTTTGTGAATAGGATCTGTGTATCAAAAGATCGATTTTCTTCCATTTCTCCTTGCATCCAAGCACAAAAAAGATTCTAACATCAAAATTATTCCGTAGGTCCTTTTAGCTTCTTTTCTGCCTCTAACTTAAGTTTTTTAACCTAATTCTAGCTTTGATATTTTAACAATACTCCTCCCTCTCTTGTGCCCTTAATTTGAGTAATTCCTACCTCTAGTTTGGATGGATTTAAGGATTTTTTATAACTTCTTTAGCTGTTTTTGATTCCTGGGTTTTATAACAATGACCTCTCCAGTTACCTCAGCATACTTTTTAGTTTCCAGGATATTATTCAAAATATTACAGTTATTACCAGATCCTAAATTTTTTCTAATATGTTCGAAATTTATATTCATTGTTGATTTTAAGTCATCTATTCCTTGTTTTATATGGTTATCAGTGTTAAGTTTAACAAGGCCGAAGTTATGAATTACTTATTTTTCCATCTAAAACAAATGTTGCTCTAATTTTCTGAAAATTGTGTATGTTGTAGAATTTCACCTTTCCATATGCCTCTATATGTATAATCTTCTAAATTTCCATGTGTTTTAAAATTGCGATGATCCGTGTAAGGTTATTTAAATTATATATTAATCTGGCAACGTTTTATTATTTTTATAAAATATAAATGGTGCAGTATACACTCTTTTAATTTTTATATTTATTACGAGGATCTATCAGGACACCCTGCATTACTCTCCCGATATCTCCGAATCTCGACGTCAAGTTGCGAAACTGAAATAAAACCCAAATAAGCAAGGGACTATCCATAAATTCTAGTGGATAAGATCGATTCAAAAGCTCACCTAAAGGACCAATATCGGCGGCGCGTCCGAGTTTAAAATCATATTTACCACGCAAGAGGATGAGACAGGGGATATAGGGTGGCATCTACATTTCACGGGGCCCAGCCAAACCATAAAAAGCTCCGATTCCGGGTGACTTTATCTGGCCCATAAATTTGCCAGAAGCACCACTGATTTATTCGTTCACATAAACGCGACTGTATAGTGCGCATTTTACTCCCGGTACGCTCCTGAAATAGCGGAATTACAACGAATACCAGAAAAAGCGGACAAAAATAAATAAATGGTTGTGTCAACGAAGTAGCATTTTGATTTAATTCCTGGTGGGCAGATAATGACAAAATTGGGTTAGTGGTTCATAAATTGCTTGCGTAATGAGAGTTTCATTGATTGATTTCATTCTATAAATTGTTGTCAAGTTTGTTAGAATGAGTGGCAAGTAAAAATTGTTTTTTATGTTTGATGGTCTGCTTTTTGGTTGAAATGGTAAAAAGGTGATAGGTAATAGACCAGTTAGTTTAAAGAAAAACAAATTTTCCAAATAACCAACGTTTCGCCACAATTTATTGGCATTCTCAGGGCCCCACAATTGCATAAATATAACCAATTAGCCACAGGTTTTTAGTCTAATTTTCACAAGGCATATAGAATCTATAATAATTAATAAAATGTAAAGAAATTGTTTCCCGAGATTATTTAACTTTTTAATTTCAAAACAGGGACAACAAAAACTAACCTCTACGATAAAAGAATAAAGAAGTCATGGCCAAATGTGCCAATTTTACCTAAAACTACTTTTTCTTTAAGTATCACAATTTTTCACTTCATGGTGGGCTTCTTGGAGGAAGGGGGCAGGGCAATACTTCTAACAGGGTAGTAAATGAAGTAGGTACTCTCGGCTAAGAGAATCGTTAAAATATTCCGAAATATTGCATGTTTTTTATCCCAAGATACTGTATTATAATGCCTTTGGTTGCAGAAAGATAGTTTTTCTAATTACTGTAATTTACATGATTGAGTAGACAAAAATCTGCATTGTGCTTACGTCGCAGAAATGTCACTTAAGCGACATTTCTCAGATAACTGCATCTGGCGAGGTTGCAATAGTCAATTAGGTTCACAGACTTAAATCCAATAGATTTTTTTATAGTCTTACAAAAGATGTACTTTGTACTTTGAAGTCGAATAGATTGTATGTACAAGAAACTTTTTTCGAATTACAAATACAATTTTTTGTATTCTGCTCTTACTTCACCCAAAATTTTTTTTAGTATGTTGGACTTTAAAAAATTTAGGAGGTAACAGCTTAAAGGTAAAAATCGCATCAGGTAAAGTACCTTTTCTGTGTGACATATTGAAACATTTTATTGGAAAAACTTGTTGAGAATTAAAAAATTTGACGTTTGTACCAAATTACAGAACTAAATACGCATTTTTACTTTCCCATATACGTAGTATATAATAAGGAAAGTATGGTGGTCGTGCAAAAATTCGAGTTTGAGTTTTTGAATAATTTACACGTTTTCAAGTCCCCTGGACCCAAAAAAGTGGTTTTTAAAAAGTCTGTCTGCCGTCTGTCATCTGTGGTCTCACCTAAATCCCAAACTACTGGATCGATTTTGTTCAAATTTTACATGTGTATTCAAGACGGCCACACCTCGAGACGAAATCTCAAACTCGATCCTAGCTTAAATGTGAGAGGGAGTAAACCCCCTAAAAACAGGAAAAAATAGAAAATATATTTTTCTCTCTCAAACGATTTTGATTAAATTTGACACACAAATACTCTCTTAGTACCAGCATAAGATGACATAACCAGTTGCTCCCTTAAAATGCAGGGAGGGGTGCTACAGGGGGGCGAGCTTTAAAGAATTTAATAACTTTTTTATCTAAAACGGTTGTAACAATTTTGATCAAATTTAACCTGTGGCTACTGTCTTACATTATTTAATATTTAATCTTTTTTTCAATTTCATAATGTAAAATGAAAGTAAAAAAAGTAAATCTCTCCCGGTTACGAACCCACGATCTCATACAGGCAAAACGCTTAACACTGCGCCAATCAATCAATCAATCAAACACATTTTATTAAAATTAATACATCATATTACCTCTCCGGAGACTTCCTTGCGACCAACCGTGAAACCACCGCGCTGTTAACGGTGGCGGGTTCCATGGCCAGGCTGGCGGCTCCGGTTCGGCTAAAAAAAATTAGGGGTGAAGTCCTGACTCCTTTTGTTAAAAACGAATTAAAAAGACAATATAACTAAAACACTGCGCCAATGTGCTTTAAGCCTCGAGCAGTAAAGTGATTAGAAAACATTATTTACGCATTAAGTAAATCACAACCCTTATATTTAATACCGAATTACCTACTTTCTGTGTATTGGTATCTCAATCTGGTCACGCTAATACACTAGTTAATAGATAAATACTTATGGGAAAGTTTGTCTGAGTTGTGCCAGACCGATTTTTTTAATTTATAAAATATAAATGTTTTTTAGTATTATAAATGTAATGATAGTTTAAATTTTTTTACCCATATTCCTTCATTTTCAGCACACATCTCAACTCTGTTCTTAAATTCTTTTTAGCTATTTTGAATGTCTTGAAGGTTAATTAAATTTTTAGCATTTGTAATTCTCTCTTTCAATACATTTACATCCGTTGTTAAATCATGGGAATAAACAATTTGTTGCAGATGATCAGATAATAGTAAAATCAGGCGTCTGGGTGGATACAGAAAGGATTCATATTTTCCAATCAACTTTTCTGGAAAATTATTATTCAGCCAATGCCTTACTATTTGTGTGCTGCGGGCTGAACAACCATCTTGCTGAAAATACAAATGTTCTCTTTCGTCCATTGGCAAGGTATGTAAATATTCATGAACTAAAAAAAAATGATTCTAGTAGATTTAAATATTTATGCTGATTTAATTTTCCATCAGTGAGGTCCGATTATACCAATATAGAATATTGCACACCAAACATTAACTCTTTTAGAATATTGGCTACCGGTAACAATTCTAAACTTTGGGTTTGTATCGCTCCAGTAGCGGTATTTCTGACTAGACACAACATCATTGGTGGTAAAAGTTGCCTCATCAGAGAAAATGATATGTCGATGAAAAGCCGGTCTTCTGCAAATTTTTCCCCACTAATATACAAAAGTATAAGCGGTTATCTTCACCACTGTACTCAAGGTTATATCTAAATCTTGGTTTGAATGAAAAAACTTTGTTTTCTTTGAATATTCTACAAATTAACGATTTACTTATCCCTATATCACTAGCGCGCTCTCTTAAAGATAATTTTGGATTCTCTCTGAAATTTTTAGCATTTGTAATTCTCTCTTTCAATACATTTACGTCCGTTGTTAAATCATGGGAATAAACAATTTGTTTCAGATGATCAGATAATAGTCAAATCAAGCGATCTGGGAATCCATCGCTAATCATGCTGCTGCATCGTTTCACAATAATTCTTGTGAACGATCCATCTTAACACGTCTGAATGACTTTTATTACCCTTCCTAAAGTGGATAATAAAATGTTCACCTAAGGGTTCGAAGCGACTGATTCAGACGAAAAATACAACATTTTTACTTACTGTCTCTTTTCGTGGCACTGTCTTAAATCTAACACTATAAATGCTAACACTCTCTTAATTAACCTGAAGGGAAATTTTCAAACACAAGAAAAAGACGATATAACGGAACGACAACGACAATGTCTCCAACTACCATCCAATGTTTAGTTTATAGCAAACGATTGACACAAAAAGGTTCGATATAAAAATTCAATGTTTATGAATAGGTGGCCTTTTACTTGCCTGTCTATTTACGTATTTTTAAATTTAGTAAGTAAACACCACAGAAATTAGACAACCCCTAATTCCAGAAGTCAGAGGCTTGTGCGGAAGGAGGTTACACATTGAACGCGAACAACATACAACCATTTCCTCCGACAGTGGCGGAGCCGGGATTCGAACCCGGTGGTGCGATACCCGTGTGATTAATCGCGATTGCCACCTCGCGCCTTAACCAACGTTGCTATCGGCCAGACAAAAATTTCACAGTGAAAATTTTGGGCGCTCGTTCTAAAGCTTAAAAATGCTTGAATCGCAAAAATTCAGAATAATATCATCACTTATATGTATTCTTACGTTCAGGTTTAGGGCAATACGCGGAAAACATCGTTTTTGCGCCAAAATTGATTGCAAAAAATGGAAATATAAACTCAAAAAATTTTGTCTTTCACGCCAAATTCCCCGTAAAATTTTGAATAGAAACTTTTTAACCCCTCCTCATATTTAATAAAACGTATGAATTGCAGTATATCACATCGTCGGTTGATAAGAAGACGGTTCATTTGGAAGTAAAAGTCGGATTTCATACGTAACGCCCTGGTGCAGCGACATTTAGGTTAGTTCCTAAAATTTGATCGCCGGAGCGACGTTACGCTACAGCGACATTTATGATAGTTTCTAAAATTACACTCCACGGAGCAATACTTTTATATAAAAAAATGCTCCGAAGAGCAAGTCTTTCTAATACTTTCAAAAACCATCCCCCGAAGGCGTTTTTACGTCGAATTTCGTTATAGTTTCGAAAAATTTCTCGAGGGTCTGGCTGTTCTTTAACATTCTCCATGCTTTTTGTATCGTTAGGACGATATTCGGAAACTTTTTATTAAACTTTCAAATCACATTTTTCATGCTAGATTCGCCAGTGTCATATAGTACTAAACACATTTTTTCTTGTAATGTTGACATTTTTAATACAAATAAAAATTATGCTGACACAAAGACGGATCACTTTTATTTTTGCTTCCATGGCATATTCTTCTTAAAACACTGAAATTTTATTTAAAAAAAAATTATTTAGTTCTGTAATTTGGTACGTCATATTTTTTTAATTTTGAGCAAGTTTTTCTAATAAAGTTTTTCAATATTTCGCATAGGAAGACACTTTACCCAATTTTTATTTTTAAGCTGCTACCAGCGCCCTCTGTAATTTTTTTAAAGTCTAACATACTAAAAATAGTGTTTGGGTGAAGTAAGAGCAGAATGCAAAAAATTGTGTTTGTAATAAAAAAAAATACTGTCATTTACACCTATAATACCGCTTTGCCGTGGACACATTGTATAATATTTACACATAGTTTCTTGTGTCTTTATCGTTTTAGGTATATAAAATTAAAAAAATAAATAAAATGCAGCAATTTAATAAAACGCAACACTGTGAGAGCATATTTCGAAAAAAAATTATCATACCAATTCTATAACGAATTTTTTAATTTCACGCCCACACTGTATACTGTTCGCCATAAATGTCTTATTATATTTTTAGTTTTACCACTTTAACTTAATTTGTTTTACCCACATTATAGTCCAAATAATACACCGAACTACTCTTTTCGGCTCGGATGGTTCTAAAAAAACCATTAACGCATCACTCATCACTTTATAGTTAATTACAGGTGAGTCAGATGGTATAACGTCCGGCTAAAAGTCGTGAGCGGCTACTGAGGCTTCCATCTCGCGGCTGAGTCAGAAATGACACTAAAGCGCGTGTGAGGGCGTCTCAGTCCGCCCCTGCATTAGCCAGAACCCAACCTATAATTATAACTGGCGCCGTCACTGTCTTCAAACGTCAAATAAACCGATGGGTTAATTTCTCATTTTGCTTGCTTCCGACTTATGAGTGTGGTGAACTACCTGAATGAATGGATTTTGAGGGTTTAATGGCTTTTTTAAAGTGAACAATGTAACGGAGTAAGATGGGGCTTTGAATATTTCTCTTCCAAAATAGTTATTTAAAGTAACATAATTGTAAGAGGAATTTTTGCGTATTTTGTTTGTAATAACTATAGTATCATATTATCTAAAGTTGTTTAATTCGAAGGAGAAGAAATAAACACATTTTCTTATTTCCAGCTTTGTATTAAAATATTGCAAAATCGTATTTTACAAATTTATAATAGAAGTACCTGTAATCAGCAATAATTGTAAACTAATTAAAACATTTCTTGAAAAGAATAAGTGGCAATTTAAGCAAAAAAGTTACTGGGGATTTAATTTTAAAAAGGCCAACTTCCATGATCTGTATAAGAATTTACTAATTACCGGCTGATCATCCTTACTTATGAATGCGTAAATAAGGCAACTGATATTTTTTATGAAAAACTAAATGAAATATTCAGCAAACATGTACCTAAAAAAATATCCACGAATGAACATTATCCGCCATGGTTTGACAAAAACCGTATCCAAAGACTTAGACAAAAAAATAAAGCATAGAACCAATAGCATAATGACCGCACTGAAATAAACTACAATTACTATAAAACCATAAGAAGTTACTTAAAAAATAAAATTAGCCAAGCTTATCAACGATATGTTGCCAAAACTAAACTCAATATAAAGTCAAATCCAAAAAAATTTTGGTCGTATATATCCAATAAAAAAGGAGACTTGTCAGTTCCATCTGTCATGATATACAATGAGACCAGACTGGATTCTCCCCAGAAAGTTATATATGGATTTGCAGACTTTTTTGTTAACAATTTCCTTATTTCCACTACATATGATACCCAATATACATCGATAAACAACGATACTAATGGCATTTTACACACATTATGTCAGTAAGTGAGGATGAAGTCACAAAAGCATTAAGACAAATTAAACCCAAAATGATAGCAGATCCGGACCTAATTCCGACGTTCATATTAAAAGATTGTTCAATTGTACTTACTCCCCAAACCATTGCAAATCATATTTAATTTAATTTATTTATTCCAGATGTTTGGAAAATTTCTAAAGTGTGCCCGGTATATAAAAAAGATAATAACATGGACATAAAAAACTGTAGGTCAATAACGATATTATGTAATTTCAGCAAAGCTTTCGAAGTTCTTGTGTTTAATCACTTATCATTTCGTGTTAGAAGTAATATAATACCCGAGCAACATGGCTTTATTGAAGGACGATCAACAATAAATTACAAATCCGGTTTGTAAATTTGTAAAACACTTGATGAAAGAGGATAGGTAGACGTCATCTAAACTGATTTTTCAAAGGCTTTCGATAGTCTGGATTATGGTTTATTATTTATGAAGTTAAATAAGATGGGTCTAAACTACAATATGTTAATGTTATTCCAGTTATATTTCCATCGTCAAATCCAATATGTTCACTGCTTTGGATACAAATCGTCCAATGTCACTTAGTCCTCTGGTATTCCTCAAGGATCAGTATTAAGACCGTTATTGTTCATGATTTTTATCAGTGACATCGTATAGCTGTTCTAAATGTAAACTGTTTATTATGTGCAGATGATTTAAAACTTTTTTATAAATTGAAAGTGAATATGATTGTATCTTACTTAAAAAAAAATTTAAACACATTGAACTCATGGTGTAAAGAAAATAAACTATTGCTTAATGCAACTAAATGCAATGTAATGTGGTATTATCGTAAGGAAGAACATAACTTAATATTATACAATTATAATATTGACACTGTAATCCTTCCTCGTCCAAAGACTATTAAAGATTTAGTAGTACACGCAAATATGATTAAAAAAACACTGAATAGAAGAAAGAAGAATAAAAATTTGTCATTAAATTCTATATAAAAAATGTTCTATTGACCCTGTAGTTTATTCCCACCTATTTCGTAGTAACAGCTTCAAAACTGAGGGGTAGTTTGGAGCGCACAGCTAAAAAATCGATCTTACATGAAGTTTCACAGCGAATATCTCAAAACCGGTTACTTTAACGAGAAAAATGTTCAAGAATGAATTTATAAAGCGGAATTTTCTCTATAAGATGCATGTCTAGCGGGTGTTGAGGCAAGTGATTTTTATTTATTTTCCCCTTTCTTCTACAAAGATGAGTTTTTTAATATGAGCTCGTTCCCACACCACCCTTGAGGTAGGGTGGTTTACCCTGTAGGCTTACTCCACTAAAATTTCGTCCAATTTTACTCATTAGAGGGTTCCTCATCGACGACGGTTCTTCAAATTCGAATTTAAACATCCTTGTCCTTGGCAATTAGAACATATCGTTGAGCAGCGCAATCCAACCTTTACACTGGTGCATCGCTTTCCGCAACCCTTTTTGCAGCTGCAGGATACTAGCTGAAGGGTGAACATTGATGCTGGTAACTTGGTGGTGTAAATGGGAGCTAAGATATTCCCCACTTTCTTTCAACCCCATTCCGTTGGTTCCAAGTTTTCTCCTCGCCAAGATTTAATTTGATATATATAGTCGTAATATTTTGAAGCTGTTTATATTTATCGTCCTGTCGAGCTTTACTAACGGCTATTAAATTCGCCAAGCCTCTTTCAACACACATAGTTTCACCTTTTTGAAGTGTATTTTCGCAAATGAAACAATTACCTATTGTCTCCATATCTACAGAAACACTTTCACGAACATTTAAGTCTATGTAGTAATAACATACCTGCATATATTTTTATATTTTTTTCAGTCTATCTTCACCGTATTTCATAAACGTCTTCTATTGTACTGAAGGTTCTGTGTACACAGCACTCTCAGGCTTAACAAAGAGTCTATTCTGACCTTCGTCTTTTCCTTTTCCTACGTATGACAATGCTTCAAACATCTGCTCCGAAGGTCGTCTAGAATGAATGGTTTGCATAAATTAGCGAGTTACATATTTTTCCCTTTTTTCCACATTGATGCGTTTTCTAATTATACGTAAAATATGTACCTCACTAATTTATGTAAAAGATTTATTCTACACGACCTTCGGACCAGATGCTTGAAGCATTGTGATCTGTAGTAGAAGGAAAAGGCGAAGGTCAGAACAGATTCCATGTTACGCCTGAGAGTGCCTTGTACCTCGAACCTTCAGTTTTGGAGTAAACGTGCGTATATAGTACGATAGAAAACATTTAGGAAAAACGGTGAAGATAGGGTGAAAAGATATAAAAATATATGCAAGTACGCTATTGCTACATATACTTAAATGTGCGTGAAAGTGTTTCTGTAGATGAAGACAAAAGGTGATTGTTTCATTTGCGAAAAGGCGCTTTAAGAAGGTGAAATAGCCTTTAGCAAAGCTCGACAGGATGATAAATATAAGCAGCCCCAAAATATTACGGTTATATATATCAAATTCAATCTTGGCGAGGAGAAAACTTGAAATGGGGTTGAAAGAAAGTGGAAAATATCTTAGAACCCATTTATTCCACCAAGTTACCAGTACCAATTTTTACCCTTCAGCTAGTATCCTGCAGCCGCAAAAAGGATTGCGTAAAACTTGTGTAAAGGTTGGATTGCGCTGCTCCACAATATGCTCTAATTGCCATGGGCAGGGATGTTTATATTACGAATTTGAAGAACCCTCTAGTGAGTAAAATTGTACAGAATTTTAGTGGAATAGGCCTACAAGGTAAACAACTTTTTAAAAAACGCACCCCAAGTAGTGATTCCTTGGGCAGCGGTTTTTATACTAGTTTACTGCTTTTCAACATTACAAATGCAAAAAGAATCTTAAATATGAAGCACTATCTTACATATCATATTTTACGTATTACATATTATATACTATATATTATAGTATATCACATACTAAGCAAAAATATTTGACGTCCAGAATCACAATTACTTTACGAGTATTTAAAGGTATTATTTCTACATAGTTTAAAATATTCATTTCCATCATTGTACCCGGAACAAAACAAACAAAAACTTTACTTATCAACAAGTAATAGGGAATATTTTATTTAGGTGGCTTGCTTATAGAACCGTTACTATAAAAATTATTGCTACCAAATATCTTGTGCTTTGTGGCGTGTTCAGCTAGCCACACTAGCCACTTGACAGCCTACCACAAAATTATATTTTTTTTCGGTAACCTGGAAATTGACAATATAAAAAATCTTAAATATGAAGCATTACATTACATATCGTATTTTACGTATTACATATTATATACTATATATTATAGTATATCATATACTAAACAAAATTATTTGACGTCCAGGATCACAATTACTTTATGAGTATTTAAAGGTATTATTTCTACATAGCTTAAAATATTCATTTCCATCATTGTACCCGGAACAAAACAAACAAAAACTTTACTGATCAACAAGTAATAGGGACTATTTTGTTATATAGGCTTGTTTGTAGAATCGTTACTATAAAAATTATTGCTACTAAATGTCTTGTGCCTTGTGGCGTGTTCACCTAGCCACACTAGCCACTTGACAGCCTACCACAAAATTATATATTTTTTCGGTAACCTGGAAATTGTCAATATAAAAAAATAGAACAACAATTTTTGAGTTTGATGTATTAAAAAATAATAACAACCAGAATGTTGTATATTGATTGTGCTAGATTAAATAAACCACTTATTTTCTAGCTCATCAATATGCAAAATATGTATATATCAATCTCCAGGTTAACGTTAAGGAGAAAAAACATAATTTTGCGGTGGGTCGTCAAGTGCTAGTGAGGCTAGGTTACTACGTCATAGCTGACTTGATATACGTAAATAAAATACGTATCCTAAATTTCGTAATAAATAAGCAAAGTTCCTCAAACTATTTTTAATAGAAATAACAGATTACATACAAATTATGACTAATTATGGATTTTCTCATGAATATTAAGAATTTTTGTTCTTTTCTTACATTTTTAATATTTACCATTTACTCTTAAGTTAATAGCCGGTATAGTATGCGGGCATTATTACCACTAGACTACATTAGACTATGGGAAGTTGATAAAATTTAAATAAAAGATATCTATTTCTCATCTTTTAATGTCTTCATATTCTATTCAGGATGTTAGGATGCTGTCGACATATGCTCTATGTATCCTTTCATCATCTGCCTTTCTATTTTGTTTTTTGTTAATGTCGTAAACGTCACTATTGAAGGAAAATTTTACATTTTAAAGACACGGTAAGTTTATAGTAAATAATTTCATTGAAAAATATGCATGTTTCTGCGCAAGATGAGCGAACAATAATGATCACTACATTAAAACCATTACACATTAAAAGGCGTATTTGGGCATAAAGAACAATCAATCATCATCTTGTTCTATTTATATAATAGGTCATTTGGTCATTACTGTTACCGGTAGAACTGACACGTAACATGAATGCGATTTGAGTTTGGGGTGGCGCCAGAATTTCTGCGTGGCGCCATCATTTCTGCAGGTAGGTATATGAACTTTCTAAAGGACGCTGAACACGTCTGGTCTGGGATCAAGCTTAAAGTAACTTATTCATCCCCTTCAACGTTCAACAGCTCTTTGTAAATACATGAACATTCTCGTCCTTCCATTAGCACTAATTACATCTTTGGATGTACTGTAGGCAGATCCTCTAATTTCACTACAACGTAGTCATCTTCACTGTTCCGTCTGGTCGGTCTTTGATGTTTTAGTTTTTAGTATGATACGTACAATACAGTATGTTTAAAATTATGAAAGATTGTGTATGTGCTTTATACAGGGTCCAATTAAAATATGAATATTTTGGTCGGGACCAGGTTTAACAATTTAATTCTCTGAATTCTGTGTGTGTGTATTGCTATTAATTACGAAGATTTATTTTGCAATTATGTAGACAATGGATATACTACAACGACACAACCACCAAATTTTGATTATAATTATACAGGGTGTATTTTATATTAGCACCAATTCAGGACATTTCAAAGTGAATTTTTTCAATTTTTTCAAATAGAACACTCTGTATATTATTATATTTTTGAATTGGCACGACAATTCTCTATGATTTTTGTGAATAATATTCTATACCTAAAATCGATATTTCCAGAGATACTTTTACTTTTTCATTAAAAACCGTTAAATTATAATACTTTTCATTTCGAAATGATCTAGTGGCCATGATTTTGATATAAAGTGAGAATAATTGAAAGTAGTATTACATTTTTTAAATTCAATCACATTTGAGTCTATTTTGAAAATTTATAAATAATCGTTTAATATTTTCGAATGATCTACCGACATTTCTTAAAATATCTACAGCAATTACCTGATTTCTTTTAGATTTTTTTTGTAGGTATAGGAGCTGTATACACTTACTCTTTAGCATAGCCCTACAAAAAGAAGTCTATTTTGGTCAAATCAGGGCTTCTGGCAAGCCAACTATGGGGTCCTCCTCTTCCTATCCAACCATTTGGAAAAGTATAGATTAAATGTTGGTGAATGGCTGCAGTGCGTTGCACATGTGCTTCATCATGAAGGTACCACATTCTCTCCCTAATATCCTAAAGTAATTCTTCCAAGCTGTCTTGCAAAAATTTCAAATAAATTTGACCATTCACATGTCAATCAAAAAAACGTGATCCTATCAAATAATCCCCAACAATTCCCCCCAAAACATTCAACGACCATCTTGTTTGACTATTTGTTTGCGAGATGTAAGGATTGGTTGTGTCGTAATAATGAAAATTATGATGATTGACATGTCCATTGTTATGAAACGTCGCGTCATCAGCAAAGTCAAAAAAATTTCTTTGTTATCCTATTTTTTGTTTTGCACATTGACAAAATTGTATTCGGTTTTCATAATCCCGATCAATCAGTATCTGCATTAGTTGAACGTGGTAGGGATGAAATTTGTTTTTTTGCAAGATTCTATGGACTGGACTGAAGATCGACTTACACCGTTTTCTCTTGCCAATTCTCTTATACAGCGATGAGGATCTTCAATCACGCTTAAAAGTATGACAGTTTCGTTTTCTTCATTTACTACATTTTTTGTTCGTTCTTTTTTCTCATATTCCACTTTCCCCGTATTGCCAAATCGTTCCATCAACCTCTCAAATGATTTTTTAGAGGGCTGCCTTCTTTCCGGGTATCGCTCCATAAATTCGAGTTGATAGCAAATAATTTTTATCACTCGCACCCAGAACATAAACCATATCGACCATTTCTTCTCTCGAAAAATTCATTATTGGAAAGTGCGAATTTTAAACTAATTTTTAACTTAAGTAAATACTTTGTCATAATAATTAATAATTAAACGGTTTTTAATGAAAAAGTAAAAATATCTCTGGAAATATCGATTTTAGGTAAAGGATATTATTCACAAAAATCGTAGAGAATTAACGTGCCAATTCAAAAATACAATAATATATAGAGTGTTTCATTTGAAAAAATTGAGAAAATTCACTTTGAAATGTCCTGAATTAGCGTTTGTACAAAATACACCCTGTATAATTATAATTATTATTTAGTTGTGTCGTTGTAGTACATCCCTTGTCTACATAATTGCAAAATAAATCTTTTTAATTAATAGTGATATAAACATAGCAAATTAATTTGTTAAACCTTATTCCGACCAAAATTTTCATATTTTTCGAATAATTCGGCGACGCCACGTCAAAAACAAAAAATCTGGACGTCGGCATCGTTGGAAAGGTATTTTTATGCTGAATTCATAAATGTAAAAATATATAGTGTTCCATTAAAAAAAAATTACTTCGAAGATGCTCCGCTGTAGCGAGTCACCCTGTATATTTCAAAATATTTTTAAAATGTGAGTCTTTTGGCATTCCATAAAGAAACTAAGTCTTCTAATAAGGTCGATATTGGACTTTGACGCACTATTGAGACCCTGTATGTCCTATACAGACTGGTCCGGTGAAATTCAAGGTCAATATACAAAATTTTTATTCAAATAGGAATTGGGTTACCAAAAGAATACACAGAATAATTGAACGTTAACTTTAACATAATTAGTGCTAAAAGAAATTTAAAAATTATCAACGAATGAACTGCTCAAAATGTCCCCCCCCCCCCCAAGGTTAAGCCGTTTAAGTAAATTAAACCGTATGCTTGGAAAAATATTATGCTCAGTTCTGATTGTGTTTGCGGCGTCTAGAATTGAGTGCTGCAAGTGGCCAATGTTGTCAATGGGAACTGAATATACAATTCCTTTCATACGCCACAAAAAGAAAAAGTCCAATGGAGTGACATCTGTAGTTCTGGGTGGCCATTGTACAGGAGCATGAGGTGCTCTTCCGATCCATCTTCTGAGAAATGTCCTATCCAAATAATTTCTTATTGAAATTACATTATGGATTGGGGCACTATAATGCATGAACCACGTGCTTCTTCGGGCCGCGCACGGTACAACATCTAGAAATTCCGGCAGGTTTTCTTCCAAAAAATATAGGTATTGTTATTCATTGACTCTACCATCTAAAAAATTGGCCCAATCAAGTTGTCACCGAAAATTCCTGCCCAAACATTTACAGAGAATCTTCTTTGACATCTAAATCTTGTTGGTAAATTGATTTTCATGAGCCCATGTATGACGCTTGCGGGTACTGAATACAGCATACTTTGTCTGTCCAAAGAATCTTCTCTAAGAAAGTGTTGTCACGGCGATGTAACAAAATTTACTCTTGGCTGGAAGTCTCTGGGTAATAATTATTGCACTTTAGTGTGGTGATAAGAATGCAACTGCTGACTATGTAATGTTCGCCACACGGAGGATTGGCCAAGTTCCAGTTGTAGACCCAACCTTCGAGTGCGAATTTCGGGGTATTCCTCAAGTGTCTCCAATACCGCTTCTTCAACCTGCGGGGTTCAGATATTTCTTGGCCTTCCCAGTCTAGGCGCCGTTATTAATACTTTTCCTATTTCACATAACCTTCTTTCAACTCCAAAAAATCGTCTACGACACTCCCTTGTAACACATTCCCTTGGCATGATAAAAACATATTGATATAATCTTCGTCAGTGTAGCGCGCAATTTTTTTTTCAATAATACGCAAAAAATAGTACTACTTTGATTAGACAGCTCAAAATCTGACAACTTAGAATCCAAGGATATCCAATAATTAATCAAAATTCTTAATTTGACACAAAATAAAAAATATTTGAAATTGCACTTTACCGGACCACCCTGTATAGGATACATCTTGTATATCGTACGAACTTGCTCTAATGACCATGTAGTCCATCAAAATAAAGAACCGGATCCACAATTTGATCATCATACGTCAGTATGCTTAAAGGTTATCTGCGGAAAATTGGTGGCCAGACACTCAATTTAAGGAGCTGTAACACAGTTAGGAGGTGCGGTAGGAAAAAAATTTATTAGGAAAATCTTCGTCTCTGGAGCACCCCAATCTACAGTTCAATTCAATGTACTTTCTTTTGAATCACCCTGTATATGTATGTTCTATGGACACATAATTTACTTATTTAACAGGTTGTAGGCTTATCCTCTAAAACTTGTAGCATACAATTTAAATAGTAGTTTAGTTACAACACACTGTGTTGAAAGCTTTGCTCAATTCCACAAAGTTAGCAATTGTAGAATTAAAGACAAGTAAACTTACGGTTTCATGCATTACTGTGATAAAGAAAGAACTCGTGATCGATTGTTAATATTTCTTATTGATTTACGCTGTTATATCACAATAATATTCTGTATTAATATGTTAGCTAGATACTTTAACTTTTAAAATCTTGATATGTCAAAAATGAATATAGATAATAAGAGAAAGTCTGTCTGTCAAGGCGGACAATTTTGTCGACAATTTTCAGAATTAGTGTCCTAAAACAATTAGGAGATCTTTAGATAACAAAGTCGCATTATTACAAATACACTTTTATATTTTAAGTAGAACCTAATCTGGCAGTTTAAAATTTCAGATTTCAGGATCGATATTGCCAACTAATATTTATTTAGTTATTTTACATGAAAGACAAAAAGAAAGTACAAAATAATTTAACGTACATTATGTAAGCAACGATAGTTCAACAGAAAAAACCAAACAAGTAAAAAAAGAATACAGATCAATCAAACTCTTCGATAGTAATAAGATTTTAAAGTAGTAAGGCTGCATTTGAATATGTCATTATCAGTACAGATTGCGTTCTGATTGTCGCAAGCTACATAAATTGGGGAGAATTTTAAAAATATTCGTATGTGGTGTAGCTAGGTAAAAACATTACTGCTACGAGAAGTTTTGGGAATATTGAAACTAATTTTTGATAGCAATTGTGACGCATCAATAGTGGTGTTAATTATTATGAAGAAATATTTGTAGAGACATTCTTACATAACGTTCCAGACCAACTATTGAGTATTTACGCAGCAAGTCCTCTGCAGAAAACCTATCGCTGGTTAAAAATCTTCTGATTTAAAATGTAATAGCTTCACAAACTTACGCTGTGCTAACACTTGTATCTGACTATAAGTCCAAACATTTGACTAGATTCAGTAACAATGGAATTTATATGTACATTAAATAATAGAGTTTTATCAAATACGACCCCCAATTCTCGCACAGTTTCAAGTCTGTGCAGTGTGGTATCGTTTATGGTATAGTCGTAGGAGATTGTATTCAATTTGAGTATATAAGACATTATAATGCATTTTTGGGAATTTAACGAGAGTTTATATTTAATACGCCAGCCACGTAATTTATCCAAGTTTTTTGCAATCAAATGCAGTCATCAATAGAACTAACTTTAGAAAAAAGTTTCAAATCATCAGCATACATCAAATAGTCAACATTCAATCACAAATTTATTGATGAATATAATAAAAAATAGTGGTCCAAGAACAGACCCTTGCGGTACCTCAGAAGAAGAAATGTATTTGGCAGACTTAAAACCATTAAATGCCATGTGTTTAGTCCTGTTTGATAGATAGGAGTGTAATAGGGATAATAAACTAAGAGAGAGCCCGATATCGTCAAGTTTCATAAGCAACATAGAATGGTCAAGTATGTCGAATGCCATGGAAAAATCCGTATAAATAACGTCAGTTTGAGTTTGGTAATCTATTAATTCTGATACATATTGAGCCACGCAAAGCAAATTTGTTGTTGTAGAAAGCCCCCGCATAAAACCATGCTGATAAATTGAAATTTGGTTCTGTACTTCAGAGTATATGACTTCATGCAGCAGAATTTCAAGGAGCTTGGCAAAGTTGCATATTATAGATATAGCGCAAAAGTTGGAAATATCAGATTGTCGCCCTTCTCAAAAATTGGACACACCCTAGAATGTTTCCATACATCTGGACAGCTACTATATTTCAGAATTAAATTAAATATACTTGTTAATGGTGAAGCAAAAATACAGGCGCAAGATTTTATTAAAAAAGCGGGCGCGCCATCTGCACCGACTGTCATTTTATTATTTATTTTTTTAAAAGCTTTTATACATAATCTTTTTTAAATTGCGAAATAGGTGTTGTCGCATTATTGTTGAAATTGTTATATTTAACTAAATTATCGTGGAGATGGCTACTAGGTTTGAAAGTTTTACTAAAAAAAGCAGCAAATGCATTTAAGATGTCAACAGGTTCATGCACTTTACTTTCATTACATCTCATGATTTTCGAAATATTTGTCGAACCCCTTTTGGTATTTAAAAATGTCCAGAATTTTAGATTATTCTTTACATTATTTTTAGCAGCTGTAACATAGTTTCAATATTGTTTTTGATTTTTCTTCTAAGATATTTTAAATCATTATAACAAGTTATATCACCGATAACAATTGCAGTTTATTAGTTAGAACCTCAAATAAATCATTAATTCAGGGCCCTGCCGTTAAGTTTCTGGGATTAGAAATCGATTGTTTTTTTATACATTTATTTAACGTCGGCCGTTTTTCGCTACTGAGGTCTGTAGGCGAGCTACCCCCAACCAGGAATTTTGCCGAACCTCTTCCCTTAAGAGGAATAGGGATCTTTTACTTGCCTTACATTTAATAGACAAGGGACCGACGGCTTTACATCCCCTCCGAAGGATGGTATATCTCCTATACAACCCTCGCCTAAGGTTGTATAGCTTCCGCGCATACACTGATATACAAGCCGCTGGAAGATGTGTGAGGCGAGAACGCGGTTTCCGTTGGAATGGTCACCCATCCAAGTACTAACTGCGCCTGTCGTTGCTTTACATCGCATACCGAAGTATGTACATAGTAAAGACGCACTTACACTCGCCCCCTTTCGTGGTTTCCTCAAATCGAAATAGTTTTGAAAAATTTGTCAGTAACCTGTTTTTCAATATGGCAAATGAGAAAGTCTGTTAATAAACATACATTACTATGCGTACGTAAATTCAGTTCTTAGTTATGGCATTATAAACTGGGGTAATTCAACTAGAATAACTGATGTCTTGATAATGCAAAAAAGGATTATGAGAACTATGTGCTGTAAACCTATAACTTACTCTTGCAGAAGTCTTTTCAAGCAATTGAATATTTTAACGGTTATTTCTGTATACATTCTCAACTGTGTTATGTACGTAAAAAGAAATACTGACAAATTTACACAAACCTCAGAGGCAACTACTTATAACTTAAGACACGGAGGCCACATAAGATTACCTCCTCACAGACTTTCTCTATTATCAAATAGTTCCTTTGTGATGCCTGCTAAATTGTTTAATAATTTACCTTCTCGCATAAAAAACATTGAAAATGTAAATATGTTCAAGAAATCAGTAAAATTATTATTATTAGGGAGCAGTTTTTATACAGTTCATGATTTTTTTTCTACTGCGCTACTCTAGATTAGGTAACTCACTCACTGTAATCATTAAATATTTTTCTTTGCATCTGTAATCTTTGTTCTTTCTGTTTTTTTTTTAAGTGTCGACTTACAAATATATTATTGACTATACACTTATATGTTGTTCATTATTTACATATTATATATTTTATTGACTATACATTTATATGTTGTTCGTTATTTACATATATTATATATCTATTTTTATATATTTTTTATTTCTATATTTATTATATTTATACTTATACATTATGTGTTTGACAATTCTAATACTTTTCATGTAAAAGTCTTATAGAAATAAAGTTTATTATTATTATTATACTCTTCTTAGCTTTTAATTTGATGTCTTTAATAATAGTAAAAGTAAACCACGAAGGATACCTCTTGGATTTATTAGGACTAAATTTCGGTACACATGTTTTAAAAATTTCATACAATATTTCATACGAACATTCGTAACTGTCTTCAACATTGTTTGTAATATGTGTTAAGTTCTTCAGTATTTAATTGACACGGATAGAAAAGCAAGAATAAAGAAATCGCTGAATCTAGGATTTACGAATTAACTTAAATATTCAATATTATATAAGCAGATAATATAATAATAATAATAATAATAATAATAATAATAATAATAATAATAATAATAATAATAACGTTTATTTGCAATGTAAATAAAAATACAAAGATGATAATAAAATTTACAGCAATTTCTAAAAGAAAATTTATATGACACAAATAGAAATAGTATTTACAAATAAACTAGAAGTGAAATGACTGAAGCATTTACAAAAATGCTTGTGTGTGATTGACAATATATTTTATCCAGTCTATGACCATTATATTGAGTTAAACTAAATTTAAATTTAAGTGCTGTTATACTCTACATATGGCAAATACACACATATATACATGTATAGACACACATACACACATACATTATATTAGAGTTGACTTTAACAAATATAACTAATCAGGTAACTCCAGTTTTGTTTCCTACATATATCTATACGCATACACATTACATATACATACATACTTTATATACATGTTTATCAATATTTTAATACTTTATCTATTCATGCTTGAGTTTGTAAATCTATTTTTGGTTAATTAAGTTGTTTATTGTATGTATCGGTGTATCTAGTAGCCATTGTTTAATTTCATTTTTAAATTTTTTGTATTTTTCTATATTTTGTAATTTATCAGGAAGCATATTATAGATTCTAGGAGCTAGGTAATAACAGTTCCTTTGACCTACAGTTTTTCGATATCGTGGTATTTGAATTTTATTTTCTCTTTGCCTGGTTTGATGGACGTGTGATTTCGGTTCTGTTTTAATTTTTCCTTTAAATATGTTTGTTAGTATATTCATGCAAAATAATTGACGAATGTCCAGTACCTTACTTAGTTTAAATAGCTCATTGCTAGGGTAAAGTATGTCTTTACTGTAGATTATTTTCAGTACCCACTTCTGTAAAACGTTTAAATTTTTTAAGTAATAATCGCTTACTCATCCCCATCCCAGGATATCGTATGTTAATTGTGACTGTATCAGTGCATAATATATTGTTTTTAGGTGTTCAATGCTCAAGAAGTTTTTTAGGTATTTAAACCTGTAAAGTAAACCTCTAATTTTTTTTGTAACATTTTTTATTTGCAGGTCCCATATCAGATGTCGGTCAATTATTATACCCAAATATTTTACTGATTGGGCTTCCGGGATAATGGTTTCTTCATCAATCTGTAGCTGGCCAAGATTAGGTAAATTATTTGAGTAAGATGTAAATGGTAGAAATTTGGTTTTTTCACAATTTAGTGTAAGACTGTTATATTGAAACCATTTTTTTATTAGCTTAAATTCTGTTTCTACTGTGTTTTTTAGGTGTAGCTAGGTATCTGCCTCAAATATAATTGCGGTGTCGTCTGCAAAGCTAATTATGGTACCTGAGATATTTGAAGCTAATAAGCTATTTATATAAAAAGCAAAAAGTAGAAGACCCAGTACCGTACCTTGAGGGATCCCATAGTTGACAGTCCTTGAAGTATTGATGCTGCAATCAATTTGCACGTATTGAGTTCTATCTTCCAAAATATTTTTTTATAATATCATATATTTTTTATAGATGCAGAGATTCTTGATGAAGATGAATAAACTTGTTCTTTGACGTATCGCCCATACATTCGCCGTAAACAACTTCTTTAAATTCATGTAAATTTTCCTGAAATAAGTAAATTATAGTTATTATATTCCATTGTTAGTAAGCCAACTTCCATCTGCGAACAGGATTCTAGGAATAGTTATTCTATTAGTAACTAGCTACAATAATGGACTCCTACCTGCATTATCTAAGTGCTGATGAGGTTATTTATATGATTCATATCTATGTTTTCTCAATATTTTTCACTTGATAAGTGCAAAATTGGACTCTTTGTGTCATAAATGATTTTAATACAGTCAAATAGTACTTTGATCTGGAAATATCCACACTCGAATTTGTCATGTTCAATGTTATCAGGACTACTTGAAGGTCTAAATCCAAAAAGGTGACCTACCTCCCTTTTGCTTCAGCAGCCATATTGTAAAATTTTTGAATCGTTTTATCTCGTGTTCTATTGGTAGCACGGAAAAAGTTATTGAACAAAAAATTTAAATAAAATTCTACATATTTTCCGCAATTGCCGCGATACCGAGAAGTTAATATTTCAAGCGGTAGAGGGCGCCGAAGTTACAAAAAACAGTTTTTGCTATTTGTCGTAAACATAAACGTTGTAGAGCTTAAAAAAACACTCAAGAAACTGTTTACATTCATGCAATTATCTCAAGTAGTTCTCTAGTACTATCCTGCATCGGATAGCGAAGATGAAAATTATGACACCGACGAGGAATTGCCATCACAAGTTGTTGGGTCTTTTTTCAATTAAAGTTCCAGAAGAAGTTCTACAATTGCTAAAAATGACTCAGTTCTGTCCGAAAGTCAAAATGAAGACGCTCCAACAAAAGCAAAGAAAACTCGATTGAGTCAAGATTGACGTGCTTTGTGATGTACAGTCAGTCAGTACCAGAACCGAATAATCCGAAACGTCGGTTCAGAGGATATTCCCAAAATCGATATGATGGAGCTTAGAACAGCACTCCAACAAATGAGAAATCCTAAGGCTCTTGGAGAAGGCCAAGTAACGAGTGTGATGCTGAAAACTGGAGGAGAAACTCTGGATAGAGCACTTCTCATTCTCCTGAACAAATGCCTAGAAGAAGGAAGGGTTCCCGATGCATGGAGGAATGCTGAGATCACCATCCTCTTCAAAAAGGGCGACTCGACGAACTCCTGACAAAGATAATCGCCAACCGTCAAGCCAAGCTCGAATTCTACCAACCCATAGAGCAAGCTGGATTCAGAAAGGGGTACAGCACGATCAACCACATCCAGGTTGTGCGTACTTTTATCGAAAAATGCACTGAGTATAACGTCCCACTACACTTGACATTCGTCGATTGTCAGAAGGCTTTCGACACGTTGGAAATCTGGGCAGTGCTAATTGCAATGGACACGGCGAGGATTGACCCAAGATACTCCAATCTCATTAAAGACATCTATGAACACGCCACTCTCCACGTCAAAGTCGAGGAAAACTTAATCACCGGGAGAATCCCCATCAAAAGAAGAGTCAGACAAGGCGACACTATCTCGCCGAAGCTCTTCACCCTGACTATGCAGGATGCTTTTAAAAACCTGATGTGGGAGCGAAAAGGTATCAACATCGACGGAAAATTCTTGAGTCACCTACGCTTTGCTGATGACATCGTTCTGATAAGCAATGATGCTGACGAACTTGGAATTATGCTGCGAGAACTGAAAGAAGCTTCGGAGGCCGGGGGCCTGAGGATGAACCTCCTGAAGACCAAGATTATGAGCGCAGATAATATTCAAATCACACTCGGCAAGCACACGCTTGAAGTGGTTGAAGAATACGTGTACCTCGGCCACAATATCAAGCTCGATAAGGACAACCAGACCTCAGAAATTACCAGGCGAGTTGGCCTGATGTGGGCAGCATTTGGAAAACTTGGTCACATCTTCAGGTAACCGGTCATCCCCATTAACCTAAAGCGTAAAGTCTTTGACGCTTGTATAGTACAGCTTATGACCTACGGCCTTGAGACTGTATCCCTTACAATAAACAGAGCAAATCTTCTTCGGGTTTGCCAACGATCAATGGAACGTGCAATGCTGGGGATCAGCTTGAGGGACTGAGTTAGAAACGAGGTGATTAGGAACGGCACTCGAGTCGAGAAGTGGACGAAGGCGATAATGCAGTGGTGACCCAGAGAAACTAGACGAAGTGTCGGACGCCCCCACACTAGATGGAGAGACGATATCCAAAGGCAAGCCGGCTGAAATTGGATATTGAGTGCTCAAGATAGATGCCGTTGGAAAAGTATGGAGGAGACCTATGTCCAGGAGTGAACGAGAACGGGCTAAAGAAGAAGAAGAAAAAGTGATGTATTTTGTAATAAAGTGCGTTTTATAAATTCCATGCCCATAACTTCTTTTTTTGTAAACATACATTCACGACAAAATTTTTGTAAAATTTTCGAAAACCCATTTTCATGAAAGTCGTTTCGTCAATAATCTAATAAGAAACGGGATACTTCAGTACAATTCATAATTAATTGTCACGGATTTCAGTTAATCATAGCTGTTTTTTAAATATCAATTTTTGCATGAAAAATATTCTACGTTCTGTAGTATTCAAAATGCATACGTATGTTTTAATTTTTAAAGTAATATTATAGTGAAAATATTCAATTAATTCTATTCAAAATCTAAGATCAATGGAATCGAATTTATTTAGATATGTGTGTATGGCTAATATTTTTACCTAAAGAGTTGCTAAGTTGAATTTCACAACACTGCTTTCAAAAACTGTTTTTTTAATAACTTCGGCACCCTGTACTGCTCGAAATATTAACTTCTCGGCGTCGCGGCAATTACCGAAAATATGCAGAATTTTATTTACAATATTTTTCGTTCAACAACTTTTTCCGTGCGATCAAAACGATTCGCGATAAAACGATTCAAAAAATTTTCAAGATGGCGGCTGAAGCAAAATGGAGGGGAGGTCAACTTTTTGGTTTTAGACCTTCTAAGTGGTCCTGATAAGATTGAGCATGACAAATTCGAGTGTGCGTTTGTTTCCAAGTCATGGGACTTTTTGGTACATATTTACTGAAGTATTTGCAAAAATTTCAAAATTTTATTCTCAACATCAACCGAGAAATGGGAACGGGACTACTCTCGTTATCACCCAGTGTATTGTCCATTGTATCAATTAAACAATTGTTTCTCTGAAATTTTATTTATTCAATATTTGAATCACCTACCCTTTGCGCTGGACACTTTACTACATTCATAAATACAACTGCTAAGACTAATTTTTTAGTGTAACAAATATTTTTGTATTATTTCCATGGTTTGAGATTGTCTTTAACAGATAGGTCTCGATTAACTTTTGTTACAAACGTTAATGTTTATGTTTGCCGTTTAATCTCCGATCTAAGCACATGCAGCTAACTAATCACTGCCCATCAAGGGGTTATAAATATTAATTTGCGGTAGCCGTTATGAGGATTATAATAATCTATCAGATAACTGCCTAAAATGTCCTTTTAAAATTAACTGTTACAATCTATCTGAAAAATCCATCATGCCGTATTGTCACATTGAATCTTAGATTAATTGACGTTTCAATAACGAGTTTTTAAAACGTCAATAAAGATGAGGGTAGAACGAGGAAAAAAGTTAACTTCTTTTACTACATTAATTGGCTGTCAAAAGAGAATGTGAATGTTCTCTGTAAAAGGCGACCATCGAACAAATTATTTTTACCAGAAAGCTTACAAAATGGAACAATTATTCCAAAATATAAAATAGATAAAACGTAAACAGTTATCCAACAGCAAATGTGTTTTTTTTTAATACTTATTGTTTATAATAGTCATAATTTTAATATTTTTTATGTACTTATTCTTGGTCTCTTTTTTTACAAATCCAATAAATTTTACATTTTTATAGTCAGATGTAAATTGGCAGTACAATCATTGTTTAATTTATTATTGATACATTTTAATCATAATTTACTCAAAATCTAAATAATTTTTCAAAAAATAATAACGAACAAACAAGTTAAATGTTAAAAATATTGGTTTCACTCTATCGCTTAGGAGTATTGTTTATTACATACTCATTACATAAATTTTTTGTAAACATATTAAAAAACAATATATTAGATGCATAATTATTAACGTTTTATTTTTTTTTTATTTTTAGATACAGCAACCCAACCGGTAAACAGTTACAGGGTGGGTAAATTACAGCTGAGACTCGAACTCTTGAGTGGTACAGCAACTAGCCGCGTTGTCTCTCACACAACATCGTCTAGTCCACTGCTACTGTCTCGGTAATACATGAAAACAACCACTAAACATCCATACCTAGCCAGGACTCGAACCCAGGACCCCTTGGTTGCAAGCCGAACACGTAAGCGTTGAGCCACTGAGCCGGATATATGAATATAAACGTATGAAATGTATAAGAAGAGGAAAACAGAATAAATTACTATTATTATACAAATACTAATAATACTAATTAATACTAAGGTGACCATATACAGATAATCAGGGGGAAATCAGGAGGAAATCAGGGGAAATCAGGAGGAAATCAGAGGAAATTAGGGAAAATCAGGGGAAATCATACAAGATTTCCCCAAAAAGGGAAATCAGATGTACAAATTGAGCCTAGCGTTTTACCCTTCGTTGATGGCTTACGTTATGTACCTATAAACTAAAAAATAAACACCGTTTGTACTCGGTTGGATAAATAAATCCTGACTGACTCTTGGACTATTACTAGCAGTAAATAATCTTATTTTCAGTTATTCGTACACTAAATTATTCGTACGATGTGATGGTTTGAAACAACTGTTGCTCGAATAGATCTTACATTTACTTGATTAATACATTTGTAATAATTCCAGGAAAGATGAACGAGTCATTATAAAATATGAAAGAACTGATAAAATTGCTCCAAGCATCTACATTTAGGTGTATCAAATTAAATAATCACTTATTTGTTGATAATTAACCCCAACCTATAATTTATATAATTATTTCCTAAAGTATAATGACTGTCCAAATATTATTTTTGTTATTTGCACTATTTGTAACAATGTTTTTATTTGTTGGCCACTTTTTAAGAATACAAAGAAGCACCCCAGGCGCCACTCGTTGAACCTGTCCAGGTAGATTTGGTATTGTTTGTGAATATTCCCTAGCAAACACATAATTATGGATATTGTATAACTGTCAAAACTTAGGATTAGTATTGTGCGATCATAATACAGTGAGCTGTGAAATGTAGGTTGGCTTAAGATGGAATTTGGTTCGCAATCTCTGCCATTATGCACCCGCATTGGTGTTTTATTTACACGTATTGTCGACTATTGTGCAGGGTCTCTATGGGCCTTTGACTATTTCTTTGTCACATATTGGTTTAGTCTTTATTTGGACTATTTATGGCACTTAGTTTCCAGTATTTGCGTTATTTGTTGTGGGTTTTTCGAGGGTAATTGTTACACCTGTATATTCTTACTAGATCTGATTTTAACGGGTACATTCTTAGCAATATGAACATGTCAATGTTTCTAAATATATACAGCGTGTTCCATTTTGCCATATTTAATGTCCGACTTAGGTTTTTTTTTAAATATAAATAATTGAAAAGTGTATCTTTGTATTATGTTAAATTTTACAAAACATAATAGCGCAGCCCACTATATTTTTTTTTTCGGATTTTTCCTGAGAGAAATAAAAATTTAGAAATTGCCGAAGAAATTTAACTGTTGTATCGAAAAAAGTTATTAGAATCTAATTTTGAGCCCAATACCAGATTTCATTAATTTTTTTTCAATATTTTTCCACCAAGTCTACACACGGTTACAGTTTTGGTTTTCAATTTAATAGAATGCCATTGAAATTGAAAAAAAATGTTCAACAAAAGTAGCGATTTGGCAAAAAATACATTTTAAAAGAAAAGAATACACACAATTAACTTTTGGTAACTGAAATAATTAAAGAAACAGCAATTAAAGTAACAATTAGTTTTTGAGATAATTACTCATTACACGTACATAAAAATAAAACCACTGACGAAGAATTATAGAATTATGAATTAACGCACCGTATAGCTACAGAAACATCCCTTGTCATACAAGAGGAAGATTGTCAATTAGATAGATAGATGGTTTATTTAGTACCTTACATATTTACAAAATTTAAAATATTTAAAATACAATTAAAACATGTAGGTTTAAATAAACAGGGTCCACACTTTAAGTGTCATAAAAACACTTGTATGTGGATGGATCTTATAAGATAAAATAAAGCACAGTAATATTAAATTAATCAACTCGCAATAACAAGTATAACTATCAATAACAATCAATCTACTTATTTTCAGAATTTGGGCATACTGGCGTACTTAGACGTACCTATATACATATTTATTTAGATTTATTACAGTGGAAATATGATAACGCAAAAAAAATTATACGTCGAGATTTTAAATTTGAGAGAAAAATTTCCCGTCTGTCGGTCTGTACTACCCCCTTTACCACCCCCGTTGTTACCCTCGCCCTATTATTAAAGGGAGTAAAAAAATAAATTGTGATTTGGTGTATATAAGAGAACCAAGAGCTTTTAAAAAAAATTTGGCATTAGCCACCCCCTCTGCCACCCCTATTGCTACCCCCACCCTATTATTAAAGGGACTAAAATTACGATTTAGTGTGTATAAAACTTGGATACAAAATCTGGATGTGGAAGTAGTGATTCCTTGGGCAGCGGTTTTTAACCATGCAGTTAAACTCTATATGTATTGCCGAAACTAATGAAAGTGAGGTCAAACAAGCCATTAGCACCCTAAGAAACAATAAATTTCCAGGATTAGATAACATTATATCGGAAACTTTAAAGCTCATAAAGAGAACTATATCTCCGGACTATTGGCATTTATATTTAATGTTTCTATAAAAACCGGAGTATTCCCAGATACTTTTAAAAATGCTTTGAAAAGATCTATTTATAAAAGTGGTGATAAAATAGATGTACAAAACTACAGAGCAACATCATTAATAAGTAACATATCCAAAATTTTCGAAAAAATATTAAAAGAATGTGTCACGGACTTTCTAAATAAACATCAACTCCTTTCTGATAGTCAGTTCGGATTTAGGGAGGCTAAGTTGTCTAATGATACAATGGCAAGCGTAATGGAAAAAATATATAATGCAGTATGAAGGAGACCCATCACTGCATATTTGTCGACTGAGCCAAAGCCTCCGATATATATTTTACCGCAACAAGTTGATTAAAGCTTTAGAAAATATCGTTTTTAGAGTAATTGCACTTAATTTTATGCTTAGCTGTTTATTAAATAGGAAGTAAAAATGCATTAAAATAGAAAACGTAACAATCTCAGAAAGAAACGTAGAATTCGGAGTCCCGCGGGGAACCGTTCTGGGACCGTTGCTTTTTAATATATATGTAAATGATTTATTTCACCTTAACCTGTAGTTTCGCGGATGATACAGTTATTTTCTACAAAAATAACACTTGGTAAGAACTAAAAGTTCAGGTGGAAAAAGATTTTAGAAAAGTAATTTAATTGTTTAATAATAACAGACTATTAACAATAAACTTTAGCAAAACATTTTTCGTTCCATTCAGTAGTTACCTTGACAAATTACCTCCTTATAATAATACATGTTTTAATTTTGATGGTCAATAAATTGCAATCTATTAAACATAATATAAAATACCTGGGAATAATTATCGATAGTCACTTAAGATGGAATCATCAAGTAGACCACGTTGTAATTAAACTAAGAGGCATGATAGGCAGATTTAAGTTATATAGAAATATGTTTGAAATCGAACAGCTAAAAATCTTGTATTAATTCTTAATACAATCACATCTAAATTATGGATTTTTGGTTTGGGGTGGCGTAACCAATAACCATCTAAACAAACTCCAAATTATAAAAAATAATTTATGACAAAAACTATACCTATCCGACTGATCTACTTTTCAGAGAAAGCAATATTTTTGACATACGACAACTATATTTTCAGAGTTTGGTAATTAGACATCACAATTACAAAAACCCTCTACCACAAATTTCTCATCACCATGACATGCACTTTAGTGCAAACACATCGCAAATTCCAAAAATTAAAAAAACTCTAGGACAAAGATGCTTTACTTACTCCACTGATTCCAACAGAAGTTAAAAATACTCATTCTCTTGTGCATCTAAAGATTCGCTTAAAGTCGTGGCTTTCCCTTATACCTATAAACAAAATACATCGCTTAATAGCTAGGAAATAGTATATTATTCAACGAGCGGTAATGTAGGTAATAACTTACGCAGATAAAATTGATGTAATTCATCAAGTGAGTTATTACCATTACCGCAAGTTAAATACTATACTTTATCTACGATTGTAACATAATTATTAAATTGAAAAGGGGGTGAAAACCACCCCTTTGGGACAAAAAACGGTCGTAACTGATTTTTTTCGCGCTGTTCGAAAGGAATGTAACTGAAGAAATTTCGAGGAGGATGAGGGAGGGAAAATTCAACTACCCACCTCTTATCTCCAGTCAAGGGGGTGAAAACTAGCCCCGGCAGGGATTACCGCCACCCCCAATTTTTCCGCCGGTTTTCCAAAAGGATTTCGATTGGGAGTAATTTTCACCCCTTTGACTGGAAATAAGAGATGGATGAATGAACTTCCCTCACTTATTTTGACCATTTCCAAATCGAATTCCTTTTGGAAAACCGGCAGAAAAATTGAGAGTGCCCGTGATTCCTACAGTGGGTAGTTTTCACCCCCTTGACTGGAAATAAGAGGTGGATGGTTAATTTTACCTCTCTTATCTTCCTCTATCTTTTTTTAGTTACATTCCCTCCGAACAGCGAGAAAAAATCAGTTGCGATCGTTTTTGCTTTGAAGGGGTCGGTTTCACCCTTTTTAATCAACCCTCTCTTTGGTCCCGTATCAAAAATCATTTTTACAGGACAAATTCCGCAACAAAAAGTGCACCTCCACTTGCTACAACTTTTGGGAGTGGTTATTGTCTAATAGGGCATGAAGGCAGATGTTTTCACCCTCGGACCTATCGCAATCAATTCCCCTCCCCCAAAAAAGGGGGAGAAATGTATTTTAGCCCTGGGGTAATTTTCGCCCCCTTGACTGAAAATAAGGGATGGGTGGATGATTTTACCTCCCTCATCCTCCTCGATCTTTTTTAGTTACATTCCCTCCAAACAGTGCGCAAAAATCAGTAACGAAAGTTTTTTGCCACAAAGGGGTGGTTTTCATCCCCTTTGATCAACCCTCTCGATGGCCCCATATCAAAAATCATTTTTACAGGAAACCGGACAAAAACTTCGTCTCCACTCGCTACACACTTTGGGGGTGGTTTTTGGCCAATAGGGGATGAAGGCAGGTTTTTTCACCCTCGGACCTATCGCAATCAATTCTCCACCCTAAAACACGGGAGGAGAAATGTCTTTTAGCACTGACCCAGAAGTGTCCAACTTTCTTTTATTTGCATTGACAGAAGGTAAGGAGATTGGCACTGTACCTAGTGAATTATTATTATAACTCACGCTATTTGTTTATGGATACTATTACTTGTTCAAAAGCAATTCATTAATAAATATAATATAATCTGAGTAGATAAAATAACTAACTATTTGATACTTACGCCATATACAAGTTATGATCTTCCCGATTACTTAGAGATGCAACAGTCTTTTCTTATATTAAACAAGTAATATTTCCTGGTTAGAAAACTAAACTAAATAAAATTTCTCTCTATTATTATACTATATTAGTATACAAAATATGTATTATTATGCAAAGTCGTTCTGTATCGGTTTTGTCTGATATTAAATTATTAATATTTTTATAGTTATTGTGATCTATTTCAGAGTTGTTTGATTCTTTAACATTTAAGTCTTAATTTAGAATATTATAATATGCTAAATATTTACATGTTATCCACTTCAAAATCAATCGATATTTTTTAAATCGATCGATATTTTAATGTACGTTTAATTTAGATTAAGTATATGATATTTTATTTATTTAATATATGTTGTATTGTATTATTTTCAACCGTATCTATTATATAATTGATAGATTCAATAATACGTTTCATACCTTACAGTGAGGTCCAAATCCACGCACAAGGTTTGCTTTAGAGGGTTTTGCTGTTTATTTACACTTTTTATTAATAGCAACATAATGTAATAGTTTCCTAAACATCGTAAATAAACTTTATTACTATGTATTATTATAGTACTCAAAACTCAACCAAGTGAAATTATACCCTCCCGAACTATTTCTCCGTGGTCTTGGGATACCCTGTATAACTACTGACGATTAACTTTTAATTTATGTGAAGCAGTATCTGACACAACGTTGACGCACAAAACCGTCTCAGTGACAAATATGTTAAGAAACTGAAAGAGCACAATGAAAGCTTGTTCCAATTGTTTTCAGCAGATCCCATGAATGTGAGTTATTAATTTTCGATGCGATTGTCATGGCAAGTCTTATTCCTCGAAGTGAAAGGATGTGTGGTCCACATCGCAGGGACCTTTTCTTGCTGGGTTTGGTCACTGTTTTGACAATACGGCAATTATAGACAGGAGCCCGTCCCACTGAGCAACCACCGCCTTGACAGATGATTAATGCACTCCTTTATTAAATTATCATCCCCAAGAGACATTGCAGCTTGGACATTCTCTCAACAAACATCTGGTTAAACTTGATTGTTTGTTTTTATGTTGACACTGCTAGTGGTCACTTTAAAAGTTACCAAATTTCTTGTTTTCATTACACGCCTATATGGGCAGACAAGTGTAAAATCTTACGGAAAATATGAAGGAGAAGACGGAATAAGTCGGAATTGTTGGCGATTTGATTTATGTTTGTTTATTTATGTACTTGTGGCTCCAGTGGGTCGTTTTGATTGTAAACAAAGTGGTGTTAAGACTTTATACATGTTGATCAATCAGGGATACAGAGAATGTTTTTACATTTTATTTAAAACGAAAACTGATGAAAGTTCTGCATCCCTCACTCGAAAAAATAATCACGAAATAGTATATACAGGGTATCCAAAAACTTTCCTGACAAACAAAAATTGCAAGTTCTAAACATTTTATTTAAGTGGATTTGATGTAAATCACATTATCAAAAAATGTTCAAAGATGAAACATTGTCATCAATTTTTTTTAAATGTTCAAAATGCTTTTTACATTTGCGACGAACATAATGCCAACGACCATTGTGAACCATATATTTTTTTTATTTTTCTTTTTTGCGATTTTGAAATCGAATTTAAAAATTTTTGAAATGTTACTCCTATCATTAAGGCACTCTTTTAGAAAATCAGCAGAGCACCTTAAAGTTAAAAGAAATTCTAAAAATTTTAAATCTGACATCAAAAATATAATTTAAAATATAACGGACATTTTGCATCCTTTCGATTTGGTTTCCGAAAAAAAAAAGCAAATGTGAAGCATAAGATTTCGCGTTGCGCCGTGAAACGCGTCACGTCACGTGCATTCCTCGGCTTCAAAGATCCACCGGGTGGGGAGGTCCCAACCGCTTCCAGTAGCTGCCGACTTTTTCTCAATCAAATCAGATACTTATAATCGAAAAGATAATAGAGTGATAATAGAGTAATCATGTTTGCAGCAAACAGCGGATCATCTTTTGGTCAATAAATGTACCAATTTTTATCGAAAAGTAATGGGACGCCACGGAGTAGGAACAATAAATGAAAATAGGGAAATGTTAGCTGAACTCTGTATCTACCCAATACGACTTCGTGATAGGGGGATGCTATTTCCACACAAAAACATGAATCTCACCAGATAACTTAACAAAGAATCAAGTCGATCATATTATGATTTCGAGAAAATGGAGAGGCTTATTTCTCAACGTACGTACAAAGCATGGAGCAGACGTAGCTAGCGACCATCACTTATATACAGGAGTTATAAAACTAAGAATGGCAGTACCCAAGAAAAAATACACCCTAGACACAGATCAATAAAAAATTTCTCAGGCAGCCAAGCAGGCCTTAAAGCTCTTGGATCCTATCGCTCTAATTCTAAAATAGTAACGAACTGCTAAAGGGCTCTAACCCAATTGGGTAGGAACAACAATGTGACTCTGCTCTGGGTACCTGGCCACTCTGGACTGGAGGGCAGCGAAATTGCCGCTTGCCTAGCCAGAGAGAGCGCGGCACCAAAATTTATAGGAACAGAACCAGTTCTTGACATAACTTCAAGCACTGCCAAAACAAATATGCTAGACTGGGACGAGAGCTAGACTATCCACACTGTGAAGAACTACCAAGATTAGCTGATTCGAAGGAATTCATCGCATACTCTTTGTAACCAAGAGCAAAAAAATTGCTAGAGTTGAACAGGTTAAATTCGTCGATTAGAGAATCGACCTATTCACTGGGCACTGCAGATTGAATCATCACCTGCACTGACTTGGACTGGTGGAAAACGCCGAATGCCATCCGTGTCTAGAAGAAGACACGACAAGGCAAGGCATGTTCTGTACACTTGTCCCGCCGCAGAAAGAACCCGGTTCTCATTATTTGGCAAGGGACAGCTTTTGCCTTAAGACCTGGACAATCTCCCACCCTAGATGGTTACCAGCTTTATCAAAAAGCTGAACCTATTGGGTGAAATATAAATTAGGAGTGAGCCACAAGAGACCGAATGATTGCAGTGGAGGGTCTGGCATACACCCTCTTACATTTCAACCTAACCTGAGAAATGGGGAGACTTCCGAAGAGCGCTAAAAGGGTGCTTAAGAATAACCTACTAAACAGATCGGAAACTACTCGGCCAAAAACCTAGAGTCACATGAGAATGGGTTAGCAACAACACCTGGAATTTAATTGGCAGAAAGAAACAGCAAAAGGAAAAATAAATAGGGAAACTAGTGAAGAGAAAATACACAGATTTAAGCAAAGAAGTTAGAAAGAGCGCTAGAGGAGATCAGAGGAACTGGGCAGCAGATCTGGCTAACAGAACATAAGCAGCAGCAGAAACGCACAACATGAGAAAACTGTATCAAGTCACCCGAAAACTCTCCAATAAAGATAACCAACACATTCCATCAGTCAAAGGCCAGGCTGGTCTACCACTCACATTGAAGCAGGAACAGTTACCTACGCAGATGGCACGAACATTTCAATTCAATGAATGAAGGCGAAGAAGTATATTATCAAGAACAAGTTGTCAAAATATACGAGAGGATATAAACCCCAATATCGCAGCAAATCAGAATCCAGTCAAGCAACAAAACAAAAATAAAAATGCTGAAAAACAATAAGTCTTCAACACCAAATTACATCCCGGCAGAAGTCATAAAATTAGATGTGGCATTGCTAACTGACTTGCCACATCCAAAACTATTGATGTCTGTAACACAGAATGGAGTGACGGTGTAATAGTAAGGGTACCAAAGGAGGGAGGTCCTAGTCAATGTCAAAACAGGAGAGGAATAACGCTGCTAAATACCATGAACAATATCCTGGCCTACGTAATACTTGCACAACTGATCGACATAATTGAACCCCGACTTAGACCTGAGCAAGGTTTCCGATCCACAGATCATTTATAGACCAGATAAACTCAGTCCGCATAATCATTGAGCAGTCAGTTGAGGGGCGACCTTCATTATATCTTGTGTTTGTAGACTTTGAACGTGCATTTGACAGTGTACACCATTTAGAACTCTAGAACGCACTACTAGCTAGAGGGTTAGGGAGGCTGGGACCCCGCGCAATCGATTCAGCGCGAAAAATTACATAGAAGAACATATATCGTGTTACTGTATCAGAACTAGACTGATTTTCCGCTTCCGGACCCAGTCTAACGATTTCTGTTTTCATTTCCAAGTATATAGTAGGATCGTATTAATACATTTATAGACAGGGGTATTAAGTTAATCCTAAATATTCAATGTAGCGTACTTTCCCACAATTAAGCACGGAAATATCATAATCGTAAGACTAACAAAGGTTATACCTTTAACGCAAAAATGCCGATAAGCTGGAGGCAGTAATGACCAACTACAATAGCCTGCCGTAAAACCGTAATTTGGAAGTTACGCTCATTTACCTATCCCTCGAGTGGTATACGAGAGACCGCCGAAATGCAGGCAAAACAGGCCAGTCTTATTTCTGTTCTCAAACAATTCACTTCGTATATTTAAACTTAAGATTGGTAACCACTAATTAGTTGTACTCACACAACATTCAATATATGGGCAGCGTCATCATTGTCTGTTAGAAGGATTGTAAGGTTGTCATTGTTACATAGGTCTTTCAATGCTTGTTGTTGGATAATTGGTCAAAGGTATCCCAGTGTATTGGGTACATACCGTAAGTGTGAATCTCCAAATAGGTCTTAATATATGTATGTCAGTAGTGTCGAAATTCTACCTAGTGTTATATATGGAATTTCGAAGAATGGGCCAAACTTATTTTGTCTAGAATTCTTGAAATAAAAGGTGACTTTAGTGATGCTTGAGTTGAAAAGACTTTAGGTTGGTAATCTAGACTTTCAGGGTGTACAAATATCTGTAACTACTGATACATTTTTGAATTACCATTATTTATGTGGATATATAAATAGGGTACACAACTAATTGTCAAGAATTCACAATTACTTTTATGGCTATATCTACGTCTAACACGATGGGCAGAATAATTATATTAATAATTTGCAGAAAGTAAATGATCATTCTTCGTCGCTACCGAAAAAGTGACAACAGAAAAATAGAGTGTAGTTTCTGGAGAAAACTTTGTTGCTGTAGCATAAAGATGCTTTATCTTACAGGGATTGGTCTCCAAGAATTAACTAGTAGAAAAATTTTAATTTTAAATTTTAATTAACTGTGGAATGTGGGGTTGATTGACATTTATTTGATCAACTTATCACCAAAACAAAATTCCTTACGTCACCAGATAACTTCATTTTAAAAAGTAGACTATTGAAATTCTATTACAGTTTTTATATAGGAAGTTTCAAACCTATATGAGACAAACAGTAAATAATAATACTGACAGTTTTATCTAACGATCGCATATTTATCATATTAAGACACCTAATCCGAAAAATTGTTTCTGCAACATTACTTGTCTAAGTTTATGAACTTTCTACCATTTATTGGTTAATTCGGTAGTTTCTGACGTATCGAGATTTTAAAATTAGATAATTTTTTATTTATGACTATTTAATAATTGTATAATTAATATGTGTCACTGGGAACTAATCTGATAGTTTAGCACCCATATCTATAAGCAACATCGAGGTATGGAGGTCTATTTCAATGAAAATCAAATATTAATATGAATTTCTACATAGAAGTGTGAAATGTTTATATCTCTAGACACAATTTTAGTTTTTTCGAATAGAGATATAGCAAAAAAATAATAATAGAGGTAAAAAAATTAAAACAAAAACATGTTGTAAAAGTTTAAGGTCTTGAGTAGATATATACAGTTGTTGAAAATTAATACCAGACATTTTTATTTAAAAATGAAAGAGCAACACAATTCAAATAAGTGGGAGATTAAAAGAACATATAAATAATCATTATTTAAGAAGGAAAACAAAAATCATGAACGAGATAAGGAAGGATTATGAAAAATATATGGGGGATGGGAAAGCAATTACCTGATGATCTATAGGCTAAAAGGCCTATTGATAAGCCAAGTAGGATTTGGTATCCTATAAATACTCTGCGGTTGATAAGAAACTTCATGCATGAATTAAAAACCTAATTTACAGTCAGATTTGTATTCCACTTTTTCACTCAGTTTCGTTTCAAATATTTGTTAATGCCGAACCGAACATTACAATAAAATATTTGCAGATATAAAATATTTACAAGTTTTAACCGCTTTGTTAATTAAATTTCACTATACATATAATAATATAATAAACATACTTTCTTTAGTATCGTTATATACAATACGTATTATTTTGACGGCGAAATCTAGCCGAGGCTACTCTATTTAACCCTTCTGTAAGCACGGCAGTTATTCTAACGTTGCAGTATGAAGTAAAACATATCGAAATTCGAATAAAGTTACATATACTTGAACTAGGTGCATGAGAACAGATGTGTGTGGCTATATACAAAAAAAAAAAACTTGTCAAAATAGACGAACTTGTATAATTTGAGAAAATTTATAATACTTACAAACTACTATGAACTATACTATCGATTATGAACGAACGTTATGAAATAGGTATATTAGAATTAATCGTGGTTAGGAAAAAAATCTATATTTTAACACGAAAGCTGTTCAGGGAAAGCATTTTTACATTCTCAATGGTATTGTATGTTTTAACTACATTATATGTAAAAGATCTGGTGAGACGGGCTAAACGAGAACTAGGCATTAATAACTCACTAAGGAAAGGTCCGTTTCACATTTTTCGTGAACATCTCGAAAACGGCGACCTTTAGTAGAAAAAGTCTCATATACAAAATTAAAGTAAATTAAATTATATTTATTTTATTTATTCGAATGTGAAAATGTACAGCAAATTTAGAAATTAGCAAAAGTAAGTATTTGATGGAGTGAGCGTAGGTGCGTCTTTACTATGTACATACTTCGATATGCGATATAAAGCAACGTCAGGCGCGGTTAGTAGTTAGATGTGTCACCGTTCCAACGAAGACCGCGTCCTCGCCTCACACATTTTCCAGCGGCTTGTATATCAGTGTATGCGCGGAAGCTATACAACCTTAGGCGAGAGTTGTATAGGGGATATATCATCCTTCGGAGGGAATGTAAAGCCGTCGGTCCCTTGTCTATTAAATGTTAGGCAAGTAAAAGATCCCCACTCTTCTTAAGGGAAGAGGTTCGACAAAATTCCTGGTTGGGGGTAGCTCGTCTACAGGCGTCAGTGTTAGGCCTCAGTAGCGGAAATAGGTCAACGAAACGACTTTAAGGTACAAGAAATGTACAAAGTTGAACAAATATTGTAGGTGCAGTAAGTAAATACTTAAAAAAACATTAATTGAACAAAATTATAATACCTGTAAATAAACTCTGAAAGAATGTTGCTTTGCTGCTCCTCTGGTCGGTAATATTGAGGCTAGGTTCAGTTTTGGTTTCGTCAAAACTCTTAGGAAGCCTGTGTATCGTAGTTTGTTCAAATATTGTTCATTGGGAGTCACCTGGTAGATTTCCAAAAACACTTTCTCGCCAGCTTGTGCGATCATCTGTGGCGTTGCTGAGGGGTTTGTGAAGATGTCAGATATGTTTTTCATTTAGCTAGGCATTTTGCTGGACAGTTTAACTATACTTCCTTTGTTCTTATTATAAATGAACGAGGTGGTATCGCAGCCGCTGAAGGAGTGGAGAAGGAGCATGGTTTCAGCAAAAGGGAGTTGTTGGAGTTTAGTTGTGGAGTAGAGTTTTGACTCCTCTTTGCACCTGCCAGGCTTCAAGATGAATATGTTTCTCCAATACCAATATATTTATTTACTATTTAAAATAATACAATGTATTACCATGCCCCGGTCCAAAGCCAATCCGCCAACCGCGGTGCGAAGCGCCGCGGTAAATGACGGGTTGGATGGGGCGAGGCTGGTTCAACTTAAAACTATGGACAAAAGTGCCTAAATCTAAATGTAAAATTCCCTAATAGACTCAGACACTAACATAAACATCCATCACCTTTCACATGTTTCTCCCTGGTGGTGCAAAAGCAAGGAGTAAAACAATCAAGTCCACGTCTTAACCAATTATTGTGACAGTAAGGTGTAGGACAGCTTTTTCCAACCCACATCTCACGATAGTGCCATCAGCATCCCCTAGAGTAACTACCATTTCTACTCCCCTTAATGTCATTTTGTCTTTGAGCAGTTGGATAAGCCTAGTTTTGTTTTTTCATTTGCAAGAAAATGCTCTTGTTGATTCATTGTTTCACTCAATTTTTGAAATATTGATCGTAGAGAAAAAATTAATAGAATATTAATAGGAAATTTAATTTATTTTATTTTGTATATGACACTTTTTCCGCTAGAGGCCACAGTTTTCGAGATGTTCACGAAAAATGTGAAAACGGACCTTTCTACCCTCCCAACGCTCACACCCCAGCAGTCAGGACTTTAGTATGTTGTTCACGGAGGTACCCCCTACCACTGTACAAGAATCTAGGAGTACACGATTTATTTCGGCCGAGCAGCCTTTTTTGAGCTTCGTTGACTGAGCTACATTAGAATAAAGCAATTTCAGAGGAGCATATGATCTTTTTACCAAAAGAGACTGAAGAGGGACATATTCTTCAAATCTTAGTTTGCAATGGAAGCTAATAATACCAAGATTTTTACCACTTTTAACTACGTACTATATATATACTATGTATAACACCGATATAACTCACTTTGTATACACCTTGCAGGACTAACTCCCCCAATTAACGTTCCAAAATTCTAAAACCCGTTACATCTCATGTTACGTTTATTCTGAAACACACTGTATTAAATAATAAATTTACCATATACAGCACCTAAGAAACCAGGAAACTGCACACATCACAAACCTCAAGATATTTTTCATTACTACCCATATTTACAAAGTATACTAAAAGCGCATTGTCATCTTTCTTTCATTTAAAATTAATTCCCAAAAATTTATATTGTACTTTTTTAATTAAAATTATATTTTAATGATGGACTTTAAAGTACTTTTTTGTTTCTATAACGGAAAACAAATTACAATTTATACTATTTGAAAGTAATTGCTACCATTACTCAAACACGCGACTGCCTTGCGTACTTTGTAAAATATAACACAGAAATTACCAAAAAACGACAACGCTTTTCCAGTTGAACGGCGAAAGAAGAGTCCTCGTCGTCTCTGCTCTGCACGATGGTTGAACACATCAAACATGATCGCAGAGCAGGGCATTTGCTGTATCCGCAGCTGGCGCGCCTGTAGCAAGCGGCGACGGCGATAACATCACGGCCGCCCTTATGCATTCAGCAAGATTTGAAAGAGATTTCTGATAACATTCTGGGCCCGTGTTTTGGCATGACAGTCCGCACGATAACGACTGTGGGTCCCTACAATGACACAGGGCATACCATGCTAAAGCAATGCTCCATCATAGGCCCAAAAGGGCTCTTCATCCTTCTCATTCATTCGATGGATGTTTGATGTGTCGAGGGGACAAAACGGACTATAGTTCAATCTATTTACTAACATAAGAAGTTATTTAATGCGAAGTAAGCAAATGAAATGTGTTATTTAGAAGTAGGGGATCGGCAGATTTTATATAATTAACGGCTTAAACTTTACAATTTAATTTTCATCTTAAATAAAGTCTAATTTAAGAGACATGAAATAATATTTAAAGAACTTCTTTCATATAATACAAATCAGTGTACTTTTTTCATCAGAAAATAGTTAAATTAGCATAATGTGTGGATACGTCAGATAAAGTTAAACTGCAGTTTATAATAATTAGAAAAGGGTAATTTTCAAAGAAATAAATAGATTTTGTTTTAATTTGTTCTATATCATATCACACAGTTCGCCAATTTCTCTTTACAATTAAGATATGTAGGAAAGGAAGCACGACGGTCAATATTAGAGAATAATTCTCCTGATGCAATACACATACAAGAAGTATAAGCTAGTCTAGATGGTAAGAGATGCGATTGTATTTATTTATTTGTTTTTATCGAGGATGATGAGCACATGGTGCATCTGTAAATTTAATCTGTCGACGCGGTTTTTCTGGAAGAGGTAATAAAATTGAACATTAGCAAATTCGTGGCCTTGATACGTTGAAGACTGCTCGTGTTAATCCTATACACAAAAAAGGTAAATTGTCTAATATTGAGAAGTATCGCCCAGTGTCATTATTGTCTGCAACTTCTAAACTACTAGAAAGAGTTATATTTAACAGAATGGTATCATATATGTCACGTTATAAAATATTACATCCAGCTCAGCATGGATTCTGTAAGGGGCACAGAAACGGCTTTATTAGATTTTATCACAAAATTATATAGAAGTCTCAATGAATGAAATTAAAAAGTGTATTGGCGTCTTTAAGGACTTAAGCAAAGCCTTTGACATGGTTAATCATGACTTGCTGTTAAAAAAACTAAACTTATTTGGCTTTAGTGGAAAAAATCAAAATTGGATACGCTCTTATTTAACAGAAAGAGAACAACTGGTTGACGTAAATGGTGTCAAGTCAGATAGGCTAAAACATGAATATGGTATTCCTCAAGGATCTGTTCTTGACCCTTTGCTATTTTCGTTGTTCGTCAATGACCTTCCTAACATACAACTGGAAAATAAAAATTTAAGTATGTTTGCCGATGACAATAACTTGCTATGTCATGATGAAGAACCACAGAATTTAGTCAGAATTACTCAATCCTTATTAAACAAATTTGTCGCCTATTTCAATAATAATCTTTTTTTAAATAGTAGTAAAACTGTATTTATTAAATTTACACCTCGTAAGAAAGTTATTGATGAGAGTTACTTAATTAAGATAGCATGTAAATAAATTGAACAAACTCAAATAACAAAGTTTCTAGCAATATACATAGACAATGATTTAGATTGGGAAACCCACATAAAATATTAGTAGTAGATTATCGTGAGTATGTTTTGCGATAGACAGGTTAAGAGAGTTGACTAGTAAATAGTAAAAATAAAAATAGTATTGGCTTATTATTATGCTCAATCCGATTCTAGAGATACTTACGGTATTTTATTTTGAGGTAGTTCAAGTCTAATGTGACGCGTATTTAAATTACAGAAAAAGAAATATTGTACAATTCTCAAATCGAACGTCTTGTCGTAAATTTTTTAAAGACCTTAAAATTCTAACCTTGCCATGCCAACAGTATACACGAATATTCCACCAGATATGGTAATGATTTATGAATTCCCCATAATATTTAATGCCTGTTGAGGATTATCTTTCTTTTACTCTGTTGTATTTTAATACTTGTGTATATAATAATTTGAATTGTACGTAGTTGTTTTTACTATTTTTATTTATTTTACGTGCATCTGTTCTTATTTGTTTTTAATTAATTTTAATCAGTAGCATGTCAGTTTACTGTAGGACCGCACTGGTCCTTTGTTTGACGAATCCAATGCCAATTGCACTTTTGTATTGGTTTAGATGGAAAATAAAATTTATCTATCTATCTTGATTGAAGGAAATAAGTATCTTATATAGTGCAGAAACCTCTACTGAAGCCAAACAATAACTGTTAAATATTTATTCATAATTCTCCTCTATTAGACTGAATACAACAGCTTTAACAATTTTCCTTATTAACTTATAATAACATATATGAAGGTCTCATTCGAATACACAACACCTTCAACCTTGTCCTAGGTAGTGGCTTCATCCTGATATCAGCAATTTGTTCTTCAGTTGAAGTCTGTTGAAATTTTCCTTCGGTATCCTTCTCTAGAATGAAGAAATGTTTCATAGCAATGTATTTTGTCCTGCGATGAAACTCTGAGATTTGAGCTAGTCTCACCTCAGCTCAATTGTCCACAATAGGAATATGCTTCAACTTTACGATTTCTTCAAAGAACCTGCTCAGCTGTTTCATTTGTCGCCATAATCTCCGCATATGTTGTCGAAGTAGTTACCACTGGTTGTCTCTGACTCCACAAAATAGCTTCTCCTAGTCTGCATTACTGAAGCACTGTAGGGTTGCATTTATCCGCATTACGACGCTAAACTATCCCTAAATTAATAGTGCCTGAAATGTATCGAAATACTCACTTGGCTTGCAGCATCTTCTATAGTTAACATGAGCTTTTAGATCAAATTCGCTCGCTCTAAATCCCAATGTTAATGAACACTTCCAAGTCGTTTGTTCCAGTTCTCTTTTCTACAATTTGCCTCGACAACCTAATTCTAGATTTCAGTTCAATATCTTCAATTACTTTCCTATTTCCTTTCCCTTCGATCTTCTTCTTAATTATATGTTTATCCTCAGTTTTCCTCTGATGCAATATTATAAATATAATGAATTTCAATTTTTAAAAATATTCAACCTCTAATCTCTTTGCTGAATTCATTACTTGTTATTTTTTTCTGTTACCGTCGCTTAATGATCTCTCTTTTTATTTTTACTAAATTGTTTATTCTACTTAAAAAAAAAACTTAAAATACCAATTGAATTGTGGCAATATTATAAAATTAAAACAAATTAAATTAATACCGCCTTAATGACAAAATGATTAACATTATTGGTAATACTCAATCCGAATCTCGAGATAAGGCTTTCAATAATTTTGAATTTATATAAAGGAAAGAGACAAATTCACAACCTTTAGTTCTCGAACAGATTTAATAAGGTAAGCAGTATCTAAAAATAAAATGAAATTACAAGTTTACCGATTTGCGAATACATAGCAATATACTAATAGGCTGTCCATTTTATCAGGGCACTCGAGAATATGTCACTTAATATCGGTCGTACAAAAAAATTTTTTTACGAAAATTGTGCCGATTTATATAACCTACAAAATGGTTTAAAGTCATTTGAAATCCATGGCCTACTTTAAGAGTTGTGGCGGAAAATATCGAAAATGCGGAAAACTTCTAGACCAAATATCTCCGTTATTTGAAGAGATACGAGAAATATTCTAAGGCGAAAATTTTTTGCAAAGCAGAGTGTCTTCAGGCTGTTAAAAAAATTATTTTGAAACGGACTGGAAATGGCGCCATTAAATAGAGTATTTTCCTCCCCTTTCAACGATATATCACATGCCATATTTGTTCATTGGTACTATGTTAGTAATTATAAAAACATTTTTTTAAAACCAATAATTTTCTTTTAACAAGCATTATACTTGCCGTGGAGAAGTATGATTAAATAAAACGATAAAATAATTCAATAACTTGTTCAAATCTTTGCTATAATAAAACATTAACACAATTAAGTAGAATAAAGTAAATTCAGGTAACAAAAACAAAATAATAATCAAGAAAGCAACATAGAGCAATTATGGAAAGAGTATTCGCAGTTATGCCAATGTATAGAGGTCCTCCATAAAAGAGTCACTCCTTGCTCAGAAAGTTAAAATGTCTTTAACAATTAATTTAAGTATAATATCCATTTGTTTGTATTTCATGATTTCACTATTATTTCAATTATTTTAAAATAGTTGGCTATGAACAAACTTGACAATTTAATTTTTTGACAGGTCATCTCAGTTAATACTTAAACTCTCACTCAGTCACAATCGTTTAAGAATTTAGAATTTTCAAAAATAATTTTCACTCATTGATCGTTATATGTTCGTTACATATTGCCAATGCAATTTTAACTCTAGATTAGCTCAAGTAGAATATAGAAACAGATTTCCACAAGCACTACAGCCGAATAAAACTCTGTTCAGAAAATTAGCTACGAAACTGAAAAATAATGGTTCATTTTTAAAGAAGAAGACAAGGTTGAATAGTGTTACTGATAATGTAAATGAGGTAAACCGAGTTATTAATTATGTAAGAAATAAAAATACAGAAAATTTGGAAACATCATTAAGAGAAATTCAAATTGCTTGTCATATAAATAAAACAAGTGCTAGAAAAATTTTAAAGAAAAATGGTTACTGATATTATAAAACCAAAAAGTTCACAATTTACAAGCGGGGGACAAACCAAGGAGGACGACTTTTTGTAGGTGGCTGTTGGAAAAGAAGCGTGCCGATCCATTAATATGTAGTAACATACTTTGGTCCGACGAGGCAAATTTTTCCAATAATGGATTTTTTAATCGCAATTTTCATTACAAATGGACTTCTGAAATGCACACTGGCATAGACCGACTGGGTTTCAAAGTCGTTTTTCAATAAATGTGTGGATAGGTATTTTAGGCACCAATTTAATAGGTCCTTATTTTTATGATGGTCACCTCAGTGGTCAAAGGTACCTAAACTTTTTGAGAAATGAATTTAATGAGTTCTTAGATAATCTACCTTTAGAGAATCGACATAACTTTCAATATTTTCAACAAGATGGAGCTCCTCCCCACAATTCTCAGATTTGTCTAGATTATTTAGACGAAATTTTGCCTCAACATTGGATAGGTACCAATGTATTTATTCGATGGCCCCCTCGTTCTCCAGATATAACCCCAATGGATTTTTTTCTATGGGGTATATTAAAGATAAGGTGTTTTCGACGACACCGTAAAATGTAAAGGACCTAAAACCTCGAATTCAACAGGCATGTATTACAGTTACCTCCGAAATGCTGAGTAATGTTTTAAATGCAGTGCCTCGCCGCGCTCGATTGTATATAAGAAATCGCAGTGGACACTTTGAACACTTGAACACTTTGAGGATTAGATAAATATTAATGTTATATTCTTTTTATTATTAATTTGTTTTTGTTACCTGAATTTACTTTATTCTTCTTAATTATATTAAGGTTTTATTATAGCAAAGATTTGAACAACTTATTGAATTATTTTATCGTTTTATTTAATAATACTTCTCCACGGCAAGTATAGTGCTTGTTATAAAATAATTTATTGGTTTAAAAAAAATGTTTTTATAATTACTAACGTAGTACCAATGAATAAATATGGCATGTGATATATCGTTGAAAAGGGAAGAAAATACTCTATTTAATGGCGCCATTTCCCGCCCATTTCATAATAATTTTTTTAACACCCTGAAAAGTAAATCTCAAAATACAGCGGTTTTGAAAAAAATTAGATAAAACCTCGTTGAAACACTCTGCTTTGCAAAAAAATTTCGCCTTAGAATTTTTCTCGTATCTCTTCAAATAACGGAGATATTTGGCCTAGACGTTTTCAGCATTTTCGATATTTTCCGCCATAACTCTTAAAGTAGGCCATGGATTTCAAATATCTTTAAACTATTTTGTAGGTTATATAAATCGGCACAATTTTCGTAAAAATATTTTTTTCATGCGACCGATATTAAGTGAGATATTCTCGAGGGCCCTGATAAAATGGACAGCCTGTATATATAAATATGAAGATGCTCTTTTAGGTATACCTTTATCATTTTTCTACAATTTTGAATATAGCTGAGAGGCGTTTATTGGCACAATGAAAAAAATATATTTGGAGAGGCCACTGTAAAAGGTGTCGTACGAGAATTAGTTTACCTAAGTCAATATCTTTGGTGTACGAGAATCGTGTTCACAAAATACCAAAACATTTGAACATTGGGCTAGAATACACTACTCGTTGTTGGTTTCGTTAAGCATGGTAGATGATAAAAACTGAGAAGCAGTTTTTATCTTCTTAGTTTTCATGTAACTGCTAAAATTAAAAATATTTTTTTCTTTGTGTACTAGATCCTGTATTAGTATGCATATAAACAATTAAAATCTCATCGGGTGCGAAATTTTAGTTTCTTAAACAAATTGTATAAGCTATCAATAATCTTATGGTATGCAAGTTACAATATAACGCGTTGCCACATCAAAATACCGGAGATACTTAAATATTCAACCAAGATTAAAGATATGTAGCACTTTTTGCTAAGCGTGGTCAATTATACCTTTTTAATAGCAGTAACGAGGACATAAAACATAACGTCAGTTTAGTATCTCTAAAACACCTTGTTCTGTTCTGTTATTTGAAATTCTTGTGCTGAAATTACTTTATTCACCTTCAAGTTAAAAGATAGAATGATATACAACAGTCTCAGTAAACGATAATCCCTCCGGTGTTCATGACTGCATATCATAATGAGATACTTTAAAGATTACTTGAAACGAGCAATACATAGTTTTTTGTAAATAAAATACACTTTTAAATGTTCATAATTTCATCAATAAATAACAATAATAATAATAATATATTAGTTATTAACCATAAAACTATATTGCATAACATCATAAGACGTTGTATACATAATTAAAATAATAAAAACAGCTAATGCCAAAAAAAATTAGACTCCCGGGTTTCTCATATACACACTAAATCCCAATTTATTTTTTTACTCCTTTTAATGACAGGGTGGGGGTGGTAGAGGGGGTGGCTAACTCCAAAAAAAATTTCCAGACCTTGACTTTTCGTACATGCCTTAAATTGCAATTTTATGAACTCTTACCTGCTTGCTTTGCCTATTTACCCCATTTACCCCCGAACCCTTCAACTGAATTAGATCAAAACATAATCTAGTTCCATATCTCGTTATAATACATAAGTGTACCGAATTTCGAGTCAATATCACAAACACTTGCAGAGTAAACGTGCACACAAAAATGTTACAGACAGACCGACAGAGACAGAATTTTTTTTCGCTCAAATTTAAAATCTCGACGTTTCATGACATTTTAAGCCTATTTCAACAAAAATAAATAATTTTTTTTTTCGTTACTTTTTTTTTTATTATTAGCCGTTACTCGAGTCCGAGTATAAAAATGTTACAGTCGATAGATTGTGTACAATAAAAAACAAGTAAAAGGTGTAGTCTATTGTAATTCCCATTCATCTACGGTGCACACGACTATGGCTATAGAGGCCAATTCGGGAGAGCACATGTCGACCGCAGTCAGGACAAACATAGACCTGGTTAGGTCTTGGATTCGGCCTTCTTGCAGCAACATTTCCTTGATAGTTGGCCACAACCCCTCGCCATTCGGTTCTGTCCGCTGCAAGTTGTTCCCATTGCTCGTCTGCAATACCGCAGGATTTTAGATTTTCATGGAGAGCGTCTTTGAACCTCTTTCGTTGACCGCCACGCCTTCTTCTACCGCTTAGCAATTCACCATAAAGTGTACATTTAGGAAGGCGGTTATCATGCATACGATGAACGTGACCTGCCCATCTTAGGCGTGCTCTTGAAATAAGCACCTCAATTGGAAGGCTGTTTGCTCTCCTGAGTACTACCACGTTTGATATGTGATGGAACCAACGGATTTTCATCATACTTCTGAGGTGTCTTTGCTGAAAACGTTCTAATTCTTTCACATGACGACGGTAAGTGACCCAGCTTTCACATCCATATAGCAGTGTTGGAATGACAACTGCTCTGTAGACAGCCATTTTCATTGACAAAGCAAGGTCGTGGTTGTCAAATACTCTCTCTCTAAGTCCCCAGAGTGCTCTAGATGCAGCGTTCATTCTATTGCGAATCTCGCTGTCCATGTTTGCTTTGTCATTAACAACGTTGCCTAAGTAATTGAACTGATCCACCACTTCAAGAGAATTTCCGTTAAGTGTAATGTCTATTTGGTTCACTTGATGAGGAGTTGACATAATCTTGGTCTTTCCAATGTTGATTTTAAGTCCCAAGGAATCATAGCTCTGGGCATACACATCTAAAAGTTCTTGAAGCTCTTCCGGCGTAGAAGCTAAAAGTGCACAGTCATCCGCATACTGGAGATCACAAATGAATCGTGTGCATGTCTTCGTGAAAGCTCTAAAGCGCCCTATGTTAAAGAGACCGCCATCAAAACGGTATCTGAGACCTATTCCTCTGACTGTCAGTTTGTTGTCAACAATAATTGTTAGAGCAGTGGTAAACAAATTAAAAAGTAGGGGTGCCAGGACACATCCCTGCCTAACTCCAGTGAGGGTTTGGAAAGGTTCGGTTGCCTCATTATTATACATAACCTGGGCGTTGTTGTTTGTATGTATTTCGTTACTATACTTCCACTGGACGTGGAAATCTATGTATCTGTCTAAGAATTCATTCCCGTGTAGTAACCACTATATTCAGTAGTAAGTGCGTAATATTTTTCTTATATCTTAATAAGTTTAGACCTGTAATATTCTCAGGAAGGCTGTTAAATAGTTATTATCCCATTATAATAAAGAGACTCTTTAAAAGTCGAAGTCCTATGGTGAGGAATAGATAATAAGTTTCCGTATCTTGTATTATATCTGTGATTTTCAGACAGCACATGAAAATCATGCAGATTGCATTTTACGTATATGAGATACTTGTATATATAGACACATGGTACAGTTAATATTTTCCTGGAGACAAAATTGTTTCTACATCTTTCCCTATATTTAAGTTTATATATCAATCTTATTAATCGTTTTTGTAACACAAATAAAATACTCTGGATACTCCACTGGATTTCCCCCAAAGATGTATATTTTGAGTTATACACGATTAAGCCAAAGCATATCACATTCATTAAGCCTTCACTGAGCATGTTTTTTACTAGATAAATTGCGAAATAAGATTTATTTAATTTATTGCAAACATACTCGGTGCGACGGTATCTCATTGATATAGATAGAAAATAGTAGAGGTCCCAGTATAGATCCCTGAGGTACTCAAAGAGTAATAGCTTGTGGGACAGAATAAGCTTCATTATATTTAACCACTAGGGTTCTGTTATCCATAAAAGACTTTGTTAGATTGAAATAAATATCAAATGTAAATAAAATCAAATAACGTAGTAGATGCACTTTCTACTGATCTTCCACTTCTAAAACCTTATTGGCTATCTGTTAATATATTACCTCATCTGTGATCCGGTTGCAAATAATTTTTTCTATAATTTTAGAGGTAACACTAAGATATTGTTGTTAATGTTTTAGTATTTAAATTAGTTGTAGCAACTACATGCACAATTAATTTCAATAGCAGAAACAGTATATATTTTACAAATTATATGTAGTTCTGAAGAGCTAAGGAATTAAAATGTAGAAATCATCACCTGTTTCGATTTGATGCTGCTTTTTGTATTTGCCGATCAAGTTGTTCATGAAACAATAATCACTATAATATTATGACCAAAATACTGAGTGGTAGTTGTATTTTAGATATAAATGTCGTGAGTTACGGCACGGTAGCTCAGTCGGCTAGAGAGTGTTATGTGGAGAATTTGCTTTGGTGTGATTCTGCTGTGCTCTGGGTTCGATCCTCGGCACTGACATTGGCTATGCCAGTGGGTAATAGATGTCGTTTTCGTTTTTTCAAATGTGTAACCCCTTTACGGATAGCCTTTGGCTTTGAATTTGGGGGTTGTCTACAATATGTGATGTGTTTATGTTATGTTTTGTTTATCATTAACATAACAGAGATATAAATAATAAATAAATAAACACCACAGATATTAGACAACCTCCAATTCCAGAAGTCAGAGGCTTGTGCGGAAGGGGGTTACATATTGAAACAACGTGGACATACAACCATTTCCACCGACAATGCTAGTGCCGGAGCCAGGATTCGAACCCGGTGGCCGAAAAAAACTAATAGACATCTGTTACTTTAATATAGAGTAGGTTTTTTCCGTGTGAGTAATTTATGAAAAACCGTATCGACGTACCCACTTTTCGAAGCTTAAATCGCAATCTTCAAATGTATCAAATAGTATACTGACAGAGCATGAAAAAATCTTTTCTACATTATTAAGTATAAGTTGGTATTGAATATTGTCTGAAAGTTTCTCTTGGCCGAAGTAGAGGCACTATTTTAAAATCAATAATTACAATAATTTTTGTTATTAAAGAAGCAAACTAAGGTTATGACTTTTAAGGACTTTGGTGTAAAAAAATATATTATTGCGGATATATGAGTGCAATAACACTTCTTATTTTAAGAATAATAGTATTTGACATAGTTAAATTTTTTCCGTGAGGCAGTACTTAAATTTTCCCCTTCCAAAATGGATGGAAATCACAACTCCTTAAGTAAAATGCGGCTATTTTAAAATGGTAAAATTTGTTGTTTATAATATACAAGACACATTCCAAAAGGTCTTACAAATATACGTTAGTTGGAGCTGAATTCCGAAATAAAAAGCTTACGCCAGTATAGTAGCATTTATTATTAAAAACTATTAGTTAACTTGCAATGTTAGTTTGTTAGTTTGTTAGTTAGTTAGTTAGTTAGTTTAGGTCAAATCTTGCAATCAAAATTTCGATTAGTTCTAATTAAGCTAGAGCTTTGAAATTTTGCACGTGTATAAATCCGGTGACAATACACTTCAACATTTTCATATAAGAAAAAAAACAAGATGGCGACTTCAAGATGGCGTGCTACTTTATCGTTTACGATCCGATTCGATTCAAAATCGATATCTGCGGGTTTTCGAGATCGCCAATTATGAATTCCTGGTCAAAATTCAGAAATTCAACATTGCGGCGCCAATATGGCTGACGACTTTTGTCATTCAGATCCAAATCGATCAAAATCGATATCTGGGGTTTTTCGAGGTCGCGAATTACGAATTAAGTCAAAAATTTAGTTCAAGATGACGGACGACTTTACCGTTTATGATCAGATTCGTCTCAAAATCGATATCTGGGGATTACAGCGTATCAAAAGACTAAAAAGGAAAAAAAATATTTAAAAAATAGCTTTTATTTAAATGTTCTAAAAAGTAGAAAATAAACTTTGAAGTAAATCAAACCCATCATTTTGTTACATTATATAATTTTTTTTATGATATAAAAACATGTCGCGAGCAATCTCCTTTACACAGCAAAATCTGCCGACAAGTTTTTATATTATAAAAAAAATTATATAATGTAACAAAACGATGGGTTTGATTTACTTCAAAGTTTATTTTCTACTTTTTAGAGCGAGCATTTAAATAAAAGCTTTTTTAAAAATGTTTTTTTAATATAATTTTATTTTTGATGCTTATGGATACTACTTCAATAGACAATATTACCGGTATTTATTATTGAAAATATTAGCTCATTCTCTCAATCTAACGATGCAAGCAGATATAATAATAATAAGCTCTATTTATATATGATTTTTACATGAAAAATATTAAATATTGTCAAACACAGACACATAATAAATAAAAGTAATAAGAATATATGTATACAAAAGAAAAAAAGAGTGTATAATAATACAAAACTATCAGTATAAATAATTAAAAATATGTAAATTTTATAGTCAATACAATACCTACTAAGTAGACCATTAAAAACAACAACAAAAGAAACAAAAAGTACTAAACGAAGAGGAATAATAATGAGTGATGACAATTACTACAGCGGGTTGGAAAGAAATTCATGTACTGTATAAAAGTTATGTTCTAGTAACAATAATTTTATAGATTTCTTGAACCTATTTACATTCTCAATGTTTTTTATACTTGAAGGTAACTTATTGAACAATCTCACAGGCATCACAAAGGAGTTATGTGAAAGCTTGGTAATTGGAGAGGGTAATCTCATGTCACCTCCGTCACACATAGTTCTTATGATCCTTTTCTGCATTATTAAGACGTCAGTTATTCTAGTTGAATTACCCCAATTTATAATGCTATAGCTAAGGACTGAATTTACGTACCCATAATAATATGCTAGAAATGTTTGTTTATTCACCAGTTTTCTCATTTGCTGTAATGAGCTCTGAATTAAGGATTTGTCAGAGGTCCTAACCAGTAAACTGCAGTTATTATCACGAGTTGAAAAAATTAGTTGTGATTTTGTTAGTATCAACCTATTATTATTGCAGTAATTTTGCATGTTTTTGGTACACATACGGGCCCTTTGTGTTAAAGATTTAAAGTTTTTATCTGCTGGGCCTTCTTGATGCCATTAATGAATAATAAAAATAATAAAGGACCCAACATACTGCCTCACGGTACCCCGACACGTAATGGCTGCAGGTCGGAATGGTACTCACTCGTTCCGGATTTTAAAATAACTTTTTGTGTTCGATTTGTCAGGTAAGAACATAGCCAATTATAGGCTGGTCCTCTAATACCATAGTTGTAGACCTTTTTTAACAGAATACTATGGTCCACCATATCAAAGACATGTGTAAAATCAAAGAAAGTACCTAAAATTTTTTGGTTTCTGTCAAGTTATTCCAAAATATGATTAGTAAATGAGACCAGACTATATTGAGTTGACAGTCTTTTACGAAAACCAAATTGATATTTATGAAGTATATTGTTAATAAATATGAACTTAATTAACCTATTATAAAGGGAATTTTCATAAACTTTAGAAAACACAGATAAAAGACATAATGCTCGATAATTGGCTATATCCATCCTATCATTTTTCTTATAAATTGAAATTACAATCGCAGTTTTAAGATGTTCAGGAAAGATGCCCCGACGAGAGGAACAATTAATTAACTAAAAACTGGGGAAATGAATTACATGTATAGGAATTGAGCAGGGAATACCATCGTAATATGCATAATTTTTGACTGCACCTTTCCTTATAATCCCCTTGGGTTCCACTAATGTCTATTGGACTTAAAAATATACTTAGGTTTACAGAATTCTCCACCACTGGTGGGGTAGATGGACCTAATAGTTGGATGAGATTATTAATAGTCTACAAAAAAGTTGTTGAATTCCTGAGCAGCACTAAGCAGATCTAATGATTGATTTCCATTTTGATCGTTAAATAGCTGGGGATAAGGTTCCGGGAGATTACTATTGGTCTCATTTCTAATTATTTATCATACTGTTTTAGATTTATTGTTGGCATTTAGATACTTTAAGTCATTAAACGAACGTTTGGCCATAGTGTTTTTATGATTTTTCAAAAATATATAGTAACGCTTCTTGAGTTCCTCATCGTTCGTTACTTTGTGAGCTTTAAATAATTGGCGTAAAAATTATTCTTGATTGATAATTCCATCAGTTAGCCAACCTTTATGAAGTATTTTTTGTTGCTTTATTATTCGCTTTTATATATACCAGAGGAAATGCTTCGTCGGCTATGTTACTTATTATTATATTATGTGCAAAAATATAATAGAAAACCGCTGCCCAAGGAATCATTACTTCCACATCCAGATTTTGTATCCAAGTCTTATACACACTAACTCCCAATGTAATGTTTTACTCCTTTTAATAATAGGGTGGGGGTGGTTTGGGGGGTGGCTAATGCCAAAATAAATTTTAAACCCTTGGTTCTCGTAAATACACTACATCCCAATTTAATTTTTTACCCCTTTTAATAATAAGGTGGGGGTGGCAATGGGTGGCTAATGTAAAAAAAATGTAGAGATCTTGACCATGCCCTAAATTGCTATTTTATAGACCCTTACCTGCTTGCTTTGCCCATTTACCCTTATTTACCCCGTTTACTCCCAAACCCTTCAGCGGAATTAGACCAAAATATAATCTAGTTTCAGATTTCATTATAATACATAAGTGTATAGCCCAAGTAAGGACTTCAGGAAGACATAAGGAACCAAAAAATATCATTACTCTTTGTGCTACATCAACCGCAAGTCAGCTCGCTTACATTTATAGGTATGTGCGTCGGGTCGTTTAATGCAACATACCGCCATGGCTCGCGGCGATAATAATTATGTCGTAAAGTTTTTGTTGCGTTTTTTATGTATCAAGAACTTATTATTTGAGCTATATCAAATTTCAAGTCAATATCATAAACGATTCCAGAAAAAACGCGCGCACAAAAAAGTTACAGACCGACAGACCGAAATTGTCTTTTCCCACAAATTTAAAAATATCTACGTTTTATGGAATTTTAAATCTATTTCAACAAAAAAATTATTTTTTTGCGTTACTACACTTCCACTGGACGTGGACGTAATAAATCCTTTTCTTATGTATTATTTTGCTCTTATGTAAACAAATAGTTTACAACATAATATTAAGTTTACATTAATTAAATGAATAAAATAGTTGATTAAACTAATAAAATAGTAGGCCTATTGAACGTGACAAAAGAACATTATCTGACTTTGAAATCTGTAAATTCTCCACCCAAGTTATAAAGTAAGAAACACTGTTTCCAAACATCCCGAACGATTTTGTAGATGAGATCGAAAATCTCAAACGCTAAACTTATTTTAGAACCGAAATCCGTGTGTTTGACATCTCCATCCAGACGCTATCTACGGATAAAGAGATATATCTAGCAGATAACGCGGAGATATCCTGATAAGGCCTGTAGTGGAGTACAGCCGGCCAAGTGTTCCATACACGCATATGAAATGTACGGGGTTCTGAGACTGTAGAGTTCTTTTATGTCAAGTCTACTCAGTTTACAATGCCACAAATTTGTTCGTACAAAAGGCCTGCATAATGTTCATTATGCTCGAGCAAAGGGCCATAACACTACACGTATTTGTCCTTAATTTAAGCAGACAATTTAAAAAATAACATAAAAACTAAGCACCACGAAAGCAAGGTAATATTTTGACGACGTTACGTTAGAAAAATGTCACCGCCTCATATATTTTACAAATAAATATACCATGGGGCTTACCCAATAGTATTCATTGTCTAAACGATTTATTAAAAAAGCTAAGAATGATTATTTTAGAAACTATTTAAAAATTGACGATAAAAATTACCAAAAAATTTGACAATCTGTTAATGAAATTACAAACAAGAATAAATAAAATAAAACTTTCAAATAATTATATAACAACAGACAAGAAAATAATATCTACGGAATTCTGTAATTGTTTCGCAGATATAGGGCAGAGTGAGTTAAGTTCAAATAATATTTCCAATAAAAATATTTGATAAACCATTGTATTCATACACGTTTTCGTCTTATTATAGCTTCCCAAGAGACATTTATTATTTTTCTGGAACGCTTTCCCCTTGCCGCATAATCTTTCCGTAGCTTGCGACACCACATGGGAACGGTATTTAGTGGAGTAAAATCGGCCCATAATTTTGACCAATGTTACAAATTTTCTTTAGTAAGGACGAATTTCGCAAAATCAGATACTTTCATGACTGAGAAGTATTGGGATATAAATGTCTTTCTCAGTATTCGACCAGTGTTCAGCCAAAACTGTTGTCATATTTCTTACATCATTATAAGATCATGAAAATCCCTTTTTATATAGATCTATTATTTTTTTGCCTCTGACGTTATTATGTAAGTATAAACCTATACTTGTTTGTTAATTATTTTTGGAAAATTATTTTGAGTAAAACATCATAATAATGTTTGAGGGAGAGAAAATGGCCAATTTAAACTCGGCAAATAATATTCAATAAGGAAAAGAAATTAAAACCAAAGTTTTTTATTCCAAAGAAAGTGTAGCGTATAAATAAGTAGGTACATTTTAAAATAGGACTCATTAAACAGTTCTCTTTTTATTGTAATTATAGTAAGCCTAGATAGTTTATTTTTATGTTAGTTGTCATAAACATTAGAACTAGTGTACTTACTTTTAATAGTTAACTTTATCTGCAAATAATCATGCCTTATAATTTTACAAATATTATTTATATTTATGCATTGTGTGATGGTAATGGTAGACAAGCCGCAGAGGAATACCATATTCGTCTTCCTAAGAGAAGAACACGAAATCATCAGATATTTTCAACTCTGTATCGTTATGCAAGGGAGCACGGTAGGTTTCCATCATCAAAAGTGGAACAAAATATTGTTCACAACATTGAAGAGCAAGAAAATATCATTAATATTGTTCAAGATCACCCTGAAGTAAGTACCCGACGAATAAGTGCCCAATTAGGAGTTCCTCGTGTGCGGGTTTGAAGGACTCTAAATAAAGAAAAATTACATTCAAATCATATTCAGCAAGCGCAAAGGTTTCAACAGGGTGACAATGTAAATAGGTTAGAATTTGGCTAGTGGATTATTCACAGACGAGGCCCAATTTACACGGGACGGCGTATTTAATTCAAGAAATTCGCATAACTGGGCCGAAAACAATCCTCATGCTATACAAGAAGCCCATTCTCAACATAAGTTCTCGGTAAATGTTTGGTGTGGTATGATTAACAGCAACCTAATTGACCATATTGACATATTTTTCCGGCAAGGCTCACTACAGAGGTGTATTTAGATTTCTTACAAAATATTTTACCTGGTTTAATGCAAAGTATTAATATAAGAGGACAATACTTCCAGCATGACGGAGCTCCTCCTCATTTTGGTATTGAGGTTAAAAGGCATTTGGATAATGAATATCCAAACATATGGATTGAATGTGGGGGAACTCATCCTTGGCCGGCTAAATCACCAGATTTCAACCCCGTCGATTATTTTCTATGGGAATATCTGAAAACTGAAGTCTACAGTGTCCAAATAAATAGTAGAGAACAGTTACTTCAGCGCATTATCCGCTATAGTGACCAAATTGGCAATTTAAATAAACGCCAACAAAAATGTATGGAAGCTGGAGGTTCTCGTTTTAAAAATTTGCTCTAAGTATTTAAAATATTTTTAAATATATTTTTGTAAATATTTATTTGACCATTTTTATTTATTTGGACAATTAATGTAAGCAATGACGCTGTTTTTTTTAAATTCCGCATTTTGCCAAATTCAATCGCTTGTAAAAAAATCAGTAAGGGTGCGACAAAAATCTAATCACATGGTTTTGTTTAGTGAGGAATGGGCTTTCATAATTGACAAATGAATGTTAAAAAAATATATACAGGGTGATCTCTTTTACAGGAATCGAAAAAACAAATTTAAAAAGTCCGGCCCTGGAATTAAAAAAATTTAATAGCAATCTGTCAACTGTGATAAGTGTATAAAGTGTATAAAATTTGAACAAAATCGGATCAATAGTAAGAACGTTTTGGCCAAAATAAATTTAGACCAAAACCAGTTCATCACCCTGTATCTCAGAAATTAAGAGCGACAGGAAAATTTCAATGGCCGTTCCCGAATACACAAGTGGTCCTCTACCGCACCTAGAAGTATGTACAGTTCCTCATGAAACAACCTGAATATTTGCACATAAACACTGTATACTTTATACGGGCAAAATTGAAACTGGTCAGTGTTAAAGCACAGGACCGTGCGCATTGAACTTGATATTTTGTTCTATACATTTAGCAATGGTATCGAGATTCGAACGGTAGTTGAAACTGTGCAGGCGAGTCCGAGACTGGCAATGTAATCAGCCTGAATGAACCATCTACGACTGCACTGGTTTAAAGATAATAAAACGGACAGGCCTACTAGCATAAAAAAACTCGTAAATCGTTTCTCAGAAGTCGATGAGGTGTGCTGTCAATGTGACAGTGCAGTGCATAAATACCTATTATAATATCGAGCGTAGGAGTTTAGTTAGTTATTGTTCATATTTACAAATATTTACTACTATATAAAAGGTGAAATATTTTAATTATTTACTAATTTACCATGGCTTTCTGGAGACCATTTGAAACAGAGGATAATATAATAACGCCCGAAAATCTTATCATTTTCTTATGACAAGCATTTCTATTTACCTCCGCCCGTGTACAATAAAGAGATGCCGACTGTTTTTGCCGGCTTTTAGTTTTTATACGGTTTCAATTAAGTTCGTAAACACTTTACGACTGATCATCGAACGTTATTATAAAATACAGATGCGACTCCGCGGGTCTAGCGCATTATATTAACTGTGAAAATAAAACGCATTAAAAATTTGATATCGAAAACTATGAGACCTGTTGAGCTGAATTTTTGGGACTTTGGGGCTTATTTTCTCGAAAAGATCTTACATTTTGCAAATTTGGAGAGTGCCGTTAGAAGCGCTATTTATAATTTTTTGAGTATGTTGTAAAAGTTCATAATCGTAGCTCAAACCATTGATTTAATTGCGCGATGTATGTTTTAAAAATTTTTCAAATTACTTGTCAGACATGAAAAAACTGACTTTGCAAAATTAGGCCCTATTAAAAAAAGTTATAGAAATACATTCGGATAGCCAAAATTAAGCACTTCAACATGGTGAAAGTCCCATTTGGTTATACCTAAAAAAAAAATACTACCAGAAATAAACAAAATAGAGGAGCTATTTTATTCCACTAATTGGCAAAATAACTACAGCCATACCTCTCAATCCCGCAGGGGATAGTTACTGGATTATATGCTCTAAGCAAAAGAAGGGCCTTGTACAGGAAGGGTTTACATTTATTTATTAGAAGAAGACAATTGCTTTAAAAATGTGTTTAAAAAACTTAAAATCCAAACTATGATAGGTCATTACACTGAAGGCAGACAAAATTTACAGTATTTAAAAAGCGAAATTTATTTATATTCTAAAATATATTTACTAAACCTCCAGTAAAAAATCTCACATATCTATTAAGTACGCCTACCTTGAAATTCCAAGTAACAGCAACAATAAGAGTATCGTTGGGGCTTACAGTCATAAAAGTTATGTGAAAATGTTCACTTCTAGCAGAATATAAAATAAAAGTGCTAACAAAATATGAAACCTTATTCGATAAATAGAAACCATACTATAATACAACAGAATGATCATGTTGGTGATAAGTAAGACAATTGTTAGACAACAATAGTTGGCATAGGTATTGTATGGCGCAGACAAATCGCGGTATTTTGGCAGATTTTGGTTGACCAGAGCTTTTACCTGTGTTATCTGCGGCCTCATCTTATCGTCCGTAGAAAATCTGGAGCGTGCCTGCTGTAACGAAAATATTACAACACAATTTAATGTGTCGATAGCAGATCTACTCCACCCCCTCAAAGGAATTAAAGTTGAGATCTTATTCAGGAACGGAGGCATTTTTCAATTTCCAAGTTTTATTATATTCTACATTTTATTCTTTAGAAGAATTGTGGCAGTAAGATGATTGTTCGTTTATTTATATAAATCATTAGTAGTATGTACAGAATATACCAGATGGTTTATTACATACAGTGGGGTCTATGAGTAACGAATAAATTCATTATTTACGTAATTAACAATTTATGAGTAAAATCCTAAAACACGTCAATTTTTAATTTTAAAATGACATTTTTTGGGCATAAATGGGACGAGCGTGCGTGTGATAACTCATGTGAAAGGGTTTTTTAATTCTCTATCCAACAATATAAAAATTTTTGAATTTCTCAAAATTTTTTTATTGAAAAATATTACATTTTTAATGTTACGAAATAAACAAAAGATCATGAAACAGTTCAAATCAAATGTTCAAACTAATAATGGAGGCCTTGCTGAAATTCTTCTAAAACATTTTGTATCGTTTCCAGGATAATTTTATTAATTTCTTGCCTTATTCTGTCTTTTAAATCATCGACGTTATTTGGTCTGTTAAAGTAACTTTTCAGTTTTAAGTAACCGCATAAAAAATAGTCAAGCGGGGTCAAATCGGAAAAACGGGCAGGCCACTCAATTTCACCGCATCTACCGATCCACCTATTGGGAGAAACTTGATTGTGATAGGCCTTACTTCCAGTGCAAAATGTGGTGTGTAGCTCCGTCCTGCTGATACCAAATATTTTTATGAATTTCATTAGGGTCATCATCATCTGGGAAAAGTATTATTAACTCTGGAACTAAGAAATTTTGCAAGAAATCCAAGGAACGAGCGCCAATTAATGTGCTGTCAAAGAATTTATAATTCCAGCCCAAACGTTCACCTTGTCTGGATATTGAGTATTGGCTTCAGTACTACTCAGTACTCCAGTATCTACAGTTTTATTTGTTGATTGTTCCATTTAAGGCGAATGTTGTTTCATCAGAAAAAGAATGAATACCTGCTTCTGCGATCTTGTTTTATCGCCACATCCTAATATTATCAAAATTTCAATTCTTTCGATAACCGAAAGACTCATTGTTAAAATAATGATCAACTTGACAATCAGCGATAAATGACTAGAAACATAAGCTTGCACAGATGTAGTACATAAAGAAATTATAATTTTTTCCGATACGTACAAAGAAACTGTTTTTACTTTTTCTTTGTTTTTGTCGCGTATTTAGCCACCTACATATCAGAAAAAACTATACATTTAAATTGAATGTTATGGCACAAATTTAATTAGAAAAGTCAGATTTGACATATTTGGTACATAAAATAGTTTAAGATACATTTGATTGTATACATTTCAAATACATTCCAAAATTTTTAAATTAAATATTCTTTCTTGATGAAGAATATACAAAATTAAATTATAAACCCTTTCGATTGAGCTATCACACGTACCCCCGTTCTATTTAGAAATTTTAAAGAGGTAGCTGTTACTCCAAGGGGGTTGAAGCGGGAGGTATAAAATTATGCTCAAACAATGTCATTTTGGAATTAAAACCGCCGCCCAAGGAAACACTACTTCCACATCCAGATTTTGTATCCAAGTCTTATACATACCAAATCCCAATGTAATATTTTATTCCCTTTAATAATAGAGTGGGGGTGGTAGAGGGGGTGGCTAATGTAAATTTTTTTTTAGAAACCCTTGGTTCTCGTATACACACTAAATCCCAATTTAATTTTTTATTCAAAATTTTTTTTGAAATGATTGGAAAGTGTCATAATGAAAATTTTGAGTCCCATACCTTAAAAACCGTAGAAACTTTTTCAAAGATATCTATAAAATTTTCAATTATACTTTTTAACTCAGATGCCTGTGACTGGGGTAAAATTGTTCTATTTCCACTTTGTCAACCACGCAAATTATTATTCACAACTTGTTACTGTTCTTTATCTTATCTGATCGCTTGGCTCACCTCAGAACTGTACTGATCTAACTGTCCGATGCTCTTATGGCTTATGTGGCGCTTATTCTCGATTCATCCATTTCACTCCAGACTGTTCCAGACGACTTATCCTCCCTTCTAGTATACTCTATGAGAAAGCGCCACATCTGGGCTGACTGATGAACTATTATCCTAATTACTAATTGCGCAGGCTTCCCTTTATTTATTTTTTTATTTTAACGCCTAATTTAGATTAACGTCCTGGCAGAGTTTAGCATTAGCTATTCCACCACTCAACCAGGACACATACACATAGACAATTTATAGAACGACCATTCCCTACGACATTGTTATATGCCGCAACTGAGACTCGAACTCAGGAGTGGTATAGCAACTAGCCGTGTTGTCTCCCACACAACCTCGTCTAGTCCACTGCCACCAACTCGGTAATACACGAAAAACACCACTAAAAATTCATACCCCAGCCAAGATTCGACCCCAGGACTCCTTGGTTACAAGTCTAACCAATAATTACCCATAAAAAGTCATTTATTGAATATCATGTATACATGTTGTTTTATTTATATAATTTATTATATTTGTAATACTATAAACATTCACTTCGTGAGATACATTACTACTTTTTCCCTAACTGTTTCTGTCCTCCTAGCGGTGGCTGTTGGCAACCGAATAATAACTTGACATAAATTAGAATTCCTCTTCAACTACCTGCTTTCCTGATAGGTTCGAGTAATTTTTGTATTTTCTGCTAAAGCAGTTATGTAATGGGCAAGTGATTTTAAAAGTAGGTAATATATATTATTAAGTATTGAAATAAAAATTAATCCGGGTTAAAAAATTATGACAAAAAATATAAAATGAAAGAATTTTTTTCTATGCGCTATTAGTGCAGTGATGGAGGATGAAGTAAGCGTTGAGCCACTGAGCCGGTACTCTGCTGCTAGTAGATTAAGCCTCTATTGGTAAGAGGGTGTGGACGTGCACATAACAGTATTAATAAAAAGGTTTTTATTACAAACAGAATAAATATGTGGTAAAGTAAAAATATACCTACTACTAAAGTCCAGTATTCCATTGTTTCCTATGAAAGGAAATCGATTCATTGCTATCAATCAAGGTGCACAATGTGCATTTCCAAATCAATTGAAAATCATGTCCTACAATTTGCGACATACTTCGTCTTCAATCGGAAAAACGCAAAATAAAATCTGATTGCAATAAACCCCCAGCAGGTAGATTAATCCTAAAAAAAAGACTATAGTGCAGGGCTGTTGTGTATCGCAGTCGTAGACTAGTTTCGAGCTTGTTAGCTCTCATAAGTACGACATAGGCAAATTCACAACAACCCATCACTGTTCCTTTAATCATCAACTTACAGACGAGACGTATCCATAACTTGTAGATGGCTCCATCTGGTGGCGACTTATTGCAATCAAAGTTGGCGAAAAACCGGGACTAAATTATATTCAACAATATATATAATCCAACGCAAAGTGGATAAATTATTACAAACAGAATAAATATGCAGTAGAGTAGTCAAAATCAAACGAACATATTGAATAAATAATGCAGCAACTGCATATCCATATAAGTCAATATTCTGCGATTTACGGCACTTACCATGGCTCGGCAAATTTTATGGGGATCTGATTGCTGAAATGCAGCTCGTACTCTGTACTTTAGATCTTCTTTGGAAGTAGCCAGGGTGGCATAAATAATATTTTTGATTTTACCCCAAAGTTAAGAGCCTAACGGGGTTAAATCAGGGGTCCTTGCTGGCCATCTCGAAGGTCCTCGGTATTCAAACCACCTATCTTCTAACAATGCCACTAATTAGTCATACACTTCCCGTGTATTATGTGGGCCGCAACCATCCATTTGATAATACATAGAATATATATTTAAGGGCAAACTATCAATAAACGTGTCAACTACTGTTCTTAAGATGTCCATGTATTTATTATTATTTAAATTCTCCTCGCAGATATGATACTTAAAAGTGTTATCTACTAATCAGCAGAAAACGTTAAATTTGGTCAGAAAATTCGATTCCCGTACCACATGAGGACTTTGCTGTGCCTCGTCAGTCCAAATAATTAAAAAAAAAAGGATTTTCTTGAAGATGTATGATCACCTACCTGCTCATAGAAATATGTTGTTTTTTGAAAATTTTCGGGCTTCAATGGTTGAACTTTTTGATACAGAAAGATATGAAAGTCTTAAATCCCAACTAGCACCAGGAATAGATCCCTGCAGATTTGCATAAGTTCAATCGGAAAAAAGTCAACCAGATACAAAATACATCAAAAAACCACATTCAGGGTCAACAAAATCTGAAGAAATTCACGAACATTCAATAATTCTAAAATAACCTAAATTCATCTATACCGATCTTTCAACATTCAATCTAGTCATTTTGCAAACAAAGCATTACAAAAAACACACCTAAAAAATATCGCCCCCTTATAATCATCAATAAGATCAAAACTATTATCCATACCCATAATCACAACATTTTATTCCGTTTGGTTAATTTTCTATAAACCATTTTTACATTACAAATACTCACTACTTTTTAATCGCGCCTCGTAATACTACAAACATTTCCCCTTGCAATCGACATCAAAACTTATTTCTGTTCCATTCAACTAGCACCTATCGGGAACAATCTCATAGTTTCATATTCACCTCGCGTCTATCGGGAACATTATCATATATTTTCAACCGTACAACGTCAGACCTTCATGACGACTTTACGGAGTCAATTCAAAATTATTAAATTCTTCGTTTTTACACTGAAAATGTATTCTTTTTATTGCCGATTTTTCCATATAATTTTTATTTCCGAAATTTAACTTTTTGCAAAACTATTGCGCAATGTTGCGCAATCGTGCCGATCTAGACTTGACGGTAACATTTCCAGCTCTAAACAGGGGGTAAAAATGTTCGTGCCTGACTCACGGGGTACGAAAAACGAAACAAACTGATAGTGTAAATGCCAGACCACCGCGAACCCAAAGCAAGTTCAGAAATTAATAGTGACTCCTGTGTTAAGCTTTCGAGAGTGGTATCCCAGGCGGTTATTTTAAAAGTGATTTTAAGTGTAATAAGCTAATATACTAGTACAATCGGCTCGGCTCCTATTTAACTTAAGTTGTAATTTTCCACCGTCTAGTTAGGCTTTCCTATTTTGGTCCCAGCATACTTTCCGTGACGAGTTGTTGGAATCTAGCTGCCCAGGCCGGAATCTGGTTAAAAAGTAGTTTTTAAGTAAAAAAGTTAATTTTAATAAATGTATTTTTTCGCAAAATTCAACAAGAATGAATTTATGCCGTCGAATAGTTACCTATTCTAAAAGAAATTTGTTAAATAAAATACTACACGTTCTAAACCATGTTAATTAAACTTAAATAAATAATTTGTTCGTTCCGTTTAAATCCAAGCATTATTAATTCAAAAATATCATATACAGCCTTCGAGCCTGACAGAATATTAAAAAAACTAAATGGTGCTAAATAAAATAAATCTTTAAACCCAAATGTTAAATCAGTTCCAGACAATAATATACAGATTGTAGCAATTGACTCGAACCACAACTACAAAAATCGAATCCCAAGGCTCCTCTCAACAAAATTAAGTGCACGAACGCCCTCTAGGGTCTCTACTCAAGCTCTCCGACTGATACATTTTTTATTTTTCCAAACTCGAAGGCTTTTTCGTGTTCACAAGGAAGACCGTGTCCTCGCCTCACATATCTTCCAGCGGCCTGTATATCAGTGTATGCGCGGAAGCTATGCAACATTAGGCGAGGGTTGTATGTAGGTGATATACCATCCTTTGGAGGGGATGTAAAGCCGTCGATCCCTTGTCTATTAAATGTTAGTCAAGTAAAAGATCCCTACTCTTCTTAAGAGAAGAGGTTCGGCAAAATTTCTGGTTGGGGGTAGCTCGTCTACAGGCGTCGATGATAGGCCCCAGTAGCGGTAATAGACCGACGTTCAATAAGTGTTAAAAAATGCTACAAACTTCCTGCCCCTAAGTAAGTTTGGGAAGATGCTACCCGGTTCTCACGTTATTAGTTGAGGCTGGGTCGTGGTTCGAAAAAATTACAAAATTTATTTAATAAAAAAACAAAAAACAGGGCGCCAGTAACCATATGATACCTTTTCTCCAAATTAAGTGTACTAACTGTAGCTACTCAGTGGCTTTTAAAGATGCATAGGTATCACAAAAAAATAAAAATATATATATGAAAATAATTAATACCAACAATTTATTAAAAAACAATGTAACATGAAACACAGTAAAATATGAAGGTTGACAGTAAGTTATTTGAAAATAGCTATTTTCTTACAAGGGTTGCAAGAAACGTTTAAAAAAATTGTAACGCTGAAGGCTCTAAAAAGTAACTAGCTGAAGGCTAAGTAATATGTAAGAGCTAAAGGCTCGCATAAAGGTGAAAAGCTAAAGGCTAGGTAACAAATAGCTGATGGCTGTAAAAAGTAAAAAGCTGAAGGCTAAATAACCAATCAACTTGAGTGTTGTGCTGATTTGGTTCTCACCACCCCTGGAATCACCACACGACTGTTTGGCACCTGGGTTCCCCAATACTGTCCTTAATACTTTATATCCAGTCTCCAAATTCCCTGAAGAACTTCTCATAACAAAATTACTCCGATAAAAACTCTCCCATAAGACTCCATGAGCAAAACAACTCCGGGAAAAGCCACTCCCGGGTAATACAAATTCAAAAGGTTAATTTCTCCATAAAAAATGTCTCGGTATAAAATTTCTCCGTAGAAACTCCATGGTAAAAACTACACCGTAAAAAAACTTCATTCACCTATCCCAGGTTACGGAGTTTCACAGAGAAAGCGGCAAGGCAACAAGTGGATAGGCTCGGCGATGGTCTGAAGGCAAGTCGCCAGTGGCAATTGATATGCTGCCAACTTGCGGCGCAAAACTACACTGCTACCAACTGATAGAAAATGAATGTAGCCACCGATATATCAAGATTAATTAGAATTTTTACTTTTAATAAATCTTTCCCTCTTCAGTCAATAAATCAAACAATGACAATAATTAATAATAGTGATTTTGATCTTTAACCTGATGATTGAATAACAACCCTGCGTTAACCAAATAATAAAGTAATCTAATGGTAAGTGGTAAGGTATTTTGCATGTGAATTAACAGATGGCGCTAGGTGAATGTTTTTAGAATTATATGTTTACAAATTTAAATGGGCTATTAAGAACAGAGATATGCTGGAACAAACAGACGACAGACAGAATGGGTGGTATTTCCAGGTTGGCATTTAAAAAATATATCAACAGTTAACAACAGCAAAAAGCGATTAAATTGTATGCAAATAATAACACCAGAAATACTGTGCTTGTGTTGTTAAAAACTAAAAGCTACCATAAATAAGTAATTCTGGCGAGGAATTTCCAAGCAACCGGCGTAGAGCCATTATTAAATATGGGAGAAAACTTCCCAAAATTCCACAAAAATATACAATAGAATTTAATTAATTAAATCGTACATGTAACGTTCAGGCAACAGTGAACATTACAACAAAAAAAGAAATAATTAATACATAAAATTCGAGAAATATTTGTCTGCTGAAATGTTGTTTGTAACACGTACTACCTAAATCAGTTTTTTGGGACCCATCAACAGTTACGATTCATCCCAAAAAAACATGATTTTTGTACATCCCTAAAACTTCAGAAATTTTTCCGTTCTACTTGACGCATGATTTTCATGAAAACTCTGGTTTAAATATGAGTATTATTTTAAGTAATTTCATTGATCCACTGCAATGGCCAAGGATCTGCTCAAAACCAAAGAATCTTACATTTACAAAGACATCAAGTGCAATAAATCAATGCGGTATTATCAGTCTCTAAGGTAAAATATATTTGCCGAAGCAAAGATCCACCGATAATACATATTTATAAGAAGTTTAAAAATTCACTGAAGAATAATAATTCACGAGCAAATTACACCAGTATAAAAGTTTGAGGAAGTAATATTAAAATTCTGTTTAAGCTTCCGCTAATATTCGCGAGAGAAGTTTTTAAGTATTCAAGTTAGAAATTAATTTTTGCAATAAGTTTTATTGGGTCCTGAGCTCCCCTTACAATTGCAAACCATAAATCATCTTGTATTAATAAATTATATTTGATTTGCTTGATTCTAATTAATTATTAATTAATTAATGATATGTTAGGCGGTTGATTAGATAATGCAGTTATTACTGGCGTATGCTAATTCCTTGTAAATCATTCGATATGATTTTATCTACCGCTATGAATAGTAATTGTTGGTCCTATTGCTGTTAAGCATGTCGGTAATCCATAATTGTATGGAAAAATTACCAATAACTAACGTACCCACATATCCTACTTGATTTTTATTTCGAACAAGGGCCACTATTAGTATCAGTTGATTGAAAATTATTATAAATGAGTCAATGGTGGAATATTTAGTTTCAGGGAGGAAAATAAAATTGATTGCATCACACAATTACATACAATTAATAGATTATTACGCGCCAATATCCATTGGCTTGATGACGGTCTCGATAACTAGGGCCGAGTAGGACTACTACTCTTTGCTCCTAGATTATCTCTGTAGACCTGGACCGGCCTTCGTGATAGGTGGGCCCGCTTACTTCTACCAGACCCAGCCCGCAAATGCGAGATGTGTCGTGGTATTTTCTGCGGACCTCCCCTGGTCCTGGCTCTTCAACCTCGCTGGCAGAGGTCTCTTCTGGCGCTCTTCTTGTCTTGATATTTTCTTTCTTCGCCAGCTTGTCACCCCCGTGGGTAGTCATCGGTCTAGTTGGGTTTTAGGAAGTTTTGGCTGGGGTTGACTGCCGGTACGTAGGACACAGTAAAGGTGTGTCCTACCCCGGATCATCGGAAAGGTAAGGATATGAGCTGTGTAGCTCGAGAGTGTGGAGACCCTAAGTGCTTTTTTAGCACTTTCGGACTCCACGGAGCAGGTAGGACAACGGGCGTTGGACGGTATGTTGTCCGACGCCCGCAAGGAGGTTGGGTTTGGGTAGAAAAACGTCATGTCTCTGGTAGTGGTGGTCCGTCCTGGGGTATCTGAAACAGATCGGTTAGCGGGAAATATAAGTTATACTCACCCGTTGTCCAGAAGCTGTACCCTCGGCCGTTTGTGCCTCGGGGCGTCGGCAGGGTCGTAATCAGTGGCTTGTCTGATTAGCGGGTTCCCGTGCTCCTCTGCTTGGGCGTACAGCTTCTTCGCTCGTTCCCGGATGACTTCAGTGACCGTGGTGTACTCCAGGTCTCTGATGATGTCTGCGTTTCTCACGTACCATGGTGCGTCGACCGCCGTCCTGAGGGCGATGTTTTCCACTGCCTGGATTTTCTTCATGTAGGACTTTGCCTGGTAACCCCACGCTACCGAGGCGTACGTCAGCTGCGGCCTGATGAGGGTTTTGATGAGCGTGAGCTTATTCCTCAGGTTGAGACGGCTACCGTTTCCCATCATCGGGTAGATGAGGGCTCTTGTGCGCCGCGCCTTGGCTGTAATAGTGTCCGTGTTCTGTCTCCACGTTAGGCTTTTGTCCATGACCACGCCAAGGTATTTGACGGTGTCGTGCCATTGGATGTCCTCGCCGTTCATGGAGACGTGTCCTGTGGGAATTTCTTTCCGCACTCGTCTGAAGAGTATGGCTTGGCTTTTGTCGGCGTTGACGGCGACTTTCCACTTCGTGCACCATTCTTCCAGGAGTGTGGCCATTTCCTGGAGTTTTCTGGTTGCGTTCCTGGCTTTCCAGGATCTGGCAATTATTGCTGTGTCGTCTGCATACACGGCCAGGGCTGTGTGGTCGGTCCTGGGGAGGTCTGAGGTGTAGATAGCGAACAGGTGCGGTGACAGCACCGAACCTTGCGGGACTCCCGCCTCCACGGTCCTGTAAGTGGAGAGTTGGTCCGAGATTTTGACCTTTAGCTGTCTGCGGTGCAGGTAGGACCTCACTAGTTTGACGAGTTCGATGGGGTAACCCATACTCATCATTTTAGCTAGGAGGCCGTCGTGCCAGACCCTGTCGAACGCTTTGGCAACATCTAGGAACAGCGCCGCGGTGACTTGCCGCTGGTTGAACCCCTTAGTAATCTCCTCGGTGAGGCGAAGTACTTGGAGTTCGGTGGAATGTCCTGTTCGGTACGCGAACTGTTCATCCGGGATGATATTCAGCTCTTCTGTCTTTTCTGTGAGCCTCTTCAAGATGACCCGTTCTGCAACCTTGCTCATGGCTGGGAGGAGGCTGATGGGCCTGTAAGAAGACGGGAAAATTAGTTCTTTCCCTGGTTTAGGGATCATAATGACGTCGGCCTTTTTCCACCTGGCTGGAAAATGCCGTAACCTTAACATCGCGTTTACGATGTTGACTAGCGCCGCTACTCCTTTCCTGGGTAGCTTTTTGAGAGCGATGTTTCCTATCTTGTCACATCCCGGAGCCTTTCTCGGCTTTAGGCTCCTAAGGATTTCCTTGACTTCCTCGGGGGTAGTCGGGCGGATGTGGTCGTCATCAGGCAGGCGGTGGATCCTACGTACTCTGCGCTCGACATCGTCCGCCCAGTCCTCGTCCTCGTCATCGAGCTCGTTCTCTCTACACTGGAGTTCTAAGCTGTCGGCAAACGCCTCGGATTTTTCCTGGTTAGTGTAGACGATCCTCCCTCGCTCTCCGTGAATCGGGGGTATAGGTTTCCTCCGGTTTCGCAGGGCACGTTGGGTATTCCACATACTTCTGTCCTGTGGATCGAGTGACTCAAGGTGGCGTTGCCACCCCTCCTGACGGTGTTCTTGGAGGGCGGCTTTCACTATTCGGCTGAGGACGTTATACTCCCTTCTGTCGGCGGGGAGCCTCGTCCTCTGAGCCCGTCTCTTGGCGCTTCTTCTATCCCTTATCAGCTGCCTGGTGACCTCTGGTAGGTTCGCCATCGGTGCTGGGTGTCTTCTTACTTCTGTTTCTGTCATGCTGGCCCTTATTGCTCCCAGGATCTGCTCCTCTAGGGTAATGACGGCCCTCTCAACGTCCCCCACGGTATCTAGCCTGGGAATTTGTGCAATGTACTGCTGCAGGTGCAGCCGGTACGATTCCCAGTCCGTTCGTCGCTTCGTGAAGGTAGCGTTGTCGTCACCCGCCTGTCCTCTTAGAGTTAGGAAGATCGGGTTGTGCTCGGTAGATCCCTCCGTTCTGGTGGAGATCTCCGCTTCGAGGGTCATCTCCTTTAGGATGGCTATGTCCAGTACGTCTGGCCTGTTTCTACCGTTGTCAAAGGTGGGCTGGACTGGTCCTACCACCAGCAGTTCGCCGGCGTGCTGTCCCAGGAACCGCAGCAGTTCTCGTCCTCGAGTGTTGGTTACGCCGCTGTTCCATTGCTGGGATTTGACGTTAAAATCGCCAATTGCGACGACCTGTGTCCTAGCGGGTAGAATTGCGTCCAGATCCCCCTCGGTTAGCGTGCTGTGGGGTGGCTGGTAACATGAAACCACTTGGACGTCGCCGTTTCGTGCTGTGGACACTACTACGGCGGTGGCATTCATATTTTCTAGCTCAGGAAGTACCGTCGGATGGTGGGCTATGGTCTTTTTAACGAGTAGAGCCACTCCTCTTGCGGGTCACCGAGGTATGTTTACCCAGTCCATCCTGTATGTGTGGTATCCTGGGAAGTTGATCTCCTTGGCCGGGGTCATCTTGGTTTCCTGCAGTGCCATGACGTCTATATCGTACCTGGTCAGGAGCTCTTCGACTTCAAGTCTCCTTTGTTGCAGGCCGTTTACATTCCAGGCCGCCATCTGCAGGAATTCCGGTTTAATCTGTAAAGGCATTACAGATTAGTAAAGTTTGGCATTTGAGCAAAAAATGCACTCATCGCTAAGCACATTTGTTGCATCTGTGCTAGCACCGCTGTGAGGTTTTTGGCCTCTGGCGATGCCTGTTGTTTTGAGGCAGGGACGGTGTTCTGTCCTGCCTTGCTCTGGGCTACTTTTGCGTAGCTAGTGCCTGGCGCTACGCCGCCCTTCTTTGTTGAGGTCGTCGTCGGCCTCTGTACCGGCCTTTGAGTGGCGCTGGCTGATTGCTTGGGGTATTTTGGACAGCCCTTGTAGCTGGCCGGGTGGGCCCCTTGGCAGTTCGCACACTTGGCCGGTTCGTCTGCCTTCTTCTTGCAGTCAGTCGTCCGGTGTGCCTCGCCGCACTTCACGCATTTCGGCTGCGCGGTACACCTGGATTGTCCGTGGCCGAAACGCTGGCAGCGGTGGCATTGGGATGCCGCTACCTTGGCTCTCTGTCTCTCTGTCCTTACGACTAGAGAGCAGCACCTCGTGACTTGGAGTATCTTGTCCTGGTCCTGTGGGACTAGGACAAGTACGAGTGGCACCTCCTGTTTCGTCCGTCTGGACGTCATCCGTTGCACTGCGGTAGGTGCGAAACCTTGGTCTTGGAGGTCTTCTGCCACCTCCGTATAAGTAACGCCGCTCGGGATCCCCCTGATGACTACACGTAGCAGCCGTTCCTCTGGCAGGGTGTACGTGTGGTACTCCCTTTTCTCGTTTGCGAACATCCTAGTCATCTTGCGATAATCTTCGGATGTCGCGGGCTCGATGGAGATTCCCTCCGCGGTAACTTTAGCCTTGCTAAAGTTAATGCCGGTTTCGGTTAGACGACGGCTCACCGTTGTCCATGTCTCCTTGTTTCTCAGCACTACCGGCGGTATGCGCTGGCTTCTTGTTTTTGTTTGAGGGGCCTCAGTCTCCTCTGTCCTGGCGTTTTGTCTGGGGACGTTAGCCTCCTGCTGGGGAGCTCTAGATCCCGATCTGCTTCGTCTGGATGGCTCTGGGGGGCACTTGAGGGGCTCTTCAGCCACCTTCTTTGCCGCCTTAGGGGCCTCTTCGTCGGAGTCCGTATTAGTGGCGGGTGGGTTTTTCCGCTTCCGCGTTTGCGATTCTCCTCGAATCGCACGCAGAAGTTCTTCGTGCTGGGACTTTTGCTCCCTCTGCATTAGCTCCAACCTCTCGGTGAGCTCCTCTATTTTCTTTCTGAGGGTTTTGTTCTCCTCTGTGAGACGTTTTATCGTCTCTTTGTCATCCCTTGGGGTTGGGGTACCCCCTCGGGAGCTACCGCTCTGGGACGTTTTGTCTTCGCTGTAGTCCATGCTACCGTCCTCCACGGTAACGTCGCTGTGGGTGTCCTGCAAGGGAATACCTATAATATTATGGGAAAAAGTTATGATTAATAACAGTAAAAATGGTGTCTCCAAGGGAGGGAGACTTTATTTATCTTTTATAGTACACCGTCTTGAAAAAGACGTGTGTACTTCCTCTTCTTAGAACTGTCGATGACGACACTAACTGTGGGGCTGCCACTTCACTGTGCACTTTCTTGGCTCGGTACGTCTGCACTCGGTCACCTCTCGATGCACACTGTCGGATTATTACAGATAAGTTACTAAATACAAGGTGATGTGAAAGTGTTTGAAATATATACGTATGGAACATCCAAATGGAATAAATTCAGGTCTTATGATACCTCATTTCAAAGGTCTTTTCATATATTTTATATATGTTATATATTTTGTGTTCTAATGTTTTATATTTTACTGTACTGTAATAACTGTTAATATTTAATCACTCTGACAATGCTAATGTCTTTTTTGTAAGATCTATAGCAATAAAGTTTATTCTATTCTATTCTATTCTATTCTATTCTATTCTATTCTATTCTATTCTATTCTATTCTATTCTATTCTATTCTATTCTATTCTATTCTATTCTATTCTATTCCATTCTACTCTACTCTACTCTACGCTACTCAAGTCTACTCTACTCTACTCTACTCCACTCTATTCTATTCTATTATATTCTCTAATAAAAATGCTATGGTTCTAATATTTATTGCAAACATTAACGGTCTGCTTGACGAAATTCGTATGAAGAACATAAAAACTTACAGCGTTTTGTCGTTGCACGCTAGCAAAAACAATTTCCGTGTTCTTTTTCAACATTATCAAATAAAAAGAAGAATAAAAATATCAAAATTCTTTATAACTGGCATTGCCAGTTATATGAAAGCACCATAACGATTGACAGAATAAATAGCTGTCAAAGTTGTCAATACATAGCTATTATTGTTTTGGGTATTTTTTGAGTTTTGTTAACTGCAATTTCTAAACATGGTTTATTTAAAACAATAATTTTACATATGGTTGATTACAGAGATAGAATGCGATCACACGAGAAAGCTCGCCTATTTCAAGAAAAATTTCCTGATTTGCCTATATCCCAAGGTACAATTAGAAACATTGAACATCAGTTTCGAGAAAATAGACATGTACGACAAAAAAAAGGTGCTTCCAATGCAATGAGTAACGATACACTGCTTGAATTTGAAGAAAACCCACATAATTCAAGTCGACTAGCAGCTTTAGCATTCAATATTCACCTTTCCTCAACAATTCGAGTATTAAAAGAAAAAACAGATGCCCAAGGAATCACTACTTCCACATCCAGAGTTTGTATCCAAGTCTTATGCACACTAAATCCCAATGTAATATTTTACTCCCTTTAATAATAGGGTGGGGGCGGTAATGGGAGTGGTAGAGGGGTTGGCTAATGTTAAAATTTTTTTAGATGTCCTTGGTTCTCGTATATGCAATAAATCCCGATTTAATTTTTTATTCCCCTAAACAATACGGTGGGGGTGGCAATGGGGGTGGTAGAGGAGGTGACTAATGCCAAAATAAATTTTGGAGGCCCTTGGTTCTCGTACACACTAAATCTCAATTTAATTATTTACTCCCTTTAATAATAGGGTGAGGGTGGCAATGGGGGTGGTAGAGGGAGTGGCTAACGCCAAAAAATTTGTTGAGACGTTTCGTTCTTGTACACACACTAAATCACATTTTATTTTTTTTACTCCTTTTCACAATAGTGTGGGGGCGGTATTGGGGGTGATAGGAGGAGTGGCTGAAAAAAAAAATTTGAGACGACTTTTCGTACATGCCCTAAATTGCAATTTTATGGACTCTTGCTTGCTTTGCCTATTTACCTTTATTTACCCCATTTATCCCCCCGAACCCCCCAACGGAATTAGATCAAAATATAATCTAGTTCCAGATCTCTTTATAATACATAAGTGTACCAAATTTCAAGTCAATATCATAAACGGTTCCAGAATAAACGTGCGCACAAAAAAGTTACAGACAGACCGACCGACAGACAGGAAATTTTTTTCGCTCAAATTTAAAATTTCGACGTTTCATGACATTTTAAGCCTATTTCAATAAAAAAAAAAAATTCCGTTACTATACTTCCACTGGACGTGGAGTCTACTTTTAATCTTCATGGCCATGTTAATCGTCAAAACTGTCGTTATTGGGCTAATGAAAATCCTCACTGGACGAGAAAATTACATATGCAAAATCGTAAAAGTTTGGGTGGGGATAATTGGAAACCATGTCATTGGTCCCTCTTTCATTGATGGCAATTTGAATGGAGATGATTATTTGGCTCTGCTCCAAAATAATGTCATGTCAACTTTGACAAACTTATGTCCTGCTTAAGCAAACCCACAAGTTCCAGCGGATGTAATATTATTTCAGTAGGATGGAGCAGCACCACACTACCGAATCGATGTCCGACAATACCTCGACTTAACATTTCCGATGGATAGGGAGGTGAGGATCGCTAGAATGGCCAGCACGTTCTCCTGATCTTACACCCTTAGTTTTCTTTCTATAGGGATATGTGAAAAGTACGATATACATAACTAAGGCACGCAATACAGGGTGTCCCACGACGAACTGTGGCGATCGATATCTCGAAATGTAGACATTGGAAAATTTTGAAAATTTGGTAGTAAACTAATGTCGATAGGGGCAACTCGGCTAGGTGGTGGCACTTCCCGTTATACCGGAAGTATATGTTAACTTGCTTATTTTAAACGGGACTTGGATTGTACGCAAAATTCTAGGCCTATTTTGTGTCATTTTTGATATAAAAGTTGAAATATGTCAAAAACGGAGAGAAAGGCATGATATCCAAAATCGGCCAAGAATTTTGCGTGCAATCCAGAAATTTAATTTAATTTAATAATATAAATAGGGTATCCCATTTAAACTAAGCAAGTTGACATCTTCTTCCGGTATAGTCGGAAGTGCCACCCTCTTGGAAATATTTTAGCCGAGTTGCTCCCATCGACATTAGTTTACTACCAAATTTAAGAATGTCTACTTTTCGAGATATCGATCGGTGCAATGCGTCGTAGGACACCCTATATACCTACTTAATTTCTTCTTCGATGGCTCATGAGGTGACCATAATTCCCTATTTCATAATTATTATAATGATGTAAGATATTGTATTTTTGTCTTTCCTAGATTTCATGATAAATTCAGGCTTGTTTATTGACAGAAAATATATTTTCAGAATTTTCGTTTATCTGAATGATTATTTCACCATCACACAAAAATTGGTCACGGGTAGAAGTGGTAAAATACATATGGTCGTACCAAAAAAAAAAATTTCCATCCTCATAAATTTATATTAAAATATCGTGAATATAAATGTATGTATTTATATACACTATATATACCTACTCTTAGCAAATATGTGATTATTAATTATTTTATGGAGGTCTTAGATTTAAGATAGGTAATTTTATAATCAGCAAATGGTTTTCACCCCTTTGCTTTATACAGAAAAAGCGGCAACATAATAATAGTATTCACGATGTCATTTAGAGTGCAGCACTTTGAATGAAATTGTATCGATTCCATTGAAAAGAATGTTGAGCAAAAGGGGGGAGACATTGTATATCTGTTGATTACTGATATGACACGATTCGGGCGAAGTGACGATGAAATGCTGACCTGAAAGCTTCAAATTCAATGGCCATCTCGAACACAATGCTTTCAACACCCCAATAAAAATTTAATAACTTCTTCACATTATCACGAAACTAATAATTTCAATGCTGACTTTTCTTAGAGCAAATGTCATCGTGTACTTCTTCGGTACTTTAGAATCGAATTCGATGTAATAAATTTTCATTTTTCGATGGCTACTGATGAGGAAGTTTATAAAACGCTCCTTTCGGTAACATCTAAAGCATGCGGGTCAGACTACATATCTTTAACCATGCTTTTATATTGTTGTCCAACCGTTTTACCATTCATAACTCATTTGATAAATTATTGCATTGAAACTAGTGTCTTCCCTTCTAAATGGAAAATAGCATATATACTGCCTTTTCCGAAAATAAGTAAACCTAGTAACCTTGGAGACCTCAGGCCAATTAGTATTTTACCTGTAATATCTAAAATCCTAGAAAAAATACTAAATATTCAAATAAAAAATCACTTAAAAGCGTATGATCTATTGCCTCAAAACCAATCAGGATTTAGAGTAAATCACAGTTGCACAACAGCTTTGCTGAAGGTTATTGATGATATTTTATTGGAGTGCGATAAAGATAATTTAACTATTTTGGTCTTGCTTGATTACTCCAAGGCCTTCGATAGGATTAATCATGAGACTCTATTATCGGTGCTTCATTACTTGGGATTTGATGGAAACTCAATTCAACTCATTAAAAATTATTTGTTAAATAGGCAACAGATGGTCAAATTAGGTAACAACATTTCAAATCCATTAAACACGTTCTCCGGAGTTCCTCAGGGCTCCATATTAGGTCCTCTACTGTTTACTTTGTACACATCGACTTTCCAAGATAGTTTACAGTATTGTTCTAGTCACTTCTATGCAGATGATACCCAAATTTATTATTCGTTTGGAAAAAATGACTGTCATGAAGCATGTGTACGAGTGAATCAGGATTTACGGGCACTAGTATCTATGTCGGAAAAATACTGCCTAACTATTAATCCCACCAAATCCAAAGTAATGCTATTTGGACGCAGAGCATCATGCGGTTTGTATACTGATAGTATTCATATTAATATAAATGATCAGGACTTGCAACTTTGCAACATTTCTAAAAATCTTGGCCTCTTTATAGATTCTAAGTTGAAATTCTCGGATCATGTTACACATATTGTTAAAAATGCATTCAGTAAACTAAAATTAATATATAGCAGTAGACATTTGTTGTCTATTAAAAATAGAATAATATTGAGTGAGTCATTGGTTATGTCACATCTGAATTATGCAGATGTGGTGTATGGGCCTCTTCTAAATCACTATGAGCATACTCGCCTGCAGCGGATACAGAACACCTGTATACGAGTTATATATGGCTTAAGAAAATATGACCATATTTCGGCAAAATTTCACGAATTAAAGTGGTTATCAGTAAAACAAAGAAGAGATTTGCATATTTGCTCTCTAATCCATAAAATTATTAAAAATGGTGATCCGCGGTATTTGCTAAGTAAAATCAGGTTTAGGGCAGATGCACATAATGTTAATGTTAGACATAAACATATACTGACAATACCAGCACATAAAACCTCACTCTTTCAGTGCTCCTTTTCCTACTATGTTGCAAAATATTATAACAAAATTCCATCGGTTTTAAAGGATTTGTCTTTAATCAATTTTAAGAAAAAATTAAAACACTCGCTGCTCGAAGGTCTGATAACATTTTTGTAAGTCTGCTATATTGTACGGTCTCGATTATTGTGATTTTAGATTCATAGTATTTTTTTAATGTAAATATGTGTTTGTGAATATTAAATATCATTATTTTTTGTGTACTAGTATAAGTTGGTGAACTAGTCGTGTTAAGTGATATCTTGCAATATTATTTTACGTGTCTTTTATATGTAGTCATATATTTATGCACTCGATACACATTGTACTGTAATTATGTAATTATTAACATGTTCTTACTCTTTGTTTACTAAATTTTGTATCTTTAGGGTTGAGTGGAAGAATGGAACTTAGTTCCAAACTCTGCCTTTTGGCGCAGTAGTACTTGTTGTCCCTTTTATTTTTGTATAGTGCTTTCTAGATGCCAATAAAAACCTATTATTATTATATAATTCCGAATAATTGTCTAAAAATTATAGTCATTATTTAGGCAAATAATGATAGATTAACCCCAATAATAGGACAAAGTGTAAAAATAATCATTAATAATAAATATAGAATAATAATAATCTATTTGAATGATTCATTGTAAGTAAAAATTAATACTACTTTTTTTCAACAGATCGATCGTGTATTTGAAAAATTGTTTATTTCCTTGAATTGAAATATGTACGTAATATTTTTTTTCAGTAATTAATTCAAGTAAAATTATACGTTGTCCCGCTTTCATAATAATGAAATATTATACAATATATATTTATTATTGTCATTATAATATTTTTACGGATCAATCATTGCTGTTAAAGGCTTCCTCTAGCTTTTATGAGTTGCAACATTGTAATGATATAGTTAAATAAAGCAACAGGGAGCTGGATCTAGTTTTATCTAATAAAGGCGGAGAAGACTAAAGTGATTCTGTTAAACAATGATTAGTGAGTTTTAATATTAGAAAAGCAGATTTTTAATATTTATATCTAAATTTACTTGACTATACTTATATTGTTAGACATTTTATGACCAGTTGATTACTGTTGCTACTATAAGCTACTCAAATAAGCACCAATGAGTATATAAGAAGGGGGACCAACGAATTGGGGAAGCTCTAATTTGAAGAGTAAAGCGTTTAGATCAAGAGAAGAAACAAGAGATCCGACTAGTAAAGTACGGTGGCAAGAGTGAATTATAGTAGTGGTTTAACGTAGTAATCAATGTGTAATTAGAAGGACTAATTATTGTAAGTTAATTTAGTGCTAAATAAAACAGTGGTTAGTGACAATTCATGTTGCAATTATTGAACCTATACTTGGGGTGCTTACTGGAGGGTGTAAACACATAACAATTGGTATCATAAGTGAAATTGCAATAATGGATTTCTGGAAAATTCGAGGAAGTTCCAATAAGTCCTATTTGGAAACCACTGGAGATAGTGTGCTTTGAACTGGACTGTGATATAGACCTTAGTTAAAACTTATTTGTGTTGCGTAAGGAAAATTCTAGAACATTCTATTTGGGAATTAGTGTAGTTAATTAAATACTTTCAACCGAAAAGTGATATAGACTCTAAATAAGAGCTATAGTGACACTTTGAAAATGAGATTTCTAGAACATCCTATTCCGGACTTTGTGGAAATATTGTACCTAATATAGATTCTAAATAAGGCTTATTAGTAATGTTCGAGAACTTTCTAATGGAAACAAGAAGTAAAGCTGCAGAAAAACAAACACAGGACTTGCTTGCAGAACTAAGAAAAATGATGTTAAACCAGGAACAGAGACATCAAGAAGAGAAACAAGAATAAGAAAAGACACGCCAAGAAGAAAATATGAACAAGAAAAGAGACGTCAAGAAGACAAAGATGACCTAAGAAAAATGATGTTAAATCCGGAAAAGAGACGTCAGGAAGAGAAAGATAAACTAACAAAAATGATGGATCATGGAAAAAGAGAAGAACAATAGCGATGACGTCAAGAAGAAAACGATGGAAGGCTTGACGATAAAACTTCATTATCAAAAACAGGAACAAATGATGTGACAAAAAGAGTTAAAAAAATTTATAGAGGTACAACAGGGTGCTATCGTCTCAGTTACTGATCAATCAAAAATGAAATTAACGAGGATATAGACAATGTAAAAGCTGAAGTCAGTGAAGTCAAATAAAAAGTTGGTGATATTGAAGGGGAAGTTACTGGCATCAAAGGAAATATTACCAACGTCGAATGAAAAATGAGTAATATGGAGAGATATTGTCGTGTAGTTGAAGGAGCAGTAGAACGGCTTAAACAACAGTTGAGGGAAAAAGGAGGACAAGTAGTATTATCATCATCAGGTCCTCGATTACAACCTTCGTCCTTTGATGGTCAAACTTCATGGATAAGAGATATTTTGAGGCTGCTGCATATGCCAACAACTGGAATAATGAGAAAATGACTATGGCATTAGTTTTAGCATTACGGGGCCAAGCATCAGAACTGCTTGAGGATAAAGAACAGCCAAGGAGAGGAATCAGATGTTAAAAGTGCGGCAAATCAGGACATATTAAACGAAACTGTCGACAGCGGAGCCCTGAGAGATTAAATGCCGCAATAATTGAAGTGCTGCAGGAAAACTAAAGAGGAGAACGCGGTGCTCCCAAAGAGATACGGGTTTCCCATCTTCGAAGAGTTCCGAGTAGTCTGCTGTTGGATGGCTTTGTAAACAAAAGAAAATGTGTATTCACTATCGACACGGGTGCCACGTCATCAATAGTCCGGCCAGGATTTTTATCGGGAATAGAAATTGAAAAAAACCAAAATGGGTTTTCCGTTTGGACAGCCACTGGAGATAAGGCAACGGCTCATGGAAAAATAGACCTAGATCTGCAGTTTGGAAGTCTGCACTTTAGTCACAGGGTTATCGTGGCTGACATTACTAGTGATTTCATTTTGGGACTGGATATTATGGAAAGGTATGGATTTATACTTGACGTGGGAGAACAAGTTCTGAATATTGAAAATGAAGAGTTTATTTTGTCAACAGCAGATGACCGGTTTCAAAAAACAAGGCTACTGACGGCGCAGTCAATCAAGATTCATGCCAATTCAAAACAAATAATCGCGGCCGTCCTGGACGGAAACTCTGGAGGATCAGTCGATTAAGACGGCAAATATAATCTAAGCAAGAACTTTAATCCGCATAAAAGACAAAATTCCAATTAGAGTGGTCAATATAAATTCCCACTCAGTGACTTTCATGGAAGGTGATGCAATAGGAACCAGTTAAGTGGATAGCAAGACGCTAGGAGCAAATGGACAAATGTTCACCTACCAATGTAGATAGAGAAGTTATTCTCAATTTTAACAGCTCTCTGAGGACGCATTTAAAGAGGCAATCAAGTTATAGCTTTCGCCAGAAATGCAGACGTCCTTACGAGAAATGATATAGAGCAGCATTGGAGAGACACTGGTGATTCAGTCGCAATCCGCCAACAACCTAGGAGGCTGCCACTAGCCAAGCACGAAAAGGCTTCTGCGATGATTCAAAAGATGCTGCAATATGGAGTGATTGAGAAATCAACTAGTCTCTGGTCATCACCGGTAGTTTTGGTTGCCAAGAAGTATGGGAGTTTAAGATTACTAAGAAAGACAGCTATCTACTTCCTCGAATTGTCGACACATTAAATACGTTGGCAGGGTCATGATGGTTTTCGACTTTAGACCTTAGAAGTGGTTACTGACAGTTGGGGCTTCACCCTGATGACAAACAAAAGGCTGCCTTCGCAACAGGTAGTGGTCTATATCACTCCATGATGCTTTTTGGACTTTGCAATGCGCCAGCTATTTTTGAAAGATTGATGGAATTTGTACTCCGAGGATTAACTTAGACGTGTCTAGTTTACCTTGATGATGTGATGGTTATGAGACGAAGCTTTAGGGAGCAAAAGTGAAACAGGAGAATTAGAAATGCACACCTAAAATTGAACCCAAAGAAGTAAGTGTCTGCTGTTCCAGAAAGAAGCTAAGTTCCTTGGACATGTGGTATCTTCGGAAGAAATACAAATGGACCCGGACAAGATATAAAACAATATCTTCCTACCCCACGAACAAACATACTGAAATTCTCGCCTTTGTACTATATGTATAACAGTTACATGTCTATCGAGAATCGGCTTGATATATTTCATAAGTGTCGCAAATATTAAGTGTATATTGTTTTACTTATTATCATCATGACTTTATTGCCTATGTATTCAATCATACATATTTTTATTTTCTACTATATTCTGTTTACTTATCTGTTGTAATTTTCCCAACTAGTAATTGGTTTCTGGGCTGGTGTAATAAATAAATAAAAAGATAAATAATTGTGGGGGTGAATATTGCTAGAAATATTAAAAACGGTTATTTCAAATTAATGGTTAGTCTGTACTTATAATGCTAGTTTAATTGTAAATTTCCCATACGTTGCTGTATTCACTTGCGCCATACTCATCGTTCCGATTTTATAGAAAGATTACATTTTCATCTAGTAAATAAAACATTATATTATTATGGAAAGAAGTTAGAAATTAAATTTACATTATATTCCCATTATATTGTCCGAATCGGTAATTAATTATGCATATATCAGTAGACAAGCTAAATTAATCTTCTCGAATAATAATAATTATTGTATAATAAATTAATAGGTATCGAAGTCTGAAATGAATCTAAGAAAACCTCGCATGCTATAGTCAGCCAGCAATTGGTGAAAATAACGATTCCGTGAACGTGGATTTATACAGGTAATAATATATAATAATAATAGTAAAAAACTTTATTTAATGTGGCAGGGTGTGGGTCTTTTTCAGTTATCTGGAGCTTGTGTTTAGAGCCTCTGAGTAAACTGGAAGATCTTGTATCGTGAGTATGAAAATCAGAGTTTTTATTGAAAGTTGATGACTTCTTATGAATTTCTGCATTTGAAATTATGCGGACTACTTTTTTCTGAACCTTAAATAAACGAATAACAGCCGGTGAATTTCCCATAAAATCATTCCATAACTCAGAAGTGAATGCTGGAGAAATTAACTCTTTGGGTCTTTCCCTTGTTTAATTTTCAATTGTTGGTGGGGAACCACGATTCGGCCTTGGATTCGATATTTTTTTCTATTTGAGCTAAGTTTTCTTTATTCTTCCCAGAACATATTAAACTTGTGTCTTCAGCAAAGATTAAACATTTTTCAGGAGGTAGATGGTAATATAGGTCATTAATACATATTATGAATAATATTGGGCCCAAGACCGAACCCTGGGGTACACCATATTTAATTAATTCAAAATCAGACACACTATTATTAAAATTCACATATTGTTTACGATCTTGGAGGTGGTATTGTATTGGTAAAATAATTAGCCATGGAGGGAGGAACATAGACTTAATTTTATTTTTAAATGTTTGGTATGAAAAGCTTTTAAATATTTCTGGAATTTTATTATATAAATTAGCTGACGAATATGAAAAGGACAATTTATACTGGGTAGTTCTATGAACAGGGATATGAAGAGTACTATCAACACAATGCAAATGATTATTATGGAATGAAGCACGGAATAGAACCTCATACAAATATTTAGGCAGGTTTATATTTATTATTTTGTGGACCATACATACTAGATGCAATTGCCATTTCTGTCGCAAATTAAGCCATTTATGCTGATGATAATGGGGTGTCATATGGTCTCAATTCCGCACATTAGCATACATGAATTTTGAAGATTTTTCAATTTGTACTGTTCAGCATCTGTAAGGCACGAACCATATATAATAATAACGTCATACTCTACAACATATAGAATAAGCGGCTCTGTAAGTTTTAACGTAGTAGAAGTAGGTAGTACATTTTCAAAACTACAGAGTGTTTTTAGCTTGCCATATGAATTCTGTAAGACTTTTGTGATCATACTCCAAGATTTTTTATAGTTTCTACTACTTCAAGTATTTCATTACCGATAAATAAATTACACGATTGATCGCTTAGGTTTAAAATTAACTGTACTTGATTTTTTTATTTAGCTGCAAGCCATGTTCTATGGAAAAATTGTGAACAGCAAGTAAATCGGTTTTAATTTTTTTTATTGCTACGTCAACATTATCCGGGCTATACGATAAGTATAATTGACTGTCATCTGCATAGTACTGTGGTACGAACATCTGATAAGTCAGCCACATGTATAATAAATAAAATAGGGCCCAGCATCAACCCTTCAGGGTTGACAACCATTGATTTCGATAGTACATTAGTTTTAACTCTCTGAGACTTTCCAGATAAATAATTCCTAAACCAACCAATCGAATTTGGATCAATATAAGAAAAGTACGTTTCTGAGCAATAATTCACGGTTTAAATAGTCAAAAAGCTTGTGTGTAGTCCAATAATACTGCTGTGGTTCATGTAAACTTTCCCCAGATTTTTGCAGGCGTAATTCCGATGTAGTTGGGGAGATGGTCGCCATATCTTAACATGAACGCAGCTTCTAAAACTTTAAAATCCTATTGCTGCGTCACTGCGTCGTCTGCAGTAATTCTAATGCTTGACCTCTCAATACTAGAATTAGTGCAACAGCCTTTTCCCCATTATTCCACTTGTTTGCGTATGCAGCTGCCCCAAACTGTCTTTTATATTTTGTACGAGGTTTGTCCGTCAAAGGAGGTAGGTTGTAATCGATGACCTGATGATCCGACTAGCTGTCCTGCTTTTTCCCTCAACTGCCGTTTAAGTCTCTCTACTTCTTCCTCGGCCATATTTACCTTCCCTATAACTGCACTTACTTCTTCGACTGTATTCATCACTGTCCCTTCGGTATCGGTAACTTTTCCTTTAATGTCACTAACTTCTCCTTCGATGTTACCAACTTTTTGTTTAACTTTATCTACTTTTTCCTTGACCTCATTAGTGACTAACAGGATAGCATCTTGTTATACCTATGTAATTTTTCTCAATTCTTCCTTGTCTTCTTGGCGTTTTCTCTCTTTTTCCCTTCACGTCTTTCTTGTTCTTCTTTTTCTTCTTGATGTTTTCTTTCTTTTCTTCCTCACGTCTTTCTTGTTCGTTTTTCTCGAGCTCTTTTCCTTCTTTACGTCTCTGTTGTTCTTCTTTTTCTTCGTAGCTTCGTTTCTCTTGTTCTTTTTTTTTCTTTCGACGTCGTTTTTTATGTTCTTCTTTCTGATCTAGTATTATTTTTCTGAATTCCGCGAACATGTCATGTATTTGTTTTTCGGCAGCTATGCTTCTTGTTTCCATTAAAACATTCTCGAAACATCACTAATACATCTTCTTTAAAGTCTGTTTTAGGTATAATTCCGATACTTTCACAAATTCCGGAATATAATGTTTGAGCAATTTTCTCGAAAAGTCACAAATAGATCTTATTTAATGTCTATATCACTTTCTAGTTGACAGAATTTAGCTAACTGCACTAGATTCCAAATATAAGGCTCTGGAAATTTTCTCAAAATGTCACAAATAGGTCTTATTTGAAGTCTATATCACTTTCCAGTTCAAAGTACTTCAATATCTCCAGTTGTTTCTAAATAGAACGTTCTCGAACTTCCTCAAATTCTTCAGAAATCTTGTTTACAATCTCCAGTAAACACCCTGTACGTAGGTTCAAATAATTGCAGCAAGACTTTTCATTAACCACTACTTTATTTAATACTTAAGTACAATAATTAAATCTCTATCATGGCACACTAATTACAGCATTGATCTACTATAGTCTCACTACTATAGTAAGTAAGTAAGTAAGTAAGTTTATTGAATAGAACAAACCTAATATACATATTAAAGATATGTTTCTTCTTATAAATACAATAATAACAAATAAAATTAAGACATAATATCTAGATACAAATACAAATACAAACAACTACTCATACTTAAGTACAAGTGGCCCAAGTGGCATAAAAACAAATAAACTATGATTATATACCAATATAGTTATTTTAAATAGCTAAAAGCTTTAAATGTATTAATATTGCTACATTCTTTTAAACTATTTGGCAAATTGTTAAATTCCCGTAGACCTTATATAAACAATGTATTCAATATTTCCCGTAGTTTCTATTTTGTACATGTAGATCATCGTGTCTTCTTGTTAAATAATTATGAACTTGGTTATTAAACACTACATACTGATTAAAATATGAAGGGAGTAGTATTTTTATAGTTTTGAAAACAAAAATCAACAAAAAAAAAACGAGTTCTGACATTAAACCAATTTAACACCTTCAACATTACGGTAATTGATGTTACTCTACTACATTTTAATATAATTCGCATGCCCCTAATTTGTAACTTCTGTAAAGCAGCTACACTGTTATTATCTAAGAAATATAGCGTGCTTGAGCAATAGCCAAAGTGAAGCTGAATAATTGTTTTAAAAAGTGTAATATTACACTTACACATATATTAATGTATGACTGATGGTCGAGAGGTGAGCGCACTTGCCTCTCACCCAAAAGTTCCGGGTTCGATCCCCGGTCGTGGCAGTGGAAAATACTGTGAGAGGGATTTTTCCACTATACACGGATATTGGGTGTGTGTCCCTTGTCTCTAAATGTGTAGCCTCCTCCCACACAAGGCTCTTCTAGAGCCTTCCGGGATAAAGGGGGTCGTCATTACCTGTGGTGTATTTATTTATTTATTTATTATTAGTATTTATTGAAAGAAAGTTAGCCACTCTAGAGAAAAAAAAATTGTTTAATATTTTCTTCTGCATATAAATAAAATGATGTTTCAGTGAGAGATTATTGTCAATAATAAAGCCTAGATATTTTATTTCAGTAACTATTTCTATTTTTAAATTTTCAATGTATAAATTAATATTATCAGTGTTTATCTTAGAGTGGTTATATGGCTTATTGATAATCGTGCATTTAGCTTTATTTAAATTTAATTTCAATTTGTTAGTATTAAGGTATGCAGATTATTTTACTAGTTCTTCATTCATCCTTTCAATTGCTACATCAACATCACTATGACATATTGAAATAAGTGTATCATCTGCAAATAAATTCACAAAGTCACACGATAGAGAATAACTTATATCATTTAAACAAATTATGAATAACAATGGGCCCAAAACACTTCCTTGCGGTACACCGGTGTCATTTATTTCCAAGGGAGATATGGCATTGTTTATTTTTGTACATTGAGATCCATTGTGTAAGTAACTTTTGAACCAGTCAAGAACTGATCCTCCAATATCATAATATTTTAATTTATCTAAGACCATCTTTCTGTCAATCATTTTAAAAGCAGGCCTCAAATCTGAAAAAACTGCAACAGTTGTGTATTCTAATTACCAAATGGTAATTGTGAACATCGAACAACATAACAATGTGTTGCTGTGTCTATGTTTCTTTCTGCGTTTACAAGCCTCCACATTGATTTTTGTTTATTTGTCCATCATAAGGACCTTTTTATGGAGATAAACAAGCCGAGTATTTAATAAATATCGTGGCTTTATTATAGTTTTCGAAATACGCCCTAATGAAGTTTACACCAATTCGAGGGCGCTGGGACCAGGATTACGTTCAAGCGGATGAACCAACAAACGTTTTGCGAATCTCCAGCATGCCCCTTATTAAAATAAAAATACAGTACACTTGCATCATTCCACAAGCTTGTCTTTTTCTGTTATTTTGTTGTGTTTCGCATTGGAAACTAGTCGTTTCGGAACATGTCCATTTTAAATGTTATTCTTCTTGATTATTGAAACTCTGTTTACCCGATTAAGCAATACACAACCCAGTTTTTCTAGCTTTCATCAGTATTAAATATTGCGCTTTCGTTATCTCATTGAAAGTAATTCTCTGGGCAGCAAAAGTAAAAAGAATTTGGTATTCCGTATAGAGAGCAGTGGGTTGTTGGAACGCCAAGAGGGAATGTTAGAGTTCTGATGTCAAGAAGCGAGAAGGACGAGGCAGGGAACTTAAGAAGAGGCGCTGGGACTGATAAGAACGAGATCCGGGGATCGCTCCGGGACAATTTATAGCGGCAACTTTTAAAACACACTCCGGGGGCTGTGTATATAACGTTTGGTACACTCCGGGAAATAGCTTGAGACTTAAATGTTTTTAACTACTTCTTAAATTCCCTGACGATAAGATGACACTTTTACGATAAAAGTTGTTACGAGAATTATGTGAAAAGTAAATTGATACTGAGGAAGATTCTCTGTAGCGTGGTTTTATACATCTTCAAGGCCAGTTATCAAGCATCTGTTTATACTGTTTAAAATATTTTTAGAAAACAGGTAAGAAAAATACATAATTTTTTTACACTAATATGTAAAATTAAAATATCCAATAACCAATATATCTTAATAGGTAAATCATTTATTTCATACAGTAATAAGAAATGCAGTTATGACAAAACGACAAACCGCAAAAAAATGTGGCTAGATTAATAGTAATAAGAAACAAATTTGAATTAATAAATTACTAGAATATAGGACGAAATTTAGATTGTTAATATTATCTAAAGTAGATTGGTTGGATAGATTACTTTTTCTGACTTTTTGTTCACTGTATAAGTATTAGTATAGTTATCTACAGCAGCCTATGTAATTTCCTGCTCCTTCTTGTTTTTGTACATTACTTATATTCTAGTTCACTTCATTTCACATTTTGGTGAAATAACTTCTCTTGATTTCACTGTTATCATTACTAAAAGTATCTCCATTTTCAATATGCCCATGTGCACTGCAATCTAATACTCTACGAGACGCGCCTTTCGTTAACCATGTCAACACCATCATGAAAAAATAAGACTAGTGTTTAGTTTAAGCCATCTCTTACCGACATCACATGCACACGAGAAAAGCTTATTTACTGGACTCCTAACGAAGTATGTTATTTCAAACTCTTCCATTGTTTTAATGATTTAATACCAAAGTAATAAATGTTGGATATACAGGGTGTTGCATCATGAGAGGGACATAGCTTAATAGGAGGTAGAGAACATCAGTGGTAACCGGAACCTCCCATAGAAATGTCTCATTGGGCCTTCATTACGAAGTTACAGGGTGTTAAATAATTTTTGGCCAAACCTGTTTTTTGTCATATCATTGACAGGGAATGAAATAACGGATTCATATTTGGTACGGCTAATGTACTAACGAGCCCCAAGAGGTACATGTATAAAAAGAAACATATCCAGGTCCGGACTCACTATAATTTATGTTTCTTCTTTGCATCAATAAAACATCACCCTGTATATATTTTTTTGAAATTTCGATACGATATTCGAAAAAAGCAAGAAAAAACAAACAAAATGGCCTATTTCATTTTTTTGTTACACCTTTGTGGTTATTTAAATACGTTGTTAAATGTGCAAGAAAATGGATTACAGAACCCTATTAAATGAGAGGCACGTGAAATAAATAGTTTTATAACTAAAATTTGCAAAAATTCTATTGAGCCTAGGTGGTCTGGGTGAATCCTAATTCCGGCACGTTTTAAAGGTCCATTTTGGTAAAAAACTGTGGTCCTAATAAGTAATCGGGTATGAAATAACAAAATTTTTAATCAATCACAGTAGGCTTGTTCAAAGAATAAAAATGACAGATAATTTAAACCATTTAGGCCTAAGCAACCAGTTACTTTGATCAAGAAAATCATCAACATTTTATACTTAATAAAAATTGGAAAAGAGAACAAACTAAAATCTAAATAAATAAAATATTTTCCATTCAATTAACAATAAATAACAAAACAATAACTAAATGTGTTTAAAAATAAAACGTAATTGACACTAAAGTAAATTTTCATTTTGTTTGTTTTTTCTTGCTCTTTTCGAATATTGTATCGAAATTTCAAAAAAATGTATACAGGGTGATGTTTTATTGATGCAAAGAAGAAATATAAATTATAGTGAGTCCGGACCTGGATATATTTTTTTTTATACATGTACCTCTTGGGGCTCGTTAGTACATTAGCCGTACCAAATATGAATCCGTTATATCATTCCCTGTCAAAGTTATGACAAAAAACAGGTTTGGCCAAAAATTATTTAACACCCAGCAACCTCGTAATGAAGGCCCAATGAGACATTTCTATGGGAGGTTCCGGTTACCACTGATGTTCTCTACCTCCTATTAAGCTATGTCCCTCTCATGATGCAACACCCTGTATGTCAATAAAGTATGATTATTTTTTTCAAATTTGACACATATTAATTTCAAAGTTTTTTTGTAAGATTTTGGCCGACATTTGGATTTATAGTCCATGAAAGAGTTTAAAAACCCCAAGTGAGGGGGATGAACACGATAGTGATATTTTTAAGGTTCCCTCCCGTCAGCAACCACCCCTAAACTAAAAAAAAATCACCCCTATTTCGCGTTTTTTTACATCGTAGGGAGCGGATCGGTTTTTTGAGCAGAATTCGGGTAGGCCGTATAAAATTTAACCATTCCCAGGTTGAAACTACCCCCTGCCCTAATACTAACATATTCCCAAAAAAAATGGAAATGCATGAAAATTTGTTCATCCCCGTTTTTGAGGGTGCTCAACACGATGCTAATATTCATTTTTCCCCTACCCTCCATGAAATGTTAGGGGTAGTGGTAGTTTCAACCCAGAGGTTGATGGCATGTCTCGTCACTCAACTCCCTTTACAATGTCCAAATCCCCTTAATAAAACCCGATTCAATGAGTCCCGATATGCCCAGTATCAATAAATATCAAAAGGGAGTAGTCTTAGGGGTGGTTGGTGGAGGGTGGGGAAGAAATGAATATTATCATCGTGTTGAGCACCCTCGACAACGGGATTAAACAAATTTTTATGCATTTTGATTTTTTTAGGAATATCTTAGTAGTAATAGTGTAATCAGCAGAAAATCGAGGGCTAGTGGAAGGGCGGAGCCAAAAAAGTTGTGTAAAATGTATGTGCGGTGCTGTCGGCGTTATATTGAACGCGCGCGCATGTTACGCAATTATGTCACGAGATAACCGACAAACTGCCTTATTTTAAATCCACTCTAATCTTAAGCATATTCATTTTACAATAAAATCTATAATAGTAGGTAAAATTACCTTGAAATTATATTTATAACATATTGAAGAGTCATACTATAATGGTATATTATTACTTTTGTCATTTTCGTTATTGTCTATTAGCCCATTATTTCCCTTCTATTAACTGAGGTATCTGTATAATTCTGTTTATTTTTGTAGGTAGAGGTATAATTTCATTCATGCTCCTCCGATAATCCTTTATCTTTCCTAGTACATGGCGTGTTCGTTACTTATTTTCCTATTCCAGATACAGTATTTCTTCTAGCTCTATCCATTGTACAGTTATTATTCTGTTTGTTTTTCTTTAGGTTCCCGTCCTCATCTTTTTTGAGTCAATGTAATATTTCTTGTATTTCTTCGTGACAAGTTATACCACAAAACACTATTAAATAATTTAGGTTGTCTGATCCATGTAATTAAAAAATGTTCTTGTATAAATGAGTCAATCTACATTAAACATTAATGTTTCTTGTCGATTTTAAAAAAATACTCTGGACACAAAAATATTTTTTCTACTCCCTACATAGAAAATACTATTTTCCCCCTCACTTCAGGGAGCAAAGTAGTACTTTTCCTCCCTCAGGAGGAAAATACTTTGCCTCCCTAGGGAGGAGAATACTTTGGTCCCTCTGGAAGCAAACAAGTAGAAACTTCAAATAGCTGTAATGGTAGTGTATAGACTTCTTATTTGCCTAGTCTCCATCCAACATTTAAGTAGCTGGTACTCTTTTTAATATTTTTCACGAGACTTTAACGGTAATAGATTTAACGAAATCACGTTTGCTTCTTCCAGAATATCTTGAGGAACTTCATCTTCACATTCGGTATACATTATTATATATTTTTTGTTGGAAGTTTGTTTATTTTGTAAACAAGAAGCAACCTTGGCAACGTTATATGTACTTTGATTTTTAACAATATTTACTTATCTAAACACCTATTATGACATTTTGACATATTTGGTTTTTTGATTGTCATGCATAAGAAAATATAATAAAATATATGTAAAACCAATGTAAAATACTGTAAATGGTCGTAGAAAAAATCATATATATTACACAGGAGCAAAGTGCCATTTCCTCCCTTGGATATTGATCAAAATATCTGCGGGAGGAAATTATATACTTTTCTCCCTTGTCATACAAATAGCTATAATGCGTGAACGTGTAAGTTGGGACGTACTTTTTAAAAAAATTATTCTTTGATATATTGGATCCTTCATGTCGAAACAATACTAAATATGCAGGATATCATTCTGTTTCTGAAGGTTGAGGAAGAAGGACAGAAGTCAGTATAAGCAACAGAAATGAAGTTACTAATTTAAATGCTATAGTGGGAACACAATGAGAAACGAAGGCATCAATCGAGAGTTAGTCGTATGTGCTATTAATAACAAACTAAATAATTGTAAGTAACAGAGAGACAACTTGAAAAAGATAGACATTGGTTGAATACATAAACAAGGAAGTATCACTAGAAAATAATAAGATGCATAGGACACTCACAAAATCGATAGAACGATCAAGCTTGAAGTCTGAAATTTGAAAGTTAGATCGAAAAGAGTAATGAGAAGATAGAGACGCTACTGGTGATATAGGAAGAGTGAGCGAAAGTGATGAAAATGGTGGAAATGTTAGGGAAATTGTTGGAAGTGGAATATGATGATGAGGCTGTATAAGAAGATAGCGGCCATGTGAGAAGAGAATGAGAAAGTAAGAGAAAGTGGGAGAAGGCGATGCAGTGGGAGTGTAAGAGAATAAAGCGGGAGCGTGGATCGACGGGAAAAGTAGGTATGAGGAGATAGTGGAAAGGGGGTGATGGTGTGATTTTTTGATAACTTTAGAATACTCAATCAGTTTTTGATTTGAACAAAGGCGAAGAGAATAAGCGACATGGAGACAAATTAAAATTGAAATTATTTTATATATATTTTATAGTTTTGTTGCCAAAGAGGTATTTTTAAATACGAAATATAAGGCTTTGATTAAACATTATTTATATCATGTAGCAGTTGCTATAATTAAAAAAAAACTCTGAAATAATTTTTTGGCATAACAAGCAAATCTTGTCATTGCTTGTACCATTTACTTTTCCAGTTATTAGTAAAATGTATTATTTTTTGTCTTTTTTAGCTTGGTGAGAACCAATATTTCATTGCATTGTTATTATGTATTAAGAATATGTCATATTATGTTCTATACTTAATAATACCTTTACTTTACAGTAGCTCATGAGTGGTGTCTGCACGACGATACTATTACAATTTATAAATTAATTATAAATAGCAAATTAATATTACACATTATAATTTACGACAATAACATTGTTACCTCCGCATTGTATTGCAGCATTTCCACAAAATTTTATTTGGAACATAAATTTTTCCATATGAGTTATCTCCTGCTGGGTCCCCGACTGTACCGATGCCACAGTGAGTTTTATCAGCGCGATATTATTTTCGCTGCTGTTTAGATAAGAACGCCGGGGTTGGAAAAATAAATTGCCCTCCACGGAAAATAGCTGAACTTTCCCAAAGAACGGAATCCCTGTTTCTATTGTGCTCAGCCACAGCGCTCAACTCACACCAATGCTAAGTTGCCAGCAAGCACTGCGCTCTTTTACACATAAATTTTACGTATAACGTTTTTGATTTATTTAACGCAAACATATTTTACGAGATAAAATGGGAAAAGGGGGACAAAATTATAAGTATAAATCTTTCGAGGACTCACTTTTTTAAACGCAATTATGTTTCGCTGCTAACTGTGCCGAATATATTCCTATTAGGGCTCTTTTTATATGGGGTGTTTGTGAAATAGATGTATCTTTATGTGCATGTTCCAGAATTAATTTGGAGGCAGAAATTTCTAATAAACCTATACTCTAATGTGCCACGTTACTAAGACAAGTCGGGCTTTAATAATCCAAATTAATCTCCAAAGTAACTAACATAAGCAAGGTTGTTCACATTCTTTAAGTTGTTCTTGTTGGGTACTTCTGACAATTCACTAATTTTATTATTTTATTATACCGGGTGTAACATCGACATGGTAAACCCCCATTTTTCGTCTAGTTTTAAAGAACATTCTATGTACTTAATAAACATTACTTTTTGGCATGCAGTGTGATCCATTTGTTTTGGATTTAGTGTACGGTTGTCACCATTTTTTTTAAATTGTAGAGCTTCTTGAACTGTATTAGTCCAGAAAACGCCAGATTCCTACAAATCCAAGGCCAACTACATCAGTTTTACGAAGTAAAATTTTGATAATTCATATTAGCGATTTTCTTAGAAAAAATCTATGCACTGCACTGGATTGCACCCCTCCATACGAGCCTGTACTAAATTTTTATGTAATAAGGTTTTTGTATTCATTTCTTGTATTCTATTTATTCTAAAAGTTAAGTTATCCATGACAAAAAAAAAACAATTAATGGTCAAAAATGAAAAGTTAAGGTGTAGGAAAGTTATTACAGTGTCTAGTGTTAATAGCCATGGGAAGCCTAACTGCAAGAGAGAAAATAGAAATTGTCTTGTTGACGATAATGTGCCTACTGCCTACGACAAGATAAGCTCCGAGTGAATTCAATAATAGACATCCAAATAGACGAGTAAGTCGAAGTAAACCTATACACTTACAAACGGCCTTGAATGTAAAGGGATCTATGATATAAATAAACTAAATTGTAATTTTAAAATCATACACAATAATATCCGTAGTATTAATAAAAATCTAGATCTATTCAAAATACTTCTCGAAAAACTACAGACAGATTTTGACTGTATTGTTCTTACTGAAATATGGAACATGTAAGACCCCACATTGTACAATATAATTGGATATGATATGATATATAACAACAGCAGGCTGAATCAAAATGATGGGGTAGTAGTTTACATAAAAAGTGAAGTAAATTATAACTATAACTACAATATTATTCCCATTAATATTAACTCTATTAAAATTAACATCAAACTAAACAACCAATATGATATTAATATAACTGCTATGTACAGACCACCATCTACAGATCTTACAGATTATCTAGTTCATTTACAAAACTATCTTCAAGTACATCAAAAAGAGATAGAGGATTACCATATTTTTATTAGAGATATGAACATTGATATACTGCAAAACAATAACTGTAGTATCGAGTACATGAATATCCTAAATGAATTTGAATGAATTTAAAAGTTTTGTGTGACAAACAGTATGGAAAGCTTTAGATAAGTCAATGAAGATGCAAAGTGACTTTTTACCATCATCCAGTGATTCATATACTTCAGATCAATCAAGTCTACAAAAACGTTATTACTTACAAATTTTTCGACAAAACTTAGTACAGGTCGTTTTGAGTGGTGGTGTATCCAGTGGCGTGAATAGATTTTTTCTAAAAGTTTTACTCCTACAAACTGACGTAGTAGATCTTGGGTTTTGTACGAATCTGGTGCTTTTGCTCCAAAAATGCAGTTCAACAAGCTTTACAATTAAAAAAAAACTGTGAAAATCTCACACTAAATAAAGATTTTGGTACCGTGGTACTATTTATTAATACTATTAAGGAATTTATGTATATGCCTTATTAAGGTGTGCGATAAATACAATCAAAATTACAGCTAGAAGAAAATATTAGAATTCAAGAATGCAATAATATACAGGGTGTTCCATTTGAAAATCAAAAGTTAGTGTCATTTCCTGTGAAACCGAAAATGAAAAAATCATTTATATCAATAAATGACGATTATTAAGTACATGGGATGTTCCAAATTTAAATGGTTTATCCTTAAAATTAAAAGAGAAAGGAGGGCGTTTTTTAATGATGTAGTCTCTTCCGGGTCTTGCCGTGGCCATCGAACTTGACGAAGGATTCTAAAGACTAAATTTGTTGTGTTACACTCCTCGTTATATACCTAGGCGCTGCTTCGCTTCGCTGCTCATTCGTCGTGTTTGGTTGACCGTGACTTACTACGGTGCTGGTACTAGGCAATACCAGTCTCCACGTGTTACTAAGTCGATACCCATCCTTTCTGTTAAAGTTGTTCACGTTTTTCATAATTTCCAGTGATTCCCTAATGATTCGCGGATAATAGCGCTTATTCCTGTCTAATATATTGACGTCCTCGTAGTAGATTTTATGGTTCTCGTTATTATGGACATGTTCTGCTATCGCCGACCTATCCGTGTATCCAAATCTGGTATTTCTCTGGTGTTCTTTGATTCTGCACTGGATACTTCGTTCTGTTTGTCCGATGTAGCTCTTATCACATGTACACTTCAACTGGTAAACACCTTTTGATAACACTTTGGGGACAGGGTCTTTGATTGAAGGAAGCATCTGCTGTATTTTCTTCACTTTTCGAAACCGTACACCTACTTTCTTTTTGGATAAAATCTTCTTCAGCCTATCTGTGACTCCCGCGACGTAGGGTAGGCATGCATACGTTGTTGGTTGTTGCTGTTCTTCTTCTGTAGTTCTCCTCTGGTTATTTAGTTCTCGTTGTATATTGCTTTGACTGTATTCGTTCTTCTCTAAAGCTTGTTGGACATTCTGTAGTTCCTCGGGTTTGTTATTGTCGTCGCATATTGTGTTGGCTCTGTGGACCAAGGTTCTAATTAACGCTCTCTTCTGTTGTGGCTGGTGGTAAGATGTCGCACGTAGGTAACGATCGGTGTGGGTTTTCTTTCTGTAGATACAGTGGGCCAGCTTGCCATTGTGTGATCTTTTCACTAATATATCTAAGAAAGGTAAAGCTCCATCTTGCTCGGTCTCTATTGTAAATTTGATACTTGGACGCTGTTTACTCAAACGGTCGAAGAAAACTGATAAAGATAATTCTCCATGTGGCCATATGATGAACGTATCGTCTACGTAGCGTAGCCAGCACTTTGGTTTATTCTCACTGCAGCGTATAGCTTCCTCCTCAAAAGTGATCCCATGGCTGCTCCTTGCTTCTGCTCGTAGAAGTCTCCATTCCATAGAAATACATGTTGTAGACAGGCACAATCGGACCAGATCAGGTATGTCTTCTCTTAATCCTTTAGGTACAAGTTGTTGACGAATCAGGTTAACTATTTCCTCAGTTGGTACATCGGTGAACAAAGATTTGACGTCGAAACTTACCATGATATCATTACTCGTTATTTCCAAGTTTACCAAAATTTCTACGAAGTGTCCGGAGTTCTTTACGTGGCTACTAGTCTTACCTATATAGGGTTGCAGTGTGCCTGCGACGTATCTGGCCAACTCATAAGTTGGTGATCCACATGTGCTGACGATTGGTCTTAAAGGATTACCTGGTTTATGAATCTTAGGGAGGCCGTAGAGTCGTGGTGGTAAGGTTTCACTTGGCAGCAGGCGGCTCCGACATCAAGAGTTGAAAGATAAACGAGAACAGCTATCAAGAAATCATTAATCCCAGTAGAAGAACAACGCCGCCAAATACACGGATTTGGATACACGGATAGGTCGGCGATAGCAAAACATGTCCATAATACCGAGAACCATAAAATCGACTACGAGGACGTCAATATATTAGACAGGAATACGCGCTATTATCCGCGAATCATTAGGGAATCACTGGAAATTATGAATAACGTGAACAACTTTAACAGAGAGGATGGGTATCGACTTAGTAACACGTGGAGTACCAGTACCAGCACCATAGTAAGTCACGGTCAACCAAACACGACGAATGAGCAGCGAAGCGAACCAAGCTCGACCAGTGACCAGCGAAGCGAAGCGGCGCCTAGGTATATAACGAGGAGTGTAACACAACAAATTCATTCTTTAGAATCCTTCTGAAGAAGCTGACAGGATGATCAGCGAAACGTCAAGTGAAGTTCGACGATCACGGTAAGACCCGGAAGAGACTACTTCATTAGACAACGGCCGTGAAAACCTGCATTCTACTATATATTTTTTGTTTAATATAATTTTTATTCAAACTTATCGAAGTCCCAGCAATGTACACGTCAAGTTAATTTGATATCAACGGTCAAGAAAATACGAAAATCCATAAATAATAATTAAGGATATTTACAATAATATGTGTAACGATACGTAAAAATAAGTTAATAGCGTAAAGAATGTATATAGTATGAATATTATCCGAACCCTGTTAATTTTAATTTAGGCAAATCTCTAATGATCGAAGATAATATTCGTAGAGATACGATCTCTATACCTCTCCATAAATAAATACTGAACAGAGCAGCACATTGCACGCGTATACATATAGTGCTTTATATAGCAGGTTATAATTATCCAACAATGGATCAGACCGTCTCAAAGAATATGGAGCAAAAGCCACAGGGCCACACTATAACATTTTAAGAGCTAAATTATATGTTATTAAAATTAAAAATCGAACAACACATTTAATATAGTTCTGTAGTCCATTAAATTTTTCAGCAAGCATAAGGTTTTTTTAGTTTTAGGAACAGGACTCGACAAAAAACTTGTACATAGATGTACATCGTATTCTTTAATTACTGTAATAATTAGAAATATGTTAGAGTCATTATCTTTAGACCACGCAAGTGACATAAAATGCCTGTCTGTCAAAACATACTTTATTTACGGTATCATATAACAAGTTTTACAAAGATGCAAATATTGTGTATTAGATATATTAATAAATAAATAAATGTAAGGGGTCGTGCACTCTAAATGTGTCCCTAATGGGAATCAGAGAACATCTTTTTGTTGGGCATGGCCCTCTAAAATAATTTTTCACATGTACTTACTGTACTATTTGTATAAATTATTAAAATATTATCTTATAGTTGGAAACGATTAAAATTAATTCAATTATAAAGGAGAATATCATAACTTGACAGCATACGTTCCTTTTTTATTATATAATAATAATAATAATTAGAATAGGGCTATGAAAAGGTGGTAGTTAGTTTTCACAAAATTTTTACATTCTATTTTAAATTTATTTCTTTTAGTTGCAATCAGTCTAATTTTGAGAGGCAGGATATTATAAAACTGAGGGGCAAAATAGGTTTCATACCTTTGAGTGTGTGGTTTTGTTTGAAATGGAACTTTTAGTAATTTGTTAATTATCATTCTAGTTTCATAATTATGGATGACAGATTGATTGATATAAATAAATGTTGATTTTTAACTGTAAAATTTAAAAAGCTATGGACATAGAGACTTCTAATATTCATTATATTTTTAAAGGATTTTATTAAACTTGCCATGTTTGTTTGTTAGTCAGTCAGTTAAGTTTAGTTCAACAGTGCTTTTAGAGAGCGGAATATTAAGCATAATATTTTTAGTCGCAAACTCCTCTATAAATCCTTATTTTACTATAAGGAAAGTAACCAGACTGCAACCAAAGTTACAAATCTGGCGCGTTAAGTGTAATAATTGCATATTACCATCAAAACGCTAATGCTTCGATTGCAACAAACACCAGCCGAAAGACTGATCCTACTTAAAGGAGCTCCCTTGCCAGTCGTCACACACCACTTGCAGACTGCAGTTTCGAGCTGTTGGCTCTCGTCAGTGCAAGGTAGGTATGCGACGACCGACATGAGAATCCTTTGACTACAGTACATCCCGGTATTTTCACAATAGCGACATGTAAAACAGCCAGCAGGCGCCATCTAGCGGTCCAGTGTCTGTTGCAATCGAAAAATAAATAGCCTGACTTGGCTTAGCATAGTTCAAAAGTGCTTTTAGAGGGCGGAATATTAAACATAATATTTTTAGTCGCAAACTCCTCTCTAAATCCTTATTTTACTATAAGGAAAGTAACCAGACTGCAACCAAAGTTACAAATCTGGCGCGTTAAGTGTAATAATTGCATATTACCATCAAAACGCTAATGCCGCTAGATGGCGCCTGCTGGCTGTTTTACATGTCGCTATTGTGAAAATACCGGGATGTACCATATTCAAAGGATTCTCATGTCGGTCGTCGCATACCTACCTTGCACTGACGAGAGCCAACAGCTCGAAACTGCAGTCTGCAAGTGGTGTGTGACGACTGGCAAGGGAGCTCCTTTAAGTAGGATCAGTCTTTTGGCTGGTGTTTGTTGCAATCGAAGCATTAGCGTTTTGATGGTAATATGCAATTATTACACTTAACGCGCCAGATTTGTAACTTTGGTTGCAGTCTGGTTACTTTCCTTATAGTAAAATAAGGATTTATAGAGGAGTTTGCGACTAAAAATATTATGTTTAATATTCCGCCCTCTAAAAGCACTTTTGAACTATGCTAAGTCAAGTCAGGCTATTTATTTTTCGATTGCAACAGACACTGGACCGCTAGATGGCGCCTGCTGGCTGTTCTACATGTCGCTATTGTGAAAATACCGGGATGTACTATAGTCAAAGGATTCTCATATCGGTCGTCGCATACCTACCTTGCACTGACGAGAGCCAACAGCTCGAAACTGCAGTCTGCAAGTGGTGTGTGACGACTGGCAAGGGAGCTCCTTTAAGTAGGATCAGTCTTTCGGCTGGTGTTTGTTGCAATCGAAACATTAGCGTTTTGATGGTAATATGCAATTATTACACTTAACGCGCCAGATTTGTAACTTTGGTTGCAGTCTGGTTACTTTCCTTATAGTAAAATAAGGATTTATAGAGGAGTTTGCGACTAAAAATATTATGTTTAAGTCAGGTAAGTTTGTTTAGGTCAAATCTTGCAATCAAAATTTCGATTAATTCTAATTAAGCTAGAGCTTTGAAATTTTGCACATGTGTATAAGTCCGATGACAATATACTTTAACATTTTCATATAAGAAAAAACTGAATGGTGGGCGACTTTACCGTTTATGATCCGATTTGACTCAAAATCGATATCTGGGAGATTTCGAGATCGCCAATTATGAATTCTTGGTCATAATTTAGAAATGCAAAATGGCGGCGCCAATATGGCGAACGACTTTTGTCATTTATGGTCCAAATCGATCAAAATGGATATCTGGGGGTTTTCGGGTTTGCCGGTTACGAATTTCTAGTCAAAAATTTTGTTCAGGATGGTGACTTCAAGATGGCGGACGACTTTACCGTTTATGATGCGATTTGTCTCAAAATCGATATCTGGGGATTACAGCATATCAAAAGACTAAAGAGTAAAAAATAAAATTATAAAAATAATATTTTTAAAAAAAGCTTTTATTTAAATGCTCTAAAAAGTAGAAAATAAACTTTGAAGTAAATCAAACCCGGCATTTTGTTACATTTTATTATTTAGTATTTAGTAGACTTTACCTTTTTTATTTCAGGGCAATTGCAATCGATGTTGCAGTATTTTTTGTGGATTTTTAGTGTATTTTGAACAGGTTGATAAGAAGCTGAGGTGGATAAACCTATAAATGTTGTTTACTTGATATTTAAACTTAATAAACTAAAATTTAGCCAATTTTATAACAACTGGAGAACTGCTTCAGCTTTCTCGTATACCTCTGTCCAATTTGCTCCTGTAAATAAAATAGCGGTGTCATCTGCATATGAGGTAACAGTTCCATTATTTGGTATATTTCCAATCTCGTTAATATATACGAGATATAGCAGAGGTCTCAATACAGTACCCTGCGATACACCCATTGAGACTATCTGAGAGTTACTGAAAGTTTCCTCTATTTTTACCTTTTGCTTTCTGTCAGTTAAATAATTTTCAAGCAATGGCAATATGTCTCCTCCAACTCCAACATTTTTCAGTCTATCAACTAATGATTTATAAACCACAAGCCCATGCTAAATTTTTAAGAGGTCATATGGTACCGCTCGAAAAGGTATAATTTTTGTAGTCCTGCAGAAATAAATCACTTTGAGCCCTAATTTTTTTAAAATTATACAAACTAAAAATCTTCTATTTTTTAATACAATCGATAGATTTTCAACTTTACATCGTTTTTCCTTTACTTAACTATAAAATAATACAAATGTGTCCCTGCCGTACATTTTCATTGTTGGGATTTTACTAGATTACGTTATCCATGCGATTTACACGACCCTTAATGGTCATTAGATACGGTACGGCGTTTGCAAAATATCATTGAAAATAGCAAAAGTTGATAAACAATCACAATGCAGTAGATTTTAGATGGACCTCAATGAAATACCAGAACCAAATATATGTATATTTCAGAGACGAATTTTTCTTGAAGTAAAGTAAGTAAATTGGTATATATCACTTTCAAACTTTAAAATACAATGTGACGTAATTAATTTTAAGAAATGTGTACAAATTACCCAAATTTTGTTTTTGGTTAACTTACTTGGAAACTTTATGAAAAAAATATGTATTACAGTCTTTGCAATGCAAAAAATTTTTGTATGTTTCATAAGTTTGTATTTCATTTTTGATAAATATTAATTTTTATAAAGTATAATTTATTTACGCATTGTTTCGACATAATATAGCGGAACATTTTCGGAAAATCTTTTTGCGTTTCAGATCCATTAATTTTGAATAAATGGTTTCGAATAATTACAATATCAAGTATTGTTCGAATGTAATAAAGTCTTACAATAATTTTTTATTCAGAAAAGCTCACTCTGGGACGGAAAATTCAGTTTTCCAGACACATGTACCTAAAATGTACGGCATGGTAATAAAAATTGTTATTATATAAAATAGTATTAAAATAATCAAGCTTTATGTGGTATCAAAACACCACCCTTAATAGAGGTCTAGGACGGGGGTTGATCTCGGGTTTGCCACCTCATGGTCCAACTAATTTGTGCGGCATAGCAAAAAATTTCATCCTTGTTAATATAAAAATCGAATTTCATAAAATCCGTACGGTATCGTATCACCTTAGTACATAGAGGTCACTTTTCGGAAAACGAAAATTATTCCTATACTTCTTCTATCCCATTATTTTTCTACAGCATTCTCTTTTTAAGAAACACAGATATAAATACAGTCCAAATAAATGTAAGCCGTACAAGATCGTTTGAAAAAATGCAACCCCCGTGGGTTACGATTTTCACTTCTCGGCGGCTTTCCCATGTCCCACCTAAAATGTACGGCATAGGGCTCAATGTCTGTAGGATTACAAAAATTATACTTTTTTAAGCGGTATCATATGACCCCCTAAAAATTTAGCACGGGTTTTACTATGGCATACTATACCCAACGCCTTTACCAAGTCTATATATACTACAAGACTTTTTATTCTTATTTAGATTATTTATTACTTCAGTAGTTAGATGATAAAAGACATCCTCTGTATATTTTTTACCTCTAAAACCATATTGCTTTCTGTAACATATATTTTTTTTAAAGAAAAACCTCCATAAGCCTTTTTTCAAAAATGTTTCGAAGGTCTTAGCAAAGTTGTTTATTACTGATATTGGCCTGTAATTAATTAAATATTGAGGGTCGCCGTTTTCATATAAAGGCGTATCAACTGTAACTTTAAATTCAGCAGGTATGTAAAAGCTTGTAAAAATTAAGTTAATGATATGTAAGAGTGGTTTTAGGATATAGTAATGAATATTTTTTATTAAGGTACCAGAAATTCCATCAGGACCCGGTGCAGGATTTTCCTTCAAAGATGCAATGCATGACATAAGCTCATTCTCTGTGATCGGGTTTAAATACATTGAGTTACTAGATATATTTTTGATGGAAAGTTTTCTTGCCCAGTATGTATTTTTTGTGCCATTTCCTTACCTATATTTATAAAGAAGTTATTAAAGCAATTGATTTTTCCGTATTATCGGTTATAAGTACATCAATTTTTTTTTTATTATTATTTTTACCATTTGTAATCTCACCAACAATCCTGCATATCTCTTTATAACTGTTATTAGTTTGTTCAATTTTTGTTTTATAATAATTATTTTTTGTCTGCTGTAGTAAAATATTCAATTTATTTCTATATTGTTGGTATTGATTGATGACTTCCTCTGTTCCAGTCCCTTACATATATTTTTTTCATCTATATCTTATAGACTTCATTAGTCCAAATGTAATCCACGGTTTAATTTTTTTAAATTTATTTCTCTGGCGTATTGTTTTTGTTGCTACATTTACAAATGTTGTTTGTCCAGCATCAATACACTGCATGACTTCTTTCCATTCTTCTTTTGCTAGTACCCGATGCAGTTTTTTTTTTAATTTATAGTTTTAATAGTTTTCTTGTTGTTTGTACCATATTTTTTATTATTATTAGTGGACTCATTAAAATGGATGGATAGTGATATCATGTAATGGGCTGTGATAGCTGTTTGAATTATATTAGATTTTATATCAATATCTTTTTTGCCTTTTTGAATATTAGAATTAACAAAAATATGGTCTATAATACTCACTGTGTGTCCTGTTACCCCAGTAGGTTTACTCACGTATGGTATAAAACCTTTTTTTTGTGGGCTGTCACCAAGAATCCAATGGGAAGAGCTTTGGTGAGACAGTGCACCTAAAAGGCAACCACCACGATAGATGGTGTGATGCTACCCGACGTTCCATGCAGCAAAAGGAAGCGAATTAAACTAAAGCATAGATTACCAAACAGATTCTACCATTTCCAAATCTATAACATGGATCTTCAGATATATGTAATATCATTCTGAAGATAGAAAATGTCGAAAAGTTAAGTCAAATGTCGAACAAAATGCATCGGCATAAAATAAATTATAAGATTTTATTATTATTCCGTACAGTATTGTTATACCGCTTAGTCTAAATTGTGATACGAAAATTTTTAAAGTAGTAGTGAGTCAGCAAGTTGCTAATGCCCCGGATGAAATGTTAATTTGGAAAGTCATACAACTCTGAAGAATCTGCACCACGAATTAATAGTGTTCCACATGGCACTCTAGATCTGAGCTTATTAATAATGAAACCGAAACTTATATTTGTTTCTTGGAAAGTCAGGCCAAAGGTTGATTATAGAATGAACTAAAAGTTTAATGCAAGATATCTCTTCAAAGTTTTATTCAAAGGTGATCTTTAAGAAAACTATAACCTGTATATACCAACGTTGAATTGGTATTGAAGTGTGGGGCGTTCTTTGTACCTAATTTATTTTTTAAATTGCTAATTTTATTCACTGAGTTGAGCGCTCCACACTATTTAGATATATTCTTAGTTCGCTGTAATAAAAGCGTGTTGTCTTCACAATTTTCTATTGTTTACCTTGTTTTATAAAAATGTAAAAAAAATATCAAGTTGTATGTTGTAATAAAAAAAATCAGAAACATAACGAGTTAAATAAAAAGTGCAAGGTAGGCATGTGACGACATGCACTGACGAGAGCCAACAGCTCGATACTGCAGTCTGCAAGTGGTGTGTGACGGCTGGCAAGAAAGCTCCTTTAAGTAGGATCAGTCTTTCGGCTGGTGTTTGTTGCAATCGAAGCATTAGCGTTTTGATGGTAATATGCAATTATTACGCTTAACGCGCCAGACTTGTAACTTGTAATTCAGCGCTCGGCGGGGCACATAGTCCGGAGAGTAGCTGTTGGTTGCAGTCTGGTTACGTTCCTTATAGAAAAATAAGGATTTTATAGAGGAGTTTGCGACTAAAAATATTATGTTTTAAAAGTATTACAGTCCATTATTAATAAAATTAAACATTGGTCCAGTGAGTCGGATAGAATCTGTTAGTGAAGATATTCAGTAAAGTAAATTCAACACGGATCGTCAATTCTCGAACTCGTCTTCGTTGTATAGTCATAACAGTCTTAACAGCAGAAGAGAGAAATGCAAGGTTAGAACAGTAAGGCTAAACCTACAATGAATTCAAGTCAAATACAAGCAAGTCATATGTATTTCCTGTAAGTCCTTTTCGATTTAGAGTTCATATAGGTACCAATTGAAGATAAGAAATTCGGAATAGTTGTATTCGATTTGTGTCTTTAGGAGGTAGGAAATATCAAAGCTAAGAAATTTAATAACAAAGAGATGCCCAATTAAAGCCCAAATCACCAGATTTTTCAATTCTGTTAACAATGTAAGATGTAATGTAGGATATATGATCTTCTGTATATTATGCAGAAAGACAATTTCTATCATTTCATTTTAACGCAACTGTCAAATGTTTTATTAGTAAATTTTGAAAAAGTATTGCCGAAGTTAACGATTTAGGTAATGCCGTAGTACCTAAGTAAACTGTACCTAATATTAAATTGCTTATTGTCTTTAATAGTGCATTTACACATACGCGCACGTGTTTCGCGTCGTCCCTCTTTGACATCCGCGAGAGACAGTCGCACGTTCGTCCCAACAGCGCGAATGATCGTTTTCACACTGGGCGAGTTTCAGTTCAAACCGAGGCGAATGGACGATGACGACGTGGAAATCTACAAGTCTTTGACTCGTCCCTAAAAAATTGGTTCAGGCGCGAGCACTACGAGCGGCAAGGCGAGGAACGAGGCGAATGATGAATAAACCGGGTACATATTTGATTCGCCACTCGCTTTGCGATTCGACTCGCCATTCGTACGAATGTGTAAATGCACCTAAGGAGATTAAGCTCTTAAGGAGTTCTTTTCGATAATATTTTACAATCGTTTAATAAATAACCACATGTTGCATTAAGACAGTTGCTTGACGATGTGTTAAGGCACTTTAAAGCTTTGGAAAGTTTAGGTCATCCAACTTCGCATTAGGCTATTATAATGATCCATTTCATATGAAACAAAGATTCCATTGTGGATGAAATGATAAAATTTTTAAAACAACGTTGCCATTTTTTTAAAGTTTAAATGTCGCATATCATAACACATATCAAAGATTGAATCTTAAGGTATCAATAGAGCACAGTTTATCATGTCATGCTTCTACAGCATTTTATTGTTCGCATTGTAAAGCGTCGTTTAGATTGGGCACAAGTATCTGGATTTGTATGAGATACTTGTTTAACAAATCGTGATACAAATCCTCGTACTTCTTGTCACACATTTTGTGTGCGCAGTGACAATGCGCTCATTGTCCCTCATACATAGTGCGTATTCAATTAATTACATTACATGACATAACGGTACGTTTAGATTGGGAACAAGTATATGGATTTGTATCGAGATTTATCTATATACATGTATCAGAAAATACTATGTTTAAAAAACTTGTAAAGTCGAGGCAAGAATTCAAGCGATGCACGTCACGAGTGATCTCGTTAAAGAAATTTTAATACTAACATAATTTTTAATCATTAATTACGTTAAAAGGAGTAATTCTTGACACCCAGTTATTAAGCTTTTTTCAGAAATAGGGACAGTTTAATGGGGCCTCATGATTCTTAGCAGTATTGTCTTATTTATAGAATCGATCTGTGAGGTGCATCGCTTGAATTCTTGCCTCGACTATATATGCATACCGGGTGTAACAGGATCATGGTATACCCCCATTTCTCCTTTAGTTTTGAAGATAATTAATTGAAATTTAGGATATACTACATATATAATAAGAGGTACTTTTTGACATGCAACCGATTTTATTTTCACTTCCGGTTGCTTCGGAAGTGACACTAACTATCTATTTTTAATGGTATACCCCGTATATTATTATATTTTTGAATTCTGCATAATTTTCTGAATCCAACGATGCTAAATAAGTGACATTTCAAGTATCAATTTTTTTATAATATAATTTTTAGTTTTCCATTTAAGAAATCCCGTTAAAAACACAAAATTACGTGATTTATGAGCAAATAAAAGACACCAAAAGTGTTTTTGGGGCAAAACTCAATTTTTTCAAATGGAACCATATCGGTACCGTGGTACCATTTATTAGTATTATTAATAAGGAATTTATTCATATCTTGTATTAAAATGTGCGATAAATTCAAACAAAATTAGAGCTAAAAGAAAATAAGAAAATACAATTTTGTTCTAATTAAATGTTAAGAAGTAGCTAAGGTGGCTTTGAAAACAATGAAATATTTAGCTTGTCAAACACTTGTTGGTTTAACGGTGTTTTTATTGTGTCTTTAAAAATCGTTTAAAATTCCTGTTAATTGTGTTCAAAATGCCGCAAATTTATACAAGAGATTAACATGTCCACATCATCATCTCTTGTATAAATTTGCGGCATTTGAACACAATTAACAAGAATTTGACACAATAAAAACACCGTTAAACCAACAAATGATTGACAAGCTATATATTTCATTGTTTTCAAAGCCACCTTAGTTACCTCTTAACCTTTAATTAGAACAAAATTGTATTTTTTTATTTTCTTTTAGCTGTAATTTTGTTTGTATTTATCGCACACTTTAATACGACATATGAATAAATTCCTTATTAATAGTACTAATAATTGGTACCACGGTACCGATATGGTTCCTTTTGAAAAAAAAAATGAATTTTGCCCCAAAAACAATTTTGGTGAATTTTATTTGCTCATAAATCACGTAATTTAATGTTTCTAATGGGATTTCGATCTTTGTAGCATTACACGGGTTATTTAGAATAAATCGGAACCATCATGACACACTTAAATGGAAAACTAAAAATTATATTATTAAAAAAATAGATGGTTGAAATATCACTTATTTGGCATCGTTGGATTCAGAAAATTATGCAAAATTCAAAAATGTACTAATATAATAATAATAATAATAATAATAAAGTCTTTATTGCTAAAGATGTACATACAATACATACATACATTCGCAAGGCGAAGTCTAGCTACAACTATTCTACTTAACCTTAACTTAAATGCATAAAGAATAGTATACAATAATTAAAAAATTGAGCTGTAAATCATATGGTAAAATGAGTGAAAAGAGAAGAATATTGAGTAATATAATAAAAATAATATAGAGGGAGAGAAATATACATAACAATAAAATATCAGTAAAAGGTAACAAGCGGTGAAGGACCAGCTAAGTTTGCTGCAGTGAGAATAAGTTTATTTTTACTTTTTTGCGAAAATTGTCTACTGTGAGTCTTTTTAGAGCATCATTTATCTCATTGTAAATCGTGACAGAGTTAGAGAAGGATCTGCGAAACATGGTCAGTCGGTAAGGTGGTAATGACAATTTCGTTGTGTATCTCAAATTTAGATCGTGAATGTTATTCCTAAATATCAATTTTCTGCGAAGATATGGTGGTGAGGAGGTTCGTAAAATGCGGTGAGTAAATACTGACATATTATGTTTATAGATATTTTCAATTCGTAACCAGCCAAGTTCATTTATTTTTGAGGAAGTACGATCGTATTTACGAATACGGTAGACAAATCGGCAACAGCTGTTTTGTATTTTTTGCAAACGGTTTTGTGTTAGTTGGTCGAAGCAAATATAATATACGATATTGCAATAATTTAATATGGGTAGCACAAGTGATTCACACAGCTTTTTTCGTAATTTGAAGTTAATTATATTTACATTATTATACAGCAGTCTTAATGCTACATAAGCCTTTTTGACTATTAAATTTACATGTTCTTTAAATCTTAAGTTTTCGTCAAAAATTAAACCTAAACTTTTTACTTTATTTACAACGGTTAAGGTTTTATCTGATATATTCAGCTTTATATTCTTTTTGACGAAGTTTAATTTTGTTTTTTTGGCAAAGCATATTACCGTACATTTGTCAGCATTTAGTTTTAAATTATGGGTATTAGAATAACGCTCAATAGAGGCGAGGTCAGAGTTAATATAATCAGACATATTTTTTATATTTTCCGGGTCAAAAGAGCAAGATAGCTGTGTGCCATCGGCGTAGCATTGAATTTTTGTGTGATTTACACTGCTGAAGATGTCAGCTGTATATATTAAGAACAAAATGGGTCCTAGAGCAGAGCCCTGAAAAACGCCTGAGGTAATTTTGGTGATGTTTGAAAAGGTGTCTTCTAGTTTGACAGTTTGATATCTATCACACAGGTAAGACTTGAAAAATGCTACACAGTTCTCGTCGAATCCATAATAACTAAGTTTGGGACATAGCAAACTGTGATCAAGAGTATCAAATGCCTTTGAAAAATCCAGAAGCACTAACAATGATGCGTAACCATTACCTAGGGATTTTAGAATGTCATCTGTAATGTTTGCCAGTACACTTACGGTACTATGGCCTTTTCGAAATCCAGATTGTAAATGAGATATTATTTTATTGCTTGTAACATATTCGTAAATTTGTGGCTGGATAAATTTTTCTAAAATTTTCGAAAGGGTGTTCTATTTAAAAATCGAAAGTTAGTGTCACTTCCGGCGAAAAATATATACGATGAAAATTGTATATTTTTTCAGTATATATGCGGTGCAACTTTTTGCAACAGATATTCGAAGTCATCAAGTCCCATTCTCACATAGTTAATAAAACAAGTTTCATCGTCCAACGTTAATTAAGAAATTAATATGTCGTAGGCCACTTGACTTTCCCTTTCAGAAATCTACGTTGCCACCATCTGCGTTTTTGACGCTTCTTTTTTAATTTATAAATAATAACAGAGCATCCACTTAAAAAGAGAAAATTGTTCACAATTTCGTGAGACATATTGACTAACTTCTTCTTAAATGTCACTTTATCGTACCTCAGATATATAAGTTTTTTAAACAAAGTCTTTTCTGATAGATGTACAGATGAACCTCTATACAAATCCAGATACTTGTGCCCAATCTAAGCGAACTTTAATACCTCAGACATATATGCATATACAAGTTTTTTAGACAAGGTTTTTTGTGATACATGTATATGGATAAATCTCGATACAAATCCAGATACTTGTGCCCAATCTAAACGTACCTTAAGGATCACATGTATACTTGTGAACATTTTTTTTGATTTACCTATCAATTCAGGAATTTCTGAAGAAAAAACTAGGTCTATGTATGAATTGCTTTAAAATAATCACGTTCAGAGAGATTGAAACAATCCAAGATTGTGCAAGGCTTGTAACAAAAAACATAACACATTATTACAATAGCTCAGTGTGCTAAAGTGTCTGGCTAGCAAACTGAGTTGCCTAACGAAGTGGGTTCGAGACACGCAAAGCGAAACAATTTTTCATTAGAGCCTAAGAGTGGTTCGGAGTCCACAATAAACCTCGTCTCTCTTTACCAAGCATCATTGAGACCTTCCAGGGGGTTACTTCGGTAACTTGAGAGGCGGTTAAGAAAACATTTTAAGAAATCGTAACATATTGTAAACAATCATAAATATACTTTAGTTATTTTAGAAATAAATTCAACCAATCAGTCAAATATTAATCAGACTCTAGCACTAATAATTCAGTAACTACTCAGTCTTTAAATAAGAAAGCACTATCACCCTCAATACCACCCCGAGACTATTATGAAAGGGAGCAAAAAAAATTAAAATGTGATTTTTTATCTACGGCCTGGGTGAAAATTACAGGAAGTGACGGAAAAATGTACAATTATACAGCACTTCTCGACTCTAGTTCAGAGTCAAATTTAATGACTAGTGACTTAGTTGAGTGATTAAAATTATTCAAATCTAATGCAGTCAAGTTAATACTTCCACGTCCAATGGAAGCATAGTAATGCAAAAAAATTTTTTTTTTAAAATAGGCTTAAAATGTCAGGAAACGTCGAGATTTTAAATTTAAGCGAAAAGAAAAAATTCCTCTCTGTCGGTCTGTCTGTAACTTTTTTGTGCGCACATTTACTCTGGAACCGTTTATGATATTGACTTGAAATTTGGTACACTTATGTATTGTAACGAGATCTGGACTAGATTATAGTTTGACCTAATTCCGTTGAAAGGTTCGGGGGTAAATGGGGTAAATAAGGGTAAATAGGCAAAACAAGCAAGTAAGAGTCCATAAAATTGCAATTTAGGGCATGTACGAAAAGTTAACGTCTCAAAATTTTTTTTGGCATGTGCCAGACCTCCCCTATCATCCCTAATACCACCCCCCACACTATTACGAAAGGGAGCAAAAAAAAAATTAAATTATGATTTAGTGTATATACAAAAACGAAACATCTAAAACAATTTTTTAGCGTTAGCTACCACCTCTACCACCCCCATTGCCACCCCAATTGCCACCCCCACCCTATTGTTAAAGGGGGTAAAAAAAAAATGAAAATGTGATTTAGTGTGTATACAAGAACGAAACGTCTAAAAAATATTTTTTGGCGTTAGCACCCCATTGCCATCCACACTCTATTATTAAAGGGGGTAAAACACAAAAAATGGTCAAAATAAGTTTAAAAAAAATTACGGCATCAAAAAGCTGGCGTCGAGATCTAACTTTTGAAAAAAAAAGTGATCCGTTTTGGACTCAATGGCATAAAATTCAAATTCAAATGTTAAATAACGAATTCAATTGCGCATACTGGGTTCGATATTTTTGCATCAAATTTTCAGGGTGTTTTTGATAGAGTAAAAGGCAAATTTTCTGAAAGTTTGCAGCTGATCCGTTCATCCAGCGGCTCTAGGCGGCAAAATGAAAAAAATATATTTTGTTTTTTTGTTGTCCCGATAGGACCTATATATCTCGAGTTATTCCCATTTTTAAGTTGAAAAATGCGGTTAAAACATTTTAATTGTTAATAACGATTTAAGCACAGGGTCTTTGAAGTACAAAATTTTTTTGGGTACTCCTTATCACCTCCCCAACAGGATTCAACCATAGAATTGCTTATGGAAAGAGTTCCTTTATATTGACTTTCTGTGCCATTTTGACTGCGCTAAAAAACTCAATTAAAAATACATTCATTTCAGAACGAATTTAGTGTAATTTTACCTTTTCTTTTCATTCAAAAGAAGTTGCCTTCGATCAGCTTTGACTTACTTACCTGTTCTAAATATTTGTCAAAACATCAAACTAGCTGACCAACTCCGAATAAAACAGGTAAGATCGATTTTTTACTTTAAGTTATTGAGACAGTCTTCCTCGGAGATAATTTAAGATTAACGACCTATAAGAGAACTATTTTGAATATCTCTGCCAATGTCACTGATATGTATTAAAAATAACAGGGACCCTAGAACGGAACCCTGTGGATCTATCTATGTTGCTAGCATCTCAATAGATGGAAATTCGAGAAAAAATATAGGAAATCTAAAGTCATTTCGAATTCTATGCAACAGCAGTGTCAAATGTGTTTGATAATAGCTTTGCATACATTACATTTGGTTGGCCATCGCAGTTCAGGGTATCAGCGGTATAATGGGTAACGGTTAACAAAATGATTTCAAGCAGTAGTTTTGGTCACATATTTTAAATCATTATTTTAAATATGTTATAAGAAAGGTCACTATTCTTTCTTGTGTTTTAAAGTTTTGATTTTGTGTTAACGTAACAAAAACTAATTCAAAGTTTATTATTAACGTCAACGATAACAAATAATTATTAACGGCTTGACACCTGCCGATCGATCTTGCAGTTGGCTGTGTAGGACATATGCACCTTTTTCGAGCTAAATTTGCCTTAAACAGTTATAGCGTATATTAAAACAAAATGATCTCACGTTGCTTTTGCAAATAGAAAGGTAGGACTGAAATTGCTTTCCATTAAGCTGTCATATGCTGCCTGATATAACGTTATTGTTTTCTGCATTATTAGAACTGTTTATGAAACAGATCATTTATTGGTTGATGGGTGGCAATGAATTAAATTCCTTTTATAGGAATTAGTGATATTCTTGGTCTATCGTAGTATTTAATTTATCATATTTTTATTTTCATAATAATTAATCCACTTTACGTTGGCTTTATATTTTGTTAAATATATCTTAGTCCGAGTACGTCGCCGACTCAGATTACAATAAATGGTCAATAGATGGAGCCATTCACAAATTGCGGACGTTATCATTTGTAATTTGATAGACTGGAGAACGGTGTAGGGTTGTCGTGTATTCACCTAATTTAGTCAAACAACACACCTAAAGCCTTGCAGAAATTACATCGACATAATATATCCTAATAATATCAAATAATCAATAATATCGGTTAAATTATTAATGAATAAGATGAATAGAAGCGGACCAAGGCAAGACCCTTGAAGGACACCCGATGTAACAATACAATAAGACTAATTAAACCCATTGTTTGTGACTGACTGTTGATTTTTCCATAAATAAGATTTAACAAGTTGTATAATGCTAAGTTGAAAATCGAATTTTGTCAGTTTACTAAGATAGCGTGATCTATCACTATCCAACAACCTTCCACAAAAGTATTACTCGGTTAGGTTAGGATACGTTTTCGGCGTCTTAGCTAAAGATTGTTCTTCAGAATATCGCAAATATAATTAGTCATCATTTTATGTCCTTGAACAAGTCAGCGGTGATTGATAATGTTCACTTAAATTTACAGGAATGTAAACAACGAAATAAACAAAATTGCATGTATAAACAATATATTCTCGATCGAATAAACACAAGGTTCGCATTTTAAGATATGTGTCTTATCATCACATTCAGACCATAATCAAATTAGATCAAGGATCCGTTGTTAATTTCTGTTATAAAATAATATAAAATCGATTACTGATAAATCTATTGTGAACTCTTCTCTTAATTGAACTCAACATAAAACTACTTACTGAAAAATATATTTCTTAATCGCATCAACCTAAATATAAACTAGTTAATTTTTTATTAGTGTGGAAATTCTCTCTTATCTGAGTACCGTAAGCCAACAACTTGATGCAAGTAAGGAAAATATTGTGTCGTATATACTACACTTGGCACAATATTTAACCAGTTTTATTCGTCCCCCGATGATGTTGACATAGTTAGCAAAATTCACTTAGAGTAAAGTAGTGTTCAAACGTTTTGGCGCTACGTAAAAGTGGTTTTTAGACAACAAAGTTAGTGATTTGTGAAAAATAGCACTCATTCGAAAACGCCCCTACAGCCAGGACCCAGATCAAGCATATATGGATGTGTACGCACTATGACAGTTAAAGGAAAGATTGAAAAATTTAGTTACTCGTGGTCTATATGGTACTACTATACGGGGAAGCTCTCTCCGTGCTTACGATGTATTTGTTACACAAAACTGCATTTGTAAGGGTGCTTGGTAGACGTACCACAAATTCATTAGTGTCATAACCTTTTTCAATGTTAGAGTTCCTAATCTTCCAAGTATACATATTTTAGAATTACTGCTATCTGTTTATAAAAATCAACATAAATTTGATAAAATCGAAACCATACATCCTTAAAATACGCGCGATAAGAGTAATTTTCACGATCTGTTTAAACACCTGAGTATAACTTCAAAAGCCCCACATATTTTAAGCCTGTAATTACATAACCACTTTCCTTTACAATATAAAGATTTTAAAAACGTTTCAATTCCAAGATGCATATCAGTATATACTTTTTAAAATATGAGTCTACTGTTCAAGAATATTGTAAGTATGGGAATGATACATAATGTATTACAATTTTGTATGTTTTTATGAATCATATTTACCTACATTTTACTTTTTCATGTGATATTATGAGTATAGTTATATATTTTCTTATATTTTTTGTTTCTCGTAAATATTGGCTTGTCTCATAGCATCAATATAGGTCTTACTGAACCAATAAAATGTTCTGTTTTATTTTAATGTAAGCACTTACAAACCAATTACTATTTTGACTCATTTCGTCAAGGTCTTTAAAATATTTTGTACAAGCACGTCAAATTAATGATTCAAATGTTGCTTTTACTTTTTGCAAGTATAATAAAAATTAGTAATTTAGAAAAATGCTCTAAAATTTCAATAACAGAATTTAAAGAAAGAATTAAACCTTGGATTTACAAGAGGCCTAGTATCAGCAATTACGAAAAGGGATAAAATGAAAGGAGGTGCGAATGATAACAAGAACAATTCTATACTAATAGCACAGACTGCCAGACTGGCAACTCAGTGTTAAATTTTTGTCAATTAAAAGTCAATATTTAGAAATATATATTGCACTCTGCAAAAATCAAAAACTGAAAAAAATGCTGTAGCAAATGCACACTTACTTATGAAGGTTCCTGGGAAAATAGTGCAATTTTCGCACATCAACTTCTTCAGTTTCACAAACAATTCAGAAGGCAGAAGACATTTTAAGAAATAATCTGCAAAATACAATATTATATATTACTGTAATCCAATATATATTTGCACAATAACACTCACCTAACTCCTCTTTGGAAATCGAAATTTTTAAACGGCACTAAAAACTACTTATTCTATGTTAAAAGTCAAATTTCTACAAAAATATTATCACCAGCACAACACAATCACAGTACACAACAAATAACAATGGCTGACGTTTGACGTGACAAACAACTGACAAATGACATTTGCGTTAAGAGCGACATCTGAATTTGGCTTCTGTTGCCTCGACCTTAACCGGACAAATTTCTCTGGGAAATTGCCAGTCTGGTAGTCTGTGCTAATAAATAAGTGCCAAGAATACAGAAATTTAAGAAACAATTTAATAATAAAAAGTAGAAAGAGTGCAACCTTAGAAAATAAAAATAATATTCCTCGTCTGGGAACTAGTGAATGAAAATCCTTATAAATAAAAATAATGCTGAAAAGTAGATGATAAGGAAATTAGTGAAATTTTCAATAATTTCTTTATAAACGTTGTTCTTGTTGTGTCTCTTAGGAGCATGTCAACTCTAAAAGCTGTCACAATAAACGTCATGCCATGTTTTAAATGATTATATTATCAAATGAAAATTAGTTGTTTGGATTTGTTGTGGGGAAAATATTGTACACAACTCGGCAAAAAGTGTATTACACACTCATGTAATTTATGCAGTCGGCCTGCGGCCTTGAGCATCAACATTTCCACTCGTGCGTTAAGTTTAATTTTCCACTCTCGTTTTGTAATATATGTATTTAAAATCTATTACCGAGGACGGAGTTATAAAAACTATAGACAATTTAAAACATAGATCTTCATCTGGTGAAGTAAAGTATTCTCAAAGATACTGAAATTTTTGAATTCAATCGTCGCTAAACCCCTACGTTACATAATTAATTTACACCAAATAATACTAATAATTGGTCCAAGTCAGATACTATGTCATTAATAAACATACCAAAAAAACTGAGCCCTGCGGAACCCCAAATCCTTGAAGAAATTTAGCGGACTTTTAACCATGGTATTGAACAAACTGTGTTTTACACACAAGTGTGTAATAGTAGACCGTACATTGCAAAATGAAATAAAATATCAAGCATTTTACTGAAATTGTAAATTATTGTTATTGGTCTATAATTACTTATTACTAATATTTTTAATCGCAAATTCCTCTATAAAATCCTTATTTTACTATAAGGAATGTAACCAGACTGCAACCAACAGCTACTCTCTGGGGTATGTGCCCAGCCGAGTGCTGAATTACAGGTTACAAGCCTGGTGCGTTAAGTGTAATAATCACATATTACCATCAAAACGCTAATACTTCGATTGCAGCAAACACCTACTTAAAGGAGGTCTCGTGCCAGTCGTCCACACCACTTGCAAGCTGCAGTTTCGGGCTGTTGGCTCTCGTCAGTGTAAGGTAAGCATGTGACGACCGACATGAGAATCCATTGACTACTTGGTACATTTTGGTATCTTTAGGATAGCGACATGTAAAATAGTCAGCAGGCGCCATCTAGCAGTCCAGCTCGAAACTGCAGTCTGCAAGTGGTGTGGGATGACTGGCACTAGAGCTTCTTTAAGTAGGGTCAGTCTTTCGGCTGGTGTTTGTTGCAATCGAAGTATTAGCGTTTTAATGGTAATATGCAATTATTATACTTAACGCAACAGGCTTTTAACTTGTAATTCAACGCTCAGCGGGGGCACATAATCCGAAGAGTAGTTGTTGGTTGCAATCTGGTTACATTAGTTATAGTAAAATAAGGATTTTATAGAGGAGTTTGCGACTAAAAATATTATGTTTTAATATTCCGCCCTCTAAAAGCACATTTGAACTATGCTAAGCCGAGTCAGGCTATTTATTTTTCGATTGCAACAGACACTGGACCGCTAGATGGCGCCTTCTGACTATTTTACATGTCGCTATCCTAAAGATTCGAAGTATTAGCGTTTTAATGGTAATATGCAATTATTATACTTAACGCAACAGGCTTGTAACTTGTAATTCAACGCTCAGCGGGGGCACATAATCCGAAGAGTAGTTGTTGGTTGCAATGTCGTTACATTCCTTATAGTAAAACAAGGATTTTATAGAGGAGTTTGCGACTAAAAATATTATGTTTTAATATTCCGCCCTCTAAAAGCACATTTGAACCAAGATTGTTTTTATCTCCTCTTTTATAAACTGGACAAAGGCGGGATAAATTCCATAACTCTGGGAAATATAGGGATTTCAATATGAGATTAAGTATGACTGTAAGTGCTTTGAGCTAAAATGCGGGTATTATGTCGAATCCCATATTTGCCTTTAGTTTTTTAATCGTACCCAAGACATCCTCTACAGACAGATTTGATATCAAACGTCATTAGATTATGATTTTCAATTAGATATCAGCAACTGAAATATTATAAGGAGAGAAATATTATGCAAAACTATTTACTATTATTTGAGGATCTTCAGTTGCTTACTGAAGGGATAGAGGAAACATTATTTTTATGGTAAACAAATTACCAGAAATTGTTTGGGTTGTTACTTGGATCATTCTCAATGGTATGCAGATATGTGGCATATGATAAGCGGATAATATTTTTTATTAGAGCTCGTAATAGCTTAATGGTTTCTAGGTATTCGGGATCGCCGGTGTTGTTATATTTATTAATGGTCTTAATTTTTGTTTTCATTATAAACAATTTGACTATTGAACCAAGGTGGACATAGATATTTTGGAAGTTGGCTTTTTTAGGTACACTTCCTTCAAATATGTTATTCAGTTTATCATAAAAAGCATCCACAGCCATATTTACCTCATTATAGTTCTCCAGAAATGTTCAATCAATATTCATAATATCATATAATTGTAGTAGTATAGAAGGAAGTGTTGTTATATATGTCTGTCTATGTCCATGGAAATTTATTATAACTGAAAATTGTCAAATTTCCTGATCTTGAGGAACATAATGAAGCTTGTCAAAACGTCGACTTCGGAGAGTACAAGTTTGGTATTCAATTATTGAAATGAACTGATACATACTTAGAGATATCAAACTTCAATCACATGGCACCAATTTTTGTTTTAATAAATACTAGTTTTGGAGAAAACAACCAGCTACTGTATCTTATACACACATCTTTGTTTATTTTTATCTTCTATTACATTAATATTATGAGACAATCCATCAATATATGCCATTAGTACTACAGTAGTTAATCCTATTCTTGTAGTTGTTCCAATTACCTTAATTTTTTAATTGCGATGTACTCACATGAATGTCTAGTATACGCTTCGAAGAATCTATAAATACTACCTTAGATTGTAGTAGCTATAAATAAGTTGAGATAAAGAAACAAGTACAAAGATTTATAAAATCAATCAAAATTTTGTCTGATAGATAAATAAAAATGATTCCTGATTATTCATGCCTATTTCTGGGCATTATGTCAATTGGGGATCAAATGTAAGAATGAAAACAATAAAAAAATAATGCGAATTATATGTTGAGCTTGAAAGTGTTGCATATATATGGCAAATTGGAAAATTATTTTCAATTCAAACTGGAGGTCTAAATTTGTCCTTGGTTTTCGGGTACTAATTCTCGAAGAAAAATTACGTTAAAAAAAAAACAAATATAATATGAATAAAAATGTGCGGTATGGAATCCCGCGGGGTATTGTGTTTGGCCTCAATGTTGTTTGTTTATTTATTTATTTTGGTTACGACTGCTAAGATAGAAATCCAATTATAGGGCAGCAATTTTACATGCATAAAAAACTAAATAACAATTACAACTAAATAACATAATTATACTAAACAATTAATTAAATGATAATAAAAATTAACAAAATAAATATATGATTAGAATAATCCTAAAAATTGTAATCTAATAGTTTGGAAGCTACAGTTATTGTGCAAAATTGAGAACAACATTTTGTATTCTGGATATAATTAAAAATATCTATATTATTATATAGGGTGGGGCAATAGTGCGTCGGATCTTGATATCTCGAGTTCTACGATAGCTAGAAATTTTTAAAAAAATTGCGAGTAAAATAGATATAAAAGTCGCCAAGACGAAATTACAGGACCAAGTCCAGGACTTTTTAAAAATGGAATACTATGTATATCAGTACATTTCTTAAAGCCACTTTCTAGGCTCTATTCATTCCTATATTAGCATTGAATATCTCCCAACCACTATGTATGGATGTAATGAATTTTTTTGCTGAAATAATGAAATCTGCAGATGGATATTCAAAAAGTCACCAGAGTCACAATTATGGATTTTAAGAAAAACTTATGTGAATACCAGTTACGAGACATCTAATTAATGATTTCGAATTATTTTAATTTCTTAAAAATGTACAGGGGAGCCAAAAATTATTTTTCGATTAAGAATATTTTAAACTGAATTTTCTCATTTTTTTCAAATGGAATACCCTGTATATTTTTCGATGATGTGATGTAGAAATGAAAAACGAACATCTTTTGTAAGTACTTCCCTATGGCTAATTGCAACCATTTTCGTTTTATAAATAAATAAGTGTCAAATTCAAGAATAAACTTAAAAAGATTTCCTCAAATCATTCATTAAAAAAAATTATAATAGGTGTTCGAAGTGTTGCCCATTTTGATTGACATACGTCTTTATGTAATTTTAAAATAAGGTCATTTAGTGGGACCATCTCTTCCGATCCACTGAAATTAGTAAATAGTATTTAACCGGTCCTTTACTGTAATGTTTTTTTTGTATATTTTTTTGCTGTTTTCGTTATTCCACAAGCAATAAAACCTTAGTGTGATATAAATTGTTGTGTACAAAGGAGCATTTATCACACTTATCGGTCGCTTCAATTTGTATTGAATTTAAAATATTTGGAATTTTACAATATGAATTTAACAATTCGAGATGTTTTAAACGTTTTAATAATTAGTATAACAATAATGGGAATGGGTGCATTTATTTAAAATAACTGATTCTATTTATCATTAAATTATGTTATAAATATCTCTCTATATCTGTCTTTAATGGCTGAAATACAAAAATTGCATGTATCTATTGAAAATATCTATCTTCTATATAATATCTTAATATTTTATCAAACAGAACAAATAAAAGAAAACAGAAAACACATGCAGATAAATAAAAAAGAAAAACGTTGCTATATATCGACGTTCCTCAAGGGTTTATACTAGGTCTAGGTCCGCTTCTCAATTACTTTTTTGTGAATGATAATACATCTGATCTGCACACCGAAACGTTGCTATATGCACACGACTTAAAATATTTCTCAAAATAACTTCTATGGAAGGCTGTGAGAGACTACAAAACGATCTAAATAAGCTTAATGACTGATGCATCATCAATAAACTGCCACTTATTGTATAAATTTGTAATGCTATGTTATTTACTAGAAATCATAACACGATTCTGTATGACTATGATATATAAGGTGTCGTGTTGCACAGGCCAAAGTCTTCAAAAATTTAGGAATTCACCTCGATCCTAAACTTAATTTCATAGAACATATCGAGTCAATAGAAGTCGGTGGCATTAAAGCGATAGGATTTCTCACACGGAACTGTAAGGGGTTTGCGACCATTGACATATGTTCATGTTTTCCAACTCGAAAAAGTACAACGTAGGTTCCTCAAATCTGCTATACCTATATAATTGATGATTATTAACCGCAAATTGGGTTTCTCCACAAAATACTGCCTTATCGTTTTGCTATATGCGAACTACACAAAAGGATAGTAGCCGACTCTGTAATATTTTTGTATGAAATTGTATATAATCGCTTCTTTCATCAAGTTGTGTATAAAGTACCTAGAATTTCTTGTAGAAATAGCATCTTCGCTCTGCCAGAAGAAATATTCTTATGTCATCCCCTTTGTATCAAATGGACATTAGCTACATACACCTGGATAGTGTGCTTCATATATTTTGCACCAACCTATCACAGATAAACAAATAAGTATATATTTTTTACTAAAGATAAAAACATAATTTAAAAGTTTGTCATATTTTGTCTGCTGTTTTATCTTTAATTTTTATTTTACCATATACCTGCAATTATTGTTATACTATAAGTTTATATAGCTACCATATGTATAATTTTGTTTATATTTAACATGTTTTTGTATTTAAATGCACTTGAAAGATAAGGTCCTTAATGTATCCAGGAAGTTATTTTTTAGTACATTGCTCTCGGATATAAAAACTTGTACAAAGAACAAAGAAAAACTAAAGATGTTAGTATAAATTGTTTTATTCAGTGGAAAAATTTCAGTCATTTGTCTGCATATTTTATTCTATAAGTTAGTAGTAGGTAGCTTATTTTAATATCGAGGTTATGATAATATCTATACTATATAAATAACCTACATAGATATCTTATTCTATAATAATAATTTTATTATCCAGAAGACCAAATTACATGTTATAGGATTAGTAAGATTAAAAATGGGCACTATAACAGATGTACCCTAATTCTCACATACTGACCCTACAATATTAGTTACAAAATAAAAATCACATCTAGAAGCTCACAGCTATATTTTGAAAATTACAATTCCACAAACAAAACAAAAGTACTTATTTTTCGTCGCAAACTCCTTAAGTGTAATAATTGCATATTACCATCAAAACGCTAATGCTTCGATTGCAACAAACACAAGCCGAAAGACTGATCCTACTTAAAGGAGCTCTCTTGCCAGCCGTCGCACACCACTTGCAGACTGCAGTTTCGAGCTGTTGGCTCTCGTCAGTGCAAGGTAGGCATGTGACGACCGGTACGAGGATCCTTTGACTATTTGATACATCCCGGTATTTTTACAATAGCGACATGTAAAATAGTCAGCAGGCGCCATCTAACGGTAATGTGCAATTATTACACTTAACGCGCCAGACATGCAACTTGTAATTCAGCGCTCGGCGGGGCACATAGCCCGGAGAGTAGTTGTTGGTTGCAGTCTGGTTACGTTCCTTATAGTAAAATAAGGATTTTATAGAGGACTTTGCGACTAAAAATATTATGTATTAATATTCCGCCCTCTAAAAGCACATTTGAACTATGCTAAGCCCAGTCAGGCTATTTATTTTTCGATTGCAACAGACACTGGACCGCTAGATGGTGCCTGCTGACTAGTTTACATGTCGCTATTGTAAAAATACAGGGATGTACCAAATAGTCAAAGGATCCTCGTGCCGGTCGTCACATGCCTACCTTGCACTGACGAGAGCCAACAGCTCGAAACTGCAGTCTGCAAGTGGTGTGTGACGGCTGGCAAGAGAGCTCCTTTAAGTAGGATCAGTCTTTCGGCTGGTGTTTGTTGCAGTCGAAGCATTAGCGTTTTGATGGTAATATGCAATTATTAACTTAACGCGCCAGACTTGCAACTTGTAATTCAGCGCTCGGTGGGGCATATAGCCCGGAGAGTAGCTGTTGGTTACAGTCTGGTTACGTTCCTTATAGTAAAATAAGGATTTTATAGAGGAGTTTGCGATTAAAAATATCATGTATTAATATTCCGCCCTCTAAAAGCACATTTGAACTAAAACAAAAGTAGTGCACAATTTGTATGTTAAATTTTAAACTAAAATAACATTATTAATAATAATTAGTAATTACAACATTCATTCCCCTGAAACAATTGAATAATTGAGTAGATACAGTTATAAAAAATAGACTTCAACTTCCATTTTAAACTTTTTGATGTTTTTAATATTTTTGAACGAAGATGGTAGCTTATTATACAAGGTTATTCCCATATACTTTGAATTTTTCGCACACTTCGACAGTATAGGAATCATCAAATTATCGCCTACCCTAGTGTTGTAATTATGATTATAATTATTTGGTGTAAATAATTTAAAATTGGTTTTTTTACATAAATAAGTATTTCATAAATGTATATACAGGATAAGGTTAACAATTGTAGATTTTTAAATATATTTCTACATGATTCTAATTTAGATGCTCCTGCCTTTTTTGCAATTTGAACAATCTTTCAGAACCAGGGACAGACCCCAGAAAATAATACCATATGAGATTTGTGATATAAAGTGTGCATAATAGTATGCCAACAGTGGCTAATTTTGATAATATGTATAACGCGTAACAGATAGAAGAGAGCTTTTTGGCGACAGCGCTTATATGAGTATCCCAATTTAAAGCATTGTCAATATTTACCCCTAAAAATTTTGTAGAACTATTTGACGTATGGATTATACTCCAGTTTAATTAAATGGCTTTTATCATTATAGAATTTCTAGGGGAGAATATAATAAACACAGTTTTAGAAATGTTTAAAAATAACCTAGTTTTAGAAGTGTTTAAAAATAATGGTTTTGAAATATTCCGCATGGGGCGAGCGTAGGTGCGTCTTTACTATGTACATACTTCGGTATGCGATGTAAAGCAACGACAGGCGCAGTTAGTACTTGGATTGGTGACCATTCCAACGGTCTGTATATCAGTGTATGCGCGGAAGCTATACAACCTTAGGCGAGGGTTGCATAGGAGATATACCATCCTTCGGAGGGGATGTAAAGCCATCGGTCCCTTGTCTATTTAATGTTAGGCAAGTAAAAGATCCCTACTCTTCTTAAGGGAAGAGGTTCGGCAAAATTCCTGGTTGGGGGTAGCTCGTCTACAGGCCTCGGTGTTAGGCCTCAGTAGCGGAAATAGGCCGACGTTAAATAAATGTATAAAAAAAAATAAAAATATTCCGCATATCTTTCTATGTTATTTTGTAAAGAGATTGAAGGGTTTTGAACAGTTTTTCCGCAACACAAATATGAATTGTTATTTACAGACATGATCAAGAACTCATTGAAAAAATTTGGGAGATCATCAATATGAAACAAAAACAGCAAAGGCCCCAGTGCAGATTACTGTGGTACGCCAAATTCTATTTTTAGTTTATCGGATTTAACACTATTAGTTTCTACTAATTGAAATCTATTTGTAAGGTGTGATGTCAACCAATCTTTTGCTTTACTTCTAAGGCCATATTTCTCAAGCTTCCTGATAAGAATTGAATGATTTATTAAGTCGAAGACCTTACTTAAATCATTGATTATTTTGATTCATACTTTCATAGAGTTTATCTAAAAATGACAATATTGCCGTCTGGGTTGAATATTTTTCGAAACCCATTGATAATATATTATTTCTAAATTTAAAATTCTGATAAAACAACACGTTCAACTATTTTTTTTTAGGGATTAACGATAAGAGTGCTACTGGCCTGTAATTATCAATTGAAGCAATATCTCCTTTTTTATGTAAAGGAATAACTTTGGCCGACTTCAGAATAGATGGAAATATTTCCTCAAAAAGAGAGAGATTTATTAAATATGTAAGAGGAGCCACGAGAAATTTTACAGATTTATTAATAAGGTTTGTACTTAAAGAATCTGCTCCAGATGCGTTGCTGTTCTTTAATCCCATGATAATGTTAAAAATGTCATTTTCTGTCATAAGTTCTAAACAAATTGAAGGGTAAACCAGTATGGCATCCAAATTTATTTCAGGAGTGCTACCATCAAGCTTATCATTCAATTTACAAGACAAATTTACAAAATGGTTGTTGAATTCTTGTGAAATGATAGATGGGTCAGTTATGATTCTATTATCAATTTTTATTTCATTAATTTCATTTGTAACTTTTTTATCACATATATTTTTATTTATTATTGACCATATTACTTTAGATTTATTACTAGCTTTGTTGTAAAAATGTTATTGTTGTTGTTGTTGTAAAAATTGTACATTTTTTTGCCTCAATAATAGTTATTATTTATATATTTTATTACATATTTTGTAATTTTTTATATATCTATTGCAACTATCTATATCACTAGGATTATAAGTTGCCGATTTAATTTGGTATAACAGTTTTAACTTTTCTAATGATATCTTTATCCCAAGCGTCACCCATGCATTCTTTGCAATTTCACTATTTATTTTTGTATATGAAAAATTTGTATTGTGGTGATAAATAAAAATATTTATAAAATTATTAAAACCCTCTTCAACTGATATTGCATTTGAAATATTCGTCAATTTTTCCATTCGCAACTGATACATTTTGTCTCGTTGTAGATTCTTATACAACGACCATTTTCCACATCAAAATTGTACTTTAGATATTCATATCCTATGTTTAAGGACATGATCAGACAAACCATCATTTAGCACTATACATTTTACTTTCGTGTTGATAAAATTTGTACAGACATAGCCAATATAAGTGTTGGTGTTCAAAGATAATCTGGTCGGTTCATTTATTAACATATCTAAGTTGTAAGTTCCGAGTAAATCACTCAGCCCATTTTTATCAGAAGAAGAAGGAGAGAGATAATCAATATTTTGATCGTCACAGATCATTACATCATATTTTTTTATCGTTTTATTTAAAAGGCTATCTAAAGTAGTTAAGAATTCATCAAGGTTTCCCTGCGGTGCTGCGGTGGTCTGTATATTGCCAAAAGTTTTATATAATATTTAACACATTTTATTTCAACCTCAGTAATTTCAATTGATTTTTCAATCGACGAATATGTTACATATGAAGTCCATTATAATAACACCTTGATATTGCTGTTTAATGCATTTGTCAGATCAAAATTAGAGTATGCCTCCATAATCTGGAGTGCATAAACTTAGCGTTGAAAAAACGCAAAGAATCTTCAGTAAATATCTTTGGTATAGAAATGACGGAATTTATCCAGCAAGAGGTACACCTCAATGTGATCTATTAAACAGATATCAAATACATGATTTGGAATCCTGCCGTAAGTATTCTTCGATTGTGTTTTTATATAAAATTTTGAATAGTGTGATTGATTGCCCTGAGTTATGTAGTTATGTCAAATTACATGTACCATCAGTTCATACACGCTCAAATAATTCTTTTTATCTAAATACGCCTCGTACAAATTTACTTAAGTCTTCACCCTTGCATATGATGTGTTCAAACTCTGCATATATACAGGACGATGTTGATATATTTTGTACTACTGTTAAAAAAATTCTGTATCGCATTCAAACTAAAAATATTTACGAGTTTTATGTACAAATATTTTATGTAATTATACTTAAGTTTTTCATATGTATTTATCGTACAAAATTCTGTAACAATGTTTTGTTCTTTCCTACCCTGTAATTGGATTTCTTATCTTCCTGGGTAGTTGTATTCTAAATAAATAAATAAATAAATAAATAAATAAATTATTATACATTGAATATTCACTCTGGAAAAAATTACTACACCTCCGTTTTCATACATATTTCTACAAAAAATTGCTACTCTTTTATCTATTCTATTAACCTCAAATTAATCACTTCTCCTAGAAAGAAATTTTTAGTAATTATTCATATTGAACAATTTTACGTGTGATTGAAAATCGAAATTTTTAGTACAAACGCAACTTCAGCCATGGACAAGTGTCCTTGAGAACTCCAAAGCAATTTTTATCTCCACTAATGTACCTATATCACTGTTACTGTAAGCAGAATTCAAATTCAGGTACGATGAATCTACAAAATACCAGTGTTTTGATACATATTTATAACAATTATAAAATTAGATGTCAGTTGATACACAACCACAAACAGAAATAAGTATTTCGACAATAAAGTAACAATCATCAATGAGCGCACAGTCCACTTTATTTATATCGATGTAATGAAAATAACTTCATTTGACGTACGAGTATATTTTCCTACGCATTACTATAAAAAAATTAAAAACAAAATATTTTCACTGGATATATTAATAAACACAAAATATGATAATTATTAACGCATCTATATCGCATACCTAGGTAAAATGAGGAAATGTAAATTTATAGAATCCGAATCAGCATAATGTATTCAGTGAATCAGTGGAATTAGTAGTAGCTCTCAATATTTTACAGACAAGTGATATAAAACAAAAGAATTACAAGACAAGATCAGCTTAAAGCTGAAGTAAAAAGAAGAAAGTATTGAAGAGAGAGCCAATGCCAGACATGAACATGAAAAAGGGGCAGACAATCGTTAAAGAGGCGGGGCCTTTTGATTTGTGGTCGCCATTTTGTCAAATAGTAGTGTTTTGTTAGAGGTATTATCTCATTGGACAATCTCCCACCTCTCTAATCGAACTTATTTTAACTTTATAAGAAAATATTAATAAGAATCCGACCTTTTCTATAAAATTTGGACTCGGATTTTGAAATTGCAGTATCTCTAGCGGGCGTTTGACGTTTACCCCAGGAGTTACAAGAGCAAATTTATTTAAAAAAATGATAATAAACAAAAATTTGAACCGCTAAACTAAGGCAAACTGAAATGTTGTCTCTGCTAGCTCTAAAACTTGTGGAACACACGGATGACTAAATTTTAATATAACACTAAACACTACAAAATTAAATCGTCTTTCACCTTCCGACGACCGCCTCGCCGAATAAGCTCCGCCCTAGCCCTAAAAGCTCTCCAATAACACTCCGGAGTTTTCCGGACGACAGCGAGCTTTTACGAACGTCGTTGCTAAGGGAAACGGACGAAAGCTGCTATCCCAACATTTAGTGCGACCGTGTTGTTTGCCGTGGTAGTATCGATGAGCTACTATTGTATTTTGTTTTAATAATGAAAGCGTTGTTTTAACAAATAGTGTTGTGCCGTTAACTCTTTTGACTGTGAACTGTGATAGTGTGTACATTTTGAATGATCTCTAAAGGATTTTTAAATTTATCTAGTAAGTACTCGAATCAAAGTTGCAACACATTTGTTGGGAGCGTGATAAATAGCCTAATCTTGTCAAAATAAAAGTGGCTTTAAATGATTTAGGACAAGTGAATCAAGTGACAATTTGTCTTGAGTAGATTACACCGATTTAAGTATATAACGCTGTTGGAATAATAAGTAGCCTCTTTGATAAGAAATTATTTTTTATCTTTCCTTACTGATAAGCTGTGGAACATGTTTCTAACAGCATTATGTATTCGAATTCGGTCTCCGATTAATATACAGCACAGGCTATGATTATTCAGATGAAAATTACAGTTTCCTGGAGTTCCTCTGTAAATATTATTTATTAATAAACAAACCATAAACAAGTTTTTACAAATAATTAACATTTATATATTCTAATATCGATTATGTAATTTTACGATTCATTGAACCTCGCCGCATATTTGAATTTATAATTTATAGGCTATTAAAGGTAAACGCTTCTTGCCACTCTTCTGAACGGCCAAATAACTTTATTTGAAAATAATTATATAAATTTACTCTGTCTAATGTGGAATTAACATTAATTTTACTTTAAGCGTAGGTTTGTTGTCTTACCGCTGATCGAAGTCTCCTAGAAAAAATGACTTTTTAAACAAATTATATGGTTTTATTATATTTTGGGGTCTTATATCACTAACAACAGTGTATATACATCCAATATTAGTAATTGGCAAGTACCTTGCGGTCTGTCTACATTGACACAAATAAATTTTCGAATAAGATTAAAAATCCTATTTGAGTGCTTTGCATCCATGTATCTGAACTATTATACCATCATCCATATCTGTGCGTATCCTCCTTTACTAACCGTCAATTCAGTACATATATTTTGGAATAAATGTACATTTCTCCTTAATGGCTAGAATAACTGTAATAATACCTGTATGATAAGACCAGATTATATGTACCTATCTATTTCACTTGAAAAGATAAAATCTCTGCAAAATTTGATAAGGTATAAATAAGTTTTGTTGATAAAATGATTTGTTTCCAGATAGCTCAAGGATTCGGCCTGTGTTGCCGGCGACCGTCGCTTCGCACTGGTACGAGACAAACGACTATAGAACTCTGCCTACTATGACCAAAGAAAACAATCGTGATTAGCATTGGCTCTAAGTGAATTCCAACAAAATAAAACCACTAATTTCGCGTGTGCAGTGTTAAATAAACTTAGTAACCCATGATTATGGAGATGACGAACGAATCTGCCGCGGTGGGACGCTGGTACGAATCTCCTAGGACGGGAACCTCCGCGAGTCCCGGACAGGGCATTGAAAGTGGAAATTCGGACATTAATTCTAGTGTAGCTGAACATATGGGCGCTTTCTTCCTTGATCCTTCAGGAACTCAGCGAGCGGCGAGGTATTATCACCAGAGCATGCATTCGCCGTATGGGAGCCACGGTAAGTTTTTATTAAAAGCAATATTAAATTAAATAGGCGGGAAATGCCATCTAATGGCTAGAAGGAACGAAAATATAAATAGATGAGGTGTAATATTTTCAAAAAAACTTCTTAGATTTTATTTCTGTATAGCGGCCTTTACTTTCTTGACTATTTTTGTATATAATTAATATACATTTATTTTTAAAAATGAGTTTAGGCAGTGGCGACTAGAATTTATACGATATTCGTTTGTTATACAGGGTGTAACACCCTGTATATGACAGAAATATTTTAATATCATTTCTAGTGGTATATTAAAATAAATATGTTGTTTATACCTACAAAAGCACGGATCTATAACATATAAAATAGGAAGAATACCTAATATTAAAAAATAAATTCTGAGAAATTCCATATAAAGACACTTATGTACTATTTAGATTTTTGCACTTTGCTATAAAAGAAAAGCACTATAATCGATACATATTAAATTTCAGTTGTAAATAATTAAACAGTTAAACAAGTTTTTATGTCAGAAAACTAAAGAACATATAGCGCAAATAAAAAAATAATTATTATTATTATTTCATCTGTAAGTTCCTAGAGGAAGTTTCAAACCGACTAATGTATTTTTTATTTTATGCAAAGCAACGAAATGCCAGATTTTATTCTATTTTTATTATTTTTGAATATGTCGAACTATCTCCATTAAATAAATAAGTAATTATTGAAATAATTACATTATTTGGAAATTACCGAAGTTGCTATCGATGCTCTTTTTCTGATCATGCTAAGATAAAAATGCTAGTTTAATTTTTTTTAAAGAAGCACAGGCCAATAAGAAATTACCCAACATCCTTGCATTGGGTTGGATATTCTTCTTCTGTGTGCACCAATACAAATGCCTTAGGTAAAAACTTATTAATATACACTTTAAACAAATCATTGTAGAACCTATTGAAATAGCTACTTCAACTTTCTAGAAGAAATTGGATTAAATAAGAGAATTTATAGCATTTTAAAGAAATAATCATGAAAAGAAAAAAGTTTAACAAGCTTATTGAAAAATTTACACGCTCGGATTTGAAGTTAAATTAGCAACAACGATAAAAAAATTCTGATCACAAATTTTCACCCTTATTGGAAATCTTCAGGCGGATGTTCGACGATTAATCTATTTTTAATTAATGCGCACAATTTTTTTTCTCGTCGACATTTGTACTGTCAGATTAAAATTTGGAATAATTTTCGTTAAACAGATCGGTAGGACTTTTTTCGCTGTTGATAATTTACCATCTAACCCGAACGGAAAATTTATCAGCAGGTTTGTTTTTAATTTTTTAATTTTCAATATTTCTGTGTTTAAAATCACTTCTCCTAAATTAGCATTTCTCCAGAACACATCAAGCAATTAAGTGTAAAGAAAATTCAATTAATTGTATTTAATTAAAAGTTGATATACAATGTGTTCACGGCAAAGCGGTATAAATGACAACTATTTTTGGATTACAAACACATTTTTTTGTATTCTGCTCTTCCTTCGCCCAAAAACTATTTTTAGTATACTGGACGAGATGTCGAACTTAAAAAAATTATAGAGGGCGCTGGTGGCAGTTTAAAAATAAAAATCGCATCAAGTAAAGTGCCTTTTCTTTGCGAAATATTGAAACATTTTATTAGAAATATATTAGAAATATATAATATTAGAATTATACAAGTAAATACTTTTTTTATTTGTAAAATTTTAATTTTTCAAGTAGAATATGCCATGGAAACAAAAATAAAAATGATCCGTATTTGTCAGAGTAATTTATTGTTTGTACTAAAAATGACAACTTCAAACGAAAAATTTTGTTTAGTACTATGCTATGGCACTGGCGAATCTAGCATGAAAAACGTGATTTCAAAGCTTAATGAAAAGTTTCCGAATATCGTCCTAACGATACAAAAGCATGGAGAATTGTGAAAAGATTCAAGAAAACCGGAAATGTAAATAAGCAGACTAGGCAAAAGAAACAGTACAATGAAGATAATTCAGCAGCATTATTAGCGATGGCTTTTCTCAGAGAGAATCCAAAATTATTTTTAAGAACGCGCGCTATTGATACAGGGATAAGTAAATTGTTAATTTGTAAAATATTCAAAGAAAACAAAGTTTTTCCATTCAAACCAAGATTTTGACATAACCTTGCGTACAGTCGAGAGTACAGTTGTATGGTAATGGGGGAAAAGTTTACAGGAGATCGGTTTTTTCATCGATATATCATTTTCTCTGATGAAGCAACTTTTACCACCAATGTGTCTATTCAGAATTTCCGCTACTGGAGCGATACGAACCCAAATTTCATAAATGTACTGACAGTCAATATCCTAAAAGAGTTAATGTTTGGTGTGCAATATCCTACAATGGTATAATCGGATCATACTTCATTGATGGAAAATTAAATCTGCATAAATATTTAAATCCACTGGAAATATTTTTCATGAATACATACCTTGCCACTGGACGAAAAAGCACGTTTATATTTTGAGCAAGATAGTTCTTCAGCCCACAGCACACAAATAGTAAAGAATTGGTTGAATAATAATTTTCCAGAAAAGTGGATTGGACGATTTGGATCTTTCCATATCCATCAAAATCACCTGATTTGACTATTTGCAATTTTTATTTATGGAATTATCTGAAGCAAATTGTTTATTCCCATGGTTTAACAACGGATGTAAATATATTGAAAGAGAGAATTATAAATGCTATAAATTCAAATAATCTTCAAGCCATTCTAAATAGCTACAAAGAATTTAAGAATGCTGAAAATGGAGGAACATGGGTAGAATAAATAAATTTAAATGATCATTACATTTATAATATTTTAAAAAATGGAAATTTTATAAATAAAAAAAAATGTATTCAGTTCTGTAATTTGGTACGTCATACTTTTTAATTCTGAGCAAGTTTTTTCTAATAAAATTTTATTTCGTACACAAAAGGCACTTTACCTGATACGATTTTTATTTTTAAGCTGTTACCAGCGCCCTCTATAAATTTTTTAAAGTTTAACGTATTAAAAATAGTTTTTATGTGAAGCAAGAACAGAACACAAAAACTTGTATTTGTAATTAAAAAAATGTTGTACATTGCACCTATAATACAAAAGAAACTTTTTTCGATTTTAAAATTATGCATTTTTTTATTAGAAGTAGCTACTTAAGATTTCTAGTCACATTATTTTCTAGCATACTGAAAATAATGTATCTATATAGAAATGTAAATCTAAAAATATAATCTAATATAATATGGAAATTGCCACGTATTGCTTCTTGAAATTTTATCAATATTTTTTATATTCTCGATCTTCCACTTCTTTATAAAAATCAAAAGAAATCTTCACCACATGAAATCAGCTTAACTACTTATGCTTAAGAAGAGAGACATACAACCTCTGTACATATAATCAAATCTTTTATATTTAAAAGTAGAAAAATAATAATTTGAAACTAAGTACATTGATTTTAACCAAAATATTATCAGTATTTTTCTAGCACTTGGTGCAGATTTAATCTTAAGTCTAGATATGAAATTACTATAAAATAAAGATTTTATGAACAGTATTGTGGGTACTATATTTAATGAATTATTATTTAAATCGGAGATGCGAAGATCTCTACTGGCCGCTGAAATGCAAAAACTATTTTTAATAATTGCGAAATTAAATTGAAATGGTGATGGGCGGGGGGGGGGGGTAAAAAAAGAACTGTAATAATTTACACAAAAATTACACTATTTAACAGTATCAAACTCTAATGAAGAATCATTAATACATTGTAATATATAACCAGAGCGAGTTTACTAGATTTCTCAGTGCTATTCAATTGTGTTTCTAAACGTTGTTCTTGTGAATGATCCATCCTTACACGTCTGAAGGACTTTTATTATATTTTCCAAAGTGGATATTAAACGTTCACAAAAACGAGTTCATTCAAATCGACTGTTTCAGACAGAGAATAGTTCAAAATCTATACTTACTTTTCGTTTTTGCTTAACTGCTTCACTGATGGTACCAATTGGACGTCGTAACACTATAAACGAGACTATAAATCTAACACAGTAAATACTAACACTTTCTTAAATTTAAACCTGAAAAGTAATTTTGAAACACAAGAAAAAGCCAATATAAAGTTCAAAAATATATATTAAATCTTTAAAAAAATTATGTTTTTACAAAACGTTCAAGAAAAATGTATTGACAAACTATAGTATGGCCCGTGTACAACACATAGTGAGGAACGGAACGACTCATAATGTACCAACTACCATCCAATGTTTAGTTTTTAGCTAACGATTATACATAAAGATTCAGTAAAAAGTTCAATGTTTATAATTTCTTGGTGGGCTTTTGCTTGCCTGTCTATTAACGTATTTTCAGTTCAATATCAATTTCGGTCGCTCCTCGGAGCTTAAAAATGCTTGAATCGCACCGACTTGGAATTATATTTAGCAAATATAATTTCATACGTTCAGGCAAGGCGGTCCCATGCACGTTCTGAGTCCATGGTAACTATACTTTTTTGACACCGAATCACTAAGGAACTGGTTTAGGACAAATACCGTTAAAACTCATCATTTTCCCGTCAAAATCGACTGCTAGAAAATGATAGGTCACCCTCGACGCTAAGGACTATTTTTGCTAAAACTCTCAAAATACTTTGATTAGAGACTGGATAACTTGTCCTCATATTTAACACAAAGCATGGATTACAGTGCTTAACAACGTGGATTCGTAAAAAGATTTTTATTTTAAAAATTTCGATTTTCGTTATAGTTTCTAAATTTTGTGGTCAAGGCGACATTACGTCCCCGTGCAGCGACATTTGGTAGACTTTCTAAAATTACACTCCTTGATGAGTTTCTGATATTTTTGCATAAAATATGCTCCGTAGAGCGAAAATGTGATTGAATGTATAAAAACCTCTTCCAACGGCATTTTTACGTCAAGCACGCTTTTCATGCGAAATGTTTCTGATTTTGTTACAGTTTCGAAAAGTTCATCGAGGGTTTTGGCGTATTCTTTAACATTTTCTCCGGTTTTTCTTAACCGCCTATCAAATCATCGAGGTAACGCCAGGTTTTGAATTTTATATTAGGGAAGAGAAACGAATCCCTACAGTGTATAGAGAAATCCGAATTACTTTTTGCGGATAATTTTATAATTAATATTATGAAATTTAACCCAGTAGAATTTCTTCACATTTTAACGATCTTTGCCAATCTAGATGTAGTCAGTTTAAAGATCTTCGACAGTAAGTTAGCCTTTAATAAATGATATGGTGGCCAGTTCTTATATAGACTTTAGATATTACAATCAGAATCTGTGGATAACACTTTGATGTTGCTTAACGCATTTGTCAAAGTAAAATTAGAAAACAACTATAATGCGAAGTCTAGAATGCAGAATCTTAACGATAAAAAATGACGGTATATTATGGTGATATTTATTGCATAAAATTCTGTAATGTTTGTCCTTTCCTACACTTTAATTGGATTACTCATCTGTATGGGTAGTTGTATCCTAAGTAAATAAATAAACAAAGATTTGTGAGGTTTGGGGCTAAGCAATACGTGTACCGGTGACCTAATGTAGTGAGGTAGCTGAAAAAATAAAAGAAAACATGAAACACATAAGTACAGTACCTGAAGTACCGTGAAATTATTGATTTTAAAACACACACAATTTTCCCAACAACTGACACCACCATTTCTCCTGAATGAGGAAATACTTTGAATAAATTGGTGTCAAAAATTAACGTTAAAGGTCTTATCAAAACTAACTTAACTTAATAAGCAACCCTGCGGTGGTTTTTATGCAAAAACTTTGAACAAAGAGAATAATTTGATCGTGCTGTGAATTATTTCTTCAGTAAAAATTTTCAGTTACAAGGGCACTAGGTAAAATCCTCTCATTTAGGAATGGACTGGACTACTTGGTACTAGCATTCAAAAATAATTATGAATATATTTTGCTGTTATAAATTGTATTTCAAATCTCTTTGTCAAATTTGATCAAAATCTTAGCTTCCATCCTTGCTTTTCTTAGAGTAACGGATCATGCTATCTCAAACTAGAACTAAGGCTTATCTATGTGTTAAATCTGATCAAAGTCGTGCGATCCGTTTTAGAGAAAGAAAATATTTTACTTTAATTTAATCCACACCCCTCTTGCGACATTCCTCCCTGAATTTTTTAGAAGCAAATAGTCATGCCGTCTTAACTGACATTAAGGAACTATCGATGTGCTACATTTAATCACAATCATTACAGCTGTTTTTGAAAAAATTTTTTATTTAATTTAGTGTTATCCTCAGAAGCTAGATACCTCCCCAATTATTTAATTCTTTAGACCAAATCCCTTACAATATCCCTCCCTAAATTTTCTAGAAGTAAGTAGTCACGCCATCTTGTAGTGATACTAAGGAACTATCCATATGCCAAATCTTATCACTATTGTTACAAATGATTTAGGGTCCGACCCTGTATTTTTCAGGACATATGAATCATTCCATCTTATGCTAGTACAAGGGGAGGGAGAATAAATTATTTTGCATTTTTTATCGGTTTTTGTGATTTCGCCTCGAGGTGTGATCGAGTGCGCATACAAAAATTAAGTAAAAACGATTCAGTAGTTTAGGCTCTAGGCAGGTGAGACAGATGTTAGAGACATTTTTTAAAAACCACTCTTTTGGCTTCAGGGGACCTGAAAACGTGGAAATTCATCAAAAACTCTAAATCAATTCCTTTTACGATCACCATATTTTCCTATATACTACGTATATGGGAAAGTAAACATACACTTACCTCTAATGATGATTTAATGACCAGAAACTCCGAGTGAACAAAGGAAAATGTGAATATTTAAATAATGATTTATTAATACATTCTTTCGAGTTGTAGTTGATGATGTGGTTACCGCGGATGTATTTCCCGTTTGCCAGTCATATTTTTGGGAACTTGACTGTATTATTAACATCGAATGATTTACTTTTGGTGTTCACCATTTTATTGCAAGCTTCATCAGAATTCGGTAAAATGATGGTATTACTAATTCTACTACTTCAAGTACAAGTACTTTTATAAGTAAGACGTTTTGAAGGACAATTGGACATAATTCCAAAATATTGCACTATCCTATTGATATACATATGTGCGCCATAGTCATGGATAGTAAAATTGTAAACAATTAAGATCGGTATTTACTATGCTGTATTATGATTTTTATTTTCAGTGTTTATATTTCTTCTTCTATTTCTTCTTTGTATTTGTTTTTAGATTTTGAACTGACTTCCTAAACATAGTTCGATTTGGCTGCAGAGCATCTGGAAATCTATCTCTGTAAACCGTGACTGCCATCTCAGCGTCCAAATTGCACTGACAATAAATGCTAATCATATGGAATTTATTATTATTGGTGTACACCATAATTATTGATATAAAAATTGTCTCAGAACTCGACAACGCAACATGCAACAGCGACAATCTGTCAAATTTATTAATAACTGTATACATTGTTTTTCACTAATCATGGCATAATTGATTTTTACGATTCAATGATATGAATTGTGGTTTTCCTAAAATATTAAATAATGACACTATGAGTTAAAATTTTTGTGGCATGTTTTATATCGTTGGAAAGAGAAAAAATAAACGGAATTAATGACGTCATGGCTTACTTTGAGATTTGTTCTTTTCATTTTTGCACAAGAGCGTATGCCAAAGCCAACCGCGTTTTTCAAATTTTTTGTTACAAAATGGGATAACTCTCGGGATAACTGTTTCTAAAACTTTAGTCTTCTACAATAGATATTAAGCGAAATATTTGGTGCGGCCCTCGTAAAATAGACAGAAGGTATAGTTACAAATCATTCTATCCAGATGAACTCACAAGCTTTCTATTTTAGTAATATTTTTACTAACAATATTGCGGCTATCCCTAATAGTTAAACAGTGGTTTTTGGTAGATGTTTTACATTTCTACAAAATCCCTAGATTTCAAAATTAACATCAGCAACAAATTAAAACCACATAAGCATTAATCACACTCATGCCATACTAGTTCTGGTAAACATATTTTAATGCCGTCATTAAATTATATTTACATTTCTTTTCTCTCTCTTAATTTGCATTATTTAAAATTTCCTGTCATTAGTTGAAGTCATTTGCTGTAATTTACCGTTCTCAACTTGGAATACCATACATTCTTGCCTATTCCCAGAAACAAACGCAGCCAAAATGCCTTGTAATAACTCTATGGTGGCATAGTTAAATCACGAATTCATACTATGCTAGTACATATACGTTGCAAATGAGGTATTAAAAATATCAACAATGATGCATATTTCCGAGCCAGTGCTGTTTATGTTATATTCACTTTTGGTAATAAAACATTCGGGAACGTTGATGAAGTTTGCAGAATTTATAAGAATATACATACGAAAACGTTCAAGATAAGTTTAACTGAATGACAGTTGAACGAAGAGCGTATTTCAAAGACTTCATGAGGAAGATTTTATTGTACAAATCTGTTTAATTGAACTTTATTTTTCTAATTGTTTTCGTTTTCGGACATTGCACATAATCCACACAAGGATCAGTATTAATTCTACGTTTATTTTAGCTTTTGCGCGTATAAGCAGTTGCAAATCATACGCTCATTCAAATATGCTGATGTGCTAAATAACTATATCATAGGTTATTTTTTGAGATGACAATAAAATTGGCCAATTGTATAGATTGTATCTGCTATTTTATTCTTGAGAGCCTGAACTTTCATTTACCATACCTATACTTACATGATTTGGACAAGTTACAGTTTTGTTTTCTTCTGTTTACTCTCCATCAAGTTCTCGTTGTCAATTAATTCATCAAGATGTTCTATATTTATTAAAAACCAGTGAAATTTAGATTAGGAAGTCATGTATTGGATTGAACTCCTTAAACTATCCTGAAGCGTTATTTGATCTCTGTTTAATTTTGAAACAAATCATCATCAAGATGGTATGTCACGTAGGCCAGTTTCTCTGTACTTTCAGTTAGTATGTGTATTTTAAATGACATTTCTGCATCTAATGCCTATCTCAAATCCGTGTTTCAGATGACAAGCATAACTATGATGCGATATAAGGATATGCATTTATTACAGGAACTCCCAATCCTCACGGACTCTAGAAAGGAAGTATAGTAAAAATACTTCTAGAAAATAGCACTTCTCGAAAATACCGTTTTTTATATATATTTAAAACGTCGCGTCGGTGACATTAATAATTTATAGATTATTCACTTGTAAATACCCCCCACTAATTGTACGCTACTGCCCGTCGTACGTATTTATTTACGAAGCCGCGTACGGCCATGGCTCGATTCCCCGAATATTTGTCTCTGATATTCCGCCCGCACTCAACCTGAATTTAAATCAAATGGACAACGATGACCCGCGGACCGGCCTGTCAAATTTTGTACCTCGTCACTTGTTTTTTTATACTCGTGTGAAAGTCGAAAAATTTAAAAAGCGTCATTCCTTAATTTGTTTGATGGTTGGAAACAAAGAATGTAACCAATCCACGGTTGAATCGTTGGGCCTCTATTTATGACAAACATTTAAATGATGTATTTTATTACTGTTGGCACCGCGTTTCAGGAATATTTATTTTCCTTGTTGATTAAGGTAATGAAAATACGAGTTACACGGCTACCATTAATTATTTGGAAAATGGTTAATAATTCACAAAGGTATGTGATGATATACCGTGCCTGAGATGGTCCCCAGAATTAAAGTATATTTTTTCAAAATTGTTATTACAGATGATTTAGTAAAAATAATTGATTATTCTATAGTATCTGTTCAATCAAATGTAAACATTGTCAATTGAAGACCTATTATAGGCAGAAAATATAGAGAATTTGATGCAAATTTATGGTCACTGAAAATGTAGCCACTACACACTTTAACAGATAAAATATAATAATATAATAATAATAAAATACCATAGAAATTAGACAACCGCCAATTCCAGAAGCCAGAGGCTTGTACGGACATACAACCATTACCTCCGACAGTGCCAGTGCCGGAGCCAGGATTCGAACCGGTGGTGCGATACTCGTGTTATTAATCGCGATTGCCACCTTGCGCTTTAACCCACTCGGCTATCGGCCAGACAATATCATAGATAATGTCATAATAATAATAATAACACCACCACAGGCAATTACGTTCCCCCTAGCCCGGAAGGCTCTAGAACTTTAGAAGAGCCTTTTGTGGGAGGGGGCTACACATTTAGAGATAGGGACTCACACCCAATATGCATAGTGGAAAAATTTCTCTCACAGTATTTTTCACTACCACGACCGGAAATCGAACCCGGAGCTTTTGGGTGAGAAGCAAGCGCGCTTACCTCTTGACAATCAGTCATAAATAAAATAATATAAATAAAGAAAATATTTTAGTTTCGTACTCTTACACCTCAATCTAATTATAAATTGCTTTTTATAATATATTATAATATATTTTTTCTACGCCTATTATGTAATATGAGCATTATAATGCCGATTTTAAATAAGGAATGACCTATATTTCAGTGGCTGATATGTAATATTTACTACATGCCTCTAGAATGTAACAAGCATAGGTGGCGCCATCCAGTAGTAGTACAATTTGTAATAGTGTTTGCGTTTCTGTTGACAGTTGACGTTTCTCAGTTAACCTTTCACTTTTCACCGTTGCAGTGGTAAAACAAATAGACATATAGACACAAATAAACCTAATTCGTTCGATAATTCATTTGGAATGCCATATTCTGCGCTCGCGGACCGTCCCCCTCGCTTCGCTTGGGTGACAAACTTCAGCTCGCGTAGAATATGCTTCATTACAAACTTATTACAGAATATACTATCATAGTGTATTATAATATATTGTAAACTGCTTCTAAAATATCGGCTCCTTGAAAGTACTCACGATATTAATAAATATTTTAAAGCAGGTAACTAACTATTTACAGGCGTTTACAATAGCTCCAATAAAACCAGTCTCTAAGAGTGGCGATAGACTGGATGTGACTAATTATGAGCCTATTTCTCTTGCCTCCAACGTGGCTAAAATTTCTGATAAAATATTGAAAAAATTGTCACGGAGCTCAATACAAACATAAAATAAGAGCATTTGGTCTTAGACGAAACGGTTTATTGAGACTTTCATGGTGCCATGAAAAGTTAAATTTGCTTTGAATAATGATCGTTAAAACTGTTTTATTCTAATGATATTTCAGTTTATTGTTGGCTGTAGTAATATAGAACTGTTTTACAGTCAACGAAGAAGACTTAATACCATGAAACATCACGTCACGTTATGAAATTATTTTATATACATTCTCAATACGTTTGTAGAAAGCCGCTAAATGGTGTTGGTACCCCCGAAAGTTTCAAACAACAAATAGTTTACTGGTGAAATGTATCAAACTAGCTCGAAATTTTCAATACCACTCAGACATTTTTGAATTTTATGAAAATTCGTAAATTCTATACAAATACTACTTTCCAATGAAAAATCAATTTTTGACTATGAACATTACAAAACTCCGGTAATATAATTTGTATCTATTAAAGTAAAGTTTTTACTTTAGTTTAGTAAAGTTCTATTTTCGTTAAATAATTTTTAAAATCTTCAGCTCTTATGAAAATAATAAATAAACCATAAAGTAGTTACATAAGTGTAAGTATACTCAATTTAGTTACCTACAAGTTCTTCCTGGCCTAGATAAATCAAATTGAACTTGAAGGAATTCGTATAATCCTAAACTGTTTGAAATCGGAACCGTCATAAGACTGCTTAGTTTTAAAGTTGTTTTATGATTATTTGAACGTTTCCCGCCTAAGTTTCTAACCTATTGACTAGTGATTAATTGATTGGATTCACGTTATTTGGTCACTTTGTCAAACAAATTTAAAAATGATCTCTAATTATAAAAAAAGCAGGAGCCCTTTTACACCCTCAGTGAAAAAGCTAGCATACCTTCGGGAGCCGTATAATGGAGGTGTAAGATGGGGGAGGAATGTTCATTTCTTCAGAAAAATATTTTTGTTATAGTTTTGTTGTTGAGAAGACCTAAAAGGCTTATTTGCGTCCTTTAAATTGAAACTAGCGTACTAACCTTTAATGAGTGATAATGTTCTTCAGGCTCAAAGTAACCAAAATGACAGAGTAATAGATTGCGCAAGTCCGTGTAAACTCGATAGATACTTTGCTAGTTTTTAAAACTTCGAACAACCGTGGATTGTTACACGCACCAGTAAAAGGCACTTTTTTAAACCTAACGTAGATATATTTATAAGAAAAACAAGACAATTATTGTAAAAGACAGTTTCTAGTACTATGCCACTAAAAGCAATTAAATTATGTTTTCTGACCTAGCCAAACGTTCACTACCTACCTTAACTTTGGAAAAACCAAATCTGAAGGCGGCGGGGTGGTACGCTCTTCTTCAAAGCAGGTACAAACACCTGACATCCTTAACAATAAAATAAATGCAAAGCAGAGTAAATTTAGAAAATATGTGAATATTATAAAATTTTCAGTATTTACTATTCAAGGCACAAAAAAATTCATAACTTAAACCTAATTTGTTTTTGAAAGAGGAAACTTTTTAGTCGCAAGAATTACTATATGTTTTTTTCAGACCACCAACGATATATTCTGCTTTTCTTACAAGCATAAAATACTGATTACAATGTAGATCTAGCCACCCCCAACTTTTATAAACAATAACTCATTAAGGATTAGTGCCCTAGCTTTAATTTAAAGGGCGCAACTAGGCGCTAGCCATCCTCTACAGAACTGTAACGAAAACTATTTTTGAAGACATTCACGTTCAGCAATAAAATCGAAGTAGAATATGGTGTACTCCAAGGAACCCTTTTGGGGCCAATTCTTTTTCATATCTACTCGAACAGTCCATTTGATTTATCCTTCTGTGGTGAGATAGTAAATTCTGCCGACAACAATGATATTGAACTCGTTACAGACGCAGTGCGACACGAGTACCTAAAACGGAAAAAACGATTACTCAAAGATGTTATTTTTTTCTTGGTCCCAAAAAATACAATTTTATTCCAGCCGAGATAAAGAAAAATATTCTTATCTATACGCTCAGGCCTTGCCTCAGGAAACATTCAAATTTTGTGTTAAATAAAATGGAAATATATTTATATACATATTGGTTATTCCCAATTTACCATCGTTGATATTTTTATGTTTTTTATTGCGGCATTGTTGAAGAAATAGTCAATATTCAAATTTGTTTTGAAACAATAAATTATGTAAATGCGCTCTTAAAAGGGTGGATTTGTGGAGAGACTGAGGACAAATACAAGAATTATATCTACTTCAAAAGCGCTAGACCATATATAAAATGTGATCCTCAAACAGAAATTCTCACAATATTACACTATCCACTTATGGGACCTTACGATCAGTATCTATGGCTACTACCACGAGAAATACAAACGTTTCCTTTGGAGAAATCACCCTAAATATTTTAATTATTGTCTCGAAAACCATAACCTTCTATTAGGAGAAGTATCGTAACTCATATAAAATATTAAATTCAGTAACTGATAATATCTACCAATTAATATAATAGATGGCAGGAGGGGTCAACTACTGACCCGAAATTTGTACACATATTCCTGGAATACCGTATTCCAGAAGTATTTCCGAGAGTACTGAGTATTCCCGCGGTATTCCTTAACATTTGTGCACCTAGGTATTTGCGATAGAGGTTGACCCCTCGACATATCCTCAATCTCATCTCAATCTTATCAAGTTCACATTGATTAAAATTTTGTAAACCTGTTAATTAGACAATTAATAAATACAAAGTGTACATCCAAGTGCATATACATTTATTATTTATACTCGATTTTAAAACATATATTATACAGTGTGGCCTATTTGAAAGCGAGACACCCCTACAAAATTTCTATTCACCATCCGATTTTGACCATTTTTTTCTTAAATATAGAGCGTGGGAAACTACACTTAGGATAAAGTGTAACTTTTTTTTAACAAAAACCAAGGCACAGTAGGCCTTGCTAATTTTTTGGGGGTGAATATTCACGAAATTGTATTAGCCACTTTTTTTATAAAAACTGGATTAAGCGCTCTCTGAAATGGAGCCGTACAAAATTTCATAAAGAAATATTGCATATTAATAATTCTGTGAATAAAGTAAAAATCACATTGTTCTTATTATTTTATCTATTCTTATCAAGTAATCCATGGAATAAAAATTGGATTACAATTTAAAAAAGTACTTTTGTTGGCAACAACATTTAACAAAATTATGGAATGCCGGAACCTCCGTCGGAATATAAAATAAACGCTATTTATATTTTTCTTTCTTCCGCCAATCCACCGTTTTTTTCGCAACACTTCTTCGTCTATTAGCGGTTACTTTTCTGGGTTGTTCTTGGATAATAGTTGCACATGCTTCAATTATTCTAGCACGTATTCGTCAATTGACTGCAGTCTTGACTTGCAAACTACTTGCTTTAGTGTAACCGACAAGAAAAAGCCGAGTGGCGTCAAACCCGGAGATCTTGGCGACCACTCGATAATAGAACTGTTTCGACCTATCCAAAATTTGTATTCAGCCAACCCCTTACTACTACTGCGTTATGCGCAGGAGACCCATCTAATTGAAATTTTAAATTCTGACGTGTTTGAATTGGTAGTTATGTAGTGCATCCCAAAACTAATTTTCCAGAAAGTTTAGAAATACCCGTTAATTCAAATTACTCTCAGAAAGAAAGGACCAATAATTTTACAATCAAGTACTTCGCACCACATCTTATTTTTTCTGAGTACTGTCTCTTTGCGTTTATGATCCAATTAAAATTTTCCGCAGACCAGTACCGTGAATTTTGAGACGACACCATTCCATTTGTTGTAAATGTAGCTTCGTCGCCGAACAAAATTTCCTTTAAAATTGTTCCTGTTATTCAGATATTCTCCTTGGGTGCACAAACAGAATTCCTATCTTCTTTCCTCATTTCCCTGTTCCAGAATATATGTAAAATTTTCGGGTAAAATGGTTTTTTTTTTAACTTATCGCCGAAACCAATTGGCTGATCTCGGTTAAATGTGATATTTAGAGGCCTCTTACAAACATTTCCAGATATTTTTTTTTCACCTACCCCGAGACCTACCCTTAAAATTAAGGGTAGTTCACTAGGACGAAAAAGTAAGTCGATTTTCTTAATGACGGCTTTAATAATTTAAAGTGAGTATAATCATACTACTATTTTAAAAGAATTTTAGGCTGAAAATATTTACTTACCATATAAAAATTTTAACATAACACTAAGCGCCGAGACAAGCACAAACAACCACCAAGGCTACGAGCCGACATATATCTTTTGTCTTCTTGAGTCGATTTTCTACTATTTCCGAAGTATTCCCGAGTTGTCAGGGTATTCCCGACTATTCCCGTGTATCGCGGAGTATTCCCGAATATTTCTGAGCATGCAAAGAAGCATTCCCGTGGTATTCAAGAAAATTTGTACACGTATTTCTGGCAGTGGTTGGCCCATCGAGATGACATTTAAAAAAGGACTACCCATTACTTTTTCTCACATTATAATTAAGAATATATAATTTACATTATACTATTGCTTTGTATTAAAGGAATTTTTACCACAAACTGCTACAAAATAGTTTATCGTCGGCGGCTCGGTTTAGTGTTACATCGTGGCTTATTTCGCAGGCAATATAAATCTCCTGATGTGCCAGTAAATGTTCATATGACGAAAGTAAAAGGCTTATGGACCACGTGTAGTGGTCATAAACACCTCGGTATTGTACCCGTATGTCCAGTTAACATCTTAATCACGTGGGGACCTCTAAAGACATAAAACATTTTAGATTAGCATATTATTGCATTAAAATAACAATATGGATAGAGATAATCGAAGTAAATGGGTGGGTTTCGGATTATCTAGACATGTGTGGACGGAGATAAAAGAAAATTATAGTCATCGATCGACCACAAGCTACTTATTAGGCCCCACTTACATGTATGTTCTTTTTTTATTAATTCGATAATTTAGGTTATTAGTTTTTAATATTGTATTTGGTATACTCATGGTATTAATTTGGTGGGGTCAGGTACCGTGAACCGAAAATCTAGACCAAAAATCACGTTACGTATATGTTCCGTAAACAAAGTTACAGAAACTTAAATTCTATTATGTCTATATTGACTTATACTACTATACTTTTAAAGTTGTCTGCGGAAAACGTATATTTATTTATTTTAACTCCCGTCCACCCACCGGTATAACCCAATTGGAAAATAAATATAAATAAATAAATATTTGAGTATGACAAGTCTGCGTGTATATAAGCTATCAATTCCGAACATGGCTAAGAGAAAAATTTGGAGATAACATATCGGTACATCAAATCCACTTGCACACTTAAGAAGCATTCATATATTAATGTACTATATATCAAGTTGAGATACGAGCATAAAAATCTTCAGATCAGGAACAAAATGTACCTATATCAATATAACAAATATATCTATACATATATTTTGCAGATTAGAAACTTTTTAAACTACTAAACATTATACATATATTCATTGAGATATTTTGTGTGTAAGATTATTTAAATTACATTAACTTTACAAAATGTTGTGCTCTCATTTTGAAGTTATATTATTGTTTCCAATTAGATTTACATAAAGTATACTTTATACGAGGATAATTGAAACTGGTCAGTGTTAAAGCACAGGACCGTGCGCACTGAACTTGATATTTTGTCCTATACAGGGTGTCTCATCGGGAACTGAATCGATCGATATAGAGAAAAGTACGCATCAGAAAATTTTGAAAATTTAGATAATTACTAATGTAGGTGTGGTCAATCCAACTAAAATAATTACAAGCAACTGGCGCTTCCGCTTATACCGGAAGTCGATACCAACTTGCTTATTTCAAATAGAACATCCTATATATTTTAGGTTTTTAGGGAAAATAGCATAAAATTCTGAGTCAAAAATATGTTGCATATCCTATACCTAAACCTAGCCGTTTCAGAGATATTTGACATTTTATAGAAAAATTTGACAGGTGCAACGGTTTGCAAGAACGGTTATAACATCCTTCGTGTAAAAGATCTTCATTTGCTTCTTGTCACGTAAAAAGAACTCAAGGAGAACTACATTCTACAACTAAAATAAATTCAATACTATCATACCAAGTGTTCTGTTTTTCGCGTTATATTTTGTCAACTTCAAACTGCGAAAACTTGTTTAGGTCAAATGGAATACCCTGTATTTTTTTACGTCAAGTTGTGTAAAATTGAATTCCCTTTTCTCTGATATTAGCATTGTCGGGGTTAAAGTTACAACTTTTTGAAATATTTGCGATTTTATTAGAAATTCATGAATTGTTGTAATCATTTAATCAATATAGCTATGATTAGAAACAGTCAGTCATTACCTCATGTCAAAAAATGCCAGCCCGTTTAAATTATACCAACGAAAACTTTTTAAATTTGGTTATTATTCATGGAGAATGTGATAAAGTAATATCAAGAACTTGCAGCACATTTGCTACTCGATATCCACAAAATCGCAAAATAACACTAACACTGTAACATGCGTATTAATCGAATTGAAGATATGGCATGAACTAAAATAGCAGAGATAAGATCAATTTATAATATGATTTCATTTTAATTTAATAATTGTTCAAAACTCCGCCCTCAAACCTCGATACATTTTTCGTACCTTCGGATTAGTTCCTCATGGGTAGCTCTTCTAATTGAATCCTGTGATATGTTTTAAAATGCATTTCTTACTCATTGCATACAATCTTCGATGGTTGTTAATGGGCTCTCATAAACTTTATTTTTAATAGTTCCCCAAATGAAATAATCCAAAACTGATAAATCGGGCGAGCGAGGAGGCCATAAGAAATGTCCATTATTGGCAATCCATTGATCATAAATTGTTTCTTGTAAGTAATTATTAATTAAATATGCGTTATGTGGGGGAGCACCGTCGTGCTGATAAAAAATATTTCTATGTTCGGCGAGAGGTAAATTTTCTAAATGGCTATTATTCAAATTTTGTAAGATATTCAGATATATTTCACCTAAAAAAAAAAAAAAAAATACCTATACATATTAGCAGAAGAGAAAATTTAATTTACCGTTTAAATTTTCCTGATAAAATTGTAATGCCACCACTCTATCGTTTCTTATGGCACAGTAAACATTAAACTGCCAACTTTCCTGAAAGTTTCGCTCTCTGAAGATATGAGGATTTGAGTCACTCCGATAATGCGGATTGTGTCTATTAAAAAGTCCATTTTTAGTAAATTTTGCTTCATCTGTCCATATAATATTTCCCAAATAAGAATCGTGACCCTCAGACCTTATTAGAATAAACTCACAAAAATTCTGTCTTCTTAGGAAATCTGTTTCTTTTAATCCTTGAACCATATGGAATGAAAACGGGTGAAACTTATGTTTTAATAAGATTCTGTGAATTGAATCCTTGCATAGTCCCGATTCCAGAGCAGCTTGTCTTAATGACATCCTTGGAAGTGCATGAAAATATTCCAGAATGACTATTTCAATGTTTTCGTCATCAACAATAGGCTTTCTTCTTTGCATTTTTGCCTTGACAGAGCCATAATTTTTACGATTTTCCCGTATGCGTTTTACAGTGTTTGGTGACGGTTTCCGTTTTTCTGGATATCGAATAGCAAATGTGCTGCAAGTTCTTGATATTACTTTATCACATTCTCCATAAATAATAAACAAATTTAAAAAGTCTACGTGGGTGTAATTTAAACGTGCTGGCATTTTTTGACATAAGATAATGACTGATTGGTTCTAATCATGGCTATTTTGATGAAATGATTACAACAATTCATGAATTTCTAATAAAATTGCAAATAATTCAAAATGTTGTAACTTTAACCCCCACAATGCTAATATCAGAAAAAAGGGAATTTACCATGGCTTTCTGGAGACCATTTGAAACAGATGATAATATAATAACGCCCGAAAATCTTATCATTTTCTTATGACAAAAAATTAAGTTCGTATACACTTTACAGGACATTGTTTTCGGCGAATGTCAGCCACATTTTTGGGTAATGACATAGAGGTCTAAAGTTTTGAAGTTAATATTACACATGTTAGATAGTAATAATGGTTCCAATGCCGAACTTTGACGCGTCTATCGATAAAACTCTAAACTCTTAAGGAGTAATTTGCTCTTTCTCTTACTGCATCAACAAATTTGTGATCTAAAAATAATCATAACGCGTTAAATTTATTGATATAATGCAGTGTAAAGCTGGACTATAAATAATTTTGCTGGTATTATTGAATATATGGTAATAAATCATTTTTATTGCACATTCTACTTTCGCTTTATTTACAGATTTTATCAATCGATTAAAAGTCCAATTTTAATGTTTTATCGAGAACATACCGAATATAGTTCTTTATCTCATGTTAAGGGACATTATCAATGTGCAAATATTGAAATATATATTTTCTTTAAGTAGGTACTCATTGATGATTTGCAAATAATAAAAAAACATTGACGTGAATAACAGTTATCAGCCTGAAGTAGTTAAATTAATCGATTAGATTACGAAAAAATCTTTTTTTATTTAAACAAATTTGATAAGGATAAGTATACTGACACCTGTCAGGATCTAATGTATTATTTGTTTATGAAGAGTTACAACTCAATTAAAGGTATGTTCGGTAATTCTTGAGATTTTCAAATAAATAAAGAGTAAATAAAACGCGGCGCCAAGAGATGTAACATTTATCGCTGTTTGTTTCTTAATTTATTTAATAATGTTAAGTGATTATAAGATTCATTAAACCCGCACCGTGGTGGTCGTGATTTTTCCTACTGAGATTATATCAAGGACAAACAGCAAAGGTGCTCCGGAATTCTGATATTCGGGGTCTTCTCTGAAGTTTTAATCCTGTGAATCCAGATCAAATATTGGATCTCGCATTATACTTGCATTGATTGGTGCATTTTTACCAGAATAGTAAATAAAATTTATCTAGATAAGAGAGTAAACGGATTCACATTTAATTTATGTAATTAAGGTGGGACAAAAATGATTAAATATTTGAACATCGTATTACGACCTAAAGTTAGGTCAAGAAAACGAGGTCCCAGATGTTACAAATTGTTGTAGCGAGAGTTTTTAGAATAAAAGAACAAGTAAAAAAATACGATTTATTGTAACAACGAGCAGGCACAAAACAGACAAAGAAAATTTCAAGGTAAAACTTTTACAATAATACAAATATTAAGGTCTAGGGTTTTTCTCAGCTAACGCTAGGGAAAGAATTAGAAATTTAAACAATTTTATAAGAAAAATAATATTCATGAATTACTTAGCTTTTACAAAATTGGAGATTTTCCAGGCTTTCCAGACGTGAAGATTTCTCTTGCTCGAGGTTCTTACTGGTTGAAGAAATCTTCACAAATAATTAAATAGAATTTTCTCTATCGGAAAGTGTAAATCAGGGCAAATTCGAATACCAAAAATCGTGTACCAAAGAATATCAAAATGATCCAAAAGTTCAATCCAAAATAGTAAAAAAAAAATAGAAATCTAGCCGTACCAAAATCGTCCATAATTAAATTTACAAATTTAATCTCAAAATTAACCTCTAATGTGAGCACGTGTCTATAATAAATCTAAAAAATTAAAACTTACCAAAATACACTTTTGAACGATACTCGCTAATTAAATCAGCATTAATCGAAATTTCAATTAAAATAATCCAAAATATTAATTGAAAATATGTGAAATCTAGTTTTTGATCCGGTACCAAACCGAGTAACAGCCACGTGCCTTTTAAATTAAATTAATCACTTGACATAGTTTTCAGCTTCATTTCTTGATCAAAAAGGAAATTTGAAGGGATTTGAGTGGCATTTATAATCATTCTAACTCACAAAAACAAGAGGAAATGATTTAAACTGACAGTTCGACAAACGACTGTCATAACTTGATAAATTTTAAAAACTATATCGATTGTTAAGGACTTTTCGATCATTAGCTATCTGTATCTTATCATTTCGTAGACTAGTTTTATACACTAATTGTGATAATGGTTTATATTTTAGATTTCCTATGATATACACATATTTAATAATGGTATATTTTCATAGTGGGAGCCATCTGTTGGCGGAAATTAGAGCGTGGTGACATCTATCGCTGAATATGTAATTTATTACGATGATTGACGAGTTGATCTACTGAAATCTGTTATTATTAATTTAGGGAAACCAACGAAAGATGACACGTCACAATCGGAACAAAAATTTAAAACAGTTGAAAATGCAATTCAGTAAAATATAAACTTTGTCATTAACTAAAGAAACAAGTTATTGCCTTATACCACAAGAGAAACAACAATGCAGCTACGGACACGTGTTTCGGAGTTATTGCTCCTCATCAGCGTAGCGTAGCTTAGAGAATATATCTTATAAATCGAGCAAAACCAACAAAGGTCGGAAAGTACAGTGCACAATACTAGATTTGTACTTGGAAATGACGCCCTCATCAGATTTCTGGTCAGAAGTACCACAGCGTTTCGTCAAAAAAATATAAATCAGATATAGATCCTGCGGCGCCCTCTATGATCTAACGTTATAAATGATTGTTTCTTAGAATAAAAAAAGGTCCTCTAGCAAATTTGGAGAAAATCAGTCAATAGGCTGTTGAGTTATTACAAAGAAACGAAAAAATAATTTGAACCCTGTATCTTTTTCCCCAGCAACATTTTACTAAAGCATATTAATTTGGTTATATCCTTATATTTTGGCTCAAAGAATCTACCCCTGAACTATGCCCTATTATTAATGGTCCACCCTGTATATAAACACCATAGATAGAGACATACAGAAAGCATCTAAGAAATTAAAATACAAGGTTACTTCAGGCATTAGAAAGCCTTTGATCAAATCGACCTATATTTATTAATAAAGAAATTAGATGACTTTGGATTAATTGAAGTGTTAATTAATTTATTTACGTCTTATTTATTTAAACGCAGTTTGTCGAATAGGAGGGTTTTCGTTCGGAATTACTACATTAATGCGTCCGGAGTACCCCAAGGGTCCAATGTAGGGCCACTCATTTATATCAACGATATTAATGATGCTATTAGCTGTTAAAAAGTTCGCGGATTATTTGAAAATCTATAAAGAGATAAGGACGATAAGCGATTCTAGAATGACTGGTGTAGTGCAAACCATCTATGCATTAATGTTCAAAAATGTTATCACTTTTTCTCGGTAAAATAAACCTGAAGAATATGATTATAAAATAAATTTGGGGAGTATAACCAGATATACAGAAATCAAAGATTTGGGTATTATGTTCGATAGCCAATTAACATTTCAAGCCCATATTAATAGTGGTGTGTCAAATTCATATAAAATGCTGGGCTTCATATTAACAAACTGTAAGTGTTCTAGCAAAACTTCTAGTCTAACGTTGTTATATTATGCATATGTTTGCTCAAGATTTAGAATATGGCGCGATCTTATAATATCCTGGTACATACGTCACGCGAATAATATTGAATCAGTTCAGAGGAAGTTCTTACAATATTTATTTTGTAAGGAGAATGGTGTTTACCCGCCGAGAGGAATTAATACGTCCATTTTAACGAATCGTTTTAAAATTCACCGTGAAATAATTTTCATTAAGTATTTATTCAATTCAATTCAACAATACTATTGATTGCTCCTTTTTGTTGGACAAAATTTCCATATACCCAGACTTGAAGTCCGCCATCACACAACCTTCTATGTCGATAACTACAGGATAAATATTATGGCTAAATGTGCAATAATTTTAATAAAATCTCCCATGTATATGATATTAATTTTGATAGTCTAGGCAGTATATTAAGTCATGTAATTAATACTGAATAATGGGTTTCATTTTGTTTGTAACTTATGTGTCAATACTATATTTCTCTTTTATTCACTATTATAATAATTGTTTCCATGTATTCCCTGTAGTTGGGTGATTATCTATTGGAAATAAAAAGATTATTATTTATTATCATAGTTGACGCTACCATGCAATTGATGAGTTTACAATATCCGTACTAAAATTTGGTATGTGTATTTTGTAATGTACTAAGTTATCTGCAACGAGGTACCTCAAGATTTCTGCCATTTATAGATTTCCTATATCGTGCTTTAATGGAAATTATAAATTTATTTACAAATGATTATTAATTCAATTACATATTAATCATTATTAATTATACATCACCTTTTTTCTGTTTTGATCGTGATTTTTTTCAAATCAAACAAGATTTTATCGCAGTTTGTATTACAGATTACTTCTATCGCAATTAATTTATAATTTGTAACTTACAAGAATTTTTGTTGTGGAAAGTTCAAGTTTATAGATGTGAGATTGGTTTTCTACTCTTTAATAAATTATAAAGGTTGTAACATCATACGGAATGTTCAAATTAAAGAATAATTAAGTGATTTTGTTTTATAATAAAAATATATACAATGTTACGTCAATAAGAGTAATATGTTCGTTTCTTTTTTAAAATACTAAAAATAGATTGTAATTATTTATTTTACAAATTGAAGAACGTCAGTATGTTCATTCCAACAAATTTCTTATTTACAAAATTGACGCGAAGTTACCTCTTATATATTATTTCATAATATGTATCTGAAAATATGTTACATAATACCAATGTTTGTAAATATTCGGTAGAGTACTTCATAACCATTCAAAGCATATTTCTTATATAAGTTTTCAGTATTTATTTTATGAAATTTCATGTCACTCAACAAAATGATATATGCATCATTTGTTAATAGCTAAAGGAAAATATAAAATAGAGTAAATTGATGAAATCGCTGGTAGATCATTATAATACCCTCTCTGTACCTAATATGGCAATTCTAAATCAAACTCTTATACCAACAAATACATAGAGATATGTAATCATCAGGTTTTGTGACCAAGCATGGGCATCTGACTTACAGTATAATTTACGTTGAAGGAGCGAGGAGTGGCTCGGGGTTTAATTTTAGAAGTTTAGAACTATTTTTTTACATTTCCAAGATAGTTTTGATTATCATTCATTTATTCTCTTACAGCCTAGAAAAGAAGAAGTCTTCTATATCTTCTTTACGTTCTACAGTTTTTATTCTATGTTGTTTACGATTTTAGAAAAAATAGGTAATTATGTCGAATGCTCGATAGAGGAGATTCATTTTGCTTGCATATTTCACCTACTAAGATGATATTATCACCATCGCTAGGTGATTAAAGCTATGAAGAACTAAAGTTTCTTCAACTTTTCTCTGTTACATTTCTTCGGGCTGTTTCAAAGCAATTTTATTATTTTTTTGTAAGGTTTTTTGACGATTGATGGAGTTTAGCTGCAGCTATTCTACTATTTAGTCGGGACACATACACATATATAATTGCACTACAATCATTCCCTAAGGTTCTACAATTCCCTACGACATTGCAGGACTATCTGTCGCAGCTGAGACTTAAACTCAGTACAGAAGAGCCGCTAGTCATATTGTCTCACACAATCGCACCCTCGACAACTGAAAGACGCCACTAAACATCCACACCCAAGCCAGAATTCGAACCCAGGGCTCCTTGGCCTCAAGCTAGGAAGCACTAAGTCATTGTAGATAGTACGTTAGTGGTTACAAGGAGTTGAAAACTGATTGATTCGATTAATCTCACTCTTAACCCATTCGGTCCCAAGCTACTTTCTTAAACATTTTTTATGTTTATTTTTATTTTCTCATTATGTATTATGCAATCAGACTTAAAATGTGCAAATTTACTTGAATTATTAAAAATATTTGGAAAAAAGAGGTACGCTCAATTGAGGCCGATAAAAAATATTTCAAAAAAGGTTTTATTTTTTATTGGTATTTTTATGTGTTATGATACATTCTAAAACACCCTCTTTCTACATATAAGGTCACACCAAATTTTACATACATCCACATGGTTTTTGAATGACATTACTTACAATTTAATTGCTTCTTCCCTGTTACAGGTTTTCCTTTAATAAATTGCTTCGAGGAATAGTCGCCAAAATACTTAACCATAGTCTCGTCTATCGACAGTTCTTTGTGAAAAAATCGGCAGCTACTGGAAGCGGCTGGAACCTCCCCACTCGGTGGATATTTGAAGCCGAAAAGAGCATTAAATTGAGTGACAAAACGGCACTAAACGTAATCCGATCTCATCCAAAACCTTTTCAGATCTTCTGGGGCACTAAAAAAACCCTCAACTTAATGAATTTACAATCATCTATGCGCTACATTATCGCTCGTTGAATAATATACTATTAGGATATTAACAACTTTAACATCACTTGAACGACTAAGAAAGTCTAGTTATCCTAAATACTACAGATTTGTAAAGCAACAAACTGAAAATTGGTAAAGTGATAATTTATAATAAATTTACCAACGAAGGTACAGAAAGCATATGATATTGATATTGTTACATCCACCTTTAAAGTTTGTGACAATCCGCTAAAAGTTACAAATATGCCGAAATCTTATTAACATGACATGACACCAACGTTATCGGATGACAAACGATGACAATGACAATGAACAAAATTTGCTCATTGCAATCCGATCGCTCGCGGCTGTCTTTGTTAAATGAAACATTAGCATTTCAGTAATTTTACTAGATTTTAGAGGAATACTTGTAGTTTAGTTCTTCGATTTGTCTGTATATACATTTAAAAACGGCACTAAACGTAATGCGCTCTACTTCTAAAGCAGTGAAGAAATCCTCACACGTGAATTGACAGGTGATGTGACGAGTTTCACGACGTAACGGCTACGCGCATCGATCATGTCATGCGAAATGCTTCATATTTGCTTTGTTTTTAATTTTTTACACGGAAACCAAATCGAAAGGGTGGAAGTGTGATATATCGTTGAAATCAGAATTTTAACTGCTTTTGAATGGTTCCATGGTAAATTGAGAGTAGTTATAAAATAAACAACTTGTTGCGTCAAAATGGCACTAAACGTAATCCGATCTCAACCAAAACCTTTTCAGTTCTTCTGGGGCACTAAATAAACGCACATGAAAAGTTTCATTCAAATCCGTCCAGTAGTTTCGGCGCTATCGTGCTAACACACATACACACACACAGACATTTTTCAAAAACCACTTTTTTGGGTTCCTAGGACCTCAAAACGTAAAGATTTGATGTTATCTCAATTTTTGTTTTTGAACCAATTTTAGTAACCTCTCACAATTTTATTGTGGAGAGGTTAAAATCCTCATTGTTTGAAATTTTTATTTAGTTTTTCCGTCAATATCCTTACTTTGAATATTTTTTCATATTTGTCTAGGTGGTTGTTATTGACAAGATGCAAATACTTCTTTATTTCCTGAAATCGATTTCTGGACATACTTTCAGATACAACTTGCACACCGAGAACTTCATCCAAACTCCAATAACATCGCTCTCTAGACACTTTATGGTAACCACTGAGGAATGAAATTCCAATGAATATCTTGAGATCTTCTTTAGCACTTAATTGTAAATTCGTGTTTATAGGACATCATAGCATAATAATTTTTTGTTTGATGAATAATATATCCAATTACAGAATTATCTGTAAATTTTTTTGAAAAATTCTACAGGAATTTTTTCTGCAATGGCATTTTGCGTGATGAGTAAACGGTTGATAAATCCTTCGGTTGAAGAATATCAATCGTTTGCCGACACCATTTAGGATTTCTTTTCCTTCTTCTTGGAATTAGTTTTAATTTTTGACAATCGAATTGGCAATGGAACATCGTCATTCCTGCAGTCACTATCATGATGGATACCAATAGCCTCAACTTACGTCAGTAAACTATGTCGTTCACCGCTCTCGCTGTTGTAATGCACTTCGACTTATCCAGGTACATTGACAGAAAGTTCTTGGAATTCCAAGTTATCTTCGTCAATAACATCCTCATCGGTTAGTGCATCTATATCAGGGGGGATTATAACATCAATATCATCATGATGATCATCTACTGATATGTCATCAAAAGCTGTTCCCAAATGTTTGAAAAATTTATCCGTGGATTTTCCATAAAAAGAAAAGGAACTTATTTCCGCAAAATCCATAATTCACTTTTAATAATCTTGTAAGGAAACAAAAAGTAAGTGAATGTGCCCACTGGGCTCAAATTAGTAGTAATATTTATCGGAAAATAATACTCTGCATTTGTTCCTGAGAATTCTATCTATATTATGTACTACTTCTATACATACCTGGTAAAGCAAATATGAGTTGTTCATTTCCCACTTCTTTACAAAAACTAAAAAACAATAACAAACGAATAGCATGTTGTGGCTGAAATTATGGGATGTTCTATAACTTGTCACAGTTGCATCAGTTGGTAGGAACCTGTAACAATCGTGTTATTTTACAGAGAAATCATTATAGAAACATGTAATAATAAAATAGTTATCAAAATTACTAGTAGAGGGCGCAGTTTTGTCAACTGTCCTCAAATGAGTACAGTGGGCCGAAATGGGCTTTGTTGTATAGTAAAATTTGTTATAGTAACATCAGCAATTAGATTCACTATATAAAAATATTAAGTACTCAATTCTCTTTTCATTCCCTATCGGTAGCAAATTAAAGACAATCGGTATTTTCCATTTAATTTGAGGATGTTTAGTTTAAGTTGAACATTTATGCATTATTGCTTATTCCAGGATTAGTAGAAAACTACAACCATTTATTTTCATTACAACCGTAACCCTTTTGCTTAGTTTTCTTCTATTAGATGTGGCTAATATTGAATTTTTATTTCTTATGGCAGAATCATATTTTATATTCTTCAATCCTTTTATTATAGTTACTATCCAAAATAATTTATAGGGAATGTATCACATAGCTTATAGACTGTAGTTCTATTATCTCTTTCGCTAATATCTAAGTTGAACCAATGAAGTCTATGCTATTATTTTTATAATATCATTCTTCAAACATCAAACTGTCTCATTTTGCAAAACCACTGAGAATACCGTCATGTAAATTGCCGTATTTGAAACTAAAATAAAAATCCGCCTCGTGAAAATAAATACATGCAATATACAATTCCGCTACCATGGAGAAAGGATAGCATCACATAAGCCATTTTATTTTTATTCCAATTATTTTAACGTATATGTAAGTTTTGCTGGTATAAGTTGTAGCCGTTACTATGTACCATGATGGTACAGCATTCGTGTATGTGTATTTATGCGATGGTCTGTGCCACAAGGGCGAATATCGCGCGCTACGAGGACATTTTTATGATCACGTCGGCTAAGATATAGCGCTATCAACTTACCAACTTTTATACGTTGAAAACAAAACGGATCGTATTTCAGGCCAACTTATATACAAGTGTCATTCAATTTGAAATTGTTGCTTTTTTGCCGTATTCACAACCAGAGTTTTATTGTCCGATTCTATATTGAAATGTTTTCTGATTATACATAGAAATTTACAAATATGCAAGTGTTTTTAGGATTCCAGTTTTACATTCAGACCAATTCAAACGCTGATGTTTCACAGGCAATGATAATAAAACCCATATGCTTGCAGCGAGCGGCTGGAAGTATGTGATAACAGTACATGTCCGCTTATTTTTGATCGCTGTGCAACTTTAGAATGTAGGTACTTTTAAATTTAGAGTTTGTGTTCGCCCTAAATTCTTCTTTTACTTTTTTTAGGTGGTTGTATTTTTTGATCTCGAAAACAAATTTGCTACAAGAGAGTTGTGGCAGTTTCCGGCCATACCGGAAGCGATTTTTTTACCACCGAATGGACAAAATGTAGCCATTGATACCTTTATTTGATTTCCCAAATTTCAGAATTTTATTTTTAAAATTGTAGAAAAAAGTGGAGGGGGGGTTAAGGTACTATCTGGGTCACCCGGTATTATTATTATTAGCTTTTACTCGAGTCCGAGTATAAAAAATTGTTACAGTCGATAGATTGTGTATAATAAAAAACAAGTAAAAGGTGTAGTCTATTGTAAATCCCATTCATCTACGGTGCACACGACTATGGCTATGGAGGCCAATTCGGGAGAGCACATGTCGACCGCAGTCAGGACAAACATAGACCTGGCTAGGTCTTGGATTCGGCCTTCTTGCAGCAACATTTCCTTGATAGCTGGCCACAACCCCTCGCCATTCGGCTCTGTCTGCTGGAAGTTGTTCCCATTGCTCGTCTGGAATACCGCAGGATTTTAGATTTTCATGGAGAACGTCTTTGAACCTCTTTCGTTGATCTCCACGCCTTCTTGGCGTGCTCTTGAAATAAGCACCTCAATTGGAAGGCTGTTTGCTCTCCTGAGTACTTCCACGTTTGATATGTGATGGAACCAACGGATTTTCATCATACTTCTGGGGTGTCTTTGCTGAAAACATTCTAATTCCTTCACATGACGACGGTAAGTGACCCAGCTTTCACATCAATATAGCAGTGTTGGAATGACAACTGCTCTGTAGACAGCCATTTTCGTTGACAAAGCAAGGTCATGGTTGTCAAATACTCTCTCTCTAAGTCCCCAGAGTGCTCTAGATGCAGCGTTAATTCTATTGCGAATCTCGCTGTCCATGTTTGCTTTGTCTTTAACAACGTTGCCTAAGTAATTGAACTGATCCACCACTTCAAGAGAATTTCCGTTAAGTGTAATATCTATTTGGTTCACTTGATGACGAGTTGACATAATCTTAGTCTTTCCAATGTTGATTTTAAGTCCCAAGGAATCATAGCTCTGGGCATACACATCTAAAAGCTCTTGAAGCTCTTCCGGTGTAGAGGCTAAAAGTGCACAGGCATCCGCATACTGGAGATCACAAATGAATCATGTGCGTGTGTTCGTGAAAGCTCTAAAGCGCCCTATGTTAAAGAGACCGCCATCAGAACGGTATCTGAGACCTATTCCTCTGACTGTCAACAATAATTGTTAGAGCAGTGGTAAACAAATTAAAAAGTAGGGGTGCCAGGACACATCCCTGCCTAACTCCAGTGAGGGTTTGGAAAGGTTCGGTTGCCTCATTATTATACATAACCTGGGCGTTGTTGTTTGTATGTAGACTGCGACATACTTCCACAAATTTTCTAGGGATACCTAAGCGGAGCATAATTTTCCAGAGCACTTCCCTGTCCACCAAGTCAAACGCCTTGGTTAAATCAATGAAGGCCATGTGAATTTCTCCTTCATGTTCGAGTGCTTTTTCTTGAAGCTGTTTAAGTGTGAAGATTAGATCCGACCGACCCGGTATATTTCTCCTTCAGACGTCAAAATAACGCAACTTTAATGAGTCTAAAAGTATTTGAAGGAAAAATATCATGTTTTATGAGAAGTAAAGCGATTTTTTGTGTCCCTCTTCTTCTTGTCGGACTCGCTTCGCTGGTCAGTCAACTATTTATATAATAATTTAATAACGCAATACACTTTCCACATTTAATATTTGACAAATAATGAGTTCTCATTATTGAACCAATTTTTTCGCAGTTGGTCCATTATGTAGTATTAATTTGAAAGATTGCTTTATTTAAATACACATATATAAATAATAATTGTCTATTGTTGCCTGTTTTGTTGGTACCCACACTATGTACGAAAATGATGGATTGGAACGCTTTCGAATGACAACATAATTATGTATCAATTCAATTTACATTCAACATATTTGAATTTCCTTGCTGCTGCTCTGCAAATATTCATTGCATATTTGCTTGATATATTCGTTTTACTACATTAGTTCTGATACACAAATCTTATTATTCATCGGATGAATTCTATCGACGAAGGTACTGATGAATGCGATAGAATCGAATTAATTGAACGGTTGGATGCAATATTGCATTTAAATGTAAACAAGAAAAGGGAATTAGATGCAAATGAGAAATTGAGATTTAATGGAATAGATAATAAAATCATATTAATTTACTAACATTCCCTGCGCAATGGGAATATAAACATACATGTTATTGCTAATTTTATATTTCATCTACTTCAATGTTCTTTATAACATTTAAACTCCCTATTCAAATTTACAGAAGTTAACTATTGGCTTGGTTTGTAGTCGTCCTAGGATTGAAAAATGAACCAATTAGTATTCATGTAGAGGTGACAGAGATATATTTTGACAGATATTGAAATAATAATATAATGTGTTTATATTTTAGTCCTGGCTAAGTTTAGCATAGCTTCTCCACTACTCAACTAGGACATTGCAAAATAATATATAAATTGGTAAGCCATGACAAAACAGATGAAAAATTGCATACAGCATCTGTTAAAACGTTATTGTTGAGTGAAATAGAGGCGTATTTAGTATTTTTAAGTTTATAATTAGGTGCTTTATTCAAAATAAGATACGATTCACGATACAGAGAATGAAAAGGTAGATTTACTTTTAATTTATAGCCAATGTCAGAAAAATGCTCATGCGGCCGCACATCTGTATTATGAAAGATATCCCGATTGTCGTCAGCCATACTGGCAGTATTTTAAAATTCTAGAAGAGTCATTCTGAAATGCAGAAAATATTGAGATAACAGAGGACAGATTTATGGTAAGCGAAGAAATTGAGACAAATGTATTAGCTTACACATATGTGTACCCAAATGTTTCTACAAGAGAGCTGGCAAAACAGCTAGATATTGATCGTGAAACAGTAAGACATATATTAATATACATGATTTTAAATGCTACAAATACCAATTGCATCAAGAATTATATGAAAACAACAGAGACAGAAGATTGATCTTTTGTAATTGGTTTACTCAACACGTATACTTAAACAATAGAATTTTATTTAATGATGAATCTCGTTTTACGAATAATGCCATATGCAATAGATATAATCTATATTATTGGTCTAAAGAAAATTTACACGAAATGTTTGAAGATAACCATCAGGATAGATTTGAAGTTAATGTGTTATTCGGTACAAAAATTATTGGTCCCATATTATTTCAAGGACCACTAACCTTCGCGCGTTACTTAGCCTTTTGCAAAATGAAATAGAAAACGAACTGGATGAACTTTCCTTGGAAGATTTCAGAAATTTGTAGTTCCAACAAGATGGAGCACCGCCGCATATGCCGGTTTTGTGAGAAATTACCTTAGTGCAAAGTTTGGCAACTGGGTAATATCTACTCATGGAACTATTAAGTGGCCTGCTAGATGACCAGACCTAACTCCACTTGATTTTTTTAGTTGGGTTATATAAAGGACAAAGTATACTACTCAACGCCGTCTGCAACATTAGAAGAACTCCAAAATAAAATAATGCCTTTGAACTCCAGTCATGTTACAAATTGTTATGAGAGAAACTATTCGAGAAGTGAACAGGTGTTCTGAAATGGGTGGGCGTCATTTTGAGCACCTGTTATAGGTTTGGTATTTGGTTGTGTTGTATTGTTCTAATTATAATATTTACAAATTTAGTAAGTTGCTGTCGAGATAGGTATCATAACCTATAAATTAGTTTTGATTGCGTGAATTTTTGTTTTTTTTGCTAATGGTTCAGCAACATTTTCATTTTTTTAACAAAATAAATTTTCTCTAATTACAAATAACTTATCTATTTTTCATAACTTACTGCAGGATATGGACACATAATTCGAAACGCTTCTACAAAAAGCTTAATATTTATTTAATTTATATTCAATTTTTAATCGGCAAAAGCAAATTTACCACTCAATCTGACAAAAAATAAAACATGCAGGGCACTATTTGAAAAATTGGAATTATGACAAATTGAATTTCCATGAAATGAAAAAATGGAAAAAACATTTCTATCCAAGCAAATGAACAAAATAGGCCAATTTTACATTTATTTATTGAGAAATACTCTTTTCTCCAAATTCAAAGTCCACTTCAAAAATTTTTAAATTCGTTCCTGAATTCCAAAACCAACTAGAAATAGCAAATAAATGCCATTTCCAAGGTTATTTTCCATCCGATTTTAAATCGTAAAAAAGCATTGGAAAGAAAAATTATAGCTTTATGAGAAAAGTGACTTAAATATACAGGGCGCTATTTAAAATAAGAAAGTTGTGACAATTTCCGGCCATACCGGAAGCGATTTTTTTTACCACCGAATGGCCAAAATGTGGCCATTGATACTTTTACTGATATCTCAAAAATTTCAGAATTTTATTTTTAAAACTGTAGAAAGAAGTGGGATGCTAGGAACTTTCTGGGTCACCCTGTAAACTGTTATAATTAATGAAATACAATGTCCTTTATATTTCTAAAGTGTACGCTCATGGAAACAAAATAAATGATTATTTTTATATTATGATAATAACAGAATTATAAATCTATTATAAGTAATGCTTTTTGTTTTGAAATTGGTCATTTTAATTACACCAAACTATTTATTTAGCAATCATATGTTTTGTTTTCATTTATTTCCACATGCACGAGGTTATGATCAGATGAGATTGTATCGGCACTTCCTTCCTGCTTTAGCTGTGTGCTCACATTACTGAAAATCTATTATTACAAGAGTATTATTGGTAATAAAGAAACTAATATAACTAGGCCGCAATTTGCATTATTTATTTAATAGCCTTTGTGTGAATAAATAATTAATTCATTGTGCAATTATTATAGTTTAAAAGCCTGTTTAAACCGCCTTATGGTGGTGTACGTATTATTTGCTGTGTGGAGCGCCTTTGTTGCTCGAGTTCGTTCAAAACACAGATCAATAGAACCGAATCGATATTGTATAATATAACCATTATATTAACATGCCTCTAAAGGCGCCTTTTCGTTCCTATTCAACAAATACTCTGAGGTTATTTAAGAAAACATAATTCTTCTGCAGTGCCGCTTTCGGTAGTTGCAGAAAAAACTATATTATGCATCATTATATTGTTATATGTCTTGTATATTTGAAATTCATAAACTTCTAAAGAAACAAATTACAATTAAAAATAATATAAAAAAATAACGAAAATGGCGAAGAAATAACAAATCCCTTTCAAATTTGCTAGACATTTTCATAAATACTCAGAAATTGGTGCCAAATTAGCTTCGACTATTAAAAGAAACAAAAAAATATAACGAAAAGCTACAAACAAACCTTAGGTCTATGTCTCTGGGTCCAACCTGTCCAGAAAAGTATTAAAATCCACCCTGCAACTAAAAATTTAAAAATCTGATTCAATAAATTCGGTAACTTTAAAATAGATTGCAATAAAAATATCTATAAATACATTTTTTGAAACATCGATATTTCCTAGTGCTCTTGGTGAAGGCATTATAGTTCCTATATATAAAAAAAGGAGATAAATCTGATCCTCTAAATTACCGACCGATATCACTAGCAACCAGTATCTCAAAAGTTTCTGAAATGATACTTAAGAACCGTATCTTAAGATTTATAACAAACATATTAAGTAAACATAAATTTGGATTCCAAAAAGGTATCTGCAAAAAACGCTTTATTAAATCTTACATTCAAAATTTATTCGGCCGTCGACAGTAAAAACCTCCCATTTGTGTATCTTTAGATTTATGCAAAACCTAAATTACTACACATATAGGAATAAGAAATGAACCCTCAAAATTAGTAGAAAGCTACATATCAAACCGAAAACAATCCGTCAAGATCAGTAACAACTGCAGCGACTTACTAATATTAAATATGGTGTGCCGCAAGGAACAGTATTGGGTTCTCTACTTTTTATTTTATATCTCGATAGTTTATTCGATATCGGAACATGTGGATCCGTTATTAGCTTCGCAAACGACACAGCCATATTCTATTCTGCTGAAAACTGGGCACAGCTAATGATCAAAGCTGAAAATGACCTAGGGAATATAAAAGAATGGTTCGATCATAAATTATTAACCATCAGCTATGAGAAAACTTATGTTGCTCCTTTCTGTTCCTGTCAAATATCCTTACCAATATTTAAACATTTGAAAATAGGCTAGACAGACAAGATTGCGATATATTCAAAAATGGAATACCTAGGCATTATTATCGGCCAACACCTTACTTGGAATGAACATGTAAACTTTGTGGTGAATAAACTTAGATTGATTCTTTGCCTATTTAAGCAATTAAAGCAATACCTAGACCAAAAGAACTTAAAAATAGCTTACCATGCACTTGTAGGGTCGCACATATCTTATGGCATTATCGGTTGGGGAGAATTCTAAATGACCATTTGAATAAACTAGATATAATACAAAAAAAATCCTCAAACTCATGTTAAATAAGGAACCTACTTTCCCTTCGGATTTGCTGTATATAGAAGCACCTCTGTTCGACTCTAGACAGCTATGTTTCTTGGCGCTGTGTACAAATGAATTTTTAAACAAAAAAGTTGTACCACAACATCAAATTAAGTCACGCAACCAAAATAAATCAAAAACCCCTAAAATACGAAAGACGATCGGACAAAAATCTCATTTATGGACGATACACCAACAGCAGAAATACATAAAATAATTGACATGAAAAACAATTAAAAATAAATAAATCTAAAAATATTGTGTATGTAGGTACGCCTAAGTACGCCAGGATGCCAAAATTCAGAAAATAAGTAGAATTTGTTCAAGATTTGCGATAAATTTTCTTTTGAGTTTTCAGAAAAACGAAGTATAAAAGCAATCAAATCAAGTTAAATACTTCTTGTACTGACCCATATCTGAAAAAGTATTTTAACTATGTTCTCCAGTTTTACTTGCTTATTAAACTTTTATGATAAACCAAAGTATTGTGCAAGGTATGTTTGGAAAGAAGCGCTTGTATAATCCCTTAAGTTAAATCTCCCACTGATTTGATTGACCTACCTCCTGTAAGTTTGCTACCAATAATGTCAAAAATAACATAAATGCTTATGTTCGATCAAATCATGCGATAAATAATCAATTAATTCAAAGAAATTCGTCTGGCTTTAGTTGGTCCTAGCACCACAAGGGCTCTTCCGAAAGTATCTGATGATATAATTATAAATAATAATAAATAAACATCACAGAAATTAGACAATCTTCAATTCCAGAAGCCAGGGGCTTGTGCGGAAGGGGGTTACACATTGAATAAACGCGGACATGCAACCATTTCGATTTTTGTAGCATTACACGGGTCATTTAGAATAAATCGGAACCGTCATGGCACACTTAAATGGAAAACTAAAAATTTTATTATAAAAAAATAATGTTTGACATGTCACTTCTTTGGCATCGTTGGATTCAGAAAATTACTTATGCAGAATTCAAAAATGCAATAATATACAGGATGTTCCATTTAAAAGTCGAAAGTTAGTGTCGCTTCCGGCGGAACCGAAAGTGAAAAAAAATCAGTTGTATGTCAAAAAGTGCCGCTTATTATGTATGTAGTATATCCTAAAAAATTTCAGTCAATTATCCTCAAAATTAAAGGAGAAAAGGGAGTATACCATGATCCTGTTACACCCGGTAATGGGTGGAAATGTAAGATTAGTTCCTTCTTTTCTTGTTTAAAAGTCAATTGTCAAACAGCTTTTGAAACTAAATTGGAACCAAACCTAATAAGATGAGGTAATAGCTTGCATTTTTGTACACAATACGGTACACTATACTTAGCGGCCACATTTTCTGTAAAAGAACAAATCTAAGGAGAGCAGCCATTTCCTTATATTCAATATATAGTGACAGATTTTTAATCTGTAATATTATTCATCTTTAAACTCAAAAATTCCGTATGTTTACGCATTTAGTCTGCGACCATTAATTTGTGGGAAAGCTGAGTTTATAAAAAAATGTCGTTCTTTGATATGTAAGAGTAAAATTAATAAATTTGAATGATCCTAGTCCTCGTTAAGTAATATTTAATTCTAATTATACCAACAGTAGTAATCGCGACCTACTTTTCTCGTAAATTCTTAGGAGAAAATCCCAATTAAATTAATTGAAATCCCATGTAGGCTTTGATATGTTAAAATTTGATTTATGAGTTTTTCTAATGAATTATAATTTGCATAATCGTAGGCAAAAAGCGGGCTCTCGGCGACGGACGATCTAAAACGGTCTGTAATTTAATTTGAATATAACCATAGCATTATTTTGCCGTGGCGTATGCAACATGTGCTTCAAATCATATACCACGCCGAGCGAATACAGCAAAGCTCTCTTGTTTATGTTAACCATACCATCATAAAATGCATTTTCAGAATTGGCATGCAATATAATATAGCGTGATGTATACTTAAACAAATAAATATAATACCACCGAAGCTTCGTTACAACCATTTTAGAAATAAAGTTGTATGCATATTTACGACAGAAAAAAGAAACGTAAAATACTTGTTTTCATGAAAATTATTACGACCTTCGTAAAATAACGTATTTGATTTGCCTGTTTCGAGACACTTTGCTTTCACGAAAAGGCTGAATTCGTTTCATGAATTGATGGTGACAAGATTAGATTATTATTCGTTTCTCAAATTATCATAAGACATGAAAGATAAACAAACTACTACTATCAAAATTAATCAGATATCTCCTAACAATTTCAAAACCACGCTAGACAACTGTGCATTTACAAAGCTAGTTAACAATCTACAGGGCTTTTCCACGTCCTGATAATCGCTAAATAGACTATGAGTCTTTTCTCTGCAACAAGTCGATATCGACAAATTTGAATATCGTACAGACTTTTGTCAATTTTGCCAAAAATTCTGCAATAGTGTAAAAAAATAATTTCTGATCATAGTTCTTATCGGCCAAATTTAAAGTAAGCGACAGGCTACTTTTGGCAAAAAATGGGCAAGAATGTAACAGAGGATATTTACCATCCAGATGTTTCTATATGCACTACAACCGTTGATGCATAACAGAATGATTGCTAATAAATAAACTTATAAAAAAATAGATACATTAAAATTTCAAATGAATAATACTTTCAGGACAAATAATAATAAAGCGGATAATTTCAAAAAAGCCATCTTGAATAGAGATTAAACATTTTTAGAATCCTGTGAAGATGCAAATGTAGTATATGATCAATTTCATAAAAAAAAATGTATGAATTATTTGATAATTACGTACCAGTTTACAAATTCTACAATCGTAAATATCCTAAGTGGTATACACCTGAACTTATAAGCAATATTCGCAAAAAAATAATCATTTTGATAAATGTAAAAAAAACTTTTTTACAAAAATTCAAACAACTACAATTAATAATAAAAACACAGATTAAGACATCGTATGATAGATACTTGAAAAATATTCAATCTTTAACACCGACGTTGGATATTGTTGGCCATTCGTTCAATCAAGAAATCAACATCGTAAAACGACTTTTGAAAAATCTCAGTATGAAGATGAACAAGTAATTGTCAATATTTTCAGAATTTTTTTAGTAGTGTACATTTGAAATCAGGAAAACGTGGTACCGGTTCCCAACACACAGATATCATTATCAATAATTGTAATATCTTAAATATAAATTTTGTGTCTATTTCCTAGACAACAAACGCTGTTAAAAAACCTAAAAACTAAATGACTTCTGGTTTTGACATGATTCCATCGTATATGATTATATATGGTGCTTTCTGTTTTTGCAAATAATTTTCTTTGAAACTAATAACTTTCTTAAGTCTTGGAAATTTGCAAAAGTTTACTCAGTTTGAAAAATTGTGGGCTATAACCATACTTATATGATATGGTTTCAGCAATTTAACAATAGTCATTCAGTATATAATGGTAATGATTTGTGTTCTCAAATTGTAATAAATTACTTTTTGCTGATGCTGTGAAAATATTTAGTAGTATTAAGTCTGAGAATGATTGCATACCTTACAAGCTGATATTGATAATTAAATAAACTTCACTTAAATGTCAACAAATGCAAAGTATTATCATTTACTAATAGCAGAAATAGTTTCATCTATCATTATAATATCAATGATATCATATTATCCCGATGTACAGATACCAAGGCATAATTTTTGATTACCAACTTTCATTTAAACATATTAATACAAAAACATTAGAAGCTATGAAAATGTTTGTTTCATAATAAGGAATTATGAGAATTTCAATAACTTGCCCTGCCCTGTAAGTTTTGTTATTCATTTGTGAGGTCCAAGTTCCTGTTAAAATTGTCAAAAAGATGCTGTGGAGAAAATTCAGAGGAAATTTATTAAATTTTTATTTTCTAAAATTGATGGTGCCTATCTTTCTAGAGGTATTGATTATAGTGTTCTGCTTAATAGATTTGACTTTCAAAGTTTCTGTCTATTTAATATTTTGTATTACCCAGTATTTTATGTATATTTTAAGGTTGTGTATTTTACAATCTTTTTTACACTCTTACTTTACACAAAAATATAAAAATAGGAATTATAATATTCCAACCTATCTGCAGTAGCTGCAGTCGATTTGCCAAATTGGGCGTCTTGGTCACAAAGTCACTGCTGGAGTGAAATTTAGACCCGCATTTGCCCACACGGGGTCCTTCATGTTTCATGTTTACATCTGCGTTTTTACTGTCCGTACCCTCCTTCTATTTGCCGATTTCAATGTATAAAATTTACACAGGGAAATACAGGCAGGGTGTTTCGTGCGCTTTAGGGTGGTGAGGAGCATTTAACCCCTCACCTGGCGGCAGCCATATTGAAGGGCGGCCACAATGGCTGCCGCGACCAGATTATCTCGCGATCCCATCAGAGATAGTAAAGAGATTAGCGGGGATTCTAACGGACTTCCGCAGATGGCCACCAGAAAGGGTACAACACAACATACTGCTCTTCAGAAAGCTTCCTGCGTGTGAAAATAATTTATATGGAATATCCCGCTGTTTTTACAATGAACCTCTAGAAAAATCGTCTAGGGGTTTTCTTACATATTAATTAATAGTTTTTATACGAACATGCAGAACAAAACAACATTCACTTTGCAAATTATCCCGCTCAATATAAGTAGCTTCATTATGATTCCACTAGGATTGATTATATTTATATCTATATAAATTTAGCAATATGCAGAAGCTACCGACGGTCTCATGGAATTAAATGAGGGGGAACAATTCCCCGTATTGGTATATTTATAAATGATTGTTGTATGCTAATTCAAAAACAAACGGAATTGTCAGTCGCTCATTGTTAGATATATCTTGATTATTTTAGCGATTAACTATGACCTCGAATAGTGTCGATAAAGGTTTCAATACAGGAAACACAAACTCGAGCCGCCGATTTATTTCAACAGAACATAAAAAGTTAACATCCAATAAATCGATATTAATGGTTTTGTGAATTTGTACAATCGAGTTTCGAACCCCTAATCAAGAACGAAATATTCTTTTTCTTTATTAAGATGTACCATGCATATCAATGTTATAATGAATAGAAAATGCTAGTAAAATCTAATTTCAAAATTTTCAGGTTTGAAAATGGTGATTTACAATTGTGGGAGAATTCTACAATATTAAAAATATCTTAAATTTAATGCTATCCTAAAGGTGTTATTAACAATAAATGTGTATTTGAAATATTGTATTAAAACTAAAACGAATATTTTCCGTTTTTTATTGAAGGAATTGCTCCAAATTAAGTTAAAAACAAATAACTATTCTACAAAGGATCAACAAAAAGATGCTCTCTTATTGAAATAACTAAAAACGAACTAATACCTTATTTCTAAAGCAGTGTCGGTCCGAAGGGGGCATAGGGGCTCATCCCCACGTGAACTTCGTAACTATCGATTACCAATTATTAAGATGTCTCTACCATATAGTTGAAATCACGAATGTTATTGTTCACGTCATCAATTTTATGTACTTATCAACAACATGCGATTTTTCTATCTTTGTCAATGCAAAGCGCATAGGATGTGAATAACAGAAAGTCTAACGATTCGTTTTACAAATGAATATTACTAGCCTTAGTCGTAGCCGCAACCAACGTTTGAGAGTCAGAATTCTCTGTCAACTCAGTATCATGCGGTGGATAAAAGACTGAATGCAGTATCCAGAGACATGGTGGTGAAATTAAACGAATACTTTGAAAATGACAATAATTTTGATGTTTCAAAAAATTTTCGCTCACAGATCCCCTTGCAGTTGACGCTACGTGTACACAGCTGTGGTGCCCATCTTTGATAACTCCCCTCCCTATGTCGAAATTCTGGGACCACCACTATTCGAAAGTGTAATAAAATTAAAACATTTTCTAAATTGGTACAAATAAAACATGTCTTAAATTTACCATTAATAATACAGGATACAGGGTGTTCTTGAAATACATGTATATATATTTTTCTGTGATACCTGATCGAACGTGAACGTGATATCATTTTTTTAAATTTAAAAATTAAAAAAAGAAAATTTCAGACTTTCCACATGCAGTGTCCGGTCCCTATCGTGAGTAAAGGTTTGAAAATGTCCATGGTCCCTTAAATGTTGAACAGCTGACACAATAGTCTTTTTATGGAGAATGCGGATACCGGGGTACCGTTCCGTGGAAAGTATGCGAGTTTGAGGGAAATTTTCGCCTCCTGCACCATAGCAAAGTACAATATTTGCCCATTCAATGTTTGTAAAATGCTCTATCATTAAAAACTTTTAAACACGGTAATTCGCTATTAACACGTATAGACCTGTACGTAAACTATCGACGGCAACGGCCGCTGCTACATTACTTGCTGAATACCTAGGACCTGGTTCTAGGTAAAACTCACTATTCTATCTGCCGAATTCCAAAACTAACGTTCTGAAATTTTCGCCACTAGGTATGTAAAATGTGTGAAAATTATAATAATATTCAAGACCGAAGATTAATTGCATAAATTTAAACTTAACTTTGTTTTTATCTGTTTCTATTTATCCATGTCACATATCGATATTTCTACATTTCTTTGTCTTATATGTGTAAACATTTACTTGTAATTTCCTGTCCAGTAATTGGAATCTTCTGTTGGGCAGTGTATTGCTAAATAAATAAATCTTTTTCTAAATAACAAAAAATATATATCCTCTTGTAAGGAGATTTAATGTTTTTCTCTTTTTCAGCTTCAAGAATGTCCTCCGCTCAGGTGTGTAGGCCGCACTTTCACGCACCTCTCCCGCCATGGCTATCCGACGGCGCGAAACCACTAGGCCACTCTGGACCGTGGGTGCCCTTTGGTAGCGGCGATCCAGACAAGTCTCAATCTCCAAGTTCGGCACCTGCTCAACCCCACAACATCTTCTCGTTTCCTCCCACGCCTCCCAAGGACAGCACCCCCGATTCAGTGGCACCATCTGCCGGCGCGGAATACCAAAGCGCAGTGGCGGCGGCTATGGGTGCGTTCATGCACGAAAATCCTCAGAGTTGCGCCCTCGACGTAAAACCGTCTGGTGTTGGTTCGAGTTCTAGCAACAAACAGCGTGAAGGTAGTGAATATGAAGGGGGCTCCTCCGGCATGTTTAATGGTAACTTTGAAGGCTCGTATGGGTCTGCGTATGCCCACGGTATTCACGGGGCCGGTTATTCGTCCCCGAACAAGCAACACCTCGCCGCCGGACAAGGCGCGCAATCTCCAAATAAACCTCGCAACAAGTCTAGAACCAGCGCCGGTAAGGAAAAATAACAGTTAACGGTGAAGGTTTATTTACATTTAAGTACAACTGCAAAAGGATGTCAAAATAAAAGAAAATAAAGTAAATTTTAATGAAATCACCTCCATGGTATAGTTACTGTAAAAGTTTTACAAACTCTGTAAACGGGAATTAGTCGAGTATGTGAGCGATTTCCATCTGATAAACTGTCAGCTGAGCCAAACAATTCATATACAAGTTGATTTTGACGTCCTAGTTCACATAAAAGTATTAGAAATGCCAAGGTCTATTTCTAATAAAAAAAATATTAGTTGCTACCTACTCGTTTCCCAACAACTAATTTACTTTAGATTGATGTACCTTGGGTTTTTTGGAGTGGAGTTAAGGACTCAATTTTTCTTTTAATAGAAGGTCTTTGGCAGATATTTTGTTGGGCCGGAGGTTGTGGACGGTGGAATAATTAGGAGGGGAGGGAGAGGGGGAAACCAAAATATTTCACATGCTGATAAGTCTCCGTGTAAATTGATCTGTTGCAATCAGACCGGTGTGCACTTTTTTTATTGCAACAAGATACCAATTTTAATTCGCGCACCAAGTTTTTATAAAATCCTTTTATGCGAGTGCTATCTTGTGGTAAATAAAAAAATGTACGTCGGCCTAATCGCGATAGGTTAATAGTTATCGGCATGAGACGTATTTTCGTTTTCTCCTCTCCTTCCCCTACTAATTATCCCACCGCCCCCAGCCTCCGGCCCAACAAAATATCTGCTAATACCTTTCTATTAAAAAAAAATTGACTCATCATTTCCACTCCTTCCACTATAAGGTTAATTGACAGACATTGGAAATGTGAGCCTCAGTTAAAAGATACGCTGACATTTTACAGAAATATTGTTAACGAAACCAGTAGTAACCAATAAAAAAAGTTGTTTAAAATAGACTTTGTCATTTTCAATATGAACATTCACTCACAAAGGATTTACCTTTCAACTATAGCATAATAAATAGTTATGGTTGATCGGAGGGTGGCTTGCTTTAATTTCCATTTTGTAAAAGTGGTTATTCTGCTTGCTTGCTTGTTTTTGTATAAACACTACTAAAACTAGTTAGTTAAAAGTTTTAGCTTTAATACGAGTGTTAAAAGTAAATTTATTTAAAATCCATATAACTATTAATAAGACTTATTTTCAAAAATAATTACATTTAGATTTAATTAGTGCTAATGTGGATGGTATGGTACAATTAGAACAGTTGGAAATCGAAATACCGTGATCTGACTTAATTAAGGTATCCACCGCATCTTTGCTATATATTGCGGTCGCTATCTTGGGAATGGTAATGGAATATGACAAAATTCCCATCGCAATGTTTTCTTATTTTCTAATGAATTTTCTATATATCCCTTCGCCACCGTACTGGACCTCAAACCTCAATGCTTTTTAATAATTGTAAGATTTGCACCAGCATCACCAAGCAAGCTAGTCGAAGAACGGCTAAACAGTGTCCTTTACATAAGCCAGGATCTGGAAGTTTAAGAAATTCAGCTATACTTGCAGGCATTTTTCCGAACGTATTTATTCCAACAGGACTCTTCGTACACCTATTATTTCCGTATTTAAGGAACAATCGTTAATGATTAATATTTGGACGAAGAGCTACATTACTTTCTATAATAATTTAGATAAATTGAACCAACAATAACGAGATTTCGTGTAGCCTTGGTTTTTGTGTCGGATAAATTTACAACTGTTATACTTCCCTCATCTTAGATGTCTTTTTCAAGTGGAGTACAGTTCTTCGCGGCAACAAGCTCCAAATATGCCAAAAATCTTTTTACATACTTTTGGTCTGGTGCTTCCGTAAGAAATGTGTTCATCCACCTGCTCCATTTTAGATTTTCTTAATCTATATCATTCGCCCTACTTTTTCAAAAACAGAGTAAGCTTGCTTATGATTGCTCTCTATATTCAGCATCGCCTTGATCATAGAGTAGTTCGACCAAAGCGTTGAAGACTTCCATGTCTTAAGATTTGTCTTCAAAGTACGCTAGGAATACACTTTTATCGTATTTGACTGATATACTTTTACTTATGAGCCATTCGATCATAGGCAATATCGTACTGTTGTCTCGATTTTGCTGGCAACAAGCTAAAAGTAACCCTATTAGCTTCTTCCTCAATTTTGAATGAATTTTCTTGATTATCACACATTTAAAAAAAAAATTTATCCACTTTACGCTACTTGAGGTAAACCACGGTTGAACTAGGCGAACGGAAGTGAAATTTTTTAAAGGTTATTTATAAACAAAGCCATGGAGACAAACACACAAATTTTCCTTACCTTAGTTACATTGAAATTCTCTGATGTCATGATTGTCTAGCTTTTTGACACAATGCCATTTTAGACAGATAAATACAAAATTTTGTAATAATATGTCTTTAAAATCAGATTTTCAGTGATCCTTTTAGTAGTGCTTATACAAAAAATAGTATATGAATTTTTGGTTCAAATGAAGCATTATCAGGATCGCTTTGATCTTGGACATCTGTACATACCGGTTTAAAGGTAGCTTCATAGATTACGTCAATAATTAAAATTATTGACTACTATTCAACTATTTTTATTAGAATAAATATATATCACTACCGGGGACTGTGTGGTATATGTACAGGGTGTTCCAGATTTAAAGTGACATAGACTAATGAGAGATAAAGCACACTTTGCTCAGTTCAAAACACTTCTACATTTACCTTTGAATCCTCACTGTTTTCAAGATACATGATGTTTTATGAATTTTGACTGAAACTAAAATTCATCATATTTTTGGAATGGGTGGACGTATTTGGATAAAAGTTGGTACACATATAATGCACTTCTAGTCCAATCAATAGCATAGTTTAGTTTGGAAAAATTCCAGGACTAGACTCAATTTTTATTGAAATGTCTATGTAGTAATGATATTTAAATTCTACAAAATAGTTAACGTCGCTATTCTATTAGTTTTACTTAAGAACTTGTTTAATGATTATTTAATGTATTATTGTTACTTAAATTTGATTCTAATTGCACTTAAAATTTGTACGGCTATATACAATATCCCATAGAAAAACCGTTTGCTTAAAAGTAAAAGTCGGCATGTGTCAATATATAGTTTAATACACAGTAATGTAAGATACCTTTCGACATTATGCTTAAAGTATTATAAAAAAGTCGTTTGAGTCATTAAAGTTAAGTTTTATATTAACAAATCTAACAATTTTAATATGCCATTTCAATTTACATAATGAAGAGTATGCAGATATGATTTATGTGTATGGTTTTTGCGACGGAAATGGAAGAGCTGCGGAGAGAGAATATAGACAACGTTTTCGAAAACGTCGGACATCAAATCATGCAACATGTTCAGAGGTGTATCAATTTAGTAAGGAACTTGGGCAATTTCCCTCACAGGCAAAACATGAACATGTTCCCAAAGATTTTCAATAGTGAGAGGAAGTATTACAGATTGTTCGCATCAATCCAGCTGTAAGCGCCAGGAAAATCAGTCATGAATTCGAAATTCCCAGAAAAAGAGTATGACGAACTTTACAAAAAGAAAATTTACATCCTTTTCATGTTCAAGTAGTTCAAAGACTTGAAGACGGTGACAGCGTTCCGCGTTTAACTTGTTATAGGTGGGTAGTTGCGCACGGACGAACAGTGTCTATAATTCTGTTCATATACGAAACTCAATTCACGCGTGATGGAATAAACAACGCCAGAAATCAACATCTTTGGGCAACTGAAAATCGACATGCTACGCTTCCGAAAAATTCCCAACACAGACTCACCATAAACATCTGGTGTGGAATATACAGTAGTCACCTAAAAGGGCCACATATTTTTGAAGAGAGACTAGTGGGTGACAAGGTATGTGATTTCAATACAATGGTGCTGGTTCCCATTTTTCTGTACCGGTGAGAGAGCATCTTAACCAGCGTTACACCAACAGATTGATTGGTAGAGAGGTCCAGTTAACTGATCGCCGAGATCTCCTGATCTCACCCCCATGGATTATTTTTTAAGGGGACACCTAAAGTCACAGGTGTACAGTGAAAATATTAATACCCGTGAACAATTACAACAATTTTTTAAAATGTAAGTGACAATATTAGGCAACCCGGCTATGATCAATAGATCGGTAAAAACCTTTTTTACAAAAAGTTCACAAAAATGCATTGACGCTGGGGGTGTTCATTTCGAAAATTTATTATAATTTTAATTAACTGTACCAGTGGGGCGAGCGTAGGTGCGTCTTTACTATGTACATACTTCGGTATGCGATGTAAAGCAACGACAGGCGCAGTTAGTACTTGGATGGGTGGCCATTCCAACGGAAACCGCGGTCTCGCCTCACACATCTTCCAGCGGCTTGTATATCAGTGTATGCGCGGAAGCTATACAACCTTAGGCGAGGGTTGTATAGAAGATATAAAATCCTTCGGAGGGGATGTAAAGCCGTCGGTCCCTTGTCTATTAAATGTTAGGCAAGTAAAAGATCCCTACTCTTCTTAAGGGAAGAGGTTCGGCAAAATTCCTGGTTGGGGGTAGCTCGTCTACAGGCGTCGGTGTTAGGCCTCAGTAGCGGAAATAGGCCGACGTTAAATAAATGTATAAAAAAAAAACTATACCAGTGTATAAAATAATTAGTATCTTTTTAAAATTTGTGCTGTAAATTATGATTAAATAATTATTAAACAAATGTTTAAGTAAAGTTAATAAAATAGCGACGTTAACTAGTTGTTTGCGTATTTTGTAGAATTTAAATATCATTCACCATTCTTTTAGAAAATTTGCTAGGAAATAGCCATAAACGTGCCCTCAAATATTATGATAGTATTTTGCACAATAATCCATAGACATTTCGATAGTTATCTGCCATTTACAAAAAACTTATATACAGGGTGATGTAATTGGCCTTAACTGTAAAATAATGAAAATTGAGTCCTGCCCTCTAAATTTTCCAAACTAAATTATGCCGTTGAATGGACTAGGGGTGCACTATATGTGTACCAACTTTCATCCAAATACGTGCACCCATTCCAAAAAAATATGGTGAATTTTAGTGCCAGTCAAAATTCAGAAGACACCTTGCATCTTGAAAACAATGAGGATTCAAGGATAAGTGTGGGGGTATTTTGAACTAATGAGATATAGTAGAGCACTCACTGTGCTCTGTCTCTCATTAGTCTATATCATTTTAAATCTGGGACACCTTGTATATTTTTCTCATTGCATTTTATATTGACATTCTTTTTGTACAAAAACTTTTACCGACTGATGCTGCAGCAAGTTCGCAATCGTTTACATTTATTTTATTTACTCAATTTTGCTTTTGTAATTAATTTAACTAAAGTTTTGGTGCTTTCGTTTCCTTAACACTTTTTCTTTGGTTTGGTTTGGTTGAAGATTATATTAATATTCAGCACATAATGAATAATTCATTCGACATGTTAATATGTATAAACAACTTAATAAAGATTAATTATGTAATAGGTTATTTAAAAGTGTAATAGATTAATTTGCCGATCAATCTTAGAAAATCAATGTCACGGATTATCAATGGATTCCGTTACTATAAAAAATTCAAGTAGAAATTAGATTAGATTTTCAAGTTTATTTATTACACTTCATATTTTTTATGACAAACGGAGATTATTTGTTTAGTCTGTTTATCCAGCAGTAAATTCACATGTCATATCCAAATTTATAAATACATTTTGTAAAGAAAACTTTTAATTAAAATGTTTACAGTAGAATTGAACTAATAGAATATATCTCTCAGATTTTTCCAAAGAAAGCAATAATAAACATTTCTATAGGAAAGTACGTTACAATGCCTTATACTTAATCAAAATTTATGCTTGTAGGTCATTTTCGTTGTAAAAAATTACTTTCTAACTATAAACATTAATAAAGATCTGATCAAAATTATTGTAAACCCTGCAGTCGGTAGATCGTGAGATGCGGGGGTTAGTTCAGAAAAGATCACGAAGTTTATTTTTGGGTATATTGTATGTATTTGGCACCACCAAAAAACCAAGACAAGTGTTTGATCTACCAGACCCTGTGCTTGCTCCGGACGCCAAAAAAAAAAACGCTAATATTTTGCTTCCCTTTAACTTTTTGATTCTTTACCCATGCGTCTTACAAAAAAAAGTCATTCTATCCTTTTTTGTACAGCATTGAATGTTTTTTCTAAACCTCATACTTACCGAAATACAGAGTTTCAAAATTATTGTACATTTTCAAAAATTTTGAAAAATTGAGGAAAACAAGTTTTTTCGCAGTTTTTCGATGTGCCGCATCTTTGAAGCTCTGTGTTAGTACGAGGGGTAAACCACTGGGGATATCAGATGTACAAATCGGTGGAAATCAGGAGGAAATCGAGGGGGGGGGGAATCTTCTGCCATTTTTTTTGCGCATTGGTAATTCAGTTAATATCGTTTGCTTCAAAAAGGGTATTTTGAACAATTTTCCGGTACCATAAGTCCGGCGGCATGCCATGCGTTTTAACCGGACCCGAAAACCATATATTATATGGTATAAGATTTTCGATTTTCTGTATTTCAAATTGGTATATTCTTGTTATAGAGCAATGAGTAGAGGATCGTAATTTTTGCTCGAGTTCACCTTCCGAGATTTTACTGTATTCTTACGCTTCAAATGATGTAGATTACGAAAATAAAGGATTATTAAATTTCGTCGGTATGTCTGTCTGTCTTTTGGCATTATTACTAAAAAAAACTATTCCATATAATAAAATCTGGAATCTTGTTTGGCATACAGTTGACCCTTTTGACAAGGAAGAAATCGAATGTACATTCATTGTGACCCACTTTCAATGGAAACATTACTGTAAAAAATGTGTTTAATGTTTTTTTTTTAGAGTTCTGTAGTCAAATGGCAAAAATCTGAACCCTTATACTTTGGTCATGTCCGTCCGTCCGTATGTTACAGCCTTATAACCCCGCTATCTCTCCATCGATTCTGATGATTACAGACAATTGTCTTATGTGAACCTCCACACAATTATGTCGTAATTAATTTACAAAAAAAAAAATTTAGGGTCAGCTTTCCATGCATAAAGCTGAGGGATGAAATTTTTATTTTAGCGCAGCTCATTGCGCGGGGTATCGTTGAACAGGTCTTTAAAATTGTAATAAAAGTGACTTTATTCCTTAGGTGAAAATTTTGCGAGATATAGGCCCTTAAAGTTGTTATTAATGTTAACTTTCCAACCGCGTGATTAAAAAATATGAAAAAAATTAGTAGCACTGTATAAATAAAAAAGGCAGTCGATAAGATATATTATCTCAAAATTTTTTAGATATCCATGATTTTCAGTTTTCAACAGCAGCACCGCGGAACCCCTTAGTTGATGCGTGTACTACGCTCATTTGGCCGGTTTTTAAATAAATCTTCAAAATCTTTACCTTCTGACAAAAATTTAAATATGATTCAATTTTCAAGGCCTATTACGAACTTTTTTCAGTGTCAAAAATTAACAATTTTTTTTTTGTTGAAATTCTAATTAGAATACTAGATTCAGTAAGCTCTAAATTGGGTAAATCCCAAGTTTCGTGAAGAAATATTGAATATTGACAGATTTAAAATAAAATGAACGTAGGCAGCTATCTTATACAGTATGTCCCAAAAGAAATGCATAAAATTCATAGCTTTTCTTCTATTTTGTGTTAAGAAAAATACGAAAACACATCAATTAGTAACATCAAATTGGGATTTACCCATTCGAGAAGTTACTGAATTCAGTGGTGTAGTTAATATTTCAATAAAAAATCGTTAATCTAATTTGCTAATTTTCTATTTTGATTTTAAAAAAAATGTCAAAACGAATTATAAAAATGATAGATGTCACAGAATGTAACTTCAAAGTCCAGTATTAACGTCAAAGGAAATGAGAAGATATCAGAGGAAATCAAAGGAATCCGGGTAAAATCAGAAAGAAATCAAAGAAAATCAAGAGGATATCAAGGGGAAATCAGGGGAATCATACAAGAGAAATCGGGTGTACAAATTGGGTCTAGCAGTTTATTACTCGGGTAAGTATGAGGCGGTTTTTCGGCCTCTCGGAGCGAACACAGTATTTGGGAGGCCGAAAACTGGGGTTTTTAGTTAGTGCCTAGGTACATACAATATACCCAAAAATAAACTGTTTCTGATATTTTGCAAGTCAAAATATACTTTTCGATTAGCATAACATAACATTTGACAACATTTTTCTTGGTCTTAAAATAAAGATGATTTCCTAGTTTTTTAAAATCAAATAATATGATTGGGAATTTTTAGGTTCGTACTGTACAACATTATACAGACTCACTATTGCATAACCCCCCGTTCAAATTGTCCCTTTCAGAAATCAACTTGCTTTAAAAACTTACACGTGACCAAGTAGCTAAAATGGAATGAAATTAAATCCGTTCGTTTTTTAATTAACATGAAATTAAAAAACGTAGAACATTGATAGATTTCTTTTCAGTGTAAAAATTGATGTAACTTTTATTGCAAAATTGTCTGATACAAACTCCTCAAATAAAAAAAAAATTAGATTATTTTTTTTTATTTTAAAGGTTAAAAAGATATTTCAGGCAGCCTAATGCTTTTTTTAGACAAAATTGAATCGCCCAAATAGTTTGCTTGCGGTTAAGTAAAAGAAGAGTAACATATGGCTTAATTTGATACTTCAGTAACTTCAGAATATCTGTTAATATCCTAAATGATGTTGATAAGATAAAATGGCCGTCTTTTATATAATTATTAGTTTTCATATGCATCAAACCTACTGCAGAATATTTTCTTTAGAACCAGAAGATTTTTGATACTTGTTACTTCAACGTTATATCGCGACATGTGAATTTACGCTGATGACTCTTTGCTTATATTTTAATAGTCAGTGTGTTGTCATGTTAATAATATTCGGCAATACATATTCGAGACTTGTGACATTATTCATTTTGTGCTGACCACTTTATTTACTAATTTTTGGTTTTATTTCTTTTAATTTCATTTAATTTAGTTATATTTTTGGTTTTCGGATTGCAACGAAAGTTTTTTCGCAAGCTTTTTTGATCACGCGACAATTTTTTTTGTGTGCAATGCACACGTGATTTTTCACGAGATTTTTTCGCTGCTACATCACATCTTTATGCGTGTTGCACAGCGATGTCGCAAGTCATTTTCATCTAGTCTGTTGGTAACATCCGTTCTGGGCCGTTATCTTGGCAACAATTAGCGAGTTGCGCAGTATCCGCCATTTTATTATGACGATGCGTGAAGCAAGCTAATTAAAAATTGCAACGAAACTAAAAGTGACTGCGTAATGAGGATGAAATAGCTTCTTTGTTTCCATTGCTGACCTTCGCGGGAACGCTGCGTGGGAATCGTTGACCGAGGGGTGCCATGATGTTAATTAGCAATGTCGTCGCAGATCGTCTATTGTTTGTACCCGCATACTTTTATATTGTCGAGAATTTTTAAACCTAATTGAAGTGCAATACTGGCGTTAAATAAATAACACTCCTCTGCATAATGAACCAGAATAGGCAAACTTCATTCCGTTTTCAGCTACGTGTTTATCTTAGTATGTTCTGCAGGCAGAGATAAAAAAGCTTAGTTTAACGAAAACATTTCATCGATCTGAATAATGCGTATTTGTAAGTTTTTGACCTCGGGTTAAAATACTCGTTTTCTGTTGATTCTGGGGAAAAAGTGTTTATTACAAATTTCATAGAGTACGAATATCTCGACAACATTTGCATACGATCAGTAGTTTAAAAGTTATAGTGTCGCGAATGTTTAGTTAGAACCTAGACACCGTCGGATTCTTAGCATATCTGCCCTCATTTAGATGTTTACGAAAATTAAGAAAAGTCATTTGGTACGTAGATAAACAAAATAGTAGTCTGGGTATCTATAGATTTACTTTTCTTTTTTCCTAGACTTTTTTGTTATTTATAAACATTGAAAATCAATAAGTAAAACAAATTAGATCTCTAATAATGAGTTTTATTAATAAATATTTTTACAAAAAGTTTATTCCCTGAAAAATGAAATTTTCACAGCAAATTTCCGCTGAACTGAACTGAACTCTGAATTCAGTTCGAGTAAGGAGGAGTAGCAGTAGGCAGCTTTCAGTGAGAACCTGAAGATGGCAGATGAGATTCTGCCTAAACGTCGTTTAGACAACCGTGACTCCTGGAGGAGTCGACCATCTACGCAGGAGAGCACTTTAAGAAGGTGTCTCTTGAATAATTTGGTACTAAAACAAACAGAATAATGCTCTAGGTTTCTATAGAATTATTTTTCTTTTTTGATTTTTTAAAATCTATGTTATTATAATTACCGAAATTCATATAAACGTATCAAATAAAATAATAAATAATAATAAATACACCACAGGTAATGACGACCCTCTTTATCCCGGAAGACTCTAGAAGAGCCTTGTGTGGGAGGGGGCTACACATTTAGGGACAAAGGACACACACCATATATCCGTGTAAAGTGAAAAATCCCTCACACAGTATTTTCTACTGCCACGATCGGGGATCGAACCCGGAACTTTTGTACGCTTACCTCTCGACCGGCAGTCATATAAATTGTCATCGTACTGCTATGATATCCCGCCTGCAATGCAGCTAAAGTATCGCACAATATAATTTCTAAATTTAATTCTCAAGCTCTAAAATTCGGAATCAATAAAAAATAGATACAGAAACACAATGCAATAAAACAAATTCAAATCAAACTGAACAATGTATTGCGAGAACAATATTCCATACAATTAATAGATAAAATTCCCTATCGAGCTAAATAAAATAAATACGATGCTAAAATTAATTTGGATATGATTAAATTTAAAATTAAATTTGTTAATAAAAATAAAGTTAATTATCGAAATTTCCAATTAAAAATATTCTTAATTATTTCAGAACTATAAAATGGTGAACATGAAATTTATTAGAGTTTGTTACAATAACCTTTTAAGTACGCGTAGCTCAATATTACTTCCAGTCATAGCTTCTTTACCTTTCATATGATATTCCCTTTCCAGGAATCGTTTTGTGACCTTAAAATAAATTATGATTATTCTTCTTTCCCTTACTTGTCAAAATCTTAAAAAACTAGATTTTCTATTTCTTTCTTCCAAATTCTTTAGCTACTTGTCTTCCTTCGTTTTACTTTTCTTCGATTGAACTAAGAACAGTCTATTCTCTCTATTTTATTCCAATATTCTCTTTGTCTCCAAAATTTTCTTCCACTTCAATTTTCATAATTTTCTTGTTATTTTTCATATCTCCTAGCAACCTCCAATTCTTAATTTTTCCATAATCTCCTTTATTTTTCGTTCAAAAATACCAACTTGAATCTTTTGACATCAATTTAACAAAACAAATTAATTTCTCATCACGTGATATTGAGCCTTTTTTACTTTTATCGTTTTCCGGCACAAATTAATTAAAGATCTTATATCTCCATGAACATGTTAAGTTAGTAAACAGTTCGAAATGTTTTAAACATTCCAATAATTATTATAACAATAATTAAGTGCATTTAAATAAAATAACTGATACTATTTACCATTATGCTATAAACATCTCTATTTGTCTTTAATGGCAGAAATATAAAAATTGCATGTATTTATAGAAAATATCTCTCTTCTGCAAAATACCTTGATATTTGATCAAAAAGAACAAATAAAAGAAACAAAAAACACGCATGCAACTCTCTACTCAGAAAAAATGCATCTTATTCACAAAACACAACTCAAATTAGCCTCAGTGTGTTCTTTAGCTTAAGTACAAGTAAAAAATCACATCAGTATATTATTATTTTACTTTCATGGTAACAAATGACTTTTCTTAAATTTTCCTAAACAGCCGAATGAGAAATATATGAAATTTTCAGATCTATCTACATATAAATCTATAGATAGATAAATTATTATTGTTTTGTTTATCTTAGTACCAAATATTTTTTCTTAGTTTTCATAAATAGACGAGGATATGCTAAGATTCCGAGGACGCCGACTTCAGATGTAACAAATTTAAATAATCAGTAATTTTTCTGTAACTTAACAAATTAACAGAAACAACTTTTACTGATCATTTAATTGTGAAGACGACCGTATTTTTTTTATGACAAACACAACCGAAAATATTCAACCAAAAAGTGAAAAAAAAACATTATTCAAAAAATAAATTGTTTAAAAAAAGATGTTCCATATTGCCAGAGAGTGCACTGAAAATGACATTAATATAAAAATGGAAGATCTTAACGCCAAGGTAGGCAGAGGTAAATGTGAAGACATTGTTGGTAACTTTGGTTTGGGCAATAGAAGAAAGAGGTGATTTGTTGGTTGAATTCTGTCAAGAGAGAAGTCCCTAGTGATAGCCAAGACGTGGTACGAACTTCCACCACGCCGCTTATATACATGGAGAGCACCTTGAGATCGCCCAGGTCGAATAATAAGAAATCAGATTGACTATATTTTAACCAATAAAAGATTCCAAAATTTTATAATGAGAGTCGCTGCTTATCCGGGGGCTGATATTTCATCGGACCATCATAGCTAATGTGCTTTAATTGGCAAAGATAAAAAAAGCTTCCCCACACACTTATTTAGATACCAGAAAAGTTATCAGAGATGAATGACACCCTTAAAGATATATATTGTAAATGAAAGTTTTAGAAGAATCAAACAAACATAAAATATCGAGGAAATTTGCACAGATATAGAAGAAGTTATTGTTAATTCCAGTACTAATATTAAGGAAAGGATTAGAAAAATAAAAAGAACGAGTGGATGACGGAGGATGTATTGGATCTAATAGAGGTTCGTAGGAAATCCAAATGACCGACATAAATATAAAGGAAAAAAAATTCATAAAAAAAATCGGAAAGAGGTTAAAGAGGCAAAAGAGCTGTGGATGGAAGAAATATGTATAGAAATAGAAGAACTACAAGAAAAAGGAGATATATTTGGTTTACACAAGAAAGTCAAAGAAATTTCAAATCTTCATAAGAAACATCACACAGTACGGCTAAGAAATAACCATAATGAACCAATAACATGATAAAAACAACTTACAAAGACCTGGAAAGAGTATGCATCAGTTCTTTTGAATGACAAACGAACCCCTCCACCATCTTGTATACTCCCACCCAACAACTTACCTGGACCATCTATAATGAGGAGTGAAGTATTATATGCAATAAAAGTAGCTAGATCACATAAGGCACCAGGATCAGATGAAATTAACACTAAGGCAATAATACTATTGGAGGAAGGGAACATTGACGTACTAGTCAAGCTATTTAATAATATTTATGATACCGGCCATCATCCATCTGACTGGTCTACATCCATAATGCTACCGAAAAAGCTAAATGCTACACAATGTAAAGATCATCGCCTAATCAGCTTAATAAGTCACCTACTAAAAACATTTTTACGTATCCGACACACAAGAATGTTCAAAAAGTTAGGAGGACTAAGTAGAGAGACGCAATTTGGTTTTAAAAATGGATTGGAAACAAGTGAACCGGAATTCTACTTGAATACCTTAGTCCAAAATTGTCTCGATCACCGAAAAGATGTGTTCATGGGGTTCATTGATTACGAAAAGGCCATTGACAATGTCAGGCACGATAGTCTACTGTTGATTTTTGCATAACGTTAATATCGACCAAAAAGACTGCTCGAGTCAAACTGGTCCAATAAATCAGCACAGAATAATTTCAGTTGCTAAAGGGCGTTCGTCAAAGTTGTATCTAGTCACGGATGCTATTTAAGATTTACGTGGGAAACATATTTTCTAGAACTCTGAAGATGTAAAACACGGGATAAAAGTAAACGTTACTTTGATATCAAATAAAAGATATGCTGTCGATGCAGTAATTATAACTACTATATAAATATGAAGACCTTGAGCGACTTTTGAACAAAGTAGACACAGTGGGTAGGGATAATGGCCTTAAAATTAATACACTGAAAACAAAGTTCGTGATTGTGAACAAAATGTCGCCATAGATAATGATGGTCTTTCTTAGACCGAGTGCATACTTTCAAATATCTGGGAACCATATTAGATCCACAGTCTGAAATAAATGCCGCATACAAGCTAGACAGGCATTCACTAAATTGAAGCCTTTCCTTTGCAATCAAAGTTTGTCCTTTGTGATCTGGTATAGAATGGTTAAGTGTTACGTGTGGTCTATCTTATTTTATGGAATGGAAACCTGGACACTTAGAATCGTATCAATTATTAGATTGGAAACCTTTGAAATGTGATTATTGAGAAGAATGCTTCGTATCTTGGGTAGAACGAGTTCATAACGAAGACGTACCTCGAAGAGCGAATGTGGAGAGACAACTGTTTAATTTGATTGGAAAACTCAAGATACGCAATCTTGGTCATATTTTAAGAGGTCCGAAATATAGAATATCACAAGTAGTCCTGCAAGGAAAAATCGATGGCAAGAGAGGAATAGGACATAAACAAATGTCTTGGTTACAGAACAATAAACAATGAGCAGGAATAACCAACACCGGCGAACTATGTCATATGCCATCAAGGATATAACTTTCATTTTGAACATGAAACTTCTTTCTATAAAAAAACTTATACAAGAAGTTGTCGAGAATTTCGTCAAAATTATTTTATATTTCCGTAGCATCAACAGGAGGCGATTTATTGCGAAATTTTTGACAAGATGGCGCGACGGTCGAAGTAATTCGAGGTCGAAAACTTGGATTATTAAGCCTTATTTCTCAAAATAGAAGAAAATCTTCTATATTTAATGCTTTTTAAAATATTTAATTTTTTTAAATAACAGTGGATAGTTCATTCAAACGGCTTTGTTGACGACTGCTACATGAGCGTCACGACGCGTAGACATTTTTATTAGATGATAGGATGCCTGAAAATTGTATCATTCATTCTAGTAGTGTCGACTTGGTGGTGTGATGGACAGTGGCGCATCCTCCCACCCAGACGGCCAGGGTTCAAAACCGGGTCACAGCAAGCCGATGAGAGATAGTGGATGAGCGGATCTGCTCGCGTCACCATCTTTCGAAAGAGATGTAAAACTGTGGGTTCCGTGTATCTACGATGTGGGCACGTTAAAGATCCCTACCCCACGACAAACTGTGGGGTTCGACAAAATTTCCAGGTTAAGGGTCCTAGTGCCTACACGGACACTGATGAGCTTATCCCCTGGCGTCGGTGATTGGCCTTGGTAGCGGAAATAGGCCGACGTTAAAAAAATTCTAGTAGTGCATTATATTTTAAGACTTTTGTATGCTATAGTCGTTTTCATTTAAACAGGTAATTTTAAAATTATAACAACATTTATTATCAATTTCCATTAACTTTTATAATTACATTGAAATAAAATATATATAAATTTCAAAGAGTGAAGAAGAATAACATTTCTTATCTTACTGTTACCATTAAAAATGTTAATACGACAAAAAAATTGTAAAGGATTAATTTTTGGAAAACATTTATATAAATACATAGTTATATATAAAAAATTCCTAGGCATCCTATCGTGACGCTCATATCTTAATCATCAACAACGCGTCACCGTGTATATTGTGCAGTTATTTTAGTGGACAAATACATGGGTGATTATTTTTTTTGAGGGTTTATAGCTGTGAATTCTATTATACATTTATTTATTCAAAGCTTATGTGAATTAGATTCAGTATGAATACGTTGTCAATAAATTGGTTTTTAAATGCTTCAGTGGTCGTAAAAATTGTTTGAAATTAGTGCAGCCAGGTGCTCGATTTACGTAAGTAACTAATTCCTGACAAATATCCGCAACATTGTCCTTATAATCCTCTTACCGTCCTTTCTGAACTCTGAAAAATAAACTAAACCAAAATTGCATACAAGGATTTGCAGATTCTGAGGTAAAGTGGTTACTATTCTACTTTTAAGTGCTTTCTTGACATATCCCCGTCCGGGTTGTTCAATATAATAGATTTCGGTTTGTTAAAAGTTTCTGAAGAAAATATATACCCTATAAAATACCGTGTAAAATTTAATTTAATGAAACCGTTCGAGTTTGTGGTTAAATATGCTTATAAACTAGACCAATGTTGTGTGAAATTGATCGGTTTTGCTACTTAGTTGTGGCTGGGGTGGCGATGTGGGGAACTATAAAAATCGATTGCTTATATCGCTGCTTGTATTTGAATTTAGCCAGTTAATCCGCTTGGAGAAGCGGAAGTTTTAGAATAAACGTATGCTGCATACTTCATTTGAACGCAAGGGTATTTTATCTCAAGGGATTTCAGTGAATGAAATTAAACAATTGTAGAGAAACCTGTTTAGGTATTGGGAATACACTTTTAATATTTTCTATGAAATTACACAAGTAATATGTGGTATTATATCTTGGAAGAATTTGACCGTTCATGGAAATATAAAAATTTATAAATTAGAAATTATAAACTCTCTACAATATTAAAATCGCATTAAAAGTTAAGGTCAGTCGAGAATAGGATTCTGTTAACTCTATGTTCTTCTGATCCTACACTCAATGCCACCGTTTTGTTTGGGTTTAACTTTAGCCCATGGTGTTCAGAATAATTTGCAATATTTTGCAGATCAGCATTTGTAAATTCTTAAATCATTTATTTGGAATGAAAAAGTACATCTGAATATCATCAGCATAAAGGTGAACCCGACAATAAGAAAGTACCTTGGGAAGATCAAAGATAAATACTGAAAAAAATATTGGCCCGAGTATACCACCCTGCGGAGCTCCTGAAGAGGTAGTCCTTAACGAAGAGCATTGTGAAACATTAATTATCACTTTTTGAGACCTGCCTGTTAAATAATTTACTATCCACTATAAGACAGACTTATGGAAACCTGTAAACCTTAATTTGACTTCAAAAAATATCAAAATTTACTAGATCAAATGCTTTGCTTTGATCTAACTAGATAAGAACAGATGATAAAGAAATACCTCTTGCATAAGCTAGGTCATTTATAACATTCAATTAAATAAATGTCATTTATATTTTTTGAGACAATATGAGATGGGTGAACTTAAAACTAATGAAAATGAACAAATCTTACTTACATAATCATTGTCACTGCCCAGCACTCCATTAGGCCAAGGAGATATTTTTTCTGTACTTTTAACTGCACTCTCTCAAACCCCAAACGTCAATGATATTAAAATTTAGCTATGACCTGCTCCTCAAAATTATTGCAGTCTATGCAGTTGCTTGAATAAACTGACACACATGTTTTGCAATACTTTGTTTAAATTTAATGTTTGTTAATTTTGCAATGTATAAAAAATAATGTAAACAAATTATAGAATTTAGGTTGATGACTTTATCTTTTAAAAATATATGAAATTTTGTCCCTTCCTTTTGACAATATTTTACCGAGATTTACACATAACCTTTTAGATCTCTTTTTTCCTGAATTTCAAATAAATAAGGGTTGGTAAGGCTAGCTGTACTATTTTTTAATATATCGGACACCAACAAATATGCATATAGGAATTTAGAGTTTCTGAGGCAGCGCAGTATTTAATTACCACACGGTAGGCCGTGATTAATGATACCATGACAACATTTTTATTTTTCACATTTGTATTATTATTTGATCAAAATAGATTACACAGCAACAGAATAGTTCAAAATCATCGACTTGTGTCTTCCATCAGACGTTGTATCGCTAACATCACCAGGAGTGACTTTTCTCCGTACTAATAAAGGAAGATCAATAATAATCGAGTTGTAGAGTTTTTCTTTCATTGAAAGATCGTGTATAAAATAATTTCTTGTGATATTAATTACATAAGTATATTGAGGTTTTCTGTGAATGGCCTTTCCGACAGTATTCCCTTTATCTCGGACACGTAGATAGGAAAATTATACCCGTTGAAAGGCCAAACCATAGATAAGTTATCCTCCACAGAGGGTTAATTAATGCTACTTTAGTTTTTAATGTCCTATGCCTCATTACCGGTAATTACATTAAGGGATCCATATTTATACGAACCATTTGCTTTATTTTGATGAAATACTCTAAACCGAACAGTGGTGCCTAAAAATTGTTAACACTTTGTATATTTCAAATGTACTTTTAGAGGGCGGAATATTAAAACATAATATTTTTAGTCGCAAACTCCTCTATAAAATCCTTATTTTACTATAAGGAATGTAACCAGACTGCAACCAACAGCTACTCTCCGGGCTATGTGCCCCGCCGAGCGCTGAATTACAAGTTACAAGCCTGGCGCGTTAGGTGTAATAATTGCATATTACCATCAAAACGCTAATGCTTCGATAGCAACAAACAACAGCCGAAAGACTGATCCTACTTAAATGAGCTCTCGTGCCAGTCGTCCCACACCACTTGCAGACTGCAGTTTCGAGCTTTGGCTCTCGTCAGTGCAAGGTAGGCATGTGACGACCGACACGAGGATCCCTTGACTATTTGGTACATTTTGGTATCTTTAGGATAGCGACATGTAAAATAGTCAGCAGGCGCCATCTAGCGGTTCAGTGTTAGTTGCAATCGAAAAATAAATAGCCTGACTGGGCTTAGAATAGTTCAAATGTGCTTTTAGAGGGCGGAATATTAAAACATAATATTTTTAGAGGCAAACTCTTCTATAAAACCCTTATTTTACTATAAGGAATGTAACCAGGCTACAACCAACAGCTATTCTCAGGGCTATGTGCCCCGCCGAGCGCTGAATTACAAGTTACAAGCCTGGCGCATTAAGTGTAATAATTGCATATTACCATCAAAACGCTAATGCTTCGATTGCAACAAACATCAGCCGAAAGACTGATCCTACTTAAAGGAGCTCTCATGCCCGTCGTCCTACACCACTTGCAGACTGCAGTTTCGAGCTGTTGGCTCTCGTCAGTGCAAGGTAGACATGTGGCGACCGACACGAGGATCCCTTGACTATTTGGTACGTTTCGGTATCTTTAGGATAGCGACATGTAAAATAATCAGCAGGCGCCATCTAGCGGTTCAGTGTCTGTTGCAATAGAAAAATAAATAGCCTGACTGGGCTTAGAATTGTTCAAATGTGCTTTTAGAGGGCGGGATATTAAAACATAATATTTTTAGTCGCAACTCCACTATAAAATTATATTCCGTATAGTAAAATAAAACTAAAAATACTCGTAAAAATACTTTGTATATTGTGATAACAAATAAATTTAGTGAAGCTATATTTACAAGGATTATTGATCAATAAAGCTTAATTATTACCGACTGACACACTTTTCAGAAAACCATAGACGGCAAAATATTTAATCTTAAAAAGGAAAATACTTATTATTATCTGTTCGCGGTACGCTTTAATACAAACTTTTGCCATAGTATTGTAACTAATACCTATTATAGGTAACCCATAAATGTGTTTAATAAAAGCGATTGATCCTAACCCCATGGCCATGATCTAGTGATAGTGATTTGTTAGTACAAAAAAAATAGGCCCCTATAGAAAAACATGGTTGTCACCAACGACGAATAAATTCAAAAGTGTTAATTCACGTTACAACTTTTGTCTGAATACCGCGGACACACGGAGTACCCAATGGTGAATGTTATGCATGTCAAATTTAATACTTTTTCAACTTATTGCATGATTGTGCTTTTAGTGAACAACAATTGAGTATGGTCTAGTCAGATTAATGTCACATTTCGGCCCTGAGATTAGAGGCGTTTTACTACAACGACTTTACATAATTAAATAGCCTCCTTAATGAAATTAATTACCGTTAATGTGTGTTAAAATGTTAGACCACACACGATTGTCAGCTTTACTTCTTTAGTTATCGAACGACAAACTGTGACAAACTGATTTAAGGTTAACTCAGGAAGCGGGTTTTGCCTGTCTTTAGCCGGGGAATGGAATAAAACCATAGATAATTTAGAACATTTACATTTTGATCTCTTATATACTGTGTACATATAGACAACACATTAAAATATTTCATCATTTTTATCTTTCGACAATTATTACGCGATAAGTTGACGGACCTTTGTTGTTGAGATAATACAAAATACAAACAAAAATACTTTACCATATCAGTACTTAAATCGACGTAAAATGTTGCTGAGTAACGTCTTCACAGAAATAATAATAATAATAATAATTATTGAATTAGAACAATAAGTGTATCCACTAATAATACTTGGTGAGTTGTTGCTCTGTACTATAAAGAAGTTATTGACGTTTCAAGAAATTATCAACAGATTGGCAACACGTCAGTAGAAAAATATATTCAGATATTACATACTCATTTATATTCGTTTAACAAAATAATAGTGGGTGTTTGAGTTTTTTCCATTTAGTTTTATTGCTTCGGGTTTCCAGTTTTTGTATTTAATATGATCAGTATCTTATGCGTATTAACAAATTTTTGATTTCTTCAAACTCTCCAAATCAAGTTTGAACGGTTTTTTTCTGAGGGTTGTGTACCAATTGCGGTTTCAGACAATCAAAGTTTGATTATTATTTTTCTAGTTTTGTGTCGAGAAAGCCTCGATAGTCCAGTGCTGAACCAGTTTTCAGAGGCCAAAAATCGACAAAATTTTTAGCAGTATATGGATGGTCTAAAAATTTAGAATTAATGGTATATAAATGGGGAAATATCGATTGGACCCCAACAAATAACCAGAAGTAGGGTGGGGGTGGAAAAAATGGTGTCGTTAGGGGTGAAACGTAGTTATTTACGATTTCCGGCAAAACTAGATCTACTGTCGAAAAAAGTTTAATATAAAAGTTGTAGATAATTAAAAGATGTACAAGTTTTATTTCAACCATTTTTCAACGTAACCTCAAAACTATTGAGAAAAACACCAAAAACCAATTTTTTGATATTTTATTTTTATCTCCCACAAAAATGATTCCTTCTTTTCCACCCCCACCCTAGTTCTGATTATTTTTTGGGGTTTAATCGATCATTCCCCAGTTATATACCATTAGTCCTAAATTTTAAGACCATCCATATAGTGCTAAGAATTTTTTTTAAAGAAAAATCATTGGCATTGGACTACAAGTTGAAATATTGTCTGAAAGTTATTTGTGGCATTCTACGAATATTCTTTCCTATTATTTGGGTTTTCTACCACATGTACTATTATCCTCTTCAAAACAAATCACCGAATCTACAAAATAATAGAATTATTGGAAAAAAGGCCTCTGCGCCCGTGACGTTTACGCCAAAGGAAAAGTCAGAGGTTATGTTTTGCAAATAATATAAATCGGAATAAACACAAAAATAATATATTTTGCTGACGTTTCGGAAAGTAATCTCTTTCCGTTTTCAAAGCTATTTTTTGAAGAACTCTTATTTTGCTGTGTATGTCAAATACACAGCTTTAAGATTCTGTTTATGTTATTTCCATAGATACTTACTACTTACACAGAACATAGAACTGATGATATTTTTTTTTTTTTTTTTTTTTTAGATAATGTTGAGTTTGTTAAGTTCTTCTTTTAACATTGGTAGCCAGGTTGTACAAATATCTACAGAACAATTCGATACGCACTTATCTTCATTTAATAAGATTATTGCTGATTCTTTAATTTTTCTTTTTTTGGTGTCTGTTTCTTTTGTTAAAATTTTTGCCGAGTCCCAGTTTATTCTATGTCCGTTTTCCCAAGCATGTTCACAAATCTTTGATTTCTGAATTTCATTCTTTCTAATGTAATTCTTGTGCTCATCCAACCCCACACTGAAAGGTCTGGATGACTCACCCACATAACATTTATCACATTCGCACGGGATATTGTAAATACAGTTTTTTGAATTCTGCTCCCTGTTTATCGGTTTTGTTTTTGTTAAAATAGATCTTAAAGTGTTCCCCGTTTGAAATATCGTCCTAACATCAAATTTGTCACCTATACGGCGTAGCTTTTCCGATAGTCCGTATACATAAGGAATTATTGCTGTATAATGACGTTCAGGTTTTTGTCGTACCTGATTGTCCCTATTTTCAACATTTATGAAAACTCTATCAACAAAGGCTTCAGGATATTGATTTTGTACTAGAACCTCTTTGATAAATTTTTTCTCGTTATTTAATATTTCATCATTAGATGAAATTATTTTGGCCCTATCGTATAAACATTTTACAACACCCCTTTTAACATTTATTGACTGATTTGAGTTAAAATTTAGATATCTATTAGTATGTGTTGGTTTTCTATAAACGCTTGTTTCAATTGTATTATTTATCCTTCTAATTAAAACATCTAAAAACGGTAGTTCATTCCTACTTTCTACTTCTAATGTGAATTTAATAGACGGTTCCTTACTATTTATATTTTCTAAAAAACTATCTAGTAAATCAACACCATGAGGCCAAATTGCAAAGATGTCGTCAACATATCTCCACCAGACAACCGGTTTGTTTATACAATTTTGAACATGTGTGTTCTCAAAGTTCTCCATAAATATGTTGCTTAAAATTGGTGATAATGCAGACCCCATAGCCATACCAAAATCTTGCTGATAGAACTCATTGTCCAATTGAAAATAGGTTGTTTTTATACTGAAATGTCATGGTGTCATAACTCCTCTACCTAAATTTCCGTATAAAATAATAATTGCTATTGCCTTAAAGTTTTGGTGAAATTGTTTAGACGTTCAGTAAATTCTACTCCAGAACATCTCCACAAAATATATGCATAGTGGGGGGGTCGTAATTGTTTTACAACTTTAGGAATGCATGTATTTTTAAGAACTATTTCTCAGTATAAGTTCATGAATATGATACTAGCGAAGATAATTCTACAGACAGCAGCAGAAATTAATGTTTCTAATCTGTTGGACGTCCTAGGTGAACTCAAAATATAGAAAGGATCGATGTTGATGCTTAGACCTCTCAAATTTTTACTGTAGAGTTTGAGTTGTTACTCGTGCTTGATTGATACTCCCACATTTATTGATATGTGTTACTGATTTGCATTCAATATGGTTTTCAGTTTCACGAGATAATTATGTGAGCCACCAGGCAGTTTTACACAGCTTCACTATCTCCGTAAATTTCCTACCATAATATACTTCTGACTGCGAGATCTACCATCCGGTAAGGGTAACGGTGCTGTGGATATTGTGGGAATATAACTTTAACTGCGAGTAATTACTGTGTAAGAAGATAGTTTCCTGTCATTTCCGATGTCAAATTTGCGAACAAATAATCACTTTTTAGTATAGACCGATAATTTCCCTGTTTCGAATGTGATGTGATTAAATTTCTGTTCTTGTTAGAACTTCTGTTAACTCAGCAGCTATAAATAATACTTGTACCAATTTCATTTCTCTTCATTTTATCTTTAGAGAGATCATCATCATTATTGACAGCTGATATATGATGATCAGCCTGATGCTATTGCTTCCTATCTAAATTATCTTGAACCTTTCAAATCCATCGCGGCCATAACAATAAATAGAAATTATTTAACCAATTGCATTACCGTATGCTAACGACTATAGAGCAGAAGTTGTCTACATCGATGACAATGTGCTGTAACTGTTTTTGAAGAATACTACAAACATAGTGAGGTCAGCTTTTAACTCCAACTTGAATGCTTTTATTGGACCAAAATTGTTACATAAACATAAGTAAAACTTATGTAATTAACTATTATTTTGTTAAACAAACGTAAATGGATATCTAATAACAGATTGATGTATTAGTTTAGAAGATGGGATCAGGAGAAATATTTATGTGATGTATCAAAATATCCATAAGGTATGTACAGACTAGAAAGTGTCACTGGAAATACGAAAACAACATTTAGAAAACATCCTCCGACGTCCAAACTAAAATTATTGTGAGTAGATATGATATAAGAGTTCTGGAGCAAAATCCCCTGTATTGGTTCATTTTGCAGAATTTTCGTTCGGGACAATGAGAAAGGGTGGGTTCGGAGCAATGAGTACATGAGGGATTCGGGGTTCTGGGAAACTACACAAGTCTATGAATTGAGAAATTGGGAACGGCCATTTTAGTTTATAATGAGTAAAAAAGCCGAGAATTAAAAGACATTTATTGAACATTATAATTACAATTCATTTTATTGATAGTATTTATCTTGTTTTGTTAAGTAATACATTGTTACAAGCCTGCACATTCGTGCGTACAATGTTAAGGGGCCCTAACTGTCTTCAGCTCTTCGCTTCACTTTATATTAATCTGCTACTATTTCTGCTGTCCTGGTAGTTTAAATAAACATATCGTTGAGCCATCGTGGTACTCCCTTAATGTGTGGTTACAGCATATAATTTGATCTGATGGGATCTTTCAGAAAATTTGCCTTTTGCTCCAACAAAAACACCCTGAAAATTTGATGCAAAAATATTAAATTCAGTGTGCGCAATTGAATTTGTTATTTAAAATTTGAATTGGCCGCCGTTATATGCCATTAAGTCCAAAACGGATCATTTTTTACACGCTTTATATTTGCTTCACCTGTATATTTGTTTATATTATGATGTATGTAAACTTTTTGAATCTTTGAACATGATTCTCACCTACTTCAAAACGTCAAATTAAACTGAAACTTTGCACACTTATCAAGGACCGACGATAACACAATAATTTGACAAATTTATCCTAACGTCCTGACCAGGATCATCAAGATAAAATAAAAAAGGGGACTAATCTACTGTCGACATTTTGCCGGAGGCGCCGGGGTTATTAATATGGGATCTCTGGGAGTGTTGACCATTTAGTTGTCCATTACTCGTGGGAAAAACAATGAAAAAATTAAACTACAACATAAAAACAAAAAAGAGGAGATTGGCGAAAAAAAGTTATGGTTTAAAAAACTAAAAAACGCGCTTTAATAGCAAACCGAACTAAAAAGTAAAAAATAATGTTTAAATATTTTAAATATTTTATTGTAAAAAATTTTTTCAATTATAATTTTTTTTCAAAAGTTATGTCTCGACGCTAGATTTTTGAAATCGTAAAAATTTTTCTTTTCAATCTATTTTGGCCATTTTTTTTCATTTGTTTAAAATCCAATTAACAAAAAATTCAATTTTTCGGCCGTTTTGAAAAAAATTTATATATTATAATAAACTTTGCTTTTATTAAAATAAATGTATGAAATTTTTTTTTTGGATCTGATAAAAATATTTTAAAAAAATTTTCAAAATGACCGTAAAATTTCACCCAGATCTGGGCAGCAAAATGAAGAAAAAAGATAGTTTGAAAAACGCGGTTAAAAAACACAGGGACTTTGAACTACAATAACTTTTTGGGTTCTCCTTAACACCTCCACAACAAGATCCAATCAAAAAATTGCTTATGGAAAAAGTTCCACTTCAAATCCTATTTTGACTGCATTATAGAAGCGCCGCCAACAATGACTGTTGCTATACTTCCAACGATTATTTTTTAGCTGTACATACCTTAACAATGAATATGAGAAAGTGGTTAAGTAAGATAAAATGATTTATAATTTTTCTCTTAACTAGATGTAGAGACAATAAACTGTATTTTATTTGCTCCAGTATATACTCCATATTGAATGCATACCACAAAACTGAACTGTCTTTTGCAGGTTAATGGATTTGGTTCGTTACAAAGACTATTGAATATTTTTTAAATTTCCGAACCCATAACATTGTGAAAAGTAGGACAGATTATGCATAATATGACATGTAACAAAACATGTTTATTTTAGATTAAAATATATGGCTTCTGGTAAATTATGACATACCAAAACATGCTTTTTTAATACTAGATACGTGGCGTCTAGTAAATATGCAGTTATTTAGCATAAATTATGGTAAAATTAATATCAGAGTATTTGAAGTAACGCAAACTAATCGAACTGAAGGTCAAACTCAACAGTTCTAATAAATCACAAAACATAAGTAAAACTACAATAAGCTCGTATTAGAATACCTAATTTATAGATATTTTTATTGGATTAGCAGTAATAACGTTTCGGGCTTACTTACAATTTTTTTTAACCTAAATGGAGCATACTTATCAGAATAATAATCGTAATTTACCTCATTACAAGTTCTCTTTATTGTAATTTGCCTTTAACTATGCATACATATTCCACGGAGTGCAATTAGTTGAATATTTAATAATTTTGGTTGATTTCATTCCCGTCCATCGAATGACAAATTGATTTTGTGAGCACGCTAATCACTGCATGTTTAATGTTGTAAAGCTTGAGGGGAACATTGATGTTGATTATCTGGGGACACTTTAACTGACATATGTTTCTATTTTTGTTCTTTAGAGGGTAGAGAGTGTGTAAATTGTGGAGCAACCAGCACACCGCTCTGGAGACGCGACGGAACTGGACACTACCTCTGTAATGCCTGCGGATTATACTATAAAATGAACGGACAAAACAGACCTCTTATCAAACCAAAAAGAAGACTGGTAAGTTATATTTATGTTTACAAATGTACATTTGAAGTGACACATCATGTCGTACTTCCAATTGTAGTTTTTAATCTGTTTGTAGACCAATTTTAAATTGTAAAATGCGTTGGAAACCTAGTTTAAAGCTCTACCGAAAATATTTACATAATATGTATATAGTGTCGTTTAAGAAAGTGAGTTCCAGGCCGTTCATATTTTATGTATTTATTTTCAACAAATCGCCGTACATTAATTAGATTGTCAAAATAATCATGTTTTCTTTATAACCATGCGGCAAGTAGTACTAATTTGCGTGTGGTAACTACCACTTTACCGCACTTGTTTGATCAGTGTTTAACGTTTTTCAAAACTTGACGTTTAGTTGACACGTTGACTCGTTGACATAGTTTTAAACATATTTCTGAGACTACTTGATTTTTTTAAGGCTATTTACGATAAGAAAAAAATGCAAACGTAAGATTTTTCGAATTGGTTTAGTTACGACCAACCATAATTTTCGAAATCAGTAATTTGTAATTAAGTCAATTTTTTCAAATGGCAACATCATTTAGATACCCAGTAGTTGAATACCAATTTTCACGACAAATCCATTGAAAATCTCAAATCAAAAATCGGTTTGATGTTAACCCAAATACACGTCCTTTGATGGATAATAATTAAAATTGCAGATATGAAGTTATTGGGTTAAGGTCTATTTTTAAAGAAGACTATATTTTTTAAATAGCCAACGTTTCCGCATTATATTATGCCTTCCTCATGGCATACAGTAAATATAAAATTATCAAATATAATTTAACAATAGTAATTTAGATTAGACTTATATGTTAAGAGTGGTTAAAGTGATTGTTATTACATTAATTTAATTAAACTATTAACTGACAAAAAACGTTCAATAAAAACTGTGATATAGAAATTTATTAAAAAACAATAGGTATTTACAACTAAAATCTTTATTTCTCCGCATTGGATTAAACTCTAAAGTAAAATAAAAGGTTGGTGTCATAGATACAGTCTTCGAGAATAGAATAATTGTTAATAAGACAAATTTTATGGACAATTCCACTCTTAGCGAAGGTTTGTTTTCAAGTGAGGATCAAAAACATTTAAAAGTTTTAAAAAATATATAAAAAAATATTTATCTTTCTTTTTACTATGCAAAATTATCTGTGTATTTAAAAAATGTTTTATAGTGAAATTCCAAAGTACTATCATACAGGATGTTATTTCCTTATTTTACTTATTAGGTTGATGTAGGAACAATTTAGATTTCAAGTATCTTTTCTCGAATTTACTGTTTTGTATTTTTTAATATATATCATCTCTTGGAAAGTCCTGTTATATAGTATATGTTGTTTTCCAACTACCTTAGTATCTCCGAATGAAAAATTGTGTCTAAAATTGTTACAATGTTCCACCAATGACGTAGGATTTAATATATTCTTCTTTTTGACGTCTCTTTCGTGTTCCTTAAATCGGATTTTTGTGTATCTACCCGTTTGTCCAACATAAGATTTATCGCACTTTTGGCAAGGTATATGACACACGACGTTTGACATATATATTCAAAAGGAGTTTTTGTTTTTAATTTCGAAAAACTGTTTTCCTATTGTATTTTCATTCTTATTGGCAACAGTAACACTATCATTATCTAATATAGGTTTTAACTTTTCAGAAAGATATTTCACATGAGGCAGTTCTGTATATACAGTATGTCTCACGTTTCACCACTGTACTCCAATATCTTGGCCATTTGTTGATCGATTTAGATCAAATTTGGTATACTTCTTGTGTTTCAGATTGTGATTAAAAAGTTGTTTAATTTTTTTTTCTTCGAAATTAAATACGCCTACTATGATCAAAACAAATTGGCAAAAATTAGGAATTTATATTAGCGACTGAGATAGAGATTTTTACAGAATCTTGTTCGGCATTACCTACAACCCCTGTGTACCAAATTTCGTTAAAAAATATTAATTCCTTTACAAAAAAATCATATCTAAGATTTCAATAATAACCACCCTACTATTCGAGTCATTCATTTGAAGATATTTACATAAATTGATAGTCGAGTAATAATGACTCAAATTAAGCATTGGGACTTATTTTTCCTTTAAAAAAAATATCAAATAACTAAACTTTTATGTTTGTAAAGTCATTGTAACTTAAACAACATTTAAAATTATTACTTAAACAAAAATATAATTTTAAAAAGTTAATACTAAATATAATCTTTCTCCACCAGTCCTCCATCCATTTTGTTACATTTTTCAAATCTCTTCTTATTATTTTACTTTTCTTAATTCTTCAACTATTACTTCATTACATACTTCTTTAATTTTGTCACATAGTTCCGCTCTATTTCGTGGCCTAGTTTTATAGACTTTATTTTTTTGGTACCCCAAAAATAAAAATCCATAGGAGTAACGCCTGGTGATCTAGGTGGCCACGCAATTAAAGGACTATTCCTTCCAATCCAACGCAAACGGAAGTTGTTATTCAGTCAATTTTTAACTATTAGTGCATTATGAATGGAAGCCCCGTCTAGTTGGAAACAGAGGTTTTGTTGTACGGCTAAAGGTACATTTTAAACGGCATCTCGAAATTAATGAGTTAAACAATGTAGGAATCTCACACTATTTAAAGTGTCCTCAAAGAAAAATGGTTCAATCAAGGTCTCATTTAAAATTCCACACCAGGCATTTACTTTTTAGGAGTATTGCCGTTTACAATTTTTAACCCAGTGTAGGTTTACCGTTGATTAATACCTTGAGTTTTGCGATGAGACCACACCATTTGTTGTAAAAGTAGATTCATCACTGTAAATATTTTTTTGTGTGTCATTTAAAAACAATCCACCAAATCATTGCTTCTGGCAATATTCCAATCTCCTCTCTGTATCTCCTTCTTCCATAGTATGTAAAAACTTGGGCTTATATGGTTTTAAATTATGACGTTTAAGGCACCTCCAAATTTTATTTCTGTCTACATTCAAGTTTAGAGATAAATCTCTGACACTAACACGTGGTTCAGCATTAACAGCATTTAATATTACCTGATGCAATAGACGATCGGCAACGTTGTATTTTTTGGTTCTAAGTTTGGATACATCTCCAGTTCTATTAAATATTCTATTAATTGAACCAACTGTAGTGTAGCGAATCTGTGGGCATTCTGGATATCTCAAATTAAAGATACTGACTAAATTTCGATAAGAGGGGACACTGTCACCAACAATTCTCATTATTTCAATTTTATCAGCAATACTTAATTATTGTGCAGCCATGTTTAAGTTTAATTTGACATTCGATACAATTGTCAAATCAATTCCAAAGCAATCCGTGTTAACAAAGATATTGGTTTGCCGAGTTCTAAGTATTTTAAAAAATAGCTACCAATTTTCAAATATTCATTTCATAATAGTGTTTGGGATAAAAAATGTGTCCTAATGCTTAATTAGCGTCATTATTACATGACTACCGAGTTATGTAAATATACGACAATAATATATAAGTCAAATAGTAGGGTCATTAATATTGAAATCTTAGATATTGGGGTGTGGTGGTGAAAATTGAGACACACTGTATATGTTGTTGTTGTTTATTACTAGATTTGTTAACTATAGAAGGTTGTGAGTTTAAAATTTTGCTTATAAAAGATTTGGGATAGTCATTTTTTAAGTTCTTAATACGTTTATATTTTTATCTCTGAATTCTAAACTGCATAATTTTATTATTCTTTGTTGAAGATTTCTTATGATGTTTAACTTTTGGCGCATTGGATGTTGTGAGTTGAAATTCAAAAGTCTTTCCGAAAAGGTAGGTTTATGGTATCTATCACTCAATATGGTGTTATCATTTGTTCTGATAATTCGTGTATCCAGAAATATTATTGATTTGTCTTCTCCTATTTCCATAGTAAATTTATGTTTATTGTGGAGTCATTTGGAATTACCAAGAAAATATCGTCAATATATCTTTTGTACACAAAAACCTGAAAAGATAAGTTCTTCAAACAATTATGTAATTCTGACATAACTAAATCGGAACAGATTGGTGATAGACAATTGCCCATTCCTAAAGCAAAAATTTGTTTGATAAACCATCATTAAAATTAAAAAACTATTGTCAGTACAGAAAGAAAATAGTTTCAGAAGACTGCCTAAAGTCAGTGATGTTTTATCTTCTACAAGTGGCCATTTTTGTTTCATAATATCAGTAGTTAAATCTATTGGGATGTTAGTAAATAAGGATACAACATCCAGAGAAACCAACATGTGATGACTTCTTCCAAGTTACCTTGAAAATTCTAGAAATTATGGCTTATCTACTGATTCCGTTAACATATGGATGTTAGAGCAAAATATAATGAATGACTATATGCAAAATTATGTTCGTATTGTAAGTAGCTTATACTAAATAAAATGTATTCTAAATTCTGAAAAAGTTTTAAAAATGCAAATTGTGAAGTAAAATAATATGAACCTCGGAATGGCACAGCTAACCACCAGGGTCTCTGATCGTGAAGCAAATACAAATACCCTTATTAGTGCTTGACGGTACATTATCAAAAAAGTTATTTAATTAACTCTTTGTGTACTTTTGACAAGCTAATATCTGACAGAGCCTCTACGTAATTAGATTTGCATACAATTTTTAATTCCAATTACAGAACGAAAGAAGTTGAATTGTAGCAGCACATTTAATATTTAGCCATCGAAGACTTTTTCATTAAAGTAAATTGAATTGTGTTTGCCCCGCGTTATTCTACATAATGTATTGTTATTTTTCTATACGTTTCTTTGAGGTATTGTGGTGTGTTATCTGTATCTGCGATGTTTATCATCATATTTTAGACACAATGGTGAAGCAAGGTTCACGCCGGGCAGTAGCATGTTGTTATCGCGACATCTACTTACTCAAAATACGTTTTTAAAATTAACTTGCAGCCAGGCCGTGAGTAGGACGGGCTGCTTTCAATGGATCCCTTCATAGGCTAATGAGTTCTGGACGATTACTGCCGTATACTCATCCCATTTGTTAGTCGAGTTAGTGACACTGACTGAATTAATGCTTTCTGCAACCGACATAGAAATTACTTGCTGCCGATTCCCAGAACACTCCCGAGTTTTACATACATCAATTCTTCATTTGTCCATGTGACTGGCACATTTATTAAATTCGGTGCAAATTTTCGAGTAATAATAATTGTACCAGTTCAAAATCAAATTAAGATTCACAGTCGTAACATCGCCTTATCTGATTTGTATATCAAGATGTGTGGTTTTAATCAACTCGCGGGAAAAGTATTTATTGAAAAATGTTTACTTATTCTATCGTTCCATTAAAACAATTTAGAAAGTCGCGATTCAACCTGTCAATAGGTGAGAAATGCATTGTTCTTTCTTCCTTCATGCGTGTAGGTATATTAAATAAGATTCAAACAATCAAATCCTGACTTTATTAATATTGCAAGAAAAACTTTTCGGTCATTTTGGGGGTTTTCTACAACACATTTTTTTCTGATAATAGTCAAGGAATCTACAACAAAGAATAAAAATGAAAATAAGGTATTTTCTTGATGTCTTACAAACGTTGTATGCTTTGATTTTGAAAGCTTTAGTAAAGAACTCTTATTTGTTGTGAATGTTAAATATATTACCTAAAAATTATAATAATTGATTAATAATGATAGCCCAATTGACCAAAGTCCTTAAGCGCGGTTCAGTCAAAATCGAGGGGTAACTACTAGGCCCAATTTGTACACCTGATTTCCCTTTTTGGGGAAATCTTGTATGATTTCCCCTGATTTCCTTCTGATTTCCCCTGATTTTCCTGACTTTTTTTAATGTCAACAATTAATAAATTAAATGAACGGTTTTTTTTTATTGAAATAAACTACACTACTGGATTCAGTAACTTCTCAAATGGGTAAATCCCAACCTGATATTACTAATTGACGTGTTTTTGTATTTTTTTGAACACAAAACACATTGTATATAAAACTGCCTACATTCATTTTGTTTTAAATCTGTCAATATTCAATATGTTTTCATGAAACTTGGAATTTATCCATTTGAGAGCTTACTGAATCTAGTGTTCTAATTAGCATTTCAACAAAAAAATCTCTAATCAAATTTATTAATTTTTGACATTGAAAAAAAATAGTAATAAGCCTTGAAAATTGAATCATATCTAAATTCGTCAGAAGGTAAAGGTTTTGATGATTTATTTAAAAACCGGACAAATGAATGTAGTACACGCATCAACTAAGGGTTCTGTAAAGCTCTTGAAAACTGAAAATTGTGGATATCTAAAAAACTTGTTAACATATCTTGTCGAGTATCTCGTTTAAAATAGTTTTCGCTGAAAGTATTTATAAAGTGCTACTATCTTCATTAATAATAAAAATAATAATAATAATTTATTAACCATGTCGATACGATATAGTACATATGGCAAGTCAGCAATAAAAATAATTTGTATAGAACATAATATTACATAATAGAGACAAACAAAACACAATCAGTCTCACAAAATAATATTAACATAAATATTTTTTTTTTATTATGAACCACATAGAGGTACTCATGGTACATATGGTACGTCAAGTTAAAAAAACAACGAAAATATAACAAACAATAAATAACATTACAATATAGATAACAAATATACGTATAAAATATCTAAAATTACAGATATTGTCTGAAAGTTATTTGTGGCATTCTATGAATTTTCTTTCCAATTATTTGGGTTTTCTACCACATGTATTATTATCCTCTTCAAAAACAAATCACCGAATCTACAAAATAATATAATTATTGGAAAAAAGCCTTTGCGCCCGTGACGTTTACGTTAAAGGAATAGTCAGAGGTTATGTTATGTTTTATATTGTTTGCAAAACATAACCTCTGACTATTTCTTTGACGTAAACGTCACGGGTGCAGAGGCTTTTTTCCAATAATTCTATTATTTTGTAGATTCGGCGATTTGTTTTTGAAGAGGATAATAATACATGTGGTAGAAAACCCAAATAATAGGAAAGAATATCTAAAATTACAATTATAAAATAAATAAATAAATAAATAAAGAACAAAATTTGATAAACAACATTTTTTCAGATTTCTTAATTACAAGGTTGGAAAGTTAGAGGGGGACACACATTATTATCGAATTTAGGAGCTTATATCTCGCGAAATATTCACATAAGGAAAAAGTCACTTAAGAACATTTATTGCATTTTTAAAGACGTGGTCAACGATATCCCACACAATGGGGTGCACCAAAATCAAAATTTTCATCTCTCAGATCTATGCATGGAAAGCTAACCCTAAATTATTTTCTTATAAATTCATTACAAAATTTTGTGGTGGTTCACATAAGACACCTGCCTGTGAAATTTCATCAGCATCGATGGACAGATAGCGGAGTTATAAGGCTGTAACATACGGACGGATGGACGTGGCGAGATTGTAAAGGTTCCGTTTTTTATGATTTGGCTACAGAACCCTAAAAAAACGTTAAAACCGGTTAATAGACACATTTTTACAACAATGTTTCCATTGAAAGTGGGTCACACTGTATGTACATTCGATTTGTTCCTTGACAATAGCATCAACTCTGAATACAGGACAATATTGCAGATATTATTATATGGAATAGTTTTTTTAGTTATAGCGCCAAAAGACAGAGAGACATACCAACGAAATTAATTGAATCACTTACCTCTATATAGGTTTTTAATGTACGTCGGCATCATTGATGACACCATACCGAACGGTTCAGCCAACAATGTTGGTTATCTTCAGATCCAGATTTTGATTAATTCGAATCACCCTCATCGTCAAAATACCCTCGTTCACCTCGTTTATTACTTTAGTATACTTCGTTTACTAGTAGCACGCTTCTATTTAAATAGATGCGGATTTGAAATAGGAAATGTAACCACTCTGTTAGTTATAATTTAATTAGTAGATAATCTGGTCGTAGTTGAACGGTCTAGTGGTTTATATCTATATCTTCAAATTTAGTTAGATCAAATGGATGTATGTATGTCAGAGTTTTACAACCAATTCATAGTCTGATTTGATTTACCTACGTACGAAAGGCATTGCTGCCGCTCCCGGGAAGCACGCCGCCGCGCCGGGTCAGCTACGTCTACGCTGGATTGTACTGAGGTCATGCATCTTACCATCGGTTAGAACTGCATATCGTATGGTACTGGGGTAGGGGATGGGAAGTGTAGTAATATTTGATCCTTTGCCGCATTGTGTCGTGAACAAAATTAGTATCTTTGTCGAACAGCAGAGCTGTTCTAGGATAATCATGCAAGGTAGAATAAATTAACTCACAAGATTATGGAGGGAGTCCTTTGATACGTCCTCTAAGTGCCCAGGGCTCTTGGATTAGTCCTATGTTTAACTATGTTTAATTTCCTCCTAATAAATGTCCTGCTGCGCACACTTGAAGCTGCTTTTGCATAGTGGAGATTTATTTGGAGACACTTCAGATTACTTAGGGTCATTATGATCGTGTGGGGCCATTTTTGTGGCCCCTGTTAGCTGTTTTTTAGCTCACGCTATTGGTAATTAAATTGAGCTTCATCACAGTCCCACGAGTAACGGAGGAAAAGCAAGTTACCTGAGACAATGCCCCGCATAACCCAGGCAGATATTTATTTAAACCAGGGCGCGTCAGGTGTTCTGGAGTCCGCATAATAGCGACTAAGTTTCCCTCTAGCCACGCAGTCATAGGCTTATGTTGTTCCACTTTTGACTTGGGGGGAAGTTTTATTATGGCTCCCATCCACTTGGTCGGCTGGTTAAGGCAGACCTCCACGTGGAGCAAGCAATCCTCAACAACCACCCATTTACTCCAAAAGGTTTGTACCAGGCAGGTTTCTACGACAGGGTCAGTGCCTCTCGCGCTCCCGAGCCATCCGACCTTAATCAGACGATTTCAGCACCCGAGCGACTGAGTCCCTGTTTCCACGCTGTTGGTCTTGGTATAGCTTCAGGACATCGGGTACGCTACCTTTCATTCTGCATCACCACAGCCCCGTGAGGGAGCTTGCTACAAGAAGTATAAACACCCTATGTTTATTTATACTTCTCTTTTTGTGCTTCTGCTTCTATAATGATTGCTATTTTGAGTCTTCTACTTTCACTGTTGCCGCCGATTCCGACTGGGCATATATCATTGTGGTTTCCTTATGAGACTCCTTTCTTTCTTCTTGCTTTTCGTTCCAAATGTACTCGGTTTTATCTAGTTTGTCCACGATTCTCTCAATTATTTCTATCATCACTAATTTTTCAGGTTTGTGCCTTTTAGGAATATATCGTTTTTTTGAATACAGATGGCAAAATGGTACATTGCTCTGCACAAATCTTTTCATCACTGAATTTGACTCCTCTACTTTTGAATGAACCTCTATTAATTTTTTGATGTAGTAACTTGAAGGCATTGATCAAATAATCATCATTTGTTGGATAATGGTTATTTTTCTCAGTAAAATTTTGTTGGAGACTCTCCTTGACCGTAATATTACTTGGGGATTATCCGTTAAATTGTCTATATGTTAGAGGTTTTTCGCTGTTAAATGCTTGAAACAAGTAATATCTTTACTTTAGCAGTTATTTACAACGTAATTTCTGATTTGTAAAGTAAAATGACGCTCATTCTCACTTTACTCAAAATTAATCTAATCTATACATAGATAACTTCCAAGCTGCGATAAGTCTGAGTGCTGTATTATTTTAAATCATTATCCTAAAAGATTGCATAACAGAAAGCTGTTATGCAATTTTCTTATGAAAAATGAAAATTTTGCAAAGTTAATCAGTTTACCAGTTGATTCTAGTATGGCAGGGTATGAACCAAACTCTATCTGATCGATAGATTCCACTTGACTGATTAGAATTGAGGGAGGATATACATGCAAAAATTTGAGTATTGAAATGGGAAAATTTCATTTATATATGTTACACAGTTTCTAATGCAGTATGTTTTTCATACTGTTACGTATTTACACCTTTTAGTAAACACCCCAAGAGTCGATTCAATTATTGCAACATAAATAACAATAACTACTAATTTATTTAACAGTTAGGTAGTCCCTATAGTTACAATACTAACTACCTACTTTTCTAACCACTGTAATTCATTACTTGCCACTGTACTTTTTACTAGTCTGATCACTTTGTTCTCCCTCTTAATCTGATCACTTTACTATCCAAACTAGAACTAACTCAGTGCCTTAGTTCCGCGTGAATTTTATTCCAGTTATTAATATATAGTCGAGCTCCGATTTGCATGGCACGTAAAAAGGGTAACAAAAACCTCATTAAAATACTGTTAAACTAGTCGAAAAAGTAATTGCACCCAGGTCCGCACTTGAAATATTTAGATCAGCAACTCAGTCGTTCAATTTTAATAGAGCGTAGTAGTATTAATATGTACATTCTAATACATAAGAATTTTAAATACGGTCCTGCACTATTTCGTTCGCAAATTGACTCGCTTATCTTTATAGGTTTTTAATGTGCGTCAGCCTGTTTTGTTGATAATAATGATAATAATGTCCTAAACAGATCAGATGAATTCAGGAATCTGAGTGACCAGAAGCTAAATTTTAACAAGCATATAGAAAATATTGTTCTCTCTGCGCATAAAAACTTGGGTTTTGAGATTAGAAGCTCAAGTGATTTTAATGGCATTGATCTGTTGAATCTGTCATATATTGCATTTGTTAAATCTAGGCTAGAATATGCTTCACTTATTGGGAATCTCGACTATAATAAATATTTTAATAGTCTCGAGAATATTCAACATCGCTATCTAAAATTCGCTGCATACAAATTGGATAATGTATATCCTGTGATAGGTTTCGACCATGATCAGTTGCTAAACAAGTTCAGCAGCACTCGACAGCAGGAAACTTTTTTCTTTCCTGTTTTTACACAAAATAATTCATGGTCTAGTTGACTGCCCAAATATCTTATATATGTTAAATTTTTATGCCTCTACATTTGAAACACGTAATCACAATACGTTTTATCTTCCCACCCCACGGACAAACGGACTGAAGTTCTCACCTTTGTACTTTATGTGTAACAACTACATGCCTATAGAGGATTAGCTTAATATATTTCACTATAATATAGCGAATATTAAAAGTATATTTTCCTAGTCATCTCAGCATAAATCTTAATTCACTCTTTAATCTCTTAGTTTATTGTACTTTTATTGTTTCTTTGTTACCTTTGTATCTATTTATGTACATTATCACCTTTTTGTATATTGTATATTATACCTCTTTTTGTATCTGCTGATCTCACATTGTATTAAATTTATTGTCTTGTATGATCTTATGTTATTTTGATCTTATCTTGTATTTTTTCCCACCCCGTAATTGGTTTATACTGTGAGGTGGTGTACCCAAATAAATAAATAAATATATAAATAATAATGAGCTCGTAAAGGTTTTATTTCGTTTTTTATCTGCAGGGAAGCGCTGTACTATACTATACTTATAGTTTTTATTTTGTAACTTGTGTTTCAATGAAATACGAGCGTAAAAGTATATTTAGCTTCGGACAGCCCTGTATGTAAGTTAATTAAGAACGACATCATTGCAGTTTCGTCTTTACAATGAAAACGTTGTTGGCTTTTCACATTTGGACATGAATGTACTGAACAATGTCTTTATCTGTGAAAATCAATGCTTATCGATTTGTGTAAAACATACACACATAAGTCACCGAACTGACAAGTTTGACTAGATGTTATCCGCCCTTTCATGATTAATAGAGGGTGTTTTCGCCCCTCGCGTAATAATTTAGGACAGGTGTCGTATATTATGCAAATACCGAGGTACGGTCTTATTATCAGGTTAAATATTTAAATCGTAAGTAGCACCTTTCATTGACGAGTTATTGATGAGGTAAAGCCAGAGTTTTGTGCCGCAGGCAGAAGAGATTCGCGTAAATCTGCCTCTGCCGTTGACCGCTCGCGATTTATCCACTCTCGATAATTTAACTCTAAATATCCTTCGAGGAGGCGATCGACACCTTCAACGACTGTTATTACCTGCTGCTACACTTTACTCAAATTATCTATTTTCTCCGAGTCGATATATAACTGTACTTACGACAGCTCAAACATCCGACAAAAATTACTGAAAGTATGTCTATAAATTATGTTATAGGTCATTACATTGTAAAATGTTCCATAATATCCAGCTTAAAGTCACTGATATGTGTTAATTTAATTAATCATTTCATTACATCCGTCGAAGTAATAATGGTGAAACATTTATGAGACCTCCACGTGTTCTACTTCAAATGTGGGACATGTGGCTTTGGAACTGGTACGTCTTTTCTGTTGTCATTTTAGGTATGTCTGTTTTTATTTTGTCAGAAAATCCAAATAAATCAGGTTATTGGACAAAAGAAAACATAGTGCCTAAAATTTAAAATAAAAAATTAGTCGTCTTTAAAAAAAGGTCGCTAAAAATTATCAAATACATTTTCACTCAGGTATGGAACCTTATTAGCTAATACGGTTAAAAAATGTTTGGTAACAAATTTTTATTACGTTCAAGGATATAAAATCTCGGGTGTAATATAAAAATGGACAGAATTAGAAAGTTCCATGTGAAACATCAGAAAAACATATTTTTGAACGGCCGTGTTGTAAGTAACTAGTTACCGCACCAATTTGCGTGCGGTAACTACCACTTCAGGTACTTGTGCGGTAAAGTGGAGCAGCCATTTGATGTTTTGTTGAAATTTTACATTTTGCTGGCACTTCATTTCATGTATTCTAGTTTTAGAAAACTTATAAATCATACATAGCATTTATCGCTATATCTGGAATTTCTTTAAGAGCCTACTCTTCATTATCATTGCACATTATTTCCATTGTAAACAAAAATATTCAAAATTTAAAGGGAGAAATGCACAAAAATTAAGTTAAAAGCAAATATTTTTGTTTGCTGATTTCGTTGTCCAGAACCTCATCATACGAATACGTCTGTAAATTTGTCACGCAAAGCCAGCTATTTATTAATAAAATAACTTTATTTATCCTAAACACGATTGAGGTTGTTTTGCTTTAAAAACACGGTTGTACAAAAATTTTCTATGTGCTACAATTCACAAAACTCGTCTTATTTTCAATTTCACATGCGTGCGGTAAAAACCTGGTGGTCACAATTATTACATAATATACTATTTTATTACACTTGTGGGATAAGTCCTATCTTTTCGATTGTTTTTTAGGTCGGTAAAGAGTTGTTTGAGTACTCTACTATTACTATACAACTTATGAGTATTTCAAATATTTATTTGCGTGCGGTAATCACACTTGTCGACTTGATGGTGTGATGGGCAGAGGCGCGTCCTCTCACGCAGACAGCCCGGGTTCAAAACCGGGTCACAGCAAGTCGATGAAATATTGTGGATGAGCGGATCTGCTCGCGTCATATTTCGAAAGAGATATAAAACTGTGGGTTCCGTGTATCTACGATGGTTTGGCACTATTTCCAGGTTAGAGGTCCCAGTGCCTACACAGACACTGATGAGCTTATCCCCTGGCGTCGGTCATCAGCCTTGATAGCGGAAATAGGCCGACGTTAAATAAATGATAAAAAAACACGCAAAATTTAAATTAACTACGCTAATCTATGCTAGAACCATCTCTTGATTTTTCATATAATGAATAATTAAAAAAACACACTCGAAAATATAATTTTTAAAAAGCGACATTTAAATGACAGTTGATAGTTTAGTGCATTCTGTAAGTCGGACAGGAATATGAATATTTTCTAATCTAACGAGACTATGTCTCCCCCCCCCCCGTTTTCGAGGATGCTGAATACGTTGGCGGTGGTAAAATTTTTCTCCGAGGTCACCCAACCCCCCAAACGGACAAAAGCCATCCCCAAAAGGGGTAAACCGCGTATCCGTCGTCTCCTACCATCCAAACCTGTGTTACTGCCGTTTTTGAGGATGCTGAGCACGATGGTGATGTCGAGACCCCTTCACGGGCCGCGACAACCCCCCAAATGGCCAAAAACCACCTCCGAAAGGGGTAAACCGCGGATAGGCTGTCTTTTCTCGGCTAAACCCGCCTTACCCCCAGTTTTCGAGGATGCTGAGCATGAAAAAAATATCGCGACCTCTCCTCGCTCAGTAAACAGGCAAAAACATCATTACACTCTTACTTCTTACTAAACGGGCATAATTATCATTGTACTCGTCTTTTTTGATTTTTTCGCGGTAGAATTTAAATCAAAAGTACGCGGGCTCGCGGTGGAGAACAGTACACATAGGAGCACGTTCAGTAAAGGCACCGGGCAATTATCAACCGAATTTTACCAGTTCAGAAATATCGCTCGGTAAAAGATCTCACCGTTCAGTAGATCGGTGTGTTTTATAGGATCTGTAAACTTTTCACCCAGGTAAAAATTTGGATGGAAATTCTTCCACAGGCGCATTAGCAAGTACAGTTTATTATAATGTCATTTTTTAAAGGTGCTAATGTTAATAAAATTAGGCTTTAATTTCCTCGCCGTCAGATTAAGATGAATCAGAAAAGATTTCATAAAATAACAACATAGGCTGCCTGAGCGTTCTCCATTAGGAAAAGAAAAACAAATTCGATAGATTACTTTGAACGTCTCAACGAGGCTTGACTATTAATTTGTGACACTAATGACAGTGACAGAGCACGTGATAGTTCAACAACCACACCTATTTATTATTTAATATAAGATAAATGAAATTGTGCCAGTGATTGCATATACCTGATTTTCCCATCTGAAACCTAGACACAAAATATGCACCCATTTTATTTTCAGCTGAACAGTCAATCAAGATACCTGTAAACATCATCCGGTACGTATTCAATGATCTGTGAACTTACTCACTTCGTAAAACCGCGTAACAAAGGGGTAGTTCTTGTCCGTTTGAGGGGCCGGTTCGCCTCGGGGAAAGGATCCAACATCGCCATCGTTCTTAGCATTCTTGAAAACGGGGGTAACACAGGTTAGGAGACCCCTTTCGGGGGTGATTTTTGGACGTCTGGGGGGTTGGCAAGGGTCGAGGAGGGGTCTCGATATCACCATCATGTTCTGCATCCACAAAAGCGGGGGTAACACGGATTTAGCCGAGAGAAGACGGTATATCCGGGATTACCCCTTTCGGGGGTGATTCTTAGCCGTTTGGCGGGTTGGTGGGGGCCGAGGAGGGGTCTCGGCATCATCATCGTGCTCAGTATTCTCGAAAACTGGGGATAACATGGGTTTACCCCTTTCGGGGGTAATATTCACATTTTTCGAGGTTCCATCCGACTCACAGAATGCACTAGTTATTTATGTCAACTTAAACTGAAAAAAAATCTGAAATAAGATTTCACTGCATTCGTAATAAAAAATAGTACGAACAATTCGTGCGGTTGTTTATTGCCCACTTGAGCAGGCAACGACTTACCACACTTATTGCACAATATACTATTTTGACGTCCTACAAACAAAAACTCTGAGCCTAATGACAGCGTTATAGAGGTCTCAACGCAGCTATGACTTTTCGTAGAGATAAGAACATAATATGAACATATTATGTGAAGCTATTCCCAAATAATACAATACGATGAAATTGGAAAATATTTTTCGATTTTACTTATCGATCGGCACAGTTCGTCGTAGGACACCCTGTATAGCACTGATTTAACTAATCTTCTATTTATATCAAAGTTGACTTCTTTATATCTGCTATACAAAAAAGGAATGACAACTATACAGTAGTAGAAAGACAAATGGAAAATAGTACGCTCGAGAGCGTAGCTATTTATTGGTATAGTAACTACGAAAGATGAATTGTTTTTAAATTAAATTGTTCGACTTATGAGGAAAGCAGTTAATTGAAATCCAGATATATAAATGCATTCCTTGAATGTCTTCAATTGGAATTATATCGCAAGTACAGCAATAAAACGTGTTTTCTATTCCTAATGTCCTTACCCACACTGTAACTCTATACAGTGACTACCAGATTATTTTAATGGTACGCCTACCATATAGAAGATAATTCTGATTCTCAAACCTAATAAAATTCATTTATCTTCACAATAAAATTCAATTACTATTATTCAGGCAACGGAGCTGATTCGAAAACATTATTAGTCAATAAAAAGTCAGATAATAAAACAAAAAATGTTTTAGTGGATTTATTATCTATTGTCAATACATCTTATAATATATCTATTTCTGACCTTACTAAATCATATTGCCACACCCAACTTTCCAAATTCTAATCGCGGCAAAGACAATTAATGATCTATTGTGAACTAATAATTGACAATAGCGCTGATATAAAATGTCATTCTTTATTTCATATGGGATTGCATCACATCTGAATAGATACGAGGAATGTGTTCGTGAATACCAGTTGAAATTTTGAAACAACCGCTATAAGGAGAATGTAGTTTGGTGTTTGTGTATGTTTAGTGCAACTAGAACTAGTGTTAAAAAGTAAAAGTGATGGGCACTTTTGCGTTATACCAGGACTACCACATTCCAGGCAAGTACCGAAACTGGCCCGCCATTAATCGTATAGTTTTAACATATTTTATCTAAAATACCAAAAGTCCCTTTAAACACAGGTTGAAGTTACAAATAAATCACCGAATTCTTGAAAGAACCCACAATTCCGCCACCTGCTAAATAAAAAAAGGTGACAAATTTCGTCCTGTATGAAGAGGAATTTATTATAAATAAAACCGTTGCAATACAACCCTAATTTGCATATCTTATAAATTCTACCACAAAAATAAAAAACTAGCAAATAATAGGTATGGTTATCCAACAAAGAGGACGTATAAAGGGAAAATAATAACATCAAACATTAATAACTTCATATAAGTAGTCGTGTTACCTATACAGTTGCAGCTTTATAAAATTATAATAAATTGTCACATGCGGTGGTCTGACACCCAGCTGGGTCTCTTATTCTTGTTGTGAATGCCATTCAAAACATTGGAAATAAATTATGACATACTAATATATTACCATACAAAATGTAGTGACGATTTTATTGAAATTTATTGAATTATATTTTTTTCACGGCGTATATTATACTGTACATCTACACCTACACATTTCACTACAATTTGTTAATTTGTATTATGTAAAATGTGAAAGAAATAACTTATTATTGTTAAACGTAACATATAGTAGAGTATTCACTATGCTTTGAGTTGTCAGTCAGTAGGCCCCAAGTATGAGTAAATAGCTCAAATTCAAATTTATTCAAAAATTGTCCTGTGTAGAACGAGACTATTTAAAATTTTCAAGCTATTAACAAGAGTACTCTATATTCTGCCAACTTCTGGGAACGATATCTGTGGCCCTTTACGCGAAGGCGTAGCAAGGTCACGGTGTATTTTATTTTATAATTTATACTTATAAACTGGGAATTAGGCTAATTTACACTTACAAACTGGAAATTATGTTAATTTACACTTAGCAACTGGGAATTATACCAATTTACAGTTACCAACTTAGAATTATACTGAGTTGCACTTAGCATAATTCCCAGTTTGTAGTTATTAGCATAACTCCCACTTTGTAACTATAAATAAACATAATTCTCAGTTGGTACCTGCAAATTAGCATAATTCCCAGCGGCTGAGTGTAAATTAACATAATTTTCAGTTTGTAAGTGTAAATTAGCCTAATTTCCAGTTTATAAGCATAAATTATAAAATAAAATACACCATTTCTAGCACTTAGCATAATGCCCAGTGTGTAACTGTACATTAGCATAGTTGCCAGTTGCTAAGTGTAAATTATAATAATTCTCAGTTTGTACGTGTAAATTAGCATAATTTCCAGTTTATAAATGTAAATTAGAATAATTTCCAGTTGGTAACTGTAAATTAGCATAACTCCCGCTTTGTAACTATAAATAAGCATAATTCCCAGCGGCTAAGTAAAAATTAACCTAATTTCCAGTTTATAAGCGTAAATTATAAAAAAAAATTACCGTGGCCTTTCTAGCGCTTAGCATAATGCCCAATTTGTAACTGTACATTAGCATAATTGCCAGTTGCTACGTGTAAGTTAACATAATTTCCAGTTCAAATGTGCTTTTAGAGGGCGGAATATTAAACATAATATTATTTATTTTTCGATTGCAACAGACACTGGACCGCTGGATGCCGCCAGCTGGCTGTTTTACATGTCGCTATTGTAAAAATACCGGGATGTACTATAGTCAAAGGATTCTCATGTCGGTCGTCGCATACCTACCTTGCGCTGACGAGAGCCAACAGCTCGAAACTGCAGTCTGCAAGTGGTGTGTGACGACTGGCAAGGGAGCTCCTTTTAGTAGGATCAGTCTTTCGGCTGGTGTTTGTTGCAATCGAAGCATTAGCGTTTTGATGGTAATATGCAATTATTACACTTAACGCGCCAGGCTTGTAACTAGTAATTCAGCGCTCGGCGGGGCACATAGCCCGGAGAGTAGCTGTTGGTTGCAGTCTGGTTAGGTTCCTTATAGTAAAATAAGGATTTATAGAGGAGTTTGCGACTAAAAATATTATGTTTAATAATTTCCAGTTGGTAACTGTAAATTAGCATAATTGCATAATTTCCAGTTGGTAACTGGAAATTAGCATAATTACCAGTGGCTAACTGTAAATTAGCATAATTCCCAGTTGCTAAGTGCATAATTTCCAGTTTGTAAATGTAAATAGCATAATTTTCAGTTGAAAACTGTAAATGTGGGTGGAACTAAGATCTATCAAGTAATGTCGTAGTAATGCAGGGCATGAAATTCGGATAAGCCGAGATAACCAATCCTGCGAAATCTACAGAAGGATAGGACGGGTATGGGCAGCCTTTGGTAAATTGAGGGATGTTCTTAAGGCAGATATCCCAATGAGCCTTAAATGAAAAGTATATGATCAATGCGTTCTTCCACTAATGACCTACAAGGCGGAAATTTTAACGTTGACGAAGAAAGCAATCTGCAAAATACTCAGCTCAGAGAGCCATGGAACGATCGATGTTGGGTATATCCCTGAGGGATCGAGTATCAAATGAAACCATAAGGCAAAGAACAGGCGTAACAGATGCCATAGAGGGAATAACTTCCCTAAACTGGAACTGGGCAGGTCATGTTGCAAGGTTCAGTGACGGACGATGGACTAAGAGGATCGTGGAGTGGAGACCTAGACAAGAGGCTACTCGAAGTAGAGGCCGACCCCCCACGCGATGAACGGACGACATAAAACGGTTACAGGGAAATTGGATACAGACTGCACAAGACAGGCATCGATGGAAATATTTACGGGAGGCATATGTCTAGCAGTGGACGCAAATTGCTGGTTGATGATGATGATGAACTGTAAATGAGCATAACTCCCACTTTGTAACTATAACTAAGCATAATTCCTAGTTTGTACCTGCAAATTAGCATAATTCCCAGTTGGTGACTGTAAATTAGCATATTTCCCAGTTTGTAACAGTAAATTAGCCTAATTCCTAGTTTAAAGTATAAATTATTAAATAGGTCTTTCTACGCCTTCGTACTTTTAGCTGTAACAAAATCAGATAATGTTCAAAAGGCATTGTCTCATGTAGATTTCCAAGTTTAAACCTTCATGCCCTTTCGAGTTGCTGCTAAAATCTTGCTGCTTTCTTTCCCATCTCGTCGATTTGCACCAAACCAAACCTTAAATCAAAAAATCATCTTGCAAAGTTGCTGTCACCTTTTTTGATTGCTGTGATGTTTCGTTCATATTGGGATTTCATCTTCCAAATAAAATGTTAAAAATAAATTATTTTAACATATTTTTTTTTACACTATTATAAATACTAGAAAACCACTGACAACATTACACCTTATTTCTCTTTTCTAATTTCGTATGGATTAAATAGTGGTTTTCTGTTCTCGTTCATACTTTGCTTATTGTTATATCTCAGTAATGTGTTGTTCCTGTATTTTTGGCCTTTTGGCAAGCATTCCATCTATTGTGCATCCGTCAGGGCCAATGGAGATTTTTTTTTCTGTACCCACACCATTTCCATATACAAATTTTATAAAGACGGATTTTACGAAAATAAAACATAATAATATGTTAAACTTGCTTTTTGTATATTTACATACAGTTAGGAATAAGACAGCTTTTAAATATAGTAGTTGAATTAGGAATGTTGTGAAAATTTTGTCTTCAAGTTCCTACTCCTGCTTCAAATAATTTAGTAGATTTTGGATTGGTTGTAATGAATTTAGCCTTCATTCTTCGTATGTAATTTGAGGAAAAAATCATGATACTTTTATAAAATATATTCTCATTGAATGTATTTCCAAAGCCATTCAGTTTCTATTAAAATTGGGGTTATTCTAGAAGCATATAAATAATCAATTTACGTCTCGAATGAGTTTGAAATACAAGAATATAAATTATTATAAATAGTACTGCAACTGAAATATACCTTCAAGTTTTGGGCTACATGTATAGTGACGATGAAAGGGGAACATCGGCAGGCTAGCCCTCTGTATCTATGGACGAAATGAATAATGTTGTCATTATTTTTTATTAACTACTACATCTCGCTTGTTATTAATGTTAAGGATATTAACGGAACATCATAACAATCAAGAAGAATGACACAACAAGTTTGCAAGTGGAGAATTTTTTGATTTGAGGCTTGATGTTTGAGCAAATCAATGAGGGAGGAAAACACAGTAAAATGAATTAATTTTATTATTACCTCGAATGAAGGAGCTTTAAAACTTTATTTTAAATACGAACTATGAGCCATCATTATAATAATGTAGACACCTAATATCGACTGGCTCTCTACATATTCAACAGAGCGCAACGACACAGCTGTGAACGGCGACGTTTCAAAATTATTATTCCTTATTAGCGCCGAATTCATATAATCTAACAATGGGATGGCATTGGAAGAAAACATTACGGTTGTAAGAAAGTACAGTAAATAGTACACCCCGCGTTAGCATATCACCTATGCCACATTCATGTGTCTGCAAAAACCTAGAACACTGCCCATTTTTACCATGCTAAGACAGACCAACTAAACGATAGATAAACAGAGAATTCGCAGAACAAAATAAAATAAAAAGCAAAGAATTAGCAATGCAGCTATAGTCATTAAAGTTTCGAAATTATTATTCTTCATCATATTATTGCTTATATTTTAAAAATTAATATAAACAAATAAGAGAAGAAGAATTTATAATTTTCAACTATAATTATACATTTTACATAAAATATAAGAAGTTTCACGTTTACGCCATCGCATCAGACAAGAATAACCGATTTGTGAATTACTAAACATACCTGAACTTTGCTTTGCGACAAATTCTGAAAATGTTAACCTTTCTAGAAATTTTACTTAAAATGAGAAATTTCACGTTTACATCGTTAGACAGGGGTAATGATTTGTAAATTGCTAAACACAATTTAATCTTAACTTTCTCTGGTAAGAGTCCCGAATACAATGACATAATGTATATGACGCTTTCCTACAAGCTTTTGGAACGATCTTTACTATCAATTTTACTCAAAATGAGAGATTCCTCATTTACCTTATGAGACAAGACAATAATTTGTGAATTCCTAGACATACTTTAACTTTCTTTGATAAGAGTTTCGTACACAATGACATGTATATAATGCTTTGCCAGACATTTTTAAAAACGAAAAAATTGCTTTTAATGTAGTCAAAAATATCTAAATAAATAATCAACTAAAACGTTTACGTATACGACTATTTATACTAAATGTTATTTACTATATTTGTGTGGGTCTTAAGTGTATTTATTTTATATTGTCACAAATTTTTAAGTATTTTAGAGCAATTTGACTCCAATCTAATAGCAAATGCCATGTTTGTACCGCTCTGTTGTTGGCAATAGCGTTAACTATATGAAAATAAAACGGTTGGTGTTTACCATCGATAATTTATTTTTAGTAAAATAATAAAATTGTGCTAGTAACTACGTTACAGTTATCCCATTTTTTGTGACCTATATTTCAGTCAAAAGAAATTTGAAATCCATAGCCTACTTTGTGAGATATATTACAAAAACCTGAAAAATAGGAAAGTTATAGCTTCCTTATTTGAGGAGATACGAAAAAAGTTAAAGGAATGAAAGTTGACGGAAAAGACAATAAGAATAATCATGCCTCCATAAAAATAAGGTCGAATTACTTTAATCCCTAATAGGCCAGTGAATAGGGAAAAGTTTTTACATTAATTCTAACATTTTTGAAACTTTGCCGTCTGTTGAAGTACCAACCAAAAGAAAACTATAAAATATTGCAGCTCGATTCTAGGTCGGCAACATTGTTAATATCGCGAAAACTTAATTCAAGTAATATCTCGATGAACAAAAGTGTAACACCGCTGCAAATTTGATAGAATTTGTATTATAATAATCAAAATATAAAGCTACATTTGCAGCACCTTATGACCCGGGCATAATAATTAATAATCAATAATTAACATTTTTGCATAAAATATTGCAAACATATTATTAACATAGTTCATACATTGTTTTTTTTTTATTTAACAACCATCTACAAAATTTTACTCTTCTCGGCTTATCTCCCTCCTTTAAATGTCGAAGTTTCCTAATTTTGTAGCATCGAAATCCCTTTTTTTTCAATATTTTCCTTGCACTATCTTTTTTTATGCGACAGTTTCTCTGAATTAGTCTCAAAGAGGTATCTTCATTTTGGTTAACATAATTCAATACTCTATTCACTTTTCTTACATTATCCGCAACTTGCCCTCGCTTTACTACTTTTTCTGAAAATGGACTGTGCGTTTTTAGATTTTGAACTAACTTCTAAACATTTGGTTGCGGAGCATCTGGAAATCTATCTCCGTAAACCGTGACTGCCATCTCAGTATCAAAATTGCACTGACAATAAATGCTAATCATATCAAATTTATTATTATTGGTGTACACCATAATTACTGATATAAAACTTGTCTTAGAACTCGACAGCGCAGCATACAACAGTGACAATCTGTCAAATTTATGAATAATTGTATACATTGTTTTTCACTAATCATGGCATAGTTGATTTTTACGAGTCAATGATATGAATTGTGGTTATCGTAAAATATTAAATATAGACAATATCAGTTAAAATGTTTGTGACATGTTTTGTATCGTTCAAATGTGCTTTTAGAGGGCGGAATATTAAAACGTAATATTTTTAGTCGGAAACTCCTCTATATAATCCTTATTTTACTATAAGGAACGTGACCTGACTTCGATTGCAACAAACACCAGCCGAAAGACTGATCCTACCTAAAGGAGCTCTCGTGCCAGTCGTCTCCCACTACTTGCAGACTGCAGTTTCGAGCTGTTGGCTCTCGTCAGTGCAAGGTAGATGTGACGACCGACACGAGGATCCCTTGACCATAGCGTTTTGATGGTAATATGCAATTATTATACTAACGCGCCAGACTTGTAACTTGTAATTTAGCGCTCGGCGCGGCACATAGCTCGGAGAGTAGCTGTTGGTTGCAGTCTGGTTACGTTCCTTATAGTAAAATAAGGATTTTATAGAGGAGTTTGCGACTAAAAATATTATGTTTTAATATTTTATATCGTTGGAAGGAGAAAATATAAACGGAATTGATGGTGGCATGGCCTACTTTGAGATTTGTTCTGTTATGTGCATGACTACGCCACTGGAATAATGGAGTATTCGGGAATGGCGCCGGAAAAGTCGCGAATGTTATACCGGAACGTTGTGGAATGTTCTACTGCATTCGACGCGGGTATATATGGGAACTGGATCGGCGCACTAGAACAGTTTGATATGAGACAAGCAGGTGAACAGATGGAATGAGAACAATAATAAAGTTGTGAATTATAGTAGTGAGACTATAGTAGATGGAACTTGTAATTAGTGTGTACTAATGTGTATAAGGACTTAATTATTGTAATTAAATGATTAATAAATCAGTGGTTTTTGAAGATTCTTGTTGTAATTATTGAACCTTATTATTCTTACTGTCTTTGCCGTCAACTTTCATCCCTTTAACTTTTTTCGTATCTCCTCAAATAAGGAAGCTATAACCATTTGCTGTTTTCCTATTTTTCAGGTTTTGTAATATATCTCAGAAAGTAGGCTATGGATTTCAAATGACTTTTTACTAAAATATAGCTCACAAAAATTGGGATAACTGTTTTTAAAACTTTATTCTTCTGCAATAGATATTAAGCGTGATATTTGGTGTGGCCCTCGTAAAATAGACAGACGATATATATATTTATATCTGAATAGTTACATTTCATCATTTTATTAGACAATATGTGAACTAACTTCGAAGTATTGACCGGTAAAAATAGAATTGCGTTAAAAGAAAGTTGAGCGATCGAGCAATTTTTAAAGCAACAGTTCAGGTCATAAATAGTAATGTCTGTCCCCTGAGGCATTCGACGTTGGGGTGCATTTACTTCAGGTGAGGGTTGATAGAGAGCTCGAGTTCACGCTGGATTTTGTTTTTGTCGTATGTTTGTTTGCATGTGTACACTATGGGTACGTAGTGCGTGAACATGCGCGATCTGGCCCGGGGGTTGGTCTTCGCACCCTAGCATAGCAACCGTAATATCGACTTTTCACGCTCCCGGCGGCGCCATAACACAACATGGCGTCTGGAAAATACGACGCTTTTTCACCCGAACCCATCTTACGTTGGATTATCAATCAATCTTTTCAGAAATCACTTCAGACGGTGTATAATAAATTGCCAACTATCAGCCCAAGAGATTATGAGACAATAGATTAGAAAAGCCAGATTTTTGCTTAAAGTTTAATATATGTTATTGTGTGTAACAGTGCTGCCACTTTGAAGTATATTCAAATTCACAATTCAATGTAGAGTGCATCTACGATTGTGTAAATGTTTTGAAATTGATGTTTGTGTGGGTTTATTTCCTGCTTGCTCTAAAACTGCGCTGAATATTAGTAAAATTATTTATCCCGAGACACATCGATTTTGAATTTTGAAATACAAATTACACCCCCCCTAAATTCAACCTCCTTCGAGTGGCAGTTGCAGCCCCTAAATTTTTAAATGGAAAGTAGGGGCTTGCGATATACCTCATTTGAAAGGTCTCATTCATTCTCTATTCAAAACTACTATGGTTTCAATGTTTATTGCAAAAATTAACGGTCTGCAGGATAGCAAAAACAATTTCAGTATTCTTCTTCAACATCATCAAATAAAAAGAGGACATAATTATTTAGTTCTGCTCCAAAATAATGTCATGCTAACTTTGGCAAACTTATATCCTGCTCAAGCAAACCCACAAATTCCTGCAGATGCAAAATGGTTCCAGCAGAATGGACCATCACCACATTACCGAATCGATGTCCGTCAATACGTCGACTTAACATTTCCAAATCGGTGGATAGGGAGACAAGGATCGCTAGAATGACCAGCACATTCTCCTGATCTTACACCCTTAGATTTCTTTCTATAAGGATATGTGGAAAGTATGGTATACAAAACTAATCCACGCGATATAACTGACTTAAGAAAAAGAATAACGGATGTGGTTAGATCGGCCACGCCTCATATGTTGGGAAATATTAGAAAATATTTTTATTTACGATTAGGATGCTGCCGAAACGTTCAAGGAAGTCATTTTGAACATTTACTACATTGAAATTAAGTTTTTTTTTAGTTTCCTAAAGTCAAGCACATGAATTATTTTTTTTACAGTTGGTTTTTTGATGGAGGCCTGTACAAGGCCAGTGTTCCCTTTTTAAAAATGTTTAGGGTATTTTGTGCAACAACAAACTGATATTTTTTAATTAATTTACACCTGATGCATTCATCTGCGAGCACGCTATAGCTACGACGCATGTTTGTGGATCATTCGGAATGTGTTTCAACTTTACAGAATAGATCATTAACAACTCCCAAGTCAGCGACGGGTTGTACACGAATAATTGATGCTTAATTGAAAGTATCATTAATATCATATTAACTAGTTTAGTTAGGACGGATTCCGGCGATTTGCCCTCGAACGAAACAACGTTTCGAAACGCTAAATGTTCAATTAGATGTCGGTATTCAAAATATGCGACTCACAATACTTGTAATTGCAATGAATGGTTATAATATTTGGAGGTCCGTGTATTACCAGTTATGATTTTTTATCACGCCAGTTGACTTTGATTATTAATATTATTGACTTTGATCGATGGTTTGGTGGACTGTACCACTTTTATATATCAGTACAGCTCGGGCATGATAACTGATGACTGCTAGTAGCGGGCGGTGGAAATTAAAGTTGGTAGTGACTATTGTAAATCAAGGCAGGCCACGTATCGACGTTAAAGTAATGTTAATGCACGATTAGTCCTTTGGTACACAACAAGGAATTAAAAATAAACTCGAAGTATGTTCAACATCGGCGTTAGTTACAAGCAAAAAATAAAACATTGGAAAACATGCGAGATAACATCGAAATTACATCCCAGATTGGATTACAGTCAACATTTTGTAATTTATAAGGTCATAAGTGTTGACTCATTGCGCTTGCTTTCGTAAAAAATGTTGGAGTTTGTTCCAGGCAGACGTATCTTGCGACTTTATTAAGCCGCAAGTAAACAGGTAACGATTTTGTAACAGTTTAATGCAAATTTTAATTGTTTAATAATTTAATGTGAAGCAACGACGGCAGCTCTACGCTTTCACGTCAGGAATTGCAACTAATAAATATTACAACCTTGTACATAATTTCATCTTGGATAATACCTACCGAAAAATTTAAATTCAAGTATCTTGTAATTGGCTTTTGAGTCTTTTATTTGGGAATTAATGGCCTTCAATTAAAATTTATAACTCCTCGCTTTAAAATGATAATTACGCGTCAAAAATAATGTTAAAGAATATTTATAATAAGTGCCTGCCCTGAACTTCCGTTCTCTAGTCTCGTATCGATTAAATAACACATTTGGTAAACTTGTCCTTATTGACCGCTGATATTAACTTAAAATATTTTCTTTTATTTTTAAATAACTCCACTTTCAAGTGAAATACAGAGAACCATTTGAATTGCGAAAACGAATACTTTAAATGATTGATCACCATTTTAAGTGTAAAACTGATAAAAGACGTCGTCGTGAAGATTAATCAGGAAAATATGTTGGTTCCGAAAACCGGAAAGCATCCATTTCTAGATAATAATTTTAAAAAAATCTACTACGTATTTGGTAAAAGAAAACGAAAAAAAGATTCAACTTAAAAAACTGCTGCCCAAGGAATCACTACTTCCACATCCAGATTTTGTATTCAAGTCCTTACACTAAATCCCAATGTAGTATTTTACTTCGTTTAATAATAGGGTAGAGGTGGCAATGGGGGTGGTGGAAGGGGTGACTAATGTCAAAAAAATTTTAGAGGCCCTTGGTTCTCGTACACACACTAAATCCCAATTTAATTTTTTAGTCCTTTTAATAAGAGGGTGGGGGTGGCAATGGGTGTGGTAGAGGGGGTGGCTAATGCCAAAAAATGTTTATATTCTCTTGGTTCTCCTATGTACACTAAATCACATTTTAATTTTTTTTACACCCTTTCATAATAGTGAGGGGGTGGTATTGGGGGTGATAGTAACAGGTGGCTGATGCCAAAAAAAATTTGAAACCTTGACTTTTTGTACATGCCCTAAATTGCAATTTTATGAACTTTAGTCTAGGTCTAGTCAAATACTCTGCTCTATCCACTATGCCTATAAGCAACTAGTCTCGCCATCTTGTACTAATACTAAGGAAGTATCCATGCGTCTTTAATCAAAATCATTAAAACCGTTTTAGGGAAAGGAAATAACCCAATTATTTTAACCTTAACCCCCCCCCCCCACAGCTTTCTTCTCTGCATTTGTAGTAAAGGTTAACGAATCATATTAGTATTAAGTAAGTATTATTAGTATTAAGGGAGTATCCATATTATGTTTGATCAAAATCATTAGAGCCGTTTTGAGAAAAAATTATTTTACATTTCTATAATCGATTTTGAGAGGTTAACTCCGCCCACATTTGAGGACCCCGAAACGATTCTGCGATTCTTCCTTAAGGTGTAGCCCGTCTGAATATGCAAACAAAATTTGAGCAAGATCGAGCGACTAGTTTGGGCTCTAGATGCTACCACAGAAGCCAGACATCGGGCAGACATTTTTGTAAAAACAGTTTTGTGACTTCATGGGACCTGAAAACGTATAAATTCACCAAAAACTCAAAATAGATTTTTTGCACGATCACAATACTTTTCTTATATACTACTACAAGTATGGGAAAGTAAAAACTAAAGCAAAACAATACATTTTTAAGTTATTTAATTGTTATACAGTATGATGAGAATGCCAATGGGGCCCAGCAACGAAGCCCTATAACAGGGATATCAAGTAAGTTATGTTATCAAGCTCCATTAGTGATACAAATTATCCATTCTAATTAAACTGTTAAAATGGACAATGGATTGCAGTTTCTGACAATACTAGAGTTTCATATTTGACAGCGGAACTATGAAACATCTAGAGGCCCCAATGTAAAGCTGAAAAATGTGCCAAGGCGAAGCCCTACGGGGGCTGAAGTTTTGTCTTGAGTAATCCAATGCCTATTTCAACTTTCTAGGTTTAGAGTTATGGGAATTACAGAGGTATTTCGCTTTAAAATATAAGTCTATACCTATAAATTCTATATTTTGACATCCTATAACTTAAAGATAAACAGGTTGAGAGGTTTTACTAGTATTTTTTTCATAACAGTCATCAACAACTGGTAGGTATAATTTTAATAATCCGCAGTCATTGAGAGTGGAAATCGACGCATGTGGTTAGTTAGGCTTCCACCTGCCCAACAATTCACACAGGCACAATTTATTTTTACAATTTTTGATTTTAAATGTGTAAAATTTTTAAGTCTATATCAACAAACTAGCTTTACTATCTAAACAATTCCTAACACACATCTTATTTGTTATGCTGATGACACAAATATGTCAATAGTAGAAAAGGATGCAACGTCAAGTTTAAACACCATGCATATTGTATGTGAGAAAATAACATTATGGTCACAAAAAAAAATTTTGGAATGAAACCAAGACAAATCTGTAAGAATGAAGTTTTCGCGTAACTAAAGCTGTAATAAAAACAATATAAATGACACCTATTTTATCTTTAGTCAGTCAGCCAAAATGCTAGGTGTTACCTTCGACCACAACCTCAAGTAGACTAACCATGCAGACCTAATGTCTGAAAAGCTAAGAAAAAAATAAATATGAAAGATTTAAAATTCTTTGATAATGGTCGCCAAGCCGAAACATATGTCAGAGAAATCTGAACAAAACTAATGAAACAATAAACCAGGTGCGTATTGTAACTATTCTTTTGAATATTTATAATTATTCTACTGAATATGTTTCCTCAAGAACCTACCGCAGGTTCCATCTAATTAAAATAATTTGGATAATTATTGTTTAAAATCAAATTTGTTAATAAAAAAAATAGAATTAATGATAGATTTTCAATTTAAAATATACTCAATCATTTTCCAAACTATTAAAAGATTTACAAGACATTTATATGAAGTTTATTACAACCTTTTGTCAGCGTAGCTCAAATAAAACCTCCAACCTCACTGTATCACTTAATTCGATGTTCAGCTGCAATCTGCTAAACTCCTACACAATTCAAGTGATATCTCGGTTCCACTAGGAATCGTTTTCTGCACCATAAACTAATTTATAATTATCTTCTTTCTCCAACTTGTCAGAATTTTGAAAAATTAATTTTCTATTCTTTCGTCTCAAATTTGTTAACTGGTTGTCTTCATTCTTCTTACTATACTTTACTTTCATCAATAACAGTCTATTTTCTCTCGTATCTTTTAATATTTCCTTTCTCTAAAAATTTTCAACCCCTTTGATTTTCTATAATTTTCTTCGAGATTTTCTTGTTATTTATTTTTCATCTCCTAGCAGCTTCCAATTTTCTCTCCTATATATTTTCCGCAAATAATAAAATCGCCGATACCAACTAGAATCTTTTTTGACATCAACTTGACAAAACGAGTTGATTCTCATCACGTGGTATTGAGCTTTTTGCAGTTTTATCACTTTCCCGCACAAATTAAATTAAAACTCTTATATTTACATGAACATAATAAATGCATAAACAGTTCGAAATGTTATAAACATTTTGATAATTAGTATAACAATAACTAAGTGAATTAAAATAATATAACTGATTCTAATCATCATTAAGTTATATTATAAATATCTCCAATTGTTTTTAAAAGCTGAAACAAAAATTGTAATTAATAAAAATGTCTGTCTTCTATAAAATACTTTGGTATTTTATCAAACTGAACAAATGAACGAAAACAGAAAACATAAAACATGCATGCAACTCTTTACTCAGACAAAATAAAATGCATTTTATTCGCAATATACAAATCGAATTGATCCGAATATATATATTATATGACCCATACGAATGTTTACTTCCTAATTTTATAATCATTACTCTGTTTTATCGACGCTTTCTTCAGTTACTTGTGTTGTAAAAAAATCTTTTTGTAACAATGTGATTGAGAAATAAAGATTATTATTATTATTTGCAAGAAACGAATATTCTCCACCCTCCTCTAAAATGTCGATCCGGAGGTAAACTTATCTGTTCTTGAAATAATCAGCAAAAATGAACATCTATGCAAAGTTGATCTCCTGATTCTTCCTATTTTTGTCTAAATTGTAGTTGTTCATAAACCGTGTGACTATTTTCCACCAAGGGTACACGAATAAATTGATTTTTTTCAGCTATGTGTTAATTCTGCGACGAAGCGTTTCGCAGCGCGATTTAAATACTCGTACGTGTATGTAACATGTGAATGTGCGGATGAGATCGGGTAGATACCATACAGTAGGATTATTATTAATCATACCTCTCTGTTGTACTGCTCCGGGCTGGACGGCTAAACACCTGGACTTGTGCCATTGTTTTTAACTCTTTTAGATTATAGCTTTCTTTTGAATATTTCAGGCTGATTTATTAAATTCTCATTGTTCTAATAAATCAAAGCATTCCGAATCACTCGTGGCCATAATTTTACATCGGTTATACCGCGAGGCGACAAGCAAAAATAAACGACGTGTTGTAAAATGTGTAGTTACGAATTAAATGCCCGGAATATGCCGATCATTTCAGAGCCGAATGTGTCTCTCTCGGTGCGATGCTTCTGGACGAGGCCTGGTATGTGTGATGTACCACATAAGTGTATGCACAGTTAAAAGTTGCCATAAACCCGCCCGACAACAAAATAAAATGTACATGATGTGTTTGACATTTCAGAAGAGGCGAGCTATTTTATTTCTAGATACCTGGTCAGAAGGCTTCATTGCCAAAGGCATGCCTGTGTTTGTTTACGGCACCAGCAATATTAAACCTTACCAAGAGAGACAATAGGTACTCGGGAGCCCTGGGGCGTATAATATATGTTAATATATGTGCTCTACATATTATCTTTGTCGGTGAGTTCGAGGGCCTCGGCTCTCGGACTCTGCCTTCACTCCTCCACATCTGACACTAAGAATAACGCACTCTACCATAAAAAATATAAAGTCTGATTTCTAAAAAAGTTCTCTTCCACGCTTTATAAAATCCAAAGCTAGTTATTATAAAAGAGTTATTATTCTCCAGCAACAGCAAATTAATTCCTCTCGAATATATGTTTTATAAGTAGCTGCTTATATATTTAAATAACAAATTGTAGCTGAAACACATTCTTGGATACGTTGCATACGTAACTGCAAGCAACATGGAGTAATTACTTTTACTGAGGATTTTAAATTATAGTTGCACAGAAGAGAATAATGTGATTACGTACCGTACGTATATAGAACATCGCAGATTTTTTCGATAGGTGTTTCAACATTTACAGCATACTGGGTTAACGGGCATATTTATGATAATTAATTACACAAAATCATCAAACAGTAAGATTATATTTATTAGAGTTGGGGAATGTGGTAGCTTTGAAATTTTACGACTGTCATTATTGAAGTACGTGTCTAAAATTCCTGGAAACTTTAATGTTAATTTAACCAATGCCTACATAAAGTTTCTACCTATTACATATACCGGGTGACCAAAGAGCCATGTATACTCTATTTTCTTTAAATATTGATAACGTTTGTATGGTATTAATTATCAACTTTTACACGTATTCTGATATTTTTTTGGTATCGGATCCAATTTAATGGGAATCTTATTTCATCTCAAGATAAAAATTCTGTATTTCCCACTTTTGAAACTTAAAGTCGATTATAAAATAACAGAGGCACAGGCAACTGTTTTATTTTCCCTAGTTGGCCACGGACTGTGACTGTGCCATAAACTATTTATGACGATGATTTATGATGATCAATGCACTCCTACAACCAGGAGAATTTCCCATGGTGTTCCACAGGGATCCGTGTTAGGTCCCTTACTCTTTACCATTCATATTAATGACCTTCCTAATTCCCGTGGTGATACCGATTTTATATTGTTCGCTGATGGTATAATTGCACTAAACACAAATCTTTTACTACGGGAGCTAAATTAGAGCGTTATGTCGACAATTGAAAATATTAATGAATGGTTTTTATCTAACCGATTAAAACTAAACCAAGACAAAACGCAAGCACTAAACTTCACCCCGAAATCTTAATCCGGCCCAATTTATTCAAAGTGATAAAGCGGTAAAAATCTTAGGTGTTCATCTAGATCCAGTATCTATCTATCTATGAACTGTCACTTTGAAGTTGTTAAGTAGTGATACAACTATAGTTCAAGTAGGAAATATCTGAGCCAGAAAAAACAACAAAAACTTTACGACCTCATTAAAATAACAATACATTTTTGTGCTGTTCGCAAATTGACTCGCTTACCTTATAGGTTTTTAATGTGCGTCGGGAATGTTTCATGTCAGACTTGGCGCCATGGCCCGCGGCGATAATAGTTATGTCGTAAAGTTTTTGTTATGTTTTTTCTGTCTCAGATATTTCCTACTTGAACTATACCTAAAGTAGTGTTTTTGAACAAGAATATGAATTTTTTAAACCGCACGAGGAACGAAAAAACACTTTACGAACGCATATGATATACTGTTATTTGTACAGTAGTCGTAGAACAAGAAAAATATTAGTAATATCAACTAACTCTGATGTTATTGAAACGTCATTTGCGAATATTAAGAAGGCAATGAAATAAAACTGTCTATATAAGAAATATAACTTTATACACAGTTAGTTGTTTTATTTGTTATTTATTTATGAAACTATATTTATCAAAACAGTATACAAATATTGAAAAAGCCAGTGTAAAAATTTTACAGCTGTCAATTCTATAGTGTTGACATTAAAAAGTTATGTTTTATAAACTTAAAGCCACGCTCGCAGCTCCATCTAAAATAGCTTCCGGCACATTCATGTCAGAACAATTTAATATTTCTAAGCTTTGCAAAAGTACTACTACAAATTGTACTTGCAAAGGTTATTTTTTTCATAAAAATTTGACACTACTTGAGTTGTTGCAATAGTGAAAAGTGTCATAACAACACTGAAAATATTATTGAAACATTCAAGAGGCCTCTTCGTAGAAAATTTTTTTGTTTGCAAGAACAATGAATGCTGTAGTAGATAAGCAAGGAGAGTTGTGCTCCATATGCCCAACTTCTCAGGAACAATTAGGAGAACCCTAGAAGTGAGACTCTGGTTATTGTCATCAGAACTGAAGACTTCTTGTAGCACTCGAAGAGCTGAAGACCTCTTGTAGCAGCCTCTGGTTAATGATGTCACAATCATGGGTTGTAGAAAAGCGTGCGCCGTGGGGTTATAAAAAACAGGATTGGCTACTACCTTAAGTATAAAGAAAAACAAATATGGATGCTGATGGATTACAAAAAAATTAAAGCATAAACAATGAAATTATAAAAAAAATATGGTGGATTATGCAAAAACAAAGATGGCTACTTTTAATGCTAAGGAAAACAAAAATTATGGAAAAAATATGGTGGTGTGTACCTATTCAAATTCTCATTGACGACAGTGAGCAGAGAATCACTTTTAGGGCTCTCCTAATGGCGTCTGAGAACTGAATAACACGTAGCGCAGAACTCTCTTTATTTCTATACTTGTTTGTCTTTATGAAAACTATTTATTAAAATTAAACCGTACAAGAAATTACAAAATTCATATTCATTGTAAAAAATACTTATTTCATTTACTGAATGAAAATCAATTAGTCAATGGTAGTTTTAAAAAAATATTATTAATAAATGTTAAGATACTATTTTTGCAGATATTTTTATTCTCAAAAAAAGATAAAGAATTGAAATAAAAGTTTGATTTTAATGTGACTGTCAAAAAAAATTATCAACATCTAAAACATATTTAACCTACATCAAAAACAATTCTACGGGCATCTAGTTATGGGTCAAATTTTTTATAAACAGTTACTCATTGCTAATATACTGACCCGACTGAGGAGCTTCTATGAAATTGGCTTGACAAGTTTTTCCGTATCACGAATATAGGAGGGCTTAGCACCGATTCAACTGATCTACTTGTAAAAAAGGTATCTCTCGTCGTTTTCAAGATACCAGTGATAAAATAATAAAAAAACAGAAGTTGAAGTTCCTTGAATATGAGAAATATTCCTCATCTAGTCCGAATATAACTTACCTGCATGGAATGGTTCGAATTCCGCTATAAACTGTATAGCTAAACTATTCCCTGTCGATTTAATGTCATTTAGTTGACCTAGATGAGGATTAAAAGCATTTTTCATCTTTCTCCAAACAACCTGCAAAAAAGTTGTTCTATTTCCTCGGAGAAATTTTTCGGCGTCGATTGGCCTAGTTCCATATTGTTCGCACTTTCAGCTCAGTGGATCAATGCTTTAAATACGTGTTAGGCTTGAGACTAAGAAGTCCCGAGTAGGAATCCTGGTTAGAGTATGGATGTTATAGATGTTTAGTGGCGTTTTTATGTGTTACGGAATTGGTAGCAGTGGACTAGACAGGAATACACGGGGCGCAACAAGGCTGGATGCTGTTTCATTCTTGAGTTCGAGTTTCAGCTACGGTAGATGGCAATGTCATAGGGAATTGTCGTTGTTGTGTCTGTGTATGTGCTGTGGTTGAGGGTTGAAATAGCTAATGCCAAACTCCGTCTGGTGGTTGTAACAGAAATCGATTAAGAATATTTTAGGTTTGGACACATAAATAATGTTGTTTAAAGAAATGTATAATATTATCGTGGAATATGTAGCCAGGCGTTTTTTTTTTTCTTTAATATTGCTAAATTGAGGTATACTAATTGTTATATGATTAATAGTTGAAATATAATTGAAATTGTCAATAACAATAGGAGGCATAGAATAGGAAAACGTTAAATAATAACCGTAAAGAAATTCTTTATATATTTTATGATAATTCAAAGTATTTCTTATGCGGATCACTTGTTTTCTTGTTTGAATATCACATTCATTTCCGCGCAGAGCTTTTGTAATATTGCCCTTTCATATTTAGCTTCCTACATAAAACTAAAGAAATTTTTGGTCTTTATATATTTGCATAATAGAACCTCAGCTCGCTAAAATGAAAAATTGCTACAGTAAAATGTCTTCACCAAAATAGAGAACAATAGGCTGTAATAATCTGTTAATTAATTTTATAATGCTGATTGTTATGCAAGCGGACTATTATGGTCTTTTGTTTTAAGACAAAGTTGCTAAACACACTCCCACTTTAAAGCATTCACTAGATACATTTTTGCATTATTTTACTACATTATTTGTTAACAAGCTAATTTTTTGTTTAATAGAATGTTTTGTAAACAATTAAGCTCAACCTCAAGTACTAATAATGATCTGAAGTATTTCGACAATGTTTTTATTTTCTATTGTTGTATAGCGGTCGAAGTGGCAAACACTTGTCCATGGCCCAACAATAGATTAATAAATACTTCAGAGGGCTTTGTAGACGTAATGAGTGCCTTCTAAAGGACTCTGGCGCCTCAGACCACAGCCTGCCAACTTTCTTAAAGGCTTAGACTGGCAGTCTCCGCTTAGAAAGAATTATCAGGGGATTACGATACGAAATTTCACTTACAATTCCAGAGGGTATAGCTTTGTCAAACTAGCCACAAATATTAGTACAAATATATCAGAAACGAGAACTTAAAACAATGTCTCTTTAGTTTAAATGTGCATTAGACGAGAATACCTAGAGGGTATACAAGATAATTTTAAAACTAATGGATTTACAAAAAAAAATGTATTTTAACAAAATTATATACAGTGTGTCTCACTTTTCACCACTACACTGCAATATCTCGGCCGTTTGTTAAACAATTTAGATAAAATTTATACTTTTTGTGCTTCACAGTGTGATTAAAAAGGTTTTTTTAAAATTAAATACGCCTACTATGATCAAAAGAAATTGGCAAAAATTGTAACTAAACATTTATTTTTGTAAAGTTATTGTAACTTAAACAACACTCAAATTTATTACTTAAACAAAAATATAATTTTAAAAACTAAATATTAAATATAATCTTTCTCCACTAATGCTCCATCAAATCTGACACATTTTTCAATTATCCTGTTATTATGTGTAACAACTTTTCTTAATCCTTCAACTGTTACTCTATTACATATTTTGTCACATAGTTCCACTCTATTTCGTGGCCTAATTTTATAGAATTTATTTTTTATGGTACACAAAAAATAAAAATCCATAGGGGTAACGTCTGGTGATCTAGGTGGCCACTCAATTAAAGGATTATTTCTTCCAATCCAACGCATAGGGAAGTTGTTATTCAGTCAATTTTTAACTGTTACTGCATTATGAATGGAAGCCCCGTCTAGTTGGAAATATAGGTTTTGTTGTACGGTTAAAGGTAAATTTTGAACGGTATCTCGAAATTCATGTGTTAAGAAATGTAGGAATCTATTTAATGTGGCATCAAAGAAAAATGGTCCAATCAAGGTCTCATTTAAAATTTCACACCACACATTTACTTTTTCAGAGTATTGCCGTTTACAATTTATAACCCAGTGTGGGTTTACCATCGACCAATGCCTTGAATTTTGCGACGAGACCACGCCACTTATTTTAAAAGTAGCCTCATCACTGAAAATAATTTTTTTCAAAAAATTTGTGTCATTTAAAAGCAAACCTTGTGCCCAAAAGCGATATTCCAATATCCTCTCTGCGTCCCCTTCATCCATAGTTTGTAAAAACTTATGACGTTTAAGGCACCTCCAAATTTTATTTCTGACTAAATTCAAGTTAGAGATAAATCTCTGACACTAACACGTGGTTCAGCATTAACAGCATCTAATATTACTTGATCCAATGGACAATCGGAACTTTATATTTTTTGGCTCTAAGTTTCTAGTTTCCAGTTTTATTAAATATTTTATTAACTGAACCAACCGAGGTCTAGTGATCTGTGGGCGTTCTGGATGTCTCAAATTGAAGATACTGGCCACATGCTGTTTTAATGTTCCAGCTATCGAAAAATAATTTACCACTGGTTCAAATGGAACAGTATGTACTACAAAAATACATACTTTAATAATATAGTATCCCTAAAGTCAAATTTTAGTATGTTTCCTGAAATAAATTTTAAGATACTTCCCAAATCATATTTCACTTTTCAATTGACTTCCTAAAATTGACTTTTCGATGTAGTTACCAAAAGTTGGACATTTGCGTGCCATCCTCTTTAATATTTAGATTTTCCTAAAGTTCATTTAGCATTGTCACTTCTTTGAATAGTAGATTCAGTAATTATTTTTATTAACGTTCTCTGAAAAATACCATTTGTACAACCAACTCAAAAATGCGCGCACTAAACAGCTCTGGTCAAATTCATATCGTACTCGAAATATTCGGACAGCTTTTTATCAAAGCCCGATACATCAACGGCGTATGTTACTCTTTCTCCATTTGTTGTCTGTCTGATCCATTTGATATACTCTCAAATTTTATTTAATAAATAACAAGTCAGCAAATTAATTTATTTTTATAAAAATGTGATTAAGACCTTCCAATGTAACTTAACTTAATTCCCTATAGTTTCCCATTAGTAAATTTCATGACTTCTTTGTTAAATTTGCATATTTGCCAAAGGCCATGAAAGATGTGATAGCTAGCCGAAAGCCTCTGAGTACCATCGAAAAGAAATGCAAGTGATGTTAAAAGTAGTAAACAATTTGTGGGTATAAATATAGCCCAATTTGATGCTCTAAATCAGTTCCTCTACAGCTCCGTTCATCGCTTCAAACTCTCCTCCAACTACCAAAGTGAATTTCTACCAGTAAAAGTGTCCAAGAATACAACCTCACAATAATCCAGCATCTTGCTCTGGGTTGAACACAAATGAGGTACTAATTTGTATTCACAAGGAAATGCAGTGTCCTCGCCCCGTCTTCTAGTGCCTTTTATTTCAATATAAGCGCAGAAGCCATGCAATCTTAGGCGAGAATTGCGTAGTGGATATACCATCTTTCGGAGGGAATGTAAAGCTGGCGGTCTCTTGTCTATTAAATGTTAGCAAGTAAAAGATCTCTACTCTTCGAAAAGAAGAAGTTTCAACAAACTTCCTGGCTGGGGGTAGCTCGTCTACAGGTGTCAGTAGCGGAAATAGGTCGACGTTAAATAAATGTATGTATTAAAAAACAAATAAACATAGCTCCATCTGGTATCCAGAAATAAAAAATTTTGTGTGGATGCATTAATAAGGGAGTTATATGAAGCGTTTGTGATTAATGAAATGATGTGCAAATGTTTAGTAATCGAAGAAATCGAAGAAAGTGGAGCGAATAGGAATTCTGACCGTGGAAAAACGAGTAAAAATACGACGTTTTTAGGCCGTTTTGAAACTATTAGCATTGAAAAGTCATTTTAGGGCAAGGGTAAATAAGAATCATAGCATTTGATTGCTTATTACTGCAATTCATTGATTGAGTCTGGTGGTACCCCAAAAAACATTCAAATTTGTCATGAAGCTTATTTTCCGTTGCACTGAAACGACTGTTTAAATGCTTTTCATGTGAGAGTGACCTGAAATTCTCGCATTTTTACTCCTTTTTGGGTCCTTTACGTATGGATCATTGCAAACCGAAAAAGTTAGGTTAGACGTATCTAGTAGAAATAATGCTATAATGACTGTCATCTTAATTACCCTTATCCTAAAATGAATTTTTCAATGCCAATCGCTTCAGAGTGACCTAAAAATGGCGTATTTTCACTCATTTTTATCCACCCAGCACCCCTTATTCGCTCCACTTTCCCGTCAATTTCCTCGATTATTATACATTTGCGCAACGTTTCATTAGTCACAAATGGTAGTAATATTTACTGAAATGTTTTTAAATCACCAATAGATGCAACGATTTAAGCCTATGTAATTAAAACTTTAAACCAAAATAAGTTGATACTTACTATACCTAAATGCATGCAATGTATTATTAAAGTACATTACAGAACAGACAACGTATGTACAAGAAAATACAAATTTTATCGAATCTTCCTTACCATTCTATATATCATTTTCCTCCGTTAAATAGCTTTCCTGATTTTACATCAAAAGACACAAGAATTTTGCATCATATAATTATAATTTAGAAAACAGCTGGTAAATCCTGGCACGTTGAAGATAAAAAACGGAACTTACGTAGTGAATTATTACTGTTATAAGACACTTCGGCTGGTGTACTCTGAAATAGGTTTAATATAAATAAGAGCAGAGGAGTTCGCTGTAATTGGGGTCGAGGATACGTGCCTTAGCGGATCCTGGCCAGCAAATAAACACAACAGCCAGAGAAGAACAGGTCCAACTATGACTTGCAACACGCGAGTTCGGTCCATTATGAGTAAACTCATTAGTTGTTTCGTTAACAAGTTAACAAGATGGCAGTATTATCACGATCGATCGGAGATGATATTGTGGCTATCCACGCACCGCAGGTATAGAAGTAATACGGCCCCCGCCTGATCCAACTACATGTTCTCGTTTCTTCGGATGATTCCAGACAAAATTATAGTCATAGACCCATGTAGCTAGGCTGTGGTTAAGTTTTCCTTATTTATACGTGTACTTACGAGAGCTTTTTATTACGGAAATAACATACTTCTTCGTGCTCTACCTCGTTGCGAGGCAGCCAGTAAACAAAGCATTTTCAATTTGTTTTGTGTTTGACCCAGCGCTGGCGCTGGTTAATTAATCGCTGTTTGTATTCCCAGAACTAAAAATACACTCAGGTAAATTTGACATTTGTTACTTGCCTACATATTAATTTTGCCTGGCAACTGTAATGGTGTTTTTTGTTGATGATTAAATTCTCGAATCTCCTTATAGACTAGGACAATTGCCTATTTTTATTGAACATTTCCTTTATCAATTGAACAACAACCGAAAATGAATGTTGCCAACACTAATTCTAGTCCAGAATCCAAGATGAATATTTTTTGATGATATATCTCTACGATAGTTTTTTACCAACTATATTAACCAATCAAAATTTTGTTTGTTTTCAAGTCATATGTCAAAATTCATCTAATCAGTAAAAGATACAGCGACAACATGCATACATGTGATGTTATCAGCTAAGGCACAAATGATATGTTCAAATATCAGATTGAAATTCGACAAATAAACGTGAAATTAAAAATCAATTTAGAAAAATGTCACCAAGGTTTGGTAATGTTTCAAACGATTCAACTAATCCAATTATATTAGAAAATACATCTAAAAACACCATTAAAAGTATATGTGGAAAAATGTTTTTAGAATTTTGTTCGATCAGAAAATATGAATTGTATGGAGAACGCAGTTTGACTGATCTGGCGTTGATATTATAAGGTTATACAGTGAACAAGCTGATGGAACAGTATATAAAGAAAGAACTGTCAAGACTATTTGGAATGTTACAAGTAAGCTACTACAAGAAAAATATTTCATTGCCTTTGAAATAGTGTTCGGTGTTTAGCAAAACTTGCCAAGGGGGATCAAAGAATTGCACAATTAAATGGCTTGTGGCAAATATTGAAAACCAAAATGTATGTCCTGTTAGATTGTTTCATAAGTTGTTATCTAAACTGATGGAACAGTATATAAAGAAACAACTGTCAAGACTATTTGGAATGTTACAAGTAAGCTACTACAAGAAAAATATTTCATTGCCTTTGAAATAGTGTTCGGGGTTTAGCAAAACTGGCCAAGGGGGATCAAAGAATTGCACAATTAAATGGCTTGTGGCAAATATTGAAAACCAAAATGTATGTCCTGTTAGATTGTTTCATAAGTTGTTATCTAAACGAGGTAAAATGTTACTATCAATCGTCTATTTAAGACCAAACTGCTTCTGGGAATCTTAGAATGATCCCTGGTTTGACAATATGCCTATAGGCAGGAATATGATTTTTATCTATTCCGCAGATTGTGCATCCCGTTCACGTCATCATCACAGATGTATCGTCTGCATACATAAAACATCTCCATTTGTTATATAATTCGTCAAGTCATTAATGAAAATAAGAACTAATAGTGGACCTATAGTAGAACCCGGAGTTACACCAATTTCCACATAAGTTTAAGGTTCATTATAGCATGTTATCTAGTTAGCCTTATGTAGTGCCAGGTATTTGCGTTAGGTATGCTGTTTTTATGCCGGGCGATTTTTTTAGTTGGTACAACACCTTTTCCCCGCTTATTATTATATTAATGATAGAGTTTTGAAATTTTTCAGGCATACTTAGAGACATTTTCTGCATCTAATGCACTTTGTTTTTATTTTTTTGCTGTTTCCCGTCTAACAGGAAGCGATGTCAACTTTCGATTTTCAAATGAAACACTATAGTTTTTCTTTTGGATTTCAAAACTAGATATTTTTCTGAAATAGAATGTGTAAAAAAGTATTAGGTTAGAGAGGAAAGTGCTTGAGATAATGCGATTTTAAGGTTTCAGGTGTTGAGGTGTGATACACGAAAAACTAAAAATCGAGTTATGCATGGAATGCTCTTTTTTGTAAAACGTTGTCGTTTTTAAATTTAGCATTTCAAAGTTTTCTGGCGTCAGTTCGCAAAACATTGGTGAAGAAAATAGGAAAAAACAATAAACATTTTTATTTCAAACAGTGACAAGAAGTTTAACATGAAGCTGCAATAATAAGTAAATTATCACAATAATTTTCAAATAAGCCACCATTTTGCTCTAAACACTTTTCAACTCATCTCTTGACACTTTCTGTTCTCAATAAACTGAGGGTTCATCTCTTGGCAGAATTTACGAACACGTGCTTCCAAAACCGCTATTGTTTCGCGTTCGAATTCATAAACATTATCTTTAATGTGGCCCTATAAAAAAATCCAATTGATTGAAATCCGGGGGCCTCGCTGGCCACCTAATCAGCCTGGAGGTTCCTATCCACCTGTCTTCAAAAATAACTGTTAGAAGACCGTCCACTACCCTTGCATTGTGAGGTGAGGCTCCATCTTGCAAAAAATAAATTTCTCTAAGTGTTTAGTAAATTATCTAGATAATTTTCTTCCGAGAAAGGTTGTTTTGGGAATAAAACAGGTCCAATCAGTTGGTTGTTCCAAACATTGCACTTCCAAACTATCTGAAAGTTGCTGGGTTTACTTAAGTGTAAGTTAACCGTGGACCAATAGTATGCTTTATGTCGATTGAAAATTCCGTTATTGGTAAAACTGGCCTCGTCACTCCAAATTATTTTGCGCCAAAACTCCGGATTTTATTGATTTTTTATCATTTTAATCATTCGCAGAACGCAGTTCGTCTGGGAAAATCTTCAGGAAGTAACTTTTGAGGTATCGAGTATTTGTAAGGATGCTGCCCGTATCGTTTCAATATTTTCTGGATGGAGGAATATGATATGTCAAATTGCACTTCTAGTTGATGAATTGAAATTCCTGGATTTTCCTCAACGGCCAATAGAATATTTAATTCATTATCCTCTTCGCGTCACATAGCAAGTACTATTTCGTTTCACTTTAAATTGTCCTGAAGTTCTTAAATTTGTAATTATTATTTTTAAATCGAGATCAAGTATTCTTTCCTCGGGATATTCTGCATTGAAACTGCGACAAGTTGGTAAATATCTTTGACCATTTTGGTTAAAAATCATGAGGATTTTAAAGATATCTTCGTTTGCATAATCATTTTCCATTTTCTTCGCTATTTTTTTGCGAACTGACGCCAAAAAAATTTGGAATGCTAAATTCAAACACGGCAACGCAAACTTTTATTGACTTGACATGCGTCTACTACACATTTTGATAGCAATTTCAATTTGCCACAAAAAAATACAATTTTTAGTGCTCCGTATATACTCAACACCTGAAACCTTAAAATCGCATTATCTCAAAAACTTTCGTCTCTAGCCTAATACTTTTTTACACATTATAACTTAGAAAAAATCTAGTTTTGAAGTCCAAAAGAAAAACTATAGTGTTTCATTTGAAAATCGAAAGTTGACATCACTTCCGGTTAGGCGCGAAACAGGAGAAAAATAAAAACAAAGTGCATTAGATGCAAAAAATTTCTCTAAGTATGCCTGAAAAATTCTAAAACTCTATCTTTAATAATAAGGGAGGAAAAGGCGCTGTACCAACTAAAAAAATCACCCGGTATACGTATATATTTGATATGTTTTTCTGTTAGTTTTTATTATTAATGTGTTCTTCTATTCTAATAATTTTTATTGTTCTTTTCCGAGTTCATTGAAATTTTCCTATTTTCTAACCAATTGTTAATATTGCCACATATTTACTCTCATTCTATGTGACTTACTTTCTAGAAATCTCAGAATCACGGGGCGAAAGCTGCAGTCAAATCGAAAAAGAGACTAGCTAATATCTTATTCGCCACGAAATTCTGATGTTATCGATATGTAACGAGTTAGAATTTATGTATAAATTGGCATGGAAAATGTGAAAAAAGTGTAAGGCACAAGTACACCTTTGCAGGATTTTATCTTTGCATTTTATATGGACCACCATTATATGCTATAGGTAATTCGTGTCCTTGCAATAATCTCCATTAGTTTTTTCATTCTGAAAACGTAATCTTTCTGATCAGGAACGTGTATTCAATATCCTTTTTTTTTAAGTAAGAAAAGGCAGATTTTTCTTATGAATTTCTTTCTCAAATTCTACCTTTTAAACACTAGAATATCAACTATGTTTTTTTAAGTATGTTTTCTGACGCCCTTTCTTCATTTTGATAGTTGCCTAAAGAGTCTAAAAGCCTTCAGTATATTGAAGTAAATGAGGATTTATATAAGAAACTCAGTAATTAAAACACAAGTTTACTAAATTTAAGAAAATGATTTTTCATTGTTTTATATAAGCACGTAATTTAAAGCCATTTATCCATAGAGGCAAACTAAGACGGTTTTATTGGCCGAGTGAAATAACCCTCACAAAAAACACACGAAAAAATAAACATTCGAAAGAACTGATGCAGTGGTGATTATTTCCAGTAGAATAAAACCACAAAAATAATTGTGCCCTGACAAGATTTAAGCATGTTTACGAATAAAAAAGCTGCCTTTTGCCAGAATATAAAATGCGAACCTCGGTAAAAATGTTAAAAGTGCGACCGAGTTAGTAAATATGCGAGTACGTGGCCGGTTGACAGTATATTTTAACTAACCTGCGATTCTGGGGAGTTTACATTCTTCCAAACACACTGGACACGAATAATTCAGACCCAGACAAAAACCTGAATATCTCCACTCCGCTGTCGAGTGCCACCGAAGTCGTCTGCACCTTTATATCCTCCTGAACACCACCCTGAATCAGCTGAATCTTACTAACACGGCCACGAACTCTAAACAGCAACAAAATATGCTTAGTTTGTGTACGGATTTGTATTACTTAATTTTGCATTTACATATATCCCAAAACATTGGGTTTAACCATCAATTTGTAAAAAATAAATAATCATTCATTTTGAAACGCCTTTATTTAACTCATTTTCTATTTATTTGTTTGGGTTAAATAATGTTATCGATTTCTCCGTGTACCTAGTGGCTTCAAATTTGTTATAATAGCATATTCTGAATAATAATACAATAATCAATCATAATATGAATAAAAAACTTAGAAATTTTATAGGTGACACTCATCGCTACATCTCGCTACAGTTGTAAGTTATTTATTCATTTATTTATTTAGGTACACCACCCTATAGGAAAACCAATTACGGGGTAGCCAAAATACAATATAAGATCAAAACAATATAAGATCATACAGTACAATAAGTTCAATACAATATGAGATCAGCAAATTCAGTGCTAAAGGGTATAATATACAATGTACGAAAAGATAATAATATACATATATACATACAAAGGTAATAAAGAAACAATTAAAGCACAATAAACCAAGGGATAAAAGAGTACATTAAGATTTATACTGAGACGACTAGGAAAAAATACTTTTAATATTCGCTATATTAGAGTGAAATATATCAAGCTGATCCTCTACAGATATGTAATTCTTGCACATAAACTGCAAAGGTGAGAACTTCAGTACCTTTATTCGAGGGGTGGGAGGATAAAGGTTAATATGATTACGTGGTTCAGATGTAGAGCCATGTCAACTAGACTATGAATTAATTTGTGTAAAAACAAGAGAGAAAAGAGTTTCGAGTAAGCTACACAAGCCGAATCTGTTTAACAACTGACCATGGTCAAAACCTATCGCGTGATATACATTATCCAATCTGTATGATGTAAATTTTAGATAGCGACGTTGAATATTCTCTAAACTATTACAGTATTTACTATAGCCGGGATTCCAAATAAGTGAAGCATATTCTAGCCTAGAATTAACTAATGCAGTATATAACAGATGCAACAAATCACTTGAATTTCTAATCACAAAACCCAAGTTTTATACACAGACAGAACAATCTCCTCTATATTTGTTAAAACTTATTTTCGAGTCAAATAGAACACCCAGATTCTTGAATTCATCCGATCTGTTCAGGACAGTACCGTCCAGTTCATAATCGAATATTAATGGCTGTTTTTCCTGCTGAAAGACAAGACGTTACATTTGGTGATGTTTAAAGGCAGATTATTAGGACGGCACCAATCATTTACATCATTTAGATTCCTTTGGAGAAGCAGGCAGTCCTCGACGGTATCAGCAACAGAACAATTTCATGTCATCGGCTTAAAGCAGACAGTTGACATATATACCGTAACTATATCGTTAATAAGCAAAGTAAATAATAAAGGTCCTAGTATTGAGCCTTGGGGTACTCCAGATGTAGCCAGGAATTTCTCAGACTTAAAACCCCGGTACTCTACATATTGACTCCTGCCAGTTAAAAAAGAAGAAAGCAAGGAGGTTGACAAATTCGAAAAACCAAATCCTTTTAGCTTATGAAGAAGGAAACCATGGTCAAGCCTGTCAAAGGCCTCGGAAAATTCGGTATTTATAGTGTCAACTTGTTTATCCACGTCAATAGCCTCAGGTATGAATCAGGTGACAGTAAATACATTTGAAACGCTTGGTCTTCCCTTGACAAATCCGTGCTGGGAAATACTGATCTGCCCTCGTATATTATTATAAATTTCAAACACCTTAGCGAAATTGCAGATTATAGTAATACGACGGTAATTTTCAACGTTAAATTTAAAATGGTGTTAAGGTAAAATGAGTCCCATCGGCATGTTTCTATGTTTATTGTACCTAGGCCTAGCTTTTTAATACACCTTGTATACTTCACAGGATACCTTGAAGTTGCTTGTTGAACAATATTATAAAGAAATATGGACAAAAAATTGAAAAGGGAGACATCAAACTAGTATTTAATAAAACACCGAATCAAGAAAAGTTTTTTGCAAAATAAATATTAATACAAATATTTAACGAATCTCGTCAAGTAGCTGGTTAACATGGAATCGACTTTCTGGACAAATATTTTTAATGTTTTCGATTCTGATATGCTGGTATCCTTCATGAATTAATCAAATTACAAAACGAAACGTCAATTCTGTTTTAAAATAGGTTTAACAAAATGTCACTATAATTGGAAAATCAAGTTTCCTACATAAATTGATAACTCGACATTGATAGTACAGATGTTGGTAAGTTGGTTAAAAAACTAATGATTCCAATATTTTTTAAGTGGTTTTGTTAAATAATTCATATGATTTTTTGTAGGAGGAATGTATCATTTTTATGCCCAGATAGGTCTGGTTTGATTTTAATTCAATGTACAGGGTAGACTTGTATTTTTTTGTGTATAAATTTTTTTCGAAACGTCTCCTAAATTTATTCTATTTAACATTCCCGCAAAAGGTCAATTGGACTACAATGGGAAACTGTACCACATTTGACTTGAAGTTACGACGATTTAGGAATTTGACATTAATTTTAGAAATAAGCTTTTCAATAACGCTATTAGAGAGATACTTTGCATTTTGTCACTTGTGGAAAATATGGTTTTTAGGCTTTTTCACAATACAGCTAGTCATTCAGTTGCTTTAGGTAAGAGATTTGACTTTTATGACTTGAGAGGGTTAATGTCTGAGTTGAGTCTGAATGGCAAAAATTTCATTTGATGTACTTCACTTTTTGAAATGCCTCCGTGTCCCTGCGAACGATTCATCCTAATGGAGTCTGAAGGACTTTCTTGCTATTAATTTTTTATATATATATATATATATATATATATATATATATATATATATATATATTTCCAAAAAAGAGGAATGGAGTTTCACTATTTGTTTAGGTTCGATGAATAGGCGAAATACAAAATTCATGTTTACTTCGGTTTTAGCTCAACTGTAACGTTGAATATGGTATTAACTAGAACTTTCATTAGATTTTATATTGGCTAACACTGTAAGATTACTCCCAGAAAAATGAATTTTAAATACAAACACAAACTCAAATACGAATGAAACGATATTTGAAAATAATTTGTATGTTGTTTCTTTTCAAAACAGGTAAATTGTACATATAAAAGAAATAAATATTGATTAACATAAATAAATTATGTAGGTGTCATACCACACATGGTGAGTAAAAGCGGCCCTTATCAAATGAGGTTTACAACTACCATTCAACAGTTTTTGTTAATTTAATCGACTGACACAAAAAGATTCAATTTAAAATTTGATATTAACAATTGTGGGGTCTCTGTTATTATTACGTATTTTGCCACGTGAAACATCAAATAAAAGAATTTCAACATAGTTCTTACAAAGGTCGATCTACAGTTACCAACTTATTCGGCTTAACAGAATACTTGTCTGATGCAATTGATGATGGTAGTCAAGTTGACATAATCTATACAGACTTCGCGAAAGCCTTCGACAAACTGAACCGTAGTATCTTATTGCAAAAATGGTACATTTTCAGCTGACCTTGTTAATTATTTTTCATACTACCTTAACAACAGAATCCAATATGTTTTATATTGTGGCCATAAGTCAGTCGAACTTTTACCAACCTCAGGTGTCCCACAGCGGTCTAATTTGGCCCACATTTGTTCATTATGCTTATCAACTACATTGTTACTGACATTACCCTGAAGTCTTTTATATGCTGATGATCTTAAAATATTTTGCAATATTACATACATCGAAGACTTTATTTATGCAACATACCTTAGATATAATAAATAATTGGTGTGTAAAAAACAAATTGCTCCTCGATCCTCTGAAGTGTAATGTCTTATCAATAACAACGAAGAAAAATGCTATAAAATATGATTACTCGCTTGAAAACAATGTACTTTCTAGACCAGACACTTTCACTGATTTAGGTGTAGTGTTTGATGAAAAGATATCATTCACTCATCATATTAATTGAATAATTGAAAAATTTTATAAGATGTTAGATTTTCTTATTAGAAGTACTCTTCATTTCAGTAATGTCACTGGTCTTAAACTAGTGCATTTCCATTGCAATGTCTAACCTGGAGTATGCATCATTGATATGGTCTCCTTATTACAAGACGTATATAGATAACTTAAAACATTCAACAACTTTCAGACAATATTCAACGAAGGTTCTTAAAATACTCATCATTTAAAGTTGGTGGGTATATCCACACTGGTCACCCCCATTCGGAACTATTATCAAGATTCTCAGTAGTATCGCTAGAAGAACGCCATAAAGTCTCTTACCTTATATTTCTGTACAGATTGATACATAATATCACTAACAGCACTATTATAATGAATTTGCTGCCCTTTCATACTCACAGAACTAGATCACGCCAGACAGATCTATTGAAACTGATCACGCCCAGAACAAATATAAAATAAATTTCCCCAGTTCAAACCATGTGTTCTACTTATACATTCATGATCGTATCGATATATTCAACTGCAACGTTGCTTCTCTGAAAGCATGCATCTATTATCAATAATAGTGAACAACATGTAATTTAGATAAAAAGACAGTATATTACAATATTGAAAGACAAGCGGATCCCAAATCACTGAGGGACCACATATGGACAATTGCGGCACAAAACATGATAAATTTACGCCAAAATTCAAGGTAATTTTTGTCAAATTTGACCTTGAATTTTTTTTTACAACCTTGGGAAATCTTCTTCTTTTCATGAGGAACTACAATCAATCCTCGTAAAAGACACAACTTCATGAAGAAAATTTATTTTGGAAGTACGATACTACTTTAGATATAGTTTCAAAAAAGTTTTTAATGCAGTTTCCAATCTCTCCATATGATTTTTCTTCTTGAAAATTTCATGTGTTAGCGAGCTAACGGAATGCCCAAATCTATCTAGACCAGGTTAATAACTTTACAGTAATTAATATTCACATTCGGTGGCGCCTTAAAGTATACTTCGCAACCAGTTCAATTTAATAACACGCCCGTAGGCAACGTCCTGCGTTTTGTGGTTAGTAATGCGCGTGTTAAAAATTGTTGATTTAATGGTGATAATTGTGGCAACCACTCACTGTTAGGAATATATCAGAATTAGGTAGAACTGGATCCGGCGCGCGCGGGACATCTGCAGAGGAGGAAGTAGTTAAAATATAATTCCGATACAAGCGGACAGGTGAAATTCAACCCCCCCGTTTAGGGTCAAAACCCCTCACCTGCTATAAATCGTAAATCATATTTCAAATAGATGGGCGTTACTTATTAACTTCGATATATAGTCTTGCTCGGTATTCACAAGTCTATCCTCGACAGTGTTGCACGTTTTTCAGCATCGCTTTGTTTTGATTGTGATCCGTTTTAATTTTAGTCTATAATTACAGAGCGCGCTGTAGAAAGTGAGAATTTTTATTATAAAATCGCCCCGAGTTTATCCGATATATGAACATAAATAAATAGTAAAAAAATGGACCTATATATTACAGGTTACACGGTCTTATGGGAAAATATCGATGAGAATTTAATTTATTAAAACGAGATTTATGCCAAACGTGTTTTCTTAATGGAATATCGGCAGTTCGGCCGTCTTGGTTCTTTTTTAAATTAACTCAGAAATTAAATGCCCCGCTAAATCGAAACTCGTGTTTTACCGTACTCCCATTTAATCGACTCCCCCTAATCACTCATGACAGTAATTAAGAAGTCCATCCCATGCGCATCGTTTTAATAATTTTTAGGGAATCGGAAGCAAGCCTGTTCAAGAGTTGTTTGAGTCACTATCCATATCTAATGTCAGTTCTTAAAGAACAAAATATGGGAAATAAATAAAAATTTATCAAATAAATTAATGTATACCTAAATATGTAAATATCGACTGGGAAAATTCCAAGGTACCATTAACAAAATAGGAGTTAAAATAATAAATAATAATATCCAAAATAGTAAAAATATTAATAGAATACCCGATATTATAGCGAACGACAAAAAAATTACTGATCCCAAGGAAAAATCTGACTACTATTTTAATAACTATTTTATTGCTTTACCTCAGACAAAAATTGGTATGTTGGACTCTGATAAAACTGATTATGAATTTAAAGTTGATAAAGATTTTCCCACTATATTTGTTAATTCTGTGTATGAAGAAGTTGTTATTAATATTATTAATGATTTGAAATACTCTAATTCTGTAGGAATCGATTATAATGTGCTAATATCTTAAAAAGCTGTGTGAATTATATAGTTACCCCTATGACTTATTTAATAAATCTTTCTATTGAATATGGAGTCTTTCCAAAAATTTTAAAGACTGCCAGGGTCATACCACTATTTATAAAAGGTGAGCCTTCAAGTGTTGAAAATTATAGACCAGTTTCGTTACTATCCACAATTTCCAAAATATTGGAATATAATATATTACATAATGCCCAACATGGCTTTAGAAAATCTAAATCAACACAATCAGCCATTTTCGATTTTATAAATATTTTATACAAAAATTTGGATAAAAACAAAAAATCAATGGGTTTATTCATGGATTTAAGTAAGGAGTTTGATCTAGTTGATCATGAGCTACTTCTTGACAAATTAAATGCGTATGGACTCAAAGGTAATGTAAACAAATGGATCGAATCATATCTTACTGAGAGGACGCAAATAGTGGAAATAGAAGGCACTAAATCGGAACAACTACATATAAAGTACGGCGTGCCGCAAGGTTCTGTCCTTGGGCCGTTATTATTTCTATTGTTTATGAATGATCTCCCCAGTATTGATGAAGATAATAACCTTGATATGTTCGCGGATGATAACAGTTACTTATGTTACGATAATATCAGATCTGAGGCTATAAAACAGGTGCAAATTATGTTTGATAAATTTATTAATTGGTTCAACGGTAACAGACTAGTTCTGAATAAAGACAAAACAGTCTTCATTAACTTTACCCCAAAATCAAATGTAATAAACGAAAGTTACATAGTCAGAATAAAGGGCAAAACCATCGAACAAGTATCTAATACAAGGTTTTTGGGAGTGTATTTAGATAATAACTTAGGCTGGGAAACACATGTAGATGTGCTTTGCAGAAAATTGTCACCGGTGTGTTATGCACTATACAGATTACGGGAACTCAGCAGCGGCCAGATATTAATGTCATACTATTATGCACAATTCTACAGTAGAGTAAAATATGGAATTTTGTTTTGGGGTCATTCAATAAGAGTATTTCGCTTACAAAAAAAGGCAGTCCCATCGATACTGGGAATATCGAGATTGACATCTCGCAGAACACTATTTAAACGATTAGGATTATTAACTATAACAGACATTTAAATTTAGTTACATCCTCTTATTTTGGCCCAAAGAATCTGATACCCTTGAACTATGGCCTATTATTGATGGTCGACCCTGTACATATACAGAAAGAGTAAAAATGTATTAGATATACATTAAGATAATTATTAATTATTGAAAACACATAGTGAATTAATTTATGATGAATAAAACAATTGTTATAGAACTAGAACTAGTTGAAGAACTAAATTCCATTCGTACCAAAATGAGGCATTTGCAAATAACTGTAATTGTAAAATATAAAAATTAAAGGTGATTGCTTTTGTGACGAGTCTGTAGATTTTACAGACGAATCACAAAAAGTGGCTTTTCCATAAAAAATTAATCTATTTGGGTCAAATCCGGACTGTTAGGTGGCCATTTAACTGTTCCATTATCCCTATCCATATTGGGAATACATTATTCAAATTATCTCGAACGGGTAGAACACTTTGGGGAGTTGCCCCATCCTGCATCCAAATCATATTATCAAGTTCGGCTTCCGGAAAATTCTGCAAAAGAATATTTTCTGCTTCTGGGTTAATTAGTTCCAGATAGGTAACTCCAGTTAAAGTATAATCATAAAATATAGGCTCAACAATTTTGTTTCTGAAAATTCCACACCAAACGCTAACAGTTTTTCTTCCTGATTTTTTTATTTGTTTTACCAATCCTTTTCTGTTGTGCTTGTTTTCCGACGACCTTCGATTTTTCCTATTTAAAACTTCATCATCAACATGATTCATCAGTCCATAATATTTTGGTAAAAAAATCGGGATCTTCATTCAAATTTTGAATCATCTGGCGGCAAAAGTCCTTTCCTTTGATAAACCTCTGTTAAAACTTGTACGGGTAAAATTTTATATGCTTTGTGTATGCGAATAAATATGGATGGACTTACCTTCGAGATGAAGCAATATATCTAGCTGTTCTTCCTGGTTTGTTTGAACTACACGCTTTTGTTACTAACGCTGGAGGTATTATTCACCTTTCGGTAAATATTTTTGAAAATATTTTCTGATGGTGTTGGACGATCTGGATACAACACCCTTATGCTCTTTTTGCTGCATGCTTATTTTTGTTTTTTTTGTATAGAAGCAAGTAAATATTTGGAATTTTTCTCCTACTCAAAATTAAACAAAGATCCAACAAAATCAATAGAGAGCAAAATTTACAGAACTTTGTTTAAATACAAACATGAATTTAATGATTTTGAACGAAGGAAACTTACACCACATCATAGTAAGCCCCCTCATTTTTATGGCTTACCAAAGACACATAAACAAAATATTCCTTTAAGACCAATTGTTAGTTCTATTAATTCACCATGTCATAATTTGGCAAAATTTTTACTTAAAATTATTGATCCATTATCTGGAAATACCGATTCATATATTAAAAATAGTAAACATTTCATAGAAAAAATTTATGAAACCGATATTCATGAATCACACCTGATGGTTAGTTTTGATGTAGTTAGCCTCTTTACCAATGTTCCGGTAGATGAAACATTAAAAATAGTTAAAGACAGGTTGCTAAATGATAATAATTTGGAAACTAGAACTAAATTAAGTGTAAATAGCATAATGGAACTCTTAACACTGTGTATAAAAACAACCTATTTTCAACTGGACAATGAGTTCTATCAGCAGGATTTTGGTATGGCTATGGGGTCTGCATTATCACCAATTTTAAGCAACATATTTATGGAGAACTTTGAGAACACACATGTTCAAAATTGTATAAACAAACCGGTTGTCTGGTGGAGATATGTTGACGACATCTTTGCAATTTGGCCTCATGGTGTTGATTTACTAGATAGTTTTTTAGAAAATATAAATAGTAAGGAACCGTCTATTAAATTCACATTAGAAGTAGAAAGTAGGAATGAACTACCGTTTTTAGATGTTTTAATTAGAAGGATAAATAATACAATTGAAACAAGCGTTTATAGAAAACCAACACATACTAATAGATATCTAAATTTTAACTCAAATCAGTCAATAAATGTTAAAAGGGGTGTTGTAAAATGTTTATACGATAGGGCCAAAATAATTTCATCTAATAATGAAATATTAAATAACGAGAAAAAATTTATCAAAGAGGTCCTAGTACAAAATCAATATCCTGAAGCCTTTGTTGATAGAATTTTCATAAATGTTGAAAATAGGGACAATCAGGTACGACAAAAACCTGAACGTCATTATACAGCAATAATTCCTTATGTATACGGACTATCGGAAAAGCTACGCCGTATAGGTGACAAATTTGATGTTAGGACGATATTTCAAACGGGGAACACTTTAAGATCTATTTTAACAAAAACAAAACCGATAAACAGGGAGCAGAATTCAAAAAACTGTATTTACAATATCCCGTGCGAATGTGATAAATGTTATGTGGGTGAGTCATCCAGACCTTTCAGTGTGAGGTTGGATGAGCACAAGAACTACATTAGAAAGAATGAAATTCAAAAATCAAAGATTTGTGAACATGCTTGGGAAAACGGACATAGAATAAACTGGGACTCGGCAAAAATTTTAACAAAAGAAACAGATACCAAAAAAAGAAAAATTAAAGAATCAGAAATAATCTTATTAAATGAAGATAAGTGCGTATCGAATTGTTCTGTAGATATTTGTACAACCTGGCTACCAATGTTAAAAGAAGAACTTAACAAACTCAACATTATCTAAAAAATATCATCAGTTCTATGTTCTGTGTAAGTAGTAAGTATCTATGGAAATAACATAAACAGAATCTTAAAGCTGTGTATTTGACATACACAGCAAAATAAGAGTTCTTCAAAAAATAGCTTTGAAAACGGAAAGAGATTACTTTCCGAAACGTCAGCAAAATACATTATTTTTGTGTTTATTCCGATTTATATTATTTGCAAAACATAACCTCTGACTTTTCCTTTGGCGTAAACGTCACGGGCGCAGAGGCTCTTTTTTCCAATAATTCTATTATTTTGTAGATTCGGTGATTTGTTTTGAAGAGGATAATAGTACATGTGGTAGAAAATCCAAATAATAGGAAAGAATACTCACTGTAAACCATTTTGATTATTGCAATAAATAAATGCCGCTTATCAAATATTCACTTCTACAAAAGCCAACACGTTAATTTCTGTCGTTTCATCAACAATAAAAGCTTCACGATTGTTATGAATTCCTTTCCTGATTTGTTTCTCCACAATTGGAAAATATTGAAAACATTGATGGTTTCTGTTCGTATATATTATGCGACGTTTGTGATATTTGTGGTATTTTCCAAAAACTAATAACATGTCCACTTTTTTATCCCTTGTGTACATCTTAAACAAATAACAACAATTAAAAAAATAATAAACAACATCAACTTTGATGGTAAAGAACAAAACTATTAAGTTGACAGCACGGTTTTTTCAGGCCAAAATTGTATCGGGCTAGGAATTGACTTTAAGTATTTTAATACTACCAGCTCAATGCTTAAGCATTGGGATTCGAACCCGTGACCCCTTGGTGCCAAGCCACACTTAAAGGCTTGGTACCAAGGGGTCACGGGTTCGAATCCTAGCTAGAGTACGAATGTTTAGTGGCGTTATTATTGTATTACCGTATTGGTAACAGTGGATCAGATGGTGTTGTGTGAAAAGCAACATAGTGGCTATACCAATCTTGTTTAGATCTTTTCTTAGAGTTATAAAGTACTTACAAAAAATAAGTAAAGTAAAAGTTACTACTTAAAAGTGTCAGTACTGGCGTTCTTGCTGAAATTTAATTAAGTACATATTTTAAGTACTTTCAGTATTCGGAAATGGTTCAAGTAAAGTTAATACAAAGGTTGTAAAAGTACATAGATATTTTTGTGGCACTCCTGCGACAGGGTTAGATAATTTCTGCTGAGAAATTTTCAAGCCGTTAAAGAGTATCGATACTGCAGTTTTAGCAATAAATAACATGGAAAAGGATGGTACGTCTGTTTAATTTGATCCTTATGTGGTTAAAAATCCCTGCATGGATATCGGTATGTAGATCTGGTGGTTTCGAATGGGGTATGTCGGTTTGTCCGGACTTGCCAACCGTAAAGCAGCCGTGTAGGACAAGCCATAACAACTGTCCGTCCTGATTGACACGTGAGGCATTGATTGACGCGGCTGATGGATGCGATTGATCTCCATCAGTGTAGATCACGTCGATAGTCGCTGCCTTTTTAGGATTCGCGTATCGATTGTTTGCTGATCGGACCACTGCTTGCTGCTTCCTTTATTCCACGAATCACACAAAATTCAATACATATAAATACTTCCTTCTGGCGTTGTTGGTTCTTCTTTTATTCATATTCAAGACTGGCTCTCTGAAACGCTGTTAAAAAGTAACTACATAGGAGGAGTACCTGTGTATATCATTCCGAAATTGATTTAAAGGTAGGACTCTTTCAAACTCCCGTAATATATCTGAAGCGTCTTTATTTATGAGTTTGAAAGCAGATCGAGCGCTCGGCTTACTCTTTTTTCGTTAACAGCCAAATGAAAATATGATAAATCGATGTGGAATGAGAAATAATATGCACAGGTAGCTGCTGGAGTTGATATATTTTAACGTTTAAGTATACGAGCGAACTGTTATTACACGTTTTTGATTTCTCGCCATAAATAACTTATAAGTGGGAAAATGTTCGACACGTACCCATTAGCCAATTAAATTAAACACAGCGACTGCAAAAAGTAAGTTGTTGTGTCATATTTTGCACCAAACCGAAACGCATTTCTCTAGAAAATTTACATATCTGACACTCACTTGTTGATATAATTCACTTTGTTGTTTTCTTTGTAATCGCTTTATGAAATCTGTCCAAAGTACATTCCGCAGAGACGTCCGTGTATTTGGGCCGAGCAATCGAATAAAAACAAATTTGACATTAAGTCTGATTGATACTTGAAACATGACACACAATGATATGGAGAACCGGGTGGGAGAACGAGGAAAGAGATCAGGTAGAATGCGCGCGATCTGAATGGCATCTCATCGAAGATGACAATAAACCACTTAACTAGAATGATTCTGGTGAATGGACACACGTTTGTTCCATCTGACATTTCAAAAAATCTTTTGTCGCCGTAAAAGCTTTTTGACACAATTGAGAGGCTTTTTTATGCGCTGCATAGTGCACGTTTTGTTTATGGAGAACGGCAAGTGATTAATCCATTGAATTCGGCGCTCTATAACCGCTTCTTCGTTTGGTGCGGCCACTGAAGCGCGATAACTGTCTCCTCTTCCTAGCCCATCCACCGCTCTATGACATTCTTTAAAAGTAAGCTACTTCGACAGTCTTTGAATGGGATTACATCAAATGCGCCGGTAATCACATTCATACGATTACCTTCCCGCATACCTTAGCCAGATAAGGGGATCGTTTATTTGTTAATTGTTTTTGCCGTGTAGTTTAACGTAATTCAATTATATAGTAGATACATAATTAAGATATCTACCGTTTTATTGAGGTTTGTAATTGTGAAGTAAATAGTTAATTTTCTTGTAATACTAAAGCTGCCTGCTTACTTCCTGTACAGCCAACAAGAATTTAATACATTCGATTTCTTCATAATCAAGCAAGATTGTCTGAAACGTTATTGCCAGTCGTTTATTGTGTAGCAGAGGCATCCCACCCGGGCGACACTCAAATGTATTTATCTTCTAATCAATCAAAGCTCGTGGTGATTAGGGAATAATCCGGGTACGTACGGCTGCAATTCGCGAGCGCCCGCTATACGACAGGCGACCCTGTTAGCAAGAGAAAGCCAAGCGAGAGTAGACCGTACGGCCCGAGGAGCCCTTATCGCTCCAAGATCGCTATCCAATTAAATCTGACAATAGGTTTACGTTGGTGACACAAGTAGTGGAGTACACTCCGTTTAAAATCCTCCGTCTTATGAATCTCTTGATTTTGATAGAGTGTTTTGTTTGCAGAGTTTACAAAGTGCAGCGCGGAGGGCAGGGACAAGTTGCGCTAACTGCAAGACGACGACGACAACCCTTTGGAGGCGCAATCAGAACGGCGAGCCAGTTTGCAACGCTTGCGGACTTTACTATAAACTACACAATGTAAGTATATATTTTCTGCTGCTCCTACCTGTACCGTATTATGCTGATGTTCTCACACATAACATTCATGCTTCTTTACAATCCATACAATGAAAGCACAGCATATAAAGCAGTTTCGCGGATACTCAATGTTTATGCCAGTTTTAAATAAATTCCTGCTTTGATTTCAAATACTGCCACACAATTAATAATATATTATCACCAGTCGCCACATATTAGTCAAACAAAGGGCGATATATTATAGTAACTTAAAATTTTTGAATTGTCACTCCTATTTGATATATTCACTTCTCAGTTTTTTATCCGGCCACGGTAATTGTGATCTTTTGGGTTACTTTAATCTGCATAAGAGAGCAATTCTTGTTTTCTTACTTATTTTCAAGGTTTATTCAGTTTTGGTCATCTCCAGATTATACTAACAAAGTTCATTATTAAAGTTCCCTCACTAATCTATATACATTTAATAATAATAATAATCAATGTCTCTATTTCTGATTATAACAATAACAAAAACCGTAATTATGTATGGTAAGACTAAAAACCAAAAATCTCAAGGGGAAGTTCACTTACATGTGCTCTTCCACTCAACCCTTGTCTTTGTGAGATATATAGCACAATAAAAATATATAATATATATCTAGATAACCTAAATTAAATGTAATGATAAGCATACCTAATTGACAGAAATCAAATAAGAATTAAAAAAAATAGAAAATAACAAAAAAATAGATGAAGAAATGAAGCACATTGAAATATTCATACATAATTTCTTAGAGTATGCGCTAAAATAAGTTTTTTAAATTTAGGTAAATTATAATTCTTATACTGACTGATCCGGCACAGCATTATAAAGTTTGTAAATATATATATGTAAAACTTCGCTCAAATAAAGTAGTAGCACAGATCAGGAGGAACCATATATTTCATTGATGACGTATTTTGGTTAAAGTTTTAATAAACTCGTGGCCGGTCCGTGTTTTTGATGTGTTCTACGCATCTTACGAATCAGTTGTTCTTACGCTCTTCGAGGAACAAATCGCCTGTAGCAAGTGGGTCTGTCTTGGTTAATTTAGATTGCTTATCCGTTTTTTGTAGTGTTTTTAGTTAGATTTCAATGACTGTATGTGTTTTTACGTACATCCTGTGAATAAATACCTAAGGCCGCCCCTGTCTAAAGTAACTCTGCAGCTGAAACCACCCGCGTGTCACTTTTTGTGCGCAGAATCGTGGCCGGTAACGTGACGTACCAAAAAAATGAAACTGCTTTCATAGGGAATTACAAAGTGATATTTAATTGAGCAGTTCTACAACTATGGCCTGATATAAATCCTGATTGTATGTCCGGTATGGTATTAGCATTCAGGCGTTCCCCCAACTGCAATTCAATAATTTTTTTCACTAATTTTGACAAGCCGTGCCGGAGAGAATACTAATATGTCTTAAATCAGTAAATATAGTGTTTACATTATTTACGAGGAAAAGCAAAATATATGGCATACATAATTTTATTAGACTAACACTAAGTCCATCGCTTCCTGGAGAAAAGTTCTTTATTTTCAGTAGATTTTCTGTAATGTCTTCGATGTCTTTTTACACGATTTACATTAGCTTTACCTGTACATTTGTTTGTATGTAACACAATCTTTGAACGTGATTCTCACCCATTTCAAAACGTCAGATTAAACTGAAACTTTGCACACTTATCAAGGACTGATGACAATACAATAATTTGACAACTTCGTCCTAATATCCTCACCAGGATCATCAGGATGAAATTAAATTTTAAAAAAATTACTAATCTATTGTCAACATTTTGCCTGAGGCGCCGCTGTTAATGTTATATATTTTATAAATAATAATTTTAAAAAATAGCAAACCAAACTAAAAAGTAAAAAATAATGTTTAAATATTTTTGACAAAAAAATGTATTTTATTGTAAAAAGCATGGGGTGCTTTTTACTATATTTTTATAATTCTACTTTTTATAAAATATTTATATCAAGCACCCCACGCTTTTTACAACAAAATAATTTTTTTTTGTCAATAATATTTAAACATTATTTTTTGCTTTTCAGTTCGGTTTGTTATTAAAGCGTGTTTTTTTAGTTTTTCTAAACTATAATTTTTTAAAGCGTTTATTTAACTTGCAATGTTTGTTTGTTAGTTTGTTTAAGTCAAATCTTGCAAGCAAAATTTCGATTAGTTTTAATCAAGATACAGCTTTGAAACTTTGCGCATGTGTATAAGTTCGGTAACAATATACATTTTTATATAAGAAAAAAGCAAGATGGCGGACGATGTTACCGTTTATGATCCGATCCGACTCAAAATCGTTATCTGGGCGTTTTCTAGATTGAAAATTATGAATTTTTAGTCAAAATTCAGAAATTCAAAATGGCGGGTCCAATATGGCGGACGACTTTTGTCATTTATGGTCCAAATCGATCAAAATCGATATCTGGGTGTTTTCGGGTTCGCCGATTACGAATTCCTAGTCAAAAATTTTGTTCAAGATGACGGACTTAACCGTTTAAGATACGATTCAACTCAAAATTGATATCTGGGGGTTTTCTAGGTCGCGGATTATGAATTTTTAATCAAAATTCAGAAATTCAAAATAGCGGCTCCAATATGGCTGACGACTTTTGTCATTTCGGTCCAAATCGATCAAAATCGATATCTGCGGGTTTTCTGGGTTGCGGAATACGAATTTCTAGTCAAAAATTTAGTTCAAGATGACGGACGATTTTACCGTTTATGATTCGATTCGTCTCAAAATCGATATCTGGGGATTACAGCATATCAAAAGACTAAAAAGTAAAAAATAAAATTATATAAAAAGATATTTAAAAGCTTTTAATTAAATGCCCTAAAAAGTAGAAAATAAACTTTGAAGTAAATCAAACCCATCATTTTGTTACATTATATAATTTTTTTAGGATATAAAACCTTGTCGCGATATTTTCCTGTCTAAAAGGGACGTCGGGGATGGTAGCTCAGTGTGTTAAAGCATCTGGCTAGCAAATTGAGTTGCCTAGCGAAGTGGGTTCGATATCCGTAATGCGAAACAATTTTTCATTAAAAAAAAATTGGCCCAGGAGTGGTTCGGAGTCCTCATTAAACTGTAGGGCCTCGTCTCTCTTTACCTATCACAAGATCCTTGAGATCTCCCAGGAGGTTACTTCGATAGCTTGAGAGGCAGTTAAGAAAACATTTTACGAAAACAAGGGAGATTGCTCGCGACAAGCTTTTATATCATAAAAAAAATTATATAATCTAATAAAATGATGGGTTCGATTTACTTCAAAGTCTATTTTCTACTTTTTATAGCATTTAAATAAAAGCTTTTTTAAAAATTTTTTTTAAATAATTTTATTAAATGTTTACCAACCTTTTTCAATAAAGGATATACAGAGTGTTGTTCAGGGCAACATTTAAAAAACCAAGTCCCATTCTGAATTTTCTTAAATAAATTTTGAGCGGCTGTAAAAGACTTTTACTGTCGCTCAGATGAAAGATTACAGAAATGATAGTATAAGCTCATGAAATTTGTCATGTTATATCGAGGTTTAAAGGAAAATGGTATATTACCTTATAGGTTTGGAGTAAAGGTGAACTACTTTACTGACGAGGCAAGTCCGACAAGAAAAACCGAGACAAAAAATCGCTTTATTCCCCATAAAACATGCTATTTTTTTTCAAACGTCGAATGCCATTTAAATAATAGTATATTGTTTTATTAGGAGTAAAAGTGATACTTTTGTGACGAGTCTGTAGTTTTACAGTTTATTACAGAAAAAAAGTGGCTTTTGCTCCAAATAAGACATGTTATTTTTTCGTCAAACGTCGATTAGTTATACCAACGGAGTAAAAGTACCTTTTCTTCTGCTCGAGCGGTCTTTTACTTCCTTTGGTCGTGGCAACGCATAGCTAAATTTTTGAAGAAAAATAACATGTCTTATTCGGAGTAAAAGCCACTTTTGTGACTCGTCGCAAAAGTATCACTTTTACTTCTAATAAAACAATATACTAACTATTAGTTGTGCGTTGCCATTAGCAACGGTCGCAATGAAAGGAAAGTCCGCTCGAGCGAAAGAAAAAGTGCTTTTACTTCTGTTGCTAATAGCAACGCACAGCTGTCTGAAATGTCAAACTTTATTGTCATGAAATGAATAAGAAATGTCATAATTTTCTTACGTTTGAAGAAAAATACTATTATTTTTTTCGCAAATACTTTTAATGCCCCTCGTTAACGGCAGTAAAAGACTTTTGGATTATGCATGTTAACTCATTTTAACAATAATACACATATACAGGGTTACTGGTAATTCGATACACTCCTTTGGAGATGTGATGGGGCATGAGCTAAGGAGTAAATCTAGCCCTAACATACATTATGCAAAACTCAATAGTTTTTTAGAGATTTCAATTTTTTTGTTTTTCTCAAAAAAGTAGATCTTAATGTCTTAAAAGTTAATTTCCGAAAAATCTACTTGACATTTTTAATTTTTTTTTACTGGATTACTTGTCCAATATTATAGATATCCGTTTGGAATGAAAAATATCCGGAAACATTTCGATCATGTGAACATTTGAAATAAAAACCTGTAAAATTTTTTTTTTTAAAATCAGTTATGAAATTTACCTATTAGGTTTTTTCAAAAAAATATTAATGTAGCACGCGTACAAATTATTATAAAACTTCCTTATTTCAATAGCTATCTAACTAGGTAGAAATGTTTAATGTACCCTTGATAGTTCTAATAAAAAATTAGTAAAGATAATGCTGGTGGCGGAATTTATTAAACGACTAATCGTTCATTTTCATTTAAGTCAGTCAGTCCTTGACTTTGACGTTTGCGCATATATGTCATTAATTGACATTCTTATCTCCGTGTTCCTTAAGTTTGTTGGTCTTGTTAAATTAGTTATCGAAGATTTTGATTTTGCTCGTAGTTGTTGTTATTAGTTGTTGTTATTGTATTTTCTGTGCCATGGCCGCGTATGCCAACGCAGAATACGCTGATATCTTGTTTGTCTATGGATACTGTGGCGGCAACGCTGCTGAAGCTCGCCGAGAATATGGTCTTTGGTACCCTAACCTCCGCTTACCAAATGCACGTGTATTCAGTACGGCATATCGAAATATCGCTGAAACTGGCTCCGTGAAATGTAAAAGAAGTGACGCTGGTGCCCCTCCCGTTTATGAACCAGATGATGAGGAAGAAATATTGAGGTATTTTAAGGAAGACCCAACTATTTCAACTAATAAAGCCGCAAGACTAACCGGGGCGTCACAATGGAAAGTTTGGTCTACGATACGTAGAGTTGGATGTCATTCTTACCACTATACCCCTGTCCAAGGCTTGGAGGAAGGTGATCCTGGAAGGAGAGTGGAATTCTGCCGCTTTATGTTAAATTCAGATGCAGAAAGTGCAAATTTTTTAACAAGTATTTTATGGACGGACGAGTCGAAATTTAATCGCGAGGCTATAACAAATTTCCACAACTTACATTATTGGGCAGAGGAAAATCCCAAGTTAACACGTGAAACTAGTTTCCAAATGAAGTTTTCTATTAATGTGTGGATGGGAGTCATTGGCCACTATTTAATAGGACCACACTTTCTTCCTCAAAATTTAAACGGGGAAATCTATGAAAATTTTTTAAGAAATGATCTGACGGTGATTTTAGAAGATGTTCCTCTCGCCGTCAGACAGCGAATGATGTTTCAGAACGACGGTTGTCCAGCACATTATCGGCTGACATTACGACAGTTACTTGATCAACGTTTCCCTAACCGTTGGATTGGAAGAGCGGGCCCAATACCTTGGCCAGCGCGAAGCCCTGACTTAACACCCCTTGATTATTACGTATGGGGTCATATGAAGGAGATGGTCTATGCCACACCAGTCAATACTATAGAAAACATTAGACAAAGGATAGTCGATGCTGCCCAACACATAAGGCATAATCTGACAACCAGAGTAACAAGGACGGAAATAAGAAGACGCTGCCGTGTCTGTATACGGAATAGGGGCTCCCATTTTGAGCAAGACATATAAAAAATAAAGTACAACTTTGAAATTAATGAAGAATTAAACTCTACTTTTAAAATGTTTTTTACTGTTTATCTAAAAATAAAATTCGTACTACTTGTGTTATTTTTACTAGTATTTTCTTAGAACTATTAAGGGTACATTGAACATTTGTACCTTGTTAGATAGCTATTGAAATAAGGCAGTTTTTATAATAATTTATACGCGTGTTACGTTAATATTTTTTTGAAAAAACCTAATAGGTAAATGTCATAGCTGATTTTAAAAAAAAAAATTTAAGTTTTTATTTCAGATGTTCCCATGATCGAAATGTTTCTAGATATTTTTCATTCCAAACGGATATCTCTAATATTGGACAAGTAATCCAGTAAAAAAAAATTCAAAATGTCAAATAGATTTTTCTAAAATTAACTTTTAGGACATTAAGATCTACTTTTTGAGAAAAACAAAAAAAATTAAATATCTCAAAAACTATTGAGTTTTGCATAATATATGTTAGGGCTAAATTTACTTCTTAGATCATGCCCCATCACATCTCCAAAGGAATGTATCGAATTACCAGTAACCCTGTATTACTTAATTGAATGTGCCAAGAATAAATCTTTCGAATTAGCTGAAATCCAGAGGTTAAAATGGAATGAATACCGATTCGAAAATAAATTTCAAGTAAAGATAGCGTAATAAGTGCAGATGTTCCCCTTGCGACTGTCAGTGCCTCGAATGCAAAAAGCAATATTCCCGATGCACGTTTTCAGATCCTTTTACATTCTTACAATGAAATGGTAGTGCGATTGTGGATCATAATGACATGTTCTGGCGACGAACGCGTATGTTGAATGCCCGGAGCTGGTCTTCAGCCAGTATATCATACCGGTCCCCACGCCCACTTTAAACAACGTCGTTACCCAACAACAATAACAATTTGTTACGGGAATAGCGCGCGTCGTAATAAGCTGAACAGATCGGGTCAGATCTGTTGATAACATCACTGTACCGACCATCCTACTGAAAAGTGTTTCCAACAGATATGTGTGATAGATCGAAATCGTCCTAATCAACGGATTACGCTAACTAGTTTAAAAGCTGCGGTAATGTCATCATTTGATTTAACATTTTCAACGCCGCATTTTCTGGGGTTTTTTGTAATGTAAACGATCAGGATGATTAAATTCTAATTCCTCGCGTGTTTGTTATTTCTATTAAAATAAAACAGTATAATATTCACAAAGCCGTTAAGGATATTTATGGCACAATCGACACCCTACCGCGAGTCCTTTGTTATTTGACAGACTCTAGTAAATCGACTACAATTTATAACACCTACAATAAAATAAAAATTCACTTGCTTGCATGACCCTATTACATTCGACCATTACTTGTCTTTCTTTTAAAAAATGCAAATGAAGTTTATTTTATTATGGTCGTAGCTATTCGGCCACATAAAGAACCCTGAATAACGCGACACTTATTCACATTATTTGACCGTCAAGTCTGATGATGTTATAGCCGACAAGCTGGTAAGGTACGTGACATGAGACGTTGCGGCGGCGACAATAGAAGAACGCGCTTCTTATGAAGAATCGCAAAGGTCCAGTGACCGCACAGCTTAATACGCTGAATATGTTATTAGTTCTCTCGCGTCGCAATAAATGACATTTTGTGTAGGGCCTAATTGAACTATTTGCCGCTTTCTTCTAATTTAACCGGCTGGGAATGCGTCTGGAGGTGTTCGTACACATTTCTGGAATCCCAGAGTTCTAATTAACTCTTAACAAGTGTCGCACATTCCAATATTTAAGTGGTGTGTTGTTTCCATGATTTCTGTGTTTCTTGCCCAGCATGCGAAAATGGTGTGGTATTTGCCGTATTAGTTTATCGGAAAACGGAACGTGTGTTGGCGACTGATCCTTTTCACAGGAATGGACTGGCCCTGAAAAATACGTGTGGAGAAAGTCATAATTCATTTTAAATGCGTTTGTCATTACATTAAGAGTGTGGAATACCTTATGCTTTTACATGAGAAACTTTATGATTTTTTTAAAACTGCCTGCCCAACAAAAATATAATTTAGAACTACACGAAAATGTAGAATTTTGTAATGAATAAAATATAACTTTTGTTCTTTAAATAAATCATGCATTTGTTTAAACTGTACTAAAAACGAAACAAGTGCAGTTTGTTCAAAGTAGCTTTTTATATGTCGCTATGAATTCAGTTCAGTTCTAGATAATGGGTTTCAAGTGTGTAATTTAATAATAACCAAGTATCAAAATCAAAACATCAATTATTTTAAACACGATAGTGTTGGAATATAATAATCCGGTTCGAAGGACCAAAAAGCTGTTAGAGAGTGTTCAATATAAAAAGTAGCCAGTCTGCCTTTAGCCCTAGAATTTTATCTTTTAATAGAATGTTCCAACAAAGTTCCAGTGGCTCACGATGCCCTAGTTATCACTGAAAGTTTCTATGTAGTTTTTTCAATTGCGTTCATTAAAAAAAAAAAAGAGTTTTTTGGATATTATGATTTACCTTGCCTTTCATACAATTTGTTTTCTAATCCTATTATAAAATATAGCCAAAATAAAATTATGGCACTAATTTATCTGACTCTTTATTGATCATAGTTATTTACATGAACATGATACCTATTGGCGTATTATTTGGACGGTAATAGTGTCAACATTATATTGAAACATTATGTTGTAGGTATATATTTACACTACAAAAAATTATTTGTTTTCTTTAACTTGCCTTACAATGAGTTATCGTTTTATCATTGGTGATAAAAAGTGTCAAATTTTAAAACTAGTTATATAAGGAACTTTTTCGAACGACATTAAAAATGTGCCATTTTGCAATAATAGTGGAGCAGATCTGGAGGAAAGCCAGGCTCGAATAAGGATTATGATTTTTTTTTGACAATAAATAAAGTTGGGTCCCCTCAACATTCCAACACATTTGTGCCGCAGATGTCAAAGGGGAGGAGGGGGAAACAACATGTTAATGTATGGGAAAATGGTTTTTCGAAGATAACTCGGCGGCTTTTGACCTGACGAAAAAAATCTTCAAAGCAAAAATGAAGAATTCATGAAAATAAGACCACTGATTCGAGAGATATTGCGAATCCAAAATGCAAAAATTTAAAAAATTTAATTCATTTTTTATCATGAAGAAGTGGAGTTGCGGACTAAATTTTTTTTAATAGAAAGGTATTAGCAGATATCTTGTTGGGCCGGAGGTTGGGAGCAGTGGGATAATTAGGAGGGGAGGGAGAGGAGGAAAAAGAAAATATTTCACATGCTGATAACTCCCTGTGTAATTGACCTATCGCGATCAGACGAAGTACATTTTTTATTATTTTATTTTCTAGAAGGCGGCATTCGCATAAAATTATTTTTTTCGCAAACAAACGCTTGGTGAGCGAAATAAATTTGCGCGTTTTTTCAAACAGTTTTCTTTTGCACGAAGGGAAAGAGTGGGGGGAAATCCTTATCACCACTTGATAGCATTTTTTATTAACGTTTAATTTCAGCTCAGCCAGATCGCGATAAAATGATTAGGAAGGGATATAGAGGACGGCTATAAAGTGGAAGAACGGAGAGGAGTGGGGGACTCGGGCAAGGATGATAATTACGGGAAAACATTTTTTCTTTTTATGTCGCCGTGTCGAGAGTTCGTGCTACCCATACATTACTCGCGCGCGCGAGTTAAGAACGAGAAAACGGAATGAAAACAGGCGAACGAGTCAGTTGAGTGGCTGGGGCCAGAGCCTACTCTCTCCTCTGGAATTAACACACGCGTGAACGCGCGCCCTTGAACGGCGCGCTCTGAAATAGTTTTGAATGCTAGATCGCCCGTATCTCGCTCGATTATGAACCGATTTTGGACATTCTTATTTTCCTCTTGAACCGTGAACGCTCGGAAATGAAAAAACAAATTGCGCTCTCAGTTTTCATGCGGCGATTGGTCGATTTTTAATACATGGTGATCATCATTGATCTGATTATCAATCCGGAGTCGCACCCTTACAGCTCGGCTGTTTATCTCTGCTTTCTCGGAATGCCGCGCCAGCCGGCGCGTGTCTGTAAAAAGGCAGGTAAGAGAATCTCGGAGGGGCTGGGCAGAAATTAAACGTAAAAAAGCTATCAAGCAGCGAAAAGGATTTTTCCCTCACCCTTTCCCTTCGTGCCAAAAAAAACGGACAATTTTTATTTCGCGCACCAAGCGTTAGTTTGCAAAAAAAATCATTTTATGCGAGTGCTATCTTATAGCCAATAAAAATAAAAAAATGTACATCGGTCTGATCGCGAAATATTTCCTTTTTCTCCCTCTTCCTCTAATCTTAATTATTCCACCTCCCCAGTCTCCGGCCCAACAAAATATCTGCCAATACCCTTCTATTAGAAATTGAGTCCTCAACTCCACTCCTTCATAATAAAAGATTTATTCAAATTTTTAATTTTTGTGTCTTGGATTCGCGATTTCTCTCGAATCAATGGTCTGACGTCGATGAGGTTGGGAATAAAATATGCTTATTATGAGCTCTTCATTTTTGGTTTGAAGATTTTTTTTTCGTCAGATCAAAAGCTGCCGAGTTATCTTCGAAAACCATTTGCCCATACATTTAATATGTCTCCCCAAATTTGACATCCGCGACACAAATGTGTTGGAATGTTGAGGGGACACAACTGTATTTATTGGCAAAAAAATAACAATCGAACGTTTCCTTATTCCAAGTCCAGATCTGCCCCACTATAATATGTTTTTAGTGACAATAATTTACATGCCCGTTGTAATTAATGTTCTGTATAGAAGATAACTTTTATATGTTTAAAAAATATAAATTTTCTAAACATATTTGATAATAATTTACAATCATTCTGGACCACTGCCTCTACCTATCTTTATGTATAATTCCTTTAGAAGGTGCAGCGGCCGACACCTTTCAGGCCAGTTCGTCCCTGTGCAAAAATGTTGTGGTCTTTAACATACCAGTCTAATGTTTCAGAAAATGGAGCGTACACTAGCAACATTTTCATTGGTTTATCGTGAGTTTTATAAAACATGCACGATAACCTTATTAACGGTAACGATAAAATCTGTCTTAAGAAATCATATATATCTCTGCAATTTTATTGAATTTTAATATATGTCAATAGTGTAGTGCAGGAAAACCAATATTATAATTACAAATGCACAGGATATATTTTGCAAGTAATAACTGACAACTAATTATGCGAATCTGTAGGGCGTAATTAATTTTGAATTATAGTCTGGCTATTTACATAAAACGAAAATTAGGTTTAATTATAGAAAAATGAGTTTTGATGGGATTATATGAAAAAAGTTCCCACTGATCTAAGACATTTAGCAACGCCAACTTCAAAAAATGTTCTCGGCGAGATTCTTTCCAAAACATTTCAATAATATCTGAAACTTTAAAGAAGATTATTAAATTTTTAACGAAATTGATATTAAATAATGTTTAAGTTATGATTTTCAAACTTTTTCGGCTGTGCCTCTGCCGGTCAAGAAAGATCAACTTTACGGCCTTGATACACAAATAACTATTTTCTTCAAATGTTAAAAAAATTTGACCCGTGACAGCTTTTTTTAACTTAAACTACCACTTCGTCTGATCGGTTTACTTAGTCTCTTATGGCCGTTCACGAGCTGAACAGACTAGACTCGGCTAAAAAAGTATTCTAATTTTTATACATTAAGAGAGACAGAGGACTTTAAATTTTTTCAATAAATTTTCGGTGTGCCTCTACCATGTCTTTTATAATCCAAAGAGGAATTTTGTCTCTTCTGTATGAAAAATTGACTGATGATTTGCTTTAATTAAAATACTTAAGTTATGGATAACGTTCTTTGATAGGAATGACATAAAAAGTGTTTTACCTTATTTAGAACTAGACTATTGCTTAAACGCCATTTAAAAAACTCATCTACTGATTTAGCTTGAATAACTGTGGTCTGCAAGAGTTACTGTGAACGAAAAAGTGTATCATCAGCATAGACTATTAGTGCATTAGGTATTACGCAATGTGGTATATTATTCACAAAAATTAAAAAGGCTAAAGGACTGAGGATAGAGCCTTGCGGAACACCTATTTTCAGTTGTCTGCAATCAGATTTATACTAATCAATTATTACCGCTTGCTTTCTATTATTCAGATATCAGTTAACCCACTGATGCGCTAACCCACGTACTCCCAAAAAGTTCAAAAATATATATTAAATCTCTTTAAAAAAATCATGGTTTACAACAACTTCAAGAAAAATATTTTTGACAAACTATAGTCTGGCCCGTGTACAACACATGGTGAGGAACGGACGACTTATAATGTACCAACTACCATCCAATATGCGGTTTTTGAGCTAACCATTACACAAAAAGATTCAAGAAAAGTTCATAAATTTTTGGTGGGCTTTTGCTTGCCTGTCTATTTACGTATTTTTAGTTCAATATCAATTTTGATCGCTCCTCGGAGCTTAAAAATGCTTGAATCACAACGACAACGACTTTGAATTATATTTTGCAATTACAATTTCATACGTTCAGGCAAGGCGGTCCCATGCACATATGAGTACATGGTAATGATACTTTTCTGACACCGAATCACTGAGGAACTGGTTTAGGGCAAATCCCGTTAAAACCCATCATTTTCCCGTCAAAATCGACTGCTAGGAAATGATAGGGGACCCTTGTCGCTAAAGGCTATTTTCGCTAAAACTCTCGATATGCTTTGACTAGAGACTGGATTAACTTATCCTCATATTTAACACAACGCATGAGTTGCCGTGCTTAACAACGTGGATGCGTAAAAGGGTTTTTAATTTTGAAATTTCCGAAATTAAAGTAAAATTTTGTTACTGTTTCTAAATTTTGGTGGTCGGGGCGACATTACGTCCCTGTTCAGCGGCATTTACTACACTTTCTAAAATTACACTCCTTGATGAGTTATTGAAATTTTTGCATAAAAAACGCTCCGTAGAGCGAAAATATGATTAAAAATATAAAAACCTCGTCGGATTTTGTTACAGTTTCGAAAAGTATATCGAGGGTTTTATCGTGTTCTTTAACATGAACGCCTATCAAGTGAACATCGAAAATATGGCTCTTCGTAAATATCAAAGGCAATTACTTCTGCTTTTTCATATGGAAGAAGAGGAAATGTTGGAACTGTTGTTACTCTGTAACTCTCGAAATTAAGTTTCAGAAATGTACAGAAGTCGTAAGAAACGTGAATATCAAGAAATTTTGTTTAAACACCGTCAGTACCTGTTACATACATATATTACACATTTATTGTGAAAATCTTAGTTTTGCTGAAATGACGTAAGTCTGGGGGCTCTGAGATCTTACTCTATAAAGAAATGTTCGTATTAGGTATTTTAGTTGCTAATCGAACCGGAATACATGTCGTACAAAATGTAGAAAAAAATATAAAGAGTTGAATCGTACACTCAACCCCACAGGCGAGAATCGGGCAACTCATCAACTACACCACAAACGACTGTTAACGAACTTACATACTTTATGCTACATGAACGTAAGATTAAGATTTTCTATTTAACTTCAGTGCCTATTACATGTAAAAGGCCCCCCCCTAGCAAGTACGAAATACGTTTTTACTACATATTACACATTTATTGTGAAAATTTTAGCTGTGCTAAATTGAGGTAGGTCTGGGGAATCTGGGATCTTACTCTATAAACATAATAACATAATCTTTCCTGAGATTAGCAATTTATTGAATTCCAAATAGTTTATTAATCTATTATTAAAGCAAAGTTCATGAACTTTTACAAACTGTACATTGATATTTCTAAGCCTCTATTCTCGATCCTTTGTTTTATATACAGATATAGATTTCGAAATTTTAAATAAATCAGGGTACCTATCGCTAGCAAAAGATTCGTTAACTAAGTAAGACAGTGGAATAAGGATTTCATCAACTACAACCATAAGTATCTGATCTCTTATCATTTATGACTGCAGCACAAAAATTAAATAGAAATCTCTAGGTTTTTACAGGATGCATGCTAAAAGTTTGACAATTTGCAAAATGCCATGCTATATTTTCTATTGCTTTCGATAGTATATTATCAAGAGAGGCATCGAGTAATATAAAACTATCCATGTTCCTTACTCAAACTTCTTGTAGCGCAAATTTCTTGCCACCTAGAATGTACCTAGTCTGTCATAGTTTACGAGTTGCTAGAAAACCCATGAATAATTTCCACCGTACAAGAATGCACATATTGTTATTTATTACATTTCTCTGAACTACCTGTGCATATTTGTCAAGTTATTAATAATACATTCAAGCGAATAACAATAATAAAACATAAACGCGGCGTATAAGTAAGGAGTAATAAAAATTACGTGAAACAACTGCCAACTAAGCGAAACGTATATATGGAATGGGATAATGCATCCTTAGTTTTATAGCTAAATTTAACTGGGAAAAATAACAATTTATTTTAATTGGGCCTATACGACACTATTAAAATGTCTGAATGAAATCTTTATACAAGCAGTTATCCGGATGTGGCTTGCTGGGCTTATTTCGAGAGACATGATAAATACAGGCCGCGTTAAGGTACCACACCCGCATAAATCATAAGAACCATTAAATAATACGTGATCGTTTGGTAGCTCAAGGTAGTTGACAGATACCATGGTTATCTAACGTACACTCCGCAGGTGATCTGCTACCATATTAATACTAATCTTGGCATTCAAAAGAGGCGCACCACGTGTATTTGCTTCTACATGTACCTCTTACTTATGAGGTACAATTATTCACGCGACACAATGTTGCCGTTTCTTTTATTTTCGTTATTTGTACGAGCCTTCTAAGTTGACTGTACACAGAAGCTGGGACTTGAAATTTCGATAATCAGCTCCTACAATCTAAACTAAATTACCGAGACACACTTGTGCCCGTCAAGTTATTTTCATAGTGTGGGCTCAGAATGTTACTCTTACAAATCATAATTTATTTACAGATGTATAATTTTAAAGCGAAGTAATAGTAAAGGAATATTAGAAGAGTGCCTTGTGTTAATTAGTCTTTGTAACGCATCGTGAATATTTATAGGGCTTCTTGTCTTGGGCTCTTAACGATTCGTAGAAAATAAGCAAATATTAAGAAGCAAACAGTGTCTTTTAGCTCTTTCATAGCTAAAAAAAACTTAAATAAACTGAGATCGCACTGATTTGACATAAAAGATAGAGTTGCTGCAAAATGGTTGAGGATGAAAATAAAGTTAAGCCCAATTTATCAACTTAACTGAAGAAATGAATATCACCAATATATGAAGAATATATTTTAAAAATATTTCTATAACATTTTTTCCAACATATTCCAATTTATTAAAATATTGTGATACATTTTTAAAACACCCATTTAGGAATGGTTGGGACTACCTGGTACTGACATTCAAAAATAATACCATAAATAAAAATAAAACAAATGGAGTACTTACAATACAACCCTCCGGGGCCACCCCCTAATAGAGGGAAGTTGGGCCACGCACCATGTACTAAAAGAATGATCTTCTCTTTTACATTTCAAAAACCCAACTAATTATTTCTCAAAATTCCTCTCAGCTGTTACCTTAATCTTACTAGCCGATTTTCGCGGCTCAACATTTCTATTCAGTAGCCTAGTTGCTGGATGACACAGTGAACCTACTAGCTGACTCGGCATTTAGTCCAGGTCAGGAGTTGAGATTTTTTGGGGTTTTGCTTTTTTTGCCAGAGCGCCAATCTAGAAACCCCCGCGTTTTCGAGATCGCTGAACCGGATGGTGGGGTCCCTCAATTTTTTTCATCGGCAACCTCTTCAAATTGGTCAAAAACCACATCCAAAGTGCCCTTTTCCGTAAACCCGTTTATTTTCCCCAGTTTTTCGACTAACTGTTATTCCCTCGAGTAGAACGGAAAGTCCCTCGAGGAATTTGACCTCAGCCACCCCTACATCAGGCTTCCACCCCTCTAGAGGGTTGGAAAATTGACATTTTTTTTGTGGAAAAAAAATTGATATTTTACAGGAGGTGTTTCTGTGAGGAAGGTGGCAGGTGACCACGGTTGTGTAACCATCCCCGAGGGTGTTGTCACCCTTCAAAGGGGTGGAAAAAAAATATTTTTTTGGGAAAAAATAGTATTTTTAGGAGGTGTTTCTTTTAGGAAGGCGGTAGGTGACTAGGATTGTGTAACCACCACCGGGGGTTATTTCCACCCTTCAAGGGGGTGGATATTTGATTTTTTTTAAGAAATTATTATTTTGTAGGAGGTGTTTCTTTAAGGAAGGTGGCAGGTGACGAGGGTTGTATAACTAACCCCGGGGGGTGTTTTCATCCTTCGAAGGGTTGGGGAAAAAATAATATTTTGTAGTAGGCGTACCACCTTGCTCAATGAAACGCCTCCTACAAAATTTTATTTTTTTCCCACCCCTTTAAAGGGGTGGCTGAGGTCAAATCCTTCGAGGGACCTTCCGTTCTACTCGAGGGAATAACAGTTAGTCGAGAAACTGGGGAAAATAAACGGGTTCACGGAAAAGGGCGATTTGGGGGTGGTTTTTGGCCAATTTGAAGGAGTTGCCGGGGGAAAAAATTGTAGGATCCCCACCATCGTGTTCAGCGACTTCGAAAACGGGGGGGGGGGTCTCTAGATTGGCACTCTGGCAAAAAAGGTACCCCTTTCGACTTCTGACCTCGACTAATAATTGTACTTAATACATTTTGAAATATTATTTTATAATTTGAAGATATTAATTTCTATGTAAGAATAAAGTAACGTACTGGGTGGTTCAAATAAATTACAATTACTGCGCGACAATATAATATTATTTTATACAAATTTTCTACTATCTATAAACAAATACCAACTAACTCTTTATAAAACGTCAATCTCTTTAGCTGTCCTTTTTCATACATAATTGTCATGATTACTGAATTTAGGTTTATCATCTGTGATTACTCCTCGGATTACTCCTAGATATTTTCCTGACGACTTCAACTACTTCCCCATAAGCTCATAGTTATAGGCCTTGCTGTTCTATTTCATTTACATTTTTCCTTAAATTATTCCTTTTGTTTCAGACATATTCAGCTTTTGTTTGTTTACTTCTAACCATTCACTCACTTTTTCATGACTTGTACGCACCACTATCCTCAGTTATATAAATAATTGTATCATCTGCAAACAAATAATAACAGCAGTTACTGAACTGATTTATCTTGTCGTTAATGTATAAAATGAACAAATGCGGCCCCAGAATACTTCCTTGCGGTATTTCACCATTTATACATTTTGCAGTCGATACTTACACCTCATACTTTACTTTTTACATCCTACCAATAAAATATTTAGATGAGCAACTCAGTCGTTTAATTTTAACAGCGCGTTACGGTCTTTATTATTAATATGTACATTCTAATATGTACGAATTTTGAGTTCGGCTCTGTACTATTTCGTTCACAAATTGACTCGTTTACCTTTATAGATTTTTAATGTGCGTCGGCTTATTTGACGATGACAATATGCCGCATGGCCCAACGGCGATAATAATGAGATCGTAAAGTTTTTGTTGCGTTTTTTGAATGCCCAGTAAATGTGTACTCAATTATGTCTCACAATTCTGTAAACACAGAAAACAATTTTTGAAGGTTCAACCAACAGATGCGCAATCTTTCAATAAAAATGATACTGTTTCGTCAGGGTTCGTCGTCATTTTCAGTTTAAGGCGGTAGTTACTTGGTTTACATAAAATTCTCGTAAATGAAATGTTGAATTCTTAAGCCCTTCACCGCTAATAAGGCATTAGTGAAATCGTACTTTTTATAAGATGTGGAGAAGTCTGCCAAGGTATTAATAATGCCTAACAGAACATAAAATTTCCGCCCGTTGTATGCCATTTTTCTAAATCTCTATTAGACAATCTCTTATTTTTGTGCATAGGCAACCAAAGTTTAGTCGGATCATTATTTATATCAGTTTCAGTCGTCAAACTCCTTGTAAGCTATTTTAATGTCAGATTTTGTACTAGAAAATAATTCATAACTGTTATTTGGATTAGTCCTGTAATGAAACATTTTCCAGACTAGTTCTGCAATGAAGTACTTTCCTAAATTTAATCAACCTTTTAACTAAATGTAAATAGAGAATGCTTAAAGGATCACCAGATAAGTTAGAAAAGTCGAATAAAGTTTACAAATTTCTTTTCTACCCGAGAGGAAATGCATAGATTCGAGTGCACATTATGTATGTTTACTTTTACTAAAAAATGTATTGTGATCTCCTCAATAGAAGAGTAAAACGCCTAATTTCCTGCATTTTGGTTTTTTGTGCATCAACAATGAGTCCCTTTCAAGTGAAATAGGTTCTCATTATCATTATATGTAGGGCGGCAGAGTAAGTAACAGTATCAATATTACCGATGTGAGCTCTAAGTATATCCTGGAACAAACACCCCGGGATTCCGCTTCCATTGTGCGGATAAAGTATCATTTCGGGGGCAATTCAAGACATGTTGTCATCTCGGTCCGTCGGATCGCTTAATGATAGACCAGAATTAGGGGATTGCTAGATTTAATGTTGAGATTACGACAATTGTTGTACAATGTAAGCTGTTTGCTTGTACTTGAGCACTTATATACAAGGGGCTGTTTTTGCCTGCTTTCATGTTTTTGTAGTATCCCATTATTTACGAAAATATCAGTTTCGTGACACTTATTGAAACTGGTAAAAAGTTCTTGAAGCATTCAGCTGTATTTAATGGCATTTGTTGAGAGAGCGAGTGCAAAAATCGAACAAATTGTCAGGAATCTATATTTTAAAATGTATTTAAGGCAATGACAAAAACCAGAATTCTAATTTAAACTTTTTAAAAATAATGTAATATAGATTAAAGGATAAGGCCGAAATTAGAAGATCCTCCAATTAGATAATCATATTTAATTTTGAAAACGTTAAAACTTATGGAACTTTAATACATTATTTACAAATAAATTTATCTACCGCAGATTATATGCTAATATCGATGGTAAAAAATGAATAAATGACCATATACATGTATGTTTCATATTTCTTTGTCATATATTTGTAATTTACTTGTAAACTCCTGCTCAGTGATTCAATAAATCAATAAATCAATAAATCAATAAATCAATAAATCAATAAATCAATAAATCAATAAATCAATAAATCAATAAATCAATAAATCAATAAATCAATAAATCAATAAATCAATAAATCAATAAATCAATAAATCAATAAATCAATAAATCAATAAATCAATAAATCAATAAATCAATAAATCAATAAATCAATAAATCAATAAATCAATAAATCAATAAATCAATAAATCAATAAATCAATAAATCAATAAATCAATAAATCAATAAATCAATAAATCAATAAATCAATAAATCAATAAATCAATAAATCAATAAATCAATAAATCAATAAATCAATAAATCAATAAATCAATAAATCAATAAATCAACAAATCAATAAATAATAAATCAACAAATCAACAAATCAACAAATCAACAAATCAACAAATCAATAAATCTATAAATCAATAAATAATTAAGGGCGCCCAGCTCTTCATTGAAACATTTGTTTAACCTAAAAAAAGTACATCCGTAAAAGTCGAATATAAAAAAGATCATAAAATTATTGTCAAATGCTGCTTTTTAGAGTCTTAGCAAACTTTGATTATTGAAAAATTATTTTTTTTTGACTTTAGCAGATAATAATAATATGAATACTCTCTAAATAATATACTGTAGATGTAATTCTGATCAGAGAGTACATTATAAAGCTAAATCAATTTTATGAGCGTTCCCTAGCCACGTAAATTACGAGAAATTGTTATGTATTCCCGAATCATGTGGTTTAAGAGGATTTTTTTTTCAGCTGGAGTTCATCATTCTTAACAAATTGTTATCAATATGTCTCTCTGAGATATCAAAATGATAATCTGATTTCAACTGCTACATCAGAAATTAGTCCGACTCAAATGGGAATTCTACAAGGTTCCGTATTGGGACCGGTCCTATTTCATTATATGTGTACCAATTAGAAGCGGAAATATCTCACACACAATTCATTGTGTGTGTAGATGATGTTTAATTGCTTATCTTTTTAATGCAAAACAAACATTCTAATGTAAAATATCCCAAAACTTATTTTGTTAATACAAAATATTAAGTCTCACTTGTTTATATATGGCAGAGATATTTGTTCATATATTCTCTAACAAAAACAAAACCGAATCCGACTTAAAAGTTAACTCATCACGTTCTAATTTGTTTCTAACCTTAGAAAATACTCAAAATTAGTCTATTGAAGAAGAAACAAACCGGATAAGGCAATTTGACGTCGGATTCCATTTTAACGTATCAAAATATTATAGGGAGACTTGGCATAAAGCCTTCTTCTGTAGGCTTATATAATTTGTCTTAAATATATACTTTCATCAATCTGATATATTTAGATTTCTACAAATTTTTTGTTTACACAAATATCCATAAACACACAGCATTAACAACAATTTTTTTGTGCCCGCGCCTTACCTTCGCACCTACCTTTCTTTATTTTGCTGTCAATCAAGTTTTTGAAAGAATAAGGATACTATTTCCTGTACTTTTTTCATTATATATTAAAAGCTGTCTTATTATACCTACATTAAATATCTTAACAGGAATGAAGTGAGAAATTGTAAATTGCTTTGTTCTCATATTCTAGTTCTCTGGGTAAATTAAAAATTATTTGGCGCCTTCCATTCAGTATTTACACCCATGAAAAACAATAAATTTTGAAATGTGATTTGCTATATTTCCGATCGCGTTGCATCTTATAAAAGTATGAAAGTAACCTTGCAAGTTCGTTTCTATATTTTATATAAGTAAATATAAATAATAAATATATAAATAATATAAATTACGCCATGTGGCAATCATGCTGAGACCACCATTTTTGCACTGCCATATTTGTAGTAGATTTTAGCGAGGGATGGAATATAGAATTGCATATTAAAGAGGTGAACGCATGGTTGTTTTATTATGACCATAATCTTTAATATTGCTAATGGTACACTGGAACTGTAGAGTTGAAAATGTAGCAGCATACTAGTGTTAGTAGATCGTAGTCGATATTCGAGTTTAGGTATTGATCTTCTGGTAACAAAATGTTTCCTGGTATTTCGAAATAGTAGAGATTTAGAACTTTAACCAAATTTAATTGAGCTGGTCATAAACCTTCGTATTTCTAATATATCAACATTAATATATATTTCTACATAATTATTCACAATTATATCAAGTTACAGCTTTTAGTCCATTTCTGATTCAGACGATGAAGTGACTTCCCACATGAATTATCAATGGCTCTACTACAATGTCCATTGTAATGTCAACCTACCACATTTTTTTTCTCTTCATTTTGGGCATATAGAATGGCCTTTTTCCAATAGCTTGCCGAAATATGGGTGAAGATCTTTCATTTTAGTACCACGTCTAAAATGAAAGATCTTCACACTTCTGCCGACTTCTCTTATTATTTGGCCCACATTAATTCAATAGGATTGAATTCACAATGATATGGAGGCAATCGCAAAACTGTGTAAGTTTGTTCTTTTGTCACTTTGTAAATAATCGACTTACTTGTCAATCAGGTTTGTATGTCTGCTTTTTTCGTGCCATAATTCGGAACCTTCTCCATTGTTCTACTGTGACAGGAAGCGTTGCCCATCACAACCAGAGAATGTGCTTCCCAGAATTTGAATAAACCAATTTTCGAAAACTTCACCATTCATTTCTTCATGGTAGTCTCCTGTTTTCTTCGATTGGAGGCAGAGTAAACTATCCTCAACGAAACCGTGCTCAAATCCTATATGATGCACTATAATGCGACCTCCTTGGCCTGATGGATCTTTTAAACTTGTCGTTAATCCCTGGATGAAAGCCTGTCTCGGATTCAAGATTTTTGTGTCTTTCAATACTTTAGTTACAGTACGGCCAGCGTTCACCCAAGTCTCATCTAAGAAGTAGTACAAATTCTTGCCTTCTTCGCGATAATTTCGGATCACTCGCAGAAACGTCGCGTTCAGGTAATGATCTCGTTCATTCTCTAAGAACACTATTGCGTCACCTATTTGAGAAACTATAATTTGCTAAAACACAGTTACATTAAAACGGTTTGTTGTATTATGGGATTTAAGAATCAACCAATAGAATAATTCTATTTAAATATGGCGCGCTTTTCTGGAGAATGGTTTAGCTATATCTATTCAGTAAATGAAATATAGTATATATAATTATTTTCTCGACAATTTAAAGAAAAGAAGTCTGAATAGATTCGAGGTTAACTATAAAAAATTATTGTTTCTTCAAAAAAATTAAGCAACTTCCAATATATCTTCAATGTTATTTCTCTCTTTCTCTCGCTATCTCTCTCAACGGCTTCCTCACTTTTTCCCATACCTTTCTTGAATTTTCGTTTTTCTCTCTGCTTTAAAACAAAAATGTAAAATTTTCTTCAATATTACCTAGTATTTTTTATTCAAATGGTGCGATTATTAGGTTTATTAGTTTAAGAAAAATCTGTAATAATCAGAATTAGGAATTTATTTCTGTGACTTATTTAAATTCATAGATATGGCCGTAAATTTAACAGTAAAATAAGATATAATATAACATTGATATTCCGACAGAATATACTTTTTTAGTAATTATACAGGCTGTCCATTTTATAAGGGCCCTCGAGAATCTCACTTAATATCGGTCATACAAAAAAAAATATTTTTACGAAAATTGTGCCGATTTATATAACCTACAAAATGGTTTAAAGACAATTGAAATCCATGGCCTACTTTAAGAGTTATGGCGGAAAATATCGAAAATGCGGAAAACGTCTAGGCCAAATGTCTCCGTTATTTGAAGAGATACGAGAAAAATTTTAAGTCGAAATTTTTTTGCAAAACAGCGTGTTTCAATGAGGTTTTATCTAATTTTTTTCAAAACCGCTTTATTTTGAGATTTACTCTTCAGGCTGTTAAAAAAATAATTTTGAAACGGGCGGGAAATGGCGCCATTAAATAGAGTATTTTCCTCCCTTTTCAACAATATATCACATGCCATATTTATTCATCGGTACTACGTTAGTAATTATAAAAACATTTTTTTTAAACCAATAAATTTTTTTTAACAAGCATTATACTTGCCGTGGAGAAGTATGATTAAATAAAACGATAAAATAATTCAATAAGTTGTTCAAATCTTTGTTATAATAAAACATTAACACATTTAAGAAGAATAAAGTAAATTCAGGTAACAAAAACAAATTAATAATAAAAAGGATATAGTACACAGAACATTAATATTTATCTAATCCTCAAAGCAATTTTTAAGACATCATATCAAGTGTTCAAAGTGTCCACCGCGATTTCTTATGCACAATCGAGCGCGGCGAGGCACTGCATTTAAAACATTACTCAGTACTTCGGGGGTAACTGTAATACACGCCTGTTGAATTCGAGCTTTTAGGTCCTCTACATTTTGCGGTGTCGTCGAAAAGACCCCTCTTTAATATACCCCCATAGAAAAAATCTATTGGGGTTATATCTGGAGAACGAGGGGGCTATCGAATAAATCCATTGGTACCTAACCTATCCAATGTTGAGGCAAAATTTCGTCTAAATAATCTAGACAAATCTGGGAAATGTGGGAAGGAGCTCCATCTTGTTGAAAATATTAAAAGTTGTGTCGATTCTCTAAAGGTAGGTCATCTAAGAATTCATTAAGTTCATTTCTCAAAAAGTTTAGGTACCTTTGACCACTGAGGTGACCATCATAAAAATAAGGACCTATTAAATTGGTGCCTAAAATACCTATCCACACATTTATTGAAAAACGATTTTGAAACCCAGTCGGTCTATGCCAGTGTGTATTTTCAGAAGTCCATTTGTAATGAATATTGCGATTAAAAAATCCATTATTGAAAAAATTTGCCTCGTCGGACCAAAGTATTTTACTATTAATAGATCCGCACGCCTCTTGTTTTAGCTTTCTGAGCAAGGAATGACGCTTTTATGGAGGACCTCTATATATTGGCATAACTGCGAATACTCTTTCCATAATTGCTCCATGTTGCTTTCTTGATTATTATTTTGTTTTTGTGTTCTTCTTAATTGTTTTAATATTTTATTATAGCAAAGATTTGAACAACTTATTGAGTTATTTTATCGTTTTATTTAAACCACGGCAAGTATAATGCTTGTTAAAAAAAATTTATTGGTTTTAAAAAAATGTTTTTATAATCACTAACGTAGTACCGATGAATAAATATGGCATGTGATATATCGTTGAAAAGGGAGGAAAATACTCTATTTAATGGCGCCATTCCCCGCCCGTTTCAAAATAATTTTTTTAACAGTCTGAAAAGTAAATCTCAAAATGCAGAGCTTTTGAAAAAAAAATAGATGAAACCTCGTTGAAACACTCTGTTTTGCAAAAAAAATTCGCCTTAGAATTTTTCTCGTATCTCTTCAAATAACGGAGATATTTGGCCTAGACGTTTTCCGCATTTTCGATATTTTACGCCATAACTGTTAAAGTAGGCCATGGATTTCAAATGTCTTTAAACCATCTTATCGGCACATTTTTCGCAAAAATATTTTTTTTTACGACCGATATTAAGTGAGATATTCTCGAGGGCCCTGATAAAATGGACAGCCTGTATTTATACTCTATGAAAAAGTTGCAAAAAAGGCTTAAAACACAAACATTCTGTTACAGGGATGAAATATGGGTCCCCCCATTTTCGAGGTCGTTGAATGCGACGGTGATATTTTTAAGGTTCCCACCCCTCAGCAACTACCCCTAAACTCGAAAAAAACGTCCCAATTTTGCGTTTATTCCATCATAGGCATGCGCGTCGGTTTTTTGGGCAGGATTCGGGTAGATTGTATGGAATTTAACCATTCAACATCTTATCCATCCTAGGGGTTGAAATTACCACCATCCCTAATATTAAAATATTCCCCCAAAAAAACAAAATTCATGAAAATCTGTTAACCCCCTTTTTCGAGAGTGCTCAACACGATGGTAATATTGATTTCCCCCCCACCCTCCACAAGCCACACCTAAAACCACCCCCTTTTCATAATTCTTGATACTGGGTATGTGGGGACTCGTTTTATCTTTTTAACCTTTCTTTTGAACGATTTATAGATCTCACAGAATTCTATTTTTTTTTGCACAGGGACTTAGAATTCTAGGACGTTTCCAACCAAATAAAAAACTGTTAAATGAGTCTATTTTTAGTATTTGTACAAATCTGTAAAAAGCTATAAGACTTCTAAATTATATTGAAGCATGATAGGGCGAAGTCAGATTTATTTCAACTTTAATTCAATTTTAAACCAGACAGCTTTGAGCGTATACTTTAATATGTTGCCACTTGGTTAATTCTACGGGAATTGCTAAGTAGTGCGACTGTAACTGGCCTTGTCGATTGTAATCTGACACGTTTCCCGCAGTTTTCCGAGGATAATCCCTCTATAAAAGAAAAGCAATGACCTGGAACTTTTCTCATCACTACTAAGTGAGTCCGGAAACGGCAATAGCCGAGACAAATTCAGCAGTCTTCCGGTCAGTAGCATCGTCAGCAAGTCGTAAGATGTAGATAAAAGAATCGTTACTGACTGATTAATATTTCATTTTAATACAGTTAGTTGTAATTTGGCCGCGTTCGGGACGTGCTTCCTTTTTTAAAGGACTGGCAGTCTCCCACTGGGCCGAAGGTAATCACGAATCTGCTACTAACCGATCATTCTTTTGCAGACCTTGCAAACTCGTATACTACATCAGTTGTACAAATATTTTCTAATGAAATGATCGCAGCTGTTAAAAACAAAAGGTTTAATTTTATTCGTAGGTACACCGAGCCGGCGAGAATTCCGAGTTTTAATTATATTTCACTAGTTGTGTACGGTAGCTTTGGTTAAATCCCAAGTTCCTATTACCGATGATCAGTGAAGGTTTGATTTATACTAATTGGAAATAGCTCAACTCTCTGCCTGGAGCCTCAGTCCGAAGTACGCGTTTAATTGACCGATTTTGTAATCACAAAGTTCGTTCTCATCCTTGTCTTTTACCTTAGTTAATGGCTTGTAAACAAGAACAAAGAAAAAACTAATAAGCTTAATCACAGAACCACCGGAAAAACTCGTGTTATTTGCTCATAAATCACTCCAGTTTTCAGTAGCCGAATAGTTCATTCACAGCCACCTTACACAAAATTAGTTTTCTAAATGTCCGACTTAATTATTAATTAAATATATTAATGATTAAGGTTGTCAGTAATGGATACAGAAAACAGAAAATGGTTTTAAGTTGCTTCCATTTATATAGGTAAAATCTTACTTTTATACACATTATCGCTTATTGATAATAAGAAATATTAATCATTATTATAGACAATCAGAGACTGTAGCTTTGAGATGTAGTGGCTAATAAAAAGTTTTAAAACAGAAATTTGATTTTGTTTAAAATAATCAGAATACAGATATTTAACAAAAATAGGTAATAATGTTTCATATTGAATTCTGTAATTGTATTCAGAAATACTAAAATAATACCTTAAACTTGACGCACAATTCACCAACAAAGTTGATATCAGCAGATATTTAAAACTAAATGTTTTAATCATATATAAAAGCGCTTTACTAACTTGTTGCAATTTTACCGAATAATATTGTTGAAAGTTGAAATCCCCAATTTTTAATTAATTTTTGCAAATAAATTATTGAAATATTGCAAATCGTCCGTACTTGATAGATATATTATTTTTTTGCACTTACTTTTCTACACACTATACAGGGTGTCTCATCGGGAACTGAATCGATCGATATAGAGAAAAGTACGCATCAGAAAATTTTGAAAATTTAGATAATTACTAATGTCGGTATGGCCAATCCAGCTGAAATAATTACAAGCGCTTATACCGGAAGTCGATATCAACTTGCTTATTTCAAACGGAACATCCTATATATTTCAGAATTTTCGAAAAGAGCATAAAATTTTGTTTTGAAAATATGTAGCATATCCTATACCTAAACCTAGCCGTTTCAGAGATATTTGACATTTTATAGAAAATTTGATAGGTGCAACGGTTTGCAAGAACGTTATAACTTTCTTCGTGTAAAAGATCCTCATTTGCTTCTTGTCACATAAAAAGAACACAAGGTGAACTACGTTCTACAACTGAAGTAAATTCAATAATATCATACCAAGTGTTCCGTTTTTCGCGTTACATTTTGTCAACTTCAAACCGCGAAAACTTGTTTGGGTCAAATGAAACACCCTGTATTTTTTTACGTCAAGTTGTGTAAAACTGAATTCCCTTTTTTGATATTGCATTGTGGGGGTTTAAGTTACAACTTTTTCAAATATTTGCGATTTTATTAGAAATTCGTGAACTGTTGTAATCATTTCATCAAAATAGCCATGATTAGAAACAATCAGTCATTATCTTAAGTCAAAAAATGCCAGCACTCTCTCATTCTTGTAGTTGTTTAAATATTATGTCTATATATATATTATTAAATATATATGAACTGCAAATATCTTTATCATTATTATTAATTTAAAAATAGTTTCACATTTGATATGTTACTTATGTGGTATCATGCAACATTCATAAAATGATGTAGAATCGTACAAATAATATACCAAGTTTCAGTAATTTACCTGTAAAAACTAAACTAAATAATATATTACATAAATTATTTTCATAAGTAATTTATTCGCATATCTAGAAAAATAGTGGCCTTAAAACGTATCCTCGTGGTACGTTATCGTTTTTTATAGAATTTAGCTGCAAAGCTATTCAGAATATTAAGATTCATGCCCGTTATTACACTTATTCCTTTTGGCATGATCTGCTGTTGGTTTTTTTCATTTCTTTTTTCCCTCAAAAAATCTTATGTCCGTTTCCCTTGTTTCAGGTTAACAGGCCGTTAACGATGAAGAAGGAAGGTATCCAAACAAGAAACCGAAAACTGTCTTCGAAAAGTAAGAAGAAGAAAAGCGGAGGTTCATGTTTGTCTTTGGGCGGTATGATGGGCGATATGATGAAGCCTTTAGATAGTGGGAAGGGTGGTTTTGGAGCTGGTGGTTTCGGTGGCGGTATGGGTGGTGGACATCCTCATTTAAATGCCGCTCTTCACCCGCACCATGCTATGAGTCATTGGTATCAGCACAGTACTCATCCTCAAGGGTTCGTGTCGGGTCCCCCACCTCCAGCGCCGCCTCCAACTGCGTCCTACCATCATCACATGAGTTCCTTGAGTGCCGCTGGTTTAGGATTAACGTCAAATGGCATGGTAAGTGCAATTAATCAAATAAACTTTCATCACGAATGTAGTGAGGGCTGTTTGTAGTACTAAGTAGTTTCCATCAAAACTCAAGACTGAAATAAAATAGAGGTCGGGAGCTGCAAATTATCTGGAATACAGGGTGTCCGGAAAGTAAAAGGACCCAGCTTAACTGTAATTCTCTGAGGTCAAATGGGACCGATTAAATCAAACATACTAGTCCAAAAGTGCTTCTTTAATGAGTTATAGAGCATTAAAACATTTTTTTGTAAATTTTATATGGACATATTTCGGAAAAATAATGACTAATCAAGGTAAAAAAATATTTTTTTTTACTTACAAGCCTTTTTTGACCGTTTTAGACAAGTTTCCAAGTGAAAATTTCCTAACCCTAAAGAATAGAAAAATACGAATGATTTAATAGTTATTTTTTTACCCTGAATACTTTAGAGCATAAAAATTAATCTTAGATTGAAATTTAAGGCATAAACAAGCTATATCTACAAGGATTTTTTTTAAATAGTATTTTATTTAATATTTATGTTTTAATACAGAGTGGAGAAAAATGATGAATCTTAACTTTCACGTGCAATTTATAAGAAATAAAAATTATAAAAATTAAAAGTAAGTATACCATTAGAAATCTGAATTCTTCCTCTTTAAAATGCTACCATTCTTTTTTTTCTTTCTTCGTTTTTAATGTGTACAGATTGTCTTATGTAGCGGCGGTCGAGAAATGCTCCATTTCCCTGTGCGACGCGCTTGAAATATTGAGCCGAACTAGAGAACTGTAATAATTTGTCATGCTAGGGGGCGAGGGCAAATTTTGGTAAACTTTTTTGAGTCACTTTCTACTAGCAAAAACTAGCCTTTGATGAAAAAATTAGCGAGGTAACAATTAATTCTATGTTTTCATCAAAATTAGTCTTACAATTGGGCTAATGTGAAAACTTGACTTAAAGGCACAGAATAAAGTGGGACTCGACAAAAATGTTTAATACAGGCAGATAACAAAAAAAGAAATATGCGCAATAATATTAAATGAGGATAGAGGCATAATTGTTCTGCAGATTTTTGCACGACATGGTTGCCAATGTTAAGAGAAGAACTTAACAAATGAAAAATCATTTAGAATATCAAGAGTTTTGTGTTAGTAATACATATCTTAAAGCTGTGTACTTAACATACACACCATATAAGAATTGTCTTCATAACTTTGAAAAATGGATGATTTAAATCCTGGTTGAACATTTAATAATACGAAAGAATAATATTTTTGAGATTATTGCTCGTAGTGATGAGTTCTCCACAGCCATACCTACAATATGGATATACTTTTATTTGATTCTATTCCTAGGTCAATTTCACTATCTCATCCGTTCAGACCTTCTGGTCTTTCTGTTCATGACGTAAACCCAAAAAAGATATTTTAAATATGAGGCTTATTTAGGTTCTTTTTAATGAAAAAATTAATGTTCCCTTTTCTTACTGAATGTGAGCAAGATTTTAACAACTCAGGTCTGTCTGAAGTAAACTGAGAAAGAAATACTCCTTCGTGGTTGGTGTAAATGTCGATAAAAGCGAAACAGTAACAAAACAGTTGTTTTGTTGGAACAGGACTGTCAACGATTTAATCTGTTATCTTCACTGATCATGGAAGAGAAATAATCTGGCTCATATTCAACTGACAATAGACGTAAAGACTATACATCAGCTAAAGTATGATCAACAATTCAATTCTTGCTATGTACTGTATATATAGTAAAATATTCAGATAGCTTACTCTACTGATTGTTTAGCCGAACACTGGCCGAATCCATTGTATCATCCTCTGGTTAACGTGAATATTATTGACGAAACGTTCACTATTTCGGGGTTTATTGTATTTGGAAACCACTTAAGTATTTCTAGCCTGTATCATGTCCTGCCTCCCAACTGATGACTTACTCCTTTTTCTTTCTTTGCAGACTGGTTGGCGATCGGAGTACACGTGATAAGCAGAACTGGAAGCCTTCTAAGGAATTTATTTATGTAACAACATTGTAGATATAGTTTTAAGGATTATAAATTTAAACGTGATCATAAGAAACTGGTCAAAATTTCTCTGTATATTTGTATTTATGTATATTTTGTAGAATACTAAATCCAGCGACTTGGTGACCAGTTTGGATGTATAATTAAGTACAAAAAACGTTTGTAATGTATTGTAAATAGATGTTAGTTTGTTTTAAATGATTTTTAATACAAGTGACAATTTGTAAATAGAAAATTTTAAAGACAATGTGCAATCTTCACGTTATTAAAGTATTTATATGAAATATATGTGTGAACGAGGAGATATACGCTGATCTTTTTGTGAGAGGTCTGTTAGAATTTTACAAAACCATTTTCGCTTGCGTGCTATTTATAAGATAACTTTTTCGAGAAGTTCTAATAGGTCGCTCAGGATCAGGTTATATAGACTGCAAATAATGTAAATACATAAAATGTGAATTGTATGAAAGCCGACCAATTTTTATTATCTTTACCGATTTTAAATTATGTGCATAAACATATTTATTACCAACTAAATCTAGTTTAAATTTGCGTGCCCCGTATTTAATTAATAATTTGTTTTTAATCGAGCAAGATTATTTTTATTAATAGTCTAGGAGCTGGGGAGTAAACAGTTCTCGCTTTTATTTCTGCGCGATATGGCCGTAAACCATGCATTTTGAATGTTCGGTGATTAAGAAAATTGGCGGCGGGATTGAAAAGAGACATATATTTTAATGTCATTATTATATTCACGGTGGGTTATCTTTAAAGATTACATTGTCTTGATTTGTTCAAAATTTAATAAAGAGTATAGATCGATTAGCACCGTGCTTTATCAGGAGGCTTTTACATCAATAACATGTTTTTGGAAGAATATTTAAGAGTCGGCCAGGTTGCGACGGCCACCAGAGTGTATGAAGTTTTATGTGAGGCTCCAAAATAACAGATTCGTTGGGCTAGGAGAGTTAGGACACTCTGTTCTCGATCCTTCTAGTATTTTCTATTTCGTTGTCATCTCTAATTAAGTTTTGTTTGTATAGTGGCTTTCCAAATGATTAAATGACATTCTGATGTCTGTTTGAGATTTTCTAACTTCAAAAAGCACAATCACTTAATCACGTTAAAATATTATAATCTTTGTTAAATAAATTCAAATAAAACGACACTGTCAAAAAAAACTCACAAGAGAATCAAGATAGGGAGCGAGAGACTGACTTTACTCGTACCGTAGATACGAAAAGCAAAACAACTACAATCGTGGTTAGTAGTTGGTGGGCAACCGCCGAGGAAATACAGCGATCTCGTCCCACTTTCTAGTGGCTTGTGCATCAATATATATATGCAGAAGTTATGCAATCTTAGGGAATAATTGCGAAGAGAATATACGATCCTTAGGAGAGGATGTAAAGCGGTCGTTAATTTGTTTACTAAATGTTAGGCAAGTAAAAGATCCCTACTCTTCAACAGAGAAGAGGTTCAGCAATACTTCTGGTTGGGGATGGCTCATCTCCAGGTGTCGGAAATAGACCGATGTTAAATACGGGTAAAAAAAATCAAGATCGAAAGACTTCTCTACTCTACTGGTTGCATTCTGGTCGTGATTTTTCTGACCGCGTCTGCTATGACCGTCACTACTTATCTGCTGGTGCGCGGAGCGCTAAGGTTTCTTCAAAGGAACAGTTTCCAACAGGAACAATATGGTCTGAGAAACAACCTAATGGGCATTTATGCCATATATGTGTCCGCTATGATTTAAGACAAGTTTGTCTGTCATCTTGAATAACTGTTTGCGAAGAATAGTAGACATTGTTATGAAAGACCTTTCTCCAAAAAAATGTGCATTATACGAAATAAAAATTTTTGGTTTTGACCTGTTACAATTTTTTCTGATGTCTGGGACTATACTACAAAACGAAACTTCAACTTTGTTTTTAATAATACGAAAAATTTTGGGCTTGTCAGAATTGCTCCCAGAAGAAGAGAAACGTGGAAGAAACTTGTAACTTCGATATACATTGGATAAAATAGGAAAATCTTTATGTAGATGATCTAAATCCATATTAAATCATATTTTTGTATCCTATTTTCTGTTTAATCAAGGCCGCCATTTTTCCAAGATGGCGGCAAAATTAACTCAAATCCGGTGAGGTTCCCTTAATTTCCCATCTATTCGAAATACAAATTGTGCAGCTATAAAAGCTCTCGTTGTTCGCTGCCTACTTTCTAGACTATAATGAATGATTTAATGATTTCAGTTTGCAGTACAAATTCGTTTTTAAGTTTTATTCATATTAACCAATTTCTAGTTTTAATTAAATAATGGGCATTTCGAACGCCATGTTTATATACAGTATTTTGTTAAATAATTGACCTAATTTATTGTTTATTGTTTAAAAGGAGTACTGTGTTTGTATATGAATCATTTTTTCGATTCACACAAAATGTAATTCAACATAGTATAATTATAAAAATTTTCAAATATGTAAATAAAATTTGATGTATGTATATGCTCTTTGTGTGATATATAAAATATTTAAACCTTATATTTGTGTTTTATTAAGCAATAGAAGAAATAGTAGAATGCAGGTTTTCACGGCTGTTAGCCAATGAAGTAGTTTCTTCTGAGTCTTGCCGTGGTCGTCGAACTTGACGTTTCGCTGATCATCCTGTCAGCTTCTAAAGAGTTTAGAATCCTTCTGAAGAAGCTGACAGGATGATCAGCGAAACATCAAGTCAGGTTCGACGACCACGGCAAGATCCGGAAGAAACTACTTCAATAGAAGAAATATGTGCACCAGTTTGGAAATTATCGTACGGTATATAAAAGGGCTACTTTGCTACTTTGAAATATATTGATTTCATTTAATTTAGTTGTATCAAGTGGTGTCCCCTCCATTGTAGATATGTAGGCCTCTTCTACGATCTCCTCTAAAGAAAGTAATATTCCAAGATATATTTTAGCTAAATAAATGATTTGCGTTCAGTCATCGTAATTATTTAATACGGAGACGAAGCAAAATTTGAAATATTTTCCTTCCATTTCAACTTAGAATCAGATCCTCCTGCTGTATCCTGTACAAGGGATTTCCTATAGAAATTGACAAATTGATGGTGAAAACCGTATCTAAATAGATTCCTTTGTGGCAAAGATTTGCTGTCGGTAACAAAAATATATAAATGAAGACGATAATCAAAAGGCTCTGAGCAGATTATGATCAAAATCAAATAAAAGGTATATATATATAACCGATGATTCAAAATTTTTGCAAAAATATTTCCCTTTTTTTTAAAATTGGAATACAAATATACTTAAATGAAGAAAAAAGTCAAAAATGACCTGAAAAAATCACGACTAAACAGGTAAAAATAAGCAACTTCATCAACTCTTATTTTTCAGATCTGAACATATGTAAATATATCAGTTAATCGATAAATGCTGAACAGGTCACAATGAAACAACAAGTAAAACAAATAAGCATTATTTAAGAACATGGGTTTATAAAATTATACAAATATTGGAGACAATTGAAAGATTTTTAACATTTAAAATCAGCGAAACTAAAACAGTAACATTCGGAATCCCGCAAGGAACCGTGTTGGGCCCACTTTATTTAATATATATGTAAATAATTTAATCTTAATAGAAAGGATCATTGAAAATATAATTAGTTTCTCTGATTACACTGCTGTTTTCTATAAACCAGATACATGGCAAAACTTAAAAATTGTTGCCGAAAATGAATTCAAAAAATTAAAGTTCGATTATTAAACACTTAAAAAAGAAGTAATAAAAACCATTTAATAAATTTAATTAACACCGAACAATGGATTTCAAAGATTATTTGTAGCAAACCATACACCTATCCCACAGAATTATTGTACATACAATGAAAGCGGAATATTCGATTTAAGACAGATATTTTGTTTAGTAATATTAAAGATCTAGTCTAGCATTGACCAGGACTACGATACAAGATTTAAGCAAGATAAACTGTCCTGAACCTAGAGCTAATAAAACTGTTGGCCAAAAATTTATTGTTATCTGACGCCAAGACTATTAAATATGTTATAGTCGTTTGCAATTTTACCATGCAGATAAAACACGTTACGACCTCATTAAAATACCTTTATTTTCTGTACTACTTCAAATGCAAATTTAAGCACTTACCTTATGGCCTTTTAATGTACGTCGGCTTGTTTTATGACACCATGCCGAATGGTTCATTGGCGTTAATAATGAGCTCGTAAAGTTTTTAGTGTCTTTTTATCTGCACCGTAATTCTGGAGGTTGTTATACCTCCATAAATAAAAAGTACTGTTAATAATAGGACTTTTTAAAACAAATGCAAAACCTAGTTAAGACACATAAATAAACAGAGATTACATGATTTATTAAAAAAAAGACTTACAAAAATGTTTAAAGGTAGGACACCGGATTAGAGAAAAAAATAACCGGATATAACTCAACTCCTAGATTATGACAGTTTCTCGATAATGACGTACAAATAAGAGATAATTTCAAGAAAATGTACTAATTATGGCTATTTCTATATAAACATACAAGTAGCTTAACTATTTCTGTGTTTTTTATGTTTATGTACGTGCACAAGATAATATATGCACATATATTGATATGATATTACTTGTACTTAAGCTGGAAAACACATTCAAATCAACTTGAGTTGTGTATTGTGAATAAAATACATCTTATTTTATTCTAAGTAGAGAGTCGCATGCATGGTTTCTGTTTTCGTTAGTTTCTTCTGTTTGATAAAATACCAAAGTATTTTATAGAAGAGATATTTTTATTAAATACATGCAATTTTTATATTTCAGCCATTAAAAACAGTAAGAGATATTTATAACATAACTTAATGATGATTAGAATCAGGTATGTTATTTTAATTCGCTTACTTATTGCTCTACTAATTATCAAAATGTTATATCATTTCGAACTGTTTACGCATGTTCATGTAGATATAAGATTTTTAACTTAACTTGTACGGTAAAGTTATAAAACTGGAAAAAAGCTCAATACCACATGATGGGAACCATTTCGTTTTATCAAGTTAATGTCAAGAAAGATTCAAGTTGGTATCGGCGATTTTATTTATTTGCGGAAAATATAATGAGAGTGTGGAAAAATTAAAATTAGGGGTTGCTAGGCGGCATAAAGAAGAACAAGAAAATTATAAAAATCGTTTGGTGATAAATTTTTAGAGAAAGTAACGATTGGAAGATACCAGTGAAAATAGACTGTTGTTGGTGAAATTAGAGTATAATAAAAAGAAAGCAGACAACTAGTTAAAGAATTTGAACCAAAGAAAAGAAAATTAATTTTCCAAAATTATGACAATTTGGAGAAAGAAGATAATCATAAATTATTCTAAGGATTCCTAGTGCAACCGATATGTCACTTGAATTGTATAGGAGCTTAGCAGATTGCAGTTGAACATCGAAATAAGTGATACTGTGCGGCTGGAGGTTTTTATTGAGCTACGCGGACTAAAAGGTAATAAACTCCTCATAAATTAGTTGTATATTTTTAATAGTTTGGAAAACAACTGAAAATATTTTAAATTGAAATGTTTGACCATTAATTTTATTTTTATTAACAAATTTCATTTTTCCAAATTATTTTATTTTTAGTATCTTATTTATATTTCAGGAAGATAGGGAATTTTATTTATTATTATTTGTATCGCACATTATTGTTCAGTTTGATTTTAATTTGTTTCATTTGCTTTATGTTTCTATAACTGTGTTTATCCTTTCAACGATTCCGAACTTACAACTTGAGATCTAAATTAGAAATTATTTTCTGTGATATTTTAACCGACCTTCAGCCAGGAAATCATAGCAATATATACATATATAACACACATATATACATATATAATAATAATACTACACAACATGTATTGATATACAATACATTACAAGATAAAAAATTTCTACTTAACTATCCTATGTAAATAACAATTTCATCATAATTTAACATAAGAACTTGATATACAAAACAAAACAAAGGGGACACAATTTAATTTAAACTAATAATTTAGTTTGACTCTAATATAACATATTATTAATACAATGAACTGGATAATGTACATATCATTTCACAAATCATATAGATACATACGCGCATGCACATATGCAGTGTACTACTATCAATTCAGGATGTACTATTTTGCGGAACCACAGAAAATATCTTAAAGAAACTTAAAACAAAAAAATTATATTAATGTACTTACTGAATCTGTATTTGCAGAAATGTAAAAATGTTTCCTATCAATTACAATGTGAAACATGTTTCTATCATTTTGTAAAATATATTGTGTGCACGAGAATTTGAATTTATTTTTGTTATTTATTTCTTTAATTTCACGAGGTAGCGAGTTGAATATTTTTGGTGTAAGCAATGCAATTAATATTATTTATTCGCATGAAGAAATTTGTAAGCCCATAAGTAAACAACTACCTACTTAAAACATAATATTTTTCGTATTTAGCGCTCGGCGGGGCACATAGCCCGGAGAGTAGCTGTTGGTTTCACTCTGGTTATATTCCTTATAGTAAAATAAGGATTTTATAGAGAAAGGAGTTTGTGACTAAAAATATTATGCTTTAAGCCCAGTCAGGCTATTTACTTTTCGATTGCAACAGACACTGGACCGCTAGATGGCACCTACTGACTATTTTACGTGTCGCTATCCTAAAGATACCGAAATGTATCAAGTAGTCAAGGGATCCTCGTGTCGGTCGTCACATGCCTACCTTGCACTGACGAGAGCCAACAGCTCGAAACTGCCGTCTGCAAGTAATGTGGGACAACTGGCACGAGAGCTCCTTTAAGTAGGATCAGTCTTTTGGCTGGTGTTTGTTGCAATCGAAGCATTAGCGTTTTGATGGTAATATGCAATTATAGTCGAGGCAAGAATTCAAGCGATGCACGTCACAGATCGATTCTATAAATAAGACAATACTGCTAAGAATCATGAAGCCCCATTAAACTGTACCTATTTCTGAAAAAAACTTAATAACTGGATGTCAAGAATTACTCTCTTTAACGTAATTGATGATTAAAAATTATGTTAGTATTAAAATGTCTTTAATGAGATCACTCGTGACGTGCATCGTTTGAATTCTTGCCTCCACTTTATTACACTTAACGAGCCAGGCTTGTAACTTGTAATTTAGCTCTCGGCGGAACACATAGCCCGGAGAGTAGCTGTTGGTTGCAGTCTGGTTATATTCCTTATAGTAAAATAAGGATTTTATAGAGGAGTTTGCGACTAAAAATATTATGTTTTAATATGCCGCCCTCTAAAAGCACATTTGAACTACAACTACCTACTTGCCGACCAGATTGCAGACCTATTTTATAACTGTTTTTCATAACTGCATGTCGTAAAATTACCTGATTAAAAAACCTTGAATTCTTTGTTCCAAATTATAAAGAAAACAGATCTATTGCATAGTATATACTTAAGTATATTATACATGACTGGGCATTAAAGTTACTTTATGAACAAGTGTTTGCGGCGTTAAGTGCAACATTATGACATGCGGGCGATAAAGTAATTTATAACCTGCTGTCCTTAAATATACACTCCGACGAAGTGCTTGATTTAAAATATTAAACAATTATATACTGTGCGTTAATTTTTATTATACAGGGTGGGCAGAAAAGTAACATCAAAATTATCAAATCAAATAATATTAAATGAGCTATTCTTGTATGTAAACAATATAAACGTATTTTAGTGATTTATTTGTAAGTAAACCAAAACGACTCTAAATTTGTGAGCAAATGTACAATTGTGCAATAAAGAATTCGAGCTGATGTTCGGAATGACCAGCTCTAAAACAAGAAAGTGTTGTGAGAGACTGTTTTCGTGGAACCGGGCAGTGCCGTACGTTTATTTAACGCTGCGCGGCGGTTTTCTCCTAATTGTTTTTTATATCGTTTTAACCTGAGATTGGATAAACTCTAATAAATTTGTATGGCCCTTGCGTGTAATTCCTTTATATCGCAATTAATGTCGTATATTCGTCATTTAACTGCGACAATTTCATTTGCGGATTCTGCATTGAATTGTTATAACAATTTTCGTTAAGGTCCTATATAAAATACTTATTGACAAGTATTTACTAACGTACATTTTTGTATATGTGTTTTATGGATATGAAGAACTTTTTGTACTTACTACTAGTTGCATAAAACTTCTCTGCTAAATAGCCTAGAGGTTACCTGTGAGACCGGAAGCCAAAGAAATATTAAGTAACAACAAAATATTGTTCAAGAGATTTAAAAATTAATTACAACATTAATTAATGATATGTCGTGGGTATTCATTAGCCTTTTAAATAAGACACTTCGTGTTTTATAATTTAAAATAGTACAAAGGAAGATGCAGGAAGTTAAGGTATGATCCGCAAAGAAAGACTTTTGTTTTTTGTCAAGCAATTATTTTAAAAAACACCATAATCCCATCAAGAAATACATATCCTTTAATTAATTAATATTTAAACCTGGATTAGTATTCATATCACAACTTGCTCTGAAACTTGGACGGAAATGCCTAAATTTTGGGTTCATCGCTTCATTTCGAACACAAAAGCGAGTATAAAACTTAACAATCTCTGAAAAGTAATTTAACAATGCTGTTTCTAGCCTGTTATAGTAAAATAAATAAAAATTTTCATTCTGAATATATTAGTATATTGCAAAATATATTAAATAGTGGATAGATTGTTTTATATGGAGTAAAAGTGACATTGTTTATGTCGAGAATGTATTTGACACAAGAGCACAAAAAATCAGTTTATTTCACATATAAAATACTACTATTTTTTCAAACGTCGAATATGAATTAAATGTATACTGTTATTTTTTTTCCTTCAAATGTTATTGCCGTTCATGAGAGGCAGTAAAACAATTTTACTGGCTAGGTTCCATACCCAACAACCATTATGTTTAGTGGCGTTTGTAATGTGTTACCAAGTTGGTAACAGTGGGCTAGACGGGGTTGTGTGAGAGGCAACACGATTAGTCGCTGTCCCTCTCCTGAGTTCGAGTCTCAACTGAGAAGATGAAATGGTCATTGTGTGATTATCTGTGTGTATGTGTCGTGAATGAGTGGTGGCATGGCCAAATCTAAACTCTACCAGGGCGATAATTTAAACAGGACGATTAAAATACAAAATTAAAAAACCGACCACGCCTATGAGCAAAAGGGAGCAATAATGTTTTAGGAGTTAAGCGTGTCATTCAAGGATTTTAGTGCTGCTGCCGTAAAAAAACACACACACACACACAATACACATTTTAGAAGATATTTGTATACGCCAATGGTCCAAAAAGAGTAACTAGTATTGTATTTTTCATGCCGATATGTCGTTTCAGTCTACCTAGATAGTATACGATTTTCACGTTTTTTTTTTAATTGTAGAGCTTGATGAACTGAATTTTTGGAGTAAGGAGCGCCAGATTGCTACAAAATCCAAGGCCTACTACGTCAGTTCTTATGAATAAAATTTTAAAAATTCATATGAGCGATGAGCTAAGTGAATATTTATAAAGAAAGATCAAATCAGACATAAGAGATAACAAATATTAATTTTTACATAAAAAATTCGTTATAGTGTAATAACAATTTGTCGACAAGTACTCATTCATTTTTTTTAAATATCATGTACTGCGAGGTATTGCGAATTTCCTCAGGAAGAGCATTATATAGAGTGATGTCATTATAGCAGGGGATATGCTTAAATGCACTTGTGCGATGGACAGGAATACTGAGCAGTTCACCATGTCTCATTACATAGTTATGAAAGTGTACTCTCTTTCTAAAATTTTTACCTATAAAGATCCTCTGTAATTCTATAGTTCTTCTCGATGCCATAATATTAAACGATATGTGACCGTATACCATAGAATAATAAATATTAACTTAAACCATCTTTATCAAGAGTTGATTTCAACTGTAACATTGCAAAGTACGTTTTATTTAATTGGTTACATACATGGCCAATATGGTCAGTCCAGGATAACTTGAGATCAAGAAACGTGCCAAGTAAATTCACTGATTCTGATCTAGTAATATTTTCATAAAGAACAATGTGATTTGGGACAGGTCTCTGAAGATGAAAATTTAAAAGTACAGTTTTTTCTCATTTAAGATGATTTTATTTGTTTGGCATCGTGTGCTTAGTGACTCAATTGTATTACCAACAAGGTTTTGAAGTTCCTCAGGAGTGTCCACTCATGCAGTAATCATTGTGTCATCAGCAAACATTGTCACATGACAATTTTTCATGTGATAGGGTAAATCATTGACATATAACATGAATAGTAAAGGACCTAATGCGGAACCCTGAGGAACACAAGGAAGCTCAACATCATGCACGTCAGATTTTTCCCCATTTAAGTGTACAACCAAGGATCGATTTTCCATATATAACATTAACCATGAAGGAATGTTGTCTCTGATAACAATGCTATATAGTTTAAGGCTCAACATTTCTTTGTTGAAGGAATCGCAGGCTTTGGAAAGTTCAAACCTCAATGAGACCACATGCCTGTCCTCATCCAAGCACATTTTCAGCATTTGTAATTAACTTTATGCTTCTAAAATAGACAGACGGTATTATACTAAAATTTTTAGTTAATTTACTCTTCCCGCGTTCTAGTAAAATAAGGTGTAAATAATTGTCTAAAATAAATATATTATACTTATATTACATAATTCTTTCCACACCCAGTGATATAGTAACGCAAAAAAAATATATATTTTTTTGTTGAAATGGGCTTAATTTTGAGCGAAAAAAATGTCCTGTCTGTCTGTCGGTGACTTTTTTTGTGAGCACGTTTACTGTGGACCCGTTTGTGATATTGACTTGAAATTTGGTACGTATTGTAACGAAATCTGGAACTAGATTATATTTTGATCTAATTCCGTTGAAAGCATCGGCCAACCCCCTCCCCCTCTCTCTCACCCCCAATACCATCATTACACTATTATGAAAGGGAGTAAAAAAAATTAAAATGTGATTTAATGTATATACAAAAACGAAATGTCTAAAAATGTTTTTTAACGTTATCTACCCCCTCTACCAACCCCATTGCCACCCCCACCCTATTATTAAAGGGGATAAAAAAATCAAAATGTAATTTAGTGTGTTACAACAACGAAACGTCTAAAAAAATTATTTGGCGTTAGAATTAACTTAAGCACACTAGGATTCAGGGAACTCTAGTATAAGGTAATATAGGCGATAATGAGAGTGAAGTAAAATTAAAACAAATTATATATTTTTTATATCCCCGAAGCTCTAATTACGTAAAAATAATATAGCGAATTATCACTTGTCATAAAAATTTATTTTGTATACATACAATCTTTATACTACAGTAAAGGGAAACCGATATGAAATGATATTTTCTGTGATTTAAAGTGGTGACAAATAATATCGCCTAAAAAAATCGCTAATAGTTAGCCATGGAATCACAAGTGTCTTGGAATACGTCATAAAACTCACTTGTCAATATGAAAGATGTGTTGTAGAATATAACGTCAGCAGGAAAGCTACATGATAGGTAACCAAAAAATTGTTAATAAAATGAACAGCAAGTCAAACAGACCATCAGAATCATACAGCACATTAAAGCCTATCATAAAAATATAAAAATATCTTTCATAATATTGTCCAATCATGACTGTCAATCTAGGGAAACTTTCACTTATCAATCACACAAGTAGGCGCTCATGGGTAAGTAAGATTTCCAAAAAAAAAAAAAAAAATGATGTTTGTCATAGCAACAATGACAAAATAAACGTGTCCGATTGGCTAATAATGATTGGTAAAAAATTTTCAAGTAAAAAAATTCAAAATTTTTAGGTTCTTGAGAGCAACATCATTTACATTTCATCCAATCAGCAGTATTTAACAAATGTTTTAACGGTCCAATATTTGATCCTCATCTATAGGAAACTGTTGTCTATTTCAATTTTCAATATTCTGTGGAAATAAGTATTTGTATAAATAATGTTGCTCCCAGGCGAAGAATGTAAATAATTTAGTCACACTCTGTATGTGGTACTTGCAGGTAATAAAGCTTTGGATACTCATAATCCTTAATAAATATTCTTTGTGGAAGACTTTACATTATTTTTTATGGGAACGTAAACAGCATTTGTAATTTCCTAATGTAATATTTATTTTGTAATTTCTCAGACATAAAACGGAATTAACATCACTAAGAATCATTTTTCTTTAAAATTATTAAGGTAATTCCTATTGCTATATTTCTGCATTGAAAGTAATGTCCCTATGATTGACTTACTTTCGATCTATCAGAACATAATTCAGGTGTGAGTGAAAGAAAAAATGCTCGCCTACATAATAATCCGACCAGAACTTTTCATATTTTATTTATTTCATTCATAAGCAATATATAATAAGAATAATCACAATCACACTATCTAACCGAGATCTGAATTTAAATTAGAAATAAAAAGGAGATGATGTCTGCTTTTGTACAATCTCCCTTTTTGAAAATATAATTTTAAACTGAATCGGTGAAAGTAATGATGAAAATTAGTAAATGTTAAGGTCGAAAATTCTGAGACTTAATACATTTTGATAATATAATTTTGTGTTAGATATGGTTTCACAAATTGTCACTTAAATTTATTACATATGTATATTTTGTATTAACAAAATAATAGATCAATTATGTCTCATATTTTAAATTCACTGATATAAATACGTAGAACAGGTACTGAATAAAATTTATTATTAATGCCACCAAAAATATTTATCTGTATCCATTTTTTAACACCTTGAACTTATTTAAAATCATATAAATATTATTTCATTATCTGCGTATCTATATATGTATTTTTATTAACAGGGTTTTAAATAAATAAACTTTTTTCAAGTGAAAACCTCTCATTATACGACAGGGAACCAAATAGAATAATCTATTTTTAAACTGTCATCAAAATTCAGTCCCTACAGCAGTTAGAACATTCTTCGACCTCATCAATATATTTGTAAGAGGACAAAATAAAAATTTCTGAATTATTACAGTGGAATATTTCCTAGTAATGTCGAAACAGATGCATTCATGTTTTAGTCCGATCTGTAGGGAGTTATACCTTGCAAGGGATCGATAGTTACTGATATTTTTAAAAGTCATGGGGCATGGCGATATTAATATAAGTCCAGATTTAAGTTTATGGTGTGCTGCAAGATCGGAATTTTTTTTTTGGAGGAGGGGAAACCCTAATGGGCTTCCAACCTAAGTTGTGAAGTGTCAGACTCTAACTGACTAAAACCCATTCTCACAGGGCTCGTCAGCTCTTGGGCTTATTGTGCTCTGCATGTCTTGATCTACTCAGCCCATTTCAGTACCCTGTGTCGCTGATAAGGTGATACAGGTCTGAGAATGGGAGAGTTTTAATGGTTTCCGGGTCTGCTTGTGTTTGCCCGTCAATATTATAATTTCTGCGGGCTAATGCCGCGCATTCGTATATAATATGATCCACCGCCTCTAGTTCCTTGCTGCACAGTCGCAATCAAGGTCGTCATTGAAATTTCCGATTGTGTGCAGGTGCTTCTTAACAGGAAAATACATGGTTCTTTGATGATTGTTTTCCCGTGTCAATGCAATCTGCTGGTTCACATATCGTCGTTTGATATTCTCGCATACACACTCAAGTATAGCCACAATTTCTGTCTGAAATACCAGATCAGACCAGGCCAACCATTCCATATTGTCTCAGGAGTTCCTGTTAACCAATCGTTCCTATCTTCGATGGAGACACTGAGGGCTTGTTAAACGTAATTTTTCTGGAACCATGTAGTCTGACCTCATGCTGAATAGAGGATCTACTACAACGTCAACTATCCGCACATAACCCGAGTCTTCTATAGGGCGAACCGAGTTACACGAATTTTGTATCCCATACGCCCCCATTATTGCCTCCCCTGAAGCACAACGCTGTTTTGGGGTTGCTGTGGGGGTGGTTTTCATAGCACCCGTGATTTCCAAGCAAACTAGTCTCTGCAGCCGGCTTAGCCGGTTGGCTGCTGTTGTTTGAATGCTCTAAGGACACCAAACTAAGGCAACGTATGTTATGGAGGGTCTTATTATCCCATATTTTACCATATAATCGGATGTTGCTAGTATCGCTACCGATTTATGAATTGCCCTGTTTAGATGTTGGTTCCAGGTGTTTAAGGTCTATGATGACTCCAAGATACTTTACCTCCGACGACGTCCTCAGTTATGTATCTTGAAGAACCAGGGCGTCCAGTCCCTCCAGGTTTCTTCTTCTAGTAAATGGAACGAGGTTAGTCTTTGAAGGACTCACGCTCAGCCCCTCCTCATCGGTCCATTTTTTAACCATATTCAGGACCCTTTGTAGACGATCCCTAACTATGTTATTAAACTTTTCCCTAGATATGATGATTATGTCGTCGTTAAGGTAGAGTTCTAGACATGTTTTTTGACGTGGTTTCCATGATAGACCTATTCCACACACTTCGATTACTTCATCGTTCATTATAATCTTCAATATTTTTAATTTTTTTTTAAATCCGGACTTAGTATTGTCAGTTCCTTCTCGTTCTTCAACAAACATATCAGTCGATTGTGTCATTTCTGCATGTTATGTCTCGTCGTTCAGGGCAAATTTCTTTCGTTTGCGTTATATCGTCATTATTCAATTCATCAACTTCAAGGAGAGTAATGATTTTAGAGACACATGGTCTTGTATCTATACAAAATAAGTTAAAGCGGATCAATGGGGGCAAGTTTCTGATCAATCGTAATTGATCGATGTTCGTGTTCCGTTCGGCACCATCCCTATTTTCCTGGATCCAAATCATTCCAGTCGAAGGCTGTATTTAACGACAAATTATTTTGACATATCTTTTCAAAGCTACTGATGTTGGTAATAACGCTATTGCTCGCTTTGTGTTTCCTTAATGATTTTTTGAACAATTTATAATGTAGGGTATCAAAGCTGTCTTAGTTGCGACTACTCGTTCGTAGTATAAACGTTCCGCTGTTGTTGATAAACGAATCAGGTTCACTTATTTTATTTGAGGCCCTAAATGTGGCACATGAAGTATGAAAGTACAAATCGAGTACTGTGCATTGTACTTTCCGACCTTTGTTGGTTTTGCTCGACTTATAAGATATATTCTATAAGCTACGCTACGCTGATAATGAGCAATAACTCCGAAACACGTGTCCGTAGCTGCATTGTTATTTCTCTTGAGGTATAAGGCAATAACTTGTTTCTTTATTTGATTATTTAGCCTCATAAAACCCCATCATATTTTACTTAGTGTTTGCCAGGTGGAAATAGAACAGTACACATAGAGCTCTTTAAGGCCCTAAATGTGGCACATGAACTATGAAAGTACAAATCTAGTACTGTGCACTGTACTTTCCGACCTCTGTTGGTTTTGCTCGATCTATAAGATATATTCTATAAGCTACGCTACGCTGATGAGGAGCAATAACTCCGAAACACGTGTCCGTAGCTGCATTGTTGTTTCTCATGAGGTATAAGGCAATAACTTGTTTCTTTATTTAGTTAGTAGGGGAATGGTAGCTCAGTGTGTTAAAGCGACTGGCTAGCAAATGAGTTGCCTAGTGAAGTGGGTTCGATTCCCGCAAGGCGAAACAATTTTTCATTAAACAAAATTGCCCCAAGAGTGGTTCGGAGTCCACATTAAACTGTAGGGCCTCGTTTCTCTTTACCTAGCACAAGATCCTTGAGATCTTCCAGGGGGTTACTTCGGTAACTTGAGAGGCGGTTAAGAAAACATTTTTTTTAAGAAAACATTTATTTAGCCTCATAAACCCCCATCATATTATCACCAACATCTACAGCTTCGAAATAACAGGCATTGATATGTCCAATGTTGCAAAAAAAAATTTTTGGTCATCCGCGTAGCGTTTGTCTATTGTTCAAAAACTGGTTGGGAATTACACCCCAACTAGATCCCCTTTGGGCAAATTGCTGCTTGAAAGGGTTCTTATGGAATAAAATGCAACTCTGCCCAAAGTATTGAAAATATTTGGTGGAATATTTAAAAAATGGACAAATTTAAAAAATCGGACACTTTCCAATATGTCATGTTCAATTTGTTCTGAAAGCGTTGGACAAATATCGAACATGAATTTATCACACTACAAAAATTACAATTATTGTTATAGGATGATAGTAACTTATTAGGTTTTCGGACGTGAAAACATATGCGCACAATCTCTCAATATAGAAGGAGGTATGTCGTCAGGTTCAGTGGTAAGTTTAGGTTTGACACGTTTCAAAACACGCAAAATGGAACAAAAATTAGTTCCGTCATTTTAATGCATATCATTAGAGATATTAATAATACCATTTTTGTGATTAATATATGACCAGAACTTCTTTGTATCCTTGGAGATGTTATTTTCCGCATCTTGTACATATTTTTTAATACAGTTTGCATTTCCTGTAGTAACCAGCCGTCTCAAGCTTTTAAACTGATTTAAACCGACAATATATTTAGGCCAATACCTCTCATGTATCCTGATACTACTGATAATGTTTGCATTGAACCACGGTGTACAAGATTTCTTATTAGTAAATATTTTTCGACTCTCGCATTTCTCCTTTAAAATTAATAGTTTTAAAATTTAAAATGCTTGACTGTCTAAGATGAAGGGAATTGTCAAGTTCTCCTTATCCCAAAAACAGTTCATTTTTGGAGGTCATCTAAGTCTACAAACATGCTTTAGACAATTTCACTAAAACCCAATATTCAAAAGAATTCTGCGGCGTTCTTTGTGAAACCAGATCCACCCAATTGCAAATTTTGCGATTTTACACAAAAAATGTGATAACTAATAAATTTCTAAATGTTTAGCCAGCACAGTCAAATACTTATGAATGTTTAAAATTGGTAAAGGATATTTTATCAAGCCAAATTGAACAACAAGTACAAGAAGACTATTAAATACTGTTTAAAAAAAGTTCATCATCAATTCGAACAAATCTCGATAAACTTAGCAAAATTGTGTACAATAAATTAAAATACAATATAAACTGTTGGTAATAAAAAGTTTGGGGCATTATAAATTTGCGGACTGGTTTTTTAATTAATTGCTAAACAGCTGGCAGACTTAATATTTAGGTCTGGTGTACGTTAAACTTGTCAGACAAATAACCTGAAATTTATAAATTATGATATAAAATATTACACGTATGCATAATTAATATTTTTAATTAAAGGTTTTATACGATTTTAATTAAACCGTTTATGTATTTTGTACACTTGTTCAATATAATTAAATAATTGCAATAAGAGAAAATGATAATTTTTGTTTTTAAGTTGTAGTCTACTTGAAATCTAATTTATTGTTTTAACCGTATGAATTATTTTTCTAGAAATTCCTTGAAAATTAAATTCATCCTTTTATAAATCATTTTTTGAAAGAGTTTTTTCTGTAACATATCTGCAATCAACACGGTTTGGTGTGTGAAGAGGAAAATTATTGGGATAAAATTGCTTAATATATGCCAAACAGGATTAGAGCCTACTTTGCATTAATATAAAACACACTACACCTATGTGTAAACAATACCAAAATTCAAAACCTAGGATATGTAGAAAGGAATCATACGTTTGCTAAAATGCTAACAGATATCCATACTTTTTTTGCAGTTTAAAAAAATAAAGTTTGGAATTTGGTAAATCAAATATAGTAGAAAAATCACTTCCGGTGTGACCGGAAATTGTCACAACTTTCTTATATTAAATAGCACCCTGTAAGTCACTTTTCTCATAATGCTGTAATTTCTCTTTCCAACGCTTTTTTTTAGATTTAAAATCGGATGAAAAATAACCTTATTTCTAGTTGGCGTTGGAATTTAGGAATAAATTTAAAGAATTTCAAAGTACTGCAAGATATGGACACAATTCGAAACGCTTCTACAATAAGCTGAATATTTATTGTAATTTATATTCTATTTTTAAACGAGAAAACCCGGTCTAAAGTAAATTTACCACTTTAACTGATAAAAAAATAAGACAAGGGTACTATTTGAAAAATTAGAGTTATGACAAATTGAATTTCCATGAAATGTGAAAATGGGAAAACATGTCTAAATCCAAGCAAATCAACAAAATAGGCCAATTTTTACATTTAATTTATTGAGAAATACTCAAATTCAAAGTCTACTTCGAAATTTTTAAAATTTGTTCCTGAATTCCAAGGCCATCAACTAGAAATAGCAAATAAATGCCGTGTCCATGGTTACTTTTCATCCAATTTTAAACATGAAAAAAATGTTGGGAAGACAAATTACAGCTTTATGTGAAAAATGACTTAAGTATACAGGGTGCTATTAAAATAAGAAAGTTGTGACAATTTCCGGCCGTATTGAAAGTTTTTTTTTATCATAGAATGGTCAAAATGGTCAATATTTGATTTCCTGAATTTCAGAATTATATTTTAAAAAATGTAGAAAAAAGTGGGGGGTAAGTACTTTCTGGATCACCCGGTATGTCCGATCAATCGTTAACGTAATTTAAGATTGTTATTAATGAAAAACAAATAAATAAATATTTAGAAATAAATAAATGAATAAATAAATGAATAAATAATTATACGTAGGAGTATCGTAGTATCGTAGGAGTACTGAAAATACCTAACCCAGCTGCTAGTTTTCTAATTTAAAACCGAATGGAAATTTTAGAAACCATAACTCTTTTTTAAAGTTACCAAGTAAATATAATTGTGATAGGTATTAATAAATTCATAATTTTTATAAAATTATTTAGAATCTTTTACGGGAATCCGTAACTAACAATAAATTATATGAACACAGCCATCCAACCTACCGCGGCATTGGCGCTTACTGCGATCGAACCAAGTTCATTTGGTATTTTCTCGTTCTCCGCTGCTGCATCGGTTGTTGGCATTATCTAAAGATTAGTGAAAGTGCTATTTCTCCTGACAAAATACAGTTTCTTGAACCACCTACGTTTTCGTAAATATTTTTTTTAACGTGAAGATCTGGTCATAATTGTTACTATACATAATTCGTCTTTAGTTTTTGCATTACAGTACAATTAAGACTTCACTGAATCTTTCTCAGTTGTGAAATTATTTAGCATTATTCCTATTTTGTCTTTCCGTTCGATATGATATGCTTCATGAATGTAAAAACATTATTCAAAGGTACCGCACTAAATGACGTACTATCTATTTTCTCTCACTGAAGTATCCTCACAGCATAACAAAATCATTTGATAAAAGATGCAAATATTGCATATAACCCACAGCAAATCGTAAATAGTTATTTTTATGATTTATATATATATATTATAATCCCATCTCCAAAAACCTTACTAAGAAAAATGATAACTTAAAACAGTTATAAAATAGTGGACACATCTGGACTGACATTAGCTGTTCTAGTGATATTTAAATAAAGTACCAAAAATACTCAGAAGTAGTGGTAATTTAAGGGAGGTTACAGCTTGCCAAGTAAGCTACATATAACGCACATGTTATCCATATGCCGATTGGCATTTGTGTTGTACCAATTCACAAAAAGAAGTTACTACTGACAATCCTTCTAATTATAGACCAACTTCTACTATACCAATATTTAGGAAAATATTTGGGGTTATACTAAAATTACAAATTTCAAATTATTTTGAAGCAATGTCCTCCCTAGTAAACACCAATTTAGTTTTAGAATAAATCAACAACACATGCTATAAATAAATTAACTAAAATTATAACCAAAGATACTTTTCTTGCACACAATATCTTGATTTAACTAATGCTTTTGACTGTGTGGCATAGAATCTAATAGAACATTTTGTTTCTACAAATTTGTTAACAATAGTATTATAGAGCTTATTAAATTTTACCTCACCAACTACTATTAGATAAGTATCATATAAATCCCTGAAATACTGTAAACCGTATTCTGTTATTATCATTGTAATTTATATATGTTGACGTATCCTATCTCATTTTGTATGAACAATTGGATTAATAAAGATATTGTACTATATTTACAGGTAATAATAAATCGGAGCCTCGCATTATTACGAAAGAAGTCCTTTAAGGTTCGGTACTGGGACCATTACTTTCCTCATTTATGTAAACGACTTACTCAATATCTTTTTGCTAATGGCATAACTGTTATATAAATGAACGTATAAATAGTTACTAGATGTTCGCTATATATAGTCGTTTGATTAAGAGTGACTTTTGAAGAATAACTTAATCTTAAGTACATCTAAATCTGAGAATATGGTCTTTTCACATCGTCAAGACAACGCTGACTTGAAAAATGATACAGCTCATTGCGTAAAGTTCCTAGAAGTTTGCTTGGATAATAAACTAACTTGGGAAAATCATAGAAATTTCGTTTTGAAAGAATATTTACTTATCACGTAATCTGGAAAATCAGGAATCACAAACAACTTCAATTACAGCCTATTTTGGACTTAGGTATTCCAGAAGTTCTTATACTTTCTTAGCCAGAGGCCACTCTACTCATAGCGCACCTGTCTTCAGTATACCAAAGGAACAATAAGAGTTGTAATGCGACTAAATTATAGATACGTCTGCAAAGATGTTTACAAAAACTAAGAGTGCTAACATTGTCTTCCATCTATAGACTCCAATGCCTCATTCATATAAAACCTAATGTTAATTTCTACACTTGCCATATTTCGCTGATTTCGACAAATTAATAGTAACATGTAAAAATAAGATTTAGTCGATCAACTCATCTGGAGTAATAAATTACACTTTCACCGATAGATGTCACTTCACCTTAATTACCTATTCAAATTACCACCTAAATTAGGCTTTTCACCAACAGATGACCCTCACTGGGGAAATATACCGATATGTTAAATAGATGTGTATATCATAGAAATATTAAATGTAAACTATTATTATAATTAGTGCATAAAAATTGTATATAAACTAATAGTATAAAGATAGTAATCATCGAAAAATCCACAACAGTCGATTTAGTTTTAAAATTTCTCAGGTTGGTATTCTATGACTGCCGACTGTTAAACTGTCAATTTAAGTCATATTCTCTTTTGTTTTTGTGAGTTAGAATTGTTGAAAATAAAAAGTTTTTCTACGACTGCTTTGAAAGTACTACTAACTTACGCACTATCAATTACGTTTGAAAATGACTGATAAATCTTTAAAGCACGCTAACAGTATGTGAAAACGCTTTCACGTATAAAAAGTGCTATTTTCAACATGTAAGTTATATACGACCTGACTATAATCACTTGTAAATAATTAATTTTATATTGCAATTAACTTCATATTTAATATAATATTAAAAAGCAGATTTAAGCAAGACAATGTCTTTATAATAAAATAATACTACATAAGTAATCAATTAAAGAAATCGTTCAAAGTGGTCATCATTATTTTCAATGCAAAGCTCATAGCGTCTTTTAACTTTAGGAAAATATTGCAAATAGCGTGTTTTGTCGGTACAACTAATTAAATGTTCTTCAGAAGGAGTTATTTATTAAACAAAACTTAACAAAAAGTGGTTACGAATCTTAAGTTTAAATATATGACGTGAATTGTTTGGGAACAGAAATAAGACTGACTTGTTTTGCCTGCATTTCGGAGGTCTCTCGTATACCTCTCGAGGGAGGGGTAAATGAGCGTAATTTGCAAATTACGGTTTTACGATAGGCTATTGTAGTTGGCTGCCTCCAGCCTATTGGCATTTTTTGCCTTAAAGGTATAACCTTTGTTAGTTTTATGATTATGGTATATCCGTGCTTAATTGTGGGAAAGTACGCTACATAGCGTTATTATGGTTTCAATTTAAGTTATTAATTTCTTCTTAACTTTTTCCTTTAATGGCCTGAAGATTGTGGTAATGTTTAAAATAGACTTTTTCTTTTAAAAAACCCCATAAAAAACTATCTAATGGCATCAAACCAAGGCTATTTGGTGGCCATCGAATGGTCTTGCCTATCCAAATGGGAAATTGATTATTTAAATGCTCCCGAACTTCTAAAATGCTATGTGGAGTCGCTCCTTCCGTCCTTATGCCAAATCACTGTAGACAATATGTCCACAGGAAATTCTTGTATTACACGATCTACCTCTGGTAAAGTTATTTCGAGTTATGTTCGTCGTGTCAAAGTAAAATCATAAAATATAGGTCCAACTACTTTGTTTTGAAAAATTCCGCACCAAACGTGGATTGATTTTCTACCCGATTTTTTTATTTGCTTGACCTTTCTCTGTTTTTGGTTTTTATTCTCCCAGGAACGTCTGTTTTTTCTATTAAAAACTCCTGCCGTGGAAAAACTTGAATAATCTATCCACATAATTTCTTTTAAAAAATCAGTATTTTCATGGAGCATGATCTGACAAAACTCCAATCTCCTACTTTTTGGTCTTCATTCAGTTCCTGGACGGGTAATATCTTGTAAGGCCTATATTGATGCTTTTTCAAAGTTCTTTGAATGTTGGAATAGCTTTTTCCTTTTCACGACAAGCATTTAATAAACTATTAACCGAATGTTCATGTATTCTCTTCTTGCGGCACACGTATTTTTATTATTTTAAATGCAATAATATTGGGTGTTCCATTTAAGAAAAAACATATATTTATTTCGTATCACGTGACCTATGCATTATATTGTATTTTTTTTATTACGTTTTAATAAAATATAGGTAAGGTTCTACAACTTTTATATGAAACTTCTTTTCTATTTTCAATAATAACAGAAATAAAGCGGTGGTCAATATATACTGAATAACTCTGTACATATAGTATATTGGAACTAAAAAATATTATTATTATTATTATTATACCCAATACATATACTCTAGACCAAACGTCATCTTCTGTTTATACATTTATCTTTTTACCATTCGTATACGATTTGCCATGAGTCAAATAAATATAATATTGACGTTAACATTCAGGAAACTCATGGTACGGTTATTTTAACAGGATTCTAAGCATTATTTTAACTCATTTGCTTGCGAATCAGTTTCACTTTTATTATCATGTGAAAACGACAACAGAACATTTATTCACGTCGCCTTATTAAAAAATTGTCCTTGCATCAAACTTCTTTAATTAACATTCAAGACATGGGCATCTCTTAAAATAATATAATAATAAATTAGTCACTATGGGAATTTGTACAAGAATTATTGTTAAATTCTGTTCCTAGGAAAACGGAAATATAGCAAAACTAAAATTTATGCGGTCATAAGTCCTGCGTCCTGCATTTAAAGTGGCAGTTGTTTATCTAACAGGCTATCTTAATGATAATTAAATATTCTCACCCTGTGTGGTTAACACCAAGAGTTAGAGAACTGAACATTAAAAATATATGGCTACATAATTTTGCAGTGGCTGGTCTTGTTGACTGGAAATGTGAGAATCAGAATGCAAAGACAACATTTTCATTACTCTTGCTTAATAATTTTTTAGTTATTTTTAAGATAAGAATCGCAGTGAAGTAGGATAGAGTAATGAACGCTTTATACGGTTGGCTAAAAATATTTAAATTTAATTATAAAACCGATAAAACAACATGGCTTAATATTCTTCAAGTTCTATCTACGTATAGTAATAAATAAAAACGGTTATTTTCACATGCCACAGTTATTGCGATTACATTTAAATATTCTTAACGGCATTAGACCATTACGCAATAGTATACAGGGTGTCGTTAATTTCGGGTAAAACTGATAATGCAGAAATATCAGGTGGGCAGAATATTTTATACAGAGTATAACACGATCATTGGAACATTCTATATACTTAATAAACATCACTTTTTTACATATAAATGCTTTTTTCACTCCAGTTTCACTGTTGACTTCCCTGAAATACTAGGTAGCATATTTTTTTATTCCTAATTTATAGACTCGTTCTAATTATGTTGTATTCTTTTTTTTTCTTTTGCATTACAATTTTTGTCGATATGGCCAGGTACTTTATTTATTTATTTTGGATACGACTGTCCAGAAAGAAATTCAGTTATAGGGCAGGAATTTTACAAACATTAAAAAGAAAACTAAATAACGTAATTAAAGTAAACAATTAAATGATAATGAAAATTAACAAAATAAATATATGATTAGTATAATCCCAAAAATTGTAATCTAATATTTTAGAAGCTACAGTTATTGTGCAGAATTGAGAACAATATTTCGCATTTTGGATATGGTATTAAAATATCTATATTGAGGCATTAGTGTGGTAACAATCACTATGATCAAAATAAAACTTAATGCAAAACAGAGAACAATAATCATGTCATGTTCGTGCATTATAGAATTTAAGTGGTAAATGTGAATTAAATACTCATTTAAAATATCATAGAATGTTAGGGAAATATCCCTTAATTGATTACACAAATGGTAACTACCAAATTGTGTATGACTGCCCAACAACTTAGAACGCGGTTGGTCAATGTAATTCCCAGTTTAGAACTTCGACGAATAGTAACCCCCTCAAATCAGAGCAAGGAGTACAGGGCCAATTGACTTAAGCGCTAACCGTTGGCCTATACAATTTGTAGTTCGCGCCTTTTCACCTTTATGTTCAAGTATGCGTATACCCTTTCGAACGTTCAAAACACTCAAAAACTCTCTTTCATTAATACTGTTTTTGCTGAATTATCTGCATCTTCATTATGTTCTGAACCTGTATGTGCCTTTACCCAAATATATTCGACAAACCTTCCTTGCTTCTTAATATTATTTTAATTCCGGCAATGCAGTGATTAATACTGGTATAATGAATATTTTGATTGTAACCAATGGCTTAGAGGACAAACATTAAATCCGATAAAATTTTACTATGGCGAAATTCACATTCATCAATGTATCCCAAGGCGTTGAAAACCGCCATAGACTCTGCATTATAAACTGAAGTATTTTTACTCAGTTTGAAAGATCTTTGTATGCCCATGGTAGGTATAACATATGCACAACCAACTCACATCTATCGTATAGATTTTGACGGTGTTTTGCGTTTCCGTGAGAACAGTTTTATATTTCATTTATTTCAGTGTATTGAGGTATGGTGATGGTGGTACTGTGGTTAAAAGAGCAAAAAAATCGTAGTATTTACAAGTTGAATTACTTTGATCTATGATTATAATCACATTTATTTTGTTTATTCTTGTTGAAACTTTAGTTATTTAGTTGGATTTGGGAGGCTATGGTTGTATGTCCGCGTTTTTCAATGTGTAACCCACTTTCGCACAAGCCTCTGGTTTCTGGAATTTGAGGGTTGTATAATTTCTGTAAGTGTGGTGTGGTGAGTTATAAATGGTCAAAAATTGATCATCTGCGTGTAAAGGAATTCATATATTTTTAGTAGTTTGGTCGATACTTTTTTTTTTACAGACACACATTCTAATTTAAAATATTTCTTGTCTGTTCGATTCCGCTATCTGCCATATGACACACTGTATATTCAATTTGTATTCAAATACAAATATGTATATTTAAGACCAATACATACCTAATCAAAATTTAAGTTGGTCAGTTATCATAAATGGTATATATCAAATATATTTTTTCAATTATATTCAATTTAAAATGCTCTAGCACTTAGAATTTAATATGTGACGGGTATTATATCATACTGAGAGTAATATTTGATGTATTTCGGGTGTGAGTGCACGCAATGAAGGTCTTTGACATATTCTGACGTGTTTACATCCATTTATGATTCCACGAATAAGCTTCATTGCAAATTGAACAATTTTTATAAACTAGTGAAATGAATGTGATAATTTGAACATCTAAATAATCACCAATTTTAGTTTGGGGTTTTAGATACATACGTATATAAATTCGCAAATGAAGAGCTAGATAATGGATGCTCATTATATATAAAGTACTTAATACTATTCACAAATATCCGAACGCCGAATACCCGAATTGAATTTCTATCTAAACTGCTGGCCACTCGAACTTACACATAGAGAATTTTAGGCAAAATTTAAAGTTCAATATTTTCAACAGGAATGCAAATTTTTGAACGCGGCTTGCAAATTTTAAGAGCTAGTTTTTTTCGGATTAAGTTGCATGACGTATATTTATCGTAGGAACATAAGTTTATTATATACGGGGTGATCAATGAAGTCATGCAAAAAATCAAAAAGTTTGTATGAGTGAAATTTCCGCAAAAAATGTTTTTGGTCGTTGCAATATGGTTCGTTACTAAGGTTTTGACGGTTTTGTCAGTTTTTGGATTAAGGCCCTTAGGCCTTGTACACACTACTCAACATAGAATTTGGATACCGAAATTTTTAAAATGCTATAACTTGACATTGGATTGACGGTTCTTGATGGTTTTTGCGGATTTGGAATCCTTATTTCACGTAGATTTTCTATGGTCTAAGCATTTTATCTGAGGGTTGAAATTTACACATTATGCCGGGTCCGCAAAAATCATTAAGAACCGTCAATCCAATGTCAAGTTATAGCATTTTAAAAATTTCGGTATCCAAATTTTATGTTGAGTAGTGTGTACAAGGCCTAAGGGCCTTAATCCAAAAACTGACAAAACCGTCTAGAGATATTGATGTTACCTTAGTAACGAACCATATTGCAATGACCAAAAAAATTTTTTGCGGAAATTTCACTCATACAAACTTTTTGATTTTTTGCATGACTTCATTGATCACCCCGTATATAGTAAACTTATGGTCCTACGATAAATATACGTCATGCAGCTTAATCCGAAAAAAACTAGCTCTTAAAATTTGCAAGCCGCGTTCAAAAATTTGCATTCCTGTTGAAAATATTGAACTTTAAATTTTGCCTAAAATTCTCTATGTGTAAGTTTGAGTGGTCAGCAGTTTATCTATATTAGCAATAAATGGATGTAGCTGCTTAGTAATTCGCACAACACCAATGTTTTTAAATAAAGATCCTATAGGTTCGGCAAGTAAGAGTGCGCTTTTAAACTTTCACAAACAATATTTATCTAATTAGAATTGAATTTCACCAATAAAGTTAACGACATTGAGCATTATTTAACAATTTGAAATATTTAGTTATAGTAATGATATCCTGAATACAACTTCATTCTCAGACATTCCTGAGGTAAGCTCAAAAATCTTTAGCGAAAGTTTATTACACGGATGTTTTACACGGATGGTTTCGATTATATATATATATATATATATATATATATATATATATATACACACTATACAAGATGTATTTGAAAAAATAGTTATTTTGAAAAAGACCTTCAGCATCATATTTTTATCCACGTTAACATCTACTTATATTGATAGGTTTCGTGCATGAGTAGTCCAAAACTGGAGGCTGGACCACCAAGATAGTTAATTCTTATAACAATTAGTATTCAAATTTCCTGAATTGGATGGAATCTACCCAATCTTGTTCAATAAGGGCGGCATGTATTAATACCATATCTACGTAAAATAGATGCCTGGATTGGAAAGACATCCACGTATATGGAGAAAGATGAAGATCCTCTAACTACCAAAAATAGAATATCCGACTGAACGCCCAAATCATATATACCTATAAGCCCCCCTTTCCTAATAAAAACGTTGGCAAGATTACTACATATTACTATATAAGTACATTAGAGACGGAATTTTAAATGAAAATCTCCGTAGTAAGTGCCAATATACATACTAGGCGAAAATAGACAGACAGATGACCTAAACTTACTACCGACAAAGTCATTAGATGACAAAGAAATGGCAGTAGCCATATTTCTAGATTTAGAGGAAGCGCTCAATAGTGTAACAATGCAAATATGGCTATAGGCCGTACCCATGGAGGAGTATTACTTCCATTGCTGTGTACAACCTTTGTTAATGAACTTCGCTGGAAGGCTGTCTAGGATATGCTGAAGATCTAGTAATAATAGTTTAAAGGCGATTTAAAATTACAATAACAAAGTGGACACAATGCATCCTACATATTGTCCATAGAGGGAGCAGTCAGGAAGAGCAGTTCATAAAACCTCACAGAACCACACAAAAAAGGCTTTGGAAGATCTAAAACTCCTAATGCAGTGGAAATTTCAGTTGCCTGTGAGGCAAAATATTTAGAAGTTAATTTTGCCCAAAATTTGGCCTCAAATACCTATATTCTAAGTCACAATAACCAGGAAACCGTAGGAACTCGAAAATGACATTTTGGTTAAACAGTAAGTAAGACTTCGCATACTCTATGAGTTAATGTTAAGAGATGTCGCAGTCGGAAGCGATAAGAGTGTTTGTTAAATGGCGTATACAGGTTTGCTTGCCTGTACGCCGTACAGTATGTCCAAATGAAAATATAGAGGCTCAAAATTCTAAAAATTTGGGCATATGTTTAGTTCGTAATGGTAACAGGAAAACTATTGTTACGTGTTTACACCCTCCAGTAAACACCCTGTATGTAGGAAAAATAAATTGCAGAAATAACTTTCATAAACCACTACTTTATTATATCACTTAATTACAATAACTAATCCTTACATTTACACATTAGTACATACTAATTACAAGTATTTTCTACTATAGTCTTACTACTATAATTCACAACTAGTTATTATTCTCCATCTTTTCGCTTGCTCATCTCATACATAACTGTCCTCCGTGCGCCGATCCACTCCCTATATATATATATATATATATATATATCCACGGCGATTAGTGTAGAATGTTCCAGTCTGTCCTTCGAGCCGTGTGCACATAACACTATTTAAAAATTCTAGCGATATTTGGGGATATATGTAGTGGAGGGTGTATATAACGTTCAGATTCAAAGTTGAGACAAGGAGTTCTTATACAATATAACTAGTGAATTTGGGGTGAAGGGGATGAATTTAAAATATACATTAACGGTTGCAACTCGGAGTTTTCATAAAATATACGAAAGACAGTAAAAATACATTTTTAACATTTAAATTGCTGAATATGGAAATCTTCTAGATAGACTTCAACACTTCTGCGCTAGCATAAACTGTATTTCAAATGAATTACTGAGACCAATTGGGCTGTGGTACTATTTACTGCGCGCTAGCTTTTCGCCGATTGTAACGCGAGTTGCACAAACAGTATTTTTTAAATAAGACCAAATGAAAAAATCGAGGAGACTTAGGTCAGGTGACCTTGGAGGTCAACATACAAGACTTTTTGCAATGAAGTTTTATCGAATTTCTCTTTTCTGCAAGAATAATTCAAAAGCCCTCAACCTCATTTTTTAGGTAGTCTAAGTATCTGGCACCACTTTCAACTACTATAATTCTTTGTGTTTCTTTTCTATCATTTATAGCAACTTTAATGTGTAATTCCAACTAAATTAGAATCAAGTAGATTTTTAATTATCTCTTAACGGTCACTTTAATTGTATTACTTGTACATTTAAATAAGACAAACGGGTAGATTCTTTATTAATTGTAATATTGAATGGTACCTTTACAGATATAAGAAAGTTATTTTTATTGCATTTCGATAAACCAAGCAGTTATTAAGTAATTTATGTTTAAAAAACTACGTGCATTTACAAGATTTCATTTTATTTTTTTATTCATCGTCGTCGTCGTCGTCGTCGTCATAATCGTCGTCGTCGTCGTCATAATCGTCGTCTTTGTCGACGTCTTCGTCGACGACATCGTCATCCTCATCATCATCATCATTATCATCATCATCATCATCATTATCATCATCATCATCATCATTATCTTCATCATCATCATCATCATCATCATCATCATCATCATCATCATCATCATCAATATTATTATTATTATATCTAATTTAGACTCGTTCTGTGGTTTGTACTGCGATTATATTGACTGATTCACTAACCTTTCTTTTTAAATTATAATTATCAGAATTTTAATGTTCCTTGTAATAAGTATCACTTTGGGATTTTATATGGGCAGTGGTAAATGAACGCATTTCACGCGAATTACAATTCAACGAAGTGAACATCATATACATGCATACAAAATATAGGTGCATAAACTAATAAGTCACTTTTAAAATTCTGAAAACGTGCCCAGACATAATAAAAATCGTAATATGAATTAATTTAAAAATAAAAAAATCGTATATGGGTATTTATATTCAAATTACACATTGTAAAGCAAACATTTAATTGTACATTGTTTGTAACAAATGAGCATTATTTTGTTTTAAACCGCAATTCATCGAGCCGCCGCGCCGATGGACAAGGCCGCAGCAAGTCTAAATATGCCCGGTGTGTCCAAAGGAAGGCAGGTGAACCATCGACATCACATGCCGAATAACTTAAATATTAAATTAACTACCTTCAACCCGAAGTACAATAAATAAAGACGCATCAACTATGTTTTTAATACCACATTAATATCAGCGTTATTATTGATATATCATCGAAGCACGAAATTTATAATTGGTGTATCCAATTAAAATTTGTTTTATTACTTAATTATGAGAAAAGAATTGCTAATTCATGATGTTATTCGACGGAAGAAAGGAGAGCCTAACTTGAGTACTTTTTCATTATTGTGTTCCCGATACAGTTACAATTTAACAATTCTTCATGGGTCCTTAACTTAGCCAGTTGTGTCTAATCATGTAGGCCTGATTTATCCTGCCCCTCCGCTTTTTAAAATGTATCACAAGTATAATCACCTTGTCACGTACATTAAATATATACAGGATGTCTGCTATTTCCCACTAAACATGGTGTGAAAATTCGAGAAACCGTGTTGGCGATTTTCTTTTACAAAAGATCCGAGTACACCGATGAATTAAGCACCCTCTGAAATCGGCTCCAACAAAATTTCATCAATAAATATTGCATGTTAATTAGTCTTTGGTCAAAATAAAAATGCCATTGTTCTTATTATTTCATTTCTTCTTATCAAGTAATCCGTGGAACAAAAATTGAAAAACAATTGAAATTTCACATAAATAACAAAGCATTACTCCTGTCAGGTTAGAGTTGTGTACAAAAATACTGTAAAAGGAGTAGAAATTGGTAATGTAATTATGGAACAAGTACGAGAGACGAAATAGAACTAGCGCGTCTTGTTGTTGATAATATTCTTTCCGCAAGAGATGCTGCCAAATAATTTAATGAAAGACATCCTGATCCAGCAGTAGTCCACACCACATAAAACACCGACAACAGGTGATTATGAAAGCGTATTTTAAAAACACGCCTTTCCCTGCCAGAAAATGAAAAACAATGAGCGAATAATGGGATATTTCCACAATAATTTTCATTCGAGCTTGAGAACAGCTAGTCTGGACTTAAATATCCCTAAAAAATGTTAGTACTGGTGGAAGCAACAAAAATATGATTGTAGTTTATTTCCCATTCTGGCATTCTAATAATTTTGTTAAATGTTGTTAGTAAGACAATAGAATAGGGTAGAGTAGAGTAGAGTAGAGTAGAGTAGAGTAGAAGAGAAGAGAAGAGAAGAGAAGAGAACATAACAGAAAATAATAGAATAGAATATAATAGAATAGTATGGAATGAAAGATTTATTGGCCATTTATGATACAATGCATCAAAAAATACAAAACGGTAGTCAATATACATATACAGGGTTCACATTGTTTTCTTAAAATTTTTTATCAGGTAAGGAGAGAATTAAAAGTTTTTTACAAATATTGTTCAAAATTTTGCTCATTAACGTGGATGCAGTAATTAAATCTTATTAATTCACCATTCACTGTACGTAATAAAGTATTTCATCGAATAGAATTAGTTCCATTTCTTATTTTATTTCCTCAATGTTCTGAGGTTCGGGGTTATACACAAATGCCTTAAGATAACCCCACAAAAAGAAATCCAGCGGATTTAAATCTGGTGATCTAGCTGGCCATCGGTCATGTCCGGTATTGCCTATCCACTGGTTTCCAAAAATCATGTTTAAATAATCAGAAACAATACGGGCATTATGTGTAGGAGCACCATCTTGATGCATCCAGATACTTCTTCTAACTTGCACAGGAATTTCTTCTAAATAAGAATGTAAGTCATTTCGTAAAAAAACCCGGTAAATTTCGCTACTTACATTATTTTCAAAGAAATATGGCCCAATTAATCTGCCTTCAAGCATATCTATCCACACGTTAACTTTATATTTTAGCTGAAAATTTCTTTCTCGCGTCCATCGACGATTCCTCTCACTCCAATAATGCATATTGTGCCTATTTACACTACCGCTTTCATTGAATGTCGCCTTGTCGCTCAAAAGAATTTTAGAAAGAATATTTATTTTGTCCTATAAAATTCAGTCGCCGTTCATAATCTTTTTGGCGAAGTTGTTGTATCAAAATCATTATAAGCATGATAACTTTTGTCTTTGAAGATTCTTCTGACCGAAGTCGAAGAAATATTTTCCCTAGCGCTGATTACTGATATTGATGTGTGTGGATTTTCATTAACGGCAGCGGCAACTTAATTTATATTAATATCATCTTCACCTGTTTACTTCTATTTATCTTTGGTTTGGTAAAAGAACCATATCTTCCTAAGATTATCAATTAATAATTTAATGGTTCTATGACGCAAGCTTTTCTAGCATTACGCTTAAATTCTCCATAAATCGATAACAACTCTGTTTTTTCCAAAGTTGAAAACTGAACCATGTTGAATTGTTGACGAGCGAATTAATGTTCAACAGAAAATAACCACTCTGATTTGTTTCAATTTGACATATTAAAACTTTCATGGCTAACTTAGAAAATGTAAAATATTACTAATATCAAAACTATGGTTGATTTACTAAATCTAAAATAAATAGTACAGAACAACTTAAAAGTCAAAAGAATAAAATAAAATGAATAAAAGTAAGGCAGTTCATAAAAATGAATCACGATTATAAACATTTTTAGTTAAATATCTATAGAGCAACCAAATTTTATTAGTAGAAATGTGTATTACATGAAAACATGCACTTATTAGCAATGGGTTCATCAAGTGATATCACAAAAGAGGAAAAAATTACAATAACTCAATTGTGCAAAAACATACAGGATGTCTTATGTCTTAAAAGATTCCGGTCGGTGTATTAGTTAAGTGTTTTTTCACTAAAACTAAATAGAATTTCGAATATGACGTAATAACACAAATTGATGCAAATTAAAACTTTTATCAAACAGCTATAATAAAATTCATATACAGTGTGAAATAAAAAAATATTCACTGAAATTAAGTTTATTTTCGTAACGATTTAAAAAAAAATCTCTCTGTATGTGTACTTAAAGAACTTAAAAATACCTACAATTTGATATGTTGGACACGACCGTCGTTTAAAAAATAAGGAAGTTACTGGTCTGAAAATTTTAAGTGGCGGACTTGTATATGAAAGAAGAACAAATGGAAAAGTGTATATAACAATTATCTTTATATTAACATTATAAAAGAAAAGCTAATATGTTAAAATTACAATGATACTAATAGACACCATCGCCAAAACAAAAAGACGAGGCTTTGCAATTCAAAAACAAAAAATAATCCACTATGGGATTAAAAAGTTTGAATATAAAAAGTTTTTTGTCATAAAATGAATTCAAAATTAATAATTCTTTTATTTTATTTTTAAATTTATAAAAGATCATTATGTTTCTAATTTTGTTAGGCAACACATTGTATAGCAGTATACAGTAGTTATAATATGGGAAATGTTCATATTTTGTTGTGGAATATCTAGGAATCGACAATAATTGAACGTGTCTCGTTTAATATAAATAAGTTTCTGATCTTATTTCAAAAATATTTATGTTTTTCTGAGTGAAGCATAAACATTTTAGTATATATATACCGGATATCGTCAGGATCTTTCTGTTTTTAAATATATCCCGACATGTTTCACGAGGCTGTATGTTATAAAATTAGATTAATTATTATTTTTTGAACTGTGAATAGTCGCTTTCTAGCCTTAGCATTTCCCCAACAGATTACCTTGTAAGAAATGTGAGGGTAAGTCAATAATACAATATGTTTGTAGTAATTCCTTTTCATCCAGTAGATATATCTTTTAATTGAAGAATAGCAAAATAGGCTTTGTTTAGCCTTTTACATACAGAATGAATATGTACATCAAAAAAGATAATTTCATATCTAGGTTAGTTCCCAACAATTTAGGTAATTCTGACAAAGTTTGATCGCCATGGATTACTGTAGATGGAAGCCGCCTTTGCAGACCAAAATTGAAACAAACGTTTTTTTTTTTAATTTAAGATGAGTGAGTCTATTCCTTTGACACCACATTCATAATTCATCCATAACGTTATGAACTAGCCGTTCTATCTCTTCAGGGGTGTCGGCAGATACAGTTACTGTGGTGTCATCCACAAACATAGTTGCATGTCCACTTTTTATATAATAAGGCATGTCATTTACGTAAAGAAAAAAAGAGAAATAGACCAAGCACAGAGCCTTGAGTAACTCCAATTTTTTATTTAATTTTTCTACTGCACGATATTCATTATTTAATTTGACTCTTACTGTTCTTCCGTCCATGTAAGACATAATCCAATTCAATATGTTTCCTTGGAAACTTATGTTACATAATTTATCTTTTAAGTAGCTTTTATTGACCGTATTAAACGCTTTTGATAAATCAAACATTAGCGTTACAACTTGTTTCCCGTTGTTCAAATGTGCTTTTAGAGGGTGAAATATTAAAACATAATATTTTTAGTCGCAAACTCCTCTACCAAATCCTTATTTTACTATAAGGAACGTAACCAGACTGCAACCGACAGCTACTGTCCGGGCTATGTACCCCGTCGAGCGCTGAATTACAAGTTACAAGCCTGGCGCGTTAAGTGTAATAATTGCATATTACCATCAAAACGCTAATGCTTCGATTGCAACAAACACCAGCCGAAAGACTGATCCTACTTAAAGTAGCTCTCGTGCCAGTAGTCACACACCACTTGCAGACTGCAGTTTCGAGCTGTTGGCTCTCGTCAGTTCAAGGTAGACAGATCCTCGTGTCGGTCGTCACTGCCTAGTACTATTTCTTGAATTTTCACAAGCAAAAAATTACACCGTAGGTTTTTTGTTAAAAAATATAACACTTTGTTCTAAAGTGCAATTTCTCACGCTCTACATTGCAAACAAAATTGTCAAAATTTGACGATAGATACAAATTTTATGGAGATGTCTTGCTTCCAAGTGAGTCACACACTTTACGTAGCAAATGGCGATAACATTTTGCGTGTGTTTTGAAGTATATGTTTTCAAACGTGTTAAATATTTTATAAACATAATCTGCAAACAGTTTCAACTGAGGCTGAACGAAAGGCCAACCACATTTTATCAACCAATTTACCATCATCTAGGCAGAATTAAAACAGTTCTAATTATCTCCAGGCGATGCCACTTTGATTAGTGAAATCTTCAACGACATTAACCGTTAGGATATTGCTCTTAGTGAGAACTATTTTTATTTACAATCATAGTCTGGAAAGGGCAATGACCGAAAATTCCAATACTTAAACTATTATCAATCTAACAGCGTTCGAATATAGTGTATTGGTTAACATTTAATACGTTCTATGTGTCAAATTTATTATTATTGCCTACTCAATTACGATAAGCCGATTTTCGATTCATGGCTTCGCTGGAAGAAATCTGTTAGTTTTCGTAAATTGCTCAGTGAACTGAAAAAGAGGGGTTCATTCGTGCAATGCTGGCGAAACTATATATAGTGTAGTGGACATCACACCTCACTGGTTTTATTTATTTTAGAAGGATTTGTGAATAGATTGATTTTCAGGATTTGGTAGAAGCTGGCAGTATATAAGAAATGATATCAATTTATATGCATCTTATGTATTTTACATAATGTGTCCAAACATGTTCAGAGACATGAATATATAAAATATGTTCTTTCATTAAGTAAATAAATACAGGGCCACAAAAGAGAACAGAATAGTAATTAACAATTTAAAATGTGGAGAATTGTAGCTGACTTAACTTAGGTAAGTTATTAACGAGAGAGAAAGAAAAAAATCAAGTAAAATTCAAGTAAAATTCAAGTTATACATTAAAAATTCATTTAAGATTTAATTTATTGAACTTAGATTAATTTATCTAAAAGTAGTTTCTTAATTTTTATTTTGAACGTTTCTACAGACAATCGGTTAGAATGAGTAGGTTTATACATAAGCATTTGTTACTGGTTGGCCCATACCAGTAAGAAATACTTTTCTTGAAGTTGGTTGTAGAATTACGTGGTATAGTATATAGGGTGTAACGCAACTTACCCGAAAAATTTTAACCATGTATGCACCTTTAAATAAGAAGCTGGTTTCTTGAAAAAAAAAGTAATAAAAGTCCAACACAGAAAAAGATACAAATTGTTAAAGTTACAAATTAATGAAAATTTTGAAAATGGTAATTTATTAACCTCTGCTTAATTGAAAGTCGTATCTGGACTATCTGGTAGACTGGTATAAAATAAACACTGCATAAAACAATCAACAAAAAATATCCAAGTTGGTATCCAATGGTATAACCAATCTACATAATACGCACGTTTGGGCCATTGAGAATCCTTATGCAGTAGTTCGGAATCACGTTCAACATCGGTTCTCTTTAAACCTATGGCCAGGGCCTAATTGGTCCGTTCATATTGCCAAATTGGATGGATGGTCTGCAATATCTGCAGTTTCTTCGTAACGATCTTCCTGGTCTTCTTGAAGATGTGCCCTTGGAGGTTCGAAGTCGGATGTGGTTTTACATGATGGTGCGCCCACACATTATCGTTTAGTAGTCCGAGATTATTTGACAGAATTAAACGGGATACGTTGGATCGGACGGGGTGCACCCGTAACTTGGCCCCCGCGGTCCCCAGATCTAAGTCCTCTTGACTTCTTTTTGTGGGAATATTTAAAAATGAAGTCTACAAAACCGAAGTAGACAATATCGATGTATTACGTGAACGCATCACAACGGCTGTTCAGAATCTGCATCTTCGGGAACAGCAGGAAGGGGGAACACTTCAGCTGGTGCAGCAAAATTGGATTAGACGGGTTCAGGCGTGCTTGAATGTCAATGCACAGAACTTTGAACAGTTTTTATAACAATAGTATGTTATTTTAACATTTCGATTAATTTGTAATTTTAACAATTCCTATCTTTTTTTGTGTTGGACTTTTATTAATTTTTTTTTAAGAAATCGACTTCTTATTTTAAGATGCATGTATGGTTAAAATTTTTCTGGTAAGTTGCGTTACACCCTGTATAAACGAGCTAATCTCACATTGCGAGAGTGGATAATTGATCTTCTAACTAGCCTATTGTGAAGATAAGTAGGCATTGAAGTTTTAACTATTTTAGAATAAATACAAGAATATGTAGTTTACGGTGATTTGACAGTTAACCAATTAAGTTCTTTAAATGACATATGTCACCATATTTTCTCAGATTGTAAGTTAGGCGGCAACAAGAATTTGTATTTTTTAACGTGATCTTTTCAAAGAGTCTATGCAGTGTCCATAAATCGAATGACAATAATTAAAACACTGGCGTTTCACATAAAATTTTTTAGTATTTGAGTTTAAGATGTCTTTGTTCGCATAGAACAATTTTAATGAACTGAAGGTCTTGGTTAATAAGGAGCTAATATTAGAAGAAAATTTCAAGTTACTGTCAATAATGAGACCAAGATTCTTTGCTAAATTTACTGGGGACAAAAACCTATTGTCAATTTTTATGGTAAAATTAGGCGTTAACAACTGAACATGCTTTTTTAGTCCAAATAAGAGCAACTTATATTTATTGGGATTTAGTTATAAATTAAGATTTTTGCCTCATTATTTGTATATCGCTGTTTATTCTAACTATTTCTTCAGATATTAGATCAACAGAGAAACTATGATAAAGTTGTGTATCATCTGCGTATACTTGTAACTGACAGTTTTCGACTGAGTTTAATATATCAGATGTATATATGGGAAAGAAGAAAACAGGCCTCGGCACTGACCTCTGAGGTACACTTGAAGGGACAGATACCGCAGATGATCTATTATTATTCAAACAAACCATCTGTTTACGATCGGATATGTAGGACTTGAAAAATAATACTGAGGTATCATCCAGGCCGTAAAATTTTAACTTTAGTGATGTAAAGTCATGATCTAAAGTATCAAAGGTATTGGAGGAGTCGAGTAAAACTAAAGCTGTAACTTTCTTATCATCTGTATTTTTAAAAATATCATGACTCTAGCAATAGCCGTTGCTGTACTGTGATCCTTTCTGAAACCTTAGATAAAATAGGTAAAATATTTATTGGTCGTAAATCTGCTACCGAAGAAACGCTCATAGTTTTTGGTATCAGTAGAATTAAAGCATTTTTCCAGATGTCAAGAAAACAACCCTGTTCGAGCCAACAGTTAATTTTGTGAGTAATATACGGGTCAATATATTTGTCACAAAGTTTAACCATAATTAGCGATAAGTGATCATATCCTCTTGCAATTTATTTCAAATCAGCGATAATGTTACTACGTCATCTATTGAAACAAGCCTGAAGTGAAAAGACTTATCATTAAACTTGTTGTTTTCATGATAACTGAACTCAACATTAGATTTCCTAGTTTGGAATGACGATCAGAAATGGTTATTTATTTTCCAGCATCAGAAATTTTAGAGGGGACATTTCTTGCTTTTTTATATAAGCATTGATTTTAGAGCATGGCACGTATTTTTTTAATCATTTTATTTACATATTCTATTAATGCATGCCCTTTTTCGTTTCTAACTGCAGATAATATGCGATTACGTAAATTTATGTGGGGGGCGAGGACCACAGGATTTTTTTGTCATTTTATATTTAGGTTTTGCTTTGTCTCTTTTTTTCATTATTTTTTCTAGATTATACGTTAACCATGGAGCTTTTGGTTTACTAACCCTAACTTCTCTTAATGGGGCATGTACATAAAGCAATTCTAGTATTAGCTGTGTAAGTAAATTAACTTTATATTCTATACTATTACCTCATACAACATTAAAATTTGGCACACTTTCCAAATCACGCATAAAATTTTCCTAATTAAAATGTTTAAAATATCTAAACTTAATGAATCGTTGAGTGAATTTGAGGCATTTAATAGCCAATATGTACTGGATATATACTCAACATCAATTGTTCTGGAACTAATAAAACTGTTACTATTAGATAAGAAAATAGAATAAATGTAATAAAGTCTCTGTTCCATATTAGATATTTTTGTAGGCTCGTCCACAATCTGACAAACCCATAAGACTCAAAACATTGCTGTAATAAGTTATTTGCATTTAACAAATTTATATTAGAGTTTCCTAAACAGATTAGAGTTATCAATAGTTGGAAATATTAGCGATAATAACTGATCAATGGTTTCAATGCTTTATTTCAAGTTACAATTCGGTGGTCAGTAAAATATGCCTACAGCGCGTACTAGTCTATTCATTTTAATTTTTACATACATATATTCCGATGTCCTATTGGTCTGCACATCTAGGGTAATATGTTCAACATTAATATTATTATTGTATAATTGTTAAAAATTTGCTTGACCTTGCTTTATTTATTTGTAACCTTAGGGCATTAATACAACGAGAAATATATACTATATGCATATAAAATATACCTTGAAAGAGTTGAAAATAACACAAAAGATGATTCCTACTATTTCCGGGGTTATACTCACTAAAAAAAAAACTTCAATCCAGAATACTAGGTACAATCGTTAACAATGATACAGTATTTGATACTCCTCAATCGAGTGCTGACGAGTTTACACTGTTTATAGAACTATTGATTTGCGGAATATATTATAACACTTATTAGGTCCCACTTAACCAACTGAATTTAACATGTACCCTATAATGGGGTCGATTTCAAACAGTTTATTCCTAGTTATGAAGTACCCCAAGGGTTAAATCTTGGCCACCTACATCCTCGCTCTTCGCTGATGACTTAGTACAGATTGTTGATTGTGAGAAAGTGCTACTTGTTGATGATCCCAAAATTTACCGTGGTGTAGAAATATTTTTAGTATGTTAGACTTTAAAAAATTATAGAGGGCGCTGATGACAGCTTAAAAATAAAAATAGCATGAGGTAAAGTGCGAAATATTGAAAAATTTTATTAGTAAAACTTGCTCTGAATTAAAAAATATGACGTTGCACCAAATTACAGAGCTAAATACAATTTTTTTATTTATAATTCTCCTTTTTTAATAATAGAAATGTAATAATAATTTAAATTTATTTATTCTACCCATGTTCGTCCATTTTCAGCACACATCTCAACTCTGTCATAAGTTTTTTGCAGCTATTTTGAATTGCTTGAGTGTTAATTGAATTTATAGCATTTGTAATTCTCTCTTTCAATACATTTACATCAGTTGTTATATCATGGGAATAAACAATTTGCTTCAGATGACCCCATAAATAAAAATCGCAAATAGTCAAATCAGGCGATCTGGGTGGATAGGGAAAGAATCCAAATCGTTCAATTCACTTTTCTGGAAAGAAGATACAAACGTGCTCTTTCGTCCAGTGGTAAGGTATGTAAATATTCATGAAAAAATGTTTCCAGTAGATTTCAATATTTATGCTGATTTATTTTCCATCATTGAAGTATGGTCTGATTATACCATTGCAGGATATTGCTCACCAAACATTAACTCTTTTAAAATATTGACTACCGGTAACAATTCTAAAAAACCACTGCCCAAGGAATCACTACTTCCACATTCAGATTTTGTATCCAAGTTTTGCACACTAAATCCCAATGTAATATTTTACTCCCTTTAATAATAGAGTGGGGGTGGTAGAGGGGGTGGCTAATGTAAAAAAAATGTAGAAGTCCTTGGTTCTCGTATACACACTAAATCACAATTTATTTTTTTATTTCCTTAAACACTAGGGTGGGGGTGGAAATGGGGGTGGTAGAGGGAGTAACTAATGCCAAAATAAATTTTAGAAGCTCTTGGTTTAAATTCCAATTTAATAATAGGGTGAGGGTGGCAAACGCCAAAAAAATTTGTTTAGACGTTTGGTTCTTCTATACACACTAAATCACATTTTAATTTTTTACCCCCTTCAATCATAGGGTGAGGATGGCAATGGGGGCAAAAAAATTTTTTTAGACGTCTCGTTTTTGTATACACACTACATCACATTTTCATTTTTTTTACCCCTTTAATAATAGAGTGGGGGTGGCAATGAAGGTTGTAAAGGGAGTAGCTAACGCTTAAACATTTTTTTAGACGTTTCGTCTTTGTATATACACTAAATCACATTTTAATTTTTTTTACTCCCTTTCATAATAGTGTGGGGTGAAATTAGGGGTGATAGTGGAGGGGGTTACTGATGCCCAAAAAAAATTTTGAGACCGTAACATTTCGTACATGCCCTAAATTGCAATTTTATGGACTCTTACTTGCTTGTTTTACCTATTTACCCCATTTACCTCCGAACCCTTCAACGGAATTAGATAAAATATAATATAGTTCCAGATTCCAGAGTTTGAAATGCAACATTCCGATCACCACAATACTTCTATTTCTTCAATGTAATGTTATTGATTTGTTCATTGTCGTGAATCTATCGTAGTCGCAATTAATATCGCTCCAGTCAAGTTGAGTTATTACAGTGAATTAACCGCACCAGTAAAGTTATATGTTATACCAGTGTGTTGCTAAAAAAGCAAAGAATACCACTAAGGCATTAGTTTATGCAGCAAGCTAAGTATTACAGCACTAATTACTATTATTTAAACCGGATCCGTGAACATCTATCAGTACATACATCCATCCATCCATAAAAAAAAAAATATAAAAAAAAAGGGAAAAAAACCGGACAGAAAACAACAGAACCCTCAAGGAGACCAGCAAACTGATATGGGAGACAGTGATAAAATATCGAATAGTGAAATATTCAAATTATTGAAAGAGATAGCAGCAGATGTGAAAGTAATAAAATCAGACCTATCCCAACATAACGAACGTATACAAGAACTGGATAACAGAGTAAACGAATTAGAGGCAAAGAATAAAGAGCTAAAAGAAAAAGTACAAATTGCGGAAAAAAAACTAAAGAAAAACAACATTGTTTTATTTGGAATACCGGAAGAAGTTGGCCTAGAAACAAAAAACCAAGTTAAAGAAACAATAAGGGGAAAACTTAATGTGCATCTTGAAGAGTCAGATATCAGCGATATATATAGAGTGGGCAAAGAAACATCTAACCAACCAAGAGCGTGTATACTGGAATTAGTGAGAACCGCCAAAAAACAAGACATTTTCAAAAATGTTGGACAATTAAAAGGCACAGGAATCAGTATCGCGAATGATTTAACACCAGAGGAACGAGAAGTACAAAAATTATTATACCATCACTTAAAATTAGCAAGGGAAAAGAACCACAACGCAAGGATTTCCAAAAACAAATTAATTATAAACGGTAAAATCTATTCATATGAAGACTTAAAAATAGATGAGAACAAAAAGTACGCCCCCACGAGAAATGAAAACAAAAGGGAAGACAAAGAGATCATAGAAAACAACACAGAAGACAGAAGAAAAGAACAAAAAGAGCCCAAGCAAATGCCAATGACAAGCTCCACCGTAAGCACCAGATCTACAAAAAATCCTGCACACAAGGCGAAGTAGTAATTTTGTCAAATTAATTAATTACTTTACTCTTTACCTCTAGGCTTAATAATTTCTTATATAAGTACAATCTTTTATGTTCAGCGTTTCTCTGGAGGTTCTATAAATAAATAAATATAAACAATGGATCCGTACATTAGAGACTTAGAGTATAAACCTATAGAAACTTTAGTAGTAAGCAGTAGTCAGGAATATAAAAAAATCACAAATAGCAACAAATCATTAATACTAATACATAACAACATAAGAAGCATTGCTAAAAACTTAGATGAATTCAATGTGTTCTTGAATTATCATGACATTAAATATGATTTACTAGTTTTTACTGAATGCTGGAGAATTCATAATTTAACCTTATTTAATAAATCAGGTTACGATTTATTATATAACGAGGCACAATAAACCAAAATGATGGAGTTGTAGTTTATATAAAAAATAACATAACTTATGAATATAATGTGTTAAATCTCGGAGCTATCAAAACTTTAAGCATAAATATTTTTTTGAATGGTAAAACAATAAATATCTTACCTGTTTATAGACCCCCATCTACTTGCCCTTATATCTTCAATAATGAATTAAAACAATTCTTAAAAAATAATACGTTAAAAAAAGATGTTAATATTTTTGTGGGGGTCATAAACATCAATATTAATGAAAACGAAACACAATATACGCAAGAGTACCTAAATGTAATGAGCGAGGAGGGATTCGTATCATTTATAAATAAAAACACAAGAGAAGAAGGTAACGCGAAGACTTGTATCGATCACATTTTTATAAAAACAAAGGAAAAGCATAATAAATTTATACCACTAATCTGGGATGCAAAAATTACCGATCATTATCCTATCATTCTCCACTATAGTTTAGACAAACAGAAAGAAATAATAACAGATAAAATAAACTACAAAAAATACATTGATTACGACAAACTTAAAATAAACCTAAAACATGAAAACTGGCAGGAATTCTATTTGATGAAAAATGTTAATATTGCAGCGGATTTGTTAATAAACAAAATAAAAACCAATGTGGATAAGGTCACGCGCCAAGTTAAATTAAAAAAAGAACACATAAAAAAAATTCCGTGGATAACGAACGCCATACTTAAATCAACTGAAACAAAAAATTATATGTATAAAAATATGAAAAGAAACCCGGATAATAGAGATCTTGAAATTAAATATAAAACATATCGCAATAAACTCAACTTAATTATAAAAAACACAAAAATTGACTACTACAAAATGCAAATAAATAAAAATAGAACATCCTCAAAAAAATTATACCAATGTGTAAAAAACATCTGTAATGAGCACCCCAATGAAAGCAACATAAAACAAATTAAAATGCAAGACGGTACAGTTTCATTAGATACATTAGAAATAGCAAACTCTTTTGCGACACACTATGCTAATGTTGGAAAAAATCTAGCAAATAAAATAGTTATTCCAGCAGAACCAAATAGTGTAACAGCAGATAGCCCTAACTCAATTTTTATTGCACCAACTGACATAATAGAGGTAAAAAATACTATTTTGCAGTTAAAGTTAGGCAAAGCCCCTGGCAAAGATGAAATCACAGCCGATATTCTAAAACAAATTGTAGATGTAATAGTAGAGCCTTTAATTTACCTAATTAATTTCATTATAGAACAGGGGGAATGTCCAGTGGCGTTCAAGGTGGGATTAGTTAAGCCACTGTTCAAAACCGGAGACAAATCGGAAATAATAAATTACAGGCCTGTTTCTCTTGTTTCGACAATTGCGAAAATCTTTGAAAAAATTATCAAAGCTAGAATTGAGAGCTACCTAAACAAATATAATATTATTTCCAATAAGCAGTTCGGTTTTAGAAGCGGTGTATCAACTGAGGATGCCATAGCTTACTTAACAAACGATATATATACATCTTTAGGTCATAAAAAACCTACACTGTGCATTTTCATCGACCTGGCCAAGGCATTCGATACTGTTAGCCATGTACAGCTGCTAAAAAAATTAGAAAAAATTGGCTTTAGAGGTAAGGCTTACCAATTAATGCAAAGTTATTTAACGAACAGAACCCAATGCGTGAAAATTAACGATAAAACCAGTGAACAAAAAAAATATTGAGTATGGAGTACCCCAGGGAACGGTACTTGGGCCAATACTATTTAATATATATATTAATGATCTCCTAAATATACCAATTATGGGTAAGATACTTAGTTTTGCCGACGATACAGTAATCATAAACAAGGCCGACACCTGGAATAATCTTAAAACGCTGTCAGAGGAAAACTTTAAAAAGGTGAAAAATTGGTTTGACTATAATCTTCTGACAATTAACTATGACAAAACTAAGTATCTTCCTTTTACCTCATATCAAAATAATCTGCCGAATCTTGGACCTCTTCATATCAGTTGTGGCAATAATTCAATAATGTCTATTAACGAAGCAGATCATATCAAATACTTAGGAATCATAATAGACAAACACCTCAGATGGAATCTGCAAATAAACAATATTGTTACGCCCACTCCTCTCAAAATTTAAATATCTTAAATTATTTTTAAATGCATCCCAACATGATATACTATACTATTCTCTCGTGCAGTCACAACTAACTTATGGAATCATTGGTTGGGGTGGAGTAAACAATAATTACCTAAAAACATTAAATACGATTCAAAAATGGTTCTTAAAAATAATGTACAATAAAACCTTAACTTATCCCACAAATAACCTATACGATGAAGCTAAGAAACTGGATATTAGACAGTTATTTTGCAAAAAAATTCTATTACACTTGTTCAGGAATAAGCAACAACTAACATATATTGAACACTGCCACAACACACGCAGCAGAAGCATTATAACGATAAAACCTAAAGTTAATAAAACAGTGGGTCAACGAAACTACACTTACATTGCCCCTCAAATCTATGATCTAATCCCACCCGAAATGAAAATCATAACGACACCTAATCTCTATAAGAAAAAAATTGATGCATGGTTATTGGATACTCCAAGGCAAGTAATACATCACATAATCTAAATGAAGATATATGCATAAAAAAATAATAAATAATAAAATATATATGTGTGTATATATGTATGTGTGTATATATAGGTATGTATATATATGTATGTATGTATGTATGTGTGTATATATGTGTTTATGTATATATAAATGAATAAATAAAAAATAACTCGCGGATTCTAGTTGATTATGTTTATTTACATAGCATAGCTTGATAAACCTCAAAGAAATCTGTAAGTATGTAGCCTATACCCCATCTTACAAGTACTTAGTACTTCGCGGGGTCAACTATTTATTTACAAATCATGATGTAAAGGGAGAAGGGAAGAAGGGTGTGTGTATATAAATATATGCACTCTCTTTTTTCTTTTCCTTTTTTCTCTTATTCACTTTTATTTGTTTGTAATATTTCTTGTTTGTTATATATACTCCTTGTACTCTCCACTTGTATTTCTATTTGTAAATAAATTATTATTATTATTATTATCTCATTACAATACATAAGTGTAGCAAATTTCAAGTCAATATCATAAACGATTCCAGAGTAAACGTGCGCACAAAAAAAGTTACATACAGACCAACAGATAGGAAATTATTTTCGCCCAAATTTAAAATCTCGACGTTTCATGGAATTTTAAGAAAATTTCAACAAAAAAAAAGAATAATTTTTTTTTTGCGTTACTATACTTCCACTGGACGTGGAAGTAATTTGGGTTTGTATCGCTCCCGTATCGGTAATTCAACACCATTGGTGGTAAAAGTAGCCTCATCAAAGAAAATGATGTTGATGAAAAAATCGGTCTTCTGCAAATTTTTCCCCCATTAACATACAAAAGTATAAGCGCTTATCTTCATCACCGTACTCAAGATTATGTCGAAATCTTGGTTTGAATGGAAAACTTTGTTTCCTTTGAATATTTTACAAATTAACGATTTATTTATCTCTGTATCACTAGCGCGCTTTCTTAAAGATAATTTTGGATTCCCTCAGAGAGAATTCATCGCTAATAATGTTGCTGCATCATCTGCATTGTACTGTTTCTTTCACAAGAATCTTTTCACAACTCTCATGCCTGTTGTTTCGTTAGAACGATATTCGGAAACTTTTTATTACACTGAGCAAGTGTTTCTAATATCATTTTTCAATATTTCTCACAGAAAATGCACTTTACCTGATGTGATTTTAATTTTTAAGCTGTTACCAGCGCCCTCTATATATTTTTTAAAGTCCAACATACTAAAAATAATTTTTGGGTGAAGCAAGAGCAGAATAAAAAAAATTGTGTTTGTAAACCAAAAATAGTCATTTACACCTGTAATACCGCTTTGCCGTGGACCCATTGTATAAGATTGCCTGGATAATATACCATTATTTTTGGATCTACATATTGAAGTATTAATAATATTTGTGGTCTCGCGTGTTGGCGTCCGTTATGCACAATATAAGAGATACTTTAATAGCTTCCTACTCTTCACAGGGCAATAATCTGAAAGTAATTCCATTAATGGATATTTTATAGTGATGTGTGAAGGACTAGAAGTTAGATGTCATATAAGTAGTGGACAGGTGAACGCATGCACTAATTACGGTTCAGGTGTACAAGACGCGTGCCGGCAGCTGGTTTTCTTCAATTCACCTGCCGAAACAATCCACATTCAAAAGAACATCTACAGAGGATTGTGCATATTTGGTCATACCGACTAATTAAAGTTAATACGAGCATAGCGTTATCATTTTTACGTTCCTCTGCACCGTATAACTTTTATTTTTTTAAATTATTTACATTTTGTCAGTTAACATTCAAGAGTTTGATCAGTTTCTATGAAAGTGGACATGGGGATCTACATTAGAAGTTTATATCAGGTAATATCAAAACTATACATAAATCGGGTTACCTGGCAGGGGTATCGATGTCGGCAATTATTGAGAACATTTCTAAAGAGGGATAAGAAAAACATGACGAGACTAAACAGTGTCAAAGGAGGTAAATTCAGCGACTACCAGGTTAATAAGAGATCTAATTTATGATAAATAAAAAAAAATGGAAAAGCGACACTGCAAGTATATATAATAGGGGGAAGTCTACTAGCCTCATAGGGGTATCCTATACATTTAATATGGGTTAGAATCACGAGATGATATGAAATGGATGGTGAATGCTCACCAAGGTACGATTTAGTTATTTGTACTTTCTCTTCTATTTAATAAATATGCATTTTAATAGGTTAATATTATTTTGAGTGCAATAATACTTAAGTTTCGTAAGGTTACCTATGACCTAAGCCCAACGGACTCTAGCAAATAATAAATAAATCTATACCATAGACAATCACAGTGCATTGGATCGCCCCCATTACACATTCCATTAGATAACATTCTCACCCGTATTACACATGTACACAAGTGTATATGATTTTCCTATATGGCTAGTAGCTGTCCCCGTGTTGCATACTTTTATTTTGAACAGTTACAAAGTCTGTTAAATGAGAAAAAAGTTTCGTATTTTGAAGGCCAATACAATAAGTTATAAAAAATTTTAAAGCATTTGAAATTACGAATTCAATATATCACCCTTCATAGTTTTGTTCATCATTTATTTGATTTATTTCACTTTGCATTCAGTCAATTTATTGTCAATATGATCACCTAGAAATTTCATACAAGAGGTTATACGATATTATGACCATTCTGTATACAGTGATTTAAATTAAAAATCATTGTTTCTATCTTATTCTCATTTAATATCAATTTGTTTAACAAGAACCAATCTTGAATCGTGGACTGAAGACCGCGTCCTCGCCTCACAGATCTTCCAGCGGCTTGTATATCAGTGTATGCGCGGAAGCTATACAACTTTAGGCGAGGGTTGTATAGGGGATATACCATCCTTCGAAGGGGATGTAAAGCCGTCGGTCCCTTGTCTATTAAATGTTAGGCAAGTAAAAGATCCCTACTCTTCTTAAGGTTCGGCAAAATTCCTGGTTGGGGGTAGCTCGTCTACAGGCGTCGGTGTTAGGCCTCAGTAGCGGAAATATGCCGACGTTAAATAAATGTATAAAAAAAATCGTGTACTGAATTTCGTGAATCAAAGACAACAGTTCATTAATATCCTTGCTCCTATATAGAATTGTAGTGTCGTCAGCATCTACAACAGATTCTGCTTGTCGATATTATTGAGCAAACCATCAATAAGAATGGGAAAAGGTTGAGACCAACATGCAGCCTTGAGGTACACCAAATTTAATATTTATTACTTCAGAATCTATAATTTTGTAATTTGCAAATCGATATCTCTCTTCAAGGTAAGGTGTAATTTGTAAAAATATAGTTGTTTTTTTTAGTACAGTCTCGTATATACATACACAGTCAAACGCTTTGCTTCATTTTAGAATTGAGAATTGAGTGTACAAAACTTCACCTTGTTCAAATCCTTTGTTTATTAAATTCGTAAGTGGGTTAACTATAATAGTAGACTTTTTTGTTCTAAATCCAAACCGACTGTTATTTAAAATCATTAATAATTCTAACTGAGTTACACTGAACTGGTTCACTACTGACCTTAAACAAATAAGAGAACCACTTCACCTGATAATCGATTACAAACTACACCCCTCGGAGGATCTAAAAATCTTAACAAATCCCAAAAAAATCGTACTATAAATGAACTAGTCAAAGCGAAAGAAAATGCTCATGATACCTACATATCCCAATCACCAAATCTACGGAAAGCTATGTGGAAAATTGTAAATAATTATAAAGCAAATCTCATCAACAGGATTCAATGTATATTTTATAAATATTGCCACCGATCTAAAAAATGAACTACCTCCTTGCAATAATAGATTTGATGTTTATTTGAGGAATTTAAATACTGCTAGTATACCGGAGTATTTTAGTTTCTCCACAGTATCGTATATACAAGTTCTAGACGTGATAAATAACTTTAACTCAAATTAGCACGTATTGTACCTATTCATAAAAAAGATGCTACTGACAATATCCCTCTAATTATAGACCTATTTCTATTACACCAATTTTTCGGAAAATATTTGAGGTTATACTGACGTTACAAATTTCACATTATTTTGAAGTAAATAACAGTTCGGCTTTAGAAGTAATATGTCGAAATTATAAACACTGGTTTTGATAACGGAGTTTACTTAACACGATATCTTGATTTAACTAAAACTTTTGATTGTGTGTCACATAAAATCTTAATAGAAAAGTAAGTTTTTTATAAATTTAGTAACAGCAGTATAGAGCTTATTAAGTCTTACCTCACTAACCGTCTTCAATTTGCATCTATAGGTAATAATAAATCGGAGCCACCCGTTATTACTGAGGGGGTCCCTCAAGGTTCGGTACTGGGACCATTACTTTCCCTTATTTATATAAACAACTTACCCAATATCACCGGTAGTGCTGATTTTGTCCTATTGGCTGATGATACAACAAATAAACGGGAAAATCACACGAATTTCGTTTGCAAGAATGTTTCCAGCAACATATACTTGTTACGCAATCTGGCAAATGAGGTATTACAAACAACTATAATTATAGCCTATTGCGGACTTATACATTGTAGAATTTCTTATGGTATCTTAACCTGGGGCCACTCTACTCACAATGCATCTGTCTTCGGTATACGAATGAGAGTAATAAGAATTGTAGCAGGGTAAATTACAGAGATGCCTGTAAAGAAGCTTTTAAGAAACTAAGAGTACTAACACTGCCTTGCACTTATATACTTCAATGTCTCCTTCATATAAAAACTAATATTAATCTGTACACCTAACACTCACAAATGCATACCTATTCCACTAGAAACAATGAAAATATTAATCTTGACTCTTTACGTCTTTGTAAAACACGAAATGGAACTAGGTATTACGCCATCAAATTTTATAATATGTTACCTGCAAAAGTTAGAAATCGGGATCAAAATAGTAGTAAGGCAACTCTTAAGACATTTTTATTAGACAATAAGTTTTATAGTTTGAATGAAAATGTTTGTCATTTATATTTTGTAACTGTAATGAATTTTACCGACTTGTGTAAATACTGTACATAGTATATTAGTACAAAAAAACATAATAAGGTGTTATCTATAATTTTAACACGGTTTCAAAAACCTTTGCATGTGATTACTTAGTTGCTACTTTGGTAAAATAAGAACAATTCTTTTGTAGCTCAATATATTCATAAACTAATTTTGAAACACAGTACTACTATACAGGGTGGACCATTAATAATAGACCATAGTTCAGGGGTAGATCCTTTGGGCCAAAATATGAGGATATAACGAAATATGTTTTATTAAAATGTTGCTGTGGAAAAAGATACATTGTGTCAAAGTTCAAATTGTTTTTTGTTTTCTTGCAATAACTCAACAGCCTCTTGACTGACTTTCGCCAAGTTTGCTAGAGAAACTTTTTTTATTCTAAGAAATAATAATTTATGTGTTACATCACGTTATATCATAGAGGGCGCCGCAAGACCTCTATCTGATGATGAAGTTTTTCATATTTTTTTTTACAAAACGTTGTGGTACTGCTGACCAGAAAATCTAATGAGGGCGTCATTTCCACGTACAAAAGGTACACTTGGTAGAACTTGACAACTCCAACCGTTTTCGAGGAAAGTGCCGTTAAACATTTCAATAGTTTTTTGAAAAACAAATTCAAATTTAATGAAACAAAGTGTATTTATTGAAAAAGTACAAAACGTAAGGGAAAACAAAATCGTAATAACAGTGTAAACTCTTTCTCACTTTCTTATGAACTAATGGATTATTTTCATGGTATTGAGATAAATACATAAACTAAAACATTGTCTAAAGTAGAATCTAATCTTAATGACATTATAAACTTTCCCCATTGCTGTAACTTAGAGTAAATGTTAGATATGGTCTCCACCTACTTCTATGCCTTTTCTAATTCTATTCATAAAAGATTTTGTTACATTGAAAAATACATTTTCCTATCCTCTAATAAAACTCGCTGCGTTTTGTATTTTGTCCCACAGTTTTTCACTTGAGTTGATAGTATTTACATAGACTAAGGACTTCATATGTCCCCACACGTAATAATCCAAAGGATTATAATTAAGACTCCTTGGTGGCCAAGCAAACTCATTCCTCGACCGATCCATCTGCGTGGAAAAGTCTTATCAAGATAATTCCTAACTTCAATGGAGAAATGAGGGGGAAGGAGCTCCATCTTGCATAAACCACATTTTGTTCGGTATGTCTAGCATGAAAGCATGTAATATATCAGCAAGAGTATTTTGAAGAAAAAAAAAACAGATAAAACTGTCCATTTAAATTTGGAGGAAGGACAAATGGTCCCAGGAATTGATCGCCGATGATACCACACCAAACGTTAATCTTAAACTCTTGCTGAAAACGCCTTTCTTTAACGGCATGAGGATTTTCTACTTCCCAGTAATGGGAATGGGAGTTAAAGACTGAGTAAAAGTTGCTTTGTTGGTAAATAAAGTGTTCTTAAAAAAATTTCGATGCCTGTTACAATATTTACAACAAATTTACAACATTGTAGCCTTTGTGGAAGATCCCTTTGAAGTAAGTTTTATACAGAAGTGAGATAATATGGGTAGAAGCGTTCTTTACGTAAGACTCTTAGGGCATATTGTTTACTTACCCCTGTTTCCGCTGCTAAACGACTTGAGCTGACTTGAGGATCTTCATCCACACGAACTAAAATTTCTAGTTCTTGATCTGGAGTAATTCGTTTCGGACGTCCTATATCGTTTTTAAGGCGAAATTAACCCGTTTCTCCCAAACAACGAAATTGATCTTTTAAAAATCTTATGGTCTGGGTGTATTCTATTTGGATATTCCAATCAGTATCTCCCACTGAACTCTATTACAGTAAATGGAATGCCAATGTAGTGCGCAATCGCACTATGAAATACGTCAGGGCCGGCCTTATTTTTATTGCGTGTTTCATATTTTTAACTTTTTTTAGAAATCGCATAAATAAATATAACAATTTATTTGCCTTGATAGTTATTAAAAAAAATCAAAGTTATCGTTATTCCCAAAACAATCATTTTATTTTCAATTTCTTGTAGCAAATGTCGAATATGTATGATCATAAGTTCAATATATAGTTCACAAAAAACAGTCATATGTTTTCTATCTCCGGGGTCGAAATTTGATTTTAAAATTAATGAAAGCTAAAATTGAGGCCTGAAAGAAACCTATACTTTTTTTCTACGATCAATCAGTAAATATATGAGTAGGTACTAGTGAATTTTTATTGAAAACTAAAATCATGCATTTTATATTCACATGTTTGAGTTGACAAATGAAATGAAGAAAAGGTAATAATTAACTATTTTCAAATAATTGGTGTGGTATATTATTTGAATTTCAAGATAACTTAGCTTTTTTGTTTAAGATCAAATGCCTTGATATATAAGTGATATATTGTTTTACTCGTCTGTTTATAAAAATATGACATACTCATGAGACAATGAATTGTAAAAGAATATGTAAAGGTGTTTACGTAAAACTTCCTTCTCTATTTGCAAGAGAAAATTAAAGTATAATGTCCATTTATATTTTGATTAAAAGTATGTGGTTTCATCACCGGTAGTAGTGTACATATACCAAATGTTTACTTGCTACATTAAATAATTTTTCTGACAAAGTAACTGAATAACTAAAATTCGTAATATACTTCGTCTGAAACGTGGAAAATCTGATAAAATCTTGTACTGTACTTTTGACAAATACAATGTAAACATGAACCAAGGGAAGCAACAATTTTCTTACTTTTTATTAAGTATTTTGCACTAAACTCTATTGCTTTATTTTCCTTGATTTTTTTAACATCGGTCTATTTCCGCTACCAAGGGCAAGAACTAATACCAGGAGACAAGCTACCCTCAAACTGGAAATTTTGCCAAACCTCTATCAAAGAGTAGGGATTTTTTTTTACTTGCCTAGTATTTAATGGACAGGGGATTAACTGTTTTACATACCCTCCCAAAGATGGTATATCCACTACATAATCCCCATCTAGAATTAAATAGCATTTGTTAATACACTGAAATACAAGCCGCTAGAAGGTGAGTCAAGATTGCTGCGTTTCTCTGAAAGTCACCCATTCAAGCACTAACTGCGGCTCCTCTTGCTTTATATTTAGTATCGCAGTACAATGCCATAAAGACAGAGCTGCGCTCGTCCTTAACTGTTTTGCTATAATAGATTTCAATGGTATCTTGCCATGGTGTACAAAAAATATTTAAAAATTTTAATGAATGAAACTTCTGCTTAAAAATAGCAGAACTTGGTTTTTGAATATTCCAAAATGTCTCGCTAGTAAAATATATAAATTAAAACAAAATTTTTAAATAGATTATTACATAATTAAAAATATAAATTAACATAGTTATAAAATTTGCAGTAAATTCTCTTTTTATTCACAAAACGCTTTGTTATATGTCAAACATTGTCATTCTGTTTGTATTTCTAAAACCATTTGGCACATATTTGCATTATTTTTAACCGACAGCGCTAAGCACAGGAGGGTAATGTGTTCCTCATTCATTTCGCATAATATACAAATAATTGAGATGCCTTGCTGCCGCACTCTATTAAACTTACTAGTAATATACTTGAGTGTTCCTATTGTCAACTTTACCACGTTGGCTGACTGGACTCACATTTCACAGTTTAAACTTGCTTGTTTCATAAAATTGTAATATTAATTTATAAAAAGTATGATAACGTTATGTGTTTTCAAAAAGATCTTGGAATCAGTATTATTATCCCGAATATTCACAAATAATAAACTTAAAAATCGCAGCAATGAAAAAATGTGAGGTTAGAATATTTTGCATCCTGATATCTCGGGAAGTATATACAGCTTATTTTTACTAAAAATTCGTGTTTAAGTAGGCAAAAGTACACATTTTAAAAGAAAAAAAATCCAAAATCGGACTGTCTTGCCAATATTTAGATGGTAGCTTATTTTAATACAACAGACAAAAGTTGAGTAGGTATACTTACTTAAAATATAACAAACCCGGGATTTCGTCCCGGTTCTTACAAAACAGTACCATACAAGTGCGCATCTATTGTCTTAATTAAGACACTGTTTATAAGTCACAAAATTATATACAAAATAACCAATATATCTCACAACTTTTCGCAAACGAAAGGATAAAATCACGAAGACCGACTCTGTAATTCGCATTCAATTTAAGACCTACGCTTTAGAAACGAATAAAACACAAACTTGCGTCAGCGCATAACTTCCGTACACAGCTGTTTGAGTCAAGCTCCGACATACTTTTAACCTTAGATTTCCTACTGCGTCGGCGCTTGTCTATGCATTTTAAATCGCATGATTGTCACATTTTGTTTACGCGCATATGTCTATAATGGCGTTCCATTTACTGTAATAGAGTTCAGTGGTATCTCCTCGCTGCAGCACGTCCGCTAAAATTATTTTGTGCGTAAACACATATATCTCTTATTTCCCTATTTGAAATATTATTATGTCTAGGCATTGTAAATAATGAAGTTAAAGAAATTAGCTCAAGGAACATAAGAACAAAATAAAATGATTAAATGACATAAATGACAGAACTAAAACGTAACCAAAACACACCTTTCAATAAATACACTTTGTTTCATTAAATTCTTTCAAAAAATTATTGAAATGTTTAACGGCACTTTCCTCGAAAACGGTTGGAGTTCTCCAGTTCTACCAAGTGTACCTTTTATATCAAATTTTGTGGTCAGACCACAACGTTTCGTGAAAAAATATATGAAAAAAATTCATCATCATCAAACACAGGTGCCCTCTGTGATCTAACGTGATGTAATACATAAATTATTGTTTCTTAGAATAGAAAAAGTTCCTTTAGCAAATTTGGTGAAGATCAGTCAAGAGGCTGTTGAGTTATTGCAAAAAAAACTAAAAAATAATTTGAATTTTGACATTCCGTATCTTTTTCCACAACATTTTACTAAAACATATTTGGTTATATCCTCATATTTTGGCCCAATCTTACCCCTGAACTATGGCCTATTATTAATGATTCACCCTGTATAGTAACAAAATGTATGGTATTTATAATTTGAGAAAACAACAAAATGTCCACACGATTTCTCGAGAATATGCGTTATATTTGATCAAAAATATACATTAGAAGTATGCTTGATGTTGGTTTAACTGCATTGGACTTGGCTCTAAAAAAATTGGAACTGAATAAAAGCTTGTAAAACATTAATTTAATATGAACACAAGGATTTGCGAAATACAGGGCCGCAGAATTTTTTGCGTTTCGTGAAAATAGGATCAGTAGTTACTCCAATCCATGTATGTACATTTAAGGCTATTGAATTAATGCATTTAGATATAAATATTCATGAATTCACGTAACTGGTTCTGTTAATTACAAAGGAAGCGTAAGGCTTACCAGTGTTACTTTATCCAAACTTTCAGAGCGTAATCCGAAATCTGTAACGAATTCTCATGATGAATAAAAAGTAATAGGACATTAAACGCTCCATCATTGTATTAATTTACTTAGGATGTACGTTGCTGGGCCTAGAGTCGCCTGTGGAGCGGCTGATGGTTTGATTAGCAGCGTTATAATACACCATATAACGCTGCTCAATCGATTCCGAAGTGAACATTGTAATTTCATGGCTGTCACGGAACGCGACCCGCCTGATGGGTACCCACAATACATGTCCATCACCCGCCATAGTGTTATAAACTTATTAGCTATTCTATTAAATACCATCGCACAAGGCAACAAATTCCGTAGAAAGTTCGCCGGACTTAAAACGATTCCGGTGGTAAACATCAGCCAGCTAACTCACCATACTAATGAGTGAATAATGTTAATTTGAATAAACATCCACCTGCGGAAATAAGAAATTATACCATATAACGAGTAGTTTTAATAATTTGTTTATAAAAACCATAAGGGCGTTCCATAATTTATCTGGGTTTAAAATGAAATTTAGTATGTCATTACCTACAAATATGACCTATATGGGGCATTTTATTTATTTATATACAATTACAAACAGGAAACAATATGGTAGACAAATTTACTCACAAATACATCTCTACAAATGTAAGAATATAGCAATGATGTTCTGGAGGATAATTTTTGGTATACTAATCTAATATGCGTGATTTTGGTTTATACTATTCACAGATACGGCAAAATGACTATTTGTCTAAGCACTCTGGCTATAAACCTAGCTAGACAGCAATCTTCTTAAGATAAACATTACTAAAACTAAATATATGTCCTTTTTCTCAACTAAATTTGGAATGCCCTATTACTTGAACCCCTTCTAATAAACGAATCTGTTGACGGCTGTATATACAATGCTGCCACCACAAAACATCTAGGACTAGTCTTGACCTACATTTCAAACGGGGAAATCATATCGAATATTTAAATAGAAGAATACGAAAACTGATCTATAAATTCTGCAACCAAAAGTATATTAAACAACAAAACTCTGCTAGTCACGTACAATAACCTAGTTGAATCCATAATTAGATATGGCGTTACAGTATGGGGTTCTACTTATAAAGTAGATCCACGACCCTTACAGATGACACAAAACTACAAACATAATATTTTTAGTCGCAAACTCCTCTATAAAATCTTTATTTTACTATAAGGTTGGTTGCAGTGTCGTTACATTCCTTGCAGACACTGAACCGCTAGATGGCGCCTGCTGATTGTTTTGCATGTCACTATACTAGGGATACCGAGATGTACCAAATAGTCCAAGGATCCTCATGTCGGTTGTCACATGCGTACTTTGCACTGACGAGAGCCAACAGCTCGAAACTGCAGTCTGCAAGTGGTGTGAGGCGACTGGCACGAGAGCTCCTTTAAATAGGATCAGTCTTTCGGCTGGTGTTCGTTGCAATCGAAGAATTAACGTTGGTAATATGCAATTATTACACTTAACGCATCAGGATTGTAACTTGTAATTCAGCGCTCGGTGGGGCACACAGCCCGGAGAGTAGCTGTTGGTTGCAGTCTGGTTACGTTCCTTATAGTAAAATAAAGATTTTATAGAGGAGTTTTGTGCCTGAATTATTATGTTTTAATAGACAGATTTGTCTGCGGATAATGTTGTAATGCCTAATTTACAGAATGAGAATTTGTCAGATATGGTACCTCTTCAAGCAGCACAAGAAAATGTAGGTGATGATATTGCTTCACAATCATAAGATAATTCAGGGGATAATGAGGATAATCAGAATGCACGAGGTGACATTATGTTAATTCCACAACAGATGATGACCAAGATGGATCAAAATTATACTGAAATGAAACAACTGGATCAACGAAACACCGTGATGGATCAACTAAACACCAAGATGGGTGAAACAATGGATAATAATTTTAAAAATATAAAAGAACAGGATAGAGAGAGTATAAGGAATAGTGAAATTCAAGTAAATGAGGGTGGAAAGCAATGAACAGTAGGAAAATTTAATAACAATGTGCAGATGAATCCGAGAATGCCAGGTATTGAAATTATGAAATACGCCGGCGACATTTTACAGAACAAAAAGATAACAATCTTATGACATATGACATCGAAATTAGAAATTAAAAAATTGATGCAGAGCGCTCTAGAAGGACGGGTGAATGACAGAAAATATTATACTGAGAATAGGAGGGCAATAGTTTACAAAAACAAGAAGAGATATGAAGATAGACTTAACAAGAATTATAGGACAAGAAAAAAATAGATAGAAACAGAAGAAAAGAATTGGAAACAATAACGAAATAGACCAAGGCACAGCCAACATGGGCACGATTACAGCAAATGAATAGGAGATAATTTACAGAAAAAAAATTGATAATTTAAAAATTGATCAACTTACCTGTAAGGAAGAGCAATTTTAATTATTATAAAGCATTAGCAAGATACAGTAGCGGAAATAAGTTTGCTAAATAATAATATTGTCACGGAAAATCTTCAATTTTTCGGGAATAAAATCATAAATATCTCTAAAATTAATTTAAATAATGCAAATGGGAAGATACTTGCAAATTAAATAGGTTAGTAAATGTGGATATCACTATCCAAGATTGTATTGTAAATGGGGTTTTCCCACTAATTTTATTTTAACAATTTGTGTCGTGAAAATGATGTAATAAAACATTTTATTAATTTACAACAATTTACTTTTCTAATAAGAATTATTCCTAAGAAAATATCGTTAAAACAACTTGCTGATAATTTCACTGCTTTTTAAAATGGGCATTTTTCGCGCCAGAATTACATATCTACCCGGAAAACCAATGAGATTATGGATATAATTAGTTTGTAATAGATTCTAACTGTGTGTTAAAGAAAGCTTTCCTCTAAAACTTCTCAGAATTTCAATTTGTAATGCTTGTACTGTGATTGGTCTAAAGCAGTGGACGTGAAATATTGGCCAATCAGAATCCAGATAAATGCCGCACAAGTTATTTGTGAAAGCGTCGGACGTTAATATTTTGTACTGTAGTTTAGGTTTAACCTTCACCGACATTACACATCAGATGATTAACCTAAAATGTTAAATTTATATTTTTATGTTTGTATTGTTTGGAGTGAAAATATCAGTTTCTGGTTTATGTTTTATTAATTCTACAATCAAAATGGAATCAAGTGGAAGAGGGATATATTAAAGGTGCCGCTGATAATTTAGAGGTTATGTTATGTTAACAGAGACCAAGATTAATAAACAATCTTGAACAGAGACAACCTCTGTGATTGGATTTCAGGGTGTTGACGTCACAACGCGCCAATTTATGGTTGTTTAAAATGAACCCAATATTTTTCAAACTTCAAGTTTTTTTTTGTTACTATTAGTAAAATTAATAAGATAATAAATATGCCATAAATCATTTTTTTACGTGAGAAGTAATTCAGCAATAATTTTTTTTTCTGGGAAAACCCTATTGTGAATTTTTATTAAAGCCTATGTTACAATTTGATGTAATTTTTGGTGCTGAAATTTTGGGAAAAGCAGGGACTTTCCTAAATATTAAAAGTAAACGTTTATAGACTGGATTTTGCGGAAATGCCAATGAAATTCACAATAAGGGATTGATGTAGAGACACAATCTATAATATCCAATCAAGTAACAAGTTTTCAATGTCCACCAGAATATAAAAATCAAGTATTTGTCAGTGTGAAGGCTTATGAAAATTTAATTAATTTTGAATCTCGAATTGCCAGAGAGTACGTACACAATTTACAAGTTGATGGAATCAAAGCCCGATCCCATTCCTTTTAAATATAGAGATATAGTACCTAAAGAGATGCACGAAAATTGAATGAAATTTTAAAAGGTCAATTTGATGCACCTAAAACTATTGAAGTTATGCTAAGTCGACTTGGTAAAAATACTCTATTTAAAAATCAATTTAAAGTAGTATCTTTTGGTTTGCAATCTGCTTCTGCTGTTCTAGTGAGAGAAATGCAATTCATACTTGATAACTATGAAAATTTTTGTATTAATTACATTATATGACATATTAATTTTTTCTGAAAATGACAACCGTCATTAGAAACACGTAGAGACAATTCTGCGGGCACTGAATTCCGCGGGATTGAAACTGAAAACATTGTAAAATGTCAATTTTTTTGACATAGGTGAAATATTTATGTCATGTCATAAATATATTGTACTCACAAGATAGTATCATATATAGTCAGTTAAAATTATTTGAATTAGCTGAAAATATAAATCAGAAGAAAAAATATAGGGGATATTCTATCAGAGATAATTTTACTATTAAAATGTATAATTACATTGAACAGTATGTCATTGACAAAGAATTTGCGGCAAATGTCATACTAGATATACATGACAGATTTTGTCATTTGGGGGTTAGAAAACATGGATGATTTTCAGTTAGAATTTTATGCTGAAAATGACTTATCACTTGTCAAACAAGGCCATCTTACAAGTTGCAAGCCTGGCGCGTTAAGTGTAATAATTGCATATTACCATCAAAACGCTAATGCTTCGATTGCAACAAACACCAGCCGAAAGACTGATCCTACTTAAAGGAGCTCTCGTGCCAGTCGTCACACACCACTTGCAGACTGCAGTTTCGAGCTGTTGTCGAGCTGTTGGCTCCCGTCAGTGCAAGGTAGGCATGTGACGACCGACGCGAGGATCACTTGACCATTTAGTACATTTCGGTGTCTTTGGAATAGCGACATGTAAAATAGACAGCAGGCACCATCTAGCGGTTCAGCGTCTATTGCAATCGAAAACTAATTAGCCTGACTGGGCTTAGCATAGTTCAAATGTGCTTTTAGAGGGCGGAATATTAAAACATAATTTGTTTTTTTTTGCAAGTGTTGTGTGACGACTGGCACGAGAGCTCCTTTAAGTAAGATCAGTCTTTCGGCTGGTGTTTGTTGCAATCGAAGCATTAGCGTTTTGATGGTAATATGCAATTATTACACTTAACGCGCCAGGCTTGTAACTTGAACTTGTAATTCAGCGCTCGGCGGGGCATATAGCCCGGAGAGTAGCTGTTGGCTGCAGTCCGGTTACGTTCCTTATAGTAAAATAAGGATTTGATAGAAGAGTTTGCAACTAAAAATATTATGTTTTAATACCCCGTTCTCTAAAAGCACATTTGAACAATGCCATCTGTGTTGTTTAGGCAAAATTACCCATACTTACCAGAAGAACTATGTTGAAGTTTTATAGTCCTCGGGCCCAGGCCTAAAATTAAAAGTGATTACCTCACTGCTAAAACTTCGTGAACGTATTATTCACAACCAGTCGAGCAACTTTTTCCTGTACGAAGAATTTCGGTAGCGGGGCGTTTTTTCGTGAAAGCGCTTCAAACTTATGGATTTGGTGAAAAAAAAATTATTACCTCTGCACAATTTTTCATTTTAATCGCAATTTTTTTTTATTTAAAAAAAGAAAAACATTGTGTCGGAAAAATGTATTGGGTCGTCTAACGCGTCCGACACTCCAACACGGGGAAGTTATAAAAAAAAATTATTACCTTACAACTGACTTTTGCAGGAGAGCATATTAAAAATATTTTAAATCAAGTGGCAATATTGTCCGACAAAAATTTTTGACCAATTTCATTGTCCGACACCTTAAAGTTAAGGGTTTTATGCAACTCCTATATTTACTACTTTACATCTAACTTTTATATTGTACTTTTTGTAATGATGTAAGCAACGAGGAGCAGTAGTAGGCAGCTTTCAGTGAGAACCTGAAGATGGCAGATGAGATTCTGCCGAAACGTCGTTTAAAAAACCGTGACTCCTGGAGGAGTCGACCATCGACGAGGGAGAGCACCCGGAAATACAATAACACTTCATATATATTCCTTATGTTTATAATTCTACATATATCTATATTATACTTACTACATTAACATTAAGATTTATATTATATTGGCTTTGTACAGCAGAAGCTGCTAATAAAGTCTATCTATATCTTGTATCAGTCGGTAGATTATATATCAATTTACATCTGGCTAAATGTTCCTACTCTGCAAATGAATCGTAAATTTCACTGGGTCTGTAAAATAAAATAGAAATAAAGTACAATAAAAATTTGAGACTGACTTAATGCTTTATAAAAGACCTTTATAACTAGTTATAACCATTTTTCTTTCTTCCTCGGTATATCAGGCAAGGTTGTGGCAAAATATCTTAAAAACTGATGTAACCCCATACACGACACAAAGCAGATTTTCGTTCTAAAATATTAAATTTGAAAGGTCGCATTGTTTTACTGAATATGAATTTGAAAATAACCACGGATATTACAGATAAAATAAAATTCATTAACAAGAGTTGCGTCAGGTTTATTTTGAGAAGATCCTGGAAACCCATTAAGGGCATGCATGTGGCACTAGAAAGACCAGTTCAGCCATTATAGACAAGAACAACACAGAAGCTACGATAGAAGTAACAAAAGACTGTGTTCATTATTCAGCCATAATAAGTTCTACAAGTCGCAGATAAACAAATGAGCCAGTCCATCTCGTTATGGGCTCCACACAGCATCACGAATCAAGCCAGCGAGTCGATTGAAGATAACCAACCGAAGAATCGGTGAGAGAGAGCCCTGAGTTCTGTTTAACAATGTACAGAGGTGTCAAACTCGGCTTCCCGACTCAGCTTTTAATTACCGACCTGACATCTAGCGCCGAACCCCCCAATTAAAATACTTGAACAATAAATATATTATTGGACGACCCCAGTGGGCACCTGGTCGTGGAACTCTGGACCGCCCGTTTTCTCGGGACGCGATGCGGCAAACTGGCGTTTTACACTTAAACAAAGCCTTCTATCTGATTTGTAATTATTCTTCATATAAATATAATAGGTATAACCGGTACATTTTTTACAAATACAAATAACCGCATACATCAACTCACATGTTTGTAAGGAAACTATATTGTGTTTATTTCTTATCTAAAACGTGTACAATTAATATTAGTATTCTTTTCTTGTTCAGCAATAAAGAAATGATTGCTGGTATATTAAAATATAAGTTATTCCATTATTTCATGCATTACGTTTATTAAGAAAGTCAGCGTCCATCTAACGATGTATATATGTATATATTGATATGATTTTTACTTATATTTAAGCTAAATAACATATTCGGGTCAACTTGAGTTATGTATTGTGAATAAAATGCATCCTATTTTATTCTGAGTAGGGAGTCGCATGCATGTTTTCTGTTTTCTTTTGTTTATTCTCTTTGATAAGATATCAAAGTGTTTTAGAGAAGACATATATTTTCTATAAATACATGCAATTTTTATATTTCAGTCATTAAATACAGATAGAGTTGTTTATAACATAATTTAATGGTAAATAGAATCAGTTATTTTATTTAAATGCACTTAATTATTGTTGTACTAATTATCAAAATGTTTAAAACATTACGAACTGTTTACACATTTAATATGTCCAAGTAGATAATATAAGATTTTTAATTATTAATTTGTGCCGGAAAATGATAAAAGTGAAAATGACTCAATATCACGTGATGAGAACCAATTCGTTTTATTAAGTTGATGTCACGAAAGATTCAAGTTGGTATCTACTATTTTATTATTTAAGAAAAATATAAAGATCGTGGAAAGATAATTGTGAAAATTGAAGGGGCGAAAAATTTTGGAGAAAGTAAAATAGAGAAATTGGACTGTTGTTGGTTGAACTGGAGAAAAGTAAAACGAAGGAAGACTAAAGAATTTGGAAGAAATAGGAAATCGAGTTTTTCAAGATTTTGACAAGTAGGAGAAAGGAGCATAATCATAATTTATTTTAAGGTCCAGAAAACGATTCCTAATGGAAACTATATACTATTCGAAAGGTGAAGGAGCTTTGGAGACAGTAGCTCAGCATCGCAAATAAGTGATACTGTGCGGCTGGAAGTTATATTGAGCTACGCGGAGTTAAAAAGTTTTAATAAACTCTATATAAATTTCTCGTTCACTATTCTATCGTTTGGAAGTAATTGAGAATATTTTAAATTACAAATTTCGACAATTTCATTTTTATTAACAAAATTTCCAAATCATTTTTGAATTTTATCTTTTAGTTGTATAAAATATTGTTCTCGCAATAAATTGTTCAGTTTGATTTGAATTTGTTTTATTGTTTATTTGTGTCTCTAGAAATGTGTTTCTTTTAATGATTCCAAATTTTCGACCTTGAGAATTAAATTAGAAATTATTTTCCGTGATGTTTTAACTCATTGCAGGGGAATATCATAGCAATATATATTTTCCTGCTAGGCATTTCTAAAACCATACATACCGCTTGGAGGAAAAAAAACATATTACTCTGTTATCCAGTAAATTCCGAATAACTTTTAAAAGACTGCCAGCTTCTCTGCCTGTCTCCCATCTAGCACAATCAGTTACTGTAATATAGCAGGAACTATTATATGAACTGTAAAGTGTGTTGCCACTAGTCCCATTATATGCGTGCTACTAAAATGAGAAATTGTTTTTCGGTGACTGCTACGTTCCATATACGTTCTTGGAATTTACTCAGCTAAGTTTCAGTGCTGTTGTGGTTACGTGGCGGCGACGTCGTGGCATGGTAGCCGAGACTGTCGCGGAGCATTAAGTTCGATGTTTTGGACGTGGGGCGCCGCAGCGGCGACATAGTTGCAATCTGGGATACTCGCAATTAAATGTGGCAGTACACCGCCCGTGTATTTCGGATGCCGCTGCAGCACCGCACGTCCAAAACACGAAATGTGTGCACCGGGGCTTATTGCTATTTTTCATTAATGTTGCTTTCTTTGTCTTGCATTTCCCTAACTCAGAAACTAAATGGAATACTGGAAAAGTAACATTTGTAAATAAAATTTCTGCTATTATCCGATGAACTTAAGGACAAAATTAAAATACATATTTCAAGTATAATGATGATACGTACAAATCTGACTACTGGATTTAAAGGTACCTAATTTCATACGAGATTATGAACCGAGGAGATTGATAGCTTTTATTTTATTAACTTGAAAGTAATAATTACTATTCTGTTTTATTTGGTGCACAAATGAAGATAAATTAAATAATTTTAAGTCAATGTGACTTGAAAATTCATCTTTGGCATAATGGCATTGTAAGTTTTGTCCATTAAAATGGTGCACGTTGGAAAAATAACTTTGAAGCCATTTTCACTAAAAAACATGACTTGAAAGAAATTCTTTCTGAACGATAGTGACGAGAACTGCAAATATGTAACTTTCAATTTATATTTTATACAAAGAATGAAATGGGATAGTAGTAACACTTTGAAGTAACGTACCGGTAACGTTGTGACTACGACTAATTATCTATTCAAAGTCATCTGGATCTTTACAATCACTATCCAGGGTTTAACCTGACATATTGTGGCACAGGATATTTTTTCACCACTGTTTATATATATAATGAAACATATAGCGAAAAGATAGGTAAGAAGTTAATTTATGAAAATATATTACATTATTGAATGTTGATTCCTTATTTTAAAATAATGAATCAAAAATCATTTCCTTACGAAATTATGAATTGTTTGTGATCAAACTTGCGTTAGTAAATCGATGCCATTACTTTTGAGATATTATTGAGATGTTATTAATTCTAATAAATATTGCCTAGAAGTTTCACGACTTTAAAGAGACAACAAAGGTACCCAGAACGTAATGGCAACTATAAAAGTACCTAAATGCAGCTATAATTTTGAAGTTGCTTTTTGAGAAATAAGTTAGCCGCTGCTACCATTGATTGCCACCTTAATGTTCTAAAAACTTTAACGTTGATCTACTAGTAACTACGACTTTCCCATTACTGAAAATCGACATAGATGTGATATAACTATGATGTAACCAACAACACAGCAATTATGTGACAGTAACTTTACGCTCCTTGGTAAACATTACAAGCGTGAATTCGATGAATTGCAACACAAGTAACACAAGCCACTGATTTATTTACAAATTAGTTCTTTCCAATAATTAAAACAATGGCAATTACTACTCCCTACTATTTATTCACTGTTTAACAATGCGGCCCAATTATATGTGCATTTATTGTTAGTGGCCATACTACAGACCTTTGTAAGGACGCCATAGTTTAACATAATGATATTTATGTTAAATTCGTACACTTAGTGATTACTGCATAACACTGACTCAGTTACTGTTATTTTGGTGCTAGCAGGATTGTATGTACGTTTGTCAGCCAGCCTGTCTGTTCGCCCATCCGTCTGTTAACATATATGTCTTCATTGTCCATTATCTCCATGTTATCTAATGAGTCTGGTAATATTAAAATTAAATATCATATTTGCCAGAAAAAACTCTTGCTATCTACAGTTATATCCTTCAGGAATATTTAAGGGAACCAAAGTCGTTTATGAAATCTAAATATAAGAATAACAAAAGTATTGTTATGAGTATGCCTACGCCACTGGGACCATAGACAGTTCGAGAACGGCGCCAGAAAAGTCGCGAATGTTATACCGGAACATTCTGGAATATTCTACTACATTCGACACGACTGGAACAGATTGATACGAGACAAGCAAGTAATAGCAAGGACTTAATTGTTGTAATTAAGATAAATCAGCGGTTTGTGAAGATTTTTGTTGTAATTATTGACCTACATAGAGAGTGTTCACTGGAGATTGTAAACACATAACAAGTTCCTCTATAAAATCCTTATTTTACTATAAGCAATGTAACCAGACTGCAACCAACAGATACTCTCTGGGCTATGTGCCCCACCGAGCGCTGAATTACAAGTTACATGCCTGGTGCGTTAAGTGTAATAATCGCATATTACCAACAAAACGCTAATGCTTCGATTGCAACAAACACCAGCCGAAAGACTTGATCCTACTTAAAGGAGCTCTCGTGCCAGTCGTCCCATACCACATGCAGACTGCAGTTTCGAGCTGTTGGCTCTCGGCAGTGCAAGGTAGGCATGTGACGAACGACACGAGGATCCCTTGACTATTTGGTACATATCGGTATCTTTAGGATAGCGACATGTAAAATAGTAAGCAGGCGCCATCTAGCGATCCAGTGTTTGTTGCAATCGAAAAGTAAATAGCCTGACTGGGCTTAGCATAGTTCAAGTGTGCTTCTAGAGGGCAGAAATATTAAAACACAATATGAGTATGGGTATATGAATATGACTGGCACGAGAGCTCCTTTAAGTAGGATCAGTCTTTCGGCTGGTGTTTGTTACAATCGAAGTATTAGCGTTTTGTTGGTAATACGCGATTATTACAATTGGCCTGTAACTTGTAATTCAGCGCTCGGCAGGGCACATAGCCCGGAGAGTAGCTGTTGGTTGCAGTCTGGTTAAATTCCTTATAGTAAAATAAGAATTTTATAGAGGAGCTTGCGACTGAAAGATTATGATTTAATATTTCTGCCCTCTAGAAACACACTTGATATATATACATACGGCCAGTTCTCTTTATTGTGTTTTTGATAATCATTCCACTGTCTATAATAATTATTTATGGAATGCGATTTTAGCAAGCTTCCTAACGTAAAGTAGTTGAGGCTAAAGGCATTATTGTTGGTAAGTATTAGTCATTTTTCTATATATATAAAATATACGTCTGACACTAAATACGATGCAAATAAAGATAAAGATTCACTTACATGCAACATGTATTTATTTAATAAATCATAACGCGCCTACCTTGTCTACTTTGTTGCTAAAATTTTGTTACTAACGAAAAATTAATACAAATAATATTTCGCGTCAAAATTTTCTACAAAAAGAAATTCATGGACGACAAATTATGTGCCATATGGGTTTCTACTAGACTATATCTACCAATTTATTTTATTTGAAAGTGCTTGCTTATTACCGTATCAATAATTGTCTTGATGATATAGCTTATGACCTGTAAGTTAACTAAAAGAAAGATATCTACTTTTAAAGGGATCACTTTTTTAAAATGCTCCTTTTACTCTGTTTCGCTCTCTAGTGCGGTAATGTGTGACATTATGACCCTAAAATCAATTTTATAAAGTTCGACATTATAATATACTGAAAGTACGTAGGTACCTAACAATTATTACGTTATGGTGCCACAATAAAAACCGTTTACAAAATGACACTAAATATTTTTCGTAGTTAAATATAAATAATGCATTTATTGCAGTCACCTGCATACGTTATTATAACATTGTTCTTTTCAGTGGTTGGAACTATTTCGAGTAATTAACACTTGTAATGTATTACTTTCAACTAGAGAGATAAGTTGTTAATAGGTATTTTACTAGAACGTTACATACATGGTGTTTCATGTGTGCCGTCGTTAATTTTTAGGGGTGGTTCCGTGTCAAAAAATATTTTAAAAAACCTCCCATAAGCATGGGTCAGGAATTTCCTATTACATGAGATAAGGGCTTTATGAAGGGGGCACCCAAAATTGGGATTTTACTTAATGTCTCAGGAACCCTTTGAGCTATATCGACCAGCTTTTGTTCATAATGATGATAGATAGAGATAGATAGATTATTTATAGGCGTTATTAACAAAAAAATGTTTTACGCAAGTCAAAGAAAATACAACTACAATTAAAGTACATATACAATACAAATGTTATGTGATGTGTATGCCCAGAGCTATGATTCCTTGGGACTTAAAATCAACATTGGAAAGACTAAGATTATGTCAACTCCTCATCAAGTGAACCAAATAGACATTACACTTAACGGAAATTCTCTTGAAGTGGTGGATCAGTTCAATTACTTAGGCAACGTTGTTAATGACAAAGCAAACATGGACAGCGAGATTCGCAATAGAACTAACGCTGCATCTAGAGCACTCTGGGGACTTAGAGAGAGAGTATTTGACAACCACGACCTTGCTTTGTCAACGAAAATGGCTGTCTACAGAGCAGTTGTCATTCCAACACTGCTATATGGATGTGAAAGCTGGGTCACTTACCGTCGTCATGTGAAAGAATTAGAACGTTTTCAGCAAAGACACCTCAGAAGTATGATGAAAATCCGTTGGTTCCATCACATATCAAACGTGGAAGTACTCAGGAGAGCAAACAGCCTTCCAATTGAGGTGCTTATTTCAAGAGCACGCCTAAGATGGGCAGGTCACGTTCATCGTATGCATGATAATCGCCTTCCTAAATGTACACTTTATGGTGAATTGCTAAGCGGTAGAAGAAGGCGTGGCGGTCAACGAAAGAGGTTCAAAGACGCTCTTCATGAAAATCTAAAATCCTGCGGTATTGCAGACGAGCAATGGGAACAACTTGCAGCGGACAGAACCGAATGGCGAGGGGTTGTGGCCAGCTATCAAGGAAATGTTGCTGCAAGAAGGCCGAATCCAAGACCTAACCAGGTCTATGTTTGTCCTGACTGCGGTCGACATGTGCTCTCCCGAATTGGCCTCTATAGCCATAGTCGTGTGCACCGCAGATGAATGGGAATTACAATAGACTACACCTTTTACTTGTTTTTTATTGTACACAATTTATCGACTGTAACATTTTTATACTCGGACTCGAGTAACGGCTAATAATAATAATAATAATAACAATACAAATACAATGTAAATAACAATACATTCTATTAGAAGATAGTACAAATAGTAAAACAGTTGATATAAAATTAAAAAATAACAACATGCAAATTTGTTAATAAAGGTCATTATTTTGTGTTATCCATTAGGAATAAATTCAGTAATGAAAACGCCAAATTACAAAACGACTTCCTTCAAACATATTTATGTATTTTCAACCAAAGACCATTTTACCACAGTATTTTAACATCAGGACAAATCATATTTTAGTTTTTGTAGTCTTCAGCTTTGTATACTGGGATATATTAGTGAATAAACAGTTCTTGAAAATTGTCGCTTAGTGCATAATCAAAATTTACTGTTTTTGCAAATTCACATAATGAATTATGATGATCTGACAAGGGCTGCTGATGAACATCGTGGGTCTTTGAATTCGAGGATTTTATAAAATTCACATACTTTCAATTTCAATTTTGGGTTGGTTTCTCAACACTTCAACAAGTTTTCGGGTAACGTTTTCAGTGCGTCGGCGTCGGGGAACGAAATTGAATTTGTATAACACAAGAAAATAAGCCTTTATTCGGGGGATGGTAGCTCAGTGTACTAAAGCGTCTGGCTAGCAAACTGAATTGCCTAGCGAAGTGGGTTCAATTCCCGCAAGGCGAAACAATTACGTCGGTAACTTGAGAGGCAGTTAAGAAAACATTCACAAATAATTTACGTTACACACGGATAAATGATTTAACATAAGAGTAATTTTAATTAACACTTGTAGAAAGTAAAAATTAAAACGAATTGCTGACTGAATTTGCCTATTTTTATTTAAATGATTTTTTTAATGGACTGGGTACGTGTACGAAGATCAGTTTTAAAGATATAAGTAATAAATAATGTCATTGACAAATAAAATATACAACAGTAGTCCCAAAATTGAACCCTGTGGAACACCTGCTCGATGTAACAAGTCTCGCTTTTGCAAAGCTTTTCCTCGAACACCATATCGTGGGAGTTTAGCTTTGAGTAACTGGTGATCAACCGTATCAAAAGCTCGTTAAAAATCTACAAAAAGACCTAGAGCAGATTTTTTATTGTCTAGCGCCTTAAGAATGTTATAATGGACTCGGTGCTTTTATTTCTAGTAAAACTATGTTGAGCAGGAGAAAGCATATTGTTTTCTTGCAGTAAATTGGATAACTACTCTTTGGGGTACATCACCCCATAGTAAAAACCAATTATGGGGTGAGAAAAATACAAGAGATAAGATTTACTCAAATAGTAGAGAAGTAAAAATATACATGCGTAGAAACAATAAACAATGAATAATAGACGATGAAAACAATAAATATAGGTTAAACAACATAGAGCTATGAAAAGATAGATTTAATATTTGGAACGTTTAAATGAAATATATCAAGCTGATTCTCAATAGACATGCAGCTGTTGCACACAAAAAGAGAAAATGCTTATCAGATTTTCCAAATAAGAATAAGTAATAATTATTTTAAGTTGATTTAAATTTATGTCAAGAAATGTATTAATTATTTGATGACGTACGTTTTAAGGATAAGGGAATAAGTAAGAGTTCTTGCTACGAATCTTTTATATTTTCTTCATACAACCATAAATATAATAGTTCTTCCTCAGGGCACGTTTGGGGGATTTAGAAACAAGCAGAATTTTTATTACGAATGATCCTTTTTATAAAATCCTTTTCTCCATTTCAGTCCCATACAAGGACACACTACATATCTTAGACGTATGCAAATAACTTAGAATGAAGTAAGAAATCATTCGACGGTCGGTAATTCGCTTCCTATATTTGAGCAAACTTGAAAATTAAAGTATTTATCTGATTATATCAGTTTAAATATTACCAGCGCAAAAGTACAGTTATGGCTACTACTGTTCTTAACGCTACTTGCATACTTCTCAGCGGATATTATGGCAAACTGTTGCATATTTTGTGGTACATGGCGTGTACACTATAAAAACATTCAATGCGAAATTTCAAATAATTCATTTAAAAGCAAATTACACTATTACTTTCATTCAAATTGCGCCTAAACATAATCTAACGTTTATTTTTGCATAATCAATTTAATTAACAGAACTTTCGCCGAGTTTATGCAGATTATAAAATTCAGTCTCAAAAATCAGAAAGCGATAACATCTCAGGATAATGTCTAAGTTCCTGGTGCAGATGATACAGCCAGGCCAGCCAGCAGGATTACGCTGTGCAGTGCACCTCGATGGGACGTTACAGATCTTGCGAATCGTGATCGGAACTCGTGATGTTGATATACAAATATTAAATGTTTTCTACTTTGTTCTGCTCTGCTGAAATATATGCTTATAATTTTATAGGTAATTTAGTGTTGATATTTATTGTTGTTTGAGATCGATCTGATTCATGTACTGTACGAGTCATGATTTATAGTTTATATGCAGGCTGGAACGTTGACTTGCTTCAAAATTATTTTCGTGATGGAAATTTTTGACAACGTGTTATGCGTTTGGGACTTTCAGAGTAAATGTACAAGAGAATGTGGAGTAAATAATATATAAAGCTGACATACTTATACGAAATTCTTGTTTTCTCTTCTTAGTAGAATATAATTACCATAAAATGTATAGTTCATATAAAATATTAGTTAGGGACGTGGTGGCAGATATTTTTAAATGATAATGTCGTGTAGTAGGGGTTGACAATAGTTCCAAGTAAAACAAATAGTACCAACAATCTTTGCCATTAGGTTGCTTCTGCGTTATCAATTGAGAGTCCTTCAAGTCTGTTTAAAAAAAGGTACCAAAAAAATAAAAAAATTCATAAGAAAATTTAAAAGCTGAAATTCTTGACAGGTTGACAGGTTATGTAAAAAAAATTGTTCCCACGATCAAAAAGTATATAAGGAATCCTACAATTTGGAATAAAAAAACCGCTGCCCAAGGAATCACCATTTCCACATCCAGATGTCGTATCCACGTCTTATGCACACTAAATCCCAATGTAATATTTTATTCTCTTTAATAATAGAGTGAGGGTGATAGAGAGGGTGGCTAATGTAAAAAAAATTTAGAAGTCCTTGATTCTCGTATACACCTAAACCCCAATTTAATTTTCTATTCCCTTAAACAGTAGGGTGGGGGTGGAAATAGGGGTGGTGGAGGGGGTAATTATTGCCAAAATAAATTTTAGAGGTACTTGATTCAAATCCCAATTTAATTTTTTACTCCCTTTAATAATAGGGTGAGGGTGGCAATGGGGTGGTAGAGGGGGCAGCTAACGAAGAAAAAATGTTTAGACGTTTAATTTTTGTATATACACTTTTTTGCTCTCTTTCATAATAGTGTGGTCGTAGTATTGGGGGTGATAGTGGGGGGGGGGGGCTTATGCCAAAACAATTTTTGAGACCTTAACTTTTCGTACTCGCCCTAAATTGCAATTTTTTGGGCTCTTACTTGCTTGTTTTGCCTATTTATCCTTATTTACCCCATTTACCCCCGAGCCCTTCAACTGAATTAGATCAAAACATAATGTAGTTCCAGATCTCGTTACAATACATGAGTGTACCGAATTTCAAGTCAATATCATAAACAGTTCCAGACTAAACATGTGCACGAAAAAAGCTACAGACAGGCAGACCGACAGACAGACAGGAATTTTTTTTTGCTCAAATTTGACATCTCGACGTTTCATGACATTTTAAGCCTATTTCAACAAAAAAAAAATATTTTTTTGCGTTACTATACTTCCACTGGACGTGGAAGTAATTAATACGATGATTTGCCTAAATCGTACTGCATCCTCAATTTTTTAAATAAAATGCGTTTTTTAGCAATTATACGTAATGTTTTGTCTTAAAATGTGGCACACGTTTTGATAACTACGAGCTACGACATTTCCTCAAATTTTCAGAAATTAAAATTGGTTCATATTCTGAAGAGTTCTCAATAAAAGTAAAAAAAACCTCTGCCCAAGGAATCACTACTTCCCCATCCAGATTTTGTAGCCAAGTCTTATACACACTAAATCCCAATGTAATATTTTATTTCTTTTAATAATAGAGTGGGGGTGATAGAGGGGGTGGCAAATGTAAAAAAATTAGAAGCCCTTGGTTCTCGTATACCCACTAAATCCCAATGCAAAAAAAAAATTTGAGACCTTGACTTTTCATACATGCCCTAAATTGCAATTTTATGGACTCTTACCTGCTTGCTTTGCCTATTTACCCTTATTTTCCCCATTTACCCATATTTTCCCCCATTTACCCTTAGTTTTCCCATTTACCCCCGAACCCTTCAACGGAATTAGATCAAAATAAAATCTAGTTCCAGATCTCGTTATAATACGTAAGTGTACCAAATTTCAAGACAATATCATGAACGGTTCCAGAGTAAACGTGCGCACAAAAAAGTTACAGACTGACAGACAGGAAATTTTTTTTTGCTCAAATTTAAAATCTCGACGTTTCATAACATTTTATGTCTATTTCAATAGCAACAAAAAAAATGTTTTTCTTGCGTTACTATACTGGACGTGGAAGTAAAATGTAGGTTATATGCGTTTCTCACCCATTCTAACGTCGAGCCAACGCCGAGGTTTCCAACTAGAAGTACTGACTGTATACTGATGCGACGCCGACGTATGCAAAACACCGTTCCAACTGATATCTATAACAAATTGGTCAATAAAATATGGGTTGCTACAACGTCGGAGACTAATTTAATATTCGGGCCCCAATCTGGCATGAGAGACGGAGTTTAGTAAACCTACCAACTTTGTCTACCTAGCCTGCCATCATTTACTGCATTCTGTGAGTCGGAGTTGAAAAATTAGCCTAATGAGACTGTCCTCTCCTGATGCTGAACATGATGGCGGTGATAAATTTTTTTTTTTTTTTTTTTCCGAGGTCACCCCCCCCAATGTTTGTCGGACGGAAGCCCGCACCTTTAAGTTTCACCCCCTTTCCGGGGTGTTTTTGGCTGCTTGGGGTGGGTGGGTTTGCATCGGGGATGATTTTCAAGGCTGGCGTCGGTCTTAGCATTTTCGAAAACGGGGATAAACCGGTGTTTATCCGACGGAACCGCTCTCCTTTGCGTTTCATCCCAAATTGGAGGTGTTTTTTGGCCGTTTGGGGGGGTTGTGCATGCTTAAAAAAATTTTGTCTACCACCATTTTTCAGCATTCTCGAAAACGGGGAGGGGAGGAGGTCTGGTCGCGTCAGAAAATACTTATATGTTCGTCCGATTCACAAAATCTACTATTTCACTGTTTAATATTTTTATTGATATATTGTTGATATTGATATACCGGGCGATTCAGTTTTGTATTGGCGCCCCTGAATCTTTTTTATTTCAACAATAAACTATAACAAACCATATATATTTGAAAATTGCTTGCCAAGCTCTATCAAATGCTGTACTTTTTGTTGCCGATTGTTGTAGAGATTTTCTTTCTTCATTCACTGTGTAAGAAAAATTTCGAGAAAGTTAATAAAATATGATAGAACTTTCAAAGGTTTTGTTTATGAATCACCATGGAAACAATTGAATTATAAGATTGTCAGTAACGCCAAACTGAAATACTGTTACTATTTTTATTGGCAATTTGTTATTTATTTTTAATCGTTATTTTAATATTATTGTTGTGTATTATTATCATTAATTTATTAAAGATACGATATTCCCTGTTTTTTAAAAATGAATTACCTACATAATTATTGAAAAACAGAACTTTGTTTGGTTAAAACATCAAATTTTGTTTCGGAATTTTTATTTCTCATCAGTACCGTATACGATCCTCAATGAAATCCCTCTCTTTTGAGTCTGATTCGCCTAGGCAGTACTAGTTACATTAATTACAATGTCAAAATTCAGTTGTTTCCGTGGCCAACTATACTGATTCAGAAAAATGCAGTCTTATAACATTTTATTAATTACCTCCAATTTTTTCTTATCGAAGTGCATACTTTTCTTACACAGTTGAATGGAGAAAATCTCTACAACAATCGGTAAAAAAAAAGTATAGCATACCATTTGAAAGAAAGATTTGGCTATCGTTACTTTGGTATAGATGACTATAGATACAATTCAAGGACGTCCTTTGATAGAGTTTGACAAGTGATTTTGAAATATATATGGTTTGTAGTTTATTATTGAAATAAAAAACAAACAGGGGAGCGAGTACCAAACTGGCCCACCCGGTATCGTTATTTTTATTACATTATTTATGCAATTTCTTTTTTTCCCCTATTTATTTATAATACCGTTCAACGCTTTACTGCAAATAAAAAATGCAACAAAAACTTTACGGCTTCATTAAACTATCGTTACTCTCTGTGCTATTCCGCCGGCAAATGGAACCACTTGCCTTTATAGGTTTTTAATTGTACGTCGGCTTGTTTGATGACACTGTACGACTGGTTCGCCGGCGTTAATAATTAGCTCGTAAAGTTTTTGTTGCATTTTTTATTTGTAGTAAAGCGTTGAACGATACTATACCATGTTGACTAAATTTCAATACTGTTTAGTGTACTATTCATATGTATTTTAGATAAGGTTAAGTAGAATAGGTATAGCTAGACTTCGTATTGCATTATATTGTATGTACATCTTTCCTGATAAAGACTTTATTATTAATAACAATAATAAATTGAATATCGCAGTGTACGATAAGGTAGAAATCGCAGATTAACTCTTCACAGCTGATGTATCGTAAAAACAATTTGTTTTTCGGATTTCCGTAAACGTGGACCGTCTAAATCTATTTAATATACTCGACCTTTTCTTGGGCGTCCAAGTGAAAAAGTGACCGTCAGTAAATTTTTACTTTATGTGGTGGAATGAATTGAACGGGGATGAAACAGGGCGGACGACGCCTCTAGTGAGAAGTGAAAACCGACAGGGTGTATCCTACCAAAGATATATCAGAGTCGAGGGCGGCATAGATATCGAATTGGATTTTGATTTATCGGATTAGAACGCCTGTTGTAAACGAAATGCTCTACATTAATTTTCCCAAGGTAATATTTAGACAGAAAAGTTTGGCGTTTTATAATTTCCAATTTCTTTTCATTCACACGCCTCTGCTGTAACTTTTTTATGGGCAAATTAAGAGTTTCTTTAATGCCGCCATTTCAATAGACTTCCTCGCATTAAACTCCCGCTAAACCCATAAAACCAATCTAAATTCATAAGCACACCTTCAGGTTATGTTTACCTTCTTTACGTTATATTGACAATAAATTTTATGTTTACGGAAAATATCAACCAGATTTATACCTCTTATATCGTTTCGTTTCGCTTTACTGTTTAACTAGTTAGCGACGAACTTCGTTACACACTTCCAATTAAAGGAAAATTGAAAATAATTGAATTATTTTTATGACATTTAAGTATAAAAATCTAGCAAGAGCGAATTTCGATTTTTAGTTTGGCTGACTAAATGCTGGTAGGTTTGAACTTCCCTGAAATCCAATTTTTCCGAAAGACCAAAACATCTGAACACTACACTCTATACACTACTTGACGCGAGTTTCATTAACCATGTTAACATCATCAGGAGATGATGAAACTGAAACCAGTCTTACTTGACCATAGGATATAGGAATGTGATAGTGAAAATGCTTGTTTGAAGTGTTCAAAAACAGATCATTTCATGGAAACTTGTGTAAGTGAAACTTTTAAATGTCCTAATAATTGTATCAGAGCGAATAAAAAAATCAGGTTGAGCTTAAAAACTAATAAATCTTTGTTAGATGACGGTTGTCCCTCATATAAAAGAAAAGTTGAATTAATAAAACGTAAAATTAAATCTATTCCCCAATAGCAAACATAGATCATCATACATCAAACAATGATTATAAATTGAGAATATTATATTAAAATGTACAGTCTATTAGAAATAAAATTGATCATTTAAAAATATTATTAAAGACAATAGACGTGGATATAGTTGCTTTTCAGAACATTGGCTAGAAACTGATGAAATGAATGTAAAAATAATTGAGAACTAAAGTTTTTATAATATACAAGATCGGTAATGAAAAATGGAGGGATATTTATCATTTATAAAGACAACAAAATGTAACTGAAATGAGTTGTTTAAGGAATATGAGGAGATTTTGAAATATGTGGTATCGAATTAATAAATTTTGGATCTGCTGTAAAAATATAGCAAGCATAGATAACCAACATCAAATATTGATACATTTATAGATAAATTTGATAAAGTTTTAAATATGAGTTGTGTCAATTCAATTCATTAATATAGATTATTCCTCAAATTGTAAATAGAGGGATGAATTATTAATGGATGCTTTTTCCTTATTCAATGTAGTAAACTTGGTAAATGAACCTACCAGAATCAACTTTGATTCATCCACTTCTATTAATTATACGTGTGCTAATTTCAATTCAATTGATATGTTATAGGATGTCGTGGAAGATGCAATATCTGATCATGGTGCTCAGACTTTCTCTTTTAATGTAGAATAGAATATAGTAGAGTAGGGAAGGGGAGAGTAGGTTAGGGTAATGTAGGTTAGGGTAGGTTAGGATAGGGTAGGGTAGGGTAGATTAGGGTAGGTTAGGGTAGAGTAGAGTAAAGTAGAGTAGAGTAGATTAGAGTAGAGTAGAGTAGAGTAGAGTAGAGTAGAGTAGAGTAGAGTAGAGTAGAGTAGAGTAGAGTAGAATTTTATTCATGCTATACAGTTCAAATCCTGAATGTTGTAGTTCACGTCATCATCCTTTAATTTCCAAATCAAATCATCTCAATGTCACGCAGAATGGCATGCATGGGCGTATTTACGTATGCAAAAGACAAGCAGTTTGTGATGTAAATATCTGGAATAGCATGTGACACAATGAATTTTAACATCCATTGCCGCATTTATTTTACAATTTATCTCATAGATTTCGTGCAAAGGTAAAAGGGAACATCCGTTACGTATTTCCTGATTAAAGCACTCGTTTAATGTCACCACCATAACTCTGGCTACTGCATTCAGTATTTTATCCACCGCACGCTACTAAGTTGACAGAGAACTGACAGAATGCTCAACGCTGGTTGCGGCTACGACTTACGCTAGTAATATTTATTTTACGCTCGGAACTTCTATCGTTACCTCAGCAGATGTGACTATCTGTTATTCACATCCTATGCGCTTTGTATTTGCAAAGAAAGAAAAATGGCATGTCGTTGATAAGTACATAAATTGATGACGTGACGACAACATTCGTGATTCCATCTATACATACATTAGCAGTGTTCGCACAGGTCATATATAATAACGGTAGTACAAAATATAAAGTGTAAATACAAAAACATGAAAAATAAAAAATAAAAGTAATTTACAAACACATTAAAATACAATTAAAAAATGAATAAATACACAATCATAAAAAACAGTACCTCAAGCATAGAGCAATAATATACATACACTATACATATACAAATATATATATATATACACACACATGTATACATGCACACACACACATATACATAAAATTATCAAAATCCAGCAGTTAATGCAGAAAGCTACAATATACAAGTTATTAGACAGACGATAAGTTAGGTAAGGAGTCGAAATAATCAAAACATTCGTCATATGTATAAAATGCATTTTGCAAAAGAACTTTTTGTTTAAACATGTTTACGCTTATATCGACATTTTTTAAGTCATTAGGAAACACGTTGAAAATTTTAAATGATTGGTATAAGAAAGAGTTTTGCGATCTGCTTAGTCTATATTTTAGTAATCTTACATTTGTTTTAGTTCTAGTATTATGGTAGTATACGTTCTCCTGGTTGGTAACTTTGTCATCACTTTTTAATATGACACAAACATTCATATATGAGACATGACGGCAGGGTTAAAATATCTAGTCTCACTTTTGAAGTGCGGTTTACAATGATCGCCATATTTAGTATCCGTCATTATTCTTACGACTTTCTTTTGTAATTTAAAAATTTTATTTAAATAGCATGATGATCCTCATACTATCAATCCATGTGCCATTACACTGTGAAAAATTGCCAAATTAGCCACTCTTAAGCAATCTTTTGTTGTTTTATTGCTAAATTGCCTTATTGCGTAGGAACTTGATAGTCTTTTTGATAAGTTTTGAATATGGAATAAAAGATTTAATAACGTATCCAAATACACACCGTTGAGAATTGTAAAGTTTTGGTTTTAATTATTTATAGTAAGATAATTACTCATCGATCAATTTTTTATTAGATTATCCGATTCTTTACTACTAACATAAAAGTTGGAAAAAGTTATTTCTTAACAAAATATGTGGCATCGACAGCATATTTATTGGGAGTACATCAGGAGTCAAATTGAATGACAGATCATTGATATAGATGATGAACATCACAGAACCTAGGACAGACCTCTGTGGTACCCTATAATTAACATTGAAAAGTTTGGACACTTTGCCGTTAAATTTGATACATTGTTGACGGTCTGCAAAATAGGACATAAATACTTAAAGCATTTCCTCTGATCCCATATTAATCTAATTTCTGTATCAGAACACTATCGTTAACAGTATCAAACGCCTTGAACTCTTGGAATGTCTTAAAATTTAGCAGAGTATAATTTTCGCTCCTCAAAAGCTTCTATAATGTTTGCATATATTCCGCAGATTGAGTTAACAATGGATTTCCCTTGTCTATATCCAAATTGAGCACTAGTTAGTACGTTATTTTTTTTTCAAAATATTCTAGTAGTCTATTTTTTAGAACGATTTCAAACTTGGTGGCTAATGTAAATGAATATATGTTTACCAGGTTACTTACTAGACAAAACTTTGAATAATTATTAGCTGTTATTAATAGGAAGATATAGTTTAAGATATACAATTGCCAAGACGTCAATAAAGCATTTATAATGTTTGTAAATACTTTAAAGTATTATATAGATATTTGTTTTCTAGTTATAAGAATTAATGCAAATAAAAAATCATGGATAATAAAAGGTATAAAAATATCATCAGACATACTGATGAGAAGATAAAAATTTCGAAACCGGTTCTGCAACCGGAATTGACAAATGATAGTTTGTTACCGATCTAATAGGATTTGCAGATGTAATCCAATGCGGGTCGATGTATTTGGTCGTTGAGTAGTTGTTTCCTGCAAAATCCTATTTGACAAAAATAGGCCACGGTGGAGAGCGAAAGTTTTGAAACTAGACGCCTCATTTTTTACATTTCATTGCTTTATAGATGTGCTTTCTGCTTCCAAATGATATGTTCAGATGGAAGAACATATAAATATAAAGAACTAGATAATGTCTTATGAATGTGAAAGCTTTGCTTGAAATTTCTAAATAATGTATTTCGTTCTATAATAGACGCCTCATATCTTAAGGTTGGCATATCCGAGAGAGAGAGAGAGAGATCTGATAAGAAAATATTTATTATTTTTGACCACAACTTTTTTTTGAATGAAGATTGCACTATTTTTAAATTTTAATTAACTAACTTTACAAACAACTGAAATTATTGAGGGAAAATTAATATCACTTCACCTGCCATAGTTCTACTTAGGTAGTTTTATACTTTTCTTACCAACATACACGGTGTCTCACCGGGAAATGAATTGATCGATATAGAGAAAAGTACGCATCAGAAAATTTTGAAAATTTAGATTATTACTAATGTCAGTGTGGCCAATCCAACTAAAATAATTTCAAGCAGCTGGCGCTTCCGCTTATACCGGAAGTCGATACCAACTTGCTTATTTCAAATGGAACACCCTATATATTTTAGGGTTTACGAAAAGAGTCGAAAATATGTAGCATATCCTATACCTAAACCTAGCCGTTTCAGAGATATTTGACATTTTATAGAAAATTTGACAGGCGCGCAACGGTTTGCAAGAACCGTTATAACTTTCTTCGTGCAAAAGATCCTCATTTGCTTCTTGTCACGTAAAAAGAACACAACGAGAACTACGTTCTACAACTGAAATAAATTCAATAATATCATAACAAGTGTTCCGTTTTTCGCGTTACATTTTGTCAACTTCAAACCGCGAAAACTTGTTTAGGTCAAATGGAACACCCTGTATTTTTTTACGTCGAGTTGTGCAAAATTGAATTCCCTTTTTTCTGATATTAGCATTGCGGGGGATAAAGTTACAACTTTTTGAAATATTTACGATTTTATTAGAAATTCATGAATTGTTGTAATCATTTCATCAATATAGCCATGATTAAAAACAATCAGTCATTATCTTATGTCAAAAAATGCCAGCACGTTTAAATTACACCCACGAAGACTTTTTAAATTTGTTTATTATTTATGGAGAATGTGATAAAGTAATATCAAGAACTTGCAGCACATTTGCTACTCGATATCCAGAAAAACGGAAACCGTCATCAAACACTGTAAAATGCATACTGGAAAATTTTAAAAATTATGGCTCTGTCAAGGCAAAAATGCAAAGAAGAAAGCCTATTGTTGATGACGAAAATATCGAAATAGTCATTCTGGGATATTTTCAGGCATTTCCAAGGATGTCATTAAGACAAGCTGCTCTGGAATAGGGACTATGCAAGGATTCAATTCACAGAATCTTATTAAAACATAAGTTTCACCCGTTTTCATTCCATATATAATGGTTCAAGGATTAAAAGAAACAGATTTTCTAAGAAGACAGAATTTTTGTGAGCTTATTCTAATAAAGTCTGAGGGTCACGATTCTTATTTGGGAAATATTATATGGACAGATGAAGCAAAATTTACTAAAAATTGACTTTTTAATAGACACAATTCGCATTATTGGAGTGACTCAAATCCTCATATGTTCAGAGAGCGAAACTTTCAGGAAAGTTTGGAGTTCAATGTTTACTGTGCCATAGGAAACGATAGAGACTATTAAAAATAAAGTTTATGAGAGCCCATTGACAACTATTGAAGATTGCATGAAAAGAGTAAGAAATGCATTTCAAAACATATCACAGGATTCAATTAGAAAAGCTACCCATGAGGAACTAATCCGTAGGTGCGAAAAATGTGTCAAGGTTCGAGGGCGGAATTTTGAGCAATTATTAAATTAAAATGAAATCATATTTTAAATTGATCTTATCTCTGCTATTTTAGTTCATGCCATATCTTCTATTCAGTTAATAGTTACAGTTTTAGTGTTATTTTGCGTTTTTGTGGATATCGAGTAGCAAATGTGCTGCAAGTTCTTGATATTACTTTATCACATTCTCCATAAATAATAAACAAATTTAAAGTGTCTTCGTGGTTGCAATTTAAACGTGTTGTCATTTTTTGACATAAGACAATGACTGATTGTTTCTAATCATGGCTATTTTGATGAAATGATTACAACAATTCATGAATTTCTAATAAAATCGCAAATATTTCAAAAATTTGTAACTTTAACCCCCACAATGCTAACATCTGAAAAAAGAGAATTTAATTTGACACAACTTGACGTAAAAAAATACAGGGTGTTCCATTTGACCTAAACAAGTTTTCGCGGTTTGAAGTTGACAAAATGTAACGCGGAAAACGGAACACTTGGTATGATATTATTGAATTTATTTCAGTTGTAGAACGTAGTTCTCCTTGTGTTCTTTTTACGTGACAAGAAGCAAATGAGGATCTTTTACACGAATAAAGTTATAACGGTTCTTGCACACCGTTGCACCTGTCAAGTTGTCTATAAAATGTCAAATATTTCTGAAACGACTAGGTTTAGGTAAAGGATATGCTACATATTTTCGACTCAGGATTTTATGCTTTTTTCGAAAACCCTAAAATATATAGGATGTTCCATTTTAAATAAGCAAGTTGGTATCGACTTCCGGTATAAGCGGAAGTGTCAGCTGCTTGTAATTATTTTAGCTGGATTGACCACACCGACGTTAGTAATTATCTAAATTTTCAAAATTTTCTGATGCGTACTTTTCTCTATATCGATCGATTTAGTTCCCGGTGAGACACCCTGCATATATTCAAAAAAAAGTTGTGGTGAAAAATAATAAATATTTGCTCTCTCATGTATATACCCACATTAAGCAATTCTTTTTATTGAAAATTTCGAAGAAATTGCAATAATATTACAAATCTCACAAAGAAGTTTTAATTTCTGTAAGCTAGTAAACGAACTTGGCAGATCTTCACTGAAACTGAATTTTCATTAGTAAATATCATTATGTTCATTATTTTTTAGAAAATGGAATCCTGTATAATCGGGTTAATATTCAACTGACACTACATGGAGGAATACTTACCCATAAATAGCTGTCAGCCATCCGTACAACATCCTGCCAACGCTCTTTGAAGCAACGAATATTTGCATCGAATTTTATCAAATTTGGCTTTCCCCAAATAGCCGCAAAAATATATACCTTTGATTATAGGAATGAAATTTAATTTTGCCTCAACTATATCCAGAGGAGTGAGATTTTTTTGGAGCAAAAGGTCAAAAAGTTTTTTCTAGCGACTGAACAATTCCATTGTGTCTAATCTAACGTAAAAATTAGTTCCTTTTTAAAAGTACCACAATATGAAACAAAACCACAAAGCGGCACGAGCGGGCTAGACGAAGCCAGCCAATAATAAACAGTGTGATAGATTCAGTTCCGAAACAAGACACTGTTATTTGCGTTCACAGGTCGGTAACTATAGCAACCAGCAAACCGGGACGCCGTAAATATAAAAAATACAGTGAATACTGAAAAACTCAAACAATACTCGATATTCGCACGGGTTGTCCTCGTCCAACGTTATTGAGTTGCTCCGTAAACGAAAGAGACAGCGATACAAGTCACTTCTGGTTGTTGGTGTTAATTTCAGTCATTATCTAACGATCTTTAGACTTGACTAACTCGCGCGAGAGAAAGAAAAATTATGTAGATATATTCGTGCAAGTGAATTTTCGACCTGGCAGGCATTGTTTCAGCAGCAGAACTGGACAGACCGCGCGCCAAATGCATATGCATGCGAGCAACATATTAATTTATACACTCATTAGCATATTCGTATCCGTTAGACTTTTTTTTCAACATATGTTGGCTGCAGTGGTTAATTATGACACATAAAAAACACTTGTCCGCGGGTAATATTCGGTTGTAGTTCTTATACTATTATAAACTTTTGTATAGTATTTGCTTTTGATTTGTCTCAAACACAAAACACAGTTATAACTTAAAATCAGAGAAAAAAAGCTACTAGAGCTTCCCAACACGTGTATTGTAGCAATCAAATAAAAATTTCAATAATTATTTTTATCTCGTTTGTACATATAATTATTTACTTAATTAACACAAAGAATCATAACAATTAAGACATTAAATTAATCTTAACATCAACTAGGGACTATTTAAACTAATTAATTATACTTTTAAATATATCATTGCTACTAAATTTATCATTTTCTGCATCTTTGCAGCCAGGTAACCTTATTATCACAGGAAACCCATTTTCAAATAGGCAGCACAGTGTTAATTACACAAATAATTGTTTTAGGTAATTGACCAAAGATAACAACTTCATTGTGGATTGTATCAACAGTTTTACTCGAAAATTTTGGTTCTGCTGCTGAAATTGCTAGTAAACATGAATTAATTTATTTATTGTTCTTATTCAACATTTACTATTCTAGTTGACATTCCTTTGCTATATGGCATTTCCGCGATGTCATTGCCGCGGTTGTCTGTTAAGCGTACGGCCTCACTAAAGCACTTTCTTATCATTTAGTTTGGTGGTATCAGTTCAACGTTTTGAAGGGTGTTATATTTTAACAGCACTCATGTAAAATTACAAACTTAGCTGAAAGCTAATTCTGCAATCACACAAGTGTGGTAGAAACAAGCTCACCACACGTATTATAATATACAGCGTGGTCCGTAAGTAATGGTCCATAGAGCAACATTGGGTTTCTGACATTAAAATATTACGATTTAACTAAACTTATCTTAGTACAAAAGTTGATATTAACAGAGATACAGGGTTATATTTTTAATTTTCTCATATAACTTTTGAAATTTTTCAAGTATTGTTGTGAAAATTGGTGAATGGGGATATTTTGAGATGAAAAATTCAAATCTACTCCCATTTTTTGTGTAAATCCTAGAGAGCGCCACATAAGCATTGTTTAAGGTGTTAATGTACTCTTAACTTTTTTACCGTAACATTATCCCTTTTTTTATTAAAAAGTATTAAAGCTAATCAGTTTAGCAAAAAAAAGAATACTTGTCATTAGTCTTAGACCGTTTTCGAGAAAATCGCATTTTAACATTCACCCTCATAAATCATTATAAGAAATATTAATATAGTAGGCGCCGATGCCAACAATACTTTTGACATTTAAAAATTGTCGTGACATTAATTTTTTGCAATTTTATTTATCTATTTTTCGTAATATCGGTTAATTAACGAAAATCAGAACATGCCGAGACAATAATTATTCAAATTCAGATGTGAGAGGTGTGGTTAATATTTACTGTCAACTGAATTACAATGAATGTGCTGCGCAATATAAGTATTTGCGAAAATTTCCAATCAGGTTGTAACCTTAAAACATAATATTTTTAGTCGCAAACTCCTCTATAAAATCCTTATTTTTCTATAAGGAACGTGACCAGACTGCAACCAACAGCTACTCTCCGGGCTATGTGCCCCGCCGAGCGCTGAATTACAAGTTACAAGTCAGAAACCCACTGTTGCTCTATGGACCATTACTTACAGGCCACCCTGTATATAATATAATATTTTTTAGTACCATGTTTTTAGAGCAAGAAAATTTCATTTTATTTGTTTATAACCGTTGAAAGTTCAAAATTCAACCATAACAATTAATATATCTGAAGACAATTCTATTGTCACTATAATTTTTTGTTATTTCTTATTCTTCAGAATATTCAATAAATGTGAACAATCACATAATTCTTTTTGGTTATTTTAAAAAATTGAAACAATAATACTAGTTTAGTTTAGTTTTCTAAAACTAGAATCACTCCAATTAAATGTCAACGAACAGTTAATTAAAAAACAAATAAATGTTGACATATATTTCACAGGTTTCACTTTACTGCACACATGCGGTAAAGTGATAGTTTCCGTACGCAAATTAGTGTGGTATTCGACTAGATATTACACGGTTGTAAAAAAAGTATTGTGTATCAAAAATCAAGTTTGCAGTTTTCCAACTCGTATAGATGAAATACAAAATTTATATGTACTGTCGATTTTAGCTCAACGGCAACACTTCATAAAAACTATATCGCCTCATGCGATCTATTATTACCCCCTGAATACCATCCAACAGTTCGTTAGAGAAATCAACTGGCATTAAAAGATCCGTTTAAAAATTCAACATTAACAACTTTGGGGTTTCTATTTGCCTGTCTATTCGTAATTATTATTATAGATTTGGGTGCGCCCGTGGATAGGACTTGAATCGCAACAAATCATAAATTATATCCAGAAGAATGTTGGTTTCCATACGTAGAGTACTTTGTATTCAAGGACAAGCAGACTTGAGGGATGGCACAGTTGAGACCGCTATGCTAATATCCACTTAATATAATTTACAACAATTTAGATGAAGGCCAATATGTGGTAATGCTGCAATTCGACTTATCCAAGGCACTTAACACATTGGATATGAATGATATTATCTATATTATCTAAACTTAACCTCGGTATACATGGTTAATGTCCTGGAATGGATTCATTCTTATATAATAAAACGTAAACTAATTGTATAGGTTGGTACCCACTTCTCAGAGGAATTTAATGTATCTCGAGGGCTGCCACAGGGGTCAGTACTAGGTCCCTTGCTTTACATATTATATGTTAATGATCTGCCAAGTTACATAAAGAGTGGGACCTTGGCGATGTTTGCTGATTATGGTAACATAACTGTGGCAGACCCGATTACTGGCATACTGCACAAAAAAACCGTAAATGTGTTAGATGAACTTTCTACTTGATGCGATCGTAATAAACTTATGCTGAACTCATCTAAAACAACTCGCATGGATCTGTATAACAGAACATATAATATTGCGTAGGGATGCGACGAAGCTAAAAGTCCATGCGGATACATTGGCGATAAACTTTTAAATAAACGTATATGGAGTCTTGTGGTCTATTTGTAATAAATTTATGGTTAGTTATCTCTTCTTGCAGCTTTAATTAAATAAGGGTATATAATTCAAACAATTTGTATGTTTTCTAAATAATACTGTAATTGAAACATATAAAACTAAGTGACTAAATTACTAAATGCTATAATTGATCCATAAAAAATCCCATATTTTTTTTTTCATTGGCAATTATCTATCCGATAGCCGCCTTGGTTAAGGCGCGAATTGGCAATCGCGATTAATCGAATAGATATCGCGCTACCCGGCTCCGGTACGGGCACTGTCGGAGGACATGGTTGTATGTCCGCGTTTTAAAATATGTAACCCCATTCCGCCCAAGTCTCTGGCTTCTGGAATTTGGGGGTTGCCTAATTTCTGTGATGTTTATTATTAATAGAGTCTTTATACAATTTTCGCTGATAAATCCATTTGTGTTGATTTACCGTTGGGACACGTTGTGATTTAGAAAATATGTAAATATGTTATTTAAATAATTTTATAAATCTGGATACACTTGGTAACAGTGCAACACAACGGAAATTATGTAAAATACAGGGTAATCTTTTTTAAAAGAGAATATGAAAACTGCTTAGTTTTTGAAACTTTAGAAATTCTACGTTCAAATATTAAAATTAATCTAATAATCACATTTTTAACTATATTCGTAGGTATGCCACATGCTAAGTTGCATTAACAATGACCAGCCTGTATATTCACATTTTAAGAAATACTTTATATCGTGTGTTGATTTAACATAAACCTGCAAGTACTCAAAAGAAAAGGGTATTATTCTAGTTTGATGTAAAAATTGGCTGTTCATGTTCGATTTTGTTTTTGTTTTTTTTGGCTTCTATGTAGAAGGTCAACATTCTGTGTTCGTGAGAAATACGGGACACGGTTTACCTATTACTAACTCTACATTAAATCTTAAATATAAGGCACGAAATACTTATGAAATGTTAGCTTCTAGAATATGTTTATTTTGAGGTGTAGATTAGTGTCCAATGAAATTAATATAATTTATTAAATTGTCCAACAAAAAACCATCTACAAGGCTATGTAAGAAAGGGGAAATTAGAGTGATTATTTCATGCACGCCCAAGTTGGAAAACGAGATGTTAACTGAGTTTTGTAATACCTAACACATAATATTTTTTTAGGATCATTCGAATAAATAGAAAAATCACTTTTAAAATCAGGTACATATTAGTGACATTTTTATACGCTAAATAGAAAAATCACTTTTAACATCAGGTACGTATTAGTGACATTTTTATATGCTAGGTATATTTATTATTTTTTTTATACATTTATTTAACGTCGGCCTACTTCCGCTACTGAGGCCTAACACCGACGCCTGTAGACGAGCTACCCCCAACCAGGAATTTTGCCGAACCTCTTCCCTTAAGAAGAGTAAGGATCTTTTACTTGCCTAACATTTAATAGACAAGGGACCGACGGCTTTACATCCCCTCCGAGGTATGGTATATCTCCTATACAACCCTCGCCTAAGGTTGTATAGCTTCCGCGCTTACACTGATATACAAGCCGCTGGAAGACTTGTGAGGCGAGAACGCGGTTTTCATTGGAACGGTCACCCATCCAAGTACTAACTGCGCCTGTCGTTGCTTTACATCGCATACCGAAGTATGTACATAGTAAAGACGCACCTACGCTCGCCCCCAATATTTATTATTTTGAATCATCAAAATACTATTTTAGCTTATCGTTTACCAGCGACAAGACAAGACTTGCCCACCGTACACAAATATCTATAGTTCAAGTAGGAGATATTTGAGACAGAAAAAACATAACAAAAACGTTACATCATTATTATCAAGAATAATGGTATTTTAATGAGGTCATAAAGTTTTTGTTATGTTTTTTCTGTCTAAGAGATATTTCCTACTTGAACTATACCAGTAAAATTAAACAGAGAACTGATTAATAAACTTAAAAATATACTTTAACTTTTTTAAACTTTCGTAATTAATTATTGGTTAAAGAAATAAAGGTCTTATGATATGGTTTAGGCAAATTGGGAAAACGTAACCTTTCGGCTTCATGGGAATTTTTTCTACATTCTCCGTAGATCAAAATCATATTTAATTTGTCTTCGTTGGTGTACACAACCATTTCTGAATTATCTTATAATAACAAACAGATTCAAAAATTAAAAAATTATTGATTGTATGTCACCAAACGTCAAAATAAATTACTGCACAACATACTTGACTTTATATTACTAATTAGACTTAGGACCATTAGTTTATATAATTAACAAAACAATACAGGGGTTAATGAGAATTATACTCTAAAAAATTTAAAAATAGGAAATATTACATAATTTGAAAGACATTGGCCTTTTTGGTTCCTTATCCTGTACCGTGTATGCTGTTTCAATGTTCCAGCTATCGAAAAATAATTTTGTACTTCAACGCCATCTTTGTACAACTACTTGAAAGATTGAGAATCACTTTAGACTAAGTACCTATTGTATGTAGTGATTACCTTTGAGCGAATTTGAATTTTTTTGCTAGTGCTACCAAATATTTGACTGAACAATTTTTTTCGATTTATCTCGAACACCACTGGTTTTAATAGAGAAGTGTATATTGCAAAAAGTACTTAGAATTAAACAAACTTTCATAATATTATACTTTCAAAGTTCCAGTCATCGAAAATTTTCTTTCCAACGTCGTGACGTCGCAGATGGCACTGTCGTTGACAACATTTGAACGACAAAATAAAGCCACTAAAAATATGTAACGACTGGCCTTTATAGAAATTGAATACCTCTTTTCGTTATTACGGAAACTGCCTGGGGAGTTTTATGTGAATCACCCTGTATATATTCCACCAATCTTAAGAGTAGAGACTGTGACCAATTATTTAGTTATCAGAGGCATTAGATTATGGTTCAGTGACTCAACGCTTACGTATTAGGCTTGCAACCAAGGGGTCCCATGTTCGAATCCTGGCTAGGATATGGATATTTAGTGGTGCTTTTCATGTGTTACAGAGTTGGTAGCAGTGGACTAGACGAAGTTGTGTGAGAGTCCACATGAATAGTTGCTGTACCACTTCTGAGTTCGAGTCTCAGCTGCGGCAGATGGCAATGTCGTAAGGAGTGATCGTTGTATAATTGTCTATGTGTATGTATCCTGATTGAGTGATAGAATAGCTAATGCTAAACTCCGATAGGACGTTAATCTAAATGAGGCGTTAAAATAAAAGTTTTTAAAATGTTCCTAATAATTTATTACAATAAAAGACCTAAATGTAAATGGGATGAAACCTGATATCGTAATGAGATTTGAAAATTTTTGTATTTTGGTAGGTGGCACGCAATATATTAGCATCACTAACGTAAATGGTAGGAAACTAGATGTTTTATCTAAAGAGCAATATTTATTACTTAATAGAAAGAGATCATAATTGGGACAAGCAGACTGGGATGTATTAAATTCAATATCTGATGTAGATGAAGTATTAGATAAATTTTATGAAATATTATACAATATATTTAACAAGTGTGTTCTAAAAGTAAAGACTAAGAACAATACATTTCCTCTCTGGTACACGCCTGAAATTAAAGGAGGTATTAAAGCTAAAGAGAAATAGGAAGTTATATAAAAGCACGAAAATAGAACAATGTAAAATTTATAATATAATAATTTAAGTTCCAAAATAAAAAAAGATGCTTATCAAGGTAGGATATACGAACTATATCACAAGTGTTGAAAATGCTATCAACCGTGATTTTGAAATTTGTCAAAACAAGAAATAATAATAAAACTGGAGTACCAAAGGAAATAATCCTGAAGGATGAGGATTTATCAGGAAGCCCATTGCTCAATATTTCGTCAATAATTGTAAATCTCTCTGTCAATTACTTAAAAGTATTAGAATTACTCCTGCTTTTAAAAGCAGCGATCGAAAGGAAGTTATAAATTGTTATAAGATATTCAACACCATTATATAACTACGCTAAGAATAAAATATGAAACTTTCAATATGCATTTCAGAAAAAAAGGTCAGTAAATGGAAATCTATTGGATGTGGTGATGTTTGTGGGTGTGTCGCGAATGCCTTGACAAAGAAATAATCGAATAAATTTACAGGGATTGGAAATTCGACCATTTACAGACTTTTAAAATGATGAAAAATGATAATGAGACTGTAAAATCACCAAAATCATTTCCAGTGAGATTAAAAATCGTTACTGAGGGATACTTCACAAAGATTATCGCAGAATTTTATATTAAAATAGAATTCCTAATGGGATGTTAAAGAAAAAATGAATAAGCTTAAGTTCAACAAAATCATTTTCATCAGACGTATTTCTAAACTTCATAATTAATATTTATATATGATTACTCATTCTCTTGTATCAAGTTTTGCATAATTAATACGATTTAATTATAGTAGTAATTTTAATAGAGTGTTAATTTTACCTAATTTTAATTAGATTTAAATTTGTTACAGGAGTCTGTGATTTGTTTATTTATTTACATTAATTTATTTTGTTACATCAAAAGGTCATTACTCCTTGTAATATTCAATAGCAAGTTATTGAGTTTATATACTGGCGATCCCATTTAAATTGACAACGAAATATCTCAAGAACAACTCATTTTCGAAAAAGTTATTGGTTTCGAGGTGGAAATAAAATGTCCTAATTTTGATTTGATGGACGTTCAAACGCCATTTCAAGGTCACCTTTATTATTGAAAACGGAATGAGCCTATATTTTTATTACAGTAACTTTTTGTGTAAATAATGCCAAGTCATTGTTGTCTGAAACGTTTTTTGATCCGGCTTCAGTTTTACGAGTTACTGAACAAAATAACTAGAGGTTTATGACTGTTTAATATGGATTATTTATATATACGTTCTGGCAGAGTTTACTTTGAGCTATACCATCACAAACACACACACACGGAAAATTACACAACAATAATTCCCTACGATATTGCCATCTGCCACAGCTAAGACTCAAACTCGGGAATGATACATCCACTAGCCGACTGACCCGGTCGCTCTCCTCGAGATATTTTGATGTGTTAACTTAAAAAGGACACCCGGTATACTAGATCCAGTCTCTTTGTTCTATAACGTAGCTTATCTTTATAGCCAACTGGCTGAATATGCCCGGCATAGTTTGAACTTAACAGAGGGTGACAGAATTGAAAAACCTACGCTAAAGTGCATCCGTATTTTTTCTTTAATTAGGTATGTACTTCGGACCGGGATAAACTAAATACTATTAATGTAATATAATGAAAAGCATCAGATAAGTAGTTACATGGTATCAAACGGTATACCGGGTGGCCACGAGTATTGACTCGCCCCCAATATTTTGGTCGTTCTTGTATTTAAAAATTTTGTTTTTGGTACACATGAATTAGACAATAATGGGCTACTTTTAGACTAACAAGAATGGAAATATTACTTCCGGTTGATGTTACATGGCCTATGTCCATTTAACAGTTTTATTTAAAAACCAGTGTTTTGTGGATATTTAGCAGGATTCAGTTTTTGTAAGTGAAACTGTTTTCAACTAACAGAATTTTACATGTATAACTGCTAAACCATTTTACACTGTTTATGTACTTAGTTTTATATCTTAGGAACTGTCATTTTCTAAATTATTATGTATTTCGTTCTACACAGCATCCCAGGAAACAATGAACAATTTGTCTACAAAATTTAGTTACATCAAATATCTATTTTTCAATTTTTATATTTTTGTTTACTATGTGGGTACATTTGGTGATTTTCCTTACCTTTTCTCGTTACTATATTAGTATATCCAATAAGATGTAATATATTTACTAAGTTCACACCATAGTCAATACGTTTTACTATTTATTTACAACTGTTCATATTTGTGGTTATGTATTGTATTACGAATTGTGAAGCAAAGGCTCTGGTATGGAATAAAAACTTTTATTATAGATTCCATTTATCGATTATATGCCACTATTTTAGTTGTGAGTAAAGGAAATTGTAAAATTGCGACCTGCAAGTTGGTGCGCTTAACTTAACCACTGACAGATGGCCATACTTGTACTATTTTTAGATTTTATAGCTTTCAAATTAAATAGGGAATTAGATTTCTCACATTTTTTTGGTAGCGTTGTTTTCCAGTAACTAGGACAAAAAAAGTTTACCTTATCAGTAAAACTCACCAGGAAGTCATTTGCTTGTAGCCTTTGTACTGATTCAAACGAATATAATTTCTAACTGTGGACTTCAGTAATTGATATTACAATTTTTATATCCCAGTTACAAAGTGTTTAACATTACAGGTAATTTAATTATTCATTTAAAAATTTAATTAATCTTCAAATTTTGCCTCTGATATAATTTCAATTAATTTTAAAATAAATTTGAATTCAAAGTCAATTCTTTTTAACTTAATAAGTAGTTAAAATACTATATGTACCACATGGTTTTAAAAATATTTTTTTTCTTTCCTTTTCATTTTCTTGGCAATTTATAGTTTTTATGAAATCAGCTTTCGTGCAGCTAACTTAAATATATTTCGTGTAGCTAACTTGCTTATATTCGTGCAGCTAACTTGCTTATATTTGTACAGCTAACTTTCTTAAATTCTGTACATGCATACATGCTTAGATGCTTATATTCTTAGATATTTAAATTCTGAGATACTTCTTCTACCTTCCTGCATAGTATTTGCACAGTTTATCTTTCATAGATAAAATTTCGTTATCTTTACATTAAACCACATAGTTGGTTAATTTTCCTACAACTTTCGAGCTTTCACCCCATTTCATTGAGAGACGTAAATTGCCAAGGAAACTATAGAATTCATTCTTGCAACAAGAGACAATTGTGGGCCTGGATTGCTGTCCCAGAACCAGTCACCTCAACAACCATAATCCATCTAGGATACTGGTATAAATTTGTTTTATATATATATATATATATATATATATATATATATATATTAAATTTCAATTTGTCTTTCAAACCGATTTGTCTATTTTTCATGTAATATATTTTGTCATTCATTTTAAACTATCTTTTTATTTCTCTTACCAACAATTTCAGTCTGAACTATAGTAGACTGGTTATTCGAGAAAAAGAGACAATTTTGCTTATTTTACTATAGATGGTGCCCAATTTAACATCAATTTTTCTTTGTCTCCTTTTCTCGAAATAAACAGGAATCTGTCGCTTATGCTGTACATGTCAGAAAGGGTAATTTTATCCACTCTTACGAATGCTCTGGACCCACGGCTCTCTGTTCCGACTTAAACCAGCTAGTCGTCCGCATATGTTGCCTCAATTCTTTCTCAAAAATAAATAATAAGAGAAAGGAGGTAACATTGAACCGGAAGTGACATCAACTTTTCTTTCTTAAATGGAATGATAATATTTTGTTGAAGGTTTCTCATTAAGCATAAATTTCTTAAGTGCAACAATTTTTTCAGATGTAAAATATTCCAAAAAATAAGTGAGATACGAACAATTTTTTAATTTTTTCAAAATGGCCGCGTCAGATGAATGCGATGTAAGAAAATTAGTAAGTAGGCTATGGATATTACTAGTAAGGTTGTAGACTTGTCTGTAAATAAGAAAATAGTTGTTTGAATTACTGATAGGTACCAGTATTTTTTGGTTTTTTCAAAAAAATGGAATTTCATTTTCTTTTTCGTGTTTTTTAATGGAACTGTGCTATTTTTTTTTTGTTAATCAGAAGTATGATTCATAAACTATAATTTTTTCGCCATTAATCATTTCTTAACGATATCCTTCGTAATGATAAAAGTATTTTTAAAAAGTAAGCGCCAACAAATCATTTTAATAAGGTACCTATCCACATTTAAATCCAAAATTGCAGATGGCCATGAAAATGACAGACATTCGCAACAATTCTCTCTGTTGTCTGGTCGATAGCCGAGTGGCTTAAAGCGCGAGGTGGCGATCGCGATTAATCACACGGACATCGCACCACCGCGTTCGAATCCTGGCTCCGACACTGGCACTGTCGGAGGAAATGGTTGTATGTCCGCGTTTTTTCTATGTGTAACCTCCTTCCGCACAAGCCCTGGCTTCTGGAATAGGGGGGTTGTCTAATTTCTGTGGTGTTTAATTATTAAAAATTCAATTATTCTTGACTTACTCACTCATTTTCTGAAGCAAGTGTATTACTGTTGTTATAAACAAGAAAATTAATATAAAATGGCTGAAAAATATTCAAGAGATGAAAAAGTTGACATGTTCATTATTTATGGAGAGACTCGACGTAATGCAATTAGAGCACAAACTCTGTATGGACAGAGATATCCAGAAAGAAGACAACATCCGAGAAACTATTTCGCCTGGTTGGAGCATAAATTTAGAACTGAACCTAATATATAAATTGAAGAAAGATTTATTGTGGATGAAGAAACCGAAATTAATGTATTAGCTTTAGTGCATGTTGACCCAACCATTTCGGTAAGACAAATTGAACATGAATTAGCAGTTTCCAAATAATCAGTCAGGAAAATTTCAAAGAAACACGGCTATCGTTCTTATAAATATCAATTGCATAAATTTTTGTATGAGAATGATTATCAACGAAGAATAACCTTTTGTAATTGGTTACAGTTACGCCAGTTAAGAAATGAAAATTTTATCAAAAACAGTTTGTTCACTGATGAATCGAGATTTACAAACCTTGGGTTATTTAATCGAAACAACACTCGATATTGGGTAATTAAAATTCCTCACATTGTGAGACAGGGGCGGTTTCAGGAGCGGTTTGGCTTCAATGTATGGTTAGGCGTACTGGGCGACCATATCATAGGTCCAATAATTTTTGACAGAACACTAACTGGACCAACGTATCTAGAATTTCTCCAAAATATAATAGTTCCACAGATTAATCAAATTCCCAATACCAATATTGACGAGGTTTACTTCCAACAAGACGGGGCTGGACCACATAATGCTATTATCGTTAGGGATTACTTAAATCAATTATTTCCAGATCGTTGGATTAGGACCCATGCTCCAGTCAGATGGCTCGCAAGGTCACCTGACTTAACCCCACTAGATTTTTTTTATTTGAGCGCACTTGAATAATAGAGTCTACATGACTGCTCCAACCTCAAGGCAAGATGTGGCAGAAAGAGTTCGACACGAAATTGCACAAATAACACCTCAACAATTACAGAATGTTAGAAGTGCAACGATAAGTCGGGCTACTCTGTGTATTAATCATAACGGTGAACAGTTTGAACAATGTTTATAATGGTTTATTATAATTTAGGTTTTAAATAGCTTTGTTATTCTATTTATTCATGGTTGTAACGTTTTATTAAAATTATTTCTTGTTTAATTTGTGTTTACTTTTTAAAAATACTTCTATTATTACGAAGAATATCGTTAAGAAATGATTGATGGCGAGAAAATTATAGTTTATGAATCATTATTTCTGATTAATGAAAAAAATAGCACAGTTCCATTTAAAAAATTTCCATAAGACCTCCACGGGAATGAAAATGAAAATTAAATTCTATTTTTTGAAGAAAACCTAAAACTACTATTTTCTTCTTTATAGACAAGTCTACAACCTTACTAATAATTTCCATAGCCTACTTAGTAATTTTCTTACATTCTTCATCTGACATTCATCTGATCTGGCCATTTTGAAAAAATTAAAAAATTGTTCGTATCTCACTTATTTTTTGGAGTTTTCTACATCTGAAAAAATTGTTGCACTTAGAAATTTATGCTTAATGAGAAACCAACAAAAAAATATAGTCATTCCCTTTAAGAAAAAAAAAAGTTGATGTCACTTCCGGTTCAACAGGAAGTGACATCGTCGTCATATTTAATATAACGCATAAGATACAATGCTACACAACGCTGGCGCCGGCCGGTTCGTAATAAAGATTTTTGTTCGGAAGTAAAAATCGGTTTTCAAAGTATTGCTAACTTTACGGTCATCAGAGCGACACTCATTATAGTTATGTAAATAACGCTCTATGGTTTTTATGATAGTTCTCAAAAGTGAAATTTTTGTTACAGTTGTGAAAAAATTAAAATTTTATTATAAATTTGAAAAACATATATCCTCGGGACGTCATTTATTGCAGTTACAGTAATTACGTTCGTGGATCGAATTTTTACAATAGTTAACAAAATTGAAATTTTCATTGCAGTTCTGCAGTGGCAGATAAAAATTTTGTATAAATTGAAAAAACTTTCATCCAGGGGACGTTGTTTATTGCAATTACAATAATTCCTCTCTCGAAATTGATTTTTCTGATAATTTGCAAAATATTGGGTTTTCAGTGCAGTTACGCAAAATAAAATTTTGTTGTCCTTTTTTTGCTAATTTCAAGTGCGATGAGTTTAGATAAGTTTTGGTGGGTTCTCTGACAATCATACAATACAGAAAATATTATTACTTTGCTGTCTTGCTATCTTAAACATAGTACTGTTTGTTTTAATCTACCAAAATAATATCTTCCCCCTTATTTAAAGTTTCATAAATAATTTAATATGAGGCTGTACTAGAAGTTTACAAATAACTCCCTATAGGGTTTATATTCTACATCCAAGCTACACTTCCCTGTCATGTTACTAATGCAGACATTATAACTTCGCATAGAGTATAGGAAGATTTTATTACACCTCTGGCATGTAATTATTATTTATAGTATGCCTACAATTGCAAGAACGGTAATCACTTTGTAATTATTACCTTATAAGACCAAAAGAGGATGTTATAAATCAAAATATACTCTCATCATCATAATAAGAATTCGCTATGAACGTCGACAGCCAACAGTTTCACTGACCATAGTTGGAAATTTAAATTTTATCGTGTTACTACTATATTTTTTAATATATACATTAAAGGCGGGCAAGTTCAACCAACCTCACCGGTTTAATTTCACCCACAAGATTTTTTATGGAGAAGCTAAAAGAGTTATATCTTATTTTATAATTTTGACACAAAGAACAGTCAACCACTCAGTTATTATTTGTATTAAAAGAGACGATGATGTGTTTTCCTGGATTGTCTATTCTGGCCAAAAATAATAAAATGTCATATCAAAATTATTGTCACTTTCTTTTTTGGCTAAATTTTTAAATTGATTACCTAACGTTTAAAGCATATAATAAATATGTCTAGGATGCAACTGAAGCAATAATTCAAAAAATCCTAATATTTTAACCTCACACTTAGAGGAAAATGTATTGAGATATTTTCCCACTATAGTAGAACAGTAGACACACAACAATTCTTAAGGTATATTTTCTGGTATCATTAAACAAATCCGAAAACACATGTCACTAGTTTTATATTTCCTTTAAATAATATTACTTCAGAAACGAAATATGTTGGAACGGTATTAATAATAATAATAATAGATTATATTGCCCAATAGTTTACAAGAATCCAATTATAGGGCAAATAGTTTATAACTAACAAATAATTAATAAGTATTTGAGATTATAACATAGTTGTACATTTGGAAATTGTGCAACTGAAAAATTCTAAAAGTTGTGTTTATGTTGTATTGGTATTGGTATTTAATTATTTAGTATTGCTATTTAAATTTAAATACAACAAAAAGTAATGTACGGAAAAATTTAAGAGATAATATAGGATTATTGATATGAAAATAAACAGAAAATAGAAATATGAACTTATAAACTTATAAACTTATAAACTTATAAACTTATAAACTTATAAACTTATAAACTTATAAACTTATAAACTTATAAACTTATAAACTTATAAACTTATAAACTTATAAACTTATAAACTTATAAACTTATAAACTTATAAACTTATAAACTTATAAACTTATAAACTTATAAACTTATAAACTTATAAACTTATAAACTTATAAACTTATAAACTTATAAACTTATAAACTTATAAACTTATAAACTTATAAACTTATAAACTTATAAACTTATAAAATTATAAACTTATAAACTTATAAACTTATAAACTTATAAACTTATAAACTTATAAACTTATAAACTTATAAACTTATAAACTTATAAACTTATAAACTTATAAACATATAAGCGCACACATATTGGAGAGCCGTTTCACACGAGTGGTTTTCTCCAAAGGCCAGACTGACCTTCAAATAAAATATGATTCTTTTCATATGTCCACGCAACTGATCACACTATAATTTTCAATATCTTGTCCATAACGGCAATAAATTAATTGGGCGGTATTGTGCTGGTTTCGTAGAGGATGTTACTTTTGGAATTGGTATTATTGTGCTAATTTTTAACAGCGCTGGTACATGTCCTGATTCTAAAGATCCATTAACAATATTTAATAAAAGGTAACCAATTACACAAAACAAGTCGTTCAATAATTTAACGCTAAGTTGTTCATCACCAGTACTTTTATTTTTTAAACTAAAAACGATTTTCTTAATTGACTTAAGTTTATTGCCTTAAAGGAAGAAAATTTCGTTCCCTATCTGCTTCTATTCGTAAATCAAACGGTTTGTTCTCAATAGTGTTCGCTTTGTCTTTAATACTTTCATAATAAGAGTTATTAAAGTTTTCTTCTAGTGAGTTTGCTTCCTTATCAAAAATAATTTTTTCTGGTTCAAAATCTCCCGTCTTCGCCTTGTCAGTTAATTCTTTAATGGTACGCCACATCCTTTTGTTATCACCGCTACATTCATCAATGTTCCTTTCATAATAATTTACCCTTTCTTCTCGTATTACTGTTGTCACCCGATTTTTTTTTGTTTTATATTCTTCCCAATGGTAATCTGATCTTGTTAACTGGTATTTTTTATAAGCCTCGTCTCTTTCCTTCTGTGCCTGTTTCACGTTTTTGTTTATCCAAGGTGTACTTTTCATTAAAATTTTCTCCTCAGGGCATATTATATTTATCGACGACATAGTATTCTCTATAAAATTTGTATATAACACGTTTACATTAGTAGAAGTGTAATTCCAGTTTTTATCAATTAGATCTGCTCTTATTTTATCGAGATTTTCTTTATTAAAGTTCATTATGTGCATATATTTTTTCTTTGTTTCAATGTCCTTGAGCGTCAGTTCCACTTCCAGGGCTGGGTGATCTGATAATTTTGGTAGATGTTGCATAGTAATACTACGTACGTGTTTTAAATTTATGTTGGATATATCACAAAACATATTTAGTTTACTTAAATTACTACATATAATATACACGAGTGAATGGAGCAGTAAGTTGGTTCTAGCCATTGGTAAATTAAAAATGTCTATTTGTCTAGATGAAAACCTTGGCACTCGAAAATTCAACTCTCTAAGGAGATGTATGTTGTCAATTTTATTGTCCAAAAATTTAAAACCCAAGTTTAAACTTACTAAAACATGCCTCTATGGTAGTGATAACATATCAAGTAGTAACTGATTATCGTAACCTCTTTCGAGATAAGAACGGTAAACTTTGAAATGAATAAATTTTAAGAACTTTGTACATTTTCAATAGCAGATTTTTGGTTATTATAGAATGGACACCAAGTAAACCAAGCGTATTCAAAATTTAGATCATACAAATGAATTAATAAAGAATTTTTAGTGCTTGCATATTATGAAAATTACGACGAGGTCTTTTATGACTTCAAATCGATTTAAATCTATTGAGTTTATTTTATATGTAAATTCTATTGGCTATAAAGCTCATAGTTCTACATCTATAGATACTTAACTATAATCTACTCACCTGACACCAAATTTCAAGATTTTCTATTTGACACTGAATAAACTCACAATCCTCAATATCGTTCACAATATAATACATTTTTAAGTTATCAGCAAATAAATCAAGTTCCAATGAATGACGTTGTTATGACGTTGAAAAATAATAAAAATAACAAGAGTCCAAGATTGGATCCCTGAGGGACTCCAGATGTAGAATAAAAATATTTTGTATTAAAACCACAATATGACACAAACTGAGATCTTTCGTTAAGGTGTGATATAAATAGTGTTAAAAGAGTATCAGTAAATCCACCGGCTTTTAATTTGTTAATAATGATTCCATGATCTATTCGGTCAAAAGCCTTAGCTGTGTATATTACGACTACTTGACCTTGATCGTTAATTACCTCAGGTACGTATTGAGAAAATATTGCCAGGTTTGTTAAAGCCCCATTTACACTATGCAACATGTTTTATAAACTTTCGTTTGCCAAACATGTTGCCGAAAACTCATAATTTTGTTCCTCGAACTTTTGTTTTTAAACTTGTTGAACAACATTATTGTGGGTGCCATAAAAAATATATGGACATGTTTAACAAACTTGTGTCAAATTTAGCTGGCATGGTGGCTTCAAGCAGTGGTGACATGATGATGGCTGTTGCCGCCTGTGTGGTAATGAAAGAAAGAAAAGACGATTTTTTAAGCGCCCTTCGTTGGAAGCTAAGAAGAAATACACTAGCAGCGATTTATTACAAGATTTGGAACGAGATGATATTGTTTTGCTGGCACCAGAGTTGCGAACTGATGGTAGCATATATATTTTTTTAAGGATGACCAGCTCAGACTTTGAGTACTTGATAATTTGATCGGAGGAAGAATGCAATTCCGCCAATTTTCGTAAACAAGTCGCATGGTGCAAATAGGTTTGTAAAAACAAGTTTTATAAACAAAATTTCATGAAATACAGATTCCCTTTGATCTTACCGACTTGGGCCAGGACGACTGAAACCTGTTGCAGACCATGAGTTTTTGTTGTAAAACACGCTTGTTGTACAACATTGTGCAACTTTTTTTTTATTGCATTTTCAAACTTGTCGTATACGGGTAGCAATTCTGTTGTAGAACAGAACATGTTGCATAGTGTAAATGTGGCTTAAACTGTGAACCGGCTTTCCATAAAACCGTGCTGAAAGGATCAAATTACATTTCTAACTCAAGGATAAATTTTATTATACAGAGAGATCTCTAAAACCTTTGCAAAATTACGTAAAACGGAGATTGGTCTGTAGTTAACTAATAAAGAAGAATCGCCAGATTTGAGCATATGGCAGATTCGGACTAGTTTCCAAATTTGGGGAAAAGTCCCGGTTTTAAGAGTTTTACTAAACACATCCACTATCAATTGAGGTGTGTCAAATATTTCTTTGTTAAGTAATTTGCTTGGTATTCTGGTACGACTTTGTTTTTATTAGATGTAAAACCAGAAGATATAGGATCGGTTTTCAATTTCTCGTCAATAGAGAAACATGATCTATATACAGCATTAATTTCAAATTTTACTAATGACCTCAATTTTTTAAATTTTCTAGGTAGACTGTAGCTTTTGTTGTTTAAATTTTTTTATGGTAGTAGTTTTTTAACTTAATATTATTGATTAATATATTATCACTCAGAAATTCTGCGTTGAAGTATTACTTAAGTGTCTATGCCTTTAATTAATTAAGATATAGAATTGCACTACAAAGCCAATTATAGTGTGTATTAGATGGCATTCTTTTTCTTTTGTTAAAATTCAGTCATGATTAAGAACCTTTATGATATATTTCGATTTCATTCATGTAATGTCATTATCTTCTATTATTCAAATATTCAACTCGCTAATAATGTCGCAGTAGGTGTTCCTGTATTGCAGAAATTGTGAAAGGAATGAATAATTACCTACATGTTAAAGTAATTTCAATCTATCCATTTAAATTCTATTTTCAATAGCCGATTTATTTTAAACCTAAGAAATATGTATTTTATTCAAGAACAGACGGTTAAAAATTTAAATTTCAATTTTTTCCAACCTGTGTGGATTTGACAATTAAGTGTAAGGTTAAATATTGTACAGTATACAATTACTAATACCTTAAAGTACATAATCCACTTTACGTTGATTCCTGAAAATAAAGATGGGGTGTTACATTATTAGTATTACTGTTACGGACTACACAGAGAATGAGTCAACCTCGCACCCACTCTTGTTTTATATAAAATATTATTATTATTAGAATTTTAAAGATCAGGCAACTTTGTGTACCACTATGGATTATATTATATTTAATAATTGATAAAAGACTACTATCAAAAATAACCAACTTATGTGTTTAAAAATATCTGGTCAAATCTATTGAGACATCAAGATAAGGAATACCTCAAAATCACATTCTCTTTCCTGTATTTTTAAATATTTTAAATTAACTTTGTCTTTAAGTTTATTTCTGTTAATAATAATTTCCATAATTTGTTTATTTTACTGCAGATTTAACATCATACTGTCATACGTTCGAGTAAGTGTTTGAGCTCAGAGTTTAAAAAAAATCGTTTTACTAAGTACTAATTATAATTAATTAATAATTGTCATTAAGTGGTCAATTACAGAAACCACTAAATGAATAACAAATAGAAGACTAATGGAAATTTAATGATTCTTCCAGTTTCAAATTATTTGTAATAACATTGTTAAAGGAATTTACAAATCTCTTTCGTAGAACTACCAAATATTTTTTCATATAACAAAGGCATATTACTCTGTGGTCAAGAATCTCCTAACCAATTAAAATAATAAATAATGGCGACCCGAAATATTTCGTTTTTTCCTAGTGACACGGTTTTGTTCTTTAATAAATTGTCCGAAACGTTTTATGAATAATACATATAATTACAGACGTAATTCTATGTAAATATTCTCATATTATACAAAATCTCAAGGTCATAACACTACCTAACACTAAATTTTGTGAGGACTTATTTGAATTCATTATTTTCTGGGCACCATGGTAAAAACATTAAACATTAGAATTATACTTTCCAGTTAAACAAGATTGGATTCTTAAAAGACTATTTATCACTTATATTTGACATTCATGTACCTATTACACAAAAAGCCCCCATTTATGGATTTATTTATTTATTTATTTTGTTTGCACTATTCAACAGATCGTGCGGCCCAATTTACAGAACAAGAGAAACACACAAAAAAGATAAAGATGGCACTTAATAAAAGAAATAAAGAAACTTAAATTAACAAGAAATGTTTTAAAGATAAATATACAAATAGAGAATAGTGAAAAGTGTGAATAACCAACGGTAAAGAAGCAACGAAATCATAAATCGATCTTTTTGATTGACGGGCTGTTATAATTGTTACACATATTGTGAAGAGAGGAATACTTCTTTATATTTGTTTGTGCACTTGGCAGATAAAATAGATTTGTCTGTCTTGCTTCGAGCTCTGGGAGTATATAAAATTAACATACATAAAATTTCTGAGCAGTATATGTTGTTATGAATTATCTTGTACAATAAGCTTTTGTGGGCCTGTGTTGAAGTGAGACGAAGCCGAAATTGTGATATTCCCCTTCTGTTTTAAAATGAGCATATTTTAAATATCTGCGCTGTATTCCTTCTAAATTATCAACATACAGTATGGGGAAGGCTACTAGCCATGTAGAGAAATCCGATACATTTATGTACATATGCAATATGGGTTAGAATCACGAGATGATATGAAATGGATGGTGATGCCCACCATAGTACCATTTAATTAATTGTACTTTCTCTTCTGTTAAATAAATATCCATTTTAACAGGTAATACTATTTTGAGTGCAATAATACTTAAGTTTCGTAAGATTACCTATGACGTAATCCCAACGGAATAACAAATAAATCCATACCATCGACAATCATAGCGGCGTCAACGTACAGTGTACTGGATCGCCGTACCCCAATCACATTCCAATAGATGACATTCTCACCAATGTGGCACATGTACACAAGTATATAGGATCTCCCTACACGGCTAGTCGCTGTCCACGTACGGTATGTTAGGTAGGTATATTCTAAATTAGGGCAAAAAAGGTGGTATATAATAGCTTCAGTGTATCAATATTCTGGAAGTCGCAGCGGTTTTTGATAAATTCTAAAGTTTTGTAAGTCTTCGTGACCACGTCCGTGATGTGATTGTTAAAGGCCAGTTTTTTAACAAAGATAACACCCAGATCACAAAATATTTCAGAGCGTGTTATTATCGTTAGAGGATCAATGATTCTTTGATGGGAAAAGACACTGAGTTACATTTCTGTAAGGTAAGGTAAGTAAATTAAATCCTCTTGAAGTACAGGCGTCGATACTTGCAACCTTGCATAAAAATTTGAAATCGCCGCCATAAAGAAGACAAGGCATCTACTGTTATGCTGTCAAAAATATCATTAATGAATAGGATAAAGAAAAGAGGTTCTAAAGCTGATCCCTGTGGTACACCCGACGTAGCAGACATTTGGATAGAATTGCAACCGCAATATACAATATATTGGATCCTATCTGAGAAGTAGGATTTTAAAAACTTCAGAAAATCTACAGAGACACCGAATTTAGACAGTATATTCAATAGAATACCATGGCCAATTCTTTCAAATGCCTTTGAAAAATTTGTATAGATCACATCTGCTTAGAGTCCCTCATCAGCTCAGCTAAGAATTCTGTCATACAAAATAAGTTGGTAACAGTGAAAACTTGCCTTTAACAAAACCATGTTGCTCAACTGTGATCAATTGTTTGCAATGAAAAAAAGCATAATCCAATTAATAACATTTCAAAACATTTTGCAAAGTTACAAATTATGACAATTGGACGATAGTTGCAGATATCGGGACCACCTTTCTTGAAAACTGAAGCTGTTTTAGAAAGTTTTAATTGAGAAACTATTGCATTTTACGGATAAACAGAACAGTTTAGAAAGAGATTCTGCTAATATTGAGGGGCAATCACGTAGTAAGAAAGCAGGAATTTCATCAGACCTGCTCGTAAGCTTAGGCTTAAACTACTGTAAACAAATTATAACATCATAGTCAGATATAGAGGGTACATTAAGTTGTTGACAATTATTATTACAATCTTGAAGAAAATGCTGGTTGTTGTTGGAAGACATGCTATAAAGATTGCTGGAAAAAATTTGCAAAGGCATTGCATATTTCTTCAGGATCCGAGATATATACCATTAATTGTCAAATTGTTAGGTATAACAGCGTATGAGCTCATTTTGTTGGTATTGATTGCTTAAATTTATGGTAACAAGTAATATCTTTAGAAGATTTATATTGTTTCCATAGTGAATGATTTCTCTTAATGTTTTATTATAGAGTAATTGAACCAAGGCGGATAACTATAACTACGAGGTACATAGAAGCTACTCAAATAGGATTATCTCTGTTTTGAAAAATGCAAAATCTCAATATGAAAATAAACTGATTCTTTCTAAGAAGAAAAGACTATTTTACAAATAGATTCGTAACTCCTTGTCTTCCACGGTGCACATACCTCGTATAAAAAATGATGGTGATGAACTTACACAATCCGATCTTGAAACCTGAGTACTTCTCTACTAATTATAGCGTTGAACCAATTGGTAACATTCCTAATATCATTACGTCCGCCAACACAAACTATTTTAGTTCAGTTGTCATTAACCAAGAAGTTATGTACAAAAAATTAATCAGCCTTGCGAACAGTTTATCAACCCCTGAGGGCCTTTTGTCCATTATCCTGAAGCGCTGTGCTCAACCGCTAAGTCTACCTCCCTCTATTATCATGGAAAACTCTCTTAAATCTGAATATTTACCTGAAGCCTGGAAAATAGCCAATGTTATTGCCATACATAGAAAAGGTGACAAATTCAATAGAGAAAACTACCGTCAGATTAGCCTAACTCCCACAGAAGTAAAAATAATGGAAAGAATTATCTCTGACGCTATGATTCTTTTTCTTCTAGATAACAATATAATTCCAACTCAACAACATGGTTTCCTTCCCGGTCGATCTATAACTTCTAATCTTCTGTCGTGCCTAAATGATTGGATTTTACCTCTTGATAACAACAAGCCTGTAGATGTCATTTACCTGGATTTCTCGAAAGCCTTCGATAAAGTTCCCCTATACCGACTAATAAGAAAGATGAAACACTGTGGAATAAATGGCTCCCTTCTAGTTTGAATTTCTGATTTTCTCAGCAACAGAAAATTCCGACTAAAGGTAGGCCAGAACTTATCAGGGCTCAAAAGTGTTTTAAGTGGAGTTCCTCAAGGTTCATTATTAGGCCCATTGCTATATTTAATATAGGCATCGGATGTACCACATTTGCTTGCTTGGAAATGCTCTTTATATGCAGATGACACTAAAATTTATAGTAACCCTCTCACCCACTATTTTCAACTGCAACTCGACCTTGACAACATCGTTAAATGGAGTGATGACTGGCTGATTCCATTAAATATTAACAAATGTGTCGTTCTGCACCTGAGTAAACTGAATCCTAATCACAACTACCTCATTGGACCGACTTCTATTGAAACTGTCGCTACATATAAGGACTTAGGAGTATACATTTCATCGGATTTATCCTAGTCCCACCACATTTCTTGCTGCGTCAATAAAGCCAATTGATCTCTAATTTTATTTAAAAAAGTGTTCTCCAAATCAGACGTGTCGACCTGTTGTTGTCTGTACAAAACATACATTCGTCCATTATTGGAATACGGTTCTGCTGTGTGGACACCTAAACTTGTGCGTGATCGAAACCTTATAGAAGGTGTGAAGGTTCCGCCGGCAATGAATAGACTTAAACGTGGTAACCTGATAATTACATATCGAATTTTAAATTGTGATATGAATTTTATCACTGCACCGCTAGGGAAATTTTTTTATGCAACCGTGTTTTTGACTGGTGGAATTCTCTACCTGATTTTGTAATTCGTTCAAAAACAATATTGACTCTTTGTGTCAAATAAGGAGTATAAACATCAGCAGATCTATTAAGAGGAATATTTATTCTTAGAAACCACATTTTCAATTGTCTAAACAACAATAAGAAAATACTTCACACTTACAGATCCTAAGGCTCAGATTATTACAAATTAGAGGCCTCTCAACAAGATAAACCAAACCAAAATAAGGTTCACGAGATTCACTGGCTTAATGTAACGTTCAAATTAAACGAATTTATTCAACAATTCGCTGTAAGTGCGGATTCCGTTACAATACACGTTGTTCTGTCAAACAGAAATATCAATTTTAACGAAACATACATATTTTATCAGTAGGGAAATTCACAGAATAACATTTATTAAAATAATAATAACTCTGTTGTTGTAAAATTTATTTATGCGTACAAAACCACACATGTGTTCAATACAATTAGATAACATTTGAAATTTAATTCGGGTTGAGTGAACACTGTTACGAAGGTTAAACAAAAATATCGCCTCTATTATTTTTGTAACTTTATTAATTTACCTTTAACAAAAAACATCAAATCGGCACAATGCATTTCTGATTGGTTGAATCGCAATGCAATTTGTAGATGCGCTTTTGTCATAGTTACAAAGAACGGCTATCGCAAATAAAACACGCGGCTCCACAACTGATGGTTGCTAACAAAGTTTATAGTTTGTTTTGTACATTTTTGATTCATAGCGAAATTATACAGATAAAAATAGTTGTACAGAAGCTCTGAAACATACATTTAAATTAAAACAGAAATATATTTACCGCAGAGAATTCCAAATAAAATGTGTTTATTATATGAAAAATTAATTCGTAATATATTCGTCCAAGATTTGTTCATGTTTGTAAAGACAAACTAGAATCTCGTTTTAAAAAAGGAAAGAATATGTTTATTCGTACGTACAGAGTTGTAAAAAATCTTGAAAAACAATAGTACAGTAAAAACAGGATTTTAACTACATAAAAATTAGTCCAATCTTAAAAATTTGGTTATATCTCCTATTCGACATATAGTTTAAGAATCCAAAGAGTTTCCAAAATTGGAGGGGTGAAAATGAGGTTTTTGGGGCGGGGGGAGGGATGAGAAATTTTTTAAAAATGTACTTTTTTGAAAGTAGAGGTGAGAGGAGTCGTTTTCTATTTTTTTGCATGCTGAATCGAATGAGATAGGATCAACCTTTAACGAGTAAAAATAATTCTAATAATAAAAGTACGATAAAACGCAAGAAATTTTATTAAAAAGGAAAAAAATGTACAGTATTAATGTAGTACTTACAAAATTTTTATATGAGGTGTGTAGTACTTGGGAATAAGTATTTTATTCATCGAACACGTTGTACCCTTCGCTAGTGACGTCATGAAAGTCTGAATCTTCATCAAAGGCCTCTGTTGATAAACGGAGCATTCCAAACCGCTTTTTATACAAGAGCACTGAGAAGTGGAGCAATTTCCTTTGAAGGCACAGGAAATTAACTTAAGGATAGCCTCTGGAACAGCGTCAAGGGTTGTCCTGATTGGGTAGAAATCATTGCCACGACCAACCCAACCCCACTGTTGTGGATCCATTTTATTCCCGAGCCACAACTGTACTTGATAGAAAGCACGATATGAATGTTGTGCACCACTTGCTGATGTAGGAGGAAGTGATTCCAGCTTTGTTACATTTTTAGTGAGTGATCTCTGGAACATTACGTACCGTAGTTCAATTAACGTTTGAAATACATGCATGGTGTGGCGCAATATAGGTTCTATCTCAAGCAGCTTGATGATGTTCTTTTTCCCTTTTACATAAATTGCACTTTTGGAGTCGCAACCACTAAAAGAGTGAACGAGTAGGATGTGTGTGTTGATGTGCATATGTTGTGCGTTCTGAAAGCTTACTAATGAAAAAGTTTCTTCCTTTTCGTCCGATTTAAAATGTTTCTTGATTTAAAGAAGCCAAAGCAGTCAACATTACTAAAATATCATTATCCAGACAAACAATGGCAGAGCCGTGTTTTATTACGGTTGTCTGGGCTATGAGTACGTCAGCATCAACTTGTCTTACCTCAATATTGCTCTTTTTAAGCAGCTTTAGTTTCCTACCTACCTTTTTATCATTTTTCCACTATTAGAACCATTTTTATTCGTTAAGGGTTGATCCTATTGACTTGATTTTGGTCTCATTCGATTCAGCATGCAAACAATATAGGATACGACTTCCCATATCTCTACTTTCAAAAAAGTACATTTTCAAAAATTTCTTCCCTCTCCTTCCCCCCAGAAGTTTCATTTCCACCCCTCCAATTTTTGGGGACTCTTTGAATTCTTAAACTATATGTCGAGTAGCACTAACAACCAAATTTCAAGGACGGACTAATCTTTATGTTATTGAGGTATTTTTGGCTGCAATTTTCACTGTAGTACAAAGCAACGTGGAGAATGACTGCATTGGTAACTTTTAAAATGCGAGAGAATGTCGATTAAATTGACGAAAAGTTGTGCATTTTAAAGTTCGTGAGATGTATATTTCAGAGTTAGTCTAGACGTTGAAGGGGGTTCCGCTGGTTTTGAGATGTCTAAAAGATTTTACAATCCTTTTCGATATATTTTTTTCCGTAGGGCGTAGCGTAACGTTTTCAGGCTATTTCACATTTATCATAAAATTTAGCTATGTCAAGTAAAAGACAAGTTTGATTTTAGCCTTAGACCATTCAATGTGCCGCTTACGCTATATTATAAGTGTAGTGTGTTTATCATAATTCAAACAAGTAGCTTTTTTGATGAGCTACTTCTTTAGTAAAAAGAGATGTGATTAAGAAAGCACAACGCTTTGGTAGACACACATTGCTGAATATGTCGTGATTGCCTGTTAAGTGTATGACTTTATAAGCTGTTGTCTCGCCAGCTCTTGATGATAGAAATAGAATACACTATACGTAGGTTGTTACAATACATCTCATGTACTGTAAGAAAATTAACTTTAAAAAACCTAAAAATCACTTTTCAATCTAATTTTTCAAACTATAAAAAAAATAATGTCAATTTTACTTTGGCAAAAAAATACATTTTTCTAAAACAAATTCTGAAAAAATTCACAGTTACTCGATAATTCTCAAGTAATCATAATCCGTCACCAAATTCATAAAAAAGTATCGAACATAAATTTTAGAACTCCGACATTATAAAATTCAATCTACTCTCCAAATATCCGGTCAGAATATTTGTAATTCCCTTCAAAATTATTTTTACTTTCACATCGCCCCCGGTATATAACATCCGCAACTTTATTTTCATAAGCCGTACTTTCTCGTCGCTTTGTTAATTATTTTTTTTCCTTACTTTCTCATCGCCCCGCATACAACATTCGCAGCCTTTTTAATTCTCAGTTAATTTATCATCGCCCCCCGTATACGACCTTCGCAGCCTTTCCCAATTCTTAGTTAATTTTTATTATCCTTACTTTCTCATCGCCCCCGTATACAACATCTGTAACCTTTCTCTATTTCTTAAAGCATAGTTTCCGTTCGCTTCGTTCAGCCTGCTGGCACCGGCACTCAAATTGTATCCACTTTAATAGTACGTGCGTGCGTGGCTTTAACGCTGCATTACGGGGTAATCCAAAATGTTCTCAATTTATCGATATGAAAACCTTCAATAACTTTTTAATCCAAATCTATTCCAACATAAATCTTATATAAAAAAAATTCGTCTTTTTATACCCAACACGTTCATGTAGGTTTCCTTTCAAAATTTCAACTTTTTTACAGTATTGCACAATATTGCGCAATATTTCGCAACGACGAGTCATCCTCGCCCGCAGGGAGTAATATCCAGCCTTTTCCAGAACTAAAACGGGGGTAAAAACGTTCGTGCGAATGTTACAAGTTTATTTCGTGCAGAGTAGTTTCGGGGTTATGTCATTATGACCTTGTAATTTATGAATTGAATTTGTTGTTTTGCCTAGTCCAATTAGAGACTAACTACGAACTCAAGTAAATTTTTTAAAAGCCAGAATTCTTATTGTCGAAGACCATTTTAGTAACTGTAACGAAAACCTAAATAAATTTGTTAAGAATAATCCGTCAAGCGTTTTTTATTAATCTAAATCAAACTAGTCATTCTCGTTAAAATCAAGTGCTATACAATATCTAACCATATACAGGGTGATCAATAAATATCTACACCAAAGTTAATCAGAAACCAGTTTAGACATTCAACACAGTTTTACTGTGAACGATCCATGCTTTTGATGGAAGTCTGAAGGACGTATTTTCTGTTCGAAAAAACTTAGAAAAATTGAAAAAAATAGGAAAAAGAAAAAATTAATTTTCTTTTTCCTCAACCTTTTCTAAATACTAAATAAAAATATTACGTTCACAAAATTTTTAGGGTTCAAGTGACTGTTTCAGACGGAGATTAATGGATAAATCATACTTACTGTCGTTTATGCTTAACTGCGGCTCTGATGGTACTAATTGGAAGACGTCGTAACACTATAAATCTAACACTGTCTGTTTTACACTCTCTTAAAATTTAAATCTGAAAGGGAAATTTTTGTTAGAAAACACAAGTAAAAGACAATATAAAGTTCAAAAAATGTATATTAAATCTTTAAAAAATTTATGTTTTTACAACAACTTCTTCAGAGAAAATGTTAACAAACAATGGTCTGACCCGTGTACAACACATGGTGAGGAACGGGACGATTCATACGGTACCAACTACCATCCAATATGCAGTTTGAAAAGCTAACGATGCACAAAAAGATTCAAGGAACAGTTCATGTAACTGAAATTTTGGTGGGCTTATGCTTGCCTGTCTTTATAAACGTATTTATTAATTCACATAAATTTTGGTCGCTCCTCGGAGCTTAAAATTGCTTGAAGCGTATCTACTTCGTTTGTATTATGCAATAACAAATTTTACGTTCAGGCAAGGCAAATCCCATGCACGTGTGAGTACATGGTAATAATACTTTTTTGACTCCGAATCACTGAGGAACCGGTTTAGGGCAAACCCCGTCAAAACACATCATTTCCCCGTCAAATCCGACTGCTAGGAAATGATGGGGGTCCCATGTCGCTAAGGGCTATTTTCGCTATAACTTCCGATATACTTTGAATAGTCGTTGGACTAACTTGTCCTCATATTTAACACTTCGTAAGAGTTGCAGTGCTTGACAACGTGGATTCGTAAAAGGGTTTTTAATCTTGGAAATTTGGAAGTCCAATTTTATGATACTTTCTAAAATTGGGTGGTCGGGGCGACATTACGTCCCTGTGCAGCGACATTTACTACACTTACCAAATTAACGCTCCTCGAAGAGTTAGCGAAAATTTGGCATAAAAAACGCTCCGAAGAGCAAAAATATATTTCCAAGAATTAAAAACCTCCTCCACGGCGTTTTTACGTGAAGCACGCTTTTCTTACGAAATATTTCCTAAGTCGGATTTCGTTACAACGTCGAAAAGTATATCGGGGTTATAGCGTTCTTTAACACTCCCCTCCTTTCCGTGAATCTTTTTGTGTAACGTTTGGTAAATTGTTTGTTTGAAAATAAAATGGATCATTGGATGTAGTCTCCCATGTGTTGTATTCGGTTATCGTTCAGACCGGCCTATCTGAACAAAACATAGATGCAAATCTAAAAATGGTGATAAATTTGAACATATATCGATGCATAGCATTCGATTGAATAATTGAACATTGGCTTTCAAAATGGCATAAAAAAAAAAAAAGAAAAAATCGAAAATCCTCAGATTCTCGATGACACAACACAAACACTTTCGACGCACTTATCTTTCTTAGTGTTCTTCCACTAATGCGGGCTTGCGTCTGCTCCTCCTCGTGTCTATGCCTCGTCGATCACCTTCGGTGTCGAACTGCCTTCTGGAACAGCTTAGGTGGTCCTCGGACTGCTTGCTCCAGCTATACATTGGTTCTGCTCGGTTTATATGAAACAATAAAACAAAATTTTAGTAAAATGTTTGTTTACATCCCGTCTGGGGATCTGCGACCGATAACATATCGTCGTCTTTGAGAATAGGAACACTGAATTTTGTTGACTTATATTGATTGAAATGGTTTCCGTGTAGTTAAAAAAATCTCTTCTTGGGAGAAATCTGCGACCGATATCACATCGTCGTCTTTGAGAATAGGAACATTGAATTTTGTTGACTTATATTGATTGAAATGGTTTTTATTAAAATATCTTCTTGTGAGAAATCTGCGACAGAATCTGCATCCGTCGGATCGTTGCATCTGCCCCTCCAGCAGACGTGGCGGCATCTCGCCCTTGAGTTGCTAGACTCATCTGAATCGCGCCCTTGCGTCAGAGTCGTCGTCTTTCCATGCCGTGCCAATGGAACATTTGTTTGGACCCTTTGGGTCGGACTCTGCTTACAGATGTATGTTTGTTTTAAACATATGAGGACTTAGAAAAATTATAAAAAATACCAACTCTGCCGGACACGGTCAGAGTTGCTGCAGTGAATTTGGAAGAATTGTATGTGGATACAATATCCTCAGATGAAAATAACTTGTAAAAAATGCATAAAAAATACCAACTTTTGCCTGACACGACAAGAAGTTGGTATGGAAATTTTGATATAAAATAAACCTAGCACTAAGTTAAAACTTAGCCTAGGTTGAAAAATGTTATAAAAAGATGATTGAATCTCCAGAACTGGATTCTGAATCAGAAGTGGAAGCATCTCGTGGCGGTGCATGGATTTGTACAACCGTTTGCTCCGGCGGTAGAGGTTCTGTGGAATCGTCTGAGAACGGGGAATCATTTCCATCGAGTGATGTTCCGCCTGGACTAGCATTTTCTTCATCGGAAGATTCGATTTCCAAGTTGTGCTCCTCTGGCGGGGCTGGTCTCAAATCATCGACATGTACTCTTGTCGTTGCATTTCCCTTTTGCACGAGATACACTTCGTCTGAAAACTTCTTCAGAATTCTGGTTGGGCCTGACCAAGACGGCGTGAAGGTATGTACCTTCTTTTTTCTCTTACTCATGACTCTGTCTCCTACTTTGTAGACGATCGGAGTGACGGCCTCTTTCGGCGCATATTTCTGTTTATAATCTTGTTGGGCCTGACGGGCTTCCTTGATTCGCTCGTATCGTGGAAGCGTTTGTTGCTTGGCTCTTTCTTGTCTCCAGGCATACAAATCCCATTCGCCTCTTTCGGCTGGATCATATCCTAACACGACCATGCTAGGTGTTTGATTTGTAGCGGCGTTCCTACGATTTCTTAATATGTATGTCATTTGGTGCACGTAGCGATCCCAAGTGTCGTTTGGCTTTTTGAATAAAAGAGTCTTTAAAATTTTCTTGCATTCCTGCACCCGTCGTTCCACGGGGTTGGACTGTTGGTGATATGCTGGAATTAAGTATCGTTCGATACCATTCCTTTCGCAAAATGTGATGTACCATTCGGAATTGAAATGACCACCGTTGTCTGAAATTATGACTCGAGGGACTCCGAATCTTGCTACTATTTCTTCGTCGATATATTTGGCTATCGTTCTGCCGTCGACCTGAATGTATGCCTTTGCCTCTATCCATTTACTGAAAACGTCTTCGACGATAATCATGTATCTGTTTTCGGCGTCTTTAGTCCTCTGCAGCGGGCCAATTACGTCGACGCTCAAGGTTTCAAATGCATTTTGTGGTGCATGACTTCTAAGTGGAGCATTGGGTTGGGCTTGTCTTGTCTTTACAGACTGGCATATCAGACAGTCGTTTATGTATTTGCCTACGATCCTGGCCATATTATTGAAATAGTAGCGTTTCGCTATTTTCCTGAGAGTCTCGTCTCTTCCTGGATGACATGCTTCATCTCGGTCATGATAATGGTAAATCAATTCCTTTATTTTCCTCTTTGGAACTATTAATTTAAAATTTGTATCGCAATCTTTAAAAAGTACATCGTCTTGGACGTGAAAATTTTGCATAAAAATAAGATCCGCATCGGAACGTTGTTCCTGTTGAAATAGATCATTCCAACGGCGGATCTTGTCTTGAATATCTCGTGAACTCAATTGAGCCTGTACGATATCTTCGTATATTTCTGAATGCGTTAAAACAGAAATACGTTCTGGACACTTATAATTTGGTAGGAACATTCTTTCCTCTTCATCGTCTGTCTCGACATACTGATTTTGTGGGTTACGACTTAGAAAATCTGCTAATAAATTTTCCTTTCCTGGACAGTGTTCAATTTTGAATGCATATTCTTGCAATAGTAATGACCATCGAGTAAATTTTGTTTTGTCGTCCTTATGTTTGTTTAACCAAAGTAACGCCCTGTTGTCCGTCTTCACCAAGAACGGTTTGTCTGCTAAGTACATCTTGTACTTTTTAATATAGTTCACCACCGCCAAGCATTCTAGCTCGTTTATGTGGTAACGTCTCTCCGCTGGAGATAACGTGTTGCTTGCATACGAGATTATGTATTTTTCGCCGTTGTCGCCTAATTGATATAATACGGCCGAAAGGCCTTGGAGGGATGCATCTGTTTGCAAAATGAATTGACGTGAAAAATCCGGCCGATGGAGTTCCAGCGGTCCGGATAATAATTCTTTTAATTTTCTAAACGCTTCATCGCATGTATGGTTCCAGTGAAAACGATTTTCCTTCGAAAGAAGTTTCGTTAGTGGCTTCGTGATCATCGCCACATTTGGTAGATATTCTCGTACCCAGTTGCAAAGCCCTAGGAAACTTTGTAGCTGCTTTTTCGTAGCTGGAACGGGATAATTTTGAATTTGTAAGACATGTTTTTCTAATGGTTGGGAAGTATCGGTTCTAATTGTATGGCCTAAATATTGAATTTCATTCGTCGCTATTACACACTTTTCCGGTGACACTTTCAGATTGTGTAGACGTAGTCTTTCAAAGACTAATCTCAAGTGGGACATATGCTCCTTCACGTTTACGCTGTAAACGATTATATCATCTAAATACACTTTACAGAAATGGTGCAGGTAACCCGTTAAAACGTCCTTTGCCATGAATTTCTGAAAGGTACAGGGAGCTGTCTTGAGGCCGAAAGGCATGACATTAAATCTGTAAGCTGCCCCATCAGGAGTGGTAAAAGTCGAAAAATCTTTTGATGCTTCATCTAGCGGTATTTGCCAATATCCACTTTTTAAATCCAACACAGAAAAAATCTTCGAATTGCCTAAATCTTTAATACTTTCGTGTATTTTTGGTAAGACGGAAGCCTCGTCTTCAGTCATTTCGTTCAAATGGCGATAATCGATGCAGAATCGTGGTTTCTTGTCGGAGCGTTTTATTATCACTGGTGGTGAACTATATTGGGCAGTGCTAGGTTCGATGACGCCAGCTTTTAACATCTCTTCGATTTGGTCATACATAATTTTCTTTGTACTCGGAGACATCGGATATGGTCTGATATTAAATGGTTTTGTGTCTTTCACTGTAATTTTGTGTTTCACAGTCACTGTGGTTGCTTGAGTCGGTTCCGCAGTGAACAGATCGACAAATTCTTCGAACAGCGGCCGTAGAAATTTGTCATTAATAACAAGCTCTTCAGGAAGCTTTGCCTGCTGTCTCTCCCTCTGAGAAGCTTGATTCCAGAAGACGGTAATACGCTCTTCTGTGCCGGCATATAGGCATTTTCTGCCATAATCATATGCGACATTGTTCATATATAAGAATGGTGATCCTAATATTACTGTTTCGTTTAAATTTTCGATTACTTGAAAATCAATTTCAAAAGAGGTGCCTGAAATTATTACTTGTAATTTTGTCGTGCCAAGAGAGTCCACCATTCGATCTCCGCACGCCATAGCAAATGATCGACGTGTCGTGAGATTTTTAAAATTATCCAACATCCTCGGATGGATAACGTTTCGCGTCGAGCCTGAATCGATCAGTGCGTCGACCGCATGTTCATTAATTTGAACTTTTATACGAGGCAAAGGGAACGCTTCGCTCATATAATTTATTGACTCTCTTGTCTTATGCAGAGGAGCGTCGTAGTGGTCATGAGTATCGGAAAAAATTACTGGACATTGCTGCCGCCTTGGTTCGGCCGTTGTGCCGGGGATCTTGCAGATGGACCCTGGCCTGGGTCTCTGGCCCCTCGAAAGTTTCCCGGTCTCCTGCTGAGATGAGGGTTGTTCGGACACTGACTATGGAAGTGCCACTGCACTGTGTCTGTGCAGTATCGGCACGGGGTAGCCGGTCGGTCGGGTACTCGGAATTTCCCCGATCCGCCATTAAAATTGTTTTGCCTGCGGTCAGGATTCACTGATCCGCTTGATAAATTAGGCATAAAAATAGGACGACCAGGCGCTCTGCCTGGACCGTCCTGTCGAGATACGTCCTCTCGGAAATGCACCCTCGGTGCTGTCGGAGTTGGGCTTCCATTGCTCCTTATACTTGAATTTTGTGGACTGATGTGTCCCGGCTCTCGATAGTAAGACGCGCGGGACAGACGTTGATCAATAAGCTGGATTAGCGACGTCTGTTCGTCAGCTGAATCCCGCTCGACGTTAGTAGCCGCTGCTATTAACATCTCTGTGTTTGAAATTAGGTTGCTTCTCAAGCGTGACCTAATTTCTGGACGCAGTTGGTCCATGATGACCCGAGCTCTGATGGCTTCGGATTTAAAGGGATCAATACGATCGAAAAGACAGGTTTTCCTTGTGATAAACACTGCCGTGTCGTCTAAAGACGTTTGCTTGACGGCATACAGTTGAGCAATAGCTCGTGACTGTATGTCGGGAGAATTAAATCTCGTAAGGAATCTTTCCTTGAATAAGGCATACGAAGTAGTCAACGTCCTAAATTGTTCGGACCATCGTTGAGCTTCGCCCTTGAGTTGGCCGGTTACGTTATGGAGGCGATCATAGTCGTGGCTTATGCGAGCTCTGTCGAAAAATTCCTCCATAATTTTCAGAAATGCTTCTGGATCTTCATGATCAAGCCCATGGAACGTCACGTTCGGACATCTTTGTCTCTCATGGGGCGTACAGGTCGACACGTTCTGTATCGCCTGCACGAAGCCCTCTGCCATTTTCAGAAACATACTCTCCATCGAAGCAGTTTGTGGCTGTGAAGCTGATAAATTAACATTATCTCCCTCCGGAAACAGTCGCTGTGGTTCTATCCCTCTAGAACCGTCGTCGACGAGCGGTGCGGTGACTCGCTCATAAAATTCTCTTGGGGTCGACCCCTCGGAGTCTTCCGCCATGAATGAGAAAGGATTTGTTGGGTTTGGGGACGGCATGGTCCCTGTTCGGGCGCCATGTGAACGATCCATGCTTTTGATGGAAGTCTGAAGGACGTATTTTCTGTTCGAAAAAACTTAGAAAAATTGAAAAAAATAGGAAAAAGAAAAAATTAATTTTCTTTTTCCTCAACCTTTTCTAAATACTAAATAAAAATATTACGTTCACAAAATTTTTAGGGTTCAAGTGACTGTTTCAGACGGAGATTAATGGATAAATCATACTTACTGTCGTTTATGCTTAACTGCGGCTCTGATGGTACTAATTGGAAGACGTCGTAACACTATAAATCTAACACTGTCTGTTTTACACTCTCTTAAAATTTAAATCTGAAAGGGAAATTTTTGTTAGAAAACACAAGTAAAAGACAATATAAAGTTCAAAAAATGTATATTAAATCTTTAAAAAATTTATGTTTTTACAACAACTTCTTCAGAGAAAATGTTAACAAACAATGGTCTGACCCGTGTACAACACATGGTGAGGAACGGGACGATTCATACGGTACCAACTACCATCCAATATGCAGTTTGAAAAGCTAACGATGCACAAAAAGATTCAAGGAACAGTTCATGTAACTGAAATTTTGGTGGGCTTATGCTTGCCTGTCTTTATAAACGTATTTATTAATTCACATAAATTTTGGTCGCTCCTCGGAGCTTAAAATTGCTTGAAGCGTATCTACTTCGTTTGTATTATGCAATAACAAATTTTACGTTCAGGCAAGGCAAATCCCATGCACGTGTGAGTACATGGTAATAATACTTTTTTGACTCCGAATCACTGAGGAACCGGTTTAGGGCAAACCCCGTCAAAACACATCATTTCCCCGTCAAATCCGACTGCTAGGAAATGATGGGGGTCCCATGTCGCTAAGGGCTATTTTCGCTATAACTTCCGATATACTTTGAATAGTCGTTGGACTAACTTGTCCTCATATTTAACACTTCGTAAGAGTTGCAGTGCTTGACAACGTGGATTCGTAAAAGGGTTTTTAATCTTGGAAATTTGGAAGTTCAAGTCCAATTTTATGATACTTTCTAAAATTGGGTGGTCGGGGCGACATTACGTCCCTGTGCAGCGACATTTACTACACTTACCAAATTAACGCTCCTCGAAGAGTTAGCGAAAATTTGGCATAAAAAACGCTCCGAAGAGCAAAAATATATTTCCAAGAATTAAAAACCTCCTCCACGGCGTTTTTACGTGAAGCACGCTTTTCTTACGAAATATTTCCTAAGTCGGATTTCGTTACAACGTCGAAAAGTATATCGGGGTTATAGCGTTCTTTAACATTACATCAGAAAATCATATACAGGGTGTTGTAATTTCACCTGGCAAAATTTCAAAATTTAAACCAAAGTGATTTTTAAATTTCTAATTGAGCTTTAGAGTAACTAAAGCACGCTTAATGTACAGGGTGTTGGTTTCCACCCGGATACATTTTAATAATACAGTGATTAATCATATATTTTTTTAAATTAGAGTCTACTGGAACTTATACAGGGCGTAGCTTTTGGCAACCCCCCTCCCCCCTCCCACTTTCTCAAATCTACAAAGTAAGTGCATCAACGGCCTCAGGAGTCTTAAGCCAAGTTATCTAAACAAAAATCTATTATTTTTACCCACGAAAGAGACTGGGTTGGTGTTCAATGTCACAGCAGGAGAAATTGATTTCTGTAAATGTGTGTGACTCGTGTATTAAAACCCAATGTACGTAATATAAATTTATGCAGACTTCGACACAAAGTTTTTAAACAAATTGACCATAGCGTACTTGCAGGGTTCTCTGTTCTCTATGCAGCAATTCAAATATTACCACGAGCCACATATTTTGTTTTAAGGAATTTGAAGTATCAACATGGGGCGAGCGTAGGTGCGTCTTTATTATGTACATATCTCGATGTGCAATGTAAAACAAGGTTAGTACTTAGATGGGTGACCGTTTCAAAGGAGACCGTGTCCTCTCCTCACATCTTTCAGCGGCTTGTATATCAGTATATGCGCGAAATGCAATCTTAGGCGAGGATTGCGTAATGGATATACCATTCTTCGAAGGGGATGTAAAGCTGTCAATCCTTGTCTATTAAATGTAAGCCAAGTAAAAGATCCCTGCTCTTCGAAAGAGAAGAGATTCTGCAAAATTGCTGGTTGGGGGTAGCTCGTCTACAGGCGTCGGTCTTAGGCCTCAGTAGCGAAAATAGGCCGACGTTAAATAAATGTATAAAAGAAAAAACTATCAGATTTCACCTGTTTCCCTTTCTAGGACCAATTCTTTTCGTACAATGCACCAATAACATAATAATAATAAATACTCTTTTAAATATACATAATTGAAGCTGGGATATTACCTTATTTTTTATCGATCCAAGAACAATGATCTCAAAAATATGTAAATATATTGTTATGTGCACGCCGATGCCCTCCTACGAAGAGAGGTTTAATCTCTTAATAGAAAAAAGCTAGCCATAGGCCGGTGGTTCACGAGTTGGCCGACTATATTAACTTCCGACCATAGAGAACTGGAGAAGAGAAGAACCCCCTAGTTATAAATTAGGATGAAAAGGATCAATCTCGAACAAGCAACATGAAGTATAGAAGTAGCGGGACTGATGAATCAGGACAGTTCAGTTCTAACTGAGAGAGTGTTACGTGGCTTATGTTCATTTAACAATTTTATATAATAACTGGTATTTTACTTATATTTTGCACGATCCGTATAAGCATTTTGATTCAGTTTTTGTAAGTGAGACTCTTTGAACTGCTAAATTCTTTCACATTATTTTATGTACCTATTTTCGTGTCTTAGGAAATCAGTTATGTTTTTTAACACTAAATTATGTATCTTTGTTACAGAACTTCAGATCCAATTGTCTATGCTAAGGCTCAAAAAACATTTACATTCATTTATATTTCATTTTTATACTTTGTTTACTATGCACATGTAGTTATTTTTCTTACCTTTGAAACTTTCTCATTCTCCTGTTATATAGTGTATCTTATATGATGTAATGTATTTACTGAATCCTCACAAAACAGTTATAAACGATTTACTATTTTAGAGCAATTCGTTCTTAGGTTATATTTTCACTGTCAAGCTTGATGTAGATATTATAGATTCCCTTTATCGATTAATATCTGTAATTCTGTAATTTGCTTGAGTAAGCAAACCTAACTAAGAAACCAGGTTGTACGTTTAAGTCGCCCATCAACAGATGGCAACACTTGCACCTTTTTGCAGCTCTCAATTTTTATAGTAAAAGTAGATTTTTCAAGTTTGTGTGTTGGACCATTTGCCTGCCGAATTTCATCTAATTTAGACGACAAACGTTCAACTCTACGATCCTCAGTACTTTATATTACATGCATATCCACGTTTAATTATTTAACACTACTAGGCAAATTTTATTTATTAGTCATTTAAATTTCAATAATTTCCGATTATGTCTTTAATGTAATTTCAATTTTTTTAATAAATTCAAATCTTTTTAATTCAATAAGTAATTAAAATACTGGTACAGGTACCACATGATAATAAAATATTCTTTTCAGTCTCCTTTTGGCAATTTATAGTTTGCAAATCAGCTTCTAAATTTACTCCTAAGTTTACTTCTACATTTAGTCTAAATTTACATTTATTCTAAATTTGCTACTAAATTTACTCTTACATATCAATTACTTTCACATCTTAAGCAGATTTATTTAGCAGTCCCTTAGCATTTACGTTTAATTTGACGTAATTTTGCATTTACGTTTGCGAATATTACTTTTTCTAAGCCGCATGTTTGGATAATATTTCTCTGCTTTTGTTAAGACGTCGAAGCTTTCGATTTTGTATCAGTTACAAAAAAAAATAGATTATAAATTATTCTACAATTTTTACATGTAAACTTCCTTTGAAAAACACCGTCGTGCAAGAATAAATTGCCAAATACATCCAGATTGGATGCTCTACGAGACAATTGGGCCCTGAACTGCAGTACCAGAGCTTTCCACCTCCACTATACTTAGTGTGGAAACCTAGGAAATTGGTATTATATTCAATATTATTTTTTTGCATTAAATTATTCTTTTCGCTGATACAATTTTATTAACATAAAATTTAACCTAAAATTATACTTCAAATAACTTAATATTATAAAATTTATTTATTTATGTAATGTTATTCATTTTACACATTTTTTAAATTTCTCTCGCCATTAATTTCGGTCTCGTCTATAGGAAACTGGTTTTACGGGAAAAAGAGGACAACTCAACTAATCATCAACTATAGATGGTGTTCAAACAATATCAATTTTTCATTGTCTCCTTTTCTCAAACAAAACAAAAATTTGTCTTTTATGTCATACATTCAGAGAGGGTAAGTTTCACATCTTCAATTATTTCCCAAAAATATACAATCAGGGAACGGAGGTAGCAAGAGTAAAGAGTTCAGATCAACAGAGAGAACAGTGATCAGTGACAAGTGAATGAATTATAGTAGTGAGTTTTAGTGTGTTATTATAAGGATAAGTTATTGTAGTTTAGTGATTAGTAAATCAGTGGTTAGTGACAATTCATGTTGCAATTATTGAGCCTACGTTCAGGGTGTTTCCTGGAGGGCGTAAACACGTAAAAATATGTTAAATAGTTTTTAGATGCGCTTTTGTTTTCAGTTTAATTATTATATTCTTAATATATGATATATTTTATAATAATCTGTGAAAATGTTTAAAATTTCATATTATTCCATAAAGTAATTGACTTTGTTTATTAGGATGTATGTTTAAATATATAAATAAACAAATACAATCCTATATACACTTAATAGTCTGCAGTCGTGTTAGTTAAAAATTATGATAAACCTAGTTTGTCAAATTTACATATAATGTAAATCTGTGTGTGGCACACTTGATCAAGTCTCACAAAAGTCTGTGCTCCAAACAGTAACGGTTATGATTACAAAGGAACCTGCAGATATAATAGTAAATGCCTTAACAAGCACAAAAAGCATAGAGAACAGGTATTTACCTAGTTCAACATTAAATTATCTGCTATTTGAAATGCAACAGTGTGGACATGGCATTGACAGTTGTTTTAATAATGGCACACAACCGTAGGACAAACCTTTTCTACTAGATGCCATAATAAAAACGTCATTCTGTCAATGTTTTAAAGTTTATTGCCTTACCCCCTGTGGACGTTCGGTTGCGCAACATGAAATTATTCAAATTTAGGAAACCATTCTTCTTGTTGAAAATAATAAGCATTTATATTCCTGGGAACTATTTATGACAAATTTTGGATAATAATTTGTTTATGAACAGTGAAATAATAAAATGCAAATGCACAGACTGGAAATGATGTAGGGAAAATTATATAAATAGTATGTACAGACGTGGATATATTTATTATCCATATCTGACAAGCCCTATAATCCATTGTTGCTAAAATCTAGTTATTTACATCTAACTCTTGAATTACGGTGCATTATTTCTCAAAAACCTGTAACTTGCATATAAATAAATATGGTCACCACTATCAGCAACTTTGTCAAAGCTGTAATAGTCATTAAAACAGAAGAAAGTTAATCAACGTTAATAACAATTCATACAAAGTAAAAATTCACCGTTTTAAAATAAAAAATAAAATTATTTCAATTGCTTTCTTTGGGCCTCCTACATTGGCACACAGATCAATTTAAGCTGTAGTAAAATAGTTGCCCTATTATTTTCTATCCACGACTGTACCTTACGATTTATGCCAAAACTTTAGATCATTCAATGTGCCGCCACGCTATAATGGACTGCTCTTACATTAACGAAAACTATTCTTATATTAAAAGAGATAGAAAATCCTAACTATCTCTGTTGCAACGGAAATAGTATGAAATCATAAACTTTAGTCAGTCGTAACCACGTTGCCAAATTTACGCATATTCCTCAACTGATGATTGACATCCATACTGTACTTTTTACAGATTTATAGCTTGAAAATGAAAAGCAATTGGGATGATAAAGTTTCGACTATCATTTTAATAATATCCAAATGACATGTTTTAAAATGTATAGAAACCAAAAGAAACGAAATGAAAATGTTATGGCATCAATGTTATTTCAACCTCAATTTACATCCCAAGCAACATTTCACCGACTACTGACTACTTTTTTACTAATTCCAATTTCAAAATTAGTGCAAATAGTAGTCGGATGGCAACTTAGATCTTCTAGTCATGAATTGACCTCGGAGTAACGTTCCTTGGACCTCGCAAACCTACTACTTTAGTTTGGAATACCTACCAAGGTTGGTTTGGTTTATTTAGGCTTGGTGTGTTTTAAGTAATATTCCAACATTAATTAGACATTAGTAACTGACTAAATAGAACTGGTTAACTTATTGGTAACCTTTCAACGTCGGTTAGACGTTGGTAACCGACCTAATAGATTTAGTTCTTTTTAGTTATCTCCAACGTCGATTAAACGTTGGCGACTACTTAAATAAGTCTTTCATTTTTCAGTAACCTACCAACATCGGTTAGACCTTGGTAAAACTTTGGTGAGATACATTTTTATATTCGTAAATTTGTATACGTATGTATGTACCGACTACGCTATATTTATTAATTCCATCGAAATCAAGAATAGGCGGCCATGTTGGATAAACGTTTGCAAAGATTTTATAAACATTAAATTTATAGCTTAAAAAATAAAATATGCTGAGAAGCACTTATTTATTCCTTAAATTATATGTGCGATATTTTTCAAAGTATTTTTTTGCATTTTTTTTTGTAGGAAAATAGACGTATTATTTTAATACTTTCAAGATAAACGTAATTCTTAAAGGGTAACTATTTTTTAAAAACTTTTACTTGCAATGTTTGTTTGTTAGTTAGTTTGTTTAGGTCAAATCTTACAATCAAAAAGTCCGGTGACAATACACTTTAACGTTTTCATAAGAAAAAACAAGATGGCGGTTTCAAGATGGCGGACGACTTTACCGTTTATGATCCGATTCGACTCAAAATCGATATCTAGGGGTTTTCGAGATCGCCAATTATGAATTCTTGGTCAAAATTTAGAAATTCAAAATTGAGGACGAATTTTGTCATTTATGGTCCAAATCGATCAAAATATATATCTGGGGATTTTCGGGTTCGCCAATTACGAATTTCTAGTCAAAAATGTAGTTCAGGATGGCGACTTCAAGATGGCGGACGACTTTACCGTTTAAGATTCGATTCAATTCGAAATCGACATCTGGAGGTTTTCTAGGTCGCGGATTGTGAATTTTTAGTAAAAATTCAGAAATTCAAAATGGCGGCGCCAATATGGCTGACGACTTTTGTCATTTGGGTCCAAATCGATCAAAATTGATATCTGGGGGTTTTCGGGGTCGCGGATTACGAATTTATAGTAAAGAATTTAGTTCAAGATGGCGGACAACTTTATCGTTTATGATCCGATTCGTCTCAAAATCGATATCTGGGGATTAGAGCATATTAAAAGACTAAGAAGTAAGAAATAAAATTATATAAGAAATATTTAAAAAAAAGCTTTTATTTAAATGCTCTAAAAAGTAGAAAATAAACTTTGAAGTAAATCTCAAACCCATCATTTTGTTACATTATATAATTTTTTTATGATATAAAAGCTTGTCGCGGGCAATCTCCTTTATACAGGAAAATCTCACAAGCTTTTATAGCATAAAAAATTATATAATATAACAAAACGATGGGTTTTAATTACTACTTTTTATAGCATTAGAATAAAAGCTTTTTTAAATATTTTTTTAGACCTAGCCGACATACATTTGTCAATAAAATTTGTTTTGTTTGAATTTTGGTCTTCTCTTCACATGAAATTTCAAGTTAAAATTAACGTATTATTCTAAATGGCAAACATATTTTCTGATATATCCATGTTATAAACAAATGATGGTAGGCTAGGTTGGTTGGTTTTACTAAAATCCGACTCTCTTGCGAGATTGAGGCCCGAATATTTCTGACGCGCGAAGTAATAAAACGATTGCAACAATGATAAGTCAGTCTCCGACGTTGTAGCAAGCCATATTCTATTGACAAATTTGGTATAGATATGAGTTGGCACAACGTTTTGCATACGTCGTACACTGACTTCTAGTTGGGAATCCCAACGTTAGCTCGACTTTAGAATGTTGCTTGGGCAGTCTGTCACGAATGAAGTCAAAAAATCGTCATATGATATTTTCAACACGTCCATGTATTTTCTTCTCTCTTATAATTTGTTAAGGTAACATTATGACTATATTTGTATGCCTGTTATAAGGCTCTATGAAATTAAAATTATTATTTTCACCATCGATCAAATATCCCTCCAAATTTCTGGCGCAACATCTCCGTGAGAACAAGGAACAATCAATATCGTGTATTTGTCTAATATTATAATATGTCCAGCACATTGAAAGGTATACGAATAAGCAGTCCACTGTATATAATAATTTTTGTTCCAATGTGACTAATGCTCTTGGATTAGTCATCTATATTGTGAAGAAAAAAATGAAAATCCGTTGCTATTTGAAGAAAACTCTTCAAACTATAAAACTGTTTATTTTAACTATATTAGAACACAGTAGACCCGATAGTATAGGTAGATTAATTAAGTATTGGTGTGTAACTTTTGTGGTAAAGGCCCAAGTACAGAAACTGGCGGTAGGTACTGTTCAATATTTTGAAAATAAGAATTACTTATTAATTACCATTATCTAGTGCTGAGTTAGTATCATTTATCTTCGCCACCGTAGTTACTACAAGGGTGTCTTGGAAAGTCGTGCTGTTAATATTTAAAAGCTTTTCGAAATGCTGACACCAGACCTCCATAATCTTACCCCTGTCACTTCTTGAAGTACTTTTGAAGTGCTTAACTTTGACTAATCATTGGGTAAGTAATAATTGATATATGATTCTTATGCTGAACTGGAGAGGAGTCAGAATTTATACAGATATGTATCACATGTCTAAAGTTTTCAAATGCATATAACTGAAAAAATTCTTGCTGAAAAAGTTGATATTACCAATAAAATATAAACAAAGGCAAAAAAGGAAGAAACTGAAAAGTACCAAGTACATCGTAATCGGCAACTCTTATCAAGTTTCGTTTAATCTCCTTAGTTCCAAGTCCTATTTCAGGTAGTCAGTTTACCAATGTGTTAATTCGTCTAACTTGATTTTACGAGTTAAGTACGTCAGTTGTTTTAAGTGGCAGTTGTTTCGCGTGAACAAGCATTTGTTTGCGCTCTCGATCGGTAATTCGCGTGCCCCATAATGTTGCCCCGTTTAACGTTACAACCCCAAGGCTCACGAATACGGTTTAAAAACACGCCAGGATTATTAGGAATTTTTATATAATTTATAATTTCCAAGACAGATCGCGCTTTTACGTTGAACAGATCCTCAGATAACATATTTTATCCAAGCAATGACTTGTCTTAATCACTGTTTAATCTAGAACGGAATTGTATAAGTATAGCTAAATAATATTTAATTAGGTACACACTGAATAAATTGGGTTGCACTCTTAATAAGGGTAATTTCAATGTTTTATCGCGGTAGTTTTAAATGCCATTTATTTATTGCCGTTGTTTCATGTGACCTACTAATAACCTAGTCAAATATTTTTCTTTATCTGCCGACATTCCTTTGTCCTATAGGGGTGTCAGCACCGAGATTAAAGCTTGTAATATTAAATACTATTTAAACAAAAATAAAATTCTGAATAAATTTGCATCTAATCTCTGAAGTGGCTATAAGGAAGAAACAATTGCCCTCTGTTGAAGGAGGGCTTTCGAAGTTATACTTCGAAAGCCACACACGCATATGAAATCTCATATTCCTGAAGAAGTTTTATACTCCAGTCGGATTAGTATAAAAATGAGGTGATTTTGACAAAAAATGTTTCTAGGTACTGTCGTGAGCAGAAAAAAATAGGACACCTTTTTTTTTCTAATGTAAATCTGTCTCTATTTGAATATGTAATGAGTAGCCGAAATAAAATAGATATCACTTTTAATTTCTTTTTTATTTTAATGCTGTAGTTATTGCTATAGTAAATGATGGATGGTTAATGAGACAAATTGCACTACGTTATAACATTAACAAAAATTTAATGTGTAACATTTTAAGAAAGTGGAGAATAAACGGTACGATTAGTAGAAATCCTGGATCAAAAGACAAAGGATATCCTACTTAACAAGAAACTAACTATTAATATTTCGTTATTGCACCATTTCTATTTATAACTTCTATAAGTCTGTTTGGCATAGAATTAAATAACCTTATACAATAATCATTAGTAATAATATTTTCCCATTCATTATTTACTATTTCCAGTAATTCGTCGGCATTCCGTGGTCTCACATTTCGTTTTTGGATACTTCTTACTAGTAGTCCCCAGGGTTAAGATCTGGACTGTGACTGGGCCAGTTAAGAACATTGATGTTGTTATCTTGAAACCAGTTAGTTACGGTATGAGCAGTATGAACGGAATAATTGTGTTGTTGAAATATGAACTCATTATTAGGAAATAATTGTGACACGGAAGGGAGCATAATATTGTCTAAAATCCTAATATACGTTTCACTATTAAATCGTTCCTCAATATGCCACAAAACACCAGGACCACGTGTCGATATCCAAGCCCACATATTGACGAAAAACCTACCACTTTTATCATTATTAGATAAATATTTCTCATCGAATCGACTATTCGGAGGGCGGTAAATACGAATACGACAGCTGTGTGTTGACTGGAAAGTTTTTTCGTCTGTAAAGATTAAATTCTTCCAAAAATTTACATCATGCGCTAATAATTCAAGCGCAAATCCTACTTGAGCTTCTTTATGTTCAGCGTTAAGTAAGTATTTCTGTGCTGCTGCATGACAGCGTAGCTCCGATTCTCTTACTCGCCGGCGACCGGTACTACTCGATTCAGGAAAATTCGTTTCTTCAGGAGCCTGAATAACTGAGTAAAATGGATTTTTTTACTAAAGCATTTACCAACTGCAAATCTTGTTGTTGAGTTGATATCCATCGTTGCTCTGATTCAGGATTTCTACTAATCGTACCGTTTATTCTTCACTTTCTTAAAATGTTACGCACCGAATTTTTGTCAATATTATAACGCGGTACAATTTGTCTCATTGACCATCCATCTTCTGCTTTAGCAATAGCTCCAGATTTAATTAAATCGCTTATATGAGGCATATTAGTTTTTTGCACACTTGCAATAAATTATGACAACTAACTGAGAATGTCACAAAAGTTAAGGTTAGATGTACACAACTCGATTTTAGCAAAATACCGTTATAAGACTTGTCCTATTTTTTTTTGCTCACGACCGTACAAGCCGAATCCAGGATGTTCAGAATTATGGTAGCGTAGCAAATTTTTTATTGAACAATTAGGCCAGGCGCGCAATAGCGATTTGTGGTCGCGCGATTGTTTAGTCGCAAAAATGAAACGTTAATGCTTTAATGAATATACACGCATTCTGCGACGAAATAATCGTTGGAACTGAAAAATAGAACTGGTCCTATTTTAGTGACGATGCGATTGTTGCCGATTGAAATAAAACATGAAGAGGACATGAGACTTCCGATATGAAACAGAGATGGAGGGCGCTGTATTCCGAAGAAGTACACTCGGTGCGTTTTGAAAGTAGAATTTTTAAACTTTATCTCTTAATATTGTCTCAAAGTTATTTGTGGCATTCTACGAATATTCTTTCCTATTATTTGGGTTTTCTACCACATGTATTATTGTCCTCTTCAAAAACAAATCACCGAATCTACAAAATAATAGAATTATTGGAAAAAAGCCTCTGCGCCCGTGACGTTTACGCCAAAGGAATAGTCAGAGGTTATGTTTTGCAAATAATATAAATCGGAATAAACACAGAAATATTTTGCTGACGTTTCGGAAAATAATCTCTTTCCGCTTTCAAAGCTTTTTTTGGAAGAACTCTTATTTTGCTGTGTATGTCAAATACACAGCTTTAAGATTCTGGTTATGTTATTTCCATAGATATGGAAATAATCTATAAATAACGTCTGACTATTCCTTTGGCGTAAACGTCACGGGCGCAGAGGCTTTTTTCCATTAAATCTATTATTTTGTAGATTCGGTGATTTGTTTTTGAAGAGGACAATAATATATATGGTAGAAAACCCAAATAATATTAAAGAATATTTATCTCTTAATGTAGTATAATATAATAAGAATTTTGTAGTAGTAAAATAAATTGCAAAACGCTATCTGCAATAACTATTCACAATCATCCGACAATATTGAAAAAAATTTGTGGGATGTTGTACCAAATCATCTTGTATTTTATAAAATTGTCCTTTTATCAATATATGACTAATTATCGTTTGCATCCAATACCTTTTTTTGGATTGCTTTCTGGATTTTCTACGAAATAGCAAAGCTACCACGCAAGCAGTTTCTACCAAAACCATTTCAAGACTGTACTGTTGTTGCGATTATTGCTCTCAGAGCACGCTCTTTTCTTGTCGCTCGAATATTTTTGCGACTGCGATTAAACAATCGCGTGACTACAAATCGCTAGTTGACTCCTGATTTCGCGTGCCTTTTCTATGCTACCAGAGCTTTCTTTTCCTGTAGTAAGAAGTATATAAAACAAGCTTTTCTACTTTTTATGAACAATTGAAAAAACAGCCATTTTAGCATGTTTTTTGCAATGACTCATAAACAAATTAACCGATTTTGATGAAATAGGTCTCATTTTTAACACTCACTTTTATTTTATATGGTTTGGTTCATCCATTTTCTGTAACTGTTTGCTTTTGCAAATGAAAATAATATACACCTTCGTCTGTTTCGTAAATTAGAACTGAAATCAATGCCTTCTTGATAGTCTTTCATTAATATCCTCAAAGATCTTTCTATTTGATTGTCTTATATGCGCCTATTTTCTTCGCTAAAAGAATTTAACCTATCGGTGACACCAGCACACTTGTGTTGAACATTGTCACTATCTTGAGTCGTTCTTCTCTTCTCTGATTATTAATAACTCGTTGAATAACAATTTATTGATAACCTTTGTTTCCAGCACTTATTGGACATTATTGAGATCTTCGAGTTTACTTTCTCCGTAGCATGTTGTGTTGATTCTATGGAACAACGTTATTTTTAACAATCTCTTCTGCCGTGAATAGTGGTGTGATGTAAGGGTAATGATTATTGTGTTTTGTATTGTATTTGGGTGTTGATTATTTAAATGATCGAGAAAAACCTAAAAGGATTTTCAATGTGGCAATAGCATTTTGGTATCTTCTCACTGCAGCGTATTGCTTCTTCTAATGCTTCCATGAATAGATCGGCGATTACTGGTGAAGGCGCTGATTCTGCAGCTGCTCCATACTTTTGATCATAGAAGACTATTCCACAGAAAATAGGTTGCTAATGGGCACAATCGGATCAAATCCGGAATGTCTTCTGTTAACGCTATGGAAACAAGCTAGGGTATCAGATCAATTATTTCGTCTATTTGTACATTGGTGAACAAAGATTTAACGTCGAAACTAACCGTGATGTCACTGTTTATAAGTTTCAAACCCTCAAGAATAATATAATAATAATAATAATATTTATTTACTCACTTACAAAAAATAATGCATATAATATTACAAAAAAAGTAACTAAATATAGATTTGTGTCCATATTAAGTTTAAAAACTTGCGTATGGATAAATGACAATTCACTAATATATTTTGTTAAATTAATTAGGTAAAGATAATATAATGTAGCAGAGAGAAAAGAAATTTAACACATAAAAGAAAAACTAATAGAGATTAAATTATGTATCTATTAATGATCTTAAATAAAAACCATCATTTTCTCTTATCCACATATTAACAAATTTCTCAAAAATATACATAGTCTTACTATAGTCGAGGCTAGAATTCAAGCGATGCACGTCACAGATCGATTCTATAAATAAGACAATATTGCTAAGAATCATGAAGCCCCATTAAACTGTACCTATTTCTGAAAAAACCTTATTAATTGGATGTCAAGAATTACTCTTTTTAACTTAATTAATGATTAAAAATTATGTTAGTATTAAAATTTCTTTAATGAGATCACGCGTAACGTGCATCGCTTGAATTCTTGCCTCGACTTTATTCCTAATGTTCAAAGGCAGTTGATTATACAATGTTTGTCCTAAATAGACAAAGTGTCTTGTAGCTATATCCTTTTTTGCTACATCTGTTTTGATAAGTTCATGTTCTTTTTTTCGAGTACAGTAGGCATGGTCTACTGAGTGCAATTAGTTTTTGTTTTTATAAAGATATATTAATATTATTTTAGCGTATACTTGTCTTGGATACAATATTTCTGATTCGCGGAGTAATTGCTTTGAGCTGTATCTAATATTCTTATTTAGCATTATTTTTATAATTTTCGTTTGCAGTATTTCTAATGGTAGCAGATAAGTCTTTTTTACGCCTCCCCATGTTATTATCCCATATTGAGTTATCGAGTCTACAAGAGCATTATAAGTTATTTTTAACATTTTAAATTTGTATATCAAATATCTAAGACTTGGACATCCCACCTTAAATGACTATCAATCATGATCCCTAAGTATTTAATACTTGTTGCAGAAGAGATTTCTCGATCATCTATGGGTATAGTGCTAAAGTCAGGTAAAGATTTCTTATATGATGTGAAGGCCAAATATTTAGTCTTATCCCCATTTAAAGTTAACAAATTTTGATCAAACCACAGTTTTGATATTTTCCAGGTATGTCGATACTAAATGTCTTAAATCCTGCAAATTAAAAATAAGAGATTATATTTCCTTTTGTGGAAGGACAGGTTCTAGAACTGTGCCCCGTGGTACTCCACAGGTCACGGTTCTTTCCTCACTAGTTACATCATCGATTATAACTTTTTGTTTCCTATCTGTTAGATAACTACGGAATAGCTCTTTTTATGACTCACCGTATCAAAAGCTTTGGTTAAATCCACGAAGACACATATGGCGGGTTTACTTCGGTGAAGTACATTATATAAATTCGAGGTCAGTGATTTTATTGCATCCTGTGTAGATTTATTTATACGAAAACCGAATTGCATATCATGAATTAATTTAGTTGCATCCATATAACTATATAACTTCGTCTTTATTACTTTCTCAAATATTTTAGCCAGCGCTGAAACCAGCGATATGGGTCTGTAGTTCGATATTTTTGTTTTGTCGCCATTTTTAAAAATATATAATAGGTTCTGTAATATAATTGACATTTTTTTCAAAATTTCGTTGCTAATTTGATCCAAGCCTGGAGACTTCCCATTTTCCAATGTCCACGAAGTGTCCGGAGTATTCCGGAGTTCATAACGTAGCTGCTTGTCTTACTTACCTATACGCCGTTGTAATATATCTGCTTCATATCTAGCCAATTCATATGTCGCATGTTTTAACTATAGGTCTCAAAGAATTTCTAGGTTTGTGAATCATCAGTATGCTTGGCCAATAATGATTATAAGTTAATTATCAACCGCAAAGAGCACTAACGACTGAACCTATTGCGTTTTTCACCATCTGGGGGGTGGCACAAAAATGTTTTGTATTTATTAGATTGGATATTTTCCGTTTATTTCTAATATACTATATTACTAGGTGGTAATTATATCTGAATTAAATAATTCATTTCAGTTATTAAATATACACACTACACCGCATCAGTAATTATTACGGTCCATAGCGTATCACAATCGATTATTTCTGTGTAACAAATTTAAATATTCCACTTCAGATAAATTACTACATAAAGTTATATTTCTCTTTATAAAATGTGTGTTAACATAAATATGGTACCTAAAGACATTCATTTGTATTATACTAATTGCAATAAATTCAACTATTACGACCATTAGGTTGAAAATTTACAATCACGTGTCATTTTCATTATAAAAAAAATTAAACCCGTAACGTGCATATGGCCATTTAATTTTGCGCCATTACTGCATATTGAGCATAAATAATAATTTAAATAGCGTGAGTTCAGTGCTTTATATAAACTGTGACCTTACTATAGTTTTTGCTTATAATTAAATTATTTATGATTATAAAAAATTACTACCAAAGTGTTTTTATATTGTAATTTTCAGTTGGGTGAAAATAGAAATATTAAATACGAATATTTATGACTATACCTAGTTAAAGATATTGTGAAGATATTTTAATCAAAAATAACAGATTTCTACTATATACACAATACATGAGAGCTCAAATAATCGATAGAAATATGAGCTATAGAAATTTCGCACAAACTGTTTCGAAGATAGTACCAAGAGCGATCCTAACGGATTTTGGGCTTTGGAATGAAGATCCTATGTCTCCATGGACTTCCAGACACTTTCTGGCTCGTTTACGAAGGGAGCGTGTGGATTGCCTGAGTTCATCTTGTTGTTCCCTTATGTGAGCTGCAGTATTCATAATACGAAGAATTAATGCATCGCGATTGTCCACTTTTAATTTGTACACTTCACTCTTCAACCATCCCCACAGACAGAAGTCTAATGGTGTGATGTCTGGAGACCTTGCCAGCCAACTAATAGGACCACCGCGACCAATTCATCGCCCTGGAAAAATTCTATTTAAATGCTGCCTGACCAGATTAGCATAACGTGGAGGACCTCCATCCAGCTGATAATACAAAGCTTGTCTGATGTTTAAGGGAATATTATCTAATAACGCTTATAAATCATTTTGCAAAAATAGCAAGTAATTTACTCCTGATAGGTTTATTCTCAAAAATAAAAGGACCAATTAAGTATTTATCAACGATACCACAACAAACATTAACCGAAAAACGATGTTGAAAATTTGTTTCTACTGTTGCATGTGGATTTTCGTCAGACCATCTATGAGAGTCACGGGTATTGTTGATGCTATCTCGAGTCAAGGTTTGTAATACTTTACAAACCTTGATCTCGAGTAACTGTAGATTCATCGGCAAAAAGTATACAAGAAACCAAGTTATGATTAGCATTTATCCATCGGCAAAATTGTACGCTTCTAGCATGGTCTCCGGGTAGCAGATTCTGTAGCCTCTGTATGTGGTATGGGTATAGGCCATGCTCATGTAATGTTCGAATCACTGTTGTCTGAGGAATTTCAAATTTGGCGGAAATTCTTCGTGAGTTAGTGCCGCGATTCTCTTCCACCAGATCAAGAATGTTTTCAACTTCATCTACTTCTGTCTAGAAGCACGTTCGGATCTGATGTGAGTACTGGGAAGTTCACTACTATCACACAATTTGTTAAAGACTGTTACAAAAACTGCTCTACATGGAACTCTATGGCGTAGACATCGCTGTCGATATTTTCTAACCGCAGAACGAGCATTCCCATTACAAAAACCATAAACAAACACCATATTTGCATATTCACGATGCGAGTAGATGTGTGGCATTGTTTATCACATTTAAAAAACCGTAAACAAGACAATGACAAGTAATAGCTTGACATTTCAAATAATAATAAACACCACAGAAATTAGACAACCTCCAATTCCAGAAGTCAGGGCTTGTGCGGAAGGGGGTTACACATTGAAAAAACGCGGACATACAACCATTTCCTCGACAGTGCCGGAGCCAGGATTCGAACCCGGTAATCGCGATTGCCACCTCGCGCCTTAACCCACTCGGCTATCGACGAGAAATGTGCTATCCTACTTGATTAAACTTATAAAAAGAAGTACTAAATATTCGCTATTTCTTGTTATGAAACCTTTAAGATGCTGTAACTCGAAAACAAATAAAAAATGGATTACAATTTTTTGGTTTTTTAGTCCTAAATTTATTTGTGCTATTTATACACTCCCGGAATTTGGCACTTTCGTCCCGACTCACCCTGTATATGCATATATGCACACATACATATGTATAAAATAAAACTTTAGTGGAATAATAACATACATTATAATGGCAAAAAAGACTGTTAAGTACTGTTCTTATTGTACCATTACATAATATGTGAAAATTATAACTACACTTGAAAATATCTAATGTGTAATGGTCTATGTCTAATTTGTAATAGGTTTGGTTTGTTAAATATATTTTTAGTTGCTTCTTAAATAAAATCGTGGGGTTACATTCTATGTTGTGGATTATATACTTGGAAACCAATACAATTAAGTGACCTTAATGTAACGTTTAAACTATGAAATAGTGTATGAAAATTATTTTTTTGTCTTGTATTAATATCACGTACATCTTTATTGGATAAAAATTTATCCTTATTATTAAAAATATATTAGAATAATTGATATATGAAAAGAAATGGAAGTGAACACGTTTTTACAAGTATCAGTGTTCGATAAACTAGTCATACATTTGATAATATGTTTTTGGGCTATAAACACATTATATGATAAGGTGGATCCATTCCAGAAGCATATTCCATATCTTACTCGTGAGTCAACTTCTGCATAATATAATTTTTTTTAACTGATCAATATTTAGTACTGTTTTGATATTTCTAAACTGAAATACAATTGAGTTTAAAAGTGTGGAAATAAGATTTTCGCAATGAATTTTCCAGGTTAGGCACTCGTCCACGTATAAGCTTAAGAATTTTACACTTTTATTATTATTAGAAATTGACCTGTTACAAATTTGCAAGCTCATATTATTACAAGTTTTTTGCCTATTATGGAATCGTAGAGCCAGAGTTTTATCAACATTTAAATGAAGACTATCCTGTTACATTTCACCAATTTTTTGAGATATAAATATTGAGGTATCATCAACATATACCTCACACGCTGAGGTCGTTTGATCTACAACATCATTCATATAGAGCATAAAAAGCACAGGACCCAAGATAGAGCTCTGCGGCACGCCTCTGTTGTTTTCTATGTATTCCGAACCAATGAAATTCACCGTACTAGCTTCATTATCAGTCAGCGAAATATTGTTTTCGTTTGTAGATAAAACTCTTAACCCAATCCAGTGTTATATCTCCTATGCCATATTTATTTAGTTTGGTGAGCAGCTTTCATGATCGACGCAGTCGAATGTCCTAACACACAATACCCCGGTAGGATACTCGCCTGCCTCGATTTTATTTCTTCATAAAATGAATGAACCATGGATAATACCAATAAAGACACTTCGTTGTTAAAGAACAACAATCCTTTCTTCATTTTATGAATTTTAACCAGAGAGTGAGATATAGAAGTTCCTCGCACGGTATGGTAGCTCTGTCAGCTAGCCAGTATTGTGTAGCTAACATTCCTGCAGACTCTGCTAAGTACTGGGTTAGATCTCCAGCATTGGTACTGGTGCTGTCGTTGGGTAATAGATGTTGTCTGTGTTTTTCAAATGTGTAACCTGCATGGCTTTAAATTAGAGGGTTGTTTACTATATGGGATGTAGTATATTTCAGTAATACTCTTTGGGCATTTATAAGTCAAATTTCGTTACAAGGTGATTACATTAGTTCCCTTTCAAGCAGAGAATAATGTCATTGTGCAATTTTAATGAAAACTAAATTCGTGTAATGTAGGTATGAAATGTATATACTTCTAGATGTAAGAATACATCGATACACGCCATTTTGCTATAAGACTATCTATATGATAAGACCAGTTACTCAAATCAAATATTTAGCGAAGAGAGATTGTGGTCCTTGTTAATAAAATTATTCCATAAAGATTTAGATATCGATAAAAAGTTTTTATGTAAACAAAGTGAATTTAAAATTCGAAGTCTGCTTTTAATTAAGTTATATTGTTGACCAGTATAAATTGCCTAATTCTTCTATTAATAAGATGAGGTTGATATACGCAGTAATATTTAAAATAATGGATAGAGTCTGCGTAGGAAGATGCAAAATTTTCGGATACTCACTTTGGTTCCAGACAAAGATATATTTTACTATTAGTTCTACTATTGCAAAGGCTTGTTAACGCGTATATCGACAAATATTAAACAAAAAATGTAAAAATTTATGCAGCCCCACATCTTGCTTATAAAAGCGATACAATACGACTTTCAAGATTAGTTATATAATATATAAACATATACAATTATTTTGATCTTAACAACAAAAAAGAAAACATAGCAAGCAAGCAAATAATTTAGTCAAAGACAAGATTTATGTATAAAGTTAAAAGTTAGATATCAGAAAAAAGTGCAATTTTTGTTTCGCGCACCAAGCGCTTGTTTGCGGAAAAAATCATATTATACGAGTGCTATCCTGTAGCAAATAAAAAAATGTACGTCGGTTTGATCACGATATGGTCAATTATATGGGGAGTTATCAGCATGTGAAATATTTTCGTTTTCCCCTCTCCCTCCCCTCCTAATTATCTCACCCCCCTCAGCCTCCGGCTCAACAAAATATCTGCCAATGCTCTGCCATTAAAAAAAGAGTCCTCAACTCCACTCCTTCATAATAAAAAATGAATTCAATTTTTTTAATTTTTGCACCTCGGATTCGCGATATCTCGAGAATAAATGGTCTAACATCGATGAGATTGGGAACAAAATTTTCTTATTTTCATGAGCTCTTCGTTTCGCCGCCAAATTATCTTCGAAAAACCATTTTCCCATAATATGTCGTTTCCCCCTCCCCCCCTTTGACATCCGCGGCACAAATGTGTAAGAATATTGAGTAAACCCAACTCTATTTATTGGCAAAAAAATCACAATCGGACCTTTCCTAATTAGAGTCTGATTATCCTCAGATATGTTCCACTATTGGGAGTTATTAAAACTGTTGCTTAATTTTATATAGTTTAAGATATTCTCATTTATTTATTTCATGAAGTTTATGAAAATATTTCAGTAAAAAATACATTGTTAAATTCTGTACATAAAAAATCTTATAGCACAAATTCCTTCCACAGGTTTGTCCCCTTTATTTCCTTCCTTGCTATTATTAACTGCTCGCTGAGATAAATCTAACATTGTTAAAAATAATGTATGACAAATGTTCCTGATTTTATATGCGATGCGTGGAAATCCACTATCATGTCATCTATTATAGTAATAGTAATATTGTTCAGGTCTACGTAACGTTCGTTTGTGTATAAATGTTAACATTCAAATGGGAGTAAAACTTAATTTTTTTATTATGCAATCTAAGGCACGTAAAAACTGGAACTGACAAAAGCATGCAGTGAAAATTAATAAGTATTTTGAGATCAAATTCATGTTGTTATATCATTAATACGATATTATTAATATGTATATAATGGAAATTGACATAATTATTATAATTTATTAAAACTTAATAGTTACGTAATATATTTCGCGTTATAAGGCTAATTTACATTGACATGTGTTACTGAAATCAAGCGATTAATTTAATTATAATATGTGTAAAAGTGCATTTAATTAAATAAAAATGCAACTCTCATGAAACTAAAAAATGACTTATGTAGGACGTAATTACTACCTATGATGCAGTTATGGAAAAAGGTACACATTTTGTTTTTTTTTTTTTTTTTAATTAATTGTTAAAAGTTTTGAATCGGATCAATGTTTAAGCCTTTTGAAACCATTTTCAGCTTTAACTAACTGTGGATTCCATGAATCTTCAGTGTAGGGAACAGCGATATCATCTGCAAAGCTAACTATTAATTGTATTGGTAAATATTTAATAGAATAGGTCCGAGTACTGTGCTTTGAGGGACACTGTAATCTACCTGCCTCATTGAACGTGTATAGTTATTTATTTACACATTGTTCTATTTTTATTAAATAATTTTTCATTAACTTATAAGCTATTCCTCTAAAACTCATTTGCTCAAGAGCTTGCAACAGTAGGGGTGGCTGACAGTACCAGCTAGTAGCCAGATGCACGAATAAACAAATAGCTGGTTTACTGTCGTCAAGTGCTCTTACACATGTTAGACGTTAATAAGGCTATTGCATCTTCGTGGACTTGGTTTCTCTAAAATCACACAGTAAATGACTCAATATTTTACATTTTTCAAGGTAACTGATTAAATATTAATATGATAGACACTAGAAGTGGATCAGCCTTCTTAAATAGTAATATTTATGAGCATTTTTACATCCAATTAATCTAGCTCTCCTATTAGAGTTTATTGAAATTCTGAATCTCTCCGAGATTTAATCATTGTCATTGAAAATTTGAATAGAATGAAAGAGCAAACCATTTAGTGGAAAAAGCAGCAAAAACTCCGTGACCCTTATCTGACTTTTGGTGTGCCAAGAAGTCTGATTCAGTCAGAATTGTTCAACAACTTTTTAGCTTAAACTTCGGGAATGTACAGTTAATGTCACAAGGAAGGTGTATTTAAGAACAAAAGAGATTGATAAGGTAGTAGACCTGATCCTGAGAACATTGTCTTCCAAACAAGCACCTATATTAATGAGGCTGATAGAAAATCATATTTGTCAGAATGAAGTGAAGAATGCAACTGTGATGCATATACTACTAGGAGCGTTATGGTATAGGTATAATAAAAGCGAATTTTTAAATCATACTTTAGAAGGATGCAAAAATGAAAATAATGAGTAGATTTATTCATTCCTTTTCAACTCTGTTTATTCAGAGGGAAATATTTGGGGTATTAAGTGTACTAGACGATACTTATGAATAATCTTGTTTCAAAGATACTAATGGAATTTGACACACCAACAGACTTATCATATTACTTCCCAACGAGAAAGATAATGATAATAATAATTATTATTATTTATTTGTCCAACAGTACATAACCATTTACAGGACAAAATAATAAAGTAAAGTTATTTATAAATAAATCTATATATAGCTAAGGTCAAGCTCAACTAAGTGCAGTGAGTTGCCTGTATAAACCGGAGCTATATGAGAACGCCAACGAGACTTATGGATGTAATGCTGTGTCTGCCACCACTAGATATATATCTAGGAGAAGTGGCTCTGACAACAATGGTACGCCTCAAATCCATTGGCATACAACCAAATGTAGTCTTTTGAGAGGTCAAAAGTCGCCTCTTCTACAGACGAGCACAGATGGCATTTCTCCCCTATTAGTCTTTGACAGGCCTTACATAATACATACGAATAGTGAGATCGAGGCTGCTATCGAAGGTGTGATCAACATCTTCACAGACGGATCAAAAAAGAAGGATGGGGCAGGATGTGAAGTATACTACAGAAGTCTGCAAATCCAATATAAATGGGCTGCTGTAGATGGGCGAGCCAGCGTAGTACAGATGAAACTGGCAGGCCTAACCATAGCCGCAAAAGATATTGTCCGTAGGCAAACTACGGGCAAAATAATCAGGATCTACACAGAGTGTAGATAATCATTACTAGCCCTGAGAAGTTGCAAAATTACCACAGGAGCACTATGGGAATGTCACCAAGCACTTGTGGGTGCCTCCAGCATGAATAACATACCGATATGCTGAGTGAAAGGATATGCACAGTGTAGCAACAAAGTAGTCGACAGACTGGCCAAGAAGGCAGCAGGCCTAAATATCTTTGGACCAGCGGTAGCACAAATAATTAAAGAGAACACTCACAATGAATTCAAGAAGCTGTGATATGAAACTAACAGCTGTTATCTTGCTAGGAAAGTACTAAAATATGGCACCTGGCAATGTCCAGAAAAAATCTACGTTTTATAACGGGAATCCAAACTGGACACTGTCCGTTAAGAAAATATCTACATAATATGAGATTCAGCGAAACACCTCTCTGTAGCGGTTGTGAACAAGAAGATGAGACGGTTCAACATGTACTCTGTGACTATTCTGCCTTCTCATCAATCAGTGAATCCACTTTGGGAGGACGCTGGTCTACTTTGGTCGATGTATGGGAGATGCCCCTAGGCAGCATCACCACCTATTTCGCAAGATTAGGTTGGATGGAGGCCTAGGCGAGGGTCTGCCTACAAGGGAGCAAGTCATGACCCAACAAGTCAAATACCTTGCTCAGGTCAATAAATAAGCCCATGGATTTGTTGTTTGAATCGAGAATTTTATACAAATTAGTGGGAAAAGCTAAAATAGCTGACTGAGTACTTTTCCCTTTTCTAAAACAGCGTTGAGTTGGATTTAATATGTTATGCTTATATATAAAAGATTTTAGTTGGTTGCATACAATTTTTTCTAATATTTTGGATACAGCATATAGCAAAGATATTGGACGATAATTTGCAATATTAATTTTGTCTTTTTTTATATATAAAGGTGTGACCTTCGCCATTTTATATATACTAGGAAAAATTCCAGATTCCAGAGACAAATTTATTAAAAATGTAAGCGGATATACTATGAAATTAACAGACTTCTTTAAAATGTTTGCTGATATGCCATTGACATCAGTTGCATTCGAATGTTTCATTTCCATAATTGCGTTAAAAATTGTATTTTCTGTAACTGGTTCTAAAAACATTGTTGGATAATTATTATTATTTTTAAAATTATTATCAAGATCACAATTATTTATTTTCTCGTGTAGCTGCTCGGGAGTTCTTACAAAAACTTCATTAAAACTCTTTGCAATTGAGATATGTTCTCATATCACTTTATCATGCTGTGAAATACTGTTTATAATATTTTTTTAATTTTTTTGGTTACTTCCTGTATTATAATTTATAATTTTCCATATGGTCTTACTTTTGTTATCAAAATTCATAAACAACTTATCATTCTGCAACTTTTTAGCACCTATTAAAACTTTTTTATACTTTTTATAGTTTTCAATATCTGTAATAAGTTTTGTTCTAATTTTTGTTTCATATAAACTTTTTAATTTTTTTTAGTTAAAAAATAAATTATAGTTATTTTTGCTGAAAATTCTTTTATAAATAAAATCTGTATTAATAATATCAGGTTTATAATCTATACTCAATGTTTGTGACGAGGGGTCCGATATACCATTAAAGGAAACTTGATGCGATATATGATAATTTACAGTATTTAAATTTAAACAAATATAGTCTATCACACTAGATGAGTTTTCATTAAACCTAGTCGGTTCATTAGTGATGAGATTGAATAGATGGAGTATATATAGACACAACAAAAATTAGACCTAATGATGCCTAATATACATGGAATAACAAAGTAAAATACAGGGTTACTGGTAATTCGATACATTCCTTTGGAGATGTGATGGGGCATGATCTAAGAAGTAAATTTAGCCCTAACATATATTATGCAAAACTCAATAGTTTTTGAGATATTTAATTTTTTTTGTTTTTCTCAAAAAGTAGATCTTAATGTCCTAAAAGTTAATTTTCGAAAAATCTATTTGACATTTTAAAATTTTTTTTACTGGATTGTTTGTCCAATATTATAGATATCCGTTTGGAATGAAAAATATCTGGAAACATTTCGATCATGTGAACATCTGAAATAAAAACTTTAAATTTTTTTTTTTAATCAGCTATAAAATTTACCTATTAGGTTTTTTCAAAAAAATATTAACGTAACACGCGTATAAATGATTATAAAAACTGCCTTATTTCAATAGCTACCTTACAAGGTACAAATGTTCAATGTACCCTTAATAGTTCTAAGAAAATACTAGTAAAAATAACACAAGTAGTACGAATTTTATTTTTAGATAAACAGTAAAAAACATTTTAAAAGTAGAGTTTAATTCTTCATTAACTTCAAAGTTGTACTTTATTTTTTATATGTCTTGCTCAAAATGGGAGCCCCTAAGACACGGCAGCGTCTTCTTATTTCCGTTCTTGTTACTCTGGTTGTCAGATTATGCCTTATGTGTTGGGCAGCATCGACTGTCCTTTATCTAAGGTTTTCTATAGTATTGGCTGGTGTGGCATAGACCATCTCCTTCATATGACCCCATACGTAATAATCAAGGGGTGTTAAGTCAGGGCTTCGCGCTGGCCAAGGTATTGGGCCCTCTCTTCCAATCCAACGGTTAGGGAAACGTTGATCAAGTAACTGTCGTACTGTCAGCCGAAAATGTGCTGGACAACCGTCGTTCTGAAACATCATTCGCTGTCTGACGGCGAGAGAAACATCTTCTAAAATCACCGCCAGATCATTTCTTAAAAAATTTTCATAGATTTCCCCGTTTAAATTTTGAGGAAGAAAGTGTGGCCCTATTAAATAGCGGCCAATGACTCCCATCCACACATTAATAGAAAACTTCATTTGGAAACTAGTTTCACGTGTTAACTTGGGATTTTCCTCTGCCCAATAATGTAGGTTGTGGAAATTTGTTATACCCTCGCGATTAAATTTCGACTCGTCCGTCCATAAAATACTTGTTAAAAAATTTGCACTTTCTGCATCTGAATTTAACATAAAGCGGCAGAATTCCACTCTCCTTCCAGGATCACCTTCCTCCAAGCCTTGGACAGGGGTATAGTGGTAAGGATGACATCCAACTCTACGTATCGTAGACCAAACTTTCCATTGTGACGCTCCGGTTAGTCTTGCGACTTTATTAGTTGAAATAGTTGGGTCTTCCTCAAAATACCTCAATATTTCTTCCTCATCATCTGGTTCATAAACGGGAGGAGCACCAGCGTCACTTCTTCTACATTTCACGGAGCCAGTTTCAGCGATATTTCGATATGCCGTACTGAATACAGGTGCATTTGGTAAGCGGCGGTTAGGGTACCAAAGACCATATTCTCGGCGAGCTTCAGCAGCGTTGCCGCCACAGTATCCATAGACAAACAAGATATCAGCGTATTCTGCGTTGGCATACGCGGCCATGGCACAGAAAATACAATAACAACAACTAATAACAACAACTACGAGCAAAATCAAAATCTTCGATAACTAATTTAACAAGACCAACAAACTTAAGGGACACGGAGATAAGAATATCAGTTAATAACATATATGCACAAACGTCAAAGTCAAGGACTGACTGACTTAAATGAGAATGAACGATTAGTCGTTTAATAAATTCCGCCACCAGCATTATCTTTACTAATTTTTTATTAAAACTATCAAGGGTACATTAAACATTTCTACCTAGTTAGATAGCTATTGAAATAAGGAAGTTTTTATAATAATTTGTACGCGTGCTACATTAATATTTTTTTGAAAAAACCTAATAGGTAAATTTCATAACTGATTTTTTTTTTAAATTTTACAAGTTTTTATTTTAAATGTTCACATGATCGAAATATTTCCGGAGATTTTTCATTCCAAACGGATATCTATAATATTGGACAAGTAATCCAGTAAAAAAAAATTAAAAATATCAAGTAGATTTTTCGGAAATTAACTTTTAAGACATTAAGATCTACTTTTTTGAGAAAAACAAAAAAATTGAAATATCTCAAAAACTATTGAGTTTTGCATAATGTATGTTAGGACTAGATTTACTCCTTAGCTCACGCCCCATCACATCTCCAAAGGAATGTATCGAATTACCAGTAACCCTGTATAATAGATACCAATAACTTAATATTAACAACAAGATAATAGCTGAATGGTCTTTCTTATAACCACTAAACAAAGACATATTCAAGTCACTTAGGATTTTTATAAAATCTTAAAATTTTTTCAACAAATATTCATGGATTACTCTACTAATTTGTATTTAAAGTCTTTACATTTCTCATATCTTAAAAATACTTAGCAACTGTACCCGAGTGCCAACAAAAATTATATATATTATAAAACATTTAAAACAATTGGTACATACTATTTCATAAAACAATTTAAACAACAGACCCATATTATTACTAAATTAGCAGCTACTTGCAGACTTGCAAATAAAAAACAAACAATAATAATAAAGAAACCTTTATTTGTATAAGTATTTGTTAAGGAGTATGATGAAATGTGCGTTTCCCGCCATTGTTACACATTCTTCCTTTGTTTCATGGATCGTTCAAAACTACATTTCGCCATGACACGTTTAAAACAAAAGATATCGCGTGTTGGAAATAAATATGGCGTCGTAAATTAAGTTCGCGTGAGCACGCTTTATACCAGGTCGGTGCGACATTCGTCATATGGACATGACTATTCAAACATTACTCCTATGGACAACGTACAGTATACAGGGATACTATTAAAATATGAGAAAATACCAGTCAAGTTTCTCTACACGACAGGTACAGTGTTTTCAATGATTTTGTCATTTTATACATATCCCTATTCAACTTACTTAAGGTGTACTATGACTGGTCAAATATAAGCTTAATAATAATACGATTTTAATCATTATTATACAGGGTGTCTCACCGGGAACTGAATCGATCGATATAGAGGAAAGTATGCATCAGAAAATTTTGAAAATGTAGATAATTACTAATGTCGGTGTGGCCAATCCAACTAAAATAATTACAAGCAGCTGGCACTTCCGCTTATACTGGAAATCGATACCAACTTGCTTATTTCAAATGGAACACCCTATATATTTTAGGGTTTTCGAAAAGAGCATAAAATTCTGAGTCGAAAATATGCAGCATATCCATACCTAAAACTACCCGTTTCAGAGATATTTGACATTTTATAGATAATTTGGCAGGTGCAACGGTTTGCAAGAACCGTTATAACTTTCTTCGTGTAAAAGATCCTCATTTGCTACTTGTCACATAAAAATTACACAAGGAGAACTACGTTCTACAACTAAAATAAATTCAATATCATGATACCAAGTGTTTCGTTTTTCGTGTTAAATTTTGTCAACTTCAAACCGCGAAAACTTGTTTAGGTCAAATGGAACACCCTGTATTTTTAAGTCAAGTTGTGTAAAATTGAATTCCCTTTTTTCTGATATTATTATGGGGCTTAATGTTACAACTTTTTGAAATATCTGCGATTTTATTAGAAATTCATGAATTGTTGTAATCATTTCTTCAAAATAGCCATGATCAGAAACAATCAGTCATTATCTTATATAAAAAAATGCGAGCACGTTTAAATTACACCCATGAAGACTTTTTAAATGTGTTTATTATTTATGGAGAATGTGATAAAGTAATATCAAGAACTTGCGGCACAATTGCTACTCGATATCCAGAAAAACGGAAACCGTCACCAAACACTGTAAAACGCATACTGGAAAATTTTAAAAATTATGGCTCTGTCAAGGCAAAAATGCAAAGACGAAAGCCTACATTTCGCACAAAAAATTGTTTTTTTATTTTTTATATAAGCCATTTCGATGGGAAATTTGATTCTCTACAATAAGTTTCCTTTTAATTATACCTGAATTTTGCTTCATTTTTGAGTTATATTTAAAAAACTGAAAGGGTTGCATTTTCACCCCTACCTCCCTCTAATTTAATAGCACTCCGCGGTTTTCTCATCTTATACGACCTAATGAAAGATTTATCCAATAAAAACCCTCGAACCTTTCTATATGATATAATCGCCTATATACATAAAATGAGTGTAAAGTACAAAACATGTGTGATACTGATTTTGATGTGCACAGCTGGAATGCAAATCAACACCAAAAAATTGATGAGAAGCACGGATCAACCCTGAGAGGTTCAATAAGAAGTAGCGGCATAAGAAAGAATACCCAATAGAAGATGTAGTTAAGTGGCCAAGATACAGAAGGTTATCGACACTGGAGTGAAAAATATAAACATGTTGAAAACAGATAGAATTACAAAGTGAACTAAAGATAAGAAATACACAAAGGAGAAGACCCAGTAAACGATGGACAGAAAACTGGACTTCCCAAGAAAGGTTGAAAGCAGACAGAACGAAATTGTAATTGAAGAAGAAAAAGTTACAATGAGCTGAACGGTATTACTGTCTTGAACAGATCTGATGAAATCAAGGACCTGAATGGTTTGTTTTCTTCAAAATTGAATTTTAACAAGCACATTGAAAGAACTGGTCTAAATGCACACAATAATTTGGATTTCGGTTATAATAATCGAGAATATTCAATGTCCTATCTGAAAGCACAAACAATGTTTACCCTTCTACTAGTTTTGAACACAATAGTTGCTACATATATTCTTCTTACGATACAAAACCGAAGGGAAAATTTGCTCTCTTTTGGTTTTACACATATATATTTCCATAAGCGTTACAAATATTAAGTGTATGTTTTTCTGCTTTCTATCTCTTGGTTTAATGTATTTTTATTGTTCATATATTGTTTATGTATATTTTTACTTCACTACCATATTACAAATCTTACCTCTCGTATTTTTGATATTTTTTATGGAGAGGTTTACCTACATAAATAAATAGATACATAATAGACGAAGTTAGGGATTCTCTATTTTGATTCACTTTTATAATATTCAACAACGTACAGTATAGTTTATAGCCGCTTATAACTTTTCTTAAAAGCGAGTATATTATATCTGTATTGGGAAAGAATCGTTGCCATATATAGCTGTACACTCTCATAAAGTTCTATGATTATATGGTCAACTAGAATCAAAAAAATCTAATACAAGGACGCGTCATCTAACATGGCATATGTGTAAATATGTACAGAAATAATTCCAGAAATTCTGAGTATTTTGCAATATCGTTTCATTTTGTATTACATGACAACGTACGAAATTTTCATGTTTCTCGCGTGGAAAAGGGCGAATAAACACAAAAATTATCGATATTCTCAAATATTTCCTACAGGTTTCCTAGAAATGAACATGTTAAAGATGTCGCGGCCTACATCGATAATGATATTGACTCAGAGATGTTATCCTTCTGGTAAAATAACACGTTTATGTTGCTAAAAACATTTTTATTTATCCTTAAAAGTAGTATTGAAATTAGATTCAATATGTGTTAACGTATAAAGACACCTGGTGGTTTTAGATAAAAATGCTCAACTGAATTTTAAACAAAAAACGATCACAGTTCAAATGTGCTTTTAGAGGGCGGAATATTGAACATAATATTTTTAGTCGCAAACTCATCTATAAAATCCTTATTTTACTCTAAGGAACGTAACCAGACTGCAGCCAACGCTACTCTCCGGGTTATGTGCCCAGCCCAGCGCTGAATTACAAGTTACAAGTCTGGCGCGTTAAGTGTAATAATTGCATATAACCATCAAAACGCTAATGCTTCGATTGCAACAAACACCAGCCGAAAGACTGATCCTACTTAAAGGAGCTCTCTTGCCAGTCGTCACACACCACTTGCAGACTGCAGTTTCGAGCTGTTGGCTCTCGTCAGTGCAAGGTAGGCATATGACGACCGGCACGAGGATCCTTTGACTATTTGGTAAATCCCGGTATTTTTACAATAGCGACATGTAAATAGTCAGCAGGCGCCATCTAGCGGTCCAGTGTCTGTTGCTATCGAAAAATAAATAGCCTGACTGGGCTTAGCAATCGAAGCATTAGCGTTTTCATAGTAATATGCAATTATGACACTTAACGCGCCAGATCTGTAACTTATAATTCAGCGCTCGGCGGGGCACATAGCCCGGAGAGTAGCTGTTGATTGCAGTCTGGTTACGTTCCTTATAGTAAAATAAGGATTTTATAGAGTTTGCGACTAAAAATATTATGTTTAATATTCCGCCCTCTAAAAGCACATTTGAACTATGCTAAACCCAGTCAGACTATTTATTTTTCGATCGCAACAGACACTGGACCGCTAGATGGCGCCTGCTGACTATTTTACATGTCGCTATTGTAAAAATACCGGGATGTACCAAATAGTCAAAGGATCCTCGTGCCGGTCGTCACATGACTACCTTGCACTGGCGAGAGCCAACAGCTCGAAACGGCAGTCTGCAAGTGGTGTGTGACGACTGGCAAGAGAGCTCCTTTAAGTAGGATCAGTCTTTCGGCTGGTGTTTGTTGCAATCGAAGCATTAGTGTTTTGATGGTAATATGCAATTATTACACTTAACGCGCCAGACTTGTAACTTGTAATTCAGCGCTCGGCGAGGAACATTGCCCGGAGAGTAGCTGTTGGTTGCAGTCTGGTTACGTTCCTTATAGTAAAATAAGAATTTTATAGAGGAGTTTGCGACTAAAAATATTATGTTTAAAAAACGATCACGTCAAAATATTAAGGAAGTCAGAAAATACCTTAATACAGATAATATTAGCCTGATTGCTCAACTGCGGCTTTGATTAACTTATTAAATATTTTCAGCATTTTTCAGCATAATTTAGTATTTAACGATTGTAATAAACTACTTGATTTAGTTCTTTACGGCAATAATTGTATTATAAAACGGTCGATCGATTCATTTATAAATAAGGATAGCCATTATCCGGCCTTACGTATTCCCTCTCAGCGGAATGCTGGTATTAGATTCAAAAAGACCTTTCCTTCTAATGAAAATGATCGTTCATATCACTTTCACAGAGCATTAACGTAGAAGACGCTTCCAGTTTTATTTATATTCCTTATTTGATCTATGCATACCAATATTTCTCGCCATAAATAAGAAAAAACATTCTACGTGGCAAAATATTCGAATGACTAAAAAATGGTGACGCTCGGGTATTCGATGAATTTAGGATATTAAGTTCAAGCATAAAATCTGAGATCTAAATAAGTTACTAGTAAAGATACACATTTATTAAATGCTGTAGATGAATGTAACCTACTAAACTAAATAACTATTTAAGTATTTCATGGCCAGCTGTTAATATTTCATTGTGCTCTCCAGCTACAGCCCCTCAATTTGACTAGAAAGTATGTGATGATATAAGCTATCATAGGCTCATATCAGCTTAGGCCCTGATCACTTTGTAATTTGAGATATAATATTTGGGAAATGAAACAGAGACCATATACCTATTAAGTAAATTTTACACAAAAAGTGCTGATTGGAACAAATTCTATAGTACTTTATTAAACCTATTCCAAAACCCTGCTGAAGGATCAGCTCAAAATATGTACAGTTTCTTTTTAAATACAATAAATGCTGCAGCAGAAGCATCCATGAAAATAAAGATTCCATTTATCTCCAAAAGGAAATCGTTACCAACATGGTGGGATGAAGAATGTAATAGAGCAGTAGTAAAAAGGAAACAAAAACTCCTGGTATATAAACAAAATCCATCACTTGGTAATTTCCTAGTTGTCAAAAAGTGTGTGCAAAAACTAAAAAATTGCTGAAAAAAAAGGAAGGGATATTTGGAAATCATACTACTCCAATTTAAATAGGTCAAGTTCGTCTAGTGAAGTATGGAATCAAATTATAAAAATGTATGGTACTACTCCTACACGTAGACAACCATACAACAGTGAAAGTTCTACACAAATGTTTTATAACCTCACTTCTGATTGTGTACAGGAATATCAACCCCCCGGTAGCAACTTCATACAGTAATAATGTGTTTTTAGAAACATTCAGTATGGACGAACTCAACTAAGCAATTAAACATAACACTAATACTGCACCTGGGCTTTACGAAGTTACTTACCCTAATATATCACATCTCCCTCATACGGTGAAGGAATATTTATTAACAATATTTAATAAAATTTATCTAGACGGTGAAGAAGTGAAAAAATTTAAAGATATTATTGTGATCCCGATATTAAAACCGTATAAACCTAGTGATGATGTTGATTCCTACCGACTCATATCCTTGTTGTCTTTTGTTGAGAAAACGCTTGAAGGAATGATATAGCTGAGACTGGAATGGTGGTTAGAACAACATGGACTATATCCTAAACTTCAATTCGGTTTCCGTCGAGGTATGGGTACATATCATGCAGCGGGTGAACTAATGACAGACATGTTTTTCAAGAAACAATTATCTGGCGGCTATTCTCCTTGGCTTAAAATCAGTTAATGACTCCGTAGATTTAAAAAACTTGGAATATTGTCTCTTTAAACTTGAAATTCCACCGAAAATTTGCCGTAACATCATTAACATATTTCGTGGGAGGAAATTATTTAAAAAAAAATCAAATAACTCCTTAATGGGTCCACGTTTGGCTTCACAGGGACTCCCGCAAGGATCGGTGCTCAGTCCTATTCTGTTTAATATATATACAAATGATATCTTGGAACGTAGTATAAAAATTATCCAGCATGCTGATGATTTTATTTTTTACAACAAAAAAAGAAGTTTGGACAAAGCTATTGAAACTCTCGATGAAACCTTTCATGACATTAAACAATGGGCGCTGAAAAAACAACTTGTGATCTCGTACAATAAAACCTCTATCCCAATTTTTCCAGATATAATTTACCTGAACGGAAAACAATTGTTTTAGATATTAAAACATAATATTTCAATCGCAAACTCCTCTATAAAATCCGTATCTTACTATATGGAACGTAACCAGACCAACAGCTACTCTCCGGGCTATGTTCCCCGCCGAGCACTGAATTACAAGTTACAAGCCTGGCCGTTAAGTTTAATAATTGCATATTACCAACGAATGCTAATGCTTCGATTGCAACAAACACCAGCCGAAAGACTGATCCTACTTAAAGGAGCTTGCAACATAGGTTTCCAAATTAGTCTTTCATTTTCACAGCAGGGGCTACAGCTATTCTTAAAGCTTTGGAATACTATTATCTGAAAACAGATTGTCGTAAATTTATTATTATATCTGATACCCCAAGCGTGCTTAATGGCTTTAATCACATAAATGTTAAGAGCTCTCCTTTACTCGTGGAGATTTTAAAATTGTATGTAAGGCTCACTCAACTGGGTTACAAGATAACTTTTATATGGGTTAAGGCCCATTCTGGTTTGCCTAATAATGAAGAAGCAGATTAACTTGCAAAGACAGCTATTGATGATTACAACCATAAATGTTACTTGATACCTTGCAGCGATATAATAATATCTCTGAGAAAAAAACAATCTAGAATGGGATGCATACTATAAAAACATATTTTTTGTAAAGGAGGACCAAGTCCAATGCTATGAAGTTTTTTATAAGAAGAGAGTGATTTACCTTATGAAATGCTTTACTAAAGTCCACAAATTGGTGTCAGAACATCATTTTTCTCTTTTGTTAAATTTTTTTATTATAATAATTTTTATCGGTATTTCATTAATGTATGTCTATAAAGTCTCACCGGGAACTGAATCGATCGATATAGAGAAAAGTACACATCAGAATATTTTGAAAATTTAGATAATGTCAGTGTGGCCAATCCAACTAAAATAATTACAAGCAGCTGGCACTTCCGCTTATACCGGAAGTCGGTACCAACTTGCTTATTTCAAATTGAACACCCTATATATTTTAGGGTTTTCGAAAAGGGCATAAAATTCTGAGTCGAAAATATATAGCCTATACCTAAACCTAGCCGTTTCAGAAATATTTGACATTTTATAGAAAATTTGACAGGTGCAACGGTTTGCAAGAACCGTTATAACTTTCTTCGTGTAAAAGATCTTCATTTGCTTCGTATCACATAAAAAGAACACAAGGAGATCTACGTTTTACAACTGAAATAAATTCAATAACATCATACCAAGTGTTCCGTTTTTCGCGTTACATTTTGTCAACTTCAAACCGCGAAAACTTGTTTAGGTCAAATGGAACACATTTTTTTACGCCATGTTGTGTAAAATTGAATTCCCTTTTTTCTGATATTAGCATTGTGGGGGTTAAAGTTACAACTTTTTGAAATATTTGCGATTTTATTAGAAATTCATGAATTGTTGTAATCATTTCATGAAAATAGCCATGATTAGAAACAATCAGTCATTATCTTATGTCAAAAAAATGCCAGCACGTTTAAATTATACCAACGAAAACCTTTTAAATTTGTCCATATAATATTTCCCAAATAAGAATCGTGACCCTCAGACCTTATTAGAATAAACTCACAAAAATTCTGTCTTCTTAGGAAATCTGTTTCTTTTAATCTTTGAACCATATGGAATGAAAACGGGTGAAACTTATGTTTTAATAAGGTTCTGTGAATTGAATCCTTGCATAGTCCCGATTCCAGAGCAGCGTGTCTTAATGACATCCTTGGAAATTCATGAAAATATTCCAGAATGACTATTTCAATGTTTTCGTCAAAATTTTCCGGTATGCGTTTTACAGTGTTTGGTGACGGTTTCCGTTTTTCTGGATATCGAGTAGCAAATGTGCTGCAAGTTCTTGATATTACTTTATCATATTCTCCATAAATAATAAACAAATTTAAAAAGTTTTCGTTGGTATAATTTAAACGTGCTGGTATTTTTTGACATAAGATAATGGCTGATCGTTTCTAATCATGGTTATTTTATGAAATGATTACAACAATTCATGAATTTCTAATAAAATCGCAAATATTTCAAAGAGTTGTAACTTTAGCCCCCACAATGCTAATATCAGAAAAAAGGGAATTCTATTTTACACAACTTGACGTAAAAAAATATAGGGTATTCGATTTGACCTAAACAAGTTTTCGCGGTTTGAAATTGACAAAATGTAACGAGAAAAACGGAACACTTCGTATGATGTTATTGAATATATTTCAGTTGTAGAACGTAGTTCTCCTTATGTTCTTTTTACGTGACAAGAAGCAAATGAGGATCTTTTACACGAAGAAAGTTATAACGGTTCTTGCAAACCGTTGCACTTGTCAAATTTGCTATAAAATGTCAAATACCTCTGAAACGGCTAGGTTTATGTATAGGATATGTCACATATTTTTGACTCAGAATTTTATGCTGTTTTTGAAAACCCTAAAATATATAGGGTGTTCCATTTGAAATAAGCAAGTTGGTATCGACTTCCGGTATAAGCGGAAGTGTCAGCTGCTTGTAATTATTTTAGTTGGATTGGCCACACCGACATTAGTAATTATCTAAATTTTCAAAATATTCTGATTCGTACTTTTCTCTATATCGATCGATTCGTTTCCCGGTGAGACACCCTGTATACGTGTATATATGTATTACATTCTTTTTGTTTTATTAGCAATGGTAGTTTAATTAAGTATCTATACTTAAAGTACTAGTAATAAAAATATATCAGTAATTCTTTCAAAAAAATAACATTTAAATATGTAAACAAAAATAGCTCTCTTTATTTTTTTTTTAATACATTTTTGCGGCAATAATTCATTGTCAAAAGCGCAATTTAAAAGCAATATTGTGTGTTCTAAGATATATAAGAGTGGGGGTGGGACCTTTTATATCTGATTTGAAAAAGCGCGGACAATTTATAACGCTTCGGGCTGAATTTATTGCAGCATTCTTAAACTTTGCTGCAAGTTCAGACATTGTTTTGCGATTTATTTCGTTTTATACCACGAAATTATTGAACGACGTACGTTGGCGCTCCATTCGAAAAATCCCGGCTTGCGAACGTTGTTGATATGAAATTTCGATAAGACGAGGAATTTAAAATTTTGAATCGATATTTTAAACAAATTTTATACGTTTAACAAATTTGTAATTCTAAATTTTATTGTCCCGATTATGGTATTATTGATTTGGCCCGCCTGTCGTAGTTTTTGTCAATTTTTTGTTTATCGTTTTAGTGGGTTTTGCATGTAAAGGCTAGGGCTACGGTCAAGGTGCAGTGGAATCCTGATAACGCCGAAACATTCCTCTTGACGGTTAACATTAAAATATACTCGATTTCTGACAAAGACGTATGGGACCGTGGTAAACACTTGATGGTAAAAGCGTCAAATATATTTTTTGTTTTATATAATTTGCCTATATAGCTTTACAGTCTCTTTCGTCATAATATATATGAAAATTATGGTTACATCTATGGGAAGGTGTGAAGAGCTATTTTTTTACTCGGTGGTCAAAACATTTTAAGGAGTTTTTTAATTCTCATTTTCGAGAACTATCTACCATCGAGAGATTAAGATATAATTTTAATCCCTCGTTTACAACTTACGTTATTTAGGTTTATTATTATTCCATGGTATCAACTAAATAAATTTTGCAAAAATAAATTTTTAGTAAAATACATACTACGATGGAACAAAAATACTACTACTTATTCCTAGGAAGGTGCACAATATGCGTTTCCAAAATGATTGAAAATAATGCCCTAAAAGTTGCGACATACTACGTCTTCAATCGGACAACGCAAATAAAAATATGCAATGCAATAATAAGCACCCAGCAGGCAGATTAATCCTATAGAAAGGACTACAGTGCAGAGCTGTTGTGTACCACCAGCCGCAGACTATTTTCGAGCTTATTAGCTCTCATCAGTACGGCATAGGTGAGTAGTAAGACTATGTATGTACGGGCTCACTGAGAGTAGAGGTTGCTGGTGGGCAAATGACCTCATGAGCTGGATGGCATGCGTCCATTAGAATATAAAACAGATTTTAAACAGCTCTGAACAGAGTAACTTTATCTCGTTGCAATAAGGCGGGCCAATATACTATATCGCAATATGCAAGATATGACAGATTTTAATTTAATATCATTACTCAAAATATCTTTATAAAGTGAAAGAATTTTTAGTTTGCCAAATGAGTTTTGCAATAGATGATTGGACACATGCTTTGAAAATCTTAATTGAACATCTAAAAAGGCACTTAAATTTTTACAATTATCAATAAGGTTCAATATTGAATTATTTAACATTATTTTAAAATCTGCGTTTTGCAAAATCGATTCCCTATTTGTACCAAATAACAAAATTTGGGTTTTAGATTCGTTTAGAACTAGTCCATGTGCATTAGATACATTGGATATGGATAATAGATCAGAACTAATATTTTTTGAATCTTGAATAAATTCGGTTGATAAAAATGAATAATAAATTTGGGTGTCATCCGCGTATTGATGTGATTAATAATACTCTAAATATTTATAAAAATCGGCTGTGTAAATCGAAAATAGTAACGTACCAAGAATACTCCCTTGTGGAACCCCTTGCATTATATCAATAAATTGTGAGAAAGTGTTATTAACTCCCAACCGCATCTCCCTTGAATATAGTTTTGAAAAAATGATAAAGTTAATGTACTAAGTCCAAACTAATGTAATTTGGTATACAAAGTATTATGATTCAGAGTGTCCAAGGCCTTACTAAAGTCTAAGGGTATCAAACATATAATTTTGTGTACATCACACTCCCTAAATATGTCATCAGTAACTTGTAATGGCTCTGTTGTTATGCTAGGATGCGGACGAAAGTCAGACTGCATAGGTGGTAATATATTATTTATACTCAAAAACTCACTCAGTTCTAGTAGGATTGTTAGTTTTAGAAATGGGGATAATATTTTCAAATTGTTGCTGTTAAAACTATAACTAAATCAATTCTTCTCTTCCAAAGACGATAAGAAAAAAAACAGAATAAACACAATACAAACTTACTCATACACTGTCTTGTACCGTCGTGCTGGCGGTAAAATCTTCAAGTGAAATTAGAATAAACGGTAACTAAAAAGTGTGTGCATAAAGCCGATGATTCAAGACGTCAATGTATTTTTGGGAATGGCAGCAATGCCCACCATACGTTGATAAATCAAAATTAGGTAGCTATTTTTAAAAAAGTTCCCTCTTTTAAAAAGTTATTAGTATTGACATAAACGGCAATTGCCCCCCAGGGTGAGACGTGTATCACACATTGACCAATAGGTCCCTGCAATAATAGATTTAGTGGCTGCTGGATCTTTTCAGCTGATGGACTCTACATTATTAATAGAGTTGTTATAGCGGTAGTTACGCCTCTGGTGTATGTGCTATATACCTTAAACGTGTATCAAAAGTTAATAAATACAATTTTATCGAACATCAAATATTGAATAGTTGTAATTATTCAGAGGGGTCCAATACAAGCTCCTTTATCGGCGAATTTCAAAATGACTCAGATTTATCTATTTAAACCAGGCCATTCTTTAATATTTTTCTAAAATAAATATTTGATATTTGATCTGTGACCGCCAGTAAAAAAAATTGTGTAAATAAAGTAAGTTGGTAAATTAAGAAGTACAACTTACTTTTAAAGTTAAGGAGCTAACATGATAGCAAACAAAACAGGAACACGTTCGCTATCTTGAAAAGATGATTTTATAAATCAATATTTTATTATTTGCTTATACTAAAAATGTATTTTGTTTTAATATTTCAGTTTTAGACGGGATCCATCCAAGATTGTAAATTTCAGAAATTAGAAATAGCATTTTATTAATCAAATAGGTATATTGTATTGAATTACAAGTTACAAGCCTGGCGCGTTAAGTGTAATAATTCCATATTACCATCAAAGCCCTAATGCTTCGATTGCAATAAACAGCAGCCGAAAGACTGATCCTACTTAAAGGATCTCTCGTGCCAGTCATCACACACCACTTGCAGACGACTACCGTTTCGAGCTATTGGCTCTCGTCAGTGCAAGGTAGGCATGTGACGACCGACACGAGGATCACTTGACTATTTAGTACATTTTGGTATCTTTGGGATAGCGACATGTAAAATAGTCAGCAGGCGCCACCTAGCGGTCCAGTGTCTATTGCAATCGAAAAATAAATAGCCTGACTGGGATTAGCATACTTCAAATGTGCTTTTAGAGAGCGGAATATTAAAACATAATATTTTTAGTCTTAAACTCCTCTATAAAATCCTTATTTTACTGTAAGGAACGTAACCAGGCTGCAACCAACAGCTACTCTCCGGGCTATATGCCCCGCCGAGCACTGCATTACAAGTTGCAAGCCTGGCGCGTTAAGTGTAATAATTGTATATTACTTGTAACTTGTAATTCAGTGCTCGGCGGGGTACATAGCCCGGAGGATAGCTATTGGTTGCAGTCTGGTTACGTTCCTTATGGTAAAATAAGGATTTTATAGAGAAGTTTGCGACTAAAAATATTATGTTTTAAACATTTTTTATTATTCATTGTAAGAAAAAAATCCCTTCCATAACACGCTGAGCGGAGGGCATAAACTGAGGTGTTTTAGCGCCGCCAACCTTGGGGCTGGTTGTACCACATATTCTTGGGGACGAGGTAGACAATAACAAAAATAGGGCTTTTGAAACCGGTGGAGAGGAGATGGTAGGCGCAGTCAGTGTAGTCATATATCAATTATTAGGTATAGTTCTTTTTAATATTTGTGACCCACCGCCATCGTAGTATCGAAGGCATATGATCCTGATTCTTTAGTGAAGCGATAAAGTCACTAAATTTGTCGAATTTCTGTAGTGCCTAACAAAATCATGCAACTTAAATACTACCTCAACTCAGGATCAAATAATCAGCTATTATAAATTGGACCATTGTCTCATCGTATTTACGATCAAAATTAAGGATTAGCCTTTATGATACTATTTGATGCGAAAAATAAAGCAACGGTAATCGCGGTTAGTATTTGGACGGGCGATTTTCACGGAAATACAAAGACGTCGCCCAAACTTCTAACGACTTGTGTATCAACGTATACGCAGAAGCTACGCAATATTATAGGAGAATGCCCATCATAATTACATTACAAAATATAATTGGCGATAGTCATAATAATCAATTAAACAATACCAACATGGGCGTTTCCATAGCAGTAACATTGTTTTTCTTATTTACTCTAGTTCTGTTTACCCTGCAGTATATACATTGACTATTTTTTTTTTTTTTTTTATATACATTTATTTAACGTCGGCCTATTTCCGCTACTGAGGCCTAACACCGACGCCTGTAGACGAGCTACCCCCAACCAGGAATTTTGCCGAACCTCTTCCCTTAAGAAGAGTAGGGATCTTTTACTTGCCTAACATTTAATAGACAAGGGACCGACGGCTTTACATCCCCTCCGAAGGATGGTATATCTTCTATACAACCCTCGCCTAAGGTTGTATAGCTTCCGCGCATACACTGATATACAAGCCGCTGGAAGATGTGTGAGGCGAGAACGCGGTTTCCGTTGGAATGGTCACCAATCCAAGTACTAACTGCGCCTGTCGTTGCTTTACATCGCATACCGAAGTATGTACATAGTAAAGACGCACCTACGCTCGCCCCTACATTGACTACTATCACAACATGCACTTTCAATATTTTAGAAATGCATTCGAGTATTAGTCATACGTCAAATACAAATTATAAATAAGAAACAGATCAATTTTTTTTTTTTGGTTTGCAAGTGTTAAAATTCGAATATGTTTCTTTTCGTAGTCGGTAAACTGCAAATCTTCCATTACATACAATATAGTTTTACGATTTTTGTGCGCCAATCTAGCCCAGTAACATTTGTATACCTTTACCATACCATAGCAAAATAATAATTAACTGATATCTTTTGTTATTAGCATCTCAAATGAAAGTTTTCCAAACACTTGTACCTTGATACCATTGCAAATTTTGTAAAAAATAGTGTCATTTATTTTGGATCTCCTGTTTTTTCTGTATATTTGATTTAATGCTGTTGTTGCAATCCAATCGATCTCTCTATGTCTACAATTTTGTTGCTTATAGTACCTAGCTATCTCTAATAATAATAAAGTTAGTAGGTGAGTACATTTTGTGCTACAAATTTCATATAATTACGTTGTTTCTGGTTTCCTTTATTAATAAAAAAATTATGTAAAGGAATCGCAAATATTAGAAAAAAATCAAAACTCATTTTACTAATTTCGCAGTTCCAAATTAACTAGTGACCCCCCAAAAATTTTGATGCAGCAGGTCATTTTAGATGAGCTACAATGTTCAGTTTTCTTGGGTTAAAAATAAAACAATTTGTTATTCTCAAATAAATCTAGACTAAAGACACCAAATATTTCAAGGATTTCATTTCTTTAATACAAAATCATTTTGATAAGACTTAGATGTTCATATTTTACTTTATCTGCCGTTGTTATTTATATTGCATATTTACTTTTAAAAATAATATCTTATAAATAGAGAGGTCACATTTGGATTTGGTAAAATTTATAATTTTAAAGTTTATTGCTAAAAAAATATTCGATTCAACTTTGTTATGGTTTTGTAAAACGCTGCAGTATCGTACGCAAAACTAATAACATTTCCTGCATATATAATTTAAGTCAATATTAGAAATGTTAAAAATATGGGGCCTAATACTGTGCTTTGCGGTACTACATAATCAACTTTTTTATTAACTTACTAAATTGTTTATATTCACAGTTGGCCGTAGTGATAAATAACTTGTCATTAACAATGTCAATGGTACATCTCTAAAATAATAATAATAATAATAATAATAATAATAATAATAATAATAATAATAATAAGCGCCTGGGGAGCGCCAGGGCACGTCTGGAGCTGGCGCTGGACGTGACAGCATGCGGGACGCCGGTGGCAGAGTGCTGAGGAGGCGGGCACCTGTCAATCAACAAGCTACAGCCCATAACAACAACGAACATAATGAAGGAGAAGAATTACCACCACCAGGCATTGAAGGACAGCCACTTGGACAGCGCCCAGGTCGTAGAACCGAACGGGCTGCTCCCAGGAGGAACGAAATAGCCGGAAGAATAAAATGGAGCAATGAAATGAATAAGGATGTCATACGAACATACTTGCTCATTAATGAATGCAGAGACGATCCTCTGCCTGGATGGAGATAAAAACTTTTCACCGAATTTTCAAGAACTCACCCCGGAATGAACATCTCCGAACAAAACTTAGCCGATAGAAAGAACATAATCATTAAAAGGAAATAACTAACACAGCTTGAAATAGATACTCTGCGTAGGGAAGTAGGAACCCAAATACATAACGAAGAAATACGCCAACAAATTGAAGAAATACCACAAAGACCAGTGGATGACAATGCACCTCATGAGGAAGAGCCCCGCAATCAAAATAACGGGGAAGAAGTAGGAAAAGTACGGCAGAAACTACTGAGCAATCTACTGCTATTTAGCGACTCGAACCCTCTCACTAGACCAATAATACCGAGGCTAAAAATTAATAAAGATACACAACGGTACATAAAATCTGTGGATACCGAATTGAAGTTGAGGGTGGAGGAACAACTGGATCCTGATTTAACTTCTATACATACAGCTTTATATGCAGGAGCTGCCACTGTCATAGAACTGAATGGACAGAAACTTCAAATTTATAAACAAAATAGGAACATCCAGAAACAAAGAAAGCCGGCCTGGAAGATGCGACTCGAAAGGCAAATAGATCTGCTAAGAACTGAGGCTAACATTATCAAAGAGTACTTAGATGGCAATAAGAGCAATAAAGTCAAGAGCAAAGTTCGTAAAATATGCCGAAAACAACAAATAGACTTAAACCATCCACAGTTCAACGAAACCCTCACGAATTATTACGATGATACTAGACAGAAAAGTAAAGTTAAGGGAGCGAGACTACGGCGATACAACGAGACTACGAAGCGCAAGGAGCAAAACATTTTATTCTCTAGTAACCAGAAGATCTTCTATCGCAATCTGGAAAGCAACAACCAAGGCAATACAGAACCCGAGAAAATTGACCACAATCGCTTCGGTCAATTCTGGCAGGGGATATGGTCAAACCCTGTGAGATTCAATCAAGCAGCTACATGGCTCCAAACAGCAGAGCGCAATGCAAATGATCTTCCAGATATGCCAGACACTAATATTACTCCTGCAGATGTCGAAGAGTGCATAAAGAACACTTCAAGCTGGAAAGCACCTGGACCAGACAATATACAGAACTTCTGGTTGAAATCATTCCCAGCCCTAATCCCACAGTTTGCCCGAGCATTCAACAAAATCCTTGAAGATCCAACAAGATTTCCCGAATTTTTAGGTCGAGGGGTAACTTACCTTCTGCCCAAAAAAGGAGATCTGAAAGACCCGAAAAACTACAGGCCAATCACCTGCTTGTCTGCGATCTACAAACTTCTCACGTCATTGATACATAGGCAAATCAATGAACACTGTGAGATGAACAATATAATTGGCCCAGAACAGCGGGGATGCGTAAAGGGATCACTTGGATGCAAGGAGCAGCTAACAATAGATGCAGTAACCATCAAACAAGCTGAAGTAAAGCGCCGAAACATCAGTATGGCCTACATAGACTATAAAAAGGCATTCGACTCTGTACCTCATGACTGGCTAATAAAAGTGCTAGAAGTATACAAAGTTAGCCCCACCATCGTTCGGCTACTAACATATGCAATGGCGACTTGGGAAACCCAGACAAGAATTGGAGGAAGCACTATCTCGAACATCAGAATTAGAAGAGGTATATACCAGGGAGATTCGCTGAGTCCATTATGGTTTTGCCTCGCTCTCAACCCCCTCTCAGCAATATTGAATGACACCACCTACGGTTTCCGAATAGATCCGAAGCAACCAAGCTCGAGGCTCAGCCATTTACTTTTTATGGATGACATCAAGCTCTACGCTGAGAATCCAAGACAATTGAAGGCGCTAGTAGCCAATGTCAAAGCCTTCAGCGATGATATCAGAATGGAGTTTGGTCTGGAGAAGTGTGCCGAAGTACATGTCACAAAGGGAAAATTAACGCAGCAGCCGGAGAATATCCGTGACTTTGAGCAAATGCTGCCAGAAGAAACTTACAAGTACCTTGGAATTCTGCAGAATAGAAGGATAGACCACACCCAGCTAAAGAAGGAGTTCAGGGAAAAATACAAACAACGTCTAACTAAGCTGATGAATACTAAACTCAACGCTAGGAACATGATTACAGCGATCAATACATATGCTGTTCCTAGTCTGGCATACTCATTCGGAATACTAAAGTACTCGGATACAGACCTGGAAGACCTAGACAGAATGACGAGAACTACACTTACAAAGTTTCGAATGCATCACCCAAAGAGCGCAGTTGAAAGACTATACATGCCAAGAACGCAAGGAGGCAGGGGGTTAAGCAGCGTTCAGAAGATGTGCCGAACGCAAGAGAAGAACATGCGCCTCTATTTCTACAATTCAGACAGGGTCCTCATTCGGAAAATAGTGGAAAGTGACAACAGATATACACCGTTAAACCTCAAAGATCGACAACACGAGATAATGACCCGAACGAACGAGGATATTCAAACAGCATGGCAGGACAAGGTACTCCACGGAAAGTATCCCAATGCCTTAAACAATCCAGAGATCGACAAGGAGACCTCGCTCCTATGGCTTAAGGAAGGAATGTTACACCCAGAAGCTGAGGGATTCATAATAGCCATTCAGGATAGCATTATCCGTACTAGAAATTATGAAAAGTACATTCTTAAAGTCCCCGGCGTGAACGATGTGTGTAGAAAGTGTAAGGCAGCGGGTGAAACTATCGAACATGTCACTGGAGGCTGCCCCACTTTGGCTACGGGAATGTATTTGGGAAGGCACAACGAGGTGGCGAAAATCATCCATAGAGAATTGGCACTTAACTTAGGACTCATTACTAATCCACCGCCCTTCTATAAATACACACCTCAAGCTGTTTTAGAAGACGACGAAACATTGTTGTACTGGGATAGACCAATACAGTCTGATAGAACCTTGGATCACAACCGCCCTGACATCCTGGTGATCAAAAAGAAAGACAAGAAGGCCACTATAATTGATATTGGATGCCCCCTAACCAACAACCTACAGAAGACGGAGATGGAAAAGAGAAACAAATATCAGAATTTGGCCATAGAACTTAAACACGTGTGGAGATTAGAGGAGGTTCGAATTATCCCGATCATAATTTCGGCTACAGGCGTGGTGACGAAGAAGTTCTTGAATTATTTGGAGCAACTTAATCTACCTAGAGGCCTCGTGAAGATTATCCAGAGGACGGTGATTCTCCAGACATGCCATATTACCAGAAAGTTTTTGAACGACGAATGATAGAAAACCGAAACATCCACCGGATTAATGGGACGTGATGAATTTCATCCCCGTTAACCGAACCGATCCCCAACAGCAATGGGCCCGGGACAGGCCCGGGTCCCCACAGAGCCGAACCCCAACGGCGCGCGCGAGGGGTCGGTAAATTTTTTCCGGCTTCGGCCGAGAAAGTGCACGGCTTAAGTCTATAATAATAATAATAATAGGACGGTTTGAGTGGACAGATGAACTGAGGGATGAACTTCTGCATTGCTATGAAAGCAGTGAGCCCGCGCGGAGGGGATACATGGCGCGGATGCATGCTCTGTGGTGTGAGAGGCTACCAGAGCATAGCGCCTTCACGCCACAAAATCTGCGTGACTATGTATCCCACCTTCGTAGTAGGGGCTACGTGAGGGCTGCTCCTGGACCGGTGAATGAGGTGGCCGAAGAGCCGCCACAATCACCGGTTGAGGACGTAGCACTCCTCGTTCCGCCAATACCAGAGGGCCTCAGTACCAGAAGGGGGTTACACCATCTGAAAACCCCCGGGCCACAAGACCTGGCCAGAGTGGACGCTGAACTTCGTACAGCGCTAACAGAAGAGGCTGACATCTGGCACATAAATTGTGCCGTGTATGCCGCTGCTCAACGCTCTTCTCAGGTGGAGAGGCGAAATACCTCTTCCCCACAGGAGAGAGCGCAGCGGCGCATACAAAAGATGGAAGCCAAGATCCGGTCGGCGAGGCAACACGCATCCCGTATCCAATGTGTGATGGACTATATGGCGGCCAACAGGCCGTTCACGCCTAAAGTGCGTCGATTAGCCGCCAACCTAAGACGCGTCCATCACACACTCAATGAGGCAGTGCTGCGAACCACCAAACAGCACTGTCTCGACAGGATACGGATGCTAGTGACTTGTAAAAAATCACTAGTGAGGCGGGCGAGAGGGCTTGCGGAAAATAAACTGTTCCGCGAGAAGCCCTCGCGCCTTTTCCAACCGCCTCCGCGTGTTGTAGACAATCCGCCGACTGCAGATCAGGTGGAGGACTTCTGGAAAACGCTGTACGAGGAGAGGCTTCCACTCAACCGAGATTCTCCTGCCCTTGCACACTTTGAAGCCTTTTGTCAAAGGCTTCAGCAACCACAGGAAGTGTGCGAACCAATAACCCCAGAAGAGGTTCGTAGGGCTCTTGAGGGCTCTAAGAACTTTGCTGCTCCAGGTCCCGATGGGATAAATAACTTTTGGTGGAAAAAGTTATCGAGCACCCACCACCATTTGGCCAGAATTTTTAATTCCTGGTTAAATGGGGAGCAGCAAATCCCTTCTTGGATTGTTGAGGGGCGGACAGTGCTGATCCCCAAGAACGGAGATTTGTCCAACCCAAAGAACTACAGACCGATAACCTGTCTAAACGCATGTTACAAGGTGTTTACACGCATTTTGTACATGCGGGTGCTCCGCGCAGTCGAACCGGTTTACGAACGGATATATGAGCAACGAGGGTCGAAGAGAGGTGTCGCTGGCTGCAAGGAGAACCTGCTGATCGATAGATGTATCACGCAGGACTCCATGCAGTATAAGCGGAACCTCTCTATGGCCTGGATCGACTACCGCAAGGCATTTGACATGACATCACATGAGCTCATTGTTCACTTGCTCCGATGTCTTGTGGTACCCGGTCCCGTAGTGAGATGTATTGAAGAACTGATGCCGCTCTGGAGGACTCGATTTACCATAACATCGGGTAACGATAGAGTCCAAACAGAGTCGGTGACATTCAGAAGAGGAGTATTTCAGGGAGATTCCCTCAGCCCCCTTCTGTTTTGCATCTCACTACTGCCATTATCCGTCTCGCTCCGGAAAACCCGTGGCTACAACTGCGGTACCCCCGGCGACAGGAGGCATAAGGTCACCCATCTATTTTATATGGATGACCTTAAACTTTATGCCTCTGGAGAGAGGGATCTCCAACAGTCCCTTAGGGTGGTACAGGAGTACACGCAGGCTGTCGGTATGCAGTTCGGGTTGGACAAATGCGCACTGATCCATCTCAAGAGAGGACGATGCGGTGACTATGGAGAGGACGCGCAGCTCGTGGACGGAAGCATCTTACACCATCTAGATGCCGGAGAGTCGTACACTTACTTGGGTGTCGAGCAACGCTCCACCCAAGAAGTGAGTGTAGTGAAAAACGCTCTCCGCGGCAAGTATCAGCACCTACTCCGACAGATCTGGTCTTCAGAACTGTCGGGGAAGAACAAGGTGTCTGCTACAAATATGCTTGCCGTTCCGATCCTTCTCTACTCTTTCGGAGTAGTGAAGTGGACTAGAGAAGAGCTGCGTCAACTCGATGTAGTAACCCGCAAGAAGATGCATCTCAATAGGAGCTTGCATCCTAAATCGTCCGTTCCACGGTTATATCTCCCACGACATCGGGGAGGCCGTGGACTCTTGAGCTTGGAGAGTCTCCATAGCAGGATGGTTCTGGATGGAGCATGTAAGGTCATCAGGAGTTCGGATCCCCTCCTCTGCATGGTCCGAGACCATGAAAATGCAGAGGTAGGAGCTTTTCTCTTTAAGGCAGCACGGAGAGCAGCCGATGAACTTGGTCTCATCTTCGACGTCGAGCGGGTAAACCCCGACTCTGTCACCGAGTTGGAACCCGTTCGACTAAAAGCCCACATTAGAGCTGCAGAACACAACATCCTTCTGCAGCTCCATAAGGATAAGCCATTGCACGGGGTCTTCTATAAAAATATAGAAGACCTCGGCTTATCCGAAAGGCTGACCTTCGCCTTCTTAAGGTCAGCTGGGCTGAAGTCTGAGACCGAGGGATTCATAATGGCTTGCCAGGATGGTGTATTTAACACTCTCGTCTATCGACGTCGTGTCATGGGTATGGAGGTCCCTGATATCAGCTGCAGGGCCTGCCGCAGGGCGCCGGAGACTGTAATGCACTTATTGTCGGCTTGCCCGACATACGCAGTCTCGGCCTATATTCATAGACACAACGCAGCATTACGAGTGCTTTACTATCATCTAAGGCACTCGTATGGGATAGACGAAACACCAGTGCTGCCTTACGTTCCGGGGGATATTGAGTCCGTTGTGGGGAATGAGAAGTGCCTAATTTATTGGAACTACTCGTTTCCCACCGTCAGGCAAATACAAGCCAACAAGCCTGACATAGTACTCCTCGACCACCAACTCAAGACAATGTATGTCGTGGAATTCTCAGCTCCCGCTGAGAGCAACATTGTCTTGAAAGAGGAGGAAAAACGGACAAAATATCGAGATTTGCTCTTCGAACTCCGCAGGCTTTATCCAGGCCATTCTGTTAAAATAGTGGTACTGATTATAGGAGCCCTCGGTGGAATGAGACAGACGCTGCTTTCAGAATTAAAGATCATACCGGCATGCCGAGATTCGGCAGAGATCTTAGCCGGCAGAATGCAGAAGGCTGTCATCCTCGGTTCATTACGTCTACTCAGGGCACACGATTCACGGACCCGGTAGTCACTCACCCCACGGGCGTGGGGAGTGGCTACTGGTATTACCAGCTCCCCTCTGTGAGGGTCGGAGCCACAGAGTAAGGTGACTGGTTTTTTGTAAAAAAAAAAAAAAAAAAAAAAAAAAATAATAATAAGCTCCTAGTGCTGTATCCAGGCTACTCGGTCAAGTTGGTAGTCCTTATAATCGGTGTACTTGGAGGTATGAAGCCCACGCTGCTCTCGGAATTACGAACAATACCGGCCTGTCAACATTCGGCCGAATGGCTGGCAGGCCAGATGCAGAAAGCTGTTATCCTGGGTTCTCTTCGTTTACTTAGGGCACACGATTTAGGAACCTACAGTCGCTAACTCTGCAGGTTGCAGGGAGTGGTCGTAGTGAATTCGCTGGCGCTTCATCCGTGAGAATGTCGGAGACACGGCAGAACTGACCAGCATCGCTCTCGCGAAAAAAAAATAATAATAATAATAATAATAATAATAATAAATATAAGCAGGAGGGGCTAACTTCCATCTATTAAGCCTTTGGTGAGTAGCGCCACCACTTACTCCAGCTAGGGGTGCAAAACCGAACCGGCAGCCCTAGTGCACCCGGGAGGGGAAAGCATCTTCCCCTCTGGTGTCGGTCGTGGGCCTGCTGGGCTAACCACCCACAGGCTCTAACCTTTGGTTCCGGCAGGCCGAAGACTGGGCCCCCACGATCGACCCCGTTCGGATAGGGGTCAAGGGCAAGGTGGTGGGGCCCAACCCGATAGACCGCCCGTTGACGACGTACGCAATGAACAAGGACGCTTTGAGTGGACAGATGAACTGAGGGATGAGCTTCTGCATTGTTATGAAAGCAGTGAGCCCGCGCGGAGGGGGTACATGGCGCGGATGCATGCTCTGTGGTGTGAGAGGCTACCAGAGCATAGCGCCTTCACGCCACAAAATCTGCGTGACTATGTATCCCACCTTCGTAGTAGGGGCTACGTGAGGGTTGCTCCTGGGCCGGTGAATGAGGTGGCCGAAGAGCCGCCACATTCACCGGTTGAGGACGTGGCTCTCCTCGTTCCTCCAATACCAGAGGGCCTCAGTACCAGAAGGGGGTTACACCGTCTGAAAACCCCCGGGCCACAAGACCTGGCCAGAGTGGACGCTGAACTTCGTACAGCGCTACCAGAAGAGGCTGACATCTGGCACATAAATTGTGCCGTGTATGCCGCTGCTCAACGCTCGTCTCAGGTGGAGAGGCGAAATACCTCGTCCCCACAGGAGAGAGCGCAGCGGCGCATACAAAAGATGGAAGCCAAGATCCAGTCGGCGAGGCAACACGCATCCCGTATCCAATGTGTGATGGACTATATGGCGGCCAGCAGGCCGTTCACGCCTAAAGTGCGTCGATTAGCCGCCATCTTAAGACGCGTCCATCACACACTCAATGAGGCAGTGCTGCGAACCACCAAACAGCACTGTCTCGACAGGATACGGATGCTAGTGACTTGCAAAAAGTCATTAGTGAGGCGGGCGAGGGGGCTTGCGGAAAATAAACTGTTCCGCGAGAAGCCCTCGCGCCTTTTCCAACCGCCTCCGCGTGTTGTAGACAATCCGCCGACTGCAGATCAGGTGGAGAACTTCTGGAAAACGCTGTACGAGGAGAGGCTTCCACTCAACCGAGATTCTCCTGCCCTTGCACACTTTGAAGCCTTTTGTCAAAGGCTTCAGCAACCACAGGAAGTGTGCGAACCAATAACCCCAGAAGAGGTTCATAGGGCTCTTGAGGGCTCTAAGAACTTTGCTGCTCCAGGTCCCGATGGGATAAATAACTTTTGGTGGAAAAAGTTATCGAGCACCCACCACCATTTGGCCAGAATTTTTAATTCCTGGTTAAATGGGGAGCAGCAAATCCCTTCTTGGGTTGTTGAGGGGCGGACAGTGCTGATCCCCAAGAACGGAGATTTGTCCAACCCAAAGAATTACAGACCGATAACCTGTCTAAACGCATGTTACAAGGTGTTTACACGCATTTTGTACATGCGGGTGCTCCACGCAGTTCAACCGGTTTACGAACGGATATATGAGCAACGAGGGTCGAAGAGAGGTGTCGCTGGCTGCAAGGAGAACCTGTTGATTGACAGATGTGTCACACAGGACTCCATGCAGTATAAGCGGAACCTCTCTATGGCCTGGATCGACTACCGCAAGGCATTCGACATGACATCGCATGAGCTCATTGTTCACTTGCTCCGATGTCTTGTGGTACCCGGTCCCGTAGTGAGATGTATTGAAGAACTGATGCCGCTCTGGAGGACTCGCTTTACCATAACATCGGGTAACGATAGAGTCCAAACAGAGTCGGTAACATTCAGAAGAGGAGTATTTCAGGGAGATTCCCTCAGCCCCCTTCTGTTTTGCATCTCACTACTGCCATTATCCGTCTCGCTCCGGAAAACCCGTGGCTACAACTGCGGTACCCCCGGCGACAGGAGGCATAAGGTCACCCATCTATTTTATATGGATGACCTTAAACTTTATGCCTCTGGAGAGAGGGATCTCCAACAGTCCCTTAGGGTGGTACAGGAGTATACGCAGGCTGTCGGTATGCAGTTCGGGTTGGACAAATGCGCACTGATCCATCTCAAGAGAGGACGATGCGGTGACTATGGAGAGGACGCGCAGCTCGTGGACGGAAGCATCTTACACCATCTAGATGCCGGAGAGTCGTACACTTACTTGGGTGTCGAGCAACGCTCCACCCAAGAAGTGAGTGTAGTGAAAAACGCTCTCCGCGGCAAGTATCAGCACCTACTCCGACAGATCTGGTCTTCAGAACTGTCGGGGAAGAACAAGGTGTCTGCTACAAATATGCTTGCCGTTCCGATCCTTCTCTACTCTTTCGGAGTAGTGAAGTGGACTAGAGAAGAGCTGCGTCAACTCGATGTAGTAACCCGCAAGAAGATGCATCTCAATAGGAGCTTGCATCCTAAATCGTCCGTTCCACAGTTATATCTCCCACGACATCGGGGAGGCCGTGGACTCTTGAGCTTGGAGAGTCTCCATAGCAGGATGGTTCTGGATGGAGCATGTAAGGTCATCAGGAGTTCGGATCCCCTCCTCTGCATGGTCCGAGACCATGAAAATGCAGAGGTAGGAGCTTTTCTCTTTAAGGCAGCACGGAGAGCAGCCGATGAACTTGGTCTCATCTTCGACGTCGAGCGGGTAAACCCCGACTCTGTCACCGAGTTGGAACCCGTTCGACTAAAAGCCCACATTAGAGCTGCAGAACACAACATCCTTCTGCAGCTCCATAAGGATAAGCCATTGCACGGGATCTTCTATAAAAATATAGAAGACCTCGGCTTATCCGAAAGGCTGACCTTCGCCTTCTTAAGGTCAGCTGGGCTGAAGTCTGAGACCGAGGGATTCATAATGGCTTGCCAGGATGGTGTATTTAACACTCTCGTCTATCGACGTCGTGTCATGGGTATGGAGGTCCCTGATGTCAGCTGCAGGGCCTGCCGCAGGGCGCCGGAGACTGTAATGCACTTACTGTCGGCTTGCCCGACATACGCAGTCTCGGCCTATATTCATAGACACAACGCAGCATTACGAGTGCTTTACTATCATCTAAGGCACTCGTATGGGATAGACGAAACACCAGTGCTGCCTTACGTTCCGGGGGATATTGAGTCCGTTGTGGGGAATGAGAAGTACCTAATTTATTGGAACTACTCGTTTCCCACCGTCAGGCAAATACAAGCCAACAAGCCTGACATAGTACTCCTCGACCACCAACTCAAGACAATGTATGTCGTGGAATTCTCGGCTCCCGCTGAGAGCAACATTGTCTTGAAAGAGGAGGAAAAACGGACAAAATATCGAGATTTGCTCTTCGAACTCCGCAGGCTTTATCCAGGCCATTCTGTTAAAATAGTGGTACTGATTATAGGAGCCCTCGGTGGAATGAGACAGACGCTGCTTTCAGAACTAAAGATTATACCGGCATGCCGAGATTCGGCAGAGATCTTAGCCGGCAGAATGCAGAAGGCTGTCATCCTCGGTTCATTACGTCTACTCAGGGCACACGATTCGCGGACCCGGTAGTCACTCACCCCACGGGCGTGTGGAGTGGCTATTGGTATTACCAGCTCCCCTCTGTGAGGGTCGGAGCCACAGAGTAGGGTGACTGGTTTTTTGTAAAAAAAAAAAAAAAAAAAAAAAAATAATAATAAAAAAACTTTATTTAATGTGGCGGGTGTCAGATAAAAGCTGGTATAAATCCCCAACCACGGGCTTCAGTTGTTACATAAGATAGAGGTATACACAGAGAATGCAGATCGATTATTAAACATATACATATAACTAAATGCTAACAATAATATATAGACTACGGCATATTAAAAATTACATTATAACAGATAGGCGAGAAAGTAAGGAGCTAAACAAGTAATAAGATAGACATACACATGTGGTATTGTATTGGTAATATAATTAGCCATTGAGCAACATAGACTTAATTTTATTTTTAAATGTTTGATATGAAAGAGTTTTAAACACTTTTGGAATTTTGTTGTATAAATTAGCTGATAGATATGAGAAGGACGATTTATATTGGGTAGTTCTATGAACAGGGATATGTTATTGATTATCTAACTACTTCATAGTAGTTTAAACTTTTTGTATATTTACTATTACTCGGAATTAAGTGAGACTAAAAAATATATAAAGAGGAAAAAATGCCAAAAATTTTTGCAATCCTTATATTGCGCTAACAAAAGCTACTTTGTAATTTGTCATCGCTTTCTCTAACTTCTGAACTTCGATTAAAGAAAGGTTCATGAACATGTTTAGAATAACGTATCACAAGAAATTACAAACATCTGTGCATCATTCATTCTCTCGTGTTATTTGAATGTTATAATACACTGCATCACGTCAAAAAAATAATGTGCGTGTTTTCTAGTGCACTCCAATTTAAATATGTGCATGTACTTCCATTTCATCAATGGCTGATATAAAGCATATATATATTTAAAAAGGGACATATATTCTTATCATTTTAAACCGTTATTAGTTATATTAATAAATCATTGTATTCTGGATCTTTACTTTCGTAACAATTACTCAATGTCGATATATAACTAATATTTTTAAGACAAATGTGCACTACTATTTAATAGTATAAAGAGCAATGACTCATCGATGCTAATAGGAGATATATTTTATTTTGGTAATGGATTATCAAGACATACTTATGAATTTATAACGAATTTATTTACATATAAAAATCATTAAGCACCTGATCACCGGTAAATATTACGCATATGACAAATCTGACAGTATATTTGTGGAGGCAAAATCATGGACAAGCTTGACACAGATGCATAGTTTACAATTACAAATAATTCGACATATTTTTTCTTATTCGACGAATTGAAATTTTTATGATGATCGACTATACAGACAGGCCGCGAACACAAGCTCCGGTTTGTGAATTATTTAATGGTTAATACCCTATAGTGCATTCTGTGAGTCGGATGGAACCTCGAAAAATATAAATTTTTCTTAGCCTAACGAGACTATGTCAATAATGCTGAACACGATCTCTCTTCGAGGTCACCCCACTCCCCAAACGGTCAAAAACCAACCCCTAAAGGAGTAAACCGCGTATCCGCCGTCTCCTACCAGCCAAACCTGTGTTACCCCCGTTTTCGAAAATGCTGAGCACGATGGTGATGTTGAGACCCCTCTTCGACCCCCGCCATCCCCCGGTCAAAAGCTGCCCCCGAAAGGAGTGAAACGCCGTCTTCTCTCGGCTAAACCCGTGTTATCCCCCGTTTTCGAGGATGCTGAGAATAAACAAAATATATTGACAGCATATTGTTTAATTTGAAATTCACATTAGCGAGTCTGATACCGAAACGGCTGATGAAGCCTGTGAAGTTGATGGATGTGATGTACACTTCGGGGAATACGAACCATGTAATTCCACTTGAAAGCGACGTAGGTTATATTTATTGGATCAATGTTTCACTGTAAAGTGATTTTATGACGATGTTTTATATTTATATATAGTGAATAAGTAATACAGTTTTTTCATATGAGGATCCGTTACAGATACAAATTATTTTAAGTTGAAAAAATAGTTTTTTGACGGCCCATATCTCAAACACCTTTGAACCCTCAACGATGTAATCTTGTACAAAGGGGTTTCTAAAAGTGCAGATTAAGAATGTCTTACTAGTTTTTCTGTAAAAAAATCGCTAATATATTTTTTTCTAAAGTCGACCCCCTTTTTCCACTATAAAATCGAACCCCTGTCTATAGTTGAATGCGGTTACGTTTAAAGACTCACTTTATAGGTATATATTCACCACCAAAATTTTAAAATATTCTGATATTAGGTGAGCGAGCTATGAGGGTGGCTCCGTGAAAAGTGGGACACATTGTATTGTTCCAAATATGGACAAGTTGTCCACATTAGATAAATATATAAGAAAGTCGAAAGACTGAACATAAACATTATAAATCAAATAAAGGCGTATAGTGTTTAATGTATACATAAGGATTTTCACAAAAATATTTAGCTTCGGTGGCCTCGTTGAAAATAACCGTTTAGGTATTACAAAAAACAAGGCGAGCAATATGACACTATTACTGATACATCGCTATTTCATAGTTTCTATAATTTTTGGGAATGTGTCGGTGTTTAGAATATTAGGTTTGCATGAAAGCCGTGTGTTATTTATAAAATATGAAGTAGTAGAGCGAAAACGATATAAAATTGTATCAATTTTTTTTTTTTTTTTGAGGTATAACCATATAAAACCTTCATAACATCATTAGATAGATTACTGGACATCCGAAATGGTCATTTACGACCTTTTTTAACCGATTTTTTAAAAATCAATAAATGTGTAAAATTTGTGAAAATTAAAAAAAACGTACTTTTTATTACTAACTCGCCATATCTTTGAAACTGTATGGCATATTTTAATGAACTTTTTGAAAGCTGACACATAAGCGCAGGTTACAGCCTAAGAATTGTATTTAAAAGAAATATTTTATTAGAAAAAATAAAAGACAATCTGATAGATTCGTTTTGTAATGACTTTTTCATGAATTGAAAAACTTTTTTATTTAAAGGAATTTTGCCATGGTATCTGCGTATGAATTAAAGAAAAAATATTGGAAAAGTTTTTAAAAGAAAAATCAACCTTCTGTGGCAAATAGTTTTGTACTTATCGTCATTTAAAATTATTAATATTCGCGCGCGCGATTTGCTTGTCAGAGACGCCATCAAATATCGTACCGTGCCGCGCTCTCAATGTTTTGGAAATCATTCTTGGGTTTGCTAGGTTTGCTCTACACCACGGTGTCTCTACACTCAAATTCTTGCATATGTTTTTTTAAGATTCCTGCAGTTCTATGCAAAACTTATATTTCATTTTTAAAAACATAATTTAGGTTCATATCAGAATTTGTTTCAGTATAGCTCGACGGATCTGAGTTCTCATTCTCTGAGTGCAAAGTTTTTACTGCGCGATCGACGCTACTTTACAATTTTGACTAATTACAAGCCTTGATATTTCTTGCTGAAATATATTGACTGGGGCAATTTTTATGGTACTTTGCATCATAGACGAATAAATCCATTATATAGCTTGGAAATCATAGAAATATCCTCTCTTTTTTTGGCAGCTTTAATTATTTTTTCGTGTGTATGTATGTGTGTGTGTAATTTTTGGGAAATTTGCTTGAATGCCTTTTTAGTTTAAAATGCATAAGCCCAAATTTGTTATAATTACCGATTTATTTTTATTGCATGTGTTGTATTTTATTAGAGAATTTCAAGAATCAAATTTTAAGGTTATCTAAGAAATAAAAATAAGCATTTTTATATATTTTTGCAAATAAAAATGATGTTTACTTTATGTTAAAAAGGGTTTTATTTCTAACTTGGAGGAGTTATTATTTTCTATTTTCAATAGTAACTATCCCACTTTTCTTTGTGGAGATTTCAATTTCAATTTTGATGACTGTGTTGATAGTATCCTCAACACAATGCAAAAAATCTATGTATATGTAAATATATTGCGTTATTTTGGTTTGAATAAATGTATTACTGATTTTACTCGTATACAGGGTGAATCAAAAACTATCATTGATAATATTTTTTCTAATATCGATAAAATTTTACTAGATCCAAAAATCATATATTCGGATTTATCTGATAATTTCATGCAATTAGTTACCTTTTGCTGTAATTTCAATACTAATGAAGAACAATGTGCTTATCATCTGATGCGATTTTTTAATAATGCTGACAACTTAAATTATTTCAGATATTTACTATCTCATGAAAAGTGGAGTTTTATTACTGATGATATGAGCTGTGAGACTAATTTTACTATATTTTATAATACTTTTTTGGAACTGATGGATAGAGCTTTTCCGTTAAAATTATGTAAAATTAAACTTAATAACAATGTTCGTTTGTCGTTTTACTTTTTTAACTGAATGTTTTGTGTTTGTATAAATAGATCTTTTTGTGAATTGTTACCAATTTTGACTATATTCTGATGTTTGTAAAGTCTATGGAAATAAAGTTTTATTATTATTATTATTATTATAAAAGACCAGCTTTCCTAAATAAGCCATTTTTGGCATAATCAATAAGCATGCACTATATTATACGATAATCGCATTAATGCTACTAATTAGTGCATGATTATCACGTAATCTTGCTCTGATTAGTCTAAATCAATAATTAAAACTTGTCATTTCATTGTTGAAATCTTCATTTTGATAGATGAATGAAAATCCCAAAGAAATGAATTTTGAGAAAAATTCTGAAATTAAATAAAAAGCCCAATCACTTATCGGTTTGAATAGAAGTTAACTTCTGCCTTTTTCTCACTCCAGACGAATTGCAAATTAAACATATTCTTCGTATATCAAAAACAGTATCACTATTTCTTGTTTTAGAATAAGAAGAAACGTTTTCGTTTATATTGTTACTCATTTGACAAGCACACATATTCTATCCACTATAGTATATGATACGCTAGGTATGCTTTATCTCGCTACCGACAAGCACATCGCGCGCGCGAATATTAATAATTTTAAATGACGATATGTACACAAAACTATTTGCTACAGAATGTTGATTTTTGTTTTAAAAACTTTTCCAAATTTTTCAGATTGTCTTTTATTTTTTCTAACAAAACATTTTTTTAAATATAATTCTTAGGCTGTCACCTGTGCTTATGTGTCTGCTTTCAAACTAAAAAAAGTTCATTAAAATATGTCATACGGTTTCGAAGATATGACGAAGTGAGTAATAAAAAGTACGTTTTTTTAATTTTCACAAATTTTACACATTTCTTGATTTAAAAAAAAATCGGTACCATTAAAGAAAAGTCGTAAATGGCCTTTTCGGATGTCCTAGGTCACTAGGATGTCATGCAGGTTTCATCTGGTTATACCTCAAAAAAAATTTTTTCAAGGAAGAAGCGGCTTTTTCTTGACTTTTACTGCGCTAAAGGCTTTTTCATTGGCCAAAAGTATTCAAAATTGAACATTTCTCTGATTCTTTGGCGTAGAGGCTTTTTTGAACTCGCATTTAATTCAGGAACCATATATTAGAAAGAGACTACTGCTGACTGACTGCTTATTGCTCTTGACCACTTAATGGAATACAATTATAATGAAACTTGCATATCAAAGCGTATCGATTTCTTTTTATTTTAAAAATGACTGTGAAAAAAATAATCATTCAACATTTCTGTTCTCAATTTTACAATTTATTCACTATTTTCACCGTACTAAACTAATAAGTATTTCTGATTGCATGCCTATGTGAAATTTCCTCATTTTTTTTTTAAGTGCAAATTATCGACAACTAAATGCTTTATTAATTTAAATGTACATTTTTACAGCATAGTTTGGCCGCTTACACATCCCCCTAAATCCTGCACAAAATTACCCGAAATATGAACCAAGAACTCCAATTAAAGAATTACCGAAGGTGGAACCCTAGCAGGTGCTTTGGACGGTAGGGCATCTGCTTCCTTCCGGCCACTATCTCGCGGCACATCTCAGATATTATCTGCGGCGGGCAGTAATTAGGCCCGAGGCCGCGAGAGGACCGTTATAAGTTGTCTCAGTTTACTGGACACTGGACGACATATCATAGTTCCCTGCGTATGTCCACTAATTTATTTGGCCTGTGTGGTTTGTAACAAGGTGAGAATATGTTGCTTGGATGGTATCTTTATTGCCGCCAAATTTATCGCGATAGAAAACTCTGTGGCTGTGCCGGGGCTGTGGTAGCTGATGCTTGATTATCTTTCGTGGTTTTGTTGGTTTGTTGCAGATGTTATCACTTGGGCATTAAAAGCGGAATTCTATACCCCTACAACTCGCTGGACCTGTTAACTTACCTTTGATAACCGATAACGGCATAAAAAATAACATGGTTGGCGATCGCGGATAACAAATAAATGTGTAAATAAATATTTATTTTGATTCATCTGCAACTCATTAATGAAAAAACCTATGTTAAACGATAAAGACAGGTAAACAGAAAATAAAAACATGTTGAAACCTACGATCATGTTCTTTATCGTTTTTCAGGTCACCTCAATACATCTTTTAAATCTAGGAAATCTAGATTTGTCTGGGTAAAGAAGACGATGTCTTACAGTATATACTGGAATCCGGATACCTAGTTGAATAATTTTTAATTGAAAATGGGCTTATTTAATGACTTTTAGGTAAAAGTACTGCCGCTCACAAGCGACGATATTTGAAGAAAAAAATAACAATATTTATTTCACTTATCTTCTACGTTTGAAGACATGGTATGTTTTCTGAGGAGTAAAGTGATAATTGTGTCTCGCCTGTTGTTACCGGACTAGCTTCGCTAATTCGTTAAGTACATCCTCGACACAAAAAATGTCACTTTTACTCCATGTAAAACAAGATGTTGATACTATCATTAAACAATTATTCCGTGTAGTCAAAGTTCAATAATACTTAATAAAGTAATATTTAAATAAGTAAGTAAGTAAGTAGTACTTAAACAAACAAAAGTTAATGGCAATTTATCTGAGCCAAAAATAAACAAATTTGGGGTCCCCCAAGGCAGTGTTCTTGGTCCCTTGTTATTCATTCTTTATGTCAATGATCTTGGTAATATGCTACAGAAATGTAAAATCCACCTTTTTGCTGATGACACTCTTATCTATTATGAAAATACAAATTTTGAAGCGATGGTAACTACTGTAAATTTAGAATTAGGTCTGCTCACAGAGAAATTTAAAATGAATAAACTAAAAGTAAATGAACTAAAATCTAAATACATGTTTGTAGGTAACAATTATTTATGCAACAGATTTATCAACTTAAATCTTGGTATTGAAATAAATAATGAAAATGTTGAGCTTGTTCAAGAAATTAAATATTTAGACCTAATAAGTGACTAAACTAATATTAAACTAAAGTTTAATAAACATATTAACTATATATCAAAAAAGATTGGCAAGAAAATTGGTTAGCAAGGTGTCTCCTTTTATATCAGTGAATACAAGGTTAACAGTTTATAATAATTCTTTAATATTGCCCCATTTCCTCTACTGTGGCTTAGTGATTTATGTAAGTTCTACAAATTTTAGTAGGTTGCAGGTTCTCCAAAATAAGGTAATGCGGATAATTTTGGGATGTAATAGATTTTCATGCAGTCAGCTGATGCTAAGCATATTAAATTGGATTAATATAAATCAGTTTTATTACTTTCAAACTATGACTTTTATTTTTAAAATGATCAACGGTACTTTGCCTGATTATCTTAGTAGGCAATTGCTGCCTGTTACTGATATACACCTACGTAATACACGGATGGCTAATACTAGCAACTTTTATGTTAAAAGAACATCTAAGAGCAGCACAACGAACAGTTTATTCCACAAAGGAGTTGTACAATTCAATCTTCTACCTCACGTAATTAAGTCCAGTACAACAGTTAAAGAGTTCAAGTCTAAATTATTATGTTTTATACACGATACTACACTCCATTTAAATTAGGATTTGTTTTATATATTTTTTATGCATTATGTGAACCATAAAGTTAAGTTATTAGTGAATATTGTATATACTTTATTTTTTTCTTGTGGCATTATATTTTTCTCTTGTATTTATATTATCTATGGATAAATAAACTACTTTTATTATTATTACTATTATAAAGTGAGTAAGTAGTAAGTAGTGAATTCTGTCAACTGGAAAGTGATGTAGACATCAAATAAAACCTATTTGTGATATTTTGATAAAATTTCCAGAACATTCTATTTAGAAACTAGTGCAGTTAGCTAAGTTCTGTAAACTGGAAAGTGATATAGACATCAAATAAGACCTTTTGTGATATGTTGAGAAAATTTTCAGAATATTCTACTTGAAAACTAGTGTAGTTATTTAAGTTCTGCGAACTGGAAAGTAGTGTAGGCACTAAATAACACCTGTTGTGATATTTAGAGAAAATTTTCGAATATTCTATTCGAACTTTGTGGAAATATTTGAATTATACAGACAGAATTTAAATAAGACCTATTAGTGCTGTTTCGAAAATTTTTAATGGAGACAAGAAGCATGGCTACCGAAAAGCAAATGCAAAACACGTTAGCGGAATTCAGAAAAATAATGCTAGACCAGAAAGAAGAACAAGAGAAACGACGCCAAGAAGAACAAGAAAGACGTGAGGAATAAAAAGAAAGAAAACGTCAAGAAGAAAAAGAAGAACAAGAAAGACGACGTCAGGCAACAACACAAACAACAAGAGAGACGTGAAGAAGAAAAAGAAAGAAAATGTCAGGAAGAAAAAGAAGAACAGGAGAGACGTGAAAAAGAAAAATGAAGAAAACGTCAAGAAGAAAAGGAAGAATTGAGAAAAATTATACAGGTGCAACAAGATGATATAAAATAAGTAGATAAAGTTGAACAAAAAGTTGGTCACGTAGAAGGAGATTGACGATGGAAAGATGTAGTTCTCATACCGTGAAAAAATATGATTCTAACTCGACGCAAAACAGAAAGGAAACTGTTTTTTCTGAAAAACTGATAATAATCGATCTATTAATTAAGCAGTAGCTGGAAACTTAGTACTGTTCAATAATGTGGTAAATTGTAAAACAATTTTTGATTTAATTTATTTATTTAGGTACATCACACCATAGTAAAACAAATTACGGGTTAGAAAAAAGATATAATTTACATATATAGTAGAAAAGTAAAAATAAATCATGCGTCATACATAGGCATGACGGAATAATAAAAAAGGAAGAGTCTCGGGGTCCGCAAATTGCGTACCTGAATTATGTATAATAGAGGTCCGCAAATTGCGGACCTGAATTATGTATAATAGAGTTCCGCAAATTGAGGATCTATATTATGTATATTAGAGTTCTGTAAATTATGTCATCAAGACCTAACATTATGCCAAATTTCAAATTCCTACGTTACATGAGAAAAACCTCTGTGACAGACGGACACGAGAGTGTCTTATAAGGGTTCCGTTTTTCCTTTTAAGGTACAGCACCGTAAAAATGTAGAAGTTAAAATACAAATTGTTTATTTGTTAACGAATTACATACACACAAAGTACAAATCTGAATTGTTTACATGAACATAAAAACACAAGAACCTAACCTACCCTAACCTATTTCCATTCAAAGGTTAGTTTGGGTTCTTTAGTGAATATTTTCAATCAAAGGTTAGGTTAGGTTCTTTAGTGAATATTTTCAATCAAATATTTCACATCCACATTTTTTTGCATTTTTAGCAACAACAACCTTATTCCCCGACTTAAAATCGCCTTTTACGGTAAAACCAAAAATTTTAGCAAAAAATCCCTATTAAATTTTGGTCATTTTCACAGAAGTCACTAAACTGAACTACTACCTCCTTATTTAATAAATTTCATAAGTCTTTTACCCACAACAATACAATTCTACAACACACATCATGCAGTAAAAAGCGAGGTTATGATTTTCGGATCCCTACAAAAATAAGATAACAGTCCGCTATTTGAGGACCTTGAAGAAATGGAAATACGGGAACGCAAATTGCGGAATTGTAACCTACAGAATAGAGGTCTGCAAACTGCCCATATATTTTACATTTGCGGACTCCCAGTGAAAAGGATAAAGATACGCAATTTGCGGACCCTGAGACTCTTCCTAATAAAAATAAGTTAAACCAACACTTGAATGAAATATATCAAGTTGATTCTCAATAGTAAGTAACAAAGTACAAAGGGGAGAATTTCAGTAGATTCGTTCGTGGAGTAGGCAGATAATAGTATATTGCTTTATTAGGAGTAAAAGTGCTTCTTTTGTGACGAGTCGAATTACGGACGAATTACAGACGAATTACAGACGAGTCACAAAACTGGCTTTTACTCCGAATAAGACATGTTATTTTTTCTTCAAATTTCGATTAGTTATAAATGAGTAAGAAATGTTTTTCTGACGTTTGAAGAAAAAAGGTTTTGATTATGAACTTCAAATACAGGGGAACGAACTTAAGTGTTATAGTCGAATATTCATTGATTGGATTTCCTGCTAAAGGACAAGACATTACATTTGATGATATTTAAGGGTAGATTATTTCGGATTAATTTGGAGAAGCACGTAATCATTAATATCAAACCTTACGTTTTTAATATACGTCGGCTAATTTGATGACACCATACCGAATGATTCACCGGCGTTAATAAAGAGCTTGTAAAGTTTTTATTGTCTTTTTTATTTGCGCCGTAAATTCGCAGGTTACTAACAAATGTCGTTTTTTGACTAATAAAAGTTTTCAAAATATTTGAAAGAAGCAAACGGTATCGGAATGAGGAACCTTCCCAAGTTATTTTGGAAAAGTACGATCTGCTTATATATAAAAATCACTTAAATATCCAAGTCAAACCCTTAAATTATTTCGCTATAATGTCATAAATATTACAAATAGGTTTATGCCTATTTGAAGTCTATGCTAGTAGCCTCGTACCATTTGTGAACCTGATTTTTATAATAGAAATCCCTTTACAAAACACACACAGAAAAAACGAACCTATTGTAAGGGTTTCCCTTAAAGTTGAATTAATTCCTTCTGAGGTCGAAACTCTTGGGCTTGTTTTCTTTCGTAGATTATTAATTTTTACACACTTTTAATCAACCTCTTCAAAAACAAAGGGAGCGCTGCGGACTGTGGAAATTACAGGGGTATAGCTCTCCTGGCTGTTGGAGGGAAGATACTCACTAAAGCGATGGCAAATAGGCTAACACCTGTTATGGAAAAGAAACTTCCTGAAACACAGAGTGGCTTTAGACCAAACCGAGGCACATCGGATCTAATCTTCACACTTAAGCAGCTTCAAGAAAAAGCACTCGAACATCAAGGAGAAATTCACATGGCCTTCATTGATTTAACCAAGGCGTTTGACTCGGTGGACAGGGAAGTGCTCTGGAAAATTATGCTCCGCTTAGGTATCCCTAGAAAATTTGTGGAAGTATGTCGCAGTCTACATACAAACAACAACGCTATACGTTATGTATAATAATGGGGCAACCGAACCTTTCCAAACCCTCACTGGAGTTAGGCAGGGATGTGTCCTGGCACCCCTACTTTTTAATTTGTTTACCACTGCTCTAACAATTATTGTTGCCAACAAACTGACAGTCAGAGTAATAGGTCTCAGATACCGTTCTGATGGCGGTCTCTTTAACATAGGGCGCTTTAGAGCTTTCACGAAAACACGCACACGATTCATTTGTGATCTCCAGTATGTGGTTGACTGTGCACTTTTAGCCTCTACGCCGGAAGAGCTTCAAGAACTTTTAGATGTGTATGCCCAGAGCTATGATTCCTTGGGACTTAAAATCAACATTGGAAAGACTAAGATTATGTCAACTCCTCATCAAGTGAACCAAATAGACATTACACTTAACGGAAATTCTCTTGAAATGGTGGATCAGTTCAATTACTTAGGTAATGTTGTTAATGACAAAGCAAACATGGACAGCGAGATTCGCAATAGAATTAACGCTGCATCTAAAGCACTCTGGGGACTTAGAGAGAGAGTATTTGACAACCACGACCTTGTTTTGTCAACGAAAATGGCTGTCTACAGAGCAGTTGTCATTCCAACACTGCTATATGGATGTGAAAGCTGGGTCACTTACCGTCGTCACGTGAAAGAATTAGAAAGCTTTCAGCAAAGACACCTCAGAAGTATGATGAAAATCTATTGGTTCCATCACCTGTCAAACGTGGAAGTACTCAGGAGAGCAAACAGCCTTCCAATTGAGGTTCTTATTTCAAGAGCACGCCTAAGATGGGCAGGTCACATTCATCGTATGCATGATAACCGCCTTCCTAAATGTACACTTTATGGTGAATTGCTAAGCGGTAGAAGAAGGCGTGGCGGTCAACGAAAGAGGTTCAAAGATGTTATCCATAAAAATCTAAAATCCTGCGGTATTCCAGACGAGCAATGGGAACAACTTGCAGCGGACAGAACCGAATGGGAGGGGTTGTGGCCAGCTATCAAGGAAATGTTGCTGCAAGAAGGTCGAATCCAAGACCTAACCAGGTCTATGTTTGTCCTGATGCGGCCGACATGTGCTCTCCCGAATTGGCCTCTATAGCCATAGTCGTGTGCACCGTAGATGAATGGGAATTACAATAGACTACACCTTTTACCTGTTTTTTATTACACACAATCTATCGACTGTAACATTTTTTTTATACTCGGACTCGAGTAAAGGCTAATAATAATAACATTATTAATTATAGAATCTCTATGTACATTGTTCGATGGATGCAGATGATTTAAAGATGTACATGGAAATGGTTTGGTTCAATCTTGGTATAATAATAACAGTCTAACATTAAGTAGCATGGAATGTAATGTCATGGCTTGCAGTAGGAAATCTGTTTCAGACAACTTTTAACAACATTTAAAAAACTTGGATTCATTATACACACTAAACAGAGGTGGTTCTTAAAGTCAGCAGTCACAACATTTGTGTTGACTATTCACATATCTAGGAAATACTGTTACGTCATTTTCAATTAACTCATTCATCTTGAGATCAGAAGGTGTATACAACCAGACGTATTCCTTTATAAATTAGACTATGACTAGATATCCCTGTTGGGGATAGTTATGTATCTTGTACGTAAAGTGTCATTCCGTCATGACAATATTTTGAATATCCCTACTCCTTGAAATATATAATATATTGATAGCTTTCTCGCTTTATCCAACGGTGTTAAACTACAACACCTTCGAATCCCCCCATCAGGTCAAAGATTGTACTGCTGAAAATTTAAAATGTGTCAACTGTAAGAATCATAAAGATAAAAATATTCAGTCGATGTCTCATCATACATCTTGGGATAAAAGCTGTCCGGTATACGTCCGTAAGTTACAAGAATTTAAAAGTGACATCATGGGATCATTATAGCAATTATCAGAAGATATTAATATTTACGTAGATAACAGTTTTGCAAGTGTAGTAAATAAGGCTAATAATAACAATCTTTTACCTAATAAAATAATTAAGTAATTTGTTACCCATATATATTACCAGAATGTCAGGAATCTAAAAATTAAAACGCAAGAAATATATAATAACGCGTTATTATTATATAATACCTATGATATTTTCGCGTTGCGATGACTGAAACTTGGTTGACGTCCGGTGTATTAGATAGTTAACTGTTTGATGAAAATTATACAGTCTTTCGCTCTGATCATAAATTCACTGCCATGGGCGTATCCAGAGGGGGCGGCTCCTTGCTTGTAAAAGTTTGCTGATGGTTACCAGAATTTCTGTCGAAAACAATGACTATTTTAATCAGTTGCCTATGATAGACGTATTAGGTTCAAAAATTAGGAAAGGCATAAACTGTTGGTATGTTATATTAGTATATATTCCTCTTAAAGTTACTTGCGAACAATTGAATTTGTTTTTCGAAGGCATTATTTCATTAGAATACTTATATAGTTCTGAAATAATTCTACTAGGGGATTTCAACATACCGGAATTCTCTTTGAATATTGATAGCGCCTCGGTTACGTGCCTAAATCAATTAGTAATTTTCTTTTCATTTACACAATACAATAATATTTATAATAACAGAGATCGTATGCTGGATCTATTTTTTAGCACAATAACCTTCTCCGTTTCTACACCATCACTATACTTAGTTCATGAGGATGCCCAACATCCACCACTGGACATATCCATGACAATGGATTATGATACTCATAATGTTCTTACATATAACAATGTCAAGAGCTATAACTTCAAAAAAGCTAATTTGGTATTACTTTACAATGAAATTTTACATATTAATTGGTCGGCTCTGAATGAATATAATGACGTCAATAAGGCTTGTAGGTATTTTTATGAAATTTTATATAGTGTATTAGATCAGATCGATGTGTACCTTCGGCATCGCCAAACGATAGAAAGCTCAAGTATCCTCCGTGGTTTAACAGGGAAATTATTAGTGACATTAGGCAAAAACAAAAATTATCGAAGCTTTACAAAAAATCTAATGACCCTGCAATTCATTTAGCTTTTAGTGAACTGAGAACGAAATTAACAGCTGATATTTTCAACGCTCGCAAAAATTTTATAATATCTACCGAAGAGAATATTAAGAACGTGCCTAAAAGATTTTGGTCCTACATGTCCAATATACGGAAAAATAAATCGGTCCCAGTTAATATGACATTGAATGATGAAGAGTGAGATAATGGCTACTCAATCGTAGAGGGCGTTGCAAATTTTTTTAAAAACGCATATACTTAAGATGCTGATGACATAGATATCCTTGATGAGATATAACGCTCCCACTGAAGATAATATTTTAAAATGCATAAGAAGACTAAAGCCAAATATGACCACGGGTCCGGACAATATTCCAGCTTTCTTAATTCGTGATTGCGGTCCCCTATTAGTAGAACCTCTAAAAATAATCTCTAACCTTGCTGTGCATTCAAATACAAAACCCGAAATTTGGAAAGTGTCACGTATATGTCCTGTTTTTAAAAAAGGCAATTTAAATGATATAGAGAATTATCGCCCCATAACAATTATCTGCAATTTTATTAAAGTACTTGAATTTTACATCCATGACATATTATACAGTCACGTGAAAAACAGTATTACTGTATCACACAGTATATACCGAAGGTTTTGGATGATCAAGGTCAAGTTGACGTAGTTTATAAAGATTTCTCCAAGGCCTTCGATAGGCTCACTCATAGTATATTGGTCCTTAGTTAGATATATGCAGTCTATCACCGAAGGCACTCAGGCGAGCCTTTTCAAATCCTGTCTCTCTAATCGATTACAATACGTATGCTACAGGGGCGTTGCTTCAACTAAATTTGAAGTCCTTTTTGGTGTTCCTCAAGGATCGATCCTGGGGCCGTTACTTTTCAACATCTTCATTAATAACGCTATCAGCTCTTTGAATGTTCCTTATCTACTATACGCAGATGATATGAACATTTATGTTAGGATAAACTGCGCTCAGGTTGCATCATCCTTCAGGAAAACCTCCATAGGCTTGATTTGTGGTGTAGGGAAAATAAGTTGCCACTTAATATAAACAAATTTAAAGTTATCACATACTCATGTAAAAAAGATAATATGTTAATGTTTCCATACAGTATTTTACTTGATAGTCCAGAATATATCAAAGATTTAAGGGTATTTTTTTATTCAAAATTAAATTTTACCCATCACATAGATGAAGTAATTTCAGCTGCCAATAGAAGTTTAGGATTTATTATGCGTAACTCCCGTGAGTTTCATAAACCATCAACAATTAAACTGTTATACAACTCATATGTCAGATCCAGACTAGAATATATTTCTGTCATTTGGTATCCAAATTACGTAAAATATATCGAGGTATTAGAAAGAGTGCAATGGAGATTTTTAAAGTATCTATCCTATAAAGAGGATAAAGTATATCCTCCCTCCTATTGGCTTTTCACACGATTTGTTACTTGACACACACAGCTATAAATCCTTACTGGTTCATCGTAATATGCACTCCGTTATCTTTTTGTTTAACATAATAAACTCTGTTCATGATGCGACCGAAATAGTGAGTAAATCAATTTCCATGTACCAACAGGCGACGTTATGAAACTTTTTATATAAAGAGGGCTAATACTAATATATTGCATACTCTCCACTGTATATGATGTAACGCAATTACTCCACCGTGCAAGAGAGCATTGATATATATATATAATTCTTGAAATGTACATATAAAAAATATTTTTGTATCTTAAGTTCTGTTAATTTTGTTAAGTGCTTGTTTTGTTATTTGCCTTACTTGTCTGTCAGGAATGTTTGCCTTTTTCTCTCATGTCACTATTATATACTTATGTGTCTGTATTACTATTTACACATTGTCACTGTACTTTTTTTGAAAGTTGTATTTTTGTAACATCTCTCAAAATAGTAGAGTTTTTTTAATTATTCACCTCTTTTCTTCTTTTCAGTTTCAAAATTTCTGGTGTACCTATAGTGTAGACCGTCATTTATATTTTAATATATTTACATCTAGCCGTGTAAAGTTGTTATCAGATCATGCTGTTATTAAATTAAGTATAACACATTCTATGATCTCGAAACAATTTAGAAGAATCAATTATAGACCTATTAGTGATATGGTTTTGTTTGAACTAATTATTTATTTGGGGCCGACTGAAGATTTATTGATAATCCAATTCTAGATATTAATATTAAGTTTGAGTTGTTCACATGCTTTAGAAATTACTTGCCCTATAAAACCCAAAGTTTTAAACAACAACAACAAAACTAAATAAATGTAAAAAAGTAAAAATCTTGTGGCCTGATGATGTGAAGCAAAGTATGGGGAAAATGAACATAGAAAGTCGTACTGGAGGATAATTTCAGGCCGAAGACGAGGGAAAAAGTTTATAACTTACTCGGCAAAGAATGCCACAAGGTTTCTCGAACTCGAAAAGTCTTAAGGCTGTATACAGAGCTTCTAACAGGCCGGTCGCTATTACAAGATTAAAGAATTTACGGAATTTAAGGCAGGTGAGAGACACGCTGCACTTTTTGCAGGATGCGTATAGAAACACCCCCTCAAGTGATTTGAAAATCTTAATAGCAAACAAAAAATGAACTTATAGATCTGAGTTAGATAAGATTAGGAGAGCTGCTAATGACAATTATATTTCCAGAAACAATAATGCTTCCAAGGCATTGTGGGACCTAATTAATAAAAACAAATCTGTTCTACCGCAATCTGAATTTATATCCCCCGATGATTTCAATAATTATTTCGGAAGTACTCCCCTTTACAAATAAAGCAGTAGTTTCTACAATATTGTGTGCAACCTAGACAAGGAATTTAATTTTTCACAAATAACATACATATATGTTCTAAATAATTAATAATTTGAAAAATATACATTGTAAAGATCTATTGACATAAATACTAGAACCTTAAATTCCATTAAATACATTATTTTTATACCTTTAACAAAATTAATAAACCAATGTATCAAAGCAATGTATTTTCAGACACTAAAATTATCAAAAGTGATATCTATACACAAGAAACGCGTTGATGATCCTGCCAACCACGGAACAATTGCCATTATTTCTGTGTTTGCTAAAATACCTGAAACATTATTAAAATTACAAATTACGTTTTCCTTTGAACGCTGTAATCTTTTCAATAGACGTCTGTTTGGTTCTAGAGCAAAGAAAAGCACAACGTTGGCAATAAATTTTTTAATAGATTTAATAAACAAGGATTTCAAGGGTAGAGAATTTTCAGATGGGCAATTTCTGGACTTTCGATTGCGTGTCCCATAACATCTTAATAAGTAAATTATCTTTCTAGAAATTTTAACAGTCTGGTACGGTTTTATTCATTCAGCTCTTTTGGTTTGGGGATATTCCCTCAAGTTTTGTATGTTTTCTCTATGCAGAGAAAAGTGATGAGAGTTATAGCAGGCTTAGGCTCTAGAGACGAATGTAAGGATGCTTTTAAGAAACTTTCAATAATAACACTACCCCTCTCTCCAATGGAGCCTTGGCCTCCTTTATCTTCCGCCTCCAACACTGTCGATCTAGTGCCGCTCTCCTCCAAGTTCTGACGCCTATCAAGTTGCGCGTCTTCTGCCACTCCATCTTCCCATAATTTCCGTGGTCTCTCTTTTGGTCTTCTGCCCTGCATCCTACTATTGACAACCCTTTATGGTAAACTGCTATCCGGTATTCTCACTACGTAGCCAGCCCATCGTAGCCTCTGTAGCCTAACGAATTCTGAGATAGGTGCCTCCTTGAAAAGTTGGTAGATTTCATGATTAAATCTTCTTCTCCATATCTCATTTTCGTTTAGTGGCTCAAAGATCCGTCTTAGTATTCTTCTTTCAAACACCTCTAATTTATTCTGTGAGTTCTCTGTCATGACCCATGTCTCGTACCCATAGCATAATATCGACCTGGTGATGGTTTTGTATATCCTGATTTTCGATTTTCTGTATATAGTTTTGGAGTGGAATATATGAGACAGAGCGAAGTAGGCTTTGTTGGCTAATATTATTCGATTTTGTACCTCCGATTCTTCTGATCATTTCGTGTTGAGTTCAATAAGTATGTGAAGCATTGGACAGCCTGCAAGTTATCCTCTACTCTGAGGTGGTTTTCGTTTCCTCTTGTTCTTGACTGGGTTAGTGTTTTTGTCTTTTGTGTATTTATTTCGAGTCTGATGTTTCTGGCCTCTCTTTACAGTTGTGTGTATGTTCCTACCGCCTCTTCCGCTCTGCGGGACATACTGTTGATATCATCTGCGTAAGCGGCCAGTTGTACCTATTTGTTTATTGATAAGTTTGATCTCCCAGCGTTTGTTTGTCGTATGACATATTCCAGAGCCAGATTAAAGTGTCGGAGCGATTCCGTCGCCCTGTTTTAATCCTTTATTTATTTGGGACTTCTCCGTCATTTCGTTTTGTATGCATATTGTTGCCATCGTTAAGTCCGTTGTTGCTTTTCTTAGTCGAATATATTTGGAGGGGATGTTGAAGCTGCGCAGTATCTGGTAAAGTCGGTCTCTATTAATTGAATCATATACTTGTTTAAAATCAACGAAAATATTGTACACGTCTATGTCATGTTCCCAGAATTTGTTTCACCGTAAAAAGCTGGTCAATTGTGGATTGTTATTAACATTACCTAGCACCTACATGTTACATCGCCTTCTATGCATTAAAGAAAATCAGGATAAATACGTAAGACGTAACCGGTTACAAATTCCTATACAACGAGGGATAATAAGAAAGTCAACCATAGTTTTCTACGTTTGTCGAAGACAAGAAATAGCTCAGATTACTATGCCATAAGATCTTTTAACATACTGTATTCAAAAACTACAATATAATCGTTATAAAAGTTCATTAAAAAAATATCTGCTCGAAAACGCTTTTTATGATCTCAATGAATATTTATAATCTGGCTTGTCTTGTTTAACTATGTGCCATCTTTCTTTGCATTTATTTGTTATTTTTGTTTAACTCTCTTTACATATTTGTCATTGTTTGTTTTTATTTTATCTTCTTACGGACTTGTGTAAATCCTCCAATTTATAAACACCAATATCTATCTATCTATCTATCTATCTATCTATCTATTTATATACAAGCGTGTGTGTGTATATATATTGTATTGTTTTACTATTATTGAACTTAATAATTTGCAGTACTAATCAAACTTTAACTTGTTTATTTCCAATAGATAAACCAAAAAGATCAAATTAAAATCTCTTACCTTTTGATCCGAAAGTATGTCAAATTTATTTAATGGGCCGGCTAGCTTATCTTTTCCTTCAGGAGCAGGTTCAAATTCAGTTCCTGTTTAAAAATGAAATTTTATGAAAGTAAAATTTTTAATCTGATATAAGTAATTTATTTTCCTTGATATTTAGATAATTTACCAGTTTTATAACAGGTTCGAAAGTATAATACACTATTTACATTTTAATATACAACCTTGTCCAAATTAAACACACAAAAACCTTCCTTCTTCGTAGCTACACTCTTCTCTTTTTCCAAATCCAACAATTCCCCTTTCATTAATTCTTCACCTTATCTCGTCCTTATCTCCTCTGCAATTCCTATCCACAATAACACCTCTTCCTTCTCATTTACAGTCTATTTTTACTCTTCTTCGCTGATCTCCACAATTGTTGACTTTTTAATTCAATTTCAAAAAATTCCTTCCTTGTTTATTATTTTTCTTCTTCACTCCCTAATTTTCATTTGTTCTTTTTTTTCTTAAATTTGTTTTTCCAATTTTACAACCTCTTTTTTATCTGTTGTTTGTTGTTTTATATCACTAAATATCAAAGTACCCAAAATAAGCAATACAAAACACCATATGAATTTTGATTAATTTCATTCCAAACATAACCTAACTTAAACCCCCTTGTCTTTCTCCAGGAAAACATTTACCAACTATAAAAATTAAATTTCCTACTTAAAAGAAATGTCATAATGACTTAAATGTCAGAAATTATTTCAACTACAACTACATTAATAATTGCTAACATAGATGTCAGTATCAAACTTACTGTTGACATCAAATAAAAACTTAAAAACTATTAAAACAACTCTAAACAAGTATTAACATTCTAAAACCTTTCGGATCTTTAGCTAATTTAAATAAATTTTGAAAACCATCTAAACGCGAATACATAGCAATATATATATATATATATATATATATTTGGGTTATTGTCATACTTTATTCAGATACTTTTGTATAGTCTTATAATTCCGCGTATGCCTGTTAGATTTGTAAGAAACAAATGAATAAATCAGTTCTCATGCGACAATATTTGTCCCAGAACTATAATCACCGGGTATTTACCGTGTGGTGTTGTTAATTTCAAAGCAACAACTTTTACATAATTTGTTTAACTAATAGAACATGCTGGAGTATAAAAGCACCTAAACAAAAATGAGTTTCAACATAACATCGAATACCAAAACTCACTTTTATATATCAACGTAATATTTTTATAATAGACAAAAACACATAGTTTCGTTGAGCCCCATCGTGTGAACAACAGACACAACTAGTCGCAGTTGTACATACATTCACATACCGGCGGCGGTGATACAAAACGCGATGTTAATTCCTTGTATAAACAGTAGACTGAGCTATATCCAAGATCCAAGGTGAAACACCGGCGTGCGTTGGTGTTGATATGAAGAAGCAGCATCAGCTGGACTCCTCCCAGCCCAGCATGGATGCTGGATGGCGAAGAACCAATCGCTCGACGGTAACAGCAGCATCCGCCCGCTGGCAGATGGTCAATGTGTTCGCTCTTCAGCAGACGGTCGCGGTGCGGACAACGGAGAGGCATGCGGATTTATGTACAAAAATGACAATTTTATTAAAGGTATACACGTGGAAGAAATTGCATTTCAAGTTATTAGACTAATTATTCATGTTTATTAGCAAATGTTAGAGTAATTGAAAGGGGGGCCGATAAACTTTGCTGCAAGTGTACGTTTAGTGGAAATGTCTTGATAGATATTTGTATTGCAGTTACTAAAACATTTATGATTGCACACATACAAGTAAGAAATATTAAATACATATACCAAAAATGCACTTTTCAGGGGAAAGTAAATACAAAAAAGTAAATCATACAAAATATAGCAGTTCTGCAAAGCACTGGGTGCCAGGTGTGTAATTAACATAAATACAATTTAACAAACATGAGAATGCGGGATCATTTAAATCAGAAGGTATGGTAAGTATTTTGTTTTAACTAATATTTAAACCTGATTTATATAATTCAGAAGCTGACAAATATAACAAGACCAGAAGAAATAGAACTAATATTGGATACAAATAATAATACAACTTTACATAAATATTATATGCGAGAAAGAGTTGACCATCAGATTAATAAAAAACACCACTGATCCATACATTTTAAAAAAATTTAAAAATATGCAGTTTTAAATAATATATTTCGAGCCTCACTTTTTGCGAAATAATTTTCAAACAAAAATTATTCCCAAGAAGTGATTCGGTTCTCACTATAAACTGTAGGACCCTGTCAACTTTTCTCAGACACATCTAAATCTCCTAGACTTACGAGGATCGTTCATGTGACTTAAAAGGCTGTTAAAAAATATTTATAACATTTGCATCATATACCAGGCAATACAGGAAACATGTAACACTGTAGCTTTACTACTTAAGAAGTTAAAATTTTGAATTCTGGAAGAGTTGTATATTACATAATTGTCCTTGTTTTGAGCCTATCAAACATTTTCTTGAACTTCCGGTTTAAGCAGAAGCAACCCAAACTTTATTTTAAATGGTACCCTGTATATATTTTTTACTTATCAGATTCGCCTTTTAAGTTCTCTTCTCAACGCTGTATCGCATCATGGCATTTGTTTTCAAAATAACAGTTAATAGCCAGTTTATTGTATTAAGTTTGGGTGGCCATGATATGAACCTTGGCAGGTATTGATGCTTAGTGTGCCGTGATATCCAAAGACTTCCTGGTACGCAACTTTATCTCATATTCTTTTTGGCATAATCAGTAGCTGAGCAACCTAATTAGATTTTTCTTATTTTAAAAAAAATCTCTAAACAACCGATATCATAAAACGAAACCCATTATTATTTTGGCACAATCGGGTTTTTGTGATGGTAGCTCTGAGCATGTTATCTAACTGTAATTCAGTAATTCTTTAGTTGTTTTTCTGACTCTCTTTATTTAGATAGATAAGAGAAAAAGATATTTAATCATTTATTGAGGGCAAATAAAAAAATGGGTTTCCTATCTTGGTTTTATGATATCGTGGGTTGTTTAGGTTGCTCAGCTACAGATTGTATCCAAAAGAACATTGATACAAAGTTGCGTACCAGAGATCTTTGGATATCACGGCACACTAAGCATCAATATCTGCCAAGGTTACCTGTGTCATCCGGTATTATTATGCAACATTGTTTTAATGAATACAAAGAAAAAGGTGTAAATAAATGAAAAAAATCTATCTAAATATATGAAATATAAATGATCGAAAACTTAAGAGAGACATACAAAATTAGACATGGTGAGGGATGTTCATTTATATACTCCCAATATGTTTTGAAATTTAAATAATCTTTTAAAATGAGATGAGAAGCTCCAAAAAATAATTCCATATGTTGCCCTTGAAATAAAATTTGTATAATGATATACCAAGATAATGTCCTACTTGATATTTTGGATAGTCTAAACAACGCATAACAGAATGAAGAAAGTTCAAATGTGCTTTTAGAGGGAGGAATATTAAACATAATATTTTTAGTCGCAAACTCCTCTATAAATCCTTATTTTGCTATAAGGAAAGTAACCAGACTGCACTCAAAGTTACAAGCCTGGCGCGTTAAGTGTAATAATTGCATATTACCATCAAAACACCAGCCGAAAGACTGATCCTACTTAAAGGAGCTCTCTTGCCAGTCGTCACACACTACTTGCAGACTGCAGTTTGGAGCTGTTGGCTCTCGTCAGTGCAAGGTAGGTATGCGACGACCGGCACGAGGATCCTTTGACTATTTGGTACATCCCGGTATTTTTACAACAGCGACATGTAAAATAGTCAGCAGGCGCCATCTAGCGGTCCAGTGTCTGTTGCAATCGAAAAATAAATAGCCTGACTGGGCTTAGCATAGTTCAAATGTGTTTTTAGAGGGCGGAATATTAAACATAATATGCAATTATTACACTTAACGCGCCAGACTTGTAACTTTGGTTGCAGTCTGGTTACTTTCCTTATAGCAAAATAAGGATTTATAGAGGAGTTTGCGACTAAAAATATTATCTTTAGAATGAAGACAGTTTTTTGCTATAGAGTTAATATGTGTATAAAAAATTAATGCACCATCTATATACAGGGTGGGGCAATAGTGCGTCGGACCACGATATCTCGAGTTCTACGACAGCTAGACATTTTTTAAAAAATTGCAAGTAAACCAGATAAAAAGTTTATAATTGGAAATTATTTTCGAACATACAGGGCGAGCCAAGACGAAATTACAAGACCAAGTGCCTTGTTTTAATGGAATGCTATATATATCAGTACATTTTTCGAAGCCTCATTCTAGGCTCTGTTCATTCCTATATTAACATTGACCAACCACTTAATTAGATATCTCGTAACTGATATTCACATAAGTTTTTCTTAAAACCCATAATTGTGACTGTGGTGATTTTTTTAATATCGATCTGCAGACTGCATTATTTCAACAAAAAAACTCATTACATCCAAGTGGTTGGGAGATATTCAATGCTAATATAGGAATGAATAGGACCTAGAAAGAGGCTTCAAAAAATGTACTGATATACATAGCATTTCATTTTTAAAAAGGCACTTGGTCCTGTAATTTCGTCTCGGCTCGCCCTGTATATTCGAAAATAATTTCCAGTTATAGATTTTTTATCTAGTTTACTTGCAATTTTTTTTTTCATATTTCTAGCTATCGTAAAACTCGAGATATCGAGGTCCGACGCACCATTGCCTCACCCTGTATACTCCCAAAAATTTAGTATAACATGCTTGTTCTATAGATCTATCAGCCAATTTTACTAAGTGGCTTTTATCTTGCGCGTTATGTCTAGGAAAAATATAATCAAAGCGGGTTTTAGATATATTTAAAAATAACCCTGTTTGATTGAAAATGGCTAGCAAATTTTGTTAAAGAATATCATATCAGATAAGGCTGTTTCAAAAGTCTTTCTCCGACACAAATAGAAGTTCTCATCCGCAAACATTAATAGAATGTTATTTATATAAAGTAAAAATTATAACGGCCCAAGGACTAATCCTTGTGGAACTCCAAACTTAATATTAAATTTTTCAAATTTAACTCCATTGACTCCTACTATTTATTCTATTTGTAAAGTAGGATATCCCAGTCATTTATTTTGCCCCTTAAACCATATTTATTCAGTTTTTTCATGAGTATTGTGTGATTTACAAGATCAAAGGCTTTGCGTAAATACATGAAGAGTATTAATTTTTTATTTTGATCTAAATGTTCATATAAATTACTATTTAAACAAGATAATATAGTATGTAGGTATAATAAATTCAGTAATACGGTTAAACATAACTCGTTCTAAGATTTCAGAAATAAGTGAAAGTAAAGCAACTTGGTCTATAATATCAGATAATGTATTATCTCCTTTTTATGTAATGGAAAGACTTTTTGATGTTTTCAAAATAGATGGAAATATTCCTCTGAAAGTTATAAATTTATCAAAAAAGTAAGCTATGGTATTAAGTAGTTAACTGACTTTTATCAACTTAGCACTCAGATTATCTATAGACAGTAAAATCGGTATTTTTTAAATTTCATTATAATATTTGTTAATTTCAGATTCCGAAATTTTAAAAAGAGTGGAAAAATTTGAATTTATATCAAAATAGGTTTCAGTAACATTTTCTCCAAGGTCATTAATTAGTTTAGCTGGTAGATCTATAAAATACTCGTTTAGATGTGCAATAACATAGGGATGTGTTACCAAATTGTTATGAATTTTAATTAATTAAAATTCTTGAAAATTATTTAAATGAACCAGAGTCTATTAAAAAAATCTAAAAAATAATGTTACCTGTTTAGTAAACATCCCAAGCGTGGACTCAATAATTGCAGCACGAATAAGGTTAACCACAATTACAACTTTTAACCATTATAATTAATTGTTACTGTACATTTTATTCGTCTGATCACTTTGTTCTTTTTCTTAATTTGATCAATTTACCATCTAAACTAGAATTCCTCCAGTGCCTTAGTTCCTGTATCCGTTAGGGAGTAAATATATAAAACTGTCCCCTCTTTAAGCCTTAATATCCCGGTCAGCCTCTCTAACATATTTCGCTTGTCTGTCTAGCTGCATGATTAAAATCTTCAACTTCTTATTAGGTTGAATCCGATAAAACAACGCCATTAATTCGAGTGATGATTGAATAAGGTTCTTCCCAAGTGGGATGATACTTCGGAGATTTTCCTACTTTTACTGTGGGTTATACAGCCAAACCAGATCTCCCTCACTAAATCCTGCTGAGGTCCTCTTCCCAACAAATTGTTGAATTTTCGCGGCTGGCACCCTTCCTCGATCCTATGAAGAAGGGTTTGTTCATCGGGAATAGGAACAGCATAAAAACTTTCAAATAGCCCCATAAATAATAAGTCAGTGAATTAAAGTCTGGAGAACTGGGCAACCATAATGAGAGCCCGCCACGATCTCTCCATTGATGCGGATAAGTATCATTGAGATGTTCTTGTATTTTTCAATAGTCTCCTCTTCACCTTCATGTTCGCCAGCTCTTGGTTATTTTATTTGTATGGTGTATATTCTTTACTTTAACGGTCGCAAGCGAAAGTAGTGTTATTTTTGTTGATTCAACATTTTTATTCTTATATAGTTGGACTTATATGTTTCTATTTCTGATATACCTGAAATAGTGAAGAACATGAGGCTGAAAGATAAGCACAGCAGAAAATACAAGAAATGTAACGATGCAAATATATTAAAAGAATATAAACGCTTAAGACCATTAAGTACAAACCAAAGAAGCCTAGAAAAATTACATAGAGAATATTGAGAGCACATTAACTGTTGATCCTAGACAATTCTGGTAGTATTTAAGTAGCAAAAACGGCGCTACTAGAATACCCGGTCTAATGTACTGCAATGAATTCGATAACCCGCCAAACATTGTAGATAACTTTAGTCAATTCCTCGGTCAATTCTTTAGTGGTGTTTATTTGCCACCGAGTGATACAGTACCATCTTCCGACATCATAAGTAACCTAGCATCCATAAATGTTGATCAGTTATCAGAGTTAGACATTATAGGAGGCATTAAAAAGCAAAAAAATAAAATGACATAGGGGCATGATCAAGTTCCCAGTTTTTTAGTTAAAGATTGCACAAATGTGTTTATCACCCCACTGCGAATTTTATTTAATATGCACTACAAACGTCTACCTTTCCTGAGTGTTGGAAATTGGCAAAAGTGTGTCCTATTTACAAAAAGGGAAACGCCGCAGACATAACAAACCACAGAGGGATCTCAATCCTACCTAACTTTGCTAAGGCTTTTGATGCCTCAATATGTACTATACTTTATTAGGTGGTAAAGACTTAAATATTCAATCGCCAATATGGTTTTATGGAGAAACGTCAACAGTAACCAACCTCTCATATGGTCAATTGCTACTATACACCATAGATGTCTCCATGGGGTATAGCGACTTGCGATGCTGCAAGTACCTGAGAGCGGCGACCTTTTAGTCCTAGGTGGACATAACCTACTGTTATAATACATAATTTGCAGGAAACAACTACTCATCGGGCAAATACCCTGACCTGCATTGAATTATACTATACAAATCATGAAACAATGGTAGCCAATATAATTTATCAATTCCCTGACCAGGCATAGACCGGTTTCGAACTTATTAGTTCTCATCAGCATGCCATAGTGGCCATCATGAAAGAATGGTAGTCATTATCATTCTGTCACGATTTGTCAGGCATAATTCAATGCAGGTCGGGGTATTTGCCCGCTGAGTAGTTGTTTCCTGCAAATCATATATTATAACAGTAGGTTACGTCCACCTAGGACTAAAACGTCGCCGCTCTCAGGTACTGCAGAATCGCAAATCGCTATACGCCATAGATAGGTGTATAGTAGCAATAGAGTATATGAGAGGATTCACTTACCTCTCACCACTACTCAATTTACTATAGTTCGTATAAAACTAGCAGGTTGGTCACTGTCGTTTGTCTGTTCCATGACCTATGGCATGCTGATGAGAACTAATAATTTCGAAACCGGTCTATGTCTGGTCAAGGAATTGACAAATGATATTGGCTACCATTCTTTCAAGATTTGTAAGGTATAATTCAATGCAGGTCGGGGTATTTGCCCCCTGAGTAGTTGTTTCCTGCAAATCGTATATTATAGTATACACTGATTTTTCAAAAGACTTTGACCGTATAGACCACAAGTTATTAATAGTATCATACCTGAAAAACCGGTTACAATACGTTCAATATAACGACTTTAAGTCAAATACCTTGCAACATCAGGGGTGCCCCAAGGTTCAAACTTGGGAGCACTTTTGTTTATTTATTTATAAATGATCTAGTTGACCTAATAGATTGCGAGAAACTTTTCTTTGCAGATGATTTGAAAATATTCAATGAAATAAACAACATCGAAGACTGTCTAATTTTACAAAAGGAGATACACAAAATAGAGTTTTGGTGTGCGTCAAACAAATTAGACATGAATGTATCGAAACATAAAGTAGTAACGTATACGCGTAAAAAAAGTTCCCTAGATTTTTTGTATACCTTAGCACGGAGTTGCCAAGAGCCTAATCACTTAGGAGTATTATTCGCCTCTAAATTCAAATTTGTGGAACATATTAACTCATCCACAAATTCGACATAAAAAATTATTAGGCTTTATAACGAGAAATTGTAAACAATTATCAATGTAGATGCCCTTAAACATTGTATTTCTCAATCGTGCGATGAAAACTTGAGTATGGTGCTTTATTTTAGAACCCAATTTACAATGTTCACTTACAGGCAGTAGACAAAATTCAAAGAAAATTTATTAAGTATTTAGTCTTCAGAATTGATGCGAATTGTCCAGAGCAGGGATATCCAAACAAATTGTTATTGGCAAGATTACACATGACATCTTTAGAAAGTAGAAGGACCCACATTATATTAGCATCTTTGTACAAATTACTTAACAATTTGATCGACTATCAAATGATGTTTTCAAAAATTAATTTTAAAATCCCGAGGCTAGGAACACGTCAAAATGTTCTATATTATTGTCCCGCCAGCCGTACATATTGATGAAGTCTCCTAAATTCAGTATTCTATGGTGGAACTATATAATAACCTTGGCGATCAGTGTGATATATAATATACGTTTATGTCAGTGTATTAGGATCATCACAAATGCTTATTGAAATTCTCAAGTAACAGTCAGAAACTATTATTATATCTTCAATGGTAGGGTTTAACTAGGTTGCTCTTTACTACTTATGTTTATATAGTCCAAGTAAGGACTTCCAGAGACATAAAAAACGCAACAAAAAATATTGTCTGAAAGTTATTTGTGGCATTCTTCGAATATTCTTTCCTATTATTTGTGTTTTCTACCACATGTATTATTATCCTCTTCAAAAACAAATCACCGAATCTACAAAATAATAGAATTATTAGAAAAAAGCCTCTGCGCCCGTGACGTTTACGCCAAAGGAATAGTCAGAGGTTATGTTTTGCAAATAATATAAATCGGAATAAACACAGAAATACTGTATTTTGCTGACGTTTCGGAAAGTTATCTCTTTCCGTTTTCAAAGCTTTTTTTTTGGAAGAACTCTTATTTTGCTGTATATGTCAAATACACAGCTTTAACATTCTGTTTATTATGTTATTTCCATAGATACTTATTACTTACACAGAATATAGAACTGATGATATTTTCTTTTAGATAATGTTGAGTTTGTCAAGTTCTTCTTTTAACATTGGTAGCCAGGTTGTACAAATATCTACAGAACAATTCGATACGCACTTATCCTTTCCAAACCTTTCAGTGTGAGGTTGGATGAGCACAAGAATTACATTAGAAAGAATGAAATTCAGAAATCAAAGATTTGTGAACATGCTTGAGAAAACGGACATAGAATAAACTGGCACTCGGCAAAAATTTTAACAAAAGAAGCAGATACCAAAAAAAGAAAAATTAAAGAATCAGCAATAATCTTATTAAATGAAGATAAGTGCATATCGAATTGTTCTGCAGATATTTGTACAACCTGGCTGCCAATGTTAAAAGAAGAACTTAACAAACTCAACATTATCTAAAAGAAAATATCATCAGTTCTATGTTCTGTGTAAGTAGTAAGTATCTATGGAAATAACATAATAGAATCTTAAAGCTGTGTATTTGACATACACAGCAAAATAAGAGTTCTTCCAAAAAAAGCTTTGAAAACGGAAAGAGATTACTTTCCGAAACGTCAGCAAAATACGTTATTTCTGTGTTTATTCCGATTTATATTATTTGCAAAACATAACCTCTGACAATTCTTTTGGCGTAAACGTCACGGGCGCAGAGGCTTTTTCCAATAATTTTATTATTTTGTAGACTCGGTAATTTGTTTTTGAAGAGGTAGAAAACCCAAATAATAGGAAAGAATAAACGCAACAAAAACTTTAAGACATAATTATTATCGCCGCGGGCCACGGCGGCATGCCTGCATCAAACGACTCGATACATATTAAAAACCTATAAAGGTAAGCAAGATGATTTGCTGTCGAGGTAGCATAAAGAGTAATGGTATTTTAATGGGGTCGTAAAGTTTTTGTTGCGTTTTTTATGTGTCGGGATCTTCCTACTTGAACTATAAGTACTTAAATCATTTTTATTTTTAATGTATATTATTTAATGTGTGTTAGTTACTACTTACGCTCGCTTATATTATAGTTCCTATGTTTGTATTGGACACTTATATTGTTCTATTATTGGAATATTCTGTTGGATAATAAATCTATTATTATTATTATATTCAGTTGATATATGTGTTACTTTTCTTTTTCTTGTTTGTACTTATTACTCCACCGGGGTTTTTTAGTAAAATTAATAAGTAATCAATTAATTTATCTTAAGTTTAACAACTGTTGAAGACTTCCCAAGACAATTTTTTTTAAAGTGACTTTTCTCTGTAAATGTATTATTCAGTTCTTTTATTTGACGTATTATACGTGATATTTTATACACGGGATATAATACATCTACAATACATAAAAGACATACACAAGTATTACACGTGGCAACTCTGTTCGACTATGGATTATTTTATTAAATAGTATTCAGCGATTTTACCTTTAGCTATAATGAGCTCTGCATGATTTCAGACAAACAAGTTGTTGATTAAATCTTCTCTTTTGTTTTTATAGTGCACTTGATTATTTAAGAATGCTCAATTTATTTTCGTAAGGGACAAAAACCTGTTGCATACTTTTGATAACATGATTAACATCAGTCAATCCTATAGATGTGTTTAGTAGCATTTATAATTCTGCTTAATTAACTTTTAGTAAAGAGCGAACCGAGTAATCCAAACTAGTAAATTCATTGTTAACTGCGTTTAACTAATTGCTCTTTGATATACTGTAATTGAACACAAGAACTCGGATCAATTAAAAATTATATTTTAATCAGGGGCATGTCAGCAGCAGGCCAACGTATGACAAGTTGTCCTGGGCAAAAAACCTGAAACGACGCTGTCGAAAATATTAAATTTATCCAGTTGTCCGAAGAGAGCAGCACTGCTGGAAAGTTCGTTCAATTATATCATCAAACCCCAACAATTCGGCGGTAAAAAGAGCAGATGGTCACATAATTCTGATTAAGTTGTTTGGCCTATTTATTTCTAATTCGTTTAGAGAAGCAGTCATGCAAGACCACAAAATATATCCAAAGCTAGGCTTTACACAGTGGTGTCGGTGAAACCACAACGCTTATGAAAATAATGAAAAAAAATAACGAGTTTCCGACCGCAAAAGGGCAGTGTCGCATCATATTATCTTTTCCAGTGATCTTGACTTAATTAAAAATAAGTGAATCTTTAAATAAACTTGATACCTGACGCGATTTCATTTACAACTTTGACAGCAACAGAATTTATTAATAATTTCCTTTCTTGTCAACGGTGTTTTGCAATGTTCTTTTCCAATATAGTTGTCAATATTTTTAAACAAATCAATAACGATTTACAATGCTCCTGTTATGCAGTATGTTTTCAATTTATTGCCAAAATTTCGATCCGTCATATTTTTTGAATGACCTAGGCGAATTTAATCAAATTTAAGGTATGGTCCCCATATAGAGGTCTACATAATTCAGTACGGCAAACGAACAATATATCAGGGAGGGGATCACTTCTTTTTTCTTTTTGACAATTACTAAGAATATCTCCCTATATATAAATTTTGGCGATTTTTAAAATTTTCTAATAATGTGCAAGGTCATTTACTATATTTAATAATGATAATAATAATAAATCATTATTTTCCATTAAGAAAGTACAAATAGTTTACAAATATCATACATATAACATTTAAGATGCCCTAATGAGAAAATGCCGAAGATCAGATGGTAGTGAGTCACACTATCCCAGTTTTTAAGCATATAGCCATACTATAATAACTTTATTCTTTCCTATTATTTGGGTTTTCTACCACATGTATTATTATCCTCTTCAAAAACAAATCATCGAATCTACAAAATAATAGAATTATTGGAAAAAGGCCTCTGCGCCTGTGACGTTTACGCCGAAGGAATAGTCAGAGGTTATGTTTTGCAAATAATATAAATCAGAATAAACACAGAAATAATGTATTTTGCTGACGTTTCGGAAAGTAACCTCTTTCCGTTTTTAAAGCTTTTTTTCTAAGAACTCTTATTTTGCTGTGTATGTCAAATACACAGCTTTAAGATTCTGTTTATGTTATTTTCATAGATACTTACTACTTACACAGAACATAGAACTGATGATATTTTCTTTTAGATAATGTTGGGTTTGTTAAGTTCTTCTTTTAACATTGGTAGCCAGGTTGTACAAATATCTACAGAACAATTCGATACTTATCTTAATTTAATAAGATTATTGCTGATTCTTTAATTTCTCTTTTTTTTTGGTATCTGCTTCTTTTGTTAAACTTTTTGAAGAGTCACAGTTTGTTCTATGTCCGTTTTCCCAAGCATGTTCACAAATCTTTGATTTTGAATTTCATTCTTTCTAATATAATTCTTGTGCTCATCCAACCTCACACGGAAAGGTCTGGATGATTCACCCACATAACATATATCATATTCGCACGCGATATTGTGAATACAGTTCTTTGAATTCGGCTCCCTGTTTATCGGTTTTATTTTTGTTAAAATAGATCTTAAAGTGTTCCCCGTTTGAAATATCGTCCTAACATCAAATTTGTCATGGCGAAGCTTTTCCGACAGTCCGTATACATAAGGAATTATTGCTGTATAATGACGTTCAGGTTTTTGTTGTATCTGATTGTCCCTATTTTCAACATTTATAAACTCTATCAACAAAGGCTTCAGGATGTTGATCTTGTACTAGAACCTCTTTGATAAATTTTTTCTCGTTATTTAATATTTCATTATTAGATGAAATTATTTTGGCCCTATGGCATAAACATTTTACAACACCCCTTTTAACATTTATTGGCTGATTTGAGTGAAAATTTAGATATCTATTAGTATGTATTGGTTTTCTATAAACGCTTGTTTCAATTGTATTATTTATCCTTCTAATTGAAACATCTAAAAACGGTAGTTCATTCCTACTTTCTACTTCTAATGTGAATTTAATGGACGGTTCCTTACTATTTATATTTTCCAAAAAACTATCTAGTACATCGACACCATGAGGCCAAATTGCAAATATGTCTTCAACATATCTCCACCAGACAACCGGTTTGTTTATACAATTTTGAACATGTGTGTTCTCAAAGTTCTCCATAAATATGTTGCTTAAAATTGGTAATAATGCAGACCCCATAGCCATACCAAAATCCTGCTGATAGAACTCATTGTCCAATTGAAAATAGTTTGTTTTTATACGCAGTGTTAAGAGTTTCACTATGCTATTTACACTTAATTTAGTTCTAGTTTCCAAATTATTATCATTTAGTAACCTGTCTTTAACTATTTTTAAGGTTTCATCTACCGGAACATTGGTAAGAAGACTAACTACATCAAAACTAATCATTAGGTGTGATTCATAAATATAAATTTTTTCTATAAAATGTTTACTATTTTTAATATATGAATCGGTATTTCCAAATAATGGATCAATAATTTTAAGTAAAAATTTTGCCAAATTATGACATGGTGAATTAATAGAACTCACAATTGGCCTTAAAGGAATATTTTGTTTATGTGTCTTTGGTAATCCATAAAAATGAGGAGGCTTACTATGATGTGCTGTAAGTTTCCTTCGTTCAAAATCATTAAATTCATGTTTGTATTTAAACAACGTTCTGTAAATTTTGCTCTCTATTGATTTTGTTGAATCTTTGTTTAGTTTTGAGAAGGGCCCCTCATTTACAAGAGTCATGATTTTTGTTATATATATATATATATATATATATAATATCTTTATCTATAATGACTGTGGCATTACCTTTGTCGGCTGGCAATATTTTTATACTTTCATCGCGTTTTAAAGAATTTATCGATAACCTTTCTTCTGGAGTTAAATTATCTTTAATTTTGTATTGCTTCTCTAAAGCAATTTTTGCCCGTATGCGATATTCATTACCATTATCAGTTGGTAAATTTTGAGCCGTTTTTTCTATTGCCGCTACTATATCAAATTTTGGAACAGATTTCGGGTTTATTGCAAAATTTAAACCTTTTGATAAGACAAGCCTGTCTGAAATGGACAAAAGTCTCTTTGACATATTAATGACAGTCCTATGAATTAAAGGATTATTTTTATATTTTGTAAGTGCCTAATCTGTTTTTCCCTTATTAAGTTTCTAAATTTATGTAAATGCGTACCTTTTTGCAGATTAAAATATTTTTCATAACTCAACCTGACATTCCGGATTATAAACTGATAATCCTGTTCTATAACGTTCCTGCTTAGTTCATTTTCAGTGTAAGTAATGTCACCAATAGTTCGTTCTTTTTGGTATCTATGATATTGAATTCTTTCTCTAAATTATGTTAATTATGCGTTATGTGGGTGAGTCATGCAGACCTTTCAATGTGAGGTTGGATGAGCACAAGAATTACATTAGAAAGAATGAAATTCAGAAATCAAAGATTTGTGAACATGCCTGGGAAAACGGACGTGAATAAACTGGGACTCGGCAAAAATTTTAACAAAAGAAGCAGATACCAAAAAAAGAAAAATTAAAGAATCAGCAATAATCTTATTAAATTAAGATAAGTGCGTATCGAATTGTTCTGTATATTCTGTAGATTTGTACAACCTGGCTACCAATGTTAAAAGAAGAACTTAACAAACTCAACACTATCTAAAAGAAAATATCATCAGTTCTATGTTCTGTGTAAGTAGTAAGTATCTATGGAAATAACATAAATAGAATCTTAAAGCTGTGTATTTGACATACACAGCAAAATAAGAGTTCTTCCAAAAAAAGCTTTGAAAACGGAAAGAGATTACTTTCCGAAACGTCAGCAAAATATACTATTTCTGTGTTTATTCCGATTTATATTATTTGCAAAACATAACCTCTGGCTATTCCTTTGGTGTAAACGTCACGGGCGCAGAGGCTTTTTTCCAATAATTCTATTATTTTGTAGATTCGGTGATTTGTTATTGAAGAGGATAATAATACATGTGGTAGAAAACCCAAATAATAGAAAAGAATATTCGTAGAATGCCACAAATAACTTTCAGACAATATTTATAATAACTTTATCATACACAACTCATAAGAACAGTACAACTTGTAAACGAATAAACAATGATACATACAAACATATCCCACAATCCAATAACAATGCAGAAAAGCGAGAATAGAGAACGTGCCATTTCCCTTCTTTTTTCCTTTTCCCCCTTCTTTTTTCTTTTTCTCTTCTCTTCTTTTTCTCTTTTTTCCCATTATCCTTGATTATATTTGCATAAAGAGATAATTTTTAACATAATGTTTAAATGTGGATAGTGGTTTGTTTTTAAAATCAGATGATACGGAATTGTACATTTTTGAAATTTGGTAAGTAAATGAATGTTTGAATAATTCAGTGCGGTGCGTGGGAGGTGTTAGGGTTTTTTTAAATCTGATATTGAGGTTGTGAACATTAGGCTAATAAAATATTGGAATTTGGAATTTTATCTATAATGATTTTATGAAATAACACGCCGAGTGTAAGAAACGACGTTTAAAAATGGTAACCCATCTAATTTCATTAAGTTTATGCGAAATACTCTGCCGACGCCGGACACCGGAAATTAACCTTAAACAGGCATTCTAAATAACCTGTATTCTACGGAACTCCTCAGAATCTAAACATAGACCATATAACGAGTCAGCAAAGTTAAATTTTGATAAAAGAAAAGATTCGTATAGTATTGTTTTAACCTTTTTATTTAAAAGAAATGGCGGTTATTAAAAATCATTGTTAAATTCATAATGCTGTGTGAATATAGTTGTTAATATGAGGTTTGAATCTCAACATCGTGTTAAAGGTTGGGCCTAGACTTTTTGCGGATTCAGAGGGCAATGTATGGTGGCCGTTTACATTAATTTGAAGTTGTTCTGCTAGAACTGAAGTTACATTTTGAGGCCCAAAAATAAGTATGGCAGTTTTATCGGCATTAATATTCGAAGCATGATTTTTATATGTCTCTACTAGAAACGCAATGTCTAGATTGATCATAGTCGAGGCCTTGACATGCTTAGAGAGATCAAAAGAGAAGTATAACTACGTATCGTCAGCATAAAAATAAACTTGACAGTGCTTAAATATTTCTATAAAATCTGAAGTATATGAAGTATACAGCAGTGGACTAAGATACACACTGAAGCTAGCAGACACATTGTTGTCAATTTTAACTCTTTCTGTTCGGTTGGATATGAAAATGTTATTTAGATGGATGAAGAAGCGCTGACGCTGTAGCTATTTTTATCAGTCCCCCTCAATACGTCATTAGTGATGTTCAGCAGGGCTGTTTCACGGCTATGGAGCGGGCAAAAACCTGATTCTACCTCAAGCAAAATGTGAAATTTTTAAACATGCTGACGGAGTTGCGAGTCTACTTCTCTTTCCAGTATATTCGACAAAACTATATTAATGGGACGCAAACTTTTTAATTCTTCAGCATTCGATTTTTTAGGAATCAGTTGTGCTATAGCTTCCTTCCAAGTTTCCGGAAATATACTATTCAGTAAGCAAAAGTTAATAATATGTTTGACAAATGGCAAGACAAAGGGACAACATATCAATATCAATTTAATGTTAAGTCCATGTGAACCTTGTGCGTTAGATTTAATATTGTATATAATATTTTGGACGTTGTATTCAAATAGAGAATAAAATTCAAAGGTATCAATAATACAATCTCTAATGGTATTATTATATTTTTCAATTACATTTTGATTGGGTGGCATATTAGGAATACTATTGATGAAATAACTGGAATCACAAACCTGGCAGAGGAAATGTATGCACAGCAACATACTCTTCACAAGAGCTTCAGCAGCTGAGGCTGGAGCACATTGAAATTATATCTACATTTTATTGCATTCATTTGTTTTTTTTTAATCTATTTATTATTCTAAGTTGTTGCATTTGGTATATTAATGAGTAGCTACAATCCAACAGTGAGAAAGGTAGGTAGGTACCTCCATAAAATAACAACATAAGAACAACAGAGTATTATGGTTTGAACTACTTTTATTTACATATAACAGCTACCTTTATTTATATATAATTGGCTAATTGCTAATAAGCTAATGCTTTTTTAAAGAAAGGAAAAAAATGATAAATTTTCGGACGGGGGAATAGTTTATGGGGTTACCACGCCAGCAGAAGAAGAAAATGAATCCTCCAAAGAAACTATTATGTCATCAAATTCTTCATCCTCTGTTATGGGGACTCCATTGTGACAGTTGCCCTGGCAGTTGAGACATACTGGCGAACAATTTAATGATGCCTTTCTGCAGCCGCATCTTCTGGAGTCACAATTTTTTTTCAACAATAAAATATAACTTGCAAAATTTCGTCGAGGCCAGCATTTTTGTCTATTAGTTTTGGCATCAACTCCCCATTTCTGTCCTCCCAGTCAGGAATTTCTAAACCCCACACATGTGAGGACAGTATGGTTCCTATCCACTGCTGAATTTGGTAATACACCCGGTAAGAATGGTACTTCGTGGGCCCCTCAGTTGGTGGGAGAATGGAAATGTCTGGCTTGATCGAAGTGACTGATTTTAAAAATGACCGATATCTGTAGTCATCTAAGGTTATCTCCTTAGACGGAGCACCGTACCATTTAAGGATTCAATTTCCTGCTCTTTCGAACTCAGATGGTGTCGATGAACGGCTGGTAAGCACCTCAGCTGCTTATTTATCTTCAGATTTATCTTTCTTGTTTCACGAGAAATATGTCACACTGGGGAGGGGTTTTCGCCAACAACAGGACTGCCAAGTTCACATCTTCGCCTACCACAGCTACTGAAGAGAAAATTGACTTTTCTATGGATGTGGATATGATTGCCATATCTGCATCATCCTCTGCTTGGAAGGCATAATATAATTTTTCTCCAGATTTTTCATCAACAGCTTGTAAAAATATAGGTATGATTTCAAGTAATAACCATTATCGCATTATAGAAAATAATCTTGAAATCCATCATTTCAGCCATTAATTATATGCACAATATATAATCTTTAAGTCAATTTAATCCTCTTCACTTGATTTACTTGTATTTTATTTTACAAAGAAGATTTGCGGTGTTAAGAGCAGATTATGACAAAAATTGTGATCAGAAACAGCGTTTTCCCGATATCGGCGATTTTCAGAAGCGGGTGACTTGACAACGGTTGAAGATAGAAACTTTTAGTCAAAATGAAAAAATGTGGTTAAACTTCCCAATTATCAGAATACGCAACAACATATTTTTAGTCATAGAGGCTTTGTTTTAGTAAATCTAGTAGTATTACGGACGTGGCATTAAAAACTCACGAAAAAATATTCAACAATTTAATAATAATTGCAAGACCTGTAGTGCTAGTATGGTTTACAGGTTTTATTTAATCAATGCTGAGAATGTTCAGTTCCATTTTATTAAATATTGATGTTTTATTAATAGTAATAATAATCTCTTTATTTCCAACAGGTAAGCACCCAATTACAGGAAATGCATGAAAACACATACGATAATAGCGAATAAAAAAGAAAAATAATATTGACACTTAAGTTACAAACAAAATTAAACATACTATTCAGTAATAATTATATGACTTAATATACTGCCTAGACTGTCAAAATTAATATCACATAGATGGGAGATTTTATTAAAATTATTGCACATTACATAAATTTGAGATTTCGCCATAATATTTGTCCTATAGTTCTTGACATAGAAGGTTGTGTGACGGCGCATTTCAAGACTGGGTATGTGGAAATTGATTTTATCTAGCAAAAAGGGACAATCAATAGTATTGTGAATTAAACTCACAATGTTTAATGGAAATTATTTCGCGACGAGTTTCTAATGAAACAATTTTAAAACGGTAAATATTTTAGGAACTTCTTCTGAACTGACTCAATATTATTCACGTGACATGTGTACCACGGATACCATATGATGGCACCATATTCCAATCTTGAGCGAACGTATGCGTAATATAACAACGTTAGGCTAGAAGTTTTGCTAAAACACCTGCAGTTTCTTAATATGAAGCCTAGCATTTTATATGAGTTTGATACAGCACTGTTAATATGGGCTCGAAATGTTAACTGGCTATCGAAGATATTACCCAAATCTTTGATTTCTGTACATCTGGTTATACTCTCTGAATTTATTTTATAATCATATTCTTCAGGTTTATTTTTCCGAGAAATAGTGATAACGTAACATTTTTGAACATTAATGCACAGATGGTTCGCATTACACCAATAAGATACGGCTTTAAGGTCATTCTGGATCATTCTACAATCACTTATCGTTCTTATCTCTCTATAGATTTTCAAATCATCCGCGAACATTAATTTTGAACGGCTAATAACATCATTAATATCATTAATGTAAATGAGAAATAGAAGTAGTCCTAAATTGGAGCCTTGTGGTACTCCGGATGCATTAATGTCGTAATCCGAACTAAAATTGAAGATATTATCTGTTCGTCCACTATGTATTCGCAAAATTTTATGTTCGAAAGGTGTCAGAAGATAGATAATACGCTCAATAATTATTCTATATAGAATTATATATCACATATGTTTGATTGCACTCTTATTTTCCAGCAACTGAATTTTCATATAGGTACCTAGTACAACAAATAAGAATTTTAAAACATTCTATCTGTCTACTCCTGTAATTATTTTATTGAAATTTTCCTTGATATATTCAACTGTTATTATTAGCCTTCTTATTAGCTTAATATTCATTCTATTAAGCAACTTAATTTAGAATTACAGAAGATAACCTTCACTTTTTGAATATTCTACCAAGTAGCTCTATTATGGTCCTATTTTAATTTGTTGTCATATTATTTCGGTGTAATTTTCCTACTCTGCAATTCGGTGGTTATATCTATATAAATGTTTATACTAGTTTTCTTGATCGGCTGTTCTTAAATGGTTTGGAAATTTATTATTGTAAATATTATAACACTAATTTTGACAGATTTTGATCACAGTAAACATTGACCAAAACCAATTAAATTCTCTGTCAATTGGCCATGTTATAAAACCAGTGGTAATTGCGTTTTTAAAGTGAAATTCTGATGCATGCATACAGAAAATAATCCAGAATGCTGAGTAGAGAAAATAGAATAAAGTTTTTGCTGGACAATTTCTTCTAACAAAATTAGCGCTATAGATTTTATATTTATAAACGTTTATTCATAAACTTTTTTATTGTTATCAAGTATATATTTATTATTTTTACCTAATTATTAGTACTGAGTACTCTAGTGATATTATTATAAGTTTTATACTACTTGTTCAAAATACCATTTTGACACTGAAAATGATATTTATAGTGATGTCGCTTTGATACGCCAGAAAATAAAATCTTTAAATTATATCTCTCAATAAAATCAGTAATAATATTAAAATAAGTTTTAAATTTATTATTTGTATTAGAATTATTTTATATTTGTTCACAGAAATATGTTATATTCTGAGAAAATAAAAATGGAGGGAAAATACCATTTAAAGCTTGGCGTTAGTTAATCTCTATGAAGCTGTCTAGACCAGACCATTAAAATCTTGAATTATTGTGGTTTGTTTGACAGAACCTTTGAGCCTTTAAAACTGTCCCTTCCTCGTAAAACGTCTGAGTAAGCAAAATTATTGTCCTAGAAAAGTTATATATGTTCAGGAAGAAGGGCCAGTAAAATTTTATAGGACCTCGTTATTAAAAATAAAATCACGTTTTTGTTCTAAAATTTAATTTATATATATTAAAATAATTAATTGAGACATTGGTTTTGGTAAAGACGTCAGTTCCTAATTACTGAATTAGTCATTGCCTTATAAAATAAAATAGATATTGTACATGTATATGTTGAAAATTATGTCGTAAAGTTTTTGTTGCGTTTTCTGAGAACCGGGAACTGATTAACTTGGCTATACAATGCTGGTCTAGTAAATTAAGGTTTTAGTTTTCAGAGATTTATCAACATCACGGGGCGAGCGTAGGTGCGTCTTTACTATGTACATACTTCGGTATGCGATGTAAAGCAACGACAGGCGCAGTTAGTACTTGGATGGTGACCATTCCAACGGAAACCGCGTTCTCGCCTCACACATCTTCCAGCGGCTTGTATATCAGTGTATGCGCGGAAGCTATACAACCTTAGGCGAGGGTTGTATAGGAGATATACCATCCTTCGGAGGGAATGTAAAGCCGTCGGTCCCTTGTCTATTAAATGTTAGGCAAGTAAAAGATCCTTACTCTTCTTAAGGGAAGAGGTTCGGCAAAATTCCTGGTTGGGGGTAGCTCGCCTACAGGCGTCGGTGCTAGGCCTCAGTAGTGGAAATAGGCCGACGTTAAATAAATGTATAAAAAAAAAATAATAAACATCAGGCTCATTAAAATTACTCAAGTAAACTTTGTCAGCAATTTCGAAGTTATTATTTATGTTCAGCTGGTGTATCTAATTGGACGTAAGAGTTTCGGAAAGAAATTGCGATTAGTAATTACTTGTTGGCCGTCGACGTTGATATTATTGTAAAACTTTGATGTAGGTGTATTTTCGTTTGTTGTTTTCGAATTGCTAGAACTTTCGTGGATTGTTAACAACGTCATCTTCTAGTGTTTTGCAATAATTTTTGTATGTAGTATCTGATATACTACCTACCTACATACATAAATAGCGCAATGAAAATAGTACAAAAAAATGAATGTAAATAAACATTTTCCATAAGCAATTTTATGATTGGATCCTGTTGGTGAGGTGCTCAGGAGTATAAAAAAATGTTTGTACTTCAAAGACCTTGTGCTCTAATTGCTATTAATAATTTAATTTTTTTAACTACGTTTTCGTTACAAAAAAAATATTTTAAATTAAATTTTCTACAAATCTACGTTTAGTGTAAGTCTTAGGAGCACAACCATAACCTACTAAAGTGAAAAATCCTTTCCTTTTCAATTTGCTGCCCAGAGCCGCTGAATGAACCGATCAAGCTTCAAGCTTTTCAGAAAATCTACCTTCTGATCTAACAAAAACACCCTGAAAATTTGGTGCAAAAATATTATATCCAGCGTGAGCAATTGAATTTGTTATTAAAAATTTGAATTAATCGCCATTTTATGCCAATCCAAAACAGATCATTTTTTTTTCAAAAGTTAGGTTAGCCGAAAAAAATTTTTTTAAAACCTATTTTCAGCATTTTTGCCATTTGTTTAAAACCTAATTAACAAAAAATTTAATTTTTCGGCCATTTCGAAAAAAATTGTGAAATTTTTTTTATCAGATCAGAAAGAAAATTTTCATGCCTTTCCTTTAATAAAAGAATAGTTTAAAATTCTTGAATGCATTGTATTTTATTGACGTTTCAATTTCTTGCGTGGTTGTTCAATTATTTCGGTTGTTCAATTATTTCTCATGTAGCAAGCCAGCTGTAGAATATTACGGCAGGTACGAAAAAAATTATTGTAGAGATTAAGCTCACCAACATCTAAGGTGGTAAATTTAATTTCAAAAAAGAACTTAAGTATTTAATTTATTAAACCTTTGGAGTTAAAGTTTTTATTCGTTATTTAAAATATTTGAAAAAATGGGTCCTGAAAAGGTTTGAAAACAAGAAAGTTATAGCATTTTACAAGTAAGCTCGATAAAAAAATTAAATTCATAAATAATATAATTTATTTAAAAATTAAATGATGGGTCACAACAAAAAAGTAAGTTACTCATTGCATTGCTTGGGAATAAATAACATAATATTTTTTAAAAAAGTCCTAAAGAGGTTCAAAAACAAGGAATTTGTTGCATTTTGCAACTAAGATCGATAAATAAATGAAAAAAGTTCTTTTCAGGTAAATTAACGACGACTATATTTAAATGTATGCAAATTTGTTTTTATAAAAAGAAAAAATTTTGTTTGTTTGTTTCAAAATGGTAAGGTTCAAATTTTGGCTGAAAATATACATTTATTAATTAACAATTATTGGCTAAGATGCAAAAAGTTGAATACCTTCAGCCTAGTTTAACCAAAATGAACTTTTTTTAAATTAAAATAAAGATAAAGTTTCTTTTTGATCTGATAAAAATTTTCAAAATATTTTTTGTAAATGGAAGAGGAAATTCATTTTTTGTTAATTGGACTGTAAACAAATGCAAAAAAATCGCCAAAATAGGTTTAAAAATTTTTTTTCGGCATCAAAAAGACTTAAGACTTAACTTTTGGGAAAAATTGATGCGTTTTGGACTTAATCACATAAAATTGCGCACGACTGGTTTAATATTTTTGCACCAAATTTTCAATGTGTTTTACACAACTCAATGAGGAGCAAGTTATAATAAATAGTTCCGGTGACTTTCATGGTAATAATATACAGATTTTCACCTCTTCGGCAAGTTAGAGTCACAAAAACTAAAGCACCACGGTTAACCAATGCACTAAAAGTACTAATGAAACGTAGGGATGATGCTCTGTGTCGTCCAAATGACACATAAATTTTCCCGAGCTATCAAAAACTCTTCTTATAAACTGGAACTTTACACACAGTAACATCGACGACAAATATAACTCTTTCATTTCTGTTATTAAAAGTAAACTAGGAGAAGTTGCACCTTAAAAAGAAGTAGTTATTAAAGCTAGTTTCCAAGAGTGGTGGAATGATAAAATACGAGACCCAGCCGAACATTTAAATAAAGAAATATACAAACATAAGAGAAATGTTGCACAAAAAACAATACGTGACGAGAAAAAATATATTACGAAAATAAAATCGACCATTGCAATAACGGCCCAAAAAAATGTGCTATGCATTAAAATCCTTAATATCAAGGTGAAAGGGTTATGATATTGAAAAAATTAAAATTGATGGCGAAGAAGTATTAGACTCAACGGAAATGAGCAATAAGTTAAATTGTTTTACGTAAAGTAAAATTACATCAGGCATAGATACAACTAACCAAATTGATTTTATTGATGAAATTAGAACACCAAATAATGCACTTACTAGATTTAAACTTATTGACTACAATGAACTGAAAAAAGTCGTATTTTCTTTGCTAAAGAAGGGTATCCCGGACGAAATAACAGCAATATTTCTTAACAATATGTATTATAGCGTTGAAAACCACTTTTACATTTAGTCAATACTTCGCTAGCGACAGGAAAGCTACCTCAATTCTTAAAATATCTACAGTATATACCGGTACCTAAAGTTTATGATGTACAAGGAGCCAGTGATTTGAGTCCTATCAATATCTTAGTGACTATAGAAAAACTGATCGAAGGAATAGTTTACAACAAGCGTCTAATTCTATAATAGAGAATAATATTCTATTCCTAAATTAATCCGGATTTAGAAAAGGTCAAAGTTGTGAAACTGCAGTACAAAACATATTATATGACTGGAAAGAAAAACATGATAAAGGTGTAATGATAGGGGCTGTATTTATAACAAATTCAATTGCGCACACTGGGTTTAATATTTTTGCACCAAATTTTCAGGATGTTTTTGTTAGAGCAAGGGGCAGATTTTCTGAAGTTTGAAGCCGATCGGTTCACCCAACGGCTCTGGGCAACAAAATGAAAAAGAAAATTTTGGCCAGTTTTTTCACTTTTGTAGATTCTGGTAGCGCTTCTGAGACCTACACTAGACATGCATTTGTAGAAAATTTAATTACAAAAGATTTTAGTTTTTTTTTGTCCCAATCGGACATATATATCTCGAGTTATTCACATGTTTAGGTTGAAAAACCAGGTTCAAGAAAAAATTGTTAATAACAATCGGAGGACAGGATCTATGAAGTACAAAAATGTTTTGGGTACTCCTTAGCACCTACCCAACAGGATCCAACCATTAAGTTGCTTACAGAAAAAATTTCTCTTCAAATCCTATTTTGACTGCATTAAAATTGTTGTATTCAAAAGTAGACGCAATAAAATTTTTGATTCGTTTTTAACCTTAATTAATCATTATTGTTCATATTCATATATTCATATAGTTTCTTTATTATAAGAATTCCCTATCCGTAATTTTTAATATGTTAATTTTATTGCCAGCCCTTGTTAATATGTAGTTTCTAATGTTCATTTTGATTTAGTAGTGTATAATAACACCTTTGCGTTATGTCTCTTATGCGCATATGTCATTTTAATTGATGATTTTGTGACACATTTGTGAAATATCTAGGTTACAAAGCCAAGTTAATCTCATAAAATAGACTTATTTATTCCGCGCGTTCCTGTAAAGACAAACATACTCGCATTTTGCGTTTGTGTTGCGGATGGGCGAGATCGAAAATATGTTATAAATTAATAACCGAAATAAAATCAATAGAAACATATCGAGTTATCGGTAGTTACCGGTAATTGGAGAAGTATATTATTGTTATATGCACGCCTACGCCACTGCCTCATAGAATATACGAGAAGGACCAGAAAGACGCGAAGGATAGACTGGAACGTTCGATAACAAGGCGCCTCAGATATATAGAGTGAATTCTGTGCACGGAGCACCGTTTTATATTAGACGAACAAGTGAACATATGGAATAAGAGCAGTAATAAGTTGTGAATTGTATTAATGTCTATAGTTGTACCTAGTGTGTTATAATAACGATTAATTATTGTAATTAAGTATTAAATTAAGCAGTGGTTAGTGAAAAGTCTAGTTGCAATTATTTAAACCTACAAGGAGTTTACTGGAGACTGTAACCACGTAACATTATTTAGGAACTACTCAATTAAAACTTCCACACTGATGAGAAACTATCTAATTTTTATCTTTATATCAATGTTCTTCCATCTGCATGCAATATGAGAATAATAAGTTTAAAAAATCATTATTAACTAATACAAACTAATAAAATTACCCAGTTTTTTAGAATTTATATGCATAGATTTAATTATGAACGCATCAACACAACCAAAGGTTAGGCAAAAATTATTAGACACTTTAAAAAGTAAACCATTGTAGGGTTAAAAAAAATAACTGCCACATCCTAGTTAATACTAGAAGAAATTGGATTATATGTATAGTATATTTCATAACATTTTAAAGCAAAAAAATTAAAATGAGAATTCAAAGAATTTACTGCAAGACTGGCATTGAAGTTAAAAGTTAAATCATCAACAACGAAACTGAAACTAACCTTAATTGTTTTATATTTAGAACTCTTATATGGCAAGTTCAGATGAAAGAGCATCGATATGAAGATAAAACCCATATATGAGCTAGGACCGATTTTGAAATTTCGCTTCGAGGTGTGGTCGTCCTGACTTAGAATTTGAAATTCGGAGGGTGGTCAAAGAAAAATATTGAACCACATCACTAGGCCCCATTGGGCTTCGTGTACTTCCTCCCTATAGGCATATCCTCACCAACGTAGTATTGCGAAGTAAGTGGTGATGCTGCCTAAGGGCCTCCCTTACATCAGCCAGAGTAGGTCAACGTTATCATAAAATTGATTCTGTGATTGATGAGATGGTAGAACAGTCACAAAATACATGTTGGACCATCTCATCTTCTTTTTCACAACCTCTGCAGAGAGGTGTTTCGCTTAATCTCATGTTGTGTAGATATTTCCTTAATGGACAGTGTCAAATCTGGATTCCCATTCTAAAACGTAGATTCCTTCTGGACACTGCCAGGTAGGCCATTACCTGCATTCTATTGAGATATTTTAGTAGTTTCCTAGTAAGATGACAGCTGCTTGTTTCATCCCACGGTTTCTTAAATTCGTTGTGGGGGTTCTCTATAATTAATTGCGATATCGCCGTGATTGGTAACAGACTGGAAGGGCCTGGTCAAAAGATGTTTAGGTTGTCTGCCTTCTTGGCCTGTCTGTCGGCTTCTTTGTTGCCACCGCACTGTACATATACTTTCACCCAGCATACGGAGATATTATTCATGCTGAAGGCAGTCACAAGTGCTTGGTGATATTCACATACTGCTCCCGTGGCAATTCTGTAACTTCTTATTGCTAGTAGTGATTTTCTTCAATCTGTGTAGATCCCAATTGTCTTACCCATCTACCGTCCACAGACAATATCTTTTGCGGCTACGGTTATTCCCGCCAGATCCGTCTGTATTTTGCTAGCTCGCCCATAGTCCATTTATATTGAATTTGCAGACTTCTGGAGTATATTTCACATCCTGCCCCATCCTTCGTTTTGATCCATTTGTGAAGCTTTTGATTACACCTCACCAACAGCCTCGTTTTCACTATTCGCCTATATTAATAATAATAATAATAATAATAATAATAATAATAATAATAATACTGTTTTTATTTACCAGAATTTACAATTTACATATAAATTTAATATGATTTATGGTATAGGCGAAGTTCACCTGTAGCAAGCGCTAGGTGCTCTACCACTTAACCTAGATTTTTTTCCCACTAACTAATTAATATAATAATACTAAAATACAGATTAGCAAACAAATATTAAATAAACAAATTTGAATTCTATTAATGAAAAATAATGTGACAGCTAAAATAGATGTAATATAGAAAAAAACATAACAAATAATGACAGTTTGAAAAAAAAAATAGTAATATGCAGTGATATATTTAATATACTAATTTATATAATAATGAAATCTTTTTTAAATATAAGATCTTTCATTGCTTTTTTGAATTTAAAATCGTTCAGTTGCTTTAATCTATTTGGTATCGAATTATATAATTTGGTGATGGTGTAAGAAAATGATCTTTGATAGAGAGCAGAACTGTGTGGTGGTGGAGTTAACAAGGATCGATTTCTTGTATTTAAGTTATGAACACTGCCTCTAGTTACAATTTTGTCAAAAAGATATCGAGGGGTTTTGGTGCGCAGGAGTTTATGATGAAAGCAGCAAGTGTGCAAAATACGTCTCTGATACATTGTGAGCCAATTATATTGCAGCCAAAGATAAATCTTATACACGCGTTTTGCACCCGCTGAATTCGTGCCTGATCTTGTTTGGTTAGACAAGGATGGTAGACAACATCGGCAAAGTTAAAATGACTTAAGACCAATGAATTACATAACATTCCCTTTGTTTTTTTTGTCTATTATGTTAGAGCAGCCATATAATAATTTTAAATTGATATACGATTTCCTTATAGTTTTAGTAACGTGTTCATTAAATCTTAAGTTGGAATCCATATGAAGTCCCAGGTTTCTAGCAGTCTCAACAAATTGTAATTCTACTGAGTCCATTTCAAGTTTAAAATTACGCAAACATTCAATCCTATGCACCATACTTCCAAACAACATAGCCTTGGATTTTTCTGGATTTAATGACAAGCAATGATGCTCAGAGGTTTCAAGTAATTTTGCTAAGTCACTGTTTATTAAATTACGTGCATCATCTGCACTGTCAAAACTAAAGGAAAAATATATTTGTGTATCGTCGGCATAGTAATGAGATTCGCAGTTATTTATGAAAGAGGAAAATTTAAAGGTATATATTGTAAACAATAAAGGACCCAATATTGAGCCTTGTGAAACCCCGCTATTAATAGCCAAGAGATCCGATTTATTTTGACCAATTTTAGCCAACTGATAGCGATTGGTTAAATAATTTTCCATCATGGTTATCGCACTGTTAGTAAATCCTATATAATGTAGAATTGATAAAAGTAACCTATGATTTATCCTGTCGAACGCCTTAGAATAATCTAATAGTATTAATACAGAAAGTTTATTATTATCAGTGGCCGACAGGATGTCGTCAGTTACTTCTAGCAATGCAGTGGCACAACCATGATTTGGCCGAAATCCTGACTGATTGTCAGGTAAAATGTATGAATTTAACATTTTACCTGACAATCAGTCAGGTATATTGTATAGGTTCTGTTGAAGATGAACCGGGGAGAAATACCATATGTACACGCCTGTAGAAGAGACGTCTTCCTGGCAGCCTCATTCCATAGGGGACTTCCGGCCTCTTCTCAACCTACATTTGGTTGTATGCCAACAGATAGGCGTACCATTGTTGTGAAAGCCACTTCCCCTAGATATATATCTAGGGCTATTCTTAGGTAGGCAACTCTCTGCACTTGGCTCAGCTTGACTTTAGCTGTAGTCTGTTCTTAGGCCACCAGATACAACTCCATAGGTTATCATTGGTCTTATGACGGTAGTGTATATCCACATGACCACTTTGGGTTTCATTTCCCAGGTTTTCCCCACGGTCCTGCGACACTGCTCATAAGAAATGTAAGCCCTCTTTAGTCTTCTATCTAAGTAAAGATTTCATGTCAGTTTGGCATGGAAGGTTACCCCAAGGTATTTCACTTCTGATGCGAAACTTAGTTTGTATCCTTAGTGTTGTATCCTCTCCCACACTGATTTGTAAAGCACTTTTAAAGATCATGTTGGATATCCATTTTTCCATTTGTAGGGACGTTTCTCCCCATTAGGGCCGCTGTGATTTTTGGTAAGGTGATAGTCCTGAATATGCATACAAAATTTTAGTAAAACCGATCTGGTAATTTGGGCTTTAGGTGCTACTACAGACGCCGTCTGGTGTCTACCAGACAGACATTTTTTTTTTTTAAATTGGTCTTAGGAGACCTGAAAACGAGTAAATTCACCAAAAACTCAAAAACGATATTTTGCACAATACTTTCCTATATAGGTACTACATATATGGAAAAATAAAAACGTCCTTAATTTCGGCATACGTCCTCTGCCTTACTAAAACTATGTTTTATTACAAGTAATTTACAGTTATAGAATATATAGATATTCAAGTAAATCATATCATCATAGGTATTTTCAAATCATGCCACCAATCTCCTCGATAAATTGAAAATTACGTTATTTTGAAAATATAACTAATTACACAAATCGCTTAAAAAATATGGCTGGCGATAAGGTTAAATTTCAAATTAAAAGAGCCAAATGCGCTTATCCTTGTAAAAAATATATTACCTATTGTTTTCACGATATAAAGCTACATCTCATTACCCGATTCCCAAACAACCCACTCAAATTTTGTTATCAAGGATGACACTTTAATTATTTTTACATAAATTAAATTTTCTACTGTTTGACTTGTTCTCTTTCTATTACTGTTATTAGGGGGGTAAAAACAAGTAAAATGAGCGAGGGACAAACACGCATCGCGATTGCAGCCTGCTAGATAACGCGTTTTACTCATAATTAAGATGGTATCAACGTTTACTATCACGGAACACGGTGTACTCTAATGGGTGAACCCAACGAATTTTCAATATGTTGTTCTGACTATGAAAGTGGGAGCTAAAGTAGATTTAAGGAAATTAGCCACACCACACCGAATTTAAAGTTTTCTTTAACGACAGTGGCGTTGCAAGTTTAATAAATTAAGTGTGAGATACTTTTAATGACTTAATTAAGTTTTTATTTAAAAAAAAATTAAATAATTGAAGTACATATGAATAAAATATTGACAAAATATGTTTACCTCTTCTTTCATACGCAAAGGTACGGATGTGGTTCATCACATAAATGAAGAGAACCATCAAGAGGAGTACTTAGTTAATTAATACAAAATACAAATTATATATACAAAAAATCAGATAAACATTGACTGTTGTCTAGATATACTTTACACTACAAATTCATTCAGGTCACGAATGCAGTGGTGTGGTAAAATGTTTTTTTAATTTATTTTTGAAATATACTTTTTATGACTCAATGAGAAGCAAGTTATAGTAAATATTGAATTTTATGGTAAGAATATACAGATTTTCACCTCTTAGGCCGGTGACTTTTATGGTAAGAATATACACCCCTCTTAGGCAAGTTCGAGTCACAAATGCTAAAGTACAAAGGTACTGATGGAACGTAGGGACGATGCTTTGTGTAGATATAGGGTATCCAAGTCTCCTGATGATTGGACTTTTTATAAAATATTAAGGAATTGAACACCATCAGCTCTAAGAAAATTGTAAGAAATATGTACTCCATTAAACCTTAAGAATGCGAAAAATATCAATAACTATTTTATTTCGATTCATCAAAAACGTGATCATAATCAAAATATCATCGTCTTTAGTTATTTTATTTATTGTCTCACTCATCAACCTGGTAGCCAATGAAAACTAATTTTTCAAATCCTTGCACCAATCATACGTCATTATCAGTAGTAAAATGATTATATTGGCTTTTTGCAGTACCTACATGCAGTTTTATCACTGTAAAGCACTATATATAGTTTTATCGCTGAAAAACTCCTTGGTCCCATTGACATGTCATATTTTATTTTATAAAATTATCCAAGCAGGCAAATCAATTATTAGATACATATGAGTAGGCACAAATGGCATAAAGCTACATATAGGTGGAGAGGAGTTAAACACACTCGCGGTAAGAAATAAGGTAAAATGTAATCCGTTACAAAGTAAGAAAACATTTATAATTCGGGAAATCAAAACTGTACACAACACATTACCAGATAGTTCTTTTTGCTTAACCAAACGAACTTAACTTGATTTTTCAACTTCTTAATTTAAAAATAAATATAAAATAGGTAAATATATTTCAATATTTTTGTTTACTATTGTAAAACAACTTAATATTAAAGATTCATTTTAGGCATTTGATTAATTTACTCGTGAAATATTCTCCCCAAATACCACTCGTGCTTTTAAATTTTATCTATAATTTTTTTCTCGAGCTACGTTGCCAAGAACGCTCGCGAAATTTTACCGATAAAATTTTAAGCACTAGTGTACTTTCCGAGTAACTGGAAATGTTGTCTAGTGACGCTGTTACCTAAAATAACTAATCCTCCTCTATCATTTCCTGACTTGAGATCTACTTGAGGTCTGTAAGTGCTCTACCAAGCTTTATCAAGATTTTTGTAGAAAATAGTGTATTCGCAGTTATTTCCTTCTACTGATAATAATGATATTTTAAATAAATATCAGTCAGGCTTTAGATCTGCACATCTGCCTCTGCGCTGTGCTAAGTTACAGATGACATTATCAGGCCTAGGGATTGGGGTACAGTGATTGCTTTGGTCATATTTTATTATACAAAAGCATTGTAGTATTCTAATTGTTTAAGTAGCAAGGTAGCAATCGCGATTAATTGATCGAGTATGGCGCTACCGGCTTCAAGCCCCTGCTCCGACTCCGAAATTGGCACTGTCGTGAGATATGGTTGTATGTCCGCGTTTTTCAATGCGTAACCCTCTTCCGCACAAGCCCCTGGCTTCTGGAATTGGGGGTAGTTTAATTTCTGTTTATTTATTTATTATTTTGATAAAATTGATGGTAAACTAATGTGTGCCATAGAGATCAAACTGTGGCTTGTTGAATCTAATGGGCAATAGATAGTGCGTGTAGGCGATTCATACTCAACTTATGCCCTTTTATTAACTGGAGTTCCACAGGGTTCAAATTTGGAACCATACCTTTCTGTATTGTACCCAACCGAAATCCTTAATCAAACATCGAACTACTGCATCATGTGTACGTAGACGATACTCACTTGTATCATAGGGATGGTATAGGGTACGATTAATAAAAATTTGGAATTTATGTATGTTTCTTAAATATAATTTGTCTCTGAATCCCAATAAATGTGTGATTTTAACGTTTAGGCAGAAATGATATAGATGCAATAAATCAAATGCACACAAAAATAAAAATGAAAAATAAATTCTGGTATGCCATTGTACATTAAAGAAAAATTGCACAAGAAGAAATATACGATCGCACTAAAAGATTAACGTACCAAGATTTAGAACATCTTTATTTAAAAAATCATCGTATTATAATGCAATAAAAATGTATTCGTATTCTTTACCTACCACTCTGAAAACCTGTAGTAATATTACAACATTTAAGTGTAAGTTAAAAGCATTATAGCTGAGTGATTACTAGTGATACCGTTAGGTTTGACGGGTAATTAATAATGCGATACATCACAGAAGGTAATGTTCTCCTTTCCTTTTTTTGTGTTTTCTGTGCAATATTATAATATTTATGGTGTCAAGCAAATTCAATTAGAAATTTAAATATTTTAAAGAGTTAAGCATAAGGATAGTTCTCATTTGGACTCATCTTCGCTCTATATGGTATTTTTTTTTTATAAATTTATTTTTTCGTTTCCACGAGAACGATGCACTGGACAATTCTTCCGTGTCTCTAACATAATCACGAGAGCGAATTGTTGCAGTTACTCCTCACATCTCGCGGGGTCAGTGAGTGTGGATTCTAGAATCACGTACGCTAAGTATCTGAAGGGACCCAAGTATGACTGCCTTCTGCATTTGGTCTGCCAATTTATTCGTCTAACTATTGACAGGCCAGTATTGTCTTCAATTCTGGGAGCTGTGTAGACTTCATCCTACCGAGTACACCGATTATCAGGATGACCATCTTTGCAGAGTCGTTTGGGTATAGTACTCGGAGCTCATGCTGGAGATCTGGGTATTAGTTCGCTTTGGTTCCTCCATCAAGGTGATGTTTAACAGGTGCCGAGAATTTGATATATATTGCCATGATCTGGTGATCAAAGAGGACTATATCAAGCTTATTTGCTTGGATCAACCTGACGGTCTGAAATAAGTAGTCGCATTTCTTGTTCTCGACTACAGGTTTCTGTTCCAGCTTTAATTTGGGCTGTCAGACGATTTGGCGGAAGCTCGGTTACTGATTTTGCATCAGCACCTCGCCGGCCTCCTCGCCTAAAGTTGAATTCAAAGCTGAGATCAGCTGGGGCCCTTCGTGCTGCCCTAAATAAGAATGGGCCTACTCCCACGATTTCATGTTCTCTCACCAACGGTAGGAGTGGGTCCGAGCTCCTGAGTATGTTATATGCCGGTGTCTCTATTTGTCACGGAGAATGTCGCCATTATTATTGTTTCCAGATCCAGTGTTCCATATTTTTCCAGAAAATTATGTATGCTAACAGCGACTCTTACCCCGGCTTATGTTCTGTCCGTTCATTATGTCTACTGCCTCTACTAGTAGTAATTTGTATTTTAGGCGCTTCTCTAAAATATGGTGAAGGATCCGGTGTTTTCTTTAAAACTTTTTTCAAATATTTTGTTCAAATGTTTTATTGGCATAGCTTATATTTTATAACCCATTAGGCTCATGCCCCTCACGTTAATGAAATCCGCAAAGGGAAAATAGACCAATTATCTGCTTGAACGAAACATAGTCCGGTACGCATGGTACCTCATCAAAGCGAAGGATTTATTCTACTGACTAAGATAAAAACGCTATCCAATCGAGGAAAAGATAACACCAAATTGATTTTTATTCATCCAAATGATTGACAAATAGACATTGTTCAAATACTTTATGGATATGATAATAGAATATTGTTTTATTAAGGGTAAAAGTGACACTTTTGTGACGAGTCTCTCAACTGGCACAGAGAAAATTAGTTACACTCAGCTCCAGTAACTCAGAGTTTTGGGTCGCAATTTTTCTTTAAAAAAAAACTATGATTGTTTATTGTTAGCAACAAGTAAAGACCGCCAAGTATTTGTAATAAAGAATACTAAAATTTAGATAAAAAATAAACTGTAAGATATACTAATAAATAATATATTCTCAAATGAAGGAGGAAGGCAATATTAAGCAAATAATTTTAAAATAACAATATAATGACAAACATGAAATTTACAAAAAAAAACAGATAGAAAATTTAAATAGTTAAAGAATTTAAATTAATAAATAAATTAGCCAAGTAAAATTTAAAAAATAGATTTTAAAAAAATTACATTTTGCAAAGCTAGTAAGTACAAGTTAAAAAATTAAATTTAACGGCTGGTTTTTACAAATATTCTTCTGACTAAAATTTCTGGTCGCAAAAGTGTGGATCTTACTCAATTTGGCTATATTGGACGGAACTCCAGACGGAAATCCAAATGCTAAATATGCTGCAACAGCTAGAAGATATATCTATATATTTTCCGCGTAGCTCAATGGTTAAGAGTACTCCAGTTATTGACAGCAAAATCCCTTGTAAAATATTCCACAAGTTCAGCCGGTATATCTAATGTTTGTGAGAATCCACCTTTGCCTTCGATGTTGGTTGGTCCAGGAATTACATAAAAAATGGAAAGAGGGGTGAAACTAGTGCAACAGAGATTAAAATAAATTAACAAAGTAGTAATACCAATTAACTTTGCGAATTGATAATACAATAATTATAGTGAAGCTATAATTATTAAGAGAGAAAAAATGGAATTTGATAAAAAAAATTGTTTAACTACTGATATGTAAATGAATAAATAAATTGACAAATTGAATTAAATAAGTTTCAAAGGTTTGAATAGTATAATAATAATAATAAAATTTATTGAAAAAATATATAAATAAATACAATTTCAAAAGGGGAAGGCATTGCAAGAATACATTTTTCAGCCCCTCCCCCCCCTATAAGTCTAAATCTAACATAGACATAAATAAACATAAATAAACAGGTGAATAGAAAACAAAATACAAGTAGCCTATTTTATATAGTACATTGCTGTGTCAATAGTTTTTGTATAATTTTTTGTTTAAATTGATACATTGAAGGACAGGAAACAAAAATATCATGAAATTCGTTTAGAATTTTGGGTGCCATATAGGAGTAACAAGACTCAAACTTTTTCGTGCGATGCATAGGAATGCTGTAAGTGGCAGAAGAACGAACATTCACGTTATGTGCTTGAGTTTGGTTCTCAAGAAGATTATACAAATATAATGGTGAATGTTGATGAACAATATTATAAAGCAAACATGAGAACAACATGGTGAAACGATTTTCAATTTTTAATAAATTTAGGCTATTGTAATAGGGAGTGATGTGGTGCATTTTACTGATATTGTATGCAACTATTTTGTAAGATCTGTATTTTGTTTTGAAAAGACTTAGTCAAATGTCAATAATATACACCACTGCAGTAATCAAAATTGCTTAGAATTACTGAATTTATAAGTTTCCACTTAACATCTGATGGTAGAACATATTTAAATTTATAAAGAGTTTTAAATTTTGCATAGGATTGCCGATATTTTGTAGTTAGATGATTTTTGAAGCACAGATGATTGTTAAAGATTACACCAAGGTTTTTAACACTGAATTTAAAAGTTAACACATGTATGATAAATAAAACTAGCTATTTTACTAGCAATCCGAAAGAAAAATACAAAAACATTGAAATACTTCTCAAGGTGAACTTTATAAAAACTAACAAAAATGTACTGATGGAATTTACGGACTCTAAGCTTCAGTGAAAATTATTTGCTATTAAAATACAGGTGAAAGTTAGATTTTAAGAAAAATGAGTACTGACTTATAAAAATTACGAAAATTTTCAAGCTGAAGGCTTAGAAAATATTGTTGGCTTCGCTACCAGAATTTAAATGATAACTATCAAGTATCAAGATTTTACAACGTTGAATCAGGTGTTTAGCATATGCAAGTTTATAAAAATAAAAAAACTACTATAACTACTATATAGATTACTATATATGAAAATCTATGTGGATAGAAAAAAAAAACAAATTAAGATATTAATTCAAAGAAGAAACATTGGAAATTCCCCAGAATTCCAGGATCCCTCACTGTCCAAGATGAATGATTATATATCTTACTCAAATTTAAATGAAGTAATAATTAGCTTTTGAAATCAAATTTGCCACATGCCGGGTACGTGAAGATCCACCCAGTGTATTATGGGTATTTGAGAAATTCCAACCTCGTTATTACATTTGTTGCTGTACCTGAAAAACTTGCTACACAGCAATATCTATCTTCACGCGAGAAAAAATATGATGATACCCAAATTGGGCAGCAATTGTTAATTGCTTAACACTACAGGGTGTCTTACCGGGAATTGAATCGACCGATATAGAGAAAAGTACGCATCAGAAAATTTTTAAAATTTAGATAATTACTAATGTCGGTATGGTCAATCCAACTAAAATAATTACAAGCAGCTGGTACTTCCGCTTATACCGGATGTCGATACCAACTTACTTATTTCAAATGGAACATCCTATATATTTTAGGGTTTTTGAAAAGAGCATAAAACTCTGAGTTGAAAATATGTAGCATATCCTATACCTAAACCTAGTCGTTTCAGAGATATTTGACATTTTATAGAAAATTTGACAGGTGCAACGGTTTGCAAGAACCGTTATAACTTTCTGCGTGTAAAAGATCCTCATTTATTTCTTGTCACATAAAAAGAACACAAGGAGAACTACGTTCTACAACTGAAATAAATTCAACTTTAACCCCCACAATGCTAATATCAGAAAAAAGGGAATTCAATTTTACACAACTGGACGTAAAGAAATACAGGGTGTTCCATTTGACCTAAACAAGTTCTCGCGGTTTGAAGTTGACAAAATGTAACGCGAAAAACAGAACACTTGGTATGATATTATTGAATTTATTTCAGTTGTAGAACGTAGTTCTCCTTGTGTTCCTTTTATGTGACAAGAAGGAAATGAGGATCTTTTACACGAAGAAAGTTATAACGGTTCTTGCAAGCCGTTGCACCTGTCAAATTTTCTATAAAATGTCAAATATCTCTGAAACTGCTAGGTTTAGGTATAGGATATGCTACATATTTTCGTGTCAGAATTTTATGCTCTTTTCGAAAACCCTAAAGTATATAGGGTGTTTCATTTGAAATAAGCAAGTTGGTATCGACTTTCGGTATAAGCGGAAGTGCCAGCTGCTAGTAATTATTTTAGTTCGATTGGCCACACCGACATTAATAATTATCTAAATTTTCAAAATTTTCTGATGCGTAATTTTCTCTATATCGATCGATTCAGTTCCTGGTGAGACACCCTCTATAGCAATTAACAAATATTTTGGTAACCTTTACCGTTTACCCAAAAAATATATCCACTTAGAATATCTATATATTAATATTATTAAGAAATAATAATAAAATTCAACAATAATTAAAGTATTACCACAATGAAATCCAATACAAATTTGCAATATTATACAAACCTTGTTCATCTAATGGCTCGCGCAATAATCTGAAAGGGAAAATCATTTAACAGACAAAGACACTAGTTTAGTTCATGTGTCCTTACCAAACGCGATAATTGGTTGTTTTAAAAACATCCAAAGTGTATTGAGACTCAATCTGTTAAAATTAGAGTGGCGCAAATATTTTATTTTAATAAGAAAAAAGGGCAAATTGAGAAAATAACAGTAACGGAATTGAAATTTCGTTACAGTTTGTAATGTCAAACTTTAATGTCATGAAATGAGTAAGAAATGTTATGATTTTCTGACGTTTGAAGAAAAAAGATTTTTGTTGAATTGTCCATTATAGTGAAACAATTGCCATTATGCTGTTACGAAGATATTATGTTAGTCTGATGTTAAAATAAATGTTTACTAATTTATCCCAAGTATACGCTCAATGATTTACTATAATCGTTATTAAATTAATGTTCTGAATAATTATATTCCTCAAGTAAAATAACGCGAATAGATTTCTTAGAAAATTTTTAAATGAAATGCAAAATAGTTGTAATTTATCACCAATTTAGAAGCGGCTATTTAAAATTATTTATACAACTATCTCTATAACTGGAAAATATAACAGCCATAAAGATGATATGGAAGCAGAATTATATCGCGAACATAAATATTATTGAACGTGATGTTATGTTCTACTGCGTAAATAATTGTAAAGTTTATAAGTAGACACAGACTTGAAGCGCTCAGTAAAGTTTATTTGTTTAATATAAAAAACATAATACATGATAAATCCTAAAATTATGGAACTTATGGGGTACTAATGAACAGAAAAAAGTTGTATCTTTTGGGGTTCATCCTCAAATCCACGCCAAAGAAAAACAAAACATATTTCTGGTGTTTTTATTGAAATTCGTTAATTCTTGTGAAAACTATCAAGTATAACAATTTAGTATAGTCCTCATACAAGCTATTGGTGCATATATACTGCATCAAAGAATTTTTCTCATACATTTATGCAGTAAAGTTGCATTCGATTTATTGTGTCTTTATTACAAGTTATCGAGAGCAAGGCACAATAGGCAATATGAGGATAAATTATGGTGTCATATACTAATAGCTTACACTACTGACAGGTTATCTAATATTCGATGGAAAAATCCCGTTTTCTTCCCAATTTCTTTGCATACAAAGTCAACATGTTTGTAAAGAGCTAATTGTTGATCTATTATTACTCCTAAATACTTCATTTCCCAGAAAAAGTAGATTTTTGTATCTTTAATATAATTGTCCATTCACCAACTATAACTTCCGCTTACTCTATCCACCTTTACTGATATTTCATACCTTTCGTATCTTTAAATCTTTCCTTTCTTCCTTTCTGCTTGTATTCTTTTTGTCGCGTTTGTTTTTTCTTGGTTTATTTTTGTATATTTTTGTCTTTAAATTCGTTTAATTATCATCAATTTTTCACAAAATCAAAACCTTGTGGTATCGAAAATTTATAAAGTTAAAGTTTAGGCCCGCCTTGCGCAGCCCGGCGTTTATAGATCTCGCAGAAGGCTCCTTGTTTGGATTGAAGCGCCCGCGTCAGCTGCAAAATTTTAAAAAGTGTTTGTGCCCCAGTTTTTAAAATGTATTTTTAGTTTGTTGTCTTTTTGTAATTAGACATGTAAGAATTTTATTACCTTCTTTTATCTGCTTTTGCAGAAGGTGTTTAGGTTAAGTTTTATCAATATTTGTTTAACCGAACCAGGCCTATTCCGCCCGATCCTGCAATCCGCTACCGCGATTAATGCGGTGATTGCACGGTCGGTCCCGGGAAGGGTTCTGGGGAGGTACTGTGGTACTTTTAATTTATAATAAAGTCTTGTTGATTGATTGATTGAATATAAATGTCAAGGATACTGTTTAAGCATTTATGGCAATTTTGCTTTGAGCCTAAAGTCATATATTTAGTTTTAGTGTTAAGCTCGTTATTCGTTGTATTGGTTATTTCTGCATGATCAGTTTCTGAGACAGATAATAAGGTGTCATCATCGAATAAAGGACTTCGCACGGAATGAGAGGAAAATGGCTCTTGGTTCAATTGCACCAAATTTTAGTATGTTATAGGTAGATCTTGGCCTCCTGAACAATAGTTCTCGTGGGTACAAGGCTCAAAAGTCCATATAGCGCGAGCCACTACTTGTTGAAGACAGGACCATTAAGCGCGGAATCAAAGAATTAGTATATGTACTGTTCCTACCCTACACAAATTAACGTATGTTCATATTGATGTATTCCAATAATTTTGTATAGTCATGTATATGGGAATGTATGCGTGACATTAAGCAGGCATATGTATAGAAATAATCCTGTTAACAGCATTGAAGTATTCCAAAAAATCCTAATACTAAAACCATTGATGAAAACTAAGTACGAGTTTTGTAAAGCAAAATATCCCTACGAAATGTACTTGAAAATCTGGGGCACTAAATTTGAACAAAGTCCCTTAGAAAATCTAGTTGTAGTTCAGGGATACCAATTTAAAAAAATAAAAGTCCCTAGAAATGTTTTCAGATCCAACAATGGGGAGACGTCAGAACTAGTAGTTTGTAAAAAACCCGACCCTTTACCGTATTCTGTTGGTAGCATATTGAGCTAATGTAAAACGTAAATGTCAGTATAACTCCACATCATTAATAGGACTTTATATTTTTAGCATTTTCTTCTTTATTAGGCAATTCGTAATTAATTATTATTCTTTATTCTGTAGTTCTCAATTCTTTATTTCTCAATTGAGTATCTATTTATTATTATTTGACAAACACAGCATAGTTTACCCAGCATTATTGTAAATCATATTTTTTCACACTTAATGGTTTTGTCTTCGACAAGCAGTGGCGCTTGCGCTATATTGACCTTTGAGCGTTGTGCCCATGACAACTATTGTTCAGAAGGCCAAAACCTATAACATACTAAAATTTGGTGTAATTTAACAGCAGGCCATTTTGCTTCTGTGTGAGATTCTATATAAAGATATTCCTATTTAACGTTTTGCTCTGGTCATTTATATAGATTTTAAACAGCAAGAGCTTAAGGACACTACCCTGTGGAACCCCAATATCACTTCTAAATTATTTTTTTTATTATTTATCTTCTTTCACTTCAGTCCTACGATGCCTGTACTTAAGAGTTGCTTATCCACTTCAGTGCCGTAGTTTTAATCCCGTATAAGCTAAGTTTTGTCAGATTCAATTTTGGGAACCGGAAGTATCTATCACACTAGTTTCAGTTCTGCAGGAAATTCAACCCCCATCGAGTGGCAGTTGCAAACCCTAAATTTGTAAATGGAAAGTATGGGCTTGCGATACCTCATTTGAAAAGTCTTTTCATTCTATATTCAAAAATGTTATGATTTTAATAATTACTGCAAAAATTAATGTTAAAAAAATTTATTCATGTACTTAATATAATTCACAACAGCAAACTAAAAAAAAATAATTTCAACGTAGTAAATGTTCAAAATGAGTTCCTTGAACATCTTGGCAGCATCCTAATCGTAAATAAAACTGTATCTAACGGTTTCCAACATAAGGCGTGACCGACCTAACGACATCCGTTATTCTTCTTCTTAAATCAGCTATATCACATGGCTTAGTTTTGTATAGCATACTTTTCATATATCCCTAAGAAATTTAAGGGTGTAAGATCAGGACAACGTGCTGGCCATTATAGCGATCCTTGCCTCCCTATTCACCGATTTGGAAATGTCAAATCGAGGTATAGCCGGACATCGATTCGGTAATGTGGTGGTGCTCCATCCTGCTGGAACCATATTACTTGCGCTGGAACTTGTGGGTTTGCTTGAGCAGGATATATGTTTGCCAAAGTTGGCACAGCTTTATTTTGGAGCAGAGCTAAATAATTGTCTCCATTCAAATTGCCATCAATGAAAAAGATACCAATGACATGGTTTCCAATTATTCCTGCCCAAACATTAAACTTTTTAGGATATTGCGTATGTAATTGTCTCATCCAGTGAGAATTTTCATTAACCCAGTAGCAATAGTGTTGGCGATTAACATGGCCATAAAGAGTAAAAGTGGACATTTTCCAGTTGGATATTATTGTTAGCTAACCTTTGAATAATTTGTTCACCAAAATACGTTCTTCTCTCAAAATCGAGTACGAAGGATCCGCCGCCTGCCAGATGACGACCATATCCGTCCGACTACCCCCGAGGAAGTCAAGGAAATCCTGAGGAGCCTAAAACCGAGAAAAGCTCGGGGATGTGACAAGATAGGAAACATCGCTCTCAAAAAACTGCCCAGGAAAGGAGTAGCGGCGCTAGTCAACATCGTAAACGCGATGTTAAGCTTACGAAGTCATTATGATCCCTAAACCAGGGAAAGAACTAATTTTCCCGTCTTCTTACAGTCCCATCAGCCTCCTCCCAGCCATGAGCAAGGTTGCAGAACGGGTCATCTTGAATAGGCTAACAGAGAAAACAGAAGAGCTGAACATCATCCCGGATGAACAGTTCGCGTACCGAACAATACATTCCACGGAACTCCAAGTGCTTCGCCTCACCGAGGAGATCACCAAGAGGTTCAACCAGCGTCAAGTCACCGCGGCGCTGTTCCTAGACGTCGCCAAAGCGTTCGACAGGGTCTGGCACAACGGTCTCCTAGCTAAAATGATGAGTATGGGTTACCCCATCGAACTCGTCAAACTAGTGAGATCCTACCTACACTGCAGACAGCTAAGGGTGAAAATCTCGGACCAACTCTCCACCTACAGGACCGTGGAGGCGAGAGTTCCACAGGGATCGGTGCTGTTGTTAAAGAACGCTATAACCCCGATATACTTTTCGACGTTCAAGTATAAGGAGCAATGGAAGCCCAACTCCGACAGCACCGAGGGTGCATTTCCGAGAGGACGTATCTCGACAGGACGGTCCAGGCAGAGCGCCTGGTCGTCCTTTTTTTATGCCTAATTCTACGAGCGGATCAGTGAATCCTGACCGCAGGCAAACTAATTTCAATGGCGGATCGGGGAAATTCCGAGTACCCGACCGACCGGCAACCCCGTGCCGATACTGTACAGACACAGTGCAGTGGCACTTCCATAGCCAATGCCCGAATAACCCGCATCTCAACAGGAGACCGGGAAACTTTCGAGGGGCCAGAGACCCAGGCCAGGGTCCATCTGCAAGATCCCCGGCACCACGGCCGAACCAAGGCGGCAGCAATGTCCAGTAATTTTTTCCAATACTCATGACCACTACGACGCTCCTCTGCACAAGACAAGAGAGTCAATAAATTATATGAGCGAAGCGTTCCCTTTGCCTCGTATAAAAGTTCAAATTAATGAACATGCGGTCGACGCACTGATCGATTCAGGCTCGACGCGAAACGTTATCCATCCGAGGATGTTGGATAATTTTAAAAATCTCACGACACGTCGATCATTTGCTATGGCGTGCGGAGATCGAATGGTGGACTCTCTTGGAACGACAAAATTAAAAGTAATAATTTCAGGCACTTCTTTTGAAATTGATTTTCAAGTAATCGAAAATTTGAACGAAACGATAATATTAGGATCACCATTCTTATATATGAACAATGTCGCATATGATTATGGCCGAAAATGCCTATATGCCGGCACGGAAGAGCGTATTACCGTCTTCTGGAATCAAGCTTCTCAGAGGGAGAGACAGCAGGCAAAGCTTCCTGAAGAGCTTGTTATTAAAGACAAATTTCTACGGCCGCTGTTCGAAGAATTTGTCGATCTGTTCACTGCGGAACCGACTCAAGCAACCACAGTGACTGTGAAACACAAAATTATAGTAAAAGACACAAAACCATTTAATATCAGACCATATCCGATGTCTCCGAGTACTAAGAAAATTATGTACGACCAAATCGAAGAGATGTTGAAAGCTGGCGTCATCGAACCTAGCACTGCCCAATATAGTTCACCACCCGTGATAATAAAACGCTCGGACAAGAAACCACGATTTTGCATCGACTATCGCCATTTGAATGAAATGACTGAAGACGAGGCTTCCGTCTTACCAAAAATACACGAAAGTATTAAAGATTTAGGCAATTCGAAGATTTTTTCTGTGTTGGATTTAAAAAGTGGATATTGGCAAATACCGCTAGATGAAGCATCAAAAGATTTTTCGACTTTTACCACTCCTGATGGGGCAGCTTACAGATTTAATGTCATGCAAAGGACGTTTTAACGGGTTACCTGCACCATTTCTGTAAAGTGTATTTAGATGATATAATCGTTTACAGCGTAAACGTGAAGGAGCATATGTCCCACTTGAGGTTAGTCTTTGAAAGACTACGTCTGCACAATCTGAAAGTGTCACCGGAAAAGTGTGTAATAGCGACGAATGAAATTCAATATTTAGGCCATACAATTAGAACTGATACTTCCCAACCATTAGAAAAACATGTCTTACAAATTCAAAATTATCCAGTTCCAGCTACAAAAAAGCAGCTACAAAGTTTCCTAGGGCTTTGCAACTGGGTACGAGAATATCTACCAAATGTGGCGATGATCACGAAGCCACTAACGAAACTTCTTTAGAAGGAAAATCGTTTTCACTGGAACCATACTTGCGATGAAGCGTTTAGAAAATTAAAAGAATTATGATCCGGACCGCTGGAACTCCATCGGCCGGATTTTTCACGTCAATTCATTTTGCAAACAGATGCATCCCTCCAAGGCCTTTCGGCCGTATTATATCAATTGGGCGACAACGGCGAAAAATATATAATTTCGTATGCAAGCAACACGTTATCTCCAGCGGAGAGACGTTACCACATAAACGAGCTAGAATGCTTGGCGGTGGTGAACTATATTAAAAAGTACAAGATGTACTTAGCAGACAAACCGTTCTTGGTGAAGACGGACAACAGGGCGTTACTTTGGTTAAACAAACATAAGGACGACAAAACAAAATTTACTCGATGGTCATTACTATTGCAAGAATATGCATTCAAAATTGAACACTGTCCAGGAAAGGAGAATTTATTAGCAGATTTTCTAAGTCGTAATCCACAAAATCAGTATGTCGAGACAGACGATGAAGAGGAAAGAATGTTCCTACCAAATTATAAGTGTCCAGAACGTATTTCTGTTTTAACACATTCAGAAATATACGAAGATATCGTACAGGCTCAATTGAGTTCAAGAGATATTCAAGACAAGATCCGCCGTTGGAATGATCTATTTCAACAGGAACAACGTTCCGATGCGGATCTTATTTTTATGCAAAATTTTCACGTCCAAGACGATGTACTTTTTAAAGATTGCGATAGAAATTTTAAATTAATAGTTCCAAAGAGGAAAATAAAGGAATTGATTTACCATTATCATGACCGAGATGAAGCATGTCATCCAGGAAGAGACGAGACTCTCAGGAAAATAGCGAAACGCTACTATTTCAATAATATGGCCAGGATCGTAGGCAAATACATAAACGACTGTCTGATATGCCAGTCTGTAAAGACAAGACAAGCCCAACCCAATGCTCCACTTAGAAGTCATGCACCACAAAATGCATTTGAAACCTTGAGCGTCGACGTAATTGGCCCGCTGCAGAGGACTAAAGACGCCGAAAACAGATACATGATTATCGTCGAAGACGTTTTCAGTAAATGGATAGAGGCAAAGGCATACATTCAGGTCGACGGCAGAACGATAGCCAAATATATCGACGAAGAAATAGTAGCAAGATTCGGAGTCCCTCGAATCATAATTTCAGACAACGGTGGTCATTTCAATTCCGAATGGTACATCACATTTTGCGAAAGGAATGGTATCGAACGATATTTAATTCCGGCATATCACCAACAGTCCAACCCCGTGGAACGACGGGTTCAGGAATGCAAGAAAATTTTAAAGACTCTTTTATTCAAAAAGCCAAACGACACTTGGGATCGCTACGTGCATCAGATGACATACATATTAAGAAATCGTAGGAACGCCGCTACAAATCAAACACCTAGCATGATCGTGTTAGGATATGATCCAGCCGAAAGAGGCGAATGGGATTTGTATGCCTGGAGGCAAGAAAGAGCCAAGCAACAAACGCTTCCACGATACGAGCGAATCAAGGAAGCCCGTCAGGCCCAACAAAATTACAAACAGAAATATGCGCCGAAAGAGGCCGTCACTCCGATCGTTTACAAAGTAGGAGACAGAGTCATGAGTAAGAGAAAAAAGAAGGTACATACCTTCACGCCGTCTTGGTCAGGCCCGACCAGAATTCTGAAGAAGTTTTCAGACGAGGTGTATCTCGTGCAAAAGGGAAATGTAACGACAAGAGTACATGTCGATGATTTGAGACCAGCCCCGCCAGAGGAGCACAACTTGGAAATCGAATCTTCCGATGAAGAAAATGCTAGTCCAGGCGGAACATCACTCGATGGAAATGATTCCCCGTTCTCAGACGATTCCACAGAACCTCCACCGCCGGAGCAAACGGTCGTACAAATTCATGCACCGCCACGAGATGCTTCCACTTCTGATTCAGAATCAAGTTCTGGAGATTCAATTATATTTTTATAATATTTTTCAACCTAGGCTAAGTTTTAACTTAGTGCTAGGTTTATTTTATATCAAAATTTCCATACCAACTTCTTGTCGTGTCAGGCAAGAGTTGGTATTTTTTATGCATTTTTTACAAGTTATTTTCATTGAGGATATTGTATCGTCCATACAAATCTTCCAAATTCACTGCAGCAACTCTGACCGTGTCCGGCAGAGTTGGTATTTTTTATGATTTTTTCAAAGTCCTCAAATGTTATTAAACATTCATCTGTAAGCAGAGTCCGACCCAAAGGGTCCAAACAAATGTTCCATTGGCACGGCATGGAAAGACGACGACTCTGACGCAAGGGCGCGATTCAGACGAGTCTAGCAACTCAAGGGCGAGATGCCGCCACGTCTGCTGGAGGGGCAGATGCAACGATCCGACGGATGCAGATTCTGTCGCAGATTTCTCCCAAGAAGATATTTTAATAAAAACTATTTCAATCAATATAAGTCAACAAAATTCAATGTTCCTATTCTCAAAGACGACGATGTGATATCGGTCGCAGATTTCTCCCAAGAAGAGAATTTTTAACTACTCGGAAACCATTTCAACCAATATAAGTCAACAAAATTTAGTGTTCCTATTCTCAAAGACGACGATATGTTATCGGTCGCAGATCCCCAGACGGGATATAAACCAACATTTTACTAAAATTTTGTTTTATATTGTTTCATATAAACCGAGCAGAACCAATGTATAGCTGGAGCCAAGCAGTCCGAGGACCACCTAAGCTGTTCCAGAAGGCAGTTCGACACCGAAGGTGATCGACGAGGCATAGACACGAGGAGGAGCAGACGCAAGCCCGCATTAGTGGAAGAACACTAAGAAAGATAAGTGCGTCGAAAGTGTTTGTGTTGTGTCATCGAGAATCCGAGGATTCTCGATTTTTTTCTTTTTTTATGCCTTTTTCATATACAATGTTCAATTATTCAATCGAATGCTATGCATCGATATATGTTCAAAAATTTATCACCATTTTAGATTTGCATCTATGTTTTGTTCAGATAGGCCGGTCTGAACGATAACCGAATACAACACATGGGAGACTACATCCAATGATCCATTTTATTTTCAAACAAACAATTTACCAAACGTTACACAAAAAGATTCACGGAAAGGAGGGGAGTGTTAAAGAACGCTATAACCCCGATATACTTTTCGACGTTGTAACAAAATCCGACTTAGGAAATATTTCGTAAGAAAAGCGTGCTTCACGTAAAAACGCCGTGGAGGAGGTTTTTAATTCTTGGAAATATATTTTTGCTCTTCGGAGCGTTTTTTATGCCAAATTTTCGCTAACTCTTCGAGGAGCGTTAATTTGGTAAGTGTAGTAAATGTCGCTGCACAGGGACGTAATGTCGCCCCGACCACCCAATTTTAGAAAGTATAATAAAATTGGACTTTCCAAGATTAAAAACCCTTTTACGAATCCACGTTGTCAAGCACTGCAACTCTTACGAGGTATTGAATATGAGGACAAGTTAGTCCAACGACTATCCAAAGTATATCGGAAGTTATAGCGAAAATAGCCCTTAGCGACATGGGACCCCCATCATTTCCTAGCAGTCGGATTTGACGGGGAAATGATGCGTTTTGACGGGGTTTGCCCTAAACCGGTTCCTCAGTGATTCGGAGTCAAAAAAGTATCTATACCATGTACTCACACGTGCATGGGATCTGCCTTGCCTGAACGTAAAATTTGTTATTGCATAATACAAACGAAGTAGATACGCTTCAAGCAATTTTAAGCTCCGAGGAGCGACCAAAATTTATGTGAATTAATAAAATACGTTTATAAGACAGGCAAGCATAAGCCCACCAAAATTTCAGTTACATGAACTGTTCCTTGAATCTTTTTGTGCATCGTTAGCTTTTCAAACTGCATATTGGATGGTAGTTGGTACCGTATGAATCGTCCCGTTCCTCACCATGTGTTGTACACGGGTCAGACCATTGTTTGTTAACATTTTCTCTGAAGAAGTTGTTGTAAAAACATAAATTTTTTAAAGATTTAATATACATTTTTTGAACTTTATATTGTCTTTTACTTGTGTTTTCTAACAAAATTTCCCTTTCAGATTTAATTTTAAGAGAGTGTTAAACAGACAGTGTTAGATTTATAGTGTTACGACGTCTTCCAATTGATACCATCAGAGCCGCAGTTAAGCATAAACGACAGTAAGTATGATTTATCCATTAATCTCCGTCTGAAACAGTCACTTTGAACCCTAAAAATTTTGTGAACGTAATATTTTTATTTAGTATTTAGAAAAGGTTGAGGAAAAAGAAAATTAATTTTTTCTTTTTCCTATTTTTTTTCAATTTTTCTAAGTTTTTTTGAACAGAAAATACGTCCTTCAGACTTCCATCAAAAGCATGGATCGTTCACACTGTCACCGCACCTGTTTGCCATCTATACCTCGGACCTTCCCAGGACCGACCACACAGCCCTAGCCCTGTATGCAGACGATACCGCCCTGATTGCCAGATCCTGGAAGGCCAGAAACGCAACCAGAAAACTCCAGGAAGCGGCCACACTCCTGGAAGAATGGTGCACGAAGTGGAAAGTCGCAGTCAACGCCGACAAGAGCCAAGCCATCCTCTTCAGATGAGTGCGGAAAGAAATTCCCACAGAAGACGTCTCCATAAACGACGAGGACATCCAATGGCACGACACCGTCAAATACCTTGGCGTGGTTATGGACAGAAGCCTAACGTGGAGACAAAACACGGACATCATCTACCCAATGACGGGAAATGGGAGCCGACTTAACTTGAGGAACAAGCTCACGCTTATCAAGACCCTCATCAGGCCGCAGCTGACGTACGCCTCGGTTGCGTGGGGCTACCAGGCGAAGTCCTACATGAAGAGAATCCAGGCAGTGGAGAACATCGCCCTCAGGACGGTAGTTGACGTCCCATGGTACATGAGAACCGCAGACATCGTCAGAGACCTGGAGTACACCACGGTCACTGAAGTCATCCGGGAACGAGCGAGAGAAGCTGTACGCCCAAGCCGAGGAGCATGGGAACCCGCTGATCAGACAGGCCACTGATTACGACCCCGCCGACGCCCCGAGGCACAAGCGACCGAGGGTTCAGCTACTGGACAACGGGTAAGTATAACCTTTATTTCCCGCTAACAGATCTGTTTCAGATACACCAGGACGGACCACCACTACCAGAGACATGACGTCTTCAACCCTAACCCAATCACCTTGCGGGCGTCGGACAACATACCGTCCTACCTGCTCCGTGGAGACCGAAAGTGCTAAAATAAGCACTTAGGCCTCCACACTTCCGAGCTACACAGCTCATCCTTACCTTTCCGACGATCCGGGGTAGGATATCAATTGATGTCCTACATACCGGCAGTCAGTCCCAGCCAAAACTTCCTAAACCCAACTCGACCGATGACTACCCCCCCGGGGGTGACAAGCTGGCGAAGAAAGAAAACATCAAGACAAGAAGAGCGCCAGAAGAGACCTCAGCCAGCGAGGTTCAACAGCCAGGACCAGGGGAGGTCCGCAGAAAATACCACGACACATCTCACATTTGTGAGCTGGGTCTGGTAGAAGTACGCGGGCCACCTATCACGAAGGCCGGTCCAGGTCTACAGAGATAATCTAGGTGCAAAGAGTAATAGTCCTACTCGGCCCTAGTTATCGAGACCGACATCCAGCCAATGGATATTGGCGCGTAGTTCACTCAATACAAATAGACATTAATAATGGCAAGCTTGTAATTGCTGGAAAGGTCAAGAATTTGGGTGTAACCTCGGACTCCTATTTAAGGTACAAGACATTTGTATATTGTATGTTAAAAAAGTCATATTGTAACTTGACACTTTTATATAGTAGTAGACATATGTTATCCAAAAAAATTAAAATTATGTTATAGACTCTAGTTGTGTCACAATTTAATTCTTTATAATTCTTGTATTGATAGTGTTCACTTCAACAGAATACAAAGAATGCGGAATGAATGTGTTAAGATTTCCCTTAAGTCTAAGCTGCTAAATAGTTAATACATTTTTTCCTTTTTTATATTTTTCCCTCTCATGTTTTTCTCGCATATTTACACAGTATTACTGCACGAAATCATCTATCTTATTTAGGATTCGCGGAAGAATAGAACCTGCTTTGGCAGTAACTGAGTGTTCTCCTTTTTACCCATTTTTTTTTCTTTTTTTACCACACTAATGTAACATTATTGGTTATAAGTTATGTGGATAAATAAATTTCTTTATTATTATTATTATTAATTTAGATACTGAATTTATTCCATTTGGCTGTTAATACTTCTTATTATTCCAAGACTCTGCTCTTATAACTACATGAATTACAGACATATAATAGGCTAATAATAAGTTCGTATATGCTTATATTTACGTCATAAAGATAAATGTCAATTAACGTGGTTCTTATTAATTTTAACAAGACCACACTCCAGAAGCAAATTCTTGAGGTAGAATGTGCCCGAGTAGAAATAAAACCCAAACGAACATGAGTAATAACAATTCCAACTTTATGTTGTGAAGATATACAACAATTATGGTTGTTATTAATTTCAGCAAGACCACACTTCAGAAGCAAATTCCTGAGGCAGAATATGCCCCATGCAGAAATAATGCTCAAATAAAAACGTCACTAATTAAATCCACATAAAACTATAAACTTCTGTCTTTCAGCAAGAATTTTATTTATATTTTTAATGAAATCACGCAGCATGGGAATAAAATTATGCATCCTTTTATGGGGAGCTTAAATAACAGTGGCGTACAAGCTGTAACGAAAGTCATGGACACAGATTCCAATTGCTGTGGTATTAAAATGTTTCTATCTTTATCCGACGAGGATTCCGCCTCGTCTTCCGATTCACTTTAACTAGTGAAGGGAGATGGGCCGCGTACCTGTGCATCCTACACACCCACCTCTATAAAATAAATTGTCAACCGAGCTGCAGTTCTAGGAAGCAGGCTGTGTCTGCTGCGATCCTCAGATAAACCCCATTAAGTACAGCTAGAGACAATACTATTTCAATGTGTCAGCGGCCACTCCGCATCTACAAACACATACGTACACGTAAGGGACACTGTGGTATGTGTTTCTATGATTTGTGAAGTAGACACTAGCTTCAATTTAAATTAATTGTGCTACAAAGGACCTCATTAAGTTCGCATCTGAAATTAAAATTGTTCATGTGCATATCTTGATGACCCCCCACCTATCATCAAGATTTGTAGATTTTTAAATACCTAAGTTTTTTAATAAATTACAGCGAGAAGCCCACTTAAATATTTATATGTTTGCAGGACTCCAACACTTTGTATCTGATTAAATTATAATGCGAATAAGCAAAAATAAACATCTTTGATTTTTGAACGATGTACATTTACGCACGTTCGTGATACTTGTCACGTTTTTGATATTTATGATCGATACATAAGATACGCAAAGGAAAAAAATCGAGATCAATGAAACTTCTACTTACTCTTTCAGGAAAAGACGAGTCTACCTCAGGGTCATGATCGAAATGTTTTTAATCGGATAGGGAAAGTTAAATAAAATTCTGTGCAATTGTAATAATTTTATTTAATTTTTTTATTTTTATTTTTACATACAGGGTGTCCCATAATAACTGTAGATTCCCAGTCGAAAATTAAGACGGGTTCTTCTTATAAAATTTTTCAAAATAACCCTTTTCTGTCCAGCTATATACCCTTAAAAGGGTGTGCCAAAAAACGGTTTTTAATTTCTATCTCAAAATAAAGTAATCGGAAAAATACGAAATTTGGCACATCTCGGTTACTCATCAAAAGGTATTTAACGAAATCATTTCATCTACCTAGCATGTACACAAAGGAGAAATTTAGTAAATATCGTTCTGCTTGTTATTATTTTTTTTTTAATGAAAAATATGTCTAAACATTATGATTCATTTAGAATTTTTTTATCTCTTGAAAAAATTTCGTAAAATCGACCATTTTTGAAAAAAAAAAAAATTAATTACATCTGCCTAAGCGATCAATCAAAAGCGATGAGCACAATAATTATATTAGTGTAAAATACTAAAAGTGGGCTGGTGTCAAATTATAATTTGACAATATTATGTACTGATATGATCATTTGATGCTTCTAAATTGCACGAGACATTACAAATTAAAAACGAAAGTATTAAAATGCAAATTTATTAGTAAACTAAAAAAACTAACACGAAATACACAAAACATAAATTTAAACAGTAAAAAAAAACTTAAACATGAAGACAACGGTTGTTGTTTTTAATGCACTTTTATTAGGTTCACCTGTATATTTGTTTGCAACGGAATCTTTGAACGTGAACACTTATCAAGGGCCGATGACAATACAATAATTTGACAACTTTGTCCTAATGTCCTCACCAGGATCATCAGGATAAAATAAAATTTTTAAAAAATGACTAATCATTGTCCAGACTTTGTCGGAGGCGCCGCTGTTATTAATATATATTTTATTACAAACAGTCAACTCTACCAGAGGTCCGATTAAGGCTTTCATACAACAGGGTGTGCCCGGTTCTCTGAGGTTGACGCTAGCGACATGGCATTTTTAGTCACCGTCTTGCCATTCATCCCTCGGCACGTTTTTCACCAATATATTGGAATGGATGAATTTTAGAATTAGCATTATGAGCACCGATACATATAGAAACCAGCTGATACTCGCCGGCTTTTCGAAACCGCTGAGTATCCGCTAGTAGTACATAATTAATATTACATCATAATGTATGTATTAAAGTTGGAACCAGCGTTTAACAAGGGCTTATACAACGGCAATTATATTACAAACAATTAAAAAGAGGAGATTAGCGAAAAAAAATTATAGTTCAGAAAACTAAAAAAACACGTTTTAATAGTAAACATTACTGGCATTACTGAAATGAAGAGTATTTCTAATAAAAAAAAACTAGCATCTTATAGGATTTTTTAATTATTCGATTAATATGGTGAGCTTTTCATCAAATACTATACCTAAATCAGTGAATGTATCTGGTCTGGAAAGTATAATGTTTTCAAACGAGTAACCATATTTTATATTCTTCGTTGTTATTGATAAGTCATTACAGTTCAGCGGATTGAGGAGCAATTTGTTTTTCACACTGCTACCCCCATTGCCTTCCCCACCCTATTATTGAAGGGGGTAAAAAAAATTACAATGTGATTTATTGAGTATACAAGAACGAAACGTCGAAAAAAAATGTTTGGCGTTAGCTACCCCCTCTACTACCTCCATTGCCACCCCCTCCTCCCTATTATTAAAGGGGATAAAAAAATTAAAATGTGATTTAGTGTGTATACAAGAGCGAAATGTCTAAAAAAAATTTTTTGGCGTTAGTGTTAGTTAATTGGGATTTAGTGTGGATACGAGAAACAAGGCCTTCTAAATTTTTTTTTACATTAGTCACCCCCTCTACCAACCCACTCTATTATTAAAGGGAATAAAATATTACATTGGGATTTAGTGTGCATAAGACGTGCATACAAAATCTGGATGTGGAAGTAGTGATGGGGCAGCGTTTTTTTTTATTTAATTCTATTATGTGGGTTTTCCAATCTAACTGTTGGTCCAAGTGAACACCTAGAGATTTGGTGGTAGTGTTTTATTAGGTTGAAATAAAATATTAAAGGTTTTTTTGACATTTATAACCAGCTTATTAGCTGCCAACCAATCGTATACTTCCTCTAGTAAAGTTTTTGTTATACTAATTAGATTGTTCAAATTTTTGTGCTGTAAAGTGATGCTTGCATCGTCACCAAATTGTGAGAATTTCGCGAGTGGGAAATTTGCTGCTACATCATTTACGTATATCAAAAATAAAGTTGGTCCCAGGATAGAGCCTTGCGGAACTCCACGTTTGATATAGCCCGGGTTTATTAATAGATTGTTTGTTCGCTTCCCCTCAATTGACGTTATCATCACAGTCATAGTACGGTCGCTTAAGTAAGATTTAAACCAATCATGACCAATACCCCGTATAATACCCCATTTTGTCCAGTGTAAAACTTTGTGGTCGACAGTAACTGGTGTGTTTTTATTTTCTAATATTTCATTTACATTACAGATTAAGTCAAAAGTGGCTGCTGTTGTATTATTCCCATTTCTAAAGCCGTATGTCTATCTGAAAATATTTTATTTTTTCCAAGTATTTGGTAATTTGCTCCTTAACAGCAGTTTCCAAGATTTTAGAAACGAAATAACTGATAAAAGTGAAATTGGTCTATAATTTGAAATTTCATTTTCTCACCTTTTTAAATAGTGGTTTAATTACTGCGTGTTTGAGGCAATTTGGAGAAGTTCCTGTAGTTAAAGATAAGTTGATTAAGTAAGTTGTTGGATTTATAAGGTAATCTATTACTTCACTTATTATTGTTATTGGGATATCATCCGATCCTGTACTGTTTTTCGCTTTTTTTTTCGTTTCTGTCCGCGGGTTATTTATATTTTCAAAGTCTAAGTTGTTTTTTGTTAAGATTAAGACTCCACCGTGTATTTTCGATTTAACGTGAGGTTAAACTATAACATTCTTTCCTATTATTTGGGTTTTCTACCACATGTACTATTATCCTCTTCAAAACAAATCACCGAATCTACAAAATAATAGAATTATTGGAAAAAAGAGCCTCTGCGCCCGTGACGTTTACGCCAAAGGAAAAGTCAGAGGTTATGTTTTGCAAATAATATAAATCGGAATAAACACAAAAATAATGTATTTTGCTGACGTTTCGGAAAGTAATCTCTTTCCGTTTTCAAAGCTATTTTTTGAAGAACTCTTATTTTGCTGTGTATGTCAAATACACAGCTTTAAGATTCTGTTTATGTTATTTCCATAGATACTTACTACTTACACAGAACATAGAACTGATGATATTTTTTAGATAATGTTGAGTTTGTTAAGTTCTTCTTTTAACATTGGTAGCCAGGTTGTACAAATATCTATAACTATATCTATAATATATAACTATAACCATTAAATGGTGCACAATGTTTACTATTTTACAGCCAATGTTCGATAATGCACAAGACTTCAATTTCCGTGTTATCTTCCAAAAAAAACTTGAATGTCGTTCACTTTGTTGGATATAGAATGAATATTTTGGTGAAAAATTGTGAAAGTGCTGATTAGTTTTTTCGTTGAGCATATTTTCTAAACGTTCTTAGTTGATTTTGGGAAGTTTTGGTTTGGTAGTCATGGTATTTCTGAGACTCTTGTGCCTGTTGGAATTGCTGAGGGTTTAAGTTGGGGATTGAGTTATCCCTGAAGATGCTCTCACAGTCAGCCAGTGTGTATGATCTGTCATTTATCCATAGTTTGGTGCTTCTAATGTAAGCTTTAGAATTGTCACTATTTTTAGCTTGCTCAAGATATGGCTGTAATATGTAAATATCCGCTAGGTTAATTTTATGTTGTAGAATGTGTCTTGAGGAAGCTCCCTTTTTTAGCTAATGTATCTACGTGCTCGTTGTGTTTTATTCCTATATGTGCTTTAACCCAGACGATTGTATTTTCAGGTAACTGTATTTGATGGATGATATTTTTTTGAGGATATAAGTATTGACTTTATAACTGAAGGTGTTTGTATTAATTACTGCATTAAGGACAGACAAGGAATCGAATGAAATAATTATTGCAATGGGGGAGGGGGGGGGGGGGGGTTTGCATCGTTTGATAAATTGTAATGCCTCATATAGCCATGGCCTCCGCCGTGAAAATAGAGAGAGCTGTTGGTGTTTAATTGGAAATAATTCTCAATATTCATTGATGGGATGAAGTAAATAAGTGTAAATAAACAGTGGGTCATCAAATTGATTGAAATTGATTGAGCAAATTTTTTAGAGTATTGGAGTTGATTAAATAATTTTCCGTATAATATGGTATGATAAAGTCGGTATCGGTGAATAAATCAAAAAAATTAAAATTATTAAAGGAAAATTGCTCCAGCTCTCTAAGTTCAGAACAATATCGAAAAGATGTAGTCCAGGGAGATGAAGATTTTTAATTCAAAACTTACTTACTTACATAAGTCGGAGATGTTTAAGCTTGAAATTTTGCGTAGTAGTGTAGTATTAAAATGAAATTGTTTGAACATAAATTTGTTGCTAAGAAATTCTCTCCTTATATCAAAAGTTAGCTCAAGAGTTTCAACATAAAGTGGATCGATAGGAGTGGAATTCATTGCACCAAGACAAATCTGAATCGCTTTTCGCTGTGAAATATCTAACCTATTTAGTATAGATTTGTTTGCAGATCCATCTAAAAAATAAAAAATCTACAAGTATTGACAACATAAATGTCAAAACAATAAAGGAAGTTGCTAAATCTATATTGGGACCATTAACGTATTTATTTAACTTAATTTTAAATTCCAACACGGTTCCCAAAATCCTCCAAATATCAGTAATAAAACCAATTTATAAAGCAGGTGATAAATTGCTATGTCAGAACTATAGGCCTATCTCCGTAATTACAAACTTCGCGAAAATATTTGAAAAACTAGTGAAATCTCGTCTAGATAGCTATATAAAAAAATTTAAAATAATATCTGATAATTAATACGGTTTTCAAAAAGGTGTCTCTACTCAAGACGCAATTACCCATCTAACTGATAAGATCTATCGTACAATTAACAAAGGATTACCATCTCTAGCTGTATTCTTGGACCTGACCAAAACCTTTGATACGGTCAGTTTTCCATTACTATTAAAAGCGCTGGAAAACGTAGGAATGAGAGGAAACGCCTTAAATCTATTTAAAAGTTATATATATGATAGAGAGCAATGTGTGGAAATAAATGGTGTGAAAAGCGATTTTAAAACTGTAAGATATGGAGTGCCACAAGGGACGGTATTGGGACCATTGCTTTTCATCATATATATAAACGATTTATTCCAGATAGACTCCTCAGGCGTTATACTCATCTTTGCAGTACGTGGAATAGCCTGAAGCAAAAGGTGGAAGAGGATTTTCTAAAGCTAAAAAAATGGTTTGATAATAAACTACTTACAATAAATCTTAAAAAAACATTTTTCCTGCCTTTTCCTCGTACAAACCAGCTCTTCCTGCTTTTGATACCTTATCTATAACTGACCAAAATAGCACTTTATATATACAAAAAGCTGATAAAGTCAAATACCTTGGTGTATACATAGATAGCAATCTAAAATGGGATCTACATATAGAATATGTAGTCAAAAAATTAAGATCGATAATTCCAATTTTTAAGCATATTACAGATATTCTACCTGTAAATAATATTGTAACAATATATTATGATCTGGTGGAATCGCATATAAATTATGGAATCCTTGGTTGGGGGGGGGGGTGAATAAAGTACATTTATACCAATTAGAAACTACGCAGAAGAGACTGTTAAAAATAATATTAAAAAAAATCCCATCTGATGAATTATTTAGTGAAACTAAAATACTTGAAGCGAGACAACTGTTTTTTTTTTTTTTTTTTTTTTTTTCCTTGAATATGGCTTTGGGAATTGCTCCATACAGCCAGTCGCTATTTACAAAAAAAAAAGGAAACGAAATAATAATTCTAATCTAGCATCAATTAAAAGAGAACGAGTGTAGGATGAAGGAGAATTTAGGAATAAGTTACAGGGACACAATTTCTTCTCGCCTAGGGACCCATCAAGGCATTTTAGCATAATAGACATAGCACAGTACTGGGCCACGGTATAGGGAAAATTAACATTAAGGATAGAAACAAAGGTGTCGCCATCTAGCTATTCAGACAATATTCGCCCATATTTCTATACACATCTGCACAGTACACATACATAATATAAGGAAAAAAGGTTAGAGCTTTAGATTTGTATTTTTGATAAATTCAAAAATACATGAAAATATTTCTCTTCTGTTGAGGGATAGCAGATATGGTAAATTAAAAGGTGCTGGGGTGCTGTAATTTATTATGTCATTGTATAAAATGTTGCACTCATTATCGTTTTTCTCACAACTAAAAAATATATGTTCCAAATTCCCCTCAATATTACAGTGTTCACAGAGATCCGATTGCACAATACCTATTCTCGCAAGGAAGGATGGATAACAAGCATGTCCAAATTTTATTCTGTTTATGATGGTGATGTACTTTCTTGGTATATTAAAATTTTCGTGCCATGGTCTTGACGGGATGTTCGGTTGAATAAGAGTGTATCTGTTTTGATGAGTGTCACAATAGGATTGCCACTGTTTTGACCATAGTTGTTTCATACGTTCCTCGCATGTATAGATACAATCTTCAACACAAGTTTCCGTTAATTTTAATACGCCATCATTAATGCTTTCCTTAGCTAGTATATCGACTTCTTCGTTATATTTCAGGCCTGCGTGAGCTTTTACCCAAATGAAAGCTATTTTTTTACCAGTTGATATTAGTTCATGTAGTCTATTTTTGATTTTAGTAATAAATGGGTTGAGTAGTGTGTTAGGATTGTAGCTGTGTTTTATAGATGTAAGCACTGATAGTGAGTCTGACAAGATTAGAAAATTATTTAAGTTCTCTGGTAGGTCTTTTAAGACTGAAAGGATAGCAAAAGCTTCAGCTGAATATATAGAAAAATTATCAGGTAGTTTGTATTTACTAGAAGTATTATTTTGTGGAATAAGGTAAGCGCATCCTGTACCCTGTTGCGATTTAGAGGCATCTGTATATATAAGAGTGTAATTTTCATAATTTTGCATGGCAGTGTGTAGTACAATTCTATCAAGTGCGGGATTGAAATAATACTTCGGAATGGCAATCGCGGAATATCCTGAAAGGTCAAAGTATTTATGTTTTGGTTCTCTGGGATATAAATTCGCCATATTGTTGAAAAATTGTTGGGTTTCACGAAAGGCGTTACATAGAGGGGGAGAATTTTTTTTAATCCAATATTTACATAATAAGTCCAATGTGTTTAATTTCGATACTTTGTCTACAAGTGCTGAATGTTTGCAATATGACCTGAGGATGAACTTTTCCGCCTGAAACTGACGTCTTAGGGCAAGAGGCGGTTCGAGGGCTTCTACTCGTAATGGTTCTACTGGGGTAGATTTCATGGCTCCTAAGCAGATCCTGAGTGCTTTATTTTGTACAATATCCAAACGCTTTACAAGAGTATTGCTGGCAGAAGCGTAAAGAATGTTCCCATAGTCAAGGATATATCTAATATACATGCGATAGAAGAGGAGACATGTTTTTTGATCTGCACCCCACCAAGTTTTTGAAACTGTGCGCAAAAAGTTAATACCTTTATTGCATCTGACAACTATATGTTCAATAAAAGGTTTCCAAGTAAGCTTTTTGTCTAGTATAATGCCCAGATATTTTACTTCCTTTTTCAATGGTAGGTTGAAGTTACCCAAGCGAATAGTTGGGTGATGAGCAATGTTATGTCTGGAGAAGAACGACAGAACAGACTTATTTTCAGAGATTGTGAAACCATTGTCGTTAACCCAATTTTCAAATTAAAAAATTGCCTTGTCTAAAGTTGTTATACAATATTCTAACTTATATGCAAAAATCATCAGCATATTGTATAATTTGTACATCCTTTAAATGAGAATGGGCATCGGCAGTATACAAGTTAAATAAAATAGGGCTTAAAACAGAACCCTGTGGTAGTCCCAGTGAAACGGTTCTTGGTCCCAGTTTGCCATTATTCGATGTTCTGATGTACACTAACCTATTAGTGAATAGACTGACTATTGTGTTTGCGACTTTTATAGGCAACTTGAGCTGTACTAGTTTGCTTTTGAGTAAATACAGATCAACTGAATCGTAGGCGCCCTTGATGTCTAAAAAAACGCTTCCCAAGTAATTATTATTTGAAAAGTTGATTTGAATGTCAGTGACAATGTTTGCTACTGCGTCTACTGTACCATGTCCTGATCTGTAACCGTATTGATTCTTAGGTAGAATATTTTTTAACTTAAGCCACCATTCTATCCTGACTTTAATCATTCTTTCGAAAGTTTTGAAAACACATGATAGAAGTGATATTGTGCGATACGATCTTGCTAAATTAGGATCGTTGTTAGCTTTGAGTATAGGAACTGCAATTACATCTTTCCAGCTATTAATTTGCGCACCCCGTATCCAAACATCGTTATAGATTTCTAATAGAAAAATTTTGGCATCAAGTGAGAGGTGAATTAACATTGGGTAACATATGTCGTCATAACCAGGTGCTGTATTAGTGGATTTTTTGATCGCCCATTCCAGTTCAGTTAATGTAAATGGTTTGCATATTTCACTATAATTATTATGATCGTAATGTGAAAGATTGGATATGTTTAGAGGTGCATTTTCTACAAACGACGGAGCAATACTGTCAAAATATTCCTCGTACCATTCGGACTGAGTACTACATTTATTGGTATTGAGTGATATTCGCTGTATTGTTTTGGCTTTTCTCCATAATTCAGTGCTAGGGGTATTTTTATTCAATTTCGAGACCCAGAGTTTCCAGGAATTTTTTGCCTTATTTTTGAACATTTTTTTTGCTTCAGCCTGTGCCCTTTTGCATTTTATGTAATTGTCAATATTACTTAACTGTTTATACTCATCCAATGCTGCTTTCCTTCTATTTAAACACTCGTCACGAGACAACTGTTTTACTATGCTATATATTTAAATCAATTTAAAAATCAAACAAATTTAAGTAATATCTCACACCGCTATATGACACGCCAAAATTCTGAAAAATACAAGATAGATTTTATGAGGAAAACATTAGGTCAAAGAAACTATACATGCCTCAGTCCAAAAATATACTCTGCATTACCAGAAAGTATAGGAATATCAAAAACACTCAATGTTTTTAAAAAACGATGTAAAAATTTTATAAGGCTAACACCCAGAGAAAATATACATAGGCAAATTGATTTAAAAAACTTCTATTAATGCTAAAACTGTGATTACCATTACTGCATCTAAAATGTTTATTTTGAAAATGTTTAGTATAAAATTTAACGTTAAACCGTTCATATTTCATTGCGTAGAATTTTTAATTGTATAAAATATCTATTTTTGTTATAAGTAAACGTACTTGTATTGTTGTTTGTGTCAAAGAGTGTAGTTAGGTTTGCTAGTGTGAATTCTTGTGTATTCTATGAGCATACTCGTAATACTTATGATCGTATGTGTAAGTATGTGTTCACATGTGTATACAGGGTGTTGCATCATGAGAGGGACATAGCTTAATAGGAGGTAGAGAACATCAGTGGTAACCGGAACCTCCCATAGAAATGTCTCATTGGGCCTTCATTACGAGGTTGCTGGGTGTTAAATAATTTTTGGCCAAACCTGTTTTTTGTCATAACTTTGACAGGGAATGAAATAACGGATTCATATTTGGTACGGCTAATGTACTAACGAGCCCCAAGAGGTACATGTATAAAAAAATATATATCCAGGTCCGGACTCACTATAATTTATGTTTCTTCTTTGCATCAATAAAACATCACCCTGTATATATTTTTTTGAAATTTCGATACGATATTCGAAAAGAGCAAGAAAAAACAAACAAAATGGCCTATTTCATTTTTTTGTTACACCTTCGTGGTTATTTAAATACGTTGTTAAATGTGCAAGAAAATGGATTACAGAACCCTATTAAATGAGAGGCACGTGAAATAAATAGTTTTATAACTAAAATTTGCAAACATTCTATTGAGCCTAGGTGGTCTGGGTGAATCCTAATTCCGGCACGTTTTAAAGGTCCATTTTGGTAAAAAACTGTGGTCCTAATAAGTAATCGGGTATGAAATAACAAAATTTTTAATCAATCACAGTAGGCTTGTTCAAAGAATAAAAGTGACAGATAATTTAAACCATTTAGGCCTAAGCAACCAGTTACTTTGATCAAGAAAATCATGAACATTTTATACTTAATAAAAATTGGAAAAGAGAACAAACTAAAATCTAAATAAATAAAATATTTTCCATTCAATTAACAATAAATAACAAAACAATAACTAAATGTGTTTAAAAATAAAACGTAATTGACACTAAAGTAAATTTTCAAAATGTCCTCCCCCACATTCTGTGCATTTTCTTGCGCGTTTAGAAAGGTCACCAATTGCTCGACGTATCATTTCTGGATTATTCCGTATTTCGTCGTAGGTTGTAACGATGCGCTGGATTAAATGTTGTCTACTTTCAATTTTAATGCTATAAACCTCGTTTTTTAAGTGGCCCCATAAAAAGTAATCACAAGGGTTACAATCAGGAGATATTGGTGGCCATTCATGTGGACCCCGCGTCCAATACATCTATTAGGATACACATTGTTTAAGTGTTCTCTTACTTGAAGGTTAAAATGTGGTGGGGCCCCAACATGCTGAAACAACATGCCTCTTATACCGATATTTTCTAACATATTCGGTAAAATGTTTTGAAGAAAATCAAAGTAAATTTCACCATTCAATCTTTCTTCAAAAAAATGTGGCCCTATCAAATGTCTATTCACAAGTCCGACCCAAACATTTACAGAAAACCTGTGTTGCGAACGGCGTTGGCGTACCGCATGTGGGTTTTCCTGTGCCCATTTATGATTACTTCGTGAATTGTTTACTCCATCCCTTGTAAATTGTGCCTCATCCGTAAATAAGGTTCTGTAAATGACTGGGCGATGGTTAGACAACCAATGACAAAATGCCAGGCGGGGGATATCGTCGCCTTGTTGAAGACGCTGTACCTGCTGGATATGATATGGATGGTAACGTTCTCTTTTTAGGGTTCTCCATACTCGCAAATGAGGAATACCAGTTGCCAAACTGATTCGTCTAGTGCTCATATTTGGGTTTTCTTGAACTACGTTTATAATATTGTTTTGTTCCTGCACACCTTGTTGTAAAACACGCTCCACAACTGCAGAATTAGGAAACTTTCCATGTTGTCTTGCATACTGGAACACCGTACTAAAGGTTTTATGATTAGGGTATCGACGACCAGGAAAACGCAGCCGATATTCTCTTTCCGCCGACCTACCATTTCCATTACAGAAACCATAGATGAATATTATGTCAGCATATTCCACATTTGTAAATTTTACTGGCATAGTTAAAATATTTTCACAAGTTTTCACTAACTAAATGCGGATTATTGACACATTAAATTACTAACAAACAATTATTCAACTGTTTAGGAGATTTCTTTTTATTATCTGTCACTTTGAACAAGCCTACTATGATTGATTAAAAATTTTGTTATTTCATACCCGATTACTTATTAGGACCACAGTTTTTTACCAAAATGGACCTTTAAAACGTGCCAGAATTAGGATTCACCCAGACCACCTAGGCTCAATAGAATTTTTGCAAATTTTAGTTATAAAACTATTTATTTCACATGCCTCTCATTTAATAGGGTTCTGTAATCCATTTTCTTGCACATTTAACAACGTATTTAAATAACCACGAAGGTGTAACAAAAAAATGAAATAGGCCATTTTGTTTGTTTTTTCTTGCTCTTTTCGAATATCGTATCGAAATTTCAAAAAAATATATACAGGGTGATGTTTTATTGATGCAAAGAAGAAACATAAATTAGTAGTGAGTCCGGACCTGGATATATTTTTTTTTATACATGTACCTCTTGGGGCTCGCTAGTACATTAGCCGTACCAAAGATGAATCCGTTATTTCATTCCCTGTCAAAGTTATGACAAAAAAAAGGTTTGGCCAAAAATTATTTAACACCCAGCAACCTCGTAATGAAGGCCCAATGAGACATTTCTATGGGAGGTTCCGGTTACCACTGATGTTCTCTACCTCCTATTAAGCTATGTCCCTCTCATGATGCAACACCATGTATAATATATGCTTCAACTTAGTTTATAGTTGTTCTCAAAGTGGTATACTGTAATGTCACCTATACCGTAGCTATTTCTTCATTATTATTACATTAAATTTTTATCCTTATTTATTTGCTATATTGTAATAATTGTCCCACGCACAAATATCACTTGTGATATTTATTGTGGTGTATTTTATGTTTATTTTAATGTTATCATGCTGTTGTAGTGCCAATGTTATTCCTTGATACATTTTAAATAAACATTATTATTATTATTATACCGTATATGATACATCCATAATCTATGACTGATCTAATATAAGCTCTATAGAAAAGCAATGCAACCTTTACATCTGTGCCCCACCAGGTTTTAGTGACTAATTTTAAGAAACTGGTTCTTTTGTTGCGTTTAGTTATAATTGACTCAATGAAAGATTTCCATGTCAGCTTTTTGTCTAGCACTACACCTTTATCTCTGGCTGATATGGGTATTTATAGCCTGCCAACTGGATATCCAAAATATTTGGCGTGTCGTGTCTGGAAAATATTGTAAAATTCGATTTCTATTGTGACTATTCAAGACTGTTTGTAGTAAACTACTTCTTTAGGTCTATAATGGTACATTCGAATTATGTACTTCTTTATTTACTTTTATTGAATAATTTAAATAATATTGATAACAAAAAACTAAATTTTGTACTGACAATAGAACTGGTTTAAAATGCAATGACTTTAGTTGAATTTTAAATATTTTCACGGATCATAGAAACAATAAAAGGAAATTTTCTTGATCTGAGCTTGATTTAACCGCACTTGCGTTATTACACTATTCGCTTTCAGCTCATTTTGTAATTTCGCGAGTGCGGTAAACACTTGTTACAAAATATACTATTATCTACAACCGTGGTGTAATGTGCGATATAATGAAAATAAACGTTATAATAATTATTATATCAAGTAAGCACTGCTTTTAGATGTTTCCAAATAATATATTTAGAAATATTACTAATAATACTGAATATTAAAATATATTATTTGGAAAAATCCAAAAATCAGTGCAGGTTTCACCAGGAACCAACCACATATTCAGTGCAATATATTATTCATAAAATATTGTCTTAGTTTTAAAGATGACTGCTGTGTGAAGTTCTGCAACCATTTATTCTGCACTATAGCTCTTCCATCCGTCCTGTGAACACACATGCCTTTTTGTATCAAAAATAATCTGAACCCACTGACAAACGTTACAGTGGAATAAACACATATCCATTAATAAACACAAACCGTACAAAATGACCAAACAAGAATACAATGAAAAAAGTAACAAATGAAGGTCTTGTATAAAGATCATTAATCTGTGTACAAAAACAATTAATTATTCAACGGTGTTTGGTGAGACTATTATACGTTCAAACCTCAAATTAATTTAATCTTTTACCTACATATTTGTTGAAGCGCGTGTGTGTTTTGTTAGCGAAACAGGCCACACCAAGTCAAGTATTTTCAATAGCAATAGTCAAAAAACTTCAATGGAACGATTAATAATGTCACCGAAGATGGATTGCATCATTAGATGTTTGGTGTTGTAAATTTATTGACGATTACGGCTAATTGATGAAAGTAAAGAAGAATGTTATGAAATGAGCCCAAAAATTTCAGTTTAGTAAAGAAATTTAACGAGATAATTTGAGGAATTTCTAAATTTGATGTGAGACATGCAGACTCTGATACATAAAATATGATTTCTGCCCTACAAGAAACTGCTGAGCTTCATAATTAATCGTACTTCAAATATTATATGTATATGTAAGTATATACTGTGTGTCTCACTTAAGAGTGTATCAGCGTAATGGTTCTTTTGTTTTTGCCCGATTTAGATCAAACTGATCTTAAAAGATAGAGGTCACCAAGGTCTATTTCCACTTTCCATCTTTAAATACAAGGACATCTACGATGCAAAATTATATGAAAAAAATCAAAAACTCATAGTAGGCATTTTTTAATAAAAAACATTTATTAACAAAACTTGTTCGAAATCATTCAAAAACCATGAATTCGAATTTTAGTTAAATTCTAAAAGAAATGAGGTCTTGATGAAAAAATTCCAGTTCCAAATTTCTCGTTTTGATAAGCATGCTGACTCCTTTGTTTCTACTGAGGCAATTTTGCAAATGTCAGATTAGTTGTCAAGTAAATCTGTTGGTCTTCTGTCGGATTTTTTGTATTCTAGCATATTTTATTTCAATTAAAATACTTACCACTGCGGAAAATGTGGAAATTGTTAGATTAGTTGGTGATAATTCTAGTACGCTGCTACAGAATTGAATAATCGGCATCCAGATCGACCCCCAATAGACCATATAAAAGTTTGACGAATTAATAATTTTTCCAATAAAACTGGCAAAGTGTGCAACAAACAAGAACAGAGCGTGAGGGATCATGTTAGAGATGCAGAAGTTCTTCAGTTTGTGAGAGAAAATCCAAGGTATCAATTTGGTGATACTTCCATCGAAATAAACAATGTCCATTCAAGCCTGTCTTCTTGCACACATTAGAAGAAGGAGACGAAGATAGGCGGCTGGAATATTGCTTTTGGTGTCAGGGAGAGTTTTTGAACAACCCTAATTTTTTTGTTAAATATTTTATTCTCAGATCAAGAGGCATAATGACACAGTTAACTCTCAAAGTACTAAATATTGTTCCGTTGAAAACCCTCATTGGGTTGTAAATTGTCGACGCCAGTATTCAGAAAATGTGAATGTGTGGTGCGGTATTTTGAGTGAACAAATAATTGGACCATATTTCCTTGAGGGAAATTTGAGTGCGGAACGTTTTCAAATTTTTTTGCAAACTAGATTTTCAATCGAAATAAAAAACTTGCCCCTAATTGCATACAACAATGTGATATTTCAACTTGATAGAGCTCCAATCCACAATGCAATGGTAGTACGGAATTGGCTAAACGACAACTTTCCTCGGAGGTGGATTGGAAGAAATAGCCCTTTTATTAATTGTCCTCCGAGGTCACCTGACCTCACGCCCTTGGACTCTTTTTATGGGGGTTTCTAAAGAATGAAGTCTACAAGACGCAGCCACGAAATATACTACAAATGGAAAACCAGAATACGCAAGTTTGCGCCTGAAATTACGCCTTCAACCCTCCTAAAAGTTATGAACAATAACAGAAAGCGAATTGAGGCATGCATTAGGGCTGATGGGGGTTGTACTTATTCATTTGTGTAAATTGTTTCAAGAAAATAAATTTAAAAATAATTATTATTAAAATGCCTAAAATGACTTTTCTCATCAAAACCTCATTTTTTAGAATTGAACTAAACTTCGGATTCAGGATTTTTAAATGATTTCGAACAAGTTTTGTTAATAACATTTTTTGATTAAAAAATGCCTACTGTGATTTTTTGATTTTATTTCATATAATTTAGCTTCGTAGATGGCCTTGCATTTAAAGATGGAAAGTGATTTTGTGGTGTTAAATAGACCTTGGTGATGTTTATCTTTTGAGATCAGTACGATTTAAATCGGACAAAAAACAAAAGAGTTATTACGCTGTTACGCTCTTAAATGAGACAGACTGTATATATGCTAAGCAGGATTTGCAGGAAACAACTACACAGCGAGCAAATATCCCGAATTACACCTGCAAATCCTGATGGATCGGTAGCCAACTATCATTTGTGTTGATCTCCTTATCTTAAACATTATTTCAGTTATTTTCCTTTGACCAGTGTTATAGTGTTTTCCATAGCTCAGTAGAATCTTTTTACAACTTCTATCTTTTCTGCATAGTGTTTTGCTTTTGTTCTCTAATTAATTTTACTTACCTAAGTACTTAATTTCTTTTATTTTTGACATCTGCCCATTCCCTGTTTCGTCCTTTATTATTGCTCTTTTGTATTACCTATCTCTATATCCTGAACTAAAAATTTTTTTTTTTTCAGGTATATGCTTGTCTGGGTTGTGTTAATTTATCTGCTCTCTTATTTGTATCTGTATCAGTAAGGTAACCACTCTTTGTCTATAAAATCTAACTGTAAGTGGATTTAATTCGTGTTATTGTAATTTCTCATTTTCGTCTGCTTTCATTTTATTTAGTTCTACACATTTCACTTCAGATGACGCAAGGTTTGCACAAGATTTATAGACTGGTGTTCGACATCGATCACGGGTTTCTTTCCTTTTTGTTCGTTTGCAGAATACACACGCCCATGATTAATTGCGTTTTTGATTATCTGATAAACTTTTGCAGTTATGTATAATAAATTTCTTTGCTTAATTGTGTTTTTCGCATAAATACACTATAAAATAAGTAAGGAAATTCTCAAATCGTGCTCGTATTTAAGGTTAGACAGGTGTATAGTCTTAAAAGTAGGTATTGTCTGAAAGCTATTTGTGGCATTCTACGAATATTCTTTCCTATTATTTGGGTTTTCTACCACATGTATTATTATCCTCTTCAAAAACAAATCACCTAATCTACAAAATAATAGAATCACAGGAAAAAAGCCTCTGCGCCCGTGACGTTTACGTCAAAGGAACAGTCAGAGGTTATGTTTTACAAATAATATAAATCGGAATAAACATAGAAATAATATATTTTGCTGACGTTTCGGAAAGCAGTATTTTTCCATTTTCAAAGTTTTTTTTGGAAGAACTCTTTAAGATTCTGTTTATGTTATTTCCATAGATATTTAAACTTACACAGAACACAGAACTGATGATATTTTCTTTTAGGTAATGTTGAGTTTGTTAAGTTCTTCTTTTTAATGAAGATAAGTGCGTATCGAATTGTTCTGTAGATATTTGTACAACCTGGCTACCAACGTTAAAAGAAGAATTTAACATGTTGCGGACCTGTAGCGTATGCGACCCACCATACGCCTTAGCGTTTTGTGGGCCGCATAATAGCAACCGCTACGTACGTAGCAGAGTTTCGCTATTATCCACGAGAGGCGCGAGATACTTCCAGTTGGTGAAAAGGAGAGATGGTGGTATATCATACAAAACTCGATTTATCCAAAGGCATCCTGGTGGATTTTGGGATTATCAACACAGGAAAATTTTCTCCATCAGTCGTTGTTCCGTTTAGCGGAATATTTTGTTGTTGTGAGTAAATTTTAAATGCGGAAGCAGGATATTTAAGTATACAAGGCTTTCCTTTGGAAGTATCGTGTCAACTTGAAAGGCAGACTCGACCCCATTCATCCAACTGTGGCTTTCTAGGAACATTGGTGGATTGTTCCCTCATCAGTGAGGGTTCCACGGACGGGGCTTCTACACACATCAGTGAAGTTCCACGGAAGGGGCATCCACACACAGTAGAAAGTTTCAGGGCTAGAGAGACTATAATCAACCCCCATCCTCGGGTCAATTTCTTTCGTCCCGAAGACACCACCGTAGGGCTACAGGTTCTTCAACGTCGAAGTCGGTATCGTACCACCCTAAATGTATTGTTTTTATTTACCGAGGACCACCTTGGTTATATTCGATTCATACTTACTTTTGTATTTTAACATTGTACATATTTAAAGATTTTATGCATTTATATTTATTTAAGGAGGTTCACTAAATCAGACCCATTGTGGCCTAATTTATTACCATTTATGCTCACGTTGTAAACCGATGTGTAGCTACACAAGGCATTTTATTAATGTTGTAACTTATTAATCAAGAAATTTGCTACATCTTTTGAACATCGCCAGGTTACATGCTAGAGAACCAATATTTGTAAATTCCGTAATATAGTGCATTTCATGTTTAAAGAAAGTGTCATTATTTCGTCTGCGACCATTACTTCTGGAACCTTCAGTGATTTGTGTAAGTAAGTAAACTAATAATTTGTCATAGTTTATGTAAACTTGGGCTTAAGTTGTGTCTGCGATATCTGCTACGCTACAGTAGCCCAAGTGATTTCTTTATGTAATATATTATAACCACTAATATCCAACGTATTTATTTGTTCAAATGTGCTTTTAGAGGGCGAAATATTAAACATAATATTTTTAGTCGCAAACTCCTCTATAAATCCTTATTTTAGTATAAGGAACCTAACCAGACTGCAACCAACAGCTACTCTCCGGGCTATGTGCCCCGCCGAGCGCTGAATTACAAGTTACAAGCCTGGCGCGTTAAGTGTAATAATTGCATATTACCATCAAAACGCTAATGCTTCGATTGCAACAAACACCAGCCGAAAGACTGATCCTACTTAAAGGAGCTCCCTTGCCAGTCGTCACACACCACTTGCAGACTGCAGTTTCGAGCTGTTGGCTCTCGTCAGTGCAAGGTAGGTATGCGACGACCGACATGAGAATCCTTTGACTATAGTACATCCCGGTGCGACATGAAAACAGCCAGCAGGCGCCATCCAGCGGTCCAGTGTCTGTTGCAATCGGAAAATAAATAGCCTGACTTGGCTTAGCATAGTTCAAATGTGCTTTTAGAGGGCGGAATATTAAACATAATATTTTTAGTCGCAAACTCCTCTATAAATCCTTATTTTACTATAAGGTGTTTGTTGCAATCGAAGCATTAGCGTTTTGATGGTAATATGCAATTATTACACTTAACGCACCAGGCTTGTAACTTGTAATTCAGCGCTCGGCGGGGCACATAGCCCGGAGAGTAGCTGTTGGTTGCAGTCTGGTTAGGTTCCTTATAGTAAAATAAGGATTTATAGAGGAGTTTGCGACTAAAAATATTATGTTTAATATTCCGCCCCCTAAAAGCACATTTGAACTATGCTAAGCCAAGTCAGGCTATTTATTTTCCGATTGCAACAGACACTGGACCGCTGGATGGCGCCTGCTGGCTGTTTTACATGTCGTTATTGTAAAAATACCGGGATGTACTATAGTCAAAGGATTCTCATGTCGGTCGTCGCATACCTACCTTGCACTGACGAGAGCCAACAGCTCGAAACTGCAGTCTGCAAGTGGTGTGTGACGACTGGCAAGGGAGCTCCTTTAAGTAGGATCAGTCTTTCGGCTGGTGTTTGTTGCAATCGAAGCATTAGCGTTTTGATGGTAATATGCAATTATTACACTTAACGCGCCAGGCTTGTAACTTGTAATTCAGCGCTCGGCGGGGCACATAGCCCGGAGAGTAGCTGTTGGTTGCAGTCTGGTTAGGTTCCTTATAGTAAAATAAGGATTTATAGAGGAATTTGCGACTAAAAATATTACGTTTAACGTATTTATTTGTTTATGTACGTGTAAATCGTAGCAAACAAACTCAACATTATATAAAAGAAAATATCGTCAGTTCTGTGTTCTGTGTAAGTAGTAAGTATCTATGGAAATAACATAAACAGAATCTTAAAGCTGTGTGTTTGAGTTACACAGCAAAATAAGAGTTCTTCCAAAAAAAAGCTTTGAAAACGGAAAGAGACTACTTTCCGAAACATCAGCAAAGTACATTATTTCTGTGTTTATTACGATTTATATTATTTGTAAAACATAACCTCTGGCTGTTCCATTGACGTAAACGTTGCGGGCGCAGAGTTTTTTTCCAATAATTCTATTATTTTTTAGATTCGGTGATTTGTTTTTGAAGAGGATAATAATACGTGTATGTTGTGTGTTGTGTGTATGTGTATGTTCAAGTAATAAATTCCCGAGACCGAAAAAACCTAACAAAAACTTTACGATATAATTATTATCGCCGCGGGCCATGGCGCCAAGCCTGACGTGAAACATTCCCGACGCACATTAAAAACCTATAAAAGTAAGCGAGTTAATTTGCGAACAGCATAGTAGCGGTATTTTAATGAGGCCGTAAAGTTTTTGTTATGTTTTTATGTCTCAGTTTCTTCCTACATGAACTATATATTCCAAAAATTATTTGGAAGTAGTCTTAGTAGTAATTCAATTAAGTCATTGGTATACATAACATAATTGCTATATTTGAAGAAGAACAAAAAGTTAGATCATTTTTACTTACCTACTTGTTTACCTGATTACATACCAGAAGTTCAGCCGCTGTTCAATTTAAAGCCAATTTATTTATTGATAAGATAAATATTATTTACTCAAAATGTGTATTTAATATCATTTGTAAAAGAACTATCCTCTTTGTGTTAATACAATTTTCTGGAAAATAACATTTACTCAACCATATCTAGGTCATATATCATAAGCACAGTACTAAATTTAATATTAACTTAGTTTCTATTTCGAAATGAGTAAAATTTTCTTTTGGGTGTGGCTGATTAGAATATCTGTTCAACTCCGGATTTGAATGCCCTCTCAAAAATTTTGATATTTTATTTTACTTCCATGTCCAGTGGAAAAAAAATTTTTTTTGGTTGAAATAGGCCTAAAATGTCATGAAATTTCGAAATTTTAAATTTGAGCAAAAAAAAGTTTCGGTCTGTCGGTCTGTCTGTCGGTCTGCCGGTCTGTCTGTCTGTCTGTCTGTAACTTTTTTGTGCGCGCGTTTACTCTGGAACCGTTTATGATATTGACTTGAAATTTGGTACACTTATGTATTGTAACGAGATCTAGAACTAGATTATATTTTGATCTAATTCCGTTGAAGGGTTCGGGGGAAAATGGGGTAAATAAGGGTAAATAAGCAAAACAAGCAAGTAAAAGTCCATAAAATTGCAATTTAGGACATGCACGAAAACTTAAGGTCTCAAATTTTTTTTGGCATCAGCCCCTCCCCCACTATCACCCCCAATACCACCTCCACACTGTTATGAAAGGGAGTAAAAAATTAAAATGTGATTTAGTGTATATGCAAAAACGAAACGTCTAAAAAATTTTTTTAGCGTTAGCTACCCCCTCTACCATCCCCATTTCCACCCCCACCCTATTATTAAAGGGGTAAAAAAAATTAAAATATGATTTAGTGTGTATACAAGAACGAAACGTCTAAAAAAATTTCTTTTGGCGTTAGCTACCCTCTCTATCACCCCTATCCTATAATTAAAGGGAGTCAAAAATTAAATTGGGATTTGAATCGAGGACCTCTAAAATTTATTTTGGCATTAGTTACCCCCCTCTACCACACCCATTTCCGCCCCCACCCTATTGTTTAAGGGAATAAAAAATTGAATTGGGATTTAATGTATATACGAGAACCAAGGACTTCTAAATTTTTTTTACAAGCCACGCCGTCTACCACCCCCACTCTATTATTAAAGGGAATAAAATATTACATTGGGGTTTAGTGTGCATAAGACTTTGATACAAAATCTGGATGTGGAAGTAGTGATTCCTTGGGCAGCGGTTTTTTTAATAAGAAAGGCCTGAGGACAATAATAGATAAAAAAAATTGTTTTATTTTTACATACATTATCCAACAGGTCAAAGGACTCAATTACTGGATAGATAGCAAAGATTACAAGAAGTAGAAGAACATGAATGTAGTTAAACTTAAACATTAATGTGTATACACACAGACAATTTAACACTTAACTAAGATATATTTTAACTAAGGTATGATATAATAACTAAAATAATTAATATAGTATAATATAATCTAATACAGGATTTACAAAACACATAACAATGATTGAATTATTGAATAATGATGAATTATTGATGACAGATGCATGCTTTTAGGGAAGTAACGTTGCAGTTGAAAATATCGATACGACCATGAATATTATTTTAAGTAGAGCACATGGTTTGAAGTGGGCATTTTTTTTTTTTATTTGTTATGGGCGTGATCAGTTTAAATAGATCTGTCTGGCGTGATCCAGTTCTGAGAGCATATAAGGGCAGCATATTCATTATAATAGTGCTGTCGGTGATATTGTGATATTATGTATCAATCTGTTAAGAATTGTAAAGGAAGAGATTTCACAGTGATCTTCTAACGATACTATTGATAATCTCGTTTATAGCTCTGAATGGAAGTAACCAATAAGTGGATATACCGCATCAACTTTAAATGATGAGTATTTTAAGAACCTCCGTTGAATTTTTTCTAAGTTATCTATATGGGTCTTGCAATAAGGAGATCATATCAATGACGCATACTCCAGGTTAGACCTCACAATAGAGAAATACGGTAGTTTAAGATCAGTAGCATTACTGAAGTGAAGAGTATTGCTAATAACAAAACCTAGCATCTTATAGGATTTCAGTTATTCGATTAATATGGTGAGTGAATAATATCTTTTGATCAAACACTACACCTAAATCAGTGAAAGTGTCTGGTCTAGAAAGTACATTGTTTTCAAGCGAGTAATCATATTTTATACCATTTTTCTTCGTTGTTATTGATAAGACAATACACTTCAGTGGATTTAGAAGCAATTTGTTTTTTACATACCAATTATTTATTATATGTAAAGTATGTTGCACAATTAAACAGTCTTCGATGGATGTAATTCTACAAAATATTTTAATTTGTAATTTGTTTTCACGTTAAAATGCTTTGTTATATGCATTCGATGCACCAGTTTGCTTAACTTTTTTATATGATTTTTATTAAATAAAAACGTAATAAAAATAATAATATAACATATAATTTTACAGAAATTAAAAGCTTTTGCTGGTTATAACATTATCAACGATCCAGATTGATGAAGGTGAGAAAACTGCTATTAATTATATCCAACTTCTTTCTTAATTTCAATCGAAGATTCATTGATATTTTTTTATTGTCATGTTAACATCCTGTACATCTGGACAAGCCTTATTAACCAGTAGCATTATAATTAATTTTTCTAACATTACTTCTCAGTAATTAAGGAGCTTATTACATGGGCTGCTTGCTTTTAACACATTACGAATTAGCCTCAAAGTAATTTTAAAATTTACATGGATTACCGTTACTTCTGGGTTATGCATCTTGATTTATAATCTGAAAATACAATACTTAATATTTTACTATTTTATTTAACGACTTTTTTGTATCTTAATAGTTTAATTTTTCTTTATTCATCGAGAGTACTTTCTATATTACGTCGCGCCAGAATAAAAAAATGTGCGAAAATATAATTTGTCAACAATGATGATACATCTTAGCAGGCTATGGTCACCCATACCATTATATCATTATATCGCATACAAGACAATAGAGTAGGAAACTGGATAAACTGTTTTAAAGGAAATCAACAAAATTAACTTTTATATTCACTCAAAATATTAAGAGAGGGAATTAACGAATCAATGACTTTTTGTACTTATTTATTTTTTCCATTTTATTCAGTTGAAATTAAAAAGAAAAATGAATTGCAACAATCCGTTAAAATGGGAGCCCGAATTTTGTTCTCGGTTCGAATTTTTCCACCCCGACCCTGAAAAAAATTAATATGTGTTTGTGTTCTTTGAAATATTAATTTCATTCGAATGCAATACCAAACACCCAAAAAAATGAGAATTGAAAGTACCCTTTGCTATATATTTACGACAGTATGTTCCTGTGTGGCTATTGTATCAACGACTTAAATTTTTAAGTAATTGTGAAAGTTTACAGATTTATCGACATCAAACATTTAAGAAGCCAACGTTGTATATGATTTTATTTATTTAGTATTTACGTTAGAGTTGTCCCAATAGGGCCCATGTGCTCGCCCCCCCCGCGCCGTGTGATCTAGCGAGTGCAAAAGGAAAAAAAAAAAATTAACATTTGCGATTTTATTTGAGAAATCACATTATAGTATACTTTAGATTACCACGTATTAATTATGTAAGTCCTCGATCACGAAAACTACCAATCTTAAAATGGAACAAATGGGACAAATTAGTATTACATTTATAATATTAAGAAACATTAAAATTTTATAAATAAAAAGATAGTTATCAAATTTGGTACAACGCCATATGTTTTAATTCTGAGCAAGTTCTTCTTATAAAATTGTCCAATATCTGGCACAGAAATAGCTGTTTACCTGATACGATTTTTATTTTTACGCTCCTATCAGCACCTTCTGTAAATTTTTCAAATTCTAACATACTAAAAATAAGTTTTGGGTGAATAGCAGAATACAGAAAATTGTGTTTAAAATCAAAATAATTTTGCCACCTATTGAATTGGAATTACATTTTTAATTTTTTTTATGAAAGTAAAAGTTTAGATAAGAGATGAATAAATGATAAGATTCGAGTATCTAATTCTAAATTAAAAGATTTTTTGATATTTCATCATCAAACGTCACGTCCCAGCAAAACTACGATTTCAAATGTGAAGAAAATAATAACAGCTTAATAAAAGTCAAAAAGATTCATAGCTTAAAAATAAAATAATAAATTCTGAAAACCCTGTAACTACAGCCTAGCCGAACTGTCGAACAATAAGAACTTTTCGGCCTCAAATAGTGGCGTTCTTAATTATTAATGTAATTAATGAATTCTTTATAGTTGCACCACATACTAGTAACAAGTAAAATTGCGGTGTGCTTTGCGAAAAATACTAATTTCCCAATAAAATTTGAGGAATGTAATTCACTATATAGTAGTTAGTGTAAAGAATAGGGGTTTCTCTTTAACAACTTAATGGCTAACAATAAATGGTTTATTACCTCAGATGTTGGAGTATGAATAGGCCAAAACAAATCAAGAAAAGATGTTACTATAAACCAATTTTTATATTTTTCTTATTTTATTAATTACTTTATTAACAGTGGTGTAGATATTCATAATCTAATAAATTCACAATTAAATTTAAAGTTGTATAATTGTTACTAATTGTTTAAAATTGTATTTAGTTATATTAGGCTTTAATAAAGGAAAAAACAAAAAACTTTTGGAAAACTCGACTTTATAAACGCAAATATTTTTTACAAATTTAACTTTCTTAAATGCTTTTCTATTATTCAAGAGCTCTGACAAATTTGTATCTTCACATTAATTACTATTTTTTCTAATAATATAGTAGTGTTGCAACTTTTTATATTTTCCTTATCGTTTTTTTATTCAATTTAAAATTTTAATAGTTATTATGAAGGGTACAAATTAAGTTTGATCATTTTAAGCTTCTGCCTATGAACGTATGTGAAACATCCCAATTTATTATTCCGTTTTTAAGGTCTCTTTTTAAACTTAGATAACGTTTTTAATTTTAGATTAACATCATATAGTTTAATTTTCTGGAGACGGTTGAAGTAACAAAACTAAATTTGGGAGAACCTACAAAATAGCAGCAAAAACAATTTTGCATTTTGCTAAAAAATAAAGAAAATTAAATGTGGTTTTATTATTACTGACTGAAGATTTACACCATCCATCTTTGGATATATCAATAACAAAAAATACTTCTCAGTCTGAAAATTTCCCATGTAACTCAACAGAAAGCTACAATTTTAAAAACGCAGATTTTCCTCAACTGTACGAGATTTTATTCAAAACAGACTGGTCCTTCTTAAATGAACTAAAAGATGTTAACATAGCATGTTCTGAATTTTACGCAAAATTGACTGAAATTTTTGATAAAACTGTTCCCAGATATGTTCCCAGACAATCTAAATATCCACCATGGTACACAAATAACATAGTACGAGACATAAAGAAAAAACGAATTCTCTAAAAAAAATATAAACAAACAAAGAACACCAATACCTACAGAGAGTATAGTGACATAAGAAAAAAGATAAAGGATGAGTTAAGACAAGCGCATGAAAACTATCTACTGAAAATACAAGAAAACATAAAAAGCAAAAATTCTGGTCTTACATTAACGGTAAAAGAGGTAGCAGTTCCATTCCTGATAATATTACATATAATGATACTCAATGTACGAATCCCCAGGATATTGTTAATGCCTTCGCTACCTTTTTTCAAACTGCATATTTAAAATCTAACAATAATGAAGATAAATATCACTCCTACGAAAACGCTAGTAGTAATAGCATCTCTAACCTCTTTTTCTGAAACAGAAGTATTTAAGTCATTGAAGAAAATCAAGCCTAAGCTTACTAAAGGACGTGATAACATTCCCGCATTTATCGTCAAAGACTGCGCAACCATCTTCGCCAGTCCTCTCACAACGATATTCAATTTATCACTAAAAACGCGTACATTTCCAGATGTGTTGAAATATTCGCGCTTATGTCTCGTTTTTAAAAAAGACAACAAGTGCATGGCCGAAAATTATAGACCCATTACAATTATCTGCAATTTCGCTAAAGTCTTTGAGATCACTTTGCATATGTCATTATCCAGTCACGTACATGGCCAAATTAGTTGTAACCAACATGGATTTGTTCCCGGTAGATCTACTGAAACTAACCTTGCATGTATCACTCAATTCATTTCTAAGGAATTGGATGCAAACAGGCAAGTCGATATTATCTACACTGATTTCTCCAAGGCCTTTGATTGCCTAGATCACTGTACTCTATAAGAAAAATTGGGTAAGTTTGGATTGTCAGGGATGCAGTTAGAATTCTTCTCTTCATATCTAGAGAATAGGCGTCAGTATGTTGAATACCGCGGTTACAAGTCGTTTGACATCCTAGCCACCTCCGGTGTACCCCAGGGTTCTGTACTGGGCCCGCTTATGTTTGTTGTTTTTATAAATGATATTGCAGATAATCTTAATATAGAGAGTCTCTTATATGCCGATGATTTGAAAATATATTGTGTAATAGAAAACGAACAAGATTGTGAAAATCTTCAGAATAACCTAAACTTGGTAAATGACTGGTGCCAATCTAATAATCTGCCTCTTAACATATCTAAATGTAACTCATTTACCTTCTCTAAAATGCGTAACCCTATCAATTCCGATTATCATATAAACGATCAAATTTTGCAGAGACCGGATACAGTAAAGGATCTTGGAGTTATATTTGATAAGTGTCTAAGTTTTAAGGAACGTATTAATTTCACCATCGCATCTGCTCTAAAGAGTCTAGGTTTTATAATTAGAAATTGCAAAGGGTTCAGTAATACTGATATTACGAAACTGCTATACTATTCATTTGTTACATAAATAGTGTTGAGAATATTCAGCGCCGTTTTGTTAAATATTTGTGCTTTATTGAAGATAATATTTATCCAATAATTGGATATCCGCAAAATGTTATGTTGGAAAGATTTCACATGTCTAATTTGGAAAATAGAAGAATAGTACATTCAATAATTTTTCTTACAAAACTATGCATAACATGTTTGATTGCCTTCTCATTTTGGAGCAACTGAATTTTCATATACCTCGTACAGCAAGTCGGAATTGTGAAACATTTTACCTTCCTACACCTTCAACTAATTTATTAAAATTTTCCCCTCTATATTTTATGTGTAGAAATTATAATCTACTGCAAGATCAGCCTGATATATTCAACTGTAGCATTCGTTCAATTAAACAACTTGATTTATAATTTATAAGTTTCGCTCTCTATACTAGTCTGCTGTAGTTCTGTTTTAATGTGTTTTTTATGTTACTTTATTTCATTTTTTTTATTATTGTAATTTGTGTTTTTATATTGTAATACCTGTTTATTGTAATGTTTGCATAGTTTTCATTGTAATGTTTCCACCCTGTAAATGGTTACCTGTTGGGTGGTAGTATCCAAATAAATAAATAAATAAATTACATCTCCAAGGTTCTTTCAATATCTATTGGAATTTTTTTTTGCTAAAAACTGGTCTAATCAAAAATATACCCTTGGCATCTGGAAGCACGTTGAAAGTAACAAATTCTGACATCATAATTTTTTCTTTAGCGTTAATAACTACTGAAATATCGCAGTCACTGCTAAAGTTAGATTAACGTTGCCAGTTTTTAGTTTTCCCGAAAATTGTTTAAGGTACAAAATTAATTTTAGTGGCACAAAATAACAACAGAAAAGTATAGTTCAAGTAATAAGTTCCCGATACATAAAAAACGCAACAAAAACTTTACGACATTATTATCGCCGCGGGCATCAAACGACCCGACGAGCATTAAAAACCTATAAAGTTAAGCGAGTCAATTGCGGTCGAGACAGCACAAAGGGTAGGTATTTTAACAAGATCGTAAAGATTTTGTTCCGTTTTTTATGTCTCGGGAAATCCTTACTTGGACTATAACACAATGTCCAATAGCTGATACGGTTCCCAGGATACGCTATTTACATAAGTAATGTCAAGAATATTCCACGCCGTTTTATTAACTATTTGTGCTTTATTATGGATAGTATTTATCCAATAAATGGGTATTCACAAAATGTCGTTCTAGAAATACTTGGCATGTCAAATTTGGAAAATAGAAGTTTCTAATCTATTGCAAGATATAATTGTAATGTGTTTAATTAATTAAACAACTTTATTTATAATTACATTATTGTTTTTTTTTTGTATTATTTAAATTCTACTGTATTCCATTTCAATATGATTCTATATTACTTCATTGTAATATTGCATGTAGTTTGTTGTAGTTCCATTTTGTTAGAATGTTTTTAAATTTTTTCACTTTGATGTTCCTACCCTGTAAATGGTCTCCTATCATTCTAAATTTATTGTAAACTATTTCTCTCAAGAATTTGTTTTTTTAACATTTGAGTCAAACCATTCTTTGGATGGGTATAGTATCGGATTGCATTAGATACTCTTCATTAATATTTTAGTTTAATTATAAATAACATTTCTGTATAGAGCATCAATACAATTACTAGCCACTGTATGTGTAAACCCCTTCAATTCTGCCATAGTTAATATTTCGGAAATGGAGTTAGTTAGAGAAATACTAACATCTTCCCCACACAGCACAGAAATATTCTAAGAATGTACATAGAATGATTGCTAGGAACGTTTCAATATTCTGAGAATGTTCTCACAACATGAACATTATGATCATAGAATCTGCCATGCACATTATAAAGTGGAGTATTTTAAATATTCCTATAACATCTTAGATACGTTTTAAAAGCACGTTTTTTAAACAAAACAGAATATTCTCTAGATGGTCAAGTATACTGGAAATTCAAATATTTTGGGAACATAATTCTATTATAGGATTTAGGTTATGCCCCTACTCCATGCGCCACTTTCCAAAATCGAAGTCAACCAAAAAAATGCAGTCTTTTGTCACCTACCCGACCACCATAGTGGTTCAACTCACTTTATTTTGTTGTTATGTCAGCGTCAATATTGATCAAATTGGCATGGGAAATCACGCTTCGATGTCAGACACTACAGTGTAAGCGGGTAACTGTATGGTCCCGTACAGACATGATCTACAAGTCTCCATGTAATAGGGAAATGATCCAGTATCCAGTAAGTCTGTGGTCTGCGAAATGTGGACGATCTCGACCACTACAATGGGCCAGAATTTTGTATGTAGTAGGCACAGCGCCCATGTGAAAATAAAAGGTACTTTTACAATGGGAACTATAGGCTGACAACAGTCGATCACACAAGAAACACTTTTTGTGGTTGACTCCTTATCCCATGTAGCCCACCTCACACTATTACAATCTTGAAACCTACATAAAGAAACTGTAAAATAGTAGGAATATGCTACATCTAATAAAACACTGATCTTGGTTTTTGTATTTAATTAAGAAACAACGCATTAAAATTCTACTTTAACCTTCTACACTTGCCGAACGTTCATCTCTCGTCTCATGCTGCCAACATTGCAGTCGTTGCCAACCTTACTATTCTAAGTAACTAAATAATCGGCGCTAAATTCAAATAATATATTCTTACACAAATAACTAAACTGAACGCTGACTGATAGCTGATTGTTGTATCACCAGTGGTGTGGTGGTTGCAATCACAGAACTTAAGCCAATGAGAAAGCTCGAACGGAACTGTACCTGCACATTAAAACCAAATCTTTGCGGGAATATTTAACATTGTCAGGGGATTTGAACAAACTACTTTTTTGTTATTTATTAATTTTAATTAATAGATGTATTATTCATTATTCTTTATGTAGTCACGTAGAAGTTTCTCATTACAAAAAATAGGACATAATATAAATTAAGATGTCATTATTTAAGAATTTAAATAAATATTTGTATCAGGTATACCAAAATAATTATAATAATAGTTAAAAATAACAATCACTGTTATATAGGTATCTGCATCAAAATTTTTCAGAACAATATTTGTTTGTAGAACGTACCACGAACATTTTTCTAAAATACTACAGAAATGTTTTATCAAAAATATTTGCAAAGTAGATAAAAATGAACGACAGGCGTAGTTAGTACTTGGATGGGTGACCATTCCAACGGAAACCGTTCTCGCCTCACACATCTTCAAGCGACTTGTATATCAGTGTATGCGCGGAAGCTATACAACCTTAGGCGAGGGTTGTATAGGAGATATACCATCCTTCGGAGGGGATGTAAAGCCGTCCGTCCCTTGTCTATTAAATGTTAGGCAAAGTAAAAGATCCCTACTCTTCTTAAAGGAAAAGGTTCGACAAAATTCCTGGTTGGGGGTAGCTCGTCTACAGGCGTCGGTGTTAGGCTTCAGTAGCAGAAATAGGCCGACGTTAAATAAATGTATAAAAAAAAAGATAAAAATGATTATAGGAGGTTCTAGGAATATTTCAGTTAAATATTCTATTTACAGAATATTGTCACTTAATGAGAATATTCTGAAAATATTCTGTGCTGTCTGGGTCATGATCTGGAACTTGATATGTTTTCAGTTTTACCTATATTGTATAAACATTGCTGATGAGTGAAAGACTGTCTGACAATTATTAGACGTTGCCTTTTTCTTTTGTCGAATTCATAAGCATTTTCTCTACACAGCCATTGCAACTTTAACTTACGAGGGAACTGTACCATTCTTCCTGTATATTTATATAAATTCGTCGACCGAACAGTTTACTAATATTAAAACCCCCTTCAGATTTTTCGGTATAATTTCTATAAATATTTTTTTAAAAGTAGGACGCCTATGACCAGCATTTGTCTCAGTGATTTATTGCTCCGAAACCATAGCTCCAACTACTGATATTTGAATATGTAAAAATTAATTTCCATCTAACACCCATAAACTGAGTGGGAATGCTAGAAATAATTACAAACAATATCAAGGTGACATGTTGTGGACTAGTTACCAACGCGAACGGTAATAAATAATTAAACTAAAAGTAAAGCCAACTTTTCCTGATCATCCTTAACATATTTATGGTAATTGAATTATCCATCGAGGCGAAATTGCTTCTGCAACTGAATAAAATTTATTATTCATTCATTATATTTTATAATTTAATAACAGTAGTTGAAATACATCAAAATGTTAAATAATTCAAAGCTCACTGAGATTGTGTCTTCCCACAGTTGCTTAGCTTGTTATGCGACGGAAAGCGATCTCAGTTGGCTGGGCTACCAGCTTTGAAGGACTGACGGGGCCACACATAAACGGGCGAATTTATTTGGAGAAAAACCAAGTTAAAATACAGCCGGTTGCATTCTATAAATTACAATTTGTCGAAGAGGCTGCACTCCAGTGGCTGGCACCCCATGCAGCGTTCTCTATGGGGAGCTCCACCTGAGATAGAATCCCCTATGGAAGTAATCATTTCTAACAATTGAAAACTTTTAGCGCTAGACACTTTAATATTCGACTAAATCATCAATTTCAGTCTCGCCTAATTAACGTTTGGATTTATATTGCTGATGTTTAGACTGAATGGAATTTGGATGATGTGACCTCCTTCAAATTAAATTACGGTTTCTTTTTTAATTATATAATGCCGTGCCATTTTCATTTTTTAGGTTTCCGTCGATAAGTTGAGATTGAGGTCATGTCGAATGTCAAACAAACTTAGAAGTATTGTTGTAGAAGTTGTACAGTTTTTGTAATTATATGGTTAATATATTTGTTATTAATTTTGCAATTCTATTTATTAACATTATGTTTTATGACACCCGAGGGGATCTCGTGTTGTGTTCATCAGTATTTAAAAATTTGTTTATACTTTAATATTCGTTACATTTTCTAGGAATATTACGATTTGTAGGTTTGTATTATAATATAATAGTTAAATAATTAGACAGAGGAAGACAAGGAGAATATATAATTAATTACATTTGAATTTATTATATTTTATTATCTTTATTTTCGACTTGGTTAGTTACAAGAGTCGGTAGTTAACGGGGAAGGATTTATTTCATTGTTAGGCCAATAGTTGGAGGAGTGTATAATTGTCTGTTACTGTTATATACTTTTTTTTGTATTCCTTTTTATTATGGACTCTAATATATTCTTGTTTCATATTGGTGGTTTACCGGAGATCCAAATGTATGTTTCTTGTTGTGAGTATAAACTATAGCCGCATGCATATACAACACCTTCACACTTAGTAATTCGTTATCAATAAATATATTTCTACAGTTGTCTCGACTTTTCCTGTTAAAAATTGTCCGTAGTATATAATTTTGTTTTATCTGGAGAGGCTAGAGATTTGCATTGTAGGCTTAGTCTCAAACGCTAATATAGTCTAGTATACTTTAACTTGGCGTGTGTATGTATGAGTTAATATTCCCGTACGTATTCATTTTCTCTTGTACACAAAGGTCCAGAAATATTGTCCACGTAGACAATGTTTCTGGACTATTGCTTTAACTTTGCGTACAATATGGGAGAAAATGAAATCGTACGGAAATATTAACTGATACATACACACGCCAAGTTAAAGTTTACTAGACTATACCATACCTATAGTCTAGATAAAGTCGTCCGCCAGCTTGAAGCCACCATCTTGTTTTTTTTCTTATATGGAAATGTTAAAGTATATTGTCACTGGACTTACACACATGTACAAAATTTCAAAGCTTTAGCTTAATTAGAACTAATCGAAATTTTGATTGCAAGATTTGACCTAAACAAACTAACTTACAAACATTGCAAGTTTAATAAAAGCTTTTAAAAGGTATTAATGCTAAAGGAGACTTCTCTATTCATGGCTTAAAATATTCTGAAGTTTTGGGTTACAAACGGAAAATATAAAGTATATATATAATTATTAATGTTTATTTAACTCTGTGTCCTGGATACCACAATGAAAACCATATTTTAAAGATGGCTGGGGCTGGCTAGGAGTATGTTGTCGGCATGCAGTGAGGGGGCATGTAGTGAGAGAACGCTACAATACTATTCGGTTCTCTATCTATAAGAATAGTTTGCACCGTTTGGGCTAGTCCTGCCTTCGGTTCATCTGGATGTGTCACCTGCATATGATATGTTACATCCAAAGTTTTTGCCCAGTAAATCGTTGATAAACAGCAGAAATAAGGTAGGACCTAAGACCGTTCCCTGTGGGACTCCAGTTTTTACTATTTTCTTAGCGTTAAGAGCAATGCTACTTTTTACTTACTGGGGTCTATTTGACAGATAATGTTTTAATAAGTTGTAGGCAATACCTCTAATTCCCATCTTCTTTAGTTTGTCTAGTAACTGGTAATGTGACACCGTATCGAAGGCCTTTTGTGGGTCCAAAAAGATAGCTATGACTTTTTTTATCTTTTCAAAGTTTGTTATAATTTTATCTCTTAGTAACTGGAAAGGATCTTCTGTGCTTAAATTTCTTTGAAATCTAAACAGATTTTTTGAGATTACTTTATTTTTTTGATAGTTTATACAATATCAAGTTCTGATGAAATTTTATACGAAATAAACGACGGACAGGTAAGTTAATATTATTGATGATTGACCTAAGAATATCGGGCGTGTCTGGATTTCTTCAGAATTCCATTTCGAATAAGCCAGTATTTTTGTAATTCCGATTCGATTAGGGAACGCCATATATTACACAAATAAGTAGAAATTTTGTGAAAGTGCATCAGAAAAGTGCATATAACTTTTGAAGCTTCATTCACTTTTGAGGACAACATTTCTTTCTTAATGAAGAGGTCTAATTACATGAGAATTAACAATAAAATTTTCCCTGGAAAGTTGTCGATGAAAATAATGAATTAATTCACTGTATTAAAATTATTCTACTGGCTTGCAAGGGAAATTAAATCAATATAATTTGAATAAATAATTGATGATGTGAAAAACCTAAAAAGAAACTGTTAACTCTCAAAATATAGTTACTGTCAACGCAGTGGATGTAAGTGGTAAAATTGACCAGAATTATTAACGAATATTTTGTAAGTAGTACGAAAGCTTTGGCATGTTCACATTCAATGCTGACACATTTATATTAAACCCAATAGCTTTCCACCATGGTGTTTTCACTAAGTGATAATATATGTACAAGATGGTCCATACTTTTCTTCCAATATTTCTGCGACTGATGGCAAATCTAACAATAATGGTAGTATTTTATATAAACTTATTTCCGAAAATGAATAATATCCCCCTTAAAAGGGAAATAATAAATTTCAATTTTTCTGTAATATTTTCCGACTTCCTTAAAATATCAAATTCATAATTTAAACTTAGTCAAAGGCCATCCAGATACTAGTTTACAAGGCATTAATCAAACCCTCTGTTCTGCTTAAGGGGTATTTTTCTCACAATTTTCTAATTTTTTTCATATTTTTAAAAATTATTCTAAAAAAGTGAAAAACAGGGACGCCGGCCGTCCAAGGAATGCAAGAACTATTGACGTTGAAGAATAAATATTAGATATTGTAATGGAAGATTCTAAGATAAGTACTAGAAGATTGGGGTTAAGAATAAATATATCTCATCAAAGGGTTTTAAGAGTACTACATTTACAACAATTTCACCTGTTCCATTACCAAAAAACTTAATAATTATTACCCAAGAATATGCCAATAAAACTTGAATTTTGTGAATTGTTGCTTGAACGAACGGCATTTTTTTAAGTAAAATATTTTTTGCTGACGAGACTACATTCACACGACAAGGCATGTTTAATTCTCGGAATATGCATTTCTGGACTGAGGAAAATCCTAATGCAACAATATAAACCCTTTTTCAACATACCTTCCAAATAAATGTATAGACAGCAACTCTAAGGAATCAGTTTTGGATACCATACATTTCCTGGAAATTTAAATAGCTGTATGTATTAGGATTTTTTGGAAAACACCTCGCATGACATATTAGGTACTATTTCATTGCGAAGGAAAAGAAATATGTTTCTATGTATGACGGCGCAACACCGCATTATACCAGAACATGTATAACATGATTACACAACCACTATCTTAATATGGCCGGGGTGCAGATGCATCGATCAAGTGGCCTGCTCGGTCTCCTGACCTAACTCCTCTATATTTCACTGTGTGAAGTTATCTAAAATCAAGTGTTTATAATATTCAAATCGACACGATTGAACAGTTGAGAGAAAAAATCGATCAAGAGTTTACAATGGAACAGAATGATGAAAAAATTTACAGGATATTCAACGTCCCATAAATACAAGACTTAGAGAAAATGGAGGACATTTCGAACAATTTCTGTAATTGATAATTAGCTATTTTCTCCGTTTAAATTATATTTCAAAGCATTCTTCATATGTAAAAGAATTTATTAATAAAATGTTGTAAATGCACGTTGTTCTTTAAACATAAATTACTCGAGAACAGCTTGGTTTGTCGAAATGCATTAAGAATACCTTTTTAGTTTCTGATGAACTGAAAATTAGTTTTTTATAATAATTTTTAGAAATATGAAAAGAATTAAAAAGTTATGAGAAAACTACCCTTTAAGCGGAAGATGGATTGATTCATACCATGTAAACTAGTGCCCGGATGACCCATGGCCAAGGTTAAAATATGGATTTGATATTTTAAGGGAGTAAAACTGAATTTTATTGTACCCTGTTTAAAGGGTATCCCTTTATTAATTTTCGGAAAAAAATATATATATAAAAGACCACCATTATTTTTTGGACCGCCTTGTATAATATTATAAATGTCATACAAATGTAAATCTATCAATCCACTTCGAATCAAATTCACAAATTAAATAGGTATCTTACTTTACTACACAAATTCTTTAAATAAAATGGATGCTAAATGTATTTATACATCATTTTCATTATCTCTAAATATTCTGGTTGAATTTTGGGAAATTAAAAACATTGAATAAATTGTTACTCATCTCTATAAAGAATTTAAAGTCCTAAATGAAAATATTAATTTAAATGGTTATACCAATCTGTTACATTCTCATTTGGTACAGAAATAGGGAAAATATTGGATTTTTAACAGGAATTTTTACTAAATCACATTAAATTTCTATCTGTCAAAAGGCAACGTAGTTGTTCGATACTTCAAAATCTGTTTTTATAAGATAAATTGCTGCCGAACTAATTATTTTTGAATCAATCGAAACTATAAACTAAATGTTACTACTATTAACCCGAAAAAATAATTTGATTATTTACGAAAATGTTCTTACATTAATTATTAGGCTAGTCGTCAGGTAGATTAACATCGTTTTAAATCGGACAAAAAATTTTACTGTTGGAATTAGTTCTACAAGCCTCTTAATATAATAATTTCTTTCCCTTGTACACTGGCAGCTTATTGTTTTCAAGAGTTCTTGTGGAGCAGCTTCGTTCTTGGTAGTAAAAGGAAATAGACCTTTTTTTCAGTTGAAGGTGACGATGGAAGGTTACATGTACTTTTTGCATGTCTAAAAGAGGCCTATAATGAACTGGTTCACACAGTAAAATCTTTTGCCCGTTTTAAAACGGTATTTACGCATTCTCAACTTCCTGACGACTGGCCTATATTGTTATTGTTTCTTAGTCATGGCCTTCTACCTTTTAAATATATTTGAAATTTTTAGAAGGGCGAGCGTAGGTGCGTCTTTACTATGTACATACTTCGATATGCGATGTAAAGCAACGTAAGGCGCGGTTAGTAGTTGGATGGGCGACCGTTCCAACGAAGACCGCGTCCTCGCCTCACACATCTTCCAGCGGCTTGTATATCAGTGTATGCGCGGAAGCTATACAACCTTAGGCGAGGGTTGTACAGGGGATATACCATCCTTCGGAGTGGATGTAAAGCCGTCGGTCCCTTGTCTATTAAATGTTAGGCAAGTAAAAGATCCCTACTCTTCTAAAGGGAAGAGGTTCGCAAAATTCCTGGTTGGGGGTAGCTCGTCTACAGGCGTCGGTGTTAGGCCTCGGTAGCGGAGATAGGCCGATGTTAAATAAATGTAATTAAAAAAAATCTAGAATATTATAATTTATTATTGTAGTAAAATATTTGTATGATTCCATTCATATATATTTAATTTAGATTAGCATGGGCAAAGGTCAAATTTAAAGGTATAGTTAGAAAGTATAGTATAAGAAATCCAAGAAAAACTTTACGACCTCATTAAAATACCGGTACTCTTTTTTAGTGCTGTTCGCAAATTGACTCGCTTACCTTTATAGGTTTTTAATGTGCGTCGGGTCTCGGGTCGTTATTTGATGTCAGGCTTGGCGCTTGATGTTGTAAAGTTTTTGTTGCGTTTTTTTACTGGGATCTATTTACTTCAACTTAGCGCCATAGCCCGCGGCGATAATAATTAGGTCGTAAAGTTTTTGTTTAGTTTTTTTTGTCTCTGAAAGTCCTTACTTGGACTATACCGATCGCGCACATCACTTGAGCTTTGCGCTATTCTATCCCTCGCATTGTATGCTCATTTGTGTTATTTTCATCGTACTAAACGCTCAGTATAGTTTAATTGAATAAGATTCGTCCTATTTTTGCAATTTGTATCATATATAGAAATAATTTGATTTCAAAATAAAGTACTGTGTAAACCTTTTTGAAAGATTTCTTTTATAGGTCCAGGATTCAATTCAAATATCCTCCAGATATCAAAGTTAAGTAACCTTTGCTAACCTCAGTAGGCCAAAACAAGAACATATGAAAAAACAAGGTCATTAGAAAACCTCTACTTCCATTCAATTAATACCGACAATGACCTTGCATAACCGAATTTGATGTAGGAGTTAATGGTAACAAATTCACATCAGCTGGCTTTTAACTTTGGTTTTTTTATTTTTGTTTCGTTTCTGAAAAACAAATTAATTGAAAATAAATGGTACAAGCAAGCAATATAAGTCCTTTTATTTCGAAGTAGAAAGAGTTGTATATCGAATACAAGCAACATACACACCTAATATAGTATACGTATAGTGTATAAGTACAAGTATATTCAAATATTTCATATTTATGTTAAATAAGTATACAAGGTGTTTCGTAACTAGATAAAACTTAATTATATAAAATCAGCCCGAGATGTTTTTTAAGTGATATTTCAACAAGGCTTGGAAATATTTATAAGAAATTTAGCACATGTGATTTACTAATAAAGCTTATTTGTGTTATTTTCATATAATAATAGGTCATACAAGGGTTCGAAACTGGAGAGAGGTCCTACTTCTTTATACCGTTGAGTGATAGCATTTATCACTCAACGTTTATACACAGTAATGTTCTTTGGCATTTCTCCTCGAAATAGCACTGCTCTACTAGATAACACAAAGTTGCGAACTTGTTGAATCCACGGTTGAATAGAAGATACAGAAGATAAAATATACGCCCCGTAAATCTGCAGAACGTTCATTGAATTTACCGAAGTCCTCCAGGGGGCTTACAGTGTTAGAAATCTGAATATTTTTAAAACATATATTTTGTGTTCTTTTCAGGTACCAAAAATGAATCCATCATTAAAAAATACTTCCCGTTATTGGATGTGTACTGGTAAATATCGGTAAGAGTAGCACCAGCCAGCATTTAGTTGTATACTTGACCGTCTGTCTATTTTATGAGGATTACATCAAATTCCTCGCTTAATATCTATTGTAGAAGAATAAAGTTTGGAAACAGTTATCCCATTTTTTGTGAGCTATATTTCAGTAAAAAGAAATTTGAAATCCATAACCTACTTTGTGAGATATATTACAAAAACCTGAAAAATAGGAAATAATCAAGTTCTTCTGTACTTGTTTATTTGCTTATTTGTTTATTTTCTGACATTTATTTATTTATATCTATGGCAAATGAATCTTATGCCTATATTGCCTGAAAGTTATTTGTGGCATTCTACGAATATTATTTCACTTTTGGGAAAAATCCTCTGCACCTGTGACGTTTACGTCAAAGGAGCAGTCAGAGGTTATGTTTTACAAATAATATAAATCGGAATAAACGCAGAAATAACGTATTTTGCTGACGTTTCGGAAAGTAGTCTCTTTCCGTTTTCAAAGCTTTTTTCTAAGAACTCTTACTTGCTGTGTATGCCAAATACACAGCTTTAAGATTCTGTTTATGTTATTTCCATAGATACTTACTACTTACTGTTGTTGTGGTAGAAAACCCAAATAAAAGGAAAGAACAATCTTATGTCCAATTTCTTAATTGTTCAACACATTGTACTGAAGTGTTATAAACTGAATATTGCGTCAAAAACAAAAACTAAAAGGTCACTCTAAGTACAAGTCACTGACATTTATTTACTTATTTTATTTATTTTATTTTATTTTAATGCCTTATTTATATTTACGTCCTGGCGGAGTTTAGCTACAGCTACTCGTCCACTCAACCAGGACGGCGAAATGAGATGCCGTTCACCCATCCAAGTGACGGCCTCGACCAACGCTGCTTCACTTCGCTGATCGAGGTCTCAGCCCTTAAACCGATGACGGTACCACACTTCATGGAAACATTTTTCAATTGCCAAATTCTTTATCCTCTTTTTAAAAATGAACAGGCTATTAAATTTTTTATATAAGTAGGTACATGGTTATAAATTTTGCAGCAGCTATAAAACATTTTCTGGTATAGTTTTGTTGAGTGCAAGCGAGGAATAAACTGGTCTTTAAATCTTGTTTGATAAGTAAAATATTTGGTTTACAAGGAAAGATTTGCTCTTAAAAGCAGAGCAACCATAGACACATATACTTCTCTCAGAGTTAATATTTTCGAAGCCTTAAAATATTCTCTGCACGATTCTCGAGGGTGTAAATCCTGCATAAACCAGTATAACGTGCTTATGTAAAATAAATGGCCCTCAAACATAAATAGCATTCAATCTCCACAACATAATCCCCTAACGTACATGGGAATGTATGTATGTGCCAGGAGCACATAATTTCTTTGTATGTATATGACAAGATCGTTGGCGAGCACGCACAAGGTAGATAAATGGCCCTAGTACTGACCCTTGCGGTACACCCATAAATTTCATGTCAATGGCTTTTACACATGAATCGATGAAAAGTTTAACGTAGCGCCCCTAATACCATACCTTCGCAATAAGTAAATCATAATTCACGTAGGCTAAGGCACGTGAATAAATGCACCAAAAGCAAAAAGTCTTCTAAGGCCACGAAATAAACTAAAGCAATGTCAATACTCTTATTTAAGAAAACACGTTGAACTGCAGACAGAAGGTTATTCATTGGAAAGAATCTACTCAACTGCCTTAAAAATGCAAGTTTCATATTCTTGGATGTACTTAAAATTAAGCATGATAAGTAATTATTATCAAAGTTTATTTATCTCCCTATTTAAACAGTGGCATAACTTCATTAGTTTTTAAATTGTCACGAAAAATTTCAATTACAAAACACAGGTTGATTACTTAAGTAAGGTAACGGTAAAGCTAAAATATTTTTACATTTTTTAATTTAACATATTATATATTGCATTTATTATATAGGTACCTCTTCAATAAAAAAAATTCATTTTCATAATTAATTTCTAGGCCCAACAAGAACAACTGTGAACTTTTTATACTATTCAATTATTATCTTTTTTTCTTCTAATATATAAATCTCAGTCCCTTACTGCAGTAGTATAGATAGTTGTAGCATACAATGTCACCTACTGTTTTATTTTAGTCAACACAGCACTAACGGTGAGCGCCATGGGTAGGTACCTGCCTAATATAATACTCATGAGGCTCAAAATCAAGAAATAAATTCTCTGAAAGATTTAATTCTTGGAAAGCTGTGAGATACTGAAAAGAAATATTACAAATAAAAACGGTAGTGCACCATTAAGGCATTGTTCTTACGGCTACCATTAATAATGTCTATTGAATATTGTATTCATAAAAACGGTATACCGTTTTATTATCTCATGATGATATAATCTGGTACACGTTCATTAGAAGATTATTTTTAAGTCATTCAAATTGCTCCAGATCAAATCAAATTCAGATCATTATTTTTCTGTAGGAGTTTTAGAAATAGAGAATGACAAATATTATATGTCTCAAGAGTTTTAGCATATTTTTTTATAAATATTGATGTTATTCCATGTTCACCAGGAGCTGTGTTATTTTTTTAATGTTCCTATGTATGCATGAGTTCTTTCTCGTTTACAGGATTTAAATATACAGAATTATATCTGAGGTATCCCCTCCAGGGAGCTGTGAGACCTTGTCGTTGGTGGAGGGGCTCAAGTAGCTGCAATGACCCGGAGAGCAATGCCGGCGGAAGTCTTGCAAATGGCTCCCGGTAGGGTCACCCAAGCCGGTAAGGTCGAAGGAGAGCAGTGAAAACTAAGGACAGCTCAACCTCAGGATCCACACTGAGAAGTGGGGTAACGGGAAATGGCGCACCCGGGGTTAATCCGAGCTACGAGTGAGCTGTGCCACTTACTCGCTAAATACCGTAATTACAGCTCACACTTCAACGACCTCTGTGGAAATGAAAAAAATGGCACCGCAGGGAAATGTCGTGTTGAAACTGTGACCGGGGGACTTGCCTTAACTGGCCGGACCACGAGGAGAAAACCTCTATAACAAACCGACAGCGAAGTCGTTAAAACCTGTGGATACAGGGCGACCTTCACAGTATGTAGCCTTGTCCTCGGAACGGGCGTCACCCGAGGGCCGACCGAGATTACGTCCCGGCTCGTGGGAATGGCTATGAGTAGTAAATTGAAACAAAATGTAACAGGGCAGACTAGTATCAACAATACAACAAGGGGTACCTTGCGGTTGATGACCACTAGTCAAACAAGAAGGAGTAACTCTGTGTCAGAAGACACCCCCAGAAAGAGGAAGCAATTTGACACTTCGATAGAGTTTACAGATGATAGTGCAAATCCTTACAAGAAAAAGGAGAATCCGGTAGTGTTTGTTTTGCTGGAGGCACTGGACTGTATAACGAAAAACCAAAATATCTTGGGGAAACTTGTGGAGAACAGTCCTAACATCAACAAGGAGATCAAAGAGGCCGTAAGTAGGCTAAAGTGTAATGTAGAGACTATTAATAGAAAAACCGTTAGAGAATGGTTAGATGAAAATAAATGGGAGACGATAGAAAAACAGACGTACGACACAGAATGTCAAACGGATCAGGAAAATGCTGACAGACAGGTCACCACGGTCGATGTGGCAACACAGGCAGGTAGGGAACAGAATTTCTGTCCTACTCCGCACCCTCGCCAGATACCCTCGATCAAAGAGATCAGGGATGCTATCGGCGAAATTAAGAACTATAGCGAGTACAAAAAGCTGGCTGATCGAGAATGGCACCCACAGGTCTATGAGAGGGTGTCAGATAAAGTAGGAAATCCGGTTTGGGAAACGGAGGAAAAGGACTTGGCATTATGCGCCGATGGAAGTGATCTCCTGGAAAAGGGGATAGGTAGGCAATTTAAACTAAGATTTCCTGAGCTGGTCAACATCGAGCACGACAGAGGAAATAAGGAAGGCTTCACGTACGTTAAGTACGAGACAAGCTCTGAAATGGCAGGGAAGACGAGTGAAGTAGTTAAACGCTTTGTTTATCTAATAACGATGGAAGATACAGAAGAAGGCACCTACAAAAATATAAAGAAATGGAAAGAATGTTGGTAGCGAACAACCGAAACAGAGTGGCGCTTCCTAGAACAGAAAAGAACTGGGAAAGGATAAAGAAAATGGTAGAAATTGCCATGAATGGCACGGAGATAAATGTGGTGGTGTCCTCCCCTCAAAATAAGGGAGGAAGTAACAAGGAGGAAATGCCGTACAAAATGGGAGGGGTACAAGATACTCCTATTGCAAGGGTCAGAAATACTGGAGGAAATAGAGCAAGAAAAGATAGGGATGTTCTATTTCTTAGGGAAGAAGGAGTGTCATATAAAGACCTCCTAATGAAAATCAAAGGGGTAGACCTAAAAGCCACGGGAGTGGACGTGACAGCCCTGAGGAAAACAAGAAATGGCGAGATGTTAATTGAAGTAAAGGGTGGTGGTGCCGCAAACCCACTAAAGGATGCAATTGAAAAAGTAGGCGGGGTGACGGTAAGAATGAAAAAAGCAGGAAGGGTTGTAACCATAAGAGATCTGGACGCCACCACTAGTATAGAGGAAGTTGGGAAGGTGATAGCAGAAGAAACGAAGCTAAAGGAAGAACAAATAGTCGTGGAAAGACTGAGACCAGCATTTGGAGAAAACCAAACTGCTGATGTGAGACTGCCGGACAAAGCCGCGATAGAGCTGCTCCAAAAAGGAAGTGTCAGAGTGGGATGGATTAAGTGCAGAGTACGTGAGGATGTACATATGTGCTATAAGTGTTGGGAGTACGGACACACTAAAGTGAACTGCAAGGGCCCAGACAGGACGAAGGCTTGCCTTAAATGTGGGAAGGAGGGACATCAAGTCCGAGAATGCAAAGGCACGGCATACTGCCCTAAATGCGATAAAAGTGGGCATCGTGCGGATTCAGCGGAATGTCCGCTATATAGGAAAGCGCTAAACGGGGCAGAGCGTGGGGAAGAGGGTAGCCTGCTGCCTTCAAAGTGAGGCAGGTTAACTTAAACAGATGCCGGGCCGCTCAAGACCTGTTGTGGGCTGTGGGTAGGCAAATGGGAGATGAGGTCCTCATAGTAAGTGAGCCAAATAAGGCAATGATAGGTAATAACAGACCTGGATGGTATACTGATGAGAATGTGGATGCAGCTATAGGAATTCTGAATAGGACTATTAGTGTATACCGAAGTGGGAGAGGACATGGATTTGTATGGGTGGAGCTGAAAGAAGATATAGTATTCAGCTGCTACTTCTCACCCAATGCAGGTTTAGGAGACTTAGAATGGTCCCTGCAAGAGCTGCAGGACACGATCATGGAAGAGGGCAGGAGATCGGGAAAAGATATCATTGTCGCTGGCGACTTCAATGCTAGGGCCCCAGAGTGGGGGATGGAGGAGGTGGATGCTAGGGGCAACCTCGTTGTGGACTGGATGGCGCAGAATGATCTGCAGGTGCTCAACGAAGGTTCGGTGTTCACATTCGTGCGAGGGGAGGGTGGGTCCATTCCGGATATAACATTGGCCTCAGCGGGCGCTGCTAGGAGAACAAGCGGATGGAGAGTCTTGCGAGAGGAAGAGACGCTGAGCGACCACCGCTACATTGGGTACGTGGTGGGGCAGCAGGAGAGAACGCCGGTGATACGAGTGAGTGGATGGAAGCTGGGTCTACTAGACAGAGAGGCCTTCAAAGGCTCACTAGAAGAACAGGTGAGAGGTGGTATGGTGACGACGGATGAAACCCTGATAAGGGTGGTCTCTAGAGCTTGTGACCAAGCAATGCCCAGAAGAACAACGGCGAGGACCAAAAGGGGAGTGTATTGGTGGACAGACGATATCAAATATCTCAGGAGGCAATGTGTGGCAGCCAGAAGAAGGTGTGTTAGGGAAAATAGGAGGCAAGGAAGAGAGGCTGAAAACCTAGCTACCCAAGACTACCGAGAAGCAAGGAAAAGACTCAGAGATGCGATAAAAGACTCCAAAAGGAATAAATGGAGGGAGATGTGTGAGGATATTGACAGGAATGTGTGGGGTGACGGGTATAAAATTGCGACCCGAAGTATGAGAGCCACCCCTCCCGCAATCCCAGGAGAAAGGATAGAGGAAATAGTGGGCGTCTTATTTCCTGCGATGGGGAGCCACGGAAGTGGGGGACGTGCCCCCCTTTACAGAGGAAGAGCTTAAGGCTGCTTGTAGCAGGCTTAAAAGTGGTAAAGCTCCGGGCCCAGATGATATCCCACCCGAGATAGTGAAGATAGTTGCAGAGGAGTATCCCGTGGTCACCCCGAGAATTATGAACCAGGCGCTGGAGAGTGGGGTTTTTCCGGACAGATGGAGGAAAGCAAGGCTGGTATTGATACCAAAAAGGAATAAACCGCCAGAGGAACTGTCTTCTTACAGGCCATTGTGTTTGTTGGACGCATGGAGCAAGCTGCTAGAATACCTTGTATTGGGAAGACTAGAGACTGAAATAGAGCAGAAAGGAGGATTGGCGGATAATCAGTACGGTTTTAGGAAAGGCAAATCGACGGTGGATGCTGTAAGGAGGATTACGGATATTGCGAGGGAGGCCATGAACTCTAAAAGGATCTGTGCAGTAGTGACCCTGGATGTCAGAAATGCGTTTAACACGGCGGGATGGGCTGAGATTGTCAGTAGCCTGAGGAGAGTGAGAGTAGCTCCTTATCTGCTCAGAATCATTAAGAGCTATCTAGAGAACAGAAGAATTGGATGGGAGGCAGAAAACGGAGCACACTGGAAGAAGGTGACCTGCGGGGTCCCACAGGGATCGGTCCTGGGTCCGACCTTGTGGAATTTAATGTTCAATGACGTCTTACAGCTGCCCCTGGAGGGCGGTGTTACGGTGACAGGGTACGCCGACGACTTGGCCATAACAGCTACAGGAAACTGGGTGGCTAGAGTAGAGGCAGGGGTAAATGAAACCATCAGGAGAATAGAGCGGTGGTTAAATGGGGTGCAATTAGAACTAGCCCCAGAGAAAACAGAGTGCATCATCATTACGAGGAAAAGAATTCTACCACCCTTCACAGTAAGAGTAGGGCAGGTGGAGATTAGACCTAGCAGGGGCTTAAAATATCTAGGAATATGGTTAGACCCGCGGCTAACCTATGGGTTACATGCACTGAAGACAGCAGAAAAGGCGGGGAAAACCGCCTCTGCCTTAGGGAGGCTTATGAGTAACACGTATGGGCCCAAGGCTAGCAAAAGAAGGGTATTATGCAGTGTGGTGCATTCCATCTTACTGTATGCAGCCCCAGTATGGGAGAGCTCGATGGCGGTACAGAGCACCAGAAGGAGGCTTGAGAGAGTACAGCGGAGTGCTGCACTCAGAGTTTGCAGTGCTTACAGAACTGTGTCGTATGAAGCAGTCCTGGTGCTAGCGGGGGTCCCCCCGATAGATCTACTGGCCAAGGAGAGAAGAGAGGTGTATGAAGGGACGGGGAAGCAAGAGGCAAGGGAGAGACTCCTCGAGAGATGGCAGACTAGTTGGAACAACTCAACTAAGGGGAGGTGGACAAGACGACTTATTCCAAATATAAGAACGTGGATGGAGAGGGGGCATGGAGAGATGAGCTTCCACCTCACCCAGGCTCTCACGGGACATGGTTGCTTTGTGGAATATCTCTTTTTTGATATAGGAAAGGTTGACACACGGGAGTGTGTGTACTGTGGGGAGAACGACGACGCAGAACATACCTTATTCTGCTGCAACCGGTGGAGGACCGAGAGATCAGGAGACTATTGGAACCCTGATAACCTAATTAGGTATATGCTGGAATCGGAGGAGAACTGGGAAAATGTAGCACATGCTCTAAATAGAATAATGAGGACAAAGGAAGAGGATAGAAGAAGTCTAGCCCCGAACCCCTAATTGCTTTAACAGATGGGGGATGTAAGGGAACACGTGGGACGTTTTTACTAATACCAATAAAAGACGAATGACCCGTGGCCTGATGGAAAGCGAAAGCAGTTCCAGGTTACGTGGAAACACTGATCCAGGAGGGGTTTTAGTCGGTAGGAGTCCGACACTACCCGACGTGGGCAGACACTAGCGCCGGGTGTCCATGTAGGATTTCCCCTCCACCATAAAAAAAAAAAAAAAATATCTGAGGTATACCAGGATGGATATTTACGTTTATAATTAATAAAAGTTGGCACATGTTTTTTGAATATGTTAATTTGTCACAGAACATATCACATGCTTGATTAACATCGGTATATGCATTTAGGAAAATACCAATCCGTCAACTGAATATCTGCATATAAATTCAGATAACTTGCTCTACGAAAATTAAAGCTTCTAATATCATCATTATTGTCAGAGAAATTAATATATTGATTGCAAGTAATCGAAGTGTTGATACATAGTGAAGGGTGATGTAAATCTTCGCTAACAAGTTGGGTTTAGTTGTAGCTATCTCGCAACTTATATTACTAATAACCAGAACTGATAACTGTCTTTTGTTATTGTAGATGTTATTAATTTGCTTTAAGATACTTAAATTTCAAAGTTCTGCATTTTTTGACATTTTCATGTACTAATAGACTAGAGTTTAGAATACTGATGTCACTTAAAATAATATTATTCTGATTTAATACAATATTTTCTAACATCTCTTGGGAATTTTCGAAATCCACTGATGTGCTAGGTCAAATACTGAGTGATTTAGTTTTGTTTTCGCTGCCCTGTATCCTTTTTATTTCATACAACAATAATCCATATATATTTGCAAATCACTTGTCAAGCTCTATCAAATGACGTCCTTCAATCCTGTCTGTTATCACATATGCCAAAGTAATGATAGTCAATTTTTTTTTCAAATGGTATGTTATACTTCTTTTGTCGATTGTTGTAGAGATTTTCTTTCAGCATTCTGCAAGAAAAGTAATACCTACTTTTCTTTAGAACTTCCACAAGAAACATGTTTATCATCTTCATTCAAATTCATTGTTTCTGAATCAGCATAGTTAGCCATGGAAACGATTAATTTTGACATTATTAATTAGATCAATTTGAAAATAGTTATTTGTGCGGTTCATTAGTGATTTTGTTATTCGTTGTTATTTTATGTTGTACCTCTAAATAGATTTACACAATGATATCTTAAACTAGTGAAGAAAAATTCGACATGATATTGATTTAGGAGAATGTGGAAAAAATAGTAAAGCAAAACGTTTTCTTCCGAATGCTTTCGAAATAGGCTAACACAATCAGACAAAATGTTTGCAAAATTGGAATGAAATATGGGCGGTAGTGGAAGTTTTGAGAAAAAACAAATGTTTTTAAATCTAGAATCGCATGAAATGAAGAATAAATATGCAGCTGCACTTTTAGCCCGTGTTTTGTAGACCCGCATATTTCTATTCATCAATTAGTGATAGATTAGTGATAGACTGATATTTCATAATCTTCAATTCAAAGCATTCTAAAAGACAAGAAACTGCGACCATATAAAATACATTTACAACAGGGCTTGTTTCCAGGAGATTACGAGAGACGTCTAAATTTTGTAGCATGGTTGGCAGTTGCTCAGGAAATTACTATCTTAGATCGTATCATGTGGTCAGATGAATCCTGTTTCAATTGGAATAGTCAGTCGACATAACTGTTATTATGGGTCTCAATCCTCACTAGTTTAGAGAAACTAATATCCAACTTATCCGGGAAATTAGTGTATGGCGCGGAATTCTTAACGGGCAAATTATGGGACCAAAGTTTTACGAAGTCATACTTACCGGAGAAAGTATCTACAATTTTTAAGAGAAGAATTGTTAAATTTCACAGAAGACGTTCCATACATATTAGGCATAGTATTATATTATAACAAAACGGGACGCCGCCACATAATGGTACAATTCAGATTGTTTAAATGCAGCTTATCCAGATAGATGGATCGGAAGTCCTAGTAAAGGAGTTAAGTGGCCCACCAGATCTCCGGATTTTACATCGTTGGATATTTACATTTGATACTGTCTAAAAGAAAGAGTTTACTTTACACCTCTAAATCACGTCGAAGATCTTAAAAATAGAATAAGAGTTGAGTGTTACAGATTAAATGTTGAAGTCCTCCAAGGCGTGAGTGATAAACAGATGATAATTATGTTTATAAGCTAACGGAGCTCTTTTAGAATATGTGGGGTAATAAATAATGTTTTTATTTTCTTATTATTTATTTTTAATTATTTTAATATTATTGTTGAGTATTATTATCACTAATTAACTAAAGATACGATATTAACTGTTTGTTTTTATAAAAATTCATTTCATAATTATTTAACATCAGAAATTTGTTTGGTCGAAACATCAAACTTTGCCTCCAAATTATTACTTGTCTGAATTCAGTTGTTTCCAGGGCCAACTATGATGATCCAGAAAAATAAATTCAATGCAGTTTATGAAGTTTCTCGAAATTTTTCTTACGGAAGTGTATACCTACTTTTCTTACAAAGTTGAATGCAAAAAGAAAATCTCTACGACAATCGGCAAAAAAAGTACATGAAAAAAGGTTGACTATCGTTACTTTGGCATATATGTTAACATATATAAGAATAATAATAAATAACGTTTATTTTATACTCGGCAGTAAATAAATGAACGCCTAAAAAAGGTAGTTCGGTATCTAGGGATTTTGTATGACTCGAGAGGTGAGCGCACTTGCCTCTCACCCAAAAGTTTCGGTTTCAAGCCCCGGTCGTGGCAGTGGAAAATAATTTGGGAGGGATTTTTCTACTATACACGATTTGAAAATGCTATACTATGTTTGGTAGAATCAAGATTGTCTTATGGGATCTTAGGTTGGGGAGGTGTCGCTGGAAGTCATCTGAAAAGGTTAGAAATTATTCAAAAACTATTTCTAAAAATAATCTATAAAAAAAATCGCACTTACCCAACGAATTTACTTTACAGTGAGAGTAAAGTCCCGGATATTAGGCAGATATATTTACAAAGGTAGTATTTTATTTGCGTTGAAAAGAGCATTCATTTGGTCATATAAGGTCCTCTCAAGTATTTTGGACAAAGTATAGCAATATGCTAATTGGTGTAGATTAGAATAAGAAGTGGGATTAGATATTTTAGGCACTGCGTCAGGAGTAGTTAGTAGGTAAACATTCTGAAAGTCCCCGTTCCTTGGAGGTGAGCTTACGGTGGGAGGGGGTCAAGGTCCCATTTTTTGATTTTTCAATTATACCTCGGTAACGGTGGACTCTAGAAAAAATATGGTCTAAATAAAAATGAAAGCTAATTAAGTTTCCGATAAAATTGTTTCTATACATATTTGTCGAATTTCCAACGGTTTTCGGGATACACGTTGTTAAAAATAGATAATTTTCGAAAAAATCATTTATACCTAACTCTTTTGCTTCTAGTGCCTTCCACGATCGTTTCTCAGAAAAACTGTCAGAAACGAAGTTGTAGAGCATTAAATTTTCTTTAATTTGATGTACACGTTTGCCACTTCAACCAATCAAAATTTATAAAACTTCTAACATGTACGCTCATTTTCAAAAAATGATAGCTAATTAAATTTTCTATACAATTGTCTCCAAACATATCTCTTGAATTCCCAACGGTTTTCGAGGTATAGGTACGTCAATGAAAATCGATATTTTTTAAAAACGTAAAGTTATTTATTATTTAATAATATTATTAAAACGCCTGTACAGTTATTTGCAGGTTTGTTCCCTCACAACTTAATATATAACTTTAATAATATCATTTTATTATATAAATAAGAAGGAAATATATTTTATGTTGAATTTGAATAAACGTCTCACAAATGGAGTCGTAAAAGGTGTTGAATGTAGAAAAAAGAGTGTACGACGACTCGTTGTTATTCTTACATTCATTCACAGGCTGTGACCCAATATCCGCAGCTTATCGCAAGAGTAAAGTGGATTTGGTCAAAATGTACCAGAAGTACAAAATCATACAACGTGCAGCTGAGGTATTTGCCAGCAGTTCTTCTTGGTGATCCAGCCACAGAAAAATCCCTCAACGAGTTCCGCTACAAATCATTTGTCAAAGCAGCTGCAAACATGAAACCTGATCTCTCAACTCTCCCTCTAACTGAAGGAGCTGCTAAGCAGCATACATTTCGGACGAACCACCAAGTACACATGTGGTTAGGGGAGAAACCTAATGGTGGGGCGTCGAATTGGGGTTAGGAGAGGAGGAATGACCAACTAGTTCCGAAACTGTCAGAGTTGGATGCTGCTCCTGACGAAATCTTGAAGATAATTTTTTGCCGATGCACGATAGGATATGACAGTAGCTGGTATAGTTGTAGAACAGCATCGTTAAACTGCTCTGTTGCATGTCCATATCGCAAGGGCAGTTGCAACAACGGAGTCGGAATATTAATTCAGGAAGAAGGCGACAACGACGACGACATCGATACGCTACCAATCTCTTTGGACAACGTCTCCACTGGTGACGAAGATGAATGAGCCTCGACCCTTCCGCCTCAAAAAAAACCAAGATGTCACCTTGAGTGCTTAAATTACTATCAGTTAATGTAATTACTTATATGATTCGTAGTAATATAATAAAAGCTATAATTATAAAAAAAGTGTTGTGTGTCAATTGCAACTACCTTATTTCTATTGTTAAAATGATGTTAATCGTCATGTTATCATCAACATATTCATTTCTAGAGGAACATCGAAATTCTATAACTATTGATTGGTTGAACATAAAGTAGCAAAAGTGCATATCAAAGTGAAAGAAATTTAATGCTCTGCAACTTCGTCTCTGACAACTTTCTGAGAGACGATCATGGGAGGCACTAGAAGCAAATGTTTGATAGAAAGAGTTAGGTAAAAATGATTTTTTCGAAAATTATCGATTTTCAATAACTCATATCTCGAAAACCGTTGGATATTCGACAAATATGTATGGAAAGAATTTTATTGGAAATTTAGTTAGCTTTCATTTTTATTTAGAACATATTTTTCGAGTCCACCGTTTCCGAAATATAATAAAAAAACCCAAAGACGGGACCTTGCTCCTCCTCTCTCACCGTAAGCTCACCTCCCAGGGACGGGGACTCTTAGTATGTTTACCTACTAACTACTCCTAACAAAGTCCTGAAGTCAAAAAGTCTCGCATATTCCATGCACTCTATAATATATTCATTGACTGGACTATCAGTAATATATGGGATGCAATATTTAATCTTAGTGATACCGATATCATCAGCTCCTTTAATATTAGATTTTATTTTAAAAATTGTTTTTATAACTTGCGTTAGTAATATTTATAAATTTAAATTTGTCAGAATTAGAGAAATTATTAGCTTCAAAAAATTGTAAGAGTTCATGACAGGGGGATGGAGCATTAGCCGCAACCTGTATGAAATTATTATTGATATCATCAAGTTGCTTCAAGTCTACAGGTAGGCTATTTTTCGTTTTATTATTTATATTTAAAGCCTCCAAAGCCTTCCAAGATTCATGGCTACTTTTTTTATAGCAAAATTCGAGATAAGCTTTTCTTCTTACGCTTAATTGCATAATTTCTCATGTTTTTATAGTCAACCCAATGTGCGTGCATTACCTCCCGTTTTATGATATTTAGATAATAATTTGCCTCTTAGTTAAATCATATCAGTAAGCCAATGAGGTTTAGGTTTACTAACCCTTATAGTTCTTATAGGTGCATGTGTATTAAACAAATTTAAAATATTGGCAGTTAGAAAAGAAAGCTCATCATTAATTTCTGGTAGATTGTAAATGTGGTCCCAATAACAAGTTGCAAAATTTAAAAATACTTCATAATTAAAATTCTTAAAGTTGGGGTACATACTTCGGTATGCGATGTAAAGCAACGACAGGCGCAGTTAGTACTTGGATGGGTGACCATTCCAACGGAAACCGCGTTCTCGCCTCACACATCTTCCAGCGGCTTGTATATCAGTGTATACGCGGAAGCTATACAACCTTAGGCGAGGGTTGTATAGGAGATATACCATCCTTCGGAGGGGATGTAAAGCCGTCGGTCCCTTGTCTATTAAATGTTAGGCAAGGCAAGTTAAAAGATCCCTACTCTTCTTAAGGGAAGAGGTTCGGCAAAATTCCTGGTTGGGGGTAGCTCGTCTACAGACGTCGGTGTTAGGCCTCAGTAGCGGAAATAGGCCGACGTTAAATAAATGTATATAAAAAAAAAAAAATCTTAAAATCTCTAAAAGTAAATAATTTATTATTACCGTCCGTAATTTTTTACGATAGGATACGATTTTATGATTTAAGGATATCATTTGTTGTAGCTTGACAAGTGATTTATATATTGAACACTTGTTATGATAAAGCTACAACTATAGATGGTGAGTTGCTATCTATATTACCTAAATCTTACCTTTCAACATTCAAACTACCAAATAAAACTTAGGGATATATACATCTCAAACAGAATTGCATAGGAGCAATTAGGTATATTTGGTGGTACACACAATAAAAATAAAAAATAAAAATAAATGTTATACGTTACTACCTGTAATTAGAAATGTATGTGCTAGGCTAAATAAGATGTATTTTGTTATTGTTTCACTAAAAAATTGACTAAATGAACATTCGCTTTTAAATATATATTAAATAAATAAATAAATAAATAATGCATTTATTTCCAACAGGTAAATACCCAATTACAGGAAACATAGAATTGTTACATAGAACATGAGAATATAAATTACAAAAATATGAGAAAATATTCAAATACAGAGTAAGCCTAAAATTATGGAATAGTAAGTATGCGTAAAAAAAAAATATGAGAAAAACATTAAAATATACAAGTGATCAGAACATTGTGAAATAATAAAAATATAATTTCCAAATAATATGACGAACTGGACCCTAATATTGTACATTCTATTCATTGGAGATAACAAAAATCTAAATAGGTGGCTTTTAAAATGCAGTGAGCAGTACATGAGGCAGTAAGGGTATATAAATAAATAAGGTAAAAAACATAGGATCAGGGTAGGTGTACATATATTATGAGTTACTTCTTAGATATAAGTCAATTATACTATTTAAATTGTTGTGATTAATATCACAAAGACCGGAGATTGAATTGAATACCTTACACATTTTAAACATTGGTGATTTACACATAAGGTTGGTACGACTAAAGGGGGTATAAAAATAATCGCTATCACGAGAATGCAATCGAGGAACCAAAAAGCAAAGCTTATTAACAAGGGATGAACAATCGATTTTGTTGTTAACTAGATTGTACAAAAATGAAAGAGTAGCGCAGTTCCTTCTCTCACTAAGTGAAATCATATTAAATGTATCTAACAGGAGGTCATTATCAGTGCCTCGCTGTGGAAAAAAACCATTAGTTTTAAAAAACATGAACTTTACAAATTTTCTCTGGACAGATTCAATTAATAAAATCAAATTTTGGTATATGGGAGACCATATGAGAGCGGCATATTCCAGCTTGGATCTAACGTATGTGAAATATAATATTTTCAAACTTTCAACGCTAGAGAAACAGCTCCAGTTTCTGACAAAGAACCCGAGCAACTTAGAAGCTGACTTTGTCATCTGATTAATATGGCTTGAAAAACTAAGTTTGCAGTCGAAAATCACATCGAGATCTTTGAATTCCAAACAACGCTCGAGTGGAAAATTGTTTATGTTGTAGTCAAATTGTATAGAATTGTGCCTACGAGTAAAAGTAACGATTTTGCATTTGGAGACGTTTAATTTAAGAAAGTTGTTGGAACACCACGTAGAAACTTTGTCTATTTCTGTTTGTAAGTAAATACAGTCACTGAGACTATTTATATTTGTAAAAATTTTGAGATCATCTGCAAAAAGTAGATGCTCACAACTAATTACTGTTGTTATGTCATTTATGAAAATCAAAAACAGCAGGGGCCCCAAGTTGGAACCCTGAGGGACGCTTGGCGTTGCTGTATAGTTAAGAGATCTGTGACCGCCGTGTTCCACAAATTGCTTCCTTGAGAACAAGTAAGATGTGAAAAGCAAGGTTAATGTATTCGAAAATCCAAAAGCTCTTAACTTGGACAATAACAAATAATGATCTATCTGATCGAAGGCTTTTTGGATGTCAGTGTATATGACATCCACTTGCCCCCCTGAATCCAGGCTGTCACATATGAATTGGGAAATACAAGCTAGATTTGTTACTCTGGATCTTTGTGCCATGAATCCATGTTGCATGGGTGATATGGACGATTTTATTGTGCTGTAAATATGGTTATACAAAATTATTTCCAGTGCTTTCGGAAAATTGCATATAACGGCAATGGGTCTGTAATTGATTATGGACGATGGATCATCAGTTTTTAAAATAGGACATATTTTGGTAATTTTCCAGATATCTGGAAACTTGGACGCTGTAAGTATCATGTTAAAAATAATACGCAGCGGAGTAACAAACACCGCAGCACAGTCTCTAACTACAAAGCTGGGAACACCGTCAATACCGGCTGTCATTTTGTTTTTCAGTTTTTTGATTGCTTCAAAGATTTCATTTTCTGTAATACAGTTAATATTTATCAATTCGGATGGGTAAGATATGTTGTCGTTTGTGTGACTTGGATCCGAAGGAGAATATACACTTGAGGAAAAATTTGCAAAACCATTAACTATCATTTGCGGTGTATCCAGTGTTTCATTGTTATAAGTGACCGCTCCCGGGATCCTAGTTTTACCTCTTTTGTACTGAGCAAAGGACCAAAATTTAGAGGGATCGTGCAAGATTACATTTTCGACGACTGAAACATAATCTTTATAAGCAGATTCAATTTGTTGTTTTATGCAATGGTATATTCTTTTTTATCTCATAATATCACCAGGCAGCCGACATCCAAGGTGTATTTAGCCGTTAGGTTCAGAAACCAAATAAAACTGAAAAAAAAAGTTCTTCTTTATTATCTTGACAAATGTATTAACAGTTGTAAAAATATTTAACTTATGAAGCTATTGGAAAGTGCAGACTTTCATATAACCAAAACCGAGCCCCATGCGAATGGTATTTTCCTAAATTCCAAAGTTCAATCTGAGACACTATATTATTTGAATGGGTACTTTTATTTTTGTCCCACCCATATTTTAGTCCTTTTTAATGGGCTAGAGAAATATTTTGTCTTCTTATCGATCATTCAAATTTCGTGGTCCTGACCATCAATAATCAATAACACAGGTGCATTTGTCCAAGCAAAACTCCCTCGTTATTTATATTAATTAATATAAATGACACTTTCCAATAAATTCCACGGAGTGGCCATCGTTTAAAGCACGTCAATTAAAAATTAAGTACGGGTATTTTTTCCTCAATGGACAAGTTTGTTTATTCTTTTGACACAGGACAAGAAATTCGATCGTGTTTAAGGGTAACTTTTTAGTCAGAATGTGTTTTCTCCTGTATACGAGTAAATGAAGTGCATTCCTCATTGAAATCCAACTGAAATCTGATGTTGGAAAGAGTCAACTTAACAAGGGTTTCTGTCGCAGTTATTTATAGTGGGCTCTGACGCAACACTCAGGTAGCTATGGTCAAGGTAGGCGTTGCATTTTTTTGTTTTAGACAGGATTGTCTGACAGGTCAGGAGACATCGTGACAGATTTAAACTCGCTTTCTCTCTCGCCACAACCCGAGTTTGTTTGAATTCCTTAATGCTATCATCATTGCTTTTGTGATAAGATAGCTGTTTTACATTCATCGCTACTGCTACTATTAAATGTTTACCACACCACTTTAGATAATAACTCCACACTACTGCATTTTTATGAAGACGTATTCACTCATTTTAACTTAAATCTCTGCGTTTTACGCTGATCACTATCGTTATACTAATTAGAAGTAAATTTAGTTGAAAAAATTGTACCTTCCATATATGGTACACGGAGACGCAATTACCTGTTTTACCCATTCATTTAAATTATTTTACTACTTAAGAAACTGACATAATACGCTGTTGGATGTTATTGATTATTAATTTGCTAGTAAATTAAATGCGGATATTAATCTCAGTTTGTAATCTAATAGGTTTTATTAACCATTCATCTCACTTATAATTATAAATAAGTAGTGATAATTATACAAATATTTGCAAAAATATTCACCAGATAAAGGACATATAGATTTTAGGGAATTAAATTCTAAAAAATATGAGTTTAAAATTTCAATTTAATGGCTAAGATGTAACTAATGATTATAAAAATAATTAATGTATGATATGCACGTAAATGTTTCGACTATTTCACATTACATAAATCATATAGTTATTGAAAAATGCATATTAACATCACGGCCGTGGCCGTGAGCCCATCCGCCTTCTCACGAAGAGTGCGGTAAAAATAACCCACCGCACACAAAGGTTGCTTTTGGAATCGTTTGGTTACCCCATCGTCGCAGTCTCCTTCTGTGCCATGGGACCACACCACTCGCCTTCCGCAGCCGAGCTGGTCAGTTGCATACCTGCTCCAGCTAAAACTTCAAATGCAGCTTCGTTTTCAGTCGATTAAGGCTTTAAAACAATGATGGAGCGTTCAAGTGGGACAAAATCATCCGGAGGTAAAATACCCTCCCGATCGGATCTCCGGGGGAGGGTGCCCACAGGGACACCTCATCGAATGTCGAAAAAACACCGACAAGTTAAATCCAACAAAACTAATTCTTTCATCTACGGCGCTTGGAATGTTCGTACTTTGAACGACAGCACTCGCACCGATCGGCCTGAAAGAAGAACTGCTCTAATAGATAGAGAACTTCACCGACTCAATGTTGACGTTGCAGCTCTCAGCGAAACTCGATTTTTGGAGGAAGGCTCTCTCACAGAAAAGTACTACACCTTCTATTGGAAAGGTCTTCCCACCAATTCAAGAAGACAACATGGAGTAGGATTTGCCGTTCGGAATCAACTTGTATCCAACTTAACACAAGTACCACAAGGCCTATCCGAGCGTCTAATGCTGCTACGCTATGAGCTATCAGATGGCAACGCGGTAAATCTAATAAGCGCCTACGCTCCCACTCTGGATGCAAGTCACGAAACCAAGGAAAGCTTCTATCAACAGCTGGAAGAAACCCTCTGTAGAATACCTAAAACGGAACGACTCGTTATTCTTGGCGATTTTAACGCTAGAGTAGGGAGAGATGCAGACACCTGGCCAGGCATCATAGGCAAGAACGGTTTGGGCAACATGAACGCTAACGGTCAACTACTCCTAACTAAATGCGCCGAACATGACCTAGTTATAACAAACACCATTTTCCGACAAAAGGATAAATTTAAAGGCACCTGGCGTCACCCCAGATCAGGTCACTGGCATCTACTGGACTATGTTATCGTACGTAGGAAGCATCTCAAGGACGTCCAAATTACAAAGGCGCGCATTGATAGCGAATGTTGGACCGATCATCGTCCTGTTGTCTCTAAAATGAAAATTGTTATGAGACCCAAACACCGAAGAACTCAAGTAAAACGTAGACTCCGTCTCTGTATTAGTAAATTGCGTGACCAACAAACCGTCGAACAGCTAAAGCAAAAAGTTCAAGAGAATCTGAGTGCACTAGAAGAAACCAATTCTGTAGATGTCGCTGCTACCTGGACACAAATTAAAGACAGTTTAAAAAGTGCGAGTGAGGAAATTCTTGGCACTGCAGCAAGTAAAAAACAGGAGGACTGGTTCAATGATAATGAAGCTTTTATTCAAGAACTTCTTGACCGCAAACATACTGCCTTCCAAAACGCTATCAACCACCCCAACGACTCATCAAAAGCAGAAGCTTTTACCCAATCTAAGTATGAAACGCAACGCGAAATCAGAAGAATAAAGAACGAGTGGTGGGCAAGCAAGGCCAGAGAAATTCAAAGGTACGCCGATTCACACGACTACAGGAATTTCTTTCAAGGAGTAAAAGCAGTGTACGGCCCCAGTCGGAAAAATATGTGCCCTATTAAAGATTTAAATGGAAATCTCCTCAAAGAAGACCAGGAAATAAGAGCCCGATGGAAAGAACACTACTCTAGCATTCTTAACCAGCAAAGTCAAGCCGATCACGATATTATAAATCTTATCCCTCAATATGACACCTTCGAAGACTTAGATAAACCACTAACAACGGAAGAGATCTTAACCGCCATTGGGCAACTAAAAAATAACAAATCTCCCGGCGCCGACTCACTCCCAGCTGAGATCTTTAAAGCTGTGTCGTCAGAGCTCATACCCTACCTCAAAAAACTGTTTGATGTCGTGTGGGAAAGTGGTCAAGCTCCGCAGGAGTTTCGTGATACACTTTTAATCAACCTCTTCAAAAACAAAGGGAGCGCTGCGGACTGTGGAAATTACAGGGGTATAGCTCTCCTGGCTGTTGGAGGGAAGATACTCACTAAAGCGATGGCAAATAGGCTAACACCTGTTATGGAAAAGTTACTTCCTGAAACACAGAGTGGCTTTAGACCAAACCGAGGCACATCGGATTTAATCTTCACACTTAAACAGCTTCAAGAAAAAGCACTCGAACATCAAGGAGAAATTCACATGGCCTTCATTGATTTAACCAAGGCGTTTGACTCGGTGGACAGGGAAGTGCTCTGGAAAATTATGTCCCGCTTAGGTATCCCTAGAAAATTTGTGGAAGTATGTCGCAGTCTACATACAAACAACAACGCCCAGGTTATGTATAATAATGAGGCAACCGAACCTTTCCAAACTCTCACTGGAGTTAGGCAGGGATGTGTCCTGGCACCCCTACTCTTTAATTTGTTTACCACTGCTCTAACAATTATTGTTGACAACAAACTGACAGTCAGAGGAATAGGTCTCAGATACCGTTTTGATGGCGGTCTCTTTAACATAGGGCGCTTTAGAGCTTTTACGAAGACACGCACACGATTCATTTGTGATCTCCAGTATGCGGATGACTGTGCACTTTTAGCCTCTACACCGGAAGAGCTTCGAGAACTTTTAGATGTGTATGCCCAAAGCTATGATTCTTTGGGACTTAAAATCAACATTGGAAAGACTAAGATTATGTCAACTCCTCATCAAGTGAACCAAATAGACATTACACTTAACGGAAATTCTCTTGAAGTGGTGGATCAGTTCAATTACTTAGGCAACGTTGTTAATGACAAAACAAACATGGACAGCGAGATTCGCAATAGAATTAACGCTACATCTAGAGCATTCTGGGGACTTAGAGAGAGAGTATTTGACAACCACGACCTTGCTTTGTCAACGAAAATGGCTGTCTACAGAGCAGTTGTCATTCCAACACTGCTGTATGGATGTGAAAGCTGGGTCACTTACCGTCGTCATGTGAAAGAATTAGAACGTTTTCAACAAAGACACCTCAGAAGTATGATGAAAATCCGTTGGTTCCATCACATATCAAACGTGGAAGTACTCAGGAGAGCAAACAGCCTTCCAATTGAGGTGCTTATTTCAAGAGCACGCCTAAGATGGGCAGGTCACGTTCATCGTATGCATCATAATCGCCTTCCTAAATGTACACTTTATGGTGAATTGCTAAGCGGTAGAAGAAAGCGTGGCGGTCAACGAAAGAGGTTCAAAGACGCTCTCCATGAAAATCTAAAATCCTGCGGTATTGCAGACGAGCAATGGGAACAACTTGCAGCGGACAGAACCGAATGGCGAGGGGTTGTGGCCAGCTATCAAGGAAATGTTGCTGCAAGAAGGCCGAATCCAAGACCTAACCAGGTCTATGTTTGTCCTGATTGCGGTCGACATGTGCTCTCCCGAATTGGCCTCTATAGCCATAGTCGTGTGCACCGTAGATGAATGGGAATTACAATAGACTACACCTTTTACTTGTTTTTTATTGTACGCAATTTATCGACTGTAACATTTCTATACTCGGACTCGAGTAACGGCTAATAATAATAATTAACATCAACTTGCAATGGAATATTTTTAAATAAATACAAGCAAAAGCCGTTACAAAATGGGAAACAATAAAACCAATCTTTTTATAATGTACTTACATATAAGTTTGTAGTTTATATACAGTGTGTTTCACTTCTCGTGAAGACAACCCTGTATCTCCTTTATTTGTGGCCGAATTCATTTCTAACTTTTATCAGATATACAACTCTATAAGGCGACTTTACATGGCACATAAATGTCGTCTAGATCTAAAACGCTGGCCCACTGCGATAAAAAGAAAATCGCAATTTTCGTGAAATTATAGTAGGCTTAGAAATAGACAAAAATTTTGTTAATAAAAGTTGTTCAGAATCACGAGATATGCCCCTCTATAAAATTTGGTGAAAATCGGAAAACTTAAAAAAAAATGTTTGTTTCACTTCTCGTGAAGACATCCCCTGTATCTCCTTTATTTGTGGCCGAATTTCAAGACTAATTCATGGAGTTATACAGCTCCATAAAGCGACTTTGTCCAACACATAGAGATAACCTTTCCAACAAATGAAAGTTGTGAGCAAAAATCATGATTCAATAAAACGCTAAAAGAGTCACTTATTATTACACATCAAGTTAACAATGTAATACAGTTTTTTTTTGTTGTCAATGTTCTTGAGAAGTAACCCTCCATCATATCCTTACTCCTTATCGGCCCAGAGATTTAGGAGCAGTTTTTTTGTTTTAAATGTTAAGAATACCATCAACTGTCAATATTATTACTTTTATGACAGAAATGATTGTTGTTATCTATTGTTGAGTTTGTTAGTTTCCTTATTTGATTTTTTTACTCATAATAGCTAGAATACTTTTAACTGCTGATGAAAAAGCAGAAATAATAAAGATAGTCGGTGAAAATGTACGGTCTTCAAGAGAAGCAGCAGAAGAATTTAATTTAAGACATCCTCTAAGACAACTAATACACCATGGTACCATAGCAAGACTATGTCACTTGTTCAATACAACTGGTAATGTACTTAAACCGAGGGTACATCTTAATCGATGGCATGAAGATGACAATGTTATATTAGCGGCGTTTAACGCCAATCCCACTACCAGCCTTAGAAATATGGCTCGTGACCTGAATTTGTCGGTGTCAAAAATTTGGAGATGTTTAAAACGCCATAAACTACAACCGTATAAACCAAAATTTTTACACACTTTGGAGGAAGGTGATGAAGAGAGAAGACTGGAATATTGATTATGGATCCAAGGTAATTATTTAAACAATCGAGACTGCTTGAAGAAAATAATTTTCACGGATGAAGCAACTTCCTCCACTAACGGGGTGGTATCATCACAAAACTCTTGGTACTGGGCAGTAGAAAATTCTGATTGGGTAATAAATTGTAAAAGGCAATATTCCCAGAAGGTAAATGTGTGGTGCGGAATTTTAAATGAAACAATAATAAGGCCGTTCTTCTTTTTTCAAAAAATACGTTACATTTGCGACAATTTTTAAATAATCATCTGTGGAATTCAATAGTCGATTTTCCTTTGGAACAATTGTATTTCCAACTCGATGGAGCATCTATCCATAATTCCGTAGTAGTAAGAGCATGGATGAACGAACATTTTCCCCAAAGATGGATAGGAAGAAATAGCCCTCTAACACATTGGCCACCCAGATCTCCTGGTTTCACTCCCATGGATTTTTATTTTTGGGGTCATATTAAAAACAAAGTTTATAAGACCAGACCTCAAAATGTGGAGCAGCTTTGTGAGAGGATAAGGCAAGCGTGTTTAGAAGTTACAGCTCAAGAATTGCGAAGAGTTGTAATAAATAACAGAAAGCGGATTGAGAAGTGTATTACACTTGATGGTGGGTTAGTAGAAAGGGGCCGAATATAATAATACAGTCATTCATCGTAAACACTTACTTCATCTTTTATTCAATAAATAATTTTAATAATAATTATGCACGACTTTCCATTTGTTGGAAAAACTTATCTCTATGTGTTGGACAAAGTCGCTTTATGGAGCTGTATAACTCCATGAATTAGTCTTGAAATTCGGCCACAAATAAAGGAGGTACTCTTCACGAGAAGTGAAACAAACATTTTTTTTTTAAGTTTTCCGATTTTCACCAAATTTTATAAGGGGGCATATCTCGTGGTTCTGAACAACTTTTATTAACAAAATTTTTGTCTATTTCTAAGCCTACTATGATTTCTCGAAAATTGCGATTTTCTTTTTATCGCAGTAGGCCGGCGTTTTAGATCTAGGCGACATTTATGTGTTATATAATGTCGCCTTATAGAGTTGTATATCTGATAAAAATTAGAAATGAATTCGGCTACAAATAAAGGAGATACAGGGGTGTCTTCACGAGAAGTGAAAACACTGTATATATCGGTTTATAACGTCCTTCGCCGTCTTCCGATTCCTAATCTCCATTCCTCTCTGTTTCTCCACATGTCCTCGTCCAGTACTCTCTTCCGAACTTCACTGTCAATGCCCTCTCTCCAGCTTTTTCGCGGTCTTTTTCGCCTTCTTCTTCCTTGGGGGTTCCAGTTTAGAATTTTTTGGGGTATTCTGTCATGTGGCATTCGCTAAACATGCCCGTACCATACGAGTTGTTTGGCTCTTATATCATCTACAATGTCATGTGTTATTCCCATCATATTTCTTATTCTCTCATTTGTTGCCCTTTCTCTCTTTGATTTTCCAGCTGATCTCCTCCAGAAGCCCATTTCTGTGGCTCTTAACATTCTTTCTGTTCTTTCTTTTACTGGCCATACCTCACAACTGTAGGTTACTATACTTTTTATTATTGAATTATATATTCTTCTTCTATTTTCTTTTGTTATATGTTTATCCCACAGAATGCTGCTCAACATTGAAATTGCTTTCCTTCCTTGGGTGTTTCTTTCCGAAATCGCTTCATCAAGTGTCCCGTCATTCGATATTTTCATACCTAGATATTTATGTTCATTGCATCCTCCAATACACATGTATTCCGTTTTTTTCACATTAACTTCTAAACCCCATTTTTTAAACTCCTCGATAAGTTTGCATGTCATATGTTCCATATCGTCGATATCCTGCGCAATAACCACTTGGTCATCAGCAAACGATAAGTTGTAGAGTGTTGTTGTATCATCTATTGGTATACCCATATTATGACATTTTCTTTTCCAAGCCATTAATGCGCGTTCTGGATATATTTTAAATAGTGTAGGAGATAGACAGCATCCTTGTTTAAGTCCCTTAGTTACTATAAATCCCGTAGTTAGACTGTGTCCTATTTTTATTCTAGATCTGGTATAAGCATACAGAGATTTTACAGCCGTTATTAATTCTATATTTATGTTAGTGTCTTGTAAAGTTTCCCAGAGTTTTACCAGAGGAACGCTATCATATGCTTTTTTTCCAGTCCACGTATAGTAGATGTACCTCTTGGTTAAATGCTATCTTCTTCTCCAGGATTTGTGTGACTGTAAATAAATGATCAATTGTGGATCTTCCTGCTCTGAAACCGGCCTGTTCTTCTGCCTCCATTTCACAATATTCGTTCTCCATACGGTTTTTAAATATTATTCCATATATTCTGCTGATGGAATTTGTGACAGATATTCCTCGGTAGTTATCACACTCACTTTTATGCCCTTTCTTATGAATTGTGGATATATACGATACTTTCCACTCTTCTGCTACTACTGATCTACCCATACATCTTTGGAAAAGATCTCTCGGTGAACGGTATAGTTTGTCTGTTCCATATTTTATAAGTTCTCCAGGAATATTTCCTGGTCCTGGGGCACTGCCGTTCTTTAATGAGCTACATACTTCCTTAACCTCTGATATACTTATTCTTATCGGAGATCCTTTAGTAAGTTTTCTGTGTTTTTAAATTTTTGTCTGTCTTCTGATAGCATTTTTTCAAAATATTGATTCCATGTTTGCGCTGGTATTGGTGAGATGATATCTTTCTTCCGCTCCTGCCTCATATTCTTGAGTAGCCTCCAGCTTTCCGTGCTTTTCCTACCTCCTATATATGTGTTAAGTCTAGCGCATGTCGTCTCCCATTTTTCTTTCTTTTTTGTACAGATCATTTTACGCACTCTTGCTCGGGCTTCTTTCTATGTCAGTTTGTCATTCAAATTTTTTGAGCTTAAGTATGCATGATATGTTTTACGTTTTTCTTCTATTTCAAACTCAATTTCGTCATACCACCAATATGGCTTCTGCTGTTTACCTCCTTTTTCATAGCGTCCTAATGCCTTTGATGCTGCCGACTGTATACACGTTTTTATATACTCATACTCCTCTTCTACATTGTCAAATGCTGTCCGTTGTAACTTATTGTCTAATCGGGTTTTGTATAGTCTTCTCGTACTTTCTTGTTTCAGGTCACTTAAATTATATCTTAACTCTGTCTCTTTCTCTTCCTTCCCATTCCCATGTGCATTTTCTTTTTGATCTTTTGTTTTTATTGGAGCTACTATCTTTGCTTTAATGAAGTAATGGTCACTCCCACAAGAAGCACCTCTATTTACTCTCACATCCATGAATTTTAAGCGGGATTTTTGTTTTGTTGTTACATAATCAATAATAGTTTTTAGGCTTCTTGCTGTCTGTATCCACGTGTATTTATGGATTTCTCGATGTTGAAAATACCCATTTAGAATTCTCAGCTGGTTTAGCATATTTTTATTAACTTTCTTCCGTTGTCATTTACTACTTCCTCTCCGAACTTTCCAACCATGGTGTTATTGTTTTTTCTTCCCACTCTTCCGTTAAAATCTTTTAGTATTATTTCTCTCGAGGTTCCAATTTTTCCTATTTCCTAGTTTACTTGTTCAAAGAATATATCTTTATTATGTACTAGTTCGTCTTCATTTACAGCGTATATTCCTAGTATGGACACTTTATATCCATATATTGAGAGGTTGATCTTTATAATCCTTCCATTTATCGGTTCCCATTAATACTCCCTGCTTGGCTCTGTTTTCTTTCGGAGCTCCACTATAAAAGTGATCATACTTCCCCAGTTTTCCGATCCTTTACCTTTCTAAGTTTGTAGTTTACATAATATAAAAAAAAATCCAAACCAACTTAAATACAGTATGTTTCACTTAAGCGTGTAACAGCGTAATAATTTTTTTGTTTTTTGTCCGATTTAAATCAAAAGATAGAGACCACCAAGGTCTATTTAAGACCACAAAATCACGTTCCATCTTTGCTACGATGCTAAATTATATGAAAAAAATCAAAAATCATAGTAGGCATTTTTTATCAAAAAATATTATTAACAAAACTTGTTCGAAATCATATAAAAACCCTGAATCCGAAGTTTAGATAAATTCTAAAAAGAAAAAATGAGGTCTTCATGAAAGAAATTCTAATCCCAAATTTCTCGTTTTGATGCACGCTCTGACTCCTTTGTTCTTACTGAGACAATTTTGCAAATGTAAGATTAGTTGGCAGGTAAATCTGTTGGCATTCTGTCGGATTTTTTGTATTCTAGCATATTTTGTTTCAATTAAAATGCCTACAACTGCGGAAAAAGTGGAAATTGTTAAATTAGTTGATGATAATTCCCGCAGAATGAGGAAAGCTGCTACAGAATTTAATAATTGGCACCTAGATCGACCCCCGATAGACCATGTTAAAGTTTGGCGAATTAATAATTCATTCAATGGAACTGGCAAAGTGTGCAACAAACAAGCACAACGTGTGAGGGATCATGTTAGAGATGCAGAAATTCTTCAGTTTGTGAGAGAAAATCCAAGGTGTAACCTAAGGAGAATATCCACAATTTGAAATGTACCCACAATTTGACGATGCTTCTAACGAAATAAATTACGTCCAAGCCTGTTTTCTTAGACATTAAAAGAAGACGAAGGAAGGCGGCTGGAATATTGCTTTTGGTGTCAGGGAGAGTTTTAAAGAACCCTAATATTTTATTAAAAATATTTTACTAATGGCAAGTTAAGTCTTAAAATACTAGATATTGATCCGTTGAAAATCATCATTTGGTTATAAACTATCGACGTCAGTATTCAGAAAAGGTGATTGTGTGATGCGGTATTTTGAATGAACAAATAATTGGGCCATATTTCTTTGAGAGAAATTTGAATGCGGAACGTTTTCTAATTTTTTTGCCAAACTGAATTTTCAATCGAAATTGAAAACTTGCCTCTTATCGCATACAACAATTTAATATTTCAACTTGATGCCGCAATGCATTGGTAGTACGGAATTGGCTAACGACAACTTTCTCCGGAGGTGTATTGAAAGAAATAGCACTTTTATTAATTGGCCTCCAAGGTCACCTGACCGCACCTCCTTGGATTTTTTTTATGGGATTTTAAAAGAATGAAGTTTACAAAACGCAGCCACGAAATAGACTACAAAAATACAAAATGCTTGAATAAAATTTAGTTTCAACTTACTGAACGTTTTCTGGAAGCTAAGTGATTAAATTTAGCTGAAAGATTTAAACATCATTTAGCCTGTCTTGTTTACAAAATTGGTAAATAAACAGCTGACTATTTGTATTCAATTTTGAAAGGTAGCGATATTCATGAACGCTCTACTCGTTTTATGTACCGGTATAATGCTCCCAAGCATAATACCGTGCAGTTCCAGAGGAGTTTCACATATAACACCGTCAAAATTTTTTACAAATGACTCTTGAACCTTAAACTTATTTCTAATATTACTTCTTTTAGCAAACAAGTCAAAGCCTGGTTGCTGTTGAATAGATAATTTGTGTAGGTACTGTATTAATCTTATAAATTTTCTCTTTCTCTCTAATTTCTCTTAGTTTGTTGTATGGAAGAGCGACCCGAGTTCGAATACCGCCAACCCATGTAAAATGTATTTTTATTTATTTTACTATAAAGTCATAAATAAAGGCAATTTACTATTGTCTGTTCTATGCTCCTTGAATCTAATTATAATATATAAGGCTTACTTTCAGTTGTTAGTTAGCAAAACGCGCGTCGAGTAGTGTGTAGTGTTCAAAGGTTTTGGAGCTTTGTAAAAGTTGTTTTCAGACAGCAAAGGTATTAATTTGGAAAAAATAACCCGCATACAAAAACGCCCCCTCTGCCAGTACTCGAACTCGGCGCAGGGTTTTATCCTTAAGCAGGATTACGCACCATAAAAATTGAAAGAAGTAAATTATTTTTAACGGAAAATTAATTTTATAATCACTAAAATTTATTCAATAAAGATAAGTGACGTGATTAAAAATATTTCTAAAATATTCTATAATTTATTGCTAAACATAACCCTATCCAAAGGGTAAATTTTTCTCAAATTACTATAAAAACAAATCAGATTTCATTCAATACAACAGGATGAATCTGCAGAAATAATGTTTAAGGAAGTACCTAGTACCTATAGAAGAAATCCATTCTTTTCTAGAATAAACAAAAGAAAATCTAGATAGCAGACAATATTCAATTTGGTAGTTAAAAAGAGGAAATCGATAATAAATCTTAAGCTACTTAAAGATAATGAACAGGCGATCCGTGTGAACTAAGGAAAATAAACATTTAAGATTTTAATATATATGTATTAGGCGCTTTGTGTTTTGGTCTCCAGTATAATCATACCTTTGTTCGCTCAATGGGTGTCCTGCGGTGTTAAAAATTGAACCATTACCGCAATCGGACCGCGATCGCATCTCTCCAGTGCTTTGCTAGGCTTCAGATAGATTCAGTTCCATCTACTAACTAAGTCTCTTATTGGATCACCCTAATAGACATTTGTTTATTGTCTCTAACGAATATTTATTAGAGTCCAGTCTCATTCTTGTCTTTAAAACAGATCTAAATTTATTCTAGTTACGTGCATTTCAATGAACAAGAGAAATTAAAAACACATTTTTATTGTGGTTTTGACAGAGTTTACATGCGGAAGAACGCACAAATGTTTTACTTACAAAAAGATTTTTGAAGATAAAATGTAACGCGTAGTAGTTGCATGGAATTTGTTTTTTTCAATTCGGTATATTTGAAATGGACAGGGTATCTTGCTGATAAAACACATGCATAATATATACGGGATGCCTCTTTTTAATACAACAGACGTGCGACCTCAAATATAATGTGTGGTGTAAAACTCTTCATTAGGATCAGTAGCTGTGTGAACATACTCGAAAGAATTATCGAATGCCCACGGAAAACTGCTTCAAAATTGGTACATTCAATTTCACGTTATGAAGGAACTGACAAACCAGCCATGTCTAAGCCAGGCAAGCCTGACCACCAATCAGAGAGTTTCAGACACAAAGCCTTACCGACTATGACTTTCAAATAGCTCGAGCATTTAATATAATAATAATAAATGTCTTTATTTCCCAAAAACAACAAAACAATTCGAATGAGTGCTCTACCACTTAACCCTTGTTGATGAATAAACAAACGATAAATAATACAGAACAAAAAAAACAACATAACAACAACATAATTAACACACTAAGAAATTGTGTAAGAAATTAAAATTATTATTTAAACCACCATAATCATAACATAGATTTAAAAACAATAAATACTCAAGCCAGATTTTGTTTATCCTAATAAATTTTTTGAACTTATAACCGCTAAAAGTCTTAAAATCAGTAGGAATAGAGTTATACAACTTATATATCGTTGCTTCTTTGTTGTTGGTTATTCATACTTTTCTCATCTGTTTGTACATTTATATCTAAAATATTTCTTATTAATTTATGTTTCTTTATTTTTAATTAAGTGCAATTTTTTATTTTTTATGTATTGGGTCATACGACCTGTTGAATAATATAAATAAAATAAATAAACACTGGGCTCAAAATTGTACCCTGTGGAGCTCTATATTGATTACACTGTTAACAGCTAGATATTGTTCGCTATCAGTTAAAGAGATAAATCGTCAACTTAAGCGAAGGTTATTAAGACGGTGGTTTTATTAATTTTAAATGGACGAACTTATTGATGACATTAGCCCGATAAATAGAAACGTAAACGTGATTTTGTACAGCTATCTAAACTTGATAAATCTGCAGTATTAGATTGCCCTAAAAATTCTGTTTCATTTTTTACATATTTTTCAGTCACAAATTTACTAATACATGCCTGCTTTGTCGCCATTTTGGAATCCCTCGGGGAACTGTATTTGGGCTTATTTTGTTCATAATTTATATAAATGATTTTTTTGATTTAAAAATAAATAGTTATTTTACTGCATATGCCGATGATACTACCATAACATTTGTCGGAAATGCCTTTAAAGAGGTGGTACCTACAGTTAAAGCAGTTGACTGCTGGTTGCACGATAACCTTCTCAATGTAAGCAAAACCTGAGGGGTTATCCACTCGGCAATAGGTGTTATAGCAGGCATCGGCAGTACTTAGCAGTAGAAGGCAATAATCAGAAATGCCCGGCAGTATTTGGCAGAGCTCGGAAATAACGCTACAGTGCTCAGAAATATCCCGATAATGCCGGCAATAACCCAACAATATTTGGAAATGTCATGGCAATATGTGGCAATTATTCGGCAGTGTCCGGCATTGTATAGCCGCGAAGTACGCCATAATTTTCATAGTTTGTCTTAGCTTTCTATAGTAACAAAGTGTAAATAAATAGTAAGAGCACTGAAAATTTTGATAAGGTAAAAAGTACTTACCTAGAGAATCAAATATTAGTTTCTGATTTACTAGCCTTTGATGTTTTTAAACATATTTACATTTTTAATATTACGGAGTTTTTTAAATATTGTAACCTTAAAAATGATATATTATGCTATCATACAAAGTGTCATATAATACTGTATAGTTTTGTGGGGTTCTGCTTTTATTTCGATAATTGACCCCCTAGAAAAAACACAGACAGGCATCATTAAAATTGCTCTTAAAAAATCTAGAAGGTACTCCTCAAACTTGTTGTTTCAAGAATTTAAAATACTTACGATTAGTCAATTGTACACAAAAAAATCTCCTAATATATACACATAAAAATCGTAGTGTCGACAATGTTAACTTACCCTAATGTGACAACAGCGAAAGATAACGTTAAATTACCTTCATTTCATCTAAAATTAACAAGATACAACTTCACGTATGTAGGCAGTAGAGTATATAATAATTTAGATTTAGCCATTAGAAAACTTACATATTTAAATTCATTTAAAAAACACTTCGTGGATTATCTGTAATTCTGTTTTTATTGGAAGTATTATATGAGTACACAGGGTGTCTCGCCGGGAAATCAATCGATCGATATAGAGAAAAGTACGCATCAGAAAATTTTTAAAATTTAGATAATTACTAATGTCAGTGTGGCCAATCCAACTAAAATAATTACAAGCAGCTGTCACTTCCGCTTATACCGGTAGTCGATACCAACTTGCTTATTTCAAATGGAACACCCTATATATTTTAGGGTTTTCAAAAAGAGCATAAAACTCTGAGTCGAAAATATGTAGCATATCCTTTACCTAAACCTAGTCGTTTCAGAAATATATGACATTTTATAGACAACTTGACAGGTGCAACGGTGTGCAAGAACCGTTATAACTTTCTTCATGTAAAAGATCCTCATTTGCTTCTTGTCACGTAAAAAAGAACACAAGGAGAACTACGTTCAACAACTGAAATAAATTCAATAATATCATACCAAGTGTTCCGTTTTTCGCGTTACATTTTGTCAACTTCAAACCGCGAAAACTTGTAAAATTGAATTCCCTTTTTTCTGATATTAGCATTGTGGGGGTTAAAGTTACAACTTTTTGAAATATTTGCGATTTTATTAGAAATTCATGAATTGTTGTAATCATTTCATCAAAATAGTCATGATTAGAAACAATAAGTCATTATCTTATGTCAAAAAATGCCAGCACGTTTAAATTACACCCACGAAGACGTTTTAAATTTGTTTATTATTTATGGAGAATGTGATAAAGTAATATCAAGAACTTGCAGCACATTTGCTACTCGATATCCAGAAAAACGGAAACCGTCACCAAACACTGTAAAACGCATACTGGAAATTTTTTTAAAATATGGCTCTGTTAAGGCAAAAATGCAAAAAAGGAAGCCTATGTTGATGACGAAAAATTGAAATAGCCATTCTGGGATATTTTCATGCATTTCCAAGGATGTCATTAAGACAAGCTGCTCTGGAATCGGGACTATGCAAGGATTCAATTCACAGAATCTTATTAAAACATAAGTTTCACCCGTTTTCATTCCATATGGTTCAAAGATTAAAAGAAACAGATTTCCTAAGAAGACAGAGTTTACTCTAATAAGATCTGAGGGTCACGATTCTTATTTGGGAAATAATATATGGACAGATGAAGCAAAATTTACTAAAAATGGACTTTTTTATAGACACAATTCGCATTAATGGAGTGACTCAAATCCTCATATGTTCAAAGAGCGAAACTTTCAGGAAAGTTGGCAGTTCAATCTTTACTGTGCCATAAGAAACGATACACTTTTATCAGGAAAATTTAAACGGTAAATTAAATTTTCTCTTCTGCTAATATGTATAGGTAATTTTTGTTTTTTTTATATATATATCTGAATATCTTACAGAATTTGAATAATAACTATTTAGAAAATTTACCTCTCGCAGAACATAGAAACATTTTTTATCAGCACGACGGTGCTCCCCCACATAACGCATTTTAATTAATAATTATTTACAAGAAACTTTTTATGATCAATGGATTACCAATAATGGACCTTTCTTATGACCTCCTTGCTCGTCCGATTTATCAGTTCTGGATTATTTCATTTGGGGAACTATTAAAAATAAAGTTTATGAGAGCCCATTAACAACCATTGAAGATTGTATGCAAAGAGCAAGAAATGCATTTCAAAACATATCACAGGATTCAATTAGAAGAGCTACTACCCATGAGGAACTAATCCGAAGGTGCGAAAAATGTGTCGAGGTTCGAGGGCGGAATTTTGAGCAATTATATATTAAAATGAAATCATATTTTAAATTGATCTTATCTCTGCTATTTTAGTTCATGCCATGTCTTCAATTCGATTAATACGCATGTTACAGTGTTAGTGTTATTTTGCGTTTTTGTGGATATCGAGTAGCAAATGTGCTGCATGTTCTTGATATTACTTTATCACATTCTCCATAAATAATAAACAAATTTAAAAAGTTTTCGTTGGTATAATTTAAACGTGTTGGCATTTCTTGACATAAGATAATGACTGATTGTTTCTAATCATGGCTATTTTAATGAAATGATTAGAACAATTCATGAATTTCTAATAAAATCGCAAATATTTCAAAAAGTTGTAGCTTTAACCCCCACAATGTTAATATCAGATAAAAGGGAATTCAGTTTTACACAACTTGACGTAAAAAATACAGGGTATTCCATTTGACCTAAACAAGTTTTCGCGATTTGAAGTTGACAAAATGTAACGCGAAAAACGGAACACTTTGTATGATATTATTGAATTTATTTCAGTTGTAGATCGTAGTTCTCCTTGTGTTCTGTTTACGCGACAAGAAACAAATGAGGATCTTTTACACGAAGAAAGTTATAACGGTTCTTGCAAACCGTTGCACCTGTCAAATTGTCTATAAAATGTCAAATATCTCTGAAATGACCAGGTTTAGGTATAGGATATGCTACATATTTTCGACTCAAAATTTTATGCTCTTTTCGAAAACCCTAAAATATATAGGGTATTCCATTTGAAATAAGCAAGTTGGTATCGACTTCCGGTATAAGGGGAAGGGCCAGCTGCTTGTAATTATTTTAATTGGATTGGCCACACTGGACATTAGTAATTATTTAAATTTTCAAAATTTTACTTAATGTATATGATTGTTATTTCTTTGTTTTGTTCTTACGATATGTTTCAAGAAGAATTTTTTTATGTTGTTAATTTTTCTTAGCAATGAGTTCTGTCTATGTATTACTATTTAAGCATGTTCCTACTACAAAAATGAAAAAAATAAAGCTCCGATAATTATTAAATGATACACACAAGTTTACTTTGTAACAATAATAGCTATGGAAATCTTTATTTGCGAGTTGTCAGTTTATATACGATTTTTATTTCACTACTGTCAAGTTTTACTTTACCGTTCTTTTTTTATTATCACCATGTAAGCACGCTTTGTTTACTTCATTTTATTAGTATTATATCATTCTCATAAATATACATATTGCTTTAAAAGTAACATTGTTAATATAAGAGTATTGTTATTGTTGTTGATGTTGATAATAAATAAACTAAACTAAACTATTATTGTTTTTTTTAATAATACCAAAATGTATTTAGTGATGACATTAAAAATAACTGTACACTAAAACTAAAGAACTCAACCAAATAATTCGTTTTGTAAAATTATTTTCTTATACATTTTTTAAATAACTATTCAAGACCACAATCGACTTAGAAATTATCACTAGAGAGAATATTTAAATTCACTAATAAAAAAAACGGTATCAATTAATTGTCCTTTTTTCCAGGAAACGAATACATTAGTCGAACATTGGTATATACACGAACGCATTTCTTGGTACCATTTAATCCTGTTTTATTTTCACATTGTTAGGACCTGGTGTGTTCCTTCGTCCACTTTTTTTTTGTATCTTGGACTCGTTACGGGCCCTCGTTATTTAATTAACGATAGGCCATCTCGTTCAGTCCTCGTTTCTATCGAAACTCACACATGTTCAAGCTTATCGAGTGCTGCATCTTCTTTATAGTCGATCGATGCTTTTACTTTTATTTTGTTTGTTCGAAAAGGCTTATTTAAGTTAAATTAATCGTTCAGTGCATTAATCAACAACTTTTAGGATACTACACCAATTTATAATAATTAACAACGTGAAAGACAAACGCGAGGATTTTAAGGTAGTTACCGAGGACAGATAAATGGGGATTGATTTTAATTTATTTCTGTAATAAGTATGTAAAACGCGTTTATGGCCATGGGAAAATGGGACCTGCCATCAAATAAAAATAGCTTTGAAAGAAAAAGTGTACTAAATAAGAGGTAGGTTTTAAGAATTGGACCCGCATATTTGTTTACTGGTGATGCGGAAGATAAAATTTGACGCTCATATTTAACTATTAACAAATTAATTAAACATTTTAGTCTTATACTTTAGAACAAATCCAAATGGCAAAATATAAATATTTAAAAAATAGGACTCACAGTTATGGTAAACAACTTGAAACACAAAACTATCGACCAATTTCCTTAATTTCTAACCGCTCAAAAATTTTTGAAAAAGCCTTGAAGTCAAGAATGAGGAAGATGCTTTAATTTTAAAAATGCTTAATTTTATTATTTTTCCGTAATATATACTATATAAGTTGATAATATAATAAAAGAAACTCAGAGAAAAATTTCGCTTCGTAAATATGCCACATTAAAATTTGAACTTTTGTGTAAACAAAACCACGTGACTGAAAACGCTATAATATTGCTTTGACATCATTTTGACGTCACCAATTGGATCTGAATTTGCTAATTTACGTTGTTATTCTTAATCTTGTTACTAATTATTGGTTAATATGACGCATAATCATTTTATAACATCCCTAACGTGTTTATCTATAACCACAGTTTCCTTTTTAGATGTTTCAATGGTTTAACAATAACGACGTGACGCTACAGGTTACGAATGACGCTGTTCGTTAGGGATAGAGCGTTTTAATGGTTTTAAATTCTCAGCCGAAATAAATATTTTTTTCACCCTCAATTTTAACAAAAAAGAAAAAGAAAAAATACGAGGAAGCATATTTTTCTGTCGTCGATCTATCTGTGATATAAAAAAAAATCATGCAACTTCCTCATTCTGAAATATGTAAATAAATTTAATATATTATGCCAAAGACAGTTCAGTTTCCGAGAGAAAACATCTACTGAAGACGCAATAAACTATTTAATTGAGAAACTGTATAGCTCGATAGACAATAAAATACCTCCGCTTGGCATTATTATAGACCTAGCGAAGTCCTCTGATACTATAAGTCACAGTCAAATATTGCAAAAACTTTGGGATCTGGGATTTAGGGGACAAATATATCATTCTAAAAAGCTATCTAACCAATAGAACATAAAGTGTAAGGTTGGGCGACACTAAAAGTGAGACTAAAATTGTCACATATGGATTGCCGAAAGGGACGGTCTTAGCTCCCCTGCTATTTATAATATGCTTAAATGATCTACTTACATTACCCACCGATGGTACCATCATCTCATTTGCTGATGATACTGGTATCTTTGTAGAAGAACAAACTTGGGAAGAAGTCTATCAAAAATTATCTAAATTACTCGAAACGATAAAAAATGGTTTGATCAACGTTTACTCACTATGAACACCGCTAAACTAAATACCTGTCATTATGCTCATATAAAAATCTATTACCTGTTTACAAAAAAATAAAAATACAAAACACTGACATAGAAATTGACCAGACTGTACACATAAAATACCTAGGGATCATTCTTGACTCACACCTGAAATAGGACCTTCAAATTGAAAATATATGCAAAAAAATGAGACATTTGTTTTACACGTTTAGACAGGCGAGCAATATCCTCAAAGAACATCAGCTACTCATAATGTACTATAGTCTAGTAGAGTCTATCATACAATATGGTATAACAGCCTGGGGAGGGTTGCACCAAACACATCTAGCCCTATTAATACGGGCACAGAAAAGAATAATTAAAGTTATGTTCAAAAAAGATCTCAGATATCCAAGTAGATGCCTACTTCAAAAATATGAAATTCTCAATATCAGGCAAATTTATTCCAAACATATATTAAATTATGAAGTGAAAAACAAAAATTATATAAAAAAAACCACTTACATAATACAAGAACAAGAACTAATGTAATCATACCTAGGGCTAAAAAATCAATATTCACAAAAGTTCAACATATCTAAGTCCAAGACTGTATAATCTAATGTCCTAAGAAACACCAATAATAAAAAATAAAGAAAAAACATCAAAAACTGGCTACTAAGCTTACCAGAAAATTTTATGGAAAACTTCATAAATATAGGGCAATTGTATACATAATTTGATATGACATCGGTTAACTCTTTTGTATCTATTTTTTTTTAGCCTTTCTTTTCCCTTTATCTATAATTATGTAAATTATCCCTTTTGCTTATTACCTATTAAATTTCATAAAACATATTTTAGATACATTTATATAAAAAAAGAATTAAATGTTTACATAAACGCCCACAGACAAGTCTTTCTCTAAAAACTTAGGTGGGGCTTAACTAAATATTTATTATCGTGAATTCTTTTTAAGAAAAAATATATTAAAACATAAATTGTAACCAAACAGATCAAATAAATATTATTATTATTTTATTATTATTATTATTTATTTTATATTGACTACAATCTATTATTATATAAGCTGGATCTCGCAGGGCTTTCTAAACCACTGTTAAATATATTTAAATCTTATCTTAGCCAAAGAACACATTATGTCGAATGTCGGGGTGTACAATCAGTTACATCAGATGTTCCTCACGGCTCTGTTCTGAGGCCTGTCCTTTTCATACTATTTATTTTATTAATGATATTTTAGATAATTTAGATGTATGCTATTTATTTTATGCGGATGACATCAAGTTTTCTTGCAATATTAGATCAGAACACTTAATAGCAGTGTATATTTTCATATCATCCGCGTATAATAAACAATTTGCCTCCACCTCTTTTATGATATCATTAATGTATATATTAAATAATAACGGTCTTGTATAGACCCTGAGGGACCCCAGCGGTGACAGATGTCTCAGTAGATTATTCACCGGAAAATTGTACAAACTGTTTTCTCTCTTCAAGGTAAGACTTGAAAAATATAGCAGATTTTTTGACATGCCAAAATGATCCAATTTGTTAATCAAAATACCATGATTGAGGCTATCGAAGGCCTTCGAGAAGTCAGTGTATATGAAGTCCATCTACAGACGGGTGTCAAATCTATCAGCTATGAATTGCGTTATAGAACAACTACTAGTATTACTGTCGAGAATTATTGAGTTGGACATTTTATTCGTAAATTCATGTTGGCACAGATATGCGATGAAAAATTTATGTGGCTATATATGAACATCTTGAAGACTTTTGCAAAATTTGGAATTATGAGAACAGACTTGTAGCTCTCTAAGAAGGTTTTATTCCCATTTCTCGTCATAGAATAAACCCTAGTTAATTTCCAGGACCCAGGAAATGCAGATGTACTCTAAATAATTAATGAATATCCCCTCAGGATGTGACAAAAGTAACTTATTTCTTTGTCTTTAATCTACCTTGTATAAAATGTACCAAGGAAGCGAAGATTTGTTATTAATGTATTGCTAACAGAGAACAAGAACTGTAATTAACTAATATATAGTGTTCAATAGATATGAATTAATATAAATATATTATATACAAAGTATATAATATATTTATAAATTCACACATCACCACAAAGTATTCTATTACTGTTGGGTCATCGCGTGATATCTATGAAATTATCTTTCCTGTGTTTCAGTTGGAAGGCAAAGCAGGCGAATGAGAATATTTTTAGTTATCCATATAGCGATCGCTTTATGAATGTAAGTCATATACAGATGATTTCTAAATTGTCTACAAAAAATCAGCAGCTAAATCTACATGAATAAGCAACTATAAGTTGCACATAAATTAAACGTTGAATAATGATTATTATTTCAATAATTATTACAAATGCGTCAATAAAAAGCAATTAAGTAACATTAATAAAAGTAACAATGTAAATGCATTGTATAAATTCCATTGCTTAGCTAGATGTAATCAGATAGATGTAATAATATGGTGAATGCGGAGGTTCTACGGCTTGTAAAGCATTATCAAAAATCTGATACAGTACTGGTTTGCCAATACACTGACAACATTAACATCCAATGGCCCAAGTCAGTATTGTACAGATCTACATTAAAAAAGCAATTATTACATCAGTAATTAATTTATTGGCGATGAGAAACTATAAATGGGATAACGGATATGACTGCGTTGTTTATTATCTCCTCTCCGAACACAAATAACGAAGGGGTGGAGGTGTGAACCACATGCAGCGTTTGGACAATCTCATTACTAGCAGCGTTACTTGCATTTTCGGCCACTCCCCGCTTAGATCACTATTATTTTACACTCTCAATATGATGGCGAGATAATAGGAAATTTGTCCAACACACCTCTCTTGTCCGTATACACGATTTTAATTAATATAAGTCATCGAAAAGATATAACACTTGTCATGGTTGCTATATGTAGCCAAATAAAAAAAATATACATAAATCACCACTGCCTTTCTAGAGAAGCATTTTCGAGAGTGATAAATGCTATTATATTTATGTGTACTGACTTGTCATGTGCAAAAACTCTTCTGATAGATGAGGCTGTTGTTTGCGATGGTTTTTTTTCCCACAAAACGACAGACTGACAGGTTACTTAATTATATTCTATAGGCTATGTTATTATACTCTGCGTAGCAATGTATATTATATTTACCACACAGTACTCGCTGGCAAAGGAAAATTTTTCAAATGATTGTGTTAGTCACTTAATTTTGAATAATTGGTCTGTCCGTATGTCTGTCTGTTTGTCTGTCCAGGCAGCAGACACGTACGTTTTTACGCTAATTAAATGAGTATGAGACCGATTGCATTAAAATTACCCTCCCAAATAACAGTAGTTCGTTTAATAAAAGTTTACACAAGTTCCCACAGTCAACTACATACATCGAACCGGATTTCTATGAAGAATAAGTGACGTATAACGAACATTTGCTACGACATTGCCATCTGCTGTAGCTGAGACTCGAACTCAGGAGTGGCACAGCGACTAGCCGTGTTACCTCTCACACAATTCCATCTAGTGCACTGCTACCAACACGGCAACACAGTGAACGGTCCATTTTATCGTGTGTAGATTTATTGAAATATTATTAAAATATCATTAATTCTTACGTCTTTTAAAATACCTCGACAGAATCCGGTAATTATGATTTCGATTGTTTAGGGATGCGATTGGTTTGTTTTTAGATCATATTCTCTTATTGGTTTCAGTATTTGACTTCGTTTTGATGATAGATAGAGAATGCGGGGAGGAGTATTCACCGACAGGATAAGCGGCGATATGTGAGGCCGTACGGGAGCTCTGAATTTGAGGGCTTCCCTTCAGATATAAGTAGCTTGCTTAAAGTTAATTAATGTGTAAAGTGATGCACTATTGTAAGTGTTGAGTCGTTTTGATGTTAAAGTTTGGCGAGATTATCCTCGTAAGTTCCATTTAAGAGAGATGTTTCATTTTGGTTAGTGAAAGACGCCATTTATTTACGTTGTAAACAGCAAGTACGCCATATTACAATCTTCCGATATTAAGTTCTGTTATATTTACGGAATTGGTCCGTATCCTGTACTGTTTTATCAAAATGTAAGCCTTATAAACTTTCTTAATGAAATAAAACTTTTTGGGGCACAGACTCTTGTTTAGTGCGTGCAACCCTTCGTGAATTAGGGGTTAGGTTGTAAATTTTGAACAATACGCCCTCCAAGTAGGTATTTGGAAGATTTTCCACCAGTGCCAATTATTGCTTCATGTGACAAAGTGCAACATAAGCTGTAGGTAAGTTCTTGTTAAGTTCCCTCAATATTTTTCGGCTTTTTACCAAAAAATAAAATTCGTAGCGCCCAACTTTCTTTTCGAGCTTTTGACTTTAAAAATTATAATTATGTGTTAATATCTGAGTATCTAAATGTGTTTTTGACTCCGGTTATACTCCGAATTTTGTTCAAGTTTATAACTTATCTTTTGTTATTGTAAAAATTCAATGTATTTGTTCAGTTATTTTTCTATGACTTTGATTGCGTATTCGAATACCGTATATTTTAATGAATTCTTGTTTTGTTTTCGACATTGATGTATTTTTATGTTCCACGTCCTAAGGTTCATGAATTTTATTGTTGTAATACAGGACTAAATTTTACAGTGTTTGTTTCTCATTTATCTAGTGTTCCTTCACCCCTGATGTTAAGCTAGCTAGGGCCGTTTAGGTACAAACGGTCTTAAAGAAATTTAGAGTAGAAATTAAAGTCGTTTCAACATTAAAAGCATCAGTACCACGTTACTGACTTTTTCAATTGTTCAGTTTGCAGTGTACACATGTGTCAGAGCATCTAAAAATTATAATTATTTGCGTAAAGTTCAGCAAGGCCTGAATGACTCTGCCCTAAGAAGTATTATAAAAAATGTTGACATACAATACATTCTTGATATAAATAACTACAACAAATGATCAAACATGTCCCCCTCTTCAGTTAAACAATAACCAAATCGATCATAAAAACTTCCTCTGACATTTAACATTTTTATAACAATTTGTTCAAAGTTTTTACGATTTCCCACCAGAACTTCTGGAGATTATTAGCTCTGTTCTATAGACTTCAGTTTACTGAATTTGATAGACTTAAATCGAACTTGTATGTTGCAAATTCGGGGGTTCCGCAAGGATCCAACTTAGGGTAATTGTTATTCATCTTTTTCATCATAAACGTTAAATTGTGTTAACGTTATTTTTGCTGATCATCTGAAGTTGTATGCAACTGTTCAAAATCTCAATGACCGGGAAGATGGTGCCACAAACAATCCACATCTATAGAATCTCAACGAACCTACATTCGAATGGGACACAATCTGAATTGTAGAACATCTGCAGGTTCTATTGTCAATGATTTTGGCCGTTTACCTTGCAAAATTCAAAATTTACGTTTCATAATACATAGCTTTTAGTTTACCCTACAAGAGGAAACCAAACGATTGGGATCTGAAGTGCTTGCGAAACCCCAAACGAAAAAAATTAGATCCTCTATCATCCTGCACTGGCTAGTTCGTTCTCAATGGAACACCCTGTCTGGTCTTATGGATATTCTGAATTACCAATTTTAACTGCTAATTTCTAATATGGCAGATTAGTGCAATGGATTTAAATCCCATATATAAAGATTAAACTTTTTTTTAGAAATTACAACTTGAAAAACTTTAATAATCCAAGATAGTGCATCACCTTTAAGTATCAATTTAGGCAATATCGTTCTGTGCATCATGTATCAATAAAGGGATATCTGGGTAAAATGTAACATCTAAAAGTTGATTACTAAATAAAGCTGTGTGTATGTTATCTTGTCTTGGATAACAACTATGACAGTATATTCATCTTTGCAAAAGCATACAGAAAATTGTCGTGTTTGATATTTCTTATTTATACAACATATTATAGAGCCGGATGCGACTCAATCTAAACACACACCAATCATAATAAAACTTATTTGTTTCCCTTTTATATTTACAAGGTTGCAGCTATATGTTTTTTTATTCTTCCTTCGCCTTATATGGTCAAACGCCAATATTCTGTCATATCAGGTTTAATATATATAACATCAGTTTCACGGTTGACTTGCCAATTCAAGTTTGCTGTCATGAAAATATCGTTTTCGTTAAACGCTGTATTTTGTTAATGTAAACAAATTAGTTAAATGTTTTTTAATTAATTCAGTAGCTAACTTCCGACAACAAAATAAGTAGTTACGTGAAGTGGATATCGTCTGAGGAAGGTTAAAGCTTTAAAGTTCATCGAGGCAAATATAGATTTTGAGTGAATTAAATGATCATCCATGTTAATTTAAATACCAATAGAGATTTATTTAAATAAAATTAGACAATATTCTAAAATAAGTTTCAAAACTGATTTGAATAATCAGCAAAAATTTCACTACCAAAGAAGTAAAATTATTTGAAAAAATCGGCAGCTACTGGAAGCGGCTGGAACCTCCCCACCAGCTGGATCTTTAAAGCAGAGGAATGCACGTGACGTGACGAGTTTCACGATGTAACGGCTCCGCGCATCGACCGTGCCTTTTGTTTCACGGAAACCAAATCGAAAAGGTGCAAGTGTGATATACCGTTGAAATCGGAATTTTAAATGTTTTTCAATGGTTCGATTGCATATTGTAAGTAATTATAAACTTCTTGTGCCAAAATGGCACTATACGTAATCCGATCTTAACCAAAGCTTTCGCAGATCTTCTGGAACATTAAGAAACCCTCATGCAAAGTTTCATCCAAATCCATTCAGTAGTTTCGGCGCTATCGTGCTAACACACATTCACCCGTACACGCATATATACATACACAGACATTTGTCAAAAACCGCTTTTTTGGGTTCCTGGAACCTCAAGACGTAAAGATTTGATATTATCTCAATTTTTGATTTTGGACTAATTTTAGTAACCTCTCACAATTTTATTGAGACGAGGTTAAAAAAATTAAATTTGTTAAAACTCTGGTGTCTAAAGGGCGTGTGCGGAGCTTACATAGCTCCTCGACGTAATAAAATAACGTTTTGTTTAGATATTTGTTAGTTTCTTTTAATTTTTTATTATAACTTCAAATGATGAGAAATTTAGAGACAACTGAAATAGCATAGAACTTTATGTCAATTGACAGAACATTGATTATTGGAGTAAGCTTTCAACCATTCGGTTTTTGTGTAAATAACTGCATTTCACAGGTCGGTATTGCCTGTATCGGAATACTTATAGGACATTGTTATATCATACTTTGGGAGCACTCCTAATTGTTTATTGTTTGTCTATTTTGGGTCTTTAACCAAATCTGTAAATATGGCGGCAACATCCGGAAAAGCATGCGAAGCTCTCTAACACTTCTTTTCTTCATTCATTCATTCTTCAAGTTAATTGGCAATATCCTCACAACATACATATTTCAGATACTTTCCAGTGCCAAATTCTAGCCACATGTACCACGTCTTCCTTTTAATAGACAAAATAATTATCGTCATTTGTTATATCTTGTAGAATTTTTATTTATTGAGCGGTTTTGGAGGTATAGTTATGTGCACGCCTACGTCACTGCCTCATAGAATATACGAGAAGGGCCAGAAACACCGCGAAGGATAGATTGGAACATTCGAGAATAAAGCGCCTGAGTATTATAAGGACTGGATGTCGTGCATGGAGGACAGTTTTATATTAGATGAAGTGAACAGATGGAATAAGAACAGTAATAATTTGTGAATTGTATTAATGTCTATAGTTGTACTTGGTGTGTTATAATAACAATTAATTATTGTAATTAAGTATTAAATAGAGTAGTGGTTAGTGAAACTTCTTGTTGCAATTATTTGAACCTACCTTCAGGATGTTTACTGGAAATCGTAAACACGTAACAATTGGTGTCAGAAGCGGCATTGCAACAGGATCTCTGAAGAATTCGAGGAACTTCTATTTGGAAACAACTGGAGATATTGAAGTGCTTCGAACTGAAAAGTGATATAGACATTAGAAAAGACTTATTTGCGCTAGTTTGAGAAAATTTACAGAAAGTTTCTATTTGAAAACTAGTACAATTAGGTAAATTCTGCCAACGGGAAAGTGATATAGACATTAAATAAGACTTATTTGTGACATTTCGAGAAAACTTATAGACAATTCCATTTCGGAATTTGTGGAAATATTCGAATTATACCTAATATAGACTTTAAAGAAGACTTGCCATTTCGAAAAGTATAATGGAAACAAGAAGCATGGCTGTTGAAAAACAAATGCAAGTCATGTTAACAGAACTAAGGAAAATGATGTTAGACCAGGAAAAGAGACACCAAGAAGAAAAACGAGAACAAGAAAAGAGACATCAGGAAGAAAAAGATGAACAAAAAAAGAGACGTCAGGAAGGAATGAAGAACAAAAAAGACGTGAAGAAGAAAAAGAAAGAAAACGTTAAGAAGAAAAGGAAGAATTGAGAAAAATTATACAGGTGCAACAAGACGCTATCCTGTCATCCACTAATGAAGTCAAGGAAAAAGTAGATAAAGTTGAACAAAAAGTTGGTAACGTCGAAGGAGAAGTCAGTGACATTAAGGGAAAAGTTACTGATGTCGAAGGGAAGATAAATTTGGTCGAAGAAAACGTAGAGCGACTTAAATGGCAGTTGAGGGAAAAATGTGGCCAGCCAGTAGTATCATCAGGCCTTCGATTACAACCCCCTCATTTGACGAACAAACTTCTTGGTCAACAAGAAATACCTACATATATAATATATAAAAGACAGTTTGAGGCAGTGGCGTAGGCGTGCACATAACACTATGTTATTTTTAGAAGGCTTCGTTTATTTCTTGATACTGTGGGGCCTTACACAAGAGAAAATAGTAAAATATAAAAAAATATTGTGTAAAAGTGTATTCTCTGTCGAATGACATTTCGATCAATTTTCAAAAATATATATATATAAGCAGATACAAGTAGCCCCTTTAGAGGGTGGTAAGTAGAGCTAGTATGTTTTTTTAAGATGGGTCTGTTCGAAAATCTATTTATTTTAACATGTTCTATGCGTGGTTAAAATGATTTGGTTTTATTCAAAAGTTGAGGTATCAAACACCTAAGTAACTAAGCTACCTCGTTTACATTGCCAAAAGTAATTACGCTTTCAATTTCACTAAAATCTGATAACGTGATAACTGTTAATGAGAAAAATTCAATATGACGAATTCAAGATGGCATGACGATTGAAATTCTGTATAAAATATATCCTATAATCAAATCCTGCTAATCGACTTTCAACTGAAATAACCGTACCTAAATCAGTTTGTCTGTAAGGTAGGATGAGGAAGTTGCATGAAAAAATATACATTTTCTTTGACGAGTAATTTGAATTTTGCGAATCAGCGGTTATTTAGCGCCAATAACCCAAAAGTTCCGGGTTCGATCCCCGGTCGTGGCAGTGGAAAATACTGTGAGAGGGATTTTTCACAATACACGGACATTAGGTGTGTGTCCCTTGCCTCTAAATGTGTAGCCCCCTTCCACACAAGGTTCTTCTAGAGCCTTCCGGGATAAAGGGGGTCGTAATTATCTGTGGTGTTATTTAGTATGGTGACATATAACATGCTAATCGTTCATTACAGCTATTTACATACCTACAACACAGTACCTATAAATAGCACTGTGCATACACGTCATCAAATGACTTGTCAGTTAATACCAATAATAAGATAGTGTTATCTTGCAAGTGTCATATAAATCATTGGTAATACCAACTTTGAGATTAGGAGAGAATATGCAATAACAAATATCCAAGTGATTATTTCAAACAAACTAAAAAAAAAAAAAAACATTGATTTTTAATAAATAAAAATTTTGTTTCCTGTAAAATTTAACATATTATATTCTTTACAATACCGAAAATTAAACAAATGAACCCGGCAACGATTTAGCTTGTATACACGATACACAGTGGGTTAACGCACAATGAAAACGTAAATTAGTTGACAGTTGGGACTTGTCCATAACATTTTCGCTAAGTAACAGGCTTTAAAATTTAACATATTATGCAGTTACAAACCACTAACATTCTCCAAAATTAGTTCGTTGACAAACGTCAAATTCTACAAGGTTAGGACATTATAATATGAAAATTTCTTGATTGCACAATAATTAAACAATATTTATTAAAAATAAACAACCTCATAGTCTTTGCCCCTTTAATTTCGGCAGTTCGCAATTGTTGTCAAAAAATGCTGTCATCATGGCTGCATCTACTCTGGGTAAATTGATCGACTGGGCCTGCAAAAATCCCGTGTCCGTGTCCTCCACAAAACAGACAAAACACTATAATAATTAGTCCTTCTTGAGTTAGTAATAACACACTTTTACGCACTTATATCATAGCAAAGTGTGCTTTTCTAATGCCGCTTCTATTGACATAAGAAACCCATTTTCAGTCACGTGGTTTTGTTTACATAAAAATTCGAATTTTAAAGTCGAATATTCATCGAATATTTTTTTTATTATTATATTCTCAACTTATATACATAAATATATATTTTGGAAAAGCAATAAATTTACATTTTGAAAATTCAAGCATCTTCCTCATTATACAAACAAATTAATAAACAGCAAAATGTCCTGGATGGTTTGGTCTGGACGAAGGATAAATAGTGTGTTATTGTCCTGGAAAATGTCAGTGAAGACAAATTAAATTTATTTTATCCATTGAAAAAAGTGCTCATCAAATTTAATTTTAAATGTTAATTTTTACCAACTTTAAATCTGGATAGTCAAGTCCGTCTCTGGAATGACGACCTGAGATCCGCTCGCAGCCTATACGTGGTCGTGTTTTATGTTCCAAGATATGTAAACGCTCTGTCTAGATATACTTGTATATTCTGCACTGTAAGTGATTTTTTTGTTGGGCATTATAAAAATTTAAATTACGATGGTCGGTACACGTTGGCAATTTAATGAAATTAGAAATCACATTATGAAGGTGTAATAACCCTAACGTTTTCTCTGAGAATGGCAATCACAGCATAATGCTAATGAAAACGCATTCGACGGTTCATTTATCATTGCGGATTGGTTCTTTCCAGGAATAACGACCGTATAATTACGATGTAAAGTATGCAGTTTACATATCGCCTACTAGTGACAACTTTAATTATTAATCAACTCAGTCTGGTGGACGTGGGACAGCAGTTATCCTCCGATAGCATAGCAATAACTAAGTGTAATAATCTAGATCAGCAAGGACTGCAAGGAGTCACCACAGCGGCAGCCACTTGCAGATATTCCTGCGTAGCTTACGAGGCATAACGTGAATTACTGCAAATACCTTAAGAATTGACACACGGAGTAATGATCGTGCCGGATAATCGATAGGAGCTGTCCAGCAACCGTACAGCAGCAAGTATACAGCTGCGGCAGGTACTCAGCCCGGTGGAATGACACTACACACGTGATGTTTCACATGGTACCGACCATTGCCCATTGGCTCGCGTTCCATGGGCGTGGAATTCCATCAGCACGTATTGGTTCTTTGTTGACATTTACGGCTGCTAATTTAAAATACACATGTCGATAAACAGAGTTACTGAGACATTGTACAAGACAAGATCCTAGAATGGCTTATGCTACATTATATCAGAAAGGGAAGCACATTTAGATTGTTGTAAAATATGTCGCTGTTATGGTTCGATATTTGTAGCCCCTTACCATGCAAGTTTACGAAATTTTTAACACTAGCATTTGAAAAATAAACAATCAGAAATGACATGTTATTGCAATCAAACAAATATTTATTACAGGCGTTGGCAACTTTTCGTAATTCTACAAAATAAATGTAATTTTTTCAATTTTATACATTAAAAGTGGTCTCGGTAAGTATTGTATTTAAACTGATCATTAACTAAAACTCATAGAACTGAGTGTGATCCTTTTTTTGTGTAAACTATATTATCAACAGGAAAATTAGGAATTTTCTAATATTTTGATTCTAATTATACATACACTCAGAGAACGAATTATTAGTGTGAAGTAAAATTAGAACCAAAAGTAGAAAAGAAGGGATTCGGAGGAAAGGATTTTTTTTTGCTACAATCTAAAGTACACTTATAAAGATGTACGGTCGTGAGCAAAAAATAATAGGACAAGTCTTATAACGGTATTTTGCTAAAATCTAGTTGTGTACATCTAACTTTAATTTTTGTGACATTGTCAGTCAATTGTCATAATTTATTGCAAGTGTGCAAAAAACTAATATGCATCATATAAGCGATTTAGTTAAATCTGGAGTTATTGCTAAAGCAGAAGATGGACGGTCAATGAGACAAATTGCACTGCGTTATAATATTGACAAAAATTCTGTGGGTAACATTTTAAGAAAGTGGAGAATAAACGGTACGATTAGAAATCGAAGGATATCAACTCAACAACAAGATTTGCAATCGGTAAATGCTTTAATAGAAAATCTATTTTACTCAGTTATTCAGGCTGCTGAAGAAACGAATTTTCCTGGATCGAGTAGTACTGGTCGCCGGCGAGTAAGAGAATCGGAGCTACGCTATCATGCAGCAACACAGAAATACTTAAATTTGAACATAAAGAAGCTCGAGTAGGATTTGCGCTTGAATTTTTAGCGCATGATTTAAATTTTTGGAACAATGTAATCTTTACAGACAAAAAACTTTCCAGTCAACACACAGCTGTCGTATTTGTGTTTACTGCCCTCCGAATACTCGATTCGATGAGAAATAGATATCTAACAATGATAAAAGTGGTAGATTTTTCCGTCAATACGTGGGCTTGGATATCGGCACGTGGTCCTGGTGTTTTGTGGCATATTGAGGAACGATTTAATAGTGAAACGTATATTAGGATTTTAGACAATATTATGCTCCCTTCTGTGTCACAATTAATTCCTAATAATGAGTTCATATTTCAACAAGACAATTGTTCCGTTCATACTGCTCATACCGTAGCTAACTGGTTTCAAGATAACAACATCAATTTTCTTAACTGGTCCAGTCATAGTCCAGATCTTAACCCTGTGGAAGAAGTATGGGGACTACTCTTAAGAAGTATCGAAAAACGAAATGTGAGACCACGGAATGCCGAAGAATTACTGAAAATAGCAAATAATGCATGGGAAAATATTATTACTAATGATTATTGTATAAGGTTATTTAATTCTATGCCAAACAGACTTATAGAAGTTATAAATAGAAATGGTGCGATAACGAAATATTAATAGTTAGTCTCTTGTTAAGTAGGATATATTCTTTGTCCTTTGATCCAGGATTTCTACTAATCGTACCGTTTGTTCTCCACTGTCTTAAAATGTTACACACCAGATTTTTGTTAATGTTATAACGCAGTGCAATTTGTCTCATTAACCATCCATCATTTACTATAGCAATAACTACAGCATTAAAATAGAAAATAAATTAAAAGTGGTAACTGTTTTATTTCGGTTACTCATTACATATTCAAATATAGACAGATTATTAGAAAAAAAAGTTTTCCTATTTTTGTCTGCTCACGACATCGACAGTACCTATGTTTAAATTTTTCTTGCTCTCAAACCAATCGAGTAAGCGTTATTGTGTCTGTATTAAATAGCTGCTTCAGTAAGTCCAATATCGGCATTATTAGAAAACTTTACTATTATTATTATTATTATTATTAGCCGTTACTCGAGTCCGAGTATAAAAATGTTACAGTCGATAAATTGTGTACAATAAAAAACAAGTAAAAGGTGTAGTCTATTGTAATTTCCATTCATCTACGGTGCACACGACTATGGCTATAGAGGCCAATTCGGGAGAGCACATGTCGACCGCAGTCAGGACAAACGTAGACCTGGTTAGGTCTTGGATTCGGCCTTCTTGCAGCAGCATTTCCTTGATAGCTGGCCACAACCCCTCGCCATTCGGTTCTGTCCGCTGCAAGTTGTTCCCATTGCTCGTCTGCAAAACTTTACTATTACTATTTTACTTTACTATTAATAGTAATACACACACAGCGAATAACTCGGCAACGCCAGGTCAAAATGAAAAAATCTGGAGGTCGTTGGAAAGGTAATTTTACGCTGAACTCATAAATGTAAAAATATATAGGATCATCCATGAAAAAAAATGTCCCCGAAGATGCTCCGCCGTAGTGAGTCACCCTGTGTATTTCAAAATGTTTTTAAAATGTGCGCCTTTTGACACTATACCACTTCCGTAAAAATAACTTTAATAATATTAGATAGAATAATATTGGACTTTGACGCATTATTGGGACACCCTGTGTACATTGCTAATAGTAGGCTATATCTATGAATACACTGTGCCAATCCCAATTGACACAATTAGTTGCTGGATCGTAGCGGTAAATATTGTAGGAACTTAGAAGTGCCTGCGACCAAAATGGAGAATAATTGTTAGGCGACCGCCACTTTCCGGCGACGTACCTGGCACTTTCCGCCTAATTCCAATGAAGCTGGGTTTACGTGATAACGACGTTGTGATGTGGTAGCCGCGACTCTCGCGGAACTTTATCACTCTTATAAATTAGTGTTGCTACATTGTCTTACAACAGACATCGGTATACTTAAATTTTATTTCTCCATGATAAGCTTATTCATTTCTCGAACTCAGAAACTAAACATAACACTAAAAGCAAACTCTATTGATCTTTGGAACTCCAAATTAATTATAAGATTAATTTATCTGTGTCATTGTGACATAAAGAATAATGTATTGCAATGATGGCCTCGTAAGATTTGTCCATAAAAATAACTTTAAAGTCGTTTTTACTAAAAAATGCGGCTTGCAGGTAATCCTTACTAGACAATAGTAACGACAATTATAAATATGCAACTACAAAATTATATTTACTACAAACTACGAAATAGAACTAATATAAAACTTTAAAGTAGCGGCAAAGTTGTGACTACCATGAATTACCTTTTGTAGTTGCTGTTACGACTTCGTGGTTCCATCTTTAATTTTACCCAGTATCTAATCTTTAACCCCACACATTGCGCTGCTACACGTCTTTATTTCTTCTGTGTTTATATATTTAGTGAAATATACAGCAGAGAAGACGGATAAGTGTTTGATTGATAAAAAAAAATTGAGAATACTGAATTATGACTGATTATTTTGAAAGAATTAGAGATTGTTTGTAACTCAACTTACCTCTTTATAAACAGCCACTACTACTTTTAACGGGAACTCTGTTGAACACCTATATTGACTATGAAGCATGAAAGTTTATGAATGTTGGGAATATATTGTAAAATTTACTTCATGGTGAATTTAAGAGATGACACTCACTTTATACTGGCCGTGTACTGTGACATTCAGTTCTGTATGTAACAGAAACATTATTAACACTGATAAATATTATCTACAAGTTTCATGACTTTAAAAAGATCGTCAGACAGTAGCAACTATAAAAGCTGTTTGAAAGTGGTTACAACTTTTAAGTCGTTTTTCAGTAGCATAAGTTAGCCGCTGCTACCATGGTTTGCCACCTTCGTGTTCTAAAAACTTTGAAGTTATCTCGCTGGTAACTATGATGCCCTCAATCCAGAGAAATCTACCTATAATTCACTTGTAACTATAAGGTCCCGTTTACCGATGCAGGGTTAACAGTTACTAGAGGATAAATGTCAAATAAAAAACCTATTAGTAGAATGTAGGTTTTCACGGACGTCGTCTAATGACGTAGATTCTTCCGGGTCTTGCCGTGGTCGTCGAACTTGACTTGACATTTCGCTGAGCATCCTGTCAGTTTCTTCAGAAGGATTCTAAAGACTGAATCTGTTGTGTTACACTCCTCGTTATATACCTAAGCGCCGCTTCGCATCGCTGGTCATTGGTCGCGCTTGGTTCGCTTCGCTGCTAATTCGTCGTGTTTGGTTGACCGTGACTTACTACGGTGCTGGTACTTGGCAATACCAGTCTCCACGTGTTACTAAGTTGATACCCATCCTCTCTGTTAAGGTTGTTCACGTTTTTCATAATTTCCAGTGATTCCCTAATGATTCGCGGATAATAGCGTGTATTCCTGTCTAATATATTGACGTCTTCGTAATCGATTTTATGGTTCTCGTTATTATGGACATGTTCTGCTATCGCCGACCTATCCGTGTATCCAAATCTGGTATTTCTCTGGTGTTCTTTGTTTCTGCGACGAGAACCATAAAATGGACTACGAGGATGTCAATATATTAGACAGGAATACGCGCTATTATCCGCGAATCATTAGGGAATCACTGGAAATTATGAAAAACGTGAACAACCTTAGCAGAGAGGATGGGTATCGACTTAGTAACACGTGGAGACTGGTGTTGCCAAGTACCAGCACCGTAGTAAGTCACGGTCAACCAAACACGACGAATGAGCAGCGAAGTGAACCAAGCGCGACCAATGACCAGCGACGCGAAGCGGCGCCTAGGTATATAACGATGAGTGTAACACAACAGATTCAGTCTTTAGAATCCTTCTGAAGAAGCTGACAGGATGATCAGCGAAACGTCAAGTCAAGTTCGACGACCACGGCAAGACCCGGAAGAATCTACTTCATCAAAAAACCTATTGTTTCATTTGACATTTATCCTTTATTTAAAAGTTACCCCTGTATTGATAAACCAGCCCTAAAACAACAAGCAAATTGACAACTACGTCTAACGACTGTAGATTTGTCAATTATTGTTGTTTATACATCAAAGTCGTAAATTTAGTGGCCGTTACGTCATAGTTAGTGATTCGAAGATCCTGTCACGATATCTTTTCGTCTTACTATACCCAAATAATAGTGGAGTGGATCAGCAGAAAAAAGGTCCTCAAATCGTAGTCCTCAAATTAAAGATTATTTTTTCCCAATCGACTGAGTCGGGTCTCGGCATTGTTTCCCCACTTATGTTCCACAGACCTGAGGGTTTGAGAGGGGGGGAGGGGATCATTTAAAAGTACGGGAAACCGGTTTCTCGTCAATAAGTCGGCGAGTGTTGATTCCACAAAAAAGGATATATACTTCCCAAAAATGAAGAACTTGACAAAACACGTAATTTTGGTTCTTGGCCTCATCGACGTTGGACTATTATTTAGAGAGATATCAATATAGAAAAATTTTCAATAAATTTTTTTCTCGGCTCGACATGCACGTAGGACTTTTATTATATTTTTCATAGAAGGGTAATGTCATCCATTTTAAGAGGCCGCAGGCTGGGGATGGTGGGACAATTAGTAGGGGAGGTAAGGAGGTAGGGCAAATTTCTTTTAAACCCCGATAACTCGTGACCGGAGAGGCGGATCGCAAAAAATCAAAGTGACGTTTCTTCAGTTTTTCACGTAGAACTCGGGGGGTTTAAAAGAAATTTGCCCTACCTCCCTCCCACCCCTACTAATTGTCCCACCACTCCCAGCCTCCGGCCTCTTAAAATGGATGACATTACCCTTCTATGAAAAATATAATAAAAGTCCTACGTCCATGTCGAGCCGAGAAAAAATTAATTGAAAATTACGTGTTTTGTCAAGTTCTTCATTTTTGGGAAGTATATATATTTTTTTGTGGAATCAACACCCGCTGACTTATTGACGAAAAACCGGTTTCCCGCATTTTGAAATGGTCCCCTCTCCCCCTCTCGACCCACAGATCTGTGGAACGTAAGTGGGAAAACAATGCCGAGACCCGTCTTAGTCGATTGGGAAAAATAATTCTTCGATTTGAGGACTACGAATTGAAAATCCCGATCCACCCCACTATAAAAAGTTATCAATGAAAGGCTTACAAATAGCACAGCCAGACTCTGACGTCTAATATATGCATGATGTTGATGAACATGAATACGATTGGGAAAATTTTACTTGACATACCTATTAATGTTTTTGTTGTTTATTTATCTTTGAATGGATCATTATTCGATATACTTATAAAATTATAATTATTCTTGGTTCCCGAAACTGAATTAAATTTTTAACTCCGCTTCTGTATCATTACTACAGAAAGTGAAAGCTGGGAACATGATAGATAGAAATAATTTGCGCAAACAGTTATAGAATTTTCTTTACTTGAGAAGGAGCAATAATAAAAAATCAAAAACTTGTGGAAGTTTATGTGAATATAGATTTAATGCAATATATGATCCAACTCAAATTCAACAAGAGTTAGACAAATAATACGCTTTCAGTGAAAATATTTCAATAGCATATTTGCTCCACTACTTAAAGAACATTTGTTTACTGGATGGCGTATGGCATCGATAAACTGTAAGGACCGCGCCAACATTTTGTCAACTTTTTTATTTGTGGTCTATTTTTGCGGTGTACTTACACATACATAAAAACTTGGCAATAACATATAGTTATTTCATGGCATGTTGTTTTATTGTTCATGAAGATGAATTGAGATCAAATGAATTATCGAGGCCATTCTGGAAGGAAACTTTGGTGGATACTGCGTTGTCCTTGTCTGACAATATGATTCAATTAAGACGAAAAACATACCATTAGCAAGAACAACAAACAAAAGACAAAATTCCATTTAGATTCCCACTCAGTAACTTTCAAGGAAGGCGAAGCAATAGGATCCTATGAACCAGTCCAATGGATGGCAAGGTGCGAGGAACAAGGGGAAATTGATTTAGTTTTTTTCTTATATCCATAACTTGATGTATTTTCTCTCTAGTTGGACTTTTTGTTGCATTGCTTGAATTCATTTTTAGAAATGTTATTTGAGTTAAAACTCGTTATATAATTTACTTAGATATTTTTGACCCTAAGTAGTACCTTTGCCGAATTGTTTTGTTTCACTTTCAGTACCAATTTTGATCTTTCGTTCCATCTGGTGCTGCATAGTGTATATGTGTTGAAGTTTTTCCATGTTGCTTGTATACTTGTACGTTTACAAGATATTTCTCAACTCAACCACGACATAATATATAATTTTTAGGTGTTAATATTTTTAGTGTTTCAAATTTTAGAAACAAACTTTTTACTAAGTTACTGATATCTGTATCCCATTTTAGATCGTAATGCTTGATCGTAATGCCAAATATTTACTCACTTGAGATTGCCCTTCCAATTTATTTTTAATATTAATCAATCTGAGGAATTCTAAAACAATTTAAAGAGTCGCCTTACAATTTTTATTGCGCCTCCAACTGGTCTAACCTCAATTTATAGATCCTATTATATGTCAGACTGTCTTACGTAAACTATATTTATCGTTCAATAGACAATATTTTACAAAGGAATCACATAAATTTAAATGGAAAGAAGTATAACCTTTAGAAACTGGTCTGAAATTCAACTGATGTTCATTCTATTACATTTATCGGTGATGGGCATGTACGTGTGCGGTGACTTGATTATTTACTCGGTATCACCATCTTCCTCAAATGAAGACAGTTGTTCATTTTACTTATCTATTATTACCTTTAAAGAACAACGTTTTAAAAGCGTTAAAATCAACAACACCGAAGTTAAAATCTTCCACATGCCTCAACACAATCAGATCGGTAACGAGGTCGGTGCTGTCAACAGTTTAGGAACGGTATATGACTTAATATTATATTCTGTTGTCCCAAAAATCTCCGCTTGGACCTAACAAATTAATTTTTGTAAAATTATACAGATCCAATAAAATAATTAGTATGGAAATGATTAAAATCACCGAATAAGAATAAAAAAAAAATGTTTTTGCTAAATTAGAAAGGTATAAACTCTCCTTATGTTATTTCCCAAAGTCGTATGGTATTTTAATTGAAGATACAGGGTGTTTCATGAGGAACTGTACATATCAGGGCGGTAGAGGACCACTTGTGTATTCAGGAACGGCCATTGAAATTTTCCTGTCGCTTTTAATCTCTGAGGTATAGGGTGATATGAACTGATTTTGACCTAAATTTGTTTTGGCCAGAACGTCCTTACTTTTGATCGGATTTTATTTAAATTTTAGATGCTTTATACACTTATCACAGTTGATAGACTACTATTGTAATTTTTTTTAATTCCAGGGTCGGACTATTTTAATTTGCTCTTTCCGATTCCTGTAAAAAAGATCACCCTGTACATATATTTTTTAACATTCAGTAGGAAATTATAAAAGTCCACACATCACTAAATAAAACCATGTAATTAAATTTTTTGTCGTACCTTTATTGTTTTTTTATAATCAATTGAATTTGGCAAAATGGAGGATTTGAAGAAAAACAGCTTCATTTACTTACATTAATTGTCCAAATAGATAAAAATGGTCAAATAAAAATTACAAATACTTACGGCAAATTTTCAATATGAGAACCTCCAGCTTCCACACATTTACTTCCACGTCCAGTGGAAGTATAGTAACGCAAAAAAATATATATATTTTTTTGTTGAAATAGGCTTAAAATGTCATGAAACATCGAGATTTTAAATTTGAGCGAAAAAAATTCCTGTCTGTCTGTATGTTTGTCGGTCTGTTTGTAACTTTTTTGTGCGCACGTTTACTCTGGAACCGTTTATGATATTGACTAGAAATTTGGTACACTTATGTATTGTAACGAGATCTGGAACTAGATTATATTTTGATCTAATTCCGTTGAAGGGTTCGGGGGTAAATGGGGTAAGTAAGGGCAAATAGGCAAAACGAGCAAGTAAGAGTCTATAAAATTGCAATTTAGGGCATGTACGAAAAGTTAAGGTCTCAAAATTTTTTCACCCCCAATACCACCTCCGGGCACTATTATGAAAGGGAGTAAAAAGAATTAAAATGTGATTTAAAGTATATACAAAAACGAAATGTCTAAAAAAAAGTTTTAGACCACCATTGACACCCTCACCCTATTATTAAAGGAGGTAAAAAAAATTAAAATGTGATTTAGTGTATGTACAAGAACGAAACGTCTAAAAAAAATTTTTTGGCGTTAGCTACTGCCTCTACCATCCCCATTGCCAACCCCACCCTATTATTAAAGGGAGTAAAATTTAAATTGGGATTTGAACCAAGGGCCTCTAAAATTTATTTTGGCATTAGTTACCCTCTCTACCACCCCTATTTCCACCCCCACCCTATTGTTTAAAGGAATAAAATATTACATTGGGATTTAGTGTACATAAGGCTTGGATACAAAATCTGGATGTGTAAGTAGTGATTCCTTGGGCAGCGGTTTTTTGTTCGGGTTTATTTGAATTGCCAATAGATTTTCTAATTTGGTTACTACAGCGGATAATTCGCTGAAATAACTGTTCTCTACTATTTATTGGGACACTGTAGACTTCAGTTTTGAGATATCCCCATAGAAAATAATCGACGGGGTTGAAATCTGGTGATTTAGCCGGCCAAGGATGAGGTCCCCACGTCCAATCCACCTGTTTGGATATACATTATCCAAATGCCTTCTAACCTCAATACCAAAATAACGAGGAGCTCCGTCATGCTAGAAATATTATCCTCTTATATTAATACCTTGCATCAAACCAGATAAAATATTTTGTAAGAAATCTAAATACACCTCTGTAGTTAGCCTTGCCGAAAAAATATGTGGGCCAATTAGGTCGTTGTTAATGATACCACACCAAAGATTTGCCGAGAACTTATGTTGATAATGGGCTTCTCTTATAGCATGAGGATTGTTATGCGAATTTCTTGAATTAAATACGCCATCCTGTGTAAATTGGGCCTTGTCTGTGAATAAAGTTCGACATATAGTCGGTAAGTGACCAATAATCCACTGGCAAAATTCTAACCTGTTTACAATGTCACCCTGTTAAAGCCTTTGGGCTTGCTGAATATGATATGAATGTAATCTTTCTATATTTACAGTCCTCCAAACCCGCACATGAGGAATTCCTAATTGGGCACTTATTCGTCGGGTACTTACTTCAGGGTGTTCTTAAATTATAATAATGATATTTTCTCCTCAACGTTTTGAACAATATTTTGTTCCATATTTGATAATGGAAACCTGCTGTGCTCTCTTACAGTTGAAAATGTCTGATGATTTAGTGTTCTTCTGTTAAGAAAACGAATATGTTATTCCTCTGCGTATATACATAAATAATATCGGCATGTTCCTCATTTGTAAAATTATAAGGCATGATTATTTGCAGACTAAGTTAACCATTCAAATTACACTAGTTCTAATGTTTACGACATCAAACGTAGAAATGTCATACTATCTAGGCCTACTATAATAATTATAATAAACCTCTGCCCAAGGAATCATTACTTCCACATCCAGATTTTGTATCCAAGTCTTATACACACTAAATCTCAATGCAATATTTTACTCTCTTTAATAATAGGGTGGGGGTGGCAATGGGAGTGGTAAAGGGTGTGGCTAATGTCAAAATTTTTTTAGAAATCCTTGGTTCTCGTATACACACTAAATCCCAATTCAATTTTTTACTCCCTTTAATAATAGGGTGGTGGTGGTAGTTGCTAAAACTAATCACCATTTTGAAAATAAATAACTTTTGACAGTACGCAAAAAAAACGTCAGTTAAAAAACACAAATAAAACACAAAATTAAAGTCAGTTCAACAAATCACCAAATGTACTAGTAAAAGGAAAAACTAATAATTATTTTTACAGAAAAAAAGCTCTAAAATTCCTTAAAACTTGGGATGAGTTAATTAAACAATGTGACAGTAAAATTTTTCCTGTAACTGAATTATTCTCTTCGGCACAAATTCCTATCATTATTACTATTATGACTGAATATAAGTGTACCTGTATTACAGGACCTACGATTACATATACGTACTGTAATTTATTCGGTAATAATGATTTATTTTATTTGAAATATTAAATAATAAACTATTTATAAATGTCCATTAACTGACAATGTTTCAGTTAAATGGACAATAAGCTCCTGGTATCGTTGACAGGATTAAAGTTATGAAATATTAACGATCCTACAGACACTCATATATTAATCAATCCCGAGACAACTGGAGTTAAATAGTTGTTATGATTTCGAGATATGCTGAACCTATCTTGGATAATTAATGATACTTCAATGGTATAAATTACTTAAAATTAATTTTGATGTCTTTACTGCTTGCATTGTTGAATTAGTTAGATATTGCATTAGAAACGTTCATTTCAGTACAGTGAACGTGAACTGTGTCTTAAACTAATGACTATTATTTAAATAAAATACCCATCAACCAGCGAGCCAAAAAACCAATAACATCTTTTGTATGAGTTCAAATGTGCTTTTAGAGGACGGAATATTAAAACATAATATTTTTAGTCGCAAACTCCTCTATAAAATCCTTATTTTACTATAAGGAACGTAACCAAACTGCAACCAACAGCTACTCTCCGGGCTATGTGCCCCGCCGAGCGCTGAATTACAAGTTACAAGCCTGGCGCGTTAAGTGTAATAATTGCATATTACCATCAAAACGCTAATGCTTCGATTGCATCAGTAGGATCAGTCTTTCGGCTGGTGTTTGTTGCAATCGGAGCATTAGCATTTTGATGGTAATATGCAATTATTACACTTAACGCGCCAGACCTGTAACTTTGGTTGCAGTCTTGTAACTTGTAATTCAGCGCTCGGCGGGGCACATAGCCCGGAGAGTAACTGTTGGTTGCAGTTTGGTTACGTTCCTTATAGTAAAATAAGGACTTTATAGAGGAGTTTGCGACTAAAAATATTATGTTTTAATCTTTTGTATTAGTTGTGTTTAAAGTCATTTCTTTAGGATAGCGTAATCCTCAAATTTTCACTAAATTATATCAAGATAACCCTTGTTGGGGTCGTTAGTTTTCCAAAACTAACGACTGAACCGTTTGTATTTTGAGACTCGGCTATTCTTGCCAAGTACACCCTCGACCCAAAAAAATGACACTTTTACTGCATATAATAATAATAATAATAATAATGTTTATTTGCAATATAAATAAAAATACAAGAATGATAATATAATTTACAGCAATTTCTAAAAGAAAATTTACATGACACAAATAGAAATAGTATTTACAAATAAACTAGAAGAGAAATCACTGAAGCATTTACAAAAATGCTTGTGCGTGATTGACAATATATTTTATCCAGTCTATGAGCATTATATTGAGTTAAACTTAAATTTAAGTGCTGTTATATTATACATATGGTAAATACACATAAATTTTTTTAAATTTATCAGGAAGCATATTATAGATTCTAGGAGCTAGGTAATAACAGTTCCTTTGACCTACAGTTTTTCGACATCGTGGTATTTGTATTTTATTTTCTCTTTGCCTGGTTTGATGGACGTGTGATTTCAGTTCTGTTTTAATTTTTCCTTTAAATATGTTTGTTAGTATATTCATGCAAAATAATTGACGAATGTCCAGTACCTTACTTAGTTTAAATAGCTCATTGCTAGGGTAAAGTATGTCTTTACTGTAGATTATTTTCAGTACCCACTTCTGTAAAACGTTTAAATTTTTTAAGTAATAATCGCTTACTCCTCCCCATCCCAGGATACCGTATGTTAATTGTGACTGTATCAGTGCATAATATAATGTTTTTAGGTGTTCAACGCTCAAGAAGTTTTTTAGGTATTTAAACCTGTAAAGTAAACCTCTAATTTTTTTTGTAACATTTTTTATTTGCAGGTCCCATCTCAGATGTCGGTCAATTATTATACCCAAATATTTTACTGATTCGGCTTCAGGGATAATGGTTTCTTCATCAATCTGTAGCTGGCCAAGATTAGGTAAATTATTTGAGTAAGATGTAAATGGTAGAAATTTGGTTTTTTCACAATTTAGTGTAAGACTGTTATATTGAAACCATTTTTTTATTAGCTTAAATTCTGTTTCTACTGTGTTTTTTAGGTGTAGCCAGGTATCTGCCTCAAATATAATTGCGGTGTCGTCTGCAAAGCTAATTATGGTACCTGAGATATTTGAAGCTAATAAGCTATTTTTATATAAAGTAAAAAGTAGAGGACCCAGTACCGTACCTTGAGGGACCCCATAGTTGACAGTTCTTGGAGTACTGATGCTGTAATCAATTTGCACGTATTGAGTTCTATCTTCCAAATAATTTTCTATAATATCATATATCTTTCCCCTAAGTCCATAACTTTTCAATTTATTTAATAATGTTTTATGGCACACAGTGTCAAACGCTTTGGCGAGGTCTATAAAAATACAGATGCATTTTTTATTTTCATCTAATGCATTGTAAATGCGTGATGTTAATTGAGATATTGCATCTTCCGTAGATTTTCCCTCCCTAAAGCCATATTGATTATCTGAAATTATGTTATATTTATTTAAGAAGTTCATAATTCTGTGTTTTAATATGCGCTCTATTATTTTGGCTATATTCGATATAAGCGAAATTGGTCTATAATTAATAATTTGCTCATTACTTCCACTCTTATATAGGGGTTTAATAATACCGACTTTTAGACATTTTGGGAAACGTCCAGTATTAAAACAGGTATTTATTATAAAAGTTAACGGTGCAGCTATTTCGTTTGATATTTCTTTTAGTGTTTCACTACGTATTTTATCGTACCCAGGTGATTTTTTTGGTTTTAACTCTTTAATAGTTTTTTTGACCTCAAGTTCTTCGGCAGGCCACAAATACAGTGTAGTTTCCAAATTATCCAGTGCCTCGGTGAAATCGTCTGGTTTTTTGATTTTATGTGCGTATATTGCTATAATGTTTGTTAAAACTATTTGCAATATTTGTTTTGTTTGTTATTATGTTGCCATCGTCTAGTTTTATTTTACTTATAATAGTTTTTGGCTTATTTTTATTACAAATATTATCCACAGATTCCCACAGTTTTTTTGATGAATTTTTGTTATTTTCAATTTGTGATTTATAATAATTTGTTTTTGTAGTTTTAATTAGATGACTTAATTTGTTTTTAAATATTTTATATTGTAATTCTAGATTTTTGTTGGTTGGATCTTTTAATAAATTTTGGTACATTTTGTTTTTCGTGTTTACTGAATTTAAAATACCCGCTGTTATCCATGCCTTTCTTTTCCTCTGTTTGTTTTTAACTTTTGTGACTTTAGTGTGCTCATCAATAAGGTCTACTAGCTTTTGAATAAAAATATCTGTAATTACATCTACATTGTTATCTGTATAAATTTCTGACCAATTCTCTTTTCTTAAACTGTTTTTTAGGTTTTTATAGTTTATAAATTTTTTATCATAGTTATTTTCTGGTAGAATATTTTTTGCTACATTACTTTTTACTTGAAATAATATTAATATGGGGAAGTGATCTGTTATGTTCTGTCTGTAAATAATAGGCGTAATATCATCTATTCTGTGTAAATTACTTTTAATAAAATAATGGTCTAGACATGTTTTCATGTTATTTTGTACTCTAGTATATTTATTTATATATGAAATAAACCCTTGAGAATTTAAAATATTTTGATATTCTTCTGAGTAATCAATGTTTGATAATATATTTATATTTATATCCCCCACAAATATATGCATATCAGTTTTTTCAATATTATCTAAATATGTCAATAATCCCATATTAAAACTATATGGACATGTACTGGGTGATCTATACACAGCAGTTATTATAATTCGTTTACCCTGTTTTGTTAGAATTAGTTTTAGTGCATTTATTTCTCCTATCTGTATGCTTTCGTGGCTACATTCCAAATTTGATTTTAGAAAGACAATTACACCATCATTTTTGTTAAGTCTTCCTTCATTATACAACATATTGTATCCGTGCATATTAAAAATATTTGAATCATGAACCTGAAACGTTTCTGTTAAAACTATCACATCAAAATTTTCAGAGAATTCACTTAAAAATATAGATAATTCATCCATGTTTTTATAAATGCTACGAATATTGATGTGGAATACTTTAAAGTTATTTTGTATCTTAGAATTTACCCTGTTATATTCCTGCATATTATCAATTATAAGTGTTTCAACAGAATTATTTTCGTATTCTCTTATATATGGATCCATGGTAAGCGTACACACAAACGTACATACATTCATACATATATTATTTATTTTTACACAAAGTTAATAGTTTAATTAATACTGTCTAATATAAAGAAAGCAAAGCAAATACAAATAAACGCTAATAAAAGTTACTTTTGCTACTACTTTACTTACTACTTAATTTATTAATAATTTGTAATCTTGTTATAGTGTATTTTTGTTTGCCTTTGTTTCTTTTTCATTAAATCTTGGGGAGGATCGGCTTGGGTTCGCATTAACAACTGGATTTGTAAATTTACGTTTTTTTTGTAGATTTCCGTCTTTTCCGAGTTCGCTTTCTTCTTTGTTCTGTTCCACTTGATTATTTATAATCTTTCCTGGAGTGGGTGGTGCACTACTGGATTTTTGAGGTTCTATGCTTTCCGTGATATTTTCATTTCTGTCGTGTTCATCATCATTATCTTTCTCATTTATTATCAGATCTTCTGCATTATATATTTCTTCGTTGATGTATAAATTTTCACCTTTTATGTAAGCATTTAGTTTCTTATCACGCGCTTGCTTTAAATGTTGGCGCAGGATTTTTTGATTCCTACGTTCCTCTAGTGTAAGTTCCTCAGAAATACTTATATTGGTGCCCTTCAGTTTTCTGCAATTTTTAAGAACAGTTAGTTTTGTTAAATATGATGTAAACTTAACTATTATTGGTCTGTCTCTCTTCTTTTTCCCTATTGCATAAATATTGTTTATCTCTCCTCTACTGATATTGATATCTAGAAGCTGATTTAATTTTTCTAGTGTAAATTTTAAAATGTCGTTTTCTTCTTCATAACCCAGGTTAAAGATTATTATATTATTTTTTCTCAGTTCCTTCTCTAACAGTTTATTTTTAATCTTTAGTTCTAGAAAATCTTTCTCCAGTTCTTCCCTTTTCACGACTTCTTTATTAATTGTTTCTTTTATTTGCTCAACTTCTATTTTAATATAACTCTTTATCTCTTCCACTTGTTTACTATTTGTTTCTTCAATAAATTTAGTCAATTTCTCATACAGATCCAAATTTTCGTTCATGTCTGATGGAGACTGTTTTGTTGTTTAAATATTTGACTCACTCTATATGTATATATACACCATTTATCAACTATCAGCTGGAGTTTTTGTGGAATTTTTGTTGTCCTGTTTTTAAGGTATTTCAAAATGTAATTTATTAAAGTAATTATTCCCAAACATCTATTTATTTTTAATAATGTTGTTATTTAGCTCGCTGGTTTGTTGCTATTGAAAACTGGTCAGGTGTATTAACCAATATATATCATCATGTGATAAACAAAACTTAAAGATAATGCTGCTTTACTCACTATTTTATACACTTTACTGGGAGCACTATAGAAACGTGTTTACACTCATAGACTTCATATATAGATGTGATATTTCAGACAATATTAGTTATCAAAGAATAGATTCAGGCTATAAAACAATATACTATTTTTTCAAAGAGTAACAACTGCATTATTCTGTAAACTTATTAGGTACGGTTTATCAATGTAAGGTTAACTCGTAACTAGAGGATAGATGTCAAACAAAATAATGGATACCTATTGTTTAGTTTGACATTTATCCTCTAGTTAAGAGTTAACCCTCCATTGATAAGCCGGACCTTAGTGTGATCACACCAAGGTAATAATGAGATATTTAATTGCTTTAGTATATAAATAAGCACGGCAGAAGTTCTCTTTTTTTTATTCGTATAAAACTAATTTCACATTCGAGTTTTACGACCCCAAAATAGGGTGCTTTTGAAAATTATCTTTTAATTTTTTATACACAAGTTTACGAAATATCTGGGACATGTAATCGATAGATCGCTTCATGGAACACAACACGTATCCAAAACCACATTCAAGTATCTACATAACCCAGATAACGTAGTTAGAACTTTTCATACGTAATATATATTGTAAGCTCGGAAGAAATTACAAAATTACAAAATAGGTAGTGCATCATTGTAACAAACCTTTTGAAATGACAATAATACTTGTAATTGTTGTATAGTTAAATGGAATATGCATAGGGTCTGGTAAAATTTAAGTACGTCCGATTCTAACAATTTTCCAATAAGATTTGGCAAGAATATGAATAGTAGAGCACATTAAGAAAAACATTTAGATGAACCATAAATTATCAAGAAAAAAAATGAGAAAGTTGGGACCTGGAAGCGAAATGGGGTGCTGAGTGGGAAGATAGTAGAATGTAAATAACAGGAAAGGAGGCAATTTGAGTAATACCAGTTGATTAACTGTCTTCGGTGCACAGCATTAAAACGAAAACGAAAAAACCATGACTTAACCTAACGTACTATTATGACCTAAAGTCACGTTAAGCAAACGAGGTCCCAGATCTTACGAATAGTGAGAGTACAATAAATAGAACATTTAAAAAAAAATGCACTTTATTATCACAATATTCAAAGTACAGTGAAAAAAGAAATTAAAAGTAATAATCTTACAATAAAATAAATATCAAGAATGTAGCAAAGTCTAAGGTTTTTAAGGCTAACGCTATGGAAAATAATTGGTGATTTAAACAATTTTTACAAGAAAAATGAGATATACAATAGTTACTTAGCTTTTACAAATTGGGAGATTTTCCAGGTGCTCTAGACTTGAAGTTTGTTGATCGAGGTCCTTGCTGGTTGTAGAAATCCTCGCAATGATTAGATAGGGGTTTTTCTCAATCTAAAGTGTAAATCAGAGCAAGTTCGTATACCAAAAGTCGTGTACCAAAGAATAGCAAATGATCCAAAAGTCCATATCCAATAATCAAAAACAGAATAGTTGGTAAGTTCCGTACCCAAAATCTAGCTGTACCAAATCGAAATCTGGCCTTACCAAAATCGTCCATAATTAAATTTACAAAATTAGTCTAAATATGAATCTCTAATGTGACCACGTGTCTATAATAAATCAAAGAAAGTAACACTTACCCAGAATAGATACTTCTGAACGATAAATCTGCTAATTAATTCAAATAAATCGAAATTTCAATTAAACAAACCAAAATATTAATTGAAAATTAGATCAAATTTAGTTTTTGATCCGGTGTCAAACCGACTAGCAACCACATGCCTTCCAACTAAATTAATCCCTAGCAAAATTTTCGGCTCAATTTCTTGATTTAAAAAGGAAGTTTGAAGGAACTTGGCTGACATTTATAACTATTTTAACTCACAAAAGCAAGAGGATATGACTTCAACTAACAGTTCGGCTGTCAGAGTACCAACTTGAGAAATTTTAAAAACTAAATTGATTATTAAGGACTTTTCGATCATTACTACTATCTGCATATTATTAGTATAGATACAATTTTTATGCACTAATAATAATAATAGTTTATATTTTAGATTTCATTGGCATATACAATTATTTTATAGCTTAGTTTTCCTAGTGGAAACCATCTGTTGGCGAAAAGTGGTAATTGGATAGAAAATTAGAATGTGGCGACATCTATCGCTGAATGCGTAATTTATTACTATAGATGGGTGAATTGATATACATTATTAACTTGCCAATTCTTATTGAAAACTTATTAAAATCGGACGTACTTAACTTTACCAGACCCATAAATCACATCGCTTTTTATTACGTTTTTCAACATTATTTGTAACGCCGATAAAACCACAACTTTCAATAATAAACTATGCATGGGATAAACAATTGAACATAGAACATGTTGGGATTTGAGATCATTGGTGTGCAAATAGTAACAACTGAACACGGAATAGCTCTAGCATCTGAGGATCAGTTAGATAAGATCAGATCAGATATTTCATAAATAAGACTGACGATTTATTCATTCACTAGTTAACTTTCAAATATTTTTATTTCTTCTTTCATTTCTAGAACGGTAGAGAGAGGTAGATAGATAGAGAGAGAGAGAGTAATGACATAGCAATAGTTATACGACTGTATAAGTATACTGCATTCAAATAGTACATGGAAGCTACTGAAGTATATGTTGAAGGTATATAGGTGTGTAATTGGAAGAAATTTTAATACAAAGTATGATTCCTCAGAGTAAAAGTAGTGAAATTCAGAAGTAACAGCCAACCAAAATATGAACAAATACAAATACCTTGAAAACTCCATAGATGCTGTGTTTACTCTCTTATGGACGCAGGTTCTGATTAGTAAGTCCCTCAGAGTAGAGTGGAAAGAAGCATGTCTAATAATTAGCTACCAATAGAATGGAAGTTCACCAGTTGTCCAAGAGATGGTGCTACTGAGTTAATAACTAAAATTTTCAAAAGCGCTGCAAATTGTATACTAGAAGTTCAGAATAATAAAAAGATCTGGTAAGAGTCACGGTGTATAAAGGAAGCGCCACCAAAGCACTGGAGTAGTTCTAGTTTGGATAGGAAAGTGATCAAATGAGGGGAAGAATAAAGTGATCAGACCGATAAAAGTACAGCGACAAAGTAGTGAATTATAGTGATTAAAGATATTAATTAATATTGTAATTATAAGGACTGATTATTGTTATTGTTATATAAATCAGTGTTGTTGTTATTGTTATATAAATCAGTAGTTAGTGTTGTTCGTGTTGCAATTATGGAATCCACGTTTAGGATGCTTTCTAAATAGGGTACACGCATAACAATGTGAAACCTGGCCATTAGCGAAAGTGGAGTAAGGTTTACTTTTGCTTGCTTTGGTTTTTGCCTCAGGAACGATAATTGAGGGATAATTTGTCTATTTTTCAATCAGTATTGTTTAACACTAAGATAGGTAATCTAATAAACTTATATGTTGGAAAATATTCTAACCACATTACAGTTTACCGTGGCATCAGCACCACACAACTTCTTTGGAACAATTTAAAATTTAATAAAGCATTTGAACGCTACACACGAATATACCACTTGGCACGCGTTTCGCTAATCATGTCAATATCATCGGGAGACAAATAAAATTGGCTTTCCAGAAATTAATAAATAATCATTTTTAAAATTCTCATGTTTTCCTCATTGATTACGATCGTTGTATACAAGATTTCAATTTCTGATTAGACTTGATCGAAGTCTCAACGCGCGTTTTTAGCATTTAGCAAACGTATTTGTAGACTATAGACATCATTACAGAAAAATCGATCGAAAGAATTCGTTAATTTAGATAGTGTGTTTGGACTTCACTGGACCTCTTTTGGTGTTTAATGACTTTAACTGTTTTGAACGTATTGTTACGTGTTTTTGATTTTCATATTTACCCAACCGTTGATCATGTGAACGGTCCATATTATAAGCGTCTCAGGGACGTTTTATTACTGTGGCTAAAATAGATACTAAAAGGTTCACCTGAAGGATTAGATTCAGACGAAAAATATAAAATCTATACTTACTTTTTGGTTTTGCTTAACTGCTGGGACGATTAAATTATATCGATTGGACGTCATTACACTATCTTAAAGCTAACGCCTTATAAGAAACACTTTCTTAGTTAACCTGAAAGGGAAATTTCTCGGGAAATTCGAGTAAAGGTATATATACTGGGTCTTTTCAGATAATATTGCACAGCTACAAATTCCAAATACAAAAAATTAGATATAAGATTAACAAGTGTATCAGTTCAACAAGAGTGTTGATTCATACCACACATGGTGAGGATTAGGACGATTCGGACAATGCAGTCTCCAACTACCATTCAATGTTTGTAAGTTTATAGCAAAACGATTTACACAAAAGATCAAAAGCTCAATATTTACGACTATATGGGCTTTTAGCTTGCCTGTCTTTATACGTATTTAGAAATATCATAAATAATTTCTAACGCTCACACTAGAATTTGATAGCGCTTGAATCGCAACACCTCAGAATATCAAAAATTATTTTATATTCATACATTCAGGCAAGGCGGTGCCATGCACTATGTACATGATAAGGATACTTTTTGCCACCGAATCACTGAGGAACCGCCTAAGGGCAAACACACGACGAAAAATGTATAAATTTTACCGCCAAAATCGACTGCAAAAAGTGAAAATTTACCTTCAAAAATTTTGTCGCTCGAGCCAATTCTCTCCTCAGAAACTTTAATACGTAACTTTTAAATTAGTCCTCATATTCTATATTATGCAGTGCTACACAACCCCAGCCTCGTAATAAAGGCTTTTATTCGTCGGTTTTCAAGGTACTTGCTAAATTTTGATGGTCGAAGCGACATTCATTGTACTTACGTAAATTTACGCCCTATGCAGTGAAGTTTATGATATTTTGTTGTAGTTGCTAAAAAATTTAAATATTTCATCGAGACGGCATTTATTGCCGATAATGACGTTGGCAGATTGAATTTTTTCAACATTTTACAAAATTGAAATTTTCATTGCAGTTTCACACAAATAAAAATTTTGTAAACATTGAAAAACTTTCACCCACGGGAAGTCGTTTATTGCACTATAATTCCTCTTCCGGAATTGATTTTTATTTTAATTTGCAGAAAATTGGGTTTTCAGTGCAGTTATGCAAATTAAAATTTTGTATAAAAAATGTATAAAAAGTCCTTTTTCCTTGTACTTCCGAAAATATCTTTCGACGATGTTTTTCGGATTTCATGATAGTTACGCAAAATTTCTTCAATGAGATTTTTCGCTGATTTCAAGTGTGAGTTTAGATATGTTTCAGTTTGTTCTTTGACATTTACACCCTCTGGTAAACACCCCCAAGGGTAGATTTAATAATTACAACACCAATTATTGTCAGTAACCACTGATTTATTAAACACTAAATTAATTTGCAATAATAGTCCCCATAATTACAACACTAATTATAATTTTTAACTATTATAAACTCACTACTATTATAGTTCACAGCATGTCACTGATCACTGTTCTCTCCTGACTTGAACTCTTTACTATCTGAATTAGAATTCCCCCGATGCGTTAGTCCCGCTTCTCATATGCACCATAGTGTTTTTTCCAGATTGATCCATTCCATTCTAGTCTATAACTAGATGGCTCTCCCGTTATCTAGTATCTCTATGGTAAGAGGCCCATGGCGCCATCTCTGAGCCGACTGGCATTATATTCCTAGCTTCTCTCTATTTCTTCTTAAGGCTCAAAGTAACAAAAATGATAGAGTTAGTGGATTGAGCAAACCCGTGTAAACTCAATAGATAATTTTTTAGTTTTTAAAATGTCGAACAACCGGCGGAGATCGTTACACGTACGTAGTAAAAACGCACTTTTTAAACCTAACATAGATATATTTAAAAAAAAAACAAGATAATTATGTAAATTTACTAACTACGAATATTATAAAAATTTTAATTAGACCAGATTAGTGTGATGTATAAAGCCCCTGAAAGTAGAAAATCATAGTCATAGCGCGTTCAATGAAAATTCGGCATATATTACTGTGAACTTACACATAAAGACCAAAATAAAATCGCATAAGCAATCTTCTCATATTTCATATAAATTCATATTTATATGGAATATTTAAAGGTTTTTACTCGCATATGGCGAATTCTACATCTGTTTACAACATTGTGCAATACGTAGAAATAATTGAATCTTTTAAATTCGCATTTCAATAAAATGTAGAGCTATAATTTTATAGTCTTAAAGTCGACCTAAACTAAATGCTTCATAAGGTTCAAATTGTTTTTACTTTCCACCCCAGTATACATTCACGACTCGCTGTAATGTGTGATTGCATATATTCGGGCGATTTAAACTATTCTTGACGTCACCACAAAACAGGTCCATTGAAGGTCCATACCATCAATCATCAGCTCCTGCTGCAGAAATTATACTCTTATGGCGTTAGAGGACTTGCACCGGAATGGACGAAATCATATTTAAGTGGAAGGTATCAGTTTGTTTGAATACTTCATGAAAACAAATTTAGTTTTTCAAAAAATGTACTTGTCTACACCGCAGTTGCACAAATACCCTCCCTGTTTAATATTTTTGTTAATGATATAGCCACTTCGATGGAATCATGTTTCCTTACATAATTTGTTGATGACACATTGGCCCTCATCGCCTCTGGAAAAGTCTCAACACTAAGCACAATTGTCAACTCCTGTGTTCAAACTATGTCCTCTTGGTGTCAATCAAATGGGCTTGTATTAAACAGTTTTAAAACAATTTTTCATCAGAAAACTAGTACTTCAAAAATATATTAACTAAAGGAAATTCATAAAATATGAAACATGACTTGTTCTTCAAAGAGAAAAATACTAGTCACTAGAATAACTTAAAAAGCAAAAACAAAAATACAATATGTTATTTTCACACCACCAACGACATATTTTGCTTTTTTAGATAAACGAAGCGTCAAATACTGATTTTAATGTAGTTCCAGCTGCCCTTAACTTTTATTACCAAATGTTACGTGTTTACACCCTGTAGTAAATACTTCCAAACGTAGGTACAATAATTGCAACATATGTTGTCGGTAAGCACCGATTTATTGACACTAAATACAATAATTAGTCCTTATAATAACACACTTATTATATCTTTTATCTATTACAGACTAACTACTATAATCCACAACTTATTACAGTTATTAGTTTGTTCACTTGATTCATCTCAGAACTGTACTGAACTGACCCCAGCGCGTTGGCTCTGCTACTTATATATCCGTGGCACTTATTCTCGATTCATTCCATTTCTCTCGAGATTATTCCAGATTGCCATTAGGGATGATTCTAGCTTATCCGTAATAATGGTGCCATATCTGGCCATCTGGGGAACTACCGTTTTACTGGTAGTTTATTAGGCAGGGCTACTTTCACTCTGCTACCTGGAATTAAACCCTTCTCCGTAAGAGGGCGGCACACACCACAATAACTCATTAGGAGTTAGTGCACTACCTTTAATTTAAATTGCACAAGTAAGTGCTAGTTATCCTCTACAAAACTGTAACAAAAAATAATGTTTTTGGAGACATGAAGATTTTGCCTCCCCCCTATCCCCCCTATTGTACGGCTTCCGAAAGTGTGCTACCTTTTTAGGAGCGCAATTCCTATTTTCGAATTTTTTTGTTAAAGACACCAAGAAAACGTTAACCTGCCCCCTCTCCCCCACCTTCAATAATTAATACCTCGGAGGCAGTTAGGACGCTAACCAATTACTTTGGGGCGCATAACGAGCGTAATTTTTTGAGGCAAAAAATAGTCCAAAAACAAGTGGGAGGGCTAACTTAACCCACCCAAAATATAAAGATAGATGCGCTAACCACTGAGCTATAGTGGAGTTCATCAGTTCCCGGCATTAAAAAAAAGCAACAAAAACTTTACGACCTCATTAAATACTCTCTGTACTCCTGTTCGCAAATTGACACGCTTAACTTCATAGGATTTTAATGTGCGTCAGCTTGTTTGATGATAGCATGCCGCTTGGCCCAACGGCGATAATAATTATGTCGTAAAGTTTTTGTTGTGTTTTTTTGAGTGCCGAAAACTGATGAACTCGACTATACCGTCTCTTCACTGAGCTACCGTCCCCTTGTTTTCTTAAACAATTACTCATGTTTACATGAAGAGAATACCGTTAGTTCTCATATCATTTCAGATGTATATTTATTTGTTTTTACAAAATATAGCAACATCCAATAATCCCACTTGTACATATATTATTCTGTTAAACCAATTTTAACCAAAAAATATCAATAAACGTTTTTATTTAATTCTATTACAGGTTTTCGTATGCAAATTAAAAATCCTAGTTGTAAACATGTAAATTCTTAAGTCAACCGTAGAAAATAAATGTGATAGCAACTGGTTTATTCGACAGTGGACATTTCGGTGGAACCATGCTGGCTACAAGCTAACGATTGTACTAGTCACGACGAGAAAACCTCACATATGTTCACCTTTATCTTAAATTATTATCCGTATTGTATTTCTTATATGCATTAACTTTTCGTACCGCTTTTAAATATTCTCTATAGATAATTTACTAAATATACTTATTTGACGAACACAAAAACTTACTGTCAGATGAAAACGACAAGAAAACCTAAGAAAATTAGACCTAGCAATAGTAATAGTTTTGTTTAATACCAAAAAAAATATTGTTATGCATTTAAACTGAATTAATGTTCTTTTAAAAATTTGAAATGATATTAAGATTTTCATTTATCGTCAATTTAGCAATCAACTTCATTTTTGTTGATACTAAGATATAAACCAACATCATCTGCGCCCACATGACAGTTAATGCTAATTCTTTTGTAAAATATCAGTGATGTATATTAAAAATATACAGTGGTCTCAGTATTGAATCCCGAGGAATCCCCGTCGGTATAAATGCAGCCGAAAACAAATTGTTGGATATAAAAACGATTTGACGAATAGCCGGATTTTTGAATCTATAATAATTTAATTTTGCACACAGTAAATCACGGTTTATTTTGTCAAATGGTTCTGAGTAGTCCAGTAAGATTATAGCAGTGACTTTGCTTTTATCACTAGCTCTGATGATGTCATCAGTAACCTAAATGAGTGCAGAGACCGTACTAAATGCAAATGAGTGAGATCAAATCATACAAATCAAATCATACCTTATTCACGTTTTATAACAGTTTTACAAAGATTATGTATTATTATTACTTATATTAATGAGAATCAGAGAATATCTTTGTGCTGTGCATGGCTCTCTAAATAATTTTTGACATGTCCCATGATTTTTCTGTCGCCGCAATCCCCTCTATAAAATCCTTATTTTACTATAAGGAACGTGACCAGATTGCAACCAACCGCTACTCTCCGGGCTATGTGCCCCGCCGAGCGCTGAATTACAAGTTACAAGCCTGGCGCGTTAAGTTTAATAATCGCATATTACCAACATAACGCTAATGCCTCGATGTTACAGAAGTCGCAGGGGCTATACAGACAAAAAACCCAAGAGGAATCCGAGAAACCAGTGGCAAAACCAGATCTACCTTACGTGAAAGGGACGACAGATAAAATTGACAAACTTCTACGTAAACATAACATAGAAACAATATTTAAAACAGACCGAAAAATCAGTGCAGTCCTCCGTAATCCAAAATCAAAAACTATCCTAGAAAACCAAGGAGTATACGAAATCCTGTGACAAGATTGCAACAAATCATACATGGGACAGACTAATAGACGTATTAGTGTAAGAAAGGAAGAACATATGAATGCAGTACGAAAAGAGGAGAAAACATCGTCCCTATCACAGCATGTAAAATACACATGACACAAAATAGACTTCGACAACACCAGAACAGTAGATAATATCGAGCATTATAGGTCAAGGATTACCACAGAGGCCATAAAGATCAAAAAAAGTCCACAGAATCTTAATAAACAAGATGATACGCAGAGATTGCCCATTTCTTGGAAGCCGCTCTTGTGGAAAGATACGTAATCGAAAACACACGACGATCCACCGTGGACGAACCGATCACGAGGAGGTACGTTCAAGTATTGACAAATAGTGAAGAAACACAGCAACCTGCCCGAAATAGACCTATTACGAGGAGTCAGAGCCGAGCGCTGACCAATCAAAGAGAGCCATGGCATTCTACGGCACCGATTGGACACGAGGATGCCCGACCACCAGCGAGAAGTCACGTGGAGCGTGACGTTTCAGCGAGGCCACTAGGCGGGTTGGCTCAGGCGCCCGCTACGCCTACCACAGGGGGTGGGGGACCGGTAACACATAGACAAATGCGCAGACGCTCCCTAGACGGCAGTATATATAAGGAGCCGCACAACGCGGGGAACGTCACTTCAGTTCGAGCAACGAGGAGCAGCAATAGGCAGCTTTCAGTGAGAACCTGAAGATGGCAGATGAGATTCTGCCGAAACGTCGTTTAGACAACCGTAACTTGACGTATAATTTACTCCAAATTACAATGCAGTATTTTAATATAGACTCGACTAAGGCGTTGTATAAAACCATTAACAATTTATTATTTACGACGGAATAAAATTTATGAAATATTTTACGAATGTTTGTTGCTATAAATTTACTATGACTGTTCCATCTCGGATGCTGATCAATAGTAACTCCTAAATATTTAATAGATTTTACCTTTTTTATTTCAGGGCGGTTGCAATTGATATAGCAGTGTCGTTTCTGAACTATTAGTGTATTTTGAACGGAAGGATCAGCAGCTGAGATGGAGAAAGCTATAAATGTCACTTTTTGATATTTAATCTTAATAAAGTAAAATCTAGCCAATTTCGTACCGACTGGAGACCTGCTTCAGCTTTCTCGTATATCTCTGTCCAATTTGCACCTGTAAATAAAATAGCGGTGACATCTGCATATGAGATTACAGTTCCATTATTTGATATATTTCTAATTTTGTTAATATATACGAGAAATAGCAAAGATCCCAATACGGTACACCCATTGAGACTGTTTGAGAGTTACTGAAAGTTTCCTCTATTTTTATCTTTTGCTTTCTGTCAGTTAAATAATTCTCAAACAGTCTCAATATATCTCCTCTAACTCCAACATGTTTCGGTCTATCAAATAATAATCCATGGCATACTGTATCAAACGCCTTTTTCAAGTCTATATATATATACCACAATACTCTTTTTATTCTATTTAGATGATTTATTACTTTATTAGTAAGATCGTAAACGATATCCTCAGTACATTTTTTACCTTTAAAACCATATTGCTTACTGTAAAACATATATTTTAAAAGAAGAAAACCTGTTTGTAAGCCTTTCTTTAAACATTTTTCGAAGATTTTAGCTGAGTTGTTTATTATCGAGATTGGCCTGTAATTAGTTAAATTTTGGGGGTCGCAATTTTATCTACGGGCGTAACAACGAAAACTTTAAATTCTGCAAGTATTATAGAGGTTGTAAAAATTAAGTTAATGATATGTAATAGTGGTTTCAGGATATAACAATTAGCATTTTTTTATTAATGTAGCGGATATCCCATCAGGACCCGATGCAGGGTTTTATTTCAAAGATGCAATGCATAATATAAGCTCATTCTCTGTGATCGAGTTTAGATACATTGAGTTACTAGATATATTTTTCTTGCCCAGTATGTATTTTTGTGCCATTTCCTTACCTATATTTATAAAAAAATTACTAAAAGCATTTGCTTTTTCAGTATTATCTGTTACAAGAATATCATTTTTCTTAATAGTATTTATTTTTTTATTATTACTTTTACCATTTGTAACCTTACCAATAATATTCCATATCTGTTTATAATTGTTATTAGTTTGTTCAATTTTTTCATCTGATCTCTATGTTTTATTGTTTATTAGTCCAAATGTAATCCACAGTTTAATTCTTTCAATTTATTTTTCTGGCTGATTCTTCTTGTAGCTACATTTACAAATGTTTTAAGCTTATTTATAAATGCCTTAGCTTCATTGCACTGTATCACTTCTTTCCATTCTTCTTTTGCTAGTACCTGATGCAGTTTTTGTAATTTATTGTTTTAATAGTTTATAGATACATAGATTGATTCATTTATCTTCCTACCGAATAAATTTTCTTCATTTTGACCCGTGAAATAGATTTTGCGCCATCTAAATAGAATGTGATATCGACCACCAGTAAATTATGATTTCGTAACCTTATTAATAATGTGATGAGCAGTAAGAATCCAATTAAACTATGCGTAACTTCATTGATATGTTTCTTAGATATGAAACACGAGGGTCAACATCTTATAAACATGTAAGAATGCATGTACTTGTTACAATTATAATGATTATAAAAGGATCATAAATAATAAATCGAATACATCTGATTCCCAGCAGGATGGGAAACTCTCCTACCTAATTTCAATTTTATTTTTCATAAATTAATAAAATTCTGACGTAATTAAATAAATTATAAAGGCCCATTTGCTGTAATATATATGATCATGTCTGGCTGGCCAAAAAAAGCAACCATGGGCCCATGGACCTTTTTTTATATAATATTAGAATATATACATTTTTAACATTCTATCGGGTGTACGCAGCTATCAATTATGTATTAAAGATAAACGACTATCTAAATGCTTATGGCTAAATATGTGTATATACATACATAATTATATGGTCGTGGTTTTTATCGAGCGTGCTTTGGAACTCCTTGATGGAGGGGGGGTGGCTGGGGATTGCCCCGGGGCGCTCGGCAGTCACACTCTGCATTCTGCTACATATTATAATCGCCTCATTTGAATATTGGTAAAGCAGTGTTCTCTATTGGTCTTTTATGATGGCTCATGGCATTGTTTTCTTTCTTTTTATTTTTATCGTTACTTTGCAATAGGTATTTTTACCTTTTCCATTTGTGTTTTCTTTTTTATATCCTATAAAATATTGAGCCGAACCGCAATTACACTCACGAGGAGGTGTTGCAACCGAGATAGGTGCCCGTGAATAATTAGCACTATTGGGCAGTACGTACGAAATTATGCCAATCGCTGATAAGTTTTATTGGAATATCGTTACTGCTACAATATTTATCCAAGCCCAATCGGCAATAAATTCTGCAAAGGGTAATTTTGAAACATTCACTTTTATGTTATAGCTAACGTATCGTTATATAAATGCATGAACATATTTAGATATCCCGTCATTTTAAGTGCAGTGCATACAATGATGAAATAGTTTACATTTTTTTAGAATACACAGAGACCAAATAAGCTAAATCATGATGTCTTCATAAAATATTTTTTGTCTAAGTGATGGAAACATTACGAGAACGAGAATATTACATCAGATAATAGAAGTGTGAGGATTATTTTGGAGATCTGATATGGATAAGAATAGCACAATTGGTGGTCACTATAAAGTAGAATAGTTTTTTGTTCACAAATTCTACGATTTTTGATAACTAGGACAAGTTGAATCAGTGGCTAAATTATATCTAAATGCAATACTATTATTACTATACATATTGGCGATTGACTGGAGCTTTGTTAACACACCTAAACTTAAATATAAATTTGTTTACGGATTTTCTTGTCAATACCTACAAAAATCTTAAATGTATCTATTTTCCTATAACCAAATGTGATCCTAGCATCTCTAACCTCCAGCCAAATGATATAACCAGTCATTACGTGAAGTGAGAGATACGTTGTCCTCCATTAAGCATGTTTGTAATGTTAATAGAGATCCAGAACTTTTAATGGCTTACAACAACTGTCGAAAAGATTATAAGCTTGCTATTACAAATACAAAAAAAATGATTATGGCCAGTTCATCTTAACATAGTTGGAGACTTATTAATTTCGAACGAAATTTAAGCAGGTCGCATAAAAGTACGTCCAATTTGTCGCAGAATGCTTTCAATAAATTCTTTTCAGAAATTGCAGACGATATAATTTTATCACTATGCGATGTAAAACTAAAAGCTACGGAGCTAATAAAAAACATTAATCCTCATTCATCATCTCTTTTTCTTCAGCCTGTCACTACTGAAGAAGTCTTAAAAGCAATAGGATCTTTAAAGAATTCTCACTCTGTTGATATTTATGAGCTACATAGTACAATTATAAAAGAAACTGCAGACATAAATGTACCTATATTAACAATACTGAAAATGAATGTTTTAGCGCTGGAGTATATCCAGACGCTTTTAAAATTTCAAAAATCATACCTGTCTTCAAGAAAGTAGATGCAAATTCTGCAGATAACTACCGTCCCATTTTAATTATTCCCATTTTGTCGAAAATCATGGAAATAATTTTAAAACCCACAAGCTATATTAAAATTGATGAGTGACATAGTCGACGGTCTTGAGAAGGGAGACCACGTAACGATTATATTGCGTGACCTCACCAAGGCCTTCAACTGTGTCAATCATGATGTTCTGCTGGAGAAAATGTCATACTATGGTTTTAGAGGTGTTACACTATTATTCTTCAGTTCTTATTTAAATAATAGAAAGCAATGCGTTAATAATAATACATCGGAAACTTTATTACGAATAGTGTACCACAAGGGTCTGTCATTTGACCCATATTATTTCTACTATATATTAATGACTAGTACAATTATTTGCTTCCCAAAAATGTGTTCTCTTTGCTGACGACACCATTTTGTTAAGTTCTGAAAAAAGTTTGCTAAATCTAACTAAAATTGCTAAAGAAACAGAAGAGAAAGTTAAGAACTGGTTCAAAGCAAATAAACTTAAATTAAATAGAGAGAAAACACAGAATATAATTTTTTCCTCAAATGTCAATATCACTGATGATATTAGTGTAAAATTACTGAGGGTAACTTTGGATGACAAGCTGACCTGGTCTTCTCACATGGATCAGTTGGCAGGAAGCTGCCCAATGCTGTCCTGACATTCTGAAAACTACCTATTTTTCCTTATTTCACAGTCATATCTGCTATGTAACTATTCTATGGAGTAATTCAACTCACGTGCACAAAATTTTCGTACTACAAAAAGGGCCATTCGCATAATAGCAGGTGCATGAATGGCTGACCGTTGCCAACCTTTATTTATTAAAATTGGCATAATGCTCATTCCTTCACCATTTATTTATTGTACTTTATTAGAAGTTCATAAAAATATTAGTAACTTCAACAGTCAATCTGATTGAAAATCTGATTTAAAAAGTATGCCGTGGGAGATATAATCGTGAAACGGATGATTTAGGATGCAAACTCCTATTTAAATGCATCTTCTTGCGGGTTACTACATCGAGTTGACGCAGCTCTTCTCTAGTCCATTTCACTACTCCGAAAGAGTAGAGGAAGATCGGAACGGCAAGCATATTTATAGCAGACACCTTGTTCTGTCCCGACAGTTTTGAAGACCGGATCTGCCGGAGTAGGTGCTGATACTTGCCGCGGAGAGCGTTTTTCACTACACCCACTTCTCGGGTGGAGCGTTGCTCGACACCCAAGTAAGTGTATGACTCTCCGGCATCTAGATGGTGTAAGATGCTTCCGTCCACGAGTTACGCGTCCTCTCCGTAGTCACCACATCGTCCTCTCTTGAGATGGATCAGTGCGCATTTGTCCAACCCGAGCTGCATACCGACAGCCTGCGTGTACTCCTGTACCACCCTGAGGGATTGTTGAAGATCCCTTTCTGAGGAGGCATAAAGTTTAAGGTCATCCATATAAAATAGATGGATGATCTTTTATATCCTATCGCCGCGGGTACCATAGTTATAGCCACGGGTTTTCCGGAGCGAGACGGATAATGGCATTAGTGAGATGCAAAATAGAAGATGAGGGAATCTCCCTGAAATACCTGAAAAATACCCTGAATGTTACCGACTCTATTGTTACCCGATGTTATGGTAAAGCAAGTCCTCCAGAGTGGAATCAGTTCTTCAATACATTTCACTACGGGACCGGGAACCACAACACATCGGAGCAAGTGAACAATGAGCTTATGAGATGTCATGTTAAATGCCTTACGGTATACTGCCGTTATACTGCATGGAGTCCTGCGTGACACATCTGTCGATCAGCAGATTCTCCTTGCAGCCAGCGACACCTCTCTTCGACCCTCGTTGCTCATATTATTATTAAGTTTTTAAAGGGCTGATTTGGAAATAAACAACCCTTCCTTCCTACCCCCTTTTTTAGTGGTACGCCTGTGGTTCTTTTGTATATTGTATTTTACATCAAATTTAATTGTACAACATTTTTGTATCTTGTTCTTTTTCCGTTTGAGTAACTATTTTCAAATGATACTGAAAATACCAAACCATTGTCATGCCTGTTCATCTGTGAAAATTCAGTAGATAGCTGACAACTGTCAACTACTTTAATGCATATCAACCATTGATAACAATGGCACGTAATATGAGTTATTCCAATACCGAAATGGTGGATATGATTAGAATATTAGGCGAATGTCATAATGAAAATGGTTCTAGTGCAACTATATAGGCGTTATGTGGAAAAGTTTCCGTCGACATCCTGATAGACGTACATTTTTTGCAATCAGCCGAGGAATTTAGAAACATTCCTGCCGTTTTTCATAATGTGAGGTTTTAACTTCTAAAAAGGGCGAGATATTGTGTACGAGAAAATGGAAATCATTTTGAGCACATTCTAAAACATAAAATTTTAATACATTCGATATCTTATAATTTTGTTTTTAATTTGTTTCATTATTAATTTGTTGTTTTGCTTTCAATATGATTTTAATTTACTTTGTTGCTTTATGGACTACTGTTTTAGTTTTTATGATCGTTAAGTATGTTATTTAAAAAAATCTGTTTCAATGTTTTTTTTATTTTACAATAATAGTCATGCATATATTTTATAATGTCTTAACCAGTAACTTCATATACCAAAATTACAAAAAAGCACTTTTTTATCTCATATGGTTTACTTTTCAGTTTTATTCCAATGTAATTTTTCAAATGAAATAAATCATATTTCCTTACAGATATCCAAAATTATTGTATTTTGACTTAAGAGAGTATAAACGTAAGCACAGTGTACTCCTGGTCTACGTAGAACTGAAATTAATAAGTAACTGATAAAATGAATGATTTCACTCGATTTCCATCATTTCATTTTTCAATTAACAGGCATGACAATGGTTTAGTATTTTCTGTATCATTTGAGAACAGTTACTCAAACGAAAAAAGAACAAGATAAAAAAAATTATACAATTAAATTTTACGTACCAAAAAAGTCATAGGCGTACCACTAAAAAAGGGGGTAGAAAGGAAGGGTTGTTTACCCCCAAATCAGCCCCTTAGAAAACTTAATTTTAAAAAGTTTTTACTTTGAACTGTTACATTTGCACAATATTAAAAAAATAAATATTTTTAATTCCAACTTTAGAGGGCTGTACCTTCATGGGAGTGTGATTTTAGCTAGAGGTAAATTAGGTTCAATCAACTTTGTTTGATATTATGAGTCCGTGGTTAAGTGATTGACACACTTTTCAAAAACACCCTGTATAACACTATCCCACTAGATTTAGTGGTTTATTAAGGACTCGTGGTTTTAAATTAATTAAATCGCAAAAAAATTCACTAAATTTAAATATACATAATACATTGCCGGAGAATATTAAATCATTGAATTACAGCTGTTTCAAAAGCAAAATAAAATATCTTAAGAAACTGTTTTTATTCCGTGGCTGACTATTTAGATGCGACCCTGGTCTTTTCTTAATTAGCAACCTTTTTATTATGACATTTATATTGGGGTGTAAAGCATTTAGCTGTACTTGCATCCTTTTTGTATTCTTGTAGTTTTATAGATTGTATTTTTGTTGTTTTAATCTGTATTTGACTTTAATTTTACATTTTTTGCCTTGTTTTTTTATAATCTTTTTATATATTTACCATTATCTATGAAGATTGTACTATGACCTGACATGTATGTAACGTAGTGAAATAGAATAAGTATGAGTATTATTATATGAAAATTGTATTATTACGTAAAAATTAAATCATTTGTTTACATTTCTCACATAACTGCGTAGAAAAATGTGTTTCTACTTTAAGAAATTCAAATATGCTTCAAATTTCATAGCGTGCTCTATAGTCGAATGTCTTCCAAAAGTTTTTATATTATTAATGTTTCAGTAGCGAGCTTAGATATAATCTTTGAAAACCACTTTAGATAAGTAGGCACATAATATAAAATAGTTAACAACAGTGACACTTATAAATTATAAGCTCAATATTGCTTAATATTATTTTCATTTGTTTAAATACTACTTGATTTTGAAACAAATTTTTTTAATTCGTTGTGTACACACATTCCACGTAACACTACTTACTATATTTATAATATTTGCTTAGTTTCGCTGAATATCCTCCTAATTATACTACCTTCAAAATATTTCAAATATTTCTTTTTATATAGAAAACATTGAATGGTCATAATAGATGTGAAGAAAATTAAGATGGATCGGTTAAAAAGCCAACTGAATATTTGAAACATTCACTCAATTTTAGTAGACATAGGTCTTATATTAACCCGTATTAAAATTGAAAAAGCCTTCTCAAATAATTCAGAATATATTTAAAATCCCACGATTCTGCAGAAGCTCTGGCGGCGCCTGATATAGTCCAGAACTTGACCCTGACCGAAACGCCACATGGACTACTGGAGCAGCCTAAGCAGCTGTAGGTACACCAGAATGACTTTGACTACTCCCAGTCGTAAACTAGGCAAACACTGTCACTAGATGTCCACGAAGAATCTGTGTATGTAGGTGGTATTACAAACAGGACACTGTAGGCTAGCACTTTCATACACTGGGAGTTGTAGACAACACCAAGTGTAAAGGGCATCATCTATCAGGCAAGACTACAGAGCATGTGCTCTGTCACTGTCCTGCTCTCTTAATTAAAAGAGGGCTGCTGGAGGACTTCTGGACCAGTGTGTCCAGTATAGGTGATATCCCACGGAGTGTCCTTCTCAAGTTCATCACAAGCCCTGCTACTGTGCTACCTGCGGGCAGCACAATGGGCAAACTTTCGAGGCTTCATTGCATATGCTCCTTCATTCCCAACAATCGAGATCCAGATGGTTCCCACTAGTGATATTATTGACTTTGGCATAAGTATGGCTTCTCGGGATACATAGCAAGAAAGGATTTATCCTCCCAATGCTAAGCCAAAATAGTTGTTATACTAGGTATAGTAAGGGTTAGAGAGCTCGTGCAGTATGTGGCCAGATAGCACAGATATAATAACGACAATAAACGTGATAAGGTTAAGATGGCTGGTCACGTGATGAGGGCAGAGAACAATACATAATTTCTTCGCAGAGCAGATTTGGATGCCACACAAACAACAAATCTTACGAACTTACCTTATTTATCGGTCCACAGTCAGTTCAACCAAAGAATATAGTGCCGGGAGGTACGCAAGTGATTGGGTCAAGGAGGAACATATTAGATAGGGACACAGACGCTGCAAATCACTCATCGCTGAACCATGCAAAAAGAGGCTCAGAAACTGTTCATGCTAAGATGAAAGAGTAGGTAACAGGGTTGCAGGCCCATCTTGTTGCTGCCGGTAATCTTCAAGTTCATGGAGAAGCTCATCCTGACCAGACTAGATACTGTTGAGGAGGAGCTCCACATCGACGATGACTCCCAATTTGGCTTCAGGAAGGGAATGAGCACGGTGCAGCTGGTCGTTAGGATAGTTAACGACGTCAAAGTGCAATAAAATCTTAGGAAGAACAGCGCCTGGTTATCCTTGATATTGAGAAGCCGATCGACACCGTCTGGATCCAGGGGTTACTCTACAAACTACACCACTACAACTTTCCTACCTACCTCATTAAGCTCATTCACTCATTCTTGACGGACAGATCCCTGTAAGTTCGAGCGAATAACAAACTGTCAACACGACGGGACATTCGCGAGTCCCACAAGGATTGTGCCTGTTCCCAAAGTTGTACAACCTGTACGTCTCCGACTGTCCAAAGTTCCCGAATACGAAGTTAGCTAAGTACGTCGATGACACAACCATGTATAGTCCAAGTAAGGACTTCCTGAAACAAAAAAAACTAATCAAAAACTTTACGACATCATTATTATCGCCGCGGGCCACCGGCGGCATGCCTAACATCAAGTAATCAAACGACTCGCCGCACATTAAAAATGAGCGAGATGCTTTGCGGTCGAGGGTCGGTCGAGGTAGCACAAAGAGTAATGGTATTTTAATAAGGTCGTAAAGTTTTTGTTAGGTTTTTTCTGTCTCAGTTTATTCCTACTTGAACTATACGCGCATTCACACAACGCCAAAGCAGGAATATGTTGTTGAAGGCACACATGGCTCATGCCACGGCTTTTTACGATCAATGGAAGATTCGGGTGAACGCTGGAAAGTCCGAAGTGATAGTCTGCACGCGTCGTTTCACAGAGAATAAAATCATAACACACATTTCGATCGGGGGAAGCAAAATTCGAACAAGAGATGCGTGAAGTACTTGGGGGTTAGTCTTGACCAACGACTGACGTTTAACAACTACATAAATGAGACTGTACGGACGTTTACTCCCTGTCCAGGTGTCTATATCCGCTTATGGTCAGGGGTAGTAGACTTAACAGATAAAATAAAAAACTGTTGTGCACGATGTTGGTCAGGCCGTCCATCACATACGCGGCGCCGGTGTGGTGCAGCATACCGACCACGACAATGAAAAAACTGCAAGTGTTTGAGCACAAATTCATACGCCTCAAATCAAATTCAGGAAACTATACCCCCATCAGAGATCCCTATGCACTTTGCAAGACCATAACCCCGATAGCGGACTACGTCCAATGCATCTCTCAAAACTTCTATTCGTTCAAGCTAGACGATAATCTGTTAGCAAGACACATAACGCAAATTAGGCAGCATAATGCCCTATTTCGGATTAAACACGCTTTACCATACCAGACGTTACCGATTTTCCGGCAACCCATGTAGCCAAACTTCAATCTGTCCTGCCCCCCTCTTCCTTGTTGTTTGTAACCTTATTGATGCGTTTGTACTTCTTGATTTCTTTTTTGTACATTTTTGTCTCTAAATCCATTTCGCTTCTCAATTTTTTTTAGAAAGTCGAAACATTATACAATCAAAGTTTTTAAAATCAAAGTTATCGGGCTGCGCAGCCCGGCATTGACGTATCTCGCGGAAGGCGCCTCGTTGAAATTGAGGTGCTAGCGTCAGATACGAAATTTAAAAGTGGTTAGTGCGCGAGTTTCAATTTAATAAGTAGTTTTTCAGTTTCGTTAATCTGTTATTTTCAGATATAGTCAATTTTAATACCTTATCTTATATATTTTAAATAGAAAGAGTTTAGGTTTAGTTCTTAATTGTCGTTTTAACCGAGACAGATCTACTCCCCCCAATCCTGCAATCCGTCACCGCGATTAACGCGGTGGTTGCACGATCGGTCTCGGGGTAGGTTCTGGGGAGGTACTATTATAAAGTTAATTTTAACAAAGAAGTTATGGATTGGATTGGGTTACTCGCAGATCATTCACATGTAAAAGTATATCTACAAAGAATGAAAAAGTGGATCGCATACCCTGTCAATTTAGGCATTGGATTGCAAGAAGCCAAACCATATTTGAGGCAATAAAAATGGACTCGAAAACACTTGTATTTAGACCGGTCATAAGACGTTATTAATTAGCCTGAAACACATAGATCATTAGTAGTGCTTCTTCACGTCTGGCTCCTATGACAGAACCGATCTAGTGAATCAACTGTTCATAAGCGGATAGATGTATCATTTATACAAATCATACAAATACTACAAATATTCACTTTTAATAATGTATGTCAGAATAATCTTGTCGCAGCGGAGCACATCTATAATTTGTAATACCCATACACCAACCATGAAAACAGACCTCTAAAACTTTGGCGCATGAGTAGAAGGTTACCGGTATTCTAAGTTTTGGTCTAATTTTACTGCAAAAGAGATATAGGAAGCTAGCAATATTGGTTCTAATGATTATATGCTAACAGTAAGATAGTAGCGGAAATGGATTATTTATTTTTGTAAGTCTACTCGGCAGCGGTAGCTTGAAGGCTTTCATGTTGATTTAGTGAATGAGGCGTCAGGTTTATCAGAATTTGTGAATTTATTGGCTCACTAGGCTGAGTTTATTTGAGTTGAGTTAGCTCGCTTATGAGTTGAGTTAGCTCGCGTTTATGAGTTGTACATCCTTAACACTTAACCAAACTTGACTGCAGTGCAGTGAGAGAAAAAAAGGTCAAATTATATAATTTTGTGTCAAAAATGAAACCTTAAGAGATTGACCTCAAATTTCGGAACATTCTGTATATCTAGTTTCGAATTTAGAAGAACTGTACATTTTGTAAACGTAAGGAATTAGCTACTTAAATTCTTTAGTACCAAATCCATCGAAAATTACATACAACGCTGGTGTTTAATTTTTTAGATAACTTTCATAATAAATATGTAAAGGTGAAAATCTACTAAAGCTACTGTGTATAAATACTTTTTCTATTACAAGGAAGCTGATGATTATAATCGAAAAGCCACAATTTCATGAGCGAGATACCATCCAGTTGCTAATACACAGACTTGTTGAAACTGCCATGAAACATTCGCTACGCGAGATGTAGTGATTTACAAATTGCCTCGCCATTTTTACCTGCAGAATTTTAACTGTTACATTTATTTCTCCTACCATCACATTCAGAACGAAGGTACTTAATAAGAAATAAACCGAATATATTTATAGCACCGCACAGAATCTATATATGGCAGAGAAATTAGTCTTTTTGGACCATAAAAACGCTTATCTGTTTTATGAGCCCGATGAGCAGTCAAGATTTTCGCAGTGTGTAGTGATTCTCACACTAACAAAGACGGGCATCTGGATGGTTGGCGTTTATGCATAGTTCAGATCACGTATCCTTTAACGTCTGTCATTTGTCCGCATAGCATCACGCCGTACCACATCATAGAGTGCCGCGGATCGCGTATCGCACCCCCGCATCTTTTCAGGATAGACCTCCTTACGCATATTCTTAGATGTCATCAACTCTTTGACGTACCGTCAAAGAAATGACACTTTTTAGATGCTGGCTACCGCAACAGTCAAGAAATAATCATATTAAACATCATAAAACCAACCGTTGCTGGTGTAATATGGGCTTAGAAATAGGGAAATAAGACCATGCGTGCATATCATTTCTATGTTTTAGAGAAATATATTTTTTGATATAACAACAAAGTAGTATGTTCTTCTACTCTCCGTAAAATACTAATAACTTTTATTTTCCGTGCAAAAATATTGAAATAATTCAATCTTCGTCACTATTGTCTTCTATGGTTGTAGTAACATTTGTAGCTTTTTCGATAATCCGTATACATAAGGAATTATTGCAGTATAATGACGTTCAGGTTTTTGTCGTACCTGATTGTCCCTATTTTCAACATTTATGAGAACTCTATCAACAAAGGCTTCAGGATATTGATTTTGTACTAGAACCTCTTTGATAAATTTTTCCTCGTTATTTAATATTTTATTATTAGATGAAATTATTTTGGCCCTATCGTATAAACATTTTACAACACCCCTTTTAACATTTATTGACTGATTTGAATTAAATTTTAGATATCTATTAGTATGTGTTGGTTTTCTATAAACGCTTGTTTCAATTGTATTATTTACCCTTCTAATTAAAACATCTAAAAACGGTAGTTCATTCCTACTTTCTACTTCTAATGTGAATTTAATAGACGGTTTCTTACTATTTATATTATCCAAAAAAGTATCTAGTAAATAGACACTATAAGGCCAAATTGCAAAGATGTCGTCAACATATCTCCACCAGACAACCGGTTTGTTTACACAATTTTAAACATGTGTGTTCTCAAAGTTCTCCATAAACATGTTGCTTAAAATTGATGATAATGTAAACCCCATAGCCATACCAAAATCCTGCTGATAGAACTCATTGTCCAATTGAAAATAGGTTGTTTTTATATACATTGTTAAGAGTTCCATTATGCTATTTACGCTTAATTTAGTTCTAGTTTCCAAATTATTATCATTTAGCAACCTGTCTTTAATTATTTTTAATTTTTCATCTAAGTGACAAATTTGATGTTAGGACGATATTTCAAACGGGGAACACTTTAAGATCTATTTTAACAAAAATAAAACCGATAAACAGGGAGCAGAATTCAAAAAACTGTATTTACAATATCCTGTGCGAATATGATAAATCTTATGTGAGTGAGTCATCCAGACCTTTCAGTGTGAAGTTGGATGAGCTCAAGAATTACATTAGAAAGAATGAAATTCAGAAATCAAAGATTTGTGAACATGCTTGGGAAACGGAGATAGAATAAACTGGGACTCGGCAAAAAGAATCAGAACTAATCTTATTAAATGAAGATAAGTGCGTATCGAATTGTTCTGTAGATATTTATACAACCTGGCTACCAATGTTAAAAGAAGAACTTAACAAACTCAACATTATCTAAAAGAAAATATCATCAGTTCTATGTTCTGTGTAAGTAGTAAGTATCTATGGAAATAACATAAACAGAATCTTAAAGCTGTTTATTTGACATACACAGCAAAATAAGAGTACTTCCAAAAAAAGCTTTGAAAACGGAAAGAGATTACTTTCCGAAACGTCAGCAAAATACATTATTTCTGTGTTTATTCCGATTTATATTATTTGCAAAACATAACCTCTGACTATTCCTTTGGTGTAAACGTCACAGGCGCAGAGGCTTTTTTCCAATAATTCTATTATTTTGTAGATTAGGTGATTTGTTTTTGAAGAGGATAATCATACATGTGGTAGAAAACCCAAATAATAGGAAAGAATATTCGTAGTATGCCACAAATAACTTTCAGACAATATGCACATATATGTAATTGCTACGCATTATAGTTGAATACTTACTGATTATCACCCCCAATTTTTTCAATTTTTTTTGCTGCCTCATTGTTGGATGGAAAATTATAAAAAAATACGTAATGTAATTCTAATTAGTAGCTTCCATGTCGCTTTGGTTTTATTCAAAAATCTATCATGGTTTCGTAGAAAAACGATTTTGAAGTTAGGGGTTATTTTCCAAAAATGAATAAAGCTAGGGGTTTGATAATTGGTCCAAAATTATTTCCAACAACTAGCAATAATGTCAACAAAGACGCTAGTACAGATTTCACAATCTAATAGATTATGATCTACATTTTCTTCACACAATGATTATAATGAATATTGAAATTAAATACCACTTATAATTTTATCTACTATTCGATGAAAAGAGACTCTATTAGTGGCGGCACAATCTGTAAAAAATACGCCTAACCTAGACATTTTAGGTGCCGAGCTGATTTTTTCAGAATATATGTCGTTTTTGATACGTATAATAACATACTAAAAGTCCCGAAGAATTCAAGTTGAGCGTTAGCCACCATACTGAAAAAATGGCTTGCGCGCGCCGCTGAAGAAAACCATTTTTTTCTTGCCTTATCTATTAATCGATTTTAATATTTTAAAAAACAAAAAATTAAAACCAAAGAATGTGTCTTTGATATGAATTTAAGATACTATAATAAATTGTTTATTAGTAGTGTAACAATTAGTTAATAGTAAAAATTATTTTTTGAGGATTTGTATTACTTCCACGTCTAATGGCTTATAATGTCATGAAACGTAGAGATTTTAAATTTGAGCGAAAAAAAAATTTTCTGCCTGTCTGTCTGTAACTTTTTTTGTGCGCACGTTTACCCTGGAACCGTTTACGATATTAACTTGAAATTTGGTACACTTTTGTATTATAATGAGATCTGGAACTAGATTATATTTTGATCTAATTCCGTTGAAGGATTCGGGGGTAAATGGGGTAAATAAGGGTAAATAGGCAAAACAAGCAAGTAAGAGCCAAAAATTTACAATTTAGGGCATATACGGAAAGTTAAGGTCTCAAAATTTTTTTTTTACATCAGCCCACCCCACCCCTCTATCATCCCCAATACCACCCCCACACTATTATGAAAGGGAGCAAAAAAGTGTATATATAAGAACGAAACGTCTAAAAAAATTTTGTTGGCGTTAACTACCCCCTCTGCCACCCTCATTGCCACCCTCACCCTATTATTAAAAGGGGTAAAAAAAATTAAAATGTGATTTAGTGTGTATACAAGAACGAAACGCCAAAAAAAAATGTTTTGGCGTTAGCTACCCCCTCTATCACCCTCATTGCCACCCTCACCCTATCATTAAAGGGAATAAAAAAAAATAAAATGTGATTTAGATTGTATACAAAAACGAAACGTCTAAAAAAATTTTTTTGGCGTTAACACTCCCTCTACCTCCCCCCTTGCCATCCCCACCCTATTATTAAAAGGAGTAAAAAATTAAATTGTGATTTGAACCAAGGGCCTCTAAAATTTATTTTGGTATTGTTACCTTCTCTACCACCCCCATTTCCACCTCCACTGTATTATTGAAGGGAATAAAAATTAAATTTGGGTTTAGTGTGTATACGAGAACCAAGGACTTCTAATTTTTTTTACATTAGCCACCCCCTCTACCACCCTCGCTCTGTTATTAAAGGGAATAAAATATTACATTGGGATTTAGTGTGCATAAGACTTGGATACAAAATTTGGATGTGGCAGTAGTGGTTCCTTCGGCAGCGGTTTTTTTTTTTTCATTTAAAAAAATACTCGCTCATCCTATGAAAATATTTTTTAAATAAATGTTGTAGGCCGTTAAAGGACAAACAATACTTTTTCCGAAATTTTTCTCTAGCTTAAAAAATAGCTAAGTTTTTAATGTTTAGGGACACGCACAAAGTGAGTGAAAGCTGTACGTAAATATGTTTGCAGAGATGTTCATATTGAAGAAAGGAAATAAAGCTGCTCTGGCAGAAATATTAGAAGCGGAAGCTGAATGTAAGGAAACTCTACCGGCTCCATCTTTTTTACACGCGTTATATTAGCTTCACCTGTATGTTTGTTTGTATGTAACGGAAACTTTGAACGTATTCTCACCTACTTCAAAACGTCAGATTAAACTGAAACTTTGCACACTTATCAAGGTCCGATAACAATACAATAATTTGACAACTTTGTCCTAATGTCCTCACCAGGATCATCAGGATAAAATAAAAATTAAAAAGATGCCTAGTCTATTGTCGACATTTTGCCGGAGGCGCCGCTGTTATTAATATATATTTTATTATTTTATATGAAAAAAATTACAGTTTGAAAGAACTAAAAAAATACGCTTTAATAGCAAACCGAACTAAAAAGTAAAAAATAATGTTAAAAAAATTCATTTTATTGTAAAATACAATACAATAAAATGAATTTTTTAAACATTATTTTCTACTTTTTAGTTGCTATTAAAGAGTGTTTTTTAGTTTTTTAAACTATAATTTTTTGTAATTGATAGAGGTCATCTTCTTCATATAGTGGTTTAGCCGTTTGAATGTACATTTGATCATATGTATGAAATTTACTTTAAATACATTGTAAAACAATATGATTTTAATGCAGTTGTTGTATTTGATGGTTACAATTCTCCACCCACAAAAGATCATGAACATTTACGAAGAAGTAAGTCCGTCACTTCAAATATCAAATTCTCGTTTTCTATTCCAGCAACTGCAAAGCAGACCGACTTTCTAACAAATAATAATAACAAAATACTGTTCATTGATCAATTGAAACTATGCCTTTACAGAAAAAAGAAACTGTTGCTTTGCAAGTCAGAAATGATGCAGACATTTTAATTGTGGATACCGCAATTTCCCAGTTCAAGAATAAAGACAGCATGTTGTTGTTGGCAATGACACCGATTTATTAGTTTTACTTGTAGGTAGTAGGTAGTTGAGTGTATCTATTTCCGGTACTCAAAAAACGCAACAAAAACTTTATGACATAATTATTATCGGCATTATCGCCCTTGGGCCAAGCGGCATACTGTTATCAAACAAGCCGACGCACATTAATAACCTATAAAGGTAAGCGAGTCAATTTATCGGCGAGATAATATAGAGAGTAACTTTATTTTCGTAAAGTTACTGTTGTGTTTTTTGAGTGCCGGGAAGCGCGGATCTCGATTATACATGTTGAAACCTGGGAGCAGCAGGGTACCGGACAAAGTATTCGAAATTAACTTAATACAGAAAAAACTGGGACCAATTCGAGAGATTCTTTTAACTCTGCATGCACTTAGTGGTTGTGACACAACGTCGTACCCTTACAGGAAGGGCAAAAAAACAATATTTAATTATCTGAGGAAAAATGTTGATCTAAACGAACAATTAATATTGTTTAATAACGAAAATGCAAATAAGCAGGATTTAATTAAATTGGGAATTAAGTTTTTCCTTTTTATATATGGGTGAAGTCAGATGATATAGATATCGAGAGATTTTTATTATTTGAAAAAATTATAAGTAGACAAAATTTAAATAAAAATTTTGATTTAGCAGTTTTACCATCTACCCCAAAAGCTATTGAACAGCATGTTTATAGGGTATATTTTCAGATGCAAACATGGCTTAATAAGGAAATTAATTCATCTGACTGGGGCAGGGAATTGAAAAGCGATACAACCAAAAAGGTATCAACATCTTTGTTAATTGTACCCGACAATATCTTAAAACTTGTATATTGCAACTGTAAAAATGACTGCAATAAAAATTGTCCTCGCAATAACACAAAGTATTCTGATATGTGCAGTAATTGCCGTGGCATAAGTTGTGTCAATTCAAACACTTTAATTATAACCGATAGCGATATTGAAGATGAAAATTAATTATTAACTTTTTCCTTTTACCTCCTTATTTTATTATTACGTATTATCATTATTATTATTATAAACCATCTAATTCTTAAAACTGAGCTTGGTAGTCATTTTTGTTTGGAGTTGATTGTGCCGTGACTAAAATTGCACATTTTGACTTTTCAATTTTAATTTTAATGCTACTAACAATATATGGTTTTATAATACTCAACAAGTTCTATCTCCGTTATTTTTAAAGCTATAAAAGATATTTAGAAGACGTTATGTTTATTTTTTGATGGCCTACAACTTTTACTTAAACATATTTTCAGTTTAGTAAAATGTGTAAAATATATGTTAAAGCCGCATTCTTTGGCTATAATTGTCTATTTAGAATCGGTTAATAAATAAGGCAAGAAAAAATATTTTCTCTGTCTACTCGCGCATGCCATTTTTCCAACATGGCGACTAACGCTCAGTTCGGAATCTTCGGATCTTTCTTTCATAGGCTACATATTCTGAAAAATTTAGCTCGGCACCTAAAATATCTAGGTCCAAACAGATTTTACCGCTACTATTATAATCCAGTCAGTCAGGAGTTTTACCCTGCAGAAGGTGGAGTAGTAACAATTTTTGAATATCGTAGGTTCCTTGGTAAAAGTGACCAAGTCCACTTCTTTCATAAAATGAGTTAATATGGCCAAGCAATGTACAAGACAAAAGTTACAACTGGGAAAAAAATGCTCAAGTCCACATGTACATTTTAACACAGCACCACAAGCATGTCCCTTATTTATTTTGTTATACTGGTAAATCTGCCCAAATCTCATAGTTGTACCCACGATATGTTGTTCAGGTTTTGGCCTTGATAAAAAATGCAAGTTTTTGACCTTGGGGGGGGCCGCTCCATCTTGAATAAAAGGTACAAAATACGCAAGAGGAAAGTTTTATACTTACTACACCTGCTCTAGGAATCTTTTGTTCCACAAACTAGAAAGATACTTCAAATGAATAAATATTCTAATTTATACTACTGTCATGAGCAGAAAAAAATAGAACAACTTTTTTTTCCTAATGTAAATCTGTCTCTATTTGAATATGTAATGAGTAGCCGAAATAAAATATATATCACTTTTAATTTATTTTTTATTTTAATGCTGTAGTTATTGCTATAGTAAATGATGGATGATTAATGAGACAAATTGCACTGCGTTATAACATTAACAAAAATTTGGTGAATAACATTTTAAGAAACTGGGGAATAAACTGTACGATTAGTAGAAATCCTACTTAACAAGAAACTAAATATTAATATTTCGTTATTGCACCATTTCTATTTATAATTTCTATAAGTCTGTTTGGCATAGAATTAAATAACCTTATACAATAATCATTGGTAATAATATTTTCCCACGCATTATTTACTATTTCCAATAATTCTTCGGCATTCCGTGGTCTCTCATTTCGTTTTTGGATACTTCTTACGAGTAGCCCCCATACTTCTTCCACGGGGTTAAGATCTGGACTATGACCGGGCCAGTTAAGAACATTGATGTTGTTATCTTGAAACCAGTTAGTCACGGTATGAGCAGTATGAACGGAACAATTGTCTTGTTGAAATATGGACTCATTATTAGGAAATAATTGTGACACAGAAGGGAGCATAATCTTGTCTAAAATCCTAATATACGTTTCACTATTAACTCGTTCCTCAATATGACACAAAACACCAGGACCACGTGCCGATATCCAAACCCACATATTGACGGAAAATCTACCACTTTTACCATTGTTAGATATATATTTCTCATCGAATCGAGTATTCGGAGGGCGGTAAACACGAATACGACCGCTGAGTGTTGACTGGAAAGTTTCGTCGTCTGTAAAGATTACATTGTTTCAAAAATTTACATCATGCGCTAAAAATTCAAACGCAAATCGTACTCAAGCTTCTTTATGTTCAGCTTTAAGTAAGTATTTCTGTGCTACTGCATGACAGCGTAGCTTCGATTCTCTTACTCGCCGGCGACCAGTACTACTCGATCCAGGAAAATTCGTTTCTTCAGCAGCCTGAATAACTGAGTAAAATGGATTTTCTACTAAAGCATTTACCAATTGCAAATCTTCTTGCTGAGTTGATATCCTTCGTCGCCCTGATCGAGGATTTCTACTAATCGTACCGTTTATTCTCCACTTTCTTAAAATGTTACGCACCGAATTTTTGTCAATATTATAACGCGATACAATTTGTCTCATTGACCATCCATCTTCTGCCATAGCAATTACTCCAAATTTAACTAAATCGCTTATATGAGGCATATTAGTTTTTTGCACACTTGCAATAAATTATGACAACTAACTGACAATGTCACAAAAATTAAAGTTAAATGTATACAACCAGATTTTTAGCAAAATACCGTTATAAGACTTGTCCTGTTTTTTTTGCTCACGACCGTACATTAAATTCAAGTCAGATATATGTAGATTTGAGATTTTGACGGAAATTGTTTTGGTCTTTTCGGGTCTTACTTGTGTGACAGAATAGGTATTAAACTGTCAAACTGGATGAAAAATACCTACAAATACAATATGTAGGTATTTACTCACCTTATTCTATACACCTCACCATCATATACTCGTACGAAATCGATATTTAGAATAATATTGTCCTATTTTTTTAACGCCACTCCGGCGATAAGAAAATTTATATGTTACAATAAAAACCACTCTAACTTGAAATAAATATCACTGTATAATCTCATTGTAGTGTGGAAAACACATTAAAAATAAGTGTAAATTGTTCTTACTAAATTATTTACCTTCAAAAATAGGATTTTACTATACTTTACATGTTCATTTTCCCGCGTCTGTAATTCGTTACATATTAGAGTTACAAAAAAACGTTTATACAAAAAATGTGGAGGATTTTGTCTGCTTTAACTTTGGTAAAAACATTTTCGTCATTGGGTCGGTCAACTGCTTCGGAGTTACTTTTATTTAAGATTACGGCTCGAGCGGTACCCCCCCCCCCCAAGGTCAAAAACTTGCATTTTTTTTATCAAGGCCCAAACCTGATGAACAACATATTTAAAAATTGTTACTACTCCACCTTTTTTAAGGCAAAGGCCTTTCTTGACCCCTACTGACTGGATTATTATATGAATGAGGAAAAATTTGTGGAGATAGGTACGTACACTTTTTAAAATTCTACAGTAGTTTAAGTCATGGGTGATCCATTTCAAATGTTGACCAGTATATCTTGCAAAATAAAGGCTACGCCAAAGAAGTAACAAGAAAACATTTTGAAATGATTTTATTTAGTATGGTAATTAAATGTGGAAAAAAATCATAATATCCAAGACATTAGTAACAATTGCAACAAAATTCATCCATGTACGCACATAGAGGCTCCAGCAAATGTTGCATAGATCGCAAACACGATTTTTCAACATTAGTATACTACATATGCATAGAAGTCGTGTATACCGGGTCCAACAGTCGGAGATTATATCAGAAGAATAGGAAACGTGCTCTGAATATATCCTAGATGTCCCACACATGACGGATTTATTACGTATATATTTTGGTCGCAGGCGGCGGAACGTTTGATGCTTCGCTGTTTCGGACATTTCATAATCGGCTAGATTCCCATCTTAGAGCAGATTGCGGAACCTAAAACAAAAGCTTTGAAGAAGGTATGAATATTATTTTTGTGTTTATTTCTTAAATATGTTAATGTTGCGCACGTTGTATTAACATGAAAATTTGCTCATTTTTTTAAAGGAATGTAAGTACCTACTTCTGCCTTATCGTAATGATATGAGAGATGCATCGCAGAAAATTGGGGTTAAGGTAAAGTGAGTTCAAACCGTTTTTTTAGAAAAGCGGTAATCACAAGTTTGTATTTAAAGGTGTATAAAGAAAATACTTAGGCTTCAGGAATGGGAGGGGTAAATTAATTATATCTTTGCAAGTATTCACAGATTAATATCGACTACTTTACTTTACGTCAAACATAAGAGATGGAACCTATACAGGGTGTCCCACGACGAATTGCAGCGATCGATATCACGAAAAGTAGTTATTGAAAAATTCTGAAAATTTGGTAGTAAACTAATGTCGATGGGGGCAACTCGGCTAAATAAATTTCAAGATGGTGGCACGTCCGGTTATACCGGAAGTAGATGTCAACTTGCTTATTTTAAATGGGACACCCTATATGTTAGTACATTTTTGGATTGTACGCAAAATTCAAGGCCGATTTTGTGTATCATGTCTTATACCTAAATCTCTCCGTTTTTGACACATTTCAATTTTTATATCAAAATTGACGTTTGCAGGCCCTAAATGAATTATCTATTCTTCCTATATGGAAGCCTTTATTATCTAATTTGGGTTGAATTCTTTGTTGAAAACGACCTACTTTAATAGTGTTTTTATAATATTTTGATAGGTATTAATACAGAGTGTTAAAAAAATAAGAATAGAAATGTAATTGAGAAAACTATCACAAATATTCATTATCTAAATCTTGTAACATTATCCTTCTTCTAAAAAAAATTTATATGTAATTTGAAAAAAGAAATTATGTAAGTATTAACTCATTATCATTTAAGATTTATTCATAAAAATGTAGTTTTATAACTCCATCATTTTTCACAGCACAGTACACGTTAAATTGTCAGGTTTCTCGATAATTTTGCAATCTCACAGCATGGGGATTTGAATCACACTAAAAGTGGGAATTATGTCGGTTGAAAAGGCAATTTTTCGTAAATTTTGCTTCGTCAGTCCAAGTTATGATGTCCAAAAATCTAAACCCTTGTAACAGTTCAAATAAATTCGCAAAAGTCAGCTCTTCTGGCCAGATCGGTGTCCTTTAAGTCTTGAACCATAGAAATGGAATAGGGATGGGATTTTTGTTTCAAAAGATTTCTGTGAATAGAGTTCTTGGAGATTCCTGTTTGTAAGGCCACTTGTCTTAAAGATGTCATAGGATATACCGCAAAATATCGCAAAACAGCAATTTCTACATTTTCATCATTAACAATTGGTTTATTTTATGAATTGTTGCATTAACTTGAACTTAAAATCCACAGCAAAATAATAATATCTTGAAAACTAAAAATGTTCGCAATAGACGTCCATACACAAACTTACCCTTATTTTTAATGGTAAATAAGATTATAAAAATTGGGGGTTTCCATTTGAAAAAAATTGATTATTGACAGCTTTCTCAATTTCATTTTTATTCTTATTTTTTTAACGCTCTGTATGAATACTTATCAAAATATTATAAAAACTATATCAATGTAGGTCTTTTTCAACAAAGAATCCAACCCAAATTAGGTAATAAACGCTTCCTTATAGGAAGAATTGATAATTCTTTTAGGGCCTGCAAACGTCATTTTTCACATAAAAATAGGAATATATCGAAAATGGAGAGACTTAGGTATAAGGCATGATACACAAAATCGGCCTAGAATTTTGCGTACAAGCCAAAAATTTATAATATACAGGGTGTTGCATCATGAGAGGGACATAGCTTAATAGCAGGTAGAGAACATCAGTGGTAACCGGAACCTCCCATAGAAATGTCTCATTGGGCCTTCATTACGAAGTTACAGGGTGTTAAATAATTTTTGGCCAAACCTGTTTTTTGTCATAACTTTGACAGGGAATGAAATAATGGATTCATATTTGGTACGGCTAATGTACTAACGAGCCCCAAGAGGTACATGTATAAAAAAATATATATCCAGGTCCGGACTCACTATAATTTATGTTTCTTCTTTGCATCAATAAAACATCACCCTGTATATATTTTTTTGAAATTTCGATACGATATTCGAAAAGAGCAAGAAAAAACAAACAAAATGGCCTATTTCATTTTTTTGTTACACCTTCGTGGTTATTTAAATACGTTGTTAAATGTGCAAGAAAATGGATTACAGAACCCTATTAAATGAGAGGCACGTGAAATAAATAGTTTTATAACTAAAATTTGCAAAAATTCTATTGAGCCTAGGTGGTCTGGGTGAATCCTAATTCCGGCACGTTTTAAAGGTCCATTTTGGTAAAAAACTGTGGTCCTAATAAGTAATCGGGTATGAAATAACAAAATTTTTAATCAATCACAGTAGGCTTGTTCAAAGAATAAAAGTGACAGATAATTTAAACCATTTAGGCCTAAGCAACCAGTTACTTTGGTCAAGAAAATCATCAACATTTTATACTTAATAAAAATTGGAAAAGAGAACAAACTAAAATCTAAATAAATAAAATATTTTCCATTCAATTAACAATAAATAACAAAACAATAACTAAATGTGTTTAAAAATAAAACGTAATTGACACTAAAGTAAATTTTCAAAATGTCCTCCCCCACATTCTGTGCATTTTCTTGCGCGTTTAGAAAGGTCACCAATTGCTCGACGTATCATTTCTGGATTATTCCGTATTTCGTCGCAGGTTGTAACGATGCGCTGGATTAAATGTTGTCTACTTTCAATTTCAATGCTATAAACCTCGTTTTTTAAGTGGCCCCATAAAAAGTAATCACAAGGGTTACAATCAGGAGATCTTGGTGGCCATTCATGTGGACCCCCGCGTCCAATCCATCTATTAGGATACACATTGTTTAAGTGTTCTCTTACTTGAAGGTTAAAATGTGGTGGGGCCCCATCATGCTGAAACAACATGCCTCTTATACCGATATTTTCTAACATATTCGGTAAAATGTTTTGAAGAAAATCAAAGTAAATTTCACCATTCAATCTTTCTTCAAAAAAATGTGGCCCTATCAAATGTCTATTCACAAGTCCGACCCAAACATTTACAGAAAACCTGTGTTGCGAACGGCGTTGGCGTACCGCATGTGGGTTTTCCTGTGCCCATTTATGATTATTTCGTGAATTGTTTACTCCATCCCTTGTAAATTGTGCCTCATCCGTAAATAAGGTTCTGTAAATGACTGGGCGATGGTTAGACAACCAATGACAAAATGCCAGGCGGGGGATATCGTCGCCTTGTTGAAGACGCTGTACCTGCTGGATATGATATGGATGGTAACGTTCTCTTTTTAGGGTTCTCCATACTCGCCAATGAGGAATACCAGTTGCCAAACTGATTCGTCTAGTGCTCATATTTGGGTTTTCTTGAACTACGTTTATAATATTGTTTTGTTCCTGCACACCTTGTTGTAAAACACGCTCCACAACTGCAGAAGTAGGAAACTTTCCGTGTTGTCTTGCATACTGGAACACCGTACTAAAGGTTTTATGATTAGGGCATCGACGACCAGGAAAACGCAGCCGATATTCTCTTTCCGTCGACCTACCATTTCCATTACAGAAACCATAGATGAATATTATGTCAGCATATTCCACGTTTGTAAATTTTACTGGCATAGTTAAAATATTTTCACAAGTTTTCACTAACTAAATGCGGATTATTGACACAAAATTACTAACAAACAATTATTCAACTGTTTAGGAGATTTCTTTTTATTATCTGTCACTTTGAACAAGCCTACTGTGATTGATTAAAAATTTTGTTATTTCATACCCGATTACTTATTAGGACCACAGTTTTTTACCAAAATGGACCTTTAAAACGTGCCGGAATTAGGATTCACCCAGACCACCTAGGCTCAATAGAATTTTTGCAAATTTTAGTTATAAAACTATTTATTTCACGTGCCTCTCATTTAATAGGGTTCTGTAATCCATTTTCTTGCACATTTAACAACTTATTTAAATAACCACGAAGGTGTAACAAAAAAATGAAATAGGCCATTTTGTTTGTTTTTTCTTGCTCTTTTCGAATATCGTATCGATATTTCAAAAAAATATATACAGGGTGATGTTTTATTGACGCAAAGAAGAAACATAAATTATAGTGAGTCCGGACCTGGATATATTTTTTTTTATACATGTACCTCTTGGGGCTCGTTAGTACATTAGCCGTACCAAATATGAATCCGTTATTTCATTCCCTGTCAAAGTTATGACAAAAAACAGGCTTGGCCAAAAATTATTTAACACCCTGTAACTTCGTAATGAAGGCCCAATGAGACATTTCTATGGGAGGTTCCGGTTACCACTGATGCTCTCTACCTCCTATTAAGCTATGTCCCTCTCATGATGCAACACCCTGTATAGGGTGTCCTACTTAAAATAAGCAAGTTCACATCTACTTCCGGTATAACCGGAAGTTGCCACCATCTTGAAAATACTTTAGCCGAGTTGCCTCCATCGATATTAGTTTATTACCAAGTTTTCAAAATATTCCAATGTCTACTTTTAGAGATATCGATCAGCGCAATTAATCGTGGGACACCCTGTATTGTAATATGATTGACTCCTTTCCGTTGTAACCAAAATCGCTAAAATTTTAAATTCTATGACCTAATTTGAAAGGCCTTCTTCTCTGAACGTCACCTAAAAAAGTTCATTCTATAGATTTGTTTTCAAAGTTTTGATCATTAAAGTTGCAAAGGCGCTCTTTATTTAGTTATATAAAAAATTCAGATAGTACGAGTAGTGTCAAAAACTAGAATAAATGTTAACTAATTGGATGTTCAAATTGATAACTACCACTTCCCATATAATAACAGAACACCAGGCACCATGTAGCAATTCCATTACTAAAAAAAAAATATGGGAATCAAAAATGTATTTATTCTGTCATGTTATTATGAATATTTCAAGTAAAATAAAAAAAAATGATCCAAATCTGCTGTTTATCTTGGAAAATAATTAATAAGTGTGTATGCCCTCTCCATCTCTAAATATTATTATTATTATTATTATTATTAGCCGTTACTCGAGTCCGAGTATGAAAATGTTACAGTCGATAAATTATGTACAATAAAAAACAAGTAACAGGTGTAGTTTATTGTAATTCCCATTCATCTACGGTGCACACGACTATGGCTATAGAGGCCAATTCGGGAGAGCACATGTCGACCGCAGTCAGGACAAACATAGACCTGGTTAGGTCTTGGATTCGGCCTTCTTGCAGCAACATTTCCTTGATAGCTGGCCACAACCCCTCGCCATTCGGTTCTGTCCGCTGCAAGTTGTTCCCATTGCTCGTCTGCAATACCGCAGGATTTTAGATTTTCATGGAGAGCGTCTTTGAACCTCTTTCGTTGACCGCCACGCCTTCTTCTACCGCTTAGCAATTCACCATAAAGTGTACATTTAGGAAGGCGAGCCTTCAATTTTTGAAGAGTTTCAGCGTAAACTTCATCCTTATTTGACCAGTAACGACAATTACCACGGTGTGCAGTTTAGAAAAACATGTACGTACACGCCAGGTCACGATGAACGTGACCTGCCCATCTTAGGCGTGCTCTTGAAATAAGCACCTCAATTGCAAGGCTGTTTGCTCTCCTGAGTACTTCCACGTTTGATATGTGATGGAACCAACGGATTTTCATCATACTTCTGAGATGTCTTTGCTGAAAACGTTCTAATTCTTTCACATGACGACGGTAAGTGACCCAGCTTTCACATCCATATAGCAGTGTTGGAATGACAACTGCTCTGTAGACAGCCATTTTCGTTGACAAAGCAAGGTCGTGGTTGTCAAATACTCTCTCTCTAAGTCCCCAGAGTGCTCTAGATGCAGCGTTAATTCTATTGCGAATCTCGCTGTCCATGTTTGCTTTGTCATTAACAACGTTGCCTAAGTAATTGAACTGATCCACCACTTCAAGAGAATTTCCGTTAAGTGTAATGTCTATTTGGTTCACTTGATGAGGAGTTGACATAATCTTAGTCTTTCCAATGTTGATTTTAAGTCCTAAGGAATCATAGCTCTGGGCATACACATCTAAAAGTTCTTGAAGCTCTTCCGGCGTAGAGGCTAAAAGTGCACAGTCATCTGCATACTGGAGATCACAAATGAATCGTGTGCGTGTCTTCGTGAAAGCTCTAAAGCGCCCTATGTTAAAGAGACCGCCATCAAAACGGTATCTGAGACCTATTCCTCTGACAGTCAGTTTGTTGTCAACAATAATTGTTAGAGCAGTGGTAAACAAATTAAAGAGTAGGGGTGCCAGGACACATCCCTGCCTAACTCCAGTGAGGGTTTGGAAAGGTTCGGTTGCCTCATTATTATACATAACCTGGGCGTTGTTGTTTGTATGTAGACTGCGACATACTTCCACAAATTTTCTAGGGATACCTAAGCGGAACATAATTTTCCAGAGCACTTCCCTGTCCACCGAGTCAAACGCCTTGGTTAAATCAATGAAGGCCATGTAAATTTCTCCTTGATGTTCGAGTGCTTTTTCTTGAAGCTGTTTAAGTGTGAAGATTAAATCCGATGTGCCTCGGTTTGGTCTAAAGCCACTCTGTGTTTCAGGAAGTAACTTTTCCATAACAGGTGTTAGCCTATTTGCCATGGCTTTAGTGAGTATCTTCCCTCCAACAGCCAGGAGAGCTATACCCCTGTAATTTCCACAGTCCGCAGCGCTCCCTTTGTTTTTGAAGAGGTTAATTAAAAGTGTATCACGAAACTCCTGCGGAGCTTGACCACTTTCCCACACGACATCAAACAGTTTTTTGAGGTAGGGTATGAGCTCTGACGACACAGCTTTAAAGATCTCAGCTGGGAGTGAGTCGACGCCGGGAGATTTGTTATTTTTTAGCTGCCCAATGGCGGTTAAGATCTCTTCCGTTGTTAGTGGCTTATCTAAGTCTTCGAAGGTGTCGTATTGAGGGATAAGATTTATAATATCGTGATCGGCTTGACTTTGCTGGTTAAGAATGTTAAAGTAGTGTTCTTTCCATCTGGCTCTTATTTCCTGGTCTTCTTTGAGGAGATTTCCATTTAAATCTCTAAATATAGAAATCTAATGAAAAACTTACATTTTGTAACCCTAAGCAAATATTAAATATTTAGGAGTGATTATAGATAGATATTCGAGATGGGACCTTCATATAAAATTGGTTATAGACAACTACAATTCGTTTTACACAAATATAAAAACAATTATGCCATATTCTTTTTCAAATTAGATGTTCTTATTCCTCAAGGGAAAACGTCCTGTATCAAGCTTTTACCTAAGAAAAAAATTCTGAACAACTTAGGGATCTACGCCCTATTAGCATGCTTTCTGTTCCACTAAAAATTGCAGAACCAGCTATATATGAACAACTTTCTTAATATGTATTTCAAAATTCAATAATCTCTTCTAATTAGTCCGGATTTCGGAAAGGCTTCAGTACTTCTATACTACTAGATAATATAACTGACGAAATTTTGGGAGCCATTGACAACACCTCTTTGACATTGGATATGACTGAAGCTATTAATAGCCAAATTGCAAAATTAAGTTATTGTGGCATATCTGGAAATACTTTTTCTGATTTCAAAATTATATGAATGGCAGACAACAGTATATTACTATTAATACAGGAAACTCGATACTTATATCACGAAATAGATCAGTTTTATCCGGTGTTCCGCAAGGATCTATTCTAGGGCCACTTCTTTTTAATATATTTATTGCAGATATATCGAGACTACCACTATATTAAAAACTATACATGTACGCTGACGATATCTAGTTTTTCTCCTTCCGAATTTTAAATGGCAGAACATTATATCAATAATAACTTAAGTCTTATGTATCAATGGACACTCCAAAATACTCTTTTACTTAATGCTAGAAAAAGTCAAAATATTGTTTTTAGAACTCTCAACAGTTACACAAATTTACACAGATGAATGTTCAAATCAATAATGAGATCATTACATTGACTAATACCGTAAAGAATCTTGGTATTAACTTTGATCTTTTACTAAGCTTTTTGTCAAAAAGCTTTCTATTGTTTAAAACAGTTATATACATTTAAAAGGTATCTGGATAAAAATACTAAAATACTGCTTCAGAAACTATGGTTATATTGCACTTAAATTACGTAGATATCGTATACTCTTACTCAAGTAGCCAAATACCGTTTACAAAAAATGAAAACTGCTGCCCTAATGTGGTCATATTACTCCACATTTATGCGATTTCAAACTATTATTATTTTGTTAATGGGATACCCCGTATATTATTAAATTTTTGAAATGATCCTTTTTTTTTCCTGATTTAAAAAATACCATATGCTACCCCTACCATATACCGTTTTTGAATTATTAAACGACAAATATCTATCTTAGTTCGACTAATTACTGTAAATATGAAAAAGTTGACATTATTAAAGTGAGCTAACAAAATGACAACTATTTCTTTAATGAAATAATCAAAATGGTTTATAGTGAGGAAGATTATTTTTTTTATATACATTTATTTAACGTCGGCCTATTTCTGCTACTGAGGCCTAACACCGACGCCTGTAGACGAGCTACCCCCAACCAGGAATTTTGCCGAACGTCTTCGCTTAAGAAGAGTAGGGATCTTTTACTTGCCTAACATTTAATAGACAAGGGACCGACGGCTTTACATCCCCTCCGAAGGATGGTATATCTCCTATACAACCCTCGCCTAAGGTTGTATAGCTTCCGCGCATACACTGATATACAAGCCGCTGGAAGATGTGTTAGGCGAGAACGCGGTTTCCGTTGGAATGGTCACCATCCAAGTACTAACTGCGCCTGCCGTTGCTTTACATCGCATACCGAAGTATGTACATAGTAAAGACGCAGCTACGCTCGCCCCCATAGTGAGGAAGAAAAGGTCCAAATATTTACTTGTTAGATACAAAATCACAAAAATAAACGCGCAGCAAAAAGAGCATATAGGGTTGTTGTATCCAATACGTCCAACACTATCAAAAAATACATTCAAAAATGTTTACCAAAAGGTGAGTAATACCTCCAGTTTTAGTAGAAAAAAGCGGTAGTTCAAGGAAACCAGGAAGAAGACAGATATACTGCTTCAATTCTGAGGTAAGCCCATCCATATCTATTCGCGAATAGACGTTGTTGAAACATTGTATTATTTTTTAGACGTTTTGTGACTCGGCCGCAATTGCCGGACTAGCTTAGTTCTTCCGGCAAACCAACATACTCCTCACAAAAGTATCACTTTTACTGCTAATAAAACAATATACTAGTTATGCCTCTAATTTAAAAAAAAACCGACGTTTTAGTTAAACATCATGTTTAGTATCACGTGTTTTTGAGGTCGTAAAATTGGGTGATATTAAAAATCCGTTTGAATAATTCTCTAAATAGATATAGAAATTTGACAGTCGGATGATATTTATAATTAAAAATGTCGACCGTCATAATTAAGACGGTCGAACGTTTGCCCCGGCGCTGAAAATTTGACAAAAGTTAATACTGTGCTTTGTTGCGACATGGTCACTTATTGTCAAATTGTTGGTGCCAATGTGACTCAGAAAATAATTCGTCGTGTCGTGTCGTGACGTATCGTATCGTAATTATTTTATATTTAAAACCAATGTTAAATGTCACTCTCTTGTCAATATTCACTACTACAACACTAGGAACAAACATCAATATATATCTCCATTTATTATTCCTTTATTTAGCACTGTTAAACATATTCACAATAGCAAGAAAATTTAAGATTAATTTATAGCAGATATTTTGTATGCTGAGGCCCTAAAATAAAAATGGCATTCTGAAGCATTTGTTGGGTTATTTGAGGCATCCTCCAACAATACGGTATCGTAACTCTTCCAGTTACGACCTTCAGTTGAGCAATTTTAGTCTTTAAATACCTCTACAAGAAATAGTTGAAGAGTGTTAAATCTGGACACCTTCGCGGACCTTCCGTAGCACCTATCCATTTTCCACAAAACATCCTATAGAAAAACTCCCTTACAGGCTGTGCTTAATATGGAGAGCCCTCATCTTGTTGGAGCATAAATTGGTAACGATCATCATTTTCAACAGTATCAATAGATGGATGTGATCTGGCAATAATTCCAAATATATTGCACCTGTAGATTATCGTTAAGAAAACAGGCTTCAACCAGGTGTTATCTAAATCCAGCCTAGATCCAGCCTTCAATTTTTGAAGAGTTTCAGCGTAAACTTCATCCTTATTTGACCAGTAACGACAATTACCACGGTGTGCAGTTTAGAAAAACATGTACGTACACGCCAGGTCAAAGCGGATCCTACAGCAGCTTGTCCTAAAACTGTACCTTTAACAGCTTAATTTTTTTTAATACATTTATTTAAGGTCGGCCTATTTCTGCTACTGGGCCTATCACCGACGCCTGTAGACGAGCTACCCCCAACCAGGAATTTTGCCGAACCTCTTCCCTTAAGAAGAGTAGGGATCTTTTACTTGCCTAACATTTAATAGACAAGGGACCGACGGCTTTACATCCCCTCCGAAGGATGTTATATCCCCTATACAATCCTCGCCTAAGGTTGTATAGCTTCCGCGCATACACTGATATACAAGCCGCTGGAAGATGTGTGAGGCAAGGACGTGGTCTTCGTTGGGACGGTCACCCATCCAACTACTAACTGCGCCTGACGTTGCTTTACATCGCATATCAACGTATGTACATAGTAAAGACGCACCTACGCTCGCCCCCAACAGCTAATTCCTTACTAGAAGTTTGCATTCCAAATTTAGTTTCGTGTAGCCACTGATCCAGTTCCTTGGAACTTTGCCTCTAAATTCAAAACACATTTTATATTCACATGGTTCTCCGAATGATATTCGTTGAATTTTAAAGAAGGCGATTATTTCAACACTGTCCACAAATAGGTAAATCATTATTGAAAATTAAACTTCTAAACGCAACTTTAAACTACCTAACTCTCATGTTGGTTTAACTTAACTGGAGACAAGTTTATTGCTTCTACCAGAAAAAAAGCATTGGCTCCCGTTTTAATAATTGGAACCTCACTGACTTACAAGCTTGTTAAACAGGACTTGAATAACTCTAGTGGAGAAATGGCATATAAGTCAGGGGAAAACTGAACTACTAAATACAGTAGTAAAAGCACAATTTCCAGTATTTAAGACTGCGATCGCACTGATTGTAATCTTACTGATATTACAGATTTTACTACAGACAGCTAATACGCCGTAACTTCATGCTGAAAAAAATAATAATAAGATTACTATTACTGACAGACTTAAAAGTTATGACATACGCTTCGCCCATTCTAAGTCGAAAACAAAACCGAATAGAGCAAAGATGTACTTTTTGTCGTGCAAGTTAAGAAGTTATGATCACTTGGATCTCAGGCAATAGGAAAGCTGTAAAAAATATTTTGAATATCTCGAAAATAAATCAATAATAATAATAATAATAATAACTTTATTTCAAACAGCCACATTACAGAGATAAAAGCTTCACGTAACAATGGGTTGAATAACGTCAAAACAATATATAGTATAACTTATAAAACATATATATGTATAAAAGAATACAAAACAGAAGCCAAATTGGAAAAAATTAAAACATTAAAACAGTAACAGTTATAATCGTGCTCTTTTATACTCCATAAATTCTTTTATGGTATATGGTTCAATTTCTACTAATAAATTAAAAAGTTCTCTCTTATATTTTTTAATATTTTGTATATTTTTTATGCGGCTTGGTAGAGTATTGAAAAATCTCATACTAGCATAGCAAGGACCATTTTCTGTCATGCTTAACCTGTGGACCTGGAAATTATAGTTATTGTGTCTAGTGTTATAATTGTGAGTTGTCTCATGTTGTTCATATTTATTTTTATATTTAAAATTAAACATTAAGCATTCAAAGATGTATATTGCAGCAACTGTTAGTAATCTATTTTTTCTAAAGGAACCTCTACAAGATTCCCTTAGAGGAATATCATGCATACAGCGTATAGCTTGCTTTTGTACTATTAATAATTTGTTTATTTCAATATCACACCGAGTCTTAATCGTGATACAAAGCATGCATAATATATCATTCGCAAAGTTTTATATGTTACATATTTTTTAACCACCCTCATACTGTAGGTGACACTGTTTAATTTTTTCACTAATTCTGCTACATGTACAATAATTTTGGTAGTGTGGAGGAAAACAAGGCCTCTGCAAAAAAGCCCTCTTCCTCTTCGAAAATAGAACTTCCCGAAACCCCATTTGTATATTACCAAGCGCATTTCCTTCATAGTCTCCGTGAACCAACTAATTACAAATAGGTAACATTTACTTTTCCTATCTTTTAATTTTTAAATTCGTTTTAAATGTCAGATGCCATTAACCATTTGTTCTAACTATGTCTTCACGGTCAACATGAATCAATGGAAATGAAAAAAAGTCATGGCTCTTCTTTGACTACTAATTATAGAGAATCGATAATATATTATTTTTAATTAATATATGATACAAGTCTATTATATAAAATATATATAACATTAGGTCTTTAGCTGTCACATTTTTCTTATTAATTAATAGTAATTGTACCTCGGTAGCTGATTTAGTTACGGTTTATAATGAGATAAGTTTCCAATCAGATTGTTTACATATACACAAACAAGTTTTGTGGCCGTACCATGTTTGAGAAAAAATTATTACTAATTTTTGAACGAATCTGTGGGCATTTAATAGTAAGATATTATCTAGTTTACAATTCTTGTTAGATATTCATATAAAATAATGTTTATGGTTTCTTACTTATTTCAAATATTCTAAATTGTATAAATTGTTACAGATAATGCTGTCGGAGAGCATAAAAATATGTTAGTGCTGACGGAGCACATGCCACCCCCAAAATTTTCAGAATTCAATGACCAGTAATGACATCATTAAATTGGCGGTGAAGAAATAGGTCCTATACATGAACCCATTTACTTACACTATCATATTTTTGTTAAAACCTAATTTGAAATCTGTTTTATAATAACAAAATATTATATTGTTTTTCTTCAAACGTCAGAAAATCATGACATGTCTTACTCATTTCATGACATTAATGTTTGACATTTCAAACGGCTGTGCGTTCCCATTAGCAACGGGAGTAAATGTACTTTTTCTTCCGGTCGATCGGACTTTTATTTTCGTTGCTAATGGCAACGCAGAGTTAAATTCTTATTTTTTTTTATGGCTAATCGACATTTGAAGAAAAAATAACATGTCTTATTCGGAGTAAAAGCCACTTCTGTAACTCGTCTGTAATTGCCGGACTCACTTAATTCATCCGCCAAACCTACATACTCACAAAAGTATTACTTTTACTCCTAATAAAATAATATACCATTATGTCTCTACATTTCAAAAAACTGACGTTTTAATTAAACATCATGTTTAGTATCACGTGTTTTTGGGGTCGTAAAACTCGGTAGTATTAGAAATCCGTTTGAATAATTCTGTAAATAGATATCATCTTAAAATTTGACAATCGGACGATATTTTTAATTACGAAGGTCGAACGTTTGCTCCGGCGCAGAAAATTTGACAAAATTTAATACTGCGCTTTGTTGTGACAAGGTCAACTATTGTCAAATTGCTGGTGCCAATGTGACCCACAAGCTAATTCGTCCTTAAGGTGGACCAAATTGTCTTCTAGGCCAAGATATGCCATTAGTGAAATATACTTACAACATATTATCCATCTCTAATTTATACGAAGAATATGGATATTTCCAACATACCTAAGTTATTGAAAAATCATTTTAATTGTTTATTAAGCGTTGGTATTTTACGTATTTTTAATTCAAAATTGGGAGGGGGCTCACTGAAGATATAAAGACCTTATAACAAATTTTTTATGTGCAAGCCATGATGATATAGTTCCAAAGAGCTGTAGAAAGTTACGCGATTGAGAAGAATTAGTTAATCTGTATACTTTAATTCTCCACCTCTTAAATTTTGGATGGCGATAATAAAAAAATAATATACATAAGCCAGTTTTAACAATCGCAGAACATATTGCGCCACTTGTGATTTTAAACTTGATTGAATGTTCCTGCAATAAAAGTTTCTGTGACTCCAGAAGATGTAAGTGTTTTATTAATCACTTACAATGTACAGACCTCTGTATCTGCGAAGGAGATGAACAAGTGTGTAAAAACAATAAGGATCAAGAAGAAACGCCAATAACTGGCCTCAGCAATGACAGTAGTGGCGAGGATCAAGAAGAAACGTCAATAATAGACCTCAGCGATGATAGCGATGAGGAAGATTTGTAGAATGTCTTGAACTTGCTGTTCATTTATTTTTGTAAGTATTAGTTAATTATGTTTATTTCATTAGGTTCTGTTTCTCAAATTTCTGTACATGATTAAAAATATAAAATTTCAATAGGCCGATTTTTATTATTTATTCAGATCAAAGAGTTTCAATGCAACAATAATCACTGGTATATATCATATAAAAAATCACCCTTGAAGCTACCTACAAATAATTGTGGCAAACGTTGTATCAATGCAATTCATCTATTCAGGACAGAACATTTTGAAATAATGCATCATTTTAGTTCAATTTGCATAGTTTCCACCGAAGCAACGTAGATACGTCACATCTCTTTATTCTGTTGAGTTTTCTATTACATAAATAAACTAAATAAATGACAGGTATCCATACCATTTTGAAGCTTACAGCGCCAGCTACAAATGTTTTGGAAGCATGTTTCAATTCAAGTCTGGCAAAAAATATAATTTTCCAAATTATCTCCCTAACTATTCGAAATATGACAAAAATTTATGAGACCTTTTTCTTTCTATATAAAAATACAATCATTAAAAAAAAAAAGAATTACGTCGCTATCTCATACCATTCACGAGATATGAAAGATTGAAGAAAACACCCCTTATGGACGGGCGAACGTCGAAGCCCGCTCATCTGAGGGAGGAAAGTTAAGTATTCTTAAAGAAAACAATGTAATTCAATGGCTAATGTCAAAAATTTTTTACAGGCTCTTGGTTTTCGTATGCTCACTAAATCCTAATTTAATTTTTTACTCCCTTTAATAATAGAGTGGGGGGCAATGGTGGTGGTAGAGGCTAATGCCAAAAAAATGTTAGAATCCCTTGGTTCTCGTATACACAGTAAATACCAATTTAATGTTTACTCCCTTTAATAATAGGGTGGGGATGGCAATGGGGGTGGTAGAGAGGGTGGCTAACGCCAAATATTTTTTTTGAGAGTTCTTGAATACACACTAAATGACATTTTAATTTTTTTACGCCCTTTCATAATAGTGTGGGGGTGGTATTGGGGGTGATGCCAAAAATAAAATTCAGATCTTGACTTTTCGTATATGCCCTAAATTGCAATTATGGACTCTTACCTGCTTGCTTTGGCTATTTACCCTTATTTACCCCATTGATCCCTGAATCCTTTGACGAAATTAGATCAAAATATAATCTAGTTCCAGATCTCGTTATAGCACACAGGTGTACCAAATTTCAAGTCAATATCAGAAACGGTTCCAGAGTATACGTGCGCAAAAAAAGTTACAGACAGATAGGCCGACAGACCGACGGACAGAAATTTTTTTTCGCTCAAATTTAAAATCTCGACGTTTCATGACATTTTAAGCCTATTTCACAAAAAAAATGCGTTATTATACTTTCAGTGGACGTGGAAGTAAAAGGAAACTAGGATAGAACGACTCCATAATTCTATAAAACAAATGTAACATTGCGAGAAATTTCATCGATTTCATAATTCATTAGCAGCATACTCTAACTATTAAAGAGAAGTGTATTCTTAATACATCAAATGCCCCTTGCCTTTGTCACACAAATCTTCTGACAAGTTTTGAAAAAACGACAATATTGAGTATTTGACAAATTAAACAAAATCCAATAATTCAACCTCAGGGACAGTATCTGACTTGTATCATGTTATAATTGAAATATGACAACACTTGCTGCAGAGAAATATTATGGTATAGCTAAGAGCGCAACATATTATGCGAAGAATCTTTAATGTATTCAGAAGTGGGATAGAAAATATTTATAGCAGTTGTTTTGGCACAGCCACGGTCAACTAGATGGTGCACATCTGGCCGTTTCATTCCTAATACGGCAGATATGAATTGTAACTAACTTTAGCATAATACCAGCCGTCCCATTTATATAACTCAGCAGTCTATTGTTTTACACAGACATTATATTTACTTCGAACCAGTTGAATTCAACACCAGCACAGAATTTATGATCGTGTAGATACCTTTTATAATTTAAATAAGTCTTATAAATTGTTGGCTGTCATGTCTGGTTCACGTCACCAATTTTAAGTAAGCGCCACCCGTACACCGATCCAGACGTTGTTCTAAGAAGTTAATAATTTAGTTATTCCTTGCATTGAACGCGAACGTGCTTAACACGTCTGATAAATCAGATATATGCAAGGTCTTTTCCACCCCAGAATTTATCAACAAAAATGGATGTAAATGTATTTAAATGCGATTTACGACGACCACCCTTGCCGGAAACGCCTGAATTCCAGTTCCTGTGCGATCTTATCGCATAATGAAATCATAGTTTTATTTCGTAAGGATTCTGACAGCTTAAAGCATTTTTCACACACAAAAGACCCATTGTAGTCGTTGGTGGTCAATTTAAATGAAATATTGGAAACTTATTCTCTATTCATAAGGGTGGGGTGGACCACGGAATATTATAATATTCCTGAATTCATGTACAGGGTGTTCGATTTTCTATTAACCAATTCGATCCAAGGGAATTATTTTCATGCATACCTTTGATATGAAATAGTCGATTTTCTTTGAGGAGCTCTTGACTTAAATTTGATTACTAATTTTATGGACGAAAATTCATTTAATGAATGTGTAACATGTTCTTGTTTATACAGTGTGTCCAAAAAATGCATAAAATTATTTTCCTCTGTTTTGAGTTCGCAAAATACAAACACGTCATTTATCAAATTTTGAGGAGAGAGGGATACTGGTGAAAGAGGAGGAGGTGTAGCTAATTATATAAAAATTGAATGTTATAGTCTGGAGGTTACTTTGCATTTTATGCTCAAGCGTTGAAATTGGGTACACTTGTTCGTTAGACTGTACCCTTCGATATGAGAAATATTGCCATGGTATTGGCGTGTTTGCCTACCTTCAGGGGCAAATCCGCATTTTCGCAAGTGTCGTGGAGCGCTGAAATTTGGTAGACATGCGGCATTTTGGATGTTTAAGATCACAAGCAAGTGTTTCAGAGCCCATGGCCCTTCTTTCAAAATAGCGGTGGGAAGTGCACAAAATAACGTTATTGCATGATCAGACTTCATGCTACGTGCAACAAATATACTCTTGTATGCACATCCACGCCCTCTTTAGAAGAGAGGTCTAAATTCTGATGGCAAAATGAAAAAAATCTTTAAAACGCGATGAAAGTATAGAAATATTGCCAGCAGACAAAGGTAATGCCAGTCATCATAGATAAAGATATATATAACACAAAAATCACGACTCTTTTAAATGAGGGATCCTACTCAAAACTAAACAAAGATCCAACAAAATCGATAGAGAACAAAATTTACAGAACTTTGTTTAAATACAAACATGAAACTAATGATTTTGAACGAAGGAAACTTACACCACATCATAGTAAGCCTCTTCATTTTTATGGCTTACCAAAGACACATAAACAAAATATTCCTTTATAACCAATTGTTAGTTCTATTAACTCACCATATTATAATTTGGCAAAATTTTTACTTAAAATTATTGATCCATTATCTGGAAATACCGATTCATATATTAAAAATAGTAAATATTTTATAGAAAAAATTTATGAAAACGATATTCATGAATCACACCTGATGGTTAGTTTTGATGTAGTTAGTCTTTTACCAATGTTCCGGTAGATGAAACCTTAAAAATAGTTAAAGACAGGTTGCTAAATGATAATAATTTGGTAACTAGAACTAAATTAAGTATAAATAGCATAATGGAACTCTTAATAATGTGTATAAAAAAACAACCTATTTTCAATCGGACAATGAGTTCTATCAGCAAGATTTTGGTATGGCTATGGGGTCTGCATTATCACCAATTTTAAGCAACATATTTATGGAAAACTTTGAGAACACACATGTTTAAAATTGTATAAACACACTGGTTGTCTGGTGGAGATATGTTGACGACATCTTTGCAATTTGGCCTCGTGGTGTCGATTTACTAGATAGTTTTTTGGAAAATATAAATAGTAAGGAACCGTCTATTAAATTCACATTAGAAGTAGAAAGTAGGAATGAACTACCGTTTTAAGATGTTTTAATTAGAAGGGTAAATAATACAACTGAAACAAGCATTTATAGAAAACCAGCACATACTAATAGATATCTAAATTTTAACTCGAATCAGTCAATAAATGTTAAAAGGGGTGTTGTAAAATGTTTATACGATAGGGCCAAAATAATTTCATCTAATATTGAAATATTAAATAACGAGAAAAAATTAGCAAAGAGGTTCTAGCACAAAATCAATATCCTGAAGCCTTTGTTGATAGAGTTTTCATAAATGTTGAAAATAGGGATAATCAGGTACGACAAAAACCTGAACATCATTATACAGCAATAATTCCTTATGTATACGGACTCTGGGAAAAGCTACGAAGTATAGGTGACAAATTTGATGTTAGGACGATATTTCAAACGGGGAACACTTTAAGATCTATTTTAACAAAAACAATACCGATAAATAGGGAGCAGAATTCAAAAAACTGTATTTACAATATCCCGTGCGAATGTGATAAATGTTATGTGGGTGAGTCATCCAAACTTTTCAGTGTGAGGTTGGATGAGCACAAGAATTACATTAGAAAGAATGAAATTCAGAAATCAAAGATTTGTGAAGATGCTTGGGAAACGGACATAGAATAAACTGGGACTCGGCAAAAATTTTAACAAAAGAAGCAGATACAAAAAAAAAGAAAAATTAAAGAATCAGCAATAATCTTATTAAATGAAGATAAGTGCGTATCGAATTGTTCTGTAGATATTTGTACAACCTGGCTACCAATGTTAAAAGAAGAACTTAACAAACTCAACATTATCTAAAAGAAAATATCATCAGTTCTATGTAAGTAGTAAGTATCTATGGAAATAACATAAACAGAATCTTAAAGCTGTGTATTTGACATACACAGCAAAATAAGAGTTCTTCCAAAAAAGCTTTGAAAACGGAAAGAGATTACTTTCCGAAACATCAGCAAAATACATTATTTCTGTGTTTATTCTGATTTATATTATTTGCAAAACATAACCTCTGACTATCCCTTTGGCGTAAACGTCACGGGCGCAGAGGCTTTTTTCCAATAATTCTATTATTTTGTAGATTCGGTGATTTGTTTTTGAAGAGGATAATAATACATGTGGTAGAAAACCCAAATAATAGGAAAGAATAGAGGCCTGCCTAGTTAACTACCGGTAAATCGGAGCCATTTCTGGGCCAACTGGCGAACTACCATTACTACGGATGGATAGACGGCGATAGAAAAATTTCGAATGATAGATTAGAAGGATGGAGAAGTTGCCTAGAACCATCTGGAAGAAAACGGGCGGATCACGAATAGGCGCCACGGATATATAAGAAACGGATCTAACGCAATAGCTATGTATTAGATGAGCAAGTAATAAGATAAATAAGGAACAGTAACAAGTTGTGAATTAAAGTGATGAATCTATATTAGATTAAAATTATAATTAGTGTGTAATTGTAAGCACTTATTATTGTAATTTAGTGATTAATAAATTAGTGGTTAGTAAAAATTCTCGTTGCAACGATTGGGGGTGTTTACTGGAGGGCGTAAATACGTAACAATACACTTTTGGTACTAGTTACACAAATACATTAAATTTTTTATTCGGGCTATTTTTATTATTTCTATACCTCGGCTAATATCTTTTTTGATAAAATTAGATGAATAAACTCAAACTTGAGAGTATGTATATTTGCTTTGTCGAGTAAGTAGATAAATAAAATCATTTTCTATTTAACATCGATGGTTGAGGTAATGGAAAACGTATACTGTTGGTTTATAAAAACAGACAAGTTATCGTCTGTGTTGTCCTCATATGAATACAAGAGCACATATAAGGCAATAAAAAATCCGTATAATGGTCAGTTGTAGGATGTCAGAGACATTCATAAGTCAGAAGACAATAAAAAGCGGCGCGAGATGAATGTATGCATGCGACCGGCGATTTGTGTTTTGGCGCTGGTTAAGCGACGCATTCCGCGCGTTTCGCCTTCGCTACGTCGCGCGCCTTCAACCACTTTTTGTACCCAACTATGAATCTTTATCGTAGGTGGCCTGTTTTTTGGACGACGATGCGCCACTTTGATATTTCTCGTACCAGGATAGGAATCTATTATTTCAGATAGTCGGATCTGATTTCTGTTTAAATTAAAATAGTTGAAATTTATTGAAATATTCATTACTACATGAAACCGGAATGCTCGAACATATTTTTTTGCAATTCCTTGAAAGCGATTGGAAAAACTTCCTATTGATGTATTTATATTTCACACAAGTATTCGCCGTCTTCATCTAATAACAATAACAAGTTTTTAGTTGTCATTGTTACATAATTTTAAACTTTTTTAACTACAGTAACCATTTGAATCATTATAACAACTCGTCATTATTATTTTTAATTAGGTAACTACTTTTTACAACAAACATTTAATTCTATGCCTAATCATCGATATTGTTGGAAGTCTCGAGTTGAAATAAAAAATGGTTAATAAAATTATGATTACTCTTTCAGGGAACATATCTACAATGGCCAAATACATAATTTTTAGTGTTTGATCTAGCCACAAGATTGAAACTGGCCAGTTAATAGTTACAAGGTCATCTAGGTAGGCTTTTTTAAATCCATGATTCTTCTTATATGAAAAATTAGAAGGACTCACATCGTACTGAATTGACAGCTTCAGATATATGTTTAATTAAAAAATATGTAAGTTTATTTACCATCCGAAAGAATACTACAAATAATGATACGAAGCAATCACTTCGTACATGTTGCTATTTCAAAGTCGTCACTTTAAAAACATTTGCAGAGACGTATAATGCAGTCATCTAGTCTCGCTTTACATAAACCACCCCCATAATCTAGTCTGTGTACAGAAAATTGATCGATTTCATGTAATAAAAATAATACAGGCACAGACTTGCCCAAATTTTTTTATAAAAAACCATAGAATTTTCCAATTACGTTTTGGAAAAAAGCTGTATTAGCAAAAGTTGTAGGTATTAAAATGACCTTTAATTTCATTTTTATGTGTTAAAATCGATAAATAAATTATCGAGATAATGGCGAAGAACTCCCTTTTTTGCACAATTTTATAAATGTCAATAACTTTTGCAATAATGGCATTAAGTGACACGTAACATCTTGGCGATGAGGCCATTATGGGTCTTTATAAGTGTGCGAGATTTCAGCCAGATCGGTTTGATAGTTTATGAATAATTGCATTTGTTTGTCCCAGAAAGCGTCCGTATAAACAATCGTCATAAGCAAGATACTGGATCTAGAGATGCCTAACCAAGCGGAATGGATTCTTGAAAAGTTGAACTACAAGGTAAGTTGAAAAATAAACTATTTGTTCAAAAAATTGTTGTTAAAAAGTTCGTTTAAAAGGTGAGTGCCCATGAGTACTTCCTCCAAAATATTTGAAGTGCTCAACTAGATAAAATTCCGCCTTTTTCGTATTTTTACATATACCTACATGCTGGAAACTGGCCTTATTTCCAGCATGTGTGTGCTGTTATTTTAAATGAAAATACAAAATTTTTCCTATTCTTTTTTCAAATACATTTATCATGCGATTGATTTTTAAGACGATTGCAAAAATTTAAAAATTATTACATTAACGATAATAATAGTGAATATCATTTATAACAAATTTAATGCAAAGAAAATCCATATAAATCGAAGAACAAAAAAGCTCAATCATTTTTATATTTCATTAAAAAATTATATAGATTTTTTTTGTAATACATTTATTACTAATAATTTCTATTAACAATATTATTTGATAATAATTTGATGCGAATAAAATAAATATATAAACAAAATAAATATAGTGCACAGGAGGTCATTTTTATGTTTAATTTGAAAATGTTTTATTTGGTACAAACAAATGGCTGCTTCATTAATTTATCAAATATTTAGATTATAAAAAATAAATAGTTTAGAACAAAATTGAAGCAAAAGTAAAAGATTTATTGCGAAATTTTAGCATTCACGTTGAAAATAAAGTTTGGGTAATAAAACATGTACATTTTTCCGGCATTTCCCAATTTTCCTGGGCAATTACAATTAGTCAGTTGTTAATATTTCGTCGAGTTACCCCAGATTTAAAAAAAATGAAGGTTCTATGTTGTCTAGAAGCCGAGATATTGTAAAATTTTCTTGCGCGCTCCAACTTGAAGTTTCGGTCTCAAAAAGTCGTCGCCTTAAAACGGAACTCGGGCTGCTCTATAAAGAGCTAGAGCACTTCATACTCATTATATAAATTGTATACTTATTAATTGAATCATGAAATATAGGTCTTGAAGATCTTTGAAAATTTCACCTCTTAATGTTTATAAATAATATAATATAATTTTTTTTTAAAGTTGCTATCTTGATTGCAATTGGTCGTAGAGGGTTCATTTTTTTTAAATACGTGTTTTTCAAACGGCTTTTCAATGCGCCTAATTATAAACGTTTATCATAGAAAATTACAAAGATATTGTATTTGTTCATAAGCAAAAAAACACCCACTTTTTAAACGAAAAAAATCATCCTGTTTGGAAATTTTTTTGCGGCTCCTATAAGCCGAGCACAACTTTATTTGGACTATAATGAGTATTTCTCCAGTTAAAAACGCCCCGGCGAGTAAAAGTTGCTTCGCCGGTAAATAAAGTGTTCTTAACAAATACCTAATAACTGATAATTTAGTTTATCGAATGCTTGTCATGTCGGTATATAACATCAACTTGCTTCTGCTGATTAATATTTCCTGCAAATACTGGGTAATGTTGCAAAGATTTAACGTTACCGATCTACATAGTAAAATATTGTGCTAATGAATCGCAATATACGGGCTTGCTGCAATGAATATTTGATCATAAATAATACATTCAAATGCTTTGGCCCGGGTGGAAAGAATACATATGGGTCCGTAGTTGGTAATGTCACTCCAGTCATCTTTTTTAAATACCTTTTTTCTATGCAAAAGGATATTGGTTATTTCTAATACTAAAGTTGAAAATAAATGTAACCGGTGCGCTGAAGTATTCAATACATCCTTTATACAGGGTTACTGGTAATTCGATACATTCCTTTGGAGATGTGATGGGGCATGATCTAAGAAGTAAATTTAGCCCTAACATACATTATGCAAAACTCAATAGTTTTTGAGATATTTCAATTTTCTTGTTTTTCTCAAAAAAGTAGATCTTAATGTCTTAAAAGTTAATTTTCGAAAAATCTATTTGGTATTTTTAAATTTTTTTTTACTGGTTTACTTGTCCAATATTATAGATATCCGTTTGGAATGAAAAATATCTGGAAACATTTCGATCATGTGAACATCTGAAATAAAAACTTTTTTTTTAAATCAGCTATGAAATTTACCTATTAGGTTTTTTCAAAAAAATATTAACGTAACACGCGTATAAATTATTATAAAAACTGCCTTATTTCAATAGCTATCTAACAAGGTACAAATGTTCAATGTATCCTTAATAGTTCTAAGAAAATACTAGTAAAAATAACACAAGTAGTACGAATTTTATTTTTAGATAAACAGTAAAAAACATTTTAAAAGTAGAGTTTAATTCTTCATTAATTTCAAAGTTGTACTTTATTTTTCATATGTCTTGCTCAAAATGGGAGCCCCTATTCCGTATACAGACACGGCAGAGTCTTCTTATTTCTGTCCTTGTTACTCTGGTTGTCAGATTATGCCTTATGTGTTGGGCAGCATCGACTATCCTTTGTCTAAGGTTTTCTATAGTATTGACTAGTGTGGCATAGACCATCTCCTTCATATGACCCCATACGTAATAATCAAGGGGTGTTAAGTCAGGGCTTCGCGCTGGCCAAGATATTGGGCCCGCTCTTCCAATCCAACGGTTAGGGAAACGTTGATCAAGTAACTGTCGTACTGTCAGCCGATAATGTGCTGGACAACCGTCGTTCTGAAATATCATTCGCTGTCTGACGGCGAGAGGAACATCTTCTAAAATCACCGCCAGATCATTTCTTAAAAAATTTTCATAGATTTCCCCGTTTAAATTTTGAGGAAGAAAGTGTGGCCCTATTAAATAGTGGCCAATGACTCCCATCCACACATTAATAGAAAACTTCATTTGGGAACTAGTTTCACGTGTTAACTTGGGATTTTCCTCTGCCCAATAATGTAGGTTGTGGAAATTTGTTATACCCTCGCGATTAAATTTCGACTCGTCCGTCCATAAAATACTTGTTAAAAAATTTGCACTTTCTGCATCTGAATTTAACATAAAGCGGCAGAATTCCACTCTCCTTCCAGGATCACCTTCCTCCAAGCCTTGGACAGGGGTATAGTGGTAAGGATGACATCCAACTCTACGTATTGTGTACCAAACTTTCCATTGTGACGCTCTGGTTAGTCTAGTCTTGCGACTTTATTAGTTGAAATAGTTGGGTCTTCCTCAAAATACCTCAATATTTCTTCCTAATCATCATGTTCATAAACGGAAGGAGCACCAGCGTCACTTCTTCTACATTTCAGGGAGCCAGTTTCAGCGATATTTCGATATGCCGTACTGAATACACGTGCATTTGGTAAGCGGCGGTTAGGGTACCAAAGACCATATTCTCGGCGAGCTTCAGCAGCGTTGCCGCCACAGTATCCATAGACAAACAAGATATCAGCGTATTCTGCGTTGGCATACGCGGCCATGGCATAGAAAATACAATAACAACAACTAATAACAACAACTACGAGCAAAATCAAAATCTTCGATAACTAATTTAACAAGACCAACAAACTTAAGGGACACGGAAATAAGAATGTCAGTTAATGACATATATGCACAAACGTCAAAGTCAAGGACTGACTGACTTAAATGAAAATGAACTATTAGTCGTTTAATAAATTCCGCCACCAGCATTATCTTTACTAATTTTTTATTAGAACTATCAAGGGTACATTAAACATTTCTACCTAGTTAGATAGCTATTGAAATAAGGAAGTTTTTATAATAATTTGTGCGCGTGCTACATTAATATTTTTTTGAAAAAACCTAATAGGTAAATTTCATAACTGATTTTAAAAAAAAATGTTTACAAGTTTTTATTTTAAATGTTCACATGATCGAAATGTTTCCGGATATTTTTCATTCCAAACGGATATCTATAATATTGGACAAGTAATCCAGTTAAAAAAAGACATTAAGATCTACTTTTTTGAGAAAAACAAAAAAATTGAAATATCTCAAAAACTATTGAGTTTTGCATAATGTATGTTAGGGCTAGATTTACTCCTTAGCTCATGCCCCATCACATCTCCAAAGGAATGTATCGAATTACCAGTAACCCTATATATGTACTCGGGTATGTGTAATATGAGATATGTTAGGTATATAGTCACTATATAACTGGATATCGAGTTTATTTAGAACAAATTGTCAAAATTGTAGCCTTTGTGGAAGATACCTTCGAAGTGAGTTTTATACAGGAGTGGGATGATATGGTTAGACCCGTTCTTTACGTAAGACTCTAAGACAGATTGTTTACTCGCCCCTGTTGCCGCTGCTAAACAACTTGAGCTGACTTGAAGATCTTCATCCACACGAACTAAAATTTCTAGTACTTGATCTGGAATAATTCGTAAACAAAGCACACTTTTCAATAAATACACTTTGTTTCATTGAATTTGAATTTGCCCCTCAAAAATTATTGAAATGTTTAACGGCACCTTCCTCCTAAACGGTTGGAGCTATCAAGTTCTACCAAATGTACCTTATATACGAGGAAATGACGCCCTCATCAGATTTTCTGGTCAGAAGTACCACAACGTTTCGTAAAAAAAATGAAAAAAATTCATCTTCAGATACAGGTCCTGCGGCGCCCTCTATGTTCTAACGTGATGTAATACATAACTTATTGTTTCTTAGAATAAAAAAAGTTCAGTCAAGAGGCTGTTGAGTTATTGCAAATAATAATTTGAACTTTGACACCCTGTATCTTTTACCACAGCAACATTTTACTAAAGCATATTTGGTTATGTCCTCATACTTTGGCCCTGAACTATGGCCTATTATTAATGATCCACCCTGTATATGGGTAACATGATCATATTTCCTTACAGTGTGAGCAAAACGCAGATATGTGTTTTGAGCTAGCTATAATTTGTGTTTATATTCTATTATTATACGGTATTATAGTATACAGTTAAACAGTAGTCAAACTGAGGATACAGTATGGATTCAACAATTTTGTATTTTACTTTTTCATGTAGCATGTATTTAAATTTATATAGGGCTTTTAATTCTATATATAATATAATAATCAACCTATTTGTCACATATCTTTCAAAGTTTAAACTATCACCGAATATTACTCCCAGATTTTTGCATACTCTTTTTGTGGAATCTCGATAGTATTGATATGTGTGTAAACTTCACGACTTTATCTACGACATTTGCTGAACCTATTAGTAAGAAGCACCTTTTACTAGCGTTAATGTCAAGACCATTCTCAATAGACCAATTATTTATCCTGTCGAGATTAGTATTTACGTCATTCAAGACAAAATTTACCTGTGCACCCGGCACAATAGTTTTAATAACTGTGTATCGTCTGCATATAAATAAATATTACAGTTGTGTACTACTGATGGTAAGTCTGAGGTGAAGATATTTTCAACAAAATTGGCCCTAATATACTCCCTTGCGGTACACCTTGTTTAACTACAAGAGGATCTGACTTAATTCCATCTATTTCCGCACATTGCGGTCTATTTGATAAATAGTTACTGAACCAAACACAGACAACATCAGAGAATATATAAGAACTCATTTTAGCAAGTAACAAGTCATGGTTTATCTATTCCATAAGTAATGTCTGTTACCACTCTAGTCAGTGCCGTAGCAGTACTGAAATTAGCTCGAAAGCCAGATTGTACACCTGGTAACATTACGCCAAAATGGGAAGAATATTTTGTTCATTAAATGAAATTACATTTGGTACTTCCGGCAATGGCCCGTTGTTTTCTAAATTATTGGAAATTCTCCGTTCTGTAATGATTTGTTGACAAGATTTCCAATCCTACGCCATGATAGTATCAATTTTCACGATCAACATATTTAGCGGCGGCATAGACCTTTATCTACCTCTATTGATAATTTTCGCTGATGGAAAAGTTGAAAGAGTCGTCAAAACGAAGCAACTTACGAAAATTCAGCCTGTTAGTAATCACTTTAAGAAGGGGGCGTCGAACCCTAGACTATTTTTATAAACAGTATTACTAGTTTTTAAATTTACTATATATTATACTGGGTACTGGGTATGTCTGATTGTGTAAATTATAAAGAAAAGACAAATAAAAAATCTAATCTAATCATTCTAAATAAAAATTAGACAATATTTCCAGAATTTTAAAAAATTCGAATAATAAAATTAATGGAATCTACTCTATGTCTAATTACGTTAATTCAAGTTTACTGAATACTGCCATACCATACAGCTTTGTCCTTGATGTAATACATATAAGATTGGTTCGTGTAAACATATTATGTAGGTAAGTCCGAAAATATCAAATCCTTTCACAATTTTTGCATCATAATGATACCTACTACTGTGCTATTATTATCAAACGACCAATTTAACAATGTAGTCATATTTTACAAAAGATACCGACCATATTATAAAAGTATTAACCGTGATTTTTAACAAAAGAAAAAGAATGTGACCTAGACAAAATGAACAAATAACAGTCGGTAATACGTCTCAATTATTAATAATATTAAAGACACTAATTATACTGCCAAAAGTAATTAAGAAATGGTTTCAAACATTTTTACTTAGTTGCATAAGCTGGTCTTATCAGGAAATCCTTATACAAAGCTAGCTGTAAACAGGATAAGGCTATTTGGAGATTAGTATTCAGGTGTTTTCAAAAATACTAATTTTCGGATACCGCAAATCTGAAGTTTGAAGTTTATTCTTTCTATAAATAGGTCGGTTTCAACTATAGGTAAATTAAAATAAGAAAATATAGTATACTATTGATGACCCTAGTTATAGAATGGTAATAAGGACATAAAGCCGTCTATTGAGATAATAATAGCGCCCAATATACAGCGTCGTTGATATGTATGGAAACGTTCGATTAAGCTAGCTAAAGAATAAAGTTAAGATAGAAAAGTTTTTTAAAATCTATTACAACAAAAAAAATACAGGCTTACTCAAAAAGTCATGAGAAACAAAGTTGGAACACCCTATATTATTAATTATTTATTATTATTAATTTTGAACGAAATATAAACAGGTCGCGCAAAAGTACGTCCAATTTATCGCAGAATGCTTTGAATAAATTGTTTTAGGAAATTGAAAACGATATAATTTTATCACTGCCTGATGTAAATCTAAAAACTACGGAGATAATGAATGAAAGATCTAACCTCTGTGAATGCCTTCAGAAATCAGATCAAAACCTACGTAATTAGTAAAAGACCCTAATGTTCTTTTGTAAAGTGTAAATTGTGTGCACGAATCTATTGTAATTTGTAAATAGTATATAAATTGGTTTTTTTATGGAGATGGTTATATGGAAGAGCAACACGGTTGAATATCGCCATCTCGTTTATTAATTATCTTTGTAATACACTATCTGTCATAAGAAAATAAAGACATTTTATTATTATTATTATTATTAGATAATAGAAAATATTAATCCTTAGTTCATCTTTTGTCTTCAGTCTGTCACTACCGAAGAAGTTACAGTAGGATCTTTACAGAATTTTTTTTATATATATTTTCCCTTTGACATATTACAATGTATAGAAGTCGTCATAGAATTGCTTAAGTACTATAGTAAATAGTTACACAGAAATATAATTATAACAAATACATAATAGGTCACAAACAAAACTAACATTTCGTTAATCACTGAGACGTTTTATTTCCAGGAATAATTTAAGCTTGCGTAGTATTCGGCAAGAAAATTTCACACCACTTAACACCATAATTTGGAAAAAAATTATTAATCCAACCTGACATTTTAAATTAATTTCACTGCTTGTCAAGTTGGCCAGCGTATTGTTGTTTTTGACATATGTTGATTTGTCATTTTTGTTTAACCGGTTCTGTCACAAAGCTTAACAATTACTAGTTTAAAAGGTCTGTATGTTGAGTTTAATAAGTGTATAGCGAAATGTCGCGATTTGGTAAAGAAAATCAACAAGTAATTAGACAAGAAATTCAAAATATAACACCAGATAACACCCGAAAATCCGTTTGTTGAATTTTGTGACGAAAAGTTGTATAATATTCATGAGTGTATGAGTGTAGTGCAGGTGGCTACTATATTGGAGGACTACGCATTTAATATGAAAAAGAAAAATTTTGAAGATTATAAGGAAAGTGTGGTCAAAGTGATGTGGAACTCTACTGCTAAGCAGTTACAAGAAATTTATTACGAAAAATATAAAATAAAATTTAATCCGTTTTCTGATGTGGAATTTGCGACCGCCAGAGCTGCACGCGATGCTAAGCGCAAAAAATTACAGAGAGACCCATTAAAAAGAAAATTGAGTGCTTCAGCCTTAACCAGTGACGAATACAAGAAAATTATTGAAATGTGGGATGAAAATACTCCAGATGGATTACAGCGTAAATTTTTTCACATAGTTTCACATGAGCTGGCATGGAGAGGAGGGGAAGGATATTCTGCGTGTATCCAATACTTCAAAGAAGAAACTGATAATTTCGGAAACCCAAAAGGTCGGATAGACTATAATCCAATATTCTCCAAAACCACACAAGGTGGTTCTAAAAAACTGTCGGATAGTAAATGGTTGATTACAAATTTCGACAATCCACAAATGTGTCCGGTTCGTTTGTTTAAGAAGTTGATGGCAAAAAGGGGAAATCTTATTCAGACCAACAGATTATTCTTAACACCAAACCCATACTGGAGCCAACCCAATTCGAAAGGATGGTACAAGAATAGCCCAGCTGGTAAGAACATTGTATCTTCATGGTTTAAATCAGCAGCCTCTGATATAGGAATTGACACTAAAAAAGTAAAAATAACTAATCATTCTGTAAGAGCAACAGCTGTTTCGAAATTGGCCAAGGAAGGTGTTGGTGAACAACAGCTCATTAAAATTACTGGACACAGTAATAGTCAGTCAATCAAATCTTACTTACAATTGGACGTTGAACATAATCATCAGATGATTGAATCTATGAGGAGAATTTCATCAAGTACTAGCAAGTTTAATCATGATCAGAGCACAATGCAAAATAAAATAGAAAGTACCCAGATTCAACCCACCAATTCAAGCCAGCCCACAAACATTTATAATAATTGTGTTTTTAATGTTAATTGAACCGATAATAATTAAATTTATTTCGTTATTATTTTGCTTATTAGTCGATATCATTAGAGATTTGCCAATGAAGATATTAGTTCAACATGAAATAAATTTTAAAAAAATCATATAGGTATATCCACCATATTTCGTTAAATAAAAAAAAATTACCAACTTTAGTTACACCAAATGCTAAAACTCAGATGGGTATTAGTTCAGTCTATCGCCCTTTCATAATTTTAGGTTACTAAAGGTGTTAGAAATGTATTTTTTGTTAAAGTAATCCATAACACTTCTAATTTAAAAAATATAATGTTAACATGGTTTATTGCAGGTGGCCGTGATATAGGCGGCCATGCTTTTGACAGATGAGGTTTATATTGGTAAATTACATTAAGTTACTGTATAGTAAACCAGCAAACAAAGATATTTTTATGTAAAACATTTCTTGTAAGTATTTGCGTTAAACAATTTGAGAAAAATGAAATGCTTTGAAAAGTACACTTTATGTAAATACTGCAAAGAGTTGAGTCGAGCGCAAATATGTCATCCAAGATTAATATATTTAACGAATTTAATGGAAGGTTGCGACCAGGAAGCGTTAGAGTCGAATGGTTTGTTTACGAAAATCCAAGAAAGTCTGCTGCAGATGTCAAGTAAATATGGCCTTTTGCGTAAAAGAGATTTGAACAAAATTGTTTCAAAATATTACATATATGTCTTAAAACACATACATCTAATTAATTCGTCACCTTCCTATTCACCATTAAGAAGAGAGGATGGGTTAGAATTCAAGCAACATTTAAATCTTACTATGATTGTACATCCTACGTTTTTTGAATTATAAATTGTTAATGCATAATAATTTAACAAATTTGTGTTTTCTGTTTAATGAAACTTTATAGTGAATAATAAATAACAATGTTAATTCAGAAATTTTGCATTATTCACAGGTACATCTACATTATTTAATGGTTGTAGATCATATGTTTACCTTTTCAACTGTAAAAAAATTTTCACTTAAATATCGTGGCGCCTCGAAAAAATTTCCGGAAATTGTTTTAATTGCCATGGTAACTAGTCAAAATTAAGGTATCTTATTGGTTAAAAAGTAGAGGTGTGAAATTTTCGTAATAAAATGTTAAAAAATTATTAAATTGCAAAAGGAAATAAAAAATTTAATTTTAACTCTAACACCCTGTATCTTTTTACTTATAGTACTTATATTAAGACATTAGTGGATAAACCTTAATATTTTGATTCCTACTATCTACAGTTAAGAGTTGTACCATTACGTTCTTCATTTTAGATAGATTATAAAATCTTTTTATTACACGCTTTGTATTTGCTTCACCTGTATGTTTGTATGTAAACTTTTTCAATCTTTAAACGTGATTCTCACCCACTTCAAAACATCAGATTAAACTGAAACTTTGCACACTTATCAAGGACCGACGACAATACAATAATTTGACCACTTTGTCCTAATGTCCTCACCAGGATCATCAGGATAAAATAAAATAAAATAAAAAATGACTAATCTATTGTCGACATTTTGGAGGAGGCGCCGCAGTTCATGATATAACTTATTTGCCATTGTATTGTGTAAAAGTAAAAAATAATGTTTACATATTTTATTGTAAAAAGCACCCCACGCTTTTTGCAATAAAATATTTAAAATATGCAAACATTATTTTTTACTTTTTAGTTCGTTTTACTATTAAAGTGTGTTTTTTAGTTTTTAAACTATAATTTTTATTTATCCGATTATTAAGTAGCATATTATTGTTTTTCAAATTAACTACAAACAAACATAAATTACCGGCCTCTTTTAATTGCCCCTACCGAATAATAAATATAATTAATTTTATTTCAATTTAAAAGTTATTAACCCAAAAAAATTAATAGATAACTGTACCTATCTCTATTTCCTAAGTCACATCACACAAAAGGAATCGAATCAAATCATTATAAAGGTACAACCTATGACGCAATTATAACAAAAGAAAAGAATGTGACCTACAGGAGTACATCAATAGCATGGCATGAGAGTACAAACAAATAAAACAAACGAAAAATCTTCTCATGAGTCCTAAGGCCCGAGGATGACTTGTGCAGCCCCCCGGCGGGCCAGCTAATACCAAGCATGACTAGCGCGATCCCCCGGATCTATTGTCCGCTAAACAGACCACAGCGGGACACCACCTTCACCAACCCTCAATAATCCAATCATAATGTGGTCCTATTAGCTGTGCCCCTTGTTATTTGCTCATTTGTTCGCCAGACCTGATAGATTACCGGGATACATTTATTACACCTTAAGTGTGTATGAATATGGATATAATGCTAGCTGGTATCTTCGGAAACATCACTTCTGAATGATTATCGTAAATGACTTCAAATAGGTGCACTATCAAGATCTGTAAAACAATAATGAATATATCACTCGAAGAACAGAAGACTAATAAGTTTGACGATCATGGCATGTTATGAATTGTAGTCGAATTTATTCATGCCAATTTTCAAATTACTTCTTCTGAACTTCACCTTGACACCCTTTCAATATTTAAACAATGATAATAGACAACAATGGTATAATATAATCTGCCTCATCTCTTCTCTAAATAATACTATATTTTTCCATTATGTGAAATATTTTCTTCTAAATGCAAATAACAGTAAATAAATTGGCGATATGGGCAGAAGAATTGCCACTCTTATTAGTTCCTCAAAATTTATAGTACATGTATTTATTAGACTTAACTGAAATAAAGGTCAAAAGATAATTCCTTTGATGGTTTCTAATAGAGCCATCTCTACCCTTACAGATTTTTATTTTAAATCAATCATTTGTTATTTCTGTCATTTTATTTGTTTGGCATCTGATTCTTAGTCCTTTGACTAAAATATGAGGCTGTAATTTCAAGATAAATTCCTCATGTCTGATGTGTTGTTATATATTTGTTTAAAATATTTATCAAATAGACTGTTTAGAATATTAAAGTTACGGGTTCAATATTGATCTTTAAGGTACACCTTTACCTTACCGACTGGTAGCGATTTGATCCATGCACTTGAGATAGAGGCCGCCTATATGAATTCCTCATGACACAGAGTAAGAGTCGTCTGTGTAGAAGAAGCCCAATTAGAAGAAACGAATTTGGACACCAAGATAAAGGACATATAGAAGATGTTTACTCAAATAATGACTAAGACAACTTTTCTAGGAAAATAGGAAAAGCGACAAGGAGGTCTAAAGCCTAGTGCAGGCATCCGGTGTTACAAGGTGCAGCAAACTAGAGCGAATGATGCGAGATTGTCGACAATGGAACCTTGTGGAAGTAAACGCTGCAAGAAGAGAGGAGAGATTGGTTGCTGTGCTAACGGATATACAGAAAATGGTCACGCAAATTCTGAACGAAATAAGTTCGCGATCGGAGCCGAATCAGGAGCCGAATCAACAGCCAAGCAATGGAAGGCTTACAAAAGGAATCTGCTATTATAAGGAAATAAGTGCCGAGGATGTAAAGAAACAGCAGGATGTAGCAATAGTGGAGATGGTTAAGATATAGGCTCCGAAGGACTGGACAAAGGAAATCGTAAGAAAAAACAACTGAATGACGATGAAATTGGACCAATAATGAAGAGAAAAAAATGAATCCGCCCAGAATTGAAGGACGTTTCAAAGCAAAAGTGTTAGACCGAAGACTTTATGGGCGCAATGGGATTCCCTAAGGCTTGAAGATGGACTATTACGAAGAGCCCGGATGGGAAGTTACTATGCGGCTGGTGATACCCAGGTGCCGAGTACCAAAAGCACTTCGGGAAGTGCACGAGGGAACATCCTGGGAGCATTTGGTACAAAATAAGACCTTGATTAGAATATGGGAACAATTTTACTGGATGAACACCCATCAACATATAGAGGCTTGATGTTGCCAATGCAAGGTTTGTGCGGATGCGGTCATCAAGGGGTCACCTACAGGAAGTGGTGATTGAATGAAGGTTCGATATGACCGTAACGTCAGTTCAGCAGGATTCGATTCGAAGAAGGATTCTCGAAGTCTCGCTCACCTTGGGAAGGACCGTATCATGTCATCATCCGGATCAACGACGTTGTTTATTGGATTCAACGTAGTAAGAAGTTGAAAATGAAAATTGTGCACCTGCACAGGCTGGCGAAGTCTGTTGGGGACTCTGGACTGCCTAACTGGAACGTTCAGACTTAAGCAGAGGGCAGTATTATGTGCATGCGCACGCCATCTTATAAAGAGAGGTTTAATCTCATAATAGGAAGATAGTTTACCAGTCGGCCCAAAGATGGCTCCATTAGTTTCACCACGGATAAACTAGAAAACGATAGAACCCGCCCAAATGACAGACCGAAGAAAAATCTAGAGTAAGGGTCATGGAGTATTAAGTAACAGAACCAACGTGCTGGAGTCAGTTCACTACAATTCTGAAATGGGCCAAGTGATCAAATAAGAAAAAGAACAGTAACAAGTGAGTCTATAATAGATAAAGGTTATAACTATTGAGTAATTATAAAGACTAATTATTGTAAGTAATTTATTGATTAATAAATCAGTGGTTAGTGACAATTCGTGTTGCAATTATTGAACCTACGTTCAAGGTGTTTACTAAAGGGAGTAAACACGTAACAAACAATAGGTTTTAGATGAATCTTTTTCCCTGCCTATATTCTTGTATACCCTAAATTCTTTAGCTTTGTCAAAAGTTTTTTTTTGGAAATTGATAAAAAGATGACCATATCACAACTCACGTGCTCATTGTTTAACATATGCATATCAAGCAATGCCAAAGACAAATCCATTATTGAATAGAAATTGGGTTTGATCAATATGCCATTTGTAAATTATCTCAAAGATGATAGGTGAAAAGACCTTTTGAAAGTAGAATCCACTAAAAAACAAAGCGAATGCCAAATGGCAGCAGCGCTATTCTTGACTGTTCGCATTTTTAAAAGTTACTCGCATACCACTATAATGCGAACGAAAACTCATACTAGATATTCTTGATCATTCGCAAGACATTCGAGTATTCGCATTAAATAGCGAGTGGATTTTGACAATCGGTAAATATGCGAATAATAATATAACCTAATTTTTTGTTTCAAAATCTTTAAATTTATTACGTTCGTGATATGGTATAAATCAAAAAGTCTCTTGTGTTGTAATTTGTTGATAATGGACGATTTACAATATATTGCGAACATTGAAAATATGGAAAATGCGGAAGCTCTCGTACAGTGACAAAAGCGGTTTAATAATGTAGATCCGTTTGAAATTTTATGTGGAAAAAGAGTTCATACATATATTTAGAATGTCTAAGGAATTATGCAGATTTCTTAGTCTAGAACCATTTATGAGACCACAAAGGAGAGCTACCGATTTGAGTAAAATTTACCAGATGCGAGTTTTGGAGTTTTTTTATAAATTCCAGTATTGACCGCTTTTGTTCAGTAGAAGCATTAACAAACAGTTCTGCGTGGAGTCTCCATTACACAATAAATTATTAGCAACAAAAAAAAAATTTCTTTGTGAATACAAATATAACCTACAACAAACTAACAATCAAGAAATGTCAGTCGACAAAATCTGTCATCCCAAACAGCGTTAAATTGAATATTTTTCGAAACTGCGATGTTGCCGAGTGTTATTTTACGTGCGATTGATTTTGTTCGTACACATATGCGAAGTGCCGTCGAGAATACCATCTGTTGGAAGTGTTCGCAAATACACCACTCGCATTAACACGTATACGCGCAACTGCGAAGGATGTCAAGAATAGCGCTGCTGCAGCGCTATTCTTGACTGTTCGCATTTTTAAAAGTCACTCGCATACCACTATAATGCGAACGAAAACTCATACTAGATATTCTTGATCATTCGCAAGACATTCGAGTATTCGCATTAAACAGCGAGTGGATTTTGACAATCGGTAAATATGCGAATGATGACATAACCTAAGTTTTTATTTCAAAATCTTTAAATTTATTACGTTCGTGATGTGGTATAAATCAAAACGTAAATCAAAGGAGAGCTACCGATTTGAGTAAAATTTACCAGATTGGGATTTTTCTTTATAAATTCCAGTATTAACCGCTTTTGTTCAGTAGAAGCATTAACAGTTCTACGTGGAGTCTCCATTACACAATAAATTATTCGCAAAAAATATTTTTTTTTGTGAATACAAATATAACTTACAACAAACTAACAATCAAGAAATGTCAGCCGACAAACTGTCATCCCAAACAGCGTGAAATTGAATATTTTTCGAAACTGCGATGTTGCCGAGTGTTATTTTACGTGCGATTGATTTCGTTCGTATACATATGCGAAATGCCGTCGAGAATACCATTTGTTGGAAGTGTTCGCAAATACACCGCTCGCATTAACACGTATACGCGCAACTGCGAAGGATGTCAAGAATAGCGCTGCAGGGCCTTTGTAAACATTGTGTTATTATCACCTTGTTGTAAGCTTGTTGCTCCTAATAATTTCTGCAATTCTAGTAGACGTCATTTTTGACACAAAAATTGAAATATGCCAAAAACGGAGACTTAAGACATGACACACAAAATCGGCCTAGAATTTTGCGTAAAATCCAAAAATGTAATAATGTCCATTTAAAACAAGAAAATTGACATCTACTTTCCGGTATAACCGGAAGTGCCACCGAGTTGCCCCCATCGACGTTAGTTTACTGCCAAGTTTTCAAAATTTTCCAATGTCTACTTTTCGAGATATAGATCACCGCAGTTCATCGTAAGACACCCTACCCTCTTGTATTTCAGTTTGGTAATATTTTTTCGTGGTAATTGTAAAATAATTTTAACAGTAATCTAGAAAATGTTTGAAAACATGGTTTTTAAATATTTAGAAATATTTCAAAATATGGGTGGCACTAATGCTTGCGTACATGGAAGGCAATGGTATATTATAAATTTTAACGATTAAAATCAAATAAATAAACAAGTCGCAAGAACTTAAATTTTTACCTACGACAGCTACTCCTCACACAATAATAAATTTATATTAAAAACATATATCCCCTTATGGAATAAAAAACCCGGAATATTTTAAAAATTCTCCCGTGGGCCGCGGCCAAAAGCGGCGTTGTAGCAGGACCTTTCATGAGAGCAGCGGGAGCCAGCGATGTAACACATCGTCCGCTTATACAATAGTAATTATTAGCATGACATGGTGATTTGAAACCAGCTACGGATTAAGACCATGAGAATTGTGAATGCCACAATGTTGAACCTTTTAAATAAATTGTTGTTTATTATAAGGTAATTTTTCATACTTAACAAGATTATTGACATGTGATGTAGAATGTATTGCGCTATTGTAATGATAATTCTCGAATGAAACTGAAGTTTTGTTAAATCACTCTCATAATAGAGATCAATTAACTCAATATTATAGGCATATAATACCTTTTAATTATACCAATGAGATAATAATACACTTCTGAAACGGATACTACTAGGGATTGGCAGAAATAAGTTGCGTTCGTGACCTATCAGGAGAGCGAATTCGAAAACAGATACCCCAAATCACCGATAATGTTAGAATAATTATTTATGCAACAAAATTAATAATATTGGTAATCAATAAAGTACTGGTCACACAATCAACGCTCCGATTAATGATTTGTTCAGATTGAAAAGTACTTGACACTTAATTTTACACTATCTTCAACAGAACTTCAATGAGCTTCAGGTTCTATTTGTTTTAAAATACTTTGGTGCACTCTCATAATTTTAAGGTTATATTGTGGTCAAATCTTGATATTTCAGTTCCATCTCTTCTTTTTCTTCTGTGATTTAATTAAGAGCGCGAGTTCATAAACCTGAGAGTATTTTCCGAAAACATACAAACCCTTCGAGTATGAGACAATGGCAAAACCAAATCTTCAGGTATTAAAAAAAAGTAATATACCGGGTGACACAGGAGACATGTGACACCCCATAGCATGTTTATTTAAAAATATATTATTTTGAAATTTGGTACACTTATATAATGCGTGATTGTCCTTTTCTAAGTACAAATTCTTTTTCCCCATCACTTCCGGTTTCATCGGAAGTGGCATCTACTCTATTATTTTAAATGGCACCCTGTATATATTTTTTACCTATCTGATTGATATTTATCTTTTATTTTTGTCCAATACAATTGCTGTGCCTATCCTATTTGACTTTCTTCATTAAAGTTAATATCGAATGTTATTGCATAGTAATGAATATTGTACTGAAACAAAAATAGTAAGCAGGAGGTGGAAATAAAAAAAGATAAAACGAGGCGTCATTTTGATTTGACAATAAAGAATTGTTTACTTGGCAGCAATTTAAGTATTTTTCATTAAATTATACCCAAGTTATCACGTTTTTAAATCAGTTTTGCCATGTATCCACGAAATGAAGAAGTAGATATACTACTAATCTATGGCGAATGTAAGATAAATAGCAGGCGGGCTGCTGACTTATATCAAGAAAGATTTCCCGAAAGAATTCATTCACCAAACAACTATTTTGTAACAGTTGAACAGCAGAAGTTAAACAGATGTACCGGAAAATAATTTCATTATCGATGAAGCGTTGGAAATTAATGTACTTGCAATTGCCGAGGTTGATCCCACGATTTCGATAAGACAAATTGAGGACCAAACCGATGTAAATCGGGAATCAGCTCGACGCATTTTGAAAAAACACAAATTTAAATCATACAAGTACCAAATACACCAGCATTTATACGAAAATAATTTTCAAAGGGGATTGAACTATTGCAATTGGTTTCTGAACAGACACTATTTGGACAATAATTTTCATGAACAAATTTTATTTTCCGACGAGTTTAGGTTCACTAATTTGAAATTATTTAATCGTAACAACACCCCTTATTGGGCACAAGAAAATCCCAGAAATATTAGAGAAAGTGCATATCAGGAGCGATTTAGTTTTAATATATGGTAATTGGCAGAAGAATTATTGGGCCAATAATTTTTGATGATCCATTAAATTGAGAAAGATATTTGGGATTTTTGCAAAACCAGATACAAGATTTTTTGGAAGAACTGCTATCTAATGTTAACCCAATAATTTTTCAACAGGATGGGGCTCCACCACATAACAGCCGAGTTGTGGTGAATTATTTAAATGAAAGGTTTGGAGAAAACTGGATAGGAACAAATGGGCCCGTTCGATGGCCTGCAAGGTCACCAGACCTTACGCCGCTTGATTTTTTTGTATGGGGCCACCTCAAGGAAAACGTTTATAGAATTCCACCAACAAACAGAGAAGACATGGAAATGAGAGTCAGAATAGCAATCGATGGGATTACTGAATTACAATTAGATAACGTGCTTAGGGCTACCGTCACAAAAACACGATTGTGCAGAGATAATAACGGACAACATTTTGAGCATCTGCAGTAAAAATGCTTTTGTATGTAGTACTTCAGTAAATATTTCAGAATGGATTTGACAATTGCATCAAATGTCAAATTAAACTTAAACATGGCTGCACAACAATTAAGTATTGGTGATGAAATTGAAATAATAAGAATTATTGGTGACAGTGTGCACTATTTTCTAGATGCAGCCAGTATCTTCAATTTGAGACAACCAGAACGCCCACAGATTCACTTCACCACGGTTGGTTCAATTAATAGAATACTTCATAGAACTGGAGATGTATCCAAACTTACAGCCAAAAAATACAATGTTGCCGATCATCCATCCAGTAATATTAGATGCTATTAATGCTGAACCACGTGTTAGTGTCAGAGATTTATCTCTAAACTTGAATGTAGACAAAAATAAAATTTGGAGGTGCCTTAAACGTCATAATTTAAAACCACATAAGCCCAAGTTTTTACACACTATGGAAGAAGGAGACGCAGAGAGGAGATTGGAATATTGCTTCTGGGCACAGGGTTTGTTTTTAAATTACACAAACTTAAAAAATATATATATTGTCAATGATGAGGTTACTTTTCCAACAAATGGCGTGGTCTCATGGCAAAACTGAAGGTATTGGTCAACTGTAAACCCACAGTGGGTTATAAATTGTAAACGGCAATACTCCAAAAAAGTAAATGTTTGTTGTGGTATTTTAAATGAAACCCTAATTTTTCTTTGATGACACTTTAAACAGTCTGAGATTCCTACATTTTTTAACACATGAATTTCGAGATGCTGTTCAAAATTTACCTTTAGCCGTACAACAAAACCTCTATTTTCAACTAGATGGGGCTTCTATTCATAATGCAGTAATAGTTAAAAATTGACTGAATAACAACTTCCCTATGCGTTGGATATGGAGACCATCCCTCAGATGGATAGCAGCAACTGAGAGCACTAAGAAGGCGTACTGGGAACGAGCAATTACAAAAAATATAAGTGTATATACAGTGTGTTTTCTGTAAGTGGTAGCAATCTCTACCATATAATCGTCAAGCAAATCAAATCGAATTGATACACACAATCTAGGGAAATAAATGAAAATAAAGAAAGAATTTGATATTAAAAATATATTACTAATATAATGTAATAATAATAATAATAATAATAATAATAATAAACGACTTTATTGGGAAAAGGTAAATATACATATATAATACACTACACAGAGTAACTTAAAGGCGAAGTTTAGCCAAACGGCTATTCTTACACTTAACCTTTTAAATCACTTAGAATTACATATATAAAAAAAAGAATAACATATGTGTGACATGCATTATTGTGCTCTAAATTGGCAATATTCGAAAACAAAAATTATACTTACATGTAAATGAATATGTAAAGAAAATAATAAACAATGATAATAATAATAAAAAAGAATCAATCATAAGCAAGATGCAAAATAGTACCCAAAAATGTCTAAAAATACTTATTATTAGCGCACTGACGATATTGCCACTTAGGTTCAGTAGAGTAGTAGTGGTGCTGTGTGTTTTACGAAATCCCGATTGATGTAACGGATATAAGTTATGTGATGATAAATAGGCAGTTATTTGATCATGAACTATTCTTTCTAGAAATTTCGAAATAACCAGTAATAAGCTGATCGGCCTCAAATCCTCGACAGATGCAGGATTTACTATTTTTGTTACGAAAGTAACCCTGTTATAATGTGGGTGATATGATTCAAAATTGTTGGCATACACAGTTTTAACATGGTCAGTGTTATTTTGTCTTTTCTGGCAGTTCCGGCATTGGACTTTATACTTCTAATTGCATTATAAACAGTATCAGCGTCAACAAGTGTAAAAGTGAATGATAAATTGCCGTTAAGTTTTTGTGTTAGCATAGAAGTCTATAGCTCTATTGCAGATATCATTATTACAAAAGACGCTAAGAAAGAAATCATTAATATCTACTGCATTTTGTAAACTAGGAGGCACGATGTTATCACGTTTAAATCGTATATTTAGTTGTTGTAGCCGTTTCCAGAATTCGCGATTAGTAGTTTGATTTTTCAAAGAACTTAAGTACATGGGCTTTTTCTCCCCGCACCGATGCTAGGGCGAAATTATGTATATTTTATAAGCATCCCAGTTTTCCTGTGTCTTGTTTTTGTTGTAAATAGATAGAGCCCTGTTTTTTTCTTTTATAATTAATTTTAATGTATATAGGTTAGCCAAGGTGCTATGAGTTTACTTACCCCCACTGTTTTTATTAGCGCATGTATATTAAATAGTTCTGTAATGTAATCTGTTAACAATGAAACTTTAGTTATCCCAAGGCACAGTGTTTAGATCGTGACAAAAACGTTATTGTTCAAGTTGCTTGAAATTTCTATATTTAATTAATTTCTGGGTATTTTAAAGTGAGGAATATTTATAACAGAGCAGAAGTAAATCAGCATTTAAAGTTCCACATTTGTTTACTACATCAGGATAGCTTAGAAAAATAGGATCTAATAGGGTGAAGCTATTTTCTTATTAACTGCCAATGACAGTCTATTTTATATAAATTAATGAAGTATATATTCATCTAGCGAACACTTTTACTTTTACGCAATAATTTTCCTTATTTGATCTAATTATACAATCTTCTGCTTCTTTGGCTCATAACCCTTGGTGGGTTTTGGCTTGCTCAACCATGTTCCTCCATCTGTCTCTATCTACCGCTATTCTCCTCCAGTTTCCTGTTCTTAGATTTTTTAGATCTTCTTCAACATCGTCTATCCACCTCTTCTTGGGCCGCCCTTTTAGTCTTGAATTTTGGAGTTTCCATTTAAGGATTCTCTTCACTATTCTTTCATCCTCCAGCCTGTACACATGTCCTAGCCACCTTATTCTTTGACTTTTTATATATCTTGCTATGTCCTCTTCTTTTATAAGTGCATCAATTTCGTGATTCATTCTTATTCTCCGCATACCGTTTTCTTGAACGGGGCCGTATATTATTCTAAGGACCTTTCTGTCAAATATTCTTAATTGATTTTCATCGTTGTTTGTTAATGTCCATGTTTCACATCCATAGGTTACGACGGGTCTTATAAGGGTTTTATATACTGCGATATTAGATTTTCTGTTTAGTGTGTTGCTTCTTATTAATTTTAAGTAGGCGTAGTAGCATTTGTTTCCTTTCGGTATTCTTGCACTTATTCCATCTTGAACGTTACCATTATTGGTAATTTTGGCCCCTAAGAAATTAAAAGTCTTGACGCTTTCGATTTGGCTGCCGTTTACATTAATATTTGGCGATTGTATTGGGAGTCTCCTGCAGCAATACATATATACTTGGTTCACTTGTAGTCCTCCTTTTACCTATGGTTCAAGATCTATGCTGGTTCGATTCAGAGAAGCAAAGTCTCGTGCAATTATTGTAATATCGTCTGCGTACCCGAGTATATGTGCGGTTTACAATGCTGCCGATTCTATTTATGTTTCTGATAGCTGCGTCTAGCACTAGATTGAAAAGCACCGGAGAGAGAGTATCTCCTTGTTTTTTTTTTACATTTATTTAACGTCGGCCTATTTCCGCTACTGAGGCCTAACACCGACGCCTGTAGACGAGCCACCCCCAACCAGGAATTTTGCCGAACCTCTTCCCTTAAGAAGAGTAGGGATCTTTTACTTGCCTAACATTTAATAGACAAGGGACCGACGGCTTTACATCCCCTCCGAAGGATGGTATATCCCCTATACAACCCTCGCCTAAAGTTGTATAGCTTCCGCGCATACACTGATATACAAGCCGCTGGAAGATGTGTGAGGCGAGGACGCGGTCTTCGTTGGAACGGTCACCCATTCCAAGTACTAACCGCGCCTTACGTTGCTTTACATCGCATATCGAAGTATGTACATAGTAAAGACGCACCCACGCTCGCCCCAGTATCTCCTTGTCTTACACCGGTTTTTACTTTAAATTCTTCGCTGAGCTGCTGTTGTACTCTAATAGTTGCTGTCGATTCTACCATGGTAACTTCTACCATTTTTCTTAATTTTCGGGGTATTCCTAGGAAGGTTAAACTTTGTAGCATTTTCTTCCTGTGCACTTTATCGAATGCCTGCTTGAAATCTGTAAACAGATAATGCATATATATGTTGTTATACAATATAGTAACAAAATTTATCAAAACCAAACAAATTTTTCCAACATCTATTTTAAAGAAGTTGTATAAAAATTGCATGTAATTAATATTGTTTATTTATACCAATATATACTAAATGGTAGGTATATAAATTAAATAAATTGATTCTTAATTTGATTTCTGTGCCATTCAGTCTTTTATCGAGTACGATTAAATGTTCCGTTATGTTAACATTGTTGTCTAGTATATCCTCAATCACTCCAGTTCCATGCTCTGCCCATATAGGTCGTATAACTCAATTTATCATTTTTCTAAAGCGAGTTTAAAACTTATGTATTGCCTCTATGATATATACGCTACCACAGGGAAATAAATTGAGAGCGTGCTATCTGAAATCTTAGATAAAATAAACTCTAAGCCAAAGGAAAAGAAAACCAGTAGTCGTTTTGAATGTCCAGAATTATTAATTGTATTAACGAAAAATATTAATATATTTTGTTGTATAGCATCGGAATATTAATAGACTTTAAAATATTTTTTTATTAGAATTATCATTTCAAAACCTTATTTCGATTTATTTTTTTTTAAATATATTTTACTATAAAACTAACGTACACGTATGTTAAAAAAAGTCAATAGTCACAATAAACATCACATCATATTTCAAATTATTAAGCAGTCAAACGAAAAACAGTTGTTTTTTTTTGTCGCTAGAAAATATTATATACAACTCTCTGAAAGTGTCTTAAAGTGTATAAACTTAATTGAAACCATATAAAAACTAAAAGCCGGCAAAAACAGTCGGCATCTCTTTATTGTACATGGGCGGAGGTAAATAGAAATGCTTGTCATAAGAAAATGATAAAATTTTCGGGCGTTATTATATTATCCTCTGTTTCAAATGGTCTCCAGAAAGCCATGGTAAATTAGTAAATAATTAAAATATTTTACCTTTTATATAGTAGTAAATATTTATAAATATGAACAGTAACTATCTAAACTCCTACGCTTAATATTCTAATAGATATTTATGCACTGCACTGGTACATTGGCAGCACATCTTACAAGTCCACGTTGACTTCCGAGAAACGATTTACGAGTTTTTTATGCTAGTAGGCCTGTCCGTTTTATTATCTTTAAACCAGCGCAGTCGTAGATGGTTCATTCAGGCTGATTACATTGCCAGTCTCGGACTAGCCTGCACAGTTTCAACTACCATTCGAATCTCAATACCATTGCTAAATATATAGGACAAAATATCAAGTTCAGTGCGCACGGTCCTGTGCTTTAACACTGACCAGTTTCAATTGTGCTCGTATAAAATATAACTCATGTGATTTCCGCGATCGGCCTGTGGTCTCGAACGTCAACATTCCCGCTCATGTGTTCAGCTTCATTTGCCGTGCTCGTTGCGTAATATACTAATTCTCACAAGCCCTCAGGTAAGTATCTATATTCGCTCAACATATAATAGACACGAAAGTTAACAGTAACTATACGGGTGTGCGGCATTTTCCTGACACACAGTCGGCTGTTTTAGTAACTTACATCAGAGAATTGGAAATCTTATCCCAGATAGTCGTGCCAATATTTTGTTTAAAGAACAATCTTAGCAATATGTGGATGATCGGAAAATTTAGGATTGATTGTACATAAATGCGAAAAATCGATTGGACCCCAACAAATAACCCAATGTAGGGTGGGGGTGGAAAAAGGTGTGTTTTTAGGGCTAAAATGTGTTTTTTACGATTTTCGGCAAAACTAGATCTCCTATCGAAAAGATTTAAATAAAAAGGTTGTAAATAATTGAAAAATCTACAACTTTTATTTCAACCATTTTTCAACGTAACCCCAAAATTACCGATAAAACCCAAGAAACCAATTTTTTGATTTTTTATTTTTATCCTCCCATAAAAATGATTCGATATCAGTGAAATTTGTTGAAAATGTACTCTTTGGTCTCAAATAAGCTGTAATTTTTTTTGAAGTGAAATATTTATTTTTTGATTTTATGCGAATTTAATTTGAAAAAAGGCCTAATTTTCAATCAAGAAAGTTGATTAACAAAATTTTGATTTTTTTAAATTTCAAGACGGATTTTTTTTCTACTTTAAGATGGTGTAAAAAATTTATACTGTTACTGTGGAAAACCTTTTTTCAAAAATGTGAAAAACCAAAGCAATGATATTTTCAAGGTCGATTTTTCCGTAAATGTCACGAAATTTTCATTGTTTATTGGAATGAAGTGTTTAGAGAGTGATGCACAATGATAATTTCAATGTAATATCAAATAACGGAACTTTGATTAACCGTTTAAGGTTCGGGCTGTTGAAAACAAATTGTTTAAACAATAATTTTACATAAAAAAATTGTTAAAAATTAACGTTTTTGCGCAGGAAAAATTTTCTTTATGCTTCATGGAAAAAATAAATTGAAAATAAGTTTATTAAAACAAATATTTAAAATTATTTTAATTTACAAAGTAGGAATATAAAATCAAAATTCGTTTTAATCTAATTTTTTTTGGAAAGCTGCACTACATCAGATTCAATATAATTTTCGATTTCTTCAGCATCTCTGACAAACTCTTCGACTTCATCAAAGTCTTCAAGTTTACCAATTCCAATATTAATTTAAAAATTTGTTGTTGGTTCGTCATCAATTTCCTCCGAATCATTGATTTCCTCTAATTTTTCAACGTTAGAACATTTTTCGGACCCGTGATAATTGGAGCATCAAATAGAGCATTTTATTCCATGTTTGCGGAAGCCGCATCTTTTACTATCACAACCAGTTTTCAGCTGCAGCAGATAGTTTTCAGCGACTTTCAAGAATTAATTCTGTTTCTGTCAATTTCGGCATTATTCCGGTTAGATGGTGTTTCCATCCCAAATCCCTAGTCGTAAGTTTGTTGCCAAGCCAAGTTTGAATTTGAAAGTAGACCCTGTAGCAGTGTTGTTCAGCTGCTCCTTCAGTTGGTGCCAGTTTTTCTAAATTGAATGAAGTTTTTACCGCATCGGTTTGATATATTTCAAATCTTAATTCGTTCAGAGAGATATTTTTTATACATTTGTAAATATTAAACATAATATTTTTAGTCGCAAACTCCTCTATAAAATCCTTATTTTACTATAAGGAACGTAACCAGACTGCAACCAACAGCTACTCTCCGGGCTATGTGCCCCGCCGAGCGCTGAATTACAAGTTGCAAGTCTGGCGCGTTAAGTGTAATAATTGCATATTACCATCAACACGCTAATGCTTCGATTGCAACAAACACCAGCCGAAAGACTGATCCTACTTAAAGGAGCTCTCTTACCAGCCGTCACACGACCGGCACGAGGATCCTTTGACTATTTGGTACATCCCGGTATTTTTACAATAGAGACATGTAAAATAGTCGGCAGGCGCCATCTAGCTATATTTTTAGTCGCAAACTCCTATATAAAATGCTTATTTTACTATAAGGAACGTAACCAGACTGCCATCCCCATCGGCTAAACCACCCAGTACCTCACCAGCCTGCAATCTTGGCTCTTGCCTTGACATATAATATACTCTTTTTGTGCATTTTAGTATGTAGTAGATGAACCTTTTCACCTTATTTAATTTACATAATTCTGAAGTGTGGTGCAACCATTGTTTTCTAATTTTGTCTTGTAATTGACTCAATTTATATTGGGCAACAATTAAACAAATAGATGAAAATTTAAAGGCGAATCCGTATAAAACCGTACGCATGCACACGCTTCCTATGACAGTCACCAAAAAATAATTGGAAAGTATGCCACCGAAGTTGAAGCGCCCCAGGCCAACTCCTAAGCACCTATCGAAAATAGATCATGATGTACATTAGTGACAAATATATAGATTGAAAAATCATATATCTGTGCGTACGGTATAATTAGTTAAGTTGGGACAGGAGCGCGAGTAACCCGCTTATAAATAAATGAGTCCATTGTTGCGGGTCGCTATCCGACCGGTATCTGTCCGTAGAGCGGCAGTCCAGAGATGAAATCGCGCCTATCTATCATGTATTGTCACACGGACCCCGATCGCTCATTGTTCTCTCTACTCCTCTAATCCATTCATTTCACTGTACAGTTCAGGAATGGCAGCGCAGAACATGTTTTAATTAATTTTCATTTTTGTTGTTCGTTATCCGGACGCGAGTGGGATGCGCATGATTGAAAACGGTGGCTTTGTGTTTTTGTCATGTAGGATGATGTCCCTCAGTAACGCGCTCTGTTAGACTTCATCTGGATTCCGATGGTTCAAAATATCAACAATAGAATAACTTCTACTGATGACTACATAATTTATCAATTTTTCTTTTTTCAATTTTTTCTCTACGGCATTCTTCTGTCATGGGAACTTTTAAATACTAATTATTCTCGTTTCAAAAACGTATCATTTATTACTTGGGATATTTCTACATGTTCTCATCGGTCATATTCATAACGTGGGTTTGTCAAATAATGATGGCGTGTAGTTTTTTCCACGAGCTATTTTGAACACGAAGAATTCATACTGTAATAGCGTTAATTAAATTGTTAATGGACTAGATCTTTATTCGGTGAAAACCAGTGGCATAACTTAGTATACGTGCAAAGTAATATTTTTTTGAAGTGGACATGAAGCTTCTTGAACAAGACGTAGTCTGATGTCAAAATCGTGACAGAAATAAAACATTTCCTCTCTAGGCAGACAGAGTATAAGAAAATCTTCCCAGAATGTATTTATTATATTTTGTTAGTTTTTAGTAAATTTTTGGTAATTATCTACAATAAATTATCCGTAATAAAACAATCGAATAAATTAAAACCCAAGAACTTATTTAATTATGGCCACACTAAATGACACAGAACCAACTGTGAAAATTAATATTGGCAGGAAAATTATCATATCATTTATCAGAAACACTGAATTTTCTTTATTCGTACTTAACAGGGAGAGCGCAGTTTGTAAAGTTTAATAGTAGTAAATCATATAGCTTTAATCCCACTTCAGGAGTCCCACCGGGGTCCATTTTGGGACCTTTTATTCTATTTGTTAATGACATAAACCTTTATATTGTATGCAGACAATCTTAAATTATTTCTTAGGGTAAACACGTTACTATTAATGAGTCCAAATGTAAAACAATCGTTTCACAAGGAAATTTTTTTATTATAAATGACTACATAATCAACAATACGAAATTAGATTGCGTCTTTGAGATAAAAGACCTAGGTGTCAAATTTGCTAATAATTTTAGCTTCAACGGTCATGTGTTAGATATTGTTTCCGAGGGTGACAGAAAGATTAGATCTAGCAAAGCTTTTAACTATGATACCTGTATTCACCAGATATATCAGTAATAAATTTAGATATCACAGACCATCGTAGAATAATACTTCAATTAATACTAAACTATAAAGAAACGCTACAAGAAAATGAAAGCTATATTAAGATAATCGATTATAAAAAATTAGAAGAATTCTTTAGTACCGTGACATGGGACATCATATACTCAGAAATTAATATAGATGAAGCCAAGAACAAATTCATCAATATTTTTTTTTTCCGGCGGGGGTCCTACTGCCGCATCCCGCATCTCAGTCTCCATAATAGTTTGTTCTGTGTATCCTCCTCTGTCAAGTTCCTTTCTGTCATACTCCTCATAATACTTTCCCACTATCTGGCTCGGGGTCTTCCTCTTTTCCTTCTTCTATTGGGTATGTAATTGAACACTCTCTCGGGGATTCCCTCATTCCCCATTCTCCTCATATGTCCGTACCAGACAAGTTATCTTTGTTCAATTACTTGGGTTATTTTTCCTTTTTTGTTCGCTCTTTCTCTTATTTCCTCATTGCTAATGTGTTCTAATCGGGATATCCTAGATGCTCGTCTGAGAAAGTCCATTTCAGTGGCTTCGATCCTTTTCCGGTTTCTCTTCGTGAGTGTCCAACATTCTGACCCATAGATTGTGATTGGCTGTACTATCGATTTGTAGATATTGATTGTAGTTCTTAATCCGATTTTAGTGGACCACAGAAGGGGGTTTAGTTTGCGAATTGCTGTTCTCCCTGAATTCACACGATGTGCTATATCTTCATCGCACGTTCCACCTTCGCTGATAATACTTCCCACATACTTGTACGTATCGCTATTTTTAACGGTAATATTATCTGATACTTGGAGATCAGATGATTGGATTGGTATTAGTATTAGGGACTTCTTCTCCATATCTACCTATGACGTAATTATCTGTGGCTTGTCCCGTCCGGGCGTTGAAATCTCCCCAGAGGAATATCTCCTTACGCAGATTTATGTCGCTTATAACCTGCGTCAATTTGTTGTAGAAGCCTTCTTTGGTCTTACCTCTGCGTCATCCGTCAGTGCATAAATACCGACTATGATTATGTCAAGCAGCATAATCCTCTCGTCTATCTCTTGCCACTTCTTAATTGATTTCTTTAATCTTTTATGTATAGCTATTGACCCCTCTCTTTGCACTTTCACTCTTGCTTACTCCACTATAAAAATGTATATACTGACCTACTATTTCGCTTCCAGATCCCTTCTTCTTTGTTTCTGTTAGCACCCCTATATCAATTTTCATTCTCTCCAATTCGTCGAAAACCTCCTTTCGTTTTGTATTGAGACCTGGTATGTCCATGTCGCCAGATTCATGATCCTTTTCCGCCGCCTAAGCCGTTTACTTGAAGTTCCGTCCAATATCCAAGGCTCATTGCTGAGATTTTTAGTGTATTCGTTCTTTTTCCGAGTGATGGGTTACTGGCCCAACGCCTAACCTGGGGGACCAGAATTTTCTGTTAGGGTTTATTCCCTTAGCAGATATGCTCCAATTTTTAGGCGCTGGAGATTCGCCTTTCACTCCCTTCCGTCTGCTACCTAACGTACATCCACTGTACGCTATGCATTGAACGGCGAGGACATCCAATGGCACGACACCGTCAAATACCTTGGCGTGGTCATGGACAAAAGCCTAACGTGGAGACAGAACACGGACGCTATTACAGCCAAGGCGCGGCGCACAAGAGCCCTCATCTACCCGATGATGGGAAACGGTAGCCGTCTCAACCTGAGGAATAAGCTCACGCTTATCAAATCCCTCATCAGGCCGCAGCTGACGTACGCCTCGGTAGCGTGGGGTTACCAGGCAAAGTCCTACATGAAGAAAATCCAGGCAGTGGAAAACATCGCCCTCAGGACGGCGGTCGACGCACCATGGTACGTGAGAAACGCAGACATCGTCAGAGACCTGGAGTACACCACGGTCACTGAAGTCATCCGGGAACGAGCGAAGAAGCTGTACGCCCAAGCAGAGGAGCACGGGAACCCGCTAATCAGACAGGCCACTGATTACGACCCTGCCGACGCCCCGAGGCACAAACGGCCGAGGGTACAGCTTCTGGACAACGGGTGAGTATAACTTATATTTCCCGCTAACCGATCTGTTTCAGATACCCCAGGACGGACCACCACTACCAGAGACATGACGTTTTTCTACCCAAACCCAACCTCCTTGCGGGCGTCGGACAACATACCGTCCAACGCCCGTTGTCCTACCTGCTCCGTGGAGTCCGAAAGTGCTAAAAAAGCACTTAGGGTCTCCACACTCCCGAGCTACAACCCGCCCTTATCCTTACCTTTCCGATGATCCGGGGTAGGACACACCTTTACTGTGTCCTACGTACCGGCAGTCAATCCCAGCCAAAACTTCCTAAAACCCAACTAAACCGATGACTACCCACGGGGGTGACAAGCTGGCGAAGAAAGAAAATATCAAGACAAGAAGAGCGCCAGAACAGACCTCTGCCAGCCTGCCAGAGGTTGAAGAGCCAGGACCAGGGGAGGTCCGCAGAAAATACCACGACGCATCTCGCATTTGCGGGCTGGGTCTGGTAGAAGTAAGCGGGCCCACCTATCACGAAGGCCGGTCCAGGTCTACAGAGATAATCTAGGAGCAAAGAGTAGTAGTCCTACTCGGCCCTAGTTATCGAGACCGTCATCAAGCCAATGGATATTGGCGCGCGCTATGCATTGCCCAGGGGTCACGCGGCTCATGCCTTCGTGGAAGTGGAAGTAGGATTTTTTGGTAAAGCTAGTTATCCAGTGAGCATTTCTTAGAGTTTTAATGCCATGTAAGCATCGGTAGTTTAATGGCCCCCGAGACTCCTTACCAAACTTGACCCTAATATTATTATAAATGCTATAAATTCCTGTACTACTTTCAAAAGTGTAACCAGAAAAAACTGTAAAAATTCTTGGATGAAAGTGGCCTACTAAAATCAGTGAATACGAAAAACCCCATGGTCAAAAACCTACAAGGAGGTCCAGATAACATTGCACTAAAAATTAATTATAAGAATTATAAAAATAAATTAAATGTTTCGATACATAAAACAAAAAATAATTATTATAGAAATGAAATACATAAAAATGCCTCTGTTTCTAAAAACCTTTGGAAAGTAGTACGAAATATAACAAAAAGTAAATCAAAAAAAGCATCCATCGAATCAATAAAAAATAGAAATGAGGAATATTAACTGAAACTAAATAGATAGCAAACGCATTTGTAAAGGCTTTTTCAGGAATGGGGAAAATATTAGCAAACAATATTAAAAAAGTTCAAATGTGCTTTTAGAGGGCGGAATATTAAAACATAATATTTTTACTTGCAAACTCCTCTATAAAATCTTTATTTTACTATAAGGAAAGTAGCCAGACTGCAACCAACAGCTATACTCCGAGTTATGTGCCCCGCCGAGCGCGGAATTACAAGTTACAAGCCAGGCGCGTTAAATGTAACAGTTGCATATTACCATCAAAATGCTAATGCTTCGATTGTAACAAACACCAAAAAGAGACATATAACAAAAAAAGAAATAACCTTATTAATTGAAGATAAATGCGTATTGGATTGTTCTGTAGATATTTGTACAACCAATGTTAAAAGAAGAATTTAACAAATTCAACATTATCTCAAAGAAAATATCATCAGTTCTGTATAAGTAGTAAGTATCTATCGAAATAACATAAACAGAATGTTAAAGCTGTGTATTTAACATACACAACAAATAAGAGTTCTTCGAAAAAAAATTTGAAAATGGAATGAGACTATATTTCGAAATGGCATCAAAATGCATTATTTCTGTGTTTATTCCGATTTATATTATTTGTAAAAAAATAACCTCTGACTGTTCCTTTGATGTAAACTTCACAGGCGCAGAGTCTTTTTTCCGATAATTCTATTATTTTGTAGATTCGGTGATTTGATTCTAAATGTGGTAGAAAACCCAAATAAAAGGAAAGAATACATTATCTGAACTTATGTCAAGTAGATATATTAGTCAATGTCCATGTTGGTATACCTTGGCGTACTTTTGAACATTTATTCCAGTGTTATTTGACACCGATTTCAGTAATTCGATAAGATATTTAATAGGGATAATTTTTGGTAGCATGAAAGACATTGCATATTAAGTGGCCGCATTAGGTTGGTATTTCAGTTTAACGATTTACCGAACTCTGCCTGGGAATGTTGAATTAATGTTAAGAAATACTGTTTAAATAAATGTAGGTAACTTATAAATATGCCAGGTTTAACGTGAAAAATTTGTTAATTATATAGACACTTACGAACCTCTGGTATTTAGTTAAATCCGAAATAGAATATAAAATATACACAAAGACCGGACACCGAGGATTTTTTACGCCGATTCTAAGAATTCTAAATAAAGACAGGTAGAGAGAACCTAAGCATCTCATTAATTGTTTAATTAGCATAAAATATATAAAAGTAAATGAACAGTGCGATAAATTGAATTGAAATTATCACATCGTTAAGCCACTGAAATACCAAAAGGATAAATTCCAAATTGTCCACGACACAGAATTCGTTTTTCTCATCAATATAGTGTAATATTTAATGTCCTCTGCTTGTGTTAATGCTTTAACATACCATTAAACACGGCGAGACATCACATATACCACATTATCCGCCTACAATACGAAAATATTTGACAATGAGTCAACAAAATTCTTATCTCTATTTCAGCGTAAGAAGTGAAAGAGAAGGAAATATGATTAAACCTAAAGATAATAAGTTATTTCAGAAGTTGGAATTTTAAGATTCGAATCATATCGGTTTGTTGTATCTGTAGGTCAGTTATAATTACTATAGATTAACTATTCTGTTTATATTTTTACTACAAAGATCAAAACTGTGAATAAAATATAATAGACATGTTACACCTAGGCAAAATTATTGGCCAATGATAAGTCAATTCGCTTTTTATTTTAAAAATCATATCCAATGCTCTAAAAAGAATTTACTGTTTATCATTCAGAAAGTGAAGTACTTTAAGCATTATATTTATTGTTGTGTATTTGTTATATTTCACAATTATTATTCTTATGGCTTTGTTTTGTATAATTTGAAGTTTACGTATTTCGTTCCATTTCAGGTTAAATAGCACTGTTGAACAAGAATCAGTGTGTGCATTAATTAAACTTGAATAAAGTACCTAACATTTTTGTAGACAATTTAAACAATTGCTTATTCTTATTAAAAAATATATTTTTTAAAAAGTTTTTATTTAAATGCTCCAAAAAGTAGGAAATAAACATTGAAATAAATCAAACCCATCATTAGCTATTTTTAAAAATAATTTTTTATATAACTTTATTTTTTACTTTTTAGTCTTTTGATATGCTGTAATCCCCAGATATCGATTTTGAGACGAATCGGATCATAAACGGTAAAGTCGTCCGCCATCTTGAACTATATTTTTTTACTAGAAATTGGTAATCCGCGACCCCGTAAATCCCCAGATATCGATTTTGATCGATTTGGATCTAAATGATAAGAGTCGCCAGCCATATTGGCGCCGCCATTTTGAATATCTGAATTTCGACGAAGAATTCATAATTGACGATCTCGAAAACTCCCAGATATCAATTTTGAGTTGAATCGGATCATAAATGATAAGGTCTCCGCTATCTTAAAGCCGCCATCCTGAACTAAATTTTTGACTAGCAATTCGTAATTGGTGAACCCGAAAACCCCCAGATTTTGATCGATTTGGACCATAAATGACAAAAGTCGCCCGCCATATTGACGCCCATTTTGAATTTACAAATTTTGACCAAGAATTCATAATTGGCGATCTCGAAGACCCTCAGATATCGATTTTGAGTCGAATCGGATCATAAAAGATAAAGTCGTCCGCCATCTTGAAGTCGCCATCCTGAACTAAATTCTTGGCTAGAAATTCGTAATCGACGAACCCAAAAACCCCCAAATATTGATTTTGATCGATTTGGACCATAAATGACAAAAATGGTCCGCCATATTGGCGCCGCCATTTTGAATTTCTAAATTTTGAGCAAGAATTCATAATTGGCGATATCGAAAATCCCCAGATATCGATTTTGAGTCGAATCGGATCATAAACGATAAAGTCGTCCGCCATCTTGTTTTATTCTTATATGAAAATGTTAAAGTGTATTTTCACCGGACTCAGTTCAGTTCGAGCAACGAGGAACAGCAGTGGGCGGCTTTCAGTGAGAACCTGAAGATGGCAGATGAGATTCTGCCGAAGCGTCGTTTGGACAACCGTGACTCCAAGAGGAGTCGACCATCGACGCGGGAGAACACCCGGAAGTACAACAACACTTCATTTAACACCCGCGAAAACCTAAAAAACAACATAGATATAGATATATATATGAAAAATACTAGGTTCTCGGGTTGAACCGCGTCTGAGATTGTTAATGTCTCGACGTTTCGGCTCCCGTTTTGGAGCCATTTTCAAGAGAAAAAGTGGGTCAAGTAAAAATTGTCAAAGAAAATAATGCTAGGAGTTCCACGAACTCCTAGCATTATTTTCCTAACCTAATCCGTATTTATTCGTCTATGTTCTTTACAGAATTATATTGAGGCAAATATATCTGTGGATGTTTTTTCTGATAAACTGAATTTGAATTACATTTGAAGGAAATGTACCGTGGTTCAAGAATCAAACTATTTACAAAAAAAAATCAAAGAATTAAGACTTAAATACGAGAGCACCGGCGATCCCGAATACCTACAAACATTTAAATTACCAAGGGCTCAAATAAAACATTATATCTGCTTATCCTATGCCGCATATCTGCATTGAGTGATCTAACAACCCAAACAATTTCTGGGAATTTGTTTACCACAAAAATAATGTTTCCACTATCCCCTCAGTAATTACATACAACAATCAAGCAATTAAAGATCCTCAAATAATAGTAGTATTTAAAAAGTATTTCTCTCATTCTTTTAATGATTTAGTTACTGAGATTAATTAAATCTGTCGGAGGAGGGTGTTTTGGGTGAAATTAAAAACTAAAGGTAAATATGTTCACGGCATTCGACTTCATATCCGCATTTTTGCTCAATGGCCAAAGTAGAGTAGTGTAGAGTAATGTTGAGTAGAGTTGAGTGGAGTAGAGTAGAGTAGAGTAGAGTAGATGAGTTGAGTAGATTAGTTGAGTAGATGAGTTGAGTTGATGAGTTGAGTTGATGAATTGGTTGATGAGTTGAGTTGATGGGTTGAGTTCATGAGTTGAAGTGAGGAGGGTGAGGTGAGGTGAGGAGAGGTGAGGTGAGGAGAGGTGAGGTGAGGTGAGGAGAGGTGAGATGAGGTGTGGGAGGTGAGCTGAGCTGAGATGAGCAGAGTAGAGTGGAGTTCAGCAGATTTACTTGGCTCTCCTAGCTGTAAAAGTGTTTTTACAAAAAAATCTTAAAACATATGTAAATAAATTCCTATAAAATATGTTAAAAGAAATATATATAAAATATGAGTGTTTTAAAAGTCATAAATATGAAAAAGGAAACGGAGAAAAGAAATCATTTCAGATACAATAGCATAGTAGAGTAGAGTAGAAAGGAAATTATTTATTATGATGTATTTATGTAGTCATTTGTAGAATAAAGGGCATGAGTTGTAGATGCTTTTTTAGCAAATGTTTAAATTTGTATGTTGTATTTGCATTTCTTATGAGATCGGTAAGTTTATTATAAATGTTTATTCCAGAATAATATAGGCCTTTTTCAAACCTTGTTGTTTTGTTTAGTTGGCTGCAACTACGTTGTATGTCTTGTGTCATATGTGTAGTATTGTGAATTACGTTGATACAAATTTATATTATTACGAACAAAAATTGCAACTTTGTAAATATATAAACAGGGACTTAAATAGGTCTCTACATGCCTGTCTATTAATAGATTTAGTGATAGTTCTAATTGCCCTTTTTTGAATCTTAAACACTTCTATCGCTCTGCTACTATTTCCCCAAAATTCAATATCATATAACGTAACAGAATTATATGATCGGTGGTATATATTAATAATCTGCCCTGCACTGCAATATTTGATTGTTGTTTTTAAAGAAAAACAAATTCTTGATAATTTTTACTTACATGTTCTATCTGTCTTTGCTAGTTAAAATTATTATGTATATACTTAGATAACTAAAAATTTTGTACTACTGTTTGATGTTATTTCAGAGTCTATTACGTTTATTTTAAAGACATCGTAGGATATGAATTAAATAAGTACTGTTATTTTTTTCTTCAAATACTTGAAGTGCCGCTTGTGAGTTGCAGTTTAAGACTCAGATTCGTGTCAGAAAAATGGCATTTTCAATTCACTAAATTTGTCATTAGTCCTATTTTTCTGACGTTTGAAGAAAACCTGTAGTTTTTTTCATTTCAGTTAGTTGTCAAAAGTAAAAAAAATGTTTGCATTTGTTAGAATTTCAAGTACATGAAATAAACAAAGCAAATTCCACCAGTTTCAACAGCAAATATTTTTTGGGCCTCTGTATATCACAAAATAACTGGTATCCAGGTAATCTGAAGTTATGAGATGGCCCAGATAGGGGAATAATATTAATTTTGGTAAATTTGGTTGCCGCACAGTGGCAGCGTTCTCGCACCAAAACGATCAGTCTCAGCACGCCCGATCTTATCAGGCAATATTAGATTTAAGTGGTGTCGTAAAATAGTGGATTTGATAACTTCGCTCAAAAAACTCATCATGTTGTTCAGCGCGTTCTTTTATTTTTATTTAATAATACAAGCTTAAATAGCTTCTGTGTAATAAATGCCAATTAGGTGGAAATTATAAACGCAACCTTTGTTTATATAGTTAGTCATAAATGCTATACTGCGGGAGGTATAGAGGCAGATGAAGAATTATTGAAATATTCAAATTAGTATATAAATGTTTCAAAGAGCTTACTATATAAATTAACAGTTTATTATTAACCTTCTACTAGATCATTAAAACTATGGCTTGCGGTCCTTTATGCCAATAAATTGGACGTCAATTAAAAGTAATATTGTTAGTAAATGTCAATAACCCAGACGTGAAGGAAATAAATAAAATTTATATGCACATGAGGATAAGTTTACATGATCTTACATGTGGTAGCAGTCACATTTGGACAATAGTCCGGAGGGAAACATTTTATGCTTTTTCGTTAGAACTTTCGGTCAGGGCCCGCTTATAGCATGGTTCTACCTTCAAAGGCAAATCCGCATTTTCGCTTGTTTTAGAGGTAAAAAGTGTCGTGGAGGGCTGATATTTGGTACACATGCGACATGCGGCATTTTGGATGATAGAGGACCTAAAAGCTCGAATTCAACAGGCATATATTACAGTTACCCCCGAAATGCTGAGTAATGTTTTAAATGCAGTGCCTCGCCGGGCTCGATTGTGCATAAGAAATCGCGGTGGACACTTTGAACACTCGATATGATATCTTAAGTATTATTTTGAGGATTAGATAAATATTAATGTTCTGTGTACTACATTCTTTTAATTATTAATTTGTTTTTGTTACCTGAATTTACTTTATTCTTCTTAATTGTGTTAATGTTTTATTATAGCAAAGATTTGAACAACTTATTGAATTATTTTATCGTTTTATTTAATCATACTTCTCCACGGCAAGTATAATGCTTGTTAAAAAAAATTTATTGGTTTTAAAAAAATGTTTTTATAATTACTAACGTAGTACCAATGAATGAATATGGCATGTGATATATCATTGAAAAGACAGGAAAATACTCTATTTAATGGCGTCATTTCCCGCCTGTTTTAAAATATAATTTCTTTAACAGCCTGAAGAGTAAATGTCAAAATACAGCTGTTTTGAAAAAAATTAGATAAAACCTCATTGAAACACTCTGTTCTGCAACAAGTTTTTGCCTTAGGATTTTTCTCGTATCTCTTCAAATAACGGGGATATTTGGCCTAGACGTTTTCCGCATTTTCGATATTTTCCGCCATAACTCTTAAAGTAGGCTGTCTTTAAACCATTTTGTAGGTTATATAAATCGGCACAATTTTCATAAAAATATTTTTTTTTCTACGACCGATATTAAGTGAGATATTCTCGAGGGCCCTGATAAAATGGACAACCTGTATATACAGTCACGCTTTCGTTTTGTTTATAAATGAGTATGTATGTAATTGAAGTGTATCTATCTTAGGTACCTACGTTTCTATCATATATTAAGCACATAAATTTAGTCTTACCTAATTTTAACTGTTAGGTAATTTTCCGATAGTCACTGTTGTAGTTTTGAAAATTCTACTACCGCTTTATTGGTAACATTTTCCCAGTTGTCATCCTCAACTAGAAGAACAGTATCATCTGCATATGGTACTACTTTTCCATTAACTCGAAGTAATTCATTGACATAAATGTTAAAAAGAATTGACCCTAGAACTATTCCTTGAGGAATGCCATATTTTATTATTTTTAAATTGCTTTTACTTTCATCAACTTTTACACATTGCTGCATATTTTGAAGATAACTTCTGAGCAAGTCATTAGCTATATCCTTTATACCATATTCGTTGAGTTGATTAAGTAAAATTTCATGCGACACTGTATCGAATGCCTTAGCCAAATCAAGAAATATGGCGATTTTTTCTTATTATTATTTACAGAATTACAACCTCATATTCGACATTTTTTTATTGTACCTTTACTCGTTAAAATTTTCATTTACTATTTCCCAGACTTTTTTGTATTATTTCTATTTTCTAAGATTGCGCTGTAATAATAATCTCTTCTTACTTTTTTAAATTAAATTATATGTTAAATTTATATATTCTTTAATTTATTTATTAGGGTTTTTATTTTTATTTGCGTCTTCCTTCATTTTATCCCTTTTCCTTATTGCGAATACTAGGCCTTTTGTTATCCAAGGTTTAATTTTTCCTTTTTTTTTATTTTAATATTAAAATTTTTGAGCATTTTTTTAGATTAATCTTTACTATACTTATAAAGTATGTATAAGCAAAATTTGGATCTTTAATCTAAAATAGATTTTGCCGTGTTTCTGATTGCATCAACTCTTTAAGTACTTTGTAATTATAATTTGTTTGAGTAATTTCTTCGTTATTTATATTTCCTTTGGAATTTATATTTTGCATTTTATTTTTTTGTGAATTTTAGGATAATAGGATAATGGTCTGTAATATTGGATTTTAAAACAATCGGTTGAATATTTATATGGTTGGTTAAGTTTGAAGGCATGCTAATAAAACAATAATTTAGACGTGAATAATTATTTTCACCTATTCTTGTTGGACAGTTTATAATACATATTTATAAAAAGCGCAGTTTTTTCAAGGATTCTAGACCCTCCAGTTGCCACTACGTAATGCCTCCCACGTATTTGTATATTTCTTTGTTTGTGTGTTTGTTTGTTGTCCTAGGGTTTGTATGTATTTATGTAAGTGCGTGTGTTGCGTCAAAATTATAAGTACGATTTGAAACTTAAAGATGCAATGGACCATTTTATTAAAAATTGGAAATCGGTACAATATGCAGGAGGTTTATTACTCCCGCAAGCTATGGTTCCTACAAAAAGGCAACAGGTATATTATCACCAACCATCAGATATTAACAGGGAAGGTAGGGAAGTGAAATGACAATTTTATAAGGCATTTTTAGAATGCCCGGATCCTCCACCATTTTTTAGAAAACAAAATCGGAAATTAATCCATTAAAAAAATCGATTTTATTAAATCTCTCGCTAAATGAACCATGATGTTCAGTTGAAGGTTTTAAGCAGACCCACGGGCGATAGAGGGCGCAAGAGGACAGGATATTTTTTGCCGCCCTCAATTTTCAGAAATAGACAATAAGTCATCTATCTAACAAAACAAATAATGAAAAACGGGCACGAATTCTCCTAATGTCCTTATAAGTTAATAAAACAATTTTCAAATTTTCTTTTTTTATATTTTTAACAGATGAATCATATTCTAAAGACTGAAATAATTATCCAGTATATATTACTGGAATTTAATTACTTCTGATTCAGTAATACTTGAAGCATTATTAGTTTTAAATTCTATTGGGACGATTTGTCTATCGTATGAATGAATTTTAATTTTTTGTAGTTTAATTTGTTCTCTGTTTGTATTTTTGATTCACTGAAAAATTGACGAATGTTAACATCACTAATTCTAATATTTATGTCTCAGATGTAGAACAAACTGTTGTTCGATTTAACAGAATACTAACGTTGGCAAGAAGTGAAGTGGTCGAGAAACGACAATGGAACATGAGTTTTTGAATGTAAAGTAGCTTCTGTGGCATACGAACCTATGTCTGATTAGCTATTAATAGATTCACTACTTAATTTAGTCTGATATTTAATAGACCACTAAATTTACACTAATATATACAAGGCAAAGATGAATGGAGAAGAAACATTAGAATAAAATGGAAATGGATAAATATAATAATTTATAAAATACTCAATATTTCTTTACACCAGATGTAAATATTATATGAATATTCTTTCAACATGTACATATACCTTATTCATATTCGATCAATCGATTTCTGTTTCTATCAGATAATAAGAAAATTTGTATGTAATATCAAAAATCGCGTTGCTCAATAGTACAGTCATTTAGTGCAAAAATGCCCTTAACTTAATTTTTTGCCTCTATACTCTATACGGCAGATGACCCTTAAAAAGTAACTTCAAACAGTATGCTTCTTAGCATATTCAAAGTTCCCATTACTCCTTATCCGCCCAATTAGCCAAAATCCAAAATAGCTGCCGAATACTAACATAATATACTGACATTAAAAGATGCTAAGTGGTTTTCTCTCTGTACAAGAAGAATGTAATGTTACGTGTTTACAGTCTTCAGTAAACACTCTGTAGGTTCAAATAACTTGCAACAAGAATCTCCACTAACCACTACTTTATTAATCACTAAAATTACAATAGTTTATCCTTAAAACTCACGCAATTAATAATAACTTTAATCTAATATAAATTCACTACTTTTAATCACTTATCAACTCTTATCTAACCTAAAACTCTGTCTCTGTATATCAGAACTGTACTGTATACTTAGCTGAACTGTTCCCCCATCTGCTGGATTCACTTCTTTATATACACACTTGGAATGTCTAGAATCTCATTGTAGAACTTTCCAGAATGTACTGGAATCCTCTACAGTTTTCTTAGGCACTACCAAATGGCGGTTCGCCAGTTGGCCCACAGATGGCGCCATCCTACTGGCCAGGGAGTAATTACACTCTCCTCTCTGTTAGAGGGCAGCAAATAACACTGCGCCCTCCTTAAGCCTGAACGTCCCGGTCAGACAATTCAGATACCCCAGCATACTTTGCCAACCTGTCCTAGTGCACGATCTTCATCTTGAACTTCTTTCTACGTTGAATCCTATAAACAACGTCGTTGATCCGAGTGATGACAGAATACATTCTTTGGACCACTATAATTATACTTCTGCATCAATATCTTACACAATTCATAAACATGTTTGTCACAACATATCGTATCGTATCTTATGATAAGGAACTGTGACTTGAACAACGTTACATCTTCGTTTCTTACTTCCACAGAGTAGTTCTTTGAGTTATACAATGCTGGCAACTGGTAAATTATTATGAGCTTTCCTGTAGGCGATCTGCTGTTTCTAGAAGATGTTATTCTATGAGTATTCTTTAAATCAACTTGATCTAATTTTTTCTGAAACTAAAAAGTGATGCCAGATAAGAAAAATATACGAATAGACAGGCAGACTTGCCTGAAGTAGATTTAGAAAACAGAACTGAATTAAAGATTTATTGATGAATGTTCCATTAAAATAATTATCATCTGTCAAAGATTCGAATATATTCATCCAAAACTGAGCATGTTCTTTTCTTAATGTACACCATCATGATTTATTTCGTTGTTTATGGTGGCTCGTTCCGTACATGAATGATGGTCAAGTATTTTAACTCCGGGAATTTTGGTTCCTTTAGAATGTCTTTATGGTGTTCAATATAACGATTTTCGGTTCCTCCTAAGTTCCCTAATTCTCTAGAAGTTAAAAAATATCCAGAAATTATATGAGGATTATTATTGGTGTAATATGGCTTTAACCAGAAAACATAACGAGAAGAGCCATATATACGTCCACTAGTAACAGTTGCAAATAGTTTCAATTTCTCATAAACGTCCGTATGCCACATGCAATTAGGACCCTTATTGTAATATTGTCGATGTTTCAATTGCAGTCTCTTACGTTTTGTAATATCCTCTGGATCTGTTCTTTCATTAGTATTCTCACTATTTTACGAGTCACTACAAGAGCATGTTGAACACATTTCAAGTGCATGCATCTATAACCGTGCAATTGTGAACTACATTGGATTTGCTCATGAATGAAACACAGTTCTTCATCTATAACGGAATATTTCTTTCTTCTCCACAATTTCAAGTTTTTTAGAGTGTGTTTCAAGTGTCTTTTATTTAGCTGTATATTGTGCTGTAGAGGATGAACATTTTCCATTTCTTCTTGCTGAAATAAAATTTTATTAAACTGTTTCTATGAGAACAGTCCTTACTGTTTCAGTAACTTATTATAGACGAAGGCATACGGTGTAGTTTAGCACTATGCCAGTCACTGCTAGCAGCCATTCTACATCGCTGAACCTTGAACCCTTGTGCATACGCGATTGTATAAGAAATTTAGCAAATTTTCATTCGCAGTGCAACTTTAAATCTCACAGTGCGTTTTTATAATTCGCAGTACGATTTTATCATTGACAGTGCAACTTTTTAACAGGTACTGCGGCTTAACGCTTCAGAGCCATCGTATTGTTACGTGTTTACAATCTTCAGTAAACACTCTGCAGGTTCAAATAACTTGCAAGAAGAATCTTCACAAACCACTGTTTTATTAATCACTTAAATTACAATAATTAATCCTTAAAAATCACACAACCAATAATAACTTTAATCTAATATAAATTCACTACTTTTAAATCACAACTGTATTTTACTTTTAAATCATTTGTCAACTCTTATCTAACCTAAAAACTGTCCTGTCTTCACTTCTTTATATGCACCCTTAGAATGTACCAGAATCCTATTCCATAACATTCTATAACAGGTTGGAATCCTCCAGGGTTTCCTACTATGTGCTAGATGGCTGTTCGTCAATCGACCCGGACATGGCGCCACCCCACCTATCGGCCATCAACAGAATACCAGGTTTCCCTTCACTTTGATCAGGGACTTAATCACATCTCTCTCCGTTAGAGGGTAGCACATAACAGTATGATATACACGACTTAAATACTAGGCATCGAAATAATGTAAGCATACCTATGCGCAGAAGCTTTTAAGATCTCTTTCTCCTACCAAGCAGCTCAGATACATAACATGTTACCGATTCGCTCATCCAATAATTTTAAAGACAAAATATAAAAGTTTGTATTAGATTTAGCAGTAGGTTTGTTTGTTTTGAAATAACCCCAAAAGTTCTGTTACAGGGATGAAACATGTATCACCCCCGTTTTCGAGGGCACTGAACACGATGGTGACATTTTTAAGGTCCCCACCCCTCAGCAAATACACTTAAACTCGAAAAACCATCCCTATTTCGCGTTTTTTCCATCGTAGGCATGCGTATCGGTTTGTTGGGCAGGATTCGAATAGGCCGTATGATATTTAACCATACAACATCTTATCCACCCCCGGGGTTGAAACTACTCCCTCTCCTAATACTAAAATATCCCCAAAAATATCAAAATGCATGAAAATTTCTTCATCCCCGACTTCGAGGGTACTCAACACGATTGTAACGTTCATTTCTTCCCACCCTCCACCAACCACCGCTAAAACCACCCCCTTTTCATATTTCTTGATACTGGGTATGTGGGGACTAGAAATATGTCCAGTTCCATATTAAAATTATATTCAAAAGTGCTCGCATGCCCAGCACCACTAAATATGAAAGAGGGGTGGTTTTGGGGATTTGGGGGTGGTTGATGAAGAGTGTGGAGTGAAATAGTATAGACATCCTATTTAGCGGCCTCGAAAACGGGAAAAAATCATTTTCCATTATTTTGTATTTTTCGGTGGATTTCAATGCTAGGGGTGGTGGTAGTTTCAACCCCGGGGGTGGATAAGGTGCTGTATGGTTAAATTTCATACGGTCTATTCGAATTCTGCACAAAAAATCAATACGCATGCCTACGGTGGAAAAAAACGCGAAATAGGGGTGGTTATCGAATTTAGGGATAGTTGCTGAGAGATGGGAACCTTAAAAATATCACCATTGTGTTCAGCGCCCTCGAAATCGTTGGGGTAGCCATGTTTCATCCCTGCAACAGAACTTTTGTGTTTTAACCCTTTTTTGGTTATGGTTATATGGAAGAGCAGATGGTTATATGGAAGAGCAACTATGTTGAATATCGCCATCTCCCTTATGTACTCTTTTGTATTTTTCGTGCTATATAAAAAAAATAAACATATTATTATTATTATTATTATTATTTTGCAACTTTTCCATGGAGTTAATATATTTACAATTATTTGTCTTCATTTCAATTACGCATTTTTTTTAAATTAAATTAAACAGGTACACATGAAACTATGCTTAGTAGTACTGTGTACCTTTTGTGATCATTTGTATTTACTTTGTTGCAATAAAGACTATTTTATTTTATTTATTTCTTTTAATATGACCTTTCGGTCACTTCTTCTTTTCCTCCATTTGGCACACACAAATTATAGAGCAGATTCACATGAGTGTTTCTTCCGAAAACCTGACCGACCACTATAAATAAACGGGGTATTTTCGTAGTATTCATGAAGTTGCTCAGAAACCACATCACAGAAACAAATTTACAATGTTAAACTCGTCATCTTTCTTAAGAATTAAAAATTTTCAAATGATTATTAGGCGGCGCGGACAAATGACTATGCACAATGTCTAACGATGAAGGCAAGTACTCATACATCATAAGGAAGCTTAGTGAATTTAGTCTTCAACTTTGCTTCACAACATATTTGTATTTAACGTAATTAATAATTAAATTACAAAATAATTTCTTCTATTTGTAAAACATTTCTGAAAAACTAATAAGTAATCTTAAAATATATTTCAATATTGTATAGAAAGCTAAAGACAATTTTAGGAGAGTTTTAAAAGTACAATATTTTATATTATGGTTAGTACTGTGTTTACCAACGATAAAATAAGCATCTACTGGCATTTACAAGCTTGTATTTCATATCGATAAAACAGATACTGTTTTATTTATTCATATTGAAATATATATTTTTAAGAGTATTCAATTAAAAGGGTACATATACAATTTAAATATGTAAATAAACAATTAGTTGAACAATGGTATAAGTTGTATATAAATACAATCTGCCTAAATAAACAATCGGAGCGTGCTTGCAATTGTTTGTAGAAACAATCCTCATAAGTCACCTGGATCCCAGAATTGGAATCGTGAGAGTATACCTGCGCCGGTTGACATTTTTTGTGTGACTTTTTTGTCCTTTAACATATAGGCAGAGGCAGCAATAGATTTTGTTTCGTGTTCAAAACATTTTAAACTGTTTGGGAATTTAAAATTCTTGGAATTGGAACTACTTGTTAGCGATTGTTTTATGACACAAAATGCAACCACAATAAATTATACACTTTTATTTGACCTTTACTAAAAACTGACAAATGTACTTAATTTGAAAAGGGATTTACTGTTATCAAGTTGACGTAAATTACCTGCCTACTCCTTTGCGATTGGCATTATTTTAATTGTTGATTTAGATGCGCCGGCTGGTGACTATAAAATGCTGATAAAGCATCATTCAGATGTTGCCGAATACGAAACCCTGGCAATTAAATGAGCAATATACGACAAACGAACGGCACTAGCAGTCGAAGGGGCTAATGTTTAGATTCTAGAAGTTTATAACAGTAAAAAAAATATTTAAAACTTGTGTAGGTGCTTGATGAACATCAACCGCGAGATTAATTATTGTTTTCCAGTTTTACAATTAAGGGCGAAAAATATTTACGAAAATATATAAATGCAAGTCTTAAGAACTTTAGGGAGCCCACCAGTGCTTGCGTGTTAGGCTTGGAGCCAAGGAGTCTCGGGTTCGAATCCTGGCCAGGCTATGGCTGTTTAGTGATATTTTTCATGTATTACTGAGTTGGTAGCGGTGGACTAGACAAGGTTGTGTAAGAGATAACACGGTTAGTTTCTGTACCACTCCTGAGTTCGAGTCTCAGCTGCGACAGATGGCAATGTCATAGGAGATGGTCGTTGTATAATTGTTTATGTGTATGTGTCCTGATTGAGTGGTAGAATAGCTAATACTAAACTCAGTCAGGACTGTAATCTAAATAAGGCGTTAAAATGAAAATAAATAAATAAATAAAATGAAAAATAAAAAAATAATGCTAAACTGCTCTAGGAAGTTAATATAATTAAGTCGATAAAAAAATAAAAGAAAAAAAAAATAAATTTAAAAGAAAATTAAAACTTGGATAAAAAATAAATCTAGAACGGATATTCCCACATTAATTGATCCTAAATATATACACCCGTGTTATAAATAATACTGCTTACTTGCTTCTTTCAACTATACTTGTTTATCTATGTGGGTGTTTGTTGCTAATTATGTGTATATAATTTAATATGAACATAAGTACTAGGATTACTGATAGTATATGTTATTTAGTTATTATATTATTTTGTTCTCTACTATTTCTTTCTCTTTTAAATATATTTGTGTTTTAGTATTAGTTACTTTATAGTTAGTATTTTGTTTATAAGCTCTGAATGAACAACTGTAGATCTGCATACATGAACTCTTTCGGGGAAGACAGTTTATTCCATAAGAGCTTCTTTGTACAAGCATTCGTACTTGCAATACCTTATATTATATATCACATTAGGCACAAAACTTACATTATCTAGGACATGTCTCGACTTTGAGGATTATTTATATTTATTTTTGCAACGCAAAACAAGAATATTTGTATGTTATAACTGTTAAAGAGTAAATAAATATATATTCTCTTCTCTTCTCTTCTCTTCTCTTCCCTTCCACTCCACTCCAATCCACTCCACTCTACTCTACTCTACTTTACTCTACTCCATTCCATTCCATTCAATTCTATTATATCCTAATATATGGAAAAAGAAATATATTCAGTGCTTTCACAACTAATATACGCCATAGCAAACAGAGTTAGCTGGAAATGGTTAGAAGTGTGTACCTATTCATAGGCATATTAAAATATCCTTATAATAATAATTATTATTATATAAATAATAATAATAAATAATAAATAAACACCACAGAGATTAGACAACCCCCAATTCCAGAAGCCAGGGGCTTGTGCGGAAGGGGTTACACATTGAAAAAACGTGGACATACAACCATTTCCTCCGACAGTGCCAGTACTGCAGCCAGGATTCGAACCCAGTGGTGCGATGTCCGTGTGATTAATGGAGATTGCCACCTCGCGCCTTAAGCCACGCGACTATCGACCAGACATTATGATGACATTAAACTATACGTTGAACCAATTGAAGTCACTTGTAACCAATGTCAATACCATCAGCGATAATATCCAAATGGAATTTGGACTTGAGAAATATACTGAAATACATATCACAAAGGGAACACTGAGGCAGCAACCGAAGGTTACACATGTTCCAGAAGAAACCTACAAGTACCTTGGCGTTATGCAGAATGGAAGGATCGACTACACCCAGTTAAAGAAGGAGTTTAGGGACAAATGCAAACAACGTTAAAAAAGCTCCTGATTACTAAGCTCAACGCTAGGTACATAATTATGTGGATCAAGGACAATCCAAAGGGTGGTGATGGTCCAAACTTGCCACATCACGAGACAGTTTTTCAGCGATGAAGGATAGACACTTGAATAATCCATCGGACTAATGCGATACGATGGATTTAATTAATATGACCTAACTTTCACCATGTTTATCAGTTACGCGTTGAAGTTGTTATAAATGCGTAAGTACATTAAGAGAAGGATCTGCGAAATAGGGTAAGACGATAAGTAGCTAACTTGCGTCTCTCAAATCCAAATCGGCAATATTATTCCTAAATATCATTTTCGTACGAAGATATATATATATATATATGATGGTGAGGAGGTGTATAGAATAAGGTGAGTAAATATTGTATTTGTAGGTATTTTTCATCCAGTTTGACAGTTTAATACCTATTCTGTCACACAAGTAAGACCCGAAAAGACCAAAACAATTTTCGTCAAAACTCCAAATCTACATATATCTTACTTGAATTTAATGTACGGTCGTGAGCAAAAAAAATAGGACAAGTCTTATAACGGTATTTTGCTAAAATCTAGTTGTGTACATCTAACTTTAATTGTTGTGACATTGTCTGTTAGTTGTCATAATTTATTGCAAGTGTGCAAAAAACTAATATGCCTCATATAAGCGATTTAGTTAAATCTGGAGTTATTACTATAGCAGAAGATGGACTGTCAATGAGACAAATTGCACTGCGTTATAATATTGACAAAAATTCGGTGTGTAACATTTTAAGAAAGTGGAGAATAAACGGTACGATTAGTAGAAATCCTGGATCAGGGCGACGAAGGATATCAACTCAACAACAAGATTTGCAAGTGGTAAATGCTTTAGGAGAATATCCATTTTAGTCAGTTATTCAGGCTGCTGAAGAAACGAATTTTCCTGGATCGAGTCGTACTGGTCGCCGGCAAGTAAGAGAATCGGAGCTACACTGTCAAGCAGCATCACAGAAATACTTACTTAAACCTGAACATAAAGAAGCTCGAGTAGGATTTGCGCTTGAATTTTTAGCGCGTGATCTAAATTTTTCGAACAATGTAATCTTTACAGACGAAAAAACTTTCCAGTCAACACACAGCGGTCGTATTCGTGTTTACCGCCCTCCGAATACTCGATTCGATGAGAAATATATATCTAACAATGATAAAAGTGGTAGATTTTCCGTCAATATGTGGGCTTGGATATCGGCATGTGGTCCTGGTGTTTTGTGGCATATTGAGGAACGATTTAATAGTGAAACGTATATTAGGATTTTAGACAATATTATGCTCCCTTCTGTGTTACAATTATTTTCTAATAATGAGTTCATATTTCAACAAGACAATTGTTCCGTTCATACTGCTCATACCGTAACTAACTGGTTTCAAGATAACAACTTCAATGTTCTTAACTGGCCCAGTCATAGTCCAGATCTTAACCCTGTGGAAGAAATATGAGGACTACTCGTAAGAAGTATCCAAAAACGAAATGTTAGACCACGGAATGCCGAAGAATTACTGGAAATAGTAAATAATGCATGGGAAAATATTATTACTAATGCTTATTGTATAAGGTTATTTAATTCTATGCCAAACAGACTTACAGAAGTTATAAATAGAAATGGTGCAATAACGAAATATTAATAGTTAGTTTCTTGTTAAGTAGGATATCCTTTGTCCTTTGATCCAGGATTTCTACTAATTGTACCGTTTATTCTCCACTTTCTTAACATGTTACACACCAAATTTTTATTAATGTTATAACGCAGTGCAATTTGTCTCATTAACCATCCTTCATTTACTATAGCAATAACTACAGCATTAAAATAAAAAATAAATTAAAAGTGATATCTGTTTCATTTCGGCTACTCATTACATATTCAAATAGAGACAGATTTACATTACAAAAAAAAAGTTGTCATATTTTTTCTGCTCATGACAGTACAGGTATATTTATTTTAAAGAGATGTCAGGCATATTATGAGGTAATGAAACTAAATTTTGGCAGTATATAAACTTAAATATTCATAATAAATTGTAGTTTGAACAAAATCCAACCTATAAATTTTATGAAAAATTCAGTATTAAAATTTTGTTTCGTGTGAAATAATTTTATGGTACTCTTTTCGGATACCTCCTAGAATTTTTAATTCAATACTAATTACTGTATACGATAATGAAGCAATATTTATTTATTTTGAAAGTTAAATAGGTACGTAAGAATAGTTAGTACAGAATTATAGAGGATATTTACGCCACATATAGGCAACCAACAAAGCCGTAACGAGTCTAAAGTAATAATATAAAGATTTAACTTATAAAAACATGTCAAAGGAAGAACGCACATCTGAACGTTAGTAAGATAAAATTCCAACTCATATTACTAATAAAACGTCCTCCAATTGTAAAAAATGTCTAAAATAAAATATTTGGAGTCGTAAAGAGGTAAAGAATTCCTTGACGCAGAAACAGACTGAGTTTAACAAGTTACTCTGTACTATTTTGAAATATATTCAGTTCATACAACATATTCAACAAACAATAATTGCGTTTATTTGCTTTTAGTTCCTAACCATCCCAATCCTTTAAATTCATAAACAATATCGAGACCTAACTTTTGGGAAAAAAATTATCTATTTTGGACTTAATGGCGTAAAATGGTGGCCAATTCAAATTTTAAATAATACATTCAATTGCGCACACTGGGTTTAATATTCTTGCACCAAATTTTCAGGGTGATTTTGTTAGAGCAAAAGGCAGATTTTTTGAAAGTTTGAAGCTGATCGGTTCACCCAGCGGTTCTGGGCAGCAAAATGAAGAAAAAAACGATTTTGGTCAGTTTTTTTGTCCCGATCGGATCTATATAGCTCGAGTTATTCACATTTTTAGGTTGAAAAACGCACGTCTTTGAAGTAGAAAACTTTTTTGGATACTCCTTATAGGCTGGGGCCGTTACCTTTTTGAGATGAAAAAATTAATAACAGGCAACGGCCGGCTGGAATATATAGTTGAGGTCATAAAAAACGAAAAAAAAAACTTTGGAACTTGAGATGAAGGGAAGTAGTGAAATAGGGTGCTATTTAAGGGATAAAAACCGTTTTTCGTTATTTGTGGCGAAACGTGACCTTCGAGAGAAAAGTGTTTCATACAAAAGTTGTAGATAATAAAAAAATCTAAACCTTTAATTCATATATTTTTCGACATAACCTCAAAGTTTGCGAGAAAATGACGAAAAACCGATTTTTCTGTTTTTATTTTTTTTCTCGCGTGAAAATTATTTAATTTAAATGAAACTTTGTGAAAGTACGTAATTGTTTGCATATAATAAGCATGAATTTTTTCAATTATGGGAAATAAATATTTTTCGGGATTTTACCATTTTTCCGAAAAAACACCTTCTTCGGCGAACAACTTTATTGATTTTTTTTTTTATTTTGATGTTCTACTAGTGCTCATTTTTTTCGTCGAGATGTCTACTTTCAAATGGTACGTCGACGTTAGTGATTTATTGTTATTTAGCAGCTTAAAATTAAGAGAAACCGAAAAAAAATTTTTTCGAATCTCGAATTTGTCGATTTTTTTCATTATTTTCAATTGTTTAGCATATTTGTGTTAATAATTCATAATATTTTAATGAAAAAACTTACTTTGGTATAAAATAAATAAAGTTGAATAAATTTCATCACGGAAAGATAGGGAAAACTTCATGAAATTTAACATTTACATGGAAATCAATAGTACTTTATTAACTTTCATAAGCTACAGTTAAGTTTCGAAAACTTTATATGCATATTAAATTATTCTAAATACATATGATAAAACACAACATACAATTTATTTATATTGGCTACGAATTCTTTACTTTATTTACAAATATTTACTTTATTAATATTGGTTGTGTATAGCTTATAAAAAGAAAAATCAACAAAATAATTGTTAAAATCTAATCAATTTTAGGCCTTTTTTGTTGTGGTTCGTTTTCTTCATCGATCAAACTCTCAAATTCTATATTATCTTCAAAATCATTGGCATTTTCAGGCTCTTCAATTTCGATGTCATTATTCTTTGCTGGCTCTTCATCAATATCTTCAGAATCACTTAAATCTACAAATACTTCTCTGTCTCTATTTGAACAGTACATGTATTGCATAGTAGATTGGTAAATTTTAAGCCGTGTTTTCGGCAGCCACACCTTTGATTATTGCATCCACTTTCACAAGTACAGCTAACGCTTTTTAACAACTTTCCGGGAAGCAAGTCGGAACTGTCAGAGACGTATTTCGGCACGAGTCTTCCTACATTTTCGTTCCAGCCCCAGTCCTTTGCTTTTTTGTTGTCCTGTTGATTTACTACTACAACAGAACGAGCTCTGCTGCTCTTGTGCAGGCTCCTACCCCTCTCTACCCCCAACCTTCAGTCGTTTTGGGCGGGCATTTCAAATACCTGTATGCTGAGAAATTTCAAATTTTGTAAATTTTTTTTTTGTTTGAATACGGAACAGTATTTTTTTTTGTTTGTATTCAATTTTAACGTGGTTTCCAATAACTAAATTAATTCAACTTTAGTTATTTTATACCAAAGTAAGTTTTTTCATTAAAATATGAATTATTAACATAAATATGCTAAAAAATTGTAAATAATGAAAAAATCGACAGTCGAGATTCGAAAAAAAATTTTTTTCGGTTTCTCTAAATTTTAAGCTGCTAAATGACAATAAATCACTAATATCGACGTATCATTTGAAAGTAGACATCACGACGAAAAAAATGAGCACTAGTAGAACGTCAAAATCCAAAAAAAAATCAATAGTTGTTCGCCGAATCGCCGAAGATAGGGGTGTTTTTTCGGAAAAATGGTAAAATCTCGAAAAATATTTATTTCCCATAATTGAAAAAATTCACGCTTATTATATGCAAATAATAACGTACTTTCAGAAAGTTTCATTTAAATTAAATAATTTTCACGCGAGAAAAAAAATAAAAACAGAAAAATCGGTTTTTCGTCATTTTCTCACAAACTTTGAGGTTATGTGGAGAAATATATAAAATTAAAGTTTTAGATTTTTTTACTATCTACAACTTCTGTATGAAACACTTTTCTCTAGGAGGTCACGTTTCGCCACAAATCACGAAAAACAGTTTTCATCCCTTAAATAGCAGCCCATTTCACTACTTCCCTTCATCTCAAGTTCCAAGTTTTGTTTTTTCATTGTTTATGACCTCAACTATATATTCCAGCCGGCCGCTGCCTGCTATTAATTTTTTTCTTTTCAGCATTAAAAATCCCTAACGGCCCCAGCCTATTAGTACTTCCCCAACAGGATCCAACCATAAAATGTGTATGTGTATTTACAATAGTTTTTTTTTCATTTCTTATCATAAGACAGTTTTTGTTCTTTCTTTATTGACTTGTTACTAATGTAATTTCTATATAACGTACTTAAATAAACTATTTATTACGAAGGCGTAGAAGGGCCACCCTATTATTTTTATTGAAATTCCGACTTTGAACTCGGAATTCCGACTTTGAACACGGAATTCCGACTTTGAACTCGGAATTCCGACTTTAAACACGGAATTCCGACTTTGAACTCGGAATTCCGACTTTGAACTCGGAATTCCGACTTTGAACTCGGAATTCCGACTTTGAACTCGGAATTCCGACTTTGAACTCGGAATTCCGACTTTGAACTCGAAATTCCGACTTTAAACTCGGAATTCCGACTTCGAACTCGGAATTCCGATTTTAAACACGGAATTCCGACTTTGAACTCGGAATTCCGACTTTAAACACGGAATTCCGACTTCAAAGTCGGAATTCTTGTTTTAATCAACGTTATGTAACAGTTCAGTTCTCCCTTCGATTGTGGAAGAGTATACCTCTGTATTAATAAATGTGGATTAGGACGGGCAATCGAGACAACATTAGATGCATACCAATTCATAAGCTTGTAGAAATTCATGGTACTGAATTATGTAATATACTTCCGGCGGCTCACATACTAACCGGATGCGATTACACGAGCAAAATTGGTTCGAAAAAATCAATTTTAAAAATTAATCAAACACAGTTTTTCAAAAATTTCGCTTTAAGTCCTATAGAATCTTGTACGGCACAGGCTGAAGAATTTCTTGTGTTAACGATAAAGCCTAGTTCATCTTGTAAAACGTTTGATCAACTGAGGGCTTGGTTTTATTATAACTCCAAAAATTTTGTTCCAGAGAATTTATCACCAACCTCATTCACTTGTGCCGATCATATTAAAAGAGCATACTATTGTTGATTTGTATTTTAATTGTGATAGAGGAATTAACTATGATCCATTAGATGTCACTAAATATGGTTTTGAACTAGAAGCAGATAACGAATTTTTAAAACCAATTTGTAATTTACGTTGCGTTACGGAGTGTTTTCTTTTGATGTGCTCTTGTAAAACAGAATGTGAGAAAAAATGTTGCACTTGTAAAAAAAATGAGTGCTTTGTTCAAATTTCTGCAAATGCAATAATTTTAATTTGTGTAAAAACAAATAATTAAATTTCAATTTACAATCACCGCAAAGATCTTATTTTGTTTTATAACATAAAAACCAAAATTTAATGTATAAAATCATCTCTTCTACATATTTATTACAACTAATGCAACTAACATACGTTTCAAATGTGTTGAGCCCTCACTTTAATCGCGAATATTTCAAAAATGCAGTGGCAAAAAAACTAAAAATAAGATATGTTCATTTTATGTATTTTGTAAACTACTCACTGAATTTGAATAACTTGAGTTTAAACATTTATGAAGATTATTTAATTTTTACCACTAAATGTACTCACTTTTAACACGGAACTTTCGTAAAATTAAATTTTAGATGATCATTTTTCGAAATTCACCAATTATTTGATGTAAAATTTTGTAGTGGTATGAAGGAATATCCTTTTTAATGTGATAATGTTTTTTTGTCCAAATCATTCGTTGTTATTTACAAAAATCATGTCTTCAGTTAAATGGCGAAAATGGGATATTTTTCAATATAACTTCATCAACGTAAGTTATTCAAATTTTAAATGCTAGTTTGCAATATGCACACAATGGAAACGTGATTTAAAAAAAAAACCGCTACTCCATTTATGAAATATTCACGGTTAAAGTGAAGGCTCAATACATTTTTTTTTTTAATTATTTCATAGCAAATTTAAAACCTATTCTAATCTATATACAGAGTATTTAGCAAATATTTTGATTTGTACTTCACTTGAGTTGGGTACCATCCACTGATGGTTCTGCATTTTCACCTAGTCCGGTAGGTCTTCTGACCACGTTGTTTTTAATCTTCTTTTATCTAACGGTAGTTGATACAGTTGATTTATGTTTGGACTACTGTGGGCAGTAAATCGCTTTTTTGCTTTATTAGCGTGGAGGGTAATAACATCCTTTATGGAGGAAATTCCAAGATCGTTGTGGAGAGTAGTTGCGTTGGACACATATCATGGAGCGTCTGCTAACATGCGGAGTGCTTTTGATTGCAAGGTTTGTAGTCTTTTTTTATTGGAAGATTTGCTGCAGCCCCAAAGTTTGATCCCGTAAGTCCAGATTGGAAAATAAGTATTTTGTTTTTCAATGACAACTGCGACTTTTTACCTACCCACCAGTACATTTGTTTGACTTTTAAGTTCAGTTTAGTTCTTTTAGCCTTGTTGTGGCTTTTCTAAGTAAGCTTCTGATCCAAGTGGAGTCCTAGATATTTGACTTCCGATTTCACTGGGATTGGAATATTATTTAAATAAACTTGCGGGCATATAGTCCATCTCGTGGTAAATGTGATTCTTATTATATTAAGTCCGTTATCTTAAAAGATACGAAAAAAATTGACAAGAGCTTTTATCTTTCAGCGTAAAATTTGTAGTTGAACTAAAAAAAGAAAATTAAAATCGGATCAGCGGTTGCGGAGATAGAGTGCACATCCGGTTTGGCATAAAAACCAATATGGCGAACTTCCTCCCACTTTTCGGGATGTCCACCTTCTGGATTCCTGACCTACATATTTCCCTAATTAAGATTCTGAAGTCAAAATCCGTACATTCAATGGGTCAATGAAATCCTTGTCAGGGGAAGGTCTATAAATTTTGTAAACAATATTGTCCAAATTTAATACTTATGATCTAATTGTTCTGGATATAGATATCAGGTGTGTAGTGGGCCCTGAATTTTATAACGGTACGAAGTTTCTGTAAATTCGAACATATTCGTTTGTACACATGCTGTCATATTTTCATTCAACATTCCCTATTGAATTATTACGATTTTGTTTTCTCTTACGTTTTGTACCTTTTTCAATAAATAAATACACATTGTTTCATTAAATTTGAATTTGTTTTTCAAAAAATTATTGAAATGTTTAACGGCACTTTCCTCGAAAACGGTTGAAGTACATTACATAACTCAGTATCATGAATTTCTACAAGCTTATGAATTGGTGTACATCTAATGTTGCCTCTATTGCCCGTTCTAAGCCATCTTTCTAACTTGTTGCATTTTCGAAAATGATGTAAAATAATATAAATACATCTGTGTCCGAAGATAAAATAACTGCTCGAACCTCAGTTGAATGAATTCAATTTTATGATTAGCCTCTTCAAGATTTTTTAAAAGTAATACATTTTCTAAGCTAGAATAGTTGAAAGAATTAATTCCATTTTTTGGAACATACATACAGGGATATACGGAATTATTTTCATCATTTTCAAACGAACTAAGACATAGGTACATCATAATTTAAAAAACTTGTAATACAGTGACTAATAAGATGAGGTATACTCTTCGGAATTCCGAGTTCAAAGTCGGAATTCCGTGTTTAAAGTCGGAATTCCGAGTTTAAAGTCGGAATTCCGTGTTTAAAGTCGGAATTCCGAGTTCAAAGTCGGAATTCCAAGTTCAAAGTCGGAATTCCGAGTTCAAAGTCGGAATTCCGTGTTTAAAGTCGGAATTTCGAGTTCAAAGTCGGAATTCCGAGTTTAAAGTCGGAATTCCGTGTTTAAAGTCGGAATTCCGAGTTCAAAGTCGGAATTTCAATAAAAATAATAGGGTGGCCCTTCTACGCCTTCGTAATTTATCGATCTATCTATCTATACAAAAAATCAATTTTCCCTAAAATTCGAGATTTTCATCTTTTTTATCAATAAAAATATTGCTACCAGCCAAAATCAGTACGCTAATTAAAAAACGGAAAGTGTCAAAGTACGTATTGTCTGAAAGTTATTTGTGGCATTCTACGAATATTCTTTCCTATTATTTGGGTTTTCTACCACATGTACTATTATCCTCTTCAAAACAAATCACCGAATCTACAAAATAATAGAATTATTGGAAAAAAGAGCCTCTGCGCCCGTGACGTTTACGCCAAAGGAAAAGTCAGAGGTTATGTTTTGCAAATAATATAAATCGGAATAAACACAAAAATAATGTATTTTGCTGACGTTTCGGAAAGTAATCTCTTTCCGTTTTCAAAGCTATTTTTTGAAGAACTCTTATTTTGCTGTGTATGTCAAATACACATAATAAGAGTTCTTCAAAAAATAGCTTTGAAAACGGAAAGAGATTACTTTCCGAAACGTCAGCAAAATACATTATTTTTGTGTTTATTCCGATTTATATTATTTGCAAAACATAACCTCTGACTTTTCCTTTGGCGTAAACGTCACGGGCGCAGAGGCTCTTTTTTCCAATAATTCTATTATTTTGTAGATTCGGTGATTTGTTTTGAAGAGGATAATAGTACATGTGGTAGAAAACCCAAATAATAGGAAACAAAGTACGTATTTGTAAAAAAAAATATGATTATATATTCCTTGCCTACCTTAAGTTGCACCTACCTAGTTTTTGGATACCGATCCAAAAATAAATATTACGTTGTTTGACTAGATTTTTTACAGCAATTGGAAGTATGCTCAATATCTTAATCTGCTGGAACATTTAATTATAGAAAAATGGGTCCTATTAAACCCATTAACTTGTTAATACTTTAATTGAAAATTACTCTAGACCACCTGAGGATGCTAAAGCATCTATTTTCCAAAATTAATTACTGTTAATATTCTATTTAGTTTGCGGGTTGAGGTTAAACTTCGCACCTTCCGAGTTAATAATGCTCATTAGAGTTTATTGTTGCGGATTGTCTTCAAGAACCACTCCTTGAAGTTCGATCCCAAATTGATTTTAGATGATTAATGTTGAAGCATCCATCTATCCATCAAACTAGTAAGTGGAAGCATTCACCATATGCAGCGGTGGTTCGTTAATGAGAACCTATATAGAAATAATATGATTTTCTAATAAATTTGAAGAATTTTTTGTCGTGAATTTGATAGTATGAAGAAGCGAAATATAGTGCAAAAGGTACAATAAAGATTTTAATTCAATATTAGTCAAGTTAAAAATTATCTACTCCTTTTTCGATATTAAGATCTGACTAGACTGTGATACTCTAATTTGCGATTATTATTTAGATCTAATTACTCTTATTGCCTTTTATTAGTGATGATTATGTCGCAATATACCGGGTGTCAACGGATCATGGTAGACCCCTTTTTTCCTTATTTTTTAAAAATATCGGAATGAAACCTGGTAGATGTATTATATGACCAAGATGACACTTCGTGACACAACTGTCATTTTTTCCGGTTTCACCGGAAATGACCCCAACTTTTCAATTTTAAATGCAACATCCTGTATATTATTATATTTTTGGAATTCTTGAAAAATTCTGAGTACGGTGATGCCCCATAAGTGACATTGACTTAAAATTAAAAAAAAACAAAAAAAATAAAATAAGAAAAAATTGCTTTTGGGCACATTTACAGATTCCTTAGCTATTTTATGGTTCCATTTGAAACAATTAAGTTTTGGTAAAAAATACACATTTTCAAATTTTTATGCCCGATTTAATTTTTTTGACATCACACTCGTCCATTACAAGCAATTTTTCCTGGTCATGGCACTCTAGATGTACCAACAAATATGAAATCAAATTTTCTTCATAGGGTCGAAATGTTACTTATGGGGCATCACCGTATTCAGCATTTTTCAACGATTCCAAAAATAGAATAATATATAGGGTGTTCCATTTAAAAATCAAAAGTTGGGGTCATTTCCGGTGAAACCGGAAGTGGGAAAAAATTACAGTTATGCGACAAAGTGTGTTCTTGGTCATATAATACATCTACCAAGTTTCATTCTGATGTTCTTAAAAATAAGGAAAAAAGGGGTCTTCCATGATCCGTTAATACCCGGGATAGAGTGTGAGTGTTAACTTGGGAGTCGGCAAGAAAACCCTGAGTTTGTCAACCCTATCGGAGGCCCAGATAAACTATTTTAAAAAAATGTTAAAAATACTTACAAGTCATAAATTATTTATTTATTTATTTGTTTGTTTGTTTGTTCGTTCGTTCTTTCATTCATTCATTAATTCATTCATTCATTCATTCATTCATTCATTCATTCATTTCTTCCTTCCTTCCTTCCTTCCTTCCTTCATTAATTCATCCATCCATTCATTCATTCCTTCGTTCGTTCGTTCTTCATTCATTCATTCGTTCATTCATTCATTCATTCATTCATTCATTCATTCATTCATTCATTCATTCATTCATTCATTCATTCATTCATTCATTCATTCATTCCTGCATCCATCCATTCATTTATTTATTTATTTATTTAATTATTTATTTATTTAATTTAGATACAACCAGCCAACAGGTAACCCATTTTAAAAAAAATCATATTGAAGTACTATATTAAATTTTATTTGACTCGTATTTTTTAATTTTACATTCTTAATTCATTTTATTAGTACACAACACAACGTAAACAACAAATCAACATATCACTACCGCCAACATGATAAACAGAAACATGAAAATTCTCTAAAATTGAAATCTCATTAGATACGTCAATATTTACCGCCTTTTTATTTTCAAAGCGAATTTGGTTTTGCATGTGATGATTAGGACTTTTTTAATATGACGTATAAAATGTATATTTAATATACTTTTTGACCATTTAAAAATATTTTATAAATTTTGTTGAAGGAAACGACCCTATTACAGGGTGGCAACATTACAGTGGAGTAATACAAAACAGTATATACATTATAATAGAATATTATAACAGAAAAACACTATAATTAAAAACATTAAAAATCATATTAAAAACATTTAAAACATTTGGCAAAAAGAAACATTAAGACCATTATAATAAAATAGAACTGCAATAGAGCTATGGTAAAATACAAAAGCAAAGGTTGTATTATGTAATTATTATAAATCAATCTGTTTGACTGAGTTAATGCTACAGTTGAATATGTCAAGCCTATCTTGCAGTAGATTACACATAAAATATAAAGGAGAATACTTTCATACATTAGTTCGAGGAGTAGGAAGATAAAATGTTCAGAGTTCCGGTTTTTTATACGAGGTGTATGAAAATTCAGTTGCCCCAAAATAAAAGGAAAATCAAACATGCTAAACATAATTTTGTAGGGAAAAATTATTAAATGTACGGTCACGAGCAAAAAAAAATAGGACGAGTCTTATAAGGGTATTTTGCTAAAAATCTAGTTGTGTACATCTAACTTTATTTTCTGTGACATTGTCAGTTAGTTGTCATAATTTATTGCAAGTGTGCAAAAAACTAATATGCCTCATATAAACGATTTAGTTAAATCTGGAGTTATTGCTAAAGCAGAAGATGGATGGTCAATGAGACAAATTGCACTGCGTTATAATATTGACAAAAATTCGGTGTGTAACATTTTAAGAAAGTGGAGAATAAACGGTACGATTAGTAGAAATCCTGGATCAGGGCGACGAAAGATATCAACTCAACAACAAGATCTGCAATTGGTAAATGCTTTAGTAGAAAATCCATTTTACTCAGTTATTCAGGCTGCCGAAGAAACGAATTTTCCTGGATCGAGTAGTACTGGTCGCCGGTGAGCAAGAGAATCGGAGCTACGCTGTCATGCAGCAGCACGAAATACTTACTTAAAGCTGAACATAAAGAAGTTCGAGTAGGATTTGCGCTTGAATTTTTAGCGCATGATGTAAATTTTTGGAACAATGTAACCTTTACAGACGAAAAAACTTTCCAGTCAGCACACAGCGTTACCGCCCTTCGAATACTAGATTCGATGAGAAATATATATCTAACAATGATAAAAGTGGTAGATTTTTAGTCAATATGTTGGCTTGGATATAGGCACGTGATCCTGGTGTTTTGTGGCTTATTGAGGAACGATTTAATAGTGAAACGTATATCAGGATTTTAGACAATATTATGCTCTCTTCTGTGTCACAATTATTTCCTAATAATGAGTTCATATTTCAACAAGACAATTGTTCCGTTCATACTGCTCATACCGTAACTAACTGGTTTCAAGATAACAACATCAACGTTCTGAACTGGCCCAGTCATAGTCCAGATCTTAACCCTGTGGAAGAAGTATGGGGACTACTCGCAAGAAGTATCCAAAAACGAAATATGAAGATTTACTGGAAATAGTAAACAATGCATGGGAAAATATTATTACTAATGATTATTGTATAAGGTTATTTAATTCTATGCCAAACAGACTTATAGAAGTTATAAATAGAAATGATGCAATAACGAAATATTAATAGTTAGTTTCTTGTTAATCTTTTGTCCTTTGATCCAGGATTTCTCCTAAGCGTACCTTTTATTCTCCACTTTCTTAAAATGTTACATACCAAATTTTTGTTAATGTTATAACGCAGTGCAATTTGTCTCATTAACCAGCCATCATTTACTATAGCAATAACTACAGCATTAAAATAAAAAATAAATTAAAAGTGATATCTGTTTTATTTCGGCTACTCATTACATATTCAAGTAGAGACAGATTTACATTAGAAAAAGAAGTTGTCCTATTTTTTTCTGCTCACGACAGTACTATCCTTCTATTTTCACATGCGAAATCTTTCCAACATAACATATTGTGAATAACCAGTTATTGAATAAATACCATCTTCAATAAAACATAAATAATTAACGAAGCGGCGCTGGACATTCTCAACATTGTTTATATAGATAGCATATTCTGGGGACCATATTAGCAAGCAGTATTCCAGTTTTGATCGTACAAATAAGTGGTACAACAGTTTCATAATGTCAGTATTGCTGAACCCTTGGCAGTTTCTTATCAAACAGCGTAAACTTTTCAACGCAGAGGCAATAGTAAAATTAATATGTCCTTTGAAACTCAGACACTTATCAAAGATAACTTCAATATACTTTACTGTGTCTGGCGTCTGCAATATTTGATCCTTTATAAGATAATTGTACTTAATAGTGTTATGCATTTTAGAAAAGGTGAACGTATTGCATTTAGATATATTGAGAGGTAAGTGATTAGACAAGCACCATTAACCATATTCAAGTTGTTCTGAAGATTTTCGCAGTTTTTTTCGTTTTCTATTACATAATATATTTTCAAGTCATCAGTATATAAGAGGCTATCTACATTGAGACCAACTACTATATCTTTTATAAAAACAACAAATACAAGTGGGCCTAGTACGGATCCCTGGGGAACGCCAGAAGTGGCCAGGACGTCAAATGATCTGAAGCCACGGTCTTCCACATATTGACGCCTATTCTCTAGATATGAAGAGAAAAATATAATTGCGACAGATAACCCAAATTTACTCAATTTCTCTAATAGAATATCGTGACTCAGGCGGTCGAATGCGTTGGAAAAGTCTGTGTAAATGGTATCAATTTGTTTATTTGCATCAAGCTCTTTAGAAATGAATTGTGTGATATATGCGAGGTTAGTCTCAGTAGATCTGCCAGGAACAAATCCATGTTGGTCACGTACAATTTGACTCTTTACATGATTGGATAACAACGTATGTAAAGTGATATCGAATACTTTAGCGAAATTGTAGTTAATTGTAATGGGCTTATAATTTTCAGCTGTGCTCTTGTTGTCTTTTTTAAAAACAAGGCATAGACGAATATATTTCCAAACATCAAGAAATGTCTGCGTTTTTAATGATAAATTAAATATTATTGTGAGTGGACCGGCAAAGATGGCTGCACACTCTTTGACGATAAATGCAGGAATATTGTCTGGTCATTTAGTAAATTCAGGTTTTATTTTCTTTGAGCATTTCAGTACTTCTATTGCTGAAAACGCAGTTAATGATAAACTGATGCTATTAAATGCATCTTCATAAGGCTTATATTTATTTTTATTTCTGCTATTATTAGGTTTTAAATATGCGGTTTGAAACAAGGTATAGCAAAGGCATGGAAATTTCCTGGGAATTTGTATATTGATCATCATTAAACATAATATTATCTGGAATAGAACCATTTCTTCTTTTACTGTTAATGTAAGTCTAGAATTTTTTGTGTTAATTTTTTATATTTTCTTGTATTCCAGTAAATTATTCTCATACAAGTGTTTTAACTCGTCTTTTACCTTTTATCTTATGTACCTAAACTCCCTATGAACATTACTATTTTTTGTTTCTTTATACTTTTTCCAAAGAATATATTTTTCTCTGTGCCTCGTACTATATTATTTGTATACCATGGTGGGTATTTAGGTTGTCTAGGAACGTATTTGGGAACAGCTTTATCAAAAATGTCTGTCCATTTTGAATAAAAAGCAGTGCACACAGTGTTAACATCATTTTGCTCGTTTAGAAAACATCAGTCTGTATTAAATAAAAAGTCACACAGTTGAAGATAATTTGCTTTGTAAAATTGTAGATTTCTGTTGGAAACTTCAGAATGAGTATTATTTATTGATATTGAGATTGTAAAAAAAAGCTTAAACTACATTGCCTTAAAGTTTTATAATCTGCCGCCCTCTACATTTAAAATCTTGCCCTCCAGCCAGTTTAAGAAAGAACTAAATTTTTGTTATAAAGTAAAGCGTTTTGTTCATACGAGTATTTAAATTACACGTTTAACAGCAGTGAAACAATATAATTTGAAGTAAATAACAATCTTACGTCTAGTTATCTATATTTTAAGGGACATATATATATTTTATTGTCAATATTTAAGACCATGATTTTATTGTATATATTGACTTGTGTAAGTACCATGTACAGCAACACCAATAAATCTCTTTATCTCTCTTTCTGTTTGTAGCTTTTTGTCGCGTTTGCTTTCTCTTGTTTTCTTTTTGTACATTTTTGTCTCTAAATCTATTTCTCGTCATAAAATCTTTTACCAAATCAAAACTTTCTGAAACCAAAAATTCTTAAAATCAAGTCCAGCCCTTGCGCATAGTGAAAAGTGCAAATAGTTTTTTAAAAGAAGTGTGTAGATTAAGTTCTTTAAAATCTCTTTTGTAGTAAATATAAGTAACGTTATTACGTGTTTTTATTTACTGTATGCAAATTGTGTTTAGGTTAAGTTTTAAAAATTTATTTTCTAACCAAACCAAACCCGGTCCGCCAGGCCTTGCAATCCCCTATGAACAACGGAGTAGTTGCACGGTTGGTCCCGGGACGGGTTCTGGGAGGTATCGGTTATTATATTTTGAATAAAGATGTATTCAACCGAATATTAGGCTTACAACCAAGGAGTCCCAGGTTCGAATCCTGGCTAGGGCATGGATGTTCAGTGATGATTGAACTTTCTTATCCATTTCTATTGTCTTACATAACACATATAATAAACTTTTGTTTTGAGCACTCAGTATACATGGGTAAAAATTGACGATTTCCTGAAATTTAGAACCATACTGTATATACTCAATAAACTTTATTTTATAGATCGCTTCGGTTGTAATAAACATGAATCTCTTTTTAGCCATCATTTATTACTACTCCAGCTGAATTAAATAAATCATTTATTAGAATGAGCAGTTACTATGGCGGTCTATTAATTAGTCTCCACATTGCGCGTGATTGTCAGAAAACCTAATTGGAACAAATTTAATGGGTATAAAGAAACAGATTTAAAATTTCACATTCTCTGTGAAGAATATCTTTAAAATATTTTCAATTTTATACATATGCAGTACCTACGTCGGTATTCTTTTAAAAAAGTACGCACTTTCAATAACGATAAAAATATATAGTTATTAATTCTTAATTAAAATTACAGATTAATGCTTGTACTAACTACTTACTTTTTCCAATTCGGCTCCTTAGGGTACCTATACTAATAAATATTATTAAATGTATATATAACTATGCAGTTGTAATTTCTCTTTATGAGAGTAATTGATACATATAGGTATTATTGCAACAAAAATTGTTTAATAATTATTAATATCTATATAATTATTACGCAATTCACAACCTAAAATATTTTACGATATAATTTCTAGTAGCTAGGCACTGTCATATTTTCCACATAATTGGCAATCCCGTTCTGAAATTAACATAATAATTAATTTTAATAAAGCACAAAGTGACTTCACCTTCTGTACAGTAATTATTATTTTACACTCTAATTACTCTACGAATATATTATTTCAATGCCATTTCTACAGTATTGTTTCGTCGTTTCTTGAAAAGCAAAATTAAGAAGCGTTGCCTAATAATACAGTTAAATAGGTAGCTCAACAACAATTGTCAGAATTGTTATGTGAAAAGTGTACAGTTATACTCTTGTATCGTACACGAAATAAGTAAATTATTACTTGAGCATATTTCAACCTTTTTAATACTTTTTTCTATACTGGGTATTCCTAAGTTGATACCTTATTGTCTAGACCAAAATGGTAACAACTTGCTTTAATGTAAACGACATTCCTTTTTAATAACAAAAAAGTGAGTTTTCTATTTTTAAGTTTTTAATTTCTTGAAGCACAAAGTCTTATTTGCTAACACTCAAGTATATTAAAAAGTAGTTTATATTTTTCATGTCTGCTTATCAGAACTTCATGAGTAAATTTGCACAGGGCTGGAATGATTTATAAATTTTGAGGTGATATAGATCACCAAGTTTTGGCACGGCAATCCCGAAGGGTGTATTGGTGGTCGAACAAAATTTCGGAATTGAGGAGACGGTGTGTGGAGGAGAGGAGAAGGTACCTGAGAATAAGGCGACAGAGGGAGGTACCTGAAGCTGAGCAACGTCTGACGGAAGACATATATAGGAAGGCGAAAAAGACCTTGAGGGATGTCATCAAGAAGTCAAAGAGGGAAAATGGAGGCACCTATGGTAAGGGCGAGAGAAGTTGTGGAGGCACTGTTCCCGGATCGGGAGCGAATAGTGTAGAGGAGACCGATGGAAGGACAATGTGAGTTGTTCACGATATATGAGCTGAAGCAGGCAGCAGGGAACCTCAAAAACGGGAAGTCCCCTGGGCCGGACAATATCGCTCCAGAAATTGTAAAGATGGTTATTGAGGATCACCCGTAAGTTGTACTTGAGGTTATGAATACAGCCTTGAGAACAGGTGAGATACCGAGAAGGTGGAAAAGGGCCAAGTTAGTACTACTAAAAAAGGATAATACGCCAGTGGAGGATCCATCCTCGTATAGACCGGTTTGTTTGCTAGACTGTCTGGGAAAGATCCTGGAATATATGATACTGGAAAGGCTGCAGAGGGAAATAGAGCGCATCGGGGGGTTTTCTGAGAGTCAGCATGGATTCCGAAAAGGGAAATCCACCGTGGAAGCCCTGGTTAGGCTAAGGCAGATAGCCGAGGAAATATTAAGAGTAGGCCAGATATGTGCAGTGGTGACGCTGGACGTGAGGAATGCGTTCAACACTGCGGCGTGGAATGAGATAATCGAGACGCTGGAGGAAAAACAGGTGGCACCATATCTAATAAGCGTGCTGATGGGGTATCTCGAATTCAGAGAGATCGAGATGAAGGCTGAGGGAGTGACAGAGATCAGGGAGGTGACAAGTGGTGTTCCACAGGGATCGGTACTGGGAGCGACTCTGTGGAATGTAATGTTCGATGGCATTTTTGCGGTGACTATGCCAGAGGGTGTATCAATGTTGGGATACGCAGACAATTTAGCTGTGATGGTAACGGGAAGAAACCTTGGAAGGTGAAGAATAATGCTAACGAGGCTATCGGAGAGGTAGGGAGTTGGTTAAGAAGGAGGATACTGGAACTTGCCCCCGAGAAAATCGAAATGGTCGTGATTTCCAACAAAAGGAAGCTTCCAAGGATGGAAATTGAGGCGGAAGGCACCAGAATCGCCCCTAAGAAGGCTATCAAGTACTTAGGGGTCTGGATCGTCCAAAGGTTGAGGTTCAGGGAGCACGTTAATAGAGCAGCGGAGAAGGCAGGGATACTAACGTCAGCACTTTGCAGGTTGATGACTAATATGGGGGATCCGAAGGAGAGCAAAAGGAGGATGTTATGTAGTGCCGCGTACTCTATAATGCTATATGCGGCCCAGTGTGGAGAAAGATGATGGACGTCCAAACAACAAGGGTGGTGTTGAGTGGAGTCCAGAGGAATATGGCACTTAGGATAACTAGTGCCTGCAGGACGGTGTCACAAGAAGTGGCTAATGTCATCGCTAAGGTACCCCCGATAGAGCTCTTAGTGAAGGAGAGGGCGGAGGTCTACGATGGGATGGATAAGAGGGAAGCCAGGGAAATACTGCTAAAGAGATGGCAAATACTATGGGAGTCAGCCCAATAAGGGAGGTTGGACGAAGGAGCTTATACCCCGTATCAGACCATTGGTAGAAAGGGACCATGGAGTGGTAAGTTATTGTGTAACACAGGTAATATCGGGGCATGGATGTTTTAGGGAATATCTATATGATATAGGGAAGGTGGATCATTGTGAGTGTGTGTATTGTGGGAGTAGGGATAGTGCGGAGCGCTCGGTTTTCCACTGAAGAAGGTAGAGCCAGGAAAGAGAAGGATGTGAGAGAGGCATAGGGCAGTCTGTCACGGTGGAGAACATGATTGCTATCATGCTGTAGTCTACAACAGATTGGGAGAAGATGACAGGCTTTATTGTTAGCATAATGCAGATAAAGGGAGAGGAGGAGAGGGGGATGCCATCTAACACCTACTACTAATGAGTGAATCAGGGTCCTGATGATAATGCGAGAGCGGTTCCAGGGCTGTGGGGACACAGAAAGAAGAGGGGAGGGGTTTTAGTAAGTAAGAATCTCACATTACCCTGTCGCCGAACATCAGGCGGGGTGTGTCTTTTTGAAGATTTCCCCTCCAAAAAAAAAAAATCACCAAGTTCAAGTATGGGTGAATTTCTATAGTATTTAGACAATTTATTAAGTAACTTTGATGATGAAAATATTAACAGGCGATTTCAATATTGACATTAGCAAAAGTTCTTTTTATAGTAATAAAATGAATAATGTTATAAAAAATAGTCAAAAAGTTCAGTTGGTTAAACAACCTACAAGAGTTGAAAAAAATTGTGCATCAATACTCCAGGCAATAGGTATCAAAATAGGGTGTGTTGGGAAAACTTTTATAAGATTTTTGATTTTTTGCAAAGAGGCACATTTTGGATTGAAATGACGTGAGGTATGTTTTGCGTACAAAAATTTTGCCGGGAAAAACCACAAAAGGGCAAAAGTCTTTATTAATTAATGGAATCAAGGAATATAATAATATATCTAAAGATGTCAGAGATTTACCTAGTATTCTGCAATAAAAAATATAATTATTAATCAAAAATAATTGTTTTTGTGTTTTACTTAGTTTTTTATATTTTTTTTTCTCGTCTTCTCATACATGTATAGCTAGTGTTTGTGTAAACACTTATCCGTGTAGTTTGTACAGTATATTTATACTATTAATAAAATATGTATTTATTTGTTTAGAAATCTCTATTATTTTGGAGTTTTTTGAAAAAAGTTATTTAAAACATTTGTTCAGTTAGCGACTTTCACACACAGTAAAAAGAAAAGTGCCTACTTAGGAACCGTTAGGAAAATATTCTGATAGTGCAAAAATCGATTTTGAGTTTTTTGGTTCTCTTACTCGTTTTCAAATTCTGTGAACTCAATAAAGTATTTTTTGTGTTTACTGTGCAACTATAGCTCATCGATTTCGTTCAATGGATGTTAAAAACCCTCACACCTCGAAACGAGAAAGAAGGATAACCCCAAAAAAACTGGTAAATAGCGGAAAATATATTTTCCCTAAAAAGTTTTAGGGAATTTTTATCAAATTTAACAAATATATACTCCCTCCTTACTATGAGATAACTTGAAAGTGCAAAAAGGCTGTGGAAAGAGGATTTAAAATACGTAAAATTTTATTTTAGTAAAATTTTTAGCGCATAACTGACAGATTTTCGATAAACTTTTAACGATTTGAGAGATTAATATCTTCGCTTTCGTCCCAGTAGATCGCATCATTTACTACAATGACAGTGTGAATGGACCGTAAAAATTAAATTGATATGCTAGAGAGAAAGGGAAAGTAAGCTATGACTTTTTAAAAATAGATTTATATTTTAATGAATGGTAATAACCTATCATTACTTAGGAATAAAGTTGTATAGGAAATTAAGTACAGATTAAACTGTATTCTAATCTATCAAAGTTTTTCAAGCATAATAAACACTTTATTCATTTAATTGACAATTATTACGACGTATTTCTAGCATCATTACTTATTGATGTACTATACATCAAAGCTGTCCAGAGTTGAGAATGAATAATAATGAAAATTTTACACCTCTGTTTTATAGCCAATCAAAAACTCCTCTATTTTTAAACGTTGCCATGACAACGAAAAACATTTTCGGAAATTTTTCTCTTGGTACTGTCGTGAGCAAAAAAAATAGGACAACTTTTTATTTAACGTAAATCTGTCTCTATTTGAATATGTAATGAGTAGCCGAAATAAAGCAGATATCACTTTTAATTTATTTTTTATTTTAATACTGTAGTTATTGCTATAGTAAATGATGGATGGTTAATGAGACAAATTGCACCGCGTTATAGCAAAAATTTGGTGTGTAACATTTTAAGAAAGTGAATAATAAACGGTACGATTAGTAGAAATCTTGGATAAAGGATATCATACTTAACAAGAAACTAACTATTAATATTTCGTTATTGCACCATTTCTATTTATAACTTCTATAAGTCTGTTTGGTATAGAATTAAATAACCTTATACCATAATCATTAGTAATAATATTTTCCCATACATTATTTACTATTTTCAGTAATTATTCGGCATTCCGTGGTCTCACATTTCGTTTTTGGATACGTCTTACGAGTAGTCTCCATACTTCTTCCACAGGGTTAAGATCTGGACTATGACTGGGTCAGTTAAGAACATTGATGTTGTTATCTTGAAACCAGTTAGTTATGGTATGAGCAGTATGAATGGAACAATTGTCTTGTTGAAATATGAACTCATTATTAGGAAATAATTGTGGCACAAAAGGGAGCATAATATTGTCTAAAATCCTAATATACGTTTCACTATTAAATCGTTCCTCAATATGCCACAAAACACCAGGACCACGTGCCGATATCCAAGCCCACATTTTGACGGAAAATCTACCACTTTCATCATTGTTAGATATTTATTTCTCATCGAATCGAGTATTCGTAGGGCGGTAAACACGAACACGACCGCTGTGTGTTTTACTGGAAAGTTTTCTTCCTCTGTAAAGATTACAATGTTCCAAAAATTTACATCATGCGCTAAAAATTCAAGCGCAAATCCTACTCGAGCTTCTTTATGTTCAGCTTTAAGTAAGTATTTCTGTGCATGACAGCGTAGCTCCGATTCTCTTACTCGCCGGCGACCAGTACTACTCGATCCAGGAAAATTCGTTTCTTCATCAGCCTGAATAACTGAGTAAAATGGATTTTCTACTAATGCATTTACCAATTGCAAATCTTGTTGTTGAGTTGATATCCTTTGTCACCCTGATCCAGGATTTCTACTAATCGTACCGTTTATTCTCCACTTTGTTAAAATGTTCCACACCGAATTTTTGTCAATATTATAACGCAGTGCAATTTATCTCATTGACCATCCATCTTCTGCTTTAGCAATAACTCCAGATTTAACTAAATCGCTTACATGAGGCATATCAGTTTTTTGCACACTTCCAATACATTATGGTAACTAACTGACAATGTCACAAAAATTAAAGTTAGATGTACACAACTAGATTATAGCAAAATACCGTTATAAGACTTGTCCTATTTTTTTTTGCTCACGACCGTACACAAGGCAAAAGTACAGTGGAAGTTTTTTTGAATATTTGGGAAGTGCTTCCATATGTATGACATTACGACAGTGCGATTTAAAAATTTGTTATTACGCCATTTTTTTACCATTGGCTAGCTCCAGCGGGATACTCCAGAGATGAGATTCGTTTATTTTTAAGGATTTATGTATTTTGCCAAATATAACTTATTGAGCGCCAGGTAATTTTTAAACAAAATTTCACCAACCTCAAGCCACTTGACCGACACACTGATTTAAAAAAAAATACCAAACTCAGAGTGTTATTTATTTTAAAACTTTAAGTCAAAGTAGAGGAGAAAGAAAAAACGAGTTTAAAATATGGCGTTTATTTACAAAAATTACCGTAAGTTTGTGATATTAAATTTTAGTCTTAATTTGTATTTTGATTTTACTTTTGATTTAGATTTGCTGTCAATATCCTTATAAGTGTATCAACTAAAATTTTAAGATGTGACTGGGCAAATAACAGTGTTATCTTAATGACTGATGGAAGTATTTACAATAAAGTTACCCGAGACGTGCGAGGGGAGGAGACAACAATCATTATAATAAGAAAAGTCAGTCACAGGTGAGCCTAGGTTAAAAAAAATAATAACCTGTATGTTTATAACTGGGCAGTTACTTTACAGGTATATTTAATAAGAAAAATCATCAGAGTTAAAACCCATCCCATCGATAAGCACCCAAAATGGCCGTCTATATCTATGAAAACCTTATATGGAAAATAAAACGTTATTTCAACTTTATTATGAACACAATAGTGAATTTCAATGATAATTATCCCGGTCTCCAATGTCTCCAAGGGTGGCGAAATATAAAGGCACTTCAGGCTCCTCAATTGAACTCCTGTATAACTGCAGAAGGCTCTATCACTCCTCTCCAGTATCAAAACAATGTATGCTTGTAGCGGCCTCAACCAAAACAGTATTTCCAGCAGAAATCGGCATGTGGCCATCAACAAAAAATATTAACTCCCAAAACCTGAATTTACACTTTATATTTTAAGACTTGGGTATAGTCTTAACAACCATACAAAATTTGCCTATTAAAAGGAAGCGCTTTAGAATTAGGTATTTCTTGAAAAATTTGCAAAGCATTCTTACCCAACAAAATGGCCTGGGTACACAAAAAACAGGGATCCAGTAGCTTCGTTTCTAGGCCTTTCTAGAAGTTCCACAAAAAATATAATCGGCTTCAAACAGCTCACCATTCAAAAAGGCACTTCTAAATTTAAAATTTCTAGGATGATTCGCAAAACTAAGAAAGGTTTGCTCCAAAAGCATTGAACAGAAAAAATCTTGAATTAACAGCAAAACGACGCGATGCTGAATAAGGAATAACAAAAAAAAAACACGGCTTGTTGTTTTTTCCTCAACCACATGTTGTTGAACGCTAATCACAACTTGACATTTAATCCGAAATTACCCAATATCCCTAAAGACGCGCGCGCACTTACTTTTAAAATGATAACGGCAAAGAAAATAATTTTTGCCATGGAAATATTAAAACAAACATTAAAACCGCTGCCTAAGGAATCACTACTTCCACATTTAGATTTTGTGTCCAAGTTTTATACACACTAAATCCCAGTGTAATATTTTACTCCTTTCAATAATAGTGTGGGGGTCGCAATGGGGGTAGTAAAGGAGGCGGCTAATGCCCTTGGTTCTCGTACACACACTAAATCCCAATTTAATTTATTACTCCATTTAACAACAGGATGGGGCTTGGTAATGGGGGTGGCTAATGCCAAAAAATTTTTTTGAGACGTTTCGTTCTTGTGTACACACTAAATCGCCTTTTATCTTTTTTTACTCCCTTTAATAATAGTGTGGGAGGTGGTATTGGGGGTGATAGTGGGGGGTGGCTGATGCCAAAAAAAATGTTGAGAACTTGACTTTTCGTACATGCCATAAATTGCAATTTTGTGGACTCTTACCTGCTTACTTCGCCTATTTACCCTTATTTATCCCATTTACCCCCGAACCCCTCAACGGAATTAGATCAATATATAATCTAGTTCCAGATTTCGTTATAATACATATGTGTACCAAATTTCAAGTCAATATCGTAAACGGTTCCGGAGTAAACGTGCGCACAAAAAGTTACAGACCGACCGACAGACAGGATTTTTTTTTTTTCGCTCAAATTTAAAATATCTACGTTTTATGACATTTTAAGCTTATTTCAAAAAAAAATTGCGTTACTATACTTCCACTGGACGTGGAAGTAAAATGAAATCCCATACGTACAAATCCCAACCTTGAACATTTTTTTCCCATAAAGTAAATAAACCTAGAATTAATAAATTAAATAACAACAGAAACAGTCTCCTTTCTTAATGTTGGTAACAATATTTTCCCCAGTGAAATATTCATTTGACATTTGAATCTTGAATTGGTTAGGAGGGTGGTCAATAAAAATTATTGAAAAACAGCACTAGGCCCCATTGGGCCTCTTGTACATCCTTCCTGTAGGCAGACCCTCGCCTAGGCCTCCAACCAACCTAATCTTGCGTAATAGGTGGTGATGCTGCCTAGAAGCATCTTCCTTACGTCGGTCAAAGTAGGCCAACGTTCCCCCAAATAGATTCCCTGATTGATGAGACGGCAGAACAGTCACAGAGTACATATTGAACGATCTCATATTCTTGTTCACAACCTCTACAGAGAGGTGTTTCGCTTAATTTAATTAATCGTATTATGTAGAAGTTTTCTTAACGGACAGTGTCCAGTCTGGATTTCCGTTATAAAACGTAGGTTCCTTCTGGACATTGTCAGGTAAGTCCATTGCTGTACTCTTCTTGGGATATTTTAGTAGTTTCCTAGCAAGCTGACAGCTGTTTGTTTCATGCCACAGCTTCTTGAATTCATTGTGGGTGTTCTCTTTAATTATTTGTGTTATCGCCGTAACCGGTAACAGACTGGCCGGGTCTGGTCCAAAAATACTTAGGCCTGCTGCCTTCTTGGCCAGTCTGTCGGCTACTTTGTTGCCACTACACTGTGCATATCCTTCCACCCAGCATACCAGTATGTTATTCATGCTGGAGGCACCCACAAGTGCTTAGTGACATTCCCATACTACTCCTGTGGTAATTTTGTAACTTCTCAGGGCTAGTAATTAATGTCTGCAATCTGTGTAGATCCTGATTGTTTTGGCCGAAGTTTGTCTACGGACAATTTCTTTTGCAGCTATGGTTATGACCGCTAGTTCCGTTTCCCGGCTCCTGGGATTTACATTATTTATTCAACTTATTTATTTAACAATAAGGTCTTCCTTCATAAGTACAAGTAAGAGAATATTGTTTGTATGAATAAAATGCATCGTAAATAAGAATGTTTCCAGATTACCTTTATTTAAACCAACAATATGTGAACACATAGTCACCTACTCTATCCTAATGCTATCAACAAAATTAGTGTTGCATACTTATGTCTACAGTCTACATTAGTAGAAAATAACCTACTTTAAAGAGCTAAGGTGGTTTGAAGTTTTGTTTTGAATACTTTTACAGAACTAGCATTTTTTATATCATGGTTCACCTCCGGACTATTACACACGAATCGGTAGGCTTAAAGTGCACAATGAAGAATAATTTACCACAAGTCTAACTTCAGGCGTTAGCACAAAAAAAAACAAATGAAATAGGGTTATAAAAGCAAGAAAGTAACTCACTCCCTAGGCCACCTTACTAGCAAAACACAAACAATCAAAAACACAAATTTGGGAGACTTTTCCCTATTAAAACTAAACCCAAAATATATACAGAAGTAACTAGCGAACTACCTAAAGAAATATTCTAATCCAAATCGTTGGTAGGTTTCAGATCATTTACATGATACACACCGGCCAATGTTCCATTTTCATCTTCAATTTCATAACTACAGGTTCCACAACAAGGTCCAACATATTTAGAAGCAAGTTTTGCACTAAAATAATCCACCTTACTGAACAAAGCGTGATTCTTTCTCAATATCATGTCTCCGACCTCGTATTGTACATGTCTTCTTCGTAAATTATATCTTTGACTGCTTGTTTATAGGCTTTTCGTAGCCTTACTTTAATATCTTCATATATGTTCGCAAATCCACGGCCTCTTACTTTCTCTCTTCCGTTCTTGATCTCTAGATTGGACAGATGATTAAGATCAACATCTTTGTGAAATTTCTCATTTCCTATACATTCTCGACCAAAATTTACATGATTTGGGGTATACCCAGTTACTTCATGCATTTGCGTGGTATAGCACAAGTTACGAAGGGGAAAACTACATCCCATTTCTCTTGATTTTCTTGAATATGATAACATGGTTTTTACGACTCGGTTTACTCTCTTTGTCGGATTATTCTGGGGATGATACACAGCATTATACAAAATATTCACATTATAATCATCACATAATTTCTGAAATTCCTTGCTCGTATATTGTGCTCCGTTATCGGTAATAAGATGTTTACAGACTCCAAACAATAAAAATACGTCTCCTTTGAGGTGCTTACATTTTACTAGCAGTTGCCGATCTTGATGGAAAAGTTAAAACAAATTTTGACATACTACCAAAATATGAGTGTATCCTCGACTTCCTCTAGGTAATGGCCCAACAATATCACAACTAATTAATTCGAAAGGCCTGGTTATCTGTGGGCGTTGCCCCATAAGCCCTGCGGGTTTCTTCTGAACACATTTATGGTTTGCACATCGGTCGATATATGCGGTAGCATCATTTTTGGCCATTAAAAACGATGACACAATTTTTCATAGGTCTTGAATATCCCTGAATGTGACGAAGTAGGAATTCTTTGAGAATATCTAGACAGTATCCCTTAGGTGTTACTAATTTCCAGTACTCAGATTCCCCTGAAAGTTCAGGATATTGCACATATTTAAAAATATATTTACCTTCAACATTTTCCGAGTTACCAGCAATACCAAAGTAAATCTTCGTTCAAATTCATGAATGCCATAAACGTTGAGATATCCCTCTATTTTTTGTAAAATCTAAAACGGGACGTACATGGCCCTAAGGAGCCGATCATGAACAAGAACTACTGTGGAACGGAACAGCGAGCTTCTCTGCAAGGGGTCCCATCATTAGTTTACATACTTTAACTCTCCTGGTGCGGCTGGTTATTGCCTGCGATTGCTTTCATTTTAAAACAGTTGCCACCTAGGTGCATGCCTTCAGATCGATTTAATCTAATGACCATTGCTTTTATGCCTACTGACCGACGGATGGAGAAATCATTAAAAATAATGGAATATATTATTGCGGTTTAATAATTACCACGAGCTGACAAGGTGAGTGTAAGAAATGTATCGGTAATAAATGGCAACATTTTTAGTACCGATCATTGCCCTAACGTGCCTTGAAATATCTGACAACAGTCTTCTGATTATCGATATTAACAGTTTTATAAAAACCTTATAATTTGCATTTTCTATAATAGCACAATATTTACAAAGATAAACAGTGGTTCTTTTATATTATGGGCAGTCAGAAGGCGAGTTTAGCCATGGCTACTCTTACACTTAACCCTTTGATTCACAGTGAGATAATGTTTTTACAAAATAAAAAAATATAATTATAAAATTAAAAATAAACGGCGTAAAAAATATACAAAAAGGAATATTGATTTTATTCTTTTTCAATACAATGTACACTGCTGATGCAAAAGATATGTCTTTAATTTATTTTTTAAAGTCAGGATGCTTAATGATTTTAAATCTACAGGAACTTTGTTATAATACAAAAGAACATTGTAGGTAAAACTTCTTCGAAACAATGCTGTCGAATGATGAGGCATAGTGAGCTTATTTTTTTGTCTAATATTAACAGAATGTATATGAGATCGTTGTGTAAGTTTATCAACAATATTACCATTCTTGTGAATGAATTTTATGCACAAAAATATTAAGTGCAATTTTTCTCTATTTACAATTTTTGAACAATTGAGTACATTATTTTTTTTGCGAAATATGATGAAACTTTTTCAAACCAAAAATAAACCTAACACAAGAATTTTGCATTTTTTTAATTCTATTTTTATAAATGTTATCAAGACAAGATCTATAAAATCACAACAATTAAATAATGAGAGAACAAGCGATTCTGATAAAATTTTCCTTAAATTAAAACTTGAAACAAATCTGTTTGAGTATAAGATTTTTAAAGCAGAATATGACGTCTGCAATAACTTATTTACGTGAGACTTAAATCTGAGGTGATTAAAACCAAATTTTTAGCTGAGCTAACAACAGACAGCATGTTTCCATCTATGTTAATATTGATATTGTTTTTTATTTGGTTATAGCAATTCTTCGATGTAAATATCATGACTTTAGATTTAGTACAGTTTAATTTCAAGTTGTGTTGTTGAGACTTGTTGAAAATAATATTTAATTCGTCATTGATGACAGTCTGCCCTCGATTAAATTCATTTAATGGAAAACTATAATATAATTGCGCATCGTCAGCATAAGCTTGTATATTACAACTGGTGACTGAATTTAGAATATGAGCAGTATGAAAAATAATGGTCCAAGGATGGACCCTTGAGCTACACCAGATGAAATATTCAGAGCGTCAGAGCATGAATTATTAATTTTAATTCCCATCTTTCTATAAAATATAGAGCATCAGTACAAAACCCATAATATTTTAATTTGAGACTAGCAATTGGTGGTTGATAGTGTCAAAAGTCTTGGAAAAATCAAGCAATACCAGCACACTAATCAATTTTTTATCAGATAATGTAATGATGTCATCAATTACTTGAGCTAATTTATTAGAAGTGCTAAAATTTTGACGAAAACCAGATTGACAAACTGGAACTATATTATTTCTAGACACTAATTCATAAATTTGTTTAAATAGAATTTTTTCTAGTATTTTAGAAATGCAAGGTAAAATGCTGAAATCAGGGTATTCAACTGGATTGGAAATTTTTGTTAGAGGTAAATCAATGGCTTATTTCCAGAGTTCTGGATAACAGTTTCTTTCTGTAGAGAAATTAATAATACTAGCAGGTTGGCCACTGTCATTTCTCTGTTCCATGACCTATAGCATACTGATGAGACCTAATAAGTTCGAAACCGGTCTATGACTGGTCAAAATGACATTGGCTGCCAAATGATTTGTTCAATGCAGGTCGGGGTATTTGCCCGCTGAGTAGTTATTTCCTGTAAATCATATATAATAACAGCATAGGCTAAGTCCACCAAGGGCTGAAGGTCACCGCTCTCGGTACTTGCAAAATAACAAGTCGCTATACGCCATGGAGACATTTATGATGTCTGGTGTTTCAAAAAATATTTCAGTTTAATATAATAATAATAATAATAATAATAATCTCTTTATTTCCAAAAGGTAAGCACCCAATTACAGGAAATACATGAAAACACATATGATAATAGCGAATAAAAAAAATAATATTGACACTTAAGTTACAAACAAAATTAAACCTACTATTCAGTAATAATTATATGACTTAATATACTGCCTAGACTGTCAAAATTAATATCACATAGATGGGAGATTTTATTAAAATTATTGCACATTACATAAATTGGAGATCTCGCCATAATATTTGTCCTACAGTTCTTGACATAAAAGGTTGTGTGACGGCGGATTTCAAGTCTGGGTATGTGGAAATTGATTTTATCTAACAAAAAGGGACAATCAATAGTATTGTGAATTAAACTGAATAAATAATTTAACAGAAAGTATTTCGCGACGAGTTTCTAATGAAATGATTTTAAAACTGTTCGTTAATATGGACGTATTAATTCCTCTCGGCGGGAAAATGCCATCCTCCTTAAAAAAACAAATATTTTAAGAACTTCCTCTGAACTGACTCAATATTATTCATGTGACATATGTACAACGGATACCATATGATGGCACCATATTCCAACCTTGATCGAACGTATGCGTAATATAATAACGTTAGGCTAGAAGTTTTGTTAAAACATTTGCAGTTTCTTAATATGAAGCCTGGCATTTTATATGAGTTTGATACAGCACTATTAATATGGGCTTGAAATGTTAACTGGCTATCGAAGATAATACCCAAATCTTTGATTTCTGTACATCTGGTTATACTCTCTAAATTAATATTATAATCATATTCTTCAGGTTTATTTTTCCGAGAAAAAGTGATAACGTAACATTTTTGAACATTAATGCACGGATGGTTCGCACTACACCAATCAGATACGGCTTTAAGGTCGTTCTGGATCATTCTACAATCACTTATCGTTCTTACATTAATTTTGAACAGCTAATAACATCATTAATATCATTAATGTAAATGAGAAATAGAAGTGGTTCTAAATTGGAGCCTTGTGGTACTCCGGATGCATTAATGTAATAATCCGAACTAAAACCCTCGTACTCAACAAACTGCCTGCGGTTAAATAAATAAAACATAAATAAATTAATTAAGCCTGCGGAAAATCCAAAATTTTTTACAAATCAAGGCCACAATCTCTACAAGAAAGAACTACGGGTTAAGATAATGCAAGCCTGAGCAGAAATTACCTCAAAATAAATACGAAAGGTTACTTCGAATGTGTGTAAAAGGATTGTATTGAAATAAATGGTGGATTGGTAGAAGTGACAATAATTTTGTAATTTTTGTAACGGAATTTATTGTATTCTTTTTGTTTCAGCTTTGTTAAGTTTCTATTTCTTTTTTGATTTGTTAAAACTAGGCATACAAATCATAATAAGACCATGTACTAGAGTTTCATTTTATTTCAATTCCTTATTCATGGATAACTTAACTTTTGGATAAAATTTATGAAAATGATGTTTAAATAATGTCTACAAAAACATTTCGCCCAAATTTAGTACAGGCAAGTTTTGAGAGGTGGCACCTTTTGCTCCAAACATGTAATTCAACAAGCTCTATACAATTTAAAAAAGAACACAGAAAATCGTACACTATAACTAAAGAACGCGATGGCGATATTTTTAAGGTTCCTACCCCTCAGTAACTACCCCTAAACTCGAAGAACCACCTCTATTTCGCGTTTTTTTCATCGTAGGCATGCGGATCGGTTTTTTAGGCAGGATTCGGGTAAGCATCTTATCCACTCCCGGGGTTGAAATTACCCCCTCGCCTACTACTAAAATTTACCAAAAAAGTCAAAATGCATGAGAATTTGCTTATCTTCGTTTTTCATGCTGCTCAACACGATGGTAATATTCATTTCACCCCACCCTTCACCAACCACCCCTAACTTGGGGGGTGAAAACGGAGAGAAAACATTTTCCACTATTTTGTATTTTTCAGTGGATTTCAATGTTAACGTGGTGGTAATTTTAACTTAGTAGTTGATGGCATGTTTCGTCACTCAAGTTCCTTTACAATGTCGAAATCCCCTTAAAAATCCCGATCCAATGAGTCCCCCCATGCCCAGTATCATTAAATATGAAAAGGGGGTGGTTGGTGGAGGGAGAGGGAGGAAATGAATATTTTCATAGTGTTGAGCACCGTCGAAAACGGATATAAACAAATTTTTATTCATTTTGATTTTCTTGGGATATTTTAGTATTAGGGGATGGGGTAGTTTCAACACCGGGGGTGGATAAGATGTTGTAAGGTTAAATTTCATACGACCTACCCAAATCCTGCTCAAAAAATCGATCCGCATGCCTACGATGGAAATAACGCGAAATGGGGGTGGTTTTTCGAGTTTAGAGGGCAGTTGCTGAAGATTGGGAACCTTAAAAATATCACCATCGTGTTCAGCGCCCTCGAAAACGGGGGGTTCACATGTTACATCCCTCTCACAGAATTTTTGTATTTTAACCCTTTTTTGCAACTTCTAATAAGTAATAACACCACCACTAACATTTGAAATTTCGTGCTCTATAAAATTACTTCTCTGAAATTTTGTCCTATCTCTTACCGTTTTCGCGGCGTTTGTCCTAGAAATTATGCCACATGAAATGTTGCCAATTGGTCTTCAAGCGCTTTATTTCTATTTGAGGAGTATACATTATCAGCAACCCCGCATTTTCCAACCAAATCTTCTAAGCTGATCGGTGTATTAAAAATATGGCATTGGACTTGTTTCATCGTTTAAGACCATCACAGCACTGAAAACAGTAGTAGGCCATGGAAAAATCTGAATGCGGCTGACATATGACGCTTCGAATTCCATTGTTGTAGGTAGATCGAACGTTTTGGTTTTAAACAATTTGTTGCGAATTGTTTGTGGTCTGAATTAAATTTTCACATACTATGTAAAGCGACTTTTACCCACGTTTTAATGAGAATTTTAATCTATGTTGTATTATACGTGTATCGGTTTGATGACCACTAGGTAAACTCGAGATTAATTCATTAAAGGTAATAATTATTGTTTTTCCATAATGACCCGTAATTATTATTAAACTTTTATTTGTTAGTCAATTATTATAAGTGCTTAGTAAACTCGGTTCATTCTAAAATTTCGTAAAAGCTCGGTTTCTGCATTATTTATGTTGGGAGCATTGTGTTTAATAATTGTTATTATTTGCATGAACATTATTACTCACTTAGAATTAATTCTTTCTATGAGGTTAAAACGCCTCTCTGACCATTAAAGTGGAAAAATGATATACAAAATAGTAGTTTATGGTACCCATATAACTCAAAATATTGTTAAAATAGAGCCGGATAGAGAAAAAAAATTCTATCACATTAGAATCTGGGGTAGGATGCTCTCCGTAGCCTTTTATCAGCTTCTTCACTGACAAGAATTATGTTTATTTATTTTCCAGATTGTTCCAAAGCATGCAGGACCGTATAGAGACAATAGGAGAAGGTAAGATTTTATTATATGAAACTTTTCAATGTATGCTTTTCTTTCAATTATTGATAAGGAGTGGTGTATCTAGTCCTAACTCAGCACGACCCACAGAGGATAATTTCTGAGAACTAGGTGGACAAAAATATTTTTCAAGTATCCATATAAAAAAACTTCAAATGGTAGATGCCTCCCGCAAATATTAAAAAAATCGACTCAGTCATTAAATAGTGGGACCTTACTGCTGTACTCGAGCCTAAGTAATAGTTTGGTTTGTTCTGCACTGTCCGCGTTATAACATATTTTCGATATTTGTACAAGTTATTAACTTTACCCATTATGGATAATACCAATGAAAGTATGATTTCTTTATTAAATCAAATTCTTAGCAGATTTTTGAATTTTGAAACACTTTTACACATATCTATTTCGCGCTAGTTTGTAACCTACGCTTAAAAATTTCATATACTTTCCTTAAACTAAGATAGATATACATTTTAAAAAAATAAAACGCAATCAGCAACCGCAAAAACCTCTATAATTATTTTTCTCGTTAAAAATCTGACTCCATATATAAAATCTATGAATTATTCAATACTAAAAGAAAAAAATCCAAATATTCAAAATTATAATTCAAAAAATTTTATTCCCTCTGCTGTGCTGGCTGGAATATTTCTAATTTCAAGTAATATAGTACTTTAGTGGAGTAAATATAGATTTGTAGAGACAATTTTACATGGAGCAACGCGACATAGAAAAATAAGTTCGTTTTGCTGAAACCAAGAATATACCCTGAGTTTTCCACTTGGAAGCCTTATTTTCCCGGAAATGGGGTAAATTGGTCATTTTTAAGGGTGGTTTTCAGTTTCAATTTATTTTGGACCCTTTTAAATGCTAGTTAAGAAACGAGAACAGTGCCCTTTTATTGTAGATTTCAAATTTCGTGAAAATCGGTTCCCCGCCTCCCATGATATGTATGTAAATATACTGAAAAAACATAAAAAATTGAATTACGGCTAGCTTGGCCAAAATTAAACCGAATTTGATGAAATTTTAGACGAAAGTAACCTAAGTATATAACCAAGAAATAGCCTGCCAAATTTTAGCAAAACATATCCAACAGTTTGGCCGCAATTCTATTTTTAGTCCAAATTCCACAAAATTTTCAAAACTTTCCCCAATTTGTCCAAGTGGTTGAACGAAAATTTTTTGTTTCCAAAATTAAGGTATTCTTATGTACTTTTACGATATGTAACTAAAAAATAACTTTTTTTTTGTCATTTTTAGTATATACTTACATGCGCGCAGCGATTTTCCGTCATTTACGATTATACATATGCGCACACAAGTATACGTGTAATAATTCATTATAAAAATTACAATATTAATAATAAAAACTGATTTAGATAAAAAAAACCCAATGAGGATTTTCTATGGCCCACTATCTACAATTTTGAAAAGACACCACCCCGTTAGTGGTAAATAATAATAATAATAATTTATTGTCCAAAAGACCATACAGAAAGGTATAGGACTAGTCACAAATAAAAGCCATGGCTTCAATAGCAATTGCTGCAGAAGCTTAATAATTACATACACAAAACGTATAAAATACAAAAATTACACAATAAAATTAAAAACCATTTAGATTCTACACATTTGAATACTCTTCAACAGAATAGAAACCCATATCACTTAAATAATTAACCATTTCTCTTTTGAATGAGTTCACATTATTTATGTGTTTAATACAGTTTGGAATTTTGTTGTAAAGTTTAATTCCCATATAATTCGGACTTTCCTCAAACTTGGATAGATTATGTAGTGGCGTGTTCAAATAATTCCTTTCACGAGTACTGTATGTATGGTTAAAATTGTTTGTTGGAAATGCATTTAAATTTTTCTTAATATAAAGAACTATTTCTAAGATATAAATACATGCCAGAGTTAATATATGAAAATCTTTAAAAATATTTCGACAAGATGAGTATTTAGAAACACCAGCTATATACCGAACTGCTTTCTTTTGAAGCCTAAAAAGTCTGTCAAAGTGAGGAGAACATCCCCAAAATATAATCCCATATGATGCTCTAGATACAAAATGTGCATAATAATATGACATAACCGTGGACCTACCAGAGATCTGTGTTAATCTATATAATGCATAACAAACAGGAGAAAGTTTTTTTGCCGTTGAATCTATGTGAGGTTCCCAACTGAGTGCATTGTCTATGTATACGCCAAGAAATTTTGTCGATGGTACTTGTTCCACTGATTTTCCATTAACTTTTATGAGGTGACTTTCATTGTACGTAGAAGTTCTTGGTGAAAAGATTATAAAAACAGTTTTAGAGATATTCAGAAATAATTTATCTGCTTCAAAATAATTTGAAAATTTTGTTATGTTAGTACGCGCACTATTTATAACTTCAGAAAAAGTATTCTTACAGCATAGATACGAATTATCATCTGCGAACATAATTAGAAAATCTTCAAAAAAATTTGGTAAGTCATTCACATAAAATAAGAAAAGCAGTGGTCCGAGGACCGATCCTTGTGGAACTCCAAAATTTAATTTTAATTTGTCTGATTTCACCCCATTTACCTCAACCACTTGCATTCTACTCGATAGGTAAGACAATAACCAATCATTAACTTTTCCCCTTAATCCATACTTTGCAAGTTTTTCTATAAGTATTTTATGATTTATTAAATCAAAAGCTTTGCTTAGATCCATGAATATACCAACACATCTATCGTTTTTATCCAGGTGGTTGTATAATTTATTCAAAAACAACATTATAGCAGTTTAGGTTGAACGGCCTTTTCTAAAACCATGTTGCGAATTTGAAAGAATTTTATGCTTTATTGCAAATGTGACAATTCTGTTAAAAACAATTCTTTCTATTATTTTAGAAATAGTTGATAAGATTGCAACTGGTCTATAGTTTTCAGGTAATGTGTTGTCCCCTTTTTTATACAAAGGAAAAACTTTTGCAGCTTTTAAGACGGAGGGAAAATGACCTTCAGCTAGAGAAAGATTAATTAAAAACGTAAGAGGAGCTACTATATACGCAACAGATTTTTTAATTAGATTTGAACTTAAATTATCTACACCGGAGGAATTGCTATTTTTCAAGTTTGTTATTATGTTGAAAATCTCTGATTCAGTAACGGGTTCTAAAAACAAAGTAGGATATTCTTGAAGTGGTATGAAATTATTTTTTAAATTGTCATCTAATTTTTTATTCAGTTTGGCAGGTAAATCGATGAAGTACTTATTTAAATGTTGTGCTATAATATAAGGGTCATTAATTAAATTCTTTTCAATTTTAATATTATCAATACTATTTTTTGTTTGCTTGTTAGTTACAGTATTATTTATTATTGACCAAACTGTTTTCGATTTATTGGTAGAATGAAAATAAGTTTAATCGTTGTGAAGTTTTTTAGCTGATACTATAACTTTTTTGTATATTTTCTTATAATTCTTATAAAAAGTAATATCATCTGGATCGTTTGTTTGGGACATGACTTGGTGTAAAATTTTTAGTTTTTGAATTGACACTTTTATACCCGGTGTTACCCACCCTTTGTTTCCATGCATATTATGAATATTTACTTTAGTTAGAGGAAAACACAAGTTGTTGTAATAAATTAGGGTATTTACAAAATTAGTAAATCCTTCTTCTGGCGTTATTGCATTATATACTTCACTCCATGATTCATTGCTTATATGGTTAAAAAAGCTTGTATAGTTTATATCATTATATAGTCGGGTGTATCTATACTCACATTTACTATTTATGGCAGTTGAAAAGTCTAATTCGAGAATTTGCGATGTATGATCTGATAAACCATCATTGAGAACTTTACATGTTAAGTGGAAAGAATTACAGAAGTAAGTACACATGTAATCAATACAAGTAGAAGACTGACGTGTTATCCTTGTGGGCTCATTTATAGTCATATTAACATTGTAAACCTGTAACAAATCACACAAATCTTTTTTTGTAGGAGAATCCGAAAGGTAGTCAATATTTAGGTCTCCACATAAAATAACTTTATCATTGTTTTGACAAATTTTATTCAAAACATTATCTAGTGACAATAAGAAATCATTTATACTACTTTGTGGTGATCTATATATCGATAATATTTTAAAAGTATTTTGATACAGTTTTAATTCAATACCAACTAGCTCAATAACTTTTTCAATTGAGGATTCTAGAACGTAAGATAATTCTTTAATTTTAAATCTCTCATCATCTCTACAGAAAATGACTACACCACCATTTTTATATTCCTTCCTACAAAAAATTGATACTCTCTTAAATGTACTCTAATCAGTGAACAAAATTTTACTTATAAATCCTAGGCAAGTTGATTATGTCACCTAGAATTTTATTGTTTGTAGTAGACTTTACGCACAAACCAATACTGTATTGGTCAAACTGTTAAATAAATGGCGAATGCGCCGTTTAAAACACACTTCCTTCTAAATCCGCTTAAGTTGAATTTAATAGTTTTGAAGCAATTAATGTACTCAATTCATGGATATAGTAAATTGAACTAACCATAAACCGGGCGGATGGATCGAACAGCTGACAATATGCCAAGAATTTTGTCTCATGTGTAATTAATTAAAAAGAAAATAATAACATTATGTACCGCCCTCTAACGGAGAGAGATTTAATTAATTCCCGGCAGCAGGATGAAAGGAAGCCTGCCTGGTTTGAAGGCGCCATCTCTGAGATAACTAGCGAATAGCCATTACCACAAAACCCGAAAGATCGAGATTGTTTGAAAATAATTAACCCGAAAAGTCTAGAAATGCCCGAATAATCTGGAAGAGGTAGAGAATTCGAGTACGTTCGCCACGGATATATAAGGATTGAATCCCACGCACGGAGTACAGTTCAGTTTTGATATAAACAGATAAGATAAAGAACAGTAACAAGTTGCGAATTATTGTAGTGATACTATAGTAGAATAAACTTGTAATTAGTGTGTGCTAATGTGTATAAGGACTATTTATTGTAATTTAGTGGTTCATAAATCAATGGTTAATGAAAGCTCTTGTTGCAATTATTTGAACCTACGTATAGGGTGTTTACTGGAATTGTAAACACGTAACAATAATAAATAGTCATGGTATCTAACATATATTCGCTTTGATTTTGATTGGGAATACAGAATTATCTATTCTCTGTCTATGTATATGCCAAGATATCTTATAACATAAGTGAATTTTATTTCAATGTAATATTGTTATTGGTTTTTAGTTTGATAGACTTATATTCTTATATGATGTCAGAGGTTATAAATAAATATTATAAATATTTAAACCGCCTTCCAGATCACTTGAATGGCATTTTAAGCCTAGTTGTGTGGACAAAGAAGATGGGAACCTACAGCTTATAGTAGGATCCAGGCCACTTTTTGTGAGTAATTTGTAATTGAAAATTTATTTGCAGATGGGCCTCGAATCTACTTTGTTAAATATACTCAGAGTGAAAGTTAAACGCACTAGCCACGGTGCTAATTACAAATAATTGTTCTAAATGTTTTGGAGTTAAACTTTGGCACCTTTGATTAAAAAAATTATGTGAAGTATAGGTCATTATCGACAGATATGTAACAGAAGGTCTCTTAGATTACGTTAGCTTTTAAAATGTCACATGGAGCGAGGATAGATATCCATCCAGTATGTCACGTGGCAGGAGAAGGGCGAAAACAGTTATGATATTTTGATATTGTTTGAAGTAGTAAAGTACAAATGAGTTTTAAAAATCAATGCGATTAAATAAATTTTTGATATTTTAACATAGTGGAACCAAATAGAGGTCGAAGTTTAAAGATTTATATACCTATTAAACTCCTATGACAAAATATCCAGTTATTTATGGCTCTTGGAATATTCACTTTTTCTTCAATAGCTTCTTCACGTATCACCTCTACCACTTTTTAACACTTTTAAAACTTTTATTCTAATAAAAGTTGGTGGAAATTAAAAACACAGTATTAATTTGTGATGTTTCATGATTTTTTTCAAATTTCTATGAACAATTTTTCATTGACATTAAATATGGGGCAATACAGTATCTCTCCTGGAACGGTGGACGACAGCACCTTCTAGTACGCCGTCCGTAATGCACTGTTCCTGGTTCACTCAATAATAAAATACATCACAGAAATTAGACAACCCCCAATTCCAGAAGTCAGAGTCTTGTGCGGAAGGGGATTACACATTGAAAAAACGCAGACATACAACCATTTCCTCGGACAATGCAAGTGCCGGAGCCGGAATTCGAACCCGGTGGCGTGATACCCTTGTAATTAATCGTGATTGCCTCGCGCCTTAACCAACGCGGCTATCGGCCAGACAATGCAATGGTAATGAATTATTAATTTTTACAGCATCCTATTTTCTAGATAACTATTGAATAATATGGCTATTATTCCTTTCAATCTTATCCTCTCTAATTATAAAAATGACTAGTTATAGCATATAGTATCAAATGCTCTTTCTAAGTCGAGAATGACTCATAAAACTGGATTTTTGTATTTACTACATTGTATATTAATATGTCTTTTGTAAAGTTACCTTTTTGGAAATAATATTGTGTTTGTGATATTAGGTTACATCCAGTGGCGGCCAGTGCGAGAGGGCTCTGGGACGCCGCCCTCCTTGCCAAATTTAAAACAATAAATAACAATAGACAATAACCTGTTTTAGGACTATTTTTTAAAAATAATAAAAACAAACGGCATACTCTTCTCACTTGCGATCAATTTAATTTAACTTCCGAATTGCATGTAAAAACGCTGAAATGGGCTTCCGATATTCCGCCTAATATGTACGGCGGTCCTCATGGCAGCAAGTGACAGAATGGGAGGGGGTTACGCGTGGTTTCGTTATCTATTGGGGCTCTGGTCAGTCCGCCCACGGCTGTGTAAGAGTTAATTGCTTCATCGTTTCTGTTTTCTTTGCTTTTTTACGTATGAAATTGTTTTGAGGTTATCGCGCTTTTTTAAAAAGTTTATCGATTTGTTGCATATATAATGTAGTGTAATATACATTACACGTTTTTTTTAGTTTTATTAAACATTAGACTAGACGGCAAAAGTGCAAAAGACATAATTAATTATGAAAGTGAGTGAAATTAAAAAAATTATATTTAGCCGCTTGAGCTTAAATGAAAAACTTGAAATAAAACAAAACGGCCGTCCAACGCCAGTTTTAAATATAGTGCACGAGCAGCGACAGTGCAAAAATAAAAATGCTTTTATGCGTAAATTTGACAAAAAGATATACATTAAAACTATTTGGATTTGTGGTTGGGAGGAAACAAATTCTTTCTTTTGTTTTGTATGTCTGCTTTTTAGGGGCGATGATAAGTGGACAAAAAATGGGGTAATCGATTTAAAGCACGTTTCTATAAAAATTTAAAAATACGAGCATAGTACGAAACATCTAGATAATGTCAGTTTTCAACTTTTAGGAAACACTAATATTGCTACATTTCTAACTACGGCTTATGCGGATCAAATTCGTAAGCATAATGAGAGTGTGATCAAAAATCGACATGTACTCTCAAAAATAATAGACATATTAAAATTGTGCGGAACGTGTAATCTTGCCCTTCGTGGTCACGACGAGAAAAAAGTCTCTTCAAGTAGAGGGGTATTTCTAGAATTGGTTGATTTTTTAGCAAACGCTGATAGTGCCTTTAATAGCCATATTTAAGAAGCAACAGTGTTCAAGGGCACATCAAAATCTATTCAGAATGAAATTTTGCAATGTATGTTCGAGGTTTGTCGTGAACATATTCTTGGAGAAATTCAAGAATCTGCGTATCTCGCACTTATGGCTGATTCAAACTGTAGTTGTATTATGTTATGAACTAAATGGAAAAATATTTGAACGGTTTTGGGGGTTTGCAAATCCGAAAAGCCAAGATGCAGATGGACTATCTCAATGCATTTCAGAACAGATTTCGCCGATTTTGCCAGATTGCCCAGAAAAACTGATTTGTCAAACATATGACGGAGCTGCTCTTATGCGTGGTCATTTAGGTGTTAACGCGAAAATTCACCAACAGTACAAAAATGCATATTTTGTATATTGCTACGCTCATCAGCTTAATAAAATACTAGAACAAGCAGTTTTAAGCATCAATAGTGTACGAATATTTTTTCAAATTTGAATGGCATATCAACTTTTTTTTCTCAATCGCCAGGCAGAATGGCAACTTTGCAACATGTTTGTGATAAACGCATTCCAAGAACTTCTCAAACACGATGGAATTTTAACTCTCGTATAGTACAAAGTGTGTACAACAATAAAGACAACCTTACTGAATGCTTTGAAAATGTAATGTCAGGAATTCCAAAACATATAACTCTGAAACAGTGACTCAAGCGGCTGGATTTGTTAAATGGTTAGAAAATTATTCATTTTTATTTTGATTAAATTTTTTTTCAAAAGCCATGCCACATGTTGATATTTTATTTAGCCAGCTACAAAAAATTGAAACAAACGTTATAAAAGTCCAGAAATGCGTAGATAATTTTGAAAAAGAAATTGTACAAATTAGAAATAATTTACCTCCCAGTGAATACAGAAGTTCCAAAAAAGCGACGTAGACTGAATCAAGAAAATGTTAACATGTCTGTAAGAGAGGTATGTGATATAATTACTTCAGAATGAGAATTCGGTTTTCTTTTAGAAATCATTTATGTGGTGCAAAATTATTTTTAAAGGAGAAGTATAAGGAATATGAAATAACACCATCTTTGGAAGATATCAACCAATTTTGTGAAGCATACCCTATGATAGATAAGGAAATTCTGAAAATGCAACTAAGTATATTTTACTCCAGGAAAGAAATAAAGGGGACAAGATTCAGGAAATTCCAGTGAAACTCAAAGTTTTTCTGTGTGCTTGCAAACATTAAACTTTCTCATATCTTTCGGTTTAGACGTTTTTTTCGGGGAAGTTGTTAAAGTTTTGAAAATTTTGGTTACTATTCCGATGACGACATCTGAAACGGAAAGATGTTTTTCGACATTAAAATTAATTAAGACATATATAAGATATACTATGAGTGAAGACAGACTAACATCACTTGCAATGCCTTCAATTGAAAAGTCAATGGTACGAGAAATACCAAATTTTAATGAAAAAGTTATTGAAAAGTTTATATCCGATAAAAATAGAAGAATAGAATAGAATAGAATACTTTATTCACCTTCGTTGCCATTTACAAAAACATGGATAAGGTAAGTCACAAAAAATAGAAACGTAACACGACGTACATATCAATAAAAGCAGCAAATAATACATTAGAATAAATGCAATGAACATATATAGTAAAAAATGTATAATACATTAAAAGATATATGTTGTGTATTATGAATCCACGTACATAATAAATGCACTACACACTAAAAAATAGTTATATAATTAAAAAATAAATAAATAAAGCAGTGCTTATATTACACTTTAATCCATGTAAAAAGAGGGAAAAAAAAATAAAATCAATCTTATTGTTTAGAGTATAAATGAGCATACTCGGTAAATTCATTTAGGCTATAGAAAGCATTTTGTACTAGCAATTGCTTTAGGCTAGATTTAAATTTGGATACAGGCATATCTTTCATATCAGTCGGAAGCATATTATAATAGGTTGATCCTGCAAGGTGAGGAGATTTTTTATAGAAGCTGTGGAAAAATTTATCGATATATATGTCATTATTATGACGAGTGGGATACATATGTACATCACTACTTTTTTTGAAGTTTGATATATTGGTATGAATAAAAATCAGAAGATTCAAGAGATATATAGAAACCAAAGTTAATATAGTGTATTTCTTAAAAGTTGGTCTGCATGACTCAAGTGGTGCCAGACCGAATAATAATCTTAAAATTCGCTTTTGTTGAATAAATACACGTTGGATATCGGCTGCCTGGCCCCATGATATGATGTTATAAGATAAACAAGAGTATACCATTGCATAATATATATTTAAAAGTGAGTGTTCATTTAGTGAATTTTTTAGTGAAACAATAACAAAATACGCCTTATTTAGCCTAGCACATACGTGTTCAATGTGATCGTTCCATGTAATAAATTTGTCGAGATAGGTACCCAAGAATTTTGTGTCATCTGAAAATTTTAATTTTTTATTGTTTATATTAAAGTTGAAATTTATTAGATTTGTTTTGTATCTACTCGAAAATTCGATAAGGACAGTTTTATCAACATTGATAATTAAGTGATTTCTTTGGCACCAGTCATTGAATTGGTACAATATTTGGTTCACTTGAACCTTAATCTTCGCCTGGTCTTTCCCAGAAACCATGATTGTGGTATCGTCTGCGTACATAAACAACCTGCCACAATTTATATACTGTGGCAGGTCGTTAATATACAACAAGAACAGTAAAGGGCCTAGAACACTCCCTTGGGGGGTGCCAAGCTCCACATCGACAGATTTCGACCAGTCTCCCCCGATTTTTACTGCAAAATTTCTGTTCATAACATAGGAAATTAGCCAGTCGTTCACGGATCCCCTGATGCCCATACGATCTAATTTACTAGCCAGAATTTTAGGATTAAGGGTATCGAACGCCCTAGATAGGTCGAAGAAGACGCCTACTACAGTCTCGCCAATATCCAGCCTCTCATTTAAATACTGGGTAACTTCAGTCGTTGCTGTTTGTGTAGAATGCCGAACGCGAAAACCATGTTGACAACTTGTCAGCAGATGATATTTATTAATAAAATCTGTCAAACGCGTGTAAACAGCCTTTTCCATAATTTTGGAGAATGGGCTTAATATCACAATTCCCCTATAATTTTCGACGAGTTGCGAGTCACCCTTTTTAAAAATTGGTGACATTTTAGAGAGTTTTAGCTGAGTTGGGAATTTCCCTGTAGATATGGAGAGATTTAGTATTTTAGTAATGTAAGGTAGTAGTTCCTCGTTACAAGCTTTTATTAATTTTATAGGTACGTTATCCACCCCGGTAGATTTTTTATTTTTTAAGGATCTTATTATGTCACTAATTTCGGTTTCATTAAAGGGCCTAAAGAACATAGAATTTTCATTAAACTCGGGTAATGTGCAGAGATCTCCATTATTTGTAATGTTTGCAGCTATTAATTTATTTACAGAGTTACCAAAAAAATTTGCAAACGCTTCAGCAATTAATTTGTCGTCGGATATTATAGTGTTGTCTACTTTTAATTTTATATTCACTGAATGTGTTGTGTTTTTGTCAAGTTTTTCATTGACCAACTCCCATAATTTTTTGTTTTTATTATCAGAATTTTCAATTAGAATGGCATAGTGTTGCCTTTTTTCGTTATCGATCTGCTTATTAAGTAATTTCTTTTGCATCTTATACTGATTGTGCAAGCTTGGGTCGTTACATTGTTTTCTTAGCCAGTTTAGATATTTTATTTCGTTCATTTTATTTAGTAACTCATTAGAAAATTTGAATTTACTTTTATTATTATTGTTACTACGCAACTTAATTTTTTTTAAAGGGTGAGAGGTGATGAAACGCCAGTAAAAATGATCCCAGAATTCAGTGAAAACTTGATCAACGTCGCGAGAAAAGTCTAAGTTACAGTGTTCTCTGTTGAATAAATATTTAAATTCCGATATTGATTTAGCATTAATTCTTCGGTGGTTAATATACTTGGATTCAGACGTATTGCAAATTGGCTCAAAAGCATTCCATGACACAAATTGTGCTGCATGGTCTGAGAATCCCGGTTCAAATATTTCACACTTCGTCTCAGTTAAGTTTGTTATGATATAGTCTATCGCTGTGGAGCTTGTTCCCCGAGTGTTCGAAACTGTTCGCGTTGGTTTGTTAACCAGGGAAGAAGAATGGAATTTCACTTCAAAAAATAATGGTGAGTACTTAATTAATCGCTTTAATTTATATTTGCGAACTTTTTAATGATTTCATTAGAACCTCAAAAATGTTTCGCCTGTGGTGCTTTTGTTTATTGACCCTACTACTTTGGAACCTGCGAGCCGCCACAGCGCCCTCCCAAGTACATATGGCACGAGCCGCCACTGATTACATCTATTTAAATATTTTACTATATGAATTATATTTATTTTTTCTATTATTCTTCCAATACCTGACAATTGAAAAATATGTCGATAGTTTTCTACTTTATCAGGGTCGTTCTTTTTGAAGATAAGTGTAATAGTTGCCCCTCTTAGGGTCTGTTTCTGAAACGTAAAATAAAGTTATCTACCTATTAATAAATGTCATAGTAACAATTGCTGTCACAATTGTAACTATGACAGTAAACGAATAATTAACTCTATTTAACGTTTCAGAAACTGGCCATAAGAGCTTTTACATACAATTCATAATTAAAAATTAAATTTCATAGCTAAAACAGGGGAGATATATTTACTTTGTACTGTACTACATGTACTCCTTAATCAAAAATTAATTAAAGAAAGACGATATAGACACACTCTATAATTATTAATTTATGGAACATTCCTATTTTCTTAATACTTTTGCCGCAGATCCTTTGGCGCAGAGTTTTCTTTCATTATTTTGTTTGTTTTTGTTGTTAAAAATCCAGCAAAAAATGGGGTGGTTACCCCCCACGTATTTGCTATTATATATCCGGAACATGCTTTTTCCACGTTTGTAGTTATTCATAGAAACATCCTTATCAGCTAGTACTACGTCAATGACATTACGGGGTTGAACATAAACTGCGACTAATTATTTTAATGAATTTATGCACCGTTGATTATTTCCACGAAAAATTAAGACCATATTAATTATAAATTTTATTCTAAAAAAGTGCTCTCAGATCCTACGAGATTACACAGCAAATTATTACCAATAATACCAGTCATCTCATTTCAGAGCAATCTTGGACCATTACCATGTAATTTATTGGAGCACTAAATTTACAAAAGTTAATATTCATTACCTACTTTCTCGCTTAGCATTGTTATAAATATTCTGTATCGAATATTTAATATCGTCTTGTTTTATAATAAATTACTTTTGAATCGGCTGGCTGGCGGCTATATCGAACAAAATAAATCAAAAAAAAGTGCGAACCTTGCTAAAACAAGATGTACAATACGTAAGATGGCTCATAATAAAAGTTATTATCGACTGGTATGTGTACACACATTACCGAAGTCGTGACTATCTCTACCCACCGTGTAATGAGGAGGCCCAACATTCTATCTACTCTCTCTCACTTCATCTGGCACTATATCTTCCTCTCGTTATCAGGGGCGGATCCGTATCGGGGGCGCGTCATCCCTACGGCCATCGCAAAAATTTTTGTTAAACTCACGACACCTTCATAAAGTTTTATAAATCATTCAGAATACTGACTGTTAAATATAACGTAAGTATAAAGTAAAAAAAAAAATTAACATACACATTGATATGAGGCACTCGTTTTTTATTGTTCATGTCATAGTTAATTTAAAATAGGAATAATATATCTAATTTTAAGATTCAGCTCTCAAAGACCGATTTTATAAAAAATATAAACACAATTTTTTTTTTTCAAAAAATAACAATTAGGCCCATTTGTGGCGAAGTCTAGCTTAAAGCTACTCATACTTAACCACAAAATTAAACCCTTAAACATAATGTTAAAGTATTGAATAAAGTGTCTGGCAATAATATAAAAAACTATTCAAATAATTTATTGAAGTATTTAAGTTTCTTTCATGAGCTGATAATTTGCTGGATAGTTCTTGGTTTCATATTTTTTAAGTTATCAGGTAGTGAGTTATAGAGATTTATATAATTAAATAAGAATCTTTTTTTACATGATTGTGTGACGGTGGGGCATAGTTAATTTTAATGTATATCGAATATCCCTGGAGTGAACAGCTGATCTAGCTATAAATTTATTTTTAAGGGCAGAGGACGAGTGACGGGTATTTAACAAATTTTGCATAAACATGCCAAGATTGTGTAGTACTCTATTTGACACTCTTAACCATTTAAGGTTATTAATTTTTTCAGAAACCGAATCAAATCTCCCGATTTTTATCTAATATAGTTTGGCAAGGTCCGTATATGAAGTCAGCATGATTAAAGTGAGGCAAAAATCAGTATTTTTAGATTAAAACTTAATATAGTCTAGTATACTTTAACTTGGCGTGTGTATGTATGAGTTAATATTTCCGTACGATTTCATTTTCTCCCATATTGTACACAAAGTTAAAGCAATAGTCCAGAAACATTGTCTACGTGGATAATATTTCTGGATCTTTGTGTACAAGAGAAAATGAAATCGTACGGAAATATTAACTCATACATACACACGCCAAGTTAAAATATACTAGACTATATATGACGATTGGCGTAAATGAATTTTAAAGTCTTTTATATTAACTTTTTGATATGTCCGTCAAAACGTAAATTACTATTTAAAATAATACCTAAATTGGAAATCGCATTAACTAAAGGCAAAGATACACCATCAATATTAATATTTAAGTTGTGTTTTAAATTGTTAATATTATTTTTATTACAAAATAACATGATGCAAGATTTACTAGAATTAAGTTTAAGGTTATGGTCCCCTGACACTTGATTAATAAAAGCTAAGTCACATTAATCTTTTCAAATGCCTCAGGGTGATTTGTGTGATTAAAATGCATATACATTTGAGTGTGATCAGCATAAGCTTGTATTTTGCAATGATTAACATAAGTTAAGATATCAGATATATAGATAATAAATAAAAGAGGGCCTAAAACTGATCCCTGAGGCACTCATTACAATATATCGAAGCTTGAAGAATTTGTTAAATGAAATTCTTTGAGATCTGCCTGCTAAATAAGAATTAATTAAAGGCAGATTCATTATTAAAACTAAAATTTGATGGTTAATTGTGTCAAAAGCTTTGGAAAAATCTGGAAGCACAAGCACACTAACTAATTAGGCATGTATGATGTCATCTGTAACATTTGCTATAGCAGTTGAGGTACTATAGCCTTTTCTAGATCCGCATTGAGAGTCAGGAATAAGTCTATTTGATACGAAGCACTCGTAAATCTGATCATGTAGCACCTTTTCAAATATTTTTGAGATTGTATACTTATTATTCTAAGATCTGAATAAGACATAACATTTGCTTTTTTTAGGTAAGGGTCTGTCTATTGACAATTTCCATTGAGCAGGAAAGTAATACAACAATTGATTATATAAGTTAGGAACTTATCAATATAAGGGCTGCAATATTTTAACATTGAAGCAGAAATACCATCTATACCATAAGCATTAGACTTTAATTTATTTATAATTTTATTAACTTCATTAATTGTAGTTAGCCGAAAATAAAATTTGTTATTATTATCAAATACATTATTGTTATAAAATGCAATTTTATTATCACAAATGGACGTTGACTGTAAAAATGTCGCAAAATAATTGTTGATTTCATCGGGATTGGAAAATTGTTCAGGAATTATAAAGTTTATCAGATCGAATACTTAGATTTTTTAAGGCCGACCATGTGTTTCGAGAGTTATTTTCCTTACATACTGTAACTAAGGTAGACCTCTTTTTTCAGATCTAACTATGGCAAGTGTATAATTTCTTAATTCTTTATATCTCACCTAATCAATTTTAGACTTAGTTGATTTATATTTTTGCAAAGCAAAGTATCTTTCCCTCATTATCAGCTTTAAGTTATGAGTAAGCCACGGGGCTTTAGGCTTTGTTACTCTGACTCGTTTAAGAGGAGCATGTTTGTCAAAAAAAAAGTTATCATTAAGTACAGAAATTTTATTATCAATATTATTTTCGCCTTAATTATAGAATACCATGGTAGGTTCTCTAAGTCACGATTAAACAATTGTATGTTAAAATTTTTAAAACGACGAAAAGTGACAACTTTTGGTTTAATTTTTTTACGTTTAACTGAAATTTCACAAAATACCATCATGTGATCAGAAATGTTGTCAGCATTTAAAGTACCGCAGGCCTGAACAATTTCATTGTTAGTAATAACAATTGGATCAATTAATGTGCTAGTACTGAAAGTAATTCTCATACGCTCATTTAAAATTTATGAAAAATTATAGGATTGAAATAAGGGCTTGCAAGTTTGATAAAGATGTATTCTAATTTATCACTCACATAAAATCAAAAGTAATTAATTCACAAACGTAAGTTGACTTAACATAAGCTGTAACCCCTCCTCCTCGGCCTCTCCGATTTTTGTATAAAAATGTCTAACAAGGAATATGAAAATTTTCAGGGTTCACATCAACAGATATTATTATTATTATTATTAGCCGTTACTCGAGTCCGAGTATAAAAATGTTACAGTCGATAGATTGTGTACAATAAAAAACAAGTAAAAGGTGTAGTCTATTGTAATTCCCATTCATCTACGGTGCACACGACTATGGCTATAGAGGCCAATTCGGGAGAGCACATGTCGACCGCAGTCAGGACAAACATAGACCTGGTTAGGTCTTGGATTCGGCCTTCTTGCAGCAACATTTCCTTGATAGCTGGCCACAACCCCTCCCATTCGGTTCTGTCCGCTGCAAGTTGTTCCCATTGCTCGTCTGCAATACCGCAGGATTTCAGATTTTCATGGAGAGCGTCTTTGAACCTCTTTCGTTGACCGCCACGCCTTCTTCTACCGCTTAACAATTCACCATAAAGTGTACATTTAGGAAGGCGGTTATCATGCATACGATGAATGTGACCTGCCCATCTTAGGCGTGCTCTTGAGATAAGCACTTCAATTGGAAGGCTGTTTGCTCTCCTGAGTACTTCCACGTTTGATATGTGATGGAACCAACGGATTTTCATCATACTTCTGAGGTGTCTTTGCTGAAAACGTTCTAATTCTTTCACATGACGACGGTAAGTGACCCAGCTTTCACATCCATATAGCAGTGTTCGAATGACAACTGCTCTGTAGACAGCCATTTTCGTTGACAAAGCAAGGTCGTGGTTGTCAAATACTCTCTCTCTAAGTCCCCAGAGTGCTCTAGATGCGGCGTTAATTCTATTGCGAATCTCGCTGTCCATGTTTGCTTTGTCATTAACAACGTTGCCTAAGTAATTGAACTGATCCACCACTTCAAGAGAATTTCCGTTAAGTGTAATGTCTATTTGGTTCACTTGATGAGGAGTTGACATAATCTTAGTCTTTCCAATGTTGATTTTAAGTCCCAAGGAATCATAGCTCTGGGCATACACATCTAAAAGTTCTTGAAGCTCTTCCGGCGTAGAGGCTAAAAGTGCACAGTCATCCGCATACTGGAGATCACAAATGAATCGTGTGCGTGTCTTCGTGAAAGCTCTAAAGCGCCCTATGTTAAAGAGACCGCCATGAAAACGGTATCTGAGACTTATTCCTCTGACTGTCAGTTTGTTGTCAACAATAATTGTTAGAGCAGTGGTAAACAAATTAAAGAGTAGGGGTGCCAGGACACATCCCTGCCTAACTCCAGTGAGGGTTTGGAAAGGTTCGGTTGCCTCATTATTATACATAACCTGGGCGTTGTTGTTTGTATGTAGACTGCGACATACTTCCACAAATTTTCTAGGGATACCTAAGCGGAACATAATTTTCCAGAGCACTTCCCTGTCCACCGAGTCAAACGCCTTGGTTAAATCAATGAAGGCCATGTGAATTTCTCCTTGATGTTCGAGTGCTTTTTCTTGAAGCTGTTTAAGTGTGAAGATTAAATCCGATGTGCCTCGGTTTGGTCTAAAGCCACTCTGTGTTTCAGGAAGTAACTTTTCCATAACAGGTGTTAGCCTATTTGCCATCGCTTTAGTGAGTATCTTCCCTCCAACAGCCAGGAGAGCTATACCCCTGTAATTTCCACAGTCCGCAGCGCTCCCTTTGTTTTTGAAGAGGTTGATTAAAAGTGTATCACGAAACTCCTGCGGAGCTTGACCACTTTCCCACACGACATCAAACAGTTTTTTGAGGTAGGGTATGAGCTCTGACGACACAGATTTAAAGATCTCAGCTGGGAGTGAGTCGGCGCCGGGAGATTTGTTATTTTTTAGCTGCCCAATGGCGGTTAAGATCTCTTCCGTTGTTAGTGGTTTATCTAAGTCTTCGAAGGTGTCATATTGAGGGATAAGATTTATAATATCGTGATCGGCTTGACTTTGCTGGTTAAGAATGTTAAAGTATCATCAGATAACAAAGTTATCTTACCTCATCTTTATGTTTGTTTATCTTTTTTCTTATCTTTCTCCCAACCAAGTTGTTAGGTATGTAAATGACTCGTATTCATGATACACAATTATATCAAACTTATAAGTAATAGACCCTTGCTGATAGAGCGAGATCCATAAAGAACTTAATCTCAACAGATTATGTATTTTTACCTCTTCGGTTGGAAAATATTCGACAAGTTGCCATAATATATTTGTTTTCTAAAATGTTATCGATGATTATTCGTAAGTAATTCTTGTTGGAATTATACTTTCAAATGGCGTAACATTAGAAAAAGACATATTGGTCTTTTAAGTCGAAGTTTACTCCAAAGAATTCGGAAAAGTTTTCCTGTTGATGCATTCGTTCCTCTGTAAAGATATTTGAAATTTTCTTCAGAGAGACCGTAAACATTAGCAACGAAGACAGTAAAAGTAGACCCAAAAAGGAGAGCATCAGAAAAGTCTTTAAATCTATTAGAAAATTATTACAACAAATTCATTTACCCAACGGAACCAATCAAATAATTTTGAAGATAGATCTCGAAGTGTTTCTGCTCAGGTTTCAGGTTTACTACCAGATTATTGTGAGTGGTTTTTACATAATCTGTATATCGCCAGGGATACGTAACTTTGGAATTGTTTGTAACGTATTTGCCGTTGTATAAGCCCTTGTTAAACGCTAGTTTCAACTTTAATACATACATTATGATGTAATATTAATTATGTACTACTAGCGGATACTCAGCGGTTTAGAAAAGCAGGCGGGTATCAGCTGGTTTCTGTATGTATCGGTGTTCATGATCCTAATTCTAAAATTCACCCAATCCAATATATTGGTAAGAAACGTGCCGAGGGATGAATGGCAAGAGGGTAGCTAAAAATGTCATGTCGCTAGCGTCAAGCGGTATATCGAGTTTTATAGGGGGCGGATGTTTTATTAACCATAAGTACTTCTACTACTTTTTACTTTGTTCTATATTTGAGTAAGATTTGTTCCAACTCGGAAAACAAAGAAAAAAGTTACACTTTTAAGTGCAACACACTATATGTCACCAAAACTAAAATTTAAAACAATAGAAAATACTCCTTTCTATTGAATAAAGGTATTATAGAAGTCCCTTTAACAATAAATGATAATTATTTTATTTGGTATATAAAAGTTTAGTAAGTAAAAGTTGAAGTGGCCCCCCCTTGAAGAAGATATATGACCGCCCCTGTCTCAAATGTGGATTCAAAACTAATCAATAGTATTTCATTTCATAAATAATGTTTATTTCTAATCAGGTGTGATTAACACCTTTACAACAACGCTTTTAATGATTTTCCAGCCCATGAGATGTGTAAAATTAAGATTGTAGTTTGTAGTTTCGCCTTATTTAAAAACAAGATTACTTATTTATTAGATGATCAAATCAGATTAAAAACACCTTTTAAACGGTTGTATACTATCAATTAAAATAATTTATTGGATTACGGTGTAACTAGTGTTTAGGTATGGTAGAAAAAGCATTCAATAAAAGTAGAAAGATACAATCGTCATTGGAACATAAATATAATGATTTGTAACTGTGTATCAGATACTGCGAGAACCATTCACTATTTGCTTTAAAAAGTGAACTGCAGAAAAAGTGCCTACTCGACGTGCTGTCTAATTAATTTGGAAGATTATTACTTCTGATTAAATATCACGTTGAAATAAATATATTATTTGAAGAAGTTAATAAAATGAGGAAGCTCCATGATTTTTTTTATAATGAAAATATATAAAGTATCAAAAAACATTTGTAAAAATATAAAATTCAGGATTTTTCAAATTTTAGTAAAGCGAAAGAAATATGTTTTCTTCGGCGACGAATTTGAATTTTGTGAATCAGCAGTTATTTAGCGCCAATAACTGACATAACACGTCCACTTCAATTTCTTGTTTGTGTTGTCACTATTTAGTTATTGAGCTAGTGAGTAACATATATGAGTTACAAATGTTGTGCCTAAATGTAAACGTACCACGATAAAAACATCCAATAAAATATTCTTCAGTGTTCCACTGTTCCAAGATATTCCAAAGTTAGACAAAAGTAGTGCAGTGCTATGAAACGTGACACTAAGAAAGACGCCAAATTAGCAGACAAAACGTAAGTGTAAATATAAATACATAATAAATAGATATATTATGGTGACATATTAAACCCCAATCATCCATTGCAACTATCTACATACCTACAATACGGTTAAATAGCACTGTCTCTTTGTCCCTACAAGTCACCACATAACTTGTCTGTTAATACCAATAAGATAATGTTATAAATTGGATTGCTTAAAATACAATTTGCAAGATATTGTCTTCCATGTCAATATAAGATTCATTGGTAATGCCACTTTTGAGGTTAGGAGAGAATATACAATAACATATATCCAAGTGATTATTTCACATAAATCACACAAACTAAAAAAAACATTGATTTTTGATAAATAAAAAAGAAATGTGAAATCCATAGTCTACTTTGTGAGATATATTACAAATATCTGAAAAATACGAAAACCACAAATGGTTACAGCTTCCTTATTGGAGGAGATACGAAGAAAGTTAAAGAGATGAAAGTTGACGACAAAGACAAAAAGATTGATAATGTGTATACAAGAATTCGAAAAACGCAGTTGGCTTTGACATACGGTCTTGTGCAAAAATGAAAAGAACAAATCTCAAAGTAGGCCATAACACCATTAATCCCGTTTATTTTTTCTTTCTCCAACGATATAAAACATGTCACAAAAGTTTTAACTGATAGTGTCAATATTTAATATATTACAAAAACCACAATTCATATCATTGAATCAAAGTGTATTTATTGAAAAAAGTACAAAACATAAGGGAAAACAAAATCGTAATAACAGCGTAAACTCTTTCTTACTTTCTTATCAACTAATGGATTATTTTCGTGGTATTGAAATAAATACATAAATCAAAAGATTGTGTAAAATAAGGATATAATCTTATTAGAAGACCAAAAAATAACGCAAAAGTTGACTTAATAACATTATAAACTTTCTCCCCATGCAAAAACCCCATTACTGCAACTTAGAGTAAATGTTTGATATGGTCTCCCCACCTACTTCTACGCGTTTTCTAATTGTATTCATAAAAGATTTTTTACATCGAAAAATACATTTTCTTGTCCTCTAATAACATTTGCTGCGTTTTGTATTTTGTCCCACAGTTCTTCTCTTGAGTTGATAGTATTTTCCTATTATGTCTAGGCATTGTAGATAAAAAAGCTAAAAAAATAACTCGAGGAACACAAGAACAAAAAAAAATTATTAAATAACGTAAATGACAGAACTAAAACGTAACCAAAGCACACTTTTCAATAAATACACTTTGTTTCATTAAATTTGAATTTGCCTTTCAAATAATTATTGAAATGTTTAACGGCACTTTCATCCAAAGCGGTTGGAGTTATCAATTTCTACCAAGTGTACCCTTTATACGTGAAAATGACGCCCTCATCAGATTTTCTGGTCAGAAGTACCACGTTTCGTCAAAAAAAAATCAAAAAATTCATCATCAGGTCCTGCGGCGCCCTCTATGATCTAACGTGATGTAATACATAAATTATTGTTTCTTAGAATAAAAATAGTTCATCTAACAAATTCGGCGAACATTTGTCAAGAAGCTGTTGAGTTTCTGAAAATCAAACGAAAAAATAATTTGAAATTTGACAACCTGTATTTTTTTCCACAGCAACATTTAGCTAAAGCATATTAGGTTATATCATCATATTTTAGCCCAAAGAATAATTCAAAAAGGATGTTTAACCGTTAGAAGAATTTTAACCTTATTTAACCGCAGTTTCCTGTGTCCAGTCAACAGCAGTATCACGTAAAGTAGTAGGTGATATCTAATTAGTTTCTGTCATGAAAATATGCCTTCTCGTTTTAGTTCCAAAAGAAAATGACATGAAGTAAGTTTTTGTTACAGTTCCGAAAAGAGACTGAAGGGAGAATAAATTTTTATTTACTTTCATAAATTTTCCCGAAGGTATTTTTATATGTTGTACACAATTGCAGAGCATGCGTTTAAATTAGATTTTGTTCCAGTGCTTGAGAATCCTTCCGAAGAAGATTTCCATGACATATATTTGACTTTTTGCAATTAATTGTAGGTTCTTTGACATGAGCTTCTTCTGACAAATAGACAAATAACTAACTAATTCGCGTAACTGAACATTTAGTTTATAGTAATAAATTGATTAAATAAAATTTCGTCATTGCTATGCAGAAACGTGTTTTTATAAAGGAAAGTGCTACCAAGTGGAAAGTGTTGTTAAACGAAAAAGTAGCACGTTTCTTGACAAAACGTCCCTTTCCAGATACACAAAAATATATATTACTTAATTCAACGATCAAAAGGAATAGGGTTTTCCCACTAATTTTATTTTAACAATTTGTGTCGTGAAAATGATATAATAAAATATTTTATTAATTTACAACAATTTACTTTTCTAATAAGAATTATTTCTAAGAAAATATCGTTAAAACAACTTGCTGATAATTTCACTGCTTTTTAAATTTTTACGCGCCAGAATTACGTATCTACCCGGAAAACCAATGAGATTATGGATATAATTAGTTTATAATAGATTCTAACTGTGTGTTAAAGAAAGCTTTCCTCTAAAACTTCTCTCAGAATTTCAATTTGTAATGTTTGTACTGTGATTGGTCTAAAGCAGTGGACGTGTATATATTGGCCAATCAGAATCCAGATAAATGCCGCACAAGTTATTAGGTTTAACCTTCATCGACATTACACATCAGATGACTAACCTAAAACGTTAAATTTATATTTTTATGTTTGTATTGTTGGGAGTGAAAATATTATTTTATCAGTTTCTGGTTTATGTTTTATTAATTCTACAATCAAAATGGAATCAAGTGGAAGAGGGATACGTTAAAGGTGCCGCTGATAATTTACCTAAAGTAGAAAAGTGCTGAGTGCTGTCAATAAATAGAGGTTATGTTATGTTAACAGAGACCAAGATTAATAAATAATCTTGAACAGAGACAACCTCTGTGATTGGATTTCAGGGTGTTGACGTCACAACGCGCCAATTTATGGCTGTTTAAAATAAACCCAATATTTTTCAAACTTGCAAGTTTTTTTTTGTTACTATTAGTAAAATTAATAAGATAATAAATATGCCATAAATCATTTTTTTACGTGAGTTAAGTATTTCAGCAATAATTTTTTTTCTGGGAAAACCCTATTCTCTGCTTCTGTCTGATCACCCTATAAGACATTTTTTTAAAACGAGGTATACAATGCGTGCACAGAAAAGCGGTATATAAGTGTAACTGACAACTTTTTTTTAAATTACAAACACAATTTTTTGTATTTTGCTCTTGCTTTACCCAAAAACTATTTTTAGTATATTAGACTTTAGGAAATGTATAGAGGGCGCTGATAACAGCTTAAAAATAAAAATGTCATTAGATAAAGTGCCGTTTTTGAGTGAAATATTGAAAAATTTGATCAGAAAAACTTGCTCAGAATTAAAAAATATGACGTTGTGCCAAATTACAGAATTACACACTTTTTTTAATTTCTATAATTTAATTTTCTTATATACAGTGTGTCCCACTTCGTACTAAGCCACCCCTATAACTTGACTATTTGTATTTGGATTTGTATATATTTTTTACAGCACATAATACCTATAATGAACTAGCTTTGGAAGGTAGAACTGTTACTCAATCTCTATTTCAAGGCCAACTGTGATGTTTTTAAAATGGGAATTTTGCAACAGTAACATTAGCGATTGAGATAGAGGAAAAATGTATTTGGAAAAGTCGTTCAGAAAAATTAAGTAAGTTCAAATATGAAGTTTTATTTGAAAATATTGATTTTTAGTTTTTTTTTGAAAAATATTGCGTCAGAAAAATTCGAGGTTTGAGTTAGTTTAGAGCATCCAGATTGCTATGAATGTCAATCTACTTACATCAATTATTGTAAACACCATACTTGTCAATTTTGACGTCAAAATACCTTTGAAATTAACAATTCCAGAAAAAGTGGAATTATTCGTCTAGTTAGAGATAATGTTCATTCCTTCAGAGAGGCTGCTAAAATATTTAATTGTAGACATCCCGATCGTCCTCCAGTACATCATTGCACCGTAGCTGCCCTTAATAGGAAATTTGATCAAACCGGCACTATTGTACAGCCAAAATTAAAACCTACCAAAAGGCAACCAGATGATGATATTACACTGGGTTTTGTTAATGAAAACCCACAAACCAATGTAAGAGAAATTGCGCGGGAATTAAATTTATCAAAAAACAAGATCTGGCGTTGCCTTCGCAGGCACAAATTAAAACCCTTCAAGCCAAATTTTCTTCACACGTTGCAAGAAGGGAACCCAGAACGAAGAATAAGATATTGTTTTTGGCTGCAATGCAATTTTCTAGAGGACCGTCATTTTATCAATAAAATACTCTTCTCAGACGAAGCCACATTTACCACTTATGGCGTGGTTTCGTCACAAAATTGTAGATATTGGGCTGCGGATAATCCAAATTGGGTAATCGTATGCAAAAGTCAGTACTCCCAAAAAGTGAATGTATGGTGTGGTATACTGGGAACCCGGCTAATTGGTCCATTTTTTTTTTCGAGGGAAATTTAAATGCTAATGTTTGCTTGAATGTCCTTAACACATAATTGTCCGATGCTAAATAAATTAATGTAATTACGTAATGTATGTATGTATTATGTAATGTAATATAAATTAACGGAATTTTGCAAATTTTTATCTCATTATTGTCATTTTTATATATTTTGTTCATTATTTTCTGTAATTGGGTGTCAACCTGTTGAAAATAAAGGTATTATTATTATTATATATCTTCTTTATTGAAATAATAACGATAGTAAAATTATATCTGTGATAATTTGTCGCAAGACGAATAAAAACAAATCTAATTTCGCCAATTGCTAGTTTTGTGAATACTATTATACAATACCGAGGGTGTTATTGCTTAGTTAAAAGGACGGGCGGATGGTAAGGTGGTATATGTAATTATGAACGCGTACCCGTAGAGATATCTTGTCACGATTGTGTTAAGTATAGTGTTTGGTACACCAATAAGCGGACTAGCGGACCACATCACATATTGTTATGATGTGCCCGATTCCAGGTAGTCATAGTTGCTCTTGGGCCGATACACTGTCGATTGGTACTTTATTAAAGGATTAAAATTATTAAAGTAAAGTATTAAATATTAATACGATCCAGGATACCGGGAATTAAGAACGTGGGTTTATGTTTAAAAGGGGCGTGTGTTATTTCTTGAAATTTATTAAATCGAATTAGTTATTGTTGTTCAAAAACATAGACCTAGAATAATCGGATATGTTGTTTCGTTCTCAGGAATTAAACCGTCACAGGTGTGCCGTGAAAAGAAAAATCTGTAACGGTAGAAATCAATTATATTCATCCAATTTTCTTTCCATGTTAGTTATTTTCCTTATTGCATTATCGGCCAAAGCACTCACAGGGCCGGTTCAAAGAGTAGACTAGACAGGAAGTGGCCTAGGGCGCCGATTACTTGGGGGCGCCAAAAGAAAATTATAGAGAAACTGAAAACTATGCACTTTTATTTGACAATTTAAAAATATTGTTAAATTATTAAAATCGATTATTCTTATTATACCACTATATTGATATAAATAATTCACTAAGAAGGTAAGTCATTACAAAAAAAAGACAAAGTAATATTGACTAGTTTTATCTCTGCTAGAAAAATATTTTATTACCATGTGGTCACTTGTAGAATGGCGCCCCAAGTCGGGCGCCATTTATGTTACCTGTTTATTTCCCTTTTGTTTAGAATGGCAAATAAACAAAGCAACAAATGCGAATAACTAGCTGGTTTAAGCCGGAGCAAATGGTCGTAGGTTCAGAGAACTTACAGGAGATGTGAAACGGGACATTAAAAGAAAATTATCAAGAACATTTCTAATACAGAATGCAATACTAGTAGTAAACGAGTTAATTTTAAAATACAGCTAAATTCATGAATTCGGTTTAGTATCGCTAAAATATAAAATCAAGAAAAAAGTATAATTCTCATGTAAACTAACACATTACAATCAACTAGTAAACTTATTCACCTTTAAAATGCTTTCCTAAAGATATATTTTCAATCGTCTTTAAAGGATTGCCATAATTTAAAATGTAACATTTTCCTATTTGTAAAATTTGATATTTCAAAAGTTTATTCATTTAGGACTTTTAACTCGTATTGAATTTTATATTATAAATATCGAAGGTATAGGGGCAAAAAGACACGAGACAAAGTTATGCGATATTTTGGGTAAATAATGCAAAATTGGCGATCGCAAATCGATTATTTTGTTCATTTTTAAAACAGTTTCTGGTGCATAGTATTATTATATAAAATGAATTATTGATTTTTGTCATTACCCACACCTGGTAGCAATGGTTTTAGATTGCGTTTCACATCAGAACTATTGCATTGTCTAAGCGGAAAAAAACAGTGAAGATCTTTCATATGTAGAATTTCAAGCCCTACAATATATTCAGCTAAAATATAGTTTTCCTCCTTCCGAATTTCAAATGGCAGAATTTCACATCAATAATGGCTTAAGTCTTATATACCAATGGACACTCCAAAATACTCTTGTATTTAATGCTATCAAAAGTCAAAATAATGTTGTTGGAACTTCTCAACAGTTACACAAATTTACAGACCTGAATGTTCAACAATAATGAGATCATTACATCAACTAATAGCGTAAAAAATCTTGGTATTAACTTTAATCCTTTAAGCTTTTCTGGTCACATTAGTATTATTTATAAAAAAGCTTTCTATTGTTCAAAACAGTTATATACCTTTAGAAAGTATTTAGATACAAATACCTACTAAAATACTGCTTTCAGAAACTATGGTTCTATCGCACTTAAATTATGCAGATATTGTATACGATCCCTGTCTTACTCAAGAAGACAAATACCGTTTACAAAAAGTTGAGAATTGCTGTGCGAGATATTTTACCACTATGCCCCAATATGCTCATATTACTCCATATTTACGTGATTTCAAACTATTAAATATGTGTAAAAGGAGATTCATACACTGGTAGGATTCATCTAAAATATTTTCAGAACAGACGAAACTAGTTACCTATTTATTTCATAAAATACAAAGACGAACTGATATTCATAGCAGAGATTTGAGACATGTTGAAAATAAAGCTTGTATTCCCTCAATAAAACTTCAATTCTTCTATCGTCCTTTTCTTTGTCATAGTAGTTTACATTATGAATAATCTGCCAATCCAATATAACAATATGTCAGTGGCAACGGTTAAATGAAAATTAAAGGAAGACATAATTAAAAATTAGAAAATTTTGATGTATATGTGTTCTAAATTAGAATTATATATTTATTCGTGTTCACTCATTACTTACATTATTACATCTGCTTAATTGTATCTATGTAAATATGTATTTGTATATATTATATTATATTTAAATGTATGTTGTTTTGTTTATGTACATATCTTTTTTTATTTCTATACTCAGGAAGTGTTGAAAAACAACATTGTTGATGATACACCTCCTCTTACATGGCCTATGTCCATTTAACAATTTTATATAATTGTTTTGTTTTCTCCATTTTTGGCCTTACGAACTCGCGTTTGGGCCACGAATTTATCATTAAAGGTTTCCAAATCATAAACGCACACATACATGCATTACAATTTATAACAAAAAGTAAAGGCGGCCAGCTATAGGTGCATGTTACATGCCCATACACACACAGCTACCCACCTACATCTATAAAGCATAAGATAAAGGAAAAATGATCGAAAAATTAATAACCATAATCGTAGACAATTTTTTTTTTTGTTTTTTGTAATTTTTATCTATTTTCCCTTTTTCCTATATATAATAATAACAGTAACAATAACAACACCGCAAAATTTTATATAGTAATAATGGCAGCGAATGTACAATAATGACGTATAATATATGCCTATCGTTTATATGCAAGGATAAGTTGTAAGACAAGGACACACGCTTCTCGCCCAGGGGTGTTTCAGGGCGTTTGAGATTTACACACATAGGTTGACCACGGATGACATGGGAGAACAACATATGGATAAACAAAAGGATACTTAGATATTCTGAAAAATTAATATTTATAACCTATTATTAAATATTATAACCTATTTTGATTAAAAAGTTATACAATAAATTGTAAATCTCGCAATTATTAGAGCTAAGGATATTTGGTAGCCAAATCGGAGTCCTTTTTCAATTAATTTTAATACTAATATATTCGATTCATTGATTGTCGATGGGCAGCCAAAGAGAATGTGGTTTAGGTCCCCGTTTTCTTCTCCACAGGAGCAGTATGGTGTTGGTAGGATGCCTATTTTATGGAGGTGTGAGGGAAATTTGGCATGGTTTAACTTCATTCTGCTAATAGTGGTAATGTATTTTCTACTAGCTTGCAACTGCTGGAAATATGGTGTACATGGTATGTTGTTTTGAACCTGAAAATAAGCTGTCTTACTTTTATTTCCATATTGTTGCCAATGAGTATTCCATTTTTTATAAGCGTAATTTATTTGTATGTAGGTCTTTGACATTGACTGAATTTTCTTGATAGCTATTGTCATGATTAGCTTGTTTTGCTATAAGATCTGCAGCATTATTACCTACAATATTGCTATGGCTTTTGACCCAGACAAAACTAATACATATTTGGTTTGAAGTTGCTACTGCAAGTTTATCCATAATTTTTAAGATGAAAAGGTTGTTATTTTGGTGGAATGAAAGATTTTTTAAAGCAAGTAATACTGACATCGAATCTGTAGCCATTAAGGCATCTTTAATATCATTGGATATACACCAGTCAATAGCGTGGCATATAGCAGCCGCTTCAGCAGAAAATATGCTAGAATATTCGTTTAACGTTATTGAGTACTTAAAGTTACGAGACTGAACATAGAAAGCACCTGAGACGTGTTGAAAGGATTTGGAACCATCCGTAAAGATGACTTGCGATTTATCCTTACTGATCTTGTGGATATATTGTTGAAAAATTTGTTACTTACAATTATTTACAGATTTCGGAAAGTGGACTTCTGGCTTTATTGAAAGAATATTAGCATCAAGGTCATATACGTTTATTTCTTCGGATTTGATAAGTTGTAAAATATTTAATTCTTTACACTGAATATACGCCTCGGCTAAAGGAGGGGAATCCTTTTTTGACCAATATGCTTCACTTAGGTTTTTTATAGCTATAGTGTGGATTTTATTGTAATTATCCTTATTACAGTTTTTTTGTTTTAATACTTATTTCGATGCCAGGTACTCACGTCTAAGCCACAGAGGTTGTTCTAGGCTTTCTACTAAAAGAGCTTCATTTGGGGATGATTTCATTACTCCCAGGCAGACGCGTAAAGATTTAAACTGTACTCTGTCTATTTTCTTTAGATGTACTTGCTGGCTGAACCGTATAGCGTACAGCCATAATCAATTGTTGCTCTTATATAGGATCTATAGAAAATTAGTGCTATAGTTTGATGTGCTCCCCAAGAGAAGGAGCAGATTTGCATGAGTAAATTGATGCCCCTTTCTACTCGCCCAACTATATATTGGATGTGATCCTTCGACAGTAACTTTGAATCTAACCATAATCCTAAGTATTCATATTTTTTCAGAACAGGGTAAGTAATTCCGTTTAAGGATATGTTTTGTCTGTGTGGAAGACGTTTCCTGCTAAAGAAGATAACGGCTGACTTACTGGAAGAAATTTTAAAACCACTTTGAAAGCTCCAATTGTTTAATTATAACCAATATATTTTAAATCAGATATACTTTCTTTTTAATTTTTCCTACTAGAATATACCACAATATCATCTGCGTACTAAAAGCAAAATATATTGGGAGACCATAGACCGTGTAAGTCCAGGGTATATAAATTAAATAACAGCGGGCTAAGTACCGACCCTTGTGGAATTCCACGGGATGTGGTTCTAGCACCTACGATTGTATTGTTATTATATTTAATCGATATTTCTCTTTCACTGAATATATTGATGATTGCGTTAATAAATCTGTCAGGTAATTTTATATATTGCAACTTTGAGACCAATATTTTCTTTGTATAACTACTAATTATTTCACATTATTTTATTTACCTATTTTCGTATCTTAGGAACTCAGTCATGTTTTTAACACTAAATTATGTATCTCTATTACAGTACTTCAGAAGCCAATTGTCGATTTCAAGCTACAAAAACATTTACATTTATTTATATTTCATTTTTAAATTTTGTTTACTATATACATGTGGTTATATTCTGTAACTTTGAAACTTGCTCATTCTCCTGTTATATAGTGTGCCTATATGCTGTAATGTATTTACGGAATTCTCACAAAACAGTTGTAAACAATGTACTATTTATTATGGTAGTTTGTTTGTAGGTTATATTAGCAATAAATGCCATTTATTCACTTATGTAAAAATTATACATTCCCTTTATCGATTCTGTAATTTGCTTGAGTAGGGAAATCTAAGAAACGAGGTTGTGCGCTTAAGTCCCCATCAACAGATGGCAACACTTGTACCATTTTCTGCATTTTACAACTTTCCATTTTATTAGTAAAAGTAGATTTTTCAAGTTTGTATATTGGTACCGTATTTCAGATTGTGATATAAAAAAGTTTACCTTATTAGTTAAAATCACCAAGACAACATTTTCCTGCCGATTTCGATTTGATTTACACCTTCAAACGTTCTGTGAGATCTCCAGTAATTGATATTACAATCAAAGCCACATTTCGAATGTTTAATTAACACATCTAGGTAAATTTTATTAGCAATTTAAATTTCAATAATACTCAATTTTGTCATTAATGCAATTTCAATTTTTTTAATTAAATTAAATTCAAATTTTTTAATTCAATAAGTAATTAAAATACTACATGTTACCACGTTAATAAAATACTCTTTTCTTTTTCATTTTTGGCAATTTATAGTTTTTAAATCAGCTTCTACAATAATTTGCTTCTATATTTATTCTACATTAAATTTATATTAATTCTATAGGTTTAAATCTATATTCAGTCTATTTTATACATAAAGCAGATTTATTTAACAGTCTTTTGGCATTTACGTTTAATTTTACGTAATTTTGCATTTACGTTTACGAGAATTACGCCTGGTTGGAGACTATTCTACAATATTCACACATAAACTTCTTTTAAAACACCGTCTTACAAGAATAAATTGCCAAAGATATTTAGATTGGATGTGCCACGAGACAATTGGGGCCTGAATTGCAGTACTAGAGCTTTCCACCTTCAACCATACTTAGTCTGAAAATCTAGCAAATTGGTATAATATTCACAATTATTTTTTTTGTATTAATTATTCATTGTTCGCTAATACAATTTTATAAACATATAATTTCACCTAAATTTTTATTTCAAACATCTTCACATTATAAAATCTATTTATTTATGTAATATATTTTATCATTCATTTTATACAATTTTTTTAATTTCCCTTACCAATAAATTCAGTCTCGTCTATAGGAAACTGATTTTATGAAAAAAGAGACAACTCAACTAATTATCAACGATAGATGGTGCCCAAATAGATCAATTTTTCATTGTCTCCTTTTCTTGAACAAAACAAAATTTTGTCTTTTTTGTTATACATTCAAGGAGGGTAAGTTTCATATCTCTTACAACTCCGAATCTACGACTCTTTGCTCCGGTTTAAACCAGCTAGTCGTTCGCATATGTTGCCTCAATTCTTTCCCAAAAATATTTAATCGGGGAAAGGAGGTAACATTCCCTTGATAAAATTTGTAGTTGTACTGCTTTTTTTTCAATAAACATATTGTATTTTGTTCTCCAATATCCCGGCGCCTCCACCAAATATGTCACGACCCTGCTTTTGGATAGTCGCTACCAGCGGCCACTTGGATTATGAGAGCGGGAGATTAGGTAGTCACAGATAGTAGGCGAGTGTAAAAACAAATATAGATGTAGATGTGACCAACAAATACAAATGATGATAAACAACAAATAAGTTTTACCTGAAATACAGGCCGGAGGAAGATATGCAGGACAAGAAGTCCAAGAGCGACAGTTGACTAGACCTAGCCTTAAGACCCAGTTGGATTGGCCCCTAATATATTCCTAATAAATACTATTGATTTATTTTTGTAGTTTAGATAGTTTATTGGTGGTGCCTATTGATATAGTAAGAAGCATGTAGGTTCTTCATCAGCAGTCCGTGGTGTAGTGGTTAGGTTGCCCGATTTTCGCACGTGAGGCCGAGGGTTCGAATCAACTTTTTACGTTTTTTTTTACTACATTTTGTTAACAACTAAAATACGTAATACGAATATTTCTTTAGGTTAGTTGTTCGTTAAGTTAAATGTGTTAATATTGTATACACTATGGAATGCACCTAGTCATTGCGTTATTTTTATGTTTATCGATTGTAACCCATTGACTTTTTGGTGTGTTCTCTATTGATTCTTTTAGTTATTGTATGATTTTACGCCGCACACGTATGTTTACATTTTTTGTTGCAGATTTGATATTTTCTACTGATTCAAAGGAGAGATTACACAATTTGATAGACAAATTTTTATTTGTGTACTGTCATCTAACAGCTAATAAAAGCACCATACTGTAAGGATCTCTGGCACTGTCAAAAATTTCACTGTACTTCACCTATATACTATATCTGATTATAATCCCCCATGTTTCGGAATTATATAAAAGTATGTATTTGATAGAATATCAATCAAAGTATAATATTAATGCTATAAGTCAACATATCATGTGGAATACCCATAGAGAATAATGCATCTTGGAATACATCTAGTCGTTTATGAATGACAATTGAAACAAAAGCGAAGCTAAGAGCTTGGTTCCCTCATAGTAATTCCTATGCGACAGATTTTCGTTTTCTTCGGTAGGGTTGGAACCTTTACAGCAGAGAGGCAATACCAATATAGAACTATCTATAGTGGTATCAAAAATTGTGACAGTTCTTCGCCCTCTATCTTCTCGAATCCAATTTGGCGCTTCTTTGTAAACCTGAAAGAAATATTTTTGTTGAAGTATTAGTACTTACTATTTACTCGTCCATTACTAGTATCTGCTCGATCAGATAAAGCATGTTATTCTTATATTTATATTTACCTGACGTATGGCGTTACTTGCAGCAGTATAAAGCGGAGTTCTAAAATCTTCCAACCATGGTCTAGTAGTAGAGACGATTTCGCAAGTAACTTTGTTTTCTATATTCAATTTTTTAACTGATTTTTGAACGTGTCTTTTTGTCAACGATTCGATTGTAACAGCAATTTGCTTGGGCACTATTTTTAAAATAAAAAGTCTTTTAATTTTAGAGAAGTCCTTCTTGTCACAAACGCATTCCCTTATATCATCCACGTAAATTGAGGGAAACCTCCAAAAACTCATTAGAAGTTTCAATTTGCTCCATGACTTTTTCTTATCTGGCAATGAATCTCTAAAAAAGTATCCTAGGGTCATTTTAACGCAATAAAAAATCAATAGCCAGTGGGACCTGCATCATTAATACGACTGATACAGAGTGCTAGTTATTAATCCTGGTCAATGGTAATTTTTTTAATGGCTTACCTAATGTCTTCTGGGTTGAAATCTCGAATATGTTCATACATAAACTCCTCATCTGGTGTGACATGTTCGACAAGATCATGAAATCCCTCTATTAAAATGTTGTCGTCCTTGTCTACGATAGTATCAAATATATTTTCCATGTCATCCTTTATATCTGTTTTTGAGTCCGGTGTTTTTTCAATTGTTACATTGAAATGTAGCATACCTGAAATTGTAGATGAACAAAAATACATGAAGTTAATTCCATAAGGACGAATTGTGGGCACAAAGTTCAATTCCAATTCAACTTGAACTCAGTTCAAAATTCTTTCCTACCATTGTCATTACAATTGTAATCTTAAATTTTGAACAAACCTCATTTGACCAATAGGTTCTTAATGGAGCCAAAGTAACTTATAATCGTGCACTACTTTATCTTTAGCCTTTGTTCCAAAACTACCTAATATTTCAGAATTCATTAAGTGAGTTACTTATCTTCTGGAATTTTGTTTCTATCAAAAGAAAGCTATATAAACAATCAGAGGCTAATTTACCACCTTCTCAAATTCGTATTTTTAGTCCACACAGGGTTACAATTTTGGTTTTTAATTTAATAGGATGCCATTTAAATTGAAAAAAACTACTGGAAAAAAGTGTCGACTTGCTAAAAATACATTTTAAGAGAAAAGAAAACAAACATTTGACTTTGGTAATTGAAATGATTAAAGGAACAACAATTTAAAGTAGCAATCAGTTTTTGAGATAATTACTCATTACATGTAAATAAGAATTTTAATACATTATCGGATGTAGTCTCTCAATTAATTCACCTTCAATTCGAATACATTTCTCAATTCTCTTACGATTATGATTGGCTACCCTTCTCAACTCTGGAATGCTGGCTGCCAAATGGGGTGACCGCCGACCCCAAAACGTCAGTTTTGAACTTAGAGTTTGTCCCTACGTAAGAAAGAAAGAAAAATGCATTCTACACAAAATATTACCCTAAATGTAACGTTTCAAATGTCTAGCATGTCTTGCGAAAAAAATTAACATAACTACCTAGAATACTATATCGAAATGTATTGTTATGTGCTGAATCCGGCCCTGTGTTCTACATTCCAGTCAAATATTTATAGTCGGCAGCGCCATCTTTGTGATGACTACCGAGCCGAATCATGGAAATTACCAGAAAGAGCGCGAACTTACGGGAAATGGCGAGATGCGTACAGAATGGTCTAGAACGCCTGTGTTTAGATATATAAAGGAACAGCAGGGAAGCCGGGGACAGTTCAGTTCAGTATAGAGTTCAGTACAGTTCTGATAGAGAGTTTAGAGTTTAACAAGTGATCAGGCGAAATAAAGAACAATAACAAGTTGTGATTTAAAGTAGTGAAAATATATTAGATTAAGTTATTATTAATTGTGTTATTTTTTAAGGATTAATTATTGTAATTTAAGTGATAAATAAAGTAGTGGCTTGTGAAGATTCTTGTTGCAGTTTATTGAACCTCTGTACAGGGTGTTTACTGGAGGGTGTAAATACGTAACAATTGGTGTCGGAAGCGGAATTCGGAACAGGATTTCTTAAGAATTCGACGAGGTTCCAGAATGTTCTATTTGGAAACCACTGGAGATATTGCAGTGCTTTGAGCTGGAAAGTGATACAGATATTAGACAAGACTTATTTGTGCTATTGAGAAAATTTCCAAAATATTATATTTGGAAACTAGTGTAGTTAGCTAAATTCTGTCAATTGGAAAGTGATATAGAGATCAAACAAAACCTATTTGTGACATTTTGGGAAAATTTCCAAAACCTTCTATTTGGAAACTAGTGCAGTTGGCTAAATTCTGTCAAGTGGAAAATGATTAGACATCAAATAAGACCTGTTTGTGACATTTCGGGAAATTTTCTAGAACACTCTAGAGACCCTATAAAGTGGAGACTGGCCACGGGAGGTACTGATTGGTCTGTATGAAAAGTGGATGCATGATGGCGGTGGAGTTGCTTTTATTTTGACAAGCATAGTGTCATTAGATTTAATGTAATAGGTTAAAATTAAAATAACAGTCTGTTATGACTGATTTGGTCACGAAACAATTAATGATAATGTTATTATTTACATACGTTTTCCACTTCGTCAAAACAAATACTGCAACCCGCTTTTGACACTTGCGTTACGTTGTAAACACACTGATGCCACCATCACCTAGACGCTAGGTGGTGTTGCTGATGCACATGCGCTAGAGTCCTTATACATGCGCACACTGAAACCGTCGCGCCATGATGTATCCAATTGGGTGGAGTGTGGGGGCCGAGTGGCCAGTCTCTACTTTATAGGATCTCTACCACAGAACAAGAAGTATGGCTGCTGAAAAACAAATGCAAGACATGTTCTCTGAATTTAGAAAAATGATGTTAGACCAGAAAGGAGAACAAGAAAAGCGACGTTAAAAGGAAAAGCGGACCAAGAGAAACGACGCCAAGAAGAGAAAGAAGAAGAAGAAAGACGTGGGGAGGTAGAAAATGAAAGAGAATGTCAAGAAGAACAAGAGAGACGTAAAGGGAAAAAGAAAAAAAACGTCAAGAAGAACAAGAGAAACGTGAAGAAGAAAAAGGAAGGAGACGTCAGAAAGAGTTAAGAAAAATTGTATAGTTGCAACAAGACGCTATCCTTTCAGATACTGAAGACATCAAAAGTGAAATTAAGGAGGATATGGGCAACATAAAGACTGAAGTAAGTGAAATCAAAGGAAAAGTAAATAAGGTTGAAGATGGAGTATCTGAAGCCAAAGAAAAAGTTACTGGCGTCGAAGGAAAAGTTACTGATATGGAAGAAAAATTTCGGATAGTTGAAGGAAAAATAGAGCGGCTTAAGCGATGCGACAGTTCAGAGAAAACGGAGGCCAGCTAGTCGTATCATTAGGTCCTCGATTACAACCGCTCTCATTTGGTGAACAAACTTCATGGACGATATATACGAGACAGTTTGAGGCAGCTGCTTGCGCAAACGAATGGAATATTGAAGAAAGGCTATGGTATTAGTTCGAGCATTGAGATCGCAAGCTTTGGAATTGTTGCAGTTGATCCCAGTGGCGCAGCAAAAGGATTTTGAAGTTTTAGAGGCTGCATTCGACTTAAGATATGGTGACCAAAACTTTGCCCAACTATATCGGACTCTGCTGAAATCAAGTATACAAAAAGCTGGGGAGAGCTTACAAGAATATAAGGCTGCAGTAGAGAGACTGACACACTTGGCTTACCCGAATGCGCCAAAGTTCCAGGAGCAATTGGGAGTTGACGGATTTATTGATGGCATAAATGACGAGGAGATCAGGCGGGTCCTTAGACCATGGACTTGAGGTATAGGCCGCTTATATGGATTCCTCATGGCACAGAGTACGAGCCGTATCTGGGGAAGAAGTCCAATCAGAGGAAACCAATTTGGACACCAAAGCAAAGGACATACATAAGATGTTTACTCAATTAATAAACAAGAAAAGCTTTCTGGACAAACAGGAAAACTGACAAGGAGATGTAAAACCTAGCAGAGGTATCCGGTGTTATCGGTGCAGCAAATCGGGTCATATGATGCGAGATTGTCGAAAATGGAACCCTGGAGAAATAAACGTTGCAAAGAAAGAGGAGATCCGCTCCGATAAGACGAAGTTAATGGCTATGCTAAAAGACATACAGAAAATGGTCGCGCAAGTACTGAGCGAATTAAGTTCACTACAGGAGCCGAAACAGGAACCGTAACCACCGGAACAGAAGCCTAAGCAGCAACGCAGCAGTGAAAGGCTGACAAAAGGAATTCGCTCTTATAATTGCGACAAATTGGGGCATGCCAAGAGGTACTGTCACCAGAGGCAGCCTAAGGAAGTAACTGCCGAGGATGTAAAAAGATAGCAGGATGTAGCGAACGTAAAGACGGTTAAGATAGAGGTTCCGAAGGACTGGAAGGAAGTTGTAAGGAAGGAACAACTGAGCGACGATGGAATTGGATCTATACTGGAGGCAAAAGAAAAGGGCGCGCGACCACAATAGAAGGATGTTTCGGATAAAAGTGTCGTCTTTGTGGGCGCAATGGGATTCCCTAAGGCTTGAAGGTGGACTATTACGGAGAGCATGAGAGAGTCCGGATGGGAAGGAAGTTACCATGCGTTTGGTGATATTCAAGTGTCCAAGTACTTCGGGACGTACACGAAGGAATATCCGGAGAGCATTTTGGTAAAAATAAAACCTTGGCTAGCGTACGAGAACGATTTTATTGGATAAATAGCTGTTAGGATGTGGAATATTAGTGTCGCAAATATAAGATTTGTGCAGATGTGACCATCAAGAGGTCACCACCTATACAGAGTTGTCATCGAATCAAGACCCATTATTACCGTAACGTCGGTGGGGCAGGGTTCAGGTTGGGAATCTGGTTTGGCTGTACAACCTGCAGCGGAAGGAAGGAATATTTTCAAAGCTTCACCCATCTTGGGAAGGGCCGTTATACTATCGTCACCCGGATCAATAATGTCGTCCGTCTATCGGATTCAACGGAGTAAGAAGTCGAAAACGAAAATCGTGCATCTGGACAGACTGACGAAATATGTTGAAGATGCGGAGTTGCCTGACCGGAACGTTTAGGCCTAAGGAGGGGGCAGTGTTATGGCCTCTTCCCCACAGGGCGCGACCTGATCGCGTGATCCGAATGCTTGCGATCTCATGTTATAATTATCACATTTGTACTCAGTATATCCCCTCCAAAAGATTCGAAACTGATCGCGACGATCTCGGTGGAACGAAAACGCAGATTGCGCTCTGTGTTGAGGGGATATACTGAGTACAAATGTGATAAACTATAACACGAGATCGCAACCGTTCGGATCGCGCGATCAGATCGCGCCCTGTGGGGAAGAGGCCTATGTGCTGAAGTCGGCCCTGTATTCTACATTCCAGCCAAGCAATAGTAGTTGGCAGCGTCATCTCTGTGACGACTGCCTAGACATAGACATAGAAATTACTAGAAAGGGCGCGAACTTACGGGAAACGACGAGATGCATACAGAATGCTCTAGAACACCTATGTTTAGGTTTAGGCGGGGACAGTTCAGTTCAGTATACAGTATAGTTCTATTATGAAAGCTTTATATTAGATGATGAAATGATCAGATTAAATAAAGAACAGTAACAAGTTGTGATTTAAAGTAGTGAATTTATGTTAGATTAAAGTTATTATTTGTTATGTTATTTTTTAGAGATTAATTATTGTAATTTAAGCGATAAATAAAGTAGTGGTTTGCGAAGATTCTTGTTGCAGTTTATTGAACGTACAGGGTGTTTACTGTAAACACGTAACAGTATTGTAGTCATAAACAATATTAGGAAATTAATTTCTAAACTTTTCTAAAATTTGAATATTGATATGTAGATGTGTATTAAAGGAATACGTACCAACTGTTCCATAAATGACGCAAGGATATTTTTCACCTAGCCATTCTGAGTCACACATGACGAGATAGTCAACTGCACTAAAGAAGTCTTTTCTTTTTTTAACTACAAAATCTTGAAGTCCCAAACTGTGCCCATGATGCATAGACTCAATTATAAATCTTAAATTCACTGGCAGTTCTATATGACATTTTTCGAATGCTTCAATAGCGTGGAACCACGACATTAATGGCCCTTTTCCGCACGCAACGCCACAACCATAGACGTTAGTCTCTTCTCTGTGAAGCGTCCAGGGGTCGGTGTTCCATCTGCTTTCATCGGGATGCGGCACGTCAAGATGAAGATATACACACAGCTAAGAATAATAAACAAAATGTAATAAATTATGAGTAATTTGCAACCTATCGCGATGGGTTACTACATCAGTTTTTAATATGGATCGAAATTGAAAGGAAATATTTTATTCCCTTAAAGTAGACGACTAATTAATAATATCTAATTAATATAAAATAATTGAGCGACCATTTTCCGTAAATACAAATAATACTCGATGTCAGTTTCGTCAGTTTATTAGCTTGAACGGAAACTTAGGTGCGACACACGCAAAGGGAAAGCTTTACATCATCTGTTGAAACCGATCCATGTACGCCATATAAATGTCATCGTTTTTTGTGTTTAGTTTCGTGTTTTTTGAACTGTTGTAAATGTTGTTGCCAAAATGAAAGCATTAAAAAAGAAATCAAACGCCCAAGATGATTCCGGAAGAAACAAAAATAGAAACATGTTAAAAACATCCACTGTAAGAGTTTGTATGTATATTAACTATACTTGCAATATTTATAAATATATGTTAAATAAACTATGTATAGCTCAATGTATTTATTTCCTGCACTCAAAAAACGCAACAAAAAATTTACGACATAATTATTATCGCCCCTAGGGCAAGCGGCATACTGCCATCAAACAAACCGACGCACATTAAAAGCCTATAAAGGTAAGCGAGTCAATTTGTTGGCGGCATAGTACAGAGAGTAATGGTATTTTTAATGAGGTTGTAAAGTTTTTGTTGCGTTTTTTGGCCGTAGAGAATAAATAAACTGAACTATACCTTAATATTAAAAAAATATACATTATTTATAATTCTTTATCGAGAAAAATAAAATAAATTTATTAACATTAAACAATGAGAAAGTCTTTTACGTCGTAACTAAAAATAGTTATGCCAAAATTAAACTACATTTTTACTTAATGGTTTGCAAAATATGGATGTTTTAATATCTACATTCTTTTAGGGCAAAGCAAAAGCAATAAAGTTTTTTATCCTTCAAATAAGGTACATTCGTTTTTAAAATTTTTAGGTCTGCCTATTCAAATTTTATGTTTATTCAGGAATATATTTATTATGGCAAATGAATAATGAAAAAAAAAGCTTTATATTTTATAACGTCTGTACTCGTCATAAGTAGTTTATTTAATCATGGTAAACGCAATATATATTGAAATAATTAGAATATGTCTAGTTTCATATATTGCCGCGTATTTACTTTCAACACGTGACGTCACAAGGTCGGAGGAACATTAACCGTTCAACATATCCTTTAGTGATGTGATTATACCATTATGTACCTAATCGGTATTCTCATGAGTTTGCGCTTCTCCCAGTGAGCAGAGCGTGAGATGCCCCTATAAAAGTGTAGTTGAAGTAATAAGTTTCCGACAAATAAAAAACGCAACAAAAACTTTACGATCTCGTTAAAATACAGGTACTCTTTGTACTGCTGTTGGCAAATTGACTTGCTTACCTTTGTAGGTTTTTAATGTGCGTCTGGTCGTTTGAGCCAGAGCCCGCGGCGATATAATTATGTCGTAAGGTTTTTGTTGCATTTTCTTAGTGCAGGGAAGTCCTTACCTGGACTATAAGTACAGTGAAGTGGCGTAAGTATGTAGACTCTAAGTAGAGCATATGATGATAAAATTATAGAAAATGTGAACCTCCCATTCGAAAGATAGAGAGGTAAAAATGACATTATATTGCAACCATTGTTTTATATTATAATAATGTATTTTTAGGTGGGTTTTGGGATCATAAAAATGAACAAAATGTCCTTTAACTTGCCGACGTTTCGCTAAATTTATTAACTTCTTCAGGACACTAACAGAAAATGTATAAATGTATAGGTATAAATAAAATGTAACAATTGTTGTTTATACTTAAAGACAATTAATTTTTTTTAAGATTATTTAAAAATTAGATATAAAACATAAAAAACTGTATAATAAATTATAATAAAGAAAAATATATAAACACTCACGGTTAAATAAAAAAAAAAAATTTTAGAAATCCAACACAACTGGTTGTGAACTTTATATAAAAGGGTTATTCTTTTGCATTTAATGATGCCAAAATAATAGCTAAAAATAATAATTACAAGAAGAGTTATCAGACTTGTAACTTGTAATTCAGCGCTCGGCGGGGCACATAGCATGGAGAGTAGTTGTTGGTTGCAGTCTGGTTACGTTCCTTATAGTAAAATAAGGGCTTTATAGAGGAGTTTGCTACTAAAAAAATCGGCAGCTACTGGAAACGGCTGGAACCTCCCCACTCGGTGGATCTTTGAAGCCGAAAAGAGCATTAAATTGTGTGACAAAACGGCACTAAACGTAATCCGATCTCATCCAAAACCTTTTCAGATCTTCTGGGGCACTAAAAAACCCTCAACTTAATGAATTTACAATCATCTATGCGAGTTATTACCTACATTATCGCTCGTTGAATAATATATTAGAATATTAACAACTTTAACATCACTTGAACGACTAAGAAAATCTAGTTATCCTAAATACTACAGATTTGCAAAGCAACAAACTGAAAATTGGTAAAGTGATAATCTATAATAAATTCACCAACGAAGGTACAGAAAGCATATGATATTGATATTGTTATATCTACCTTTAAAGTTTATGGCAATCCACTAAAAGTTACAAATATGCCGAAATCTTATTAACATGACATGACACCAACGTTATCGGATGACAAACGATGACAATGACAATCGTCAAAATTTACTCATTGCAATCTGATCGCTCGCGGCTGTCTTTGTTAAATGAAACATTAGCATTTCAGTAATTTTACTAGATTTTAGAGAAATATTTGTAGTTTAATTCTTCGATTTCTCTGTATATATATTTAAAAACGGCACTAAACGTAATCCGCTCTACTTCTAGAGCAGTGAAGAAACCCTCACACGTGAACTGACACGTGATGTGACGAGTTTCACGACGTAACGGCGACGCGCATCGATCATGTTATGCGAAATGCGATCTATGCTTCATATTTACTTCTTGTTTTTAATTTTTTTCACGGAAATCAAATCGAAAGGGTGGAAGTGTGATATATCGTTGAAATCAGAATTTTAACTGCTTTTCAATGGTTCCATTGCAAATTGAAAGTAATTATAAAATAAGCAACTTGCACTAAACGTAATCAGATCTCAACCAAAATCCTTTGGGGCACTAAAGAAACGCACATGCAAAGTTTCATTCAAATCCGTTCAGTAGTTTCGGCGCTATCGTGCTAACACACATACACACACAGATAGACATTTTTCAAAAACCACTTTTTTGGGTTCCTAGGACCTCAAAACGTAAAGATTTGATGTTATCTCAATTTTCGTTTTTGAACCAATTTTAGTAACCTCTCACAATTTTATTGTGGAGGGGTTAATATTACGTTTAATATTCCGCCCTCTAAAAGCACATTTGAACTATAATATTCATTGTTATGTATTGTGATTATTATGAATATTTCATTAAGTTAATTTTTATGTTTTGCGCAGGCCAAAAATGTCACGTGTGGTATGACGATTTTTGCCGTTCGCCATATGCAGCAGTTGTTGGCACAATCGAGCGAAGATTTTGTTTACTTTATATGTTGTGGTATAGTTTAAATGTGTAATAATAAAACATTTTAACAGAGCACATTTTATTCTTGCTACCCGGACACAACATTCATATTGGATGACAAAAAACATTCAAGTAATTAATAATCTGGGAAATCATTTTCTTATAGTTGATTAATATTTTTACTTATACTTACTGTCTTTTTCTTTGGGCTAGAATCCAGTGAGGCTAATATTATTGGCGGTAATTTTGTTGTTTTCCCTTCAACTTGATAATGCCCTATATTGAAACATTCATAATCCATATGTAGTTTCAATAACCACTTCTCTGCAAATTTTATCATATTGCTAACATCACTTCTGTATTTTAGTTCTGAGATAACGGATTTAATTTTCACAGCTTCTTCTAAATCATCTAAAAATTGTTCTCTGTTAGCATCAACATACCGCATGATTTTTTCCAGTGGTGGGTCTACGTGAATTTTTGTTCTTCTTAACGATGCAGCAAACTTTCCGTACTCTGAATTGGAGGTCTTCGTTTCGGTATGTTCCGTTCTATAACTGTGCGGAAACACCATTTCAATAATCTTTAAACGTTTTATGTAAAAATGGGAAATTGACCATATAATCTGTGTAAAAAAAGGTAAATATGTAAAAGAAGGTGACAATTGCAATTTCTATTGACATGACTGAGGTCATTTTTAAGTTAGATGTGATAATCAAGGATAACGTGATTAACGATGGGCAACTTGAATTCGGAGTGAAACGGAAAAACTGTTTCTCGACGATTGACATTCAGAGTGAAGTGTCATTTGACAACAGAAGGCTGACAGTTTCCGCTGAACGAACATTTTTAATAGTGGACGAAATTGTGACCTTGAACTTAATGCTTGTACCATGGACATTGCCACCGAAAGACGGTACAGGCTTCGAGTCTGGCCTTAGATCTGCCGCAACGATCATGAAGCAAAAAATGAAAGTACAATTCACAATTTTCAACAGAGGATTTATCACAGATTTAAATTTTATGTGAAATTGAGAGTTATTATATGTTATTTTCACATATTTGAGTAGTAATTAGGAACTTTATTGATTTAAGTATGGCATAAAATGAATATTAGACAAAAATATGCAAGAAGTATTTCAGCTTTGCCAACTAAGTACTAGGTTTGATAAAGAAATAATTTGATATAAATTTGAATCTATATATAGTACAGGAAACTGTCGAAAGGAGCCTGAATTGAAAGAACTAAATCTAGGTGATCTCGTCTTTTGAGGAGTTGTTGTTTATAATGTATATATACGTTTTTTGTAGAATCACCTGCCAGTGGTGCATGGGAAAAATAGTTATAGACAAAAAAAGTTCAGTTTTTTGCTTATATCTCTCTAATTTTGCCCATAGCAATAATTTTACAAGAATTCAATTTTGAAACTGAGGAAATTCTACACAAATTTCATTGCAGAAACATTTTTGTGGGGGCAAAAACAAGCGCGGAAAATCTAAATGTTTATAACGTATAACTCTGGCATGGTGGGGAGCAAGGCTAGCGAGCGGAGGCACGCGCGCGCTTCATTATAACGTCATAACTCTTGTTTAAATTGGAATATTTTACTTAAGAGCGCTCCGGATATAAGCCAGCAAGACGCTTCAATTTCCTCTCATATAAATCTTTATTTAAAAAACGGCTTTCACTAGAAGAAATTAAAAACATGTTACAGTGTGGCACGATGAGAAAAAAAGTATATAAAAAAAAAATTTCTTTCTTCTATTTTCCATTTTGCAAAAATAATTTGTATCATCCCACATAGGCATTATTAAAATAAACATTTTCCCTTTTGTAGAACTAAAATAAAATTAGCCCTAATGTCCTCAGGAGTAAACAGAGATTTAAAGATTAGGTATAATAAATTTGTACAATGTCATATTTCATTACATCTCTATCTCTCTCTTTCAAAGCACATTGTATATTCGGCTGCGTCATTTTATTGATGTAAAGTCATTTACAATTAAAATTGGAAGCATGGATGACTAATACACTCCGGCGAGCTCTTAAACAAAGTGCGTATCGAAAATGATAGATTTTCACATGCGACTATTATGAAATTTGTTTACGATTTCATTTTGTGTATATTGCACAAGAGATGAAATTACAAAAGGCTGTTTTTTTAAACAACACGCAATTAAATAAACAATTAATTTTATATTGAAATTTCCCGTATAAATTCATTTTCTAGACCCTTTAGTTGATTACTAGGAAGAATACAAAAAATTTTAAAAAAAATTAGTTTATAACATTCGACATTTTTAAAATCCACTTTATTTGAAAAATCGTAATAACTAAAAAAATAACTTTATTTCAAAATGTAATTATACAATTAGTGCAATAATTGGGATAATTCTTTTTGGGCTAATGCGAAAGTTTAACTCTTATTGCTCTTTAATATTTAGTTGTAACAGTTATGAAAATTTACAGTTAAATTGGTATAATTAGTAATAATTTGTGAATACTTGACCCGATAGTCACGCGACTCCAAAACTTGCCAAAATGTTGATGTCGGCAAAAGTTATAAAAATAGTTATTTGTTTAACTAGGCAGCAAAATGGTAGATTGACTGCCGCGGCTGATAAGTCCTAGCCGAGCTATGGGCAGAATTAGCGAGATATGAACAAAAAAACTGAATTTTTCTCTTTTTTTGTTTATAACTATTTTACTCAGGCACCACTGGCAAATGATTCGGCAAAAAATATTGACATACATTATTAACAACTCGTCAAAAGACGAGATCCTTAGATTTTGTTCTTTCAATTCATGCTTCTTTCGACAGATTTCCTGTACTAATAATTTTCCAGTCGAATTAGTATAAAAATGAGGTTATTTTGACAAAAGAAAGGTATCTAGGCCGAATCCAGGATATCCAGAATGATGATAGGAAGGTAGGGTTTCTTAGGCTTCAATTTTTTGCGTGGCAAAATTTTGTATTAAACAACTAGGTAACTGAATCGACAGGCGTTGTTCTGTCACAACGAACATCCCTGTTACAAAAAGCACTTTCATTTTTTCCAGATTTTTCCAATTTTCCGGGCAACTTTTTCAATTTTTCTTTCAATAAATGATGCGCTTACCAACGAACAGCATTTCATTTTTATTTATATAGGTTAAGGTCTAAGAAAATGTTTTTTTCGAGTTTTAGAAAAAAAAAACATTAATTTGGAAAAAACTGTTTTTTAAAAGTTGTGCTCCTTGAAGAAACCGACAAAATGAGACCTATTTCATCCAAATCGGTTGACTTGTTTATGAGTCATTGCAAAGAAACATTCTAAAATGGATGTTTTTTCAATTGTCAATAAACAATAGAAAAACATGTTTTATATACTTCTTATCACAGGAAAAGAAGGCTCTTGTAGCACAGAAGATCAGGAGCTATACTATGGTCGATTGGTAGAATAGTTTTAACTGCGGGTGGGCAAATTAAAGTTCATGATTTATACCATCAATGTCGAAAAACCATTAATAACCGATTTTGATGAAATAGATCTCGTATTGAAGGTTTTGTCAAGCCGCACAACTTTTAAGAAACACTTTTTTTTTCTAAAATCAATAGTTTTCTCTAAAACTCGAAGAATCCATTTTCTCAGACCTTAATTCTTTAATAAAAAATTTTGCTACCCAAAAAAAATTGAAGCTTAAGTAACCCCACTTCATACCATCATTCTGAACATCCTGAATTCGCCTTATACTTAGAAACATTTTTTTTTTTTGTCAAAATGCTAATAATTTAGGAGTTTTAGACTTTTGCTGTCTAATTCGTGCTCTACGATTTTTTTTTATTGTGTTTATTTGGACGTCCTGAATAACACTTGGTAGTTACGCCACGATACACCTGGAGGAATTCGTAAAAATCTCTTCGGAAGGTCGCGGAAATCGCGGATTCACGATTAACTCAGTTTTTATGGCTCCAAAACGGGAAAAACACCTTTATAAAAATTGTACATGTGTAAATTTTCTACCTTAAAGTTCCTATACATTTTTTTCGTACGCCTAAACGTTTTGGAGATATGACGCGAAATAAGTGAAAAATGCTTTTAGTTTCTTTTTTTTTTATATGTTTTAAATATTTTTTTTATATTGGACAGCACAGAATTGTTGAGACGTTCAAACATGGTTGAGAAAATACACTGATCCTGAGCAGTGGGGCTGGATTAGGAAGAATGATATTTTACAGTCAGTACCAACGCAGTTACTACCAGGACCAGACATATTGTTAAACTCAATTTTTTGCAACTGTACGAAGGGTTGTGCAGGAAAATGTAGCCGAGGAAAGTGGGACTGAATTGTTCAACAGCTTGTGGACATTTTCACGGTCACTCCTGCTTGAATATCGCACCTATAATTGCTATGAATGAGGAAATGGACGACGTAGAATCTTGTAGATCGTTTTATCAGAATGAAAGTAATGACAACGATTTGTCATTGGACAATAACGTTTCAGATACCGAAGATGTCGCAAATATTGACTAATTTAAGGTCCGGCATGGATTAGGGCTCCTGGGGAAACCATGTAAAAAAAAGCATGCCGAGCATTCTACTTCTAAGGTGGTGTGGAAATGAATGCATTTTTTGTCTTATTCACTGTAAATAAAAGTAAATAAAATGTATAAAATATTCTAGTGAAGAATAAAGACTGCCAAGCTCTATAACAGAAATATTTAATGTTCATTCTGAGACATAGAAAGCAAGATAATTGCGAAATATGTGGTGCAAAAGAGATTTGGCGGAACTAAATGCATTTCTCACTTAGTTCGCGTCGTATCTCCAAAATGTTTAGTCGTACGAAAAAAATCTATAGCCTTTAAGGTAGAGAATTTACAGATGTACAACTTTTATAATAGGTGTTCTTCCCGTTTGGGCCATAAAAACTGAGTTTATCGTGAATCTGCGATTTCCGCGACCTTCCGAAGCGATTTTTACGAATTCCTCCAGGTGTATCGTGGTGTAACTACCAAGTATTATTCAGGACGTCCAAATAAATACAATAAAAACAAAATTTTTCGTAAAGCACGAATTTAGCACAGAGGTCAATTTTACACTAAAACGCCTGGAATATAATTCAATTAAAGTATATTATTTTCGATGAGTAGATGCCTACTTGGATTAGTAGTTCAAATGCGCATTGGATGTAGCACTCTGTAGATAGAATGCGTTGTGACTTGGATTTAAAGATGTTATGTTAAGCTGTCAAAGTAATGTCAGTGCATCTGCCAAAAATGATCTTTATTTTGTTGTAAACGAATATTTACAGTAGTTGCACCTAAGGTAAAATTGCTGACATGCCGTACATAGCAGAATAAAAGCAACAAAATACTAATATGTTCCTGAATACAGTACCAGATATTTTTGAAATAAAACCACTAATTCAAAACATTAATATTAAATTATGTGCTCGGTGTGAAAATGGGGTAAAACAATTACTAGCACTAATTACCAGGTATGCTTATTTCTTTAAGTCAGGTATCCCATTTATTTTCCTAAATATATTTGTTCTGTTATAGTGATGGTGATGTAGTTCTTCATTATACTTATGGAGAATTAACCCCGGTCCTAAAAAGAGTTCCTTGGTTTACAGACGGCCAAAAATTAATTCAAGCAATTTGTTTTGATCCCTCAGCAGCTTGGCTTTTAGTAGTTTGTATGCAAAGCTGCCAATTGTAAATATTTAATATTAAAATCATATGTAATTTTTTTAGCTGTTGACTGCTCTCTTTATATTATTCCTGCGCTAAATTTAGTTGATAAAAGGCAAAAAATTGATTGCAAATGGTCACTTAATGATATTACACACTTTCCCAAACATTTTCATATACCAGACGCAAAGCCTACTACTGTAGTGTGGTGGCAGACATTAGATTGCAATCAGAACGCCCTTGTTGGTTTTGAGAATGGTACTATAGTTCTGATTAGTTTAACAGATGGAAGATGCCTGGGTAGTACTAGTATAACTGAGCCTGTTAGACAGCTCTATTTGTGTCAAGATAATAGCTTAGAGACTGTTTCTTTGTTGGTAAGTAGTAATCTTCGTATGAACATAATTACAATTGACACCTATTTAGACATTCACAAATAGTAATTCACTTTGTCTCTAAGTATTCCAGTAAAGCTGTGTTGTCCATTCGATCTATGAAACATTAAAAATAATAAAAGTATATTGTTTTATTTTCATATTACACTTTTATATGTTTTTCTTATATATTCTTAAAATATATATTGTGAATTCTAAAAATATATATTCTTAAAACAATTGCGCTGTAGTTTTGACTGCATAATGCTTACTGAAACTTTTAATATTGCTAAAAGAACATTTTTCGATATCGAGGGATATTTACAATAATGGTATTGGTAACATAAATAAAAACGATGGAGTAGTAATCTATATTAGAGAAAATATCGATTTCAATTGGGAGAAGAATTATTTAGGTAATAACAGTGTAGTAAAGGTCAAAATTAATATTTATGGCAAAACTATTTCAATCACAACAATCTATAGACCACCATCAGCAACATGCCCCAAAGAATTCACTGCAAACTTAAATAAATATCTAAATAATGTCAAAAAAGAAAAAAATGATCACAATATTGTGATAGGTGATCTAAACATAAATATTTTGGGAAAAAACGACCATGTAACAGAGAAATACTATGGCAGAACATGGCTTTATATCAACAATAAATGTATATACCTGGACACAGGGAGGCTCAAAACGTTGCCTAGACCATTTGTTTGTTGAACAAATAAGTGAGAATTAAGAAATTTCCCCTGTGGTTTACAAATCCTCAATCACAGATCATTTGTCAATACTAATCGCACTCGAATTATCTTGTGAAATAGAAAACAATAACCAACTTACAGAAAGATGGACTGTAAAATATACGGATTATGAAAAACTGAAATATAAGTTAAGCGAATATAATTGGGATGATTTATACAATACACTAGATGTGAATAATGCAACAGAAATGATCATAAATAGAATTAAAAAAGAAATAGACGAATGCACAACTATTTTAAAAAAGAAGAGACCGGAAATCAAGAGGGAATGTTGGATAACTGAAGGATTGGTAAAATCAATATGCAAGAAAGATAAACTATTTAAAAAACTACAAGAAGACCCAGAAAACACCGAGTTAGCAACAGAATATCGAATGTATCGAAACAAACTATATACAATCTAATCCAAATAACTAATATCAGCTACTATAAGAAGAAAATAGAAGGAAGCAAAAATAACTGCAAAGTACTATGGAAAATGATTAAGGAAATAGAAGGCAGCAAATCAAGAAGCAAAATTTAAAAAAATATAGATACAGAAGGAGCACAGGTAACACAAGAAGAAAATTATGTGAAGTTTTTAACAAATTCTTCATAAATATCGGTAAAGATTTAGCTGGTAAAAGGAAATAAAAGGAATACTGTAAAACATCAATCCTTATTAAAATTTTTTAGCGCAAACTAATAAAGAAGCGATCAGAAAAACCATTCTAAGTTTAAATGATCATAAAGCCTCTGGTGTCGACCAAATCTGAGTTTTAAAAGAATTGCAGAAGCTTTAAGTCAATCTTAATGTTATTTAATCAACAGAATATTTTTTACATGAGTATGTCCTGATATGTTTAAAATAGCGGTAGTGAAGCCACTATATAAGAGTGGAGAAAAGAGCGCCGTATCTAACTGTAGGCCAGTATCTCTTGTGAGTAACGTGTAAAATTTTTCTGAAGGGACTAATTAACTTTTTCACTAAACACAATATATTATCAGACAGTTTGGTTTTTGAGAGGACAGGTCAAGGCAGAATGTGATTGCATGCTTAATAAAGGAAATTTATCAGTCAGTCGGAGCAAGCAAACCTGCACTTGCTGTTTTCTTGGATCTCTCTAAAGCCTTTGACACTGTTTGTCATTCTCAACTCATAGAGTGCCTAGAAAATGTAGAATTTAGGGGTTCCTCATTAATAATAATAATATTTATTGGTGTATAAAACAGAAATTTTTCTGCACAAGTCAAACATACAAATATCAAACATATTACATAAATAGTATAAATATATATAGAAAAACAAAACAGAAATATTTTGTCAAAAAAACAAAACATTGAATTATAACATATATAATATATACACTAAAAAAATTGGGTAAAATATAGATAAATGGTTCAAAACTGCGGGTGCAGTGAAGTCTTAATAAAAAACACATAAAATTAAGGGTACCTAATCGAACCAGTACTTATTTAAAGAAAGAAATCATCAACCTCGTAACAATTTTTTTCCAGTATTATTTTTTTCAATTTTAATTTAAAAACATGTAAATTTGGAGAAAGTTTTATCTCCTCGCTTAGAGCATTAAAAAATTTGCAACCATTGTAGTAAAAGCTTCATTGGTACAAAGCTGATCGGTGAGATTGTGGCTATGTAATAATCCTTTAAACCTTGTATTGTGGTTATGGCTGACTTGATTGGCAAAAAACCTATGTTGATTCTTGTAAACAAATGTACAGACCTCCAAAATATAGATACCTGCTACAATTAATATTTTCAAGTTTTTGAAAGAAGTACGACAGCTCTCACGAAAGCTTAAGCCAGCAATAATTCATATAGCATACTGCTGCAAAATGAATACTCGACTTATATGCACACTGTTGCCCCAGTTCGTTATACCATATCTCAAATGTGAGTGGAAATTTGCATAATAGAGGCTCATGAGTACATCACGACTGCAGTGTAATGACATAAACCTCAAACCATAACAGTTGCTTCGCAATTTATTACACAAAATATCTATATGGTTTTCCCAATCCAAGTACCTGTACAAATGTTATGCCTAGCATTTTGACCGATTCACAGAAAGTTATATCACTTCCATTAAAATTGACATATCCCGATTTCTGTGTAAAGTAAACAACAGCATATTAGTTTTATTTTTATTTAAATTAAGCTCGTTTTCATCAGACCAATGAACTACCTGTGAGTATGCTAACTCAGCGGAGTTTTTAATAACATTTAAGTCATTATCAATGATTAAAATATTTGTATCATCCGCATAACAGACACAGTGAATATTTGGCATTTTATTTTAATATGTTATTAAATCATTAACAAAAATATTAAAAAGTAGAGGCCCCAAAACAGATCCCTGAGGAACTCCATGCGTTATGTTGCATACAGCACTGGTTATATCATAGTTTAATTTTACGATCTGTGTTCTATTGTTTAGGTAAGAGGAAAAGAGGTTTAAAGTAACTCCTCTGACTCCGTACCTATCTAGCTTATTCAATAAAATTTCATGGTCAACAACATCAAAAGCACATGAGAAATCGATAAATAACTGTAAGGCATATTGCTTGTTATCGAGGGCATTAACAATTAAGTCTTGGAACTCACAGAGTGCTGATTCGGTGCTCTTGTTTTCAGAGAAACCATATTGACAGACAGATAGTAAATTATTCTGATACAAAAATGAAGACAACTGATCTTTGATAGCAAGTTCAAAAAGTTTAGAAAAACTGCAAAGCAAACTGATGGCTCTGTAATATCCGTAATCATTAGGATCACCTTTTTTATATAAAGGTTGGACAATAGAACAATTTAGAACGTTTAATTAAATTATTGGAAATATTATCGTATCCACAAGAGTCAGACGATTTCAGCTTATTTATTAAAGATAATATATCAGATGATAAAACTGGTTTTAAAAAAAGTGATCGTTCAAAAAAAAGGCACATTAGAGCTTAAAAAGACTGGATCAAAAACAGAATTTTTACTTATTGCGGATGTAAAATGTTCATTGAAATTATTGGCCGCTAGCATCTGGAATTTTTTTGCCATTTTCTGTTATAGCTATAATATTTGACTTATTTGATTTGCCTTTTATTTTAGTTATTGTGTTCCACATTGCCTTTGTTTTGTTATGAGCTTCTTGAATTTGCCTCTCATGATAGTTTCTTTTAGCTATTACAAGTGCTTTGCAGTATCGTTTCTGCAAAAGTTTACTAATATATAAGCTTGATTCATTTTCGCAAGGTCGCTAAAAAGTGTAACTGTGTTTTAATTATCTTTCTGTGTTTTTTTAAACAGTGATACCCTTCTTAATGGAAAACATAGCTGAAAATAATACATTGTGGTATCATTAAAAATTTTACAAGCCTTATTTACACAATCTTGAGCATACATTTCTTGCCAATCTACCCTCTAAAAAATTACAGAACTGTACAATGCTCTCTTTGCAAAAATTTCTACGCTGAACGAATTTATTTTCAGGAACAACTGTGTTTATATATATTGATTGAACACCAATGAAGAGCTACTTAAGTGATAGGAAACAGTTCATCCAAATAAATACAGCTCAAAGCAAAGAATCGTTTATTCAATACGTGTTGGGGCCAATCCTATTCGCCCTGTATGTAAATGAGTTACTCTGTCTAAATTCCAGTGAAAAAGTCATTAGTTTTGCAGATGATATGGCTCTGTTTTACACAGCTAATTCTTGGGTAGAAAACTAAAGCAGAGATGGACTTAGGAAACATAAAAAACTTTTTCAACAAAAATCTTTTAACGATAAATTTTTCAAAAACGAATTTTTTGCCATTTTCCTCGTATTAAAACACTCTGCCAACTTTTAACTGTCTATAAATTACGCAAGGTCTAAACAAATTGGAAATAGAAAAAGCCATTACAACAAAATATCTATGAGTTCACTTGGACTCGAATTTACATTGGGGTACATAACTACCGTAGTAAATAATTTAAGAGGTCTGCTATATATAAGAAAATTTTTCTTGATATAAAATATTTAAAAAGAATGTAGTACGGATTATTAGAATCCAGATTAAGATATGGGATCATTGGATGGGGCAGTACTACTTACAACCACATTAAACAGCTGTTAATATTACAGAAAAAGTTTCTTAAAATAATGCTCGGTAAGGAAAACACTTACCCCTCCAACAATGTCTTCCGCGAGGCAGATATTTCTAGACCTGCGACAATTATACTTTTTAATTGTCGCTACAAGACAATATAATTATCGCAATGAGTTAGAGCCTATTGATCATATCTACAAAACAAGGTATAAGCAATATGCAGTTGAAACGAAAGTAACGACAAAAAGTATTGGACAAAAATGTTATACATATTTGGCTCCTAGATTTTTGAACTACTTACCTTTACACGTTAGAAATTCAGTTTCATACAATTTTGCTTTATATGTCGTAAATAAATATGGGTGTATTAATGGACTTAGGAATCAAGTAGAGATAATAGTTAGGTGTATATTACATATTTAGGAGTAGAAAGACATAATGTTATTAGAAAGTATATTAAAAAGATGAGAAATTTGGAACACATAGGCACTGCAAAATAACAATAAGTATGAATAAATTAAACAGTGGCCCATGATCAAGGTGTACCTTATGAGGGACTAATGTGTTTATTTGTTTATATTGTAAACCAATAAATATTATAAAATAATATATCAGTGACAAATAAATTATTATATATTTATTAAATTAAATTAGGTATCAAAAAAATACTGTGCCAACAAAAATTTTGCATTTTGTGCTTGTTATTTTTTATTACCAAAAGTCACACGGTTTTTACAAATTGTCCATATTTTATGGTTACCTATAATTAATTATCGACATACATTTTGAATTATGTTTGCCTTAGTGTTGTAGGAAAATGTCTAGTACTTGGTTCTTTCTCAAGTTTACAATAAGTAGGTGTATATATTAATAAAATTTGTAGAAATAAAGTTAAAATAAGTTTGATTTCAACTTTTAAATGCTCTTTGACTTTGATTTTCTTAATCTGGAATAATTAATGTAAAAAATTGTTTCCTTATTGCCAGAAACAGACTTGGATGAAATTATTTTATTCCTTTTTTAAGATAAATGGAGCAAGTGGTCAACAATGGCGTTTGATATTAGAGCACCATTCTACGGGTTATCTGTGGCCTCCAGATGCCAACACGCAGGTGGATGATTCCACAAGGTCTCGCCTTTATAACCTAAAACAGATGGGTGTGGACAAATTAGCATCTTTAAAACAAAGACTATCTGAGGCTAGGGGTGGACGTAGAGATAGTCAAACAAGTGATACAGCTAGCGAATCATCTCATTCCGAGTCAAACCTGTCGACTCATTCTGGACCAGAGCTTCTCCCGCATTTATGTGATACGTTTTTTGCGCCGCAGTATGCTAGAAACAGATATTTATTTTCTGCTTTTTACAAGCCGACTAGTTTATTGACTGTAAGCATACTTTTGTTTAAAATTGTACTTAACGTTGATAACTGATTTGCTATTTACCTGTCATGTCACTCTAATTTATGTGGAATAAAATATATATATCGTGTATGTTTTTTGTTTTAGGTACATGCTGTGGATGTAGAATCTGCACCTTTGTATGTACACAAATTGCCACCAAAAACCGCTGTGGTATTATTAACTGACAGATTAATTTATACTCTCAATGATGAGTATAATATGATTTCTGTCATCAGCTCGCAACTGTCAGAGTGTAGGCTGGAAGGGGATGCTGTAAGTGCTTTCATTCTATGTATGTATTTTATGATCATTGATATTATGTAGGGGAACGGTAAGCTGTAATTTACAAATAGAGCATATTTTGCTCTCCTGGACAGTATTTTTTTTTCTCTACATTCCTGAACATATATATAATATTCCAAAAATTACAGAACAGTGTTCTCAACGTACAAATTTATCATTTTTATCTGCCGTATACCATACAATTTTCATTAATTGCAGGAATTTAATGGTGAATCTCTGGTTGCTCAGTTTCACGTTGAAAAGGAAACTATTCTGCAGCTATTTAAATTAGTAGACTTGTCTTCTGTACGGTTGCGGAAAATCCGGGACGATAAGAAAGAAAAATTATTTGAATTGCCAAAGACTGTGGAGGATCTGAATCTTCAAAAGCCACGAATAGACACATGCGTTATAGTTACTACTAGTTCTGTATACAAAATAAATATAAGGTAATTCTAGCTTTATGTCTCACCCAATGGTTTTATTAATTGATATTTATTCTAGTTGTTCGCCGATAAACAAATTTGTGCAATATATAACCGAAGAAAATGATTTAGAACTGGCGGAGAAATTGTCTTTTATATTTGGTTTAAATATTCAACAGCTTTTAGAAAGTTGTGGGGATTTATTAATATCAAGAGGATCTTATCATTCTGGCATAATATTGTACAAGCAGGCGAAAGTGCACTTATTAAAGAGAGTTCTAAAATTAGCGGTATGTGCAGATTGTAAGACTCTACTTAAGTTTGTACATTTATGTTTGAGCGCCAGTAAAGTTGATATGTCTATAGCAACGAAAATTCACATAGGGAATTTAGCAGTTATGGCCTACACCGAGTTGATTTTACGCTATGGTGGACAACACAGAACCACAAATACTAAAGATTTCATGTAAGTGTTATTTGATATAAAGAATGAGTTATTAAAAATTTCGTAATGATTTGTAGCCCAATAAAATGGAACGAAATTTGTCGATTTGGATGAAATAATTCAGAGGGGGCTGAAATTTTGGGAACAGGCTTATTTTGTGGTACTTTTTAATATATCAAATTCCTCACCCGTAGACGCCGGCGGAGGGGAGGGGGGAGAAGATAGGTTAAAAAAATCTGTTTTTCACAAAAAACTCGGAAAATTATCAATTTTACTGTAAAATGTGTACACATGAAAATTATAGGTAATAAAAATCCGCACAATTTCTTTCTTTTTAACCTCGTACGACCTATTGGAGCCGAGATAGATTTTTTAAGAAATTTTGACAGTTTTTCAACGCAACGGAAACGCGCGCGTTTTTCGCTAAAATCTCGAAAATGGTCATTCGGATCGCAAAATGTTTCAAATGAAAGTTGTAGAGAATTCGATTACGAACAATTTCCTTTTATTTTTCATTTCCATTTGATCAATATTGGCAGAGATATGAATTTTTAAACATCTTTATACCTCGCTATCAGAACACTTGTTTCATGATAAAATCAATAAAACTTGAAAACGATGGATCGTACGCATATAATGTGTCTAATGAAAGTTAAATAGAATCAAATTTTGAATATGTTGGTGTACGTACAAAATCGTTTTGATAACGGGTGAATGAAGATAAAAGAGTAAAACTGTCATTTTCAAGTGCATTTTGACAAATAGCTATTTTGTTTGTTGGCTTTAGGCAATAATGACACTAAAGGTTTTTTGAAGAGAATTAAATTATCTGTAAAGTGAGCTCCAAGTGACCTTCATACGGTGAATAGTTCACGAGTAACAGCTGTTTAAAGCTATGAGCAAAAATTTCTTTTTTATTATAAATTAAGATTTTCCTGCAAGAACTGTGCATTACAATTCTTTAAAAATTGGTTTTGACTTATTTTCATTTGTATGAAAGTAATGCAATAGCATGTCATTCTCAAGGTCATTCTTTAAAAAAAAGTTTCTCGAAAACTGTTTTTGGTTCATAAAAATTGAACCAATATTATTTTTTAATTTATTTTTTTTGTATATATCGTTTCTTTTGACTTTACAACAAAACTTCATAACACCTAAATGATAGCTTACAAAATACATTTTTCCGTGTTACGATTTTCAATAAGTAGCGACAAGGAACTGGCAATTGAAAATGCAGTTGATTTCTAATTTTTAGCAAACAGGCCATTTTCGTCACATTTGAAGTACAATAAAGCATGAAACGACTCAGAAATGCCCACAGAATAACTTCTGATACTTCAAAAGGTGAGAAAATATTATTAAATGTACTTTTTTGTAGTTCAAACGTAACGAAAATTTCCGTTGCGTCACAAAACTGTCAAAATTTCAAAAAATCTATCTCCGCTCCAATAGGTCGTACGATGTTAAAAAAGAAACGAAAATGTGCGAATTTTTGTTGCCTATAATTTTCATGTGTACATCTTTTACAGTGAAATTGATATTTTCTGAATTTTTTGCAAAAAAACGAGTTTTTTATCAATCCTCCTCCCTCCGCCGGCGTCTACGGATGAGAACTTTTGATATGTTAAAAAGTACCACAATATAAGCCTGTTCCCAAAATTTTAGCCCCCTCTGAATTATTTCATCTAAATTTTCCCATTTTACTGGGCTATTGGTATTAAAAAAAAATTCAGAGCAAAAAAAACTTTAAAATTTCTTCTAGAACATAACTACAGACTTTAAACTTATTTCATTCACGTTTAATGCTCTAGGTTAGCCATTTAAATACTCATTTTGTATCGGACTATGGCCTTGGTATATTTTCATCCAAGTAGCTTCAATTCAACTTGCTTACCAGTGGTGAACCAATTCGAGAATTTGGGAAACTAGATGAAATCATTTTCTTGCCAGATTTCATGTCATTGAAAAAATTATATAAAAAAATATTCTTAAAAAAAGCTTTTATTTAAATGCTCTAAAAAGTAGAAAATAAACTTTGAAGTAAATCAAACCCATCATTTTGTTACATTATATAATTTTTTTTATGATATAAAAGCTTGTCGCAAGATTTTCCTGTACTGTCAGAACTTACTTGAAAATTACATGCATTATATCGTCTTTTATATAGTTCATGACATATGAATAATTGCAAAATGATATTACTGTGAATATAGATATGTATGTATTAGTGTCACATTTATCAAATTGAAATTAATTAATCTTGTGCCAGTTTTTTAAAATTATTATCATCGTCGTCATTTCATTAAATTGCAATCGTAAATTTCCAACTGTTTTCGACTGTGCTTAACAAGATGTAATAATAACATACATAGGAGAATGCATTTAATTTATCATCATTGTAATTGTGTCTATCCACTTGAAGATAATACATCAGCATCATACATGTTTCTTTACGTACTTTATTATTTTTCAAATGGTTATTGATATCTTAATTATTTGTAATAATTTCGTCCATATGTTATAATAATACATGTACGTAACTGCAATTAATGCATAATATATATTTGGTTAAAATTGCGTACAATATTTTGTATCATTTTGAAAATGGTTATTATAATATCAAAATGTTATGATTCTTACCGTGTACAAAAAGATAATTAATAACAAACATTTATGTAGGGTTTAATATGACTTATAAATGGTTATGCGACTTAAGCTTTATGAATTATGATTATTGATGATTATTTAATTTAACTTAATTAAATTGCTTATTCAAATTACATGTTAATGTTAAATATAAAACATTTAGTTAGAATTAGAAGAGTAATTAATAAAAATAATTGCCTTTAGCTACACCTGTATGGGCTATAAATCTGATATACTTATATGATAGCCTACTTTGATGATATTTGCTGTATTGAATGATATTGATATTGAAAAATAAAAACATTTACGGGGCTATATGAAATTTGAAGTTTACCAGAGAAGATCTGATAATATTGATGAATTGAGAGAAATTGAAGTAATGTGTCCAGATACTTTTATAAAAGAATGATCTGTGGAGTGAAATCCAGGACTTCTAGGACGCGATCTATGGAAGACTGCCATATGAAGTATTATACTGTTGAAGTACAGATATAAGGTGTTCCAGTGTAACTCTATATCAAAGAGTAGAGATAATAAGAGCGGACAGTTAGAAAGAGTAAATAAAATTAGAGGGAGACAGGAAACATACTCCAATTTAGTCCGGGAGGAGAACAAAATAAACACACAGCAGATCTCTGCTGTGATAAACGTTCAGGGGGGCGAGCGTAGGTGCGTCTTTACTATGTACATACTTCGGTATGCGATGTAAAGCAACGACAGGCGCAGTTAGTACTTGGATGGTGACCATTCCAACGGAAACCGCGTTCTCGCCTCACACATCTTCTAGCGGCTTGTATATCAGTGTATGCGCGGAAGCTGTACAACCTTAGGCGAGGGTTGTATAGGAGATATACCATCCTTCGGAGGGGATGTAAAGCCGTCGGTCCCTTGTCTATTAAATGTTAGACAAGTAAAAGATCCCTACTCTACTTAAGGGAAGAGGTTCGGCAAAATTCCTGGTTGGGGGTAGCTCGTCTACAGGCGTCGGTGTTAGGCCTCAGTAGCGGAAATAGGCCGACGTTAAATAAATGTATAAAAAAAAATAAACATTCAGTCTAGTTTTGCATATGTATGGTGTATCGCGCTATACTTCTACTTGTCCTGTATTCTGTGTGTGTGAGTGTGTGTGTGTAGTTATTTATAGAGAAATATGAATAGTCAAACGAAAATAATTAAAAAACGATTTGGCGGAATGTATTGTATTTATAAAAACTGAACAAGTAGCTACTTTGGTAAGAGATAAATCCAATAACAATGCATGTATCCTCCATAAATATTCGTTTACTCCTTAATTATACGATATTTAGTTTTAAGTAAAAAACACACTTTTTTACCCAAGTACACGGACTACAATGTAGACGGGCTTTAATCTCGCTTCTACCGCGTCTCTACTCCAAACAGCGTTGCCAACACTAATGTAATTTCCCGTCTTGAGAATTTAACCGTCGTTTGTGGGTCTTGCCTAGCGATTACCGCTTCGCCAAAAACACGTATCGTTTGCTAAATATGATGGTTAAGAACGAAATTATACGCAATTAATGAAAAATAATTTTTGAAGCACTAGTATTAAATATTTGAGAAAAAGTAAATACATATGTTCTTTAAGAATATGTATACTTGGCAACGGTATTTGGAGTACGACAGGATTCGAGGTCAATGAAAATAAATTACATAAAAGGAAATATGCCGGCTGTCTTCTCTTATTATCTCTACTCTTTGCCTATATCTCATTGGATTGGGGATCATATTACTTTTTCAATTAAATCTTCATGAAAAGGATTCCATCTGTTGTTTATTCTAGAATTGATCCAAAAATAACTGAATTACAGAGGGAGATATCTATGCAATTTAGCGAAAATTGTTCATTAAGTTATTAAAAGAAATGAATACAAAAGAATAAAATATTTTGACAGATTAAATCATATTAGTAAATGTTCAATTCATATCTAGAAGAAATTAGAAAACCACAACCAATTTTTAAAAAGTATAGGCATTCTTATTTTATAGAGTAGCTTATAATAAAAATTGATATTAGTTACTTTATCACAAAAACAGCATTTAGTTTAGATTAAAGGTCCGATATTTTTTGAGTCATCATATTGATATATTTTTATCTTTGAATGACTAATGTTGAGATATCAATCAAAATAGAAAAAGATTATTTAAAATTGTGGCGAAAGGCATACCAATTTTAAATAATGCTATCAAATGACAACATTTTTCACATAATAAAAATATAAAATAACATTGATGCCAAATAGCTATTATGAACACTAAAACACTCTCAACAAACTGTCTCTAGATGATGCCAAACGTGTTGAGTGTATGTGCAAACGTTGTGCTAGTATCACATCAAGGACTACAACCCCCCTTCAGCATAAGCATCCTTCTTTAGATTTTTTAATTTTTAGGAATTTCCTTTGCTACGAAGAATATTATGATCAAATATTGGCCGTAAACGTTGCGTGCCAGGCTGGTCATTGGAACATCGTCACACTACTGGCTAAATCCAGAGGTCTGCAGGCCGAAGTGGTTTCAGCATTGGGCCAAATACTACAAAGTGCCAGAGCTCCTAGACCTACAGACTATGAATTCCTCTTCACTCTGTCAGAGCCTAGCTTGACACAGAGTTTATTAATTTTAGGTCAAAGTTCTCAGGTGATATTTCAATATATTCGCACAAATGTAGATGCATTTCCCTTAGAAATTCTTCAGCGACTTGCCGCACAACTGGATCCTAGTCAACCTTGTGCAGCGCCTCTTATCAGTAAACTGTTTCAGACTACTAAATACTCATCCAGTTTAGATACCACCATAGAATCAGTGGACTTTGACAACCCTGATCGTAGTATTGTTACAGCCAAAGACTTAATCGATACATTCCTGTGCGTTATTATTTCTATAACTTGGAAAACTGAAAAAATCGAGTAAGTATAACAAATTTCTCATACTATACAGTTATGATTTTTAAATCTTATAAGAATACGTCTGTTGTCAATTATATTTAAATGAAAGCTGTTGCAGAACTGTTCTTTAATATGCACTGTGGGATTTTTCCTTAACATTTTTGTAAATATTAAGCGACTAGGGCACGTATGTTACTAATTTCTTATTTCAGTTATAATCTAAGCCTACTGGAAAACATAAATGTACCTGAACAATCTGTATGTGATGTTACGATTAAGAAACTTCCGGATTTACACCCTTTGAGTTGTGGATTCGAACACACCGCCGTGGTTCGCAATAACCAAGTATATACTATGGGCCTTTCGACTTCAGGATGCTTAGGCTTGGGGCCTTTGTTGACGCAGAGCAGCCCACCTAGGTTGGTGCAAACTTTGAGTGAGCTCAAAGTGAAGGCGCTAAGTGTTAGCTGCGGCCGAAAGCATACACTGGCATTAACTGACTATGGAGTAAGTTTCCGCTTTAAAAATTATAACTGCTTATAATAGTCCAGTATTATTGGAAATATCTGTGGAAATACTAAAAATAGGAAGGAGGTTTTTTTTCATAAACCACTTGTTTCAGTGATGAGTATGAATTCTTAAAAAGTCACCTCTGATTTGCTACCAGCTTCACCCCCATTTCTGGGGTCAACGAAACGGGTTTTGGTAAATAACTCGAAAATGGTTGGTCCTATGAAAAAATGTTTCAGACAAAAATTGAAGAGCACCACATTTTGTATAAAAAAGATTCTATAATATTTTTTTGCAAATATAACCATTGTTGTGATACCGCCCAGAAAACATACATATATTTGATAATGTTGTACTGTTTTCCAGGCCACCCAAGAAGTACAGTACTTTATTAAATTGATACTGGACTATAAATGACACTTTAGACACATTAGTATTCATAGTTTGCCGCTTTAGTAGTAATTTAGTTTAATTTCTATCTTGCACATATTTCCTGGGCTTGAAAAATTGTAATAATCATAAATATGAACTTTTCGACTACCCTGACATTTAGATTTTGCCGAATGTTAATGCTTTCAAGAAGTTTTGAGTAGCTACTCTGTTGCTTTATTCCATAAATGTTTTTGTTTACAAAAAGAAATGAAGAACTGATTATTTAACATAAAGTTGAAAAAAAATTTGCCGACAAAATTATCCTTAGTGACTCGCATTCTTTTATTGATTTAATAATTGTAAATAATGACTTACTGACGATTCAGGTGCCGTGGATTGTAGTCTATCTGACCATAACTTTGTTTACTGTACCAACAAAGTGTTCAATTGTAAAAAAAAACTCATTTCAAGGTAGTCAGATATATTTCACCTTCTTTAATATTGAGTATTTTAATCAGGATGCCTTGCAACTGGATTGAAATGCCATACACGCAATGGGTGATATTAATGACAAACTTAATTATTTTAATTCACATCTGGAGTATCATTTCAATATCATGCCTCTCTTAAAACCATCTCAATAAGATCCAACAAAAAGAAAAAACCGTGAATTACTGAAACTCAAAATCATATTAGAAGATTAAAGCGTAACGCTTGGAATCGATTTAAATGAACCAGACTACCAGTACATATGCAATATTTCTGTGATATTAGAAATTACTACAATAATGCTTTAACAATGGAGATGCAGGCTTTTTTTAGAAAATTTTTGCTGAGATACTCTAAAGACAGCAGGGCTCTCTGGGTGCATTTAAGAAGAGGGGCACCAATTAACTCAAATAGTTTTGCGGAAATTCCACCTTACTAATAATGCAAATAACTTTAACGGATACTTTATAGACTCTGTGTCTGACCTCACTCCCAATTTAAATACTGTTAATTACTATAATGAAAACCATTTCAATGAAGCCGCAAACTTTACTTATTGACTTGTAAGTACATCGGAAATCAGATATTTATTATGTAAACAAAAGCCTCATTGTATGGGAGGTGACCAAACTACTGGCAAATGCTACAACTTCTCACTTCAGTTTTGTGTTGAACCCTTAACCCACTTAATAAATTATTCCTTCGAAATCGGTACTCAATGGAAGATTTGTCTCAAGTAAACCTATCCCGAAAAAATCCTCACCTACCTCATATTCAGACTTTAGAAATATAAGTTTATTATGTGTTGCATCTAAAATAGCAGGAACAGCACTTCATGGGCAGCTAATCGATTATCTAAGTGATAAAAATATCCTCTCCGAAAATCAATCACAGCACAATGACAGCCCTTTTAACAGTCACCAATGATATTCTCAGAGCCCAAGATAATGGCAAAATAACGGTACTTACATTGCATTATATGTCAAAAGCTTTTGACTGTTGATTTTGACTGTCTTATTGCAAAATTAAGATTTTATGACATTTCTGAAAGTTTAATATAAGGGTTCAGCACATATTTATTTCATCGTAAGCAAATTGCTGTTTTGGACCAAAATAATATTTCACTATCACAAAATATCAAATCTGGCGTACCTGAAGGGTCTGTTCTAGGACCGACCTTGTTTAGTCTCTTCATTGCAGATTTTCAAAATTTACCTCTGCACTCAAAAGATGTATATGCTGATGATTTTGAAATGTATACACATATAAACTTAGATGAGACATCTGAAATGATGGAATCTCTTAACCGTGATCCGAAAATCTTATCTGATTGGTCAAAAAATATTTCCTTCATACTGAATCTGGAGAAATGTTCCTTTCTGTATATTGGAACTCCCTATTGTGTACATAGCATTTAGAATCTGAATCTTTAAGTTAAGCTTGGTAACAGGGTAGTTCAGAATGTCACTCATGTAAAAAAGCTAGGTGCAGTTTTTGACGAAAACTTGTCATTCAGTCACATGTAGGCAAACTATGTCAAATTGTATACTTTAAGTTAAAACAGCTATATCAATATCCAAATTGCCTTAATCTTAATCAATTTGTAAGCCATCAGCAGTAGTTGAAAAAATTTCTTTAAATGCCCTTCTATTAGTTTTATTAGTAAAAGAGATGTGATAACTTTGGTTCGGATAAATAATCGACGGTTTAGTTCTCTATACTGAATTATAATGTATACCCCCATAAAGTATAACTTGAATATTTTGAATAGCGAAATGTTAAATTTAATATCTGTTTTTCAAGATCTATGCATGGGGTTCAAATGCTTATGGGCAACTAGGATTAGGACACTATGTGCAAGAGAGCCCCTATCCACAAATGCTATCTTCAATCTCATCGATAAAAATGATAGATATAGCGGCCGGCCAATACCACAGTATAGCTTTAACATCGACAGGGAAGGTTTACACTTGGGGCTGGGGAATACATGGACAATTGGGTCATGGCAACTGTGATAACGTGTTTTATCCGAAGCTGCTGCAATTTCCACATCCTGTGAAGCAGGTGTCCGCAGGACATGCGCACAGCTTGATACTCACTTGCGAAGGCAAATTGTATGGTTTTGGATCCAATGTATTTGGGCAGTTAGAAACTTGTCAGATCGAATCAAATAAGTCTGTGAGACCAGTTTGGGTGGTTCTTACTCCGGATATTTATACTCCGATTGAAAAAGTGGCTACTACCTTTTTCCACAATGTGAGTTATAAATTGACTAGCTGTGAGGGCGAGAAAGTATGATTTATTTTGTAACCATAATATAATTTTCAGATTGCAATTCGTGCTGATCAAGAAGTGTATACTTGGGGCGCAAGCCCCCAAGAAGTTCGCTTATTTCAGTTGAAAAACAATCAAAAACAGAACGGTTTGTCCATGCAGCCACCTGATTCCTGGAAATCAAGTGTACATATTTATTCTGGAGTAAATAAGAAACCTATTGAACAAGTGGCAGTTGGTTACAGGCATTCTGCTATTTTACATAATGGCAAAATACTGTGGGGTAAAAACAAAGATGACGAACTTAGTCCTCCTAAGTTAAGACATGAGGATAACATGAACAGCCTGTTTACTCAGCGGTTTTTGCATGTTTCTTGTGGTGTAGATTATACGATGGCCATCGATCATACCGGAAAACTCTTGGCATGGGGAAGTCCGTCTATGGCACAGGTAAAGACTGAAATTATACCATTATTAAAATATCACAACACAACTAATAATACTGTACGTATAATTATAATATATAATTATATTTACAAATATCTCGACTAGCCCTTTGGAATTTGTTGTTTACATTAACGTCTAAAAACTCAATTGCCTGCAAGGGGAGAACTACGTTTAACTTTAAGTTGGCAAAGTAAAGTTTTATATTTATCTAAAATAATGATTCTCTATTTATGTAGATGTGTTATAGTTTGGGTTAAAAATTTGTATTGAATTTAATTACTAGATATGTAATAACTACTATTTAATAGTTATTGTAGAATTTGGTATTTATTTAAATTGTAAATAAAAATAAGAAATATTTTTAGTGAGACATCCAGGTGCAGAGTGTTTCACATTCAATCATAGTTGATCTTGATCCATGATGATTTTTCCAGTGAACTGGAAGAGTCCCTTTAAAGTATTATTGTCTATTTAAACAAACTTTTCTACATCTAAAAGTACTTTATATAATAATATTGTATTTTTCAGACTATACTAGGTAAACCGTTGGAAGAAGACAACAGGAAAGTGGATGGAAAGGTAGTAGTATTTAAAAATACAAAAAGGGTGTACAAATTTCCAAATGCAATTCAGGGAAACTCGGAAAATTTTCCGATAGAGGTCCCAGGATTGCCATCGATGGCAATAACCTTTAATCCAACTAATCACAAATTATTATTTTGTAAGAATTACATCCCTTATTCAATTCGCACAATAGAAAATAACGATTGGTCTGTTGAGGAGACCAATTTTAAAGGTAGTTCATTTTTTGAACATATTAAAGAATGTCCAAAATTCAGATATGGACATAAAACTCTGCACTATGTTTTACAAACCTATTTCGGGTTTTACGATACCGATAATATTTTATCAAGGTGCTTGGAAGTGCATAATTATCAGGCCGCTGCGAAAATCGCAATGCTTGACGGCCATTTTGGCGATAGTTTGGGTTTTCAGTTAATTGCATTTAAGAAACACATGGAGACATTAGATCTAAATCTGCATTCTGTTTGTGTGAAAAAGAACTCTCCGGAGTTGAAAGAGAAAGATCAAGGTTATGTCGAACTTATCGTGAGGAATATACAAGACGATCTGAATGAAAAGAATTTGATGCACTCAAACTCTGGTGAAAAAATCTGCAATTCTCCTGCACATATTTTAAGCAGTAGCTCTTCTCTTGATAGTATACGACAATGGGGAGATGATATAGAGCACCAGGGCGGCTGTGAAAGCCCATGCGAAATGTCGGACATGGGTGATATTCGTCAGAATATCAGTCAATATGTGCAATCATTAAAAAACAATGAGAACTCTCCACCTATTTCAAGTGTGTCTAAAATGGTTTCCGAAATAGACAATGTTCAGATGAAAATGAAAGAAGCTGACTTTGAGTTGCAAATTAAAGACAAGTCTACTAAAGAGATTATCGACACGGCATCCTTTATAGTTGAGTTTTATATTAAGAAGATTTATATTTCCGAAAACCACATATTGATGCAGAATATTCTCCTGAAGTGCATTGAATTTTGGCTGTCTAATAACTTACCAGTTTCTGTGCTAGAAAGTATTTTGCTTAAAAATATGGATAAATATTTCTATCCACTCTCCATATTGCTGTTTTGCAAAAACTTCGGTAATAACCTCGACGATGAGATCATCAAAGATGATTGTAACATGAAGCCGACCTCTTCAGGGTTTCTAAAGGAATTTTCAACCAAGTTTTGCCTTCAGTTATGTTCCATGGTGTTGGAAAACGTTAACAAATCATAACGTTTCGTGTTGTCAATGTGAATAGATTTCATTTCGTGCTTACTGTAAGACTTGCTTTTATCTGCTAGTCAGTAATAAATAGATCTCATTATTTTTCGTTTGATATATTGACGTTTATTTTTAGTCCTCCGAGTTAAGCTTATTAGCCCTTAGACAATGTAGAAACATCTCATAGTATGTTTAAGACATTTTCTATTGATAGTAATAAATGGAGCTCTGTATGAATGATATTGTTTCTGACTGATTAACTAACATTAAATCGTATATCTTAAAAGAAACGAAACTGCGGTTTTTTATTTTGTAAAACCTTGTAGTTGTTGACAGATTTCACGCTGCATTTGTATTTTTCACTGTTGTGTTACTTGAAAATTCTGAAGACCAAATTTATTGTAGTGTGTTTCAAAAGAAATGCATAAAATCCATAACTTGTGTTTTGTGTTCGTAAAAAGAAGAGAAACATGTTAGTTGGAAATATCAGATCTCTATTTGTATGTAATTTTTTTGACACTTCACATTTCTGTGAAATCATCGGTAATTTTTTTAAATGGGACACCCTATATTCTATTCTAAACATTAATGGTCCTCTTCAGTGGCGGGCCGTGAAATTTTGGTAAGCTGTAATTTAGTAATGGGACCCACTCCAAACTCGCGACTAACCCTTTGGAATTTTGTTGTTTACATTAACATCATAAAACTTAATTGCCTGCAAGGGGAAAGCTACGTTTTGTATTGTGATGCTTGTTTTGTGCGGGTAGCTGGTTTGGAGATTATTCCAGGGTTCAATGTTAATATTAATTAAAATCCAGATCCAAAATAAGACATTTATTTTCCTAATAATTATATGTACAGTGTGGCCATATCTTTTATGACTTAGGTTGCGACAATCTTGTTATTACATAAGTACATCATAGTAATCGTAGAGAGAGAGAGAGAGAGTGTAACATATTTCCTCTATGTACGTCGTCGTAACCCCAATTCTCTAATCGAAGTTCCAGGACATAACAGACGCGACTAAGAAATCTGTTTCAGGAGAGATCCAGTTCAACACACTCGAATCAATCTGACAGGAGGTCCAGTTCAACGCACTCGGATCCTCCCTAACAGATACTTGGCCAGCGGCTGCCACGACGCCGGAGAAACTTGAGCTTCCGGTTATCTCAGTTCAACACACTCGAGAAAGGTGAAAGTCAAGCTCTGAATTTACTGGTTTCTGGCTAGCTATTTTATACCCAAAAATCACGGTCACGTGGTTTTGCACCCGGCACGAAATGCACACGGCACGCAAGTTGCGGCCTGGTGAAGTTAGAATTAAAAGTTAACAAAAGAACTAATCAGGTATTGAACTAATCTAAAACTGAACTACTTGATCCATGCATGATTAAAATAAGTTAAACTGGAATGAAAGTATACAGTATTCCTGTAGTATTGTATACTTCATTACAGTATTGTTGACAGATTTTCAGGTTGTGTAATAATGGCTGGATATACTAGCTAAACTTCGCCCTTTATTCAAGTTACTGTATGTTATTCCTGTGTGTAATAAATATTATTATTTCATGGTGCACTTGTACATTTCACTTTTTATTGTTGTGTTACTTGGAAATTATTTTGGTAGGCTCTAACTTAGTAATGGGGCATGGCACCTGGGACCCATGCCAAACTTTAAGGGATGACTACCAAGACCCAACGAAGATGTTTTGTGGAAAAATATATTTGATTGGAATGTGTGAAATTTATTTTCAAAAACTGCATTGCTCGCCCTCGAATCTAGAAAAGTACTTGTAAAATATTTGCAACATATTTTTTCCAGAATAAGGAAGAAAATATAAGAATACATTTTTAATTTTATAAATTATAAATTTTTAATTTTATAAATTAGAAATCACTGTGAAATGAAATTTCAAATTGGCATAACTTTATGAAAGCCGCTTTACAGTCAACAATTTTCTTGCGAGCAAGATGTTGCAGACAATGTTTCTTAACTGTACGTTTTACAGCTATAAGCTGTAATTGCAATAATATTGTGCAAAATTTGCCAACTAACAAAATAAACAATAATACATTAACCTAACTTATTCTACTCGCTTTAGTCGTTGAGAATATTTAGAATACGCTTTCGTCTACTTTTATCATCTAACCTCTCAATTGGGCCGCCAGGCATGAAGTGATAAGAATATTACTAGAAAGTAACTTTTTTTGTATTGGTAACATGGGGAAATCACTAAATTATCCACCAAACTCGCACCTATGTTGCAGGAAAAATTGAACAGAATTGATTATCTGCAAGATGTTGAGGTGTGCAACTAAATTGCCAAACATGATCAGTTGGCTCTCGAGTATACATGCCTCTGATCAAGATTTTGTGCTTTTGCAAGAAAATTGCAGACTGTAAAACGGCTTTAAAAACTTTATAAAAAAGATCCTTTAATTAAACTTAAGCCTAACCTTATATCTTCTTCCTTGTTCTAAAAAAATACATTGCAAATATTTGAAGTACCTACTTTCCTACATCATGGCCCCCTAGATGAAAAATGAAATTTTCTCATAAAAATGTCAGTTATTAATATTTTTATCTCAATATGCCAAAGTTGTATGCAAATTAACTTGCTGAATCCAAAAATGTAAAAATATACATGGTGTTCTATTTAAAAATCCAAAATTACCATCATTTCCAGTGAAACCGATCAATGCATATTTTGCCGTTATTTGACGTGCCCAAATTTGAAATTCATATGTTGTAAGATCAAGAAGATATAGGGGCAAGCGTCATTTTGTGATCACCCGGTATATTCTTCTGTCTACCTCTTCTTTCATTGATTTTTCAAAATAATAGGATAGGATGGCATTAATGTTATTAAGGCTTTAACTTTGTGGCTAGTATCAGATAGAGCTATATCAAATGAATAAAGGAGTGTGATGAAAGAGGTGAAATAGGTTCCTTTCTCTTTGATATTATTAGTTTCTTATCATAAATTGCTTGTGTAATCGATTCTAAGGATTAGATAGAGTGCGACTTAAACCAGAATCGATAACTGGAATCTCAAAAATCCTATATCATGATTTTTCCAGCTAAAGGAACTACCTTCGCCTTGCCATATCGATAATAGCTGATGCAAATAGAATCTAGAAGTTCTTCTATCGAAAGTAGTGAGAATAAAGATGATCAACTGATTTCTTATAACTATTTTAACTGCTTTTGCGCCATGTTTCGAAATTTCTGGCCAGAAACGTTCATTAATTCAGAATTATATAACTACATTAATCTGCTATGTCAACTAGGTTCAAACAAACAGAAACAGAACATTACTTGTTTCATTAGTTTGGTTCTTGGTCACTAGGGAGATTACTTTAGACTGTCTGATGAACGGTTGGATGAAATATTTCCATGGCCCTTTAGGAGTAAATAGTTTCCTAAGTATTGATATTTTTCAAAAAAATTTGGCACAGATTTTTCCAGAACATTTTCATAAAACACTTGATATTGATATTCGTGGTTTTACAGGTCTAGGAATGAGCCCTGATTCTTAATCACAAAAATTTTGAAGAAAATTTATAAATGTCATTCATACAGATGTTACTGATATAATATTAACATTTCAATCAATAGTATACTAAAATTTCCCATATAATAATTCCAATGCACAAATGTATACATAATCAAGAGTAGTGATATTTAATGCGGAACTCCTAACTTTTGTATCATATTATGAGATGGAGGTCTATTAAGAAATGCACACGCTTATTTGCATTAACCTGACTACATTCAATTTTACAATTATCCAGGTCACATAACTTTACAGTAACACAACACAACTTATATTGACAAATTAAATAAGAAAAATAGTAATCACAAAAGTCCTCTAGGCTCATACATTTTCTGAGTATCATCTTGACGAATCTTCTCTCACCTGTCAACGTCATCCCTTGGAGGGCTGATAGTTTTTGAAATATTAGCACTTTTATGAATTTCGTGCAAATCGACACCTTAAATTGGTTTTTCGAGTGCCACAGCTACAAAATACCATATTTTAAATTTCTAATTTTAGTTACGCAACCCTGAATAGCCCTGCTATTGATCACAGTCCAAAGTAAAATTAATAGTGCCATACCTTTGGAAAAAAATACATTTTTGCCCGATTCATGAGTTAATTTTTGTTATTAGCTAAGGCTCTTCATACTTTAAAAAAAAATTACCGCGCTTACCTGGAAAGTTGTTCTAAGAAATTGCTCATTTAGTGTAGTTTCTAAAATGGTATTACATTGTCTATGTTTTACTTTAGAAAACAAGATATTAGTATTTTATTGTAAAAGCAGCTCATTGTGAAATTATTTCAATAATTAGTCCGAGTGGCTTGCAGCAAGGCTATTCGGTCTGCGTTAAGGTTTCACATAGTGTAAACCCACTTTTAGACTAAGTTAAATAGTGACGTCATTTGACATGAGTTAGAGTAAGATAGGTAGTGACATTATTGAAGCGGGCTGCTTTGCTTTTTTGACTTGTGTGTTGCCTAGTAATTTGGACTTATTGTATTGGAGATAATAACAAGTTGACCTGGCCTTCGCCTGGACTGTATTTGTGTTTGAAGTTCAATAGTATTCATTATGCCGAACCAGTATACTTCTCAGGAATACTCTAACATGCATGTCATTTATGAGGAATGCAGAGAAAATAGTACTGAAATGATGAAGAAGTCTTACAAGAGATTGAATATGATCTGACTACTTCGGCATGAGCAATTGAAAGATATATTGGGATACTAAAATCCACTGTAAACAGAATTACACGCAGGTATCCTATCAAGAGCAACATGTACAAGCACATTGCCAGACGCTTTCCGTGGGCCCTAACTTCCGCCAGACGCTAAGTAATAAAGCTCTCTAATGCTCTCACTCACACTCAAGAGATAGCTTCATGAACATACACAATCTTCATAGCTATGCTCATGAAAACCAAGATTCAATGCGAGGACAATAGTCAAGTATCGCTTCAAAGTAAATCTGTGGACGGCCATCTTAAACGGTCAAATAATTGGCCCTTTTGAATTACCTGAAAATCTAAACGGGGAAATTTATCAAGGTTTTTTAAATGATAAACAACTGCCAAATCTTAAGATGCACCTTTGTCTACATGCAGGGCAATGTAGCCTTCAAAACGATGGCTGATCAGCTCATTACGTATGAGGAGTGATAAATTATTTGGGCCAAACTTATCGACAGAGATGAATCGGCTGTCTTCGTCCCATTTTGTGGTCTCCCTGGTCCCCACATTTAAATCCACTAGAATTTTTTCTACTGGGTTGCATAATGAGTAAGAACCAATAAATAACGTAAATCAATTCAATCAATTAATGAAGCCACACAACAAATAAATGTCGCAGGAAGTGCAAGATGGATAAAAGATCTTTTTTAAAAAGATGCCACGCTTGCATTTGGCTTGGCGGCAGGAAACTTCAACACATTTTTTGATTTTTATTTGTGTTTTGTTTAGGTTGGAATAAATACCTATCACTTTAATTTAACACTGTTTTTATTCAAATTTCTAATTACTGAAATAATTTCATTATGAGCTCCTTTTGCAGTAAAATAGGTCTCTTTCTTCAAAGTAAAACATAGGAAATGTTATACCATTTGAAAAACTACACTAAATGAGCAATTTTTTAAATAATTTGCCAGAGGTTGTTGTGTAATTTTTCTTACAGTATGAAGGATCAAAGTTACTAATAAAAGAAAAATTCTCATGAATCGGGCAAAAATGTTTTTTTTTCCCCCAAAGATATGGCACTATTAATTTTATTTTGGACTGTGATCAATAGCAGGGCTATTCAGGATTGGATAACAAAAATTAGAATCTTAAAACATGGAATTTTGTAGATGTGGCACTTGAAAAACTGATCTAAGGTGCCGATTTTCACGAAATTCATAAAAGTGCCAATATCTCAAAAACCAAGAAGTTATTACTAAGGTCATATTTTGATATTCTGGTCAGTCATGAACTGGGCTATCAGCCCTCCAAGGCATGACGTTGACTTTTGGGACACCCTGTATATTTTGTTCTGGATTACCGCTAACATACACTGAATTAGCATTTTTTTCTCAGATAGTGGAAAAATTACAGCTTTTTTCTAATCATCAGGCATCTGCAAATGCCATTATATAACACGTTGCATGTGCGTCAGTGGCACAAAAGATACTTGCACAGGCAGAAAAGAATAGAAGTGTCGTAAACAAAAAATAGATAATAATACTTTTGCTACACATTATACTCGAATACACTACTCACACATTTAGCTAATCATGAAAGCATCATCGCAGTATGATTGCAATTGTTTTTCAATTTCAATCACATCAGACTTTTCAAAACTTCAATAGCTCTTGGCCTAATGATTAAATGAGTTTTAATAAACATGTGTCATTACAAAGTATCTCACATAAGTACATTTAATTACTACAGCGTAAAATTCACATTGTAAACGACCTGTAGTCACGATTAATGAAAGTAAGCTTAAAAAATGTGAAATATTTTTATAAGAAGGACTAATTTTTCTGGTCTCTATAATTGAGTCACTATAAATTATTTCTTGGTATTAAGAAATGTGATTCGAATTTCACTAGATTGAATAGTTCATTCTTTTCTAGTAGGAAGAATAGCCCTGCATTCTTTATTGTATGTGCTTATCTGATATTCAATATTCATTCAAGTTGTTAAAAATTTGGCACTAGTTGCATATGATTTGAAAGTGATGATTTTATGTGATTTAATTATTCATGGATATACGTCTACTATATATAACATGGAATCAGTGTGTGTATGTGGAGAATTTATAGCAGCGGTGAAGGCTTTGGATGAGAACACAACTGCATAAATATTCCATTTAGCACAAGCTGTCAAACAATCTAGTGTCAAATTTTGAAGTAAATTTGGCACATTTGAGAGGCTTGTATAAAACTACTATAGTTTATTACTGTTTGTTGTTACTTCTGTACTGTCGTGAGCAGAAAAAAATAGGACAACTTTTTTTTTCTAATGCAAATCTGTCTCTATTTGAATATGTAATGAGTAGCCGAAATAAAACAGATATCACTTTTAATTTATTTATTTTAATGCTGTAGTTATTGCTATAGTAAATGATGGATGGTTAATGAGACAAACTGCACTGCGTTATAACATTAAAAAAAATTTGGTGTGTAACATTTTAAGAAAGTGGAAAATAAATGGTACGAGTAGTAGAAATCCTGGATCAAAGACAAAGGATATCCTACTTAACAAGAAACTAACTTAATATTTCGTTATTGCACCATTTCTATTTATAGCTTCTATAAGTCTGTTTGGCATAGAATTAAATAACCTTATACAATAATCATTAGTAATAATATTTTCCCATGCACTATTTACTATTTCCAGTCATTCTTCGGCATTCCGTGGCCTCACATTTCGTTTTTGGATACATCTTACGAGTAGTCCCCATACTTCTCCCACAGGGTTAAGATCTGGACTATAACTGGGCCAGTTATGAACATTGATGTTGTTGTCTTGAAACCAGTTAGTTACGGTATGAGCAGTATGAACGGAACAATTGTCTTGTTGAAATATGAACTCATTATTAAGGAAATAATTATGACACAGAACGGAGCATAATATTGTGCCGATATCCAAGCTCACATATTGACAGAAAATCTACCACTTTTATCATTGTTAGATATATATTTCTCATCGAATTGAGTATTCGGAGGGCGGTAAACACGAATACGACCGCTGTGTGTTAACTGGAAAGTTTTTTCGTCTGTAAAGATTAAATTGTTCCAAAAATTTACATCATGCGCTAAAAATTCAAGCGCAAATCCTACTCGAGCTTCTTTTTGTTCAGCCTTAAGTAAGTATTTCTGTGCTGCTGCATAACAGCGTAGCTCCGATTCTCTTACTCGCCGGCGACCAGTACTACTCGATCCAGGAAAATTCGTTTCTTCAGCAGCCTGAATAACTGAGTAAAATGGATTTTCTACTAAAGCATTTACCAATTGCAAATCTTGTTGTTGAGTTGATATCCTTCGTCGCCCTGATCCAGGATTTCTACTAATCGTACCGTTTATTCTCCACTTTCTTAAAATGTTACACACCGAATTTTTGTCAATATTATAACGCAGTGCAATTTGTCTCATTGACCATCCATCTTCTACCTTAGCAATAATTCCAGATTTAACTAAATCACTTGTATGAGGCATATTAGTTTTTTGCACACTTGCAATAAATTAACTGACAATGTCACAAAAATTAAAGTTAGATGTACACTAGATTTTAGCAAAATACCGTTATAAGACTTGTCCTATTTTTTTTTTGCTCACGACCGTATGAATAATTATCGGTTATAAATTTCTACAATGTTGCTCTGATTTCATACCTGCGCTTAGTTATTAAGGTTTTATTATAAATAGGTAGGTAGATAATTTGTTTATGTACATTTTAACTAGTTAATGACGTGTACTTTTAGGCGACTGAATGAGAACAATAATGTTGATGGCAATTTGATTAAAATGAAATGTCGAGGAAATATTTAGTTTTTCCATGCGAATTCAACTAATTTCAAATATTTTTTGCACTTTTTCAATTATTTTTTGGCACTTTTTGATTTTGATGAATTGATGCATGTATTATAGACTAGTACTGTTTTCCCATCTCTCTACTTTTAGCATTCTATAAGGATGTTGAACTGGCTATAACTTTATTCGCCCGAAGTTCACTTCAACCCCTTTAGCAAGATATTATTGTGTTTATTTCAGTGTTCTCTCAAACCCCATGGAGATATTGGTCAGAGGTTAGCACACTGTCTGTAGCAGGTATTATTAATTAAAAGGCGCTCAATGATATACTGCTATTGAAACCTTTTGTTTCATCCACATATTGTATTAATTATCTTCTTAAACAAGGAAATTTTTTATATTTTAATAGCAGATTTAAACTGCGACATATGAGCAAAATTCTTAATTTCTTTACTTGTAACATAAAGTCTAGTATACTTTAACTTGGGATGTGTATGAATTTACATTGCGCTTAAGATTTCATTTTCTCTTGCACACAAATTTAAAGCAATAGCCCAAAAATATTGTTCCCGTATATCTTTTTTTTATTATTATTTTGAGGAAAAACCTTGAAAACGTTCCCTGTGCTGGTGTTCAGGTGCACAGGGATATGTGGGATTCTTACCCACTAAGAAACCTCCCAATAGCACTTCTACAGGCGCTTCAGAACTGCGTTAAGCATTACTTTGGAGCGCCTCACGTCTAAAGTCAGTCTGGTCTTATTCTTCAATACACCTTTCATCTTCATCTTTGCTTCTTAGTATGTCACAGCACATTACGTTTATAGCCTCCCAGCTCTCTTCATCCTGCAGCATGATTCCCACCATGTTATGCCTATTTATGATAGTGCCATCACTTCATAAGGCACACCCTGTTATAAATTTTTGTAGCACTGTCCGCTTCATGGTTATGGTGCCGTTCTGTGACTAGCAGATCAATTGGCAGGACTGAAGCAATGACTTGTAGAGCCATGGTCGATACTGTGCGATATGCACAGCAGACCCCGATTAGCGCACTCCGTTGAGTTCTCAGTAAACGTTTTCTGTTCCTGTCGGTTTTAAGAGCTTCAGCCCACACAGGGGTTGCATACAGTATTGTGGAGGTTACCATTGTGTTGAGTAATCGCCGGATACAGGTTTTAGGCCCACCTGTTCTAGGCATTAATTTGCGTAAAGACATAGCCAATCCTTCGGCTTTATTGGTAACGCTGTCTACGTGGTGATTCTTCAAGACCCTATGGTCGAGGTATAGTCCGAGGTATTTAATGATGTTCTTGGTGGTTTTCGCTTCGCCTAAAATATCTGTTGACATCTCACGCACGTGTTTCCTGCCGGTGAGTGAATTGCTTCTGATTTCTCAGGAGCAAGTTCCATCTCATTCTTCAGTCATCTAGTCGTTAATTGAAGGAATCATCATCCCAGCTTTAGCCACGACGCCGTCCTCATTAGTGTCAATTGCAACAACGATTAGGTCATCAGCGCACATGACCAGGGGGCTTCCGTTGTCAGGGAGGTTTTCGAGTTCTAGTATACCGTCATAAAGGACATTCCACAGTAGGGGCCCGAAGATTGAGTCTTGAGGAACTAGGAGGCTCCTATCGGTGAAATAACTCATTACGAATTGTACAAGGTATGTTGAAACTCCTAGACGCTTTAGAAACACGACGATTGATCTCCAAGGGCAGTATCGAACCATTTTTAACATCTAAGGCGACTGCAAGACAGATTTCTCGTTAACTCCAATTATCCTCATTAGCAGACCGAGCTATGCGGATTACCACTTGTATTGCCTCTACTGTAGACCTCGCTTCTTGGAAACCATACTGGTTGTCAGATAGTCCTCCCCGTACTTCAAGTTCCTCGTTTAGGCATGTGACGATGATGCATTCAAGCGTCTTCGCCAAAGTATCGATAAGGCAAATTGGCCTTGGTATTGATCTTGGTGGCTTACCCAGTTTCGGAACCAACTCAAGTCTGGTGGTTTTCAACTTTTGAGGGATGTCTCCTGTATCATGAAGTCATTGTATACCCTCGCAAAAACCTCCGGTTCGATGCAAACAGCGATTTTGGCAGCTTCAGGTGGTACACCATCAGGGCCCGCTGCTTTATTAGGCTTCAGTCGTGCGATGGTCTTTACAACCTCGTCTGTTGTGATTGGGGGCGGCGGTTGGAGTCTAACTTCTCTCTCCCAAACTGATTGGTTTTGTTGGGAACAATATGTCTGCGAATTCGATCTTGCAGTTAATAGTCAGTTTTAGTTGACCTCTGACACCAGTTCTCTTGCACGCTATGCGATAACCGTCCCCCTCAAGGATTATCGTCTACCACCTCGAAGATGCGGTCCCAATATCTATATTTGGCGGTTTTGATGCTAGCTCGCAGTTCTTTACTGGCTTCATGGTATGCGGTGTAGCTGATGGCTTCCAGTTCCTCATTGTTAATTGTGTGAGATGTCTTGTTTCGTGTTCATTCTCGTTTCTCATGTAGGCAGATTTTGCTGAGTGCTGCTATATCCTCGTTCCACCAATACACCGCTTTCCTATGTGGTCTACCGGTCCCAGGTAGCGTAGCCTGGCAAAATCTTCTAAGAGCCTCTATCACTTTACCCTGTTCCAGATTCTCCAACCGGCTGAACTCGAGCTGTATTTTGTTCTTAAGCGTCTTTTCTTTGCCATCCTGTGGGTGCACACATAGGTTCTAGAATCGGTTCTGTCTGGAAGAACCACCATATTGTAGTCACTCAGAGTCTCTTCGTCAAGTACTCTCCAGTTGTGGGTGTAACCTGTCAGATCAGCAATTACAAAGGTGACGTCGATGAAGCTGTGTTGATTGTCACACTGTCGACCTTAGCCACGATGAGGTCATGTGCCACAAGCCAATCGACGAGGATAGAGCCTCTGATGTCCTGCACTCCTGAGCCCCATATTGGGCTCTTGGCGTTGAAGTCCCCCGCTACTACTATGCCTTCGATGTGTCTGTATGCATGTATGTGGTCCATGAGTTCATGGAGGAAGGTCTCATACTCAGTGATAGTCGAGTTGGGGGATTTATAGCATGACATAATAGCCACGCCATTGACAACATAGCATGCTGTGCCATTGCCCTCTCTCTGGTGGCTGATGTTCTTATTATGTATACTAATGGCTGCATCAAAGTATCCATGATCCAGGCGTTGTTGTTATTGATGTGTCACTTGTTGGGTTCACTCACTATAAGCACATTTGCATTGTACTTGTGCCGACTGTGATAGAGGTCTTGGGCCTCCCGACACCGGTTTAGGTTTACTTATAGAAAACTAAGGGCCATATGGAGAGCTACGATCTTCGGCTCCATATTCTAGCTTGCCCCCTTCAAACAGCCAGTTTTGTTTTTGTCTTGCCTTGGACAAGGATCTATGAAAGTCTGCACATTTACCGCTGCCAGCTTTATGCCCTGACATCTTACAGGTCGGGCAAGATTCTTCGTTTGGGCATTCCTTTGTGTTGTGCCTCTCGATGCCACATTTGAAGCATACCCATTGCATTGGACAGCCATGTGGTCGGATGACCAGCATTTAAAACATCTGCTGATACTTATACGTTTTCCAATTGAACAGTTTGCCACTCCGACTTAAAGTTCATATATCTACCAAGCTGCTCTCTCACCTCTATTGAGACGGAAATATGAAATGTACATTAAAGAGAGAGATAATCTAGATTTTCAATGGGGGATATGGGGGACGGTAGCACAGTGGCTAGCGCATTTAGCTTTCTCTCTGAGCATACCTAGTGAGGTGGGTTCGATCCCCACCTACTGCAAAACTTTCAATTGCGAATTACCCCCAAGAAGAGGTCTCATTTACTCACACAAATCTAGGCTTAAGAGGGTCATTCAAGTGATCTATAAGGCAGTTAAAACATTTATAACTTTAATAACATATCGTGTAACCGAGCCTGTACGATACTCGATTAGGAATAGAATACATCTAACTAGGGGATAGCCCGCTAACTAACAGTATAAGACAAATTCGATAACAATGCCCCTTTCAGAATAAAACACTCTACCTTACCAGGCGTTACCTTTTTCCGAAAACTTCTCTAACCTACCTTTAGCACTTACTATAACTTTCTCTCACCTTATCTTTCCTCTTTAGAAAATATTAAACAGTTAGTTTAGTTTGGCCAAGTTAAAATATACTCGACTTTGCTATTAAATTTCTTACATACTCTAATGTTAAAAGGGTGGGTATTGCACAAGCTGACACCCTGGCTAATCGGTGAAAACAACTTTGGTAAATATCATTTGAATCGTTAATGCAAGTGCTTCTCATCAAAATTAAGATTGGTTAAGTAGTTACCACTTGAATTCGCAAGGAAACAACCCATTTCCTACATTAGGAATGATTTCAATCTCCAGTGAATACAAATCATTTTTTTTATGTCTCTAATATTTAAAGTTCCAGAAAGACAAAGACTTGTATATAAGCAATTTATTATATTAATATGTTTTTAGATATACTCCCTACTAAGATTAATATGTAGTACTTTTTAAACATTCTATCATTATTTTACATTTTTTAAATACAAGTGGAATTATGGACAGAGTTGAGACAAGTACTTTTAAAAAGTACTCCCAGTACAAGTAGTCTGATTTTTTATTTTCCAGTATTAAGTACAAATACTTTGAAAAAGTACTTAAAGTATTAAGTAATTTACTTAATATTTAAAATTTAAATAACCAGTACAATTTAATTACACGCTGAAGTACTTTAAGTTCTTAAAATACAGAGTACCTTAAAATACTCCAAGTATTTTTTTAAGTACAAAAGTATTATAAGTACTTAAATTAATTTTTGTTACCTGGAGTATTTTGAATGTACTGTAATACTTTTATTTAAAAAAGTCATTTTTTTCTTTTCATTTAGCTATGAACAGACGCAGCATAGAGGAGAAAACTTTCTAGAAAAACCTTTCTATTTTTTTTTTCTAATAACAAAGTTAAGGGGGGTAAAATTTTTCGTGAATCACAACACATCAAACCTAAAAGCTAAGTATATGTGGAATAATAATTTACAAAAAATCCTATGGGAGTCAAAATAAAACTAATTTTTACAAAAAAATTCAGTCCTTCGCAACAATGCAACCGGAGGAGACGTTGGAAATGATGGATCAGAATTTAGATTTGTTTGAATTGGCTCGAGTCTGATGGTCGAAATTGCTTTTGTGACAAGTTTTGCGGCAGCCTCGTTTCCTTTATTCCTAAGTTTTTTGACCATAGCAGAAGTTAGCTCTTCTCATTAATACGTCAATAACAATGTTGCAGTCTTTCGACGTTTGGTTCTTTCACTGCTCGCAGAAAACTGTACAGCTGAACGACTACAGGCGCGGCTCCTTTCACCTCCAGATGACGTTCCTGGTTGTGGCTCAGCATCCGGATCAATTTCTTCCTGAGTTTGTTCAAATACAAATTGAACACTTAACCACTCCTTATTTTTCTCCAAAAATCTATTTGTTTTTCTTGCGCATTGATCAAGCTTCGAGTAAACAGCGCTGTAAAACTTTGAATTGATATTCTTCAATTTTAACATGGCATCTTCATCACTCTCGATTTTATAGGGTCCCACCAAATAATTGAATAGATACTCTGTTCGATTTGAACAACCTAAACCATTCTTTTCATACAAGACATAAAAAAGTTGCCTTGTGGTCACCATTTTCACTCTAAAAAAAATTGGTACCACTACAAGAGAATAAATGTAAATCTGAAGACAAAACTAAAGTAAAGACCAGAACCGGCATTAGCTATAAGGCTAACTCGATTTTCTGTCAAGTCAAATAAAATATCGCAAATATGAAATAGAAATCAGTAGATTTTATAACTTAAATTATAAAATGATATGTGCAGTTACGGCTTCAAAATGCATATGTTCGTTACGATTGATGCATATTCATGAACATGACCTTTGCGAAATCGAAATATCTTAAAAAGGCACTTGAACGCGTCTATAAGATTTTAGTATGTTATTAGGGAATGTTCAAGCTATCTTTTATTTTTTAGTTCAACCTGGATCTGGGCTGGAAATTTTTATGGCTCAACAGAAATTTAAATTATAACATAAAATCTTCAATAAACTCAACTACATACTTATTTTATCTATATGTATAGACTTATTTAAGTTTGTGTTATATGTTATATATAACATGAAAATACATACCTTCAGGAAGTTTTCTGTACAATTAAACTTTTGATTCAAACTCTTTATAACACAGGATCACTTGAGAGTTGGCAATATAATAAATGAACGCTTGTATCTGTATGGACGTTACAAGAAACTCTGGTTTGGGAGTAGATAGCTGAACGAAAATATCTTCCACCTGCTTGGAATTCCGGGAAAACATGCATTATGCATGTTTCTAAGTACCTGCAAATTCTGTTAACGGTGCTATTTCTTTTATAAATATCGATATTGGGCTGCTTTTTGAATTTTCTGGCCCACTGTGTGCTTAAAAATTTTATACAGGGTGTCCGGAAACAAAGTAGAAAAAAAATAACTGTAGATTATAGTCTAGTATACTTTAACTTGGCGTGTGTATGTATGAGTTAATATTTCCGTACGATTTCATTTTCTGCCATATTGTACACAAAGTTAAAGCAATAGTCCAGAAACATTGTTTACGTGGACAATATTTCTGGATCCTTGTGTACAAGAGAAAATGAAATAGTACGGAAATATTAACTCATACATACACACGCCAAGTTAAAGTATACTAGACTATAGCGATTAGTGAAATAGTAACAAAAAATAAATGGGTAAATAAAAAAATTAATTACCTACCTACAAGTACAAACTAAATATGAATATTTGCATGTCTTAAGCAACACAAGTTTTTCAAAATTTCTTTTTATTTGTTGCTTGTTTTGTTGAAGTGCATTTTTGAATTAATTGGATTGCTTACAAAATTCTAGGGCCACTTGCCACTTTATGTGCAATAATCATAATCCAAACCCAATAAATAATGAGACTGTATGTTTGATGAATTTATTTAACAAAATTATTCAAAATAGAGTAGGTAAACTTTTTAAGTAACAAGTATTACTTATTTAGAAATAAGTACAAGTATACAGTACTTTTTAGTCAAAGTACTGGGAGTACAAGTAGCAGAGTACATGGATTTTAAAAGTACTTGGAGTAAAATGCTTAAAGTAGAAATAAATTTTAGTACCGAGTACCTCAAGTCTGACTATGAATGCAAAAAATTAAACAGTAATTAACACTTCTGACCATTCTTCAGAATTGTTTTAATACTATGTTCCCACAAAGTTGCTGAAACGAGTCAGAAATAAATTTTTTTAAGGGCCAGTTTATCAACTTGTAATGTATCTTAACTTGTAATCAAAGGATAACTGTCAAATAAAACAATAGATAGTTCAAATGTGCTTTTAGAGGGTGGAATATTAAAACATAATATTTTTAGTCGCAAACTCCTCTATAAAATCCTTATTTTACTATAAGGAACGTTACCAGACTGCAACCAACAGCTACTCTCCGGGCTATGTGCCCGCCGAGTGCTGAATTACAAGTTACAAGTCTGGCGCGTTAAGTGTAATAATTGCATATTATCATCAAAACGCTATAATGGTAATGTGCAATTATTACACTTAACGCGCCAGACTTGTAACTTGTAATTCGGCGCTCGGCGGGGCACATAGCCCGGAGAGTAGCTGTTGGTTGCAGTCTGGTTACGTTTCTTATAGGATTTTATAGAGGAGTTTGCGACTAAAAATATTATGTATTAATATTCCGCCCTCTAAAAGCACATTTGAACTATGCTAAGCCCAGTCAGGCTATTTATTTTTCGATTGCAACAGACACTGGACCGCTAGATGGCGCCTGCTGACTATTTTACATGTCGCTATTGTAAAAATACCGGGTGTACCAAATAGTCAAAGGATCCTCGTGCCGGTCGTCACATGCCTACCTTGCACTGACGAGAGCCAACAGCTCGAAACTGCAGTCTGCAAGTGGTGTGTGACGGCTGGCAAGAGAGCTCCTTTAAGTAGGATCAGTCTTTCGGCTGGTGTTTGTTGCAATCGAAGCATTAGCGTTTTGATGGTAATATGCAATTATTACACTTAACGCGCCAGACTTGTAACTTGTAATTCAGCGCTCGGCGGAACACATAGCCCGGAGAGTAGCTGTTGGTTGCAGTCTGGTTACGTTCCTTATAGTAAAATAAGGATTTTATAGAGGAGTTTGCGACTAAAAATATTATGTATTAAAACAATAGATACCCATTGTTTCGTTTGACATTTATCCTATAGTTAAGTGTTAACCCTGTATTGATAGACCGGCCTTAAAAGAAACATCTTAGTGAAATTTATTAATCTGTGGTAATTTTTTCTCCTTTTTAAAGTTAACGTGAAATAATTTGTTATATTTGTATCGTAGTCTTTAAAATTTGTTGGTCTAATTTTTTGACAAATATGACCGATAATACAAATTGTAAAAATAAAAAATATATGCAGCTAAAGTGCCATGTTTAGAATTAGATGTAGCGATATAGGTTTTATTTTATAGATATTATTGATATTTTGAGTTTGTACCTGTTTTATTACTTTTTTATTATGTGTGTTATACTATGGGATAGTTGTATTTTTAAAAATAAAGTTACAACAAAGTAAGTAAGCAAAAGTTGTATTCATTCAAAATAAAATTAACACAGTACATTAGTTTATTACTAATAAGTTACAAATAAATAAACTATAAAATAATGTCCAAAAACAAATCTAACCTCTGAAAATAAACCGTTCTCCCAAAGAGCTGTTTTAAAAGCATAAATTGTAATCCAAATCAGAAGGTACAAATATATTTGTATTTGGAAATATCAAATAAAAATGATTTATTAGGGAACACAATAATATACCTTTTATAAACACATTTAAGATATGACCATAATTTAAAAATATCCAAATTAAAGTTTATTTTAATCCCTTTAGTTTTGTTTTTGGACAAAGATATTATATTAAAATAATCTAGTATCTAAATTGTCATACGGCAATTCTGGTTCTGTGACATCGAAAGGTTCAACGAAAACATCCTCTGATAGTTCTGGCATTTCAATTTTGAGCCATTCAAAAAATATTGGATCAAGATCTACAGGTGCAGGGTCTGGTGTAGGAGGTGGTGTGTCTCCCATGGAACAATAATTGCGTAGAATTTTAATAAGGCCAACTGTTCCTAAACGAGTTGTTGGCCAAATATCTTCATGGATATCTGTTAACAAACATATATTTTTATAAATGAAGATAAAGTCAACAACTGAAAAAACTAACAAGGGCACAGGAAATCGAGGTTTTTTTAATTGGCACATAAAAAACTGAGGGGGTAATCACTCGTGAAGTATATTGACTACCCTTGTATGAAGTATCCTGTAGTATCATGCAGTACCAATGTAGTATCGTGAAGTACGATGTAGTATCATGAAGTATATTATGTAATGTCAGTATAGTATCATGTAGTATGTATGTAATAGAGTTCCGATGTAGAATTATATGGTGTTATGAATGTAGTGTGTTATCGATGAATTATTTATATAGTATAAAATTACAGTACTACTTTTCAATGTAATAGAACTTTCTTATGTAAATTGTACAACCTGCCAAGAGACGAGTACGTTAATTATGTTAGTTATTTTATAATAATAATAATAATACTTTATTAGTGTCAAATGCATATAAAATGCTTACACAGGTCAATCAATATAAATGGTAAAAATAGAAGAATATAAAGGAATAAAAACAGCATGTAGGTACAATAAAAATACACAAATTATGGTTCAACAAACATACAGATATAAAGTAATTGATAATTAGAGAAACCGTTAAATGAGAAAAAGTAAGTGCATATACAAAAAAATATAAAGTGCCTATTATCTTAAGAGTTGGTCGGAGTGTATTAATCATCCACCCTTCCAACTTTAATTGTAAATGACTGCACGTCAATAAAATGACGCAGCTGAATGTACGGTGTGCTTGGAAGGCGAGAGATAGAGATGTAGTAGAATATGACATTGGACAAATTTATTATACCTAATCTTTAAATTTCTCTGTGCATTTGAGGACATTAGGGCTAATTTTATTTTAGTTCTACAAAAGGGAAAATGTTTATTTTAATGATACCTATGCGGGACGATAAAAATTATTTTTGCAAATCGATAACAGAAGAAAAAAAAATTATTTTTTTATATATACTTTTTTTTCTCTCATCGTCCCACATTGTAACATGTTTTTAATTGTCTTTTAGTGAAAGCCGTTTTTTAAAATAATGATTTATATGAGAGTAATTTGCGCCGTCTTTCCGACTTATATCCGGAGCGCTCTTAAGTATGTGAAGTCATTTTCAAAGAATTCATTCAAACTGTAGAAAGCCTTTTCTTTTAAATATGACTTGATTTTACTTTTAAAAAGAATGGAATTCAAGGTTTTTACATGAACAGGAAGGGTATTGTAAAATTTATCTGCATAGTAGCCTGTTCCGTTTCTAGATTTTGTCAGTTTAAGAAAATTAAAGTGAATATTGTTACGATTTATTGTGAGGTGTTCGTGGATCTGGCTGTGCATTACATATTGATGTTCATTTTGTTTAATGTAAAGTAAACACTAGAATATAGGCACACAGCATTGTCAAGATGTTGAGTCTAATGAACTGAGCTTTCCAATCCTCTCTATACCTAAGACCGGTGAGTATTCTGATGCATCGATGTTGTAAACAAAAAATCTTAACTGCGTGAGCAAAATGACCCCGGTTTAAGATAGCATAGGTCATGTTAGCATGGAAGGAACCATAGGCTGTGAGCAGGAAATTTGGAGATATCGTATTAACAAGGTTGCGTAGGAAGTAGATGTTTTTTGCAAGTTTACTTGTTAAATTACTAATGTGTTGTTCCCAGGTTAGAAGTGGATCAAGATATACACCTAGAAACTTTATACCTGTTTCGTTCAGTACAGTTTGGTCTTTGTGGCGAAGCGAGAAAGTAAGTGACTGCATTTTGTCTTCATTTAATTTTAGGCTATTCGCAAGGAACCATTCATTAATATTTTTATGGGTAATAGTGACCTCCCGTTTTAAGACATCAGGAGAAAAGTTAGTATTTAATGAAGTTGTGTCATCTGCAAACAGTATAAAGTTTGAGCTATCATCACAACAGGCAAGGTCATTAATATAAATTGTAAAAAGAATAGGGCCAACCACAGAACCCTGTGGAACACCATGTGTTACTTTCAGTTTTTTTTGATGTACACTGGTTATAGTTGACATATTGGAACCTATTGGACAGATAAGATTTAATAAGCTTTTGGGTACCACCAATATCCGTACACCGCACCGTCGTTATCACTGTCATAAAATCGTAAGACGGTTCCTATATAGAAGCAAAATTAATTTAGGAATTTTTGAGGATATTAATCGGTATTTATGAACTTTTTTATATATATATAATTAAATTATATAGTTATTTTAAAAAATTATGTTATTTGGAAATAATTTTTTTTCCTAATGGGTTGGATTTTTGTATACAAATTTATTTTTATATTTTAATTAACATGCTAAAAGTTCCAATCATTCATGCCAGCGTTGCGAGATATTCGAGGTCAAAGGTCACGAAAAATGTTTTTGCTCCCTACAGCCTAGAAGGTTATTATGAAAATTGAAGTTTGTCTACTGAATTTTCTGATTTTGGAGCACTATACATCGCCAGAAGAACACATATTCTGTCCCCTTCTACGTAGTTATAACGCACTATAATAATATAATAATGTTTAGACTTATATAGATTACGTAAAGTATACACCTTGCCCTGAAGTGTATTATCCTATAAACTAATGCATTGATATATCTGCTAAAGTAAAGTATTTTATTGCTTCAAGGTCTACAAAGGACACAGCAACGTCAAAAATTTGGTCTTCTACAGCAAAAAATAAAAAAAAAAACATGTCAAGTGTATAATAAAATAGAATACAGACTACAAACTAACAAATACAATGAACATTAATAAAAAAAAGTGTATATCTAAAATTCCGCTAAAATTTCATTGGCCTGCCACGTAATTAACGTCACATCATTTGAGTAAAATTCACTATTTACATTACTAGTGATAAAAAACACAATGAAGGGACAGTTAAAACTCCGAGTTCAGTAAAAAAAGGCTTACAAGAAGTTGTTGTACAGATTTTCATAATACATCTTATTATTCTCTTTTGAGTTATGAATATTTTATTAGCGTTAGGTGACGACTCCCAAAACGTGATTCAATATGGAATAATGTATTGCACATAAGAAAAATAGTAAACTCTTAGACTGTCATTCGAAATCTGGTCTCTTAGACAACGTATCACCCCACAAATTGAACTGAGCCTTGAGTTAAATTTCTCAATATGTATGTTCCAACTTAGATTGATGTCTATAAAAACACCTAAAACCTTGATACTATTTAGATTTTCTATGGATGTATTTTGTAGTCGTAAAGCGATTCAGGTGAATTTTGTGGTCTGGGTTTATTGAAAAATATTAAGCTCATCTTTACTGTATTTAGTTTAAGAATGTTGTTGTTACACCAGTTCATCATCTTGTCTGCTGCATGTGATAGCTCTCGCGATAGTCCGGGTATATTACGGTATGCAATTATCACGGATGTGTCATCGACAAATTGATAAACTGAATCAATATTCAGACTAGAACCAAGGTCGTTTACATAAAGTACAACAAGAATTGGTCCAAGAATGGATCCCAGGGGTACCCCTTGGGTAATTTCTGTTAGTTTAGAATACTAATGAGAACCATTGTTATTTATGCACACAGTCTGCGAGTGTCCAGACAGATATGATCTGATGAGTTCAAGGCAAGCTCCTCGAATTCCGTAACCTTCCAATGTCCTTAGAAGTAGCTGGTGATTAATGGCATCGAAAGCCTTTGAAAGGTCAAAATACAGTCCGGCTACTGTTTCCCTAGCATTCATGTGTTATAACATTCCCTATGGCATTGAAAATAGCCAATTACGTAGACATTCCAGCTCTAAAACCATACTGTTATTTTACTAATATATTATTTTGATTTAGAAATGGTGTTAATCGGTTGTATATTATCCTTTCACAGACTTTTGACGGATATGGTAAAAGTGACACTGGTCTGTAATTATTCACATCTAATTTTGTTTGTTTCTTCTATATTGGGATTACTTTTGCTACTTTTAGGTCATCGGGAAAGGTACCAGTTCTTAAGCACTCATTTATCAAATTTGTCATAGGATCACTTATGTGATCAGCTATTTCCTTAAGAATGTTTGATGGAATGCCATCTATCGCGCAAGAATATTTAGGTGGTAATTGAATAATTACATTATATACTTGATTACGTGTTGCAGGCTGTAAGAATATTGAATTTATATTTTCTCTAACTGTATGGTAGTTGACATTACTATTTTCAGTACAGTGAAATTACTACTAAAGTATTGAGCAATTTCTTCAGGATCAGATATAATTGTATTATTCTCTCCAAGTAATGTTAAGCTATTATCTGATTTGTTGCTCCTTTTCATGTTATTGAAAATATTCCAGACTCTTTTTGATTTATTGCTTGACGCCGATATTTTACTATCATTAATTGATTTTTTATACATTGATAAATATTTTTTGTAAGCTCTTTTTTTCCTGTTTGTATTTGATCAGAACATTATTGCAATTTGTTTGTTTGTATAGCATATATAAATCCCTTACATACGCAGAATAATTTTTTATTTCATTAGAGATCCATCCCTTTCCACAAGACCTCGCTCTACTTGTAGTTAATGGAAAGGAGATATCAAGTGATAATATAAAGTGTCATAAAAGATTTTATACTTTGTATTCACATTTAGGCTGTGATATACCTCATGCCACCTCTCAGAGCTTAGGGCTGCTTTAAAACAAGCAATATTTGATTCAGTATAAAATCTTTTTCTAGCATAAGATATTTTAGCTTATGTGTTGTTATTGATGTCAAGAATTTGACTAAATTGATCTGAAATATCTGATTCGAAAACTGAACAACTAATAGTGTCTTCTGGAATATTGCTAAATATATTATTAATTTGGGTTCTATTAGAATTATTCGGCCTGGTTGTGCCTGTAACATGTGAATAGAGACCATAACTTAGGAAAATTAGCTTCACTATTGTTTAACCCAAAATTAATATTAAAATCTCGGCACATTATTATATATCTCGAAGCTGTACATAAATGATCTAGAATATCAGATTTTTAACAAAGTTATCAATGTCGCCTGAAGGTGACCTGTAAATAGAAATTAAGTAACATACTTTTTTGTTAATGTCAAATTTACAACACGAATATTCTATTTGTTTTTCAATTGGATTTATAGGTCCATCAATGGCTGTGATTTCCATGTCTTTTACTGCATATATTGCCATTCCACCACCTCTCCATTACTTCTACAATTACTGCTAATTAGGTTGTAATTTCAGCTTCCCCAGCCCAATGTTCAGTTGTACAAAAAATTTGTGGAAAATTCTCCGACAGTAGCACGTTTATATCCAACGTTATCATCCACGTTTTTTTTGTTATATTGACATTGACTTGCCACACCTTGGCTTTTGTGTTTTTTGCATTGTTGATCCCCTTTGGGAAGTTTCTCTATAAAAATTGCCCCCGCTATGTAAGAATTCCTGGTGTTTGCTAAAATCGAACCTTTTTATTCCAACGTTAGCAGGCCAGAAGCTGGGTTCATACATCTCGTCTTTCTTATGAAGTGGAGCTCAACCACAAAAAAACCATTTAACCGCCTAGGATATGATAATAGGTCTCTTACCTCCACTGACTCTTCCTTGAAGGCAGCCTTTTTCTTGATAAAATTGACAATCACATCAACAGTAACATGTCTTTTAACTCTATTTATGTATAGCTATACTTTTCTGTCTTCTCCTGCAAAGTCATTGTCTTTTTATTCCTGTGTTACCATTCCCATTCCAATCCTTTTCTTAGCACATTTCCTCTGATGCCTGTAGTATGAAATTATCCTCAATTTGATCTACTACTCTATGGCTGCTATTTCTGGGACTTTCTGGATGGTCATTATTATTTACATTATTGTTGTTTTTATTAGGTCTGGGAATGTCAAATTCAGACCGTTTCTTTGGCCTTGTTGAAATTTGATCTGCAGATCTTTTTGATTTAATTTCAAGGCTTATTTTTTGTAGGCCATTACTATAAGATTGTGATGAGCTGACCTGAGCGTTAAACTCCCTTTCCAAAGTATCGATTTGTTGTTTAAGGTCTTTTGGGAAGTCAATATTAGATTTCTTACATGCATTATCTAATGCTAAATTTTCGATAACAGGATTCTTTTCCGTTATTAATTTTATTAGTTCAACATTTTATTTTACTTTATACCACGATAATGGTTGGTTGTACAAAAAAATGTATAGAACCTTTTCCGAGACCTTTTCTGTAGGCAATTTGAAGATTTACAATTTTCATAATCGACATCCGGGCTATAGGAAGCGAGATTTTTGTGAAAAACCACTTTTTGAGATCTCACATATTTTGCAACTCCGGCATGATATCAATTGGGACTTTTAACACGTTATTTAAAACATGGAAATAAAGTTGTAATAAAAAATCCAACTCACACGGAATTTTTAAGGTGAAACTTAAAAATTACTGGACTATAAATAAAGTATTTTAGTCATAAGCAGTGGGTGGCAAATTTATATGGCGTAAAAAAGAATAAATAAAGCATTCTTAATTTTTTTTCCAGGTATAACACTAAAGTATTATATGTTTTCAGTAAAATTCGCTGTAGCTTCCTTTAGAGTATTTATTTTATTTTTTTAAATAAACTTACAATTGAATATCAAATCTTTATTTAACAAACACGGCGAGGTAAAACAGTTTTTGCATTTATACTAATGTAATAGTTTCCATTTATATAGCCAACTTCAATTAGTTGGGTGACGGAAACCTCTTTATTTGCGTAAGTACATACTAGCGTACGTTGCCCTACTGCCAACTACGCCATGCATCCGTACAATTGCCATTCAGGTATTATTTATGCCCAAGTTAAACCTACCGCTAGAAAACAATGTCGAACACCGAGATCATTTCACGATTGGTTACGATAATGTCAATTATATACTTCATATTACATTAATACTCTATCGGACCTCCATCATACTACATAGTATTTCATGCATACTTCACGATACTTCATGCGTACTTTACGATACTTCATTATACATTTTTATATAAAAAAAGTACCTATTATATCATGAATTATAGACGGGTTTTTAGACCCCTGGAGAGAAGTACTCTTGACAAGAACCTAAAACGCAAAAATATGTGTAGTTTAATAAAAACTTTTTTGAAACAATTAAAACAGAATTTCTTTTATTTAAAAATACAATAGTTCCTTTTCCATAAACCAAATATTTATTTCATATTTATTATTTATATTTTTTGTGAATGAGAATTAAGAGTGATATAATTATTATTAATCACTTTTTACGTAGAATTAAAATGCAGTTAAAGGACCCCACATCAAATGCATGGGTAATTTGTTTTGTCGACAGAATCGTTCCAAAACTTAGGAACAGAATCTTTAGGTCGTTCTGAATAAAAGTTGTCATATACAAAAATCACAAAATAACCTTATCTGCTGTGCTGCTGTGATCTTTTATTTAGAACGACCTAACGATTCTGTTCCTAGATTTTGGGACAATTCCGTTGACAACAAATTACCCGTGCAGAGTGCTTTAAAATAATAATTATAATAATATGTAAGTTAAAATAATAATGAATGTTACAGCATAAAATATATCTTTTAACATTACTTATCTAATATAATTCATGATCTATAATAAGTACCTTTTTTATATAAAAATGTATAATGAAGTATCGTGAATTATGCATGAAATACTATGTAGTATGATGGAGTATATTGTAGTCCGGTGAAGTATTAATATAATATAAATTATGCTGGCCACCTGTCGAATGAGTGATTACCCTCTCTTTGGAAATAGATTTATACAAGTACTTTATTTTGTATTTCGTAGAAAAGAAAATGGATTTTTTTAGATTAACATCCTGGTAGAGTTTCGCATTGGCTATTCCACCCCTCAACCAGGAAGCGTACACACAAACAATTATACAACGAAGATTCCCTACGACAATAGTCGTGTTCATCACGTGGTAGCGCTAACTGAGCGATCATGTATCATTACGTCACGCCGCAGCTGAGACTCGAACTGGGAAGTGGCAAAGCATCTAACCGTGTTGCCTCTCACACAACCCCATCTAGTCCACTGCTACCGACTCAATTACATATTAAAAATGCTACCAAACATCCATACCTTAGCCAGAATTTGAACCCGGTACCCCTTGGACTCAAGCCTAACATGTAAGCACTGACCTGAATCATAGCACGAATACAATGTTTGTGTCTTCTACCAACATTATATGTCAACAGCTCTGAAGTTTTGGTGCTAAAGACTAATTTTTAACAACTGGGTGCTTTATCTTACCTTCTACTTCTTTATATGAGAACATAAAATCGATAGCGCTTAGGTCCTTCTTAGGGGATATCTTTGGCTTTTCAACAGTTGTAGTTTCCCTGGTAAATGTTTTTTTTGATGTCAGCAATTTCCCCGTATCTGGAGTTTTGCTGTTAACAGATCTGTCCAAGAAAGGTTTTCTGGTTGTAAGGTTACTTCCCGGCTTTCTTTGCGCCAGGTTGTCTACATCTAGAAAATTTATTAGAGCAATTTTTTTGTGAATCAATTATTTTTACCATACATACTTTCTGAGTTGTATAAACGAATTGAAGGGGACGAAAACATTTTCGGTTATTTATACAATACTTATTTCTACTAAAACAATCACATTAACTTCAAAGAACTGCAAGTAAATTGTTCAACTTCTTTTAAGTGTTGTGCACTTTTTCAGAAACAAGCAAGATTTATAAAAACTATTACAGATAACAGCAGCCACTTGAACTTTTTTTATCGCCTTTTTCTTTGATTGAATATGAATACTGAATAGTTCAGTTGTTCAGTTCAACACTGTCAAATGTCAATACTCGTTTAAATTTAAAATACGACCGAGAAATGAAAAATACGTTGCTAAGGGTTTTCGATTGAATGACAGGTTAGTGGCTTCAGTTTTCTACTTTTCTAACAAATTATTAGAAGTGCAAGTGCATTTGGTTGGTTTTAAAGCTGCCTTTACATAGTTGCGAAATGCGTGTTTGTGAGAAAATCACTTAAAATCCACCATTCAATAATGTGTTATGTGTCGCTTATGTTAGAGACTGGCCACTCCAGTGGGAGGTAATGATTGGCCTGTATGCATAGTGGATGCATAATGGCGACAAAGTTGTTTTTATTTTGACTAGTATAGTGTCATTAAACTCAATATGCAATAGGTTAAAAGTAAAATAACAGTCTGTTATGATTGACTTGGTCACGAAACAATTAATGGTAACTTTATTACTTACATATATTTTTCCACTTTGTCAAAACAAATACTGCAACCTGCTTTTGACACTTGCGTTAGGTTGTGAACACACTGATGCCACCATTGCCGCTACCACCGCCACCTAGATGCTTCGATCATACATTGTTATGGCCAGTCCCTGCATTTGAAATGTTCCGTTAACAAACTTCAATAACCGAACCGGTAACTTGAAGATTTGACAGCGGTTCTCTTTTGATAAGCCCCCCGGTTATGTTTATTAACGGGACGCAAAAGAACAAACAAATGGGTATGACTTATTCGCAGTAGTTAATAGAACAGCATCACGTATAGATTTAAACACGTAAATCTTTTTATGTCCACAAATCTTTGTTTATCTCGTAAGCACATTCAATGCTTACTTTGACAGTTTGCTTTTGACAGACTCCCAATCCATTTACCGCATTCACTTACTCAAATACGTTGGTCATCTTGGTCAGTCCTTGATTTTGGTAGCAAATAATTTACCAATTTTTCAGGAATCGCGTTCCGTTAATCAACTTAATTTCAAGAATTAGACATTTACGCAACGCAAAAAGTATAACCAAACCGACCAAAGTGATTAACGGAACATATCCTCTATAGGGTCTCTAGCTTACGTATAGCGTAAGCGCAACATTGAATGGTCGAATCCAATCAATCAGTACTACTTTAAAAATTTTGATACTGACGCATAGACACCTCAATTTAAACGAGGAGCCTTCCGCGAGGTGTGAAAATGCTGGGCTGCGCGTAGGCTGGCCTAAACTTTAGTTTTAAAAAATTTTGATTTCGAAAAATTATGATTTTTGAAAAATTTGAATGAAAATGAATTTAGAGACAAAAATGTACAAAAAGAAAACGAAAAACAATCGCGACAAAAAGGTTACAAACAGAAAGGAAGAGATAGGAAAGATTTAAAGATACAACAGGTATGAAATATCCAGTAAAGATGGATAGGGCAAGCGCCGCAAGCGGAAGTTATAGTTGATGAAGTTTGGCTACAGAGGTTGCCGTAAGATCGGTAACGTCTGGTATGTTTTATCCGAAATGGAGCATTATGCTGTTTAATTTGTGTTGTTTCTTATTATCGCCCAGCTTGAATGGTCGAATCCGGGAGAACTTAACATGAGATTTTAATTTCTAGTCGGGTAAATCCGTATGATTAATTTTTATTATTATATTAGTTATTTTATTAGTTCGTTAGGTTAAATATGTTAATATTATTCGATGTACTATAGTTGCTTATGATAGATAATTTCCCTTGCCCTTTGATATTTTGTTAACAACTAAAAATACGTAAAACAAATATTTCTTTAGGTTAGTTCGTTAGGTTAAATATTTGTTAATATTATTTGATGTAGAATAGTTGCTAATAGGTGCTTCCCTTTTGCACGAAATCTCAGTTTATTCTCACATGTGACGTCATGACTCAGTTAGGTACGTTTCTTTTAGTTTCTGCAAGTGAGAGTTTCTACCCCCACTTGGGAGCAAACTCACTTTGTACTCAGTTGAAGATTGAGGTTAGTGTTTATTTGCTTGTGAGTTATATATATTTTTGTACATCAGTGAATTTTTAATTCTATGCACGGTTCGTAAAAATGAAAAATCTACAACAGCCTTTAGAGAACACAAAAGGCTTTTTTTAAAGTCACAAGACCTTCGACAGACATTTAGGTTAGGAGTGCAGGAGAAGATCGTTTCTTTTGCACAACTAAGCAGCACTTATTCGCTGAGATTAGTATACTTAGTATACTCACTTAGCTGATGACGTCAAATGTGAGAATAAACTGAGATTTCGTGCAAAAGGAAAGCACCTTATGATAGATAATTTCCCTTGCCCTTGACGGCAGCCAAACATCAGTCATTACCGGCGTGAAGTGCCTGTACGGAGGAAAAATAAAAATTAATCATACGGAATAATACAGATTTACCCGGAGCCACAGTTCTCATACCCCGGAACTGTATATAGACACTGCCTAACTCATGAATGGGGACCATTTATTTTATCCGCCAGAGTGCACCACGTACTCGGGTAGTCGGTTGTTTGTCCGTCAATGTCAATACGAAAATATGTCTTTGAATAAACAAAGTTCATTAGGATGTAAAAAAAACGCGGAAGGCACCTTGTTTGAGTTGTGGTGCTAGCGTCTAAAAATCAAAATTAAAAATAAGTGAAGTGCATGAGTGATTTTAAAAACTGATATTTAAATGTTATCATAAAGTTATTTTGAATTGAATTGAGGATGTAAAATGAAAACTTGTGTACCAAAGTGCTCTACTTCAAGTGTACTGAATATTGTCATGATAGATTAATCTAGAATAAAAGAGGATTTATAAACAAAAAATTCAACAGGTTCATAAATGTATAATTGTATACCTTTTAACCAAATCAGTTTTTTTCGATGAACTCTAGCACTTCTTTCTCTCAGCTGCACTTTTAAACGATTTAATGACCAACTACCGTAATCATTTTTATCAATTTGGCTCATTCTACGAATAAGAGATTGGCAAACTCTCAGAAATCGGGAAATTAAACTATTTAAAAGTTTATATATGTATGATACAAGTTGAGAATCAAATTAAACCGAGCCGCATGGCGTCATCTATCGGACATATTAGGAACTGGCTTGGATTGTTCCTCATTCTTTATGCCAATTTGGCTCATTTCTACGAATAAGAGATTGGGAAACTCTCAGAAATCGGGAAATTTAAAAGTTATAATATAACTTTTAAATAGTTGTTGAATGTCATTCTCAATTTGTATCATTATATAATACAAATTGAGAATGACATTAAACCGAGTACGCATGGCGTCATCTATTGGATATATTAGGAACTGTCTTGGATTGTTCCCCTATTATTCTGGGAATATTTTGCGCTCCTGTGAGATACTTAAACTATTTGGGCAATAATTTTGCACAAATTCTGCACCAAAAAAATTGCATGCATGAATGAATTACTGACTGACATATTGGTATGTGGAAAGAAAACAGCGAATATGCAAACAACTGACTTAACCTCTTCTCTTGTAGCCTGTCATCAGTGTCATCCATAGTTTGATTTTATAGTTGTATGTTCTGTACTTGTATTGAGTATATTTTGTGCTAATAAAGGAATGTAAAAATTAATTGATTCGAAACTTTACTCTCTAAAGGTAGTTCCTTCGACAATGTATCACAATAAATACAAATTTTTCATTTTAGGATTCTAACCTATCATTAAGTTTACAGGATGGCTAAGCATCATCCAGATTTGATATTTTGTCGCAAACAACCTGGTGTGGCTATTGGAAGGTTATGTGAAAAATGTGATGGTAAATGTGTAATTTGTGATTCATACGTTAGACCATGTACTCTAGTAAGAATATGTGATGAATGCAACTACGGTTCATACCAAGGGAGGTGCGTCATTTGTGGGGGTCCAGGCGTTTCAGATGCTTATTATTGTAAAGAGTGCACAATCCAAGAAAAAGATAGAGATGGATGCCCTAAAATCGTCAACTTAGGAAGTTCAAAAACAGACTTGTTTTACGAGAGAAAAAAATATGGTTTCAAAAGACGTTAGACTTTTGTGTTTTATTGAACATGTGTTCAGTATAATATAAGAACGTATTGTGTGAGTGTAATAAATTTTGTCGTGTAGACAGTTAGTTTTTTTTAATGATATGAATCTCCAGAATATCTTTAACTAATATGAGAAACTAAAACCCAACAAGCAATGAAAATTTCTGTTAAATATGTAGTACAAACTTTTAACTGCAAGTTTGGAGAATAATATGCCGACTGAAAGAAGTTTTCTGCGACTTTAATTCTGCTACGCGTAGACTATTACATTATTGATTATTACTAATTACAAATTATTACCATGAAAGCTCTTTCGAAACTCGTATTAAGTTTATCTGAAAGCTTATGTTACTTTCTGTAAATTTTAGATAAATTAAAAATGTAAATACGTTGAGAATTTCTATCTATCTACAAGCTTGTAGTAAAAAAATTATTTAATGTACCTACACAGGATGGCTATTTTAAATGCCTTAAACTTAAAGATTTACTTTGAGTCGGAACAAAATTAAAGCTTCAAAACTAAGAATCCTAAACGACCACACTAGATATATACAGTGTATCTCCGGGTGGGGTACCACACTTGTAAACTTTCATTTTTGTTTTGCGAGAAAAAGTCACTGTCTAGCAAAGTTTTGCTTGTCTTAAAAAGTCATAAACAGTTGTCGAACTTAAGAATACATAGTATTCTAAAAATGGGAAAATATGAAATCAACTTTAATTAAGTAAACTACCTCTTCTTACGTTTTTAGTGAAAATTTTATTTAAATTTTTCCATTTATTAAAAGTGGGGTACCTCATCTCAGGACCGCGCCGTATATTAAAAATAAGTCGTGGCAAATAGGTTCCCTTCCATTAACACAAACACAAATTCCATAAAATTGTATACGAATATTGTACAGTGAGCAAAAAAAAAATAGGACAAGTCTTTTGCTAAAATCTAGTTGTGTACATCTAACTTTAATTTTTATGACATTATCAGTTAGTTGTCACAATTTATTGCGAGTGTGCAAAAAACTAATATGCCTCATATAAGCGATTTAGTTAAATTTGAAGTTATTGCTAAAGCAAAAGATGGATGGTAATGAGACAAATTGCACTGCATTATAATATTATTGACAAAAATTCGATGTGTAACATTTTAAGAAAGTGGAGAATAAACGGTACGATTAGTAGAAATCCTGGACCAGGGCGACGAAGGATATCAACTCAACAACAATATTTGTAATTGGTAAATGCTTTAGTAGAAAATCCATTTCACTCAGTTATTCAGGTTGCTGAAGAAACGAATTTTCCTGGATCGAGTAGTACTGGTCGCCAGCGAGTAAGGAAAATCGCAGCTACGCTGTCATGCAGTTCTAAGGTGGAAGAAGTATCCAAATACGAAATGTGAGACCACGGAATGCCGAAGAATTATTGGAAATAATAAATAATGCATTTGAAAATATTATTGCTAATGATTATTGTATAAGGTTATTTAATTATATGTCAAATAGACTTATAGAAGTTATAAATAGAAATGGTGCAATAACGAAATATTAATAGTTAGTTGTTATGTAGAATATCCTTTGTCCTTTGATCCAGGATTTCTACTAATCGTACCGTTTATTCTTAAAATGTTACACACCAAATTTTTGTTAATTAACAACGCAGTGCAATTTGTCTCATTAACCATCCATCATTTACTATAGCAATAACTACAGCATTAAAATAAAAAATAAATTAAAAGTGATATCTGTTTTATTTCGGCTACTCATTACATATTCAAATAGAGACAGATTTATATTAGAAAAGAAAAGTTGTCCTATTTTTTTCTGCTCACGATAGTACATGACAAACGATCTGGAACTACTGTCAATGAACAGGCTGTAAACGAGTTTTTCATACATATTTCTTTAGTGAGCATTCCAAGCTTGCGAGCATTTCTCTTAGGTTTAATTAATTCGTTTTAATAATTATTTATCCTAAAGTAAACATTCTAGGTAGGTATTATAATGACATTTTTTATCAGTATCGTTAGCATTACATGCTCATGATATATATAAATAACACCATAGGTAATTACGACCCCCTTTATCCCGGAAGGCTCTAGAAGAGCCTTGTGTGAGAGGGGGCTACACAAGACAAGGGACACACACCCAATATCCGTGTATAGTGGAAAAATCTATCTCAAAGTATTTTCCACTGCCACGACCGGGGATCGAACCCGGAACTTCTGGGTGAGAGGCAAGTGCGCTCACCTCTCGACCATCAGTCATACAGGGTAACAGTCCTTGATCCTTGTTTTTTTACTACTTATATGTACAATGATAAATTGTTAAATATCATCTGGAAATTTTAAATATTCTTCAATTCAGAATGCGCTCTAGAATATCTAAAACTAGAAATTAGACTTGGTCATAGATTAGAGAGTTATATAGAGTATACAAGGGAAACTCCTTTACTTTCGTCAATACTTTTTCATGTTCGTACTATGAACACCTGTGGCACATTATATTTTTACAGTCTGCGGAAAGATTTAAATTCATTTTTGAGATTTGGATGATGGTAGATTTAGTGAGTCACATTTTGCAATCCAATTTCTTATTCAAAACTATTTTTTAATCTTTAATTGTAAGCACTAGTTAGATGTTATGACCCGTTGTTACCACCTGTGTTAGAATGAAATTGGCAGAAACTGCAGTGATACATCTAACGCTACTTACTTAAAGACAACAAAAAATTGACACAAAATATGACTGGCTAAATGCACATTGTTTAAATAAAATAAGAAATATCCAATAACAAAACATATTTTAAAATATTAGCCTGAAATTTCATCCTAAAGTATAGTCTATAACATGTACATGAAATATGCCCGACTAAAAATATAATCATTAACTTTTTTGTTCCTTACTTTTTATGAATATTTCTCATCTACATTAACCTAACAGTCATTTTCGAATAGCATAGCAGTTAGGCACACAACAAACAAATTAACAGTTTCTTGCTCCTGATGATAACAAAACCAACAAATATAATAAATTAAAAATTAAAGGCTATAGCCGGGTAACAGTATAAAAATGGCCTCAGCTCGGATTTTGCTTATTTTTATTGTGGATTGTCCTCCATGTATGAGAGTTCTCATACTCAATTATGAGAGTCTAGAAATTGTCAGTTTTTGAAAAAAAGATTATTTTAAATTTTTCACAAATAATTTTTGTCTTAGAAATGTTACCTTGGATTAGTTTCAAACTATAATATATTGTAGATGTTGAAATGCTGCATATCAGGTAATAATTTCAAGAGACCGCGCTTACTCCATCAAGCAAAAATATTTGTTTGCAATTTTGAATAAAAAATTGTGTTGGGTTGCAGTTGAGGGGACACCTACAAGTCTTTCATGAAATAATCTTTATACTTTAGTAATACGCACTAAAAAGTCTCAGAAGGATCGAAGTGATGAAACGTACATAAAAAAAAATAAAATAAAAAATTAGCAGTGGTGGCCCTTTACCTTTTTATATTACGTCAAGACAATCAAATAATATTATAAAAACAAGTCTCTCATAAACAGAAAGGTTCGTTTTTATAAGGCGAGTGGTAGAGACAATCGCCTTAAGAGCTCCCTATGTACTAAATTTCATCACTGTCTTCATTAATAATAATATTCACTCCGTAAGTAAAAAGGTCACTTAATATCTGAGATGGTTTTCTGCCCTTAGATTGATATCGACCATCCGATAAGTAGTGTGTACTATCACAGCTGTGTGAGAGCAGCAAGCCAAGGTTCTCGTACCATTTGCACAGTCACAATAGTATCTGCTAATTTAGGATATCCCTGAAGTATTAGGTGAATATTCTATGAAACAATGGTATGTCTTTTTTGAAATATGTCTTGACTTTAAAGATAGATCGCATATCCTCAAAGTCCAAGTAAAATCAAGACATATTTCAAAAAAGACATATCATTATTTCATAGAATATTCACCTAATACTTCAGGGATATCTGGAATTAGCAGATACTATTGTGACTTTGCAAATTGTACGAGAACCGTGGGTTCCCGCTTTCACACAGCTGCGATGGTATACTACTTATTGGATGGTCGATATCAATCTAGGGGCATAAAACCGTCTCAGATATTAAGTAACCTTTTTATTTACGAAGTGAATATTATTATTAACGAAGACAGTGATGAAAATTAGTACACAGGGAGCTCTTAAGGCGGCTGTTTCAACCACTCGCCTTATAAAAACGAACATTTCTGTTTATGAGAAACTTGTTTTTATAATATTGTTTGATTGTCTTGATGTAATATAAAAAGGTAAAGGGCCACCACTACTAATTATTAATTTTATTTTTTTGAGTATGTTCGATTATTTCGATCCTTCTGAGACTTTTTAGTACGTATTACTAAACTATAAAGATTATTGAAATACTTGTAGTTGTCCCTCAATTGCAACCCAATACATTTTTTTGTTCAAAATTGCAAACAAATATTTTTGCTTGATAGAGTAAGCGCGGTCTCTTGAAAGTATTACCTGATATGCAGCATTTCAACATCTACAATATATTATAGTTTGAAGCTAATCCAAGGTAACATTTCTTAGAAAAAAATTATTTGTGAAAAATTTAAAATAATCTTTTTTTCAAAAACTGACAACTTCTAGACTCATAATTTAGTATGAGAACACTCATATATATATACAAAATAGTTATAAAATATTTTGCATTAAGTTAACATAGACTCCACTTGGTAGAAAATTTTGGCCCCCTAAAGTTACGGAAGGCTTAGGAAACGAATAAAGCTTTGGTTGTGACCTACTGTACTCTGTGGAGCACAGTAACAATAGATATCCATTGTTTCGTTTGACATTTATCCTATAGTTAAGTGTTAACCCTGCATTGATAAACCGGACCTAAGTGTAACGCCTAGGTACTAGCTGGGGTACTACCATGGTGTAGTATATTAGGTGGTCCGACACACAGCACTTGCCATGTTAATCGACGGCTTCATAAGTGCTTGGTTTCTGTTTAATTCAGTAGATGGCGCTCGGAATATACCCCTGCAATTATTTAAGCATAAGGCGCGTTTTATTGTGCCCAGAAACATTGTACTCGTAGTAGAACCGTTTTTTGCCGTTTTATTGACCACCACATTTCAACTTTTGCTACTTTCCCTACGACCGAATTTGATCGTAGGAAGAGTAGATTCTTAGTCACAAAGTAAAAAGTCACTAAATAGTGGTCTTACAACAACAAAAAACAAGCTTAGAATTGAGGTTATAAAAATTAGTCAAGTAAATATTTTACATAAAATCGACAATAAATTTGAAATTCACGAACTAGAAGTAAAGCGTACTTATATTATAAAACAGGCGAGTCTGCGGGTCGATTTTCCTACTAAGGGGTAGTGACAACTAATGTTTTTCAGACAAAATCCGAAAAGGTAATTAATAAATGATGTATTAGGTATATTTACACATTCAGATTCTATAATGTATATTGCATATTATAACGGAGTAATAAATCATGAATATAAGGGGTGGGTGTAGGTGGGTAGTCAAGTTTACGTACGCTGTGTAAATCGTCCACTTAGCAATAACTTGTCTATGTGATATGGTCGTTAGTCTCTGACATGATCTCAAAAACACGTGAAACTTACACATCAGTCAGCCTGTTTCATTTGTTCATTGCTTATTAAAAATCACCGTTGCGTTCAGCCTTTGAAAATTAACAAAATTGATGCAACAGCAGCAGCTATAAGAAGTACCTTATTATTCTGATTCATGTTAGAACTGTTATACAGTTCAGTTAAAAGTTTTCGTTTTTCGAAAATCAAATTACAAATCCACAAGCATTAGTAGTACCTTAAACATTTTACACTAAATCGCAAAAGTACTTGTGGCAACTGACTGACTGATGGTCGAGAGGTGAGCGCACTTGCCTCTCACCCAAATGTTCCGGGTTCGATCCCCGGCCGTGGCAGTGGAAAATACTGTGAGAGGGATTTTTCCACTATACACGGATATTGGGTGTGTGTCCCTTGTCTCTAAATGTGTAGCCCCCTCCCACACAAGGCTCTTCAAGAGCCTTCCGGGATAAAGGGGGTCGTCATTACCTGTGGTGTATTTATTATTATTATTAACATTGATGAACCGTTTTATTGACACAACAAAATTACTACTCGTAAGAGTAGATTCGAACTAGCAATAAAACACGCCTATAGTTCATCTCATAGATAGACGATTTCCTTTGATGCATGTAGTGTTGCATATATACACACAACTAAACGGAAAACTAAGAAAAAAAGAACGAATTAAAACTCTTTAAATGTAAATAAAACAAATCTACAGAGCATTAACTACACAGAACCTGTAAAACTGTATTTCTAATATTTCTATGCATAAGTAACGACTAGACTTTATTTGTCCTGCCATCTATTGCTCTACACACAACTAAATAAACACTTACGAAGCCATTCGTAAGGGTTTTGTCTGTCGCATCACCTAATATCACCGTGGGTACTACGTACAGTGATCACATCGCGGACGAGGTGCTCACATAAATACAAAAATCAACACGGAAAACAGAAATAAATAATATCACTAATGAGAGGACTACTTTCTGAGTACAGTTGTTTGAGATCATTTCCCAAATGCCAAAAGATAAAATTGCACTAGGCAACCCTCACAACAAGTAATTACTTCATTTCATTGGCTCATATAACGATCTGTGATTGGGTTCATGTATTTGTAAACAAAAATAGGTAAAATGGCTGATAGCTGTGTTTCTCGTTTATTTTGCATTGGTCTGAGCCTGGGCAGCAGTTAACTTAACCCTTCAAAGTTTGAGTTTCTATTGTGTAATTATTTGTAAATCTGTGTTGTGTTAATAAAGAAGTGTAAAAATTGGCTTTAAATGAATCGAAGCCCTAGTGTCTATAAAGGTAGAATCTTTTATTCACATCACATTAAATAGAAATTTATTTTAATAATTCTTATACTTTTCTAGGTTTACAGAATGGCTAAGCATCATCCAGATTTGATATTTTGTCGTAAACAACCTGGTGTGGCCATCGGGAGGTTGTGTGAAAAAGACGATGGTAAATGTGTAATTTGTGATTCGTATGTAAGACCATGTACCTTAGTAAGAATATGTGATGAATGTAACTATGGGTCATACCAAGGCAGATGTGTAATTTGTGGGGGCCCAGGTGTTTCAGATGCTTATTATTGTAAAGAGTGCACGGTTCAAGAAAAAGATAGGGATGGATGCCCTAAAATCGTCAACTTAGGAAGTTCAAAAACAGACTTGTTCTATGAGAGAAAAAAATATGGTTTCAAAAAACGTTAAGTTTTGTATTTTACTGAGAGTGTATTATAATATTTTTGAAAATGTATTGTGTTAAGCGTAATAAATTTTATCATTTATATTTTCTTTAGTCCTTGATTTAAATATATGAATCTCCAGGAATATATGGTATGCGATGTATGTATAAAAACTGCTCCTACGGCTGCACTTGAGGTCCTCTTGGACCTGCCACCCTTGCACGTATTCAGACAAGGTGAAGCTCGGTCAGTGGTGCACAGGTTAATGCAAGGCCAAACGCCGATTGACCAGCAACACGGGATGGAGTACCAGAAGTTATACTCGGAGATGAGGGCAGATCCCATTCTAGGCATGCCCACGGATGTAATGGTCCCAAGGTATAACTTCAACAAGAACTTTCAGAGTGTAAGTATATTTTATTAATTAGGAAGCGGTATAATTTACAATATAATAAAGTATCTCTCCCATCCAACATAGATGAATGTTGTAAAAGATACCACGTATCTTCATGTTATAAAAACTTTTCTCTAACACTATTTTAGAAAGTACATGTTCCATAACTCAAAATTATGTTGGAACAAATGTCATTCCAACACAATATGTTAGAATAATACCAACACAGCGTGTTGGAATGGCATTTTAACACATTGTGTTGGTATTATTCTAACATATTGTGTTGGTATTATTTTAACATTGTGTTGGAATGACATTTATTCCTACATAATTTTCAACTTCTTTTGTATAATTTCTAAAATCTTGTTGAAGTACAGTTTAAAACAAGTTTGGAATGACATATTTCACACTTGCGAACCGTAGCCACAACTTTTACTACTATACTATACTAGCATCAAGGCATACAAAAAAACTGCGTCAAGTAACAAGTAAGTTATTTTATTATTTTTTTTTATACACTTATTTAAAGTCGGCCTATTTCCGCTACTGAGGCCTAACACCGACGCCTGTAGACGAGACGAATTTTGCCGAACTTCTTCCTTTAAGAAGAGTAGGGATCTTTTACTTGCCTAACATTTAATAGACAAGGGACCGACGGCTTTACATCCCCTCCGAAGGATGGTATATCTCCTATACAACCCTCGCCTAAGGTTGTATAGCTTCCGCGTATACACTGATATACAAGCCGCTGGAAGATGTGTGAGGCGAGGACGCGGTCTTCGTTGGAACGGTCACCCATCCAACTACTAACCATGCCTAACGTTGCTTTACATCGCATATCGAAGTATGTACATAGTAAAGACGCACCTACGCTCGCCCCTATTTTTTGTTCATAAGAATGTAATTCGTAATAAAGACTGACATCTGTCAAAATTATTAGACGAAATAATATTTTACGAGCGCCCAATGGTTTTATATTTACATAGTTGAAAATTATTCAGATCAGATCACAGTTTTCTTGATAATTCCAATAAATTTCAAATGTTAATTAATTTTTAAAATTAAGTCGCAATTACAAATAACAGTGTGGCCGATGAGGATAGGGAACAAATAATGTTCACCAACCACAATGCTGATAATGATTAAGATGAAGAAATGACAGAGCGAGGAAGGAACGTATGATTTCAATGAGGATTATCGGAAAGCGTTCCAGGAGTCAGTGGTTGAGGATAATGATGTTGAAGAAGAAACCGAAGGCGAACAAAGTGTTTTTAAAATTATAATTATTATCTATAAGATTTTTGTTACAACTTTAATAAAATAGTATTTTTCCAATTGAATTTAACTACGATGTAAATTACCGACCAACTTTATAGAATACCAGTACTGATTTTGGGCCGTGTGCATGTTGTCTGCCCATGCAATGTAAAAGTGTTCTTGCATAAGTTAGCTTACACAATTTCGTGTTGCAGATGGTAAAGAGTTGTTTTTGGTGCATATCGCGGACGGAGAGATATCAAATGGATTTTGCAAAATTTTGACACCATTGTGGCTCTAGTGCATGTGCGCATTGTCTGCAAATTAAATAATTGCTTATTTGAACCAATAACTTTTCTTTGTACCAAGTGCAGACAGTAAATAATTGGTAAAAGTAGCCCTCATTTTTTAAAAATTTTATAGAATTCAATGGAGGACCGTGCATATTGGATTCGTCTGCGAATATTTTTTACAATAGTTTTGCAACCTACATTTTCTAATAAAGCTATAATTAAATGGTCAACAATTGTTCAAATTTGTAAAAAAAAGTAACAAGTTGACATGCGCACGATATGGTAATGTGCATATCATAAATGTCAGCACCTTTCCCCTACCCATTTTCATGAACCAGAATCATCATTTTGTATTGTTTGCAGAAGGTAAATAATTTTTTTTTTTTTTTTTTAACTAAAATTTGATACACTTTCGGGCACCCTGTATAAGGTTTGGCGCATGACAAAACTGTCTGCAAATGCGATTCTGACATATTTCTTATTCCTTTAAGTTCGAATTATGAACTTTATAGATGGCTATTTATTAGTTCAATACATAATTTTTTTATGCAAACAAGAGAATCGTTTCCTAAATTCCGTGTATGTGTGCAAACCTTGAAAGTACCCCAAATTTAGCTTTAATACATACATAATACCGACTAAATTACTTGCAGACGGTAGGCTATCAGTTCTGAGTTACTGTCACCATCTACTAATCTATTTATATTATCATAAAAATCTGTATTGTGCCAGTGTTGATTTAGTAATAAAGAGGCTTGACTTATCACTTGTACTTGTAATATATTTGGTAATAGATGTATAGTTGAAGTAATAAGTTCCCGACACATAAAAAATGCAACAAAAATTTTATGAGCTCATTAAAATACCGGTACTCTCTGTAATGTTGTTCGCAAATTGGCTCGCTTCGGTTCATTTGATGACATGCATGCCATGGCCCGCGGCGGTAATAATTATGTCGTAAAGTTTTGTTGCGTTTTTTGAGCGTAGGGAAGTCCTTACTTGGACTATACATAGTTAAATGACACATAAAACGACATATTAGAATTACCGCCTGCACGTCTTATGCATGCCACGTTATAACATATTGTTAAGTGCTGCCCTTTAACGGGGAAAAATGTGACTAAGTCCTGATCAAAGTGAAGGGAAACCTGTATTCTGTTCATGGCCAGTAAGTGGGGTGGCGCCATCTATGAGCCAATTGACGAACAGTCATCTATCACATAGTAGAAAACTCTGTAGGATTCCAGAATATTATGGAATACTGTTCTGGTACATTCTATTGGTGGATATAAAGAGGTGAATCCAGCAGATGGGGGAACAGTTCAGTTCAGTTGAGTGAAGTATGCAGTACAGTTCAATTCAGTGAAGTAGACAGAGAGTTTTTAGGTTAGACAACAGTTGACAAGTTTAGGAAGAAAAGTACATAGTGTTTTAAAAGTAGTGAATTTATATTAGATTAAGTTATTATTAGTTGTGTGATTTTTAAGTATTTACTAGTGTAATTTTAGTGATTAATAAAATAGTGGTTAGTGAAAATTCTTGTTGCAAGTTATTTGAATCCACAAAGTGTTTACTGAAGACTGTAAACACGTAACAATATAGATAGAAAATAAGGGGAGGCTTGCGATTCCGGTTGCCTAACATCAAGTGCCAATAGGCGCATTATTCCAACATTACTATTACATCACACGAAAATTTCTGGCAAACGCTTTGATAACTGTCTTAAATTTCCATTTATCATGAACGCATGACGACTTGATTTGAATTTATGTCTCATTATATCATGACATGAAATAACTTTGAAAATGGATACTTCATTCTGCTGGGCCCATTACTTGATAAAAAATCATTTACTTTTTTTTTGAGCACAGTAGTACCTACCTTAAAAAACAAGTTTGTGCTAACATCCATCAAGGCTTGTGCTATAGAACCAAATAAATAATAGTGCAACATTGGCTTTAAAAAGGCTAATAAAACCAAAGTATTCGATTCATTATTATATGCTGTCGATAGGATATCTTTTACCATCCCAAGTAGCGTTATAGTATTTATAAATGAGCTGCATGCTATTTTCCGAATAAACTTATATAGTGCAAATAGAAAGGAGAAAGTAAATAAAAGCTCCCTATACTAAAAATTAAACTTTAATACTATAATGCAGTACAACGATAAAAATCACAAAATATAAGTAACGAAAGTACAAAAAATATATCATCTTAATAATACAAAACAAAGTAAAGCACAGCTTCCACAAACATTTTAATTAAATATAATTTAAATGGCGAATACTCTTAAAATATATTGAACTTCTTCTTTTTCTTTTTCTCCAAAGTTGAACAAGGTTCGCTTTCATCAATGTCCTTGTCCGCATCGATTTTATGCCCCTTATCTTTGTATTTGAGTTTTTTCTCCTTTTTATGTTTCTTCTTGTCCTTTTCCTTTTCTTTCTTTGCTTTATCTGGTTCTAGTTTCTCTCCATCTCTTTTTAATGTATACAAGTTTATATGGTTGTTTATGCTATCGTCCTCTTCCGCCTCTCTGACTCTATCCATTTCCAGACACTCGATAATTTCATTCCTCCTCTCTACAATCTCCACCAACCTAAAAATTAAATAATATAATAAGAAATTTGTCTGAAAATTTGAGAAAGGGGCAAGGGATTTAAGAAAGAAAAAATTGTTTACATCAAATCAATAAGTATGTATAGCCCAGTTGCCAGGGGTTTTAAGTCGGAATTAATTGTTACCTCGCTAACTGTTTCATGAAAGGCTAGTTTTTTGCTAGTAAAAAATGACTAAAAAAGTTTACCAAAATTCTGAAACAGAAAAATTCAGTTGTTTGCTAATATCTCGAAAAATAATGAAAAAAAGCACCACGTGAAAAAGCGGGAAATTTTACAAAAAAAATAGTATATAAGTTTTTTAAATAAATTTTTACAGTTCGCTCAATATTTCAAGCGCGTCGCAAAGCGAAATGAAGCATTTCTCGACCGCCGCTACATAATAAATACAATTTGTACCCATTAAATATGAAAAAAAGGTAGCATTTTAAAGAAGAAGAATTCAGCTTTCCAATGGTATACTCACTTTTAATTTTTATTTCTTATAAATTGCACGTGAAAGTTAAGCTTTATCATTTTTTTTCCACTCTATATTAAAACATAAGTATTAAATAAAATACTATTTTAAAAAGAAATTCTTGTAGATATAGCTTCTTTATACCTTAAACTTCAATCCAAGATTAATTTTTATCTCTAAAGTATCCAGGGTAAAAAAAAAAAACTTTGAAATCATTGATATTTTTCCATTTTTTAGGGTTAGAAAATTTTCACTTGAAAACTTGGGAGGATATACTTAATAAGTAAATATCATTTTATTTTCAGAAACATTTTTATTTAATTTTTAATGTATGAAAATATTTCTTGGAAAAAACATACTTTTTTCTATTTCTGCTCCATATAAGTTGTAGTATGCAAAAGAACGTTTTATATTCAAATAAAAGTTTGGACAAATATCCATTTTGCCGGGATAATATCCTTTTTATGCATGCTTGCTCTGGCTGCGACACAACTTCTTCTTTTTTCGGTAAAAGGGGTAAAGGGTAATTTTCAAATTAATCGAAAAGCAGCAAGCTACTAATCCTCAGTTGAGATAACCTATTCAATCTTTTACAGAAGAAAATCAAATGCACAGCAATATATTATAAAACGGCATTACTTGCCTATTAAGTATATACAGAGCCCCTAAGGCAGTAATGTGTAGATATTTATCGATACACATGCTTTACGAAAGCAGTCGTAAAAAGAAAAGCGATAAATCTAGCCAGCATACCACCAACAGCTGATGCCACAGCCCAACATTTTTATAGGGTGTACTATCAGGTGCAACAATGGCTATCTAATGATGTAAATCCACAGAAGTGGGGCTGGAAGATGGAGGACATTTTGAATCCAGTTAAAATGACTAAAAAGCCAGCCCCGAAGTGTTTATCAGATTTGATGTTTTGTAATTGTAAGAAAGGTTGCGGCAACAGTTGTGGTTGCAAAAGAGCTGGTTTATACTGTACAAATGTTTGTGGATAGTATTCCACCCTATAATGTGCACAAATTTACCCCCTACCTGCATGACAGAAGAACATTTATTTTTTAATTTATTAATTATTTTTCGTGATATCAGCAAAAATCTGGATTTCAGAGGGTAGTTTTTTTTTTGGGGGGGGGGGGGGGGTTGTTGCGGATAAAATTACGAACTTTTCATTTCTTTCATAAATCTGTTTATTTTATTTGATACCTGTCATATTTTACCCATTAACATATAAAAAAACCGCTGTCCAACGAATCACTACTTCTACCTTATATGCACTGAATCTAAGTGTAATATTTTATTCCCTTTAATAATAGAGAAGGGGTGGTGGAGGGGTGACTAATATAAAAAAGGTTTAGAAGTCCTTGGTTCTCGTATACATACTAAATTCCAATTTAATTTTTTATTCCCTTCAACAATAGGGTGGGGGGTGGCAATGGAGGTGGTAGAGGGGGTAACTAATGCCAAAATAAATTTTAGAGGTCCTTGGTTCTCGTATACACACTAAATCCCAATTTAATTTCTTACTCCCTTTAATAATAGGGTGGGGGTGGTAGAGGGGGTAGCTAACGCCAACAAAATTTTTTGAGTCGTGTCGTTCTTGTATACACACTAAATCACATTTTATTTTTTTTACTCCTTTTCATAATAGTGTGGGGGTGTGGGGTGGCTGATGTCAAGAAAAATATTGCGGCCTTAAGTTTTCGTACATGCCCTAAATTGGAATTTTATGAACTCTTCTGCTCGTTTTACCTATTTATCCCATTCACCCCCGAACCCTTCAACGGAATTAGATGAAAATATAATCTAGCTCCAGATTAAACGTGCGCACACAAAAGTTACAGACAGACAGGAAATTTTTTTCGCTCAAATTTAAAATCTCGAGGTTTCAAGACATTTTAAGCCTATTTCAGCAAAAAAAAAAATATTTTTTTTGCGTTACTATACTTCCACTGGACGTGGAAGTAATGTGTTGTTTTATGTAATTTTCGTTATTTCTTAGAGAGGATGTTTTTTTAATTATTTTTTCTTTAGGGCTAAAATAGCTTTTAAAAAAAAATTGTTACTAATTTTTTGTAAAATTTCCCGCTCTTTCACGTGGTACTATCCGTTTTTTTTTATTATTTTTCGAGATATTAGCAAAAAATATTTCCGTTTCAGAGGGTTTTTTGGGAGGGTTCGGGGGGAAAAATTTTAGTAAACTTTTTTGAGTCATTACTAGCCTTTCATGAAACAATTAGCGAGGTAACAATTAATTCTAACTTTTCATCAAAATTGGTCTCTGACAACTGGGCTAGTAATCAATTCCATAGTGTTAAAAAATAAACTTTTCAGCCAACACTCAGTTGCCTAGCTGTGTCTGAAATCAATCTCATCCACTATGAATATAATTTAGGCTATGTCCCATTGAGCCGTCCCAAGAGGATTAATCTGCCAAGAATTGTGCACTTTTATAAATAGTGATTACTATTATTACCTGTTAATTAATTCTTCTTCTCTAGCCTTGTCTGAATCAGTTTTATTAGCCTCAGGTTGTAGCATTAAACATCTTATTTGATATTCTACATCCGCATGTTCTTCCTCTAATCTCTGTTGTCTCCTCCTAAAAACAACCCATCAAAACAAATGAGTTAACAGTTTAAGTTCAGAGGTCTTAAGATTATTATCATTATTTTTTTTAACCAGTTTAGATACAGAGTGCATAGAATTTTTTTTAATAAGATCATTTAGCGTCTATTTAAACAAATTTTAAATATGCAGCAAAAAATGAAACTTTTCCACCATCAAATTCTCTATCAAAACACCATGTAACAGTTGAGCACTGTGAATCAAGATATGGGTTCGAGTGATGTCAATTTAGACATCCTGGTAGAATACAAAACAACAGTATACAAAACTGAACCACTCCAATATTTACTATATATTTCAGTCTTATATATCATAAATAATACTCACAAGTACATCAGTTCTGCCTGCTTTCTAAATAGATCGTTTTTCTCGTTTACCAATTCAAATAACTGCAGTATCAAATCCTCTACGTCAATCGGAAGGCTATCATCTGAAACACGATAATGTTATTAAACCTATTACTATAAATTATATTCGGACTATCTTTATTACCCGTGTTGGTGGTTGAATCTATACCAGTTCCTTCACATTTCTCTCTAATTATTTGCTCTAGTCGTACACCTTGCCTCTCCAAACCCTGTTGCTGTATTTCGATGACTTCCAGTTCCCTACGAATTTCAGCCATAGGTAAACATTTAATAGATCTTCTTTGTGGAATGGGTCTTGTGGGCGCTTGACCTTTACGCCTCTTCCATTTACCATAAGTACTTTTATTCGGTGCCGATATACTGGAAGAGGTCTCACTATCTGTTGGGCCTGTGGGAGTAAAACAATGATGAATAAAATTAGGTCCGGTATATCAATACAGGGTTAACAATTAACTACAGGATAAATGTCAAATGAAATAATATATATTCATTGTCTCTTTTGACATTTATCTTCTAGTTGTGAGTTAAACCTGCATCGATAAACTACCTTAACCTAATAATAAATGCTTCGAGCATATATGCTCGAAGGATAAATGTATCAAAAAGCATAGAATATTTCCTGTTTATCTGAGAATATTTCAGATTAGATTAACAATTTTGACAGATGACATCCTGTCCTTGACAGCAGGTGCAATGGTTTTACAATCATACAGACGAATTTTCCCAAATAACTGTCTAAAATTCATAACATCCAGCAAATATATATTCATAAGTTTTTGCAATCAAATATGTATACAACGCTATAATTTTTAAAAACAAAATGGCAAAAACAATGCGATAGGTTATTGTAACCTTAAGCATTTTCTAAAATATATAGGTTGTGTTGACGAGAATAGGCCAATAAATTATGGAAAACCAATTTCTGATGATTGTTGACGTTTCGATTTATTATTAAATTATTCTCAGGACTCTGTGAATACAATAAATAGTAAATATAACTTGTGGTCAATACATTAGAAATCTATCTAAAATCATGTTTTTGAAATCGACTAAAATTTGATTAAAATATGGTAAAAAGGTTACATTTAGTAATGAAATTTTAAACTGAGAAGGATTGAAATAATTAATAAATGATTACGATAATTGTAAAACAACAACTTATATATAATTTTTTGATAAACAGTATAACACACTACAAAACAAAAAAAAAAAAAACACAATAAAATAAGCTACTCACAATCAGGAAAGTTTTCTGTGTCATTCTGAACTTGACCATTAGATATTCTACTGTTATCCGTTTATTTGTTTTGTTGTACCTAAATGTTTGTAAATTTACTTATTTATTCAATCGTAACACGGAAAACCTTCCTGATTGCGAGTAGCTTATTTTATTATGTGTGTTTTTTTTTGGTTTTGTAGTGTGTTATATTGTTTATCAAAAAATTATATATAAGTTGTTTTACAATTATTGTAATTATTTATTATTTTAATCCTTCTCAGTTTAAAATTTCATTACTAAATGTTTTACTATATTTTAATCAAATTTTAGTCGATTTCAAAAACATGTTTTTAGATAGATTTTTAATGTATTGACCAAAAGTTATATTTTATTATTATTATTATTATTAGCCTTTACTCGAGTCCGAGTATAAAAAAATGTTACAGTCTATAGATCGTGTGTAATAAAAAACAAGTATAAGGTGTAGTCTATTGTAATTCCCATTCATCTACGGTGCACACGACTATGGCTATAGAGGCCAATTCGGGAGAGCACATGTCGACCGCAGTCAGGACAAACATAGACCTGGTTAGGTCTTGGATTCGGCCTTCTTGCAGCAACATTTCCTTGATAGCTGGCTACAACCCCTCGCCATTCGGTTCTATCCGCTGCAAGTTGTTCCCATTGCTCGTCTGGAATACCGCAGGATTTTAGATTTTCACGGAGAACGTCTTTGAACCTCTTTCGTTGACCGCCACGCCTTCTTCTACCGCTTAGCAATTCACCATAAAGTGTACATTTAGGAAGGCGGTTATCATGCATACGATGAACGTGACCTGCCCATCTTAGGCGTGCTCTTGAAATAAGCACCTCAATTGGAAGGCTGTTTGCTCTCCTGAGTACTTCCACGTTTGATATGTGATGGAACCAACGGATTTTCATCATACTTCTGAGGTGTCTTTGCTGAAAACGTTCTAATTCTTTCACATGGCGACGGTAAGTGACCCAGCTTTCACATCCATATAGCAGTGTTGGAATGACAACTGCTCTGTAGACAGCCATTCTCGTTGACAAATCAAGGTCGTGGTTGTCAAATACTCTCTCTCTAAGTCCCCAGAGTGCTCTAGATGCAGCGTTAATTCTATTGCGAGTCTCGCTGTCCATGTTTGCTTTGTCATTAACAACATTGCCTAAGTAATTGAACTGATCCACCACTTCAAGAGAATTTCCGTTAAGTGCAATGTCTATTTGGTTCACTTGATGAGGAGTTGACATAATCTTAGTCTTTCCAATGTTGATTTTAAGTCCCAAGGAATCATAGCTCTGGGCATACACATCTAAAAGTTCTTGAAGCTCTTCCGGCGTAGAGGCTAAAAGTGCACAGTCATCCGCATACTGGAGATCACAAATGAATCGTGTGCGTGTCTTCGTGAAAGCTCTAAAGCGCCCTATGTTAAAGAGACCGCCATCAGAACGGTATCTGAGACCTATTCCTCTGACTGTCAGTTTGTTGTCAACAATAATTGTTAGAGCAGTGGTAAACAAATTAAAAAGTAGGGGTACCAGGACACATCCCTGCCTAACTCCAGTGAGGGTTTGGAAAGGTTCGGTTGCCTCATTATTATACATAACCTGGGCGTTGTTGTTTGTATGTAGAACTGCGACATACTTCCACAAATTTTCTAGGGATACCTAAGCGGAGCATAATTTTCCAGAGCACTTCCCTGTCCACCGAGTCAAACGCCTTGGTTAAATCAATGAAGGCCATGTGAATTTCTCCTTGATGTTCGAGTGCTTTTTCTTGAAGCTGTTAAAGTGTGAAGATTAGATCCGATGTGCCTCAGTTTGGTCTAAAGCCACTCTGTGTTTCAGGAAGTAACTTTTCCATAACAGGTGTTAGCCTATTTGCCATCGCTTTAGTGAGTATCTTCCCTCCAACAGCCAGGAGAGCTATACCCCTGTAATTTCCACAGTCCGCAGCGCTCCCTTTGTTCTTGAAGAGGTTATATTTACTATTTATTGTATTCACAGAGTCCTAAGGATGATTTAATAATAAATCGAAACGTCGACAATCATCAGGAATTGGTTTTCCATAATTTATTGGGCTACTCCCGTCAATACAATAACAACGCTATTATTATACTCAACATTATGTAAAATACTCTTTAAACTTTGATGCCCTTCATCTTATTACTTAGGACTCTGGTGTTATAATTATCAAAAAAGGAAATAGCATTATCATTATTGCGAACAACAAAGACGATCTTCAGTCCGTTATATTGAAGCCGCCATTTTGGATTTTAATTTAAAATGACGAGCGTCAAAACGTTTTTTACAGAATTTTTAGGTATATTTTTTAATTTTCAGTTCATCATGTATTAGAAATTCTACATCCGATTCATTACCCGCAAGTCCAAAACTTTATTTTGTACTTACTTTAGATAATTTATCGAAGATTCTGGATAATTGTATTCGTAAATATTATTTATTTGTATAATTGCATATTATTTAACGAGTGTACAATGGCCAATGAATCGAACAATTTTAATGAATCAATAATTTTGCAATGTGAACATTTTTTAATTTCTAATATTAATGAACTTACTTAATAAGCCAATATTTTGACTCTGTCTGTTCCTGTTCAGTTCATCTTTAACGTTTTTCTCCTGTTCAAAATCATTTTCGGTATCTTTTTGCGCATTATCCTTGACAGTTGACTCTGAATAATCCAATTTTATGGGTGATAGTGCAGTGGAAGACAATCTGTTGGCTTCTGGTTCAATTTCTGCACGCGGCGGGAGTGGAGTAGAAGAACTCGGCGGTGGAGGAGCCTTTTTGGATTTCCGGTACTTTTGATTTAGCCTGGGCGAATGTTGCTGCAAATAAATAAATAATGATAAAAGTGCATATATCAAGAAATAGGAATATTGGAATAAAAAAGCGTACGATTGTTTATAATTAGGAAATTTTGAGTTGCTTATTAATAATAATAATAATACATGTATTATCCATCAGACCAAAATACAATAAGGTATTGGAGTCAAAGTACAATAAGCAGAGAACAAGGAACAATACATTACAAAGTACAAACAAAATATAAAACATATATTAACATTTCCATTTGCAATATTTACAATTTAGCAGCATATCTTGCCCCTTGGCAATAGGCGATAGAGAAAATTTTACATGGCGCAACGCGACATAGACAAATAAGTCTGTTTTGGTGAAACCAAGAATACCCTGAGTTTTCCATTTCGAGTAGGTGGGGAACCCTTTTTTTTCGCGAAAAAGGGGTAAATTGGTCATTTTTAAGGGTGGTTTTTCAGTTTTCATTTATTTTGGACCCTTTAAAATGCTAGTTATGAAACGAGAATGGTCAAGGAACCTTCAGTTCAAATTTCGTGACAATCGGTTCGCCGCCTTCCACGATATGTATATAAGTATACTGAAAAAACTTCAAAAAATTAATTACGACTAACTTGGCCAAAATTAAACCTAATTTGATGAAATTTTAGACGAAACTAACCTATATAACTAAGAAATAGTCTGCCAAATTTTAGCTGGCACTTTGGCCGCAATTCCATTTTTAGTCCAAATTCCACAAAATTTTCAAAACGTTCCCCAATTTGCCCAATTGATCGAACGAATTTTTTTTTACCAAAATGAAGGTATCCTTATGCACTTTCACGTAATGTAACTAAAAAATAGTTTTTTTTTATTTAGCCGATTTTTTGTCATTTTTGGTTTACATAAGCGCGCGGCGATTTCCCGTAATTTTCGGTATTATACGTATGCGTATACTTATATACATATCGTGGAAGGCGGTGAACCGATTTTCACGAAATTTGAAATAATGGTTCCTTGACAATCGACAATAAAAAGGTACCATTCTAGTTTCTTGACTAGCATTTTAAAGGGCACAAAATAAATTAAAACTGAAGAACCACCCTTAAAAATGACCAATTTACCCCTTTTTCGCGAAAAAAAAAAAGGTTCCCCACCTACTCGAGGAAAACTCAGGGTATTTTTGGTTTCACAAAAACAAACTCATTTTTTTTATGTTGCGTTGCTCCATGTAAAATTTTCTCTGAAAATCTAATTTTATTCCGCTAATAAAATCTATGCGGTGTTTGCAGTTGTTTTTGTTCTTGAAGGCGTAGCTTGCATATTGGGTGTATTGGAAATTATTTTCAAATGAATGAAATTACTTAAGGCGAGGGTATCGTATGCATTGCAGTATTACTCAGTAGGTAGTAAATGAAAATGTAGGTCATATTTTAAGGACGTTATTTCAAATAAAATGTACAAGAATTTTGCACAATTAAAATGTATAAAACTGTGTAACGTTGTGGCTTCAAATTTTTCCACTGTTTAAAACAAACGTTGTGTAAAATGGTCGGAAACGAGTTCTCTCAAAGTGTGATTTTTATCCAAAAAAAACTTACCACACTATGACTAGGACTAGAGGCCAAGGAGCTAGTAGTGGACTCGTAATGTTCACTTTTTGCGGGGGTCGGAGGCGGGGGTGCTGGCTTCTTCTTCCTGACGCTGCCGTATACACTGCCACTCGATATCGACGAATTAGACCCAAAGTTACTTCTAGTGCTAAGCGACAATCCTCCCGACTCTCTCGGCTTAGGCTCAGGTACTCCCAATGTTGTTCTGGTGACACGATACTTTAACATTATCGAATGCAATTTGACTTAATAATTAGCTAAAACTTTCATGTACACCCATACGTGAAGCATAAGAACAATAAATATTACGTTATTAAGACGGTTGCCGCATGCTAATGAGCCTGTTGATGACTCATTATAAAACCACAATAACATTGAAAGGGCCGCACTTTTCACGCAAATGAACTAACTGTCTTTCATCGAGAACAAGTTTATCTAGTTTATTTACGTAAAATGTTTTGTGTTTAAGCTATAACTGTAAAGAAAAATGGTCTAAATTGAGAACTTCTTTTAACTGGAATGCAGATTGTACTGGATATTAAGTTATTTCTATACGGCCAAAGTATACGTGCATGGTTTCATTTTTCTATAATAACAATAATTTTAATTTATATATGCAAGTAATTTTATTATTGCATATGGGCGTGCTCTAGAACATCCTGCTTAAAATAGTTATTATACTTTCTATAATTATGCATGAAGTAGAACAATGAGCATTTGGGTGCCATTTTCTATCGGCGAAATATATTTTTTTCAATTTATAGTGAAAAAAATGTATTTTCCTATAAACATGCAGATACAAAAAGGTAAACATGACAAGTTGTTTATCTAATAATCGCCTAAAATATTTCGCCTCATTTATTGAAGTTTCTTTGTATTTATATTTATGTTATTTTCACTATACAGGGTGTCTCACCGGGAACTGAATTGATCGATATAGAGAAAATTACACATCAGAAAATTTTGAAAATTTAGATAATTACTAATGTCGGTGTGATCAATCCAACTAAAATAACTACAAGCAGCTGGCACTCCCGCTTATACCGGAAGTCGATACCAACTTGCTTATTTCAAATGGAACACCCTATATATATTAGGGTTTTCGAAAAGAGCATAAAATTCTGAGTCGAAAATATGTAGCATATCCTATACCTAAACCCAGCCGTTTCAGAGATATTTGACAGGTGCAACGGTTTGCAAGAACCGTTATAACTTTCTTCGTGTAAAAGATCCTCATTTGTTTCTTGTCACGTACAAAGAACCAAAGGAGAACTACGTTCTACAACTGAAATAAATTCAATAAGATCATACCAAGTATTCCGTTTTTCGCGTTACATTTTGTCAACTTCAAAACGCGAAAACATGTTTAGGTCAAATGGGAACACCCTGTATTTTTTTACGTCAAGTTGTGTAAAATCGAATTCCATTTTTTCTGATATTAGCATTGTGGGGGTTAAAGTTACAACTTTTTGAAATATTTGCGATTTTATTAGAAATTCATGAATTGTTGTAATCATTTCATCAAAATAGCCATGATTAGAAACAATCAGTCATTATCTTATGTCAAAAAATGCCAGCACGTTTAAATTACACCCACGAACGCTGTTTAACTTTGTTTATTATTTATGGAGAATGTGATAAAGTAATATCAAAAACTTGCAGCACATTTGCTACTCGATATCCAGAAAAACGGAAACCGTCACCAAACACTGTAAAACGCATACTGGAAAATTTTAAAAATTATGGCTCTATCAAGGCAAAAATGCAATGAAGAAAGCCTATTGTTGATGACGAAAACATTGAAATAGTCATTCTGGGATATTTTCATGCATTTCCAAGGATGTCATTAAGACAAGCTGCTCTGGAATCGGGACTATGCAAGGATTCAATTCACAGAATCTTATTAAAACATAAGGTTCACCCGTTTTCATTTCATATGGTTCAAGGATTAAAAGAAACAGATTTCCTAAGAAGACACAATTTTTGTGAGTTTATTCTAATAAGGTCTGAGGGTCACGATTCTTATTAGGGAAATATATGGACAGATGAAGCAAAATTTACTAAAAATGGATTTTTTAATAGACACAATTCGCATTATTGAAGTGACTCAAATCCTCATAAGTTCAGAGAGCGAAACTTTCAGGAAAGTTGGTAGTTCAATGTTTACTGTGCCATAAGAAACGATAGAGTGGTGGCATTACAATTTTATCAGGAGAATTTAAACGGTAAATTAAATTTTATCTTCTGCTAATATGTATAGGTAAATTTTCGTTTTTTTTTTAGGTGAAAGATACCTGAATATCTTACAAAATTTGAACAAAAACTATTTAGAAAATTTACCTCTCGCCGAACATAGAAACATTTTTTATCAGCACGACGGTGCTCCCCCACATAACGCATATTTAATTAATAATTATTTACAAGAAACTTTTTATGATCAATGGATTGCCAATAATGGACTTTTCTTATGGCCTCCTCGCTCGCCCGATTTATCAGTTCTGGATTATTTCATTTGGGGAACTATTAAAAATAAAGTTTATGAGAGCCCATTAACAACCATTGAAAATTGTATGCAGAGTAAGAATTGCATTTCAAAACGTATCACAGGATTCAATTACAAGAGCTACCCATGAGGAACTAATCCGAAGGTGCGAAAAGTGTGTCGAGGTTCGAGGGCGGAATTTTGAGCAGTTATTAAATTAAAATGAAATCATATTTTAAACAGTGTTAGTGTTATTTTGCGTTTTTGTGGATATCGAGTAGCAAATGTGCTGCAAGTTCTTGATATTACTTTATCACATTCTCCATAAATAATAAACAAATTTAAAAGTTTTCGTTGGTATAATTTAAACGTGCTGGCATTTTTTGACATAAGATAATGACCGATTGTTTCTAATCATGGCTATTTTGATGAAATGAATACAACAATTCATGAATTTCTAATAAAATCGCAAATATTTGAAAAGGTTGTAACTTTCAACCCCCCACAATGCTAATATCAGAAAAGAGGGAATTCAATTTTACACAACTTGACGTAAAAAAATACAGGGAGTTCCATTTGACCTAAGAAGTTTTCGCGGTTTGAAGTTGACAAAATGTAACGCGAAAAACGAAACATTTGGTATGATATTATTGAATTTATTTCAGTTGTAGAACGTAGCTCTCCTTGTGTTCTTTTTACGTGACAAGAAGCAAATGAGGATCTTTTACACGAAGAAAGTTATAACGGTTCTTGCAAACCGTTGCATCTGTCAAATTTTCTATAAAATGTCAAATATCTCTGAAACGGCTAGGTTTATTTGAAATAAGCAAGTTGGTATCGACTTTCGGTATAAGCGGAAGTGCCAGCTGCTTGTAATTATTTTAGTTGGATTGACCACACCGACATTAGTAGTTATCTAAATTTTCAAAATTTTCTGATGCGTACTTTTCTCTATATCGATCGATTCAGTTCCCGGTGAGACACCCTGTATATGGAGCTTGTCGCGACAAGTTTTTATATCATAAAATTATATAATGTAACAAAATGATGGGTTTGATTTACTTCAAAGTTTATTTTCTACTTTTTAGAGCATTTTTTGAATAAAAGCTTTTTTTTTTAAATATTTTTTTAGCAAGAAGAGTGAGCCATGCGTGTCAAAACACAAGTGAAACAAAAATAACAAGGTAGGCCACGAAAATAATTATTTTATTGTTTATTCAATTTTGACATTTCAAACCGTCATTATTAACATTTACTTAATCAAAATGGGTTATAGTGAGGCTGAAAAGGTCGAAACTTTTTGCCTTTATGTGAAAAATGAAGACCAAAAACGTAGAAGAATGGAATTTTGTCAGATCATGCTTCATGAATTAGATGAAAACCCTAAGAAATTATGTGGACAGATGAGTCAAGTTTTCCACGCCGGGAGTTTTTAATCGAAAAAAACAGACGTTTGGGAGAATAAAAACCAAAGACAGAGAAAGGTCAAGCAAACAAAGAAAATCGGGTAGAAAATCAATCCGCGTTTGGTGCGGAATTTTTCAAAACAAAGTAGTTGGGCCTATATTTTATGATTTTACTTTGACGCGACAAACATCTCGAAATAATTTTACCAAATTTCAAATCGAACGGATATGAGGACGTGACTCAAAGTTGGATTATTACATTTAACCTTAACTAACAAATAAACGTGTAGATGAAACTGAATTACACATTAATTGTAAAGTGTGCCTAACTGGTGGTAAACAGCAGCTTTAATCTTCTTTACTAAGCATGAGGCGTTCTTATCTATTTTGCGCATAAAAAAAAGTCTTACCTGGAAGTTCGAGGTTTAGGAACGGGCTGCCTCATATTAACATCTTCATTTTCCTCGTCTTCACTCCAGAACGGATTTAGGCTTATTTTCGGAGCCGCAATTACTTTCTTCTTCCTAGCAGCCGGCATAGGAGGTTTACCTTCAGTTTTGCCGCCTTCTTCTTCATCACTTTCAAACGGATTTACGCTAATTCGTTGTATATGCACACCTGAAAGGTGCTCTGGCGTTCCTGTTATAAGCTTATCACTGTCGTCTGGTAACAGTTTCTTTCTCAGCCGTGGACTGGGCACTGGTTTAAGTACTTCCTCTTCAGCGTCATCCTCATCATCGAATGGATTTAAAGATACATTTGCCTGTTTGTTTTTCTGTTCTTCCTCCTCCTCCTCCTCGTCAAATGGATTAAGATCATCTGGGTAGTCTTCATCCGACGGTTTTTTCCCTTGTTCGTCCGTTTCTGCAACATCTTTCAATTCAACACTGGTGGGAGATTGGACTTCAGGAGACAATATATTATACGTTGTTTTATATTCTGCTTTCGAAGACAAGTCAGGAGAAAAAACATCAGCGGTTTGGAAACTTGACTCGGCTGATGTATCTATTGTTATTGTTGGAGTAAGCGCGACATCTTCAGACTGCCCATGCATCACGGGAGAATCTTCAACTGTAATCACACTGTTTTCACTTTCCTCGCTGCTGTTTACAATTATAACAGATTCGTCCACATTGATCACATCATTTGCCTCGTCTTTAGAACCGATTTCAAGATCTTTATCAAGAAAAGGTGGCGAGTCCAACTCTTTTTTATTTTGTGTATCAATTTCACGTTTCTTATCGAATACACTTACCGTTGCACTGGTATTCTTTACTTTATTAATTTGAGCTATTGCGCCAATATATTTATCTGAAACGTTATCGTTGCTGTGCTTAATACTATCTTCATTTATTGGAATAGTTGATTTATCAGTACTAATTTTATTATCGTCTATAACGTTTATGTCGTTCTCGAGGTCTTTTTTACTTAATTGTTCGAAATTCTCTAAATCATCTAATTTCACTATAGGAATAGTAGTGCTCTTTAGCATTTCACTGTGATGAGTAGGTGATTTAGCAGACGTTAAAGGCACTTTATCGGTATTTTGTGAATTTCTATGTACATCAGACTTTCTAAAATCAATAATATCCGTTGACTTATTACTTTCAAATAACCGCATTCGAGCTTTGACCAATGAAGTGTCACCCTCTTCAGCAGATCTATCTTTGGTAACGATATTGTGAGTTTTGTCCAGTTCTACGCTGGCGTTAACATATTGGTTACTTACACTACTTTTACTATTATCCATATTTACAATTGCGTCTAGTCTATTGTTGGGAAAACCACTATCGCTATGCGCACTATTAGCCACTACTGAGTCTTTTAAACTAACCGTGTCTTCGCTGCTTCTTAACTCACTCTTGTCCAACTTCGGAGGTTTAGATTTTGGTAAATCCGGCGGTTCATCTTCGTTTCCAGAGTCCTCCATTTGGCTTTGGAAGAACTCTGACCGAGCCTTGGTGAATTCCGAGTTATCGTCTCTCGTGAGAGTAAACTCCTTTAAACTATCATCGCGGATATTTTCTAACGCTGTTTCGAACACAGCACTATAATCATCGGGTTCGTTTGAGAACGTTTTTAGGCTAGCAGTTTTTTCCTCGTCGCTCATAGAGCGCGAAAGAACCGATTTTTCAGGAGATGTATTTAGAGCAATTTTTTCTTCATCCGGACAAATTTCACAGCAATACTCCCCGTTTTCGGTTTCGTAATAATTGGCAAGAGTGAGTTGACTGCTGCAACGGGCGCAGCGAAAACACGTCCGGTGATAAAGCAGCTTTCCTACGTTTAGACGTTCCGCTATGAATACTGGAAGACCGCATTTGGCACAGGGCTCTCTCCTAATTTTACCTGCACCCGTAAATGCCACCTGGAATTAAAAAATGAATTCTTAATGGCTCAATTATATGATCAATTTACATTTGTCTTGGAATAGCAATTTTACTTTTAAAACTTGGTTCTAGGCCTCAAGAATATGGGATAGTTGAGAATAAAATCTTTTCTTTTCTCCTCAAGCTTCAGTAAAATCTGTATACTGTTAGTTTAATTACGTTCAATAGTTCAATTATTGTTGTTAAAGGATCTTACTTTGACGTTTTTTTTTGTTAAGATGCGAGTAATACATCCAGAGATATTTATAGAAAATACAGAACAAAACGTTTTTGCAACAGAAAACATGTTTTGTACAAAGTAACAGACGATTTTAAATATTGTGTAAATAGCGAAGTAAATCCACCAGGTTTTTATAATCAATAAGAAATTTTTTTAGGGCAGGATGATGATTTTTTAAATTTGTTATAAACATAAAAACCGCTGCCCAAGGAATCACTACTTCCACATCCAGATTTTATATCCAAGTCTTATGCACACTAAATCCCAATGTAATATTCTATTCCCTTTAATAATAAAGTGGGGGGTGGCTAATGTAAAAAAAATTTAGAGGCCGTTGGTTGTCGTACACACACTAAATCCCAATTTAATTTTTACTCCCTTTAATAATAGGGTGGGGGTGGCAATCGGGGAGGTAGAAGGGGGTAGAAACGCAAAAAAAAAATTTTTTGACGTTTCGTTTCTGTATACACACTAAATCACATTTTAATTCTTTTTACCCCCTTTAATAATAGGGTAAGGGTGGCAATGGGTGTGGTAGAGGGGGTAGCTGACGCCAAAAAAATTTGTTTAGACGTTTCATTTTTGTATACACACTAAATCACATTTTATTTTTTTAACCCTCTTTAATAATAGGGTGAAGATGGCAATGGGTGTGGTAGAGGGGGCAGCTAATGCCAAAAATTTTTTTTAAGACGTTTCGTTCTTGTATACACACTAAATCACATTTTAATTTTTTTACCCCCTTTAATAGCAGGGTGCGGGTGACAATGGGGTGGTAGAGGGGGTAGCTAACGCCTAAAATTTTTTTAGACGTTTCGTTTTTGTATACACACTAAATCACGTTTTAATTTTTTTTACCCCCTTTAATCCCTTTAACGATAGGGTGAGGGTGGCAATGGGGGTAGCTAACGCCAAAAAAATTTTTTTAGGCGTTTCGTTCTTGTATACACACTAAATTACACCCCTTTAATAATAGGGTGGGGGTGGCAATGGGGTTGATAGAGGTGGTTGATAACGCTAAAAAAATTTTTAGGCGTTTCGTTTTTGTATATACACTAAATCACATTTTATTTTTTTACTCCCTTTCATAATAGCGTAGGGGTGGTATTGGGAGTGATAGTGGAGGGGGCGGAGGCGCTGAAAAGTTACAGACAGACCGACCGACAGACAGGAATTTTTTTCGCTCAAATTTAAAATCTCGATGTTCCATTTTAAGCTTATTTCAACAAAAAAATATAATAAAATTTTTTTGCGTTACTAAAACAACAAAAAATGCGTTTTCTGACAATATGACTGTTTTTCTGACAATATGGCTGAATTCTGGGCTACTATTAGATGGATTGAACTAAACCAAACGGCAAATTCTTTGTAACAAAATTATCTGACACCCTGAATGGGTTTCAAGTTTAAATTCGAACGGCATAACCTTAAAATCACCTAAAATGAAAATAACCTTAATTTTTTTATTTTTATCTATACATTTTCAAAAAATGTATCAATTTTATTGAAATTTCGGGAAATAACGCAGCTTGTGGTTAGGAAAACGTGCACCAAATTTCAAGATGATGATACATAACCTAAAACTGTTTATACACGCATTTTACTTCAAAAATTGGGAACGCTAGCTGTACCGTTCGGGAAAATCATCTTAAGACTTCTTTTTCAAATTGTAGGATTTTTATGTACTTTTTGATAGTGGAAAACTGTTTTTTTATATAACCTCAAAAATGAAATTTTGTTTTTCGATCTTTTGATGAACATTTTAATTTTTTTTTCAATTTTTTAGATTTTCACAGATAGATGCATTATTTAATTTCAAAAAGTACACACTTTTATTTTATAAAAATCTGGTAGATGTCAGAATATTGGTTGTTTGCTTATTAGATCCTCTTTGATAAAAAATTTGTTTCTTATTGCTTAAGGGTGGCGGTGCCGTATTCAAAAAGATGTCTTCGTTATTCGACAATTTCTCCTACATTGCTGAACCGATTAAAAAAAATTAATAGGCATTTATAGAACACTTGATATAATGATATAGTCTTTTGCAATTTTATCATGTAGATAAAAATCGGAATAAAAACTTTACGATCTCATTCTTTGTACTATTTTTCCCGCAAATTGAATCACGTACCTTTATAGGTATACCGAATGGAGATCACCTGCGTTAATAATGAGCTCGTAAAGTTTTTATTGTCTGTTTTATCTGCACCGTAATTCTGGAAGTTACTATACCGGACTATTGAAAAGTCAATAAAAAAGATTTTTGATTTTTACAAGGGAAAAAGTCTAGCACTACTTTGGTCTTCACACACACAAAAAATAGTCTAGTACTTACTATTCTATCCAGTTTTTTCCAAAGTCCTATAAAAAAAAAATTGAATTGGCTCAGGGATGGAGGAAAAATGCTCGAAATACATCCGCGGCACCGCCCACCTTGATATTCCATTATTAGATGAAATTATTTTTGCTCTATCATATAAACATTTATTGGCTGATTTTAGTTAGAATTTAAATATGTTCTTATTTTTTTATATTCTTAAAAAATGGTAATAATAATAAAACTGCTATTCCACGAAACCGAAAAATTGTCTTCAGAATATCAATAAGTAGTTGAACGAAATTACAGCCTATGGCCTAATGAAACACATTTTGGTTGAAATCTAAGTATCAAGGATCATAATCGAAGTTTTTAGTGAAACAATATTAGCGTGCTGCGCCATTTTTTTTGAAAATATAAAATTTTACCTAAAATGGCTACTTCACACTTTTCTGACCATGAATTTTCTGCCGTTTAGTTGTAACACAATTTTCATAATCACAAATTACTACTTACGGTTTTTCGGTAACGTATTATTTTGATACCTAACTATGATTTTACGTTGGAATTGACATTTGTAAAATAGACGCCTGAATTAAGGAACGCCGAGATAGGAATTGGACTATTGAGTGTAAATTATGGGCATTTGTATTGCTAGAGTGAAACTAGGATTTTAATGTGAACTGTCGGCGCAGTGGCTCAAGGTTTACGCGTTAGAATTGAGATCAAGAAGTTCCGGGTTCAAATCCTGGCTAGAGTATGAGGTTTAGTGGTTTTGATGTGTTACCGGGTTGATAGCAGTGGATTAGACGGGTATGTGTGAGAGACAACACGGCTAGTCGCTTCACCATTCCTGAGTTCAAGTCTCAGGTCCGTCAGATGGCAATGTCGTAAGAAATAGTCGTTGTGTAACTGTTTGTGTGCATATAAGTGTGTGTATGTTTTTAGTTTTTAAAATTATGGATATTTGAGTTAGAAAAAGTAATTGATTTACTGCAACATTAGTGGATTTTCTTGAATAATTTTTATAACATTTCTAATAGATGGCGATGGTAAAAATAGGGACACAAGCATCACAACATCAACAGTTTCGTCACAACCCATCTCTAATGATAGAGATGGACATATAGTCGAGTATACTTTAACTTGGCCGGTCCAAAGATCGCTTTCTCGTTTGAACTATGAATGTATTTGATAGGTCAAAAATGCCAGTGGTTCTCAAATAGTCCATGAGTGATTATATACTTGTAACGATCGCCAAATAATAATAATAATAATAATAAAATAAAAAAATAAAGGCAGTGGATATTCGTCTGACATTCGTATAAATAACAGGGGCCATATTTTCGACCTCAATAAATATTTGTCGCATGCGAAATACTAGGCACCCGGGGTCATATTTTCGAGCTCAATCGATATTTGTCGCATGCGAAATACTTAGGCACCCGGCTCGTTTAAAAAATTTCGCTTATAGTTCTGAGGTGGTATTTTCGAACATCATCCGAGATTTGTTTTTCGCACACGTGAAAATGCCGTATGGCAAATGTGGCAACGCTTTTTTGTGCAACCAAATGGACTTGAAACTCCTAGAAAACACTAATGTCAGTAATCAGCTGTTATATGTGTTGATTAAATTACAAGACTGAATATTATAATGCACCAGCAATCAGCGGATAAGCGGGTGGGACATATTAGTGCAGACCAGAAAAAGGAAATAGTGGATTCTCTTGAAGCTGACCCGGAATTGTAGAGTGATAAATTTGCCACAAATTTCACATTCAAAAATGGCCAAGAGCTAGTCCATCTAAAGAATCGGGATTTATGACGAAATTACCGAATGTTTTCGTCTCTTACTAGACAATGTCCCCCCACGTTTTCGAAGGTGCTGAATCGATTCCCGGGGTTAAACCAATTTTTCCACTTCGGCAACTCCCTCAGATTGGCCAAAAAACACCCCTGAAGTCCCCTTTCCGTGAACCCGTTTATTTTCCCCAGTTTTTCGAATAAAACAAACCAAAACGATCACTTTGAATATATTCGTACACGAAATCGCTTTATCGTGTATTAAACCCCCATCCGTTGTATCTCACCCGAAATCAGTCGTATGCGGAAAGTTCGCATACGAGTTCATAATGTTCGAAAATACGAAACGTATATTTTCATGCGACAATCTCACATTTTCATGCACGACATCGCCTCGATCAAGCTCGAAAATACGGCCCCTGGTCGTATACACGATATATCTACTAACAAATTCCTAATCTATTAACCGGCACACACAGTATATTCTTTGATACATTCTGAATTACACTGTATCTTTTACATCCCGCGAGTTAAATATAGAATATTTTTTATGGTCGCCATTTCCTCCAAGAAACTATTTTACAAACTGTTAGCCTTCTTTAAATTTACTTACCAAAGTTTGTTCCATTAGGAATTAGTCCGTTTTCTTTCCTAAAGTTTACGAACTTATAATTAAATAAAGTTTGCACATGTTTACGAAATACAAATCTCTGCATAAAATGATTTGTTTCTACAAATTGAATCGTGATCAATGTGCAAACTTTTAAGGCGATATCACAAGAAAGCATGCCAGCAAACAAATGAGATGATAAATTACCTTCAACAAAATATTTCGGGTTTGTACTGCCCCATTATGTCCAAACTTTCCTCCTATGAAAATAAACAGTGTGGGTTAACAAAAAGCTAAAAGCCAAATGAGAAGATTATTTTTGTGCAATGTTCGAGTCCTGCAAAATATCTTAAAATGGTAAATTATGTATTATTAGGCACTGTTTTTATAACTTACAAAAAGCATAATTTGGTCCAGTTCACAATTTCTTGTAAAACATGCAGAGCGTATTTAAAGGACAACCATCACCTAAGTAAATACGAAACAAAGCGTTCTTTAGACAGTCAGAGAGCTTAGGATAATAGTTAGATGCAATGTCTAAATCTAAGTACTATAGGAAATATTGAAAATTTATTGCGTTTAAGGACTTCACTTGCATTACACAAAAATTTGAACAAATCTATCCAAATGTTATATCTAAAAACGCATAAAAATATATAGTAAAAGCAGTCGATGATTGTTTCTTCTTTTTGTAAAGATTTTTCATCATTTTCGAAGAAACAAGAGCTCCAAAAAATATAAACAATTCAGTTGAACAGGCATAAAGGCCCTGTTATTCGCTTAGTCTCAATTTCAGTTAATATGCCGGTTGAAGATTGACTGAAATTGATATAGAGCTGTGGATTGATGGATTTGCCACAAGTTTTTGTGTCAGTTATCAGTTAAGTTATGTTTAAACAGGCCAGTCAGCTATTGCCTCAATATTCGAGAACAATTTCCATAAATCTCAAATTCTGTTATCTTGATTGCGGGGGTATGCTCTTGACTAGTCTATAGTAAAAACTGATAAACTAGGTAACTTTTCAAATCACAAACTCAAGGGCGTAAATACATTTTCTTGTGGGGGGGGGGGTTATATGAAAAATAGATTTAAAAACTATTTTTAATGTCACAGAACTACTATATATCATTCGTGTCATTAGGGAAGGGAGAGGGGAGGGGGGAAATTATCACTTCTGCACCCCCTCTACCCTTATCTACGCCCTTGCATAAACCCATACCAGTTTTAATTAGAATAGTTTTTACACACAACTTTAACTGATAAGTTAACTGAACGGATAACTGGAACGGTTATATAACAGGACCCTAATAATGAGAAATAAACGCATATATTTTAAATGGAGTTGATGTTGTTATACAGATTGTCACATAAGTAATGGTTGTTATAGTACTTTGAACATACGACGTACAGAAAAAATTTCAAAAACCTTAAAATTTGCAAAATAGTTCATCAAACTTTCATTTCAAATTGTCAAAATATGATAAAAAGTAATCTCACATTAAAATTAACCAAAAAACTACAATTTTTATTAACACGTTCTGAAAAAATTCACAATTCATCGATAATTCATAAACAACCCCAATCCGTCAACAAATATCTAAAAATATTCAAATCACTAATTTTACGACTCTAACAGTACAAAATATCGTCCTAATAAATACCGGCCCCAAATGGACTTCATCGACATCAAAACTACTTTCAGTACCCAAATCAAAAGATTTCAGTTCTCTTCCGTTAATTTTCTATCGAATAATCTTCCCTTCAATTTGGACTCTCATTTCATTTCGCGTCTTTAATATCAAAATGCAATCGATCTCCATTCATATCCTTCAATAAAGTATTGGTACTACCGTCCCCCATTATTATCAAAACTTATGTCTATTCGGTCCCCTTTTGTTACCGAAATTTACTTCCTTTCATTTACCGCGGACCTATCGGCACAAATTTCATATCATTTCAACTCTAAGTGCAGGACCTTCGGGACGACTTTACGGGGTCATTTCGAATTTACTGAATTTCTTTAACTTATTTTAACCTAACTTAAGTCGATTCGAACTTCGTTCATACATCAAAAAATTCCCCATTTCAATGCCGAGACGGTAGTATAATTTTCATATCAGAATTTTCCATTTTTACATATGATGATGCAATATTGTGAAATATTGCGCAATCGTGCCCGCACGGAATGGCCGGGGACATTTCCAGACCTCCGCCGGCAACGTTCTCGGCGGACCATATAAAAAGCTGAACATAACGAGCCCCGACTAAGTCAAGTCAGTTTTCGATACCTTGAGTTTAGTTTGGTGACTACTAAGTCAAGTTAGTTTCCGGTGTAGTTCAAGTTTAGATAACACTTGATAAGTGTTATCTGCAAGTTTTTGTAGTGAATTAAAAGTAAATGTACTAGTAACTCTTTCAGTTTCTAAAATTAATAAAATTTATTGCCGCCTGTCTAGTCCAGTTTATCCGCTTTAACTTAAACGATAATCCCCTGTAACCAACTCGCCGTGACTTCTTCATTGGACACACCAAGTAAAAAAGCCAGTCTACTTTAAACAAATATTCGGCCATCGCGTCCCATAAAATTTTAAACAAATCGTCTGCTATCGCGCATAATATAACAAAGTGAATTTTTTCACTTTCTAAATAATTTACAATTTAAATTTTTTTCCCAAGTCGGAATTTCCGTTGTCGAAACACCCTTTCACAACTGTTCTTAGAACTAATATTTACGTTTTACAAACTCTGTGAATTCAATTCAAATAAATATTTTAATTTCGTTTTAAAACAAAGTATCGTTATTTGAAGAAGTGATATACAGGGTGAAGCTTTAGAACCTTTCACAGACATTAAAAAACTAAGACTTTAAATAAAGTGCTAAAATAAACTCATATACTAAAATACAAGTGAAACTTAACCTCTGGGATTTATACAGGGTGTAGTCTTGACCCTGTTCGACATCATAGGAGCAGACCTCCCCGAATCCCTTCAGGAATAAATTAAGTGCACGAAAAGTCCTCGAGAGTCTCTATCAAGCTCTAAAGCTCCAGGTTCAACTTCATAACTTTTTATTTTACAAACCAGGAGGCTTTTACGTATTCATGGTCCACAGAGCAATAGCAGGTTCTGTACGTAAATGTATTGCGATTCAACCAAACTTACTTTAGTCCAAAGGTTAATAGTAAGCAAGATACGAGGTGTTGTTATAGGGGCCAATTTTTATAGAAAATTTTTCATTTCTAACTTTCGCAAAAATTACTTAAATCACTATATATTAACGGGATACATCGAATAATCTGTAATAAAAAGCGAGCAACTATTTTTTCAAAAATAATTTGCTTCAGAATCTGTCTAATTCCATCAGAAATCTTTCAAGAATCCTTATAAATGATAAATTGTTATTGCATTCGTGTTAAACAACAAATAGTTTAACAATCAATGAAACTAACACCTGGATACTTTGCCAGCACTGCCCATAGGAGTCACCAAAGACGAATTTGGCACAGAGGCATGGGCCCCGCAGGCTTACGGCAACCTGCGCAGCCACCTCGATTCATATAAGTAGAAGCACGAAATCCCCAGTCGGCAAAGTCTACCTCAGTAGATAAGTAATGAGTCTTCTGGTTCAAAATTCCATGTTATTTCTTATGAGGTTCATTCTGGTTTTCCAAGGTCATTCGTGCAAACAGCCGGTTGGCCTCACTTGAGCCTGTGAAAATTTTGATGACCGTGGGAAATTTTTTATTTTTGGCAATTGGCCCACCCCGAAATGTTTTTGGCAATCAGAGAGTTACTGGTCTGTACCGTACAGACCAGTAAAAAAGCCGTACCTGCACCGTACAGATCAGTAGCTCACTGATTGCCAAAAACATTTCAGGGGTGAGCCAACTGCCAAAAATATAAAAGTTTCCACGCTCAAGTGGGGCCAGCCGGCTCTTTACACGTATGACTTTGGAAAACGAGAATAAATCTCCATAAGGAATAATATGGGATTTTGAGCCAGAAGTCTCATTACTTATCTACTTACCTCCGATCATTCTTCGAATCACTCATCATCTTCCTTAGTAAAAATAGTTACGCCACATCAGGACTACTTTCCCTGATTCCTCAAATCAGAGACACTTTCCCTGATGTGCCATTCATGCAGCAACAGGGATATTTTGCCAGTACCAATCAGTAGGCAAGCTAGAGACCTCTCTGGCCAGCAAGTAGGTGTCATCAGGAACTTTTCGCTGACAAATCCTTAAACGTTCTCAGAAGTTATGACGCTTTGGAGGCACGCAATTGGCGCCCTCTGCAACAGCAGCAAAATTATGAATAGATTTGAATTCCTCGCCTTAAAGAACCCCCGACCATTGTATTTTTATTTTAGCGAGTTAAAAAAAAATTTAAAGACATTAATGAGTTTAATTCATTTTACTTTACTTTTATTAACTTTTGAATTAAGATGAATTTGGTTGAATCGCGTATTTTTACGTAAGGAATCTGCTGTTGTTCTATGTACCATTACTTTTGGCACACTCTGTATAACAAATGTTTAGTTGTAGTATACTTTTTTGATAAAAATCGAGATTTTTGTTACAAAAAAGAATTCCCCCTCCCGCGATAAGATAAATCTTTAGTGCAATAGAATTATTATAAGGTGGAGAAAAAACTACACTAACATTGACTAAAGGCTTCGAATAATATCTACCAAAAATACAATATCTATAAAGTTCATCTAAGAATATTCCATATACTACGTAATATACATATAAGTATACAGGGTGTTCGCTAATTGGTGGTAGTCTTTTTAAAATGGAGTAATTTTTCCATTTAACATTTTTGTCTACTATGCCAAATAACCGAAATAAAAATTTAGTTAATTTTAAGATATATGGGAAACAGACACAAGCCGGCAACGGTGTACGTTACATTTGTCATCGCTCGCAGTAAGCACTCGATGTTGGTCGATCAGAGTTTATTGGTTTATTTACGTTATAAGTAGGGCATTGTAGTCTTTTGTTAAGTGAGATCTAAGATAGAAATGGAGGGATTTTCTTTGCGTGAATATCACATGTTAAGTATTTATGGTGAAGCCCTGGCAAATAGCTGTCTGTTTTCTAACCGCCACAGAACAGATGCAAGAATTTTACAGAATGGGCAAGTCTATTATCTAATCACATATTTACTGTGCATTTGTTTTAAATAAAAAGTGTAATATTTAATGTTATATTAAAAAAGAGAACATAAATATTCATTTAGATAGTACAATAGTGTTGGCTTTGATGTCTACTATGTTGCCACATTAATAATTTTCTAATTTTAGCTATCGTTATTGAATGCCTTTTTGGAGAAAAATGCAATATAGGAAAGTTATTCCATTAATCGAATACTATCCACCATTATAAGAACTGCCATCAACTAGCAAACAACCTGTATACTAAACCTAGATATAGTAAGGTGGCTATCTGTCTGGTATAAACACAGGCTGGTAATGAAAACAACAATAAAAGTTTATTTTTTAAAGGACTCTATTTAATCGGTCCACTCCACTGTTCAAGTAAGGACCGTACTTATAATTTCTAAGAATTTTAAGGCTCGTGGGTATTTGGGTAAATGGAAAAATAATTTAAAACAAATAGCAGTGGTAATTAATAGTCATTAGTCATTGATTCTGACTGCGAATATTGCAAACCTTTTATTTATATATATAAAAAAAGTGGTTTCCATAAGTTGAAACAAGTTTGTTGCAGCACCGCAGAATTAAAATCAATCATAGAAGACATTTAGTAATCTACAGATGCCAAAAAAATTTATAAAATTGAACCAAAGCTTGCGCGTAAAAATATAGGCAACAAAAAGCGGTAAAATAACGTCCATAGTACAAAATTACCACAGGAGCAGCATGGGAATGTTACCAAGCACTTGTGGGTGCCTCCAGCATGAATGACATATCGGTATATTGGGTGAAAGGACATGCACAGTGCAGTGGCGATAAAGTAGCCAACAGACTGGCCAAGAAGGCAGCAGGCCTAAATATCCTTGGGCCAGAACCGGCATGTCTGTTACCGATCACGGCGATAACATAATTAATTAAACACCCACAACGAATTCAAGAAGCTATGGGATGAAACAAGCAGTTGCCAGGTGGCTAAGGAACTACTAAAATAACCCAACAAGAGCACAGAAATGGACTACCTGGCAATGTCCAGAAAAAATCTACATTTTTTTTTTTTATTATTATTTTTTTTTTTTAATACATTTATTTAACGTCGGCCTATTTCCGCTACTGAGGCCTAACACCGACGCCTGTAGACGAGCTACCCCCAACCAGGAATTTTGCCGAACCTCTTCCCTTAAGAAGAGTAGGGATCTTTTACTTGCCTAACATTTAATAGACAAGGGACCAACGGCTTTACATCCCCTCCGAAGGATGGTATATCTCCTATACAACCCTCGCCTAAGGTTGTATAGCTTCCGCGCATACACTGATATACAAACCGCTGGAAGATGTGTGAGGCGAGAACGCGGTTTCCGTTGGAATGGTCACCAATCCAAGTACTAACTGCGCCTGTCGTTGCTTTACATCGCATACCGAAGTATGTACATAGTAAAGACGCACCTACGCTCGCCCCAAATCTACATTTTATAATGGGAATTCAGACTGGACACTGTCCGCTAAGAAAACATCTATACAATATGAGATTAAAAGAAACACCTTTCTATTAGAGGTTGTGAACAAAATGGAACGGTTTAACATGTACTTTGTGATGGTTCTGCCGTCTCATCAATCAGAGAATTCATTTTGGGAAAACATGGGCCTACTTTGGCCGATGCAAGGGAGATGCCCCTAGGCAGCATCAACCCCTACTTCACAAGATTAGGTTGGTTAGAGATCTAGGCGAGTATCTGCTTACAGAGTTCTGTGGTTCAATATTTTTCTTTGCCCAGCCTCCCAACCAATTCCAATGACGATATCAATTAAGCAGCGTTCTCTTACAAATTCGCTGGTCGCTGGTAGCAGCTACCCGGTAGTCAGGTCGCCAAGACATGTACTGTTTCCTACACGTCAGTATTATTAGCCCCTTTTCACACTGGGCGACTTAGCAGCGCGACTCAGTAGTGCAGCTGAGTGAAAGATAGTCGCGCGGTTCTATTTAAAGACACGAGCCTGGTGAGTCGCCGCGACTACCTGCGGCTGCACGCCCGAACGCGCTGCTAAATCGCCTAATGTGTAAAAGTATAGGGTCATCACGTACAAATAATGGTGTGCACGACTTAGACGCACTACTAAATCGCGCGGCTAAGTCGCCCAGTGTGAAAAGGGGCTTAATGTCTGGCGAATACTCTACAGTCGAAAATGAATATTAATAGAAAGACACTTATTGATGGTATATATTTTCGCGAAATTAGCAAAATTTTACCAGATAATTTTATTTTAACAACGTAAATATTTAAACGTATGCTGTCTTAGAAACTTTATTTATTAAATACAGGCCTGTTTGTACCACTCATTTGGTTCATTACTAGTCTAATAGCAGACATATGAACACATTACTATATCTGTAATACACTAAAATACTTGGTTATTACATAATGAATGACTTTTTAAATTCATCGATATTCATATCAAATGCATCCCGTATCTTGAACATCTCTGTGGCAGAATGGAATCCAACACATCTGATGAATATGTTAATAATAGTCAGGATCCAATACACTAAATTCCGCATATTTTTTTTTTCCTCGAACGTCAAAAAACATGACTTTTATGACAGAATTTTGAACTTAAACTGTCATTTCTCTTAAACTTCATCTGATCGGCTTACTTAGTTTCTTGTTGACGTTGAGCGGCAGTAAAACTCTTTTACTGCCGCTCACAAGAGGCACAAAAAATAACAATATATTTAATTCATATTCGCCGTTTGAAAAAAAAGTGCGGTAAAGTGATTTTTTTGTGTCTCGGCTGTATTTGCCGACTCGACACAAGAATGTTGTTACTTCTACTCCATATAAAACAATATACTATTATTGCCATGTAATTTTTAGAAAGACTTTTAAACTTGGTAGGTAAAATTTCCTGCTGAATCCATTTCCGTAAAGTGGAAAGTGGTTCGAGGTTGTGTTCATTCCCTATATTAATTTTGTCACCCCTGTTTGCTGATGAATATTTATACTTTATTTAAAAACATAACTCGCGATATCTCGAAAACTAAATAAGCTACAGGGATAAAATTTTAGTAGGAGATTGAATACCGTGTGGCGATTGCGATGGTGATATTAAAAAACGTTTATGTTTCAAGAAAAAAATAATGAATTCAAAATGATCGCTTTCCAAATCTAGTATTAGTTCAGGCATTTTAACTATCAGATAATTATACTTTCGTTAGCAACTGAAGTCAATGAATAAAGGTAAAATTTATGTCCTCTTGATAAAAAAGCGAATACATGTTGTTTCATGAGGAACTGTATATACTTCCGATAGAGGACCACTTAGGTATTTAGGACGGCGATTGAAATTTTCCTGTCGCTCTTAATTTCTGAGATAAAGAGTGATAAACTGATTTTGGTCTAAATCTATTTTGGCTAGAATGTCCTTACTATTGATGGGATTTTGTTTAAATTTTAGACACTTTATACGCTTATCACAGTTGATAGATTGCTATTATAATTTTTTTAATTCCAGGGCCGGACTTTTTAAATTTATTTTTCCGATTCCTGTAAAAAATATCATCCTGTATATATTTTTTTAACATTCAGTTGCCAATTATAAAAGCCCATGCATTACTAAACAAAACCATGTAATTATATTTTTTGTCACACCTTTATTAATTTTTTTACAAGCGATTAAATGTGGCAAAATGGGAAATTTGAAGAAAAACAGCTTCACTTGCTTACACTAACAGTCCAAATAAATTAAAATGGTCGATTTAACCCATCAGTAAATAATGTTCAATATGGGGAAAAAATAAAATAAAACTAAAGTTTTTTTTTATTCCAAAGAAAGTGCAGCGTATAAATAAGCAGGTACATTCAGTGGCGGTCTCAGAATTTCGACATGGGCGGCATCCAAGATGGGCAGCACAGCTGTGTACACATAGCGTCAGCTGCAAGGGGATTTAATGATTAACGCTTAAATAGTCAGAGACAGGACAATAAAAAAAAAAAACTATTTTGTCGGCGTTTCGTGTATTTGGCACACACTACTTCGAGGTTAAATACTTATAATGCAACGTCTTTTGACACAACAATTTCATCATTATTAATGTTGAATATTGGTCTTGATGAAATTGTCATTCCTGCAAATGCTGTATTATAACTAACGTGACCATGTTTTTTCCAGAAAAAGAAGTACAATGATGAAAGTAGCTTTTTATCAGAGTTGACGTTGTAAGGATTAAAAATGCGTCGCCGGCGAAAATTTCAGATTTTTCAAGGCCAAACAGCCTTAAATTAAAAGTTAGAAATTTGATTTAAAATAACATTGTCTTCGAAATGTAAGTCTCATGGGCGCAAGGCTTAAAAATATAAAATACTAAATGTATTTGTATCAGGTAAAAAGACCAAGTTTTCTATATTCTAATACAAAATATAACAAAATAACAATAAATATGCTCTTCAATTTGCCTTCGACGTGCCTGCAACTCCTTCACTTGAATGATCAAGTTGGTACCAGTCGCACTTTTGGAAACTTAGGATTGCTTTCAAAATTTGCGGTCTGGCTTTTGGAAACTGGAAGATTTCGCTGCACCTCTCATTGATGTTCGTGCGAACTTGCATCACAGCCTCTAGTGTGAATATCACCACTCCATTTTTCAGAACTCCAGTAGTTATTAATATTGGAGAACAGTTGCTTAGTCCACGCACTTGTCTCATGAAAACAAAAAATAAACTCTCATAAAATCTCCAAATTTTTAAATTTCTTTTGACTTTATCCAGACTCTCGAGTCAGGCCAGCGATCTTCAGTGCAAATATTTTCGGAATTCCAGCCGGCAATTTTATCTTCACACGTTCAAAAACATTCAGCTCATTTAAGTTCCAACTCTAGTTTTGCAAAAAGTAAATGAAAATTTAAATTTCGAATTTTTTGTATCTCAAGACAAAGAAGTACATTTAGGTGTACTTATTGAACCTTTTAAGGACAGTAGGACATTACCCGAAAAGAAAATACTGTCTAACTAAAATACGTAGGTACATATGGTCACTTTAATTATAACTATTAAGCCCTGAAGAATTATGTGCCAAATAACCGAAATGTCGGCAAAATAGTGTTTCTTTTTTATTGTCCTGTCTCCGACGACAGGACTAATACAGCACTACTGGGCATATTTTATTGGGATCTGTTGAAAGTAAATATAGGGTAGAGAGATTTTAATAATTGATAATCGATAGATTTACAAAGCTTATGTGTCCATGGGGGGCGCCTATGACCACCCTTAGGACCGCCACTGGGTACATTTTAAAATAGGAATCATTAAACAGTTTTCTTTTTATTATAATTATAGTAGGTCTAGATAGTTTGACATTCCTATGTTTGTTGTTACAAACATTAGAACTAGTGTACTTTTAATGGTCAACTTAGTCTGCAAATAATCATGCCTTATCTTATAATTTTACAAATGAGGAATAAGCCGATATTATTTATCTTTATGGATTGTGTGATGGCAATGGCAGACAAGCCGCAGAAGAATACCATATTCGTTTTCCTAACAGAAAAACATCAAATCATCAGACACTTTCAACTGTGTATCGCTATGCAAGAGAGCACGGCAGGTTTCCATCATCAAAAGTGAAACGAAATATTGTTCAAAACATTGAGCAAAAAAATATTAATATTGTTCATGAACACCCTTAAGTAAGTACCCGACGAATAAGTGCCCAATTAGAACTTCCTCATGTGCAAGTTTGGAGGACTCTAAATGAAGAAAGATTACATCCATATCATATTCAGCAAGTGCCAAAGCTTCAACAGGGTGGTAATGTAAATAGGTTAGAATTTTGCCAGTGGATTATTGATTACAGACCGACTACATATCAAATTTTATTCACAGACGAGGCGCAATTTACACGGGATGGCGTATTTAATTCAAGAAATTCGCATAACTGGGCCGAAAACAATCCTCATGGTATAAAAGAAGCCCATTCTCAACATAAGTTCTCGGTAAATGTTTGGTGTGGTATGATTAACAGCAACCTAATTGGTTATCTAACTACAGAGGTGTATTTAAATTTCTTGCAAAATATTTTACCTGGTTTAATGCAAGGTATTAATATAAGAGGACAATACTTCCAGCATGACGGAGCTCCTCCTCATTTTTGGTATTGGCATTTGGATAATGAGTATCCAAACAGATGGATTGCACGTGGAGACCTTATTCTTGGCTGGCTAGATCACCAGATTTCAACCCCGTCGATTACTTTCTATGTGGATATCTCAAAACTGAAGTCTATAGTATCCCGATAAATAGTCGAGAACAGTTAATTCAGCGAATTATCCACTGTAGTGAACAAACTAGAAACAATTCTGCGCAAATTAGAAAATTTATTGGCAATTTAATAAACGCCAACAAAAATGTATGGACGCTGGAGGTTCTCATTTCTGAACATTTGCTCTAAATATTTGTAATATTTTTAATTATACTTTTGTAAATATTTATTTGACCATTTTTATTTATTTGGACAATTAATATAAGCAAATGAAGCTGTTTTTCTTAAAATTTCCCATTTTGCCAAATTCAATCGCTTGCAAAAAAATCAATAAAGTTGCGATAAAAAATCTAATTCCATGGTTTTGTTTAATGATGCATGTACTTTTATAATTGGCAACTGAATGTTAAAAAAATATATGCTGGGCGATCTTTTTACAGGAATCGGAAAAAACAAATTAAAAAAGTCCGGCCCTGGAATTTAAAAAAATTATACTTGCAATCTATCAACTGTGATAAGAGTATAAAGTGTCTAAAATTTAAACAAAATTCGATCAATAGTAAGGACGTTCTGGTCAAAAATGCCAAAATAAATTTAGACCAAAATCATTTTATCACCCAGTATCTCAGAAATTAAGAGTGACCGGAAATTTTCAAGGGCCGTTTCTGAATACCCAAGTGGTCCTCTACCGCCCCTGGAAGTACGTATAGTTCCTCATGAAACACCCTGTATATATTCAAAATTATTCAAGGATATTTTGGTCAAATAAGTACAACTTGTTTGTTTATTTAGAAAACTCAACGATATAATTTAATGTTTATGAAACCTTTACAGTTTATTCTTATAAATCCTAGCTTTTTAAAGACCGAATAAAAATAATCTTACTATCAAAAGTGACACCAAGATCTTTAAAATTATCAACCCTTTGTATGATACTATCATTTATTTTATACTCATTGATGAGAACGTTATGTCGACGTGAACAAGTGACGACGTTATCTTTTTCAACACGTATACGTAATTTATTTTTGCTATATCAATTATAAGTAGTTTTCAAATCCAGTTAAGCAATACCATATCAATAACGCGGTTAACGTAGTAAATTTTCAACCCATCGACGCGCTATAAATTTATAACTATATCATTGATAAACACATTGAATAAAAGTGGACCAAGAAGTGATCCTTGAGGGCACCCGATTTGCCGTTAAATTATTATTGTTATTATTATGCATTCAATCCCTAAATCCTATATCAACGCCTAATACTGCAATTATTACTTTTACACTTAAAATTTGTGACATTTATTTGTTCTTGTTTCGGATGTTTTGTAACGCTAACAGGATTAAAATTATTGACATCTTGTCTTCCAACCATATTTCTGACTGATCAGTAATTTAGGAGACAGATCATTAGCATCTTTTCACATAAACAACTTTAGCGTGCATGTTAGATGAAAGTTATTCTTTTTAAATACATGTGGTGATAAATGATCTATTGGACTTTAAAATTGGAACGACCATACACGCACTTGAAGGCAACAAGTTGTTGCTGTAAATTCAAACATACCCGTTTGCTGAGGGTATTGAGGAAATATTTTGTTGGCATTACTGGTTGCACGAATAAGTAAGGCTGACTTGCAATATAACGAAAGCGAATTTGCAGTATGTGTTGTTAATACTTAATAATGGGATTAATACAATATATGTTTATTTCATCTGAATAATTACAATTCGATGGGATATGTTATAGCAAGGTACAGCGACAGTACAAAAACGTGTGCATAAGTAAACTACTTAAAAAAAATAAACTAATTACCTATATGGTACATTTTTCTCAACAACGTTTCAGAACCATTGGAAGACAATTAATGAAAACGTATATTTTAACATTGCCATCGTAAAACCAGATATCGCAGGTTATATTTCAAAATGTACAAATATCTTCTAGTATCGAATAGGGGTGAACAATTAGTATAAGTGTTGACTTAAACTTGAACCGATTTGCGTCCTCCAGAAATAAGTTCAGCAGAACATTTTACTTAATATAGACTCAATTTTAAACGTATGTTCAAAAATTGCATATGATTGAATGAAAACAGTTAGGATTTCTACTATAATGAATTTAAAAACTCGCAACCATCAATAACATAAAGCAACCTTAATAATACAATTTTGAATCTAATACCTAACCTACATATCACAAATACAATAGTAATGTATACGTTTATTGCAGTTATCACCTAAAATAAAAATACCTAAACCCACACTGTTTATTACATATATATGGAAAGTGACATGTAGAACAATAGGACATGAGAAATTAAAGATCTGAAAAGTGCGGAAGGCGATGCGTGATAAGAATTAATGAAGATTTATGTTAATAGAAGAAAGTATAGGCGACACATATTTTCATGTCATGCAGTACTTAACTATCTACAAAGTGTGAAAGGTTAACAAACATTTTCTAGCAAAATAGAGGCCATTGTACAAAGGGTCTAGCTAAACTTTTTATCTTTTTTGTACGTTTTGATTATATGGACGATTGAATGGACGCCGTAGGTGGCGTGGCGTTTGAAAGATAATTTATAAAAATTTAGTACCCAATGAAGATTTGATCAATTTAGGTGATATCATTTGTTTGAATAATTGGTTATGGGCTTATTATGCGAAAAATATATTTTCATAACAAATACATTCGTTCTTGGTAAAAAATTATTCGCAGAAAAATCAGTCAAAAAAGTTTCAACTTTTTACTTTGGACGTAGAAGATATTGTTTTTTAATGAATTGTGAAAAACTATGACCTGGCAGGCATCAGCCCTGCACATCATCAACCCTTATATTTTTGAAAGTGTAAAAAAAAACTTGTCGCTGTAAGTTTTCAAATTAATCTAACATACCCTAGAAAAATATTTGTAATACGTATTTTACTTGCTAATCGAGCCGAAATGCATCTCGTACAAAACGTAGTAAAAAAAGACTGAAAGAAGTTCATTCAAACCCTCGATCTCACGCGTGAGAAGCGGATGATCTAGCCGCTACACCACGAACAGCTGTTGAGAAACCGTCGTACCTTAAGCTATATCAATACCATCTAATGAATGCGTCAACATACACATTTTTGCTCACCTGTAAGGCTCATCAAAATCGCCTGTCAGTTTTTTTCATACTTAACTATGGATAAACCAAATCATATTAAAATTTCAAACGTACAAGTTTATTTAAATTTTTTTTTTTGATATTTACAAAAATAAGGGCTGATGCCTGCCAGGTCATCGTTTTCATGCTTAGTGTATTTTAATTCATCACTATACAATTTTCTAGCCTTACAGGAAGACTGTTAGACCGGGTGTAACTGGATCATGGTATACTCACTCCCCTTTTCTCCTTTAGTTTTGAAGATAATTGATTGAAATTTAGGATATACTACATACGGCAAGCAGCACTTTTTGACATAAAATTGATTATTTTTACACTTCCGGTTTTGCCGAAAGTGACACTAACTTTCGATTTTTAAATAGAATACCCTGTATATTATTGCATTTTTGAATTCTGCATAATTTTCTGAATCCAACGATGCCAAATAAATGACATTTCAAACATCAATTTTTTTTATAATATAATTTTTAGTTTTTCATTTAAGTGTGCCATGATGGTTCCGATTTATTCTAAATGACCCGTGTAATGCTACAAAAATCGAAATCCCGTTAAAAACACTAAATTACGTGATTTATGAGCAAATAAAATTCACCAAAATTGTTTTTGGAGCAAAACCCAATTTTTTTAAATGGAACCATATCGGTACCGTGGTACCATTTATACTATTAATAAGGAATTTATTCATATGTCGTATTAAAATGTGCCATAAATACAAATAAAATTACAGCTAAAAGAAAATAAGAAAATACAATTTTATTCTAATTACCTTGTTACAAATATGGTGGTTTTGGAATAGAAACAAATTAACACAAAACATTACAACAGTTGTTCAAAATGCTGTCCATTAACGTCAATGCACTTCTGAACGCGCACAGCTGTTTTTCGTACTCGTAGCTCCAGGTCTTCACGTGTTGTAACATAGACATAGACAATATTTTTTAAATAACCCCAAACAAAGATATCAAGGGGCGTTAAATCAGGCGACCTTGGAGGCCACCTCACAGGACCATTCGTCGAAATTACGTTTTCTCCGAATCTCCGTTGAAGGTAATCAATTACTATCCTTGAATTATGGGGAGGAGCGCCATCTTGTCGGAAATACATTCCCTGTCCTAAATATAAAAGTAACTCATCTAAAATGTCCTCAATCTCATTTTCCAGGAATCTCAAGTATCTGGCACCAGTCAGAGGTCCTTCAAATATTATTGGACCAATGATTCTACTACCGATTATTCCAAGCCAAACATTGAAACCGAACCGCACTTGAAAGTTACCCTCCCGTAATAAATTTTGATTTTCTTGTGACCAATATTTTGTATTTTGTCGATTAAATAATCCCAAATTTGTAAACCTAGACTCGTCCGAAAATAAAATCAGTCCCAAAAAATAATTGTTTGGCTGCACGTTATTATACAAAATCCAATTGCAATATTCCATCCTACGTTCGTAATCACTTTCGTGCAAATGCTGGGGCAATTGGTATTTAAAAGATTTATAGTGGTATTTCTCTACTCTACTCTACATGTTATTTATTATTTTATTCATTTATACATATACGTATGTTTTTTTTGCACTTAATGACACTGACTGTCATGTTTTAAAAGTGTTATTTTTTCTTTAACGACCTGTCAAAACACAATTTGTGTATTTATGACCAATAAAATTCTATTCTATTCTATTTGTGCAAAATTCGGCTTACTGTTTGGTGACTGATGTTCAATTCAAACCCAACTCGCCTTAAGGAAGTCTTATCAACTTCTATTCGAGCCAAAACATTAATTTCCGTTCCTTCGTCAATAATGAAGTTTTCTTAGGGATCATTGTTGGGCTCTCTTCGGAATTGGTTTTCAACACGTTTAAAATAATTTTTCGCTGGACATTGTCTCATGTCCACTTTTTCATCTCTTGTATAAATTTGCGGCAGTTTGAACACAATTAACAAGAATTTTAAACAATTTTTAACGACACAATAAAAACACCGTTAAACCAACAAATGTTTGACAAGCTAAAAATTTCATTGTTTTCAAAGCCACCTTAGTTACTTCTTAACATTTAATTAGAACAAACTTGTATTTTCTTATAGCTGTAATTTAGTTTGTATTTATCGCATATTTTAATACGACATATGAATTAACGGATTTCAATATCTCAAAATGGATTTGAAAATTGGAGTGCTCTTTTATATGTCAAACAATTTTCAACTTTCTAAATGCTTAAGTTTAGCGTCAGCGACATTTTGAAAATTTGCAAACTTTCAAAACGAAATTTACGTTGAAAAATTATTATGCAAAAACTAAAAGTCCAACCTTGATGAAATTTGGTGGGAAGATTTACTATATTAAAAAGCTTTCTTTAGCCAAGTATAAAGGTCCTACGTATAAGTATTTGAAAAAAATTTCACAAAATTTCAAATTTTTCGTTGCTATTATTACTATTTTTGCAGTAGTAAAAATGAATTTTTGGATTCGCAGCCAACTGCATCTTATTTAAAATTGAATTACAAAACTTTTTCATTTTTATAACTTTTCTCTAAAAGCAATAGTTACTGAGATATATGAAAAATAGGAAGAGAAAAAAACGGAATTTTTAGGAATATTTTTACATTTTGTTTAATAAAAAATTACGCCCACGTTTTCAAACTAGCGCATAGTGAAATAATCATTTATTATGATTTTTAGGAGCAATTAAGCCAAAAATCTGCCACACTATCCGATCCAACCTAAAACAATTACCGCTTGGCCTAGCTCTAGTAGTAGTACACTTAATGTGATCATTTCGCTCAGCATTCCTCATAAAGATACATTCCCCCGTTTATACTTTTTACAATTTACAATCCCTAAAGGCAGATCGTAATCTCTAGTGTACTAGACACTTTGTACAATATTGGTTAGATTCGTGCAATAAAGTTAGTTGTGAAATTCAATATAGTCTAATGCTAATATAGAGCGTTTCTGAGAGACAAGATATACAAGCATGTAATTAGATATGTGGAAAAGATCATGCAACACGTAAAGTAACCTTCCTTCGAATAAATAAATAGGTAGGTATTGTATTTCTCTACTGCAAATAGAACGAATAATTACTGCTACCCTTTTACCTTTGACCAGTAAACATAAAGAGCAAATTCAACGCTTGCAAGCGTACCTAATAGTAATGGACAAATGGACCAAAAATTCGATTTGGGAACACTGTTTTAACATTTGCTCGAGAATGTCTATTTGTAGATGTACAACAGGGTTACTCACTATATATTGACCCCCCATTTATTACTGTTATTATTGTAAATTGAAAAAAAAAAGTTTCGTGTAAAAGTTGTAGGCTCTTTTATTGAAACGTGATCAAAAACAATGTATAGGTCATGTGATACGAAAAAATATATGATTTTTTTAATGGAGCACCCTGTATATTATTGCATTTTTGAGAAGCCCCTTTTGCCCTGATTTCAAATATATAATATTGTATAGGTTTATCTTAAATACTTCTTGACATATTTGACATTCAAAATGCAAGTGAGCTGCTTTATTGCAAGAAGAGTGAGCCATGCGCATGTGTGTCAAAGCATAAGTGAAACAAAAATAACAAGGAGATCACGAAAATAATTATTTTATTTTTTATTCAATTTTGATATTTTAAATCGTCATTATTAATATTTATTTAATCAAAATGGGTTATAGTGAGGCTGAAAAGGTCGAAATATTTTCCATTTATGTGAAAAGTAATAAAAATAACTGTGCCCTAATAAGAGAATACATTACGTATCCGAATCGAGCGACTCTTAGTGTAAACACGTTTTTGAATGTTTATCGTCACGTAAATAGGCCCCAGAGTTTTTCAAGAAAACGACGTAATATTACAGCAAACGAGGAAGAAGATATAGATACATTGTTATATTTTGAAGGTAAAAAAATAATTTATTATAAAAACAGATCGATGCCTTATTGTAATAATACCATTCTTTGTAAATGAGACCATGTATTTCGCATAACCCATTGGCTTTTGGATACAGTAGACAATTTCTAGACCCACTCATTACACTGGCTATTATAATTGTCTTCAGATCCTTGCAGTTTCAACCTCAAGGACCCCCCATTAAATTTTAACATTTCCACATTCCCTCGTTCACCGATAACACCGCACTCTGCTAATGACTTTGGAATGTTTTTTTAGGTTATATTGTTTCTGCGGTAGAATAATAATGCTATATTAGCACAATCATTTGGGAGGCGCTGCAACCGCGTATGTTTCGGAAGGTGTCGTTGTGCTGGCGTATATTTTGGCAGATAATGTTGTGCGTTATGAAATGTGTTGAAATGCAGTACATTTTGCAGAAATCCACCGTGTTCAAGTATATTTTGAAATAATCAATGAGCGTTTGGATGGGCGGGTCTGGTGTTGTGCTTAAGTATGTTTTGGAATTACGCGTCCAGGAACTGAATGAAGCACAAAAACGTAGAAGATTGGAGTTTTATCAGATTATGCTCCATGAATTAAATGAAAATCCTGATTTTTTAAAAGAAATTATGTGGACAGATGAGTCAAGTTTTCCACGGCGGAAGTTTTTAATAGAAAAAACAGACGTTCCTGGGAGAATAAAAACCAAAGACAGAGAAAGATCAAGCAATTAAAAAAATCGGGTAGAAAATCAATCCACGTTTGGTGCGGAATTTTTCAAAACAAAGTAGTTGGGCCTATATTTTATGATTTTACTTTGACACGACAAACATATCTCGAAATAATTTCACCAGAGGTAGATAGTCTAATTCAAGAATTCTCTATGAACGTATTGTCTAGAATGATTTGGCATCAGGACTGAGTGACTCCAAATAGCGTTTTAGAATAGGCGATGCTGGGACCATTCAATGGCCACCAAATAGCCCAGATTTGACGCCACTAGATAACTTTTTATGGGGGTTCTATTTAACGCTATTTGCAATATTTTCCTAAACTTAAGACGACGCTATGAGGCCACTTTGAACAATTTCTTTAATTGATTACTTATGTAGTATTATTTTATTATAAAGAGTTTTCTCTTGCTTTGTTAAATCTGTTTTTTTAATAAATTAAACATGAAGTTAATTCTAATATCATATTAATTATTTACACGTGATTATAGTGAAGTCATATAGAATTTACATGTTGAAAATAGCACTTTTCATACGTGAAAGCGTTTTCACATACTGTTAGCGTTCGTTAAAAGTCAATAATTTTCAAGCGTAATTAGTAGTGCGTAGAAAAAACTTTTTATTTTACTAGTGAATAAACAACTATTTACGGTTGTTTGAGTTAATAATAACGGTTTGAAATGTCAAAATTGAATAAACAATAAAATAATTATTTTAGAGGCCTACCTTGTTATTTTTATTTCACTTGTGTTTTGACAAGTATGGCTCACTCTTCTTGCAATAAAGCAGCTCATTTGTAATTTGAATGTCAAATATGTCAAGAAGTATTTAAGATAGACCTATACAATGTTATATATTTGAAATCAGAGGAAAAAGGGCTTCTCGAAAATGCAATAATATATAAGGTATTTCATTAAAAAATATATATATACACAAGCTGTCCATTTTATCAGAGCACTCGAGAATATCTCACTTAATATCGATCGTACAAAAAAAAATTATTATTACGAAAATTGTGCCGATTTATATAACCTACAAAATGGTTTAAGCACATTTGAAATCCATGGCCTACTTTAAGAGTTATGGTGGAAAATATCTAAAATGCGGAAAACGTCTAGGCCAAATATCTCCGTTATTTGAAGAGATACGAGAAAAATTCTAAGGCGAAAATAGAGTGTTTCAACGAGGTTTTATCTATTTTTTTTTCAAAACCGCTGTATTTTGAGATTTACTCTTCAGTCTGTTATACAAATTATTTTGAAACGGGCGGGAAATGGCGCCATTAAATAGAGTATTTTCCTCCCTTTTCAACGATATATCACATGCCAGATTTATTCATTGGTACTACGTTAGTAATTATAAAAACATTTTTTTAAAACCAATAAATTTTTTTTAACAAGCATTATAGGTACTTGCCGTGGAGAAATATGATTAAATAAAACGATAAAATAATTCAATAAGTTGTTCAAATCTTTGCTATAATAAAACATTAACACAATTAAGACGAATAAAGTAATTCAGGTAACAAAAACAAATTAATAATAAAAAGAATATAGCACACAGAACATTAATATTTATCTAATTCTCAAAATAATTTTTAAGATATCATATCAAGTGTTCAAAGTGTCCACCGCGATTTCTTATGCACAATCGAGCGCGGCGAGGCACTGCATTTAAAACATTACTCAGCATTTCGGGGGTAACTGTAATACATGCCTGTAATTCGAGCTTTTAGGTCCTCTACATTTTGCGGTGTCGTCGAAAACACCTTATCTTTAAATACCTCCATAGAAAAAAATCCATTGGGGTTATATCTGGAGAACGAGGGGGCCATTGAATAAATCCATTGGTATCTATTCAATGTTGAGGTAAAATTTCGTCTAAATAATCTAGGCAAATCTGGGAAATGTGGGGAGGAGCTCCAGCTTGTTGAAAATATTGAAAGTTGTGTCGATTCTCTATAGGTAGGTCATCTAAGAATTCATTAAATTCATTTCTCAAAAAGTTCCGGTACCTTTGACCACTGAGGTGACCATCATAAAAATAAGGACCTATTAAATTGGCGCCTAAATTACCTATGCGCACATTTATTGAAAAACGATTTTGAAACCCAGTAGGTCTATGCCAGTGTGTATTTTCAGAAGTCCATTTGTAATGAATATTGCGATTAAAAAATCCATTATTGGAAAAATTTGCCTCCTCGGACCAAAGTATTTTACTACATATTATGGATCGGCACGTTTCTTTTCCAACAGCCACCTACATAAAGTCGTCCTCCTTGGTTTGTCCCCCGCTTGTAAATTGTGAACTTTTTTGGCTTTATGACACCGCTAACCATTTTTCTTTAAAATTTTTCTAGCACTTGTTTTATTTATATGACAAGCAATTTGAATTTCTCTTAATGATGTTTTCAAATTTTCTATATTTTTATTTCTTACATAATTAATAACTCGGTTTACCTTATTTATATTATCAGTAACACTGTTCAACCTTGTCTTCTTTTTTAAAAATGAACCATTATTTTTCAGTTTCGTAGCTAATTTTCTGAACAGAGTTTTATTCGGCTGTAGTGCTTGTGGAAATCTGTTTCTATATTTTACTTGAGCTAATCCAGAGTCAAAATTGCATTGGCAATATGTAACGAACATATTATAACGATCAATGTGAGTGAAAATCATTTTTGAAAATTCTAAATTCTTAAACGAGTGTGATTGAGTGAGAGTTTAAGTATTAACTGAGATGATCTGTCAAAAAATTAAATTGTCAAATTTGTTCATAGCCAACTATTTTAAAATAATTGAAATAATAGTGAAATCATGAAATACAAACAAATGGATATTATACTTAAATTAATTGGTAAAGACATTTTAACTCTCTGAGCAAGGAGTGACGTTTTTATGGAGGACCTCTATACATTGGCATAACTGCGAATCTTTCCATAATTTGCTCCATGTTGCTTTCTTGATTATTAGTTTGTTTTTGTTACCTGAATTTACTTTATTCTTCTTAATTGTGTTAATGTTTTATTATAGCAAAGATTTGAACAACTTATTGAATTATTGTATCGTTTTATTTAATCATACTTCTTCACGGCAAGTATAATGCTCGTTAAAAAAAATTTTTATTGGTTTTAAAAAAATGTTTTTATAATTACTAACGTAGTACCAATGAATAAATATGGCATGTGACATATATCGTTGAAAAGGGAGGAAAATACTCTATTTAATGGTGCCATTTCCCGCCCATTTCAAAATATTTTTTTTAACAGCCTGAAGAGTAAATCTCAAAAAACAGCGGTTTTGAAAAAAAAAAAAAAAAAGATAACACCTCGTTGAAACACTGTTTTGCAAAAAAATTTTCGCCTTAGAATTTTGACTTTAAGCTGCGTTAAAAAAATGTTGCAAAAAATGGAAATCAAAAGGAGAATAAAAGTTCTAAACTTTCTTTGATAACTATATGACTATTGTGTGTACATAATTAAACTCCTAATTAAAATTTACAAACGTTTAATATATTAAGTAGAAATGTTAATTATACCAAATCTTAAAACTGTGTTCCACATATATCTAACATGAAATGCTGATGAGACAAAAATAAAATGAAACAAAGCACATAAAGGCCACAACAGCACATTGCACAAAAATAAAACGGTAATCAACCAACAGAAAATCAACTTACTTTTGTGGGTGGACTCGTGGAGGCAGGTGAAACAATACCGTGGTCAGGGGAAGTCTGTGGTCTCTTCGCGGCAATTCTAGCCGACGACGAACCTGTAACAAAAATAAGTGTTAGAGGTTGGGACCGCTCAAATTGGAAATTTTTGGACCTAGGCAGGGAGTCACTTTATTTTACAAAAAAATTGTCAAGTCTAAAATTATAAATCGCTTTTAAAAATCTTCTATTAATGGTATCGGAAAACGAAAACATTTGGCTCAATGTTTTGTAAATTGGAAAATAATCATCAGTTTTGTCCGTAATTTTATCTACTCACATTACGATTTATGTAACAAGGTAAATGTTTTCATTACCATTGTTTGCGATTTATTAATTAGATCAGTAATAGCTAACTTAAACTAAACCAAGTTGAAGCTTCTTCAGCAACTTATCTCCCTGTACTTGTTTATGGCATTGATTGAAGTATGCCAAGGACTTTCATTTGTCGCGTATTGGGGCTTTTCAAAAAAATGCCTTTTTTCAGTACCATATACAGCGGCGGTCTTTACATTTTTTTATGACTTCTATAACTAAGTGATAAACTCCCAAATGTTTCTTCTGAACTATACATTGAACCAAGCAGGCTACTCACATTGAAAATGTTTAAATTATTTAAAAATAATAGTCCTTCACACTGAACCACAATGCATAGATCATCAATACATAATTCAAGTAGTAGAGGCCCAAAGTAGAACCTTGCTGCACTTAAATTTAAGAGAGTGTCAAAAACCTTCGTGAGGATTTCATTTGCTGTAGAAGTCCGTTTTTAATCCATATTTTTCCAAGTTACTGAAAATAATACCTAGTATAACTTAGTGTATCTAAAAATAGTTATATTTAAAAATGAGAACACCTCGTGAAAACTGTGCACAATAATGTAATAATTTCTTAGTAAGATAACCTAATGTTAACTATGGATCAATAAATATTTTAATTACCTAGATCATACACTTTATAAAGGAACTTATGGTTTCTTACCTTTTTAAGTTTAATATAACTCTACAACAAATAAGGCTCATTGAAAAGGTTCAAAATGTTAAACAGTGACACAGTTCACATGGCAAGATAATTACGTGAAATTATTCTATAGAATTTACTTTTTTCGTTAATATTTGAACATCCATGAGGTTTTTCTTTGGAATATCAGGCCGCGACTAAATATAAAATTAAGTTAGTGAATCGACTGATAAGAATTACGTCAGAGGAAATTAAGGCGGATAAAGTGCTACCAAACCTATATTTCTAACGATCCTATTAAACCATTCGCAGTGAATAAAGAAGCATTTTGAATGGCAATAAAATTGCAGGAAATTAGTTTTGGTCAGTCGTCAGTCGTTGAATTACTTTTAAACTTGTGTTAACGAATCGTTTAAAAGCTTGTTTCCGATTTCGTAATGGTTAATTGTCAATAAATTAATATAATACGCACGATCATATACAGTATGTTTTATGTTTTTTATTCGTTTGGAAATCAGATACTTGTGCACAGGGGGCGCGAAAAAGTATGTTTATGGTAACAATGGATAAAACCGGTACAAGTATATATACAAAACTTCCTTTGCTACAGTGTTATAGTCGAATTCATCATTATAGATTATTTGTTCTTGTTTGTTTTGTTTGTTATATAAATTTATCTCTAGTACATCGTAAAATCAAAATTATATTTTGACCAGAAATTATAGAGTACAAAAGATTCAGCAGTAACAACGTCTGCTCACCATTGGAAATCTTGCAACAGGATCCAGCATTATATATAGATAGATTTGGCTACCCGCACCAGTAGCACAAAATTAAATAAGTGATATACCATCAAATTTTATTGTTAACTATTTTCAGCTACTTAGTAGTGTACAAATATATTATTACTCATTTTAAATTTGATTTGTAAATAGGAGAATGAGTGTGTTGATCGTGTCTTGAATGCATCACTAAATGTATTCAAGATACAATCAACAAGATTATAAATTGAACCAGCACTACTCCGCTGGACCCTGTTACCACCAACATGACAAACAATATGCGTTGGTTACACGGTCAAATGCGAGGTAGATATCTGGTTAGATATTTGTTCTGTAATGTGAATAAAGTTGTTTTGATTGATTGATTGTTCTCGGCAATCAAAAAACGCAACAAAAACTTTACGATCTCATTAAAATACTCACTTACCTCTAGGTTTTTAATGTGCGTCGGCTTATTAGATGACAGCATGCCGTTTGGCCAAACGGGGATAATAATTATGTCGTACAGTTTTTGTTACGTTTTTTGAGTGCCGAGAATAGATGAACTCGACTACAATTACGTTCATTAAGAGTGTATCAAGTTTTCTTCTTTGGCAATAAACGAACGTAAAAAGTGGTGTTGATTAATTGGGTGTCTAATGGATTATGTTTTAATAAAGGGGTTCCTCAGGGTCCATCCTTAGGCCTCTCTTCTATAATGTATATAGGTACCTTTGATTTTAAAGATTCAGTTGTATACTCTGACACGATGACGTATGCTGATGACACTCAACTGTGCCATTCCTTTACGCCTGAACATGTCCTAGTGACAATAAATGAAGACCTTAGTAGATTAGTTACGAGATCCGAAAATCACAATCTTACGATCAATGCAAGCAAATCTTCTGTTGTTTTTTTGGGAGCAAGTGTAATAATAAGATCGTACACTATATAAACACAAAAATACTCCTCTCAATGGAAAAAAATATTGCAAGAAATTTGGGGCTGGTAATGGACAATAAACAAAAATTTGGAGAGCATATTAATAATCTAATCCGTATCTCCTTTGCTAGGCTAAAGTTTTTGTATAATTTTAGAAACACTTTCCCGATGAAACTGAAAGCCTTACTATGTGATACCTTGATACTTTCTAATTCGATTATGCAGATGAATAAAATAGAAAAGGTACAAAAAGCATGTATTCGTTTTATCTACAAAATTAGAAAACATGACCCGGTATCGCGCAAATTAAAAGATTTAAATTGGCTGACCATGGAGCAGCGGCGTAGCCTTCATATGGCTACATTTGTTCACAAAATAATCATGACGGTTAAACCTAAATATCTAAAAGAAAAATTTTTCCCTCGATCACACTTTCACCCGTTAAATATACGGTCTGACAACAGCTTATATATCCCCAGTTTTAGAACATTATTTTTCAATAAATCTTTACATACGCGACCTGCCACCTTTTTAAGATAATGCCCAGTTTAAAGTTTAAAAATACAATGCGCTATTATTTGTCACAAGGTTCGTAAAAAATAAAAATAATAATATAAAAAATAAAAAAATAGCAAGCATAACAAAATATCAAATAAAAATAACAAATATTTTTTCTATTTCTGTTCCTTGGATTTATGTTAATTATTGTCTCATACATGTTCAAATATAGTTAGTAAGTGATTAGTGTAATGTTTTTAATGTAATTTTTAGGGTAATAATTTGGTTTTCGACTTTCCCAGCACTCTCTATACCATACTACAATTGTTGATTTTTTATTTTAAGCGCTTTTTTTGATCTGCGATCTTTTCTGCTTAACCCCTTGTAAGTGATTTAGGATCCTATGTTAAAAAACTTGTTTTGCAATTGAAAACAAAGTTTAGGAAAAACCCTGTTAAATACTCTAAATTATTATGTGTGGGGACATACGAAACCCTTAGCATATGCAAATACCATCAAAGCGTATTAGCCGGTGTTGCCTGTGATATTACTTCCACGTTCAGTGGAAGTATAGTAACGCAAAAAAAAATATTTTTTTTTTGTTGAAATGGGCTTAAAATGTCATGAAACGTCGAGATTTCAAATCTGAGCGAAAAAAATGTCTGTCGGTCTGTCTGTCTGTAACTATTTTTGTGCGCACGTTTATTCTGGAACCGTTTATGATATTGACTTGAAATTTGGCACACTTATGTATAATAACGAGCTCTGGAACTAGATTATATTTTGATCTAGTTCCGTTGAAGGGTTCGGGGGTAAATGGCGTAAATAAGGGTAAATCGGCAAAGCAAGCAGGTGAGGAGGGTCCATAAAATTGCAATTTAGGGCATGTACGAAAAGCCGGTCTTAAATTTTTTTTTGTCATCGGCCACCCCCACCCCCACTATCACTTCCATACTATTATGAATGGGAGTAAAAGAGATTAAAATGTGATTTAGTGCGTATACAAGAACAAAACGTCTCAAAATTTTTTTTTGGCGTACCACCCCCATTGCCACCCCTTACCCTATTATTAAAGGGAGTAAAAAAATTAAATGCTATTTAATGTGTATACGAGAACCAAGGGATCCTACATTTTTTTTGGCATTAGCACTCCCTTTACCACCCACATTGCCACCCCCACCCTTATATTAAAGGGAGTAAACAATGAAATTGGGATTTAGTGTGTGTAAGAGAACCAAGGGCCTCTAAAATTTATTTTGGCATTAGTTACCCACTCTACCACCCCCAACATATTGTTTAAGGGAATAAATAATAAAATTGGGATTTAGTGTGTATACGAGAACCAAGGGCTTCTAAATTTTTTTTTTACATTAGCCACCCCCTCACCACCCCCACCTATATTATTAAAAGGAATAAAATATTACATTGGGATTTAGTGTGTATAAGACTTGGATACAAAATCTGGATGTGGAAGTAGTGATTCCTTGGGCAGCGGTTTTTTTATTATATTTACCACATATAGATCCCCGTCAAGTGATTTTGAAATATTTTTATAAAAAATTTCTGATGTTTTGGAATTTATCTTACAAAAACTAAGTATGCAATATTTACTGGATTCAACGTATAATTTCAGAATCCAGATAAACACACGCATCTGCTTATTAATTTATTTAGTTTGTTTGGTTTCGTCGCATGTATTAATTCCCCGAGCTTAGATAATGTATTTATATTTTTTCCGTGATAGCTGCGACAATTCGTCCACAATTGGTGCGAAATTGTCCGATCACTTTGGCATACGTTTAGGCGCAAAAATATTTGGGAATTTATCGACGATTCGGCTTTACAGATTTAGAAGTCAAATTTATTATAAATCCAAAACGTTGGCCAATGACAAAAAAAATTTAAATTGTGTTCAAAATGTTTACTTAAAATAATAATTGTAATCATGAACAACGTAGTTATAAAATCGAATTGGAAAAAACAAAGAAAAATAGAAATGATAATTATCATTTACTTCGAAACACAAATCAACCTTATGGAATCCGATTAAGTGAACCACCATCTTTATTCTAAAATTATTTCCCTAAATGTATTTAACAACTATTTTGCAAACATTGCTCAAAAATTTAATACATTTCTTACCACCACTTAAGGAAGACTGAAATTTTCCTAAATAATTCCACTCTAAGCTACAATTTGACATTGCAAAAATATCTTACAATGAAATTATGGATATACTCGAAAATTACTATATAATATATGCTTGGTTTCGGGGTTAAAAAATTTATACACGTACAATTTTTAGATCTAAGCAAAGATTTTGACCGCGTCTCGTTTTTATACATTTTAGGAAGAAAGAAGTAAAAATTTAATTATGTCTTACATTACTGACATATCCCAATTTATTAACACCAACAATGCAAAGTTAAACAGAACAGATATTCAATTCGGTGTACCATGAGGCTATGTTTTGGGATCACTTCTTTTCCTCATTTATATCAACGACTTGTCATAAGCAGTAGTCTAAATCCACGCTATTTGTGGATGATACAACCTTAGCTGACTAGAGCAAATATTTCTACACTATTGAATGAAGCCCGTAGCAGTCTGTTTAAGACTGATTTTTAAGCAATCGACTATTTTTTAATAAGAATAAGACAAACTATGAATTATAGTTTAAAACGTCGCACACGTCAGTAATTTGGTAAAATGTATGTCACAGGCAACTGTATTAATGATCTATCATGCACCAATCTGGTCTATCTGAACACATGCCATCTTGGTATGGGGCTACTCGGTGCATACTGCTTCAGTATTTTCAATACAAAGAAAGGCTGTAGGGATCATTGCAGGTTTGGCTTACAGAGGCGATTGTAAGGGGACTTTTAAAAAGTTAAAAATACTTACCGTGCCCTGTACATATAAAAGAACATTCACGGAATTACGTTATGTATGATAATATCCATTCCTATTAAACGCGTAATAAAACAATTTTAACACGGATTTCTTAAGACTAACTGAGACAAGAAATGAAACTGGATATTGCGCGATAATTTTTAAAAATATATTACCCAATGTCGTCTAAGACCTTGGACGTTTTAAAACAATTTCCTACTGACAAATGCATTTTACGATTTTAATGTATTCATGTCATCTGATGTCTCCCATATACTCAATAATATATGATTGTCTGTTATTTTATTGCATGTTTTATTGTATGTTTTGTCGCATGTTTTATTACCCTTAAGTGTTGTTCAATCAATTATGAGGTTAGTTCATCTTTGTTTTACTGACTTGCAAAAACATTATTTGTGTATTACGACCAATAAATGTCTATCTATAATTCAATACAAGAACTGCGGGACAAAATACAAAACGCATCCAATGTTATTAGATTAGTAGAGTAGTAGTATAGAGGGTAATATTAAAATTGTAGAGGTGCGTGACCCTCCCTCTTCGAAAATGTATATTTATAAAGGCTTTTTTCGAGGGCCGCGCGGGGGCTCGAAACTTTAACGGGGCGAAGCGCCTGGACGGCGAAAATCTCAACGCGACCGTGGCGAGGGGTGAATTCAACGATTTCTATTTTTAATTTCGCTAATAATGTCGGCTATCTCTTTCCCTACACGTTTTTACATACCCTCAAATGGAATTTGCGTCGCTCCTCTCTGATGACGTAGACGCGGGCGGATTTCAGTAAACGTCAAAAATTTCCGTTTTTCCTTCGTTCCTGGCAGGCTTAAATTTCGAGTCGGACCGTCGAATTTACGATATGCCTTCATTGCCAATCTAGGTCTTTCCGTATCGACATCGTACGGCCGTCTGCGAAGAGTTTTTCGCCAGATGTGAGCGATTAAAGATTGCGTGTTTCGCTTTTTTCGAGATTCCGACGAAACACGCACATTCTCGGTTTTCATATGTCTAAAATTTTGTCTGTATCATGATTTCAAAAATATTTCAGGTGATGTATCACAGTTTTTGGGAAGATTAACTGTGACTGACCGATTTCATATCCATTCTACAGACTGTACGGCAAAGGGCAAATTTACACAAGGGAGTAGAAAAAAAATTAAATAGGTTTTCCTCATTTTTCATTACATTTTATGATGAAGAATGTCGTTTCAATATTTTATAACGTATACGAACTTAAAATATATACGTTTGGTTACAGATAGTTTCTCTTTCTCAAATAGACAGAAATTTCTGTCTGTTGGTCTGTAACTTTTTTTTTATTGTGCGCATGCTTACTCTGGAACCGTTTATGATACTGACTTGAAATTTGGTACACTTATGTATTATAACGAGATCTGGAATCTGGATCTAATTCCGTTGAAGGGTTCGAGAGTAAATGGGGTAAATAAAGGTAAATAGGCAAAGCAAGCAGGTGAGAGTCAATAAAATTACAATTTAGGGCACGTACTAAAAGTTAAGGCCTCAAATTTTTTTTTACATCAACAACCCCCACCCTTAGTACCACCCCCACACTATTATGTAAGGGAGTCAAAAAAATTAAAATGTGATTTAGTGTGTAAAAAAAATCAAAATGTGATTTAGTGTGTATACAAGAACAAAAGGTCTCGACAATTTTTTTTGGCATTAGCTACCCTCATTACCACCCCCACCCTATTATTAAAGGGAGAAAAACCAATTAAATTGAGATTTAGTGTGTAAACGAGAATCAAAGGACTAAAATTTTTTGGGAATTTGCCACCCCCTCTACTATCCTAAAGGGAGAAAAAATGAAAATCTGAAAAAATGATAAACTGAAAAATGAAATACTGAAAAACAAAAAACTGAATTGAACTAAACAACTGAAAAATTAAAAAACTGAACAACTGAACTGAAACACTGAAAAATGAAGAACTGAAAAATGAAAAAAGAAATATCAAAATTAAAAAAATTAAAAAATTACAACTTTGAGGCACATTCACAGACAATTTCTTAGAATTTTGAGGTTAATCGGAGGACCGATCCTAGAATTTTGAACATATCTTCGACTTCCACGAGTCTCCAAACCGAGGGGATGCGACCGAAGGGAGCATCCCCGAATGGGGCCAAAGGTGCCAAATCGAACGCGAAGCGGGAGTGCCTCCGCAGGAGCTAGAAATAGGCGTAGCCCATTTTTTAATGCAAGGTCGCTGCTTACTGGATTTGTTGAGTTTTCTGAATTTATTGCTAATAGTAACTATCATATAGTTGTTATTACTGAGACCTGGTTGAATCAAAATATATCTTCTGATGCTGTGAATATTCTAGGTTTTGATATTCTTAGAAAGAACCGTGTAGATCGGAGGGGTGGAGGTGTTGCAATCTATTACAAGGACTTCCTGGATGTCGAAGTCTTGCACATTGATGAGGAGGTAGAAAGTGGACTTGAACAGCTGTAGGTAAGATGTAAGTTTAAATCGAAAAAAATTGCCGTTGGTGCTATCTATCGCCCACCAAATGTTAATGTAGCAGCCAGTATAAACTATCGAAAACTTTTTGTCTCAAATAGTACCGCAAGTCGAGGACGTTATATGTGCTGGTGACATCAATTTAAATCTGTATAATTTAACCAATACACAAGTCGAAAGTTTTAATAGTTTTTTAGAATCATATGGTCTTATTCAAATTTTGGACGTGCCAACACGTATTACACCATATAGTAGTACGCTTATCGATTTTATTGCAATCAGTGATTCATCTCTGGTTAGGGATAAGTTTGCCATTGATATGCACAATATATCAGATCATTGTCTGGTATCGTGTAGTCTTAACTATACAGTACCTAAACAAAAACAGATTTTTCTCTCATATAGGGATTTTAAACAATTTTCCCTGCCAGATTTTGAAAGGGATTTGCATATGTTAAACTGGGTTGTCATTTTCGACCTTGACGATGTTAATGATATGGTGGAGGTTTTAAATACTAATATATCTCACTTATTTGATATACATGCTCCTTTAGTACGCGCTAGAATAAATAAACCAAAGGCTCCATGGGTGACAGACAACCTCAAACGCATGTGCAAAATGCGAGACAACGCGTTAATTAAATTTAAGAGAACAAAATATATGGGAGATTGGGAATATTATAAAACATTAAGAAATTTAACTACAACTATATCAAGAAATGAAAAACGAGCATATCTGGAGTACATAAATAGAACAAAAAATTCTAAAAAACTATGAAATGCGTTGAATGATATGAAGGTAACCACTAAAAAACAAAAAAGAAATTTACCATCAAAATTAAATAAACCTGATGAACTAAACAATCACTTTATTAATTCTGCAAATATAACCCCTGTTAATAATGACACTTTTTTATTTTATATGCACAATAAATTTGATGATAACTTGCAATTTTCATTTTCTGAGGTATCAGAAGAAGCTATCTCTAAATCCATATTAAAAATAAAATCAAATGCGCAGGGATGGGATGGCATTTCATTAAAAATGTTCAAATTATGTTTACCTTTTTTGATAAAATATGTTACCCATATCATAAACCAATGTTTAGTAAAAAGTACTTTTCCTGTCCAGTGGAAAGATGCCATTGTTACACCCTTGGCTAAAGTAGATAATCCTGAAAACTTCAGTGATATACGTCCCATTAGTATTTTGCCGCTTTTGTCGAAAATTTTAGAGAGAATTATATACGAGCAACTTAACAGTTATGTCATCGAGAATAAAATAATTCCCGAAAATCAATCGGGATTCCGTCAAAAACATAGCACTACCACCGCCCTCCTCAAGGTCATAAATGATATAATCCAAGCTTTGGATAAAGGTGACATCGCAGTTTTGACTTTAATAGACTACTCTCGTGCTTTTGACACAATTGATCATCAGCTACTACTTGCTAAATTACAATACTATGGTTTAAATATTGCAGCTTTAAATTTTGTAAGATCATACTTAAGTAACAGGAGGCAAAAAGTTGTCATTCAAGAACAACATTCACATTTTATTGACATTAAAACTGGTGTTCCCCAAGGGTCCATACTGGGACCTTTGTTGTTTATTATATACGTATCTGACTTTCAAAAAGAACTTGTCAGCTGTAACATGCACCAGTATGCTGATGATACACAATTGTTACAGAGTTTTAATATCAAAGACATAGTGAGACACGTTGAGCACATTAATACAGATATTCTCAAATTAACAGAAATTTCGCAAAATCACGCTCTCAAAATAAATTCAACTAAATCATCTGTAATAGTTTTTTGTAGTGATAGGTTTCATGATGATGTCATGAACCATGTTAAGATTTATATCGAGGGACAGCAGATTGAACACAAAAATGTTGTCAAAAATCTAGGTTTATATATAGATAATAAATTACGTTTTAAACAACATATAAACAAAAATATTCAAAAATCCTACTCAACATTAAGACATCTATATTCAAATAGGCATTTTCTAACAAAAAAAATTAAGCTTATGCTCTGCGAATCATTGATTTTATCTCTTTTTAATTATTGTGACGTAATCTACGGTCCTTGTCTTGATGTTGTCTCTATTAATAGAATACAACGCATGCAAAACACATGCATTCGATTTATATATGGCCTTGGTAGAAGAGAGCACGTGTCACCTAAAATCAACGAAGCAAAATGGCTGAATATGAAAAATAGACGTAAACTACACTTATCCACTCTTACCCACAAAATTATTACAACAGGTACACCTACGTACCTAAAGGCGCATCTTGTCACACGACAAGCGCAACATGCACGTGACTTAAGATCGGTGTACATGCTCGATATACCAAGACACTCATCTACTTTATTCAGGAGGTCCTTTTCTTATTTTGCAGCACAAAATTATAATTCAATACCAGCATTAATAAAATCTAATAGTTTAAGTTCTTTTAAAAAGAAATATATGGCTCAATTATTCAGTGATCAGCTGACTTTGATATAACAACTTATCTTAAGCATTTTCTTTTTCTTTTTTCTATTCTTTTCGCAATAAAGTTCATTTACTCATAATACTCATATTACTTTCTATTACTTGATTATAAATTTTCAGATTAGTTAAGTATTAGGTTAGTCCATTATTAATTTTCTACTTTTAAAATCAATGTATAAATCTGTATTTTGTTATTTCTACGTGGTTGGGTGGAAGAGCAGCTTTGCTGAACTCCGCCACAAATAAAGGCAATTTATTATTATTATTTCTAGTTAGAGGGTAATAAAATGTATTTTTCAATATAAGAAAATTAGAAAAGAAACAGAAAGTGGTTAGAAGAAGGTGAAGACCATATCGAGGATTTACTCTTAGTAGCAACAATTATTATTCTAAAAGAGAGTGAGAGAGTTTGCATAGTTGTCACGATTTAGTTTTTGCTTACGTTATGGCATTTTTCAATAAATACGATTTGTCTTTTTCAACTAAAATCTTTTACGGCAGTTTTCTCGAAAACGATTGGAATTATCATGTTCTATCAAGTGCACCGTATTTACGTAGAAATGACGCCTACGTAAGATTCTCTAGTCAAAAATAACACAACGTTTCGTAAAAACAAAAATAGGACAAATATTAATCATCACGTATAGCTCATGTGGCGCCATGTACGGTGTACCACAATGTGATACATAAATTGTTCTCTTAAAAAAATGTTTGCCAAATTTCGAGATGGAATTATCGCAAAAAATAGAAAACCCTTGACACCCTGTATCTTTCTCCATTTCAACAACTTACCAAAACATTTGTGGTTATAGCCTCATATTTTATCCCAAAGAATCCACCCTTGAACTATGGTCCATTATTAATGATCCACCCTGTACAATGTATAATTTATAAAATTAACTAACTAACCAGGCCATCTTTGGATGTTTTTTACATTTTCTAATGAAAAGCTACATTTATTCTTTCTTCTAGATATTCAAAGCTACAGCCCCTCCACAGACCATGCTCTGTTATGCTGCTATGTAAAGCACCATTTCACACATAAATTATTCCCGCCAAGTCATTGTACTGTACGGGTGATAATGAATGTAACCAGTTCAACTTATTCCAATTTGATATCGCAATACTTAACTTGAAATAGCATTAAAAATGACACCGCTTTAGATTAAAATAAATACCAGTTATATTACTCACCATATCATTAAAAGCTCATATTTTTTTCCTTTTATTTTTTATAGAAATTAATTTGCATCGTTTGCATGCGTTTGACTAGAGAGATAAATATAAATTATCAAGTAAAATTATTGGCATATAGTATAACAACAGAAGGCAAATATGTCTTTTTTCATGTGCAAGCGCAAAATAATGCTGTTAATTATTATAAAACAATTGTAAAATATTCTTGATCAGTGTATGCGCGGAAGCTATACAACCTTAGGCGAGGGTTGTATAGGAGATATACCATCCTTCGGAGGGGATGTAAAGCCGTCGGTCCCTTGTCTATTAAATGTTAGGCAAGTAAAAGATCCCTACTCTTCTTAAGGGAAGACGTTCGGCAAAATTCCTGGTTGGGGGTAGCTCGTCTACAGGCGTCGGTGTTAGGCCTCAGTAGCGGAAATAGGCCGACGTTAAATAAATGCATAAAAAAAAATATATTCTTGACGGTTATTTGCTTATACAGCGCGTTGTACACGTACAGGGCCAGTGGTCAAAGCGAGAATTTAGATATTCGAAATTCTGAAAAGATTCTATTTTCTTGGAGTTGGAGTTCATGGCAGTAGCTCTTCTAATCCTAAGATTATCTGTGATATGTTTGCAGATTATTTCGAGTCTGTTTATGTCAGATATGATAATCCGGCCATGCTAAATAGTATTTATATTGGCTGTCATTTAGTTTTTGATAAATTATCATCTTTAAATTCCAATACTAATCCAGGTCCTGATGGTATACCGTCATATTTCTTAAAAATGTGCAGTCCCTCCTTGTCTTTTCCCATTGTTCATCTTTTGAAACTTTCTTTATAGGCCAGGAATAGAGACGTGAAAACTAAAAAATTGAACATTAATTCTTACATTTTTGAAACTACGTTATGTGATGAAGTAGCACCCAAACGAAACTTCAAAATTTTGCAACTCGATTCAAGGTCGGCAACATTGTTAAAATCGCGAAAACTTAAATTAAGCAATATCTCGACAAACAGAAATGTACCACCGCTGCAAATTTGAAACAATTTGTATTACAGTATTCAAAATATAAAGGTAAATTTACAGCACCTTATGACCCGGGCATAATAATTAATTATCAATAAGTAACATTTTTGCACCAAATTTTGGAAACATAATATTAAACATGCTTGCAAAACTACAGTGTACTTGCTAAAGTAGCCTCTAAAATTTATTTTGGCGTTAGCCACCCCCTCTACCACCCCCACCATATTATTAAAGGGAGTAAAATATTACATTGGAATTTAATGTGTATAACACTTGGATACAAAATCTGGATGTGGAAGTAGCGATTCCTTGGGCACCGGTTTTTATTAACGATGTTCAATACATTCTCGACTTTGCAAAAACCTTTTTTGCAGATGATTTGAAATTGTTTGCAGTCATTACTTTGGATTCCGGGCTAAGATATCATCTGCATATGGAGAATGTTCTAAAGCGAGCAAATCGCCTATGTGGTTTTATGAAAAGACAATGCAGAGACTTCACCGATTCATAAAATCATTTATTCGTATGAAGAAAGACTTCAACTGCTGGGTATTACGTCCCTTAAGGAAATACGTCTCGAAAGTATACATAAATTTGGTTTCAATATTGTCAATAAATAAAATAGATTCTACAGAAATCCTGCAACTATTTCATTTTAGAGTTCTTAGATCTAGTACAAAAAATCACGATTTGTTCTATGTAGATAATTTTCATTCTAACTATAGTAGTCACTGTCCGGCAGTGTGTCCGGTTGCAAATCACTTCGGCTATTAATAATCTACAGTGCATATTGATGTTAATTTTTGTTCTTTTAGACATTTTTTAAATTGTACCTCCGTTAGTAACAACCTGGTTTGATCTGTTGTATTTTATTAGTTTTCGTCATTAATTTATTCTTTGTTTTATGATACCTGATATATTAACATATGTTTATTTTTTTTTTCCTGTTATATGTGTATGTATATAGGTAATTATATTATATCATTTGAGATTCTATCCTGTAGATATTACGAATAACTAAATAATTTTCAACTCGAGATTCTAATATTACGAAACATATTTTAACATTTCCAGCGGGATTAGAAAATTAAAATAATGAACGTCATTTCCTTTTTTATGGGGTTATCTACAACATATATATCTTCTAAATTCATTTCTACGTTTTCTCCAAATCTTTCCTCAAAATTACCTAATTACCCCATTATATGGTGATTTTCCTGCGCCCGATATCTGTTATGTTGTTTACTGAACATTCCATTGTTAGAGAATCTCGACTCGTCGGAAAACAATATGAAAGAAAATTCGGATTAGAGCGGTATCGTGTTGAGGTAACCAGTCACAATAAGTTAATCTTCGGTTACCATCATATTCATACAAATGCAGGTGAAATTGATATTTAAACGAGCGGTAACCATATTTTTGAGAGTCTTTCTTGCTGACTCATGACCAATTTGCACCTCGTGACAATTACTCTAAGATTCACTTCTACAAAAGCCATGTCGGCTCATCAACGATAAATGTTCCACGATCATTATCAATTCCTTCCTGTTTTGTTTCTCTACAATTGGAAAATACTGAAAACATGGATGATGTCTGTTCGGATACTTTTGGGCATATAATTCTGCGACGCTTCTAGAACTGTTCTGGCATTTTCCAAAAAATAATAACTTTTTCATCCCTTGAATACATGTTAAACAATAACAACAATTACAAAACAACAAACAACAACGAATTTAATGACAAAGAGCAAACTTAAAAAAAAAACAAACATAAAAAGAAAAACCTTTTACGCCCTGGATTACTGAGAATATCAAATTTCTTATGAAAATAAGAGATAAAGCTAAAATTAAATATTTGAAAAACAAAAGTCACATGAGTTTAGAATATTATAAACAACTAAAAAATTATACAAACCATGCTATACAACGAGAAAAATGTGCCTATTTTGATTCGTTATCAAAAAATAAGGATGCCAAATTATTTTGGTCTGAGGTAAATAAACTACATTTAACAAAAAATAAAACTAATAATAACATTCCAAGTGAGCTTGCTGATCCAGAAAAAATTAATAATTTCTTCATATCTACTTCTATACCGTCTGATAATGATTCTGCAAAACAAAGTATACTATACTATAATTCTAATTTACATCAAAATAATAAAAACAATAAATTTAGTATCAAATTATTAACAAGTGATGAAATAATTAATAATATTAAAACTTATAGTGTTGGCGCGGATGGTATCAGTGTTAAAGATCTTAAACTATGTTTGCCATTTTGTATAAAACATCTTATAAATATTTTAAATAGTTGTATTCTGGATGGTGTATATCCGAACTGCTGGAAAAAGGCAATAGTTAAGCCTCTTGCGAAAATAGCTAATCAAACAGAATTGAAAGATCTTAGGCCTATTAGTATTTTATCTACTATCTCAAATATTAGAAAGACATATTCATAACCAAATTTTCCCTTATTTTAATGAAAATTATTTGACTTCTTCAACACAATCGGGTTTTTGAAAAAATCATAGCACCTCCACTGCACTTATAAAAGTAATTGATGACATTTGTCAAAACATAGACAACAATAAAGCCACTTCTTTCGTTCTACTTGATTTTAGTAAAGCTTTCGATACATTGAACCCATTAGTTTTGCTCTCTAAATTGCATTATTATGGCTTTTCTAATGATTGCATTAATTTTTTTAAATCTTACTTAATCAGAAGAGAACAGTGTGTAGCTTTAACTATAAATAATAAGACTAATACATCTAAATTTGCTCTATGAAATCAAGGTGTACCTCAAGGGTCGATTTTGGGACCTCTGTTATTTTTAATATATGTCGCAGACATGAATGAAGAAGTTGAATATTCTAAAATGGTACAATATGCAGATGATTCTCAATTAATATTTGATATTTGCCCACATAATATAGTAACTGCACAAGATAATATTTCCTCAGATTTACAAAAAATAAAAAAAATTTCTTCAAAGCATAATTTAAAAATTAATGCATCTAAGTGAGTTATATTAATAAAAGGCTCTAAATATTCCAGGGATAAATTATCTCATTTTGTTGTCAAAATTGATAATGGTGAAATACCTAAATTAAAAAAGTAAAAAATCTAGGCATAATGATGAATGACGCACTTACTTTTCAATCGCATATTTCTAATAAATAAGACTAGCTTTTAGTCGCCTAAAAAGTTTGTACCCATATAAAACTTGCATGTCACCTAGTGTCAAATATCATCTGTGTAATAGCCTCGTTCTCTCAATTCTTGATTATGGCGATGTAGTATATAATAATTTCATTAGTGCCGCTTCATGTCGTCTAATTCAAACAGTTCACAACGCCTGCATGCGCTTTGCTTACAATATCTCCTTTCGGAATCACATTACTCCTTATCTAAATGAAAATTATATCTTAAATATGAAACATAGGTGAATATCCCACACATATAGTCTTATTTATAAAGTGATGACCACAGGTGAGCCCAGTTATCTGTGAAATAAGTTCTCAGTTTATAATCATTCCCTAAATACAAGGCACGTGCAAGACTTTATGATACCTAAACACAAGACCTCTGCTTTTCAAAAGTCATTCACATATAATGCTATCCATATGTGGAACAAGTTAGACCCTGACATTAAAAAGTTATCAGCAAAATCATTTAACTATAAAATAAAAAGTATGTTGCATACCAATCAAAATCTTTAGTACCTGCACGTACCTTTTAACATTTATACAATATACGTAAATTCGAATGTTCTTGATTGATCTCCCACACCTGCACCACTGGCAACGAATCGTAGCATATATTTTCTTTTTATATTTTTCTGTATATTTTAAATGTAAATAATTAAATTAAATTGTTTCCTTTATGTTTTCGGGCCATTGGAAGAACACCAGCTAGGTGAAATGGTACCTATTTACCCTTGTATATTGCCTATGGTAAATAAAGATATTATTATTATTATTATTAAGTTATACACATATACACACGTATTATTGTTTGCCACAGCACACTTTTTTATTTGCAGTGTTGTTTTGTTGAAAAAATGAATGTTTAGAATCTAGTTTTATTCAATTTCTATGACACAATGTTCTCGATTTGTTAAATATTATTCACCAAAGAACTTGTGTATGTGTTAACATCAAACCAATTTTCGATTGGACAATATCAAAGGATTTGTCGTGAAAAATAGTATTTAACTACTGGATGTTTAAAAGATGTTGCCATTTGAAAAAGTCGACATAACAAATTAATGATTTCGGAAATTTTGGTCAGTCGCAGCTACTAAAACTATTCGAAAAACCTCACTTTTACATTTTTATCACCGTTTTGGTCCATTTGATTGACCAAACTTGACTATTTAAGTGTCTGTGAGTATTTGGTTAACTACCACCCTGTAATTCTTAGGTTACTGTTTATATTTCATAACTTAAGCTGAAACGCAGTTTTCGATCTGAGCTGCCATCGTAATCATGATGATGTTTATCACGAATCCGGCATAATAATACAATATCCTATAATGAAAGCTTTTTAGGAAATATGCCTAGATAATAAATTCTGCTTATATCAAATGGCGAATATCCTGAAATACAATAAAAGCTACCACAACAATCAATTTTGGTGTATCTAATGCGCTGTTGTGTAGGGGATAAACAAAAATTTATAAATTCAATTTGGGAAGAATGCCTAATGGTCCGTGTGCTAGATATACAGGGCAAATTCATTTTTTGTGTAAATGCTTTAGTGGAGTATATCAAGAGGCAAAAATTAAACCAGAGCCATTGTTCAGTTAAAGTTTCATATCTAAGCTACAGCGACAATATACAGGGTGTCCATCCCCTCACCCCTTAAGCGGCAACCCCCCGAGGTCGCAAACTGAGGTGTACTATCAGGGGACCTACCATCCCACCAAATTTCATTTCTTTCCGACCTTTTGCGAATAGAACCCCCCCCCCCCCCATTGTTTGAACTATAAAAGGGTACTTACAAGTTGAAGACAATATTTTTCATTAATTTCTGCGTCTTATATTTATGTGCACACAAATACGCAGATGTGATATAAATATACTAAACAGTACACTTCCTGCTTTTTAATCGTACTTTCAGGAACGTAAAATACCTACGTCGGTTGTGCTTTGCCCATAATGCACTGAAGATTATTTTATACGAACTACCGTATTAAAAAATAAATGATCTTTAACGCACATATTGCCTTACGCACAATGAAATATTTACTAACAGCAACCGATTTGAAATAATTGGGTTTTTAATAATAATAATTAACAACCTGACCAAGCGTAACAGATTACTCACAAAAACAAGGATTTTATAATAGCGTCACGATGCCCTGGTGTTTTTGATGGGCTGTGAACACAGTAATTTGTTCTGGATATTGACTTAATTTCTCGTGATTTAATCCTTGGAGACACAATTTGTTATAGTTAATGCTATACTATTAGTATAGTCCAGGTTAAACCACTTTGAATTTGCACATTTTGACTATAAACGAGTCACAATTTTCTTAGCATTTTAATCATCCCAATGTTATATAATATTCAGTGCAGAGACGTCTTAAGGCATATGACAACTGGGCTCGAGCTTCTAAGGGGCCTAGTCGGACCTCATTATTTCTATTTTAATTGCCAGACACAAATAGTTTATGACAATAGAACAATATGCGAGAGTGCTGTATCTCAGGAAAAAAAAATTGTACGGGGATAATTAAAAATTGACTTTAAAAAAGACTAGTATCACAGATAAATTTATACTGTGTGCATTAACCTAACCCTGAATATAAATTAATTTGGTCTACTTACTTTCATTATTATTAGTAGTATTATTATTACTTACTATGATAATATAAATCAGAGTTATGGTGTCTTAAAAATAAAGGCATTAAGTTGGCCAAAATAGACATTTTTGACACACCTAACTTCATTTATATCGAAAATCTGAGAAGATGCTGAAACACTCTGTACTAGAGCGCATTCTATTCGAAAATAATTCCTAGTTTTATTTCAAATTTATGTGAACGTTATTTCTACAACAACGATTAAACAGTAATTATCATTGCATCTTACAAGAAATTAAATTTATCACAAAATTACAACTTTTCGAATGTTTTAAAATCTCAAGACATAAGTTTAGATAAATACAAAATAACGTTAAAAAATTGCCTTCACCTTCAGTATAAGTTGTTAGTTCTTATCTAAAATGTGTTAAAATAAACAAGGTCAACCCACTATACACAAAATAGGGGGTGATCCCTGCGTTGTGTCGGTCAGCGTGGTATAGGGCCGTGCGCAAAAGGAAATCTGACTAGTTTGGAATGTACATATAACCAACGTGTTAAAAATAGGTAAAAAAGTATCATTCCCTCCCTGCCGCTATTTGCCGATAATTATATAAAAGCGCGGGCTAGCGGCATTAGGAGGACGAGCTAAATGTCTGTTTGATATGAGCGATTCTCTCCAGACACATTACCAAACTATTTGCTGTACAAGTTATTTACACATCACGAATCTCTGCACCAACTAGAAATAATCTATCATTTTCGAATATTACACGATACTCATCGGACCTATTATTAACACCAAAATTGCCGTCGTAGCCATCGACAACGAACAAGTTTATATTCTAGAACTATATATTTTCAAAGTTTAAGCGATGACAAGCTACTTTACCTTCAATTATACTTCAGTTAAGAGCGCTCCGGATATAAGCCGGAAAGACGGTTCAATTTACTCTCACATAAATCATTATTTTAAAAAACGGCTATCACTAAAAGACATTAAAAACATGTTAAATGTGGGATGATGAGAGAAAAAAAAGTATATATAAAAATATTTATTTTTCTTCTATTTTCAATTTTCAAAAATAATTCTTATCATCCCACATAGGCATTATTAAAATAAACATTTTCGCTTTTGTAGAACTAAAATAAAATTAGCCCTAATGTCCTCAAGTGTACCGAGAAATTTAAGGATTAGGTATAATGAATTTGTCCAATGGGGACGAGCGTAGGTGCGTCTTTACTATGTACATACTTCGGTATGCGATGTAAAGCAACGACAGGCGCAGTTAGTACTTGGATGGTGACCATTCCAACGGAAACCGCGTTCTCGTCTCACACACCTTCCAGCGGCTTGTATATCAGTGTATGCGCGGAAGCTATACAACCTTAGGCGAGGGTTGTATAGGAGATATACCATCCTTCGGAGGGGATGTAAAGCCGTCGGTCCCTTGTCTATTAAATGTTAGGCAAGTAAAAGATCCCTACTCTTCTTAAGGGAAGAGGTTCGGTAAAATTCCTGGTTGGGGGTAGCTCGTCTACAGGCGTCGGTGTTAGGCCTCAGTAGCGGAAATAGGCCGACGTTAAATAAATGTATAAAAAAAAAAAATTTGTCCAATGTCATATTCTATTACATCTCTATCTCTCTCTTTCCAAGCACACCGTACATTCGGCTGCGTCATTTTATTGACGTGAAGTCATTTACAATTAAAATTGGAAGCATGGATAACTAGTACACTCCGAACAACTCTTAATGTACTATCAGTAGCTTACCGTGTGCATCTTGACACGTAAGATTTCACGAGAATGTTTTGCCTTTCAAATTATTGTGTGAGGTTTCTCACCGGCGATATACCTAGTTTTCTATGATTGTTTAACAACGATCCGTCACTATAATAATTATTCTACGAACTACAAACAGTACAGGCCAGTGGTCAGTGCTTGGGCCCATTGGTCCTGTATATCTTACTCATATTAGAGGGGGTTACTTTTCGATGAAGCTCTGAACTGAGACGTCTCGTCTGTTTAAATTACATCGATCAACCGCGTTTTACGTTGTTGGACAGTCATACACAATTCGATTCGCCGTTTGTCTAATCACTTAAAGGATATTTCCTCAACATCCTATATTTTACATGAGTATTTAATTCTCATTTACCACGTAAATTCTATAATGCACGAACATGACATGATTACTGTCCACTATTTTGTATTGTTTTATTTTATTAAAAGCTTTTATTAAACTTGCAATGTTTGTTTGTTAGTTAGTTAGTTTGTTTAGGGCAAATCATGCAATCAAGATTTCGATTAGTTCTAATCAAGCGAGAGCTTTGAAATTTTGCACGTGTATAAGTCCAGTGACAATACACTTTAACATTTTCATATAAGAAAAAACAAGATGGCGGATTTTATCGTTTATGATCCGATTCGACCCAAAATCTATATCGCCGATTACGAATTTCTAGTCAAAAATTTAGTTCAGGATGGCGACTTCAAGATGGCGGACGACTTTATCGTTCATGAACCGATTCGACTCAAAATCAATATCTGGGGGTTATCGAGATCGCTAATTATGAATTCTTGGTCAAAATTTAGAAATTTAAAATGGTGGCGCCAATGTGGCGGACGACTTTCGTCATTTACGGTCCAAATCGATCAAAATAGATATCTGGGGGTTTTCAGGTTCGCCGATTACGAATTTCTAGTCAAAAACTTAGTTCAAGATGGCGGCTTCAAGATGGCGGACGACATTATCGTTTATGGTCCGATTCGACTCAAAATTGATATCTGGGAATTACAGCATTACATTACAGCAAAATGGCGGCGCCAATATGGCTGACGACTTTTGTTATTTAGATCCAAATCGATATCTGGGGTTTTCGGGGTCGCGGATTACGAATTTCTAGTTAAAAATTTAGTTCAAGATGACGGACGACTTTACCGTTTATGATCCGATTCGTCTCAAAATCGATATCTGGGAATTACAGCATATCAAAAGACTAAAAAATAAAAAATAAAATTACATAAAAATATTTAAAAAAAAGCTTTTATTTAAATGCTCTAAAAAGTAGAAAATAAATTTTTTTTATGATATAAAAACTTGTGAGATTTTTCAGTGTAAAGGAAATTGGACAAGCTTTTATTTCATAAAAAAATTATATAACATAAAAAATGATGGGTTTGATGTACTTCAAAGTTTATTTTCTACTTTTTAGAGCATTTAAATAAAAGCTTTTTTTAAAAATATTTTTTATATAATTTTTCGTAGCGATTGCTACCATATTAACTTCAAATAATCAGCATTAAACCGGCCTTTTGCCGCATCTCTAATTACAACTAAAGTAACACGGAACTACTATTGTATAACATGGTTCTTGTTATTTGCATAACTAACTCTGAAACATATACAGTATATCATTACTGTATCAACGTAAACTTTCCTATATAATATTTTGACAATTGTCCTAAATATTTGGATTGTTTAACTTCATGGTTGGCTATTTGTTGCAACAGTTATTATACAATAAAATGGTTTCTGAGACTATTGTCCCAACAATTACTGTCTTTTTCTTTCAACTTTACATTTCTAGTACTACAAGTAATAAACTAAATAAATGATTCCATTTCAATCAAATAAAATCTAAACAAACTATAACCATAAATTCACAGTGCAATCTTGAAACAAAATAAATTAACTAGGTTTCTCAATTAATAAATAGTTGTGTTCAAACTTACGAGATATTTAAATTAACAGAGTGATTAATTTTCTCAGGTAAATAGTATCAGATCGGAAATCGCAATCTCAAATTTTACATACAGAACTTGGGTAAATAAATATAAAAGGTTACTACAAACACAACGTAATTTGTGTCCTAACTGTGTAAAACGCGTAAATGGTCAATTTGTTTATTTATCTTGATATAAAATTGAGACAAATAATTACTAGGTGGGATTAACAGGGGGGATGGAAACCTCTTCAATGCGAAAAATCGCACTACGAATTTGGATTCAGGTCGAAAATTCATGTAGGAAATAAGTTTTCACACTCAACCATCCGTCTCTTATTGACCTTTGCAAATAGTCTCGCAACACCCTGTATACATGGAAATACCTGAACGATTACTCTTAACGGAACAAAATCGAAAGTGATTTCGATGGTACATCCAACAATCAACAAATTCGTCAAGTCGAACTCTACAAGTCTTGTTAAATCCGTAGAAATACATTATTACCGTTAGTTGCTGTAAGATTACAAAAGACAGAGTACAAATCAGAAACAAAAGTATGTAATAACGCAAACTTCAATAGGTAACGATTACGTGAGCATCTAATCCTAACGGTGCGCGGTGGCACGATCTTGATCGAGAAAATTGGTCCAGATATAGACAGAGGTGAGTGCAACCGTGACCTCGTGAAAGTGCCGCTGTTGGCTTTGTGAAATCGCATTCGGTGCAGAGACGTTCTTCGTAGTTTTATGACATTTTCTCACAAATAAATGGCCATTAACCAATTTTGGAATCGCTAAAGTTTTGGATATGAGTACTATCTATTTCTTCTAAAAGCAATAAATGAAAAAGTTGAATTTATGACTGTAGTACAACATTACAAAAAATGAAGTATGAAAAAAAGTTTAAATATGCTGTGGTTTACCAAAAAACCTGCACCATATTTGAACTCTATTGCTATTTATTTTTTATAAAAGCTAGTATATGACCTACTAATTACTTTCACGTCCAGTGGAAGTATAGTTCTGTCGGTCTGTCTGTAACTTTTTTTTGTGCGCACGTTTACTCTGGAACCGTTTATGATATCATCAGCCCCCCTCCCCCTCACTATCACCCCCACACTATTATGAAAGGGAGCAAAAAAAATTAAAATGTGATTTACTGTATATACAAAAACGAAACGTCTAAAAAAGGTTTTTAGCGTTAGCTACCTACCACCCTATTATAATGGGAAAAAAAAATAAAATGTGATTTAGTGTGTATATACAAAAAGGAAACGTCTAAAAAAATTTTTGGTGTTAGCTACCCCCTCTACCCCCCCCCCCCCCATCCTATTATTAAAGGGAGTAAAAAATTAAATTGGGATTTGAACCAAGGGCCTCTAAAATTTATTTTGGTATTAATTACCCCCTCTACCACCCCCTATTGTGTAACGGAATAAAAAATTAAATTGGGGTTCAGTGTGTATACGAGAACCAAGGACATGTAAGTTGTTTTTTTACATTAGCCACTCCCTCTACCACCCTCACTCTATTATTAAAGGGAATAAAATATTACATTGGGATTTAGTGTGCATAAGACTTGGATACCAAATCTGGATCTGGAAGTAGTGATTCTTTGGGCAGCAGTTTCTTTCTGTTATTAATACTTCTCTCACTTTAATAATTTCAGTAAAGTAATGGATTAAAATCCATTTTCAAGACCTTTTAGCAGTATTATTTGGATCCAATAAATATTTTGAGAAAAATTATTGACGTAAACTTCTCGTCTTTCTAATGTTAACTTTTTTAAAAATTTATTTAATATACCGGGTGTTATGTTAATTGTTAGAGCCACGATATGTACTTTTATGCTCAAGCAGGTTGTGAGTGATTTGCATTCTGTATTTTTTATGATATCTTAGCATAAAAGCTGATATTGCGTGGAGGTTGATATACCGGGTGGCCACGAGTCAATGTACGCGCCCAATATTTTGGTTGTTTTTTTATTTAAAAATTTCGTTTTTGGTACACATGAATTAGACAATAACGGGCTACTTTTAGACTGACATTAATGAGAATATCACTTCATGTTGAATCGGAAGTGACAACTATTTTTCTTAAATAGAATGACTATATTTTTTTGATGGTTTCTTATTAAACATAACAGTTTTTTCAGATGTAAAAAAATTCCAAAAAATAAGTGAGATATGAACAATTTTTTTATTTTTTCAAAATGGCCGCGTCAGATAAATGCGATGTAAGAAAATTACTAAGTAGGCTATGGAAATTATTAATAAGGTTGTAGATTTGTCTGTAAAGAAGAAAATAGTTGCTTGAATTACTGATAGGTAATTACTGATAGGTATTTTTAGGTTTTTTTTTAAAAAAAACGGAATTTCATTTTCATTTTCGTAGGGGTCCTATGGAATTTTTTTTAATGGAACTGTGCTATTTTTTTATTAATCAGAAATAATGATTCATAAATTATATTTTTTTCGCCATTAATCATTTCTTAACGATATCCTTCGTAATAATAGAAGTATTTTTAAATAGTAAGCGCCAACAAATCATTTTAATAAGGTACCTATCTACATTTAAATCCAAAGTTGCAGATAGCCATCAAAATGACAGACATTCGCAACAATTGAATTATTCTTGACTTACTCACTCATTTTCTGAAGCAAGTGTATTAAAGTTGTTATAAACAAGAAAATTAATATAAAATGGCTGAAAAATATTCAAGATATGAAAAGTTGACATGTTCATTATTTATGGAGAGACTTCACGTAATGCAACTAGAGCACAAACTCTGTATGGACTGAGATATCCAGAAAGAAGACAACCTCCGAGAAACTATTTCGCCCGGTTGGAGCATCAATTTAGAACTAAACCTAATATAGAAATTGAAGAAAAATTTATTGTGAATGAAGAAACGGAAATTAATGTACTAGCTTTAGTGCATGTTGACCCAATCATTTCGGTAAGACAAATTGAACATAAATTACCAGTTTCCAAAGAATCAGCCAGCAAAATTTTAAAGAAACACGGCTATCGTTTTTATAAATATAAATTGCATCAATTTTTGTATGAGAATGATTATCAACGAAGAATAACCTTTTGTAATTGGTTACAGTTACGCCAATTAAGAAAAGGTATTTATATTAATTTTATCGTATGAGACTGAAACGTGCATGATTAAACAAATGACATCTTCATTTGCATTTGGACACATCCTGTATTTTGCTCGTTATCGAATCAAAAGATTTTTATAGAAAGCGTACGTTCCAAGACCAGTTAAAATTTTTATGTCCTGTTTACACAACAAAATTCAACGTTCACTTGTTGAACTGTCATCAATATCAAACAAATTTATAGCCTGGCCGTATCCCTAACTGAAATAACAACTCGAGGTGTCAATTTGATAATTTACGGCGGGCCAGACTGCAGGACGCTTTCTCTCGAAGATCACAGCTTCCGAAAGGGAAAGTGTCATGCAGAGAACATTTATTTTATCTACGGGCATTCTGAATGTATTTTTACTACTTCGATTTTGTAAGATCGATAATTTCTTGACCTTGCAGAGTAAATAAAGGTGGTTTCCTATAAGGAAGAGCCTTTGCTAATGTTATTTTTGAGTTTTATCTTTATATCGTTGAGACATCTTCTAATACCTAATTTAAGAAATTCTCGGTTTTTTTTTTATAGATAAGATGCTATTCACAAGAAATCTCTATCCCACTTTTTTTGATTAATTAAAAAGCAAGCGTCAACTTTCAGATGAAATTTTAATCGTAACAACCCAAGACAAGATTAAAACTAATCTTAAATAAAGAATATAGCCAAGAAAATTTCATAAAATATAGGACGTTTAGAAACAATTCAACCTATATTATAAGAAATCCAAAAAATGTTTATTACAAGATTAAAATAGATTCAAATAATAGTACATTATACACTAAGGGAGAGAAACGTCTTATTTTTCCTGAAGTGTAATTTGAGGCCCGAGGTTGAAGCCCGAGGGCAACAAATACATCGAGGGAAAAATGGCGGTCTCTCCCGAGGTATATATACTATTTTTTCCACGATCGGGAGTAGAAACATTTATAAGACTGCACCAGGCACATAAATTCAAACCATGTGATCTGGTTGGTCACTTAAAGATTCTGGAGGTAATCCATCTGAAGTCCATGACCAAACCCACTGACTCAATGCCAGTCAAACAAGACTTTGACTGCCCGTTTGACGTGCTAATTGAAAGTCGTCAGACGAGCAAGATGGAGTCACTGCGATTGGAACAGGGGTCACTTATCTGGTATACAGATGGATCCAAGATGGCTGAAGGGGTAGGAGTGGGAGTAGCAGGGCCGAATTGTAGGCTATCCAAAGCCCTCGGTAACACCCCAACCATCTTTCAGGCAGAAATTTATGCCATAGATCTGTGTGCCCAGGTATGCCTAAATAAAAGCATCCGAAGGGCAAAGATCTATATACTATCAGATAGCCAGGCAGCACTAAAGGCTCTAAGGTCTTATACCTTTGAATCTAAAATTGCCTGGGAATATAGACAATCCCTGAAGCAACTGGCTAATAACAACAAGGTTACCTTGATGTGGGTGCCAGGGCATGAGGGAGTACAAGGAAATTAACTTGCTGATAGCCTTGCAAAAAAAGGAGCTGAAGCACCGTTCATTGGACCCGAACCGTTTTGTGGCCTAGCCAAGGGACATATAGCGGAGGAGATCCAAGAATGGGAAAAAGATCAGAAAAAGTCCTACTGGAGGAATACTCCAGGCCAAAGACTAGCGAAAAAGTGTCTAACTTATTTGACAAAGAATGCCACAAAGCTTCTCGAACTGGAAAAATCCGAATTAAGGCTAATCATAGGCTAATCAAAGGCCTTCTAACTGGCCACTGCCCCTTGAGATACCATCTCAAGAATATGGGCAAGGCGGTAGATAATAAATGCAGATATTGCGATACTGCAATTGAAACTGCGGAACACGTACTTTGTGAATGCAAGGTGTTAGTCCGCACTAGGCTAAAATTCCTAGAACAGGCGGAATTAACGCCGGAAGGCATAGCGAAATTAGCTCCCTGGAAAATCACAAGCTTTGTAAAAAGTCTGGGAATCCTGGGATAACCACTAGATGTAGGGTAAATCACAAAAGTTCTTTTAGGTCGAAGTGAAGTAAGGCTATTCGAAGCCAAACGACCCCGTGAAACAATCTACAACAGTTTACAAATCTGGCAGCTCACAACAAGTAAATCATTACAGGCCCATATCTTTATCGATTTTAGGTATAGGATATTATTCGCAAAAATCGTAGAGAATTAATGTGGCAGCTCAAAAATACAATAATATACAGAGTGTTCCATTTGAAAAAATTGAGAAAATTCATTTTGAAATGTCCTGAACTAGCGGTAGTATAAAATACATCCTGTATAATTATAATCAATATTTGGTGGTTGTGTCGTTGTAGTACATCTCTTGTCTACATAACTGCAAAATAAATCTTCTTAATTAATGGTATTACACACACAGCGAATTAATTTGTTACACCTTGTTCCCACCAAATTTTTATATTTTTTTGAATAACTCGGCTTAGCCACGTCAAAAACAAAAAATCTGGAGGTCGTTGGAAAGGTAATTTTATACTAAATTCATAAATATAAAAATATATAGGGTGTTCCATTTAAAAAAAATAACCTCGAAGATGCTCTGCTGTAGCGAGTCACCCTGTATATTTCAAAATATTTGTAAAATGTGCGCCTTTTGACACTATATCACTTCCATAAAAAAAATATTTTCCAAAATCCTCTAATAATTTTGGACCTTGATGCACTATTGGGACACCCTGTATATAACAATCTCTTAAATTGTACCGCTTAAACCTTGTATTATTTGTAAAGTTATATGCTTTGCAAATTGATGCCATCCACTACTGAATGCATACTCATATATTGATTGTAATCTGCGACCGACAAGTATTTAAACTAAGTAGTAGTAATAGTAAGTGGCAATAGAAATGCAGGAAGGCAATTAGTGAGTTTGAGACCATCTTCTTCCTTGTAGTAAAGACAAATTACTGACATTATTCAATCGTGTACTACAATGTACACAGTAAGATATTATATAATTTCGCCTCGAGTAGATGACTCTCCTAATTAACTTCTAAAACTTTCAAGACGGCAGCATCGTCTTAAGTAGGTACTGTAGATAATATAATATTTTATGAGTGTGAATTTATTAACATACAGTACAATAAACGGGAGTGCTAATTATTTATTGTCTTGACCTGAAAGTCTTCCTTGTTATACAATGCGTTTTGTTTCTACTTATATGGCGGCATTTAAAATTCATAGGTATGTATTTTGAATAACTGTATCGCCTATTATGTTTATAATAGTATATGGAATAAAGAAACAAGGTCGTAATTAATAAGATGACTAAACTTTTGTCCAAAGTTATTGTCTCCGGAAAAGTCACTGCCTCTATTATTAGTTACTTACTAGATTTGTTTAAATTACAGACCAGTCTTAGGTATTTAAACAAGAGCGAACAATTATATTAAGCATATTTGTTTTAAAACTTAGTTTTGCAACAGAAAGATCACAGCCATTAGGTGGGAAGTCTTCCAGTACTTTCCTAACATCTAAACAAGAAAAGTTTTATAGGAGTAGCCAATTCTTCTAATGTTAATTTTATCTTCAGGATTGGTCAAAAAATTAACACTTTCAATCGGTCTTTAACCTGTGTGCCTTTACAAATGCCCTGATAGACCCCTGGGCGAAAAGAGGGTGTCCCTGGTTTCTTCCCTATTGTTAGTCATGTGTAATTTCTCTATAATATTGTATAGGTTAGCTTTTAATTTATGCAATTGGCTAATGGATTATGTCCAATTCCACAAAAAAAAACACTTTCAATTCTTCGTCAAAGAAAATTGCAACTCCATTTCTACCTGTAGTTGCAGATTGGATAACTATCCTGGTGTAATACAACAACCAAAGAGGTATGCAAATGGATGTAAATTTAGTCTGTGAACGGGCAATTTTAGCCAATAGAACAAGGACATCGGAATGCACCGCTGATCCATGAAGAACTTTGACAGTTTGTCTACCCAAGACCTAAGTAGTATTATAAGGTATTGAAGATGAACTAGGTGACTGACGCGGCGTGTATTCATCTTAGAATTGACATTGGAAGAATCAGAAAATACTAAGGGCAATTTAAAAAGTCATTTATATGCATACTATGAAGACCAAACAGCATTTAAAAATGTCTACAGGAGCTCAGTAATGCATAAGATTATTGGGAGAAATATCTGGAGATAGCAGGTAGACATGTGTACACCCGGGCGACAACGTAGGTTAAGTATAGATTCTGTCAAAAATGTATTTATTTTTAAAATATTAATTGGAAGAATGTTGCGAAGTTCATAAAAGACACGGACAAGTTTTAAGACATTCAGTGTGGATGTGTTATAAGACCTAGATATTTAAAGTTCTCAGTTACATTTTAACGCGTACAATAATTGATTAATGAACTTTGTTTTTCAACGATTTAGACTTAATATAGTAGTTTGCCCAACAAGAGTGGATATGATAGCCATATCGCACGAGAAAGAAGATTTAGCACGACGCCGTAGGCGGTAGTAGTCTAGCGGTTGCATTTACGCATCGAATACAAGAGACCGCGTGTTGTATGCAGGGTCGATCCCGAGGTAAGGTTTGGGGAGCACATATGTATATGTATTTTGTAATATTTAATAAATCTGTTGGATTCGATTGCAAGAGATCGTAGGTTCAACCCCCTCCCCATACCTATCTTTTTGCCATATCTCTAAAATTTTGTCTGTATATGATAATTTCAGTAAAATTTTAGGTGGTATACCGTTTAACCATTCTTCACTGGAATCACTTATTTTAAATTATTTTTTAGGTCAAAGTGCACGAATACACACGACAATTACTTTGACAGCTTACGCACTAACTTGAATTTTTTTAAACGAATAGTTGCCTTATGTACTTAATACACAAACTGTGGTTGGTCGATTTCATATCCATCCTAGAACATATATGAAATATATTCGTTCAGTTAACTGGAATGGCCCACTTGTCCATTCTACAGACTATAAGGAAAACAACAAATTTACATAAGGGGGTAGAAAAAATTATTACCCATCCAGCATTTTATAGTCCCTTTTCCTTCGTTTTCGACCTCAGATCAATCTGTACCCCGCAATGTTAACAGCGATATCATCAATACATTCCCACTTATGTCTAGTTCCAGCATATCATTTATGTAGAAAAGGAATAATTGACGACCTAAAACTGTTCCTTGTCGAACACCACATTTCACTTTCTCTGGGCTATTTAGTGTTTCATCAATTTTTACTGACTTTCGATTTGATAAATAGCATTTTAACCAATCTACTGCTACTCCTCTAATTCCGTATTTCTCGATTTTGCTCAATAATAGTTCGTGTGACATATTATTGAAAGCTTTAGCCAGACTTAAAAATATAGTAATAGTCCTCTCATTTTTATTAAAATGTTCAAGTATTTTGCTTGAAAAAGTAAAATAAAGCGTTTTCCATCGAACAGTTATGTATAAATCCGCCTCTGTAGTCGAGAAACCATGCTTATTCGTATATTTTGACTACGTTACTGACTATTGATATTGGTAGTTCCCTGTGGGACTGCAGTACTGGAAGCGCAGCAAAAGACATCTCCCCCCGCCGTTTTCGAGTGTGAGGAATACGAAGACGACAATGGTTTACACCCGAATTTAGCGCAAACCACCCCCTTATGCAAAAAATCACCCCCCTTTTCAGGTTTCTCGGGTCTGAGCTTGCGAGGGCTTGTCGGCTCGGAATTTTTTGCTCAATTTCGATAAATTGAGCAACTATCGACCACAAGCCACCCCGCCCAACCCCGGGTTGAAACCACACACCCAAAGACCAATATAGCTTCAAATCTAACAGAAATTGGTATACCTCCGTTTTCGAGGGTTATACTTTCTCACCCACCCCTCCCCAACCACCAAATGCAAAAACTTGTCATTTGTCAAAAATCGTCAGCATCGTATTTCTCCCCACACTAAACGGTAAAGGCAGTTTCGTAAATAATTGAGGTAAAATTTCGTGCACCTATACAATCAGTTCATTTCTTTTATAAATAAATGATCTAAGCATGTCGCTTATAAAAGTTATTTAAGTCTTAAATATCAACTCCCCTCGTAATCACAAATTATATTTCAATAAGATTGTGTTGGGTCAGTTTGCTTAAATAAAAATTTGTGTATCTACTTACGTCCTATATTCATATTTACACAACTTTCAAAAATGCCATTCCCCCCAAAAAATACAATATATTCTACTAATCCATATTGACAGTGTACTGATATAAAAAATTTCGAACGCTTAAATTATATTCTCTTGCCACACCTCCTTATTTATTTCGATGTACAATTTGAATTTGTAAAATATTATTTAAATAGGAGAATAATTTTTATGTATTTTAAATTAGTGTATGATAAATCATGATAATTAGAAAGTTATAATATTATACTGTAACTAACGATCATCTGTATTCACTCTAACCTTCATTTAGAAATTTGTCAAATCCATAATAACGAGCAGTTTGCAAAAGCTAGAATGAGTCACTGATGGGTTTGTTAAAACTATAAAAAATCGAAAGTTAGTTAGATCGCCTTAGGGTCACATTTTTTTGCACGATTTATACAAATTGGTAACATATGCTGAAAAATTAACGTAGAACATTCGAATTATTATTGTTTGTGATATATACAAAACACCCATTCAGCCCAAATGTTTTATCATTCATGTACCATTTTTTTTTAATAAGATCTGCACATTTTTTAATTTTGGAATTGCAATAACAAAAAGGAAACAGATTAATTTCTTATGTCAATTTATTTCACATTTTTCTGACAGAACTTTGTTTAACGGTGTCGTTTGACATACTTGGTCACAATGTTTAATCTACACAATATTTTTTCGGTACAAGTCTACCTACAAAATTTAATAAATGAGCTTTTTTCACATTTTTTGGGGTTAGGATCTGTCGCTCAGATAAATGAAGTACCGGTTTATTGACAATAAGATGAAAAACTGCGAAAATATAAGCAAGGAAGTTAGTAAAAACCTGAAGAAAAATTTAACAATTTACCTTGTCACAGGTAATTTCATTAACACTTAATTTATCAGGATTTCGCAACGTACTAAGTTTCTAAATTTAATTTAAACATTTTCATTTCAATATTTTGTCAGGAGAATTTTCGTTTGATACTTGCAATTTTCACTTATAATATCGCAAGAACTTAAATTATTTCCGGAAATTTTCTTGAGGGCACGAATATTGTGAAAATTATATATAAGGATAATTTCCTTAAAATATTCGTGCCCGAAAGAAAATTTCCAGGAATAATTTAAGTTGGCGTGGTATTCGGTAATAAAATTTCACACCACTTAACACCATAATTTGGAAAAAAATTATTAATCCAACCTGACATTTTAAATTAATTTCACTGCTTGTCAAGTTGGCCAGGGTATTGTTGTTTTTGACATATGTTGATTTGTCATTTTTGTTTAACCGATTCTGTCACAAAGCTTAATAATTACTAGTTTAAAAGGTCTGTACGTTGAGTTTAATAAGTGTATAGCGAAATGTCGCGATTTGGTAAAGAAAATCAACAAGTAGTTAGACAAGAAATTCAAAATATAACACCAGATAACACCCGAAAATCAAAATCAAGTGTATGGAAACGGTTTATTGAATTTTGTGACGAAAAGTTGTATAATATTCATGAGTGTATGAGTGTAGTAGAGGTGGCTACTATATTGGAGGACTACGCATTTAATATGAAAAAGAAAAATTTTGAAGATTATAAGGAAAGTGTGGTCAAAGTGATGTGGAACTCTACTGCTAAGCAGTTACAAGAAATTTATTACGAAAAATATAAAATAAAATTTAATCCGTTTTCTGATGTGGAATTTGCGACCGCCAGATCTGCACGCGATGCTAAGCGCAAAAAATTATAGAGAGACCCATTAAAAAGAAAAGTGAGTGCTTCAGCCTTAACCAGTGACGAATACAAAAAAATTATTGAAATGTGGGATGAAAATACTCCAGATGGATTGCAGCGTAATTTTTCTCACATAGTTTCATATGAGCTGGCATGGAGAGGAGGGGAAGGATATTCTGCGTGTATCCAATACTTCAAAGAAGAAACTGATAATTTCGGAAACCCAAAAGGTCGGATAGAATATAATCCAATATTCTCCAAAACCACACAAGGTGGTTCTAAAAAACTTTCGGATAGTAAATGGTTGATTACAAATTTCGACAATCCACAAATGTGTCCGGTTCGTTTGTTTAAGAAGTTGATGGAAAAGGGGGAAATCTTATTCAGACCGACAGATTATTCTTAACACCAAACCCATACTGGAGTCAACCCAATTCGAAAGGATGGTACAAGAATAGCCCAGTTGGTAAGAACATAGTATCTTCATGGTTTAAATCAGCAGCCTCTGATATAGGAATTGACACTAAAAAAGTAAAAATAACTAATCATTCTGCAAGAGCAACAGCTGTTTCGAAATTGGCCAAGGAAGGAGTTGGTGAACAACAGCTCATTAAAATTACTGGACACAGTAATAGTCAGTCAATCAAATCTTACTTACAATTGGACGTTGAACATCATCATCAGATGATTGAGTCCATGAGGAGAATTTCATCAAGTACTAGCAAGTTTAATCATGATCAGAGCATAATGCAAAATAAAACAGAAAGTACCCAGATTCAACCCACCAATTCAAGCCAGCCCACAAACATTTATAATAATTGTGTTTTTAATATTAATAAAACCTATAATAATTAAATTTATTTCGTTATTATTTTGCTTATTATTATATCATTAGAGATTTGCCAATGAAGATATTAGTTCAACATGAAATAAATTCTAAAAAAATCATATAGGTATATCCACCATATTTCGTTAAATAAAAAAAAAATTACCAACTTTAGTTACACCAAATGCTAAAACTCAGATGGGTATTAGTTCAGTCTATCGCCCTTTCATAATTTTAGGTTACTAAAGGTGGTAGAAATGTATTTTTTGTTAAAGTAATCCATAACACTTCTAATTTAAAAAATATAATATTAACATGGTTTGTTGCAGTAGGTGGCCGTGATATAGGCGGCCATGCTTTTTACAGATGAGGTTTATATTGGTAAATTACATTAAGTTACTGTATAGTAAACCAGCAAACAAAGATATTTTTATGTAAAACATTTCTTGTAAGTATTTGCGTTAAACAATTTGAGAAAAATGGAATGCTTTGAAAAGTACAATTTATGTAAATACTGCAAAGAGTTGAGTCAAGCGCAAATATGTCATCCAAGATTAATATATTTAACGAATTTAATGGAAGATTGCGACCAGGAATGGTTTGTTTACGAAAATCCAAGAAAGTCTGCTGCAGATGTCAAGTAAATATGGTCTTTTGCGTAAAAGAGATTTGAACAAAATTGTTTCAAAATATTACATGTATGTCTTAAAACACAGACATCTAATTAATTCGTCACCTTCCTATTCACTATTAAGAAGAGAGGATGGGTTAGAATTCAAGCAACATTTAAATCTTACTATGTTTGTACATCCTACGTTTTTTGAATTATAAATTGTTAATGCATAATACTTTAACAAATTTGTGTTTTCTGTTTAATGAAACATTATAGCCAATAATAAATAATAATGTTAATTCAGAAATTTTGCATTATTCACATCAGGTACATCTTACATTATTTAATGGTTGCCTTTTCAACTGTCAAAAAATTTTCACTTAAATATCGTGGCACTTCGAAAAAATTTCCGGAAATTTTTTTAATTGCCATGGTAACTAGTGAAAATTAAGGTATCTTATTGGTTAAAAAGTAGAGGTGTGAAATTTTCTATGACATATTGTATAGAACATCCGTGTGCCGACTTTTCACTTCCTCAGAGATCAATAAAATAATAAAAAACAAAAAAAAGCCAATATACTAAATACTACCTGAAAGTAAAAAATAAAACATTATTTTAAATAAAGACTTTCTCAAGATTGAGAATTGAAAGGGTGCTTCTAAAGGTCTTTTCGAAACCTGATATCGATAAGGATTTTAGATTTTCTGGAATGATCGTGTTATAATATTTTTCGATGTTATAGGCATACGATCGTTTGTAAAATGATAAATAAATAAATAACACCACAGGTAATTACGACCCCCTTTATCCCGGAAGGATCTAGAAGAGCTTTGTCTGGGAGGGGGCTATACATTTAGAGACAAGGGACACACTCCCAATATACGTGTATAGTGGAAATATCTCTCACACAGTATTTTCCAGTGCCATGGCCGGGAATTGAATCCGGAACTTTTGGGTGAGAGGCAAGTGCGCGTACCTCTCGAGCATCAGTCATATGAATGTTTTATGATAGGGGATTGTTAGCAAATTATTTGAGCGAATGTTAACATTATGAGCAGTACGTCTAAAGCAATTTTTTTTAAACAAGTAAGGAGGGGCTTCTAGCTTAATAATTTATAATATAAAGCAAATATTGTGTGCAATTTACGTCGGTTAGACATGTTGAGCCACCCAGCAGTTTGAAGATTGTGTGATATTGGTTGCCTTCTACGTATACCATAGAATAAGGCATGAATTTTCGACCTTTTGTATACGAGATTTAACATAATCGGTTACACAATTGAAACACGATAATACTAAGGCGTCGAAGAGCAATATTTTTAAATGTCTACTGAGACAATATTATCTATTTGTGTAATTTTTTTTTTTTAAATTGCAGTACGCTTTGTGAATGCATCCTGTAAAATGTGTAAGCGTAAATCCTCGTCTATTAAAACACTAAAATTTTTACATATATTGATTGTAATAGATCTTCGTCTTCCACTTTTACTGTAAATTCTTGAGTATCGTGTATCTTATGAACCTATTCCCGAATAACATAAAATATGACTTAAAGGAATTAATTTTAAGGGCATGCATCTTGTAGAATTCCACAAGGTTCGCTAGATCTGAATTTATTAAAGTCATTGCTTCATAATCACTCAAGATTATGTGAAAAGTTAAAATAAATTTGAGTATTTGTATTTGAATCGGCATACATGTCAAATTTACAATGATTTAAACATGAATTAATATTACAAGTATATATCGAAAATAATAATGAACCTAATATAGAACCTTGCGGGACTCCATGTTTTACATCTATGAATTAGAACATTGCTCTTGATAATTTACCATTTGTGACCTATTGAAAGGGTGTTGTTTTATTAATTTGATAGCTTTGATAACAAATCCAACAAAAGAGAGAATTGATAATTAAATTTCATGATTTATTGTATCAAGAGTTTTTAAGACAGCTAAAAAATCAGTGCAGTTAAGTTATAGTCATCTGTAGCTCTAAATATATAATCATAATCATAGTCATGTCAGGAAGTGTAGTATTGCAGCTATATCCGAATCGAAAACCAGATTGCGTTACAGGTAAAATATCATATATTTAAAAAAAAATCTTTCATTTATTTTTCCATAATCCTTTCTAAAACCTTAGACATAGTATATAGTATGCTTATTGGGCGAAGATTTTTTATAGTTCCCTAGAACCTGTTACCTTAGGCAATGGTGTTACCAATGCTATTTTTCCATATTTCAGGAAAAACGCTATTTTTTAAGCAAAAGTTGTGTAATATAGAGTGTTAAATGAGGGCAGCATAATTTTAGTTTACTGTTTATATTATCATAACCAGCAGCACTTGTTTTAATATTGTTTATAATTAATTCTTTCCACATCAGAATCATTCACGTCTTTGAAAATAAATAGTTGGGTAAAATTTGTTTTATTATTATTTGTATAGAAGTCGTGAAGTTCTGTATGAATTAAAAAATTATTAACGATACACGAATTTAAAAAATTATTATTTATTTTATTTATATCTTGTAGGTTATTTGGAATAGAAGAACGATTTTTTAAGCATATAAGAATATAAGTATATAAGAATATAAGAATTCAGGGTGATTTCATAAATTATAAATTGCCAAAAAAAATGAAAAAGAAAGAAAATATTTTAAAACCATGTGGTATATATAGTATTTTAACTACTTATTAAAGAATTGACCTTGAATTTAAATTTATTTAAAAAATAATTGAAATTACATCAAAGACAAAAATTGAAGATTAATTAAATTTTAAATGAGTAATAAATGAAATTACCTGGATGTTATTGTTAACGCGGGTATAAAAATGTAATATCAATTACATTATATGTAATATCAAGTCCACAGTTAAAATTTATATACGTTCGAATCAGTACAAAGGCTGCAAGCAAATGATTTCCTGGTGAGTTTTACTGATAAGGTAAACTTTTTTTGTCCTATTTATTGCAAAATAATGCTACCAAATAAACTTGAGAACTCTAATTCCCTAATTAAATTGAAAGCTATAAAATACAGAAATAGTACAGGTATGGCCATCTGTCAATGGTTGAGTTAAGCGCAACAACTTGCAGGTCGCAAATTCTACAATTTCCTTTACTCGCAACTAAAATAGTGGCATATAATCGATAAAAGGAATCTATAATAATAGTTTTTATTCAGCCACAGCTGATTTGCCTTTGCCTCAGTTTGTAATTTTTATTTTGTACATAACCAACAATATGAACAGCTGTAAATAAATAGTAAAACGTGTTGTGACTATTGTGGGAACTCAGTAAATATATTACATCTTATAGGATATACTATATATACCTAGTAATGAGAAATGAAGGAAAATGACCATATGTACTTACATAGTAAACAAAAATATAAAAATTGAAATATAGGTATCTGATGTAAATAAATATTTTGTAGATAATTGTTTCCTGGGATGCTATAAGTACAGAGATACATAATAGTTAATAGAACATGACTGAGTTCCTAAGATATAAAAATATATATACATAAAACAGTGCGAAATGGTTTAGCAGTTATACAAGTAAAATTCTGTTAGTTGAAAACAGTTTCACTTACAAAAACTGAATCAAAATGTTACACAGATCGTGCTAAACAGAAACAAAACACTAGTTTTTATATAAAACTGTTAAATGGACATAGGCCACGTAACAAAGGCTACTAAAAAGGAAGATAATAAATAAAAGACGTCAAAGGAAGGAAGTTTGAGTAAATACGTTTACAGACTTTTCACATCTACAGTACCTCCTCTAATTAATGAAAATTTTATATTATGCAAGTAATATACAATAATCGTATTTAATAAACGTGATTTGTGGAAAGCGGAACTTAACGTTGATGCAGATGACCTCTTACATAATACTACACATCAGACTATACCGTCGTTACAACACGACCTCAGTAATTAAGGCAGCAAACTCCGTTTAGTACTCGAATAATCTCTTAACAAACGCAGATGCAAACATTGCGAAACATCATCATCTTGCACTGGCAATTTTCTGTTACATGCCGAGATTTTTAACGATTCGTTGCAATACGTGACCATCTTTGAAAGTATGTCAATTATGTTCGCATAATATTATTCGCCGTCAATAAATAAATTTCGCTACAATGGAGATTACACAACGAAAAATATCGCCTTGCCTTAACATCAACAAGGATCGAAGTATTTTTATGAACATACTCGGCTAAATAAATATATTGCAATAGCCATACACGTTAAATTTAATGGTAAATGGCATTATTTTATTCATTATTCGATATAAACTCCTGAAGTTATCAGTTGAATTGCGCAAACGGTTGTAACCGCGACTTGCCAAATACTTTTCGTTTGAATTGCATTCAAATAATTAGATATTTTTGAAGTACCTGATTCTATTTTATCATTTATTATTATTGTTATTATTTTATTTTATCGTCTTGTTTAGATTAACGTCTTGGCGGGGTCTAGCATTAGCTATTCCACCACTCAACCAGGACACATACACATAGACAATTATACAACGACCATTCCCTACGACATTGCCATCTGCCGCAGCTGAGACTTGAACTCAAGAATGGTACAGAAGCTAGCCGTGTTGTCTCTCACACAACCTCGTCTAGTCCACTGCCACCAACTCTGTAACACATGAAAAACACCACTAAACATCCATACCCTAGCCAGGATTCGAACCCGGAACTCCTTTGTTGCAAGCCTAACACGTAAGCTTGGAGCCACCGAGCGACATTAAAAATGGAAATCAAACCCTGTGTTTAATTATTTCAAATATTTCTTATTTATTATTCAAAATTTATGTAAACGTTTATGTAACTTTCATTGCATCAATATTTACGTATATAAGATTCATGGTTTTCAAAAATTCGGTTGTTTGCCAATTTTTTAGCAGCTTTTTTTTAAACATCCGTTATTATTTTAATACGTGTAAGTACTGAATCCTCTAAACAATACCTATATACTTTATAGATTGGTGTTTATTAGTAAATGTAGAACGTTCAAGATTCCTACGTTTAATTGTAATTTGCTTTTCAATCATTTTATCAAGGGGCAATTTGTAATGCCACAGAATCATTTGCATCATTTACTATATTGTACAACTTCATATCGTCAGCATATGAAAGACAATTGACACCTAATTCAAATGCAATGTTATTAATGAAGATGTTGCAGAATAGTATGGATTACTACGATCAAATGTGTGATTATATCGACTTGTGAGTTAGCGTCTATATCATCAGATATTTATTGAGTTACCGCATACCAAGCGATTACGCCAGATCCCACTACGTACCTGGAGAACACCACCAAATCCAAAATTAAAGCCAACCCTATCGACGATCAAGTAAAAAACTAGATATACCGAGAGAGAAATCTTCAAGGTGTCCCAAATTATATGCCCTACCCAAGATCCATAAGGAAGGAGACCCATTAAGACCTATAGTTAGATCTGTAGGGTCACCGTTACAGGAGTTAGCGAGATATCTGGCAAGACAGATGCAGCCACTAGCAGAAAAAGGAACGTCTTATGTGAAAAACGCACAACATTTTAACGAGACTGTCCAACCTGAAGATATTCTAGTGAGCTTCGATGTAGTGTCACTATTCACTAACGTACCAATAGAGGAGTCACTCGAATTAATCAAACGAAAGTATCATCCAGAGGAGCATATTCGTAGCTTAACTAAACACTTAACGACACATACTTATATACAATGACCAGGGCTACAAGCAAACGGAAGGAACACCGATGGGTTCACCGTTATCTCTAGTCATCGCTAATCTCTTCATGGAGGACCTAGAAGTTTGTGCAATACAAACGGCACCACTCAAATCAAAACTTTGGTTGAGATATGCGGACGACACATTCGTAATCTGGACTCATAGAAGAGAACAACTAAATAGTTTCTTAGACCACCTGAATAGCATTCACGATAAGATCAAATTTACCACGGAAGTAGAAACAGAAGGCAAACTTCCATTTTTAGACGTATTAGTGAAAAAGAAACAGGACAGGACACTAGGTCACACAGTATACAGAAAACCTACTCACATGGACAGATATCTAAATGCGGCATCACATCACCATCCAACAAAATTAAATTCAGCAGTAAAAACTCTAGTGACACGTTCTCAGAGGTTGGCAGACGTCGACCATATCAACGAAGAGATGTCGTCACTTCAAAAAGCACTAATGAAAAATGGATTTTCGAGGTACACAATACAGAAGTCGCAGTGGCCATACAGACAAAAAACCTAGGTGAAATCCGAGAAACCAGTGGCAAAAGCATATCTACCTTACGTGAAAGGGACGACAGATAAAATTGGAAAACTTCTACGTAAACACAACATTGAAACAATATTTAAAACAGACCGAAAAATCAGTGCAGTCCTCCGTAATCCACAACGCGGGGAACGTCAGTTCAGTTCGAGCAGCGAGGAGCAGCAGTAGGCAGCTTTCAGTGTGAACCTGAAGATGGCAGATGAGATTCTGCCGAAACGTCATTTAGACAACCGTGACTCCTGGAGAGCACCCGGAAGTACAACAACACTTGTATATTCTTAAAATTGTTCAAAAGCATAATTTACATTATGAATGTGAAACAGAAAATGGCCATGCCAAATGTAGGTACTTCCTTTTGTGATTTATGTATTCCTACAACTAACTATACAGATTATTTACAGTAGTTAATTTTTTTTTATCATAAAACAATGTGTTCTCTTTTTTATTGACTTGCTATAAATGTATTTTTTTACACATCGCTATATAATGTGCTTAAATAAACACCATTTTATCCATTAGAATAAAACGCATGCAGGTAAAATGTTATACGAATTACGTTGCGAAATCCATGAATTCTAACTACTAATAACTAATTCTGCACTGAAATGGTTTAGTAGCTATTTAAAAGAGTGCACCCAACAAGTTGTATTTTAACAAGTGATAATGAATCACAATTAGGTACTACTATTAATGACGTGCCACAAGGCAGTATACTTGGGCCTATATTATTTTCGATATATACTTTTGATTTACCCAATTGTATAAAACATTGCAAAATCCACTTATATACGGATGACGCCCAGATATACAAAGCCTGTACATTGTCACAACTAGAAGAATCTATCAATTCTATAAGGGAAGATTTGTGTTCATTCACGACCTGGTGCTCTAACAATGGTCTAAAAGTGAATCCTAGCAAAACTAACGTTTTATGTATTAGCAATGAACCCAAAAGAAATATCATTTGCCAAGAAAGGTTATGGATAAATAATGTGCAAATTAATTGGGCAGAATCAGCAAAAAAAATCTTAAATTGTTTATTGGTTAATCCTTCAGATTTAACCAACATATTAGTCACATATATAAAACTTCTTACTTTAAGTTAAAGCCATTAGACCACCTAAAAAATCAGTTAAGCGAGCAGACAAGACTAAAATTTGTAAAGTCCCTTATTGATCCTCACATTTATTTGTTCTCCAGTTTATTATCATTTTCTAACAAATCTATAATAAGCTCAAGTTACAGAAAATTCAAAATTCGTGCATGCGTTTTATCTGTTGCACCCCTCCTCGAAGTCATATAACCCCTCACTTAATTAGACTTAAAGTACTTAATGTGGCCAATAGGGCAATCTATCTTTATTCTATATTCCTTTTTAAAGTTATAAAGTTATAAATTATAAATAACACATTAAATATATGGTTCAAATGTGCTTTTAGAGGGCGGAATATTAAACATAATATTTTTAGTCGCAAACTCCTCTATAAGGAACCTAACCAGACTGCAACCAACAGCTACTCTCCGGGCTATGTGCCCCGCCGAGCGCTGAATTACAAGTTACAAGCCTGGCGCGTTAAGTGTAATAATTGCATATTACCATCAAAACGCTAATGCCTCGATTGCAACAAACACCAACCGAAAGACTGATCCTACTTAAAGGAGCTCCCTTGCCAGTCGTCACACACCACTTGCAGACTGCAGTTTCGAGCTGTTGGCTCTCGTCAGTGCAAGGTAGGTATGCGACGACCGACATGAGAATCCTTTGACTATAGTACATCCCGGTATTTTTACAATAGCGACATGTAAAACAGCCAGCAGGCGCCATCTAGCGGTCCAGTGTCTGTTGCAATCGAAAAATAAATAGCCTGACTTGGCTTAGCATAGTTCAAATGTGCTTTTAGAGGGCGGAATATTAAACATAATATTTTTAGTCGCAAACTCCTCTATAAATCCTTATTTTACTATAAGGAACCTAACCAGACTGCAACCAACAGCTACTCTCCGGGCTATGTGCCCCGCCGAGCGCTGAATTACAAGTTACAAGCCTGGCGCGTTAAGTGTAATAATTGCATATTACCATCAAAACGCTAATGCTTCGATTGCAACAAACACCAGCCGAAAGACCGATCCTACTTAAAGGAGCTCCCTTGCCAGTCGTCACACACCACTTGCAGACTGCAGTTTCGAGCTGTTGGCTCTCGTCAGTGCAAGGTAGGTATGCGACGACTGACATGAGAATCCTTTGACTATAGTACATCCCGGTATTTTTACAATAGCGACATGTAAAACAGCCAGCAGGCGCCATCTAGCGGTCCAGTGTCTGTTGCAATCGAAAAATAAATAGCCTGACTTGGCTTAGCATAGCATTTTTCGATTGCAACAGACACTGGACCGCTAGATGGCGCCTGCTGGCTGTTTTACATGTCGCTATTGTAAAAATACCGGGATGTACTATAGTCAAAGGATTCTCATGTCGGTCGTCGCATACCTACCTTGCACTGACGAGAGCCAACAGCTCGAAACTGCAGTCTGCAAGTGGTGTGTGACGACTGGCAAGGGAGCTCCTTTAAGTAGGATCAGTCTTTCGGCTGGTGTTTGTTGCAATCGAAGCATTAGCGTTTTGATGGTAATATGCAATTATTACACTTAACGCGCCAGGCTTGTAACTTGTAATTCAGCGCTCGGCGGGGCACATAGCCCGGAGAGTAGCTGTTGGTTGCAGTCTGGTTAGGTTCCTTACAGTAAAATAAGGATTTATAGAGGAGTTTGCGACTAAAAATATTATGTTTAACATTAAATATATGTTTTTACGTATATTTTCAGTGCTATTACTTTCTGTTGTGAATGCTCTTTTCTTATTACTGTTTTTTTTATTCTCTGTATTTTGGTAGAGTGGAAGAACGGCGTAGCCGAATTCTTATCATTTATGCAATCAACGTTTGTTTGTTTCATTACATAATAAATATTATTATTATTATTACTAGACGTATTGTCAAACTCGGCTATACATCCTTTTCGCCACTTATTGTATACAAGAACTATTAACTATTATTCCTGAATACACCACATGCACCAAATGTTCTAAAAGTGACTATAGTCCATATTTTCAAGGATTTAAATATCAAATAATAAGTAATATTTCAAAATTATTTATCCAGGCCTGATCATTCATATTTTATACATGTATGGTAGATTATAAAATGTAAAACATAAAAATCATCAGTAAATTGTCCTATTATCTTCCAATTGATTTAAACAGAACAATACAAAACATGACCTCGCAGATGCAACAACCGTAAAGCTAGGCTCAATAATTTACAAACGTACAATTTGTTATGTGTTACTTACCTTGTGGCACAGCGAATGCTTGGTAAAACTGTGATAGATAGGTGAGAATGGACAGACGGTCTGGAACGGTGTATTCCACCATATCCTCGGGTTCAAGAAGCGCAGGTATTCCCAAATGGTGTTCCGCAACTCTAAAGGCCAATTCATTATTGTGGTATACGTCGTCTTTGTTCAATTTTGTAAAATCTCTGAAACAATAAAAATAATAATAATAGTTACCTATACTCAAATTGTGTGGCTATATACCAAATAGTATTACAAAAATAGCAATAATAGATGAACTTGTATAATTTGACAAAATTTAAATACTAAAGATATTTTAATTAATCCCGATTAAGGAGTTTAACACGAAAGCTGTTTAGAGGAAACATTTCTATTTATTCATCAATGGCATTATATATTTTATCTGCGTTATATGTAAAAGATCAGATGAATGCGGTTAAACGAAAGTGGGGCATTGATAACTCACTAGAATTCCTAATGTTAATATCATAGCATTAAGTTTAGTTATTATTACCATTAAGTTTATGACGCAGAAAATATTCATAAATCAAGACTATTTATTTATACAATCGAAGGCCAAGTCAATCAGATTTGGATCAAATGAATGATATATCTGTTGTCATCTGCGAAAGTTTGTACAGCTGAATGTTTTACTACTTCAAAAAGCTCGGATGTATACATTAGGAATAATAGGTAGCCTAATATCGAGCCTTGCGGTACACCTGATGTTATATAAGCTGACTTAGAGGATAATTCCTCCATCACTTTTTGACGCCTATTACTAAGATAAAAACAAAAGAGCTGTACAGTTGTATCATTAAATCCAAAATAAGCTAGCTTAGCGCATAGTAAGGCATGATCGAGAGCATGTCGAAGGCTTTGGAGAAATCAAGCAGGACAAGGGCTGCTGTTAACCCGTTATTAAGTGACCTGAGTATCTGGAAAATATCCAATCTTCAAACAACAGTTTATTAAGTGGGTGATATGAACCCTCGAAATATATGAAAAAAAAGCAAGATTCGGCCCTCAGTGCCCGACAGATTGCTTGTCCCCAGTCAAGGTAGCGATTGGGTTAAACGCGTGCTAAGAAACCCTGAGTTGAACCAGGCTACCATGGAAAACAAAAAATGCCTCGCTACTTATAATACAAGAATGTTTTCAAGCAATGAGAAGATCCTTGAGCTAGAAGAAGAACTTAGCCATATACATTGATTGGGACATAGTAAGCCTTGGTGAAATACGACGAGAGGAGAACAACAGATTAGCCTAAAATCAGGCAATACGTCTTACTTTAAAGGAAATGAGGAGAATTCGGACGGAAGAAGGTTTTTATAATACATGAAAAGCTTGTGAAAAATATCCAATATCTTGACAGCATAAGACCCAGAGACCTTCTACGATAACATTAACATGGTAATGTCCAAAGTCCCAACATATTTCACAATATTAGTTGGTGACTTTAATGCTAAACTCAGGAAAAAGCAAGATGCGAGTGAAGTCGCTCTTGGATAGCATGGAGTAGGTGAGAGCGATAGAGGAAACCTTCTACTACAATTCCTTTTACGGCATCGTTTAAGTGCTATGAATAAATTTAAGAAACATCGAAAATGTACATGGGCCAGTCCCGATGGAAGGATGAAATAAAATATAGACTTCATTATTACAGATAAGAAAGAAATCGTGCAAGATGTAACAGTATTAAATCGATTGTCCGTGTGAAGTGATCATAGAATGATTAGAGCAACAATAAAAGTAAATCTAAAAATGGAAAGAAGAATGCTTACCAAGATCAACAGGAAGAAGTGGACGGCAGTTGAAAATAAAGAGGAGTACCAACAGACCATAAGAGAACATTTAGGAGGTATAGATTCAACGAATATAGAAACGCTAAATGACACAATCCTGAAGTCAGTACACGAATCTCAGCGAAAACACTGTTAAAAAGTAAGTGACAAAGAAGGGAGACTCTCCGCAAGTATACGGCATCTTATGAAATAAAGATGTGAAATGATATCAAAACGCTCAATAAATAAGGATCAGCTGAGGAAAATGAACAAAGTCCTATCGAAAGCCATTCGGAAGGATATTAGAGATAACAAAAATTGGGTAACTAAAGTCATAGAAGAAAATAAAAGCATGAAGTTCTTAGAAATAAACTAGCAATAGGAAAGACGGAAATCACTAAACTGGAAAACGCGTACGAACAAATTATCACAAACAAACAAGAGATATTGGGAACGCAAAAATGAACAGTCTGAAAATGTTCGTAACATACTCCTAGTTCTAAATCAAGTGTCGGAGAAAATGCCTGAGATAACCAAGAACGAAGTCTGGAAATCAATCTCAGAGATGAAAAACAACAAGGCACTAGGTGAAGATGATATTATGATTGAGGCAGTTAAGGACGGTGGAGAAGAGCTATTGGACGCTTTAAAAACTCTATTTAAGAAGTGCCTTATAGATGCAACAACACCTACAGTTTGGAATAATGCAGTCATCTTAATCATGCACAGAAAGGGTAATATTGCCGATCTGAAAAACTACAGACCAATTAGCTTGCCCTCGCACATCTATTGTGCACTAAAATCCTAACCAAACGTCTCACACTTAAACTCGATTTCTATCAACCAACGGAACAGGTTGGTTTTCGCTCTGGATATAGGACTAACGATCATCTACGAGTCATTAAAACTCTGATCGAGAAAACCGTCGAATACAACAAGCCACTCCTGCTAGTATTTGTGGATTACGAAAAGGCTTCCGATTCTCTTAAGCACAGCGAGATGTTCAAAGCGCTTGGTGATTGCCGACTAGACCACAGATATTCTGCTGTATTGCAGAATATATACAGAAATGCAACAGCATGTGTAAGAGTGCACGGCAGACGGACCGGACCATTTTAGAGTGGAACGTGGTGTCCGGCAAGGTGATACAATCTCTCCTAAATTATTTATAACTCTTTTAGAATATGTTTAAGAATCTAGGGGTATAAATATCAACGGTGAAAACCTTAACCACCCCCGGTTCGCTGATGATATTTTACTGATTTCGGATAGCTTAGATAAAGCAGAGGCAATGCTGGACACTATTAACATCTGCTTCACATCTAAAACCCAATTTATGACAAATCTAGTCTCCAGCAGAAATATCCTAGTAGAAGGGAAAGAGATTTTCCAAGTTACATCCAACACATATCTATCTAGGCCATTAAATTAAAATTGGCAGGGATAATCAGACTTGTGAGATCGATCAAAGAATTGGGCTGACCTGGGCCGCGAATGGAAAGCTTAAAGACGTCTTTAGATCCGAGATTGTATTGACTTATGGATCAGAAACTTTAACACAGAGGTCAGCTAACAAAGTAAAGGTAGCTCAACGAGCCATGGAACGCTTCATGCTAGGAGTTACAATAAGAGACAGATTTCCAAATGAACAATTACGACAAAGAACTAGGGTCAGTGATGCAACAGAACGCATGATCTCTCTGAAGTGGAATTGGTCTTGGAATGTGGCAAGGATGCCCAATGATAAATGGAAAAAACGGATTATGGAGTGGCGACCCAGACAAGATGCGTTTAGAAATGGGGGTCCACCAAGTAGGTGAACAGACGACATAAAGCGAATCACAATGAATTGGATCCAGGATGCCTAAGATAGAAATAAATGGAAAATATTGAGAGATGCCTATGTCCAGTTCTGAACAAGAGAGGCTGTTTGATGATGAGGATAGATTATCGGGCAACAATATTGTTACTTTTTGCACAAATATGATCAATTCGTTGGATTTTAAGCCGATTATAACTTTCTTTGTCTTTCTATTCTTATACCAGGTACCTCACGTATACCTTGTAATATCACAACTAAATATTAATATCTTGGAAGTCCAAATATAGCTATAATAACGAGGTAAAACGAAAATGATTAAGCGGTTTTAATAAATTCTACATACCAACAATTTATAGGTAAAAGGCAACATACATTTATGTAACTTTAATTACAATATTTCTTCGTAAACAGCTTTTGGTTAACCATCTCATTTCGAGGACAAACGCAATATTCGTGATTTCCTGGTTTAAGCGAATAAATATTTGTTGTACATGTAGTTTAAGTACCTAACTATTAATTAATTTTTTTGTAGAGAAACGCTCCCCTAATGGTAACAATTTTTATTCCGTAGTGTTAATTTAACACGCTGCTGTCATCAACTCGTGGGTTGTAATTTGAAACTGCCTATTGTTTATACGAAGTTGTTATTACGCAAATGACTAATTATTCGAATGGCTATAAATATTAAATTCAGTTTCCGATAAAGGAAGTGCATTTTCGTCAAAATAAATGCATCACGTTAGTGTTGTACAAGCCTCTAGAGTATCGTACCTATGATATCTTTTCATTAGGATGAGTCGAACCGCGGCAATTATTAAAAATAAAGAATATTGTTCGAAACACAGTTCCCTTAGTCCTTTAAAATAAAAAATTTAAAGCTAACGACAGTTATCATGTTACAAGAAATTGTGTCGTGAAACGAATATATCTGTACAAACATTTTTTTTACTATGAAAGAAAACGCACTTAGGCTGATAGGCGGCATACTACTGCAAATATGAAACAAAAAAACAGATCAACCGTTAGCTGTACATCCACTGCAGTTAGGTATATAAACTAACTTTTAATATAAATCTAATGTAAATGAAAATACGTTTCAATATTTTGCTATGAACTAAACCGGCAGACCTGAGGCTAATTATTTTCTAACGCTTGCAAATTATAGGAAAATATTAATAGTGTCTAATATGTCATGTTATAAGAACTAACGAGGTATAAATTGCAATACCAATTAAAATATTAATTTCCACTATTTATTACTTTATCAAAAGATAGCGTGTTAATTGCAGTCAGTAATTTTTAGTAGATGTAATTAGGTATTAATATCTGGAACGAGAATATTATCGTCAATTTGTTTTAAATTAATCACACTTAGGGAGACACTTTTCACTCCAGGTTCGAGAATCATACAGTGAAGTCCATAAATAACCGATATATTCATTATCTACGTAACAACAATGTGTAAATATATACGGAACTTGCAGTTAATTTAATGTAATTGAATATAGCGTTCCACAAGGCCCTATTAGGTCCTATTCTTTTCACTATTTATATCAATGATATGTTTTCTTTACCCTCACAAGGGCAGTTTATCAGCTATGCAGACGATACAGCAATTTTTTATACAGGATCTACATGGGAAGATGTTATTGAGACAGCACAACGAGATTTTAAAATGATAAAGCAGTGGTTCGATTCTAGTGTTAACAATTAACATTAATAAAGCCATGTACATACCATTTCTCACGAGTAATAGTAAATCCTATGACTTCAAATCACTGGAAATCGAATGCGATAATTCTTTATACCAGATACCAATGAAGTATAATACTAAATATCTGGGAATTATTGATTCACATCTTAAATGGGACGTTCATATTAATAAATTAACACAAAAATTAAGGGGTCTCCTGGCGAAATTTAAATATCTCAAAAACATTTTAGACGTTAATCTACTCACTACAGTTTATTATGCTTTAGTGGAATGACAACTTCGTTATGGGATAATTGCTTGGGGAGGTGTATACAATTGTCACCTAACAAAATTATATATAATGCAAAAATGGATCTTAAAAATCATTCATCAAAAAGAAATTACATTCCCAACCAATTTACTATTTGAACAAGCAAATGTACTTGATATTAAACAATTATATTGTCATTCAATAATATCCCATCAAAAAGTAAACCTAACCAATATCCAAAAAATCGATCATGTGTACTGTACCAGGTACAGCAGGAACGCATTAAAAGTACCTCATGCTAGGAAAACTATTGGACAACGCTGTTTTCTATTCTTGGGACCAAGAGTGTTAAATAAACTGCCCCTTAAAGTAAAAAAAAATTAACTGCGTAAAACTTTTAAAAACAAAACAAAGGAGTGGATAATGTCTCTGGGTAGACTGCATCTAACATCAATTAATGGACATTAAAAATACTTACATTTTCAATCAGAGGTATTACTAAACCTCCTTTGTGAATTTTCCACGTTTCATATACCTATATATACATATATAATTGCCTGTATAATTACATATATACATTCTTATGATGATAATAACTAGTTCTCATTTAGCTTAACCACTATCGAATGCGTGAACAAAATGATAAGTAGTCTTAAGTCAAATGCCCTTGGCGTGGACAATATTTCGGCTGTAATGGTTAAGTATTGCAGTCCATTTATTGATAAATATATAACCCATATCATCAATTGCTGCATTGAAATTAATTACTTTCCTAATTCTTGTAAAATTTCCATAGGTAAACCGTTACCAAAAATATCTAATCCAGCTAATTTTTCAGATCTACGTATTATAAGTATTCTTCCTGCGGTTTCAAAAATTTTTGTATGAACAAATTTATAATTACGTAACATCTAATAATATTTTACCTGATAGCCAGTGTGGGTTTAGGAAGGGATTGAGTACTGCAACAGCTCTAGTTAATGTTACCAATGACATTTTACAAGCATATGATAATAAACTGAATAGTGCGCTGGTGCTACTTGATTTCTCGAAGGCGTTTGATACCATTAACCATCAGCTTATTTGTGCTAAATTGAAATATTATGGTTTTAACTCTTTATCGGTTAATCTCATTAACTCATACTTACTTAGAAGATCGCAAAAAATTTATTATAATAATATGTATTCACCAAATATTCAAATTTATTCAGTTGTTCCTCAGGGTTCGGTCCTTGGACCTTTGTTATTTCTGATTTATACTTCTGATGTATTAACATCCTTAAGAACATGTAAAGTACAAGCCTATGCTGATGATACGCAAATATACCTACATTTTGATCATAATGACTATCCTCTCGCCTCTACCCTTATCAATAATGACCTAAATTTAATTAATCAGCTTGTCTTTGAGCATAATTTGAAACTGAACCCCTCTAAATCTGGTGTTATGTTGTTTGGAAATAAAAATCATATTCACATCCTTAACGAAAACTAAACATAACTATCGAGATCACTCCTGTGCCGATTATTAACTCAATAAAAAACTTTGGCATCATTTTGGATAGCGACTTCAGATTTAAAAATCATATTAAAAGACTTTTTCAAAAATCTTTTGCATATTTAAAATTATTATACGCTAATCGCAATTTTTTGAATGTACAACTTAAAAAAACATTGTGTGATTCGCTTGTGTTATCCAATTTTAACTACTGCGATTTCCTCTATGGGCCTTGCCTAGATTCTTTTGACAAAAATAGACTTCAAAAAGTTCAAAATTATTGTATTCGTTTAATATACGGTATAAGAAAGTTTGACCATGTTTCACATAAATTGAGCGAATTGAACTGGTTAAATATGGAGGAGCGTAGGGTGCATCATCTTGGTAACTTTTTAGTGAACATTATGCATAACGCCTCTTCAGTGACCATAAGAAATAAACTAGTACCTCGAATTAATATACACCCTGTAAATATAAGACATAGAAATAAACTAACTATGCCTCATCACCGGACTGCCTTGTTTAAAAGGTCTTTTATTTATAATTCAGTTAAGCTTTATAACTATCTGCCTGATTATTTAACCATGTTAAATCCTAGTCAATTTAAGCGTAAATTTAAAGAATTTTTATTAAAGAAGTAGTATCATGATTATGTCTAATAAATACTCTTAGTTATCTTATGTAAACTGTGTGTGCTTCTGTTGTAAATATATGTATGTATCTATGTGTTTTTCTTCTTGTGATTTGTTCTCATGTGGTTAAGTGGAATAGCTATTTAGCTAGACTTCGCCACAATTTCTAATTATTTATCGCTGATTGTCAAGTTGATCATTATTTTAACAATGAGTTTCCAGTTACCCAAAGAATTGAAATTTTGATATTATCAGGATGTGGTGATAAAACAATAACGCAGAAGCAGGTATGCGAAATCTTCAATACTAAGTATCCTGACCGTCGCATTTCTCAGTCTACGGTTCGTAGAGTAGAAAACAAATTTCGTGAATTTGGAAATGTCACATATTCCTAAATCTGGTAGGAAACGCATTTTAGACGATGAAAAGAAATTGGATACATTGTTAGATATTCAAGATAATCCGCATAAACCTACAAGACAAGTTGCCGCCGAAAATGATGTTAGGAAAACGTCCATATTGTTTCTTCTAAAAAATGAAAAATACCAATCATATGAGATTCATTTGGTGCAAGGACGATGAGTCTGATTGCCGCGTCGATTGGAATTTTTCGAAATCATGGCAAATAGATGTCAGGATGATCCGTTTTTTTTATAAGAAACCTTCCTTTTTCTGATGAAGCAACATTAGTCTTAAATGGAACAATCAACAACTAGAACTGTAGATACTGGAGTACAGAAAATCCACATTGGATGATGGAGGCTAATACTCAATATCCTGAGAAGGTGAACATTTGGGAATTATAAATTCTCAAATTGTCGGACCATATTTCTTTGATAGCACATTAACTGGCGCGCATTACTTGGATTTCTTGCAAAATTTCTTAGTTCCAGAGTTATGAATACCTTTCGCAGATGATGACAACCCTAATGAAATTGATAGAAATATTTGGTATCAGCAGGACGGAGCTACACCACATTTTGCATTGGAAGTAAGAACTTATCTCAATTAAGTTTTTCTCAACAGGTGGATTGGTAGATGCGCTGAAATTGAGTGGAATGCCCGTTCTCCCGATTTGACCCGCTTGACTATTTTTATGGAGTTACTTAAAATGGAAAGTCTACTTCAGCATACCAAATAACTTCGATGATTTAAAAGACAGAATAAGGCAAGAAATTAATCAAATGATCCTGGAAACATACAAAATATTTTAGAAGAATTTCAGCAAAGGCCTCCATTATTATCAAGAAGCTACGGGCGCCCAGTTGCAACATTTGATTTATTTAAACTGTTTCACGTTCTGTTGTTTATTTGGTAATAATAAAAATGTAATATTTTTCAAACAAAACGTAGATAAATTCAAAATATTGCTGGATAGAAAATTAAAATTCATTTAAATTCAAATTTCAAATGAGCTATCACACGCACCCTCATGCAATTTAAAATGTTTAACTCCAAGGGAGCTGAAGGGGGAGGTATAAAATTATGGTCAAAAAATCTCATTTTAGAATTGAAGGGGTAGATGAATAAAGGTGTTAATTGACATTTTTTCAAAAATTGACTTATCTTATTCGATAAAGGGTGTTAAGTGATGATACAACTTATCACCATGTTTCGCTTCGTTTCTATGACTATATTCTTAGATACCAAATTGATAAAGGCGCTAATGAACAGTATAACTCAGTGCCTCTGGTGGATAAAGATGTTAAGTAACTTTATCACCTTTATCTACGAGAGATGCTATGTTATATTGTTTCTTAGCTCCTTTATCCACCAGAAGGTACATATATAAGTGAGATTAGGTGCTGCTATCTATCAGTTTCTCAGTTATTTTCTAGACTGTGTATGTAAGTATGTCGTATCAGTGCTTATATATACTAATTAGTGTTTATATATAGTATTTATATAGTTTATATATAACAAATAGCAGTTTATGCTTGGCTATAGTAAAAATGTTATCACGTGGTAAGCGTCTAGTTCAAAAGGCCCTCGAAATAAGAAACGTTAATGAACTTATCCCTGGATCTAGTAAGGGCACTATGGAGCACCAGATGTCCAGAGATGTTCGCACAAATCAATTCGATTATAGTGTATTATTCAATCAAGGTAATAAAAATGTCTTACATTAACAACTTTACTATTACAATATACATATACCTACAGAATAAATTAAATATTTAGCGTTAAAATTTCAATACTTTGTAGTTTTTTGTTCTTTATTTGTAGGTTGGATCATTTATTATATAAAAAAATGTGTTGTAAAATAAACGTTTTGACAATGACACAAAAAATGTTCATCAAGCAGCAAAATATTGCATGCAGAAGTATTTAGCATTTTTATAAAGCATTTTAGTACAAATAATAATTTTTGAAATGATCTGATTATTTCTTAAATTCTAAAATCAATATTTTTATTGTCAATTATTTAAAAGTGTGTGTTTTTTTTTCTTACAAGCAATATACTTTATTTAATGCTGAAAAAAAATTAAAAAGTAGGTTGAAGTACTTTTAAAAGAAAATTAGTTTGATCTATTCAGTCATAGTATCTTGTTAAGTAGGTAATAAATTTTGTTTATTTTAGACAATGGGGATCTAGACTTCTCAGGCGGTTCAAGTGACGAGTATGTTCCTGAAAATGATTTTGCTACAGTGTCAGAGTCCAGTCACTAGAGTTTTTCAGATGAGAATCTAAATCCCACTGAGGTCACCCCTACAGAGGATACCCCTACTGAAGTTGCCCTTACTGAGAATGACCCCATTGAGAATGCCATTTTAAGAGAAAATAAAAAAAATGCTGGAAAACGGACAATCTGCACCAAAAGCTGATATGAGAAGAAAACATACTAATCGTCCCCACAAAGTTAAAGATGATGTATTTCAATACATAATAAACCACATTAAACTGTTTTCCTCAGAAAGCTCGCATTATTCGCGAAATAGTAAACCTAATGGACAGTACTTATCACCGCTCCTCAGTATTAGTAAAATGTATAATTTTTACATTGCACAGTGTAATGAAGACAATAAACCGGAATACTTCAAAATAAAACAAACCACATATCGTAAAATATTTTGCGCAGAATTTAACCTGGGTTTTGGATCACCAAAAAGCGGATGCTCTAGATGCGATTCTGGACGAAGAAGCGACGATCACGTAAATTATTATAAATCTGCATTTGAACTTCAGCAAAAAGACAGAAAGGAAGCCTTTACAAATATCTATTCATGTTACGTAACAATGGATCTGCAGCAATCAATGCCGCTGCCAAAAATTTCCACTTCCAAAGCATTCTACTTACGCCAGCTCTGGTGGTATAATTTTGGAGTCCATAGTGTTTCTACTAATGGACATAAATCCTTTTTCTTTACATGGACAGAAGATGTTGCTGGTCGAGGAAGTGATGAGATCGCAAGTCGTTTGTTGTATTTTACTCAAATGAGCAAGGATATTTTAAAAAATGTGGATCATTCAGTTATTTGCTCCGACTCATGCGGCAGACAAAATAAAAATTTTGTGATTTTGTGCTTAGATCAATCCTTGATTCTTACAGGCAGATCTAAAATAATTGACCATAAATTCCCAGAAGTGGGTCACTCATTTCTAGACTCAGATCGTGATTTTGGGAGAATAGAGAAACGTCTACGTAAGCATCAAAATATATATACACCTGAACAATATAGAACTATTATAAGAGAAGCCAGCAAAAAGAATTCAGTCATTTCCGAAATGAACCATCATTTTCGTCATATGTTAAAACTGCCAATAGCACTCAACTTAATATATAGAAAAAAAAAAACATTTCAAACGAAAAAGTAAATTTTCGCGACAACATAAAATGGATTCGCACTGAAAAGTTCGGCAGTTACTTATACAAAACTTCCTATGACGAATATGAGCCTTTTCAAAAAGTTGACTTACTAAAAAAGAATAGAGCTGCTCTCACCAATCCAGTTGTTCCCAATATAAAGGAACCGGAAGTATTTCAGTAGAAAAACTGGACAATATTAAAGAACAGACCTTACATTTTGGAGGAACACAGATGGTTTTACCAACAATTTTTTGAAAATGATGATGCCTCGCCCACTGAAACAAAACGCCAACCAAACTAAAATAAAATGTATTTTTATGTATGGCTAATAAAAATTATTATTATTGTTCTTATCATTATTATTATTAATATTTCATTATTTACATAAACTTCTGTAAATCTGATAATACATTTATTAGGTTTACAGAAGTTAGCTTATTCATCCAAATTAAGTTTATGTTACCTGCATCATATATTGGTATGAATAAAGGAGATAATATAATTACTTTTTTTTACCTGGAATTAGTAAGAAAATCAACAATGAATAATTTAGTTTTTACGTAGTCGAAATATATTCAAGAAATACATACAACAATAATAAATTTGTGCATTTTAGTAAATTATTTTAAAAAGGACCAACTATTTCCTTAAAAATGGTTTCCTGACAACTTGACAATTTGTTAATTAACGCCTTTATCCATCCACCCCTTCAATTAATAATTGAAGTGTTTTAGGATTTTACTTATAAATTGTTAATTACGTAGATAATAAATTTATTCGTTACATATGGACCTCACTGTATATATTTTTATGAATAGATTATAAAAAGGTGTTACTCACAATTTTAAATCATGTGTCACAAGAAGGTAAATACCGAGAACAATACAAATTAATTTTTAAAAAATCTCTGCCAAATAATTTACTGAGAATATAAAATATTTGCGTTACTTATTACCGCTATTTGTTTAAATAGTGTAAAGTATACTGGTACATGAAAACAAAGAAATCATAAACGCCTATATTGTTTCGCCTTCATTTTTGGTGTTTATTTGTTGACAATTCTAATTACGAATATCGCTCGCAAATAAACCAACAAACTGTTACATAACCAGTTAAAATTCAATTTACACGCTATCAATGCCATTGTTTCTTGAGTAAATATTTTTAGTAAACCATAATCACAGCCAAGGTCTCATTATCCTTAAAATTAATCTGTTCTACGATAATTAGACTTCTCATTTTAAATTAGAAATAATCATGTCATGCCGCACGTTGTTTCCTTTCCCTTCTACTATTAAATGTGTGTAAAATTGTTTTCATTTATTTATGTTATTAAATAATTAAATGAAATTTTGTTCCAACAACAGCTGCTACCTCATCAGCAGTATAGCAGAGATTCTCATGAAATATTGAAGCTGAAAGTTTTCCAAACTTTGTAGAGACGTACATTATATATCAGTTTGCGATAACCAAAGTTATAATGTCTAAAAAAATGCGTAATGTTGCCCTCTGTATAAAAGAACGGAAATTTATTACGCATAATGGGATATTACGTATGGAAAATTTAATCTAATCTGTTATTATTTGATTATACATTTTTCACAAAAAATATCACATATTTAAATTTCAATTTGAGTTCTCAAAGTTAGATCGACAAGTAACAATTTATTTTGAATAACTAAAGACCATTGCAGGATAAGCTATAGAAAAGTGCCCCCAGAGCATATAATATAAACAAATAAAACTATACCCAAATGTTGCACTTTACAAAGTTTGATCCCCGTATGGCAGTTAAGAGGATTGAAATTTTACCCCTAAATCGTTCTATTTTTTCTCATTTGTGCCGTATAAGTAGAGTGTTTTAATCGGCGCTGGTACTCCCCCCACTACTTTTTATTAAGCCACAGAGGGAGAGGCGCGGGTAATGAGAATAGAGAGAAAAATTCGAGTGGTGGGGGGTTTCGATTAATTCAATACGGCGATTACTATTTTATAATTAATATCGATCTAACACGCTAATTTATCGCCCAATAAAATCTAGAAAGCAAAGCAAAGAAAGCCGCCGGACAGCTGTCAATTAGCGGAGGAGTATTTGGTGTACGTTAATGGTCCATTTAAAGAGTCGGGATTTATGATGACATTACCGAACGTTTGCGACTGAGACTAGACAATGTTTCCCCCCCCCCCCCCCGTTATTGAGGGTACTGAATCGATTCCCGAGGTCAAACCAATTTTTCCACCCCGGCAACCCCCTTAAATTGACCAAAAAATACAATCAAAGTCCTCTTTCCGTGAACCCATTTATTTCCCAGTTTCTCGACTAATTGCTGTTCCCTCGAGTAGAACGGAAGGTCCCTCGAGGAATTTGACCTCGGCCACTCCTAGCCCAGGTTTTCACCCCAGGAGGGGGTTGGAAAATCGATTCTTTTTGTGAGAAAAAAATTGATATTTTACAGGAGGTTTTTCTTTGAATAAGATGGTAGGTGACCAAGGTTGTGTAACCACCCCTGAGGGTTGTTTTCACCATTCAAAGGGGTGGAAATTTCTTTTTTCACTTTTTCTTCTCTTCTTTGGTTACCTACTACCTAGCTCTCAAAGAGACGCATCTTACAAAATATTAATTCCCCCCACAAAAAAAATATTACGAAAATTGGCACTTTACAGACAGGCAGCTGAGATGACAAGATAATGTAGATGACACCCCAACCTTTTGATGCGTGCCGACAAAGGCTCCTCTAAGCTAACAGCTATCCGGCGGCTTCCTTTGAAATGCACCGATAGAAGTTTCCTCAATTAACATCAGGCGGCTTTCTTTGACATATGCTGATAAAAACTCATCGTCCAATTAACAGCTATTCGGCGGCTTCTTTTGAAATACACCGACAAAGACTCCCCCGCTAATTGACCGCTATTCCCTTGCAACATTTCGACAGAGACGTCCCCTAATTAAAAACTAGTCAGGAGGCCTCCTTTGACGTATATAGATAAATATTTCTCCGCTAATTGACAGCTGTCTGGCGGATTTTCTTTACCCTAATGTGTATAAATATTTAAGCCACTCTGGATCATAATAATAATCATAATAATAGTAATACCGGATTTAACTGAATGACAAATTGGCGTGTTAAATCGGTATTAATAATTACATAATAGCAGTATCGTCGTACTCAATGAGTCGATATCCCCACCACTCTAATTACCTCACGCCTAAGCCCCGCCCTTCTAAGCCCCACTAGTCACTCTGATTACCCCTCCCTTGCATTACCCGCCGCCTGTTACGTCATAAAAAAGTGTTGGGGGGGGGGGAAGTGCCAGCTCCGGTTAATTATTATTAGCCGTTACTCGAGTCCGAGTATAAAAATGTTACAGTCGATAAATTGTGCAATAAAAAACAAGTCAAAGGTGTAGTCTATTGTAATTCCCATTCATCTACGGTGCACACGACTATGGCTATAGAGGCCAATTCGGGAGAGCACATGTCGACTGCAGTCAGGACAAACATAGACCTGGTTAGGTCTTGGATTTGGCCTTCTTGCAGCAACATTTCCTTGATAGCGCTGGCCACAACCCCTCGCCATTCGGTTCTGTCCGCTGCAAGTTGTTCCCATTGCTCGTCTGCAACACCGCAGGATTTTAGATTTTCATAGAGAGCGTCTTTGAACCTCTTTCGTTGACCGCCACGCCTTCTTCTACCGCTTAGCAATTCACCATAAAGTGTACATTTAGGAAGGCGGTTATCATGCATACGATGAACGTGACCTGCCCATCTTAGGCGTGCTCTTGAAATAAGCACCTCAATTGGAAGGCTGTTTGCTCTCCTGAGTACTTCCACGTTTGATATGTGATGGAACCAACGGATTTTCATCATACTTCTGAGGTTCCGGTTAAACACTCTACTGGTATACTTTCAAACGAGACAATCTCCTTTGTAAGTGAATTTAGGTAAAAAACAAAATACGTTATTTGCTAGAAATAATCAAAAAGGTATTACTGTTTTATATAAAAATGAAACTTTTATTCATGCCTAAGAATATTATAAAGATTAAATAAATTGGTTTTAGAAAATACACAAATAAATTAACATATCTCTTTTTGATGTTAAATCTCAACTCTCCTACAGTCAACGATGGTCTTTAAAATTTTATTCGATGTTATTTTTGTGTTACATAAGCTACAACTACTGTGCTAAATATAACTGTAATCATTTTGTTACATAATAATGAATCAAACTGATCATAATTTTAATAATTTTTTTCCGAGCAAGCAAAATATTAACTTTTTTTTCTCTTACAACCCGGTCTTCCTGTTTTTTATGCTCAAATGCTGCTTGAACAATGTTGTATGCACCTTTATTTTGTTAATATTTCGCATGTGGGTCTACAAACAATACTTTACTGTTTTAATTAATCAACCTTGCGCCATTGTTTGTATATTGTGAGAAAAACATTAAAGTAAATTTTATTGCATACGAATATGGCATCGCTTCTGATACGGAATACTCGCTGATTAAAATCTCCTACGTTAATAAATGTTAATAAACCTTCGTAAAGCATAACGTGTTCTTGCGACTAACAGATCATTTCATGGCCACTCACATATGCCGAGGCCCGCATTAATCATATCTTCGATCAAACATTTTTTTTTCTGTATTGGATGGTCAATGCCAAAAGTCAATCAATCAAGGAATAGATTACTCACATTAAGTCCGGCCTGAAATGGTGTATTATGGCACAAAAGGCAAGACCGTCTCTCCACGAGGTGGTCATATTATCGATTTTGACACCTGGGTATCCTTCCGTCATTTTGCGACACCATAGCTCCAGCCCCTTTGTTCCTCGTCGTTCGCCCATTTTGGTATCAACACTCGAACCTGGAATAAAAAGGTACTGTTAATTATTACAACACTGGAACGTCTATTGGAACAATTTCATATTAATAATGATGGCACCACTATCGTTGTGAAAAATATGACATTTTCAGGAGTGTTTCTAAGTAACGAATAATACTCCATACTAGCCAGGTTGATGCAAGTGACAACGAAACTTAATAGTGTCATTTATATTCCAAAAATAAACAAATAAAATAACGAAAGTGGCGGATATTACATTAATATTTTTCTGTCGAAGCGTCCATACGTTTCATGTAAAGCATTATTAATTATAGATGAATTCATACTATTTCTTGATTCAATTCCATAACATTGGAAACAGGATTCATCAAATGCAGCGAGATCAAGGTGCAAAAAGAATGTAAAATACAAAGAGTTAAAATATTAGGCTTAGAAATACAGGGTGTCTCATCGGGAACTGAATCGATCGATGTAGAGAAAAGTACTCATCAGAAAATTTTGAAAATATAGATAATTACTAATGTCGGTGTGGCCAATCCAACTAAAATAATTACAAGCAGCCGGTGCTTCCGCTTATACCGGAAGTCGATACCAACTTGCTTATTTCAAATGGAACACCCTATATATTTTAGGGTTTTCAAAAAGAGCATAAAATTCTCAGTCGAAAATATGTAGCATATCCCTATACCTAAACCTAGACGTTTCAGACATATTTGACATTTTATAGAAAATTTGACAGGTGCAACGGTTTGCAGGAACCGTTATAACTTTCTTCGTGTAAGAGATCCTCATTTGCTTCTTGTCAAGTAAAAAGAACACAAGGAGAACTACGTTCTACAACCGAAATAAATTCAATAATATCATACCAAGTGTTCCGTTTTTCGCGTTACATTTGTCAACTTCAAACCGCGAAAACTTGTTTAGGTCAAATGGAACACCCTGTGTTTTTTACGTCAAGTTGTGTAAAATTGAATTCCCTTTTTTCTGAAATTGGCATTGTGGGGGTTAAAGTTACAATTTTTTGAAATATTTGCGATTTTATTAGAAATTCATGAATTATTGTAATCATTTCATCAAAATAGCCATGATTAGAAACAATCAGTCATTATCTTATGTCAAAAAATGCCAGCACGTTTAAATTATACCAACGAAAACTTTTAAAATTTGTTTATTATTTATGGAGAATGTGCTACTCGATATTCACAAAAACGCAAAATAACACTAACACTGTAACATGCATATTAATCGAATTGAAGATAATGGCATGAACTAAAATAGCAGAGATAAGATCAATTTAAAATATGGTTTCATTTTAATTTAATAATTGCTCAAAATTTCGCCCTCGAACATCGACACATTTTTCGCACCTTCGGATTAGTTCCTCATGGGTAGCCCTTCTAATTGAATCCTGTGATATGTTTTGAAATGCATTTTTTACTCTTTGCATACAATCTTCAATGGTTGTTAATGGGCTCTTATAAACTTTATTTTTAATAATTCCCCAAATGAAATAATCCAGAACTGACAAATCGGGCGAGCGAGGAGGCCATAAAAAAGGTCCATTATTGGCAATCCAAATAAGACTTAACTCGTATTTTAAATAAATTAATTTGTTGTGACGATTTTGTATCTGGTAGAACATTGAAGGATTTAATAGCATTATATGGTCTCTCTTCATAAAAAGTGTGATGGTGGATTGGTACTTTTAGATCAGTCTCAACGTGTTGGCATTGAGTAACATAATTCGTCGTTTCTAACATAAGATACTGGGATTCTTTTTAACAAATAAAACAAGTTTATAAATATACGGAGATGGGATAGTAAGTATATTTAGTTTTTTTTTAAATACGGTCTACTTGTCTCACTATTGGAAATTTCTACCATACTTGTTTTTGAGTTACAAAAACTCTCCAGTTTACGGAAGATCTTCAAAATATTATCGCGTATTCCAAAACATTTTGCATCAAAATAAAATATTCGTAAACTAGCGAAGTCTCTTAAAAATCAGATTAAATAACATGACGGTAACCTAGAAATGATAAATTTGTATTGCCATATTGTTTAAATCTAGTAAGAAATCTTTTTAATGACTATAAATCAAGGCATCTTTCCACTTATTTGGAAATCTGCAGATGTCATACCCTTGCCTAAATCGCTTATATCCAACCTCATATTACTACTTAAGACCGATATTAATACTGTCAACATTCGCAAAACTGCTGGAAAAATTTTTTGCTTTTGAGGGTAAAAAATTACTTCGTTTTCTGAATATCTGTATGGTCGTTCGCAAAGAGTGGAAATCAAAAAAACAGTTCACTCTGACTGTCACACTAATTCCGGTGTACCCTAGGGTAGCATTCTTGGCCCATTGTTATTCACGATTTTTACATTTGATCTGCCTAATGCTATAAAATATTCTCAAGTTTATTTGTATGCTAATGATATACAGTTACAAACTGTTGTAATGGAGCTAATGAGGTTATAAATTTAGTAAATCATGATCTAAAAAGTACTGGAGTAGTAAAAATAGTCTTAAAGTAAATCCAACTAAAACAGTGGCTCTCTGTATAGGTCCTCACTGCCAATGAGATGATATTTGTAATAATCACCTGGAAATTAATAACTCCACAATAGGTGAAGGTGAAGACCACAAAATTCTTGAGTGTTCATTTAGACAATTCCCTTATTTGGGAATATCATATCGACAATTTGTGCGAAAAATTGTCTTCTACATGCTTCGCGCTGTACAGATTAAGAAATATTACAAACAGGGAAGCTTTGCTGAGCTACTATTATTCACAGATTTACTCTTGAGCTGTATATGGTATAGAGTTTTGGAGTACTTCATGTCACTTTGAACGAGTGTTCAAAATGCAAAAAAGGGAATAAGAATTATAATAGGAATTAATAAGACAACTTCGCGCAGAACTTACTTCAAACAGTTGAAAATCTTGCTGCTTCCATATACATTTTGGTGATTGTTACTCTTACAAAATTAAATATCGAATAGCTTTTACGTTATAACTAGAATCACAACTATAATACCAGGGGGCAATCTCACCTATTAATTCCTATACATTCCTTGCCCCCTTATGAGAAAAGCCCTAAATTCATGGGTATAAAACTTTCAATAAGTTGCCCAATCATTTAAAATAAACTAACAATGTCAAGTTTGAAAAAGAAATGAAACAACTATTGCTAGCGGGGCGAGCGTAGGTGCGTCTTTACTATGTAGATACTTCGGTATGCGATGTAAAGCAACGACAGGCGCGGTTAGTACTTGGATTGGTGACCATTCCAACGGAAACCGCGTTCTCGCCTCACACATCTTCCAGCGGCTTGTATATCAGTGTATGCGCGGAAGCTATACAACCTTAGGCGAGGGTTGTATAGGAGATATACCATCCTTCGGAGGGGATGTAAAGCCGTCGGTCCCTTGTCTATTAAATGTTAGGCAAGTAAAAGATCCCTACTCTTCTTAAGGGAAGAGGTTCGGCAAAAATTCCTGGTTGGGGGTCTACAGGCGTCGGTGTTAGGCCTCAGTAGCGGAAATAGGCCGACGTTAAATAAATGTTAAAAAAAAAAAACTATTGCTAGATAATGTTTTTACAGCTTTCAGGAATTTCTAAATATTGATTTTCAATATGTATGTTTTGTTCTATACCTATTTGTTATACTATTTTATTCACTTATGCGAATTTTTTTATATATAAATATTCTTGATTTATGTAGTATGTTATTATCTATCAGAATGCATCCTACAAGGATTGACGAGTCCAATACCATTTTTTTCTTTTTTGTATTGGTCTTAGGGACAATAAAGCATTATTATTATTATTACTAGTTAATCTCGCTTGAAAGGTAACTTGGCATTTTCCCCATTTAAAAGTTTTGCGGGAAGGTATTCTCACCTTTAGTTTGTTCCTTGCGTAATTGTACTTTATCACATATTTCGAATATATCAGCAACATATGTTAGGTTTCACGTAAAGATCCGATTCAGTTCAATTGCACAGTCGGCGATTTAAGTTGTTATTTAAACCTTTAAGTGTGATTAACAATGTGAGAGTCGTTGTTTACCAGTCGAAGCATCTACCATATAAAATGATGATGTAATTTGACTGCGCACCTGTTGTCAGGCTGCTTTTTTAAAGTTGTTATATATTTCAGTGCACGACGCACATGTACGTTACTGCCATAAGCATAAGGCAATATTCATCTGCCAAGACATTTATTGCAAGTTGCAACATTAATTATTGCATTTTTGTTCGCCACGCCATTACAAAACACCTGATAGTTGTTTGTTGCAACGGTTTTTATTGTTGATATTATATGTATAGCGAACAGCTAACTAACCCACATGTGTATGTGAAAACTGTAAACATTTTTCAGATTTATATTTCGTAATGTCTTAAAAACTGCTATATATAAAGCGGCGCGACCCTATTAATAAAAAAACGTTATGTTTGATAAATCTAAAGATAATGACTACAATAATTATTAAGGCAACACCATTCTATTTTAGATTTGTGTTGCATGTGAATGTTGCCTCAGAGAACTTCCCTTAGGGTACCGTAAATTTATTGAATCTTTGTCAATTCATTTTTATTTAAATACTGAAACATTTCCAAAAATATTTTTTATGGAATTTTGTATCTGTGCGTATTTTAATGCCAAATAGAAAGAGATTGAAGAAAAAGAAAGAAAAAGTAAGATAATAACGACAAGTTAGTATACTTTGCCTGGATTCCAGGACATATAGGAATACCAGGGAATGAACTTGCGGACTTAGCGGCACGTCAAGCAGCTGAGAGTGAAAACGAACCTTGGGAAAATATACCTCTCCTTCCAGACGACATAAAAATAGCATTAAAACTGAAAATCAATAACACTTGGCAAAATGAATGGACAGCAACAGAATCAAAACTAAAAATAGCTAAACCTCTGATAGGGAAAGAGAAAATATACAAAGGATTCACGCGAAGAGAACAGGTTGCCTTGACCCGCCTAAGGATAGGACATACTAACTTAACATCAATCCACATGCTACGAGGAGCCAGGCAACCTACATGTTTGACATGCCAAAGGCCACTGACGGTAAACCATATCCTTATGGAATGCAGAGACCATTCAAATATACGACATCAACTACACTTGCCTGACAATCTAGCAGAATGTCTGTCACATAAGAGAGAATCAATGCTAACACTAATTCAATTTTTAAAAAGCACTGGACTGTTAATGAAATTATAAACCTATGATGAAAATGTGCTAATCGATTGTTATCACTAATGTGATACGTATGGTAAGATGCGGCTAATGACCAGAGTAGTCGATGCCGCTTTTCCAAAAAAAAAAAAAAAAAAATAACGACAATATTACAACACAGGTAAAAACTACAAAATGTATAAAAACTAATTACAAATTCAAGCGTTTAATGGACGAAACAGAACTATGGAAAATATCTCATCTTGCAGGTGGTTGTAGGTGTTACACATGAAATGTAAGGGAGAGAAATATATTCGTTCGGGGTCTAGCATGATAAAATGTTGTATGATGTCGTGTATTGGCATGTGGTATATGGAATAACAGTTTTTCGGTTATTTCAGGGCAATTCATTTTATTATTTATAACTAATGTAAAAATATGACTGCCTGCTTTTTCCTCCGAGTGTTCAGATGTTCAGATTGTCGGTTGAGAATCCACCTAAAAGTGTATTGGAATATCCAATAGGAGGATATACACCATCCAGTAGGACATATATTTCAAAAAGCATATTGCTATATATGTGACATATCTCGGGTGCCATATTAATGATGCATATTCTCATTTAGACATAACAAATGAGTTAAATAATAAGGTGTCCGTAAAACAAAATTGAGACTTTTGATTGCAGACTAAACTGTGTCTTCAACGTGTCTATTAAATGTCAGTTTGCTGTGAAACAGGACGCCCAGGTCATTGAAGACTTCGACTCTTTTTAGTGATGTTAAGTCAAGTTTATAGTCATAGAAATATGTTTCTTTTTTCCTAGAAAAAGATATCACGTTACATTTGTCGACGTTGAGAGGCAGATCATTATATGATCGCACCAAATTTGTATTTTCAGAAGATTATCTAAAAGTTTTTTTAGTCAGCTGGAGTATTTATAGCAGAAAAAAGTTTGACATCATCGGCATATAGTAAGACATCGACATTCAGATCCGCCACGATCTCATTAATAAATAGTGCCAACAGACCCAAGATGGAGCCCTGCGGCACTCCTGAGGTGGCATTAATTTCAACTGACCTAAGACCGCGGTATTCCACATATTGTGTTCTATTGTTAAGATATCATTTAAAGAAGTTAAGAAGTAACTGAAAGAAGGTCATCCTCACTAGTTTGAAGTTTATTTATTAATAAACCATGATCAAGCCTGTCAAAGGTCTTTGAGAAATCTGTATATAGTACGTCAACTTGAATGCCGGTGTCGAGATAATGTGAGATGCACTACGTCATGCACATTAAATTAGCAACGGCGGATTGATTTTTTATAAAACCATGTTGACTGAATATGATCTGGCCTTCAACGTCGGAGTATATGACTTCATATATAGCAATCTCCAGGACTTCAATTAAATTACAGTTAATTGAAATCGGACGATGATTTTCAACTAGCTGTCTATCAACTTTTTTGTAAACGGGACAAATTCGGAATCCCTTCCAAATGTTAGAAAATGTACCTGTTTTAGTACATACATTATAGATTACTTTAAAGGGTTCAACAAGAATAGCAGCTCAGTCTCTAATAATGAAGGCAGGTATCTTGTCTGAATCTTGTGAACCTGAAGTTGTCGTGGGGCAGTAAGAATATCGTTAGAGGAAAATTGGTTGAAGTTGAGATAAGGGGTATTTGTACAAAAAGTATGGCCAATGTTGAAGGGTGGTTTAAAGAGGATTTAAAAAATTCAGCAAAGCCATTTGCAATATCTCTTGGTCATGAGGTAACGATCATGATAGATTAGCGCACCGGGTATATGACCAGAAGGGTTTTACATCATTTTTTATATTATTTTGAATATAATTTTGATACTATTTCATGAAACTGACTGTATTCCGTCTTATACGCAATCTAATAAGTATCCCCGGTTGACTTATATTTCTTTAACTGCCAGGATTTCTCTTTAATATTACGAACTATCGCGTTGTTGTACCAGGGCGGGTACCTGCTGGGGCAAGGTATAGATTTCGGTACACACGAATTCAAAATGCCATACAATATTTCATAAAAATTTTCACATGCAGCATTGGCATCGTTGGTGTTCATAATAGGTGACCAATCCACTGTACTAATTTTTGCGTACAAAGTGTGAAAGTCACCTTTGCAAAAGTTATACCTTGGTACACTATTAGTCAAAGCTGTTTTATAACGTTACTGATAGTTATAATAGTGTATACACTCAAGGCAGGATGGTGACCGTCTTCTTTAAGCAATATATCGAGGGCTTTTTCAAAGCAACAAGACGTGTTTGAAATTACGAGATCTAGTAATCTGTTATAGGAGTTTGCTACGGTGTTATATTGTTTAAAGTAGAAATAATCTAAGAAAGACATCAGCGTAGCAGTATATCCGTCAATATTATTGTATTGCAGAAACTCCTTATAGTGAGGTATATTGAAATCCCCAATAAAACATACAATATATTTAAATAATTAAGGGTATAGGATATAGGTACTTTTAACGGTGGTTACACCTTTATAATAGTTTAGAACTATCGTGTTCGAATAGCTTATCAGCAGTGATGGGATCCGCGAATATTCGCATACTAGATAGTTTTTTGGAAAATATAAATAGTAAGGAACCGTCTATTAAATTCACATTAGAAGTAGAAAAGAACTACCGTTTTTAGATGCTTTATTAAAAGGGTAAATAATACAATTGAAACAAGCGATTATAGAAAACCAATACATACTAATAGATATATAAATTTTAACTCAAATCAGACAATAAATGTTAAAAGGGGTGTTGTAAAATGTTTATACGATAGGGCCAAAATAATTTCATCTAATAATGAAATACTAAATAACTAGAAAAAAATTATCAACGAGGTTCTAGTACAAAATCGATACCCTGAAGCCTTTGTTGATAGAGAGTTCATAAATGTTGAAAATAGGGACAATCAGGTACGACAAAAACCTGAACGTCATTATGCAGCAATAATTCCTTATGTATACAGACTATCGGAGATGCTACGCCGTCTAGTTGACAAATTTGATGTTAGGACGGTATTTCAGACGGGGAAGATCTATTTTAACAAAAACAAAACCGATAAACAGGAAGCAGAATTAAAAAAACTGTATTTACAATATCCCGTCGAATGTGATAAATGTTATATGGGTGAGTTATCCAGACTTTTCAGTGTGAGGTTGGATGAGCACAAGAATTACATTAGAAAAAATGAAATTCAGAAATCAAAGATTTGTGAACATGCTTGGGAAAACGGACAAAGAATAAATTGGGACTCGGCAAAAATTTGAACAAAAGAAGCAGATAACAAAAAAAGAAAAATTAAAGAATCATCAATAATCTTAATAAATGAAGGTAAGTGCGTATTGAATTGTTCTGTAGATATTTGTACAACCAGCATTAAAAGATGTACTTAACAAACTCAACATTATCTAAAAGAAAATATCATCAGTTCTGTGTTCTGTGTAAGTAGTAAGTATCTATGGAAATAACAAACAGAATCTTAAAGCTGTGTACTTGACATACACAGCAAAATAAGAGTTCTTCCAAAAAAAGCTTTGAAAACTGAAAGAGACTACTTTCCGAAACATCAGCAAACTACATTATTTCTATGTTATATTATCTGTAAAACATAATCTCTGACTGTCCCTTTGACGTAAACGTCACGGGCGCAGAAGCTTTTTTCCAATAATTCTATTATTTTGTAGATTCAGTGATTTGTTTTTGAAGAGAATAATACATGTGGTAGATAACCCAAATAATAGGAAAGAATATTCGTAGAATGCCACAAATAACTTTCGTACAATAATGTTTATTTTATTTGTGTACATTATGAAAATGCTATTTATTTTGTTTATTTTATGTAAAGTTTTAATTTCAATAGATCCTTTTTCCATAAAATATGATTAATGTTTTTATCACTATCATTAAACAGCTTTTTAAATGTTCCCAGATATTTCCGAATTCTCGAAATTATTCGCGGATATTCGGGGGTAATTTCAATATTTCGAAAATTTTCCATTACTGCTTATCAGTGGAATAATTTCAGGTTCAAACGAAAGTCAAGGAACACAATATAAATTCAATAAGGTATATTCAACAAAAGAAATTGTGTAATTTAGCAGGGGTATGAGTGTATGTTTATAAACATAAAACGATAGGCTACAATCTTACATTCATATCGACACACGAATGATCAAATACGAAGTTTACTCGCAACAGAGTTGGTACTCTTTACTAAAATGAACCAAAATTTACTGGTAATTCTCAATTCGAATAAAAAAAAACGTTCGTGATAAATAGGATAGAATATATTGTCACTGTTCTGACATATATCAGCTCACGTCTGTCACCTAGACATTTAATTTGACATTTGTCATTCTGACATAAATTACTTTGCCAATTAATATGGCATCTGTCACCTAGACATTTACAACGTGTCACCCCAAAATACTGATTAGTTAACCCCACAACAGTGCAAGCATATGTGGCGTTTTCTCCAAATCTCTGTTGAAGGTAAACAGTTACTATCCTTGAATTATAGAGACCCTATAAAGTAGAGACTGGCCACTCGGCCCAAGTGGATGCATAATGGCATAATGGTTTGTGTGTGCGCGTGTGCATCAATGTGTTTACAACGTATCGCAAGTGTCAAAAGCAGGTTGCAGCATTTGTTTTGACAAAGTAGAAAAATATAAATGTAAGTAATAACGTTACCATTAATTGTTTCGTGACCAAATCAGTCATAACAGATTGTTATATTAATTTTAACTTTCACATTGAGTCTAATGACACTATGCTCGTCAAAACAAAAGCAACCCCTATTGGCGCGGCCATTATGCATCCACTTTTGATACGGACCAATCAGTGCCTCCCACTCGAGTGGCCAGCCTCTACTTTTTAGGGTCTCTATTGAATTACGGGGAGGAGCGCCATCTTGTTGGGAATATATTCCCTGTTTTAAATCCTCAATGTCCTCAATCTCATTTTGCAAATATTATTGGAACAATGATTGCACTATCGACTATTCAGAGCCAAACATTGAAACCGAATAGATCTTGATAATTACCCTCCCTTAATAAATTGTGATTTCCTGTGATTAATATCTCGTATTAGAAGAGAAAAATTAGATTTTCAGAGAAAATTTTACATGGAGCAATGCGCCATAAAAAATAAGTTTATTTTGGTGAAACTAAGAAAACCCTGAGTTTTCCGGTTGGAGTAGGTGGGCGAAAAAGGGGTAAATTGGTCATTTTTAAGGGTGGTTTTTCAGTTTTAATTTATTTTGGACTCTTTAAAATGCTAGTTAAGAAACGAGAAAGTGACTACAAAGGAGAAGGAGGTTTGAATATCATTTAAGCAAGTTGTGACTAAATTTTTGGGCAATGTTAAAGACTCAAATTATGTGCTTATCGTAGTTAATATGATAGAAAAATTAAAAAATCTGGGATGCCTCATGAGCCTTAAAGTTCACTTCTTACACGACCATCTTGACTTTTTCCCGGACAACTTGAGTGATGTAAGTGAGAATCAGGGGGAGCAGTTTCACCAGGACATCAAAGTGATGGAGAAACGTTAACCTATATTTGCCTCATTTTTAAATACAATTGAGGTCATATTGCGAGAGAACTGTTAGTAATACACAAAAACTGATGCCAGATACGGTTTCAGCACCCAAAAATATATGATTCTGCTGGATTTGTTAAAAAAAAATTCACAATTTTTTTTTGTCGGCCTGTGAATTAACATATCCTGTACAAATTTGCGGCATTTTGAACGAAATTATCAAAAACTTTAAACAGTTTTTTTAAAGATAAAAATACCAGTAAACCGTTGATAAGCCAAATATTTACTGTTGTCAAAGCCACCTTAGTTACTACTCACCAAATTGTATTTTCTTATTTTCTTTTAGCTGTAATTTTGATTGTATTTAGCGCACATTTTAATAAGGCATATTAGAATATGGTAGTCAGTAATTAAGATCCTTTTGCAGTTTATTTTTTCGTAACACGGTTATTAAAACGGCTTAAAAAAACGATATGTTGATTGCAAATCTTTATGAAATACATACACGTCAATCAGAACATAATTTAAATATATGACAAATAGATATGTGATTTCGTAAAAGATTGAGGTCTAACTAACCTTCGTATAAGTCTGCTCTTAATTGGTCTTATACGATATGACATAACACAATCATATGTTCTTATCAGCCATCGGTAAGTCTATCGCAATTTCACCGTAATCGGATTACATACATTTGAATTAACGAATTGGAAAGTTCGTGGGAATTAAGAATAGGTAGCATATATTAGATACACTAACAATTAGATACAAACGATAATATAAGCTTTTCCAAGATTGTGTTTTTGGTCATATAGTTTATCATAAAAATGCAAGTTTGTCACTGTATAATCATATTTTAGACAATTTATTTAAAAAAAAATCGAAAACCGCATGTCTGTCGTTTGATTTAAGCCATGCACTCCACGTGATTGACCATAAACTATTCTTAGATACACTTGAACACTAGCATTTGCGGCAGAGCCCTTAGCTGAACAGAGTCATAAGAAGTTTGTTGTAATAAAATCAAATATCAACATTTAGTCCTCTTGCTATCTCCACAGATGTGCCTCAGAGAAGTATTTTACTACCGTTAATATTTAGTATATTTTAAAATAATATTGGGTGTTATATAGGAAATGTATCTGTGCCACATTATACAGAATAGATAATGCCATCGTTGCTACTCATTCTAGCATTATTGAGCTGCAACACCAACACTACTGTTAAGTGCTGAATTATTGTACTTCTAGAGGTTTAGCGTTAAATAAACTAGAAATGGATTTAATATTATTATCTTCTAGGAAAACTGATTATAACTTAAGTTTGATAGTTACACTATAACAAATTTCTTATTTATACAGATGATCAATAGAATTGGAAAAATTACATAGACTATGTAGTCAGTAAATTATCGATCCAATGTTTTGTCAATGGAATGGTATAGCAAAGCGGATGCGGGCTCACTGAGAATAGAGATTGCTGGTGGGCAAATGACGTCGTGAACTGGATGGCATGTGTCCATCAGGATATAAATTAATTTTTAAACAGCTATAAACAGGTTTTAAACAGCTATAAACAGATCTTAAATCACATAGACTCCTGATGGACACGTCATCCAGTTCATGACGTCATTTGCCCACCAGCAACCTCTACTCTCAGTCAGCTCGCACCCGCTTTGCTATACGACTCATTGGGCAGTTATGACCTATTTTTCCAGTCGCAATTAAACTATTATATTGGGGCTACTACTTGGGGTAATTGCAGTTATTTTAACTAAGTATTTGTAATTCAGAAAAATATAATGATATGACGTTCAAACCACTAAAATACATAATATGTAGAAAACTTTTTGATGAACAGCTTCTTCATTATACATATTACACCTTGTGTGGCATCTTAAAAATAGTAAATATGACACCTGTGTCAATAGTCACCATAATCTTCGATTTCATTTATTTAAGAAAGAAGTGAAATCTTTTTAGAAAAATGCTGTTTTTACTCAGTTGAATAATATTTACACAGTGATTTTATCTCAAATTAGCAATAAATGTCGAACATGGAATATTACTTTAAAGTGCTGACTTAGTTCTATCTTACTATTCTGTTCCCGGTATTGTTATTTTTCTAATTATTTTTATCTTAGTGTTAATTTTACATTTGACTGTATTCCAGTATTTTCCTTGAAAGTCTAGTAAAATAAAATTATTATTATTATTTTGATGTCCTTTCCTTTTTTCCCCACTAAACTGTTATTTATTGCACTAAAAACACTTAACTGGCCCTTCATATTTTAGTATTTAATATAAAAATCGTTTTTTAATATTTCTATCGGTAAACAGCGACTTAAAAGGGGTCTAATTAACACGCTTTTTTAGCTTCGCCCGTATGTATGTTTGTTTGTATGTAACGGAATCTTTGAACGTGATTCTCACTCACTTCAAAACGTCAAATTAAACTGAAACTTTGCAGGCTTATCAAGGACCGATGACAATATAATAATTTGACAACTTTGTCCTGATGTCCTCACCAGGATCATCAGGATAAAATAAAATAAGAACTTATCTATTGTCGACATTTTGCCGGAGGCGCCGCTGTTATTAATATAACGTATTTGCTGTTGTATAAGCCCTTGTTAAACGCTAGTTAATACATACAGTATGATGTAATATTAATTATGTACTACTAGCGGATACTTAGCGGTTTCGAAAAGCAGGCAAGTATCAGCTGGTTTCTATACGTATCGGTGTTCATGATGCTAATTCTAACAGTCACCCAATTCAATGTATTGGTGAGAAACGTGCCGAGGGATGAATGGCAAGAGGGTGACAAAAAAAATATAGTTTAAAAAAACTAAAAAAACACCCTTTAATAGAAAACCGAACTAAAGTAAATAAAAATAAGAATGAAGTGATTGACAAAAAATTCATTTTATTGTAAAAAGCGTGGGGTGCTTTTTACTATATTTTTATAATACTACTTTTAGCTACCAATTTAGCAATTTTGTATTATCAATCACCTCAATCTTATTTTTTACTTTTTAATTCGGTTTGCTATTAAAGGATGTTTTTTTAGTATTTTTAAACTATAATTTTTTTAGATACATTGGATATTTTAAAACCACTATAGAAACTGTAAGTCTAATCTAGTTTATTCATTACGACGCTCATTTGTTTAAAGCTGCTATATTTGTTTGTATTTAATTTAAACGATGAAGCAGAGATTGGAGCCTTCAAGTTTGATGATGCCTCAGTTCAAAGTTTTACCTCATGGTATAGGAGGCGAGTCTCTTTATAAAGGCAATGTTTAAATTATCTTCGCTAAGAGTTTCAAGAGCAGTTATTACACCATCGTACGTATTTGAAAGAGTGGTTAGTTAGCAACTGTGAGACCTTATACATTTCTTCAAGCTTCGCTCCGGCAGCGAGCAATTCCGCAAGGATTTCGTCAAGTGTTGTTAATAATGTGTCACCCTCTAATTTGGAGGACAATATTTCTTGCGGCAAGTCAATTGAGTGGCAAGATTTTTCCGTTCATAAATTTGAAGTGAGGTACCGTCATCGGTTTAAGCGCTGAGACCTCGATCAGCGAAGTTAAGCAGCGTTGATCGAGGCAGTCACTTGGATGGGTGAACGGCATCTCATTTCGCCGTCCTGGTTGACTGGAAGAGTAGTTGTAGCTAAACTCCGCCAGGGTGGCTATTCTTGAGCTTGTGGGAGTAGAATGAGTAAGAGAAAGTAATCTTTTTCTACTCCCTTATGTAAAATTTGTATTCCTGAATTATTTTCCCTCAGCCAGATAGGCGAAAACACTCCCTACTAATTCCCTCATTTTTAGTGAGAGAAAATCGAGGGAAAGCAAAAGAAACATTTTGTAAGTATTTTATAGGTTATGATTGTGCCTGTGGAGAAGTACACCTTATTAATTCGGTTTTATTTAAATAACGGACATTGAAGATTTAGTGGCTATACAAGTTTTGGATGATTTAGAAGATGCTGAGGAACAGTTTGAAAATGGGAAAAAGATTCGAATTTTAGAAAAAACTGATCCTTTTGAATTGTCGGATCAAATTTTTGTTCGTTTATTTAGGTTGTCCAAACCATTAGCGAGGGATCTTATAGATATTTTAAACCCATTGCTTGGTCGTCCTAGCCGCAAATCGGCACTGAGTGTGCAGACAAAGGTAAATTAGATTAAAGTGCATTACATATTGCTTAGTTTTGTATATTAGGTATATGAAACAGAGTACCTACCTACTTTATTTAAAACTAAACCATATTTTTAGATATTTGTTACATTACGTTTTTTGGCTACTGGCAGTTACCAAGAAATAACTGGTAGCAATCACTATACTGCAGTAAGCCAAGCCAGTGTAAGTCGCTGTATAACAGAAGTTTGTACTGCATTAACTTCACCAAATATTTTTAATACTTGGGTGCAGTTTCCCAGAGATATTGCAGAATTGGAGAGATTAAGAATCAGGCCTACCCTTTCTCCACTGTCGCCACACTTTAGCTGGTGCTCCTGGTATCGAATTTAATATGTTTGTATGGATTTAGCCATAATTTTTCTGATTCAGATTTAGTATAGCTTGCACTAAATTTACCACTGTATATTTGTGAATTCTCTTCGATGTACTTAACAAGTACATCTTTTTGGGTCACGAGTTGACAGCTGAAAAAGTCAAATATAAGAGAGCTTTGATTGGTTATACCATGAAGAACAATATGACAACACTGTTGACTTCTCCCTCAAACTTTCACCGCTCCCTCGTTTTTCCTTTTGTTTAAGAATACATGTTTTTCGAATAAGGGAATTTCAAGTGAAAGGCGAGGGAATTAATTCTCCAGGGAGTAACGATTTCTCTCGCACTCAAGAATAGCCACCCAGGACGTAAATATAAACAAGGCATTAAAAAAAAAACGTCTAAACTGTTGAAAATTTTTTTTTTGCGTAAATCTTATTTTGCGCAAAGTTTAGGAATGAATCAGTTAAAAAATCTATTATTACATTACGGGCAATTGAATTCTGTTTAAGCCATTCAGGATTTGTTTCCGGTGGGAATAAGTTTACGTTTCCAACGTTCACTACATCAAGTTCACTGGGAAGTGGTATGTATCACTTGGAATTTCCATATGCATATTTTTCACCATTAAATGATTTTATATTACGCCTTTGACGTTGATCCATTTTTAGTTTACAGAAAAATACTATCAGTTTCTTCAGTCTCATCAAATCCTTCGTCAGCACGTGGAAATGCTGCATTCTTGCATTTCGGGGCCAGCCTACAAAGGCAGCAAGCGCCATATTTGATAATGTTCACCAACTAGCACCAGCTGTCGGTTCGGCTTGTTAGATGAGTGAACCGTTTTATATATAATTTGGTATTAAACTCTGTGGTATCAACGAGAGCTTACTAAAACACGTAAGTACCCTGTGACGGTGATACACCGATCATGATATCTTAAATTGTTAAAAAACATATATTTTTTTACTTTTAATTGCAAGTGGACACATATTTTTAAAGGTTTTTTTTTATATGACTACTGGTTCAAAATTTTAATTTTACATGTTAAATAGCTAATTTGAAATAGTAAAAATCACTGTAACCAAAAAATCTCTTTTCAATTTTTTTCGGGTAAAACAACTTTACTAAATACTGTATGACAAAAACATCGTCTGAATCACTGAGGAAATATACAGAAAAATGAATAATGTATCGCGAGGGAACAAAACAAGGTAAACAATAATGTTGCATCAGTGAATAAATCAAATAACAGTAACTTCACAGTTTAGTAGATATGTGTTATTTATCGATATAAAACAAGACCAAAGACTGTCACATTTCTCTTTCTTAGCGTAGATCAGAAAATGTGCAGTCATGCCATAAATCAGTGAACATGATATATTTCTTTCTCCTTTTTTGTTGCTGAAAATAGGTCAACTAGTGCTGTTTTGTTTGAAAATTATAAAGTTGCGACGCCGAGTTCACGGGTTCAATCGTTTTTTCTCTTTGGTATGAAATATCACAATACTAGTTCCACTTTTATATATTTTTTTTGTTCGGTTGAATAATTACAAAAGTCTTAACGTCAAATGTATCGTATTTATAAATTAAAGATTTGAATTTAAAAGAGGGAACATGATCAGAGTGCAAATAAGATGATTTGTGAATGTTACAAAAATAAGGTTATTTATAATACAAAGTATCATTGTTTTTCAAAATACATGGAGCTATTAAAGTATTGGACCAATTAAAACAATTCTTTTCTTGAAAAATTCTCGGATACTTAATTATTAGTGTCCTCTCGTAGAAAATATTTAGTTTTCTCACATTGCACCCAAGTCATTACTATTTTAAAATTGTAAATATTTCATCACCTCACTCGTTGCTTTAGTACCAATTAAGTAATATCGCAACGCATTAATTCTATAGAAATAATACTTTACTAAAAAGTTAAAATAGTGTACCTATGTTTAAATATGTCCCTTTTCTTACTCTTCATTCCCAGTGTTCTTGAGCCTGGATTTATTGATAATTCTCTTAATTATTGTTATCCGCCTGAAGCATGGTCTCCTTAATTTTAGTTTGTTGCTGTTTAGTATTAGCGCTTTCTTCAGTAGATGTGTTCTTTGAACAGGCTTTGCAGGCTTATTGACAAGTTCGGCGCAACTACTCTTTCTACATATTTCTATTTTATATCCCCCCCAAATACCAATATAAAGTTCTACAACTCCCTGTTTGATGTTATCAGTTCACTAGAGTACTTATATGGCAGTGACGTGTTAATCTTAGGCGACTTTAATACTCCTGAATATTCTAATTATCTCTAAACCAATGTACACGCACACACACCACATGCCCCCCCCCCCCCCCTCCCCACAATATTATCAAAGGGGGTAAAAAAATTAAAATGTGGTTTAGTGTATACAAGAACGAAACGTCTAAAAAAATGTTTTGTTCGTTAGCTACCCCCACTACCACCCTATTATTAAAAGGAGTAAAAAAATTAAATTGGGATTTGAACCAAGGGCCTCTAAAATTTATTTTGGCATTAGTTACCCCCTCTACCACCCCCACTCTGTTGTTTAAGGGAATAAAATAGTAAATTGGGGTTTAGTGTGTATATGAGAACCAAGGACTTCTAATTTTTTTTACATTAGCCACCCCCTCTATCACCCGCACTCTATTATTAAAGGAAATAAAATATTACATTGTGATTTAGTGTGTATAAGACTTGGATACAAAATCTGAATGTGGAAGTAGTGATTCCTTGGGCAGTGGTTTTTTTCTAAGTGTCTTGAAATGCTTCTCCATGATTTCCTCTTTTACTTCCACGTCCAGTGGAAGTATAAAAGAAATTATTATTATTTTTTTTATTGAAATAGGCTTAAAATGTCATGAAATGTTGAGATTTTAAATTTGAGCGAAAAAAAATTTTCTGTCTAACTTTTTTTTGTGCGCACGTTTACTTTGGAACCGTTTGTGATATTGGTATACTTATGTATTGTAACGAGATCTGGAACTAGATTATATTTTGATCTAATTCCTTTGAAGGGTTCGGGGGTAAATGGTGTAAATAAGGGTAAAGCAAGCAGGTCCATAAAATTGCATTTAGGGCATGTATGAAAAGCCAAGGTGTTAAAAAAAATGTTTGGCACCAGCCACCCCCTCCCCCACTATCACCCACAATACCACCCCCATACTATTATGAAAGGGAGTAAAAAAGATTAAAATGTGATTTAGTGTATATATAACAGCGAAATATCTCAAAAAAATGTTTTGATGTTAGCTACCCCTTCTACCACCCCCACCCTATTATTAAAGGGAGTGAAATTTAAATTGGGATTTAGTGTGTGTACGAGAACCAAGGGCCTCTAAAATTTATTTTGGAATTAGTTAACCCGCTACCACCCCTATTTCCATCCCCACCCTACTGTTTAAGGGAATAAAAAATTAAATTGGGATTTAGTGTGTACACGAGAACCAAGGGCTTCTGAAAATTTTTTTACACTAGCCACCCCCTCTACCACCCCCTCTATTATTAAAGGGAAGAAAATAATACATTGGGATTTAGTGTGTATAACTTGAATACAAAATCTTTTCATTTAAAAAACCAAATTAACACATAAACAACACGGTTTCATGAAGGGAAAATCACAACTAGGAACTTATTCTATATAACGGAATTCATAGCTGATACATTTGACACCGGTCTGCAGGTGGACGTCATATTATTATATACTGACTTCCCGAAGGCATTCGATAGACTCGATCATGATATTTTGCTCAACAAATTAGATCTTTTTGGCCTGTCAAAAAATCTGGTGGTAGCTCCTTTACTTTACTACACACTCATTATTTTTGTAATAATTTATCCACTTTGCGTTGGTTATATATTTTGTTAACTATAACTTCGTTCGAGTTCTTCGCCAACTTTGATTGTAATAAGTCGCCACCAGATGGAGTCACCTGGCAAGTTGCGGATTTCTCTCGTCTGCAAGTTGATGACTAGGGAAACGGTGTTGGGTTGGGTTATTGTGCATTTGTCTATGTCGTACTGATGAGAGCTAACAAGCTCGAAACTAGTCTACGGCTGGCAATGTACAACAGACCTGCACTGTAGTCCTTTCTCAAGGATTAATCTACCTGCTGGGGACTTATTGCAATCAGATTTTATTTATTTTCAATTGATTTGGAAACGCACATTGTGCACCTTGATTGGTGGCAATGAATCGATTTCTTTCATAGGAAACAGTGGAATACTGGACTGTAGTAGTAGGTATATTTTTACTTTACTACACATTCGTTATTTTTCAAAATAAATAACTGTCTTTCCCCCATAAACCACTAATATTGACGTTATCTGTCGTTCCTAGTCCTTGTTTTTGTGAGCAATTGGACGTTATCCCTCTCTGCCTTTTGGTAGCACGAGGGTTGTGTATATCCATGTTGATTTATGTTTCTATGAAAGGTAGAATTGCAAATAATTAAAACGGTATGCCGTTAGAATTTAATTATGAACAATGTGTAATTTTATCCGATATGATCGCTAAAACCATATAAAACTAAATATACTAAATAGCCATAAATAATAAATAAATTCGCATTAGACGTCTTACAATGGGTACTCTATAACTTATAAGGCAAGTTGAATTTTTATATATCACATACTATTTTTGTAAATAAACCAAGTTATAAGAGGAATATAAATCGACTCTTAAATTCGTTAAAAAATTGGTGTTAAGTAACAAAACACATTTCTTAGTAAACTGTATACGAACTTAATTGAAACCGTTTAAAAACTAAAAGCCGGCAAAAACAGTCGGCATCTCTTTATTGTACATGGGCGGAGGTAAATAGAAATGCTTGTCATAAGAAAATGACAAGATTTTCGGGCGTTATTATATTATCCTCTGTTTCAAATGGTCTCCAAAAAGCCATGGTAAATTAGTAAATAATTAAAATATTTTACCTTTTATATAGTAGTAAATCTTTATAAATATGAACAATAACTAACTAAACTCCTACGCTTGATATTTTAATAGGTATTTATACACTGCGCTGGCACATTGACAGCACATCTCATAAGTCCACGTTGACTTCTGAGAAACGATTTAGGGTTAAGTGTAAGAATAGATTATATGACCTAAACTTCGCCCTACATTGTTGATATTTTGTATCGCAATAAAGTCGTTTATTATTATTATTATTATTATTTACGAGTTATTTTTATGCTAGTAGGCCTGTCCGTTTTATTATTTTTAAACCAGTGCAGTCGTAGATGGTTCATTCAGGCTGATTACATTGCCAGTCTCGGACTCGCCTGCACAGTTTCAACTACCATTCGAATCTCGATACTATTGCTAAATATATAGGACAAAATATCAAGTTCAGTGCGCACGGTCCTGTGCTTTAACACTGACCAGTTTTAATTGTGCTCGTATAAAGAATATCTTTAAACCTTCGTGCACGACAGTGAGGTCCATAAGTGACAGATAAATTCATTATCTACGTAATTAACAATTTATGAGTAAAATCCTAAAACATATCAATTTTTAATTCTAAAATGACATTTTTTGAGTATAATTTTATACCTCCCCCTTCAACTCCCTTGGAGTAACAGCTACCCCTTTAAAAATTTTAAATGGAACGAGGGTGCGTGTGATATCTCATTTGAAAGGGTTTTTAATTCTCTATCCAACAATATAAGCTTTTTTGAATTTCTTTAATTTTTTTAATGAAAAATATCGTTGTATCATTTCTGGAGTGATTTGATTAATTTCTTGTTTTATTCTGTCTTCTAAATTATCGACGTTATTTGTCTGTTGAAGTAGACTTTCGATTTTAAGTAATCCCATAAAAAATAGTCAAGCGGGGTCAAATCGCGAGAACGGGCAGGCCACTCAATTTTACTGAGTATACCGATCCACCTATTGGGAAAAACTTGATTGAGGCTGTTACTTTCAATGCAAAATGTGGTGTAGTTCCGTCCTGCTGATACCAAATATTTCTATTAATTTCATTAGGGTTGTCATCATCTGCGAAAAGTATTCTTAACTCTGAAACTAGAATCATAAGTTTGCACAGATGTAGCAAATAAAGAAATTATAATTTTTTCTGACATGTAAAAACAAACTCATTTTACTTCTTTCTTTTTGTTGGGTATTTTGTCACCTGCATATCGGAAAAAATATTTATATTGAATGTTATAACACAAAATTAATTAGAAAAATCAGATTTGACAGATATTTTGTACATAAAACAGTTTAGGATACATTTTTGATTGTATACATTTCAAATATATTTCAAAACGTTCAAATTTAATTTTCTTGATGAAGAATATACAAAATTCAAAAATAGTCGGGGATTTATGACGAAATTACCAAATGTTTCCGACTGGAACTAGACAATACCCTCCTCCCGTTTTTGAGGGTGTTGAATCGATTCCTAGGGTCAAACCAATTTTTCCACTTCGGCAACCCCCTCAAATTGGCCAAAATTTTACTCACCCCCTTGATGGATGAAAACAACCCCCGGGGTGGGCTTCACAATCCCGGTCACCTACCACCTACCTTAAAAACACCCCTCCTACAAAATTTAAATATTTCAAAAAATAAAAAATCCACCTCTTCAAAGCATGAAAACAACCCCCGGGGGTGTTTACACAACCCTGGTCACCTACCATCTTATTCAAAAAACAACTCCTGTAAAATATCAAGTTCTTTCTCACAAAAATATATCAATTTTCCAACCCCTACAGGGGTGGAAGCCTGGGATAGGGGTGGCTGAGGTCCAATCCCTCGAGGGACCTTCCATTCTAATCGAGGGAACAACAATTAGTCGAAAAACTGTGGAAAATAAATGGATTCACGGAAAAGGGGACTTTGGAGGTGGTTTTTGGCCAATTTGAAGGGCTTGCCGAGGTGGAAAAATTGGTTTGACCCCGGGAATCGATTAGGAGGAAGACATTGTCTAGTCCCAGTCGCAAACATTCGGTAGTTCATCCGACTCCCTCAAAGGACTAAAAACCTTATACTACTGGATAGAGAATTAAAAACCTTTTTAAATCATGTATCACACGCATCCTCGTTCCATTTAAAAATTTTAAAGAAGTAACTGTCACTCCAAGGGGGTTGAAGAGGGAGGTATAAAACTATGCTCAAAAAATGTCATTATAGAATTCTGTACCTTGGAAGAATAAGGGCCAATCTCCAAAATTGATGTTTCTGAGATAAATGCATTGCCAAACTCCACTTCTTCAATAGTTTAAGTGGGAAAAAGGCCAATGTCCTAGGTTTTATATTTTATGTATAAAACTGTATTCTTAAAGGCCAATGTGTTATATGCATTAACTTTAAAAAGGCCAATGTGCTATGATACTTTTTAAGTCAGTTACTATGTCAAAATACAAAAGGCCAATCTCCTCTTAATATGTAGATTGGCCCCTACTACTATCTTGCACAGATGAAGATAGGCCATACAAGGATAACCTAAAAATTGTTCAGTTGTTAAGAAATGTTAAATATTACTTTTCGTAAAAAACTTAGTTTTCTCTTCTTAATTTCCGTTATAAAAATTTACCTTTAAAATGGCCAATGTCCGGTTAGACAGGCCAATGACAGAATTAAGAATTGACGTGTTTTAGGATTTTACTCATAAATTGTTAATTCCGTAGATAATGAATTTATCCCTTACTATGGACCTCAGCGTATGTTAAATTTTAACGCATTCTAAGATCTAAAGCCTGCCCAAAAAGCCTAACCTAACCTCTAACATGTTTATTTAAATTTTAACATCATTTTAATTACCTTCGATAACCAAATCTTATGGTTCAATTTTGACATATCCTGTTAACTTGCTAAATTAAAATATTTAAAGGTTATTTTTATAGTATTATAAAAATAATAGGCTTTAAAATTTTAACGTGTGTTAAAATTTAACATGTAGTTATAGAAAGAATACGCATTACCCACCTATGATTTTTAAAATTAAAATCCATTATAGCAAATAGTATAAAAACAACAAAATTTCTTTATTATAGAAATATTACAAAAATTGAAAATTTACATAGTATTCGTGCGGATTTAATAGTATAGTAATTTAAACAATGGTAGTAAATACTATGCATACATTTGAATCAAATGTCAAGTACACTTTCGGGTTGAACAATCCGTCATTAGAACTTGGCCATTGTGTGGGGCATGCAAAAGGTCACTATCGAGTAAAATCAAACAATAAATTAACATTGTTATTAAAGGTAAGCACATAAATAATTAAATTGCGAAAACTTTATCAAATAAAATGTGACTTTAAACTTCGTAGTGATACAGTACACTTGTGTTGAAACGTACGGTCGCTTACGTTGAACCTATTTGTATAATAATATTAACAAACTATTTTAAAATTAACAGTAATATTAATTTTGCATAATTCAAATTAATACGGTGATTTCACAGGTTTATTTATTATTCAATATTGGTTTTCGAAAAAATTCCTTGAACTGTTGAAAAAAACAGAAAAAATCATATTGCGGTACTTACGTTGTTATTAAATTAAAATAATTATGAGAAATCTTACACAACTGAAACTTTCGTTAAGTTTGTGTAAACAGTAGTATAGACTCAAAATGTGGGGTTTTTCATCGCGATTAAGCAATTTCGGAGGTTAAAAATTAACGTTTTTCCTAATGTTTACACTATAAAAGCAAAAATTACGTGTCTATTTCTTGAGACATTATTTACAAGGATTAAGAATGAAATCTGTGTGAATATATTTCGGTAATTCCATCATTGCAAAACTAAGCAAAAGGTTTTCTGAAAAAAAAAAAAAAAAAAAAAAAGAAAATGAATTCTAGCCAAGAATGCTTTCGGAAAGTGAATTCAGCTTCTCTGGCTACTTATGAGTCTAGCAATATGGATATGTTGAGGTATTTCACGTGCTAATACAACTATTGAAGAGGTTCCAAAGTAAGTACTTACATTCTAACTAGATTGTACATAATTAAATCAAGATCAATAGAAAGCCAAGAGATAAAGATCAAAGTGTCAAATTTATTTATTTTAAGACAACCAGACCGCAGTCCTCTGCAAAATGATGACCAGGAGATTTAAAACCAAATTAAATTGGGTTCTTAATTGATGCTGAAAACTTATCATTTAATAGATGTAGAAAAACAAAAGTGAAAAAATTTCTTTCTGAACTTTTTCATAATTTCGACTAGCATGAGATACTTGTTCAAAAAGTAGAGGAACTTTTTTTTTTCAAAATAATAACAATTAATATCAGGGTATCTATCAAATTTGGACGATAAAATTCCCGGTTTCTCCTGGTCCTTATCCCGATATTTCCGGTGACTTAATAAGAAGTAATAAATAAAATAATAAATATAATAAGAAATAATACGTTGTTATTAATTTCCTAAATACTTCCTTGAAAGTTTAAGTTCACAAAAATTGTATTTTACATTAGAAAAACAAAAACTTAACACTTACCATCTGTGATATATATAAAAAAAAACGGTAAAGAAAGAAATACAAGGACCAGATTTCCATCTTTTTCCCAATTTCTTCAGTTGGTAGACACACTGAATATGCAAAAAAATATTTTCTAGAACCATTAGAAACCAAGAACATTTTACTAAATCACTTTAGAAAACTACGAGGAAAATTATATGAAATTATCTTATATATCTTTATATATTCTCCTTTCTCAATAATTATTCGAAACCTAACATAGTCTTATATCCGAACCCGAGTCTGAAATCTACCCGAGTTTTTTGCCAGTAGGATATCATTTACACTGACTTTGACAGACTGGGTCATGGTGTACTTCTGGATAAATTGAAAAAAATTTGTTTTTAAACAATTATATAGAATTTTTATCTAACTATTTATTACATAAGTGCCAATTTATTCAGTACCAAGACTTCCGGTCTGCCACTGTGGGGTTCCACAGGAATCTGCTCTGAGCCCTCTATTTCGTATCATCTTTATTAATGACGTCAACCTGTAGCTGAACTGAGAGTCATTATTGCACGCCGATCGCTTGCAGGGCACAAATGTAGGAGCTGAAGTGGGATAAATCGTTATTAAAGATATATAATAAAAACAGTCTCATGATTGATCCTTGAGGAACACCGGAAGTGGCGAAAAGATCGTGATATCCATTTAATTTAATCGTAAACAGGACTCTATTAAGAACAGTAAAGTTTTTGAAACTCGAATCACTTCGAATTTGGGGAAAACTGAAAAATAATTTATTTTTTCAAAAGACTTTTGTACGATGGTATATATTATGATTATGACATCGATATGGACAATGACCTTTGGTTGTACAATACATATTTCCAAAAGTAATAATTTCCAAGATTTTACCAAAATTACAAAGTACCCACGGATTGTTGGCGGAATAAATTCAATTTAGTAGAATGCAGGTTTTCACGGCCGTTGTCTAATGAAGTAGATTCTTCCGGGTCTTGCCGTGGTCGTCAAACTTGACTTGACGTTTCGCTGATCATCCTGTCAGCTTCTTCAGAAGGATTCTAAAGACTGAATCTGTTGTGTTACACTCCTCGTTATATACCTAGGCGCCGTTTCGCTTCGCTGGTCATCGGTCAGCAGAAACAAGGAGCAGCCATGGGATCACCACTTTCACCTGTGATAGCCAACCTATTCATGGAAGCTTTCGAAGAGGAAGCCATACGCTGCAGTGAGAATAAACCAAAGTGCTGGCTACGCTACGTAGACGATACGTTCATCATATGGCCACATGGAGGATCATCTTTATCTGTTTTCTTCGACCACTTGAATAAACAGCATCCAAGTATCAAATTTACAATGGAGACCGAGCAAGATGGAGCTTTACCTTTCTTAGATGTATTAGTGAAAAGGTCACACAATGGCAAGCTGGCCCATGGTGTCTACAGAAAGAAAACGCACACCGATCGTTATCTACATGCGACATCTCACCACCATCCACAACAAAAGAGAGCGTTAATTAGAACCTTGGTCCACAGAGCCAACACAATATGCGACGACGAGAACAAACCCGAGGAACTACACAATGTCCAACAAGCTTTAGAGATGAACGGATACAGTCAAAGCAATATACAACGAGTAGTAAATAACCAGAGGAGAGCTACAGAAGAAGAACAGCAACAACCAACAACGTATGCATGCCTACCCTACGTCGCGGGAGTCACAGATAGGCTGAAGAAGATTTTATTCAAAAAGAAAGTAGGTGTACGGTTTCGAACAGTGAAGAAAATACAGCAGATGCTTCCCTCAGTCAAAGACCCTGTCCCCAAACTGTTATCAAAAGGTGTTTACGAGTTGAAGTGCACATGTAGTAAGAGTTACATCGGACAAACAGGACGGAGTATCCAGTGCAGAATCAAAGAACACCAGAGTAATACCAGATTTGGATACACGGATAGGTCGGCGATAGCAGAACATGTCCATAATAACGAGAACCATAAAATCGACTACGAGGACATCATTATATTAGACAGGAATACGCGCTATTATCCGCGAATCATTAGGGAATCACTGGAAATTATGAAAAACGTGAACAACTTTAACAGAGAGGATGGGTATCGACTTAGTAACACGTGGAGACTGGTATTGCCAAGTACCAGCACCGTAGTAAGTCACGGTCAACCAAACACGACGAATGAGCAGCGAAGCGAACCAAGCGTGACCGATGACCAGCGAAGCGAAACGGCGCCTAGGTATATAACGAGGAGTGTAACACAACAGATTCAGTCTTTAGAATCCTTCTGAAGAAGCTGACAGGATGATCAGCGAAACGTCAAGTCAAGTTCGACGACCACGGCAAGACCCGGAAGAATCTACTTCATTAAATTCAATTTGTCTGTTTATATTCTTGACAAGTTAGTTATACATAGTTTCGTGGATGAATTTCTGAAAATCGGTATAAGTTAACTACCCTTATTTACAGTAGAGAATTAAAACGATATGGTAATACTAGTACTTAATTTCGATCTCTAGCCAAGAATGTAGGACCCAGTTTTTTTATAAACGTAAGCAAGGTATACTTTTGCTCAAAGTTACTTTCAAGAGGATGATTTTCTAAAAAGTTCAAGTAGAAGTAATGTACAACGCATTAATAAAGAGATTAGAGATATATATTGTCTATTTTATATTTCATATGAAGCGACATCTATTAAAGCTAATAAGAGATCTAATAGGAAATTAAAGATTTTGGTCGATCTGCATATTTTTCCCATTTAAAAGTTCAAATGCGATGCAAAAAATTAAAAGATTATCTGGCAGATATGCATATTATTTTGTAGTATAATAAGTAAAAGTTTTATGCAAAGGTAAAAGTTCTACTTGTACACCTTATGCTAATTTCTGCATATAATTATTTTATGAACAACTTATCTTTATATTTATTATTTGAACACCTGCTGAAGCATATAACGATTTCTCTATTAGTTAATTCATGTGATAAAGAGTTACAATTTATATATAATTTTCTCTTTAACGAAATACGAAAACAAGATTGTTATCTTTCTGACTGGAATATGCCTTGCTTTAAATTCATTAAGAGACGTGTGTGCTGGTAAATACATAATAATTTTTTATTGCTTTATTTATTGTCAAAATGTATATCTCAATAGTATCACATATGAAAATACTCAATCGAATATGGTATCATGTCGCATTCTTAATTCGAAGATTGCCACTGCGTTTGGTTTGTTTAAATCGGCCTGCCATTTTTATATTATGTTCTGACAACCGCAATTAAATCCTGCTCAGTACATTAAATTTTGCAACTTACAGACAATGATCATAAGTACCAATAGATGGATGCAATGCCCATGGCTTGAAATTTTCAACTTCAATTAAAACCTTTTTAAAAGTCGGGTGTGCCTCAAGGTCTCATGTAGAGGTCACTCCTTGAAAATGTTTATCAAAAATGTTATAGATAACGTTGATATTCTGCATTTATGTATACTTACTTTAAGAAAAACATGAGTCATTTTCGCTTCCTAAGAATATACAGGGCTGGCAAAAACGACTATTCAATTTAGAACTTTTTGAAATATTGAATTTTCAAATTTTTTCAAATGGAACACCCTATATATGTTTCGACTGAAGGAGGAAAAAAAAACAACATTTTTTTGTTCTCTACGGCTAACTAACCATTTTCGATTTATTGAACAATAGGTAAAGTTGAGTTCATCTGTTATTGGCACTCAAAAAACGCAACAAATACTTTACGACCTAAAATACCGGTACTCTCTGTACTATTTGTTCGCAAATTGACTCGCTTAAGGGGCCTATTCACATGCGAATATGTACAGAGGATTTGTCCGACAAACAGATCTATGGTGAGCTACATATTGGCGGATTTGTCTGCAGATAGATAATGTCAACAACAATTTAGAGGCCCTTCGTTCTCGTATACACACTAAATCCCAATTTATTTTTTTATTCCCTTAAACAATAGCGTGGGGGTGGTAATGAGGGTGGTAGAGGGGGTGGCTAATGCTAAAATAAATTTGAGAGGCCCTTGGTTCTCGTACACACACTAAATTCCAATTCAATTTTTTACTCCCTTAATAATATGGTGGGGGTGGCAATGGGGGTGGTAGAGGGTGTAGCTAACGCCAAAAAAATGTTTTGATAAGTTTCGTTCTTGTATACACATAAAATCACATTTTAATTTTTTTACTCCCTTTCCTAATAATGTAGGGTGGTATTGGGGGTGACAGAGTGGGGGGGTGACAGAGTGGGGGGGGGGACTGATGCCAAAAATAATTTTGAGACCTTAACTTTTCGTACGCGCCCTAAATTGCAATTTTATTAACTTTTACCTACTTGCTTTGTCTATTTACTCATATTTACCCCCGAACCCTCTAACGGAATTAGATCAAAATATAATCTAGTTCTAGATCTCGTTATAATACATATTAAGTTTATCAAATTTCAAGTCAATATCAAACGGTTCCAGGTGAAGCACCCTGTATATAGCTCATATACAAATTTAATTTTTTCTTATTTATTTATTTTCCAAATTCAAGTAATAAGTCATTTCATATTTTTACAATTATCTAGGCATCTAATATTGAACACAGTAAAGTTACCAGAAATGCATTTTAAAATTACATTATTTTAAAGCAACATAAACGATACATTTTTACGAAAAAATCCAACTAAAATAAGCCAAGTAATAGAGTTTGTTTACAATGTGGGCGATAAATTTCAAGTACTTCTATTGCACCACATAGGGTGAAATTGCTTGTCTTTTTCTAACTTACGAATGCAAGGGACGGAAAGATAAAGTTTAGAGTCCAGAAACTACCACGCACGTAGGCATCGGAATTTTGGGGAATATAAACAATCCAGAGCGTGAGACCAAAAGTCTCAAGCTTTCCGTAGAAACTGTGGCGTCATTTACAATATAAAAAGAAGACGACGTTGGTCAACAGGAGATTGAAGGATAGAGGGCACCTGAAGGTAGAACTCTTTAAGCTACGTCGCGATCTGTTTCGCCGACCTTAATAAATTACTTTGTAAATATTTTTCACCATCAGCCGTCTAAACTACTAGCCAAATGATATTACGAACTACATATTATTTTAACGAATTCTTCTCAGCCACCGACTTGTAGGAGTAAGCATCGAAAATTCTTGATGAAGGGCAATTACCACAGCCTCGAGATGCTCAACGAGGACGTTAAACATGTAGAATCTGGGGGAGAGCATTCACTGCCGATATAACCCTATACAGAGCGACAAGTAATTCCGCTGGCATAAATTTGTAAAGGTGATAGTTTGTTATTTCAGGACTCTATTTTATTATTTGCAATTGCATTCATATTCTGGTTCCGTCGGCGTGTAATAGGGGAAATTGTCGTATTTGTGGTACTAAAAGAACATTAGATTTTTTTAGAATGAAATATTAGCTTTGATTCTTTTACAAGAAAACATGATGAGGTTTTATTAAAATTTACTCAATTACTATTTCATTTAATTAAATTTTACTTTCTGAATATTTTACTAGGGAGATTTAAGTTTACAAAATAACAAGTTTATATTCAAGAACTATACCTATATTTAGAGTTATGCAATAACAAGGTACTTTATCACAGACTAGTCAAGACTTCGTGTTAATCATTGTTCTGCAGTTTTATAAAAGAAATAGTTGACTCTTGTGTCCACCACATCTCATGTATGGTTTTTCAAGAATGTTTTATATTTAAAGTACACTAGGACAATGCACAAACATGGCATGATTCTTGTCCTCTGTTTTGCATTAAGTCAATTTCATCATAGCTATTGCCAACAATTCTAAATACCAATTATCATTACTTAGCAATTGCTAACAACCTTAATAATTATAAATCATCATTGCCAGGCCGTTGCCACTTCATCATAGTTGTTACTAATATCACAGGTTCAATAATATTTTAATCAGCTATTTACCGCAGATTTGATTACAACTGCAGAATAATGATGTATAAACATGACATCATTCTTGTCCTTTGTTTTACATTCGATTCAGTATTTAGCTATTGCTAACAACTCTAATTATAAATTATTATTACTTAGCGATTGCTAACAATTTTCTTTAATAATTATAAACCATTATTACCTAGCGATTGCTAACAGCTCTAATTATAAATTATCATTACCAGGCCATTGCCACAACTCTAATTACTATCAAAATAATAGCATACTTTTGTATAACTCAGCTCTTGTTATTGCATCAAACCACTCAGCATATCTATAGTATGGTCATTACTATAGCTACGTAAATTTCCCTATTATAATATTTAGACAATTGTCTCAAATATTTGGATTATTTTTGATTTCATGTACGGCTAATTGTCGCATCAATTATTATGAAATAAAATGGGTTTTTTATGACTATTTTTCCCATTCAATTGTTATTTTTTCTTTCCCATTTTCATTTCTAGTTATACGGATAATTAACTAAATAAATGGTTTAATTTAAATCAAAATAAACAACAAACTTCAACTATAAATGTATAGTTCAAGTAGGAATATCCCGAGACATAAAAAACACAACAAAAACTTTACTACCTTATTAAAATACCGGTATTCTTTGTAGTGCTGTTCGCAAATAGACTCGCTTACCTTTATAGGTTTTTAATATGCGTCGGGAATGTTTAATGTCAGGCTTGGCGCCATGGCCCGCGGCGATATAATTATGTCGTAAAGTTTTTGTTGCGTTTTTTATTTACTGGGATCTATTTACTTCAACTAACTCCATGGCCCGGGGCGATAATAACCATGTCGTAAAGTTTTGGTTACGTTTTTTTATGTATCGGGCACTTATTACTTGAACTATATACAGTACAATTTTGGGTAATAAAATACCACATTAACAACATATTATAATTAACTAGTTCTCTCAATTAATAGACAGTGTGTGCAAGTTTGCCAGGTATTTAAATTAACAAAGTGATTAATTTTCTAATGTATATAGCATCAGATAGAAACAAGTAATATTAAACTTTATATGAAAGAACTTGGGGTAAATTAAAAGGGTTACTACACACAACGAAATTTGTGTCCTAAACTAATAAAACTAGACGATCACGCAAATGGCCAATTTTATTTATTTGTTCTTCAGATAAATAATAATTAATTTACTGGTGACACAATGCCCAGTGTGTAACAAAGACACATACCCCATAAACATTAAACAGGGTAAACGTGCGCACAAAACGCACTGGACGTGGAAGTAATTATTATTATCATTGTCTTTTGTTGAAATAGGCTTAAATTGTCAAACGTCGAGAGTTTAAATTTAAGCGAAAAAAAATTTCTGTCTGTCGCTTTTTTTGTGCACACGTTTACTCTGGAACCGTTTATGATATTGACTTGAAATACGGTACACTTAGGTATTATAACGAGATCTGGAACTACACTACGTTATATTTTGATCTGATTCCGTTGAAGGGTTCGGGGGTAAATGGGGTAAATAAAGGTAAATAAGCAAAGCAAGCAGGTAAGAGTCCATAAAATTGCAATTTAGGGCATGCAAGAAAAGTCAAGGTCAAATTTTTTTTTTGGCACCAGCCACCCCCACTATCACCCCAACACTATTATGAAGGGGAGTAAAAAATAATAAATGTGATTTAGTGTGTATACAAGAACGAAACATCTCAAAAAATTTTTTTTGGCGTTAGCTACCCCCTCTACTATCCCCATGGCCACCCCCACTCTATTATTAAAGGGAGTAAAAAATTAAATTGGGATTTAGTGTGTATACGAGAACCAAGGGACTCTTCACACATGTGTAACCGTCTGGCTCGCTGTCGGTGCTCGTCATCTTGGACCACGGACGGCATGACAGCAAACAAGACATCTACGTCGACCGCGTAGATACACACATGCAGACACGTCCGTCGGACAGATCTGCTAGACATACTCGCATGTGCATATGCTGCTTTACCTTTACAGGTTCTTAATGTGCGTCGGCTTGTTTGATAATAGCAAGCCGCTTGGGCCACGGCAATAATAATTATCTCCTAAAGTTTTTGTTGCGATTTTTGAGTGCTGATAATAGATGAACTCGACTATACAAAATTTACGAATAAACTTTTTTTTTTCAAATAATTGAACAAAAAAATTATAATAAGTATATGTTGCCAATTTTGATTGACATGCATATGAGCTTTGAAATTAAGTTTCTACAAGTTTTCTAAAAAAATTACGACAAACGCTTGACCCAATAATAACTTTTTTAGCAACTGTGAAATTTCACAACCTGGGGTATGATTAAAATAAATGTAACGAAGGCCAGATGATGTTGAAGTGCAAACAACGTGTTTGACCCACAGAACACATAGACTCTGTTATAATAAAAAATACTAAATTTGCTTTAGCCTTAATATTCTGTTTTGGCTTGCCTAGTTTCAGTGCTGGATTAAGTAACTGTTGTTTACGTAAACCTGTATGTCAAAGAGAAACATTAAATTACAATATAAATGGTTTATTTACGTATCATATTACGTGTCTTCCAAATGTGATAGCGTAGGTGTTAACATAAATCTTCTATCGTGCATTCTTAACATAAAAACTAAAGGTAGCTTATTTTTTATAGTAATTAAGTAACACAAGTCATATTTATTTTATCTAACTGTAATTACATTTTTTGTTCTAGAAAGACATTTTCTAGAACAAAAAATTGGCTTTTATTCTTTATATTACTAATTGTTTAACTGATTGGATTGTTGTGGTTTTGTTTTATTTTCTGTTCACAAACTGTTTAATTTTAACGTATCAAAAGGTTAATAAACCGTTTTTTGCTAACCTTTAATTAATGCACGTTACAACAGTTCGATTTGTTTCGGATAGGATATTAAACTTTATTAGTTTTTAATTATTGCAGGAACAATAATAATACACTGCCATTGCCTGAAGTAGTTTTAGCTATTGATAATAATAAGATTGCAATCTTCAAGGACACCTTGCTAAACAACAGTTCAAACATAATGAGACTGTCAACTAACCGGCTTAAAAATAGACCTGAGATATAATTTGTTTTTCGGAGATAAAAATTATGCTACAATTGTTGGAATACTTCTTATTTATTTAAAATATGTTTACAAGTTCGAATTAAATAACCTCATTTAAGTATATTATTTAAAAGGCGGGTTTTTTAGTTTTGATGATACAGGCAAAAATTTTCTTTAATAGTTAAACCTCTTTCAAAGAAAAGGTCATGAAAATTATGGAATAATACTTAGTTGTTCATTTCGAACTAGAAAAGGACCATATTAACAACGAACGGAACAAAAAGGAATACCATGAAGAAGTCACAATGACAGAAACGGACTAAACAGGAGATAAAAAGCACAAAAGAGGTGCATTAACAACAGATACAATGAGAAAAAAAACTATTTCATGTTTTTGATAACTTTGTGAAAATATTAACCTTTTCTTCATCATAATCTGTTCACCTATATTCTCAAGGCAATAATCGAAATGACTCTCCAGAAACGAGATCCGTTTAAGAACGATAGTAAAAAACGCTGCCCCGTATAGGGCCAGCCGTTTTCAAATTATTTCCTTACGTTCTTATCAAAATTCAATTAGTCTTATTTAACAAAGAATTATAATAATTCTATTTTGTACAGAAATAGCAACGTTTAGTCTATACTAGCTCGTTACATTTCTAAATAGATGTTACAGGGGTTAAGAGCCATAATGAACCTTATTAGTCATTGGAGCCCGTAACTAAAATTTAGCGAATGCCATTTTCAAGCAGCCCCGACTATGCGTCTCCAAACGGGCCACTCTCTCTCGTTCGCGTCATACACGTTTTGCATAGGGTGGCGAGCACATAAAAGCGATGACAAATCCGCGAAAGAGGGTTGTTTTCCTTTGACCTACCTTTGAGCTGAGAGAGAGAGAGAGAGAGAGATTGCAGTTTGCCTAGGTGAGGCTCAAATGCCCGTACCGTACCTTACCCATTTTTCAAATCAGTTAACTAAATTTTATCATTATTACGGGCCTTTCTAAATTTATCAGGCAATTATATAAGGAATCTGGGGGAGAATCTGTAAACATATATACTGAGCCCAACGTTCTCTAGCCGTTCGGCCGCGGTGGAATCTAAAGTTTTAAATTAAGTTTCTCTATTTAGGGGACAAACTATCAGAGCTAGGGAAAGGACCCCGCACTTTTTATTATATAAAATGGTCCTCGGTTAAATTTTCTGAATTTTTAGTATGTTATACATCTCAATCTCCTGATTAAAAGTAACATGGGCTCAATCTAATCCTATGATTAGTTTTTGAGATACAGGGTGTTAAAGTTAAAAAGTGGCTCACCCTGTATATAAGCGCATATTTTTATCACAATATATTATATGACGTTACAGGAATGATATTCGCAAAAAAAAATTAATCGAATCCTTCAATTGTCATGAATATATTTTATAAAAATAGCCACTTTTTAATTTTAAAACCCTGTATCTCAAAAACTAGTCATAGGATTAGATTGGGCCCAAAAATTCACAAAATTTAACCGAGAACCATTTTATATAAGAAAAAGTGCGGGTCCTTTAGGACATAATTTTACGTTTTATTCACTGGTTTAAGAACAACGGTCTTTGGTTTCAAGATTCATTTAAGTTGCATCACAATTTATTTTATCTTAATTAGTTTACAAACAGTTTAAAAAGCTATGTTTTTGCTTTATTCAATAAACATACATATAATTTTCCTTTCAAGTTAGAGTCAGATCAGTCTCATTTGTTTTGGTACAGTTAACAGATAATATTATTCCACTTTCTCAGCGGGGCCGGGGGTTTAATTTTACTCTACGGTTGCTAATAAATGCTCTTTGAATTATGTTATTGAGTCGACGGGATAACGACCCAAGCCATTCTAACTACCTAGCAATATTCTAAAAATTTATGGCCATCACGTTCAACAAGGGTCTTTCTTGTGCGAAGGTGGCTTACTACACTTATTTGTGGTCAACGCAATGTAAGTACTGTTAAGGCACGCTACAATTTTTATACGGAGCTTGATTGTTTATTTCTTCTGGCATTAAGACTTTACAACTATGGGTCATTTTATTCCAGTTAGACGGATTACGGCACGACACCAGATTTGCTGTGATAGCCGTTACAATCTCTTTTATTACTCTCTAGGATTAAATGCATTTCCCTACAGTTGGTTATGTATTTCATACACTCTACGATATGTTTTCGACAGTAATTGTAGTGGTTGCCGCCATAAATTTGGTACCCGCGATTGTCAGGGGAATTATCCTAGCATCAGTTGTAAGGTTTTATGCCGGTTCATTCCACCACGTGACATGAGATCACGGACGTCATGAAGCCATACATTTTTTTTTCATACCTCTAGGAGCATCTGAATAGTACCTTGAGAGTACTATTTTGTTCCCTTCGAATTTGACGATTTGTCACCAACATCTGAATATATGTATAAAAACGATTTCTGTATTTTCTTTCAACTTACCTTCCTGTCAATACAAGTAATAAACTAAATACATGATAATAATACAAATATAAATAAATACAATAAAACAAAAATAAATAACATAAATGATTAACGAGGTTTTCAATTCATAAACAGAGTGTCAAGATTACAAGGTACTTAAATTAAAAAGTGATTAATTTTGTAAGGTAAATAGTATCAGATAGAAACAATTAATACCACACTTTGCATAAAAGAACCTGGGGTAAATATAAAGGGTTGCTACCAACACAACGTAATTTGGGTTCTAACTTTGTAAAACAAGACGATCACGTACATGGCCAATGGGTTTATTTATCTTAACATAAAATTGAGATAAATAATTACTGGGTGGGATTAAATATAGTCTTAATTCCTTCACGATTCAGGATTTTTGTTAGTAAGTAATTGGGGGGGGGGGGGATAGAGACGTTTCAATACAAATAATCATATCCAATATAATACTAAGGTACAAAAGGCGGTAATACTCGTCTCTTCTTATCGAGATTCTTGCTCTACGTATTAGCGCCTAAGCTGACACTCCAGTCGATGGACGCCGTGCGCCAAAACAAAAGATAGTGAAGGGAAAAACGCAAATAGAAACAAGTTTATTTCACCTCACAATCTTAATCTCCAAAAAAATAGAATAGTGGAATCTTTTGTGTGTAAACAGGAGCAGAAGTCGATTTATGTCAAATAACACATAAATTGATGAACAATAGCTATTTATTTATATTGCTTTCGCGTGCATGGTATGAGATAATGGAACTGAATAATTGAAGTGCGAATCTGAAATGTCACTAGGTCGCAACATATTCAGGTACTTACTTCAGGGTCGTTGCAATATAGTTAAAGATATTATAATGATAATATCTTTATCCTGCCTTATAGAGGTTCTCACGTGTGGTGTAATGTGAATCGTGATCAGCTGCATCTTTGCTGAGCCGAAATTAGTTCCCAGTTGAGTAAAAGTTACTTGCACTTTTCAATTCTCGCGAAGTGTTGGAATGATTTATTCGTTAGCATCCGCCCTAGTATCCAACCGAGTTTTCTGAGGCAATTTTTCTATCAAGCCTACCGCAAATTTAAACAAATAATAGCATACATTATTTCCCTCATATTGAAGCGCATTCAGTGGCTATCTGCTTGCTATTAGCACTGAGTATAGACTCAGTGGAGTGGTTTAATCAAGTAAAAGAAACAATTGGAAGAAAATTCCCATGCTAGTTTTGAAGCGGCAGAGAGTGGGTGTTTTGTCATTGTCTATATGTGATCGTGTGTCCTAGTTTCCTGGTTGAGTGGTGGAATAGTAAAACTCCGTCAAGCAACGTTGATATAAATAAGGCCATTAAAAAAAGGAGAAGTATATGGTGTTACATGGCCTATGTCCATTTAACAATTTTATATAATAACTGGTATTTTACTTATATTTAGCATGATCTGTATAGCATTTTGATTCAGTTTTTGTAAGTGAGACTGTTTCAACTATCAGAATTTTCTTTGTATAATTGCTAAATTATTTCACATTGTATTATGTACCTATTTTTGTATCTTAGGAACTCAGTCATGTTTTTAACACTAAACTATGTATCTCTGCTACAGCGCTTCAGAACCAATTGTCCACAATCTACAAAACATTTACATTCATTTATATTTCATTTTTATACTTTGTTTACTATATATATATATATATATATATATATATATATGTGGTTATTTTCTTTACCTTTGAAACTTGCTCATTCTCCTGTTATATCTATAGTGTATCCTATATAATGTAATGTATTTACTGAATTCTCTCAAAACACTTTATAAACAATTTTGAAATTTATTACCACAGTTCGTATTTTTGGTTATGTATACAAATTGCAAAGCAACTTTCTAATCTGTGGTGTGCAACTAATGTCAACCTAGTATTGATTAAAGATTCCTTTTATCGATTGTATACCTGTCACTATTTTAATTGTGAGTAAGGGAACCTAACTTAGAAACGAGGATGTACGCTTAAGTCGCCCATCAACAGATGGCACCACTTGTACCATTTTACAGTTTTCCATTTCATTTAGTAAAACTATATTTTTCAAGTTTGTAGAAGGCGATATAAAAAAGTTTACCTTATTAGTTAAAATCACGAAGGGATGGATCATTTGCCTGCTGATTTTGATCTGATTTACACTTTCAAACGTTCACTGTGAGATCCCAGTAATTTATAATACGATCATTTTCACATTTCGTGTGTTTAACACAACCAGGTAAATTTTATTTATTAGTAATTTAAATTTGAATAATTTTCAATTCTGTTCTTAATGCAATTTCAACTTTTTTAAATAAATTAAATTCAAATCTTTTTAATTCAATAAGTAATTAAAATACCACATGTTAGCACATGGTAATAAAATACTCTTTTCTTTTTCATTTTTGGTTATTTATACTTTGCGAATAAGCTTCTAAATTTATATTAATTCAGCTTCTAAATTTACATTTATTCTACACTAAGTTTATTTTAATTCTGCCTCTACATTTACTTTTATGTATTAAGCAATAATACATATTAATGACTTTTATGTATTAAGCAGATTTCTTTAGCGGTCTTTTACCATTTACGTTTAATTTTACGTAATTTCTCATTTACATTTGCGATTATTATTTTTTCCAAGCCCCATGTTTGGATAGTATTTCTCTGCTTTTGTTAAGACATTTAAGCCTTCGATCTTGTATTAGTTCTACAATCTTCATATATAAACTTCCTTTGAAAAACGTAGTTTTGCAAGAATAAATTGCCAAAGCTGTTTAGATTGGATGTATCAAGAGACAATTGGGGCCTGAATTGCAGTATTAGAGCTTTCCACCTTCAACCATACTTAGTCTGGAAATCTAGGAGATTGGTATAATAGTCACTATTTTTTTTGCATTAATTATTCTTTGTTCGCTAATACAATTTTATAAACATAAAATTTCACCTAAATTTACATTTCAAATAACTTCACATTATAAAATTTATTTATTTATGTAATATATTTGTCATTCATTTTATACAATTTTTTAAATTTTCCTTACCTTAGAAAAAAAGACAACTCAACTAACTATCAACTATAGATGCTGCCCAAATAATATTTTTCATTGTCTCCTTTTCTCGAACAAAACAAAAATTTGTCTTTTATGTTATACATTCAAAGAGGGCAAGTTTCACATCTCTTACAATTACTCCGAATCTACGGCCCTTTGCTCAGTCTTAAACCAGCTAGTCGTTCGCATATGTTACCTCAATTCTTTCTCAAAAATATATAATCTGGGAAAGGAAGTAACAATGGAGAAGGGTGCATAAGATAACCAGACCTCATGCTTGACGTCCCCGTTTCCAAGACATTTAAAAACATTTCTTTAAGATAAAACACTTTAAGTTCATTTGGTATTTAATAAATCTGGTATAAATTTATGAGGTGGTCATTATCAACCACTGTTAAAATTTAAATAAGCATAAAAGTTATTTAAATTGGATAGGTAATTTGATTTTACATTCATAAATTGAACTGTCAAACAAGTTCAAAATTATTAGATCGATTTTAGTGAACGCGGTTTTTAAATGTTTACAAAGGAATAGGATTTCCAAAAAAAGTATTTTACATAACATTTTATAATTCTTTGAATATTTGTAGCTTTGGATTTGGCTCATTTTAGGAGATACATAATATATGCTTTTAGAAGCTAATTTAGTTACTTGGCATTTTTAAAACGTATTTAATCGTTTGCAGAAAAATAATTAATTAATTTAACGGGATCTCGCAATAAAAGTTAAAAGTCTACAGTTAAATTGAATAATGACATACGTCGAAAACATAACTTGTACATTATAATTAGCATTAATATTTTTACCATTATGGCAAATATTAATAACTCATTAACAATTTAATAGTGTAAAGACACTAGCATGAAAACAATATTTTTTTAATTGCGAGAAAAGCAATAAAACGTTTGCGTTTTCAAACTATTAAAAACAAAATTCTCACACTCGATCTCTCTGGAAGCCATACTGTGATATAAAAGGTAAATATGTCACAAGTTCATATTTAATATGTGACTACTGCACTATTCCGGCGTTCTACTAGGTAATTAATTTCTTTTTCTCCTCCGATCATAAATTTATCCACGTGGTGTTAGAATACCGATTGTCTTACTATGTAAATTTGACCTTAAATGTTTTTTTTGAAGAACATACGTTTCAAAGCTTTGTTATTCTTGTTAGAAGAAATTTTTGGTGAAAAGCTGTTCCTCAGTTACAGCTCTTCAAAACAGGATATTTCGAAGAGCAAATGTAATCCAGTCAATCGGTGTTCAAAACTGCCGTTTTCATAACAGAATTGCGAAAGTTTTTTTTTTTTCGGCGGTTCTACATGTTTTTTGGGGTGCCGAATCCGAATTTCAGGTTTGCTGCCTTGTAGGAGGTAGGTTTCACAGCGAAAAACGCAAAAAACATCAAAATTGTCCCACTTATTTCAGTTTTCGCTTACATCTCGAAAACTATGCATTTTCGAAAATGGCCATTATATACAAAATTAAAGTAGACAAAATTTCCTACAAACCAGTCAACTTTGATCTTGTAACGAGCGGTTTCGGCACTAGACCGCGCTAAAAAACAGTTTTTTAATTTTTTCAAAATGACCGCGTCAAATGAATGCGTTGTAAGAAAATTACTAAGTAGGCTATGGAAATTATTAGTAAGGTTTTAGACTTGTCTGTAAAGAAGAAAATAGTTGTTTGAATTACTGATAGGTACCAGTATTTTTATTATTTTTTTTTCAAAAAAACGGAATTTAATTTTCATTTTCATTTCCGTAGGGGTCCTATGGAAATTTTTTTAATGGCAATGTGCTATTTTTTTTTATTAATCAGAAATAATGATTCATAAACTATAATATTTTCGCCATTAATCATTTCTTCGTAATAATAGAAATATTTTTAAAAAGTAAGCGCCAATTTTAATAAGGTACCTATCTACATTTAAATCCAAAATTGCAGATGAAAATGTGAGACATTCGCAACAATTGAATTACTCTTGATTTACTAATTTTCTGAAGCAAGTATATTAAAGTTGTTATAAACAAGAAAATTAATATAAAATAGCTGAAAAATATTCAAGAGATGAAAAAGTTGACATGTTCATTATTTATGGATGGACTCGACGTAATGCAACTAGAGCACAAACTCTGTATGGAGAGATATCCAGAAAGAAGACAACCTCCGAGAAACTATTGGAGCATCAATTTAGAACTGAACCTAATATAGAAATTGAAGAAAGATTTATTGTGGATGAAGAAAATTAGCTTCAATGCATGTTGACCCAACCATTTCAAGACAAATTGAACATGAATTACCAGTTTCTAAAGAATCAGCCAGGAAAATTTTAAAGAAACGCGGCTATCGTTCTTATAAACATCAATTGCATCAATTTTTGTATAAGAATGATTATCAACGAAGAATAACTTTTGTAATTGGTTACAGTTACGCCAATTAAGAAATGAGAATTTTATCAAAAACATTTTGTTCACTGATGAATCAAGATTTACAAACCTTGGGTTATTTAATCGAAACAACACTCGATATTGGGCAATTGAAAATCCTCACATTATGAGACAGGGGCGATTTCAGGAACGGTTTGGCTTCAATGTTTGGTTAGGCGTACTTGGCGACCATATGATAAGTCCAATAATTTTTGACTGGATGCCTAGGCGAGGGTCTGTCTATAGGAAGGAAGTACAAGGAGCTCAATGGGGTCAAAGTACTGTGATTCAATAATTTTCATTGATCTTTTTCGTAATTTTTGCTTCGTTCCCTCCCCCCTTATGAGAAAATTGAATATTAGAGACATCTCTTGTAGGAAATTTAATGTACTTGCACGTGGTATAAGGGTTTTTGTTGATAACATGTATATCTTTCGAGTTGTAGGGGGTGGGAGTGGGCTTATTAACGTTTTGGCAGAAGGGTAAAAAAATCGTTGTTTTTCAGCGTGCACTAGCGCCAAAACTGCTCGTCAAAAAATCAAAGTTGACTAGTGCATTTTGTAGGTAATATTGTATGTAACGCATAGTTCTCGAGATACAAGCGAAACACTGAAAAGGACTGTGATCAATAGCACGGCTATTCAATGTTGCGTAACAAAAATTAGAATATTAAAATATGGAATTTTTTAGCTGTACCTACCACTTGAAGATGTCGATTTTATTGAAATTCATAAAAGTGCTAATATCTCAAAAAGTCATGAGCTGGCCTATCAGCCCTCCAAGGGATGACGTTGACTTTTGGGACACCCTGTATATTTGTATAATTTATTCATACATAGGTACTTATATTGTACTTTATTTTTTTAACACGCTTTTATTAGCTTCACCTGTATGTTTGTTTGTAACGGAATCTTTGAACGTGATTCTTACCCACTTCAAAACGTCAGATTGTATGCGCGGAAGCTATACAACCTTAGGCGAGGGTTTTATAGGAGATATACCATCCTTCGGAGGGGATGTAAAGCCGTCGGTCCCTTGTCTATTAAATGTTAGGCAAGTAAAAGATCCCTACTCTTCTTAAGGGAAGAGGTTCGGCAAACTTCCTGGTTGGGGGTAGCTCTACAGGCGTCGGTGTTAGGCCTCAGTAGCGGAAATAAGCCGACGTTAAATAAATGTATAAAAAAAAAACGTCAGATTAAATTGAAACTTTGCACACTTATGACAATACAATAACTTGACAACTTTGTCCTAATGTCCTCGCCAGGATCATCAGGATATATTAAAAAAAAATGACCAATCTATTGTTGAGATATTGCCGGAGGTGCCGCTGTTATTTTATATAAGCATCAACACCCAGCGCTCGACGAGAGTTAAGCAACCGCGGTACAGTTTGTGATCATTGCATACCAGAGTACATATACGTAACTTCGGAATTGTCTGTAACGTATTTGCCGTTGTATAGCCCTTGTTAAACGCTAGTTCCAACTTTAATACATACATTATGATGTAATATTAATTATGTACTATTAGCGGATACTCAACGGTTTCGAAAAGCAGGCGGGTATCAGCAGGTTTCTATATGTATCGGTGTTCATGATGCTAATTCTAAAATTCACCCAATCCAAAATTTTGGAGAGAAACGTGCCGAGGGATGAATGGCAAGAGGGTGACTAAAAATGTCATGTCGCTAGCGTCGTCAACCTCAGGGAACCGGGCACACCCTGTTGTATGAGCCTTACCCTTCTATCGGACCTCTGGGAGGGTTGACCGTTTAATTGTCCATTACTTGTGGGAACAACAATGAAAAATGAAACTACAACACAAAAAAGAAATTGGTGAAAAAAAATTATAATTTAAAACAACTAAAAAAACATGTTTTAATAGCAAACCGAACTAAAAATAAAAAAAGCACCCCACGCTTTTTACAATAAAATCTTTTTTTTATCAATCACTTTCTATCGCTGTTGAACAAAATGTTAATATTTAAACATTATTTTTTTGCCTTTTTTTAAAAACTATAATCTTTTTTTATATGTATATAGTGCTACAATGTAAATGGTTTTCTGTTGAGTAATGCAATGAAATTTAATTAAATCCTGGTGGCGCGGGCGTCTGAGACCAAAAAGTCATCTTGAGGAAACTCTGAATAATAAAACGTGGTATACGTAATCAAATATCTTTAAAGAGTAATACGACGAATTATTCATTTGACATTACTCAACACAGATTAATTTATTCTGGTTTCGGGGGACACCAAGTTAGGTTTGATGGAGATTCATATGTTGCATTTTATCGCCTTGTATGTACTTATAATTACCTATCCAGTAATAAGAAATACATGTTATTTATAGACATACGCCGTGATATTAGTATCACTGTCCTTTTATATGGCAATAGGTATACCTACCATAAAAAATAGGAGGTTAGTCACAAGACTCGTTACAGCCGTTTTTATGTCTCCCCGACAAGACGCCTGTACCCATGTAACAATATTAATTGATATCACCGTATAATTACGACGTTTTACTGCTTTCTTATATATGCAGATTCCCATGGCGCCATAGAGCTAACGAAAGTAATTAAAAAGTATTTTTATAAATTAAATTGCTTTGCGGTTTTACCGGTAAATCGTATACGAAATTACTTTTCACCAGAGATGCACTGAATATGCATCGGGCAATAAGGAAATTCATACAGCACTGCTCTCGAAAGGTGTCATCGTAAAGTTGTCACAGGCTACTGCATCTAAAACTGTAAAATGTAAATATTTGTGTGCTTGAATGGCGTCGCCGACAGACATTTGTATTATTTTCCATATTCAATAAAACCGATCAATTTTGGTCACAGGCAAGTATAAAACAATGGCTAAAAATATTTACAGAAAACTTTGCGTGCTATAGTTCCAAATGCTATTTTTCTCCGTCGTCGTTTAATTAGTAATTCTTTTAGGGTGGCCACTTTGTATATATTATCCGATATTATCAATAACAGCATGTCAAGTTTACATACATACCAAATACTACAGTGTTCTTTTACATTTATTTGCTTTGGTGATGTTTTATACAGATCCTTTCCATTATCTTGTACACTCCTGTATTTTTTAAACCCTTTGTTTAACTGGAAGAAATAAGAGCTGCAGAAATGTAATACTTTATGGAAATCTTGAACCATCTGCTTTATGTTCATACTTTTTATCTGTTTTTTCACTATGATTTGTTCACAACCTTTTGATTGTCTTATATTTTCAATTTTCATTTTTTCATTTCATATTTTTAATAACTTGTGTTCAGATTTAAGAAAATAGGAGCTGTCGAATTATCGGCATTATGTTCACACGTTTTGCTTGTTTTTACTTCCACGTCCAGTGGAAGTATAGTAACGCCTAAAAAATTAATTTTAAATAGGCTTAAAATGTCAGGAAACGTCGAGATTTTAAATTTGAGCGAAAAAAATTTCCTGTCTGTCTGTCGGTGTCTGTCTAACTTTTTTTTTGTGCGCACGTTTACTCTGGAACTAGAATATATTTTGATCTAATTCCTTTGAAAGGTTCTGGGATAAATGGGGTAAATAAGGATAAATAGGCATAACAAGCCGGTAAGAGTCCATAAAATTGCAATTTAGGGCATGTACGAAAAGTCAAAGTATCAAAAAATTTTTTGGCATCAGCCACCCCCTCCCCCCCTCACTATCACTCTCAATACCACCCCCACACTATTATAAAAGGGAGTAAAAGAATTATAAAATATAATTTAGCGTATATACAAGAACGAAACGTCTCAAAAAAATTTTTTGGCGTCAGCTACCCCCTCTACCGCCCCCATTGCCACTCCCACCCTATTATCAAAGGGAATAAAAAATTAAATTAAATTAAATAGTGTGCATGTAAGAACCAAGGCTCTAACTTGCATCAACCACCCCCTCCCCCTCACTATCACCCCCCCCCACACTATTATGAAAGGGAGTAAAAAACTTAAAATGTGATTTAGTATATACAAGAACGAAACGTCTGAAAAAATTTTTTTGGCGTTAACTACCTACCACTCCCACCTTATTATTAAAGGGAGTAAAAAATTAAATTGGGATTTAGTGTGTATACGAGAACCACGGGACTAAAAATTTTTTTTGGCATCAGCCACCCCCTCCCCATCACCACCAATACCACCCCCACACTATTATGAAAGGGAGTAAAAAAATTAAAATGTGATTTAGTGTGTATACAAGAACGAAACGTCTCAAAAAATTTTATTTTATTATTAAAGGGTGTAAAAAATTAAATTGGGATTTAGTGTGTGTACGAGAACCAAGGGCCTCTAAAATTTATTTTAGCATTGGTAGAAGAGATGCTCCTCAACATATGATGCTAAATGTAAGTTGCGACTTGATCAGGGAATAATACAGCATATTTTGTTGAGGTAAATCAAGAAATTGCTAAAAATATTTGAATTTAAAGGATAATGGCCTTGATTTTTTAATTATACTATTAGTTTGCAGGTTATAAATATTTAACCCATTAGGTTTTGTTGATGAGCATAGTATTATTTTCACCGTCATTTATATTCAGAGGGCCGAGTTTCGGTAGGTTATTTTTGTATGAAGTGAAAGAAAGATACAGGGACTTTTCATAATTGTTAACATATTACAATTAAACCATTGTTCCATGTTTTTAAAATCATTTTCAGCTTTACATTTCACTGCTCTCCAATTTTTATGTTTATACATTATGACAAAACTAAGTATCTTCCATTTGCTTGATAGTTCGATCATTTCTGTATAAGTTGAATAAGACTGGACCAATAATTGTTCCTTGCGGTATACCGTATACCACAGTTTGTGGATCATGTCAGTATTATCAATCTTACGTATTGCTGTCTACTAGTTAAATCAATTTTGATCAGATTATATGCTTTACCTCTAAAACTGATATTTGTCAATTTCTTACGTAGTAATTGGTAGCTAACTTTATCGAAGGCTTTTGCCAGGACGATAAATAATACACACAGTAATTGTTGGTTATTATCTAGGGATTGGTAGATATTATTCGTGAGGTATGCTATAGCATCCTCTGTAGATAAATTATTTCGGAACCCACAAAGCATTTTAGATATTATACCATACTTTAAAAAAAAAACGATCAACTTGTATTAATTATTTTTTTCATAGATTTTTGCGATTGAAGATATTAAATATATTGGTCTGTAACTTATTAAGTACCTCTGTTTTATCGCTACTTTTGTACAATGGTTTAATAATTCCTACTCTGAATGCATTAGGCCATATACCATTACTTATACTTAAATTAAATTCATACGTAAGCGGTTCTGTTAATCCCTCTTTTAATTTCCTTAATAATCTCTGCGGTTATCTTATAATTTCCAGGTGCTTTTCCTGTTTTTAATTCTACATTACTATTTTTGATTTCTCGTATAGGCCAGATATATTTAATTTATATTATTTTTTAGTATATTTGGAGGTGTTTCTGGTTTTTTAATTTGGCCCTCTAATTTTTTACCTACAGTTAGTACTATAATGGTCAACAAATGCTTCCGCTATTTCAGTTGTATTGGTAGTTAAGTTAGTTATTTCCATAGAATAATAAGTAAAAATCTGCCTAAATATTTGTACGAGAGGTTGGTATTTTGTGCCTCAGTGATAGACCAAGGTTATATCGATCCCTGTAGGTATTTATGCATAATATGGCAGGTATCCAAATAATAGCAGATTTTGTTTTCTATTCAGGCAAACTTTTTCCAAATATTTACAGAAGTTCGTTTCGATTAATCAATTTGCCGATATTATAAATGATATTACATGGGCTTCTCTTAATTTCCACATTGCTTGGATTTTATGGCTGAGGTCTTGAGTATTTAGCAACTTTTCAATGATTGATTTCTGACATTATCATCTACAGGAATTGCTATATCTGGCTTGTTATGACTGACGATCGATCATAATCATCCTGTCCCAGAATATTCTTCTTACATCATCACTTTCGAGAATATCGGATGGCCGATATTTGTAATAGGGGGCATTTTCTTTTGTTAGCCTTGATTGGATGCCCAAAAGCTTGGTGGATGATTTTAGCCACGTTATTATGCCTTTACAAATATTCTCGTGGTGCTATGAAACTACAAACTGCTACAATATGGTCTATGGTCTCAGTTTTTCATAGTAAATCCTACATTTATCAAATGGTATATCCTGCCTTAGTATATACCTATTTTATCCGATGCCAAGAGGATATAACTCGGGCTTGTATGACAGATACTGCGCCTTCTGTCTCAAGACTAAGCCTTCTTTTCATGAGGTAGGTAATAGACGCCTTGCTGTCAATATGTTCACGTCCATCGTCCATGTAATATTCTTTCCTCTCATTGTACTTTTAGCCATTCTAAGCAGTCGTTTTGCAATTCGGGTGGTGTTCCGAATAAACTTAATTATTATTACTATTATTTGAAGAAAAAAAGAGCAAGACTGACTAGTTCTTCGATTAATATGTAAATAATTAATAAGAATACATTAACAAGTACTCTATAAGAATTCAGAATCCTACTGAAACATCTCCAAACTACATTTCCACGATTAACTTCGACTTTCGCTAGTGCTGCCCGGGCTATAAGTGCATCTATCGCAAAAAATTGCAAAAAACCTGTCCGCTACATTTTTCAATAAAAACCTAGATAAACTTAGATTCACGTGGAGACAACCGTTACTCAACTGCCTGCGTCGTGGCTAGCTCACGTACGGCCAGAGTGCCTTTGAAAGTAAAACAGCTGAGAGTTTGAGGTCGCTTATTTGTTCTCTATCAACAAAGCCGTCTTGATTTTGAATTTCTCCTTAACCATATAACATGCCTTTTACTTTATTACTTTTAGTGACCAACAAACTGTACTTAGCTGTGACTTTATACCTATCATACCAGTTTCAGCACTTGGTTATATTGGCTATTACTTACAATGTATGTGTAAGAATTATATTGCCGCGCTGTTGGGACCGATCCACACTTTTTTGTACACTGACCGCAATTAAAAATCAAAACTGGATATGAACGAGTAGGATTTTTATTACTCTGTACTACTGGAGTGAAGTGATAGATATTATAAATTCAGAGATATGAAATAAGCAATAATTATCTGGTTATTTATTATTTATACTTTTAAATAGAATTAAACATAACAATTTTATATAGTGCTAGTCAGTTTGAAAACTCCCAAAATCGATATCTCAAAACGAAAAATACTAACAAGTAGCAAACCGCATTTCAGGGTTTCCTCATTTTTTTCTATACTAAATTAGCATAGTCGAGTTTACAGGCACTCAAAAAACGCAACAAAAACTTTACGATATAATTATTATCGCCCTTGGGCCAAGCGGCATTCTGTCATCAAACAAGCCGATGCACATTAAAAACTTATAGAGGTAATCGAGTCAATTTGTCGGCGGAATAGTGCAGAGAGTAACGGTATTTTAATGAGTTCGTAAAGTTTTTGTTGCGCTTTATTAGTGCCGGGAAACGCTGATCTCGACTATACCAGCAATAATGTAGTCTATAAACTGAACAAGTTTCATCAATATTAATCTGGTAATTTTTTAGTTAAAGCGGAATAAACAATATCTGCAGATTATGTGACTAAAAAAATATATTCCAAATACAAATAACAGGTAAATAAATATTAAAGCAAATTGCTGTTGTTGGTACTTTATTTCAATATTTTGTTATTGACAGAGCTGTCGCAATGTTAAACAACACTAATGTTTTGTTACATTTCTGGCGCCAAAGGTGTTATTGATTTCTAAACATAAGCCTAAATTATTATTAGTTATTGTAATGCGCCTGTTGTTGTTATTTTTGATATATTTTCACTTTCCCCAAGCTAAACATTTAATATGGGAATCAGGACCTAAAGGGTGCATAAACTCGAGCCTATTTTAACGTCATATTGCTGAAAATAAAGTCAAAAGCAAACAAACAGTTCACAGATTAGTCCTCAAATTGTTTGAAAAATAATAAAAAAGAAGTTCACGTAAAGAGCTAGACTGTATTATGAAGCACATGCACAGTATTTCTAGTGCGTCTCGCGCTACTACACATATTCCATTACATTTTTTGGCGCCTGGTGTGGGGCTGCAAAGGTATAATTGTATAATTCTGTTACTTTGGTATTCAGTTTGGTATTATATTTTAATGAATGGTAATCTAGAAACTAAATATATAAATATTTAATATTGTGCTGGTGCTGGTTGTGTAAATTTAAGTCTGAAACGTTATTTTTGTTTTAACATCAATTTGCTGAAAGTAAAGTCACCATCAAAGAGTTCACAGTTAAATCCACGAAGGGTTTGGAATATAATAGATATGGGGTCAACGTGAAAATTTAGACTGTACCTTGAACCATATCTACAGTATTTCACGTCCGCCTCACGCTACTACAGATATTCCGTTACATTTTTGGCGCCTAGCGTGGGGCCTCAAAGATGGAACTAGTTCTGTAATCTCGGTACCTTGGTACCTTTGCTATCCTTCAGCCTAGTGCTTCATTTTAACGAGTGGTAATTTAGAAGCTAAATATATAAATACTTAATATTGCATATTTTATTTATATTTCTAGTTGCCCTGGACTAAAGATTTAGTACCTGAGTAAGGTACGAAATAGCTACTGGTTACGTAGGTTTAGGTAGTTATTTTTGTTTTAATGTAGCTTTCTGAAGGTAAGTAAAAACAAAGAGTTCACAGTTCAATCCATAAAAGGTTTGAAATATAATAGGCAAGCCCACGTAAAAAGCTAGGCTGTACCTTGAACATGTTCCAGATCGCTTCACGCTACTACAGATATAGTAAGCGCCAGTGAAACCGTAGGCCACTACTCTTTCCTATTATTTGGGTTTTCTACCACATGTACTATTATCCTCTTCAAAACAAATCACCGAATCTACAAAATAATAGGATTATTGGAAAAAAGAGCCTCTGCGCCCGTGACGTTTACGCCAAAGGAAAAGTCAGAGGTTATGTTTTGCAAATAATATAAATCGGAATAAACACAAAAATAATGTATTTTGCCACTCTTATATGATTGGTGTAGATGTGTATGTGTTACCGCTCACGTATGCGGCAATTGGTGATACTATAAATTTAGGGGGGTCCGGCTAGAAGCAGGTTTGAAATCTGTAGTATTTTTAGTTGCCCTCGCGGTACTACAAATATTCCATTACATTTTTGGCGCTTAGCGTGGGGCTCAAAAAATGTAACTAGTTGTGCAATTTTGCTACCTTGGTACCTTTGGTATCCTTCTGTTTGGTATTCTATTTTAACGAATTTTTGATATTTTAGATATGCTTAGATAGCACTAGGTTAAAGATTTAGTACTTGAATTAGGAATGAAATAACTACTGGTTGCGTAAATTCAAGTTTAAGATGTTATTTTTGTTCTAAAAAAGTTTAACAAAGTCAAATATAAAGAGTTTAATCCACGAAGGGATTGAAATATAGTAAGCAAGAAATCCATGTAAAAATCTGGGCTGTACCTTGAATCATATCTACAGTATTTCAAGTTCCCCTCACGTTATTACATATATTCCGTTGTAGTGTTTTAGACAAGTTTAATAGGCTATTCTTTTCAATATGCAAGTAGAGGAAGTTAGCCGTAGGTCGGTCTCCCCCCACCACTGACCTTGACCTTGACCGTGCACCTGTGGTCCGTTCCTTCAAGGCCACGGTGGCATCGTAGGTTCGCATAGCATATACCGTGACCTTGACCTTGGACGGCCGCAGTGCGTTTCGACTTCAAGGGCGCAGTGTTGCTGTTACCCAGAACGATCACTTGCGGTGACCTTGGCCTTGGCTAACACTATTAGAGAATGCAAGGACGGAGCTTCCTCCTTGCCACGCAACTTGACCTCTAAAATTACATTAGTTCAATACGTACACAGTAAAATGTGGTGGGGTTCTATATTTTGTGACGTAGTATACTTTTTCTATAAAAAAAGCACGGACTATTAGAACAAAATCATATTTAGTCTGGTTCACCTACAGTTAATAAGTGAGCATAGTGTTGTGATCTGAAATATTTTAAGTAAGCAAAGTTCTGTAATATTTCTTGGTTAGTAATTCTTTCACTGTACTCAACTACTTAAATATGACTACCAATATCGATTTATTAGCCCTTAATGAACTTATTATTAAAGATACTGAAGTTTTAGACCAAAAACCTATTTCATCGTTAATTTTAAATAAGGTTTACGCCATTAAAAAAATGTTAATGCTTAATACACGTTTTGGAAAATCGATATTAGTACATTTATTTGATGAAAGTACAAGTACTACCTTTAAATCATTTTTGCCTAAACGTATTGCTGAACTATTAAATATAACTTTTATAGAAGAAATAAATTCGTCTAGTGGTAAATATGCGTTGATTTATTTAGGAGAGAATTCACCCATTTATACCGGTGCTAAATCAAGGTCACTAATAAAATTCGAAATTATTGCGTGATTTAAACTATTTAAAATATTTGTATACTTTAAATTATCAGACCAATAAATAAGGTATAGTGAAAGTATAACTTAGACTGAAATATTATAAATACACTACAATAGTAGTAGAGATGTAAGTAGTTTTATCATATATTTGATAACTTGTTCTAATTTTATTTATGTAATTTCTAGCCTCACTATAACTGGCAAGAATGTGGATGCAATATTCAGCAGAACGTTGGGTAAGGGCAGAAGACATTAATTCGGCAATTGAAAGACTATCTTCTGTACTAGGCGACTTAAGTATGGATAGACTCCATGCAATAAATTATGATCTGAATTACTGCTTCGATGCTGAAAAAGTTAAACAGCTTAATGAGGATTCTGAGAGGTATTACAGAGGTGCACAACTATGTGGTAAATTCTCTCGTGGTATTGTGAATTTAGAAGAATTCTGTGAGCAACTAGTGGAAATAAATTTAAAACATTTCCTATGTGACATAGAAAAATACTTACCTAAGAAAATTATTGAAAAGTATCAACTCGACCAATCTGATGAAGAACAGGATGAAGACAACTCAATTAGTAGTTAATCACTTATTGTAATTCTTCTGTTAATAATATTAATATGTAAATGGTGTAATAAAATTATTATTATGGAAATATAGTTGTTTTTATTTTTAAAATTAAAATTGAAATAAATGAAACACATTATTAGATTATACATTAATTTATTTATAATTATTTTTGGTGACATACATTAAAAAATATTAATTATTAATCCTAAATATAAACATATTTAAAGATATTTATTTTAACTCTATATTTAAATCTATAATACATTTGTTAAGAAAGTGAACGTTTGCAAGAGAGCAGTGACTATATTTTGGTTGGGTGTGTTCCATACATCTTGGTACCTTTAACGATTTTAGATTGGGTATGCAGGGTGAGAAGTCATCTAGATCTATAACTCTATTCCATTTTAGATGATGCTGTAGAACATTTTTCTTTAATTTGCCTTTGCATACAATTATAACATCCTCTGACAATACGTTGCGTCGAAAATTATTAACAGCGTTTTGACAAAGTCGATGAAGTATTAGTGGGAATTCTGACAGTTGAATATATCCATCACTCCATTTTATGCCCCCATGGTAGTTGTTTTCTAACCATCGGTAGTGAGTCTGTTCGCCTTGGGTTAGTGATGAGAAAGGATTTGGTGGTTTGAAGAAATAGTGTGCTTGCTGATTAGTGTTACAACATAGAACAGCTAATTCTTTAACGGTAAAATCATTTGTTTTATATTGAAACCCCTGCAAGTCAACTATCAAAGTAGGAAATTGGCTACCTAATGACGTCATGGTAATAGGTATTCGTTACTTAGCACCAGCAATGCCACACTGAACTGAACCATCTAATGCGCTATAACTTAAATACGCATCGTGAAGTATAAGTGCATATACTCGAGTTTGTTCGGGAAACTTCGTCTTCCGTGTCTCAAATTCAATTTTTATATCGACGGTGGATGATTTCATTGCATCTGGTTGGTGTGAGCAATCAATAACAAACAATGGATTTTTTCTGAATTCGCCAAGGTCCATCATAGGTTCACTCATATCTTTATCGTAATAACTACGTTGGAAATTTTCATAGGCGTAGTAGGCTGCAGAGTCGAGTTTCTTATCGAAATTTAAATTCCAACGTTCATATGGAAATACTTCGGCATTTAAATATAGCCGAATATTATTTATATCTGCATGTATAAAACTTGCGGCGTCCTTGGTTCTGTCACTAGAGTTGCCATTGTTTTGAAATCCGATAATGATGTATCGAGGTCTCTCAAGACTGTTAGTGGTTTTAACAGCCCATATATCAGAAGCAGTATCACGTAGAGTGGGTAGCTCATAGAGATCCCACATACGGTAAGCCATTTTAACTTTAGCATTATTACTGCTCGTATCAATTTTCTTTAATAGTTTAACCTTTTGTCTAACTTCAGGCACAATATGTCTTATCTTCCATTCGATTTTGTTAATTTCTAACTGTGCATCAACTTCTCCAATGTAAGAGTCTTTAAAGGAACGTGCTATAATTAAAATTAATTCCTGTTTTGTATTTAAAATACCTTTGGTATAATCTTCTGCAAAACCCATGAGGTACTTAAGAGGGAGTTTACCGCTGAAAATGTGGCTGGTAGTATCTAAAATATCCTGTTTTTTCTCGGTGAGACCCCAACCTATAGTTAGTAGCGATGGGAGGGATGTTTGTCCATATGACACCCTAGTTTTCATTGTAGTAGTGATGCCAGGCTTCCTAACGACAGCGACCTGTTCACCACCCATTTCATATCTTATTTCTTCGAAGAGAAAAGCTAGCGCATTGTTAGATAGATAACACTTCTTGGTAACATCACTAGGGGTAAATTTTCCTTCTATATAAATGTAACTCTCTGTAATGTCAAGTATTAAGTCCTGAAAATTGACAGGAATGCGTACTTCATCAGAGTTTCTATAATATGGTGAACCGTGTGGTTTATATGTATGCTCATGTAAGCTAACGAGTGACTGATCGAATACAGGTTCCTCGAACACCTCAAGTTTTTCACTAGATGTAAAAGTCACCATTATTAACTATTTTTCTCTCAGTTTCAATCCGATGGATCGAAGAAATGCACGATCTTTAGCTGGCAGGTTATGTCTTAACCGTTTAAGCTCTACACGTTGAATGAGTCGATTTCCGCAGTCATTAGTCTTTTTATCGTCAATCACATTGAAACGATTGTGTGCTAATCGTTGTTGATTATATCGGAAACCCATTGTGTTTGCGATTTTAAAACTGTTTCAATTCTAGCTTTACGATAATCTTCTCACCACGAAAATTGATTAAATCTCCATTATCATCCAATATGCGTAGTGTAATGTTGTCGATAAACTGACGTCCTTCAGGTCTAACAGGCAAATATATGATGTTCGCTGGCTCTCTGGTAAGTTTGTAACCTGGTTCAACGTCTATGTCGAACTCGAAAAGGGTATGGGATTTAAGGGTATTCAGATATGCTCCAGAGATAATGTTGCAATCTACACGTATCATCCTTACTTTCATAATATCAACAGGTAATGTTGATTCATGATTAGTGTTTGGATGCAAATAAGTCGATTCAAATCCCAATAAATTACCAATAGAGTTTGCTTGTGTAAAGTCAATTCCATATTTTGACCAAATCTCACACTTTAGCGTATTGTTGTTCGCTCGCAGTCGAAATAGTTTTTCTTTTTCCTCTTTCTTATCACCGGGCATAGCTTTCAGTATTGCACGATATATCTCTTCAATTTCATAGGCTCCGCAAGGTATGTGGATAAGTGTGGGGGCTACTTTTGGTCCAATTCGATAGCAAAAACGATTGTTGGTTTCGTCCACATTGAATATAGAATTGTAAGAATAGAAGCCTGTTAATCCTAACCCATATCGACTATTAGTATCTAATTCAATGGGAGGATAAAACTCAGCACTGAGCACACTAGATCGGTTTGATAGAGTGAACGTATACGACATGACTGATGATATTTAGTGTTCTCTCATGAATTTATTGTGAACTACAGCAATAATCGTGGTGTAATTTTCGTTTTTTGCTGGATGACGGAGACGTTTGTATCTCATTATTTGATGCAACATTGACATCGCGCACTTTACAGTAGCAGCAAAATATTCTTCGAGGCGGCGGCCCATCATTAACATCAACACTGCTACCACCGCCATCATCATCATCATCATGATAATGTTCCTGACAGTATTGATATTTTAAAATATCAATATCATTCTGGAGATGCTGGGGTAGTTTGTCCCATACTAATGCAATTTCATGTGCAGCACATCCAATCATTACTTCTTTAGGCATATTTGCCAGTTGTTGTTTGCTCATCTTCAATAGACTGCGTAAACGGGAGAATGCGATTAGTGATTGACCCATCTGCTTGATGCTTTCCCGATCCATTTCAAGGTCTGCAGATGTTATTTCACAAGCGTTTGTAGTTATTTTGTAGTGAGAAACTTCAAACACAAATGACCACACCACACTGTGTTAAAATTTTGTTGGCGTTCATAGTTATAGTAAATTTTGTCGGTCGACTTTGAACCTCTGCGCAGATATAAAACTAATTCTGTCGGTGGGGGTAAATCACCAAAACTATCGAAATATGTGACTAAACTACCACGTTTTTTAAATGCAACCCAGTGTGTTCCAGGGCCATTTATACTGTCTAGATTTATGATGGCCGACTCATTATGACGTGGTCCAGAATATGGTAGAGTGTCCCGCATAAATATCCCCCGAAAATAGGGCACTTTCACCTTCTCTGCATAATATTTAAGATCGATATTAGTGAGAGGTTTTCGGGGTAGAGCATCTAGAAGTTTTTTGAACTTTGTGGTTTTAGATAAAGTCCTAGTCCTTTGCGATATGGTTTTAAATATAGCCCTTTACCACTTTTTCCTATAGAAATCGCCTCCATCTGCCTATTATGGCGATTTTTTTCAGCTAATTCCTCTCTACTCGTTTTAACATCATTTACAGCTTTAGCTATACCAGCAGCAGTGCCAGCTAAACTACCCAAAGCTGATAATCCAGCAAAAATGGGTATTAATGGTAGAATTCCACCCACTTTCGGTATTGGTATTATCCTAGGTGTACGAATATTACGTTTTCCACCAGCTGCTCTCATGTGTCGTCGTGCTGCTTGAAGCGCAATTTGCGTAACTTTTTTTGTGTCCTTAGCGATTTTTCGTTTACCACCGGCTTTACGTATGTCATCACGTACTTTACGTACTATTCCAGCACCAAAAGCTATATTTCTAGTTTTTTTCTTGTTTTTCTTTTTAATTATACGTTTCTTTGTAGTACGGGGTGTTGTTGACGTACAACCCATACCAAGACGTTGCTTTCCCTTCATTATAGTTGTAACTAACCACGCGGCGGCCTTTTCTTTGAAACTTACGTCTTTTGATTTAACTCGTTTCCAGGCAGCTTGTTCAAGTTGATAGTCTGCTTTGTGTCGGGCTGCTAAATTACTGGTGTTTTGATCGTATGCAATATCGTGCTGCTTGCATGCAGCATCGAGTTTGTTTATGCCTGGATCACCTCGGGCTAATCTTTTTTGTAATTTGGTGCCTGGACCACAATACTGGTAACCTCCCGGTAAGTGTAGTTCAAATGGGAGCTTATTTATTAGAGAATTGACTACCCCCTTACCAATCTTTAAACCACGACGATTTTCACGTGTGTGCTTCTCGGTTGACACCATTTAAATAACAATCACAATACGTACATCTATTTATATAGTATCCATCCGTGCTACGATGCGCATTGTGAAGCAGAAACAGAAACTTGCTGTAGATAATTTAGATGAAAAAGTAGGGTGTGGACTACAAGTCGAATCACGCCATGGCCCGCTACTTCCCTCAACTATTCGCGGACTCTTAATAGGTCCAAGTGGTTGTGGCAAAACAAATTTACTAATAACTTTGCTTACTCATCCACTTGGGCTACGTTTTTCAAACATTTACTTATATTCAAAGTCCTTACATCAACCCAAGTATGAATATTTACGCGATATATTAGCACCGATTACGGGGCTAGGATATTACACCTTCAGTAACAACGCGGAAATAGTGCAACCATCCGACGCTGAGCCTGAGTCTATATTTATATTTGATGATGTTATATGTGAAAAGCAAGATGTTATTCGAGCATACTTCTCAATGGGGCGTCATAAACATGTAGATTGTTTCTATTTGGCACAAACGTATTCCCGCGTCCCTAAACAGTTGGTAAGGGATAATAGTAATTTCATAGCAATTTTTAAGCAGGATGATATGAATTTACACCACATTTTCTCAGACCATGTCTCACCGGATGTGACTTATAAAGAATTTCAAGAAATGTGTGCAGAGTGCTGGAAAGACAAATATGGGTTTCTTGTAATTGACAAGGATAGAGAAGTAAATGAAGGGAGATATCGCAAAGAACTTGATAGTTTCATATATCCATGAAGTATTGTAATTAAAATTTTAATTGGTCTACAGATAGCATCGGGATAACTTCAGCAGTGAGGCTGCATTTGTTAGACATGAATGACAATGGTGAGAATAAACTCAGTAGTGCTATAGGTAGAAACATGAGAGAAGAAATAAGACTGAAACGTGAATTGATTGAGGCCACCGATTCAGTGCGCAAAAAATTCAACTCTGTGAAGAGAAGAAACGTTGAGAATCAGTTAACACTCGAAAAAATTTATGAACCCATAACAAAACCATTAAAGGTTATATCATCTGCTTCACATAACCAATCGCTAACACAACCTCAGAAACCAACACAACCGATAGAAAGTGCAAGAGCTAGTACTAGTACATTTAAAGCAACACCTGAAACTAGTGATGAAGATGGTGACAAAAATGCAAGTCAACAATATTTTTTGGAAACACCACCGGGATCGTCGTTAATGAGCACTCCATGTTCAGAAAGTTCTATTAGTGGCGCAGAAGGAAAATGTGATATAGTGCAAACACATTTAGAAAATCTGAAATTCGACAATGCTAGGTATGATACTATATACGGTGTACGTTTAGACCCCCATACAGAAAAACTACAAATGGGTAATGCTGAAATACGCTTTTCTAATGGAAATATCACATTGTGGCGTGGAACTAAGAAGGTGGGGACGTATTCTGGCAGTCCTAAGTTATATGATATGATATTTATGAAACAACCACAAATTTCGCGTAGTAATGAGGTTATTATTGGCGACAAAGAGTGTCAATTATATGGGGGGATTTTAAAACAGACAAAAGCACCATATAAAAATTATGATATGAAACAGGGTTTGAATAAAGCTAAATGGAAGAAATTCACTAATATTATAGAACCATTGGTATCTTCTACAGTTGTGACGAGATCTAAAACTGGCTTAGGTGTTCCTATTAATAAATTATACAATAATAGAGGTGTTGACTATGTATATTGGAATAAACCGAAAGAACTGGTGGACCGCCTACGCCTGCTCTATAGCTCAAAAATGGTTGGTAACAATGGTGTCAATAACGAAATAGTCAGTTTATTGGAAGAAATGAGGGAAGAAAGGATAATCTATTAGTGAAGTTAAAATTCATTTCACACTTATTTAATTAGTATAAAATATTGTGAAATGCTTAAACGGGGTCAGACGTAAACAGAAATGGCTGTTGTAAACAACACAATTGACAAGTTCGGTAGACGAAGAAGTAATAATAATAAATCGATTATCGTACATGGACCTCCAGGTATTGGTTTTAAACTTACCGCAGATAATCAATTTGATATGCAAAATAAGCGTTTACTGAACATTGGTGAACCAATAAATCAAAAAGATGGTGTAACTCGTAACTATGTAGACGAAAATATCGATAAATGTATGAAAGACATTAAAAAGTCACACATTGCTTTTATGGAGAATCAGTGGACTGAATATAGTAAGTTTGTACACAGCAAAATTACCGAGATGATTAATGACGCTCTGCAACACATTAATAAAGAAATTTCTGGAGTTAAGAAATTAACCGAGGACAATTATACTATTTTATATGATGCAATAAGCAAAGTGCACCACATTCTCGATGAATCCCGTCTGAAAGGTATGACAGTGCGACAGAAATCACTTGGAAATATTGTGGCACAAGCTGGGAGGAACGATCGTAATCAACAAGTGATAGATGAAATAGTGGCTGAAGTCACGGACAACGCTGCTACATTAGGAAAAAAGTGAAAAAACAGACCTAAATTATCTATATAAACGCCTGACTTAAACTTCAATTATGGTGATTAGTAATGAGAAATTACAAGTTGTTAACGAATTGCATAAAGCTTGTAGGAGAAATTTCCGTAGAAGAAGAACAATAATCAAAGGTTATGGTGATTTATGGCAAATGGATTTAGCTGAAATGCAACCATACGCTGATGAAAACAATGGTTATCGATACATTCTCGTAGTGATCGACTGTTACTCAAAATATTTGTGGACTAAACCTCTAAAAAATAAAACTGGTGTTGAAATTACTAAGGCTATGAGAAGTATTTTACAAGAATCAAATTATTCTCCTAAAAATCTACAAAGCGATCAGGGTACGGAATTTTACAACAAAAACTTTTCTGCTTTAATGAAACAGTACATCATTAATCATTACTCCACGTATAGTACGAAAAAAGCAGCAATTGCAGAAAGAGTAATACGAACATTAAAAACCTGGTTATATAAAGAATTCTCAGCTAGAGGTAAATACAAATGGGTTGACATTCTATCCGACATTACAAAATTGTACAATAATAAAATACATCGTACGACTGGTATGAAACCTGCTGATGTTAAACCAACTACACGTTTAAATGCTTATAATCACATTAAAATTGCTTTGAAACCTAAATTTCGTATTGGCGATATAGTTCGAATCAGTAAATATAAAGGTATATTTGAAAAGGGGTTCACACCAAATTTTTCAACTGAACTTTTCAAGATCGTTAAAATAAATGTAACAAATCCCACAACATATACACTCCAGGACATTCATGGCCAACCAATAAAGGGGTGCTTTTATGAAATGGAGCTACAAAAAGCTAAATACCCTGATGTCTACTTGGTGGAAAAGGTTTTAAGAAGGAGAGGGAACAAGGTTTTTGTGAAGTGGCTCGGATTCTCTAATGACCACAACTCTTGGATTAACGAAGCAGCTCTTATTTAATATTGTCACATTCTTTATATAAAATGTGTATATTTATAACAACTAATATTTTACTTATGTTTAGAAATTTCATAATAAAATGTGTGTATTCCATTAATATTTGTTTTATTTATTTTCCCCATATAAGACTCCAAAGCCTTAGTAATTATATACACATTAACGAAAAAATATATACAAATGCAAATTTGTTAAAATTTTTGAATTAATTTTTACTCCTAAAAATTATTAGATGAAATCAAGAAAATCATTTTAATAAATTTTATTGAGAAGAAAATATTTACAACGAATTATAGATTAAATATATTTATTTAAAACGTATATAATACAGAAAAAATACAAATACATATTTATGGAATTAATCAGATGAAATCCCCCCGTCTCGACAGTAACGCTTCCTGACAGAAACATTCTCTGTTGTGTTTCATCACACCTCCATAAATATGTCCAACATATTCACAAAGTAAAACACTGTATGTCTTCTCGTCTCTGCATTTGCTGCAAATATTGTTCCAACAATCACCAGTGTACTTGTTGCAAACCAGACACCGCTGCCTCAATGGGTGCTCCACCTTGCATGTCTCACAAACATCTCGGATAATTCCAAAATTTGTACGAGTCGTGGGTTGTAGACACTTGTAGCACTCTTGCTCCAGACGCTCACGTGATGCTGCTTTTCGGACGGTATTCACTGGCACTGGATTTTCTTTTATACAATTTGAACATAGTCCAGTACATGGATTAATTTGCTGCTTTGCCCAGAATTGGGAACAATTATAGCACAGAATTGCACCATCCATACTATATGGATATACGGCGATTGTTGGTTTCGATTGCCACTCTCTTGGACAAGACATTGCTGTTTTAAAAACAAGTGTAC